>JAWDJD010000002.1:379875140-382325140 GCA_035047305.1 Bradypodion pumilum
CCTCGAATCAGATATCCTGGAGTGTCAAGTCAAGTGTGTCCTAGAAAATATTACTAACAACAAAGCTAGTAGAGATGATGATATTCAAGTTGAGCTATTTAAAGTTCTAAAAGAAGATGCAATTAGGGTGTTACAGTCAATGTGCCAGCAGATTTGGAAAACACAGCAGTGGTCACAGGATTGCAAAAGGTCAGTCTATGTTCCAGTGTCAAAGAATGTTCAAATTATTGTACAATTGCACTCATCTCACACACTAGCAAGGTCATGCTCAAGATCTTCCAAGCTAGGCTTCGGCAGTACATGGATCGAGAACTTCCAGAAGTACAAGCTGGGTTCTGAAGAGGCAGGGGAACTAGATATCAAATTGTGAACATTCGTTGGATCATGGAGAAAGCAAGGGAGTACTAGAAAAACGTCTACTTCTGTTTCATCGACTGCACCCAGTGGTGGTCATCAGCAGGTTTGTGCCAGTTTGCCAGAACCGGCAACATAAATTCTGGCTGGCCGCACCATCTAGGGGTGCTGTAATACTATCCCCCCAAACCGGGCATGCCATGTGACATCATTGCATTCTTCAAACTATAAGACCCCGCAGAATCCCGAACCAGGGCTGGCAGCCTCCGTCAGTTTAAAATAAACTGTAGTCAAGAGGCTGTTCCTTTATTTTTTAATAAACATTTCTTGGGCAACTCTTGAAATTGCCCTTCCTCTCCCTGAGGTCACCCCTACCCTACTTTCATACACACACACGCGCACACCCATTGAGTTGGACTCACCTTCAAACCGGACACAAGGATCCCTTGGAAGAAAGCTCTAAAAAGAGGTCTGGAATGGGAATGCAGCCCTTGGAGTCCCCATTTCCCTCTGGAAGGAGAAAAGGAAGGGACTTATTTTGGAAGAGGTCCTTTGTTAAATTCATAGTCAGCATTCCTAGAGAGGAAAGGAACAATGTGGATAGGAAGTGAGAGACAACTTCCACTTCCTCTCTAGGAATGATGACTCTATGCATTTAAACCTTTGCAGTCATGTGAAGAAGGAATCCTCTGTAAACATGGGCATTTGTTGTTTTTCACATGTTTTTCCTTGAACCGGAACTTTTACATGTTTTTCCTTGAACTGGACGGGATGCTTGAATTCGGGAAAATCCCAGAAAAATGGGACATATGGCAACCCTACGCTCATCCAAGTTTTGAAATAAAGTAGTCCTAATTCAGGTGTAATACAGGGCTTTCCCCCTGGCCACGCCCACCATACTATACCCACAGTGTGGTAGTAATTTTTTTTGGAGCCCACCACTGACTGCACCAAAGTCTTTGATTGTGTGGATCACAATAAACTGTGGCAAGTCCTTAAAGAGATGGGAGCACCAGACCACCTCATCTGTCTTCTGAGAAATCTGATCCTATATGTGAGTCAAGAAGCAAAAGTTAGGATATGATACAGAACTACTGATTAGTTTAGAATAGGGAAAAAAGTATGACAAGGCTGTATATTGTCACCCTGGTTATTTAACTTATATGCAGAGTACATCATGTGTAATGTAGGGCTGGATGAAGCACAAGCAGGAGTTAAGATTGCTGAGATATGCAGCTGATGCTACCCTAATGGAAGAAAGTGAAGAAGACCTATAGAACATCTTGATGAGAAGGAAAGAGGGAAGTGCAAAAGCTGGCCTGAAACTCAACATAAAAAAACCCCTAGGTCATGGCATCAGGCCCCATCACTCCCTGGCAAATAGAAGGGGCAGAAATGGAAGCAATGACAGACTTTACAGTACCTTCTTGGGATCTAAGATCACTGCAGATGGTGGTAACTGCAACCATGAAATAAAAAGACGCTTGCTTCTTGGGAGGCAAGCTATGAGAAACCTAGGCAGCATAATAAAAAGACATCACTCTGCCAACAAAAGTCCGCATAGTCAAAGCAATGGTCTTCCCAGTAGTAATGTATGGCTGTGAGAGTTGGACCATAATGAAGGCTGAGTGCAGAAGAATAGATGCCTTTGAACTGTGTGCTGGAGAAGACACTTGATAGTCCCCTGGACTGCAAGGAGATCAAATCAGTCAATCCTGAAGAAAATAAATTCTGACTTCTCCTTGGAAGGACAAATATTGAAGATGAAGCTCAATGGCCACCAAATGAGAAGAGAGGACTCACTGGAGAAGGCCCTAATGCTGGGAAAGATCAAAGGCAAAAGAAAGGGTCAGCAGAGGATGAGATGGCTAGATGGCATCATTGATGCAGTGGGCGTAGATCTGTGTAGGCTATAGAGGATGGCAGATGAGAGGAGCCTGGCGTTGGTCAATGGGGTTGCAAAGGGTCAGACTTGACTGTGCAACTGAACAACAACAGCAACAACAACAATTTTTTCCAACTTTGTTAATCGGGAATAGAAACAGGATATTTATATTTTCAAATATTTCATTTCATTGTAATTTCTGTTTATTTGACACACTTGTATTGTATTACATTCTTTAGAAATGCAGTACACATTATACTAAAATATAATTTTTAACCATAATGTTATATTTGATGTAGTTTTTTTTAATATGTGGATTTTTTTATTATTATTTTTGGATAATTAGATTTTGTGGATGGAATGGGTATGAATGAAAAATAAACCCACACCAGTTTCTGGTCCTAGAAAGTTTGTGCTTAAAGGAAATACTCAGAAAGGGTAAGATAGGGAATGTTGTTTTCTTTTAATAGCTATCTTTGTACCTAAAGGAATGCCATTTTTGTATTTAATTTGTGTGTGTGCCATGCAGGGAAAAGAAGTAATGGAAAAGCCCCTGTTCTGCTGCAAAAAAAACCATACAATTTTTTGTAAATGCTAATTCTCCTATGATTTTAAACATGGTGTAAAAATGAAGGGATCATCTTCATTTATAACGTTCAAGATCATGAATTAATACATTTATCTTGAAAGGGATATCAGAATATCTTAAATGAAAACATTTTTTCTTTTCTTATCTTTCACATGATTTCTATAGCACACTATAAGTAAGAACTGTAGGAGCTGCGGTGGCTCAGTGCTTAAGAAGCTCGTCTTGTTAGCTGGAAGGTCAGCAAGTCAGCAGTTCAAGACCTGGGTACTGCATGATGGATTGAGCACCCATCTCTGTCCCAGCTCCGGACAACCTAGCAGATCAAAAGCAAGAAATCACAAGTAGATCAATAGGGACCACTTTGGTAGGAAAAGATCTTGGGGACACGAAAGGAGCCTCATTTGGCCGTCCCCTGAGTGGAGTTTCTCCAGCAAAAATCCTTTCAACCCAGAAGAATTTCTGACACAAAATTGTAGTAAAAAGTGTAATTGTTATTCTTAGTTTTGTATCAATTTAAAATGGTCCATGGGGTCGCAAAGGGTCGGAGTCGACTGTGCGACTGAACAACAACAATTAATGTAAGAAATTCAGGTTTTTATCCTATAGGTTTGGGTAAATTAGAAATCTTGCATTAAGTCAGAGATGGTGGGGGTTTAGCTTCCCTTTTGGCATCTGTTTAGGAGAGCAGTGTTAGCCAATACTGAATGCTGTCCAAGTAGTATGTTTCAGCTGAATAATGGTGAATGGCTTTGATCTTTTCCCCTGTTTCTCAGCTGCCAAAGAAAACAGTGTGCCAAATGGTAGCTTTCTCACTTGCTCTACTAAGGCTGTTGTTAAAGCTACTGCTTGTAGGAGGTGAATCACAAGGCAAAGGAAAGTCATTGGAAATTGAACTGCAGTCATCTGATTAAACCACAATGCTTGTTTTTACTCTCTAGTGATCACAGCAACATGAAGCTACTTTAGCAGATTAAAGAGGCAAACAAAAAGTATTTTTTTAAATTAAGATTAAGTTCTTTGTCATAGCAAATTCATTTTGTTCTTTTGCAGAACGTTGTGTGGAATTTCAGAAACTTAACATGAGCAACTGTACTCAACAATATTTGCAGAATGCTACTTCTCCAGTTATGGAATTTTGGGAGTAAGTGAAACTAAACTTTTATTCTAAATTAATCGGACGCTAGCTCTCATTTTCCCTCAATGGCACCAAGACCGTATTGGTCAACAGGGGAATTTCATCTTGTCTGGTGCTTTTGGCCCTCTCAGTGGTTTTTGATACCGTCGATCATAGTTTTCACCTGGGACACTTGTTGGGGTTGGGAATTTGGGACATTGTGTGCAGTGGTTCCATTCCTTCCTTGGTGAGCGGACTCAGAGAGTTCAACTTGGGGAGTTTGTTTTGGCCCCATGGACCATCTGATGGGATGTTTCCCAGGGTTTGATCATCTCCCTGTTGTTGTTTAATGTCTATATGAAACCGCTGGGAGAAGTCATTAGGAGATTCGTAGTTCGGTGTCTCCAATAGGCAGATAACACCCAATTATATCTCTCCTTCTCATAATCTGCAGTTGGTGCAGTCCAGTGTCTTAATGAATGTTTGACTCAATAATGGAATGGATGAAAGATAATAGGCTGAATCTCAACCCCAACAAAATGGCAGTCCTGGTATTGGTGGGGCTGCCTGACCGATTAGGTGGCCTGGTCCCTATTCTGGGTGGAATTTTTCTCACTGCTAGGAACAGCTCAACACCTTTCTCTTGAAGGAGGCCTTTAAGGATATTTGACCTTTTTCAGTAAATTAGTTACTTGTATTTAGATTTGAGCCTGTTTGCCTCAGATGCCAACAGATTTTTATTTCATTTCAATTCAATTCAATTTTAATTTCCATACTGCTTTACTCAACCCAGCGGGTGACTCAAAGCGGTTTCAACAGATACAATACAGTAGTACAGTAATATAGAGTAGTACAGCAATACAAATATATATATATATATATATAATACAATGATGCAGCCAAAATCAATAAATAAATAACAATACAGATACAGCAATTCAAGTTAAGAGGCAATAGCTACAATTCTGTTGTACAATTCCAAAGATAGCATAACTTTTGGAAGCCAAACATTTTGTTATTTTTGTTGTTGTATGGTTTTGTTTCTTTTTATTTAATTGTCTGTACACCACCCAGAGTGGGAAATATACCAAATGGGCAGTATAAAAATGTAATACAGTGATACCTCATACAATGTCCAAACTTGGTTCCACAAGTTTGAACTTTATACGGATTTGGACTTTGTATGAGGTATGCAAAATCCTAGCCGCAATGCCTCATACAACATCCAAATCCTTGCCGCGATGCCTCATACAACGTTGTTTCCATAGAGATACATTGTACTTACAAAGCACAGAATTCAGGGCAAAGTCAAGGAAACAGACAGGAAACTGACAGAACTTTAAGAAACCATTGTCTAAAAGCTAAATACATTACAAATACATGTCAAACAACCCTGATTTTAGGGGAGAAACCATACAACAAGTTTTTAACTTTTGAAAACTTTATGAAGTGCAGGTTTAAAAGTTAACACAGTCCATCATGCAGCACAGTGTTAATCTGCAGCCATGCGGCCGATCATCCATTTTGTACAATCAACTGTAAACAATTACTGGATGAAAGCAAGGACAAAATGGATGCCAACATGTCCCATAATGCAGCACAGTGTTAATCATCCAAACAGCAGCAAACAACAAACAATTTCCCACCCCACCAAACAGTGCCCCCCCAAAAAAGACCAACATAAGAAAAATTATGGAGCATGCAATCTGTTTTTAAATACCACAACAGCAAACACCAAACAATTGCCCACCCCACCAAAAAACTGCCCTCCCCCATCCACCTCCCCACCTCAAGCCAATCGGAAACAGAAAACCTATTTTACCTACCTTTCCACTGTGCCAAAGAATGGTCCAATAACCTGAAGAATGTTGCAAAAATCCCAGGCATGCTTCCAAAAATTCTGAAGAAAAAAATCCAAATTTCCCCCCCAAAATTGCACTCAAAACCACTCCTAAACACTCTTTGCCTCATGCAAAACCCACAAGAGCAATGCAGGCATGCATCCTGCCTTTTATACTGCCCAGGCACAATGCAACCTGGGAAAAGTCGCAACGACTTTGTATGAGGCAACCTTTTTCAAGGAATTAGGCGATGTATGAATTCGATGTTGTATGAAGTGGACTTTGTATGAGATATTACTGTAAATGAATGAATGAATAAATAAATAAATAAAGTTATGCCAACTGGATTTAAGTGTTTATGTGTGAATGGGATGTTCTGGTTAATCTCTTTTCTGAAAGCTGAAGCCATGCTTTGATGCTGATTTATGATTCTGGCTAGTCATAGGAAAGACAAGTCAGAATTCCTGATTGTTATGTAGCAATAAACAAACCATGGGCAAAAGTTGTAAGGTTTGTTTAACTGCATAGGGACATGGAATGTGAGATCTATGAATCAAGGAAAACTGGAAGTG
Organism: Bradypodion pumilum; assembly: GCA_035047305.1. NCBI lineage: Eukaryota > Metazoa > Chordata > Lepidosauria > Squamata > Chamaeleonidae > Bradypodion > Bradypodion pumilum. The sequence continues at coordinate 379,881,496 of JAWDJD010000002.1, forward strand.
GTTAAAAACGAGATGGAGAGAATAAGCATTGACCTTCTGGGAATCAGAGAGTTAAAATGGACAGGGATGGGCGAATTTAGCTCTGGAAACCATCATATCTACTACTGTGGGCAAGAAAACCTCAGAAAAAAACAGAGTAGCCATAATTGTCAACAAAAGAGTGAGGAAAGCAGTAATGGGATACAACCTAAAAAATGATAGAATGTTGTCAGTCGCAATCCAAGGCAAACCTTTCAATATCACTGTAATTCAAGTCTATGCACCAATCACTTGTGCAGATGAAGCTAGAGTTGACCAGTTCTATGAGGACCTACAACACCTCATAGAACAGACACCAAGAAATGATGTGTGCATTATTTTAGGAGATTGGAATGCCAAAGTAGGAAATCAAAAAGTAAATGGAATAGCAGGCAAGTTTGGTCTTGGAACACAGAATAAAGCAGGGCAAAGATTGAGTTCTGCCAAGAGAACGCACTAGTCATAGCAAACACCCTCTTCCAGCAACACGTGACTTTACACATGGACATCACCAGATGGCCAGCACTGAAACCAGTTTGATTACATACTCTGCAGTCAAAGATAGAGAACCTCCATTCAGTCAGCAAAAACAAGACCTGGAGCAGACTGTGGCTCAGCTCACAATCTACTGATCACAAAATTCAGGCTTAGACTAAAGAAAATGGGGAAAACAATTAGAGCAGCCAGATATGACCTACACAACATCCCTAACATGTTTGAAAGCCACTGGAAACACCCCCTCCCACAGAGAGGCATTCACCACCGCACCAACCCAGCTGCCTTTAGTAGCCTTGGCTGCTCTTACCAGCCAGGCAGGGCAGCAGTCTAATAAGCAGGTGGTATCACGAACAGCTCCAAGAAGCCTGTCCACTTCATCAGGGGCAACCGGATCAAACCGATCCCAGATAACATGGCTAGACACTGCTCCGGCCCTCTCCAGGCTATGCTTTTTCCTTATCACCTTGCTTATTCAATCTATACAATCTATAGAAAGTGAGGAAGACCTAAAGAACCTCTTGATTGGATTGAAGGAGGAGAGTGCAAAAGCTGGCTTGAGACTTAATATCAAGAAAACCAAGATAATGGCAACAGGTCCCATCAGTCCCTGGAAAATAGATGGGGAAGAGAAGCAGTGACAGATGTTATTTTTGTAGGATCTAAGATCACTGCAGATAGTGACTGTAGCCATGAAATAAAAAGACGACTGATTATGGGGAGACAAGCTATGAGAAACCTGGGGAATATAGTGAAAAGCAGAGACATCACCTTGAAATCAAAGATTTGCATAGTCAAAGCAATGGTATTCCCAGTGGTAATGTATGGGTGTGAGAGCTGGACCATTAGGAAAGCTAAGTGCAGAAGAATAGATGCCTTTGAAATGTGGTGTTGGAGGAGAGTCCGGAGAGTCCCCTGGACAGCAAAGAGAACAAATAGGTCAATATTAGAAGAAATCAACCCTGACTGTTCATTGGAGGGACAAATAGTGAAGATGAAGCTAAAGTACTTTGGACATCAAATGAGAAGGGAGGACTCACTTGAGAAGGCCTTGATGCTGGGAAAGGTAGAGGGCAAGAGAAGAAGGGGGCGTCCAAAGATGAGATGGCTAGATGGTATTGTGGATGCACTGGGCACAGAGCTAGGCGGGCTAAGGAGGTTGGTGGAAGACAGAGATGCCTGGAGGAAAATGGTCCATGGGGTCACAAAGGGCCGGAATCGACTGCAATGGAACAACAACAGGATTGCTTGAGTGTTGTGCATAAGTGTACTGTTCACAACTGATAAGCCATTCCTTGGGAAATCAACATGTTTTATTTCTGTTGTAATACTAAAATAAATATTAGTGTCAAGTTTGAGATTTATGTATTGAGAATGAAATGTAAAAACAGCTTCCAGCTGAAGTTGGAAGCTAAACAGAGAATGTACTTTACATATTTCCTTGGCAGTAACACCCGATACATATTTAATAGAAGGTGGGAATATAGAACATGAGAAGGTAGTTAACTGAACATTAGTTTAGTATCTCTTGCTTTTGGATAACTTCTTAGCCATATTAAATACTTCAAAACATGTGGTACAGATATTAATTATTTGTCCTTAATTAATCCTTCATTTTGAGCAATTGGTTAAATACAAATACATCCACTTAATTTTTTCTAGTAAAATTCCTATTTAATTGATTTCATTCAGAGGCACACATAGCTCATAAGAGAAGTAATTTGTGTACCAGAGCAGCTCAGTCCTCCTCTTAAATGATTGATGAGAAATGCAGCCTCCTGTTTCAACAAATGTTGAACAGATTTTCTGTGATTTTTTCCTCTACCATTCATGCTGTGTTCAGTAGTCATGATTTCCAAAGCAAAGGACTTGATATATCACATATTTACAAAGGAATGAGTAGTGAAATATAGATCTATGTTTAAAAGCCCATTCACATACTCTTATGATTTTTTTGTCAAAAGTGGAAACACTGAATTTCTACTATAGTGCAGGAATAGCCAACTGTAAATATTAATAGCACCCTTATTAATAAATTACTGTACCAGTCTCTGAGATGTGTCCTTCATTCATAGGACAGTTTTTTTGTCTTTGGGCTTGTTGGTTTTTAAAGATGGTGGGGATAAGATGTTTATCTTAATATAGTGACCCATGTTGTTTGTTCAAGTTGGTTTTCTTTAAAGGTAAATTGAATATTCACAGAGTTTGTGACAGAAAATTCAAGTTAAGAGGCATTAGCTACAATTCTGTTGTACAATTCTAAAGGTAGCATAACCTTTGGAAGCCAAACATTGTGAATTAAGAAACTTCCATAGGTATTATCTGTTGCATGATGAGTCACACTACTCAGTATGCAATGGATATTGTCTATGGAGATTTCTTAAATCACAGTAGAGTATAATTGTACTCTCTCTGTGAGTCAAAGTCCCATTGTGTCCCTTCTAAGCTTTTTTGCAGCCTGAATTCCTTTCAGCTGGTTCCGCTCCTCCCTTCGCGTTGCTGAGGCATGTGCTCAATTCGTGCATGTTAGCTAATCACCCCTTTCAGACTTCCCAGGTAGAATTTGGGAGTCTTAAGAATGAGTTACACAAGATGGTCTTTTTGTAATTTTATTAGACAAACACAAAAAGTCCAGAATATTGAAAAATAGGTTTTCAGAGAAAGTTCAGCTACAGCCTATCTCCTCAGAGATAGATAGTTATTGTGGCCTCAGCCACCCATAAAGCATATGGCTGTGGGTTCAGTTAGGTGGCAAGACTAACAGAACCCTAAGCAATTATGATTAAGATTGTTCTCCTCTAGTTGTTTACATTAATAACCCTTTTTATAGGGTTTTCATGGGAACCATGGTAATTCAATGTGCGTCAATGCTATGATTGACAGTTAACTGTACACCTCCAAAGACAATGGCCCAGGACTGCACCTGGCTCCATCTCTAGGATTGGAAATTCCCATATGGTTGGATTTCTCCCAATAACCCAAAAATGGATGCCAATGTTTGCATTCCAACTTGTTGTTGTTCTTGCACAGCAAGGTTATTCTGCTTGCTAGTGAGACAGCTTTCTCTGTGGGAAAGAGAGAAACGCTGCGTCTGCTAATTTAGCACAGACCATTTAATATGGATCCTAGCTTGCTGCTAGAAATGAACCCCAAATGTGCCTAAAACTAAGCAAAACATTACAATATGAATACATATCAAACATCACTTCAAATTGCTTTAAATTTGAGGCTTCTCGATTTTATGGGATCATTACTATATCTATATCTATATCTATCTATCGACCTATCTACCTATCTACCTACCTACCTACCTACCTATCTATCTATCTATCTATCTATCTATATCTATATCTATATCTATATCTATATCTATATCTATATCTATATCTATCTATCTATCTATCTATCTATCTATCTATCTATCTATCTATATATATATATATATATATATATATATATATATATATATATGTATGTATGTATGTATGTATGTATGTATGTATGTATGAGAGAGAGAGACACATTGTTGCCCATCCTGAAAAGATATTCATCCACCCACATTTAGAATCCTGGCTATGGCCCTGCATGAATGCCTCGTGAGAATGTATAGTGTGACACCTACCATTTCCTCACATTTCCCTGAGTTATGCCAGAAGTGAAGGCCAGTGGGATTGCCAAGAGTCAAGACCAGGGGTGCCCAAACCTTTTGAGTTGTGGGCCGGTCATGTGGTTCAGCGGGCTGGTCACATGGTACCTCCCACTGGAAGCGGAAGTAAAATGCACCTTGCAATCTGTTTTCCAACAGGATGAGATAGATTTTAAGATGCAATTTTCTCTGCTTAAACCAGGGGTGCTCAAACTATGGCCCAAGCCTTTTACCATGCTCTGGAAACAGTCCTTATCGCTTCTTGAGAAAGGCTTTTGAGTAAAAGAGGTGATAAGATGATGACATTATTTCCACCTTAACTAAGTAATAACCCAGACTGAGAAAAACATTTTTGGTTAAAGGAAGAGAGCCTATCATTGGCAGATTTTTCGGGGGGGGGGGGGGATCTTCAAAAATCAAACATATTTTCCTTGCTTTACTGATAGTGCAGATAACTGCAGGAGACACATTATTACTAATTTATTACTAATCCTCACAACCATATAAAAAGTTATTACCATGTTTGAGCATGATTCTGGTGTACTTAACATTCACACACTCATTAGGTTCTTCTCTGGACTTGGCCCTTTTTGTGTTCAATTAGATGAACATTGTATTGTGCCAGATTCCATCTATTTGTGTTCAGTTTACAGATAGCCATTGAAAACATTCTTTCATTTAGAGGCACACAAGTTTTCTCTGGTAGTTTGCCTGGAAACCATGAAAAATTGTCTAGTTTTATTTGAGAGCTGAGCTACTTTTCTAAATAACTGAATACATTTTTGATATATATAGCAATATTAATCAGGTAGATTTCAAACAGTTTAAAGGAGTGTTCTTGATCTGTTCTTTTCAGAGTGAAGCTTTCCAAATGATTTATGAGACAGCATGGAAGATTCCACCCCCAACAAACATTTAATTAATGCATTTAAGTGCATCCTGAAATATTCTTTTCAATGGAATGTCTATAATAGTGATGGTGAACCTTGGCACTACAGCTGTTCTTGAACATCAATTCCCAGAAGCCCACATCCCTGTGAATCCACACAAACAGCTGGAATGCCAAGGTTCGCCATCATGGGTCTATAATATTATTTTTTGTTAATTTCTCCCCTTATTACTGTTGTATAGAAAGAAATGATGACAGGTGCCCAGGACATAAAAATGTGAAAGGACAGTCTTTTTAATGTTGGCAACACTTCTGAGTTAAAAACCTTATACTCAAATAAAATCTAAATATCTAATTCACTGCTGTTTCTGACTAACCATAAAGAAACCTAGATGCTAATGCGTTAAATCTATCCTATTATTTCTAGTACATACTTCACTTTGCATCCTCTTGCTATCCATGGAATGTCTGGAGAGTTCCAATGGTACTATAGGGCAGAAGCTATCTTCTATGGATGTCTCATTAACGTGTGTGTGTGTGTGTGTGTGTGTGTGTGTGTGTGTGTGTGTGTGTGTGTGTGTGTGTGTGTGTGTGAGAGAGAGAGAGAGAGAGAGAGACAGACAGACAGACAGACAGACAGACAGACAGACCAGACACCTAAAACACCTAAATCTGGCTCCCCTATGAGAAAGGTCTAAACTTGAAGACTTTTAAGTGCAACTGTATCCAACTTTCCCGTTCCAAAAAAAAACCTAGGAGCTTCCTTTCCAAACAGAAAGCAGGGTGGAACAAAGCCTAGATAGGTTACAAAAAAATAAAGCTTAGACCTTTCTCTCAGGTGATTCATTTTTAACTGCCTGTAGACATTGTCAGTGGGTACTCCTAGAATGGAGAATTCTGGGATTTGTAGTTCAAAACTTCTAAATGGCACAACTCAACTTTCTTTGTATCATTTCAAACACATTCTCCTTGCATAAAAGCAGGACAGCACTTTCAGCCAGTTTTGGTGATATGGTGGCAGTTGTAATGATGTCATAATATCCCAAAACACGCTTTGTCAAATCCAAACAGGTTTTGATGGGGACCTCAGCATTGAAGAAGACCTGTGCATCAGGTCAGGATGAATTAACACCTTGCCAAGTTTTCAGAGATTAGTGAACATTTTTTTGCTTACTGTGGAGAGCAAAAAGAAATTGCAAGATCTAATAGCTAAAAGTTATTATATTCTAAAGGGACTGTGGTGGCTTAGTGGTTAAGACACTGAACTTGATGACTGGAAGGTTGGCAGGTCAGCAGTTCGAGATCAGAGTTCTGCATGATGTCTCTGTCCCAGCTCCTGCAAATCTAGCAATTCAAAAGCAAGAAATTACAAATAGATAATTAGGTACCACTCCGGTGGGAAGGTAAACAATGTTGTACTCTCTCTCTAAGAGCACCAGCTCTTAGGCTACAAACGGAGATGAGCACTGAACCCTAAAGTTGGATACGACTGGCTTTCAAGCAAGGGCAAGCTTTACTATTATATTCTAAGGCTACATTGTATAAGTAAAATATCCTAAGCCTTCCCTACTGAGGACTTTGAGGTCTAGCAAAATGTCATGAGTAAGTAATTTAGATAGTGTGGTGGTTTAGTATTGGTCATGATATGAAGTACAAAATCTTATCCTGCAACTACTAAAGAAACTATTCAGTGCAGTGCAATTACAATGAACTCACAAATGCAGTAGTACAAAATTTCAGTATTCACTTTAAATTTCAAGATTGGATATTGATAAACCAGATTCCAGATAATCTTGCCTGTTGGCACAGGCAGTCACAGGCAGGCTGTTTGTTGGCAGCTGTAATGATTATAAAAATGGGGAAATCTCTGAGAAAAACAGAAAATGTAAGCAAAAAAAGGAGAACGGATATAAGATAGAAACACAGAGGCAGGCAGCATAATCCAAAACTGAGGGCACTGCGCTTGTATATCCATGAGAAATTACTGAAACAATTTAAAAAATATTTATTTACTTAACAAATGTTTCCCACTTCGGTGGTTTACAACATTAAAATCAAATGCAACAAATAAAAAACCAATAAAAGTAAAGCATGAAAACAACCATCCCCCAGCGATGATGGCTGTGATGAATAAGTGAATGCTTTGGGTAAAGAACCACATAAATCGATTAACCAGGGGAGAAATATTGTTGAATACCTCCCTAAATAAAGTTATTTCCAAAGATTTCTTAAAGAGGGAGCTTGCTGCAGATCCACTGTTAGGTTGTTCAAGAGTGTGTAGGTGTCGTGTCCGGCCCTTATAAGCAATAGTTCAGGCAACAGTGAACAGAACAACAACAGGAGTTTATTGAACAGTCTTTCAGATAACACTTACAAGAGGCTCCGGACATCAGATGGCCACACAGGTCCCATGTAGTCGATCCCTCGTGTTTCCTACCCTAGAGGCAGTGACTAAGCTACACCTTGGTGTGATAGCGTATAGAGGAGACAGGATTAGCCGACGCTGGCTAACCTGTGCAGTAATGGGAAGTATAGATCCGGTCCGGCCCCACCCTTGTTTTCCCGTGTGGCTTATATAGTGTCCCAGACGGTGACTCCTTGCTACAATGTAGTAACCTGCCGGACAATCATAACCAACCAATCATAACAGGATATATAAGTATTAACCAATCAGGAACAGGATCCAAAGTTGTAACAAATCACAGAATTCTAATTAGCATAATGAGCGCGCCAAGAGATGGAGATTACATGACAACTTTAGCTCCTAATTGGGATGGCGGGAAACTGCCATTTTCTCTTTGCAAGGCATTGTCTGAGCAACTTGAAATTCTGCCTTAATATACAACAGTAGGTGATGACACTGAGCTTGCTCTTTTCCTAGTGACAGTCTTCCTTGTCATTCTCAGTATTGACACTTGGAACTGCTGATGCAGACAGTAGATCTTTAGGAGAGATGCTCTACCAGGTAACAAGGTCTCAAACTGTACAGGGCTTTATATGTTAGTGTTAATACCTTGTGTCTGATATGGTATACAACTGGAAGCTGGTGTAGGGGTAAGGTTGGTGTGATAAATAGGGGTAAGGTTGGTGTGATAAGTTCTCAAGCTTGAACTCATCCTAGCCACAGCATTCTGGGCATACCTGTCAACCTTCCCGATTTGGCCGGGATTACCCCGTAAATTGATGTCATAACCCGGCCCCCGTAATTTGGCAGCAGGGGAAACGCTTTCCGCGCATGCGCAGAAGGGTTTTACCCTTTCCACGCATGCGCGGAAGCGGTACGTCGCTTGCGTAAGGACTGCGCAAGCAGCATAGCGCTTCTGCGCATGCGTGGAAGGGGTAAAACCTTTCCACGCATGTGTGGAACGCGACCTGCCCACAAGCGATGTGCGCAGGTCCCGTTTTTCCGGAGCCGCGGGTTGACAGGTATGATTCTGGGTCCTTTGCAGTGTTCATATCAGAAAAAAGGGCAGCCCCATGTAGAAAACATTACAGTGGTCAATTCTTCAGACTACCAATGCCCAGGAGGTGGCACAGTCTGATGGGGGTGGAAAAACGCATATCTAATCATGGCTGACATGGCAATAATCTAAGATTGCATGTTAACTGCTGGACAGCAGACTCCAAATCTCACGGAGTTGCAACAACCTAGAATCCTTTCACAGATTCAAAATTCCCACTTCTTCCCTCTTGGACCTTCTGATTGGCTGCTTGCTTGGTTAATTTCTTTATTTATATTCCACCTCTCTTCTGATTCTGATAAAGGAACATTTTATTAGCCGAAACATTCAAAGTATACTGTACCTGTGTGGTTCTTGTTATGTATTAGTAAAACCTGTCACTGTCTACAGCCTCAATGCTTTTTTTATCCTTCTAGAAAGAATCCTATCTTTGCACTGTATTTTTCATCATCCTAGTTCTTATGTAATCACTCCTCTTTCTTAGCTGGTCTGTGCTCTGTGTCTTCTTGATGTGATGCCTGTCAGGGTTTGTGAGCCTAGGCTGTCATTGTGGATTTCCAGCTTCAGAGAGATTTCTTTTTATAAAAGGAAAGGAAGTCGCATTTGCACTGCACTCCAGGCTACAGTACACCTAGCATCTATGCAGTCAGAAAGTTCATTGGCAGTGTTACTCACTAGAGAGCTCAAAGGACATGTCTCAAAGCAAACCTTGTGGATCATGGCTTCTCTCCTCTAATTCTCAAGCAGTCAACACATGTACTTTTTTGCTCTTATTCTCAGTTATAAAGTGAACTAAACTATAAGAAGTGCATGATAGATTATTTGTTTACAGAAAACTATAACAGAGGATTCACTTGGGAAGGCTTTGATGCTGGGAAAGATGGAGGGCAAAAGAAGAAGGGGGCGGCAGAAATGAGATAGCTAGATGGTATTGTTGATGCAATGGACACAGAGCTGGGCGGGTTGAGAAGGATGGTGGAGGATAGGGTGCCTGGCATACAATGGTCTATGGGGTCGCAAAGGGTTGGAATCGACTGTGTGACTGAACAAAGAAAAACAAAAAAACAGAGTTTTAAAATATTCCTAGCAATGATTGAGATAGCAATTTTTTTCCTGCCACACACATTTTAAGCAGGATGCTTTCCTTTATTTCCATGGCTGCAATTTTTTCCACATTGAATTTTAATAATACTTTAATTCAAAATCATGCCATTTTGCTGATTAGATTTTTAAAAATGTTCTTGCATTTTGAATGTAGAATTAATTTTTTAAGCAGAAATTGGAAAACCAAAGAAAGTGATAGTAATTGATTTACAGTGCAAAGAAATAGAGGAAAACAACACAAGAGGCAGGACTAGAGATTTTTTTAAAAAAGGGGGGGTGAATCAAGGGAACATTTAAAGCAAAAATGACCATGATAAGGGAAAAAGACGGCAAGGAGTTAACTGATGCAGAAGAGATTAAGAAAAGAAGAAAAGAATACACAGAGGAAATCTACAAAAAGGATCTCAACACTCGTGATAATAATAATGATGAGGAAATTGAACTTGAGCCAGACCTCCTAGAGAGTGAAGTCAGAAAGGCCCTAAAAAGCACTGCAAACAACAAAGCTGATGATGGTATCCCAGTTGAATTTTTCAAAGCCCTAAAAGATGATGGAATCAAATCATTGCAACAAGTGAGCACTGGTAAGTTTTGCAGTTGGAGTAGAGCTGCTTTAGAGGCCCGCACGCCTAACGGCGCGCAAGATTTCAAACTAGTAACAAAGGAAGAATATAGTCTTACTAGGTAGAAAGGTAGTAAACGTGTACATTTTTGAGGCCCAGATACTGCACTTGTTAAAATGGATTCTGAGGGGACAGCTGTAGTTACCTGCAATACTTGTGCCATGTTTGTGTTCTTGCCAAAGCATATGGAGAACTACACTTGCAGCAAGTGCAAGCTGGTTGCACTACTAGAAGAGAAGGTCCAGCAGCTAGAGGCCTGCATATCTAACCATCAACAAATTAAGGAGCTTGAGCTGTTCTTGGACAGAGCGGAGCAGACTATGCTGGACAAAGAAGAGACAGGGCACGGTTCTGAGGGAGAAGGCCCTTCACTAACTCAGGAGGGACATATTTGGAGGAATGTGACTCAAAGGAGGAGAAGAGTAGGGGATCACTCTGAGAGTCTGAAATTACAGAATAAATTTGAGACTCTTTCCCTCATCACACCTGATCAGGAACACACAGAGGAACAACTGGTTCCACCTGATGATCTCTCCTTCATCACACTTGATGAGATCCAGGAAGATAAACAACAGGAACAAACTGAGGTTCTCTCCTTTAATATGGTTGATGAGGTGCATGTAGATGAACAGATTGCAGGAGAGAGGCTCATTGTACTAGACAATTCAATAATTAGAAATACAGAGAAATGGATTTGTGATGCACATGATAACCGTATGGTGACTTGCCTGCCAGGTGCAAAAGTTGCAGACATCACAAGAAATCTAGATAGATTGTTAGAGAGAACTGGGGACGAGCCAGTTGTCATGGTACATGTTGGTACCAATGATGTTGGGAAGGCCAAGCGGTCTGTCCTGGAAGCCAAATTCAGGTTGTTAGGAAGAAGATTGAAGTCCCGGACTTCCAAGGTAGCATTTTCAGAAGTGCTGCCTGTCCCTCGCGCAGGACCTACCAGGCAGGCAGAGCTCAGAAGCCTCAATGCGTGAATGAGGCGGTGGTGTCGAGAGGAGGGCTTCAGATTTGTCAGGAACTGTAGAACATTTTGGGACAAGCCAAATCTGTTCCGGAGGGATGGGTTGCATTTGAACCATGATGGGACCAGATTGCTGGCACTCAACATCAAAAAGGCTGCAGAGCAGCTTTTAAACTGATAACTGGGGGAAAGCCGACAGGAGCTGGGCAGCATCCGGTTCGGGTAAGTGTGTACTTGAGTAGTGAGGAGGATGCAAAAATTACTGAGCAGAGCAAGGAGCTAGTCACCAGCACTCTAGCAGAAGGATGCAAGAGGCAGTCTAACAATGCAACTGGACTCAAAAGTCGGTATCAGGAAAGCATATATAAATGCTTGTATACAAATGCCAGAAGCCTCTGGAACAAAATAGGGGAGCTGGAATACTTAGCAATAGATAAGAATATTGATATTATTGGTATCACTGAAACCTGGTGGACGGATGATATTATTATTATTATTATTACGTTTAATTTCTATCCCGCTTTCCTGACACAAGTGCCACTCAAAGCGGCTTACAACATGTAAATACAATAAATGTACAAGCAGGTTCAATACAAAAAAATCAACCACAAATTACATTATAGTAACCACAAAATACAATATATCAATACAGAGCAACATCAATAGTAATAAGAATCAGCTTGTATACACAATGGACATGTTAATATAGGTAAAACCTTATGGAAAACAACAACAAAATATAGTAATCATTTAACAATTCAATATTCAAGAATCCCCAGGTGACAGAGCACAGCTCATGTCCCAGATGGAGCCCAGCTCATCAGTGGAGGAAACATCAACAGCTGCTAGGCCAGTCCATCTCCCTGTTCTCGAACTCTCCACCCACTCCTACTCACACTAGGAAAGAATGAGGAGACCAGGAGCTCTGGAGGCGGCTTAGCCAGTCTCTCCTCCCCGCCCTGCTCCCACCAGGGCGGGTGTCCAGTAAGTCCAACAACTCCAGGCTTGATGAAACAGTCCTCAGCCGCGCTCCCACCTCCCATGAGGCCGATGTTTGGAGTGGTGGCGGCAGCTTTGTCACGGCCCCTGCCGCGATGGAGAGCAGCTGGGCTTCGCTCCCACCTCCCGTGACCAGCAGGGCCACGGGAGGGAGCCGAAGGCGCTGGCGTCCGGGGTGGCGGCGGCGGCTTTTCACGGCCCCCGCCGCAATGGGGAGCAGCTGGGCTTCGCTCCCACCTCCCGTGACCAGCAGGGCCACGGGAGGGAGCCGAAGGCGCTGGCGTCCGGGGTGGCGGCGGCGGCTTTTCACGGCCCCTGCCGCAATGGGGAGCAGCTGGGCTTCGCTCCCACCTCCCGTGACCAGCAGGGCCACGGGAGGGAGCCGAAGGCGCTGGCGTCCGGGGTGGTGGCGGCGGCTTTTCACGGCCCCTGCCGCAATGGGGAGCAGCTGGGCTTCGCTCCCACCTCCCGTGACCAGCAGGGCCACGGGAGGGAGCCGAAGGCGCTGGCGTCCGGGGTGGCGGCGGCGGCTTTTCACGGCCCCTGCCACAATGGGGAGCAGCTGGGCTTCGCTCCCACCTCCCGTGACCAGCAGGGCCACGGGAGGGAGCCGAAGGCGCTGGCATCCGGGGTGGCGGCGGTGGCTTTTCATGGCCCCCGCCGCAATGGGGAGCAGCTGGGCTTCGCTCCCACCTCCCGTGACCAGCAGGGCCACGGGAGGGAGCAGAAGGCGCTGGCGTCCGGGGTGGCGGCGGCGGCTTTTCACGGCCCCTGCCGCGATGGAGAGCAGCTGGGCTTCGCTCCCACCTCCCGTGACCAGCAGGGCCACGGGAGGGAGCCGAAGGCGCTGGCGTCCGGGGTGGCGGCGGCGGCTTTTCACGGCCCCTGCCGCAATGGGGAGCAGCTGGGCTTCGCTCCCACCTCCCGTGACCAGCAGGGCCACGGGAGGGAGCCGAAGGCGCTGGCGTCCGGGGTGGCGGCGGCGGCTTTTCACGGCCCCTGCCACAATGGGGAGCAGCTGGGCTTCGCTCCCACCTCCCGTGACCAGCAGGGCCACGGGAGGGAGCCGAAGGCGCTGGCGTCCGGGGTGGCGGCGGTGGCTTTTCACGGCCCCCACCGCAATGGGGAGCAGCTGGGCTTCGCTCCCACCTCCCGTGACCAGCAGGGCCACGGGAGGGAGCAGAAGGCGCTGGCGTCCGGGGTGGCGGCGGCGGCTTTTCACGGCCCCTGCCGCGATGGAGAGCAGCTGGGCTTCGCTCCCACCTCCCGTGACCAGCAGGGCCACGGGAGGGAGCCGAAGGCGCTGGCGTCCGGGGTGGCGGCGGCGGCTTTTCACGGCCCCTGCCGCAATGGGGAGCAGCTGGGCTTCGCTCCCACCTCCCGTGACCAGCAGGGCCACGGGAGGGAGCCGAAGGCGCTGGCGTCCGGGGTGGCGGCGGCGGCTTTTCATGGCCCCTGCCGCAATGGGGAGCAGCTGGGCTTCGCTCCCACCTCCCGTGACCAGCAGGGCCACGGGAGGGAGCCGAAGGGATACAGTTATCCCAGGCTACAAACTGTACAGGAAGGATAGGAAGGGGCAAACGGGAGGGGTGTAGCATTGTATGTCAAAGAAGTGATAAAATCGTATGAATTGGAATATCTAGGTGATTCGGAGTCACCATTAGAAGCTCTGTGGGTAAGAGTACCAGGCCACAAGGATGGTCTAACAGCAGGCATATACTATCGGCCTCCAACCCAAACTCTTGAGGGAGACTGGCAGTTGGAGAATGTTGTAAAGGAGGCATCCAAGAAGGGAAGCCTGGTTATAATGGGGGACTTCAATTACCCTCACATAGACTGGGTGAACTGTTGTTCAGCACATGATAAAGAGATAAAGTTCCTAGATATACTAAATGATTGTTCCCTGGGACAGATGGTTGAAGACCCAACTAGAGGTACAAGAATCCTTGACTTGATCCTGAGTAATACTCAGGATCTGGTGCAAGATGTTAATGTGACTGATCCAATAGGGAACAGTGACCACAACTCAATTGTGTTTAACTTGATCATAGACCGCAAGTCACTGATAAAATCTAACACAGAGACCTTAAATTTTCAAAAAGGAAATTTCCCAAAGATGAGGAAACTAGTAAAAAAGAAGCTGAAAGGGAAAATTGAGAGAGTCCAAACACTCCAAGAGGCATGGAGGCTGTTTACAAAAACAATAACAGAGGCCCAATTGGAATGCATACCCAAAAGGAAAAAGGACATTGCCAGGTCCAAGAGGACTCCAATGTGGCTTACAGGAGCTGTTCGGGAAGTGATCAAGAGCAAGAAAAGCTCATTTAGAAGATGGAAGGCTTGTCCGAATGAGGACAGCAGGCAGAAACATAAATTCTGGCAGAACAAATGCAAGGCAACAATCAGGAAAGCAAAGCAAGACTTTGAGGAGCGTATAGCTAAAAATACTCAGAGAAATAACAAAGACTTCTTTAAGTACATTAGAAGTAAGAACCTAACGAGGAAAGCCATTGGACCATTAGATGACAATGGAAGGCAAGGGGTTATTAAAGAGGAAACAGAGATTGCAGAGAGACTCAATGAATTCTTTGCTTCAGTATTCACTGAAGAAGACAGAGACCACATGCCTAAAACAGAGCCTATCTTCGTAGGGAGGGAAACTGAAGAATTAAGGCAGATAGAAATAACCAGGGAGGAGGTCCTTGCATGTCTTGTTAAACTAAACACTAACAAATCACCAGGACCAGATGGCATCCATCCACGAGTTCTCAGGGAACTTAAAGATGAAATTGCTGATCTCCTAGCCAAAATATATAATCTTTCCCTCAAATCAGGCTTTGTGCCTGATGACTGGAAGGTAACAAATGTAACACCAATTTTCAAAAAAGGATCCAGGGGTGATACAGGAAATTACCAACCTGTCAGTTTGACATGTGTCCCAGGTAAAGTGATGGAAACCATCCTAAAAGATAGAATTAATAGGCACATAGAAGAGAAGGCACTGCTAAAGGAGAGCCAGCATGGCTTTTACAAGGGCAAATCATGCCTCACTAATCTGTTGGAATTTTTTGAGAGTGTCAACAAGCATGTGGATAAGGGGGATCCAGTTGACATTGTTTATCTGGACTTTCAGAAGGCTTTTGACAAGGTCCCACACCAAAGGCTCTGGAATAAACTTACCAGTCATGGAATAAAGGGACAGGTCTTGTCCTGGATCAGCAACTGGCTAAGGGACAGGAAACAGAGGGTAGCACTAAATGGACACTTCTCCAAGTGGAGGGAAGTAAAGAGTGTGGTCCCCCAAGGTTCAGTACTGGGACCCCTGCTTTTCAACCTCTTCATAAATGATCTAGAGGTAGGAGTAAAAAGCAAGGTAGCCAAATTTGCTGACGACACTAAATTATACAGGGTAATGAAAACTGTGAGAGATTGTGAGAAGCTCCAGAGGGATCTCTTGACACTGGGGGAGTGGGCAAAACAGTGGCAAATGAGCTTCAACATTAGTAAGTGCAGAATGATGCATGTTGGGGCAAAGAACCCCAAATACATTTATAAACTGATGGGGTCTGAACTCTCTGCGACAAACCAGGAAAGGGACCTTGGTGTCCTGGTGGACAACTCAATGAAGGTGTCAACCCAGTGTGCCTCAGCAGTGAAAAAAGCAAACTCAATCCTAGGTATCATTAGGAAGGGTATAGAAAATAAGTCAGCAAGTGTCATTTTGCCTCTTTATAAATCTATGGTGAGGCCCCATCTCGCATAACACTAGAACTAGGGGACACTCCATGAAACCTTTGGGTACTAGTTCTAAAACAAATAAGAGAAAGTACTTTTTCACCCAGAGGATTACTGGTCTATGGAACTCCCTGCCAGAAGAAGTGGTGACAGCTGTCAGTCTTGACAGCTTTTTTAAATATATATATATAATTTTTATTGAATTTTTTCAAAGACATACAAAAAAGAAAAGAAAACAATGACTAACAATACAAAACATAAACAAATCCATAGTATCATCTTAACCAACATTACTGAATGTTAGCACATAACAATATCTAGACTCATTGATTACTATATAACCACCGAATATTAGAAGCCATTATTTCAAAATCCAAAATAATAAGAACTTTCTGTGCTACCACTAATCTTTGGTTAAATAATAATCACCCTGTGAATATATACAATGCCCGGAGAGTTTGTTTTCTGCTCAACTCCAGAAGCTTCTTTGAGATGGTACTGGTCCTGAACTATCATTTGCCATACAAGAATGGTCCACAAATGGTTTCCATATATTCCAAAATCTATTCTCTTTTAAGTTATCTCTTTTCACTTTAATCTCCCATGTCAATTTATCATTCAGTGCTAAACTCCACATTTCTTTATACCACTCTCCAATCTGTATATCTATATCATTTTTCCATCTGTATATCTATATCAGTTTCTAGCTATACATTGTCTACCCGTTGTCAATACAATTTCCAATAATTCTTTTTCCTCCTTGTTTAAACCCAAACCTTCCACATTCGTTAAAAGAATGGTACTTGACACCAACTTAACACTTCTACCCATTATTTCACCAAGCTCACCTTCTATTTTTCCCTAAAAATCCCTTATTTTTTTACAGCTCCACCACATATGTTCATATGTTCCATCAAATTCTCTACATCTCCAACATAACTTATCTCTTTTATTATCCATCTGGTAAAGTCTTAATGGCGTCAAGTACCATTGCCACAACATTTTAAAATTATGTTCTTTAATTCTTACAGACATTGTTCTCATAATCCTCTTTTTCCATTTATTTTTCCACTCAATCTCCCCAATTGTTATATTCAAATTTTGTTCCCACTTCCGTTTCAAATCTTCCTGTGGATCTGCACCTCTATTCAGTATGTTATAAAGCTTACTTACAAGACCTTTAATACTACTTTCCCCTTTTCTAATCTTCCTTACCAACTCCTCAAATTCTGTATGTATTCTATCTAACCCTACTTCTTTTTTATATTTTTTGTTCCAGTTGTCCACCTTTAACTTCTGAAACCAATTCAAATTTAATATCTCAAATATTTTTTTCCGCTCAACATCAGAATCACAAGTTTTTAACCAATCCTTCAATAAAAGCATCCCATTTTTATCCAATATTTCCATTTTTTCCTTATCTAACTTTATTGGGAAACATATCATATCAGTCAATTCCAAAATTGGAGAGAGATTTGGGACCATGTCCTTTTTTACCTTCTTCCACACCTCCATGAGACCTCTCATCATAGTATTATTTGACCTTTTCACCTTATCCTTTATTCCCAAAAAAATCATATTTCCAATATTTCTGTATTCCTTCATCTCCAATTGCTCCCAAATTGTCTTTTCTCTTGCCAAAATCTTCACAACATTCTTAACTTGAAAAGCTCGATAATATGCTAGCAAATTTGGCATACCCAAACCCCCTTTTTTTTGAGACAAGTACCATAGCTTCTTTGGGAGCCTAGATTTTTTGCCTCCATTACAAAAACCATTGAACATCTTTTGGAACTCATTAATTTCTTTATCTTTCAAGTGGATCGCTATTGTATCAAATAAAAAGTTAATCTTTGGTAACAATATCATTTTACACATAGCAATCCTTCTGAACCATGACAGCTTTGACTTCTGAAGCTCTTGTATTTTGTTCTTAAATTCCACTTTAAAGCTATCATAGTTCAATCATTTAAGTTCTTCTAATTTGTTTGAAATGATTATCCCCAAATATTTCAACTTATCTTTAATTTGTATATTAAGTGTCGACACTATCCTACCCATCTCACTTGGTTTCAAATTGCACAACATCAGTTCTGATTTATCCCAATTTATCTTTAATCCAGTTATAGCTTGAAATACCTGTAAATGATCTTTAATCCTGTCCATTACCAGCTCCGGGTGCTTCACCATAAGCAGTGTGTCGTCTGCATACATACTCACTTTATTGCCCATGATCCCTTCTATATTTAAATCCTCCCTTATACTTTTAGCTAAGATCTCCATTGCCATAATAAACAGGATAGGAGATAATGGACAGCCCTGCCTAGTGCCAGCCTCTAGCTTTACCACATCCGTACGCTCCTCATTTACTCTAACCCAAGCATTTCCTTTTTGATATAACAAATCTATAACCCTATTGAATTTATCCCCAAACCCATATTTTTTAACTATTTCCTTAATTGAAGACCACTGCAATGAATCAAATGCCTTAAAAATATCCAATGATAATAATCCCACCTTTTCCTTTGTTTGATTAACATTGTCTATTAAGTCTAATACCCTTCTAGTCAAATCCGCCATGTGTCGTCCTTTTAAAAACCCAACTTGATCAACATTTATATATTCCCCCATGAAACTATTTAAGCGGTTAGCCAATATTGCTGTGAAGATCTTCGCATCTTGATTTATAAGTGAAATTGGTCTGTACGAATCCACTCTTTCCAAATTCTTACCAAGCTTTGGCAGAAGAACGATTGTAGTGTTATACCATGAAGTCGGAATTGGTCCTCCATCTAGTATATAATTATATAACTTCACCAATTTCGGGACCACCACCTCTTTAAATTCTTTATAAAACTCTGTCGATAATCCATCATCCCCCCGGGGCTTTCCCTATCTTCAGTCCACTTATTACCTCCTTAACCTCTTTATCAGTTATCTTTTCCTCCATTTTCTCCCTATGCTCTTGTTTTATTCCATTCCCTAACTGTCTCTCCAACATCTTTTTAAGCTTCTCCAAATCTACTTCCTTTTTTTGCATATAATACCTGGTAAAATTCCCTAACAATTTTACATTTATCTCTATTCTTATTACACCTTAAACCTTGGCTATCAACCAATACCCCAATTTCTCTTTTTTCCCTTTTAACCTTGGATGCTCTTGCTAATAATTTTGAGTTCTTATTACTAAATTCAAAATATTCTCTATTTAGATAAATCAAATCTCGTTTAACTTTATCGATATCCTTACCCATTACTTCTGCCTTAAGTCCTTGTAATTTCATGAAAAAATTTTTGTCTTTGTTTTTTGCATGCTCCTCCTGTAATTGTTTTATTTCTTTCTTTTTCTGTCTGTTCTGCTTTATATTTTTTATATTTGTAGCTTGCCAATTTTATACTTTCCCCCCTAAAAACTGACTTCATGGTATCCCATACAACGTTAAAATTAACCTCATTGTTATCGTTCCACTGCCAACTTTCTTTCCAAATTTCCATAATTGCCTCTTTACTTTTCTGGTCTTTGAACAAATTAGGATCGTACCTCCAATTTCTTACTCTTCTAATATTTTTTGTACTTTCAATTCCAAATATACTTTAGCATGGTCCGATTCCTTAATAATCCCAATTTCTGTACCTTCTATATCCCCAATTAAATTTTCCGAAAGTAAAACATAATCTATTCTTGAGTAGGTCCCATGGACGTGTGAAAAAAAGGAATATGCCCTTTCCGAGCCCTTAAACTCTCTCCACGAATCCTTCAAGCCCATAACATCCATCCAATTATCCAACACCTTCCCTTTCAAACCAATTCCACTTCTAGCTATGTTTGTACAATCTAATCCTGACCTTATCAAATTAAAATCACCAGCCACAATAGTTTTTGCAACATTTTCCAACTCCACTATTTTCCGAATTTTTTCAAGAAACTCTGCTTGGTGGTCGTTCAGAGCATAAATATTTACCAACATAATTTCCTCATCCTCTAATTTTCCTCTTAGCAATCTCTTGATCAGCAATCTTTTTTGTAATTTCAAATCCCAACTTTCTAGAAATCATGATTGCCACCCCTCTTGCTTTCGAAGTACCAAACACCATCTCATAATGTTGCATCCATCCCAGATAAAGTTTATTCGTATCTTTTGACTTCTGATGTGTTTCCTGTAAAAACAATATATCTGGTCTATCTTTTTTCAACGCCAATTCCAATCTCCGTCTCTTAAGAACAGAACCTGTACCTTTCACATTCCACGATATTATTTTAATACTTCCCATAACCAAATTCTTTCCCCAGCTTTAAACTCTCCATCGGGCGTGCCACCAACAACCCTACCACCATACCAACTACATAAAACACACACTTTCACTCTCCCCACCTTCCTACGAAAAGCCACCTCTGTCGACCAAAGAGGGGAGAGGGGGGACATGCAAGATGCGCCTTACTGTCGGCGCTACGCGCTATTTGCCCATTCTACCTCTATTAACTGCTTAAAGTTACTGAAATCTAATGCTCATTGCTCCTTACCTATCTCCTCCTCCACCATGATCAAAGACGGCTCCTCTTCCTCCTCTCCTCGCTGTGGTGTTCTACCTGTAGCCCCAGCAGCTTCCTCCCTCTCATATTCCCTCCCCAAAGCTCCAGAATCCATCAATTCCTTCTTAAGATTTTTCCATTCTTCCGAGTCTACCTTTACCAATTCCAACAAACTCAAATATTCCAATGGATTAGTGCCTTCATCAATAACTTGCATTCTTTTATCATAAAAAAACGCAGTTGTTGCGGAAATCTCCAATTATACCTTATATTTTTACCCATCAATAGTTTAGTAACAGGCCTCATCTTATACCTCCATGTTCTTTCTTTTAATGAAATATCATTATAGACTTCAACATCTGAGCCATCAAATTTCAACGCATCAGGACCAACTCGTTTCAGATGGGCCATTACTTTTAACTTATCTGCCCAATTCGCAAATTTAACCAACACATTTCTTTGAACCACCCTCCCTCTTCTTGGACCCACCCGGAATACGCTTACAAAATCCTCCTGAACAAATTCTTTCCCCATATTCAGGCCATTTAACCACTGAACCACCCTCTCTCTTAACAAATCCAGAGTGCGTTCCACCACCTGATGGATCACAATGTTCTGCTTTCTCATCATATCTTCCACAGCATCTATCCTTCTCTCTTGTTCCTCCAATTTCAGCTTATTCTCCCGCACCACCTCCTGAGTCCCTTTTACTTCCTCCTTTATGGCATTTACCTCGGTTTGAACCAATTTCACATTTCCCTCAATTTTTTTCAAACTTAAGTCCACCTTTTTTGAAAAATCTGCAACTGATGACATCATCTTATCTTGTTTTTTCATCATTTCATTTCTGTCTTTCACCCTTGAATCCTCATTTTTCTCCAATTTTTGAAACAACTTGCCAATTCCCACCATAATTTGAGTCTGATCATATGACACTGTGGGCGGGGATGAAGACTGAGTGGATTCCTCCATTGGTGCTTTTTCTTTCTTCTTAGGCTTTACAACTGGTTCTTCTTCCTTTGCTTTCCCTCTTGTACCTTTATCCATAATAATGTAATATGGAAGAAGCCCAGTGCTGCAGTTCGTTGTAAAAGTTAGTCACTGAAGTGAAGCTTGTAACACTGCAGCCACTGGTTCCACAGATCCAACAGGAAAATTTATATGCAAGCAGAAGATCAAAAAGTTACTGTAATCCCCAAAGGTAAAACAGAAGGGAACAACTCTCCCAACAGGCAGCTTAGGAGAAAAAAGAAGAGCAAAAAAAGTTGATCCACAGCAGGTCCGTTTCCCCAAAGCAAATAATCCAATCAGTCGTCTTCCAACTGCAGTAAAAGGGCTTCAAGGAAACAGTCAGCCCAAGCTTCTCCTTTAAAAAACCAAGCCGCCAAAGAAAAAAGAGGGGGGGAGACCAGAAGGAGAAAAAGCCCAAAATCCAACCAGCGAGGAGAAGAGGTGAGGGGCAGTATATTCCACAATAAACAAGCAGGTATTTGTAATCCACACGGTGAAGGAACCAAAAGGCCAAAGCCACCTAGTCCTTCTCTTGAAGCGGACAATCAAAACGCCATTTTCCAGCGGCTGCCTTAACTTTTGGGTAAAAAAACCCCCTTCTCCTTCTGAGGAACGGAAACTTTCTCCAAGCGGTTTAAGCCGGGGAACTCCCAATCGCCTTCCAATATTATAGCCCAGACAAGGATAATTAATCCACTTTGTTGTCGTCAAAACATGGCGCGATCTTCTGGTGTGTAGAAAAAACCATAGCCCAAACACGATCACTTTCGTTTTCCAGGACCGCCGCCATTAACGAAACCACCACTTGCTTTCATCCGCTTCCACCCGCTTCCATTTCAGAGTCCGAGCTCTTTTAACAGAAAACCCCAGCCAATTTTAGAATTTAAAGATCCATTCATGCACTTACATGCAGGCTATTTTCGTGTCAAACAACTTCTTGCCAGTTCCAAAGCCTTCTCCGCTGTCTCGCTGGTCCCGTTCTCGGCTCCTCGGCAGAGAAGCTGCGACTACCGTCACAGCTTCAACCGCCCAGAGAAGCCTCCCGAACTTCGACCATCCAGCCTCAAAAGATCGCGAAATTTTCCAGAAAGACAGGCAAGGTTCTTATCTTTAGAATTTACCACTTTAAAACTTCTCCATTTCACTCCGGCACATAAGTTACCACTTTGTTAAGAGCGAGCATCCGAATCTAGATGTTACTCGGCGGCCATCTTGGCCACGCCCTGTCTTGACAGCTTTAAGAAAGGATTACACAAGTTCATGGAGGACAAGGGTATCAATGGCTATAATTATGGATACTTAAGGACAACCTCTGGGTTGGAGAGATAGGCAGGATATCTCTCAATGCCATTTCCAGGGAATCCTAAGCAGGTGAAGGCATCTGCTTGGGAATACCCTGAAGGAAATGGTGAGCCACTGTGTGAGACAGAATGCTGGACTGGATGGGCTGTGGCCTGTTCCAGCAAGGCTGTTCTTATGTTCTTATATGCCAGAAAATTTGGAAAACAAAACAGTGGCCACAGGATTGGAAAAGATCAGTATATGTTCCAATCTAGGGATGCCATATTTCCCTTCTCCAAAAACAGGACAGGAGTAAAGGCTGTCCTTGCTCAAAAGCCAGTTGTATATGACTCTAGGGTTCTGTGTTCATCTCTGTTTCAAAGCCGAAGAGCCAACGCTGTCTGCTTCTGCAGACGTATTCCATGGTCATGTGGCAGGCACGGAACACTGCTTACCTTCTCCCCGAAGTGGTCCCTATTTATCTACTTGCAATTTCTTGCCTTCGAACTGCTAGGTTTGCAGGAGCTGGGACATAGACGGGAGCTCATTCAGCTGAAATAGTGGCGGCAATAAAATGGCACAGGTTTTATTTTATTTTTTGCTGTTTTCCTTAGCTACCAAGCTACTACTGCAGCACCACCTGCTGGTCAGTTCAATAGAAACGCAGCTCTATTGCAAGAAAAAGTGCATCCCCCCCATTCAAACCCCATTGGTCTGAAAAGTGGGGATTTTAAATGATTTTTATGGAACTAGGTCAGGACAGGTTCAACCCATTAAATGCCTGGTTTTCTGTTATGTATGGCATCCCTATTCCAATCCCAAAAAAGGGTAATGCCAAAGAATGTTAAAATTATCAAACAATTGCGCTCATCCCACATGCTAGCAAGGTGATGCTCAAGATAATACAGGATAGGCTGCAGCAGCATGTGGAGAGAGAACTACCAGGGGTGCAGCCTGGGTTCAGAAGAGGCAGGGGGACTAGAGTCCACATTGCCAACATACATTGGATCATGGAGAAAACAAAGGAATATCAGAAACAAGTCTACTTCTGATTCATTGACTACACCAAGGCCTTTGACTGCATGGATCACAACAAAATGTTGCAAGTACTTAAAGAGATGGTAATACCAGAACACCTTATATGCCTCATGAGAAATCTGTACATGAGTCAAGAAGCAACAGTTAGGACAGAATACAGAATGACAGAGTGGTTTGGAATAGGAAAAGGAGTAAGACAAGGCTGCATTTTATCACCCCGCGTATTCAACTTATAGACAGAGCACATAATGCACAATGCAGAGACGGAGGAATCACAATATGGGATCAAAATTACTGGGAGAAACATCAACAATGTGAGATATGCAGATGATACCACCTTAATGGCAGAAAGTGAGGAAGACATAAAGAATCTCTTGATTGGGCTGAAGGAGGAGAGTGCAAAAGCTGGCTTGAGACTCAACATCAAGAAAACCAAGATAGGGCAACAGGCCCTATCAGTCCTGGAAAACAGATAGGGAAGAAGTAGAAGCAGTGAAAGATTTTACTTTCTTAGTATATAAGATCACTGCAGATGGGGATTGCAGCCATGAAATAAAAAGGCAACCGATTCTTGGGAGACAAGCTATGAGAAACCTAGGGAACATAGTAAAAAGTAGAGACATCACATTGCAAACAAAAATTCGTATAGTCAAAGCAATGGTATTCCTGGTGGTAATGAATGGTTGTGAGAGCTTGACCATTAGTAAGGCTGAGTGCAGAAGAATAGATGCCTTTGAAATGTGGTGTTGGAGAAGAGTTTTGAGAGTGCCCTGGACAGCGAGGAGAACAAATAGATCAATATTAGAAGAAATCAATCCTGACTGCTCCCTAGAAGGTCAAATAGTAAAGATGAAGCTGCAGTACTTTGGACATCAAATTAGAAGGGAGGATTCACTTGAGAATATTGGGAAAGGTGGAGGGCAAAAGAAGATGGGGGGCAGCCAAAGATGAGAGGGTTAGATGGTATTACAGACACAATGGGCACAGAGCTGGGCTTGTTGAGGAGGATGGTGGAGGACAGAGGTGCCTGGAGGACCATGGTCCATAGGGTCATAAGGGTCGGAGTTGACTGTGCGACTGAACAACAAAAAGCACTTAGAGCAGTGTCTGGGTGGTTCAGAAGGTAACATTTTGCCCCCAACAAGCTGGGTACTCATTTTACTGACTCAAAAGAATGGAAGGTTGAGTTAACTTTGATGCATCAGCATGAAACTCAGATTGTCAACACAATTTTGGCTGCATCACTTCAGCTTAACCACTCCATTCACAAAGACTCTGTTGGCACATGATTAAGCTTCCCCAAACTGCCTTCAGTCAGAACCTCGTAGTGACAAACACACCCGGAATAATATCAGGAAGAACAATTCAAGTAGGAAAAATATTTTATATGCTAATTAAAAGTTGTGAAACACAAAAGATAGTTCACTGCATTGCTGTTTATGGGGTCTAGAATCAAACATGTATTCTATATACATATATACACATTAATACCTGAGTGCAACACTCTGAGTAAGTAGCATAAGGATCAGTATCAGAAACAATACCCCTCCCCTCCCTTCTTCTTCGAAACTGGGTAAGTCGAAAAGGTACAATTGCATTACAGAAGTAATGGTGCAAAGTCCATACGTGTCAACACGTCCGAATAATAAAGTTCATATACGATGAAGTAAAGTCTATATATATGTGTAATCCAACAGTACGGAACGTGGATCATCCAGTGGAAGACAAAACGGCTTAACCCAGTGGGGGGGAAAAATGCACAATCCGTCAAATACTGATGTCCCTCCGGTATGGCGACATTTCGGAGACTTCCTCAGAGTCTATTTGAGTATTATTCCTAGCGCGTGAACCTCTTGAGTTTATTCATACTGTGTTCTCGCGTTAAAATTCACTCGCCATACCGGAGGGACATCAGTATTTGACGGATTGTGCATTTCCCCCCCCACTGGGTTAAGCCGTTTTGTCTTCCACTGGATGATCCACGTTCCGTACTGTTGGATTACACATATATATAGACTTTACTTCATCGTATATGAACTTTATTATTCGGACGTGTTGACACGTATGGACTTTGCACCATTACTTCTGTAATGCAATTGTACCTTTTCGACTTACCCAGTTTCGAAGAAGAAGGGAGGGGAGGGGTATTGTTTCTGATACTGATCCTTATGCTACTTACTCAGAGTGTTGCACTCAGGTATTAATGTGTATATATGTATATAGAATACATGTTTGATTCTAGACCCCATAAACAGCAATGCAGTGAACTATCTTTTGTGTTTCACAACTTTTAATTAGCATATAAAATATTTTTCCTACTTGAATTGTTCTTCCTGATATTATTCCGGGTGTGTTTGTCACTACTAGTTTACTGTTTACACCCCGGCCGTCTTCATTTGTTGTTCAGTCAGAACCTCTGCAGGATTTCTTTCTCTTTCTTAAAAGGAACTATGTTGACACAGAGGTGAATTTGGATCCCATTTAATACATCTAGTAATTATTATTGTATGTCTTAAAATGTTATGCCAGCCCTTACTAGGTATATCAGGTTAGAATTAGAGGCAGAAAGATGTTCAGTGAAGAAGATAATTGTGGGTAGACAAAGAAGATAATGTTGAACCAATCATCACCATTATTATTTCTGTCATGCCCAGTAAGGATAGGGTATAGATTAAACATTTTTTAAATAAAAAAAACCTTTTATAAAATTACTTAGATACTTGGGTAATTTGAATTGAAAAAATTGTTTTATCTGAAATAGTTTTTACTATTTCTTGAAGGGCCAGTCTAAAGTGGTGTAACAGAAGGTGCAACCTTCAATCTTTATCTTGTGATTGTTGTGCATGTAAAACAAAGCCCCTTGCACACTACTATTAAATGGTTAACAGGCACAACAGGACTTTCCCTCAAAGACTGAATTTCTTATTGTGCTTCTCCAAAACATGAAACAATGAAGTAAGTAATCTGGTACATTCCTTTCTGTAAAATGCTGGCAGTGATTAAATCATTTGCTGTTCAGAAGTGTGAAACAGCCTTACATGCTCAAAAAACGTGTTAAAGAAACCCCTTCCCAAGAAAATGTGGTGTATTCCATGCCCATGGAAAGTGTAATACTACAGCTACAGTAAAACCCTGACTTACAAATGCTTCAAGTTACATAAAATTTGACTTACATAATGATTTTGTGCTAAAACCATGTCCCGATTTACACGATTTCCTATGGTTTTGCTTCAAGTTAACATAAATATTCTTTTTCCTATGGGTTCACTTTGAGTTACATAAAAATTCATTTCCCTATGGGTTTGTTTTGATTTACATAAAAAATTCATTTTTCATTTTTCCTATGAGTTTGCTTCGAGTTACGTAAAAATAATTTTTCCTATGGGTTTGCTTCGAGTTACAAAAAAAATGATTTAAGCAAAAACCTATGGAACAGACTGTTTTTGTAAGTAAGGGTTTTACTGTACTTTCCAATAGCAATACATTTGTGGAAAATGAAGTGAACGTGTTTCAGCTTCTAAAGTGCTAGTTGAAAAACAATTGTTCTAAAAGAACCCCAGCTTCTCTGTGTTGGTTACCTGTGTACCTTTCTCCTCTTTTATGGAAATCTATTTGTTTATAAGCGACTTAGCAATTTAAAGACTTTCCACTTTACAAAGTAGTAAACAGGCAAGTCTAACTAAAGTAACAATTGTATGGAATACTTTTTACAGTTGCTTTGAAATAACAAATCAGTTTTAAATTTCAATAGGGTCCAAATTCCAGTGGAGAAAAATCATATGTAGAAAATCACTGGTTTTTCCTCTCCTGTGAAATCTCCTTTATGTAGCTAGTTGTGTCTTTTTTGGCAGCTAGAGTGGGATCAAACATGTAAAACTAAGGAATGTTGATGAATGACAAACATTTAAAGACTTAGGGTTTTTCTATTCAATTGATTCCAAAGACGCAGAATAGTAGAACAGGATACATCTGGAGGATGGATATGCAACTTGCAGTGGTATAGACAGAAAGATTTCAACATGCAGTATCTTCCAAGCAGCCATGCAATGTTATGCTCTTTCAATTAGCATAGTTTCCCTTCCATTATAATAATAATAATAATAATAATAATAATAATAATAATAATAATAATAATAATAATAATAATAATAATAATAATAATAATAATAATAATAATAATAATAATAATAATAATAATAATAATAATAATAATAATGATGATGATGATGATGATGATGATGATGATGATGATGATGATGATGATGATGATGATGATGATGATGATGATGATGATGGGTTTATTTATATCCCACTCTCCTGGCACGAGTGCTATTCAGAGTGGCCACAACATAAGCAAATGAAAGCTTTCTTCAACAAAAAGAAAAGCTTTTTTACAATATAAAATACATTACATACAAAGTATCAAACACGACAATGCAAAAATATAAATAGAATGAAACAGTTTCAAATCAAGATACACAATACAATATACAATAGTCTCCCAGCAAATACAAAATACAGTATAACTTTATGTAACAGTTGCCTTTACTCCCAAGTAGAGCTTTGGCTTACAAGTGAGTAAGCAACCCACCTGAATTTTCACCCTTAGAGGGAAAACCCAGGATTTAGTTTGCCTTTTCACAGCTCCTGTCCTTAGCCAGGCTGTTAGGAAAGGTAGCAGAAAGAGAAAATGCACTCCAGCCACTCCATTAAAATGATGTTGTATTTTAGCAAAAGCAGGTTACAATTCAAAATTTCAGGAAGCAAAAATAATTCTAGGCAAAACATTTTCAGTTCAGAAAACCCATTAAAACAATGAAAGCCTTTATCTCTCTTAGTTTAAATACGACTATACGATTGCTATTTCCTTACACTTTATTTCTGCTATCAAGTCAGAGAGCCAATAAAACTTATCTAATGTTGGATTAGTTGAATGTAATAGCCCTGGTAGATAGGAAATTACAGCTGCCAATCACAAAACTTCACACCCTCTCTTCTTTTCTAGCTTTCTAAAGCCTGGTATTTTTCTCTTGTGATGAACTTGGGAGAAATGCAATGGCAGCCAAGATTACCATAAAAGAGTCCAGCATTTATAGGTACTCAGTCAGGTTGAGTACCTATGCCCTCAGACACAAATAGTTTTGTTTGTTTGATCTGCAGTGTGTTTTGTTGTTATTTGTTATCTATTTGTTCACAGTCCATAGTGAACAATAAATAAATAAATAAGACAGATCTCAAAAGCATAAAATAACTGCAAGCTTCTGAGAACTCTAGGCCCCCTAATTTGTGCAAATATATTATAGATAACTAGCATATTGTTGTTTTTCACTTTCTTTGAATTTGTTCATTTATTGTATTGTTTATTTTGTTTTAATTATTTTTGACTGTTTTTACCCTTGTGGCCTCTAGGTGGGGCTGTGCTTAAGAGTACTGTGTTTGGTGTTTTTTTAAAATTGTTTTTGATTGTTTTTACTCTTACGGCCTGAAGGTGGTGCTGTGGTAAGAGTTTTCAGTTTTTTAAAAATTCAGTTCATTTCCGTCGTCATGGAGGGAAGTCGTCTCCCGTAAGTGCTCCCATTTTTGTTGTTGTGGGTGGGAGGGTTTTATGTTTGTGTATGTGTGGGGGGTGGGGGTAGGGGGTGGGTGGGTTAGGTGGGTTTAACGTGGCTTTGCCTTGCTGGCCAGGCCACGTTAAATCCTTGTGATGGGGTGGAGTGGGGTTATTTATTTATTGATTGATTAATTTGTGTTTTATTTTTTACAGGGGGGCTGGCCGGTGCCTTGCCGTAGCCTGGGTTAGGAGGGGAAGAAGGGGTAACCCTCTCCCCCAAGCTACGGGCCGGCTTGGGTAGGCCTCCGAGGCTGCGGGGTTTTTCCCCGTTGCCTCACTGAAGCATGGGTCGGGGGGAAAGAGAGTGGTATCCTCTTCCCAACTCCCATGCTACGGTGGCAGCTTGTCCTGGCTTCCGAGGCTGTGGGAGAATTTTTTTCCTCTGCTGTCTTTCCTAAGCTTGGGGGGAAGAGGGGAGTATCTTCCCCACCCAAGCAATGGGGTGGTTGTGGGAGACGGAGGCCGAGAACGGTGCTTCGTGCTTGGCCTTTGTCTCCCATTTTTAACCCCCATTGACCGCACTTAACTTTTCCCAGCTCCAGCTGGGTCTTTGAAAGTCTTTACCGGGCCGGCACAGTTTGACTTTTAAAACCGCCGCACTGTGCTTTCCCAGCCTCATCTGCGCTCGCGTCCTTCAGCCTGATTGGCTGAGGGTTTGCGCAGTGCAGAGGACTCTGGGACTCATAGTTCTTATTTTTTTGTCGCGTTCGTGGGGCTGCT
The DNA here is from genome assembly GCA_035047305.1 of Bradypodion pumilum. NCBI lineage: Eukaryota > Metazoa > Chordata > Lepidosauria > Squamata > Chamaeleonidae > Bradypodion > Bradypodion pumilum. The sequence goes on from JAWDJD010000002.1 coordinate 379,911,631, forward strand.
GCCCAATTGCCGACCACTGGAACCCTGCGGCGTTGGGAAGGTGGGGGTTACAGTGAGTGCAGAGTGCTAGGTCGGGGATAGTTGGGCCAGGTGCAGGAGCCTTTGAACGAACCCAATGGTTAAGGCCACTTTTTATAGGTATAGATAAGAAAGATAAAATGTATGTGTGAAGTGAGTGGAGAGACCCCTTGCTGTTGACTGAAACAAGCCAGGTTGTCTGCATGTGTAATGAAGAATTATGAAAATAACACTTTGCATTCATAAATAGGTATCAGGTTCTGGATTTTAGCCTGAGGTTGCTGAGGAAAAGAAAGCAATAAATTGCCATATACCTTGAACCTCCTTTCTGAAAACAGAAACAACCGTCTTTTGAAACTCAAAACTGTCTCTATTCAATGTGATGATCATGATCCTCTTGGGATGACGACTGAGAGCTCATAGATAGATTCTTTGTTGTAAAGTCTACAGAAAATTTTGCCTGTTGGATCTGGCAAAGGAAGTCAATAGAGTGAGTCAGATTTTGGATTCAGCTTGGCAAGAAAGCTGTAGAGATGTCCACATACATAGTGGTAAATTCTACAAGAAATGTGTGATGTTTGGTGGACTGTCCATTTGTATGACTGGCTGCTTTTACAATTATTCAACCAAATACTGCAGAGAGCTTGCAGGCTAACTTTTGTATACATGGATAGGATATTGGCTGTAGGCAAATACATTAACAATCTTTTTAAAGCCTTTAATAAATTCATACCATGTCCCATTGGAGTATGAACTGAAGGCTGACCTGCAACTATTTGTGATCTTGCAAGGAGCACAGTGAAATGCTGGACTTTCAGCAGTATTTGCAGGTTAACCATCAGTTCATACTTACATGGAACAAGGTATGAATTTATCAAATACTTTAAAAGGATTTAATACTGTCTGCTTCATACTTGCAGTGCCTGGTGACTGGTATCTGTATTGTTGGTATCTGTGGCATGTGGTATGTCTCCTGCCTCTCTGTATTTGCATTTCCTTCACTTGGTTAGACTGGCCACTCTGCATGTTTCCATGTCCTTCTAAATCTAGGTTTCTCATGAATCTTCAGGGGTCTTCAGATTTGTATTTGGTCCACTTTCTTAGAGTTCTGTTTTGATTTGGATATCACATAAATCTGTTCAGATAAACTCAGTTCAATCCTAGGATCCAAAAAGTAATCAAATTAATAAACACATCTCTAATTTAGTGTTTACTAGCAGAGGTTGCCTGGCATTGCCGGGCTGTTTTAAATTATGTTGGAAAGTTTTTGTTTTGTTAATGTTTGTACAAATGAGGTTAGTCTGTAATTGTAATTTTTAAAATGTTTATTTATATACATGGACTGTTATAAACTGTGATCAGCTTTTTTGGGTTTGTTTTTGTGGATTAAAAAAAGAGAAAGGATGATATAATTTTGTACAATTATATTATTTTACCAAATAATGTTTTAGATGGAGGCTATGCGGCCACGGCAGTAGCTGGCCTTCCTTCCCGCTGCAGCCCAGCTCCTCCTCACCCCCGGCTGGACCTGGAGACCACACCCCCAGCCAGGGGTGAGGAGCTGGGCCGCAGCAGGAAGGAAAGCCAGCTACTGCCGCAGCCGCGTGGCCTCCATCCGGAGCTGGGCGTGGGCCGCCTGGACCCAGAGACCACACACCCAGGCAGGGGTGAGGAGGAGCTGGGCCGCGGTGGGAAGGAAGGCCAGCTACCTCCGCGGCCGCGTGGCCTCCGGCCCGGACCTGGAGACCACACCCCCAGCTGTGAAAAATAAGACATCCCTGAAAATAAGACATTGTGCTGATTTTGGAATTTTAAAAAAATATAAGACAGTGTCTTATATTCGGGGAAACACGGTAGTTGTACCTTGTATAATAATTTTAAAAATGTGAAAGTACATGGTTTTTTTTACATTCAATGTTTTTAAACTGTGTTTAGATGTTTTGGGGGTTTTTTTGAGTGAAAACTCTACACAGGATTTTAGAAATGTTTTTATTGTATTATTTTGTGATTTGTTTGTGATTTGTGTGAATGTGTGATGTAATGTTATGTTTTTGACTGTTTTTTCTCTTGTGGCCTCTGGGTGGGGCTCTTGAGTGTTTCTTTTACTTTGACTGTTTTTTCTCTACTGGCCTCTGGGTGGTGCTTCTTCCGGTAAGTAGTCTCTTTCTTTCCTCATTTCATTTCCGGCTGTCGTGGAGGGAGGACGTGTGGTGGTAAGTTGTCTGGTTTAATTTCTTTTGTGGGTTTGTTTTGTTTTTCTTTTTTGGTGTTTTTATGTGTGTTTTTTCTGTTATTTTTGGTTTTGGTTAATTTTGGATATTTTTGTTTGTGTTTTTTTTAAATTAATGGTTTATTTATTTTAATTATTTTGGTGTTTTCAAGGGGTGGCCAAGGCACCCGCTTGAAAGCGAAACACTTTCCTTCCTGCAGCATGGCCTCGCTGGCCAGACCGCGGGAATCCCAGCACCGCTTCAGGTGGCATTTGGGGTGGGGGTGGGCTTTCCTTCCCTCAGCCCAGCCTCGCTGGCTGGACCACGGGAATCACAGCGCCGATTCAGGTGGCGTGTGTGTGGGGGTGGGCTTCCGTTCCCATGTCCCGGCCTCGCTGGCCGGACCGCGGGAATCCCAGCGCCGCTTCAGGCGGTGTGTGAGTGTGTGTGGGCTTTTATTTCCCGGCCCGGCCTTGCTGGCTGGACCATGGGAATCCCAGCACCGCTTGAGGTGCCGTTGGGGTGGTTGGGCTTTCCTTCTTATGGCCTGGCCTCGCTGGGTGGACCACGGGAACCCCTGTGGCACTTGAGGCCGCTTGTTTGTTTTGTTTGGCTGTGAGGCACTGGGTTTTTAATTTTAATTTTTTGCGCGGCGGGCTTCTCAGCGTTCTGCACGCTCATGGCGCGAAGGACTCTGGGGCTTGTAGTTGTGGGTTTGTGGTTTGTGTTTGTGCTGCATTTTTCCCCTGCGGTTCAATTTTATTGGCCGCGGCGCGTTTCTCAACGTTCTTTGTGCTTGTGGCTCTCAGCCTGATTGGCTGTGGCATGGCACGGTGCAAAGAACGTTGGGAAATGAAATTGTTTCCCTTTTTAGCGTTTGTGGGGCTCTTGCCCCACTGGCACATTTCTCAAACCTTTGTTGACCTGCGGACCCAGTTCGGGCATGTGCACGAATGGTCAGTGCGGGCTAGTAGGGTCTGGCTTAGGATCCTATGTGAAGTTCCAATGGTTAACTCTTGATTTTATAGGTAAAGATGTATCATAAGGAACTGGATCATTCTGAGGCTCAATCCAAATTTTATGTTTATGGATCACACTCTTAATGCACATTTGAGATATAGGCTCACTAACAAAGCTTATATCTGGATTGTAGCCTCTCTGCCACCTGCCACTGTTAAATAAATGGGGTAATTTAGGATCATGTGTAGGACAGCTTTCCAACGTCTAGTCATGCCTGCCACGTGACCATGGAAATGTCCGCAGATGCAAGCAGCACTGGCTCTTTCACTGTAAACAGAGCAAGGACAACCATTACATTTACCTATATGACATATTGAATGGTATTCTGCTGATTTTATAATTGATTTGCTATTTTTGTCATGTTGATACCCTCAAATGTTGCTAGATTTGGTTACTCCAAGTAGGAAGTGGGTACTTTGGTTTTCCATATTGGATGGCTTCTTAAAGCAGAATGGTATACAGGTTTTAGATTGTTTTTAAATTGATATACTTATATGCACAGCTAGTTTGACTATTAATAGTTCTATGTCATCCTCAATATAGTGTGTTGAGAGGACTATACTACCTGATCTTACAGAAACTCCATATTGTTTGTTAGGAATCTCAAGAACTAGACACATCCTGAGCACTTTTGGAACTCAACATAGACTGGTTCTATGTCAGATATACTCAGCCACCAGGCCTCAATCTGTACCATTCTGTAGGAGGTATAATTTAAAAACAGCCAATTGGGAAACGTTTGGAACAATACTAGATACACTTCTGCTCCCCTGCAAGAAAACTATAATCAATTTGCTCCTCCATTCCAATAGGGTGCTGGACTAAATACATCTATGATTGATTATAGTTTTGATGATAACTGAATTGAGCAAATTTAAGATTTTGGCAGAACATGAAGGAATAGCTCCTTCAACTCTGTAACAACTGCTGGAAAAACAAACCTGAAAATATGGCAGAAGACAAAAATAATTGTTATAATGAAACCACAGGAAAAAACATCAGATCCCTAAAGCTACAGGCCATTCTCTTTAAAGTTTCACTTATACAAGTGAATGATATTAAATCCTCTAACCCAGGGATTCTCAACCTGCGGCCTGCAACGCCATTTCATGTGTCCCCCACATTGCCTCCACCACACCAGGAACTGCTGTGTGGTGGAGGAAGGCCAAAATGGCCATCCGGCCCCCAAAGCTGTTTGAGGGAGCGTGACCCATCTCCCAACTTAAAAAGGTTGAGAACTCCTGCTCTAGCCCCTAAAATTGAACCACTTCTAATTATAGAACACACAGGCTTTAGATCTTGCAAGAGCTGCCTGGCTATAACCTTAAATCTAGTCCAGCATGCAGAAAATGGCATGAAACACAAAATAACTTCAGCAGCATTTGTTGACCTTACAGTGACATATGGCACAGTCCATCATCAAAAAGCTCAAAAAGCTTTACCTCCTTCCTAAGGATCAGAGACTAACAAAATGATTCCTGATATACTTCAAAACCAGAGGGTTTTTTGTTGAATTTCAAGGGAGGAACAGTCACTGGAGAAATCAAAGGAACAGTCTCCCACAGGTTAGAGTTCTCACACCATTTTTTAAAATAAAAAAAACATTTGCACAAATGATCAAGTAGTATTCCTATACCTCAGGACTTTCATCAATGCCATGACAGTCAAGGGGGAAACCACTGAGTCTATTGAACACCAACTAACCTCTGACTTAGAAGTTCTTTATGGGGTTTGGCTAAGATGGCCGCTGTGTAACATCTAGTTTCGGACGCTCGCGCTCAACAAAGTGGTGAACGATGTGAAGGAGCGGAATAGAAAATTTTTCAAGTGGTAAAGCTTAAAGTTAAGATCCTTGCCTGTCTCCTTGGAAAGTTTGCTGAGCTTTTGAAGCTGGATGATCGAAGTTCGGGAGGTTTTTCTGGGCGGTTGAGCTGTGACGGCAGTCGCGGCTTTCCCGCTGGAGAGCCGAGGAACGGGATCAGCGAGAGGAGAAGGCTATGGAACTGGTTTTGGAAGTGGCAAGAAGCGGTTGGAGTGAAGGCAATTTGTGTGTAAGTGCCTGAAGGGAGCTACATTCTTAGCTATAAGCTATAAAACCGGCTGAGTTTTTTCAGAAGAAAAAGAAGGGGAGGAAGAGCTGGAGGTACTGTAATGGCGACGGCCAGGGAAAACGAAAGTGATCGTGTATAGACTGTGGTTTTTTTTTCTACATACCAGAGGACCGCGCCACATTCTGAAATCAATAAGGCGGATTAATTTTCCTTTCTCTTTTTTTTCACCTCCTCTCTGGTCTGGAAAAGAGGAGAGCTGTGGGAGTTTGTTTTTTTTCTCTCTCTTCTCTTCTGCCTAAACTGCCTGCTCATTTAGGGAAGAGGGGGAAGAGGGGGGGCCTCTTCTCACTACAAAGTTAAGGCACTCGCTGGAAAAGGGTGTTTTGATTATCCACTTCAAAGGAAGGATTATGTGGCTTTGATTGAAGGGTTCCATTACTGTGTGGATTACAAATAGCTTCTCAACTTCTCACCTTAACCCCTTGGTGGCTGGATTTTTCTTTCCTTCTGAGCTCCCCCCCCCTCAGCAACCTGATTAACTGTTTTTCTGAAGCCTTTTTGCTGTGGTTGGAAGACGTCATTTGACTGCTGGTTTTGTGGGAAAGGATTATTTGTGGTTAACAAGTTTTACTTTTAAACTGCCTGTTTGGAGAGCTGTTTTCTTTTGTTTTCCTTTGTTCCATCGTTGTGGATTACAGTAAATTTTGGATCTTCTGCTGACATAAGAACTTGCCGGTTGTATTGGTGGAACCTATGGCTGCAGTGTAGTAAGCCTTACTATATTGGAATTGTTACAGCGATCTGCAACATTGGGTTTGAAATATATTACATCACTATGGATAAAGGTACGAGAGCGAAAGCAAAAGAAGAAGAACAGGTTGTAAAACTTAAGAAGATTGAAAAAGCACCAATGGATGAATCTGTTCAGCCAACAGCTCTGCCCACAGTGTCATTGGACCAGACTCAAATTATGGTGGAAATTGGCAAGTTGTCGCAAAAAATGGAGAAAAATGAGGCTTCAAGGGTGAAAGATAAAAATGAAATGTTTAAAAGGCAAGAAAAGATGATGTCAACACTGACAGATTATACCAAAAAGGTGGACTTAAGTTTGAATAAATTTGAGGGAATGCTGAAAGTGGTTCAAATCGAGGTGGATGCGGTAAAGAAGGAAGTAAAAGGGACTCAGGAGGTGGTGCGGGACAGTAAGTTAAAACTGCAGGAACAAGAAATGAGGATAGATGCTGTCGAAGACATGATTAGAAAGCAGAACATTTTGATCCGTCAGGTACCGGAACGCACTCCGGATCTGTTAAGAGAGAGGGTGGTTCAGTGGTTAAATGGTTTAAAAATGGGGAAGGAATTTGTTCAAGAGGATTTAGGAAGTGTATTCCGGGTGGGTCCAAGAAGAGGGAGAGTGGCTCAAAGAAATGTGTTGGTTAAATTTGCAAATTGGGCAGATAAATTAAAAGTAATGGCTCATCTGAAAAGTGTTGGTTCAGACGCGTTGAAATTTGATGGCTCAGATGTAGAAGTCTACAATGATATTTCACTAAAAGAAAGAACATGGAGATATAAGATGAGGCCTGTTACTAAATTATTGATGGGTAAAAATATAAGGTATAATTGGAGATTTCCACAACAATTGCGCTTTTTCTATGATAAAAGAATGCAAGTTATTGATGAAGGCATTAATCCATTGGAATACCTGAGTTTGTTGGGATTGGTACAAGTAGATTCAGAAGAATGGAAAAATCTTAAGAAGGAAATGATGGATTCTGGAGCTTTGGGGAGGGAATATGGGAGGGAGGAGCCCGGTGGGGCAACAGGTGGAACACCACAACGAGGGGAGGAGGAGGAGGAGCCGTCTTTGATTATGATGGAGGAGGAGATAGGTAAGGAAGGATGAGCATTAGATAGTAGTAATCTTAATTAGCTAATAGAGGTAGAATGGGTAAGTAGCGCATAGCGCCGGCAGTAGGGCGCATCTTGCAGGTCCCCCCTCTCCCCTCTTTGGTTGACAGAGGCGACTTTTCGTTGGAAGGTGGGGAGAGTGAAAAATGTGTGTTTTATGTAGTGGGTATGGTGAAGGGTTTTTGGTGGCACGCCCGATGGAGAGTTTAAAGTTGGAAGAAGAATTTGGTTATGGATAGTATTAAAATAATATCGTGGAATGTGAAAGGTACAGGCTCTGTTCTTAAGAGACGGAGGGTGGAATCGGCGTTGAAAAAAGATAGACCAGATATTTTATTTTTACAGGAAACACATCAGAAATCAAAAGATACGAATAAACTTTATCTGAGTTGGATGCAACACTATGAGATGGCGTTTGGAACATCTAAAGCAAGAGGGGTGGCAACTATGATTTCTAGGAAGTTAGGATTTGAAATCACAAAAAAGATTGCTGATCAAGAGGGTAGGTATCTGTTGTTAAGAGGAAAATTGGAGGATGAGGAAATATTGTTGGTAAATATTTATGCTCCGAATGACCACCAAGTAGTGTTTCTTGAAAAAATTCGGAAAATAGTGGAGGGGGAAAATGTTGCAAAAATTATTGTGGCTGGTGATTTTAATTTGATCAGGTCAGGAATGGATTGCACAAACATAGCTAGAAGTGGAATGGGTGTGAAAGGGAAGGCGATGGACAAATGGATGAAAGTTATGGGTTTGAAGGATTCGTGGAGAGAGTTTAAAGGCTTGGAAAGGGCATATTCCTTTTTTTCGCATGTACATGGGACCTACTCGAGAATAGATTATGTTTTTCTGTCGGAAAACTTAATTGGGGATATAGAAAGTACGGAAATTGGGATTATTAAGGAATCGGATCATGCTAAAGTATATCTGGAATTGAAAGCACCAAAAAATATTCAAAGAGTTAGAAATTGGAGGTACGATCCTAATTTGTTCAAAGATCAGAAAAGCAAAGAGGCAATTATGGAAAGTTGGAAAGAAAGTTGGCAATGGAATGATAATAATGAGGTTGATTTTAATATTGTATGGGATACCATGAAGTCAGTTTTTAGGGGGGAAAGCATAAAAGTGGCAAGCCTTAAATATAAAAGGTATAAAGCAGAACACATAGAAAAAGAAAGGGAAATAAAACAATTACAGGAAGAACACGTAAAGAGTAAAGATAAAAAAATTCTCTTGAAACTACAAGGACTCAAGGCAGAAGTAATGGGTAAAGATATTGATAAAGTTAAACGAGATCTGATTTATTTAAATAGAGAATATTTTGAATTTAGTAATAAGAACTCAAAACTATTAGCAAGAGCAGCTAAGGTTAAAAGGGAAAAAAGAGAAATTGGGGTGTTAGTTGACAGGCAAGGTTCAAGGTGTAATAAGAATAGCGATAAATGTAAAATAGTTAGGGAATTTTACCAGGTGTTATATGCAGAAAAAGAAATAGATATGGAAAAGCTTAAAAGGATATTGGAGAGGCAGTTAGGGAATGGGATAAAGCAAGAGCATAGGGAGAAAATGGAGGAAAAGATAACTGATAAAGAGGTTAAGGAGGTAATAAGCGGATTGAAGATAGGGAAAGCCCCGGGGGAGGATGGATTATCAACAGAGTTTTACAAAGAATTTAAAGAGGTGGTGGTCCCGAAATTGGTGAAGTTATATAATTATATATTAGATGGAGGATCAATCCCGACTTCATGGTATAACACTACAATTGTTCTTTTGCCAAAACCTGGTAAGAATTTGGAAAGAGTGGATTCGTACAGACCAATTTCGCTTATAAATCAAGATGCGAAGATCTTCACGGCAATATTGGCTAACCGTTTAAATAGTTTTATGGGGGAATATATAAATGTTGATCAAGTTGGGTTTCTAAAAGGACGACACATGGCGGATTTGACTAGAAGGGTATTAGATTTAATAGACAGTGTTAATCAAACAAAGGAAAAAGTGGGATTACTATCATTGGATATTTTTAAGGCGTTTGATTCATTGCAGTGGTCTTCAATTAAGGAAATAGTTAGAAAATATGGGTTTGGAGATAAATTTAATAGGGTTATAGATTTACTATATCAAAAAGGAAATGCCAGGGTTAGAGTAAACGAGGAGCTCACGGATGTGGTAAAGCTAGAGGCAGGTACTAGGCAGGGTTGCCCATTATCTCCTATTTTGTTTATAATGGCAATGGAGATTTTAGCTAAAAGTATAAGGGAGGATTTAAATATAGAAGGGATTATGGGTAATAAAGTGAGCATGTACGCTGATGATACATTGCTTATGGTGAAGCACCCCGAACAGGTAATGGACAGGATTAAAGATCATCTACAAGTATTTCAAGCTATAACAGGATTAAAGATAAACTGGGATAAATCTGAATTGATGTTGTGTAATTTGAAATTGAGCGAGATGGGTAGGACGGTGTCGACACTTAATATACAAATCAAAGATAAGTTGAAGTATTTAGGGATAACTATTTCAAACAAATTAGAAGAACTTAAACGATTGAATTATGACAGCTTGAGAATTGAATTTAGGAATAAAATACGAGAACTTCAGAAGTTAAAGCTGTCATGGTTTGGAAGGATTGCTATGTGTAAAATGATACTGTTACCAAAGATTAACTTTTTATTTGACACGCTCGCGATCCATTTAAAAGAGAAAGAAATCAATGAGTTTCAAAAAATGTTTAACGACTTTTGTAATGGAGGAAAAAAATCTAGGCTCCCAAAGAAATTATGGTATTTGTCTCAGAAAAAAGGGGGGTTGGGTATGCCAAACCTCTTAGTATATTATCGAGCATTTCAAGTCAAGAATGTTGTGAAGATCTTGGCAAGAGAAAAGGTAATTTGGGAACAATTGGAAATGAAAGAATACAGAAATATTGGAAACTTGAATTTTCTGGGAATGAAAGATAAGGCGAAAAGGTCAAATAATACTATGATGAAAGGTCTCATGGAGGTGTGGAAGAAGGTAAAAAAAGATATGGTTCCGAATCTCTCCCCAATCTTGGAATTGACTGATATGATGTGTTTCCCAATAAAATTAGATAAAGAAAAAATAGAAATATTGGATAAAAATGGGACGTTGTTATTGAAGGATTGGTTAAAAGCATGTGATGTTGATGCCGAGCGGAAAAAAATGTTTGAGATATTAAACTTGAATTGGTTTCAGAAGTTAAAGGTGGACAATTGGAATAAAAAATATAAAAGAGAACTAGGATCAGATAGAGTACTTACGGAATTTGAGGAATTGGTAAGGAAGATTAGAAAAGGCGAAAGTAGTATTAAGGGTCTTGTAAGTAAGCTTTATAATATATTGAATAGAGGTGCAGATCCACAGGAGGATTTGAAACGGAAGTGGGAACAAAATTTGAATATAAAAATTGGGGAGACTGAATGGAAAAATAAATGGAAAAAGAGAATTATGAGAACAATGTCTGTAAGAATTAAAGAACATAATTTCAAGATGTTGTGGCAATGGTACCTGACACCATTAAGACTTTACCAGATGGATAATAAAAGAGATAAGTTATGTTGGAGATGTAAAGAATTTGATGGAACATATGAACATATGTGGTGGAGTTGTAAAAAAATAAGGGATTTTTGGGGAAAAATAGAAAATGAATTTGGTGAAATATTGGGTAAAAGTGTTAAGTTGGTGTCGGGTACTATTCTTTTAACGAATGTGGAAGATCTGGGTTTAAACAAGGAGGAAAAAGAACTACTGGAAATTGTACTGACAACGGGTAGACAATGTATAGCCAGAAATTGGAAAAACGATGTAGATATTCAGGTTGGAGAATGGTATAAAGAAATGTGGAGTTTAGCATTGAACGATAAATTGACATGGGAGATTAAAGTCAAAAGAGATAATTTAAAAGAGAATAGATTCTGGAATATATGGAAACCGTTCGTGGATCACTCTATTATGGCAGGTGACAGTTCAGGACCAGTACCATCTCAAAGAAGTTTCTGGACTTGAGTTAAAAATAAACTCTCCGGGCATTGTATATATTCACAGGGTGTTTTTTTTTTTATTGGTTAAAAAGATTAGTGGTAGTACAGAAAGTTTTTTTTCTATTATTTTGGATTTTGAAATAAAGGTTCTTAATATTTGGTGGTTAAATAGTAGTTAATGAATATAGATATTGTTATGTGCTACCATATAGTAATGTTTGTTAGTATGATATTATGGACTTGTTAGTGTAATGTACTGTTAATGTATTGTTAATGTTTTCTTTTCTTTTTCTGTATGTTTATTAAAGATTTAATAAAAAATTTAAAAAAAAAAGTTCTTTATATTATAAAAACAACCAGCTGAAGCCAAACCCTATTTAAGAAAAACACAGGTCTATGTATTCAACTTAAAGAACAGAAAGTAGAGAGGATACAATGAGTTAGCTGGGAAGGAAAGGTTCTGGAACCCTGTCCAACTCTAAAATATTTGGGCATCACTATGAATCATATTCTGACCTATAAAAGCATTGTCTAAACACCAAACAGAAATTTGCCACCAAAATAACATACTTAGGAAATTGTGTGGTGCACACTCATAAACAATAAGAAAAGTAGCACTGTCCCTGTGTTACTCGACAGAAGAATATGCTAGTGATATCTTTACCTATAAGGAGGGATGTTAACCGTTGGACTCCGGCATACAGGCCGCACCCATCCATACTATCCTGTACCAAGCTACCCACACTTGCCTTTACCCAGCCCGACCATCACTGCAAGGGTCTGGCAATCGCCAGTGGGGCAAGCGTCCCACGAATGCAAACAAAACAAAACAACTTCAAGTCCCAACATCCTCCGTGCCGCGCCACCTATCAGCCAATCAGGCTGACAGGCGAGAGCAAGGAGAACATTGGGAAAGCTGGTGCGCCCAATACAAAATGAGCTGCAGAAAAAAAAACCACCGCACGAATGCAAACAAAAGAAACAAAACTTCAAGTCCCAGCATCCTCCGCACCATGACCACTTCAGTCAATCAGGCTGAAGGGCACGAGTGCGCAGAATGCTGAAAAAGCCAGCGTGCAAAAAATATAATAAAATAATGCCTCATGCACCGGGAATGCAAGGCCACCACAGGTGGATGCAATGCCTCCCGCAATGGGAGCGCAAGGCTGCTGCAGGCGGTCACAGCGCCTCACAGCCTTGCTAACCCAAATCCGCAAAAAACCACAGCGAGACAACCGCCGGCCTTCTTTCCCGGAGCAATGGGGAGAAGAGGGACTCCCTATCCTCCCTGCTACCCCACCAAAGACACGACGAGACCACTGTCGGCCTCAAGGTAAGTTGAGCCGGGGTGGGGAAAAAAATCAAGCAGCAGGCAGCAATTCGTCAGGGGAAGCACACTCCCTGGCGAATGACTGGATGCTGCCTTTATACTACCCACACTGCTTTTTCAAGAACTAGTACGAAACCGTGGTGGAGGTAATAGAAAAGCAGCAGCCAGCAATCTGCACCCCTTATGGATCGTTGCCTGCCGATCTCCCATTAGGTAAGCCTGGGGAAAAGAAGGCCGAGAGGAGAGAACCATCGTGAAGCAGATAGCTCTTCTCTGCCTCCTTCTCCACCGACCAACCAACAACAAAACAAAACAGTTAACCAGAACGCCAAGCATCAAAAATAATAAAACACAAATAAATAAACAAAAAATGCAAATAAACCCAGTAAACAACAAAACAATAAACAACAAACTCAACAAAAAACACCCGAAATACCAAAGGCTACTGAAAAACAATGAAAAATCACTAAAACACCTATCTACAACATGAAAATACCTTACTCAAAAAACAATAATATCACAAATTACAAAAATAAATGCGGGGGGAAAAAATAACAATCAGAAATATCCAAAACAATAAAACAAATCTAAAATCCAGAAAAAATATGAAATAACAAGCAAAAACACTTTGGGGGTTAAAATAGAAACTCTCTACTTAAAACCCCAGCCCAGCACCCCAAAATAAAAATAAAATAAAAATAAAATAATAAATCAAGAGCACTTACGAAAGACGTCCTCCCTCCATGCCTCCAGAACAGAACTGAAGAAATAAAGACAATCACAGTACTCTAAATCACAGCCCCACCTAGAGGCGGGAAGAGTATAAAACTGACAAAAATATTTTAAAAATTCAAATAAAAAGTAAATCAAATAAACAAAATCAAATAAATTTAAAAACCACAAATTCAAAACACCACCACCCGAACCACACCTAACAAAAAATACACAGAAAATATGCTAGTTCAGTATAAATCAGCATATGCCAAACTAGTGGATGTAGCTCTTAGTGAATCATGCAGGATTATTTCTGGCTGCCTTAAACCTATCTACACTGAAAAGTCTATTATTTCACTAGCATTGTATCTCTTGAAGTACTTTGATGGGTACTAAGCAACATTAAACCTGCCAGAGATTAGCTTCATGGACACCAATCCCTCTAGACTATGGCTAAAATCAAGTACAGTAAATGTTTTCTGCACACCTCTCAAGATCTAAATATTAGACCAAAAGAACCTAGGCTAAACCTATGGAGAGAAAAATACAACATCTTGCTTAATTAATTAATTAATTAATTAATTAATTAATTCTTCAAATTTCTATTGCCGCCCTATTCGGCAATGACTCTGGTTGACTAACAACAGTTAAAAACAACATCAAACTAATTAAAAGACCTTAAAAACCCCATTAGAAATTCTAAATAATTTACCCACTCACCCCATCCATTAAAAGATAGAGAGAAATCTTAATTATATAAGCCAGCAGGTGGGAGTCACCCCTCCATCGATGCCCCACACCTGCCCTGCCAGTCAGGTTTACAGTTCTTTCCTAAACGGCAGCAATTCTGTCTGCAGTCGTAATTCTGCTGGCAGGAGGTTCCATAGGGCTGGAGCGGACACGGAGAAGGCTCTCCTCCTTGTGCTAAAGAGACGAGCCCCTCTAGCAGATGGTACAATTAGAGAGCCCCTCCGGTCCGCTCTGGTTGGACAGACAGATGTTCTTGGGGTGACGCGGTCTCTTAGATATCCTCGCCCACTACCATGTAAGGCTTTAAAGGTCATTACCAGCACCTTGAATTGCATCCAGAGGTGCAGCTTCCAGAGCAGTGGCGAGACGCGGGCATAACATCCGCACCCCATCACCACCCGAGCAGTCGCATTCTGGACCAGTTGCACCCTCTGAATGGTCATCAAGGGCAGCTCCATGTAGAGTGCATTATAGTAATCTAGTCTAGAGGTGACGAGAGCATGCGTGACCATGGGCAAGGAGTCCCAGTCCAGGAGCAGGCGCAACTGGCGGATCACACGAAGTTGTGCAAAAGCCCTCCTGGCCACAACTACCACCTGCTCTTTGAGCAGTAGTTGCGAGTCCAGGAGGACCCCCAAGTTACGCACCGGGTCTGTCTGGGGCAAAATAGCCCCATCCAGAACCAAAGGTGGTAGCTCCCGAGATAACGCAGGGCTCCTAATCCATAGCCACTCAGTCTTGCCAGGATTCAGTTGTAACCTGTTGTCCCACATCCAGACCCCCACAGCCTCCAGACACCTAGATAGGACTTTGACAGCATCGCTTGGATCACCATGGGCTGAGATGTACAACTGAGTATCATCAGCGTACTGATGATACCTCACCCTGTAGGAATGGATGATCTCACCCGGCAGCTTCATGTAGATGTTAAATAGGAGAGGAGAGAGCACCAAGCCCTGAGGTACCCCATATTGAAGGGGTCTAGGGCTGGACCTCTCACTCTCAAACCGCACCGACTGAATGAATGAATGCCAAAGAATGTCTCTCACCAAGAATGGATTCTGGCTGGACTATCTGGAACTCACTTAGTAGATTTTTAAGTAAAGTAGAAAGAGAAAAGGTAAATACAATAGAAGCTACTTAGATACAGGACAAAGTTTATGTGAATGTCTAGAAATTCAGCCATTGAAGCATGTGCGTGCATGCTACTTATACATTATCATATGGACAAAAGATCTCGTAAATGGTTGAGATAATGTTTTTGATTCTGATCAAACATAGTCTAAACATTTTAATATTTTAATGTATTTAAATTTTACCATTATTTTGTTCAACTATTTTAAATTGTGCAATGCTCCAGTATGAATAAAGAAGACTATTTATGGAGGTCAGAATCAAGATCACGTTGATAGTATGTGGGTGCACTTGGAACCATCTTTATTACTAGATAATCACATGGCCCAGGGCAAAGTGAGGTTCAAGTCACTTACCATATATGGAGCAAATTGTGTCAAATGTTCAATATGGATTCAAAAAAGGAAGAAACACTATATTGCAAATATATGTTGGCTACTTGAAGGTTTAACAAAATGTGCCTCAAAACAAAATGAGCATGTGTCTCTCAAAATCCAAGGAAGCTGATGAATGATACTATCACTGATACAGGGTTTAGATATCTTTTTATCAGCTCATATTTGTTATGTAGTCTTGAAAGTAGTCTCAGGGTATTCAACAAGATGCTTCCCTTGGATCGGCTGTCTTACTGAAAGCCAGGTTGGCTATAATAGATGGGAGTTGTAATCCAAAATGTTTAGATGGTACGGGTTTTATTTATTTATTTGTTCATATTGCTGCCCACCCACTCGCCAAAGCGACTCTGGGCGGCTCACAATATAAAACATCACATAAACATAAAGTTACAAGACCATAAGACTTTAAAAACTGCTAAAAATACTCCCCCCAGCCCCCCACACACACACTAATTAAAATTATAACTAAAAGCATGAATGACCTTCATTAAATAAGCCAGCGAAACCAAATCTCCAGTGCCCCACATCTGCTTCACCAGCCAGGTTTTTAGATCTTTCCTGAAGGGCAATAGCTCTGTTTGGAGACGCAGCTCGGTCGGCAGGAGGTTCCACAGGGCCGGAGCAGATGCTGAAAATGCCCTCCTTCTTGTTCTGGAGAGGCAAGCCTCTCTAGATGATGGCACCTTTAAGGAGCCCCGCAGCTCTGGTGGGACAGGCAGATGTCCTTGGGGAGATATGGTCTCTTAAGCACCCTGGCCCACTACCATGAAGGGCTTTAAAGGTTATCACCAGCATCTTTAAGGGATTGGGGATCCAGGGCACTGTGTGGTCCTGGTTTTCCTCATTCCTGATTCCAGTCGGTGTGGTTGGGGAGCGGGATGTCCAGCCCTAGGTTGCTCCAATATGGGGTTCCTCAGGGCTCGGTGCTGTCTCCCCTCTCCTATTTAATATCTACACAAAGCCTCTGGGTGAGATCATCCATTCCCACAGGGCAGGATATCATCCGTACGCAGATGACACTCAAGTGTACATCTTGGCCCGTGGTGGTCCCAGTGATGCTGTCAAAGTCCTGTCCGAGTGTCTGGTGGCTGTTGGGGTCTGGATTACAACTGAACCCTGACAAGACTGAATGGCTATGGATTAGGGGCCCGGTGTTATCTCGGGAGTTACCATAACTGGGGCGAGCCTGCCCCAGACGGATCCAGTGCACAAGTTGGGGGTCCTCCTGGATTCTCGGCTGCAGCTTGAGGATCAGGTAGCGGCTGTGGCCAGGAGGGCTTTCGCCCAACTTTGGGTAATTTGTCAGTTGCGCCCGCTCCTAGACCGAGACGCCTTGCTCATGGTCACCCATGGTCTACTCACCTCTAGACTAGATTACTGCAATGCGCTCTACATGGGGCTGCCCTTGACCATTCGGAGGCTGCAGTTGGTCCAGAATGCAGCTGCTCGGGTGGTGTTGGGGTGTGGGTGTTATGCTTCAGCCTCACCACTACTTCGGGAGTTGCACTGGTTATCAGTTTGCCTCCAAGTGCAATTCAAGGTGCTGTTCATTACCTTTAAAACCCTACATGGTAGTGGGCCAGGGTACCTGAGAGACCCGCATCATCCCAAGAATTTCCACCCATCCAACTAGAGTGGACCGGAAGGGCTCTCTACTTGTTCCATCTGCTAGAGAGGCCCGTCTCTCTAGCACAAGAAGGAGGACCTTCTCTGTGTCCGCTCCGGCCCTTTGGAACCTCCTGCCAGTGGAACTGAGGTTGCAGTCAGAATTGCTGCCCTTCAGGAGAGATCTTAAAACCTGGCTGGCAGGGCAGGTGTGGTGACCCCCGCCTGCTGGTTAATTTAGTATATTGCAATAAGTATTAGAGGAACTCCCAATCTTTTATTATATGTGGGTAGGTTTTAAGTGGGTTTTTTATTGGGATTATTTGATTTTAGGGGTTTTTAACAGTTTGGGTGGGGTTAATATTGTAAGCTGCCCAGAGTCTTTATGAGTGGGGCGGCTATAAAAATATGAATTATAAATAAATAAACAAACCTTGAATTGCACCTGGAGGCACACCGGCAACTAATGCAGCTCCTGTAGCAGGGGTGAGGCATGGTTTTAACACCTGTACCCCATCACCTCGCAGGCAGCCACAATTTGGACCAGTTGCAGCCTCCAAATGGTCATCTAGGACAGCCCCATGTAGAGCATGTTACAGTAATCTAGTCTGGAGGTGACCAGAGCATGTGTGACCATAAGCAAGGAGTATCAGTCCAAGAGTGAGCGCAATTGGCGGGTAATGCAAAGTTGTGCCAAATCCCTCCTGGCCACATCTGCCACCTGCCCAGGAGTTGTGAGTCCAGGATGACCCCCAGATTATGCAAAAGAGCCCCATCCAGGACCAGAGATGGTAACTCCCAGATAATGTGGGGGCCCCGACCCACAGCCACTCAGTCTTGCCAGGATTCAGTTGTAGCCCGTTGTCCCCCATCCAGACCCTAACAGCCTCCAGACGCCTGGATAGGACTTCAACTGCATTGCTTGGATCACCACGGGTTGCCTGCTTCTTAATCTATTTGCCCACAAAGCTTCCACAGAATCAGGCAGCTACTGTTATATGTGTTTGTCTGGGTTATTTCTCTTGTATTGTTCAAATGTAGGCAAAACTAATTGTACAAGACCCTCTGTTCATTGCAGCTTATGCAAATTTTGTTCAACAAGCAAAACAAGTTTTATTTCTGGGAACTTTGTCTCATTGATTGTTTTCAAATCATGCTTCTCTGGCTCATTCCTCCTGTACACTTTTCTAAAATGGCTGAAAATCTGAAATGTATTTCCTCACTGCTTCTATATTTCACCTACATTGATAGCTAAAAGTAGAAAATGGGCATCATGGGCACAATGCCTGTAAGATTTTAGGAAAAGAACTGACTAGAACTGTTGGCAGCCAGTGTCTCAGCAGGGGAGCAGAGAAGGAAGGAATTAAGCAACGTCAGTGTTGTGCCTGGTGAGAATCACTGTTAGATCCTTCTTTCATGTATTCTTTGCATACAGATCCTGCAGCACACAGTCTTTTATGGATTAATTTCATGTTCTGTGTTTTGTAACAAAGGCTTCCTAAGAATGGGAGGAAGTTTTTACTTAAGAAAGGCAAACACACCTCCCCTTTATTTGGAGAGCTTTGGATACTATATAAAATACTGACTTGATGGGGAAGCATATACCTGTATCTTTTAACGGGGAAACAAAGATAGATGCCACGATACTGTAAATTTTCTGCCTTGTGTTTTAAATTGTTTTTCCATGCTAAAAGTTTCAGTTGCAGTTTAGACACCTTGCTGCTGGGGGGGAAAGTTTATTGTGCATTGCTTAACTCTTTAAGGTACTTCTATGGTATGATTGCCCATGGCTGCTTCACTCTCTTGTGACAGGGCATTCATCCATCTTTTTTAAAGGACAGTGATGCGGTAAGAAGGTATTTGGATGTTGAACCTTACACAACTTTGCACATGTTGCTTATAACTCTTGGGTTTGCAGAATACGTACTCTAAATAAAAACTGGGAGTATCTCATTTTCTGGACTTTCTGTGAAGATATAAATATGGAATGAGTAGTACTAATCTCTTTATCTATAAAGTAAATATCCATGATGATTGGGTTGACAGAATTCAAGCTTTTATTTTGTACTCTGTATTTTAAATCTTCTACAGTTGTTAACTGCCTTGTTTTTTAAAGGCTACAGCTATTTATACTACTTTTCTAAAATTATTTTTTTAGGCGGAGGGTGTTGGGTATATCAGATGGAATTGAACACATTGGAAATCTTCGCTGGGAACTTGCACTGTGTCTCCTGGCTGCCTGGACTATCTGCTATTTTTGCATTTGGAAAGGAACAAAGTCAACTGGCAAGGTAAAAGTAATGTTTCTGGAAACTGCATATGGTTACAATAATTTGATTTTGTGGATTAAAACCAATCTGTTGATGTATTGGGGCCATGGCGGCTGAGTTCAGTGTTCCCCAACTTTTGGGTTTTGGACTTCAGTTCTCAGAAGCCTAAGTCAATTCCCCAAAGCACTGGTCAGCCAATGTACTGACTTAGGCTTCTGGGAATTGAAGTAGAAAACCCAAAGGTTGGGGACCACTGGTTTAGTGGATATGATGCTGAGCTTGATGACTGGAAGGTTGGCAGGTCAGCAGTTCAAGACCTATGTGTTGCATGATGGAGTGAGCTCCCATCATCTGTCCCAGCTCCTGCCAACCTAGCAGTTTGAAAACAAGAAATTGCAAGAAGTTAAATAAGCACCCTTTCAGAAGGAAAGGTACTGTAACAGAATTCCATGAACTCCAGCATCTAGTCATGTTTGCCACATGACCATGGAAATAGAGTTGCCATATGTCACAGAAAACTGGGAATTCCACATGTTGTAACTGTCCCACCCAGTTCCATAAAAAACATTGAAAATTCACGTTTTTCAAACCACTTGATTTGGCGGGGGGAGGGGGGGAATCATGCATTTTTCTTGCACTTCTATTGGAACCACCAGCAGGTGGCAGCAGCAGCAGCTTGGTGAACAAGGAAGAAAGAGGGGGGGAAACATGCCTTTTTCTTGTGGCGTCTGTAGCAACCGCCGTTACACGAATACGGCAGGATGGAATGAGCTCCTGTCTTTGTCCCAGCTCCTGCAAACCTAGCAGTTTGAAAGCAAGAATTACAAGTAGATAAATAGGGACCATTTTGGTGGGAGGGTAAACAGCATTCCATGCACTCTAGTGTCTAGTCATGCCTGACACACAACCATGGAAACGTTTGCAGAAGCAGACAGCGCTGGCTCTTCGGCTTTGAAACAGAGATGAGCACTAAACCCTAGAATCAGATACGTTGAGCAAGGGCAACCTTTACTTCTGTCCCGTTTTTGTGGGAGGGAGTTATGGTAACCCTACATGGAAACATCTGCAGATGCAGATGGTGCTGGCCCTTTGGCTTTAAATTGAGATGAGCACTGCACCCTAGAGTCAGATACAACTGACCTTTGAGCAAGGGAGACTTTTACTATGGATGTATGAATAGTAATTGTCCACTTAACATTTTGCACTTAATTATATACTTTGATTGAGGGTGTGCAATCATGTGCACAAAAGCAAATATCTCACAAGCTTAGATCAACTATTTATGACTCTTTTTTAAGGATTCAGTTTTCCTGAAAACTCCCCTTGTTATGTTGTTAAAACAATTTAGTTGTTGGCATTTTCTTGGATCTCTCTAAGGAACCTATGAAGCAACATTTTCATGTAATCTTACCAATGATGATGAGTTTTTTTAATAGTGCAAAAAAAATTGAAAGAGGACTAGTTTAGTAATCTGGTCCCCTCTCTGTTTTCTCTCTTGATTACTTCTCTGGCATAGACAGAGCATTCAACTAGTATGCTATAGAATTGTGTAAATGGTTGGTGCTGGCTATTACATGTCATGCTTTCCATTTATTTCTTTATATGCATTTTAATGTCAAGAGTGTATTTTTAACCTGTATTACATTATACTAAGCACTTATTTTGGCAGTTTGGGTATAACTAAAGTACATCATAACAAATTCGATTTACTGTATTTGTAACCAATAATATTTTTGATCCTTGATTATAATCCTTGATTGATCAGACTATCAAGGGATGGGTTTCTGCTGGTTGCAACTCGCTTTCCATGCCTTTCGCTGCTGTGCTCTTCTTCTCCACATTTGAACCAAACCTTTCATGATTGAGTCTTCCTATCTTTTTACTTCTCTGGGATACCACTCAGTGACCGCTGCTGTCCAATGCCCATCTGTCATTCAAGAAATGTGTGCAGCCCAGCGCAATTTCCATTTATGATATTCGACAACAGCTTCATTGATTCCACTTTGTTTTCTTATCTTGTCACTGGGGATATAGACGCGAAGGGATATCTTTAGCATTGATCATTCCATGGCTCTTATGGCTCTTGATAGTTCTTCTTCCTCCGCCTTCATTAATTACCCTGTTTCACTCCCATAGAGAGCTGCAAGTAATACTGTCGAATTTAAAAGGTTGGTGTGTTGTTTCTTTCTGAGTTTATTTTTTAGCAAGATTTCTTTGATGGAGTTGAATGCCACCCATCCCACTTTCTTTCTTCTAGCTAGTTCTGATCTCTGATTGTTGTTTATCCCAGTCAGACAGTCAAGATTGATGAAGTGGTCTACCTGCTTGATGAGTTCATTCCAGATTCTTACTTGGAAGTTCCACTGGTTGCTTGATAGCATATATCAGTAATGGTGAACCTATGACATGCATGCCAGAGGTGGTGCTCAGAGCCCTCTCTGTGGGCACCTGTGTAGACACCCCATCACAGACTTCGCACCTCCCTGCCCAGCAGCCTAATAAGAGTGCTTCCTCCCTCCCCTAGCACAGAGTTCACCCTGCCCCTCTGCCCAGCAGCCCAATGGGAGTGTTTCCTTCTCCCCTGTTGCTGTGTTGGCACTTTGCGATAAATAAGTCGGTTTTGGGTTGCAGTTTGGGCACTTGGTCGCTAAAAGGTTCTCCATCACTGGCATATATTTTGTCTTCATGACATTCATTTTAGGTCAACCTTCCTACTTTCTGCATTGATTTCACACAGCATTTTTGAAGTCTTTGAGCATTTCTGGCAGAAATTTAATTTCTCTTAGATTCATTTTCCTTTGGAGTTAGAATTTTAACAATTTGACTTTTCCAGATATCCAGAACTCTTACAATCAATACGAATGCTATCTAGTCATTACATTTCCCTTTTTAAAAAACAGACAAACTATTTTAAAGGATTTCCCTGTCTTCTCTGACATTTTCCCAGTGATTGTGCCAAATAAAAAAGAGTGTACAGTACATCCACAGCCAGCAGTATCTAGGAACTGATTGTAATGGGCATTCTTTATTTTTGTTTGGTGAGCTCATCAAACCAGTTCTAGGCTTCCTGCTGTAGTGAGTTTAGGCCAATCTAGATCAAAATTTACAATCAGAGGTCAATGAAGAAATGTTAATGTTACGAGTACCTGAGCTATGCTGTCTAGCAAAGAATCCAGAATGGTCAAAATGCTCTTATGGAGGATAAGACCAAGAGGGGACTAACAGAAGGAACCATGGAGGGCATGAAAAATGTTACTCTTCTATTTTTTATAAGAAAGTAGAAGGAATAGCAGCAGTAGGTGGAGCCACTTGAGGAAAGAAGAGCAGTAAGGGTCTGAGGAAAAAGCCTAGAGCAGGGGTCATCAAACTACTGCCCATGGGCTGTATCTGGCCCTCTGCATCAAAAAAATCCAGCTCTCGGCACTGCAGGTGCCACATCAAATGCTAATAAGGCTTATATGACCCCTGCCCAGTTCTTGTGACTGCATGTGGCCCTGGGGAGCCACCAACATTGTCTCCTGTGCGAGCTCGGGAAATCACATGCCAGGGATGTAGGGGGAGGAAGAGAGCAAGGTAGAGAGGTGGTGGTAGAAAGGAGGTGTGTATGAGAGAGGGGGCGGGCCTTTCCGCTGATAGGCTGGGCTTTTGGGGCTTTTCACGGGGAATTGAGCCAGACCGGCAAGGAGGAGTGCAAGCATGCCTGAAGTTTGCAATCATTTGGATCACAAAATAGCAATTGCTGCACCATTTTTATTATTCTGAGATAGGCAGGTGATGGGGAACCTACAAAACAGTGGAGAAATGAGCAAGTATAACATCTGTGCATGCTTATAAAGTTGCAAACAGTTCTGGCATACCTTTGCCTTCTAATTCTGTAGCAGCTCCATCAGAAGGATTAAGCTGTGCTTGCCAGCAGCTAGGACTCAAGTCAGTAATTCTACACAGAGGTTTTTTCCCAATACTGTACTGGACTTTATATAAAGGTTCTAGTAGATTCAATGAGGCATGAAGAAAAGTATAGAGTAACAGCTGAAGAAAATAAAATCGAAAGATGTGCACAAAAATAGAGAGAAAGGAATTGAAGGCCATTGTGGTGTTTCACGAAAAGGAACTAGGCAGCAATGATTATCTCTCCTAAAGTGTCTTTTGTTCCAGCTTGAAGAAAGAGCAGAAAATAGTCCTTCATAGTGAAGCTTTAACGTTCAGCCCAAGATTGATCTCTGCATTCAGAGGAGGAAAGTAGAACATTCATGAGATGCATGCAGAGTTTTAGGCTTTGCAGCCTTTGCTGTCTGAAAATTTCAAACACTGCCTTTGTCATCTTCTCTCACCATGCTGCTTCACTTTTAAGGACATGTGTGAACAGCTTGCTATGGGTTTCCTTATACAGGACTGGAATGTGTTTTCAGTCAATTGCAATCAGTATTTAATTGTGATAATACACTTAAAACTTTTAATTTAACCCCCTACCCCACACACATACACACAAAACTTGGTTCTGCTTTGCTGATAGGTCTAATTAGCATTCAACTTTAGAGACTAGATTATGCTTTACTCTAATAACTATGAAAAGAAATGCAGATTCATCCTTAAAGGTTTGAGATCTTTTTGACTACAATATAGAAAAATGCTAGCTTGGAAGTTGTTCTTATGTAATGTATATATAATAATGTTCCTAAGTGTGTTGCTGAAGGGTGAGGGATGAAAGGGTAGCACAACAGAAACTTTTGATTAGCCTCAATTTTCCAAATTCCTGGATTCCATAATGAAAAAATGTCATTTTATTATTTGAAATTTTTAGTTCCCTGGCCCAAACATTTGGGAAAGGATGAAGATGGTGGGAAAAGGGAAAACCTTTGGAATGCATATTTTAATAGAATATTAATTGTAGCAATTTCTTTTCAATCTGTATTGTTTTCTTTTCTTCTTCTGTGTCTGCACACTTAGGGTGAGAATAATTGCTTCTTTATAGAATCATTGAATAACTGAGTTGGAAGGGGCCTTTTAGGCAATTGGGTCCAAGCCCTTGCTCAATGCAGGAATCTAAATCAAAGCAGATATGACAGATGGCTGTCCAATTCTCCCTTGAATGCTTCCAGTGTTGGAGCAGTAAATAAAGAGGAGATGTGTAAAATAGACTAAACTGAATATTTTTGGTATCTAAGGTAGAAAATCCAAATTACATTTTCATAGGAACACTGTGTTAATAATTCTATAATTACTAATAATATGCTTTAATATAAATCCAAATTTGCTAGCTGAGGTAACTGTTAGCTCTTATTAACGGCTTCCATTCACTTACTTATTTTTAATATATTGTTTCATCTCTAAAATTATGACTGACTTTCACCAGAAGTAATATTTCAGGATCACTTTGGACAACACTACATAATCTCAAAAATTTGAAGCAATGGAAAATGAATTTCAGTAACACTGGCCAGAATCCTGTTGTTTACTTATACCAGTTTAATTGCAACAAAGTACATCTCAGCTGTGAACTGTTACTAGCTAAGGAGTTCCTGCATATATTTCTTCTTATAGTACAAGTCATATGACTGACAGGTGATGAGAAATATAAGTGGTGGCAAATTAATTACTGGCAATTTATTGCTGTGATTTATGCTGTTGCATGTACACCATTATACGTACACAATAAGACTCTGACCATTACTTCGTTTATTGATTTGCTTTAAAAAATAACTTACTTGCTTTTTAGTATTATAATTTGTGTAATTTAGTTTTAATATTATAACATTCTGTATTTTCATAGTACTATTGTTAGTTAACCTTTTTGAGCTGCTGTGGATACCAGCTTTAGCATTAAAATGGGATACAAATCATTTAAATAGATTAATAAGTAAATAAATAAATAAATACACTAGTGTATGCATAAGTTTAAAAAAATTGTATTTATCCTAAAGTAAAATTTCATAGTGAATGTACAGAGCCCTATTTAAGTCATTGTTACAGGAATCTTCAAAATGAGAAAAAGTACTTTGATAAGACTAATGGCATTTCTCATGATTTTTTTAATAGCCAAAATGTGTTTTAAGGAATCAAGGGGATTAATGCAAATTGGAAGATTAGAATCTTGGGGCAGAAGTATAAGCTACATGGAAAAAAATGTGAAATGGAACCAGAGCAGCTGCTTTTATTAGGACTAAGTAATCATCCATAGGAGGAATTATCTGGAGCATACCTGTCAATTATCCCTGATTGGCTGGGAAATCCCATATTTTGGCGTGTGTTCCTCCCCTTTCCCGGTGCCATCCCGTATTTAGAATGGTGGGGAAAGGGGTTAATGCACATATGCGCATGCGCAGAACCCATCTGTGCATGTGCAAAGGGGTTCTGCACATGCGCAATGGAGTTTTTCCTGCGCATGCGCACCCGGGCTGGAGCAATTCCCATATTTTCCAGAGCGGTGCTTGACGGGTATGATCTGGAGTGGAACTGGTATTTAACCCGCTCTCTGTCCCACATTTTCCCTTTGTTAACTTTTCACAGGATGGTTCCTCTGTACCATGGCAGCTCTGATGCATGCTTGAAGATTAATTTGATCCCAGGGAGGTTTCATCAGTTGGGAGGGCTTCTTCTTCTGTGCCTAGACCAGATTTGAAACTGCCAAAATGAAGGCACCTTTTGGTGAGTTCATTCTGCAGTTCCTTTCACCTGACCTAGTGTGAGAATGATTAGCCAGCAACATAAGGTTGCTGTTATGAGGGTATGCCCGATCGTGGTTCAAAAATAACACAGTCTTCAAGGAGGCCCCTTCTTTGTATCCTTTCTGTGTTGGGAGGGCTGAGGCATGAAAACAAGGGGTGGAGAACAGGCTAAGCACCAAAGTCACAATGTTCCACTTCATACCCTCCTAAAACCCTGTTAGTTTATTTGAAACTGTTAATTGGGTTTTGTTTTTTTAAAAAAGATGTGCTTACATATCATGTGTAATTCTGACTTAAATCAAACTTCTGTCTGCTGCTCATTCTCTTTAATATAATCATTATCACTCATATATGTATGCACAGCACACATATTGAACTGAAAAGATAGTACATGAATTATTTTTCTGAGGCCAGTTCAGATGTTACCTCTTGGAAATTGGAAGTGTTAACAGACATTATTATGGCAGAAGCGTCTGTATAGGTCCCATATTTAGGTGTAACTGCATATAGTTATTCCTTCTGCAAAATCTCGATATTGAGGTTGCAAGCCTTCCACCCCACCTGCAGGCAATTCACTGAGCAGCTAAACATGAGTAAGCTGCAAATGTGGGATGGCCTATTATTATAAATGGGTGTGCTACCTCAGATAAACTGATGGGTGCCTTTGCAGGACAAATGTCAGATGCTTGAAACTTTTTGAAAAGTGTGGGTGGAGGCACTGGAAAACCTTTCCATGTTAGATTTAAGACAGATGGGGAATCTATATTTTCTCCCACTTACACTTTCTCAAAAACAGTTTTCTTCATGGAATGATACTCAGGTGGTTACAACTATCTTTAAAACATCATGCTATTGCTAGATATTTGTTCCAAATGTCACATGATCCAAGTGCAGCAAATGACTTCTTTACATAAATTACTTCTCTACATAGGGAAGGAGACAATAAAGGGATCTACCAAAGGTACTACCAGTCACTGACAATTCTTGTCAGTAAGTATGTAAAGCTTAATCTTACTTGTATAATACTATCTGAGATGATCTGTCTTTAAAAATACACTATGTGACTAAAAACTACACAAATATTACTACTACTCCTTTCAAAAAGAATGTACCCTGTATATCTCCTAGCAGTTCAAAAGCAAGAATTTGCAAGTAGAAAAATAGGGACCACTTTGGTGGAAAAGATCTTGGGTACTTTTTCAAATGAATGTTTTTTTTCCTTTTCTGCAATGTTTTATGATGCTGTGATTTATGATTTATATGATACTGTGATTTATTTACTGTTATTCTATGGTATTTTATCATGTTGTAAGATGTATATGTGTTTAAGATGCTCTGTTGTTTCTGTGAGCCACCCGGAGTCGTGTTGTTGAGTGGGCAGCATACAAATTTTAATAATAATAA
Organism: Bradypodion pumilum; assembly: GCA_035047305.1. Lineage (NCBI taxonomy): Eukaryota > Metazoa > Chordata > Lepidosauria > Squamata > Chamaeleonidae > Bradypodion > Bradypodion pumilum. The sequence continues at coordinate 379,939,112 of JAWDJD010000002.1, forward strand.
TAATAATAATAATAATAATAATAATAATAATAATAATAATAATAATAATAATAATAATAATAATAATAATAATAATAATAATAATAATAATAATAATAATAATAATAATAATAATAATAATAATAATAATACTTGATTATAAGCCAACCCAAATATAAGCTGAGGTACCTAATTTTGACATGAAAACCCAGGAAAATAGATTGACCCAAGTATGGCAAGAGCGGGACAGGGGACATCCCTCTGATCACGCTCTTCTTGACCTCTCAGCGGCTTTCGATACTGTCGACCACGGTATCCTTCTGGGCTGGCTCTGAAATTTGGGGGCCCAGGGCCAGGGCCGGATTTAAGCATAGGCTGCAACCTATGGGCCCACACCACAGGGGGGCCCGCACCACAAAACCCCCGAAAATGAAGGCAGGCACCAGGCAGGTAAGAAAGAGGCACACAGGCAAATGAGGGAGCAAAGGAGGGACAGGAGCGAGAGTGACAGCCACCCGTCTGACTCGGGGGATTGTCTGGCGAGTTGCCCCGGCGATGGAGGGGAGGAGGCAGGATCTGCGTACACGCCCCTCCCTCCGCCTCCCTCCCCCCGCCCCTCATGCTCTGCGTCATCTCCCGACTCCTCCCCCCTTCTCGGAAGGTGGTAAAACAAAAAGGGAGGCAGGTGTGAAAAGACGTGAGGAGAAAAAGAGAGGGAAGAAGGAACATAAATATAAATATTCAGGTGATCTCCTGCTCTGCCTAGATAAAAGGTACAAATTGACTTAATGCTGAGCACATAATTCTCAGACACCAACACCATCAATGGTTGAAATCCTTTTGCTCAAAGTAATAAGTAACTGAATGAGGTTTTTTTTTTTGCTGAATCAATTTCCCCATAAAATCCACTAAACCTATTGTGACTTGACTTTAGTGCAGTAAGGCTAAACTAACAAGTCACAACTAGAATAAACCCATTTGGATCAATGGAATTTATGGGAGAGATAACTACCATAAGTCTCCACACATTTAATAAGCCTTAGCTCAAGTTGCTAAAACGCTGACTGGGAGGCGAAGGTCAGCAGTTAGATTCCCGAGTACTGCAGGATGGAATGAGCTTCCATCTTTGTCCCAGTTCCTGCCAACTTAGCAGTTCGAAAGCAAGAAATTGCAAGTAGATAAATAGGAACCACTTCGGTGGGAAGGTAACAGCATTCCCTGTGCTCCTGTGTCTAGTCATGCCTGCCACATGGCCATGGAAACATCTGCAGAAACTGACAGCGCTGGCTCTTCGGCTTTGAAACAGAGATGAGCACTGAACCCTAGAGTCAGATACAACTGGCTTTCAAGCAAGGGAAACCTTTACCTTTAGTTATTATTTTGTAAGCAACGTGATAAAATTGAGTTAAGATTTCAAATTGTTATTGTAAAATGAAATGTGTGAGAATTAAATTAAATTCCTTTATACGTCTCTGTATTAAGTATTGTATTTGTTATTGCACAAGAGCAGATTAATTTGAAAATATATTAAGTTTAGATTTAAGAGGTTAGTCATGTTTAAACTATTTCTAATGGAAACTACTTCTCTGGATTAGATCCCAATTTTTGATACTGCTTTCAAATTATTGTTATTTCAGCTCAGACCATATTTTCATATTTAGAAACATAGACTTCAATCTCAACTTTGTATTCTTTTTTAAAGAATATAGTTGTTTGTAGCAATGTTAATAAATCATGTCAAATACCATTAAGATATATTACCTTAATGATGTTCAGTTCTTTTCATTTTTATCATCTCATGAATTCATCAAATTCTAAATACTGTATAGGAATGTCGTACGTAAAATTTCTATAATTTAATAATAAACTTTAAACGTTTATTTTTCAGTTTTTAATTGAATAATTGCTGAAAATGTGGTTTTGTAGGTTAATTTTAGAAAAATACTTTCCCCAGTAGGGCCCGCGCCACAGGTTCAGCCTAGGGGCGCACAGATCCTAAATCCGGCCCTGCCCAGGGCAATGTGTTGTCCTGGTTTTCCTCATTTCTGAAGAGCCGGACTCAGTGTTGTTCGAGAGTGGGTTCTTCAGCCCAAGGTTGCTCCCTTGTGGGGTTCCTCAGGGCTCGGTACTCTCGCCTCTGCTGTTTAACATCTACATGAAACCACTGGGTGAGATCATTTGTTCCCATGGAGTGAGGTATCATCAGTATGCAGATGATACCCAGCTATACATCTTGGCCTGTGGGGACCCAAGTGATGCAGTCAAAGTCCTAACCAGGTCTCTGGAGGCTGTGTGGGTCTGGATGGGGGGCAACGGGCTTCAGCTGAATCCTGGCAAGACTGAGTGGCTGTGGGTTCGGGGGCCCATGTTTTTATTTTTATTTTTATTTATTTATAGTCATATTTGTATATGCCGCCCACTCAGGCGGAACCCGACTCAGGGCGGCATTACAATAATTCTAGAAATACATAAAAAACATTATAAAAACCCACAACCCACCCCCTTTAAAAAAACCCCATATCCCGCCCACCCATCCCACCCACCATACAAAAGGAAGAAGAGAGAGTTCTTATAAAAGCCAGCAGGCGGGCACCATAGTCCCATTCGGGCCCCACACCTGCCCTGCCAGCCAGGTCTTCACTCCTTTCCTGAAGGGCAGCAGTTCACTTTGGAGTCTTAGGTCTATTGGCAGGAGGTTCCAGAGAGTTGGTGCGGACACGGAGAAGGCCCTCCTTCGGGTGCTAGACAGATGAGCACCCCCAGTTGGTGGCACCATTAGAGAGCCCCTCCTGTCCGCTCTGGTTGGACGGGCAGACACTCTTGGGACGATGCGGTCTCTAAGATAACCTGGCCCCCTGCCATATAGGGCTTTAAAGGTCAAAACCAGCACCTTAAATTGCACCCGGAGACAAACTGGTAACCAGTGCAGCTCCCGAAGTAGCGGTGAGGCATGGGCATATCGCCCACACCACATCACCACCCGGGCCGCCGCATTCTGGACCAGCTGCAGCCTCCGGATGGTCGTCAAGGGCAGCCCCATGTAGAGCGCATTACAATAATCTAGTCGGGAAGTAACCAGAGCATGGGTGACCATAAGCAAGGAGCCCCGGTCCAGGAGCGTGCGCAATTGGCGAATTACCCGAAGTTGGGCAAAAGCCCTCCTGGCCACAGCCGCTACTTGTTCTTCTAGAAGCAGCCGCGAGTCCAGAAGAACCCCCAAGTTGCGCACTGGGTCTGTCTGGGGCAAAGCAGCCCCATCCAGTACCAAAGGTGGTAACTCCCTGGATAACACGGGGCCCCTTATCCACAGCCACTCTGTCTTGCTGGGATTCAGCCGAAGCCCATTGGCCCCCATCCAGACCCCAATGGCCTCCAGGCATCCGGATAGGATTTCAACAGCATCACTGGGGTCCCCACGGGCCGAGATGTACAACTGAGTATCATCCGCGTACTGATGGTACCGCACCCCGTGGGAACGAATGATCTCACCCAGTGGCTTCATGTAGATGTTAAATAAGAGAGGAGAGAGCACAGAGCCCTGAGGCACCCCATACTTGAGGGGCCTAGGGCTGGACCTCTCACTCTCTAGCCACACCGACTGGGTACGGCACTCCAGAAAAGAGGAAAACCAGGACAACACAGTGCCCTGGATCCCCAGTCCTTCGAGCCGTTCCAGAAGGATACCGTGGTCGACGGTATCGAAGGCCGCTGAGAGGTCAAGAAGAGCAAGGACGGATGGACAACCCCCGTCCCGCTCCCGCCAGAGATCATCCATCAGTGCGACCAATGCCGTCTCCGTTCCATACCCGGGCCTGAACCCTGATTGAAAGGGGTCTAGATAATCCGCTTCCTCCAGGACACTCTGCAGCTGGCGCGCCACCGCCTTCTCCAAAACCTTACCCAAAAAGGGCAGGTTGGAAACTGGCCTGTAGTTGTTAAGGACAGCTGGGTCGAGGGACATTTTCTTCAGGAGGGGGCGCACCAAGGCATGTTTTAGCTGTGCAGGAAATACCCCCTCCCGTAACAAGGCATTTATTATCCCCCCAACCCAGCCACCTGTTACCTCCTTGGAGGCTTTCACCAACCAAGTGGGACAGGGATCCAAAGGACATGTAGTGGCACGAACAGCTGCAAGGAGCCTGTCCACTTCATCAGGGACAACAGGATCAAACTGATCCCAGATCGTACAGCAAGACTGTGCACCGGCACCCCCCCGACTCTCCCCGTCCACGCCAGGGTTCAATCCAGAACGAATCCGATCGATTTTCTCCACCAGATGGTCAGCAAAGTCCTCAGCCGAACCCTGCCAACCGGGCACCGATCTCCCCTTACCAAGGAGGGACCTGGTTACCCGGAACAGGGCGGCTGGGCGATTATCAGCGGAGGCAATAAGGGTGGTGAAGTATTGCCGCCTCACCACCCCCATCGCCACTAGGTAGGCCCTAATAGCAGCTCTAGCTAGTGTCCAATCGGAGTCATCCCGGGTCTTCGCCCAGCGGCGCTCTAGGCGTCTCTTTGCCCGTTTGAGTTCACGCAGTTCATCTGTGAACCACGGAGATGACCTAATCCCCCGGGCGTGGAGAGGCCGCAGTGGCGCGATTTCATCCAAGGCTACTGTTGTCGACCTATTCCACAGGTCGACGAGTGCCCCGGGTGAATCGTGTAGCCGATCCAGAGGAACATCCCCCAGTTCCCTCTGGAATCCATCTGGATCCATTAGTCGCCGAGGGCAGACCATTTTAATCGGCCCTGCCTCCCTACAATGAAGTATCGCCCCCAGAAAGTCAAGAGTCACCAGATAGTGATCTGACCATGGCACAGGTGAGATGACTAAATCCTGTAATCACAGATCACTCTGCCACTGCTCCGACAAGAAAACTAAGTCTGGCATGTGACCACTGCCCCTGGTCGGACCCCGAACTACCTGAGTCAGGCCCATGGCTGCCATGGAAGCCATGAACTCCCTTGCCACCTCAGAAGCCATCCCCAGCGATGGCAAATTGAAGTCCCCCAGAACCATAAGTCTCGGGAACTCCAATGCCAGCATCGAGGCGGCCTCGAGGAGCTCAGGCAGGGCATCCCTTACCCTGCAAGGGGGCAGGTACAGGAGTAAGATCCCCAACTGACCCTTGGGGCCCAACCGTAGAAGCAGGGCCTCACAACCAGCCACTTGTGGAGCAGTGGCCCTAGCAACTCCCAAAGACTCCCTGGCAACAATGGCGACACCACCGCCCCTCCCCTCACCTCTAGGCTGGTGCCAAATACCGAACCCAGCTGGACACATGTCCGAAAGAGGTACTCCATCTTCAGGCGTCAGCCAGGTTTCGGTGATGCATGCCAGGTCGGCCAGCCCTTCCTGGATGGCATCATGAATTAGGGGGGCCTTATTACAAACCGATCTGGCATTCACCAGCAGCAGCCTAAGGGCGGGGACACTCCGGATCTGCCGCTCAGGGCCCAGAGATGTACCTGAAGGGCTGGAATGAGGGACCGCACTTAAACATCGGACCCGCATTCCCCGAGTGCGGCCCGCCCCACGGTACCCGCCATACCGCCCCTTGCCCGTCACAACACCTATATGGTTCTCCGGAACTTCCCTAGATAGAATGCTGCCCCTCCTTCCTGGCTGGCAGGACCAACATTCCCTCTTCCCTCGTCTTCGAGTCCCTTGACCCGGGAGCCCTTTAAGCCTCCCCGCCTGGTAGCAGGGGGTGGGGAGGGACAGCCCAGCGTGGCGGCTGCGACGGCGGCGGCTTCGGTTCCAGCGTTGTCTGCTTCTTCCGCCTCCCATTCCCGGGCAACGGCGGCGGGAACACTGGCGGCGGCGTCTTCCGAGCCTTCCGGGCCACGGAAGGCTCCCTTTTATCTCCCCGCCGGAGAAGGGGGCGGGGAGAGTGCGGCCACGCTGGCGGCGGCGTCTTCTGAGCCCTCCGGGCCACGGCAGGCTCCCTTTCATCTCCCCGCCGGTGGCAGGGGTGGGGAGAGCGCGGCAACGCTGGCGGCGGCGTCTTCTGAGCCTTCTGGGCCATGGAAGGCTCCCTTTCATCTCCCCGCCGATGGCAGGGGTGGGGAGAGCGCGGCAACGCTGGCGGCGGCGTCTTCTGAGCCTTCCGGGCCACGGAAGGCTCCCTTTCATCTCCCCGCCGATGGCAGGGGTGGGGAGAGCGCGGCAACGCTGGCGGCGGCGTCTTCTGAGCCTTCCGGGCCACGGAAGGCTCCCTTTCATCTCCCCGCCGATGGCAGGGGCGGGGAGAGCGCGGCAACGCTGGCGGCGGCGTCTTCTGAGCCTTCCGGGCCACGGAAGGCTCCCTTTCATCTCCCTGCCAATGGCAGGGGTGGGGAGAGCGCGGCAACGCTGGCGGCGGCGTCTTCTGAGCCTTCCGGGCCACGGCAGGCTCCCTTTCATCTCCCCGCCGGTGGCAGGGGCGGGGAGAGCGCGGCAACGCTGGCGGCGGCGTCTTCTGAGCCTTCCGGGCCACGGAAGGCTCCCTTTCATCTCCCCGCCGATGGCAGGGGCGGGGAGAGCGCGGCAACGCTGGCGGCGGCGTCTTCTGAGCCTTCCAGGCCACGGAAGGCTCCCTTTCATCTCCCCGCCGATGGCAGGAGCGGGGAGAGCGCGGCAACGCTGGCGGCGGCGTCTTCTGAGCCTTCCGGGCCACGGCAGGCTCCCTTTCATCTCCCCGCCGGTGGCAGGGGCGGGGAGAGCGCGGCAACGCTGGCGGCGGCGTCTTCTGAGCCTTCCGGGCCACGGAAGGCTCCCTTTCATCTCCCCGCCGATGGCAGGGGCGGGGAGAGCGCGGCAACGCTGGCGGCGGCGTCTTCTGAGCCTTCCGGGCCACGGAATGCTCCCTTTCATCTCCCCGCCGATGGCAGGGGCGGAGAGAGCGCGGCAACGCTGGCGGCGGCGTCTTCTGAGCCTTCCGGGCCACGGAAGGCTCCCTTTCATCTCCCCGCCGATGGCAGGGGCGGGGAGAGCGCGGCAACGCTGGTGGCGGCGTCTTCTGAGCCTTCCGGGCCACGGAAGGCTCCCTTTCATCTCCCCGCCGATGGCAGGGGCGGGGAGAGCGCGGCAACGCTGGCGGCGGCGTCTTATCCCGGGAGCCACCATCTTTGGTTCTGGATGGGGCGTCTTTACCTCAGACAGATCCGTGGCGTAACTTGGGGGTCCTCCTGGACTCGCAGCTACTGCTCAAAGAGCAGGTGGCAGCTGTGGCCAGGAGGGCCTTTGCTCAGCTTCGTGTTATATACCAATTACACCCACTCCTGGACCGGGACTCCTTGCTCACGGTCACTCATGCTCTAGTCACCTCCAGATTGGATTATTGTAATGTGCTCTACATGGGGCTGACCTTGGTGACCATTTGGCGGCTTCAACTGGTCCAGAATGCAGCTGCCCATGTGGTGATGGGGCGGGGGCAGTATGCTCGTGCCTCACTGCTGCTTCGGGAGCTGCACTGACTGCCAGTGTGCCTCTGGATGCAATTCAAGGTGCTGGTTTAAAGCCCTTCATGGCAGTGGGCCAGGTTACCTATGGGACCGCGTCACCCCAAGGTATTCTACCCGTCCGACGAGGGCATACCAGAGAGGCTCTGTGGTGGTCCCCTCAACAAAAGAGGCTCATCTGTCAGGGACCAGGAGAAGAGCCTTCTCTGTGTCTGCCCCGACCTTATGAAACCTCTTACCCCCAGAATTGAGCCTCCAGACGGAGCTACTCCCCTTTAGAAAGGCACTTAAGACTTGGTTGTGCCAGCAGGTCTGGGGCTCAACTTGCGGAACCGCCCAGGCCAGATGGTTATTGTAGCCACCTAAGTTTGCCTTCTGTGTTATGCCTACTTCCTGTGATATGTTGTTTTTTAAGAAACATGTCTGCTTTTATTATTTTTATTTCTCTCTGAAGGGGTTAGGGAGGGTTTAGGAGGGTCTTTTATCTGTTTTAAGGGTTTTTAATATTTTGTATTATGTCAAGATTGCTCTTCTAGTTATAGGGAGCATTCTTATTGATTTTGTTTGCCGCTCTGGGTGGCATTCACACTAGAAGGGTGGGATAAAAATATCCTAAATAAATAAATAAGCCAATGGTTGGAAATGCAGCAGCTGCTAGTGAGTTTTAATAATCAAAATACATGAAAACATGGTAAAATTAATTGTTGGTGTATCTCAATCCAGCACAGTCTTGGGAACCTCGTGGTCATTGACCTGAGTATAAGCTATGTCCCCTTTTTGGGGCTCATTTTTGGGGCTAAAAAACTCAGCTTATACTCGAGTATATACAGTAACTGTTTCAGTGAGGAATGTTTGATGGAGAAAGGAAGTAGCATTTTCCTTGCTTAGTGTTTCTATGTGAGCAGTACTATGTGAATGGTACTATTCTCTATGTGAATATAAATGATATTGATTGTTGCCAATTGTGTTGTCAATATTCAGGCTGCCCTTTGCTATGTAAAGCTTGGAAAACCTTTCCTGCTGGCAATTAGGGCACAATATTGTGCAGCAATATCAGTGCTTTCTTAGAATTTTGGATTGTAGATGCAGAAGCACAATATCGCACATTCATAAACCAGAGGGTTTGTGCTGAATTTAATTTCCTGGCTTTTTAAAATCGAAATGTAAGTATAAAGCTGCTGCTGCCGCCCTCCTGCACTCCCTGCTTCACCTTGAAGTCCTCGCCACTGGCTCTGGGGAGTGGAAGCAGGTGGGAGCCACCGCCGCCGCTGTCTCCACCCCCGGGCCTGGAGAGCAGAAAGGGGTGCCGCCGCCGCTGTCCTCCAGTGCTCCCTGCTTCACCCCGGAGCCCTTGCCACCGGCTCCAGGGAGTGGAAGCAGGTGGGAGCTGCTGCCACCGCCACCATCTCTGTCCCCAGGCCTCGCCCGCTCAGAGAGCAGAAAAGGGATGCTACCGCCGCAGCCCTCCAACACTCCCTGCTTCACCCCAGAGCCCTTGCCACTGGCTCCAGGGACTGGAAGCAGGTGGGAACCACCACCACCACTGCTGTCTCCACCCCTGGGCCTCGCCCGCCTAGAGAGCAGAAAAGGGATGCTGCTGCCACTGCCCTCCAGCATTCCCTGCTTCGCCCCGGAGCCCTCGCCACCAGCTCCGGGGAGTGGAAGCAGGTGGGAGCCGCCGCGGACTGTCTCTGTCAGTGCCCTGGGATCCCCCACCATCACCACCATGCTGTTGGCCAGGACTTGAGGCCATGGTGGCAGCAGGTTCATTGTTTACCATTTTTGGACTTTTTGGGGGGCTGGGGTGAATTGATATGTATGCTGTACTTTGCACTAGTAGGGCGACTATTGTATACTGAATTGTTGTATCTTGCCTTGGAACTGAAATTGTATTCTATTTGTATTTATCATATATTGTAAGAAAGCTTTTCTTTTGTTGTAGAAAGCTTTCTTTTTCCTTATGTTGTAAGCCGCTCTGGGTGGCACTTGTGCCAGGAGAGCGGGATATAAATAAACCTAATAATAATATAATAATAAATACACTACACACAAATTCCAACAGAATTTTCCCTCATGTACAAGTACCTAGTGCTTGAGGATACCAGCAAATGATAGAACATTTTGGAGTTCATAGAGTCACTACACATCAGAAACGATTTGATGTCACAAAGTATGTTCCCCCGCCCCTTAACTGTGGAAAAAATATATAATGACACCAAAACTGGATAAAGAAGCACAATATCCCACATGGCATTTCCTGGTGTGATGGAGGCAGTGGGGGGCACATGAAATCGTGCTGTGGGCCGCATCGGGTCCACGGGCTGCAGATTGAGAATCCCTACACTAAATTAATGAAGACTTAGTGTTTGTATTATAGAAAATCATGTTGGACTTTGTAGGTTGCAGGGGGGTGGGGACGCTCTTCCTTGATTTTAAGGGACAACAGAGCCCCAGAGGTACACCATACCTCCAGTTTTAATTTATTTAAAAATACCACTAAAGGATACTAGAGAACTCACAAAGTTAAGCATATCTCTGCCCCCATATCGCTCAACAGACTGAATTGTCACTCTGAGTAGTGAACATTAATACATAAATACAACAAACTAAAATCACAGCCATCCATCTAACTCATAATACTACATATAAAACCATAAATGAAAAAGATGAAATAATTCAACTTTTTATAACTAAACATCACAAAAAGATGTCCGTCCGTCCCCCTCCCCCCATACCATTCAGGCCCAATAGTGCCCAGTTTGACAAAGGCCACCAGAGGTCAAAACTCAAAATTTTTGAAGTAATAGCTGTGTTAGTCTGGAGAGTAAACAAAACAAAACAAAACAAAAGACAAACAATGTTGTGGCACCTTAAACATCAAATGCTGTATTTTAATGTTAGCCACTTCATCAGACATAAGAGTGAGACTTCATAGCATTATTTTATACATATTGGGTACAGAGATACACAATGATCATTTTATCTCTGCTGTCTCTCTCTGCATCCTTGTCTTGTAATTTTCCTGTTCAAAATGGCAACTTTCAAAACTTGTGTGAAATATCCAGCTAAATTCAAGTGATTTGAGACATGTTTCTGTTTGTTACCATTCCTGGTGTCTGATGTATGTCCATTAACCAAGGTAATGGCAACAGGTCCGATCAGTCCCTGGAAAATAGATGGGGAAGAAGTAGAAGCAGTGACAGATTTTACTTTCCTAGGATCTAAGATCACTGCAGATGGCAACTGTAGCCATGAAATAAAATGACGACTGATTATGGGAAGACAAGCTATGAGAAACCTGGGGAATATAGTGAAAAGCAGAGACATCACCTTGAAAAAAAAATTTGCATAGTCAAAGCAATGGTATTCCCGGTGGTAATGTATGGGTGTGAGAGCTGGACCATTAGGAAAGCTGAGCGCAGAAGAATAGATGACTTTGAAATGTGGTGTTGGAGGAGAGTCCTGAGAGTCCCATGGACAGCAAAGATAACAAATAGATCAATATTAGAAGAAATCAACCCTGACTGTTCATTGGAGGGACAAATAGTGAAGATGAAGCTAAAGTATTTTGGACATCAAATGAGAAGGGAGGACTCACTTGAGAAGGCCTTGATGCTGGGAAAGGTGGAGGGCAAGAGAAGAAGGGGGCATCCAAACATAAGATGGCTAGATGGTATTATGGGCACAGAGCTAGGCGGGCTGAGGAGGATGGTGGAGGACAGAGGTGCCTGGAAGAAAATCATCCATGGGGTCACAAAGGGCCAGAATCGACTGCGACTGAACAACAACAGGATTGCTTGAGTGTTGTGCATAAGTGTACTGTTCACAACAAATAAGCCATTCCTTGGGAAATCAACATGAGTTATTTCTGTTGTAATACTAAAATAAATATCAGTGTCAACTTTGAGATTTATGTATTGAGAATGAAATTTAAAAACAGCTTCCAGCTGAAGTTGGAAGCTAAACAGAGAATGTACTTTACATATTTCCTTGGCAGTAACACCCGATACATATTTAATAGAAGGTGGGAATATAGAACATGAGAAGGTAGTTAACTGAACATTAGTTTAGTATCTCTTGCTTTTGGACAACTTCTTAGGCATATTAAATACTTCAAAACATGTGGTACAGATATTAATTATTTGTCCTTAATTAGCCCTTCCTTTTGAGCAATTGGTTAAATGCAAATACATCCACTTAATTTTTTCTAGTAAAATTCCTATTTAATTGATTTAATTCAGAGGCACACATGCTTCACACACCTCATCCAAAGATGAGATGGCTAGATGGTATTGTGGACACAATGGGCACAGAGCTGGGCGGGCTGAGGGGGATGGTGGAGGACAGAGGTGCCTGGAGGAAAATCATCCATGGGGTCGCAAAGGGTCGGAATCGACTGTGCAACTGAACAACAACAAAACACAGATGAACAAGTAAAACTGCCTTTAAAGTTGTCTGTGACTTTGTTGGAATCAGTAATCATGTAAATATGGGGCCATAGCTGGCATCTGGGTTTGTAGCAGAGATTAGTTCCCATCCCTGTTTCACTGTTGTGTAGTCTGTTGTATGTCAACAGTTGTTTGAGATTGTGGGGGTTGTCTGTAAGTAAGAAAGTAAGGGACTCCCACCAAGCATTTTGGAGAGTGAAGCATTCTTGTCCAAAATAGATTGAATATATTTTATTATGCATGTGAGAGGATTCAGTTGTTGCCTGGAAGTGACAACCAGTGGTGTTCAATTGTTTTCCCTTCTGGGTCTGTCTTGTAGTAGGTTGGTTCTGGGTATTCGTCTTGCCCAGTTGATCTGTTCTTTGATCATATTGATCAAAAGCTAATTGTTTTCCAAATTTTTGTTGGTTTATTATCTTTTTAAAAGTTAGCAAAAACCAGTTGCAACAAATTTTACAGTATTTAATGATTACCATCGCAGATTATTATTATTATTTTTTTGGGGGGGAGCATATTTGTATTAGCTACTTTATCATCCCCTTGGGTTGCTGGCAGGTCTGAAAAAAAAATCTGTCAGCCCCACCAAGGTTATCCCCCCACCCCAGCATTTAGGGTCAGTGTGTGTGTGTGCCTGCATGTGTGTGTGTGTGTGTGTGTGTGTGTGTGTGTGTGTGTGTGTGTGTGTGTGTGTGTGTGTGTGTGTGTGTGTGTGAGAGAGAGAGAGAGAGAGAGAGAGAGCGCTATTGTCTCCAGTTTAAAGGTTTTGTATGCAATTTATATTCTCCAAGTGTTTGCCATAACTTAAAACTCAGATTTTTGAATCCCAGTAAATAGAGAAAGGAATGTCTTTTCTTTTTATGTTAATACCATATACTACTGTAGAAGGAAAGGCTGGATTTAGTTGATGTGATGTAGAAGCTTCTGTATCCATAAGTGGAAAGGTGAAACAGTGATATCTCCGGTTAGCTTCAGAATTAAATAGAGATAAGGATAAAATAGAACAATTTAAAAAAAATAAAGCTACAGTAATACCTCATACAAAGTCCACTTCATACAACATCGGATTCATACAACATCACCTAATTCCTTGAAAAAAGTTGCCTCATACAAAGTTGTGTGACGTTGTATGAGGCATTGGGGTTTTCCCAGGTTGCCTTGTACCTGGGCAATATAAAAGGCAGGACACATGCGTGCATTGCTCTTGTGGGTTTTGCATGAGGCAAAGAGTGTTTAGGAGTGGTTTCGAGCACGATTTTGGATTTTTTTGAATTTTTTCATCAGAATCTTTAGAAGCATTCCTGGGATTTTTGCAGCATTCTTCAGGTTCTTGGACAATCAGGGTTGTTTGACATGTTTTTGTAATGTTTTTAGCCTTTAGACAATGATTTCTTAAAGTTCTGTCAGTTTCCTGTCTGTTTCCTTGACTTTGCCCTGAATTATGTGCTGTTACAGTACAATGTATCTCTATGGAAACGACGTTGTATGAGGCATCGCGGCAAGGATTTGGACATTGTATGAGGCATCGCGGCTAGGATTTTGCATGCCTCATACACAGTCCAAATCCGTATAAAGTCCAAACTTGTGGAACCAAGTTTGGACATTGTATGAGGTATCACTGTATCCTGGTTTGGATTTAAGGATTTTCAAGTTATATTTAATAATTATTGTAACAGGGGAAAAAACCCAGAATAGTAAAGACCCTTTGGTATTTATCTCAAAAAGAGGGAGGATTGGGTTTACCTAATCTGAGAAGTTATTATAGAGCATTTCAAGTTTAAAATATTATGAAGATTTTAATGAGGGAAAAGGTATTATGGGAAGAAATTGAGATGAAAGAGTTAAATCAAGAGGGTAAAGGGATATTTCTAGGCAACACTCTGGGGAAAATTCAGGTTAAAAATAAAATGATGAAGACAATGTTGACAGCATGGAATAGGATTAATAAGGATTTATGCCCCGGCATATCTCCGGTAATAGAAATAGAGGATATTAAAAATTTCCCAATAAAATTGGATAAAAGGGTGAAAGAAGTATTGATAAGAAATGATGTTTTCCTGTTGAAGGACTGGATCCATGCCTGTAAAGTTAGTGAAAGGAAAATAGAAATTTACGCACAGTTGAATTTGAATTGGTTTCAGACAGCTCTGGTAAATAAATGGAATGGTAGATATTTGAGGGAATCTAGTTTAGATAGAGATAAAACCGAATTTGAGGAATTGATATTAAAGATAAGAAAAGGTGATATTGGAATTAAGGGTATAGTGAGTAAAATATATAGAATATTAAATAAGGATGGTAATCCGCAAGAAATGATGAGGTTAAATTGGGAACAGGACTTGAATATAGAAATACCAGAAAAGATTTGGAAAGGTAAATGGAAGAAAAGGATTATGAGAACTATGTCTGTTAGAATAAAAGAACATAATTTCAAAATACTGTGGAAATGGTACTTGACTCCAGTGAGATTACATCAAATGGATAACACTAAAAGCAAGATGTGCTGGAGGGGTAAACAATCCCTGGGAACGTATGAACATATGTGGTGGAAATGTAATGTGGTAAATGATTTCTGGAGAAAAATTGAGAAAGAGATTTGTGATATTATGGGGTTTGGATTTAAGCTGGAGACAAGTACAATGTTGATAACGGATGTGGAAAATTTGAATTTAAATGAGGATAAAAAAGAATTAATATCTATAATGTTGACTACTGGGAGACAGTGTATTGCAAGAAACTGGAAAACAGATGTAATTTTAAAAATTGATGAATGGTATAAAGATATGTGGGATCTTGCATTGAATGATAAATTAACATGGGAGATAAATAAATATAAGGGTAAAATTAAAGAAAATAGATTTTGGAAAATTTGGCAACCATTTGTGGATTACTCCCTGAAGGGAGAAAGGGGGAACAGTCGGGTACCTGATCAAATATGTTTTTGGAAACGGTAAAAATAAATGTGATATCCCGCAGAATCCATGATATTGTAAATACACTGGGTGATTGCGGTATTACTGTTGAATATTATTTAGTTATTGGTTGCATGGTATAATTTAATGGGGATAATAAAATGTGGATGTAATAATTAATATGGGTTAAGGATTAATTTGGAAATAATAAATTCCATAAAATTAAAAATGGTAATGGAAGGGTTGGGGTGAGATGGAATTTTATTATTATAATAAGTAGGAGGGTTTTTGTATTTAACTTTTTTCAATATTGTATATGTAAGTTTGCATACCAATAGAGATTATAAGGTGATATTTTTGTATGTATTTTAATTAAATAATTTTTCTTTTTTGTGTGTATAAAAATGATAATTAATAAATTAATAAAAAAGAATTAAATAGAGATAATGAAAGTGTGGCGCCAAAATGGCCGCCGCGCTCTTTGCGGCCCCCCACCCGGACTCAGACATCCGGGTGAGTTAGGGGGCGTGGCTACCCCTCTATAAAAGGGGTGGCCACGAGGCAGCCGAGGTACCATTTTAGAATAGCGACGGAGAGGAGAAGTTTTCTCCGTCGCATTCTCTCTTTAGTCTTCGGCTATAGAGCCTTGCAGAGGTTTGCGCGTTTGTTTCCCAGCTGGGAAAGGAGAATTAAAGTACCCGGAGCCTTTTAGGATTGCTTCTTGGCTACCGCAATACTTACACGCTAGGAGCTCGATCCCTGGATAGGGATCCTTCAGCGACTTTTCTTCTCCTAGGGAGACATGGCTCCCAAGCAAAAGGCCCCGGCACTGAAGCCACGGCCGAGGGGAAGAACTTTTCCCGGCCCTGCATCAGATGGGGGCCAGCCTTTGGGTCGGAGGACCAGGGCTGCGCCCCCACGGCAGGGCAATGTTACATCCTTGCCCACTGGTACCAGTGGGGCTGGTCAGGCTATCACTTGGCAGCCGGGTCCCAGCTTGGTAGCTGGTCAGGTGCAGGCCGGCCCCTCTGGGGCTTCGGCCCTCAGCGCGCCTTTGCAGGGCCTGGGACAGGGTGGCCCGGGGGGGGGGCTGGTGTGGGCGTCCGCCCCACTGCTCCTCCAGCCCCCCATGGGCCTGAGTTCTGGGCATGGCCCTATTCTGGCCCTGGCTCCCCTTTTGGGTTGCCTTTTCTTCAACTGCCTAGTGGGCCGTTTGGCCCACCCGGCCCGCTTTATACTGGGGGCTCTGAAACAGTGGATGCTCTGTTAGCACGGATAGCAGTGCTGGAAGCATCCTTGGGCATTGCCCAGACTCCTTCTGAGGGGGGCGCTACTCCTTCTTCAACAGGGGCCCCTTCGTCAGCCCTGGCTAACTTGCTGGCCGCAATGCTTCAGCGGGCGGCCAACTGGGTCGAGCTGCTTGAGACGGTCCGGCCGGCCCCAGCTGGTGCCTCGCAGCTCCCCGTTCGACCTGATGTACAAGCTGGGAGCAGTCAGGGGTGGTCCCAGAGCTCGATACCGGTCGCGAGCTCCGACGCCCACCATGGGCCGGAACCCCCGGTGGGGGCGGCTCACGGGGGTGCAACTAGTGAGTATCAGGTTCAATTTAGTGCACCACCACCACAGTCCACTTACACTGGGGGGTTTCAGTGGCCCTGGCCACGTCAAGTTGATGCGAGTGGGCAGCAGTTATCATCTTATCCCAGTAACCCATGGTTCCAAAATGGTCCCTCATTAAGGGCGGGGGTGTCCGCCCCTGGGGCTGTGCCGAGTATCACAAGGGCTGTTCAGGTCCCACTGCGTATACCCTCTATACAGAATGTGCCGATGATGGCTTTGCCGATGGCTGGTTATTCCTTGTCCCTGGGTGATCATTTGTCACAGGTCACGAGGGATAAGATTTGGCGAGGGGAGTACGTGGATATATTCTCCCTATTGAACTGTGAGCCCACTAAGGAAGAGAGAGAGGGACAGGACGACAGAGACAAAGAGCTGTCCCGTCGTCGTAAGCCACCGCACACATGGGCCAACTGGTTGCCAGCATATTTTATATATATAGCGGTATACCTGAGGGCCTGGCCCGATCTGGACATTCCAATGATCCAATACTTGGACAATATTTACAGGGCGATGGTTGATTTCCCTGGCCCGTCGTGGTTGGCTTACGATGAGGAATTTAGAATGAGGGTGGCCCTACACCCTGAGATGAGGTGGGATGAGCCCTGCCAGAAATTGTGGCTCTTGTACATGACCCCCATGCATCCGGCGCCTGGGGATAGGTACCATTGTGGCCATGCTGTGCAGCGAACTGCTCCAACACAGGCTCCCCGCCAGTCGGCGGGGCAGGGGGTTCCAGCCCGCTTGCTGTGTTGGAGCTTCTTAGCTAATGGTGTGTGCAATAAGCGACAGTGTCATTTCAAACATGAGTGTCCCTCTTGCGCTGGCCCCCACACTGCCTCCGCGTGCCCGCGGGCTGTTGGGTCACGGGGTAGAAGTAGACAGGGGGCGGTCAGGGCTTCCTCTGACGGAGCTAGCCATTCAAAAGGCCCCCTCCCCAGTTAATGTGTATATGCTGGAGCGATGGCTCTCAACTTATCCAAGAAGGGAGGATGCGAGGTACCTTCTGGAGGGTTTCCAGTGGGGCTTTCGTATTCCGTTCAAGGGGGTTCGGGGACCCCAAGATGCACCCAATTTAATTTCCTTGAAAGGCAAAGAGGAGGTAGCTGCCCTGAATATTGCTAAAGAAGTGGAGGGTAGGTGGGTAGCGGGCCCCTTTTCTGAACCACCTTTCCCTAACCTGAAGGTCTCCCCTCTGGGGTTAGTACCTAAAAAGACCCCGGGTGAATTTCGTTTAATCCACCATCTATCGTACCCGGCGAGTTCTTCGGTCAATGATGCTATTCCTGATTACCTTTGTTCGGTCAGGTACACGTCGTTTGACCAGGCCCTACGGATGGTGCGCTCATGTGGTCCTGGTGCCCTCCTGGCAAAATGTGACATTAAATCGGCATTCCGATTGCTGCCAGTGCACCCAGGGGACTTTGAGCTATTGGGTTTTAGATTCCAAGGGAAGTTCTATGTAGATAAGGCCATGCCTTTTGGCTGCTCTATTTCATGTTCGGCATTCGAACGTTTTAGCACTTTTCTTCAGTGGGCCTTTGTTTGCAGGTCCGGGTCTCGGTCTGTAGCCCATTACCTCGATGACTTTTTGTTCGGGGGTGAATGGGGCTCGGACACGTGCACGCGTCTCCTCACTACAATTCAGATGCTAATGCGGGAACTGGGTGTCCCCTTAGCGCCCGAAAAGACCGAGGGCCCAGCTACTAAGCTCACTTTTCTAGGAATTGAAATTGACACGGTCGCACAGGCATCCAGGTTACCCATGGATAAGGTCACCCGGATCTCTGCGATGATTTTGGCATTAATGGCCAAACATAAAGTGTCCCTTCGTGAGCTGCAGGTACTTCATGGTCATCTTAACTTTGCCTGCAGGGTGGTGACACCCAGCAGAGCATTTGCCCGGCGCCTATGTGACGCCATGGCTGGCCTGTTAAAATGCCACCACAGGGACTGACCAGGGGCATACGGGCTGATCTTTCGGTTTGGCTCACATTCCTATGGGATTTTATTGGGGTCTCCTTCTGGAGATCGGACCTTATGGTCTGCCATAGATTTCAAGTACAGTCGGATGCCTCCGGCTCCCTGGGATATGGGATTTATTTTGAGGGAAGGTGGGCTTACGGCCAATGGCCTCCCGCATGGCTTGGCACAGATTGCCTCCGCGATCTTACCTTCCTTGAGTTCCTTCCCATCCTGGGGGCTTTGATGCTATGGGGCGAGGAGTGGGCCAACTCAGTGGTCCATTTTTGGTGTGACAATGCGGCAGTGGTGCACATTGTCAACACTCAGACGTCTAAATCTCCTAGGGTTATGGCTTTGGTTCGCCGATTCGTGTTAAGGAGCCTACGCCTAAATGTGCTGTTTAAGGCCAGACATGTACCAGGCATTAATAATGATATTGCTGATGCTTTATCCCACCTGCAGATCCCCCGGTTCCGTGCCTTGGCTCCGGAAGCAGAGGAATTCCCCTCGCCACTCCCGGCCGAGATTTGGACGTTTGGCGAGGAGAGGTGAACCGGGTGATCAGCATGTCATTGGCACCTCGCACGCGTAAGGCGTATCAACATGCTTTTGTTCAATTTAGAACTTTTTGTGCGCAACTACAGTTACCCGAAGTGTGGCCCATACCAGTTGAACAGGTTTTACAATTTATGGTTTATCTTCACAGTCAGGGTTTGGCTCCTCGTACTATAGCATCCAGGCTGTCGGCACTGGCATTTATGGCCAAAGCGAGGGGCTTCACTGACTGCGTGAATGATTTCCGCATACGTCATGTTTTGGAGGGGTGGACACGGGAACGTGGCCGCTGCCCAGACACTCGTCACCCGATTTCACCTGAGGTCCTGACCCACCTTGCACGAGGCTGGCATAACTTGTGTTATGATAGGTATGAGGTGGCTCTTTTTCACGCGGCTACCATGGTGGCCTTCTTTGGAGCGCTCCGCATCAGTGAGTTGGTACCACTGTCTAAGGCCGATGCGACTCGTAGGGCACTGGAACTCGACGATGTCTATGTCACTAAGGAGTGGGCTCAGTTGAGGATACGGTCCTCAAAGGTTGATCAGCACGGCGAAGGCAGTGGAGTTAGACTGCTACGATGTTCCATTGAAGACATCTGTCTGGTTGGTGCCCTACATGAGTTTTTGGCAGTGTGTAGCACGCACCCTGGCCCGTTTTTCTGCCACCAGGATGGGTCTCCCCTGACTAAATTCCAATTTTGGAAGGTGACCGGTATGGCACTAACCAGTGTTGGCCTCCCCAGGGCCCGTTACGGCACCCATTCATTTAGGATAGGCGCTGCATCAACTGCGGTAGTATTTGGGTACTCTGAGGCTGATATACGCCGGATAGGAAGATGGAGATCCATGCGTTTTGCATTGTACGTTCGCCCACTTCAGGTATGAGTACCAGTTAAGTCATTATTCTGTTTTCTTCTTTTACAGACCCTGTGTGTCCCCATACACCGGTGGCAGTATGGCTGGTGTGCCACAGTTACGTGCACTGGGCAGCGCAGTATGCTGCGGTGACAGAGTGGGGACCCCAGCTTGGACTACGTGCAACCGCACGTATGCATTGGTACGGTAAGCGCGGAATGATATGGCAGGAACTGTTGCCATTCCTGTTTTCCATCAGGGATACTGAACCACCTGATGTCCTTGTACTGCACCTCGGTGGCAATGACCTTGCCCAGGTCACTGGCCTTTCCTTAAAATTCACGATCTGCAGTGACCTAGCCTATTTGCATTATGTGTGGCTGTCCACACGGCTGCTATGGTTGGACATCGTGCCGCGACATAATTACAGGGGAGGTATTGACCTCTGTGCCCTTGACCGCGCTCGCCGCTCGGTGAACAGGGCAGTTGCCCGGTTCTTGACAGACAAGGGTTTGGGGACGGCCATCCGGCACCCCACGATTAGTTTGCAAAATTACGATCTCTATGCAGGGGATGGGGTCCACCTGTCGGCTAGAGGTATGAACCTCTTTCTGGAAGATTTGCAAGCCTGCTTGCCTTAAGAATTACAATTGGATGAATACACCAATTGAAAGTTATAATTCGGACTAGGGCATTATTCAATAAAAGTGGCCCAATGCCTTTATCCATATACCGGTGTCTGAGTCTTTCTTTGGGGGATGCGCCTGCAATGAAAGCGCGGCCCCAAAATGGCCACCATGCTCTTTGCGCCCCCCCCACCCGGACTCAGACATCCGGGTGAGTTAGGGGGCATGGCCACCCCTCTATAAAAGGGGTGGCCACGAGGCAGCCGAGCTGCCATTTTAGAATAGCGACGGAGAGGAGAAGTTTTCCCCTCCACCCCCTCCCTAGTGAACAGTGTGATTTTTTGGTCGCTTCGGGGCCGGGTGGGAATTTTTGGCCCGAACCTACAATTGGCCCTTTGGTTCTGCCTTTTTTGCCCATCCCACACTGTTGCTAGTGTTTGAGCAAAGGGGTTAGTTGATTTTGGCCACTTTGGCGGGTAGCACCGGTAAGGTAAAGATTTATGACCCATAGGTATCCGGCAGGTTCGCAATTGACTGGCCAACATTTAGACAGGTACAGGGGTAATAGCTTTGGCCAGTCAACGATGAACCAGGCAAGGGGTGATGGCAGGAGCTTAACAGCATGCATCACCTTGTGATTTAACGGATACACGTCATAGGGTGGGGTCAGTAGATAGTTTATTGACTCCGGTCAACAATTTGTTTGTGTCAACAAACAAATTGATACAAATAGTTACACTGTAGCCAATTATCATTGGCATTTTGGGAGGAACCTTACCAGTGTTACTGCACCCTGCTTGCCTTAAGAATTACAATTGGATGAATACACCAATTGAAAGTTATAATTCGGACTAGGGCATTATTCAATAAAAGTGGCCCAATGCCTATATCCATATACCGGTGTCTGAGTCTTTCTTTGGGGGGTGCGCCTGCAAAGATCCATGTATGAATGTGTCAAACTAGGTGCAGTAGAGAGGAATATCTCTCAAAGATTAAAAAACACCATGCAATTAACAAAAGTGTTTCTTTTTATTTATTGCCAGGCTGTCTCTTTTATATGCCATATAGGTTGATATTAAATATGTGGTCATTTCACTGTGCACCTGTGATGTTTTGTTCATTGCTCTCCTAATGTCAAAACAATTGAGGGGCAGTCCTTCTAATCATCCTAGCTGGCATTGTCAACTAGAGTTGTAGTGCAAGAAACAGTAGCCATTTGTGTAGCATTATCCAACAGCTGTTGTGACATGTGAGGCTACCTATATAAGGCACTAGCTATTGTGCCCAGCCTTGCCAGGCACGTTTGGTTTTTGTTTAGGTTGGTGAGGTGGTTTTGGGGGTACACACACATACACATGCACACAGAGACACACAAACAGAGAGAGAGAGAGAGAGGAGGTGACAGGTGTTTAAGTGGTTTGGGGGGATACACACACACACACACACTGAGAGAGAGAGAGAGAGAGAAGGCTGCAGGTGAGGAGGAGGCACCCGGGTGTAGGGAGGGAAGGGGGATGTGGAAGCATTCCATTCCCCTTTTCCCTCCCAGTGTGTGGGGGGAAGCAGGGAAGGAGGGGATAGGGAAGCGTTCTGTCCCCCCTTTCCCTGCCGGTGAGGGGGGAGGCAGGGAAGGGTGGGAGGAGAGAGAGTGAGAGAGAGGGGGAGGTGGCAGGTGAGTAGGTGGTTTTGGGGGATATACACAGAGAGAGAGAGGGAGAGAGAGGGAGAGAGGCTGCCTTACCAGTCGTGGCTGAGGGTGAACTTGCAGAGAGGGCTCCTCTCGATGTAGCGGTAGAGGTAGGTCTGGCGGAAAAGCTTGGAGGGGCGCGGTAGCAGCCTCCGGCGGGGTGCTGGGGAGAAGGGGGAGTCCCTCTTCTCCCTATGGCCCCAGGGATGAAGGCTGGCACCGGCCTTGCCGCGGCTTCAGTGGAGTAGCGGGAGGAGGTGGAGGACTACTCCCGGGGCAGAAGCGGGGGTGGCGAAGTACTGTGGCCACCTTTGGTGGCCTTGCGCTCCCTGCCTGGTGAACTCCACTGATGCAGCTGTTCAGTGGAGAAAGGCACGCACGATGGCCATTTTTTTCTGTCACGTGCACCGGCTGTCCCGCCTCCTCTGCGCTCGTGTCCTCATGCCTGATTGCCTGAGGCATGCCGTGGCACAGAGGATGCTGGGAAGTGTAGTTTTTTTGTTAGAGTTTGTGGGGCATTGGCCCCACTCTTGGCTTCCGGACCATCATGGTGACGTTGTCCGGGAGGTAAGGTAAGTGTGGCCAGATCATTACAGGATGGGCTGGATGTGTGTGGACACGCATTCTGGACATGCACGGCCCAACCCATTCTTATAGGTAAATACCCAGTTCACCAGTAATAAGAATTCCATAGGCCACTCATGCCTGAGTCAGAAGGATGTCCCCAGTTTGTTGTAAATTTTGATTCAGATTATTGAATATGATTAGGAGAGCTCTGTTAGTACAGTTATGAGCAGAAAAAACAGCAATAGTATTTCTGTGAGCCTTTCAACCCACCTTTCTGAGCTATTATTTGGAGCATTAAAGCAGGCAGTGAATAAGCTTAAAACAAGTTTCCAAGTTTATTGAAAAATTGCAATTGACAGAAAAGCCTGTTCTAAGTGGCTAGATGGCTCAGTGATTTGGGGGATTCAATTCCCCACTGTGCTACCTGTGAGCAGAGTCAGCCTGTGTAGCCATGGGCAGGGTAGCCCCAGGGTTTCGGTGCTCATCTCTGTTGTTGTTCAGTCGCACAGTCGATTCCGACTCTTTGCGACCCTATGGACCATCGCTCTCCAGGCACCTCTGTCGATGACCCATTGGTATCCAGCAGGTGCGCAGTTGATTGGCCAACCCAAGGACAAGGTACAGGGAAACTGGGGCTGGCCAGTCAAGGGCGAACCATGAACAGGGTGATGCTATGATCTATGCAGCCTGCATCACCTTGATATTTTACCGGATATACGTAAGATGCTGGAGTCAACAGGTAGCATCCTGACTTGGGTCAACAATTTGTTTCATTGGTAAACAAATTGCTACAATTGGATACAAAGTAACCAAATATGATTGGCAATTTAGGTTGATTCCTTACCAGTGCTATTGCGGCCCGTTTGCCTTAACAGTGTTAAGGAAAGTCTACTTATAGCCAAAGAGCCTGTGTTCTCTACATTTGCAGACATTTACATGGTCATGTGGCACACACGACTAGACACCAAAGTGCACAGAACACTTTACCTTTCCACCAAATTGATACCTATTTATCTACTTGCAATTTCTTGCTTTCAGACTGTTAGGTTGGCAGGAGCTGGGACAGAGACGGAAGCTCACTTTTGTCATGCAGCACTTGGGTTTCAAACTGCTGACCTGCTGACCTTCCAGTTGTCAAGTTCAGCATCTTAACCACTAAGGCTCCACAGTCCCTTCGACTTCACAGTATATGATTATTAATTAGTCCAAAGACTATATTTCAAGGCAGGAGCACATGGCTCACAGAGAGTGAAGATAACCCACTAGTAAGAAAAGAATGTTAACAATTTGAAGGTTAAAAAGGACTCGAGATGAAAGATGGTAAATCTTTGTGTATTAAAGAGGGACAACAGAATGGTGGGAAACAACCAGTGAAAAGGATAGATACCACTTGTTCTTACTTCCAGAAAGTCCTATTAGGCATCTGTGAGGATGCAGGAGGGATGATGCTCCAGAAGATGCTTCTTTGGGATGAGTTCCCCTTTACTCAACACACCACGACTTACACATTCCCTATGGAATACATTGAGAATATCACATAAGTTAAATGGCATAAAGCTTTGCCAGCCCACTTCCCCAATAAAGACACGGACACCAGTAATGGATTTAAAATTTTGGGCCACTTTATCGATTATGACTTCATCTTAACTTATAACTTTTAACTTTAAACTTTCCTTAACACTGTTAAGGCAAACGGGCCGCAATAGCACTGGTAAGGAATCAACCTAAATTGCCAATCATATTTGGTTACTTTGTATCCAATTGTAGCAATTTGTTTACCAATGAAACAAATTGTTGACCCAAGTCAGGATGCTACCTGTTGACTCCAGCATCTTACGTATATCCGGTAAAATATCAAGGTGATGCAGGCTGCATAGATCATAGCATCACCCTGTTCATGGTTCGCCCTTGACTGGCCAGCCCCAGTTTCCCTGTACCTTGTCCTTGGGTTGGCCAATCAACTGCGCACCTGCTGGATACCAATGGGTCATCGACTTTTACCTTACCAGTGCTACCCACCACACGGGGATGCGTCTCCGATGACTCACCGCTCTCCCCTGACCGTCAATTTGGTCACCAGGCCAGTGTGCAAATCCTCCAAAAAGAGGTCCATGCCTCCAACTGAAAAGTGTACCCCATCTCTACGGTACAGACTGGAATTCTGTAACCCTATCACCGGATGGTGGACCGATGTCCCCGAACCATGTTCGGCTAGAAAATGGGAAACAGCCCTGTTAACTGACCGCCGGGCACGGTCTAAACCACGAAGATCCATTCCTCCCCTGTAATAGTAACGTGATATGATCTGGGACCATAAAAACTGCATCTGCGGCCACGTACGGTGTAAAATCTCAAGCTCCCTGCGCACGGATACGATTAGCCCCAGGATGGTGATCTGCGCAAGATTGTTGACTCCCAGGTGTATAATTAATATATCCGGAGGTTTGGCGTCCCTAATGGACATAAGGAATGGCATCAGTTCCCGCCACCTCATTCCATGCAAAACATAACACCGAAGACACGCCATTGCGCGTAAGCCGAGATGGGGACCCCAATCCGATGTTGCTGCATAACGTGCAGCCCAATAAATATAGCTGTGTCCAACCAGCCACACTTCCACCGGTGTGCGCCTACACACTGGGTCTGCAAGAAAAGAAAAGAGAATGAGGGGGAGCAATATATTCAAGCAAGGATAGGACGAACATATAAACCAAAACACGCAGACCCCCATTGGCCCATCCTTCGGATGTCCGCCTCCGAGTACCCAAATGCTGCTGCTGTCGATGCAGCGCCTATACGAAAGGAATGGGTACCGTAACGAGCCTCAGGGAGTCCTAAATTGTAAAGGGCAGTCCCAGTAATCTTCCAAAATTGGAACTTGGGGAGTGGGGACCCATCACGGTGGCAAAATAACAGGCCTGGGTGTGAGCCTCCTACTGCCACAAAGGCATGCAGGGCACTGACAGGGCAGATTTCAGTGAAACTACACCTAAGGAGCGTAACAGAACTACCGTTCCCCTGTTGGTCAGCTTTAGATGAACGAATGTTCAGCTGGGCTGACTCTTGCATAAGAGAAACATCGGCCAGTTCGAGGGCCCTATGTGACCTATCATGTCTTGAAAGAGCCACCAGTTCACTGATCCTAAGAGCCCCGAAAAATGCCACTGTGGTGGCTGCATAGAAAAGAGATGCCTCAAATTGATCATAGCAAAGACTATGCCATGCCTTAGCCAGGCTTGCAAGTAGAGCAGGGGAAACCGGTTGCCGTGTGTCAGGGCAGCAGCCACGTTCACACGTCCATCCCTCCAAAACCCAGCGGACTCGGAAATCACCTGTGTAATCCAGGTAACCCCGGGCTCTGGCAGCGAAGGCCAAGGCAGAAAGTCGAGTGCCAATGGTGCGTGGGGCTAATCCTTCACTATGAAGGTGCACCATGTACTGTAGTATATGGTCAACAGGAATTGGCCATATGTCAGGCAGGTGCACATCCCTGCAGAATGCCAGAAAAACCAAATACATTTGCTGATACACCTTACGCGTGCCCAAGGCCAAAGAAATGTCAATCGCCCGGCGCACTTCTCCTTGCCAAAGGTCCACATCTCGCTCAGAAGTGGTGAGGGAAGTTCTTCGGCTTCTGGCGCTAAGACCCGAAACCGGGAGATTTGCAGGCGGGATAAAGCATCAGCAATATCATTATTAATGCCTGGTACATGTCTGGCTTTGAAAAGCACATTGAGGCGCAGTGACTGTAACACAAATTGTCTAACTAAGGCCATGACTCTAGGTGAACGTGAAGTTTGGGCGTTGACAATGTGCACTATGGCCGCATTGTCACACCAGAAGTGTACTACGGAATTAGCCCACATCTCACCCCACAACATGAGTGCACCCAGTATAGGAAAGAATTCCAAGAATGTAAGGTCTCTTAACAGCTCAGTGCCCTGCCAGTTGTCGGGCCACCTACCATAAGCCCACCGGCAATTAAAATAAATGCCATAGCTGAGAGAGCCCGACGCATTGGACTGAACCTGAAAGTGGGGTGTAGCAACCAGCTCCGTGTGCCAAAAAGAAACCCCATTAAACTCATTGAGGAAAGTGAGCCAGACAAATAGGTCGGCTCTCATACCCCTGCTGAGTTGCACCCTATGGTGCTTTTTGGACAGACCAATCATTGCATCGCACAGTCGCCTGGCGAATGCCCTGCCCATGGTAACTACCCTGCAAGCAAAGTTGAGGTGCCCATGAAGCACCTGCAACTCGCGAAGGGACACCTTTCATTTAGCTAACATGGCTACTATCGCCTCAGAAATCTGGGTCACCTTCTCTCGGGGCAACCGGGATGTTTGGGCCAGAGTGCCAATCTCTATGCCCAAAAACGTAAGAGTAGTGGCGGGGCCCTCAGTCTTTTCAGGAGCGAGGGGGACCCCCAGCTCAGACATAAGCTCCTGAAAAGTAAGTAATAACTGCCCACAGGTGCCCAAACCGTGTCCACCACCAAACAAGAAATCGTCTAGGTAGTGGGCGACGGCTCGAGACCCCGACCTCTGAACAAAGGCCCAATGTAAAAAAGTACTGAAACGTTCAAAGGCTAAGCACGAAATGGAGCAGCCAAAGGGCATAGCTTTGTCAACATAATACCTCCCCTTGAAAGAAAAACCTAACAGCTCAAAGTCATCGGGGTGTACTGGCAACAATCGAAAAGCCTATTTAATATCACACTTAGCCAGTAGCGCCCCACGACCACATGAGCGAACCATTTGTAAGGCTTGATCAAAAGATGTATACCGGACTGAACAAAGTTCATCCGGTATAGCATCATTGACCTGATGAGGGGCATTGGAGCTCGGGAACTCATTTGAGCTCGCCACCACCATCGGTCCGATTGAACCTGAATGATCCTCCTGAGCCGAGCCCGGCTGGCGGGCATGGCCGGGGAGCTGTGGTTGCCCGCACGGCAGGGGCCGTGTAGCCTTCCAACAGCTCGACCCGGCTCTGGACTTGATCTGCCACTTGAGGCCACTCAGCCTCGGCCTGGGGCATGCCGCCCCACATAGGCTGCCCTGCCGCCCAGTAATTCTCGGGCGGGGGCCCAATACCCGCGGTGTGCTCCAGCGCTATGATGCGGCTCAAGAGCTGCCACGGGTCAACCATTATCAGGCATTCCTGGACTGTTGAGTAGGCCCAGAGTTGAGCCCCAGTCCCCCAGGAGGCCGAGAGGAGCCCGCAGGTCCACAGGTTGGCGAGGCCCCAAGGGGGCCGCCCACGCGGTCCTCGCCTGGGCCCTCCAGCTCGGGGTAGGGTCAATGCTGGGGAGAACTGTCTCCTCCAAAGGCCCAGAAGGGGCAGGAGTAGAGGGGGACAAGGTCCCAAGAGCAGCTGTCCACCCAGTCCTTGCCCAAGACCTCCGGCTCAAGGCAGGCCTGACTCTGGGGGCAGGAGGTGTCAGGTGAGCCCACCTTCCTGCCCGATGGGCCGGGCTGGATGGCGCCTTCCTCTTCGGGGCCATCGGTCGCCCCTACCGCAGAGGCTCGAACTGCTTAAGCCGCTGAGCCAGTCAAAAAAGATCGGCTGGCACAAGAACAAACGCGCTCTTGGCCCAGCCGATCTCTAAAATAGCGGCGGGTAAGCGTGTGGCCACCCCCTTTATAGGGAATATAGACACGACACGCCGCCGAGCCCCAGGTGCCCGTATCTTCAGGGTGGGGCCGGCAAAGAACGCGACGGCCATATTGTGCCGCCGCGCTTCCCATTTTTTTAACAGTGTCGTCACATAGTCTGTCACCATCTTTGTCCTTAGACCTTGGCTGATAGTATTTATGCAGACTTATAAGGTATTTCCTAAAGAACAGTCTGTATAAAAATAGGCTTAATTATAAATTCTCTCTATATAGAAGTTGGAAGCTGCTGTCATCAGTTATTTCAACAGTGGCATGGTATGAATCATGTTTACCGAAGAAAAATAAGATTATAAGTAATTTGTGTTAGGAAAATACTTTTTTGATGTCAAAGAACCTCCTTTTAAAACAATATAAACAAAACAAAGGAGTAAATTTATTACAGCCAGCTTTATTTTTTCGTTCTTGATCTGGTGTTGCAGTGATATAGTTTGTGAACATTGAGCTGAAATCATGTGATGTAGTCAGAGCCGAAGAAATCTATTTTTAACTTTTCTGGCTAAATTCACCAAGCTGAGTGCTCCTTGTTCTTTCTGCAGTGGGTACTCCTGAGATTTGTCTTACCTCTATATTGTTTTCTCCAGACTTAAACTTAAGGCATTGCAAGCAGTATGCTGTGATCTGTGACCAGTTAAGCTAGAAAACCAGCTTTCAGTAAATGTGGTAAATCTCATCTGACCTAGCAATCCCAGACATACCTGTCAAGTTTTGGATTTGGAAATAAGGGAAATTTCCTGGCAAATAAGGGATACTTGACAGCTATGCTTATCCTGTGCTGCCCTCCAATGGCGGCAATAGGGCATTGCAGTCTAATTAATAAGGGATGACGGTGGGAAAGAGGGTAAAATAAGGGGTTTTCCCAGCCAAGAAGGGATACTTGACAGCTATGATCCCAGACAGACTACATATTTGTTTGGTTTCCTCAGCAGAGACACTGACACTGCTTGGTAATGCGGAAAAGCCATTTTGAGCATTGGTATGCAAATTAATACACTAAGCAATTAGAGGCAATTAAAACAGTATTGAGTATAATTAGAAACTGTTTTGTTCTAATTTTATTCAAAGAAGTTTGACATGTTGGGAAAAAGAAAGTACAGCAAGCTATTAAGTTGTACACAATCATAACAAGAACAACACTTCTTCACAGCAGTAAAACATAGCATGTGGACCCAGGTCATTAAGTGGAGATTCAAAGGGTAGAAGCTGGATTTAAGAGTGGGCTTGGTACAACACCATGGGTTATTGCCCTCAGCAAGTTAATACCAATGTATAATGATAATGATTCAGTTGTAATGTATTGTAAGCAGTGTGACTACAGTGGCTCCAGTGGTTAAGATGCTGAACTCGCTGACGGGGAGGTTGGAGTTCGATTCCTGGGTGCTGCATGATGGAGTGAGCTCCCGTCTCTGTCTCAGCTCCTGCCAACCTAGCAGTTCAAAAATAAGAAACTGCAAGTTGATAAATAGGGATCACTTTGGTGGGAAGGTAAACAGCATTCCGTGTTGAGGCCTGCCACACGTCCATGGAAACCTCTGCAGATGCAGACAGTGTTGGCTCTTTGGTTATAAACAGAGATGAGCACTGAACCCTAGAGTTAGATATGACTGGCTTTCGAGTAAGGGTGACCTTTACCTTACCTAAGCAGTGTAAACCAAAAGCCCTTAATTTACCATCAGGGTATCATACGTAGCAGATTGCCTGAGTATTCTATCTGATCAGTCCTCTGGTAACAAAGATACACATTTTCCATCCTCCGTACGTATGTGGAAGAAACTAAGCACATAGGCAAGGGGTCAATCCTTACTTTCCCAAGGTACTGTATAATCTCTTATGATCCCGTAAATGCATTATATATATTTCTGCAAGATTTGAAATAGTTTTGGGAGGGAAGAAGGAAGCAGATTCTACTTTCTTAAATAGATCCAAAGGTCAAACCTAAGGAACTACTTTTGAAATTTAGAGCATTGCACACTTTAAAATTGTAGACATACATGATATATAGGTAAAAATTTAAAAATTTAAAATGTTAAAATAATTAGATTGATTTTGATCACAAATGGGCTACTTCAATAGTGTTAGCTCAGCCATTTACCAGATCTTATTTTGTACATCTGATAGAGCATAACTTGTATGCACATAACTGCTGCATTGATTGAATTTTCTCACATTCACTGAACATTTATCATGTATCGAAGGAGCTCCATTCTGCTTTTTAAAATCTTTCTACTTCACTTCAAAGCCTAATGTCTTCCAAATGGTTCAGTGAGAAATGTGTCTGGTGGAAGACACTCTTTGGCACTCATCTATTTGGCAAGATGTGTTGGTTTTGCCCTCCATTCGTTTAGCCTAGCCTCATCTGGTTTAATATTTAGAGCTTTAGAAGTGCAAAAACTTGTCCTCAGTTTTAGCTGTTATCTATAGAGTTGATGTCCATGAATTAGATGGGTTTGGGGTTATACAGTACTGTATTTCCTTATTTTGTTCATTATTGCTAGAACCTATTGAGGTTGTTTCATAAGGGCAATGCAAGCCAAATAATAGACTTTTTCCTTGGGGGGTAGGTTTCATGAAGCCAGTAATAATCCTGCATGATTTATTATTATTTAGTGTGTGCTGATACCAAACATCACTAGCATATTCTGTTGTGGATTAGCAGTACAGGGACAAAGCTGCTATGCATGTACATCCCAATCTGAAACAGTCAGTCTCCAAAGTATGTTTTTCCACACAGCAACTTTCTGTTTGGTGTTTAGATGGTGTTTTTTGTGGGTCAAGGTTTGACTGAGAGTGGCATTCTAATATAGTGGAGTAGGGCAATGTTCCAAAAAATTTCCTTGTCAACTAACTTGAATCTCTTTTTGAAAGGGTTTGGTTTCAGCTGGTTGATTTTATAAGGAAATATCTACTAAAGTAGAGGTTAGCTAGTGTTCGATGGACTCTATAAAGTTTTCCCCTGGACTGGTAAGGCAAGATTATCAGCATAGATAAAATTCTGGAGTATGGGGACATTGATTGATCATTTGTGTAAATGTTAAAAATGTCAAGATTCTTACCTGTAGGAGAGTATTCATTTGATTTTTTTCAGTGACTGTGCCTCCCTTGATGTTAAACAAATAATCTTCAGTTTTGCAGTAGAACAGCAACCATTTTTTTTAGTTCCATGATCTTTAGTAAGAAGATAGAGCTTTTTGAGCAGCAGTTGATTGTGAATTATGTCATATACTGCTATAAGGTTAGCAAATGTCACTACAGATATTTTATGTGTTTCAAATCTATCTTCTGTATGCTGGGTTAGAATTAAGATTTGAGTTGTACAGCTCTTGCCAAGCCTAAAGACTGTCTGTTCTGGAGTTAGAATTAAATTCCAAGCTGAAGCTTGATACGAACAAGGTTACTCAAGGTCCACATCATACCTACTAGCAGCTGAAATGTAACATGGGGGTACAACACTTCCACAGAAATCTTAAGGACATAATAAGATCACAACAATAGAAGAGCCTCTCTTGATATGAAAAAGAATTATCTAGTCTAGCATTCACTTTCTCTCTATTGATTAATCTTTACATTGACAAAATGCTTCTGACCCAAGAAAAATATACAAAATAATTAATACAATAATCTATAATCAATATAAAAAAGTAATACAATTGCAAACAATCAAGAAAAATTCCTTAAAACTACACATTCACACTCTTTATTCCTCTGCCTCTAGGGTAAAACTATTAGCCCATAGATGATGGCTGGTGTCAAGATGCTAAGTACCAGAGATGTCAGTGTCAGTGCCAAGTAAGCTTCTTGGAAGACAGAATTCTTCAGGGTAGGAAGGAAATAGAGAAAAGTGATATGCTGAATCTCCTGAGAAGGATGCATATAAAAAAGAATTCCGTAAGATGTCAAACAGGGGTTATAATCAAATGGTTATGAGAAGTACATGAACAGAAAACAGACACTATAGCACTCTCTCATTTATTTCCCCAGCATACTGCATTTGATTCTGGAAGTAACTTACAGCTATTAATGCATCAACATTGATATTGTTATTCTCCATCCTTGAATTCAAGCAGAAAAGGACAACAGTCAGTCTTTATAGTTTTGAAAAACGAACTAAAACTTTGATTGGTAAAATAATGTTACTTATCTGTTCTTCTCTCTCCCCCTATTTTTTCTTCCTAGGTTGTATATGTAACTGCCACATTCCCATATGTCATGCTCTTGGTTCTGCTGGTTCGAGGAGTAACACTACCTGGAGCATCTGAAGGGATAAAATTCTATTTGTATCCTGACCTAAGTCGGCTTTCTGACCCACAGGTAGGACTAGACAACAAAAACCTGGTGATAACAAGTGAACACTTTGTACTTTGTCACTTTGTGTTTATCTTCCATAGATTTCCTCAAGTTCAAATAAAGATTCTTTGCATTCAGAAAAATTATGAAGAAATTAAGCTATGGGACATGTTTAGAAGCATTTCTCCCACAGTCTAATTTAATTTTACCCCGCCTCTTCAAAGCTGCATTCTGAACCCATTTACATTAGAACAGGGATTCGCAATCTACAGCCTGTGGGTCTATTGGGCCCATGGCACCAATTAATCCAGCCCATGGTGAGGATCCCGGAGCCGCCACCAGCACCACCAGAACCCCCAGAAATGAAGTGTGGAAAATGCTGTGAAAACACGCTGCCCTCTCTCCCGCCACCATAGGAAGTGGTGGAAGTGGTGAAAACAAATGGGATCGCTCCATGAACTCACCCACCACAACCAGAAGTAGAAGAAGTGGCAGGAAGAACCACACCTCCGGCCTGCCCACCTGTGTGAAGGGGGCATGACTGGCCCACGGTGCGAAAAGATTGTGAACTCCTGCATTAAAATAGCTTTGTTCTTTTCATCCAATTTGTCTCTATCCAAGACCCCACATCCCTGTTCAGAAGGATAAAAATATCCACATATTCCCCTCTGAAAATCTTTGCCCTTTTGGCCTGCAGCAAATGTTTTTCAAAGAGGACTGGTGGGCCTGCAGGCAGCAAAGATAAAACAGGAACCACTTTAGTATGGATGACCCACCCACCGTCCTTGCTAGAACTTGAAGAATTGGCAGCACTCTTATCTCCTCCATCAGTAGCCACCGAAACTGAGTCTGCTACGACAGAAGGCAGGAGGATAGGAAGGAGGCGTCCACCCCCCCACCCCCCACCCCCAAGGCCACCACCGGTTGGAAAGCTTCCCTGATAAGCCTCAAAAGGACTGATAATCCCAACATTGAGTCCGTTTGCCCTTCCCTGTGTAAATGAACGCTTGAATGAAGGACAAATGGAAGTGCAGAAAAAAGCCCCTTATGAATTCTCCTTTGCCATGGCCAATCTGGGGAATGTGAAATGGTCCCAGTGGAAACCCCTGTAGCACTGGCACCCAAAACCAAAGAGGGGGACTCACCTATAACGTCCATGGAACCCGGTGCCCAAGTTCTTTATTACTGTATATTTTCTCAACAGATGTAGGTTAGAGGCATCCTATCACTATACACATTGTTCCATTAACAGCAATGAGAACTTGTTTCACATGAGCGGATGTGCTCCATACTGAAGCACCATACTCTGCCACAGAGATGCTCAAGACCAAAGCTGATGTACACAGCGTGGATGGTTGAGTTCCCCATGTGTA
The DNA here is from genome assembly GCA_035047305.1 of Bradypodion pumilum. NCBI lineage: Eukaryota > Metazoa > Chordata > Lepidosauria > Squamata > Chamaeleonidae > Bradypodion > Bradypodion pumilum. The sequence goes on from JAWDJD010000002.1 coordinate 379,973,097, forward strand.
GTTTGTCCATTTCCTGATGATGTTCCTCATTAACATTAGCTTTGGTATTCAGGCAGTGCTGCTTAAAAGAGAGCATCCTGTCAAGTATCACATTGAAGTATTTTGGTGCTGAACAATACTGTAATTGATTTTGTAACATCCATCTCAACTCTTCCCTTTTTTAATTTTTAAATTAAATTTAACAATAATCATACACAGAAAATATACAAAAATATACAAAATGTACAAAATAACAAAACAGGGAAAACAAAACCTCTATACAAAACCTCCTTATTATTCACTTCTGTAACAATACAGATGTGCACCTTCCAACCTGGAACCATACATATTTTCCTTTTATTTAATTTTTAACTAGCAGATTGCCCGGCTTTGCTTGGGGCAGCCTCCCTTCCTCCGTCTCTCTTCCCTCACCCGTCCCGCTTCCCTCACCAGTCAACGGAAACTTACCATCCTTATCCTTCCCATACATTTGTCCGCAGGCCCTGCCAGTGGGGGTGTACCCTTTGCATCCCTACCTGGGACTATGACATTAGCCAGTTCAATTACATCACAAAGATGTCACAATCTCAACCTACCTGGGTTATCATCAATATGACATCACTGGGCAACATACACACACCTGTCAGGTATGCCCCTTTTGCAGATCAATTTTGGGGGCTACACCCGCCCATGGGGCTCATGACCCATGCAGTGCTGATCTCAGTAACCCAAGGTATGTATGTGCCAAATTTCAGCACGGTCGGTGCAGGGGTGTGGATTTCTATAGAGCACATACAAACTCACATCTCTGTTTTATAGATATAGACTATCAGGGGTACCTGGCTGTGCCCAGGTTGGACCCAATCCTGGGTGAGGAGAGTCCCATGTCAGACTCCCCTGCCTCGTTCCTTGCCCCATTCCCTGTCCCGCAGGCAGTCTGCTTGTCCGGAGGCCCCTGTTGCCACAGCAACAGCAGGCCCTTCTCCCCCAGGCCTGCCAGCAAGGGCATGGGCACCGCTAGCTTGTCCAGTGGGATGTGTGCCAGTGCCCTTCCTCTCTTGCTCTTGCCTCCCTGATTGCCTGTGTTGGGCTTCAGTGTCTGCTGGGAGTTGTAGTTTTTATGTTTTGTTGTATTTGTGGGGCACAGGCCCCACCCTCGGCCTCGGGATCCTCTCAGTGCTGACCCCGGTTGTGAAAGGTACATGATTCATGCCAAGTATCACGGGATTTGCTCCAGGGGTGTGGAAACGTATTCCGCATACGTACGGCCACAACTCTTCCTTATAGGTATAGATTAGCCTGAGTGCCCGGCTGTGTCCAGGTGATTGTTGGGGGGGGGGGCTCTGTCCTTCCTCCCAGGATCTGTCGGGGTGGCAGAGGCATCAGTTAATCCCCAGCTGGAATGCACCGCGGACCATGCTCTGTCTCTGGCCCTGGCCTGGCTGCAGGCTCCCTCTTGGCCTTAGGCCACCGTGGCCTAGGAGGTGGGTAGCGGAGGCTGCGGCTAAATCCTGCCAGCTGGTGCTGTGGAGCATGGCCCAGTTTGAGCCCTGGAGTCCTCAGCATGTTGGCGGTTGGTGGAGGAGGGAGGGCCCCCGTGGGCAGGTTAGTGTTGTGAGGGCTGGGGTCCAAGGCAGGGGAACCTGGTGCAGGTGGCTCCTCAGGATGACCCAGATAGATAGGCCTAGGTACACATGTCCCCACTTTCCCCCCAGTCTAGGTCGGTGGTTGCGTGGATGGACCCAGACCGGCTCCCCCACCACAGTCCCTGTCCCCTGCCCTACTCACCTGCTACAGGTGGGTCTCCTCCTTGAGCGGGGATCCTTCCAACTGTAGAGCCCTGTTCCCATGACTACCAGGCGGGTTCTGTGGCCATTCCTTGTGGCTCCTTGGGTGGGTGTGTCACCTCGTCTGGGTTGTCCCTGCTGGCAGCCTCCTTGTCTGGTGGTCCCACCAGATGGTGCGGGGGCAGGCCCAGCAGCCGTGGTCATGGGGGACCCACTGCCCCAGCCACCGGAGTCCTGTTGTTCTCTGGCCATGGGCGCTGGAGGTTTTCGGTGACTGTTTGTTTGTCTGCTGCGCGACCGTTGCCCCACCTGTTTCACATGCATACCAGCCTCGGATTGGCTGGGGCATGTCGCAGAAGGCGCTGGGACTTGTAGTTGTCCCATTTTGTCCAATTTGTGGGGTACAGGCCCCACCCTCGGCCTCAGGACCCTCGCAGTGCTGACCCCAGTTGCGAAAGGTACATGTGTGTCAAGTATTATGGGATTTGCTCCAGGGGTGTGGAAAAGTATTCCACATACGTAAGGACACACCTTTGCTTTATATGTATAGACTAGCTGATTGCCCAGCCTTGCCGGGGGTATTGATTTTGTTTTTAATTGTGGGAAGGTATGTGTGTGTCTCTCTGTGTATATTTTTATCTCTGACACTCTCTTTCTTCCTCTCTTTCTTCCTCTCTCCCTTTCTTTCTTTGTCTCTCTGTCTTTCTATCTTTCTTTCGCTCTCTCTGTTTCTTTCCCTCTTTTCCTCTCTCTCTTTCTTTCTCTTTCTTTCCTCCTTTCTCATTTGTTCTTGCTTTCTCCCCTCCCCCTCTCCCTGTCTCTCTGTTTGTCTTTATTGCTTCTTTTTTCTCTCTCTCTTTCTGTTTCTTTCCCTTTCTCTCTGTCTTTCTGTCTCTCTTAAATTCTCTCTGCCTTTCTCTCTCTGTCTTTCTCTTTTCGTCTCTTCCCCTTTCTCGTTCCCTTTATCTTTCTCTCTCTTTCTGTTTCTCTCTTCCACTTGCTCTCTTGCCCTGTCGTGCACGTGCATGCACACGCACACACACGCACACGCGCGCACACACACACACACACACACACACACACAGAGGGGAGGTGGCAGGTGCAGCAGTTCGTGCCATGCCACCCTGGAGGCCTTGTGAGGAAGGGTGATCCCTGTGAGGCTGGTGAGTGTTGCGAGGGCTGGGGCTGGGGGGCTGGGTATGTGATCCTGGGGGAGTAATGAGGTAGGGGTGGATATGCGCTCCCCCTTCTCTTTTTGGTTGGTGGGGGCGTGTGACCGGTCAACAGGCCCCCTCTCATTCTCTCCCGTCAGTACCTGTACCCAGCCTGGCATACCTTCCCTGGGCTGGATGAGCATGAACCCCCGCCCAACATACCTGCGTGTGGCCTCCTCCACCGCAAGGCTCCGCTGAAGAACAGAGGCTTTTGCAGGAGGCGGGAGAGTGAGTCCAGTCCAGGGAAGGTATGTCGGGCTGGGGTGGTGGTGTTTGCGCTAACCCCCTCATTTATTTATTTTTTGGCAGGTGCGGCTTCTGTCAGCTGTACGATTGGTACCTCTGGCAGGTCTGTGCTGGAAGGCAGCTGCTGGGGTGGGGCTTCTGTGTCAGCCATTCTTCATATGGTCTGTGCCCACATCTGTGGGTGTGGTGAGGGCTCCTGTTTTACGTGCAGCATTTGTTTATTTTTTTGGGCATGCGCAGACTGTGCTACGCGTGGAATTCTTTTTTTCCTTGCATGTGCGTCGCGACAGTGCACGGACCTTCCCCCCTGTTTGTGCGTGCACAGTCATTTTTTAGTCTTGGTGGGGCAAACGCCCCACCCTCGTCCCCCGGACCCTCGCAGCGCTGATCTTGGGGAGAAAAGGTAGGTGTGTGGCGCGCATTATGGGATAGGCTCAACTGGTGTGGAAACACATTCCGCACACTCACATGTACGGCCACACCCCTTGCTTATAGGTATAGATTAGTTTCCCAATATGTCAATATAGCCCCCTATTTCCAAAAGCTCATACTTTCTTTATTAGGTTTAATTCTTTCGAATCTTGAAGAACATATTTGACAAAATCTCCCCAGATACAAAAAAAAAAATCATTTCTTTCAGTCATTCATTTTTTAGCCCTCAGGTCACAAGTCAATTTGTTGTTCAAACTTATTTCCCACATTTTTAATACCACTCTTTTATATCTATGGAGATGTTCATTTTCCAATTCTTTGCCATCAAGAGTCTCATAGCTGTTACCATTATTATAACTAACTCTTTTTTGTTTTATCAATTTTAATATCACTTAAAACCATCAGTAATGCCATCTTCTGATTCACACATAGTTTTAATGATAATATCTTAATGATTTCATCAAAAACCTTATTTCAAACAATGTTTATTTCTTTGCAATGCCACCATAAATGTAAATGCTTTTTGGTTTCAAAGGTGGAAAGCAGACACTTGAGTCTGCCTTGGGTTAGGCTTTGAATGGTTGATAGTGTAATACTGTCTTAATTCTTGGGGTGCTCCAGTAAATTTTCCAGATATCTCATCAAAACTTGATCCTTATATGGTCATTGCTGTGTTGTCTGCATAGATGAACAAATTTGTATTGACACGGACTGGTTGATCATTTGGGTATATATTATACAGTGTAGGGGAAAATACATTTCCTTGAGGCAGTCTATTGTTTTGAAACCTTTATCTACTATTCTTGCTGTTCATCGTCACACAGAATCTCTGGTTCTGGAGGAAGCTGCAATGATGCTAGTAAGGTTGTTATCTCTGGTAAGATTATTTATTCTACAGGCAGGGTCCTCTGATTGACAGTATCATATGAGGCAGTTAGGTCAATGAAAGCCACTCCCATAATTAGCTTTCTTTCGAAGCCATCTTGATTTAATTGAACACCCACTATTCTGCCTTTCTGGAAGTCCAAGATATCTGTAAGGTTCTCTTACAACAGCAGATTGAATTGATTTTCCCCTTTCTTTCTTTTACATAATATGCAGGATGTGACCTTGATTTCCAATGACAATGTGTATTAATTTCTAGCTCTCTCTCTCTCTTTATTAATTCAAAAGGCAAGGGACATCTTTTGGAAAACATGCACACATGTTTGTAGAGATTTTGGTCCATTAATAACTTTTCTTCCGGTGTCAAGGAAATTAGAAAGGTTTGGACATTGGAAGATAGCTTTCTAGTGTGCATTCTGCAGAGCAATTATGACAACCTAAGTTTACCTGAGAGATCTGTTTCTAAGTTGTATGTGTTGAACATATATATTTGCTTCATCATTTCATGAAGTCCAAAACAGTCCTTCAAAATATTTGGGCACAGAGGGACTATAGCCACCCCATATCTTTATTGTTCATATCTATCTTACCCATTTCCACCTTTAGATTAGTGGTGGGCATCAGCAGGTTCGCACCAGTTTGCCAGAACTGGTAGCAGAAATTCTGGCTGCCCCCACCCATCCAAGTTTTGAAATAAAGTAGTCCTAATTCGGGTGCAACACATGGCTTCCCCCCTGACCATGCCCACAGTGTGGTAGTAAAAAAAATGGAGTCCACCACTGCTTTAAATGCTATATTTGCAAGAAGAAAAAGAGGCTGTAAAATCTTCTTTTGTTCAGTAGATAGGTTCTGCTCTGCATTCAGCATTTCGTTAAAATTTCATTTGGCGCTTGAAACACACTCACTAAGGTCAGTTGCCTGTCAAAGTAGATCAGTGATTTTAGAGCTAAACTAGTCTCGCACTTCTCCCAGAGGAATGGTTCAGATTGTTTTTGTGATCTGAAATGAACCTTCTGTTTGGAAGAAGTGGAGAGAAGGATTGACTCTCCACTCACTAGAAGCTCTTCAAGTATTCGAGTTTTGTTGCATATTCCCTTTCATCCATGCTTTGTTTTCTAATTCCCAAAAGAAATACTGACTTAAAGCATAGGAATTAAAAAGAGAAGCCATGAACTTCATGAATTAATGGTTCCTTTCAGTTTCTTTCAATAATGAAGATAAAGGCCATACCAACCAGTTTACACACCAGTTATACTAGGAGAAAGGAGGTGTTGCAGAATTATACTTAGCTTAGAATAGGCAGGGTCGACACACCGCAGAGCAGAAACAAATACCACAATGCTTCAGTGACATTGCGTATGCTTTAAAGAGCCAGAGGGGCTCTTTAAAAATACCAACTTGCCTCTCTAGCACTAGAAGAAGAGCCCTTTCGGTAGCCGCTCCGGCCCTATGGAATCTCCTCCCAATTGAACTGCATCTCCAGACAGAGCTGCTCCCCTTCAGGAAATTGCTGAGGTGGAGGGGGAACCACGTCCCCCCCCCCCGGCTTATTTAGAGCAGGATCACTCATGTTTTTAAAAGTTTTTAACTATATTTTTAATTGGTGCTGGTGGGAGGTAGTTTTTCAGTGTTTTTAGTAATTTTAAGGCTTTCTATAGTTTAAACATTGGGGATTTTATGTACACCACCCAGAGTCGTATGTCGATTGGGGCGGCTATACAAATTGAATAAATAAATAAATAAAATGGCAAAATCTCTAAGTGTTCACTGCTTCTAAGGCAGGAGTTCTCAACCCTCAGACAGCTTTAGGGTCAGATGGCCATTTTGCCCTTCCTCCACCACATGGCAGTTCCTGGTGTGGTGGAGGAGGAGGTGGGCTGCATGAAATGGTGCAGCAGGCTGGATGTGGCCCATGGGCCGCAGGTTGAGAATCCCTATGCTAAGGCATTATAGTGGTAAACATCTATGCCATTCAAACACAGAAATAATCTATCTACACAGCTAGCAATGGTCACACATTATGGCCTTCTTCCATACACAGCACACAATGCCACTGCACTCTCATTTCATGGCTTCCTATGGCAGTGATGGTGAACCTTGGCACTCCAAATCATACCCGGCAAGTGCAGCTCTGGAAAATATGGGAACTGCTCCGGCCTGGGCGCGCATGCACAGCAACAACTCCTTTTCACATGCACAGAACTCCTTTGCGCATGCAGAGAACCCCTTTGCGCATGTGCAGAACCCCTTTGTGCATGTGCACCACTGCCTCTGATGAGCACACATGCACAGTAACTCCTTTCCCCGCTGTTCAAAATATGGGACGGCGGCGGGAAAGGGGAGGAACCAGTGCTGGAATACGGGAAATCCCGACCAATACGGGATAATTGACAGGTATGCTCCAGATGTTCTTGGACTTCAATTCCCACAAACCCTGATCAACAGGAGTGCTGACTTGGGCTTCTGGTAATTCAAGTCCAAGAACAGCTGGAGTGCCAAGGTTCACTATCACTGTCCTATGGCATAGAGAACAAAGACCCAGCTATTTTGAGTCTCTGTGTATATATTTTTAAATGAAGAATTCAATTCGTCTACATCTGCTATTTATTTATTTATTTATTTTTGCGTATTTATATCCCACCCTCCTGGTGAGTACACCACTCAGGGCGGCTAACAATATAATAAAAATTACAATAAAAACAATAAACAACAATAGTTAAAACAAACCTAACAACACCAATTAAAACCAGCATTAAAACACAAACAAATCATCATTAAAAAAACAACCCACCCCACCTTACCCCTGTTAAAAACAGAATCACCAAGCCAGAGGGGCAGCCCTTCACATCGGCTAAATCAGCCACCAGGCTTGACTGGTAGACTCAAGTGTGCCCCAAACCTGCTGGAAGAGCCATGTCTTCAGCATCTTTCTAAAGGGGAGTAGTTTTGTCTGGAGATGCAACTCAGGTGGTAAGAGGTACCACAGGGCAGGGGCAGACATGGAAAAGGCTCTTTTCCTGGTCCCAATAAGATGTACTTCTTTCACTGATGGGACCACCAGTGAGCCTCTCCTGTCTGCCCTAGTAGGACGGGCTAAATTCCTTGTGGCGAAGCGGTCTCTTAAATAGTCCAATGCTATTGTTCATACATCATCCATTTTCATTTCATCATGACAGATAGGGAATGAAATCGTGGTCATACAAAAACACACTCCAGCACCAGGGGAAACAACCAGGTAAATCACATTCATTTACCACATATGATATCCTATTAAACAGAGTATTATATTTAGGAAACAAAGTGTGAGTTCAAGCATTGTCTTGAGGTGATAGAGAATATCTTCCAGAACATTCTTGTGGTCTAAGCAAGAAGCAGCACTTTGCTATAAATTCTACAATCTTTACCTATATGGAGGGACGTTAACCATTGGACTCCGATATACATGCCCGCACTCGTCCATAGTACCCCATACCGAGCCACCTGCACTCGCCTTAACCTGGCCTGCAGAGCGCTGCAATGGTCCCGCAGTTGGCAGTGGGGCAACAGCCCCACGAACACAAACAAAGCAAAACAACTTCAATTCCCAACGTCCTTCGCACCGTGCCGCCCCTCAGCCAATCAGGCTGACAGACGAGAAAGATAATGTTGGGAAACGCAGCATGCCCAATAGAAACCGAGCTGCAGAAAAAAAGCTGCCACATGAACGCAAACAAAATAAACTAAACTCCAAGCCCCAGCGTCCTCCGCGCCGTGACCACTTCAGCCAATCAGGCTGAAGGGCGTGAGTGCGCAGAATGCTAAAAAAGCTGGCATGCAAAAATAAAAATAAAAAATGCCTCATGCAACAGGAGCGCAAGGCCGCCACAGGTGGACGCAGAACCTCACGGCCTCACAAACAACACCCCCACACACACACAAAAAAAACCATGACGAGACAAAATCCGCCCTTCTTTCCCAGAGCAACAGGGAGAAGAGGGACTCACTCTCCTCCCCGCTACCCCACCAAAGACACAGCGAGACCGCCGCCGGCCTCAAGGTAAGTTGAGCTGGGGTGGGGGGAAAAACCAGCAGGCAGCAATTCGTCAGGGGAAGCACCCTCCCTGGCGGATGACTGGATTCTGCCTTTCTACTACCCACACCGCTGTTTCAAGAACTAGCACAAAACAGCAGTGGAGGTAATAGAAAAGCAGCAGCCAACAATCCGCAAAGAAGACCCTTACGGATTGTTGCCTGCCGATCTCCTTGTTAGGTAAGCCATGGAAAAAAGGAGGCCCAGAGAAGAGAACTATTGTCAAGCAGATAGCTCTTCTCTGCCTCCTTTTCACCCGACCTACTTAACGAACATTACTGGTTGAAGAGCGAGCTGACTGCCAGCTCTTCCTTTTTGCCATCGCTGCATCAAAACCTAATTTCGAAGCAGCAATGGGAAAAAAGAAGAAATGACAGACAGGCCGTTCTTCACACAACAAAACACAACAACAACAAAACCAAACAGTAAACCAAAACACAAAGCACCAAAATTAATAAAACACAAATAAATAAACAAATAATTAAAATAAACCCATTAAACAACAAAACAATAAACAACAAAATCAACAAAAAAACACCCGAAATACCAAAGGCTAATGCAACACCATAAAAACACACTAAAAACACCTATATACAACATGAAAATACCTAACTCAACAAACAATAATCTCACAAATTAAAGAAATAAATACGGGAAAAATAAAAAATAACAACCATAAATACTGAAAACAAACAAACACATCTAAAATCCTAAATAAAAACCAACAAACAAGCCAAAACACTTTGGGTGGTTTAAGTAGAAACTCTCTACTTAAACCACCCAACCCAACACCACAAAATCAAAACAAAAAAAATAAACAATCAAGAGAACTTACCAGACACATCCTCCCTCCATGGGGCCCAGGACTAAACTGAACAAAGAGAAAGGGAAGTTGCAAAAAACTTAATAACAGCCTCACCTAGAAGCCAGAAAAGTAAAAACTGTCAAAAATGAAAATAATCAAAATTAAAATGACAAATATAAAAATAATAATCAAATGCAAGTCACAAACCACAAATGCAAAACACCCCACCCAAACCATCCCTAATAAAAAAAACACACAAATAAAAACTGCCCGGCAATGCCAGACAAACTATGCTAGTGAGCTATACATGATGGCTCTACTCCCATTTGTATGCCTGTCCAGCAATAGCCATATTAGAGACAATGGCCTCAAGATTTTCCTCCTTGATAGTTCCTGCACATTCAGACAACAGCAGATAATGTTTCCCTAGACTAAGGCTCCAATAATATATGCCATGATTACAAGGGTGTTGCAGCCTTGTGAACTGCCTCATCATAACCTTCATCTATCATATATATATCAAGACAACAGTACCCAGTACATTTGAGAAGCCTGCTCCTGTAGCAACAAGGGATCAGGCTGAGTGCTGGATGAGAAAAACTGGCTCTTGATCCTTGATATCTGCCTTCCTCTTCACTGCTGTGGTACCCTTATTTTGCCAATTCTGATGCCACCTGAAGCCAGATTGTGCTCAAGTAAGGAAAAGGCTCTTTATCTCCTGAGCTTCTAAGCAATGGGGAAAAAAGTCTTTGTAAGCATTGTTGGATGTGGACTGAATCCTGCAACACAAAAAGCTATATGGAGGGGTTGTGAAACATTAATTTCATTTAATTTAATTCTACACATTTATATGCCGCCCCCTCGATTGCTTGACTCTGGGTGGCTCACAGAACAAGTAAACACCACAAAATCATACAGGTCATAAATACAACATTATAAAACATCACAAAAAACATCGTGAGAAAAAAATCATTTAAAAGTCCATACAGTAAGTCCAATTTACAAGTCCATGCCAACAAAGTAACCGTCTCCGTATAGTTCATGCCAAGCCACAGGCAGGGCCTGGAGGATGGTGACAGTGGCCATAGCTGCTCTTCATTCCCCCTGCCGATGGTAGGGGCCCAGGGGGTGGGGAGTGGTCTATTAACATCTCCCAGGTGGAAGTCCAGGGATGGGGCAGCAGGCATCCTCAGCCGTAGCAGCGGGCTGTCCTCCGCCACTTGAGCCAGCGTGGCTTTTCAACTCCTGGCCAGGTGGAGTTCCGGGGGTGGGGCAGCAGGTGTCCTCCACCACTTGAGCCAGCAAGTGGTGGAGGACCTTATTAGAGTGAGGTTTCTAAGTTGCTTCCAGATAAATTAGAGTGTGTTGGTAGCCAGCTTGGAGAATGTCTGTCGACTCGGTGGACTCTCCAATGGGGTGTTCCTCAGGGGTCGATTATTTTCCCAATGCTATTTAATATCTATGTGAAGCCACTGGGAGGGGTCATCCAGAGATTTGGAGTATGCTGTCATCAATATGCAGATGACACACAACGCTATCCCTCCTTTACATCATCTGCAGTGGAAGCGGTCCGGTGCTTGGATGACTGCCTGGCTGCAGTGTTGGAATGGACCAAAGATAACAAGCTGAGACTGAACCCGGGTAATACGGAAGTGCTGGTGTTGGAGGGTCCGTCTGCCCGACTAGGATCCTGGAACCCGATGCTAGCTGGGATGGCTTTGTCCCCTAAAGACCAAGTTCACAACTTGGGGTCATATTTGATCACCATCTGACTCTGGAAGCAGAAATTACAGCAGTGTGTAAAGCTGCTTTTTCCCATCTTTATCAAATAGCTCAGTTGCATCTCTACTTGAACTGGTGGTCCATCATAAAACTAGTTATCTTGCTGGTAATCTCACTTATCGATTACTGTACTGCTCTCTAGGTGGGGCTTCCCTTGTCCCTGGTACAGAGGCTTCAATGGGTGCAAAATGCAGCAGCTAGGCTAATTACTGGAGTGAGAAAATTCGACCTTATCTCATCAGCCTTGGCAGTGCTGCATTGGCTACCTGTTCCTTTCGATATCAGATTCAAGGTGTTAGTTATAACTTTTAAAGCCCTAAACAAGTTGGGACCCTCCTACCTGGTGGAGAATCTTCCCCTTAGGACATCAGCCTGCATCACTTTGTTCCTCCCAGATGGCAAAGCTCCAAGTTCCCATCCCAAGATTGGCAAGGAAGGCCATGACTTGGAGAAGAGCCTTCTTGGTGGTGGCACCAACTTTGTGGAACTCCCTCCCAGTTGAACTGCGCCAGGTCCCATCCTTGTCTATATTTAAAAAGCAGTTGAAATTGTTTCTTTTTAAAGAGGCCTTTGAGAATGTTTTGACAATGGCTCAGCACTGGGTGTTCTATTCTGTCTCTCTCCGCCGTCGATAGGGCTTTTGTATTTTTAAAATGTGTTTTTAATATGTGAGTTTCGTCTTGTTAGCTGCCCAGAGTAGGAAAACCTCCTAGATGGGAGGGGTGTAAATTGAATGAATGAATGAATGAATGAATGAATGAATGAATGAATGATGATGATGATGATGATGATGATGATGATGATGATGATAATAATAATAATAATAATAATAATAATAATAATAATAATAATAATAATAATAATAATAATAATAATAATAATAATAATTTTTTGTCAGGCGGCTCCCAGTCTACATTTTTATTCAGAGTAAGTCTGACTGGTTTGTACACATAAGATTGTTTACTATAGAACGATCAAAATTTGCCTTCTGTTGAGTCAAACCAGGGTTCCAGGCAGGATTCTGCCTTATCCTAAACTGGAAATCTCTGGTACTGACTGCCATTCTCCCATCCCAGTGCTAACCAGTCCTAACCCTGCTTAGCTTCTCAAATCAGGTAGTGTTGATTATGCAGAGTATTTGAAGCAGGAAGTGAGAGGAGTGCATTCTGTTTCCTTAGCAGCTTCCTAAAAGGCAAATCTTTCATCACTTTGTTTATTTTGACAGCTTTTACATTTCTAATTTCAAGTTAATTTGTAGTTAGATTGGTGGTGGGGAAAGCAGTGACCACTGCAGCCTTGAAATGTCTATCACTCTTTTACCCCTGCTTTTTCACAGGAAAAAGAATATGAATTAATCCATCAATTTAAATTATTAAATCCTAGACATAGGCCTCTAGATATTCTTGGCCCGAGAGTCCAAAAAGCTGTGACCATTGATTATGCTGGATGAGACACCTATCAGTTGCTGTCCAAAAAAATCTGGGGTCCAACATTTGGGAGCCTCTGACTCAAGCCATGTTTTTCATTGATATTTATGTACGTGATGTGATAATATTTCTTAATATATCAGGTTTGCTTTAAGAAAAGTTCACTTTGGCTTGTTTTAGATGAGTGATTCCCAACCCTGGAGCCCAAGAAATCTACCATTGGCTGCACTAGTTTAGTGTAAGGGACCAAAGACAATGAAACAGCCGAAGGGTTGGCTTAACACAGGTTTATTGCATGATGATCCGGAGGAACATGTGGTAATGGCGGATGGGTAGCTCAATATATACAGCTGGCTATACATTTGAAAGTTGCTCGTCGACAGACCATTGGTTGCTGCCTGCGTGACGTCGTAGAAGGTCACGCCCTTCTTGTCCAGGTGAAGGGGTGGCGGGAATCTTCCCGCGCTGCTGATCCAGGTGAATCTGAGCCATGAGAGCTGGACGCTCGCTATTGCCATCTAGTGGTCACTAGCTCGCGTCCCCTTATCAGGTTTACATTGATACAGCTGAAGGTTATAATGTTGCACACAGAAAGGTTACATTGTTACCACATGGCTAAGGTACATTGTTAAAGGCACAGCTTTACAGAACACAACATCCCTCCCCCCTAGGATGAGACGAAGTCTCTCAGCCAAGATGGCTTATTGCATGTGCGTTTGGGCCGTGATGAGGGCTGACCCCCCCCCCCAGGGTGCTACTGCTTCTTTGTTCCCTGGTCCCTTGTCCTGTAATGGGAGAGGGAGAATCGTTAGTGGCTTGCCGCGGTTTGGCGGCCTTAGGGGAAGGGAAGAACTCCATTGTGGGCAGACCGGGGGCGATCGGGGCTAACGAAAAACCCCTCTTCTCGCTTGGACGGGTGGGGGACCACTCCGAAAAACTCCCCCGGTTCTGAAAATCAAATTCTAACTCAGTGGGGGTATCCGCATTTGTGGGGGAATTCCGCGAGATATGTATGGGGTCGGGTTCCTCCTCCTCAGAAAGATCCCCCAGGATATCTACGAGAACATCCTCCTCCCCCCTTGGTGGGGACCCGTGGCCCCCTTTCCCTCCCCCTTGGGCTGAACGGGTGGGGGAGAACCCTAACGCTGATTTTTTCTCTGTTTGGTCTGCGCCCTGCTCATCGGAGACCCTGCGTCAGAGCTGGTCCGCGTGCCGCCTCCACAGTAGCCCTGTACTGGTTTCCACGCGGTACGACACGGGGCCGGTTTGCTCCACAACTACGCCCGGTACCCAGGCTGGGCCCGTGCTGGCGTAATTCCTGCAATGCACGGGGGCGCCTACACTGAAACTCTTTGTGGCCTCTAGCCCAATGTTCCTTCCTTTGTCCTCTACCCTCGTGGGGTCTAGCCTAGTAAGGATGGTGGTCAGCTTCCTACGCATTAAGAGCTCTGCGGGGGAGTATCCTGACGCCAATGGGGTCACCCTGTACCCTAGCAGAAACTGACACACTTGTAGGTTCAGATCCCCGGGGCCCATGCGCCGCAACGCGTCCTTCGTGGTGCGGACGAGGCGCTCCACTTGACCATTTGTGGCTGGGTGAAACGGGGCGGAGGTGATATGCCGAACGGCGTTAATCTCCATGAATGCCCTAAACTCGGAGGACGTGAAACAACTAGCGTTGTCGCTAATTAATGTGTCGGGTATGCCGAACGTGGAAAAGAGCCTCCGCAAATGCTTAATGGTCTGGGCCGAGGAGGTGCTCGTGACTGGGATAACCTCCAACCACTTGGAGAAGGCGTCCACGACAAGAAGAAACAGGGTGCCTCTGAACGGGCCCGCGAAATCAATGTGCACCCGGGACCACGGCCCCTTAGCCGCGTCCCACTCCCTGTGGGGAAGGCGGGCCTCCTCTGGTCTGGAGCATTGGCAACTTTCACAAGTGCCGACCATGTGCTCGATGTCGGCGTCCAATTGGGGCCACCAGAAGTAGCTCCGGGCCAGCGCTTTGGATCGCACGATGCCGGGGTGGCTGACGTGCAGCAGTTTGAGCACCCGCGGCCGAAGGGAAGTGGGAATCACCACCGGCTGCCCCCACAAAAGGCACCCCCTCTCTAGGGACAGCTCTAACTTTTTCCTGAAAAATGGGGCGAACTCCTCCGCTGGGGAGGACGCCGGCCACCCTTTCTGCACCCAGGAGCTAACTGCCGCTAACGTCTTGTCCTTCTCTGTCGCTTTGGCAATGTCGGCGGGCATTACGGGGGGCGAATCCAGCACCTCTATCATGAGAACCTGATGGTCTCGCTCCCCCTTGCTCACCTGGCTGGGCGTCAGGGGGAGGGGAGACCTTGATAGAGCGTCCACATGGCTGATCTCTTTCCCGGGCCGATAGACCAACGCGTGCTGGTACGCGTTGAGAAAAATAGCCCACCTGAGCATCCTCGGGGACAGGATCTGTGGCGTGGGCTTATCTGCGGTAAAAATGCCTAGCAGGGGCTTGTGGTCCGTTACAATGGTGAAGGGGCGACCATACAGAAAATCGTGAATTTTTTTCGTCCCCGCAACTATCGCTAGTGCCTCCCTGTCTGTCTGTGCGTAATTTCTCTCCGTTTGGGACAGGGACCTGGAGTAAAATGCTATCGGGGCCTCCCTTCCGTCTTCCAGCACGTGGCACAGCACCGCCCCCACCCCCACCGGGGATGCATCACAGGTCAGGATTACCGGGCGTTTGGGGTTGAAATGGGTCAGTATGGCATCGGACGCTAGGAGACTTTTTAGCTCACTAAATGCCCTTTCTTGGTCATCGCCCCACTTCCATGCCTGGTCTTTTTTAAGCAGTTTGTGTAGCGGTTCAGCCACTGCTGCCTTCCGGGGGAGGAAGGAGTGGTAAAAGTTGAGCAGCCCTAGGAACGACTGCAGCTCGGGCTTGGAGGTGGGGCGGGGGGCTTTCTTAATGGCGGCCACCTTGGATTTGGATGGTTTTATCCCCTCAGGAGTCACACAAAACCCTAGGAACTCAACCTCGGTCGCGAAGAAGACGCATTTGTCCTTTCGCAGTCTCAACCCCGCTTTTTCGAAAATTGTCAGGACCTTCCCCAACCTCTTGGCCAATTCGACCCGACTCCCCCCCGTTATTAACACGTCATCAAAATAAGGCAACACCCCCTCTAGCCCCTTCAGGAGGCGTTCCACGAGTGACTGGAAAATTCCAGGCGCCGAATTTATGCCGAACTGAAGGCGCGTCACCTGGAACGCCCCCTTATGGGTGACTACAGTCTGCGCAGCAGCTGCGGCAGGGGACACCGTAAGCTGCTGGTAGGCCTGTGCTAAGTCGAGCTTAGCGAAACACTTTCCCCCGTTTAACCTGGCCAGCAGATGGCTGACTACCGGCACCGGATACGCATTCGGGCGGATCGCCTTGTTGATGGTGCACTTGTAATCGGCGCATATGCGGACCTCCCCATTGGCCTTTAGTGCGGTTACAATTGGAGTTTCCCACTCCACAGAATCAACAGGTACAAGGATTCCCTGGCCCACCAATTTGTCCAGTTCCGCCTCTATCTTGTCCTTGAGTGCGAACGGCACCCGGCGTGGTTTAAGACGAATTGGGCGGACCTCCGGGTCCAGGTCGAATGTCACTGGGGGCCCCTTGAATTTCCCCAGTCCTTTTTTGAAAACTTCGGGGTGCGCCTCGCACACCTCCTGAATTGGGTCAGTCCCAACGGCGTGCATCCCAACGGCGTGCACCCCCCCAATAAACAAACCCAGGGGCTGGAACCATTGAGTCCCGAGGAGGCTGCAATCTCCCCCTTTAAGCACGACTAGAGGGAGAGACGCGGCATGCTTCTTGAATTTAACCTGAAATTCTCCAACCTCCAACACTGGAATGCTGTTCCCTTGCACGTCCCGTAGTGTGGACCTCAACGCTTTGAGCTTGGGTCGCCTGTGGGGGGCAATCCTCAAAAACTCCCTCTGGGAAATGATTGAATATGAGGACCCCGAGTCAATTTCCATTCTAATGGGAACCCCTTGAACTAGTACCTCAACAAAGTAGCGGGGGTGTCCTACGGACACGCTGAATACTGGGGCGTTGTCCTCGCTACCGTCGGAGATGTGGCCCACGCCGTCCTGCTTCCGCGTCCCAGAAGCTTTACAGAACACAACAACTAGCCAAGATTTCTTGGTGTTGTAGACCAAAAACATTTGGTGCCTCAGGTTTGGGAACCACTGCTTTAGACATTGTTGTGGTGGTTTAAGGGAAATTTGCTACATGACCAGCATAGATGACCCATGTGAGAAAATATAGTTGGAAGATCATAGCATCATAAAATAACTGAGTCAGAAGGTGCCAATGAAGCCATCGAGTCCAACCCCTTGTTCAATGCAGGAATCCAAATCAAAGCATATCTGACAGATGGTTGTTCAATTTTCCTTTGAAGAAGTTTGTTTGTAACAACTTCCTTGATTGATCAGACCATCAAGGGATATGTTCCTGCTGGTCACAACTCATTTTCCATTTGTTTCGCTGCCATGCTCTTCTCCAGGTTCAACCAAAACCTTTCATGATTAGGTCTTCCCATCTTTGGGGGGCCTACCAAGGGGACTTTTTACTCCACTGTGTCAACTTAACCTTATTAATTTCAGATGAAATCTTTGAAATGATTTGGGGGATTGCAGACATACCAAGTGAAAGACCTCCTCTTACTATAGTGAAACCATCATTCTGGCCACTGACTCTGAACATTGGTTGACACCACAGAGACATGACACAAGTGTGACTTTTCTTCCAAGAAGGAGAGCTAGATTCTCTGACTAATCATGCCTGGACAAATTAGCATTTAAATATGTGTAAAGTATTCTTAGTTGTAGTGCTTGCTTCTGGAAGCAGCAATGAATAAACAACAATAAAAACCTTTGAGCATTTAGACCCTTCTCCCCCTCAGTTCCTCTTTCATATAATGAATATGCTGTATTCATTGGTGTCTGTAAGTAACATTAGCAGAAGGTAGAAGAAGGACTGCTTAGCAACCCACAGAAAGCCCAAAGAAAGGTGGAAAGGAAGTGATTTTTATGTAATTATTCACTACTACAAAAGCTGTTGTCAGGTAGACACTAGAAACATAACTATTTTATTATTCCCCTAACCTACTTTTAATGTTTTGAGAATCATTCCCATTAAAGAGTGAAAAAGAAAGGGCTTAATTCAGCCATTTTATGCCTAACTATTTAAGTTCTGTTTTGTACTCTAATGAAGCCCTCGGCTTACAGAAGCTGTGTTGTTGAAATCCTTCACACATATACACATCACAAAACCCCTGTGAAATAAAACCTCAGAAACAAAATTAGTCCTGTATCCAAACAGAGCACTTTCTTTGGTGTGTGGTTTAAATATACAATGTAGAGTTCATATTGTGTTTTACTTTATTTTCTGTTTTATTATGTTATTGGTAAGATACGGGTACCACTGCAATAAAGAGGCTTGGACTGCTGTGGTGGAAAGTTAAAATATATTTCTGTTTAGAATAACAGCTCGTCTAATATTTACCATTCCAATTTTAGTTTTATCAGTCCTGGCCTGACCATACCCCTGGAACAGCTGAGCAGGCCTGACTCCCCACCCCCAGAAATGGCCATGTTTGCGCATGCACACCAGGAACACTTTGTGGGAGTGGTTCTGGACGTCTCTGCGCATATGCAAATGCATCCCCGCCACTCTCGGAAGTGATTTTGCCACTCCAGGAAGTGGTTTTGTCATTCCCAGAAGTGGTTCTGGATGTCTCGGTGCATGCTCAAATGCGTCCCCACCACTACCAGAAGTGGTTCCGGACATACATGCACATTGGCGGGCGCGTCTCCCAGCCACTTCTGGGGACTGCGAGGGTGTGAGGGACCGGATGAATTGCCATTGGGGGCCTGATATGGCCCATGGGCCATAGTTTGGGCACTCCTGATTTATAGTCTTAATATGTTACACAATTATAACATATGTAATAAATCTCTTTTTTGAAAGGACATACTACTGTAGTAGGATTATTTCTGTAGAACCTATTTTTTCACCTAATCTTTAGAAAAGATTAATTATTATTTATATCTGTGCTTTTCCAGACCTTTCTCAAAGGTTTGCTGAAATCAATTGACACGCAGACTCACATTCATAATCAAGCAATAATGCTGCAATATTTTATATATAATGTCCACAGAAAACAATGGTAGTAATTTTTTACAAGGTATAGGGCTCTGATGGTGAAACATGGCACTCCAGCTGTTCTTGGACTTCAATTCCCAGAAGCCCAATTCCCTGTGAATCCACACGAATGGGTTTACTGTGCATTTGTTTGTGTTCTGGGAATTGAAGCCCAAGAACACCTGGAGTGCCAAGGTTCACCATCACTGGTGTAGAAATATCTTAGTCATTATTTATTTATTTATTTATTTATTTATTTTAATTTTTTGTTAAATATTTTAATATAAACAGAAGTAAAAAAGTACATAATTCAAGAATACAAAACTAACAATACAAGAGTAAAATTATATATAAAAACTAACTACAGTATATGGTTAACCTTAATACAGAAGTGATGTTAAGCAATAATCAACTAACAAAGACAATACACAATAATAAGTTCATTCTAAAGGTCACCATTGCTCGAAAGCCAGTCATATCCAACTCTAAGGTTCAGTGCTCATTTCTGTTTATAGCCAAAGAGCCAGCACTATCTGCATTTGCAGATGTTTCCATGGATATGTGGCAGGCATGCCTAGACACTGGAGTGCATGGAACACTGTTTACCTTCCCACCAAAGTGGTCCCTATTTGTCTACTTGCAATTTCTTGCTTTCAAACTGCTAGGTTGGCAGGAGCTGGGACAGAGACGGGAGATCACTCCATCGTGCAGTACTCAGGAATCAAATTCTGACTTTTCAGTCATCAAGTTTAGTGTCCTAAACAAATGGGTGAGCAAATAGTCAATATTAAGCCAAGTAAGCATCACACAAAACCAATAATGGCAACAACTTAAAGGATTGTTTACACGGAGGAGAAAGAATGGGAAAAAATAAAATAGGAGTAACAAGTTCTTAAAACCTTCCTTGAATAGTTTCATTTAGCCAGCATTTGTAAAGAGAGCAAAGATGGGGCCCAATGGATGTGGACTGAAAGCACATTCCACAAAATTGGAGCCACCACTAAAAAGGCTTGTATTAGGGTGGGAATCCTAAATCCCCCTGACTGGTAAAACTGTGTCATATGGGCATGACTTACTAGGGAGAGGCACTCCATCAAGTTTTGAGGTCCTAAACTGTTAGCACCTTTAATTGGGCACAGAAGCCTATAGGTAACCAATGTAGACAAGCCAGCAACCAGGAGACTATCAAATCTTTGCTACCCTACCACTAGTCTTGCAGGTGCATTTTGCACCTGCTGCAACTTCCACTCTATCTTTGAAGATAGCCCCACATAGAGTGCATTACAGTAATTGAATTTTGAGATGACCAGTGCCAGGAGGAATTTACTATCCAGGAATTGGCAAAGCTGGGCCATTTGCCAAAAATGGAAAAAGACTGATCTTGCCATGGCAAATATTTGCCTCTCCATATTGAGAGACAGGTTCATCATCATGCCAAATCACAAACCTGGTCCTGCAGGGGGGAGAACCACCACATCCAAACCAGGTCATTAACTATGCAGCTGAGCAGGAGGCATTTCCATCCCCAGTCTCCATCTTGTCTAGATTCTGTTAGCCAGAACAGCATGCATTACCAACAATGAGAAGGAGAAATAGAGTTGAGACTCATCTGCATACGAATGCGAACACACTGTAAGACTTCACTCGTCAGCTGCATATAGAAATTAAACAGCATTGGGATGATAATCGAACACTGGAAATTGCCTTTCTCAGCTATACCCTCTGGGTATGGTCGCTGAAAAAAGACCAGATAAAGCTGAAGGCTGAACTTTCAGGGCGCAATCCTGATAACCTATCCAAGAAAATACTGTGGTTGATGGTATCAAAAGTTGCTGATAGATTCCAGAGGACCTGCAGAGATAAACTACCCCCCTCTGTTTCTTGGCTGAGGTCATCTAGCAGGGCAACGAATGATGTCTCCATCTCATGTTGCAGGCTGAACCCAAATTGAAATTGATCCAGATTATTGGTATTCTCCAAAAATGCCCACAGCTGGTCCACAACCAGAATAGGTTGCACTACAGCAGGGGTGCCCAAACATTTTGGGCTGGTCATGTGGTTCAGGGGGCCAGTCACTACGGCTCGGGGGCTGGATCCAGCCCCTGATGCCAATTCATCCAGCCCACAAATCCCTCAGCACCCCCGGGAGTGGCAACGGCTTAGCAAATGTTTTGTATGCTCTCATTCTCTTGACAACATTCTCAGGTGCAATGTGTGGATCCCATGTAGTGGTGGGCATCAGCAGGTTCACACCAGTTCTCCAGAACTGGTAGCAGAAATTCTGGCTGGCCCCGCCCATCCAAGTTTTGAAATAAAGTACTTCAGGTGCAACACAGGGCTTTCCCCTATGTTTACTTGACTGCTGTACATATAAATTGTATCTCATTGCATTCCTTGTATTTATTGTATTATGCATTTTGTATTGTTGAGAAAGTGTTCTTTTGTTGTAGAGAGCTTTCTCTTCTTATGTTGTTAGCTGCTCTGGGTGGCGCTTGCACCAGAAGGGCAGGATATAAATAAACCTATAATAATAATAATAATAATAATAATAATAATAATAATAATAATAATAATAATAATAATAATAATAATAATAATAATAATAATAATAATAATAATAATAATAATAATAATAATAATAATAATAATAATAATAATAATAATAATAATAACCCATTTGTCTATTTGAGGTACATTGATGACATATTTTTGATCTGGACACATGGAAAAGAAACCCTAGAGAAATTCCACCAAGATTTCAGTAATTCTTATCCCAATATTAAACTCAGTTTGGACCAGTCTACACAACAAGTAAATTTCCTGGACGCCACTGTGAAACTACAAAATGGACATCTCAGTACCACACTATATCACAAACCCCCGGGCAGATGTACCTACCTGCATACCTCCAGCTTCCATCCAGAGCACACAACAAAATCCATTGTCTTCTGCCAAGCCCTCAGGTATAACCGCATCTGCTCAGACCCACAAGATAGGGATGCCAAGCTTAAGGACTTACAAAATGCATTTCTCAAACTACAATACCCATCCAATATGGTTAAAGAACAAATCAATTGGGCTAGATAAATACCCAGGAGTGATCTACTATAAGACAGGCCCTGAAAAGAAAGCAACCAAACACCGCTGGTTGTCACTTTCAGCCCTCAACTTAAACCCCTCACACGCATAATGAGGGATCTCCAACCCATCTTGGACAAGAATATTGTACTTCACTTTCCAAAGCCCTTGGAAAAACCTGTATCAAACCACTTCAATCTACCTGGACACTCTATCCAAGATCTGAAAGTTACAATTCTGTAGCAGAGAAATTACAAGACTAGGATCCAAAGAGAGACAGCAGAAATCAAATACATCCATCTGTTGGACACCCATCAAAGAGACTTAACAAGGCTTAACAAGGGTTTCTGGGACATTATCAAATTTGATGCACAGATTGCTATATGGTGCTAAATGTTTTATATACTGTACTATATTTTGGTGAATTATACCACCTTCAGTAACTTTCCTGCAAATTCTCTTTTACAACATTAGTACAACAGGATGTGCCCACCACACAAGTAAGAGGTTAAACCAGTAAGAGGTTAAACCAGTAAGAGGTTAAACTGATTAGCATATGCTTTGCTTGGCAGCTTCATACTTTTAAGATTGAAAGGGGGACATTTAAAACTAATCTGAATAATCATTTGTTACTGCTAGCTGTAGGAAGTTGTATTGATATGCATGCTTGTCTGTCATTCTACTTGATTACTCTTTACCTCATTGCTTTGTGATCAATTTGCCTTGTGACATCTTGACCCCTGCATCTGGTGCATATAAACCATGCCTGGAGGTTTTACTCCTTCGTCTGAAGAAGTGGACTTGATCCACGAAAGCTCACAGTAAAAATATAGCAGTTAGTCTTTAAAGTGCTGCAGTGTTTTTATGTTTATTTTTTTATTTTTATATACATTAAAAATTTAGCAATCTTTAAGGTACCACAACATTTTTGTCTCTTTTTTTACTTTTTCTTACTTTTGCTTTTGTCTAATCTAACTGACAATATATTTTAAAAATATATATACACACATCTGTTTAATATCAAGGAGATATTTGCCTATCCAAGGATAGCTACAAATGCAGAAATAGCAGTTTTATGTATGACTAGCATATTTTTTGCCTAGCCAGTCAGCCATTTTTTAATGTGTGTGTTGGTGTTATGGGTGGTTTTTGGTGTGCACAACTACCACCACCCATACAATACCACTCCAACCACAAACACACACATTAAAAATTCCTGGCAAGGCAGGAGTGGTGTGTGTGTGTGTGTGTGTGTGTGTGTGTGTGTGTGTGTGTGTGTGTGTGTGTGTGTGTGTGTGTGTGTGTGTGAGAGAGAGAGAGAGAGAGAGAGAGAGAAGCTGTGTGTGTGTGTGAGAGAGAGAAAGACTGACAGATAGAGTAGACCACCAGAGGGTGCTAGTGATTTAGATAGAGTGAGGAACAGGGGAGGAGACAGTTAGACAGAGGAGACACGTGAATAGGATGTGTGCAGGTATGTTTGGAGGGAAGGTTTGTTGTTAGGGGGTTGTTCCGCAGTGTGTGGGTGAGTGGGTAGTGTTTCCCGTGTGTGTGTGTGTGTGCGTGTGTGAGAGAGAGACAGAAAGAGAGAGAGTGTTTTCTGTGGGTTAGCTGGGAATGAAAGTTTCGTTCCCAGCCAACCTAGAGAGAAGCAAATCCTTCTCTTCTGGAGGCAAAGGCACCTTTGCCTCCTGGAGAGAAGGAATCCACGTAATGGAGAGGCATTGCTTCTCTCTGGGTTGGCTGGGAATGGAACTGTTGTCCCCAGCCAACCCAGAGAGAAGCGAGGCCGAGACGTAGAAGGCCGCACCAGGAGGGAAAGACTTTTAAAGACCCAGCCGGTTGGTGGGGGTTAGAAAGAGGGGCTAGGTGGTGGGGCCGGGGGTGGTGGTTGGTGTGGTTACCGGGGCCATGCCTCGCCCCCCCCCCACTCCCTAACCCCCGCCGACCGCACTTACCTCCTGGTTCCGGCTGGGTCTTTAAAAGTCTTTCCCTCCCGGTGTTTTTTTTAAACCACCGCATTGCGCTTTCCCAGCCTCCTCTGCACTCGCATCCCTCAGCCTGATTGGCTGAAGGGTTGTGCAGCACAGAGGACTGGGGATCGTAGTTTTATTTTTTTGGTCGTGTTCGTGGGGTTGTTGCCCCACTGGCGACGACCAAAACCCCGCGGCGCTGGGAAGGCAGGGGTTACGATGAGTGCGGAAGGCTAGGTCGGGGATGGTTGGGACTGGTGTGGGAGCCTTTGAACGAACCCAATGGTTAAGGGCTCTTTTTATAGGTATAGATTGATATCTTTGTTCTTGTTTATGGCATATGCTGTTTGAATGCATGCAGAGGAGGTTGCTGTTTCCATTTGAAACTATAGTAATTGTTAGGAAATGAGAGATTTGAATTGGTGTGTTCACTCCGGTACTGTAAGACAATTAAGTTGAACTCAGTTGTTTTGGCATCAGCATTCTCCCCAGAAAGTTGTGGCATTGTTTACCCTCACTGGTTGTACCATGTAATCAAATCACATTGGCTAAATGGCATTGTGATGTCACTGTGCTCACTATTTGTTGTGTATAAGAATTTATTATGTTTAAATGTAAAACCGCGCCAAAACCGGGAACCCAGAAACGCGCCATTTCTAAAGGAGCCAAATTCAAAGTTGTGTTAAAGAGGAGAAAGACTGAACCCCGCTGAAATGTATCTTGTTTTGTAACGGCCTAAACACTGTATATATATTGGCCACCCCTGTACATACTCCTCAGTCCGGAACCTGAGCTGAATAAAGATCACTGAGTTTAACCCGATCCTGCTGGTTAGAATACTTTTTTGTTCGGATTCAACACAATTCCTAATTGGTTATAATTGTTTTGTTGTTGTTGTTCAGTCGCACAGTCGATTCCGACCCTTTGCGACTCCATGGACCATTTTCCCCCAGGCACCTCTGTCCTCCACCATCCTCCTTAGCCCGCCAAGCTCTGTGCCTATTGTGTCCACAATACCATCTAGCCATCTCATCTTTCGACACACCCTTCTTCTCTTGCCCTCCACCTTTCCCAGCATCAAGGCCTTTTCAAGTGAGTCCTCCCTTCTCATTTGATGTCCAAAGTACTTTAGCTTCATCTTCACTATTTGTCCCTGCAATGAACAGTCAGGGTTGATTTCTTCTAATATTGACCTATTTGTTCTCTTTGCTGTCCAGGGGACTCTCAGGACTCTCCTCCAACACCACATCTCAAAGGCATCTATTCTTCTAGGCTCCTACAGCAAGATATACATTTGGGCAAGAAAACTGCATTGAAGTGGCACTAAGGAGGGTAGTATAAGTAGTGGAAAGTGTGCTACAGTTGCCATCTGTAGGCTATTCTTACCATTTATTTGTTTATTTATTATCTCTTTGAAATGTGGTGTTGGAGGAGAATTTTGAGAGTACCCTGGACAGCAAGGAGAACAAATAGGTCAATCTTAGAAGAAATCAACCCTGACTGCTCCTTAGAAGGTCATATAGTAAAGATAAAGCTAAAGTACTTTGGACATCAAATGAGAAGAGAGGATTCTCTTGAAAAAGCCTTGATACTGGGAAAAGTGGAGGGTCAAAGAAGAAGGGGTAGCAGAAAATGAGATGGCTAGATTGTATTGTTGATGCAATGGGTAAAGAGCTGGGCGGGTTGAGGAGGATGGTGGAGGACAGAGGTGTCTGGTGGGCAATGGTCCATAGGATCGCAAAGGACCGGAATCAACTGTGCGACTGAACAACAACAACATTTTCTGTGGATGCATGAAACTGCAGAAAGCGACAGACTATGTCTTACAGCATCCATGCCAGAGTCATACAAGCAGGAAGGTGTTCAAATGCCTCTCTTGTTCATGGAGGACAAGGGTATCAATGGCTATAAGTATGGATACCTAAGGACAACCTCCGGGTTGGAGAGATAGGCAGGATATCTCTCAATGCCATTTCCAGGAAATCCTAAACAGGTGAAGGCATCTGCTTGGGAATACACTGAAGCAAATGGTGAGCCACTGTGTGTGACAGAATGCTGGACTGGATGGGCTGTGGCCTGTTCCAGCAAAGCTGTTCTTATGTTCTTATGTTCCTGTGGTTCCCCAGGAACACAATCTAGTCCTTCTCAACATTACATTGTAGATAGTGGCCTCTAGTGGCCATATCTGGTAATGGGTCTTGGGATTTTTCACTGAATTTTTTTTCTCAGCCCATGGATAAGATTCAGATACTGAATCTACAGATATAGGAGAGAGTGACTCATCATGGACATTTATGCCTACACTGAAAGATGTAAGAAAACTCTTGGAACACTGGTGAGGTTTCTTCCTGAAAGGTAAAAGGTCACCCTTGCCCGAAAGACAGTCGTATCCGACTCTAGGGTTTGGTGATAATCTCTGTTTATAGCAAAAGAGCCAGCACTGTCTGCATATGCAGATATTTTTGTGGTCATGTGGCAGCCATGGCTAGATGCCGGAGTGTACAGAATGCTGTTACTTTCCCGCCAAAGCAGAATCTATTTATCTACTTGAAACTTCTTGCTTTCGAACTGTAAGGTTGGCAGGAGCTGGGACAGAGATGGGAACTCACTCCATCGCACAGCACTCAGGTCTCGAAGTGCTAACCTGCTGACCTTTCTGTCATCAAGCTCAGCATCTTAACCACTAAGCCACCACAGCCCCTCAAAAAGAGATTAGAAACAGTTTAACAATTTAATGCATACAAGATATATGCTGTTGCTGAAAATAGCACAGAATATCCTGACAGAAATAGTTTGTAAACTTCATTCAATACACATTGTGTTTTTTAAAAATGTCAGTTTAAAACCACCCCATTGCAAATATAGTCTTGGCCTAATCTTAGCGAGAATAGATTATAGGTTTTAGTGATTTAACCTTTAAAAATTTTTTAATATACCACCCAAAAGAGATCTACGTGGCTCTAAATTAACTCAAGCCAGAACTCTCCTCTAATGTCAGAACTGTTCCACAATTCTGATGAAGTCCTGTTGAGTTTTTGCACTGGCATAGCAGAGTGGCTGTTGCAATATTATGGCAACTGCACAGCAAGAACAGAAAAATCCTACACTAGTTTCTTAGGTTGTAGCAGTTCACCAGTTTTCTGCAATTGGACCACACTAGCAGATGTAACTTGTACCATTTTAGTCACTGAAAAATAACTGAATTTGTTTTTTTTTTTATAAATAGTTTCCGTGTTACCTCACAGAACATAGGATAAACTCACACAATTTTCAATAGATACTGAAGGTTAAAATCATTAGCAAATGTTTAATGCCAGGTGTTTGTCTTGCATCTGTCTACTAACCATTTGCAATTCAACAGGAGGAAACTTCACAACTAATCTGAATAACTACCAGAGATCTTCTGCTATTACCAGTTGTAAAAAGCCATATTAATTTGTATACGTATCTGTTACCTCTGTTCCTGATGTATATATATATTTTTATGCCATGAAGTCTCACTCCTATGTCTGACAAAGTGAACTTGATTCATGAAAGCTAACATTAAAATTCAGAAGTTAGTCTTTAAAGTGCCACAAAGTTTTTGTGTCTTTGTCTTGTCTCTGATATACTTGAAAAATAACTGTACCTCATATACTACCCACAGCAGTCATGAAAATGAATGAATATAAATGACTTTTTCAGGCTGCTGTTACTGCTACCATTACTGATAATAGTTATAATATAGTGAGAAAAAAGTGGACAGAAAGTCAACATTCATTTTATCGAGCTGTTCTGACCACTGAATTTAATGGAATTTCATGTAGTTTTCCAGATTTTATATAACACAAGAATGGGTCTGTCATCATTTTAAAACAAACTTCACTTTATGATTCTGAAAAATAAAATAGCATTCTTATTTTCTTTCCGTAATCATTGTCATCTGTTGTCCTTGCAGGTTTGGTTGGATGCTGGGACACAAATCTTCTTCTCCTATGCCATCTGCTTGGGATGCTTGACAGCCTTGGGAAGCTACAACAACTACCATAACAACTGCTACAGGTGAGTACAGTGGTATCGTGTAAGTTGGGGGGTCTACATTTTGAAGATCTAGATCCATGATGGAGAACCTTGGTACTCCAGATGTTCTTGGACATCAATTCCCAGAAGCCCAAGCACCCTGTGAATCCACACGAATGGGTTTACTGTGATTCATCCGGCCCGCACTGCCCTCGTCGCTCCCAGAAGCGGAAGTAAAACCTGCCCGTAAGGAGATATTGGAAACAAATATATAAAAGAATAGTAAAAACAACGGATATCATGAGACAAGCAATATTAATTTCTTCATTTATAGCCTTTGTTTATTTCATTTCTGGGGACTGTGGTGACTTAGTGGTTAAGACGCAGAACTTGATGGCTGAAATGTCAGCAGGCCAGCAGTTTGAGACCCAAGTACTGTACAAAGAAATGAGCTCTTGTCTCTGTCCCAGTTCCTGCCAACCTAGCAGTTCAAAAGCAAGAAATTGCAAGTAGATAAATAGGTAGCCCTTTGGTGGGAAGCTAAACAGCTTTCCATGCACTCTGGGGTTCAGGCATGCCTGCCACATGTCCATGGAATTGTCTGCAGATGCAGACAGTACTGACTCTTTGGCTATAAACAGATATGAGCATTGAACCTTTATCTTATTTCCTTTCTGCCTACCAGAAAGGAGGTAGAGGTGTGCTAGGGTTTCAGAGAATTTTACAATAGGTAGATTGACATTGTTAAAAATAGATTTTAAAAATTTCTTTAAAATAAAGTAGGCACATTCGTTAAAAGAAAATTCCAAATCAGTCCTAAATACTGAAGCCCCTTTGGAACAAGAGAAGAAGAGGGCGGCCAAGGATGAGATGGCTGGATGGGATAGTGGACGCAGTGGGCACGAAGCTGGGCGGGCTGAGGAGGATGGTGGAGGATGGGGTGCATGGAGGTCAATGGTCCATGGGGTCGCAAAGGGTCGGAATCGACTGCGACTGAACAACAACAACAACAACAATTTGAACTACCCACTGGAAGTTCAAGGGAGAGGGATTTTCTCCGGGTGAGCACACTAGTATCTTTTTAAAGCAGGGGTAGCTAGTAGAGATGTGGTATTCATTTTTTTCTTATAAAGCATCCATATACAAGGAGAGTTGTCTTTCCAGCAGGCTGTAAAGCCTAAAAGGTAAGTAGATTATAACTCCCGGGAAGCACTATGGCAGCTTTCTTTAATTGGTACCTTATTCCAATATCCAATATCAATTTGTCATCGCTTTTAGCACAAATCAACTAAACTTCAAAATATTCTATCCTTTGCCTTCTATTTCCGTCTCTGGCCGAACAGCATTACCAGTGGCTCATCCCATCATTTTTGGGGTCTGTCTAGTGATTTTTTGTGGTCCCTTGGTATCCAGTCTGTTAGCCAACTGGTCCATCTGTTATCCTTTAGGCGGGTGCTATGGCCTGCCCATCTTCCTTTTGCCACATATAGCCTGGTTCTTTGGTATGTTAATAACTCGGAACAAAGCTTGAGACATCTATGTAGTCTCTGAAATAAGTCACAGTCCTGATCAGTGAAATATAGGTTCTGTAGACGTAGCTGACTGCATACTGGGACTCTTGCTTGGGAATGGAAGAATTCTAGGAAATGGAGTAAAAATATTCTGAATGGTACAATCCAGACGATGCAACTCACCACTGGCTGAGCATATCTGGAAAGTCATGAGTTGCACATATATATTTTAGAGATCTAGGACTTATTTAACTGAATTTTTAAAATGTATCATAGTGTTTTTATGATGTTTGCATAATTCAGATTGCCTGCAGTGAAACATTCTGGAGCAGATTTTCAAGGCTGTGAGGAATTGCAAGGGATAAAAGAGGAAGGGGAAGGCTCATTGTATGAATGAATGTTTACTGTATCACAATGGAAGACCTACCTTTTTAATGAACCAGTTCAGAAGCAGTTACCCCAAGAGTTTTCCCTTTATGGTATTGGTGGCAAGATCTGGTCTGTTATTCCAGAAGCAATTGATTAATATTGCTATCATATGAGTATACAAAATTTAGCTTGTGATCATATTGTTGCTCCTCAGTTTGTTCATCTCAAACTTTAAGTTAGCATGGGTAAGTAATACCTTCATTAGACCACTAAAAATCTCACAAACAGAAATTTGTTTTTGAGCTCTACAGCCTGAGCATTGCAGAGCTGAAACAGGTGCACAAAAAACTAGAATAGTCTCCAAAATCATGGCCTGATTTCTTATTTTAAAGCAAGTTCCAAAACAGAGGATGCAGTACTCTAGATCCATTTATCAGGGGCAGGTTCCAGGTTTCATCTGAGATGTTTCATCTCTGCTACTGCCACATCCTGCTAGATACATTCATATATAAACCGTTATTTACTTACCTGCTAGATAATTAAGCTGCCAATCATTCAGCAACCCACTGTTACATTACATTGAAACACATACAACTGTACATCTGGCCATGATTCAGGGGGCTATTAAGCTTTTTCTGCATCCAGCTGTGCAATGAAGAGGACCGGATGAAGGATTCCTGTAGGACTCAAAAAGTAGCACCTGTGCAGGGGATTTTAATTGTCTAATAAAAGTATTATCAACCCTTTTTATCAGATAGTGTTAAATAACCAAATTGCTGCCCCCCCCCTCCCCAGGTTTTCCTGAACTATTGTTCAAGTACTTTTGCAGGATCTAGAAAAATAATAATTACAAATATTTCTCTCTATCTGTACATTCAGGCTGTACTGCATTGTCATTTTTACAGAAAGAAATGTGTCTGTGTCTATGTGTGTGAGTAGTACAATGAGCAGAACAAGAATAAGACCCATTTCATATTTTTTTAAAGCAGTTGATTTAGGAATAGCTGTGTAGTGTTATCCTTGTTGTCAGCCATCAAGCAATTTGAAAGCAGAGTTTTGGCTCCCTCCAGTGTAACTACTAATGCAGATCTCCTTTAGTTTTAAAGCAAGGCATTATTTTACAGGCTCTCTAAACCAGGAGTTCCCAACCTATGGCATGTGGGACGACCCCGGCTCTGAACGCCATCCCATCTGTCCCGCTGCCACCGCTGCACCATGAATTGGAAGCAGGCATGTTTATGTCAGTTGTAAAACACGCTCACGCATGCGCAAATGCACCCATTGCTGTCATAAACACAGAAGTGGGCACATTTATGTCAGTCGTAATGCACCCGCTTCTGGGGGCATGGTCAGGCCCATGATGTAAAAAGGTTGGCCACCCTTGCTCTAAACCTAGCAAATAGGTGTTTGGTGCAGAGACAGAGATTGGGAGTTTTGATACCCACTGTGCATCCTAAAACAGATGGCCTATACAGTCCCAGAATGTGTCAGGGGATTTTTAAAATTTTGTTTATTTCCTGTCATTAATAGAGTATGATATGGAGGGGGGAATCAATGCCACAGAGAAACTTGGAGAGATCAGCTCATCAGCTCTCTCCCTTGTTGGCTCTATATTTGAGGGACTAATGGAGAAAGGGAGCCTCCAGTATGTGAGAGATCCTCTATGTTTGTTGCTTAGAGAAAATTTAAAGAGAAAAGAACGATCAACAAAAAAACAATGGGAGCAAGAAAAGCAAACAGGAAGATGGGGTGGGGGCTTGCCTTATATACTGGAGGTGAGAGAAGAACTTTATCAAGTAAATGTGTGGCAAAGGACATTCACATTAGGTTGTAAAGACCCAACCCATTGATACCCAGTATTAGTGCATGCAACATTGATGTTGTCCCAACAGGATGCCCCCAGAAGAAGGGAATTGTTTTTAAAAATGGTACCTAGAAAACCACAAGCCAGAATTAACTTGAGAATTCATGGCTATTATTACTCAATCTTGCTCTTAGTTATCTCTCATTAGTTAGTCAAAACAAGCCTCTGTTTATTTTCCCCCCTGAAGTTTGTTGTGCAGATTTAAATAATTGATTTCAGGAGTTGATTCAAGAAAAGTACATTCTGGTTTATTTGTTATCTTGTTCATAATATGCTGCATTAGTAAAATAAAACAGTTTTATACAAATAGATTTAAACCAAATGTATTCCTTGGCAAAAGCTACTAATCATGATTTCAAATAAATTAAACAAAATCATAATTTGTATTTAACATATCAGATCCCTGCCCCTCCTGGTTGGTTAAAGCAATCCGGGGGGGGGTGTTTGCTGGTGGTGACAGGTGGTTGGGTTGGAGCGGTGATTAATGCCTCTCGTGGGGAGGGTGTGTTCCCGGTGCCTTTGAAACATGTGCTGGTGTGCCCCCTCCTTAAGAAACTATCGCTCAACCCAACAATACCAGCTAATTTTCATCCAACCTCCCCTTTTTGGGGAAGGTGATGGAGAAGGCAGTGGTGCGGCAGCTCCAGGGTATACTGGATGAAGCGGATTATCTGGACCCTTTTCAGTCAGGATTCAGGCCTGGATATGGTACCGAGACTGCATTGGTCGCACTCATGGATGATCTCTGGAGGGAGCGGGAGGGAGGTAACCCATCTGTTCTTGCTCTTCTTGACCACTCAGCGGCATTCAATACCGTCAACCACAGTATCCTTCTGGGTCAGCTCCAAGGGTTGGGGATACAGGGCATAGTGTGGTCCTGGTTTTCCTCCTTCCCGAAGGGCCGAACCCAGTCGGTGTGGTTGGGGAGTGAGAGATCCAGCCCAAGGCCCCTCACATGTGGGGTGCTGCAGGGCTTGCTGCTCTCGCCCCTCCTGTTTAGCATCTAAATGAAGCCATTGGGGGAGATCATCCATTCCCATGGAATGAAGCATCATCAGTACACAGATGATACTCAATTATATATTTCAGTCCATGGTGATCCGAGCGATGCGGTCAAAGTCTTATCCAGGTACCTGGACGCCGTGAAGGTCTGGATGGGGGACAACGGGCTACAACTGAATCCCTGCAAGACTGAGTGGTTGTGGATAAGGGGGCCTGTGCTGTCTAAGGAATTACCAACTTTAGTACTGGACGGGGCTTGTCTGCCCCAGACAGACCCAGTGCATAATCTGGGGGTCCTCCTGGACTCACGACTCCTGCTTGAGGAGCAGGTGGCATTTGTGGCCAGGAGGGCTTTTGCTCAAATTCAAGTGATTCACCATTTAACCTGTTCCTGGGCCAGGGGTCCTTGCTCATAGTCACTCATGCACTTGTCAATTCCCAGTTAGACTATTGTAACACGCTGTACATGAGGCTACCCTTGATGACCAGGCTGCAGCTGGTGCAGAATGCAGTGGCCCACATGGTGTGTGGTCGCTATGACCATGCCTCACCCTTGCTGCAGGAGCTGCATTGGCTATCGGTGTGCCTCTGGGTGCAATTCAAGGTGCTGGGGATGACCTTTAAAGCCCTACATTGCTTTATTTTAAACCTATTTATAATTCTATCTGTATTATATCCACATTACTTTAAACTTTAACTTGTTTTCTTTTCCTTTTCAACTCTTTGATCAGTATCCATTCTGAATATAAAGTCCTACCAGCATATAAAACACAAGCAGAATGGTAACTGTTGTAGAAGTGGCGGCTGCATTTTCTTCATGTAGATGTGCCATAGCATTACAGTAGAAGTTCAGTAATTTATTTTCATTAGCACAGTAAACGTTCTGTGAAGAAAGCTTTAAGTTATTCTCATCCTGCAAATACAGTTTTATATGTTCCTAGAAGGAGTCTTGAAAAAAAGTTGTTGTCTACAAAGATGATTAATAATGCCCTTTTCTATCCATCTACTGTATTTACTGAACTACAAATTCAGCATGTGAGGCTCCCTTTACTGTACATTTTTTGTTGTTCAATCACACAGTCGATTCCAACCCTTTGCGACCCTATGGACCATTGCCCACCAGGCACCTCTGTCCTCCATTCTCCTCAACCTGCCAGCTCTGTGCATACCTGTCAACCCACGGCTCCGGAAAAACGGGACCTGCGCACATCGCTTGTGCGCAGGTTGAGTTCCACGCATGCGTGGAAAGGTTTTACCCCTTCCACGCATGCACGGAAGCGCTACGCCGCTTACACAGCTCTTACACAAGCGACGTAGCACTTCCGCGCATGCGTGGAAGGGGTAAAACCCTTCCGTGCATGCGCGGAAAGCGTTTCCCCCGCTGCCAAATTACGGGGTTTTGGCAGCGGGGGCCGGGTTATGACGTCAATCGACGTCAATTTACGGGGTAATCCCGGCCAAATTGGGAAGGTTGACAGGTATGGCTCTGTGCCCATTGCGTCTACAATACCATCCAGCCATCTCATTTTTGGCCACCCTTTTCTTGCAATGGGTACACAGCTGGGCTGGCTTAGGAAGATGGTCGAGGGCAGAGATGCCTAGCATCCAATGGTCCATAGGGTTACAAAGGGTTGGAATCAACTGTACGACTGAACAACATAAACTAAAGATACATGAGCTGTGTATACAAACCAATATCCATTTGGCTTCTTCTTTTCATAGATCAGTACTATTGCTCCGCTTGCATGTCTTGAGGCAAAGGAGTCAAATGGTCTTTGAAATCACAGATAAAGCCTGAAGTGATAGCCTAGCCTCAGACCTTCTCTGAAGTCATTTTCCTACAATTGAACTGCACTATGTAATTAATTGTTCCTTTACTTCTTGGCACAGGCTGTCTTTTAACTCACTAGCCAGTCATGTACACAGAAGCCTCTGGAGTTTCTAACAGAAGATGTCTATGCTTAGTACTCCCTATTTTTTCAATTCCATCATCATCATCATCACCTAACAGTACAGATGAGAAAAAAATCATCAAACCAATGTAGGCATCACTTCATAATGCCACATTCATATAGCCCAGTGGCAATCTGTTACAAGCGCACAATTTATCCCCTACCTGTCACACTGCTGCAGAAGTGCATGCGTGTGTGTGTGCGTGCATGCACACACACACACACACACACACACACACACACACAAGAGGGACAAAATAAAATTCATACACTTTCTCCCTCTCCCAAAAACCAAGAGCAAGCAAGCTAAGGCAACAAGTACAACCAATGCCCCCTCTAAACCAAAACTAGATATTTATCTCTACCCTTCTCATCTCTTCTTTGAGTCCCAGAGGCAGGCGAGGTAGCAGCAAAAATAATCCAAGAAAAGATGTCCTCCTCCTCAAAAGAAAAATCCCAAAAGAGGAGATCCCTAAAATAATAATAAAGAGATGGGCTGGAATGGCAACAGAAATAATCCAAAGAAAATGGGGTTTAATACTCAACCAATCAATAAAAAAGAGGAAAGAACCCAAATGAAGATACAGTAGGCTGGCAGGAATGCAACAATTCAAAATGAAAGCTCAGGATATAATAATCTTACAAGGAATGGCTAAAGCAAAGAGTGCTCTTCACTGAGTTCCAGACCCTTTTATAGATTCAAAATTTAGCTCTCCTGGATATTCTGATTGGCTGCTGAAAGCTCTCTGCTGGGTAAAAGAAAATTAGGCCATTTGCAAAATGTTAAATGCAAAAAGTTAAATGGCACTGGTGCCAAAGGGTAAATAGCATTGAAAGGTTAAGCAAAGGAGGGAAAATGAAAGAAACATGGAAACTTTATGTGCCCTTTTTTATATAAATAGAAACCATTTGTATTTTAAAAGTGGTATTTCAGTAGTCACTGAAAACACATGAATTATGTGAATGAGAGCATCTTTCATGTTTTGAATCTTTCCTGTAGACACAAAAAGCCCACCCATATGCTAATGCTGTGTTGTCAGACTGAGCAATCTCTGGGAATTATCTTCAAAAATTCAGATGTTCTGCCTAAACATGCAGCAAACAATTACTGGAACTGATAAATAAATGTGAAGGAATTATTGTCTGAAATAAATGTTCTTTATCGGCCTAGTAGAAATGAGGAAACTGTGGCTTAATAAACTAAGATGTGTATAAGCTGTATTTTTAAAATTAGGTAGTGAAATTTTAAAAAATTGAAAAACTCCTTTCCCCCCTCCTCACTTGAAAAATGTTGAGATACTTTCTATCAATGACAGTTCCTTGCATTTGCAAGAAGGATAACTGTGCAAAGTGTGCAAATAATACTTGTATAGCTGTGAAAAGTGTTGCCTTGTTGAATGGCCTTAAAAATTAGAAGCACCAAAGGGATTGTTTGCATCTTTTTTAATTATATGCAATTCTTCTGTGTGTGCATTTATGCATGCATGTGTGTTTGTGTGGTCCACTTGGCAAAGAAGAAGCACACTTTTTTTTGCATACAACAAATAGTTACAACCTCAGTTAAAATAAATGGCTTTCTCTTTCTTATTCTGGAGGTGAGGAATTGCACAGCTGTAGGAATCGGGGCCGCAGAGGGCCGGAGGTCCCGGAGGAGACTGATCAAAGAACGATACGAGGCAGTATGGAGGAGGATAAGATCAGTGGTTTATTGAGGAAAAGGCATAAACATTTATAGATCAGAAGGCAAGGTAGAAAAAACCGTCACCCAACAGTTAATCACATCACCTATTTACTTAGGTTAATTGGGAATCTCTCGGGGGGAAGTTAATTAGTGCGGACAAACACTGGCTGGGACAACACCATTGTTTTGGGCTTAGACTAAGGCAATCATGACTCCTGTTTGCTTCTGGGATGAGACTGAGACTCGGAGATGAGGGATTACTCTAATAGGTAACGTATTTGCTTTCTCAGCAGGTCCGCTGGTCAGGTCAGGTAATTGGGTGAATCAAACCCTATCATTTATCCACCCTCCTTAAT
This sequence comes from Bradypodion pumilum, assembly GCA_035047305.1. Classification (NCBI taxonomy): domain Eukaryota; kingdom Metazoa; phylum Chordata; class Lepidosauria; order Squamata; family Chamaeleonidae; genus Bradypodion; species Bradypodion pumilum. The sequence goes on from JAWDJD010000002.1 coordinate 380,009,686, forward strand.
TTCTCTCTGCTGGCAAGGGCCAGGGGCCAGGAGCGCGCTCGCTAGGTTTAACCTCTGCCAGAGGCCATGCGTGCCAACTGGGCACGCGGATCCACATCTCCCCTTTTAATTTTTCTTAAGAGCCTGACCGGCGACTCTGCGTAGGAGCGGCATCAGCTGTTGAGCGGGAATGACGTCTCGGGGTCTCCTTCTGGGGCGGCACCTTGAGATCAGCGAGGGAATACATTGTGCAAGGCAGCACATTGCTATGCCTAGTATAATCACCCCCACAACCACCTTGAGTACCGTTTGGAGCCACCCCCAGGGGATCCATGACCACACCCAGTTCCACAATGAACTCCACCAAGCTCCCCATGCAGAACCCTCTGTGATGCCCTGGACTATGGTGTGGAGATCAGTGAGCTGACTTTGTACTTTGCGGGAGTTGTCAGTAAGGTTGAAACAGCACATACCATGAAAGGATTCGCAACCCAGGTGGTGCAACAATAAGAGGTAGTCGATAGCCGCTCGATTGTCAAGAATGGCATGGCGAAGCTCTGCCTGCTCTTGATTAAGGAGCGCTATCACGGAGGAGGTGTGGTTGATGGCTTTTGCTAGACCGCAAGCCAAGCGACCAATCCTCTTTGCGTTGCCGACGGCTAAGCCTGGCACGCCAAAGATGCTGACTGCCAAAGAGAGATATTCGGCAGGGCTCATTACTCTAAAGCTGCTCTCACATGAGCTGTCTAACTGAGTGGTGCGAATGTGCCGTATGAGTGAGGGAACATTTGAAGCATTTGTAACATTTGTGCTTGGGGTGACCATATCCTTGGTAGGGAGTAACAATGTCAAACGACTGATACAACATATAGAGTCTGAAACATTAGCAGGAATGTAGTTCCACGTGTACTGGTTGCATGTGAAGAACCAACCAGATGGCAGGGTTATATGAGCGTACATGGTGCCAAGTGGTACCGGGTTATTGCAAGTCCAATTGCCACTGCCAACGTTGAGGCAGCGGCGCCGGGTACGACCAGCTGAGGCGCAGCCGTACATTCGTCCACAGGTAGAGTTCGGGCTGACCGCCACCCCAGGAGTGTGGAGGGTGGCTGCATCAGCCGGCAAGGTCATAGTCAGCCGCATCTCCCAACGGGCATACTCTGAAGAAGCCGCTGGGTTGTACGGGCTGAAAAGTCTCTTCACAAGCCAATCCCCATCCCTGGGGTGCGCGCCTGGAGAATGGCACACGGGGATGAGGCAGGTGCTGAGGATCGAAGCAGAACCAAGGTCCTGCCTGAGGCAAAAATCGGACTGGTTGACGAGACCCGCCAACCTCTCCCAAATATTGTACTGCATCCGGGCAGAGAGGTCTCCGCCGGGCAGTAGATCGTTGGCCTCCAACGAGGCGGCCTGAGCGCCTCCCCCCAGAAGCAGGGAGAGGGTCAGGATGATGGTGAAGATCACGGTGTTGACATCAATCTGGGCGAAGACTGCTGCTACGAAGTTCTCCGGTGTCGGCTCCCTCTCCTCGCGTCGGAGGGCGCCCTGGGCCTCACTGCAAAGGGTCTTGACCATCCCCCAGGTGATCCTCGGTGCTGGCGTCCGCAGCCGTCGCTTCTCCCGGTGGATCTCCTCGGTCAGGGTGAGGTCCTCCATCTCCGGGATCGGACTCGGGTCGGTCTGGGTCCACGCCATGAGGTTCCAAGTGAGGCTTGACACACCGAGCTGGAATCCAAACGACACCTGTAGGAGACATAACTGCAGCATACCCTCGCCCCCAGGTTACGAGCGGCGCCGGGCCCCTCCAAGAAGGGTCCGGTGGCACCCGGTATCGGACCATCGGTCGCGGGAGCTTCCGAACGGCGGAAGTGCTTCTCCTGCGGCGTACAATCCGAAAAAACATTAAGGTGATTGTAGGTGAACAATACCTTATTCAGGCAATGCTGTGCCTGGCCCTGTGACTTGGGGAGGGCTGGTGGCTCCCCCCTTTCTGTTTGTTTGTCAATATAGGACTTGAGCGTCCGATTGACCCGTTCCACAATCGCTTGCCCCTGCGGATTGTAAGGAACGCCAAAAGTATGCTTTATATCCCAAGTGGCCATGAAGGCGGCCAGCTGCCTGGAGCTGTAGGATGGCGCGTTATCGGTTTTAACGTGCCGAGGTTTGCCCATGGCTGCAATGCAGGAGAGGAGGTGCTGCTCCACGTGGGAAGCAGTCTCCCCTTTCTGCGCCGTTGCCCAAACGAACTGAGAAAAAGTGTCTCTGCAAACGTGCATGTACTACCATCTGCCAAACTGCGGAACATGCGTGACGTCCATTTGCCACACCTGATTGGCCTCTGTCCCTCGTGGGTTGACCCCCCACGAGGGCCCCCCCATTGCTCCTGCACAATGCTGGCAAGAGCGAACTATGCCTTGGGCTTGGGAGAGTGGCAAATTGAACTGTCTGGCGAGTGCTTTGGCATTTTGGTGAAAAAAGGCATGACTCTGAATTGGAGTAGTAAAAACACCCAAAACTGAACGTTGCTGAATTTCCCTTGCCGCCGCATCTGCTCTGCTGTTGCCCGCTGAAATCGGACCCGGTAGGTCTTGGTGACTTCGGATGTGGGCAATATAGAGCGGCTCCGTGCGGTTTCGCAAATGAAATTGAGCAGTGAGAAACAGACCAAGCAAATTTTTGTCTAACGTGGGAGTGATGTATGCTCCCGGTAGACTGTGAAGCAAATTCCTAACATACTGACTGTCCGTGATGATGTTTAAACGTTCTTTGGCGAAGGTGCGCAAAGCAAGGTTCACCACTGCGCGGACTTTTGTGGAAGAGTTAGCAGCGTGCACCAAGCTTGGCCCGCCTGCCAGGTCAAGACACCGTATGTCCGACCACCATCAGTAAAAACTGTCCTGGCTCCCTGAAGCGGAACCAGCGAAAGCAATTCGAACAAGCTGACTGTCTGCGTTTGGAGTGAGACAAGTCTGGGGTCCTTTGGCAAGTGGTATGCCAAGCATCCGGTGAATCCTTCCAACGCAATTGGGAGCGAGTCACCGAGCTGCATTAATTGCTGAACTTGTTCCTTGGTGAATGGAACTACGATTTTGGCCAAATCATGCCCTGAAATGTCCCTAGCTCTCAGCCTTCCACGGTAAACCACCGCGGAGACCAATTCTTGGGGAGGAACGATGTTTCGTGAAGAGGTGTTCGGAAGGTACACCCACTCCACGATACTCGCCCCTTTCTCGGCATCTACGCCGAGCGCTCCGGTAAACATGGATCCTGACCGTACGATGTACAAATTCAGGATCGGAGCAAATGGCCCTTGGGTGATCCTATCTACCCACCTCTGGCTGAGAACTTGGTTGACTTTCTCGAGAGCCAAGTGCACTTCTCGAGAAATTTTTATCCAGTCTGCCGGCTGCCTACCTAAGGTTAGCAGCGAGAAGAGCAGTTTTAGAAGATCCGTATCCAATCGGAAATATGGTCTGGCCCAATTGATGTTACCCAAAACTTGCTGCAACTCTACAAGGGTGACTGAGTCCTGTAAATTGATCCGAGGCAAAACTGGTGCTGCGAAAGAGCGGAGAAGCCGATGACCCAAGTATGAGAAGGGCTCGGTTCTCTGCACTTTCTCTGGGGCAATGAGTAAACCTTTGTCCCCCAGGCTGGCCTGGAGGTCAGAAAACATTTCGCTGCCGAGTTGCGGCATCGCGACCAAGATGTCGTCCATGAAATGGCAAACTATAGCTTTAGGGTAAAGGCTTCGGAACTTTGCCAGTGCGTTGTGAACATAAATTTGGCACAGGGTGGGCGAATTGAGCATGCCCTGTGGCAAAAATTTCCACGCGTAACGCTGCGTAGGCTCACTGTGGTTCACAACCGGCACCGTAAAGGCGAACCTTTCCCGGTCCCGGGGGTCTAAGGGGATTGTATAAAAGCAATCCTTGAGATCTACGACTAGAATCTCCCACCCCTCGGGAATCATGTTCAGATTTGGGATGTCGCATTGGAGCGGACCCATTGGCTGAATGCATTTATTGATCTCTCTGAGATCATGGAGGAGTCGCCACTTCCCCGACTTCTTTTTAATCACAAAAATTGGCGAATTCCAAGGACTTGTGGACCATTCTATATGTCCTGCGTCTAGCTGTTCTTTAACTAGCTGCTTGAGGGCAACTAATTTCTCTCCCACTACCGGCCATTGTTCTACCCAAACCGGCGAATGCATTTATTGATCTCTCTGAGATCATGGAGGAGTCGCCACTTCCCCGACTTCTTTTTAATCACAAAAATTGGCGAATTCCAAGGACTTGTGGACCGTTCTATATGTCCTGCGTCTAGCTGTTCTTTAACTAGCTGCTTGAGGGCAACTAATTTCTCTCCCACTACCGGCCATTGTTCTACCCAAACCGGCTGAATGCATTTATTGATCTCTCTGAGATCATGGAGGAGTCGCCACTTCCCCGACTTCTTTTTAATCACAAAAATTGGCGAATTCCAAGGACTTGTGGACCGTTCTATATGTCCTGCGTCTAGCTGTTCTTTAACTAGCTGCTTGAGGGCAACTAATTTCTCTCCCACTACCGGCCATTGTTCTACCCAAACCGGCGTATCGGTGAGCCATTTAAGTGGCAACGCCATTACCCAAAGGTAAGCGTAGCACCGTACTGCTGCAAGATGTCTCACCCCCAAAGGTTGATGTGCACGTCAAGAATGTGCGGCCGAATTACCGCCGTGCCGTCAGCCTTTGGGATTGTGACTTCCACCCACTCTCGGCTCCTAAACGCTTCCTGGACGCCGCCTACCCCCCACACATCGGAGACCGGCTCAATGGCCCACTCCCTTGGCCACTGGCTTCTGCTTATCACGCTCACATCCGCTCCGGTATCGAGTAACCCTGAGAACGCTCTTTTGTTCAAAAATACCTCGATAACGGGGCGCTGCTTCCACTCAATGTTGGTCTCCACTGTCGCTAAGACCTGGTATCCTTGTACTGCCTCACTGGCGCTCGAGCGGTCCTCTGGCCGGGACTCGGAGCTGTCACTGAGCCTTCCCTGGCTATCTGCTGGCGAGTGACAAGGAACCATAATCAGTTGCGCTAAGGTGTCTCCCTTGTGAATTGTTTGGGGCAGATGAGTCCAAAGCTGAGCTTGGAGAACGTCTGAAAAATTCGAGTCAACGACTCCTGGAATTATGAAAATTCCGCGTGCTCCAGCTACACTGCGGGGCAAAACTAAACCTATAAAGCCCTTGGGCAGTGGACCCATGTACTGGGAGTCCACCAGATAGACCGTGCCTGGCAGGTCGCATGTAACGTCCGCCTGACAAGTCAAGTCTAACCCTGTACTACCCTTGGGGCTGGCCTGTGCCCTCGCAATGTCTGGAGTGTGACCGGGATTTAGTCTAGCTCTGGTGAGCTTTGGGTGAGGGGAGTCCCTGTTTGGACCGGGGCCAGAGACATGCCCGCGTTCCGGTTTCCCGAATCTGGACAGTCTCGGGCCCAATGGTAGCCTCTGCTACACTTCGGACACCGGGTTTTCGGAGCCTTGGAACGGCCGGACTTTTGTCCGCCTCCCTTGGATCGGCACTCCCTAGCGAAGTGACCGACCTTGCCACAACTGTGACATGCTCCTTGGGTCTTTCCTTTTGGTCTCTTACCCCCTTGCACCGCTGCCGCTAGCAATCCCATCTTGTAGGATTCTGTGCCAACGTCGGCGCAAGCTCTAATCATGTCCGTAAGGGTCAAATCAGGACGATTGCCTAGTGACTGCAAGATTTTACGGCAGTCTAAGTTGGCGTTGTCCTTGGCTAACTTCATCATGAGCTCTTGCTGGGCCTGCTCATTATCAATCTGCCTGCTAATAGCTTCTTCCAGGCGATTGATGAAGTCCATATAGGGTTCCTGGGCTCCTTGCTTGATAGCGGTGTAATTTTTAGCCGCTTTGCCAGTTGCTGGGACTTTGAAAAACGCCCTAAAGGCGGCCTCGGCCGACATCTGGAGAGTGGCTAGAGGCAAGTTGATTTGGGCATCGATGGGCTCGAAGGCACCTGAACCATATAACTGGTCAGGAAGTACTGCGCCTCCCATCCTGGCAGCCCTTGTCTGCGCCTCAAGGCGAAACTCGCTGTCCCAAATTAAATACTGGCTAGGGGTGAGCATCATCTGCATGACGGCTTTCCAGTCATGGGGAATCCACATGGTGTTCTCGCACACTTGCTGAAGCGTGCCCCTCGTAAAATGACTTTGGAGCCCTGTCTCGGAAATGGCTTTCCGTATAGCCATGAGAAGCTTATACGGGACTGGGGAATGTACTATCTGCTGGGCGCCCGTAAGCGCGTCCATCTCCATGCGGATGGGACATATCTGACTGAGCTCTGCTAGCTCCTCTACTGGTAATTCCCCCTTCCTGAGTTCTTCCTCTACTGTGCGCTGAAGGGCACTTTTGGTAGCTAGGGAACCTGTTGCTCTCTGAGAAGCGCCTGCGCTCCTCATTCCTTGCATTTCGCCGGTGACGTCTGCAGCTGTCACCGAGGGAAAGCTCCCTACGCTACTCTGCCTAAATTGGAGTGACGGATAGAGCGCCGTAGGCGCCGTTGGTTCGGCTGGCGCATCTGGCAGACTTGGGGGTTCTTTGGCCTCTACCCGGACTGGCTCTATCTCCGCCAAGAGCTTCCTACACTTTCTCCATGTGCGAATTACGCCTCCTGGAGCTTTCGGGGGTTGCTGAATGCAGTCTCCTATCTGATCCCAGAGCTCAAGGGTTAACGTACCTACTTCTGGGTAAAGCAGGCAGTGTTCCCCTAGGTACACCAAAAGTCTCACTAGCTCCCCGCTGTGAAAACGCAAATTAAATACCCTGGCCAGGATGTTGAACTCCTCTACACGAGTTCTTTGGCTAGTGGATGGACGCTGTCGCTGAGGACAGGTCCCCATATTACCTGCGATTGGGTCCTCGGAAGATTCCTCCTCGGGACGAGTCGATGCGTCTGTGGCAGGCAATAGGTTCTGGCGACGACGCTTCTGGGTAGAGCTCGGAGTGTGGACTGCGGCCACGGGCCCTCGGTGGCCACTGCGCTGTCAGGGGCTCACAGCTGCCCTGAGCAGAACGCGTTTTTCCCTTTGGCGCAAGCCGCCGCGAAAGTCGGGAGCAAGCTGTAGGATGCCTCTTTGGACCGCCTCACCGCAGGCCGTCCCTCCGATCGGCTGGCTGCCAGACGGAGTGCCGCGCTGTCCTCCGGGATGATTTGGACACGGTTCAAGCGCAGAACCGGACCGTGTGATCGCTACTCTGAGGAAGACCGCTCTTACTCACGAGTAGATCACGTCGGGGTCACCAGGTGTAGGAATCGGGGCCGCAGAGGGCCGGAGGTCCCGGAGGAGACTGATCAAAGAACGATACGAGGCAGTATGGAGGAGGATTAGATCAGTGGTTTATTGAGGAAAAGGCATAACCATTTATAGATCAGAAGGCAAGGTAGAAAAAACCGTCACCCAACAGTTAATCACATCACCTATTTACTTAGGTTAATTGGGAATCTCTCGGGGGGGAAGTTAATTAGTGCGGACAAACACTGGCTGGGACAACACCATTGTTTTGGGCTTAGACTAAGGCAATCATGACTCCTGTTTGCTTCTGGGATGAGACTGAGACTAGGAGATGAGGGATTACTCTAATAGGTAACGTATTTGCTTTCTCAGCAGGTCCGCTGGTCAGGTCAGGTAATTGAGTGAATCAAACCCTATCATTTATCCACCCTCCTTAATTTCTCTCTGCTGGCAAGGGCCAGGGGCCAGGAGCGTGCTCGCTAGGTTTAACCTCTGCCAGAGGCCATGCGTGCCAACTGGGCACGCGGATCCACACACAGCGGTTAACGAACTCTCAACAGGCTCTCCTGATGTGTTTTGACAGCTTGGCTCGTCAAGAAGAAATTAGCAGTGGACCATTGTTATGGACATTTTCTGACAGTATTTACATTAGAAGAGCCTGATGTTTTGAACTGAGAGCCAGTGTTGTATAGTAGACAGACTGATGTCCTAGGGTTGGGATGGTACCTGGGTTCGGATGGCACTGATAAAATCAATCCTTAAATATCTCACATACATTGAAAACCCTATTGCTGTACTATAAATTGGATGTGATTTAGTGGTGCATAGGAAACAAAAGACTATCTTCTAGGATTCATTAACATGAAGCTTAGAGACTTTCAGAGCCCCCCAAAATTACTGAATTCTCATGACAGTGTTCTGTTGGCATGACTGATGTTCCTATGGAAGCCCTGATCTCCCTCTGGTGTGGTGTGATTAGGAGTATACTTAAATCTCACACTTTTGAGGGTCAGATTAACAAACATTGGTACCGTCAGACTTTTCTAGTAGTTAAAGTAATTTGTTTTTTCTTTCTGATAATTTTTTTAGAATGTTTTACATGCTGCTTTTGAAACAGGGATACTGTATGCAACTATCTAATTTTCAGATTTTCTAGTATTATTACCCAATTTCATGCGTATGTTTGGGGCTGTGGCGGTTCAGTGGTTATGAAGGCTCTCTTGTTACCTGAAAAGCTGGCAAGTAGGCAGTTCGAGACCTGGGTACTGCATGACTGTTTGAGCGCCTGTCTCCGTCCCAGCTCCTGCAGATCAAAAGCAAGGAATTACAAGTATATAAATAGGTACTACTTCAGTGGGAAAAGATCTTGGGGACATGAAAGGAGCCTCATTCGAGTGTCCCCTGAGTGGAGTCCCCTGAGTGGAGTTTCTCCAGCAAAAATTGTTTCAACCCAGAATAATTTCTGACACAAAATTATTATTATGCATATGTTTCATTTGCTGTTGTTATAAGGAACACATGTAGTGAAGTCACTCTGTTTTCCTCTCTCTCTCTTTTCTCTCCCCCCCCCAACAGAGACTGCATTATGCTCTGTTGCTTGAATAGTGGCACAAGCTTTGTGGCTGGTTTTGCCATCTTCTCTGTCCTTGGCTTCATGGCATATGAACAGGGAGTGCCCATAGCAGAAGTTGCAGAGTCAGGTAAGTTGTAAAAATGAATTTCTACCAGGCATCATCTAATAGGTTTGCTTTAGCAATGTGGAATAGCAAAATCAAAGGAACAGAGGAAGCTGTCTTTTACAGAGTCATACTACTGTCAAGACTGACTTGCAGCAGTTCTCTCAGGTGTCAGACTATAAACTTTCCAATCCCCACCTGATAATGCTATGGATTAAACCTAGGATCTTTTGCATCCATCAACAATGTGATATACCACTGAGCTCAGCCCTTCTCAATATACAATAGTTTGGAAAAGTTATGAAAATTTATGATTGGTCAAATTGATTTGGCCTAGAAATAAGCTGAGTTTCCTTCCCCAGTCTATTCCTCATTTCTAAACCAATCTGAATTCTGATCAATCCTAACCTTCTGAGTCCAGAAATTCCCTCTTCAGTTCTGAAGCTACTTCTTTGTCCAATTTCTCTAAATCCCCTGGCTTTTGGTAGGACACTACAAATGCTACAGCTGTGCAGTATGCAGGTTTTCTTAGGAGACCAAAACAGTCATGTGTCCTGATAGGAACTTTACCCACATTCTTAGAGATTTTACAAATTGTAACATAACTCATTGTGTGTATATGTGGGTCTGCCCATATGGGAAAAGATATTTTGGTAGGATATGGCAGAAAAAGAAGCTGGTAGGATTCCATTGCCTCTAACAACCACAAGAAACAAATGTAGTGCCCCTACAAATGCTGAACACCAAACCTAAATTGTCCAGCAGCTGCAGTAACTCTGGAGAAAGCTACCATTTCAGAGGCTACTAGCACCTGTTGCCCTATGGCAACATGCTACATTCCAGAGGAGAGAGTCAGAGGATAGATTATAATGTGGATGGAGAAAAGGGAACAAGGTTAGAGAGCAATAGTTTGGAATTTGATTGGCAGGCATGACTAGGATAGGAATTTGTAATTTAGTTTGGATTAGAACCTGGGCGGCAGAAGAATTTGGGATTATAATTGTTTCCTTATGTTTGAATTTGTTCTTATAACCCCCCAAAACCTGACATCCTACTTATACAGCCAACCAAGAACTACTATGGTTGGATAACTACATATCTATGTATAGAGAAGGATGTATATACCAGTTTTGCTTTCTCCCATGTTTAATTTTTAAAAAACCTCAAATTCATTCCATCCAGTTTATGAAGAAATCAATATATTTTATATATTAAAAAACCCCAACCAAACCCAATTCTCACTGTCTCAACTTCTATTGAATCCTTTATATATGGTTGCTTGCTAGTAAATTAACATTATTTTTGTAGTACGGAAATTGACCCTAAAAGTCTCTCATAATTGTGGGACAGTGAGATATTTTGAGCACTATAGAAAAGTGCTGGAAATCGGAAACATGAGGTACTTACATCTCCTGTTTGCTTCTTCATTTTCTTCTATACATATGTAACCCACAACCCTTGTTTCTGAGATTTATGTCTCACAATAATACCCCCTGCCCATGTTTTGGATTTTTTTTAAAAAAAAAACATGTATACAATCATTATTCAGAATATAATTATTCTTTGAAATGTTTATGCTGCCTGACTCATTTATGCATTTATTTAGCTTTGATATTTAAATTCAGTCATCAAAATGAAGGAAGCTATTACTAAAATATAAAATAAAGGAGTATATATTACTATAATACACTTTTCTTTTTCAGGACCTGGCCTTGCTTTTATTGCATACCCAAAAGCTGTAACAATGATGCCTCTTTCTCCGTTGTGGGCAACTTTGTTTTTCACGATGCTCATATTCCTTGGATTAGATAGCCAGGTATGAATTAAAAAATAAATGAAGATGAAATGAACTCATTTTCAGTGCAACTGCAGCTGAGAGCTTAGTTTCATCTGACCAAATAGGATATGCCAGAAACATAGTTAGTTGGTTGACTATGGTGAATGCTTTTCTTCCTTCTGTTTACAATTGGTACACTCAAGTATGGATTCAGAAGGGCAGTTAGTTAAATTATATTTCCATAAGCTGAAATCCTGTTGTATTAACTTTTTCAAACTAATTTTCTCAAATTAAGAACTTTCCCTAGACATTATCTATGTTACAGGGGAGGGAAGTTAACACCCTAGGAGCAGGAGTCAAATGAATAAAAATAGCAATAATATTTATTAATATGAGTAATCAAGTGCGGCACCCCGGTAAAATAGACTGAAAGGAGAAAACAATAGGGATAAGGATCATAATGTCATGGCACATAAACTAATCATAAGTCACATACATCCAATGAATCATACAATATCCCTAAAGTGAATCCCGAGTACCCGTGGACAAGAGGATCTCAAATAATCAATGGAACCGCCGAAATTGCACCATCAATCTAATATCGAACAGTCATAAGATAATACAAGGTACAAGTCCGGTAAGCAACAAATATAAGTCCAATGTGGAATAAAGCCAGAAGATCCTGCCAAAAGGTCCAAGGGGGAGGATCCCAAAATAGTAACAAATCCGGGAGCCACGCCAAGAGAGTAAAGGTGTCGTTGCAGAAGGGGAAAGATCAATCGTCCATATCCTTCCGGTAAATGGATATATCGTAGTCCAAAGGAAAAATGCAAAAATGTTGTAGTATCCTAAAGACTAACTGCTATATTTTAATATGAGCTTTCATGGATCAAGTCCACTGACAGTTCTGTAACTCAGTTTGCAACATGTAATGTCTGGGGTTACTTGAGACAATCACTTCCAAAAGTCATACATTTTGTGTAGTAGCATAACATTGTGCAAGAAAAAAGAAGTGAGAGGCAAGGGTAATGTGCCCAAGTCATGAGAAAACTGAGAAGCATTCAAGATAGTTTGGGGCATTTACTGAAGATGGAGAAGGAAAAAAGCAGGAGTTATTGTTCTAAATGAGATTCTGCAAAGGAGATGTGGGAATTCGAGGGCTTGGGTAAAGTACATATATCAAGTCATCAAGATTTCCTGTTCAAAAACCTGAAAGGTTCCTTTACTTTCAGTTAGGGTTAAATCACACTGGCATTGTTGTTCATCAGTCGCACAGTTGAGTCCGACCCTTTGCAATTCCATGGATCACCACACACCAGGCTCCTCTGTCATCTGCCATCCTCTGTAGCCCATCGTTCATCAACGATGTCATCTAGCCATCTCATCTCCTGCCACCCTCTTCTCCTTTTGCCTCCAATCTTTCCCAGCATCAGGGCCTTCTCCAGTGAGTCCTTTCTTCTCATTTGGTGGCCAAAGTACTTGAGCTTCAGCTTCAGTATTTTTACCTTCCAAGGAGCAGCCAGGGCTGGCATATTAGCCTGCACTTTGGACTGTTTGTGTTATAGTCTATTGCTAGCTTTTTTCCAGTGATCAGATGGCATGCAGGGAATAGTGCTCTACCATAAATCCAAGATGTAAGACTACTACTTTTTTGAGCTTTGCTGCAGTGATTCCTCTTTAGAAAGAAGGGATGCTGTAAAGGAGATCACTCCCTGCAAAGCAACTCTTTCCAGTGCAATCAGACACCCAGCTTCCTCACCATCTGGTCACACAGTTATTTAGTTCTCTATCTCAATTACTTTGCTTCTGATATTGTTTTGATTGTAAAAGTGTCATCTTCCTACTGAAGTGTTACTCTAGTTCTAAGTGATTTCAAGATTTGCTTTCTCTAACAGTTCTGATTTAGAACTCATGAAAATTTTAAAAGCAAAATTATTTAAAACAAGTGTAGTAGATGCACATTAGGTTGTTTATTCCCAATTACCTATGAGAGACTCAATAATTCAACTTTTAATCACCGATTTTTCACTAATCGGGTAAATGCTCTTTGGCAGGCTTTATCTTCACAAACTAAATGCTTCCCTCTTCTGTAATATGGGTCTGATAATACGAATATACTCTTCAGAGTTCTTATAAAATTCTAAACTACTATGGAAGCTGTTCTATAAATACAGCTTAATTGTTTTAGTATGTTGATACTAAACCCTGAGGACTTCCATTTTTTATTTTTTAAAAAATGGCAATATAGTACTTATAAGCAAAAATAGAATAGCCCTGCATTCAAGAAATATGCATTCTAGATGTTGACATTGAGGTGACAGCAAGAGGAAGGAAAGAAAGAGGTAAATGTGCTATTATGCTGTGAAGTGAAAAGATATAATCCCCACGTTTATCCAGACCTAAGCATGTACAGTCCCTTCATTAAAAGTTAGCAGTCTGCTAGTCAGGAGTTTGACAGAGAAGAAAATGGAAGGGAAATAATCGAACATGTCCTTCCAAGTGTCTGGTGATCAGAATTAATCAGTTATTTTGGACTTCGCATACTCTGTCCTGTCTGCTGGATCTGATTAAGAATTGGGTCTGCAGCACCCATTTATACACACACTGTCTCTAGCTGGATTGGTGCGGGGAGCTCAGGAATGGAAATGATACTCAATCTTGTTGAAAACTAGAGTAACAGGCAATATTCCTTAGATATACTGGATCAGATAGGCAACATCTAAATTGAAATCTCATCTGAGCAGTCAAATTCATTGCAACGAACAAGTTATGATATCTCAAATTATTTCTATCACCGATTTTGCACTACCCAGGGCTTAATGCAGTAATTTGCTCTATCACTTTAGTACTGAGGGAAATCATGTAATATTGACATATAAATAGCTCTTGTCAGACATACCTAAGAATACAAGAGTAGCCTGACCTCTTTAGAAATGCTATCATCCAATAAGGATGATAAATTGGAAGTTTTGAGCTAATGAGGCAAACGTTTGTATATGCGTTGAGCTATATTTGAAGGAGAGTAAAAGCTTTTGTGCCTCAACAAGAGTTATGGAAATAATACTATTATGTTGCTTTTTTCCTGTATCTGTTTCTCCAGTTTGTGTGTGTTGAAAGTCTTGTGACAGCTGTGGTGGATATGTATCCAAAGGTTTTCCGGAGGGGATACAGACGAGAACTGTTGATTCTTGCTCTTTCAATTGTGTCATTTTTCCTTGGTCTAATAATGTTGACAGAGGTAAGATGTGTCTGAGGATTAATAAAACATGTAGTCAACAAAATACTAATATAAATTGTTGCTATGTGATAAAATACAAAGGCCTCAATTCTCTTGGAGAACTTTGATAATCCCTATTAGTTTTTTATGAAGTAAAAAATAACTACAGCAGTCTCTACAGCCCCTGACTCCCACACACTGACTAGTACTTTGTATGGCAGCAATCACTCTAGAAACAATTAAAGTTGAAAAAAAGTTGGTTTTACTTACAGTTGCCATCTATAATTACAGTTAATAGAAAAATATGGGGAAATGAAGTCTCTAGTGGCTTGAATAATGAACAAATGAATGAATGAAGGGGGAAGATTCTATGGGAGAAAAGTATTTCCCTCTTTTATCATTTAGGGCAGGGTTCCTCAAACTTGGCTCTCCAGATGTTCTTGGATGTCAATTCCTAGAAACCCCGATCAGAAGGTTGTTGACTTGGGATTCTAGTAATTGAAGTCTAAGGACACCTGGAGAGCCAGGTTTGAGAAACCTTGATCTAGGGCAATGTTTCCCAAACTTTGGTTCTTGGACTCCATTTCCCAGAAGCCTAAATCAATTCCTCAAAGCACTGATCAGCCAATATACTGACTTAGGTTTCTGGAAATTGAAGTCCCCTGTGGGGCATAGGGCCCACTTTGGGAACCACTGATAGGGGATGCTTCCTGCATCCCCTAGAACAATGATGCCTAACCTTGGCACTCCAGGTGTTCTTGGACTTCAATTCCCAGAAGCCCTGATCAGCAGGAGTGCTGACTTGGGCTTCTGATAATTGAAGTTCAAGAACACCTGGAGTGCCAAGGTTAGTCATCACTGTTCTAGAATACAAGATGAGTTTTTGAGCTATTTTTTTACAAAATGCATTTTGGAGGAATTCTCCTAAGAATGCTATGCAACTAAATTTGTGTACCAGAAGAAACCAATACAACCCACAGGCAGTAGTTTGCACACCTGTTTTAGACTATATATAAAAAAGCTACTGATGTCACTGGAAATACCAAAAGCTGTGGTCATATTTATAGTTTGCATTGTTGTTATTTGCCAGCATGATGTATTCAATGGCATATATTTGCTGTACTTCCCAGGGTATGGCAACAAAAATTTAAAAAACTAATAGCTGGAGTTGTTTGGGCTTTGGGGCTGTACTTCTTAATATTGGTTTGCAAGCTGTATTTCATTGTAAATAGTTCAGTTCCCTATTCAACTGCTAGATTGAATTCACACTGTCTGATTGTTGAGGTTGACATTGCTGAGCTTATCTAGCCACTTTTGAAGAGCTGTAAGAAGAAGAGAAATGTTTATTCTAAAGCACAGCATGGCTGCTGCTGTGTGGGTCTGCTGTTTGGAAGAGTACAATACATACTCTCTGTGGCATATGTTCTGCAGAATAATTCAAGTTGCAGTATGTACCATAATCCACCAAATGGCACTCTTGTACTATATTCTATTACACTGTATTCCAAAATGTCCCAATCAGTTTAGCATAGAGTGAAGAAATCCATTTCTGTTGAGGAGATCTGTTGTGGACATTCTACTGGGTAGCTCCTTCGGATGATTTGAAAATAATGCTGAAGGAGATTTTTGTGCTATATATTTCATCGTCATTATGCCTCTTCAGAGCCCAGAACAAGGCTAGCTCTCAAGAGGGCTTCAGTAATTAGCTCAGTAGATAAATACAGTCGAACATCTGTTAACGAATGGCTCAGTTAACACAATTTTCAGTGTACGAATGAAATCCAGAGAAAATAGTGGTTCGGTTTACAATTCCCCCCCCCCCGCATACCAGAAAACGTTTCCCCAGGGTGCATTGTGTCTGGGAGGGTTTATAGCAGGGGTTCCCAAAGTGGTTGACCCAGAGCTTACCTTTTCAGCGGCAGCAGCATCAAGCACAATTGTGCCACTTTTTCAGCTGCATTTGGAGCCTCCACCACTTCCTATGGCAGCGGGGGATGGGGTGGAGGGACATTTTCGCCATGTCTCTGCTGCATTTTGTCAGCTAAAACACATGGTTTGTTTGTTTTTTCACTTCTGGGTGGTGGGGGAAGCAAACAGCTGATGGTTGGGGATGAGTTTGGTGCATTACCACAGCTGGTCACTAGAGGCCACTGTCGGAAGTGCTGAGAATGCATAGGAATGCATTGAAAGCCAATTGATCCCTTCGGGAGTTCAGAAAAAAGTGGAAAAATCTTTTACCTGTTCAAATATCTTTATAAAGTGGCAAAAAAATTCCAAAGTGCACTTTATAGTTTGGAACAGGGGGAAAATACTTTTTAAAAAAACCTTTTTTTCTGAGCTCCAGAATGGATTGTTCAGTTTTTAATGCATTTCTATGGGAAACTGCATTTCGGTTAAACATCCCAGATAATACATTAATTACGTTAACTGAGGTTTTACTGTAATCGGAGTACCAGGACATATTTCTTGGTTGGGCATATCAGTTAAGATATTTTACTAGAAAGCTGTGGCAGTAGTTCCCAACCCTTTTTTTTTTTGGCCATTCACCACCTAAGCTTCTCTAAAATCCTGATGGCCCCTTCCCCTGTGACATATAATTCTTATTGTTCAAAAAGTGAACTCCTATTCACATGGAAGAAGCCTAAAAGGACATTAACTGCTAATAACTCATTCTTGATTTGCCCCCCTGTGGGGCCTAAAACAGATTGCATTCACCCATAGTAGGCTATTCAAAATTTTGTCTGTTTTAAAAATTGATCTTGTTACATACTGGTGTCATATGTTTAATGTAACTGGCACATCAGTTAATATTTTAATGAGAAAACAGATGGGTAGATTACAGTAACTTTGTGGCAAACCAACAATACAAACAAAAGTACAGTAAACCCTTGACATATGAATTTAATCCATTCCACGATGTTTTTCATATGTTGAATTTTTCATATAGGAATGCATTGTGGGGGGAACTGTCCAGGAACTCAGAAAAATTCCCCCCCCCCAAAAAAGTTTTTAACTGTTCAAAATTCTTTATAAACTGTACAGTAAAACCCTGGCATATGACTGCCCTGGGTTACATTTGCCGTGGGTTACGTCCGAACATTTAATTTAAAAAATTCCCCAGGATACGACCAATTTTCGATTTATGACTGAAAAGTTTGCTACTGTATTTTAAACTCTAAGATGGTAGCAATCCCCCTACGTTTCCATGCTGTTTGGGGATCTTATCTGACAATGCACCATGGGGAAACTTTTTTGGTATGTCAAAAAAAGGTATCAAATTTTGTATGTCGAATTCCCTCCCCCCAGATTTCCATTCGTATGTCAAATTTTTCATAAGTAGAACCATTTGTACGTTGTGGTTCCACTGTATTGTGATACTCTTTCTACTAATACATTTATTTCATGTGAGCATTCATGGATTATGCTACACTTTTCCACAACAATACTGCATTTGGAGCCAATTCTAGTGGGTGTTCTCTCAAAACATTGTCTCTGGGCTGTTGTTTTTTTACACACAGTCATCTGGCAGGCAGTTTGACAAGACCTGAATATAGGAAATGCTTCAATTGCATTCTTATCATCACTGGTCTGGAAGTAATTTCCACTGGATGGGTGAACACATATCTGAGCAGATACAGAATTACACTGTAAAATTATTTTCATTGGTTGCAGGCTCAACTAGTAATAAAGAAAAAGCCATGTGTTTCTCTTTCACAGTTTAAAAATATGGGTGGGTGATACCCTTATTACATCACTTTTTTGAAGTTTAAACTTGGATAATGAATCTGATATAGGATGTAATTGTAAACGCAGTTTAAGAGGAATCATTCATACTTTTCACTATATACAATTCCTATAACATTATATTACTGTATCTGAATTTCCACAGTATCGAATGAGGCTTTCCTTCATCATAGAGTGTGTGCAGTATATGCACATTATTTTTTGTACAGGATTATACTTAATTCTCTCCCCAAGGTTTGGATTAGATTAAATTTGAAGTCTAAATAAACCCAGACCAAATATAAAGGATTAGCCTCTAAGAATGCTAAACTAAAGTAAGTTTACAGAAAGAACTTTTGCATTTCGGTTCTCTGAGACCTCTGAAAAGTAAAGAGGGTGAGTGGGGCAAGTTACAAACTTTTCTTCTATGATCCTCTGTGCAGTTGTTTTAGGATTTAAGCCAGTGGCTGCTGTGTTCCTGCAGATGTTTTGGGACTTCAGCTTCCCAAAACCTTCACCACTTGTTGTGTTGGCTGTGATGATGGGAGTTGTAAGCCAAAAACATCTAGAGTGCTTGACTCACCCATCCTGATCTAAAGCAGCATGCTGGAATCTAGAACTCTTTATAAGCATGAGCACAAGTCCCCAAACCCAGTTCCAGTGCCACTCTTACCACCCATCACATTTTTCTTTTTAAAACTGTTTTCTTTTTCAGGGTGGAATGTATGTATTTCAGCTGTTTGACGCCTATGCAGCCAGTGGGATGTGCCTTCTATTTGTTGCTATATTTGAGTGTATCTGCATTGGGTGGTTTTATGGTGAGTTGATGGTTTTTTCCTACAGTTGGGGCTCATTCTCAAATCATATGCATTTTTAGGATGATTGTTACAATATTTACTGTAATCATTTATGTTGTGTCTTCACATTACAAATCCTTCTAATGGTTTTAATTTATGAAAATCGTCAACTGCAACTCATATGATGGGTGTTTGCCCCCTCACTGGGTTGTTTTTCTGCCCACCCTTCCTGCCTTGCTTTGCCAGTTCCCTTTTCCAGGCTCCTACTGACAAGCATACAGGGTATCAAAAGTTGGGTAGCGGGATGTGGCCCTTTATATGCGTGGTCCAGTCACTCTCAATTCCCAAATCAATAGACACAAAGGGTCTCAGAGTAACTATATTTATTAAAGTAAGCTAAGAAATTAGGCATAGCATGAGGAATCAAACTCTCAATGCAGTCATTCAAAGTTACACACAAAAATAAGAAACTTAAACCGTTACCTAGGCCCTGGCCTTAGCTACCTCTCGTGGGGCTCAGCTCAGGATCAGTCCATGATGAAAAGAAAGAACATCTTCAAATCACCCAGTTTTATGGCTGACTAGCATATTTTGCCTGGCCTGGCCAGGCAGGTTTTTTTTTTTTTGGTTAGGGGTGGTTTGGGTGGTGGTGATTTGAATTTGTGGTTTTTAAATTTATTTGATTTTGTTTATTTGATATTTTTTTACTGTTTTATACTCTTCCAGCCTCTAGGTGGGGCTGTGATTAAGAGTACTGCGATTGTCTTTCTGTGTTCAGTTCTGTTCCGGAGGCATGGAGGTGGGATGTGTTTGGTAAGTGCTCTTGATTTTTTATTCTGTCTTGATTTTGTTTTGATTTTGGGGTGTTGGGCTAGGGGGTTTAAGTTCCCCTTGCGTTCCCTTTGCATGAGGTGTTATTTTATTTTTCGCACGCTGGCTTTTTCAGCGTTCTCTGGCTGAAGTGGTCACGGCGTGGAGGACGCTGGGACTTGAAGTTTTGTTTCTTTTGTTCGCATTCATGTGGCAGCTTTTTTTTCTGTGGCTCGTTTTGTATTGGGCGCGCTAGCTTTCCCAATGTTCTCCTTGCTCTTGCCTGTCAGCTGATTGGCTGAGAGGTGGCGTGGCGCGGAGGACATTGGGACTTGAAGTTGTTTTGTTTTGTTTGCGTTCATGGGGCAGTTGCCCCACTGGCGACTGTTGGACCCTTGCAGCGATGGTCGGGCTGGGTAAAGGCAAGTGCGGGCGGCTCAGTACGGGATAGTATGGACAGGTGCAGGCGTGTATGCTGGAGTCCAACAGTTAATGTCCCTCCTTATAGGTAAAGATGTAACAATGATGTAACCCAAAGGTCCAGGTACTCCTAATTGGCTCAAAGGGGTCAGATGGCAATTTTATGAGCCTCCTGCTTCCCTGCAGTAAGTCACATACTCAATGCAGGGCCATCAAAGGCATAGCCATAAATCATGCAATCAAACCTTCACATAGACTTACCTGCAACCAGTAAATATGAGAACAGGGAAAAACACAGAAAAGAGTTTTTCTCTGGCAACTCATATCCAAGAATGCATTTTTTTCCTGAAGCAGGAAAAATGTCACTGGCATGAATTTGTTTAAGGTGGATCCCATCTTGCCATGAAGTGACCCATACACTATGATCTTGGAGCCATCACCCACGGCACACATGAAGCGTGATATGCAGGATTTAACACCAGGACTGTACTGGACCACTGCAGCCTTGAGGATATGAACAAGGTGAGCCTTCACAGCCAGTCCATCTGGCATGGCCTCTTCCGCCTCCATTACCATTGGGAATCAGAGTTCCTCCTCCACTGATTTTGCCATTGGGCCCAATATGATGGTTTCCAGTGGTCACCCTTAGTGGAGGAAATTTATGATAATAAATCACAGTCAAAAGGATTTTACAAAAGGAGGTCATTCAGGCTCCTTCTCACAAGCTACTTGGAGGAAAAAAGATAAATTTAGTTGCAAAAGAAGCAGGCCACTTATGTTATCTCATATGTTTTTCACTCTGCTGGGATCCTTCCCAAAATAATCATTTTAATAATCTACCTCAGGGGTGCCCAAACTATGGCCTGGGGCCATAGTTTGGGCACCCTTGAACCACGTGACCGGCCCGCGGCCCAAAAAAATTGGGCGGCTTTGATCTACCTTATCAGATTTAATTCTGTTAACAAAATCTGGGTTGCTAGATCAACTTTGTTGTCATACTTCAAATTGTATGGTATTCTTTTCCAATGAATTAGTTTTACACCGAGGCATCCATAGAAAAGGTTCTTAGATTATTTCCCATGTTGTTTCATAGTAACAGATGAAGTAGTATACTGTATGTGAATCATACCTGTAGTGTCAAACTTCACATTACAAGTCCATCTACATAAAATAAGCTGAAGTATCATTAGGAAATAACATACAGTACAGTGATACCTCATACAACGTCCAAACTTGGTTCCACAAGTTTGGACTTTATATGGATTTGGACTTTGTATGAGGCATGCAAAATCCTAGCTGTGATGCCTCATACAATGTCCAAATCCTTGCCGCAATGCCTCGTACAACATCGTTTCCATAGAGATACATTGTACTGTAACAGCACAGACTTCAGGGCAAAGTCCAGAAAACAGACAGGAAACTGACAGAACTTTAAGAAATCATTGTCTAAAGGCTAAAAACATTACAAAAACATGTCAAACAACCCTGATTTTAGGGGACAAACCATACAACAAGTTTTTAACTTTTGAAAACTTTATGAAGTGCAGATTTAAAAGTTAACATGTCCCATCATGCAGCACAGTGTTAATCTGCAGCCATGCGGCTGATCATCCATTTTGTACAAGCTACTGTAAACAATTACTGGATTGAAGCAAGGACAAAATGGATGCCAACTTGTCCCATCATGCAGCACAGTGTTAATCATCCAAACAGCAGCAAACACCAAACAATTAAAATCGCACTCAAAACCACTCCTAAACACTCTTTGCCTCGTGCAAAACCCACAAGAACAATGCACGCATGCATCCTGCCTTTTATACTGCCCAGGCACAATGCAACCTGGGGAAAAACTCAATGCCTCATACAAAGTTGCAGCGACTTTGTATGAGGCAACTTTTTTTCAAGGAATTAGGCGATGTTGTATGAATTCGATGATGTACGAAGTGGACTTTGTATGAGGTATTACTGTACTTGCATTTACTCCACCACCAGATGCCTATTCTGATAAGCATGTCAATAGCCATTTGTCTCAACTTTGCATGCAAAAATATTGGGCCACAGTATTTTCCATTTGGTGGTAAGGGTGGAGGTGAATATTATAGTGACCTTGATAGTTTCCTTGTATTAGGAAGGATATGTTGTGTCAGGAATATCCCAAACTAAGCTGATTGCTGCTTTCTTTAAGAATTCGAAACCCTCAATGAGATGTTTGTATCCTTTTCTGGCTGTAGTATGCATATGTGGGTCTGTGGTTTGCTTTCCAAAAACTCTGGGGAAGAGGAGAAATAATTCTCATTCTTGCCTGAAGATAAGGGATTTCACAAGACTAAAAATTCCTTAGCAAGGATTTTGTTGTGCTGAGAGAGAGCCTGAACTGCTGAGAACAAGGTGTTAAGTGAATAGTTTGGTTCGCAGCTGAAGCTTCATAAGATGAACCATCTTGTTCTATAAAAACCATAAAGTGATATCTTGCTCCTTCCATCCGTCTGTCTGTCTGGCTCTCTCTCAGTACTGTTCCCCCTGACAAGTAAACAATGTGTTCCTGGGATTAAAGTACCTCACAAAGTAGTGTCATTCTGAAATATCTTTAGGGAGAAATGTTAAATAGTCCCCTCAGGTGGCATCTCTCTTACTTTCAATCTCAATCAAAACAATATTTCATTAAAATTGAACATCATTTCAGAGTCATCATTTGAGAAACATCAGCACTTTTGCCACTATTAAAGCTTAGAAAAGGCCCAGGTTTAGGTTGTTTTTGACAGAGCCTCCAAAATTGGCCTCATTGCAGAATCAGATTGCAAAAAAAGGGAAAGGTGACATTATAACATATCTAACTCATTATCTAGTTTAGGGATCTACTGTATTTCTTGTCACAAAGGCAAGAAAGACTATAATCTTCTTGGTTCTCTGACAGTGATTAGATCAGGAGTTCCCAACCTAAGGCCCATGGGCCAGATCTGGTGCACAGCACCATTTCATGTTCCCCACCCCCACCCCCAAGGGCATTCAAGAAATAAAATGGCCACTCCTTTGAAGCTGTTGGGACAAAATGGCCACCCCCATCATGCAGGCAGGACATAATGGCTGTCCGGCCCTCGAAGCTGACTGAGAGAGCATGACCTGGCCCCTAGCTTGAAAAGGTTGGGAACTCGTGGATTAAATAGTGAACCACTGTAAATCAAATTCTGTTGTCTCACTAGGCTTAATGATAAAATAGGAGTTTGGTTTCTAGAAATACCCTATACAAGTCTAATGTATCCTCCAGCTGCTAGTTCGCTTGAAGGGTGCTTCCTGCATTGGTCACAGTGAATGTAAAAGTGAATTTTTTATGTTGCCAGGACGAGGTGGGTGGGGTGGATAAGTAATCATGGAGTACTTGTGAATACAGAAGGTTGTAAAGTGAACTATTGTTTGTCTGGAATCCCCTGTGTTTTACAAATGAGTACATGGATTCTTATGCTGTTGCTTCACTCTAGAAAAATAGTCAATAGACAAAGAGTGTTAATGATTCAAATATTCATTATTTGTTTATTTTTTGCAGGAAGCAATAGGTTTTATGACAATATTGAAGATATGATTGGGTACAGACCACTGGCATTGATTAAATGGTGTTGGAAACTGCTCACTCCAGGGATTTGTGCAGTAAGTTAAAAAAAATATGATTAACATAGTGGAGTCTGTAAAATTATTATCAAGGCTTTGATCCAGTTGTTTTATGGAGATGTTGGAGTAATAGATTATTGCAGAACTGTAACCTGTGATACAGCTGGGTTGGAGGTAGAATTTGTTAGGAGGGGGCAGAAGTACTTTCCTGTCCAAAGTCAGTTGCAGCTATACATCTTTTTTAGTCATAAATGTATTTTTATTTGGCCCTTATATCAGGAGTGGCCAACCTTTATGTGCTGTGGGCCTGACCATGCCCCCAGAACAGCTGAGCGGGCCAGACCACACACCCCAGAAGCAGAAGTGGATGCATTTACAACTGATGCAAATGCACCCACTAATGCATTTACATCACCTGCAGGCGCATTTGCATATGCTCAGGTGTGTTTTACAACTGACATAAATGTGCCCACTTCTACTTCTGGGTGTGGGGGGAGATGGTGATGGGCCAATTGGAATGGTGTTGTGTGCTGGGTCCAGCCCATGGGCCATAAGTTGGGAATCCCTGCCTTAAATGAAATGAAATAGTGTGTAAATCCAACAAGTGATTTCTTTCCATTAAATCCTTGTGAGTGTGATGTTAAATTAAAGAAGGCAGTGAACTGTTTTCTGATTGTTTTCAAAGTTTAACCTACATCTATTTCCAACATTCGGGAAGGGTTTAATCTGAACATGTGAGCATGCAGGCAGTTATAGCCCTGTCCACCTCTCTTCATGGAGAGCGACTGTCTGAATTGGAAAGGTTTTGCAATATGTAAAGAGGCTCCTGATGATCAGGAAACACCAATCATGCAATACTGTCTCCCTAGTTACAAATTCAGATTATTCCTTTACCAATACCTAAAGAGGGCTCTTGCAGCTCAAAAATTATTTACTTAGTTGATTGTGGTAAATATGTTCCTTTCTATTCCAGGGAATCTTCATCTTTTTCCTAGTGAAATATAAGCCACTGAAGTACAACAATATTTATACATACCCAGATTGGGGCTATGGTATTGGATGGATGATGGCTCTCTCCTCCATGGTTTGCATTCCTTTGTGGATCTGTATTAAGTTGTGGAAAACAGAAGGAACCATCCTAGAGGTGAGGCCCATTTTCATAGACTGAAGGACTGCAGAGGAAAACAAGCCATATTAAGCTGAGTCCTGAGCATTTCACTTACTAAAGGTTTTTCAGAACTCATGGCATCTAGGTTGCTGGCTGTGCAGCAAGCCCAGTTTCTTGATGTAACAGGCACTGCCGTAAACATTTATCAACAACCCACACAGTCAGATTGTGATGTTTCCAAGTTCTAATACAATAAAAGGTAAAGGTCTCTCTTGCTCAAATGTCAGCATGTCTGATTCTAGGGGGCAGTGCTCATCTCCATGGTCATGTGGCAGGCATGTCTACATGCTGGTGCACAGGGAATTACTTTTCCCACAGAAGCAGTACCTATTTATCTATTTGCAATTTCTTGCTTTTGGACTGCAAGGTTAGCAGGACCTAGGTTGGGCTAGATCAGGAGTTTCTAAATGTGTGGATCAGGGTTTCTCTATGTTTTCCCACCACGGGCAGGACCACACACCCTCAGACAGTTGAGTGGGCTGGACACATGGTTCCCCCACCATAAACACTGCCATAAACCACATCTGTGGCTGTCGTAAATGCACTTACAATATCCATGGGTGCATTTACAGTGCATTTCTGGCTGTTTTTGCCACTTCCACCACTTCTGGCGGTGGCAGAGGCGGCGGTGGGAGTGAGAGAGCGAAGGCTGTGTGTTTTTGGTTGTTTTCACCACTTCTGCTGTTTCCAGCGGTGGCGGTGGCAAGAGCAATAGCAGCGGGCCATATGAAATGGCACTGCAGGCTGGGTCTGGCCCATGGGCCATAGGTTGTGAACCCCTGGTCTAGATGGCCAGACCTCCTATGTGGTGAGAAGAGGAAGAATGGGGAAAAGTGCAATGAATGCAAGAAGAGACAGAAGAGAAGAAGGAGTTAGCAAGTAAACAACATGGATATACCATCTTTTTGGCTTTGGTCTCCCTTACTGATTTTTTGATCCCATACACCACCATGAGGCATCCTCCAATTTTGAGAAGGATTCCCTGTTGTAAACTATTATAAAATTCAAACAAAAACCCTGGAGGTTAAAATACTATACATAAACAAAAAGGTATAGTCTAAAGTAAAGGTAAAGGTTGCCCTTGCTAAAAAGCCAGTCATATCTGACACTAGGGTGCAGTGCTCATCTCTGTTACAGACCAAGAGCCAGTGCTGTCAGTGTCATTTTCATGGTCATGTGGCAGGCATGACTAGACACCGGACTGCACAGAATGTTGTTGCCTTCCCACTAAAGTGACTTGCAATTTCTTGATTTTGGACTGTTAGGTTGGCAGGAGCTGGGACTGAGATGGAAGCTCACTCCATCATGCAGCACTCAGGTCTCAAACTGCTGAACTGCCAACCTTCCAGTCATCAAGTTCAGTGTCGTAACCACTAAGCCACCAACAATCCATAATCTAATGCATACCTACATAATTTGTAACCCACAGGTTACAGCATACTTGTCAACTGCGGCTCCAGCCAATCCGGGACCTGTGCAGAACGGTTCTGCTCAGGTCGCCTTCTACGCATGCATAGAAGAGTTTTACGCTTGCGTAGCCCCCTTCTACGAATGCGTAGCCTTCTACGCATGCATAGAAGGGTTCTACACAAGCGTAGAAGGGTTCTACGCAAGCATAAAACCCTTCTAAGCATGTGTAGAAGGCGACCTGCGCAGAAGGGCTGCGCAGTACCTCCTTTCCCCCGCTGCCAAATTCCAGGGTTTCGGCAGCGTGGGGCAGAAATGGTGCAAATCAGCGCTGAAAACCAGGAAATCCCGGCCAATCCGGGAAGGTTGACAGGTATGGGTTACAGCTGTGAATTTTATTTTGCTAGTTTCATTTAGGTGGGACATAATGGGCTGAATTCAGTTTTATTGGGGGGGGGGTTGCGGGGGTGTCAAGTTATTCAGGACTGGACAAAAATGTAATAAACTAGAAGAGGGGGCATAGCTAAGTTTATGAGAGTACTGTATTGGCTTCTCATCTGTCCCCAAAAGGGTCACATTGGTGGTGATGGAGAAGACCAATGCCTGAGCAGCCACAACCCATCTGAGTAGGCAATAGAGGCTTCTCTAGACATGTAGTCTGACTTGATATAAGGTTACCTTCTGATGTTCTATCCTATAAACTGGTAGTTGTAAGTAACTCTCCCTCTGTCATGATTCATGAGCCATCCCTACCTTGATACTTACAGATTAATTGTAGGTAAACAATTCTTATGGATTGTTGACTGCCATGAAATGTCCAATTTTATGTTCAGGTTAATAATAGGAGAAATCAATATGTGTAGCAATATGATTTAGCTAAGGGGCTATGGTGGCTCAGTGGTTAAGAAACCTACCTTGTTACCTGGAAGGCCAGCAAGTCATTAGTTCAAGACCCGGGTACTGCATGACAGTTTGAGCGCCTGTCTGTGTCCCAGCTCCTGCCATCCTAGCAGTTTGAAAGCAAGAGATTGCAAGTAGATAAATAGGGACCACTTCAGTGGGAAAAGATCTTGGGGACATGAAAGGAGCCTCATTCAGGCGTCCTCCAGCAAAAATCCTTTCAACCCAGAATAATTTCTGACATGAAATTATTATTATTATTATTATTATTTAGCTAACACTTTCTCTTTTCTTCATTTTCCCCCCTACAGAAATTCAGAAAACTTATTGTTGCCAGTCCAGATTTGAAAATGAGAGGAAAACTTGGAGCAGGTTTATACGCTGCTACAGTAAATGACTATGATGCCAAACTGAAAGGTGATGGCAACATTTCAGCCATCACCGAAAAAGAAACACACTTCTGAAAGAACTTTATTTTGCATATTTTTATACATAAATAAATAAATAAAATACTTCACACAATTATAGGGGCCAGCTTGTTTTGCACAATTTTATTAACAAGTTAATTTTAAAGTGAACTTGTATACTTGTTTAAAAGTGATTTTTTTAATTATTATATAAGTAACGATTATATAAATAAATATAAATATATATAAATATAAAAATGAAATAGAATTGTTTGTTAGTGATGACTTGTAATATGGTGGTTCCAGTTCATGTTTTATAGATCCTAGAAAGAACTGTATAATGTGTTGTAAAACTTTTATACTTTGATTTCTTTGGTTTTTATTTTTAAAAAGGCATGGTGTTGTATAGCTGTACACTTTCTAATTTGTAAACATTTCAGACCATTTCAGCTTCTACTGTGTGTATATAAATGGGATCGCAGTGTCTACATTAATATCTAAGGAATTGTCTTAAATGTGCCGTTTTGTTTAAATATGTAGCTTGAACTAAATCTCTTTCTTGACTGTAGACTAGGTTTGCCAGATGTCACTAGAGTATATTTTCAGTCCTTATGCTTTTATACTTGGTAAAGAATGATACCAACTTTAATTGGAAATGTCAGCTCTAATATTTGGCAAACCACTTCTCATAGATTTTGGAGTAATGCCTTTCAAAACAACCCATTGAGACTAATACTTGTTTTACAGATTGGATTTAATCCAGATAACTGTGGCTAAAATCCTGTTGCTTTAATATGGTCCATAAGGCTGATGATTAATCACTCACTGTATTTTTTTAAAATTAAAAATGTTGAATTCTCTATCCTCCATCACCATAAATATGCTGTGGCTCCCTTGGAATCCCTTTCACTATGGGGCTGCTGGAGGGGAGTAATCTTTGATTTCCAAAAATTGCCAGCATCATGATAATTTCATAGTCACCAGTAACTGCCTTGTGATAGAAGAGCTCCCAGGGAAGTCCTGAGGAGGGGGGAAATGTTTAATTTTGGAAATACCAAAGCTGATGATGATGTCATCTGCCTCAAACAGCATAGGTTAATGGATCTCAGCCTATGAGTACAGTCCTGTACAAGTATATGATGTACCTGCATAAATGAGGAAAAGGATGAAGGTATCTCCGCTCCCGCCACTGTCACTCTATTCAATGGAAAGTGATGGTTTCAAGACAACAAAAGACTCACCATATGATCAGAAATCCTTGGTTTTCAGGGAAATGGATCACATGGAGAGCTCCCATGTATAGTGAGGCCTTTGCTTTTCAGACCTAGTGTTCTCT
This sequence comes from Bradypodion pumilum, assembly GCA_035047305.1. NCBI lineage: Eukaryota > Metazoa > Chordata > Lepidosauria > Squamata > Chamaeleonidae > Bradypodion > Bradypodion pumilum. The sequence goes on from JAWDJD010000002.1 coordinate 380,038,221, forward strand.
ATGTTTATGTTTTAAAAAGTGGCACCGCAGAAGGCAGAGTTATTCTGCAGATTTTATTCCACATGTTCAGGTTAAACCGATCATGAATAGGTCTTAGGTGGATGACTAATTAATCTATCTTGAACAGCAGCTTCCACCCCTCAGGGAAGTCATCTCTGGGTCTTTCAAAAACTTCAAAAGCAGCTTTGCATGTATCAAAGTTAGTGTTCTAAAGGAATAGTTAATATATAGCTAACCATAAAACAATTTTGCCCATGAAAATAACTTAGAATAGAGCAATTTTCTAAGATCTGAAAACTGCACACATGGACATGCATTTTTGTAGGGCTGCACCTATCCCTGCAACCCATCCAGCCCCAAATCTTTTTATTGTAAAAAGGCTTTTTAAGAAGGAAAAAAGCCTGAAAAATCCCTTTCATGCCCCATAGTGGCTGCAAGCGCTTTTCTTTACTTTTATATGGTGTGAATCATGGCTGGAGACTAAAACATGACAAAATTGTATCCCATGCCTGCTACTGAGTCTAAGGAGACATTTTAAAGTTAAAATTTGGGGAGACAGTAGTCACAGGCACCTGGGGACCATAGGCCACCTAGGCTTACCTTGTAATAGAACTTTCTTTCAAGCTTTCTTTCTGCCATCCTTTGTCTTGTCCCTGAACCAGTTCAGCAGGTACTGCACCCCACCAAAATCGGTGTTGAGGGAACATGGGAAGCTGCAGTGAGAGCAGGGGGAGAGGATTACTGCCTTTCTAAGCTCTACCATATTTTGCCATTCAACCAGAAGAAAAGAACTACTGTATTGCATTCTGTCCCATATCTTCAACTTATGATGTGTAAGAATTTCATATTCTGTTCCGTCGCACCATTGAGTCCAACCCTTTGTGACCCTATGAACCACCACATAGGCATCTCTATTATCCATCATCCTTCAGAGTCCACTCAGATCCATCTTTACGATGCCAACAATATTGTCTGACCATCTCATCCTTAGCCGCTCCCTTCTTTTTTTGCCATTGATCTTTCCTAGCATCAGGTACTTCTCTAATGAGTCCTTTCTTATTTGATGGGACAAAGTATTTGATCTCCAGCTTCAATATCTGTCCTTCCAAGGAGCAATCGGTTAATTTCCTTTTGGATTGACTGATATGATCTCCTTGTATTCTAGGGGACACTCAAGAGTCTTCTCCAGCACCAGAGTTTGAAGATGTCCATTATTCTGTGCTCAGCCTTCCTTATGGTTCAGCATTCACATTACTACTGGAAAGACTATCACTTTAACTATGTGGACTTTTGATGGCAGGGTGATGTCTTTACTTTTAATTATGCCACCTAGATGTTCCATAGCTTGCCTCCCAAGGAGTAAGCATCTTTTTTTATTTCATGGCTGCAGTCACATCTGCAATGATCTTGGATCCCAAGAAAGAAAAGTCTGTCATTGCTTCTATTTCTTCGCCTTCTCTTTTCCAGGGAGTGATGGGACTGGCCTCCATGATCTTGGTTTTTTCGATGTTGAATTTCAAGCCAACTTTTGCACTCTCCTCTTTTACCTTCACCCAGAGACTCTTTCTGTTGTTAGGGTGGTGTCATCTGCATATCTGAGATTGTTGCTATTTTTCTGATAATCTTAATTCCAGTTTGTGATTCATCCAGCCCTGCATTATGCATGATATACTCTGAGTATAAATTAAATAAGCAGAGTGAAAATATACAGCCTTGTCATACTCCTTTTCCTATTCTTTGTTATTAGTAATGCTTTCTATGGCCTGCTTGATCTCACACTCTAGGATGTCTGGTTGAAGTCACCAATCACACCATCATGGTTGTCAGGGACATTGAGGTCATTTTTGCATAGTTCTTTTGTGTATTCCTGCCACGTTTCCCTAATTTTTTTTTTTGCTTCCATTAGGTCCCTAGCATTTTTGTCCTTTATCGTGGCCATTTTGGCTCAAAATGTTCCCTTAATTTCTTCACTTTTCTTGAAGAGCTCTCTAGTCCTTCCCATTGTGTTGTTTTCATCTATTGTTTTGTATTGTAAGTTTAAGAAGGCTTTCTTATCTCTCCTTGCTGTTCTCTAATTGCTGCCTCCTGTACAATATTTATGAACCTCCATCCATAGTTCTTCAGGCACTCTGTCTATCAAGCGAGATCCCTTAAATCTATTCTTCTCCTCCACTGTATATTTCTAAAGTATATGATCTAAGTCATACCTGAATGGCCTAATGGTTTCCCCTACTTTCTTCATTCTAAGCCTAAATTATATCATCTCTAGCTCATGATTTGAGCCACAGTCATCTCCAGGTCTCATTTTTACTGACTGCATAGAACTTCTCCATCTTTGACTGCAAAGTACATAATTCATTGTTGGCCATCTGGTGATATACACATGTAGAGGTGCCTCTTAGGTTGTTGGAAGAGGGTGTTTGCTATAACCAGTGTGTTCTCTTGACAACACTCTTTTAGCCTTTGCCCTGCTTCCTTTTGTACTTCAAGACCAAACTTGCCCATTATTCCTGTTGCCTTTTGACTTCTTACTTTGGCATTCCAGACTCCTATTTTTGGTGTCATCTCTAGAAGGTGGTGTAGGTCTTCATAGAACCAGTTGACTTAAGCCTCTTTTGTATCAGTTGGTGGGGTATAGACTTGGATTACTGTGATATTGAATGGTTTGACTTGGATTCGAACTCAAATGTGTGTTTTCCCCCAGATGTTTTCTCCCATTACTGCTTTCCTCACTCTTTTATTTACTATAAGGGTCACTCCATTTCTTCTAACAAATTCTTGCCCACATTAGTAGATAAAATGGTTCCCTGAGTTACATTTGCCCGTCCTTGTCCACTTTAGTTCAATGATTCCTAAGATATCAATGCTCAGTTGTTCCATCTCATGTTTGACCATGTCCAGCTTACTTTGATTCATAGATCGTACATTCCAGATTCCTATGCAATCTTGGTCTTTACAGCATTGGACACAGTGATGCACTGCAAAAAAATTTACTACCCCCACTCTGGGCATGGCTAACTCCGTGGGTGTGGCTAACTCTGTGGGCCATGCCCACTTGGCTGACCACACCATGGCCTGAGGTAGGGAGGTGGGTGTGGCCAGCCAAGTGGCCATGGCCTGGGGGAATTTCCACTACCGGTTCCCGGGATCCGGTGGGAACCTGGAGCAGTACACCACTGATCAGACAGAATTCAAAGAAAAGGGGTTTAGAATTCAAGAGGGAATCTTGAGTTCATTTTTTTGATCAATTCTATTATTCCTTGCAGACTTCAGGATTGTGGAATTAACTTTGATATTTAATTGAACTCTGAGATCTCCAACCAGGGCCAAATTCACTTCAAAATTAAGATTCCTAAGCACAGGAATTCATTCTAAGTATCAAAAATTTGACATGTCTGATGAAATTGTTCTGATAAGGGATAATGGAACTCTTCCTGCATAAAAATCCAATCCTGTTTATTCTAGAGTTAAACGTTCCTCATTTTAGCAATACAATTTAGGTGAACATAGGGCCCATTTTCTTCAATTACACTTCTCTCCAACATTTTGTTGCAGTCGTCACTTTAGTTTGGCCCACAAGTGCTGCTGCTGCCTTCACCACTATCATTGGTCAACAGTAAGAGTAGAAAAACCCTTGGCACTCCCTTGGAAATTACACAGACATCTTCCAGAAGTACCACTCTCCATGGTTTAGTGAACAAACTAATCCATAAGATTTCCCACCCAGGCTACTATGCTATGAGCAGCCTTGCAAGTAAGCATTGTTTAACATTCATGGCATACTTAACTCCACAGTGCATATATATGTAAAACCAAGGCACCAGTTTTCATGTTGCCCTTAGTCATAATCTTAAAATACAGGTCAGTAAGAAAAAACTATGTTGTTTCAGCCATTTTACTTGCAGTAAAATTGCATTTGTATGCACCATAGGGAGTACTATAATACCAAAAGCCACCCAGTTTTAGTGTGATAAATAAATATTCAAATATTCTTTATTCTAGTGAACATCTTATTAAACTAAATCAGATTGCTCAAATTCTGTGAGTCAGAAGAGCTTAATTCAGTGCATCTTTGCAGTTTCATCACTTTCTTCAATTGATAGTATAAATTTGAAAACAACTAGGACAGAGAAAACATCAGATTTTGACATCTTTTTGTATGGCACCTTATTTAATTTTGCGGTCCTAATAATTAATTGCTAATGTTTACTGTTTTACATTTTACATTTGTGTTTTACCACTCTCCACTCTTAAAAGAGCTTGCCTTTTTAAACTTAAGTATGAGTCAAAATAAAACCAGGCTGAAAATCTTAAAGTTAGCTGTATCTTGCCATCCTGAACTTATTTACTTAACTCTTTTTATTATTAATTGTCTGGTGAGTTGCTGTGAAATTTGCACCTGTGACTTACAGGTATTGAATGTCTATGAAACATAGTGTAAAGGGTTCCTGTGGATGTTCACACATAAATATCCAAACATGTGCAGTGGCATATTTTAATATGTAGCAGTTATGATTACTAGTACTAGCTAGTAATGAGCTCTCATTTAAACGAAAGCACCTTTCAGTTGAGTCCAGTGCAGGGCCACTCAGAGTTAAGTCCCAGCGTAGTCAATGAACACTTCTAGCAAGTGAGCATGGATAGGATTTCACCTTTTCATTGCCTCTGAGAAGAAGATTCATAGATAGGAATTGTCACATGTGGAATGTTATTTTTTTCTTCAAGTATTCCACCAGTTACTATTTATGGAATATGATTCCTACTCTGCTGCTATGAATTATTGTATCAATAGCTTTATACACATACTTGTTGTTTGGCATGGTCTAAAGCAGTGTTTCTAATTTGCTGTGCTTGTAAATATGCAGGTTTACTACCTGGTTCATTTAACATTTCTACTTAATTTTTTTAATGTATTGGGGTGGGGTAGGGAGTTGGATTGAAATTCCCATTTAGTTCTTTGAGTGTTCTATTTTTCTGGAACAAAATATGGAGAGAGGGAAATAACAATGGTGTTATGACAATTTCTTTGACAAGTGATAGAAAACAATAATGCCCCTTTCTGAAGTATATACAGTATTATTACTAAGTAAAGAAGAGCCCAGAATTATGTGCTGTTTTACACAAAGAAATCTCTTATTTGGTATTCAAGAAAACACAACTTTGTCTGTATCCTTTTTACAAAAAATATTAAAATGGGTAAACATAATCTGCCTAGTGCATTGTATTTTATTATATATCTGCTGCATATTATTATGCCTATATAATTGGAGATTTCACTGTCACCTGAACAGAGATGGAGATGACTATTCCAGCTTTAGAGATAAGTTAGATTACCAGTAACAAAAATACAAATTGAAATTTTGGATAAAACAATAGTAAAAAAAAACCACCCTCGGTAATTATGGATGTCTTTATTGGTTTCGACTCCATTTCTTGCACAAAAATTGTTTACTCCATTCCACCAACATTGACTGGGATTTTATTGTTCAGTTCTGTGACCAATTGATCAGTAAATCAAATATGAGAACACTAATCCATAATTCAGACCACATGACTGGAAGGTCAATTCTGAAGGAATGTGGGAAATAAGCCAATGGGTTCCTCTCTTCTTTCATATATCACACCGATGATCTTGAAAACTAGTGTGCATAGAACATTTGGTAATGCCACACAAACCAAATGAATTAAACTATAGTAGAACCCCATATAGCGATCGCCCCATACAGCAATGAAATCGCATAGCGATGAGGCTTGGAAGGGGGAAAGTCGTTTCGCATAACGATCATTCCTATGGGAAAATCCATACAATGATTTTCCAATGGGAAAAACCGCTTAGTGCCAAACGTTGTATGGTTTTTTCCCATAGGGAAAATCGTTGTATGGATTTTCCCATAGGGAAGATCGCACAACTACAAAAATCGCATCGTGATCAGCTCCGTGGAACGGATTAAAATCAGTATAGGGGGTTCTACTGTATTTCACTTTTGTAACTTCCATAAGCCATTGCTACAAATGAAAGGCAAATACATCAGACATTTGTAGCAGAAGGTTTGAGAGCTTTAAATGGTGAGATGGTGAGAATGTTAAGGAATAGCTAGCTGTTCTTTTATATCCTCTGGTGGTCCAAAAGTAGGAGAAGCATTATTTATTGGTGGTGCTGAGAACTAGCAACTACTGTGGTTTATTGAACATTATATTTTCCTTGGATAATTTATGCTGACAACATAGTCAAAATGTCAAGTTTCCTGTCTAGTGGAAAGCTCCTTTAACAGTTCATTTCTTTCCCATGGAATTCCCTACTTTCTAGCAGATTCCAAGATTTTCAAGAACTCGCTTTTTCCTCTGGGTCATAGGATCAAGAGAAAGAGTTAAATTCTCACCTGTCCCTATACACAACATCCCACAATTAGCTGCTGCTTCTGCATTCCTATTATATGTTTGTTTGTTTTTGTAAAAATGTGAATTTAAAAAGAATTTGCAAAATTAATTTTATATATACCTCAATCCTTTTACAATTCAGTTTTGTAACATTTACCAGCCTGTCACCAGTTACTGATCAAGAAATGCTTTGGCATTTCAGTGTCCACATTGTCAGGTGTGTTTAGCAAGCCAGCTTCTTTCTGAGAGAACCTTGCTGCAGTCTGAAAGATATAGGGCTTGTGCTTTGGGCAGCTATTGGCAGCTATAGGCTCATTCAAATGTGCCACATGAACCCCATTAATTTCAAGACAGGAATAAGGTTTCTCCTTCCATCCAGATAATATTCCCTGGGAGCTTTATGGTGTTGGTTCATGGCAATTTCCCCTAATTCACTTACATGAACCTAATTTCTGTTCTCATTGTTAATTTTATTTTTCAGCATTGCTGGTGTATGGGGAGGAAGACTGAACGATCACGCCTAAACGTTAAAAATCAAGTCCTAAAAGTTTGCAGGTGAGATGACATTTTTGCAAAATCATTGATATATAAATTTCAGGAAGCAAAATAGCAGATATTGGCAAGTGTTTTAAATTAGTAACAAAAGATTTTGGAATGATTCCAGTTGCTGGAATTAGTAGGGATGTATTTGCCATATAAATCCCCATTCAGAGAACCATTTAATATTAATAGATTCCCTCTTTGAGAACTGAGTGAAATAATACACTACATAATTACTTTTCTTTGGAAGTTTGGCAATTTCCCCCAAATGTATAAATATTTGAGTCAGTATGTAAACTTCCATCCTTGGCACCTAAATGTGCATTAAACTCTCCTACAAAGATAAATATTACCTTTGCATACGCAGATACTGAGCTCTACGTCAGGGGTTCGCAATGTATGGCCCACAAGCCAGCCCTGGCCCCCAACACCATTCCGTCTAGCCTGTGGTGACGACCTGGAAGCGGAAATTGATGCACCCATGCATGCACATGCACAAACACACCCACACATGCTCAAATGGGCCCGCTGTTATCGCATCCAGCCCACTAAGCTGTCTGGGAGTGAGTAGTCTGCTTCATGGTGCAAAAACCTTGAGAGCCCCTGCTCTATGTGTATATCAATAGCAGCCCAAAATGTGTTCAACATGTTTATCAATAGTAACCCAAGTATTATTTATAATTGATGGTTACAGTTTGGGAGCAAGGTAAATATGAACATTAACTATCATCAAAGAGATTTCAAGGAATACAATATGGCATGCACCTGCATAGAGGGTCATGGCTTTTCCAGTTGCCTTTAGGTCAGTTGTTAATGCTCCATTTGCCCTCTGACCCATTCTTAAGAAGATGGCTACTAAAGAGTATCATCTGAATCCATTAACCAACAGAGGTTCCACTGGCCATATCTCTTGTAAGGTTATAATATCAAAGTCACTTAACAAGTCCAAAATTTGTTTATTGTTCTGTTTCATAGACCATGCTGCTATATTCCAAGATAGCATTTTTAATTCTGGGCCACTTATGCTTATGCTTTTTCTGCCTTTGCTGTGTTTAGAAGCCCATAGGTAAAGGTCAAGGTTTCTCTTGCTCAAAAACCAGTCGTATCCGACTTTAGGGTTCAGGGCTCATCTCTGTTTCAAAGCCGAAGAGCCAGCGCTGTCTGCTTCTGCAGACGTTTCTGTTGTCATGTGGCAGGCATGACTAAACATCCAAGTGCACGGAATGTTGTTACCTTCCCACTGAAGTGGTCCCTATTTATCTACTTGCAATTTCTTGCTTTCGAACTTCTAGGTTGGCAGGAGCTAGGACAAAGACGGGAGCTCATTCCGTTCTGCAGTACTCGGGAATCGAACTGCTGACCTTCCGCCTCCCAGTCAGCATCTTAGCCACTTGAGCCACTTAGCCACTTGAGTAGAAGCTCATAGTAGTCTTAAAAAGCCCATGTCCATTTATCTAGCTTTATATTACTTCCTATCAGACCAGAGCTACATACTTTTGATTATATTAGGATCTGGTGACCTAGCCAATTATTTGTGGTCTCTTTATTTACCGTAATTTGATTTTTGCTGAATTGTATTCCAGAGGGGGCAAAATTTTCAAATCTGTATTTGTAAACAAAACTCCCAACACTTATTTTATTAGGAATTTAGGAGAAATAGGGAAGATTATCCATTGACCTGACTCATAATTTTTGACAACTATATTGCTCAATTCAGTTTAAATTATCCTGCTACTTCCTTACTAGGAAGATTAACAGAGAAACAAGTCAATCATTCCACTGAGTATTACCAGTCTTGTAGGTCAGATGTTGGGTTTTAATCACTGTCTTTTAAAATCTCTAAACGGGTGGTGAATCAGAGCTTCCATGTATGTGAGATATGCATCCCATCCATTCCTGAGATTTCTCTCTCTGGTCAATACATTTATTGTCTCTGTCCAGACAGGTTCTAATCTAAATGAACATCCATTCCCCCTGAAATTCTCCTTTCGAGAGGAGATAATAGCCAAGGTCTTGTTACCGTATTATACACACAAACATATTTATTTTGGTCATTGACCAGCATATACTGTATTATCAAAATACTGAAATGGGACCCTTTGCAGGCGCACCCCCCAAAGAAAGACTCAGACACCGGTATATGGATAAAGGCATTGGGCCACTTTTATTGAATAATGCCCTAGTCTGAATTATAACTTTCAATTGGTGTATTCATCCAATTGTAATTCTTTAAGGCAAGCAGGCCGCAGTAACACTGGTAAGGTTCCTCCCAAAATGCCAATGGCAATTGGCTACATGTAACTATTTGTATCAATTTGTTTGTTGACACAAACAAATTGTTGACCGGAGTCAATAAACTATCTATTGACCCCACCCTATGACGTGTATCCGTTAAATCTCAAGGTGATGCAGGCTATTAAGCTCCTGCCATCACCCCTTGCCTGGTTTGTCATTGACCGGCCAAAGCTATTACCCCTGTACCTGTCTAAGTGTTGGCCAGTCAATTGTGAACCTGCCGGATACCTATGGGTCATAAATCTTTACCTTACCAGTGCTACCCGCCAAAGTGACCAAAGTCAACTAAACCCAGAATAGGGCCAAGCCCAGAACTCAGGCCCGTGAGGGGCCGGAGGAGCTGTGGGGCGGACACCCGCACCAGGGCCCCCCGGGCCACCCTGTCCCGTGCCCTGCAAAGGCGGGCCGAGGGCCGAAGCCCCAGAGGGGCCGGCCTGTAGCTGACCAGCTACCAAGCTGGGACCCGGCTGCCAAGTGGGCAAGGTACCAGTGGGCAAGGCTGTAACATTGCCCTGCCGTGGGGGCACAGCCCTGGTCCTCCGACCCAAAGGCTGGCCCCCATCCGATGTAGGGCCAGTAAAAGTTCTTCCCCTCGGCCGTGGCTTCAGCGCCGAGGCCTTCCGCTTGGGAGCCATGTCTCCCTAGGAGAAGAAAAGTCGCTGAAGGATCCCTATCCAGGGATCAAACTCCTAGCGTGTAAGTACCGTGGTAGCCAAGAAGCAATCCTAAAAGGCTCCGGGTACTGTAATCCTCCTTTCCCAGCCGGGAAACGAACGGCAAGGCTCTATAGCCGAAGACTAAAGAGAAAAAAGCGACGGAGAAAACTTCTCCTCTCCGTCGCAATTCTAAAATGGCAGCTCGGCTGCCTCGTGGCCACCCCTTTTATAGAGGGGTGGCCACGCCCCCTAACTCACCCGGATGTCTGAGTCCGGGTGGGGGGGGCGCAATGTGCAAGGCGGCCATTTTGGCGCTGCGCTTTCATTCTTTCTGCTCTAAATATATAATTTCATGGGTCATTTCATTTCCATTTTCTGTGCTTTACTAGTTTCCCAGTGTCCTATTCTTTGTTAATGCTTTAGTGTACAAATAGAGTAGTACACAAAAGTCTTAGGCTTTAACCAGTGGGTTAAAAAAAATCAGGCGGGGGTGTGTGTATCAGCCTTTGAGCAATGTAGAAACACTAAAATTAGAGTGAGTCTCCTGCCAACTCTCCTCTTAAGCCTCTCCTAGTTTGGAGTTAGGATGTCTAAATTGTAGCCTCCCCAAATCACTCATTGAATTTCTCCCAAACTAGCAGGTGGTGGCCTAAGATTTTTGTGCAGTACTGTAAGTATTCTTGCAGTATTGGTCAGACCTCTAGAAGTTACTCCTCTGTTTAATCTTCTTCAGGTATTATGGAGCATGCACCCAGAGCTGCAAACACTTTGAGCAGCAAAACAAAACTCAAAGCTGGAGGAGAGTCAAGTTCAACAGTCTGAACAATCCAATCCAGACTCCAACTGAATTCAGTGTTTCTCAACCTTGTGTCTGCAGGTGTTCTTGGTCTTTAATTCCAAGAAGCCCAAGTCAGTACACCTGATTATCAGGGCTCTAGGAAAATTATTCCAAGAATATCTGGAGGTCCAGGGTTAAGAAAACCTGGAATAGATAATATGACTTGTGATCAATAACAAATACTAAACATCGGGAAATAACGAATAACATAACTGGGTTGAGCTTACCCCAGTCTTGGTATGGAGGAGAGGGGGTAGCAACACATGTCTTTAACCTCTACAAATGGTAGCCCAATAATCAGTAATGAATGACACCTTTCCAAATAAACTTTGAAAAAATAACACTATGTGAGAAGTCCCAAAAAAAATTGCAGCATTGGTTGTTTGCAACCCATTAAGTGAGTGTAGTAGAAGCTAACCATGCGGACCAATGGTGTTTTTTTCACTGCTTATCCAGACATGCAATATCCAGCTTATTAAAATCAACAATTTTATCTGTGATAACTTGTTTATTGTATGCCACTATCATGTAACAAAATGAGACCATGTTTCAACAAAAGTAGCTTTTAAGCCTGACTATTTGACCTATATAGAGATCTTTGAGGTTGACAATCCTGTGCTGCCCATTCTCTATGGCAAATAAAGGTAAGGTAAAACCTCACATAAAGAGCACCTCACTTAGAGGCTAACTTGCTTAAACAGCAGAATTTTCTCTGAATGGTCACCTTGCTTAACAACTAAAACCAACCAAAAACTCACTTAACAACTAAATCAGGGTTTGCAATCACCCCCACCAGAAGTCACAATTGGCCACTTACAGTGGTGTTTCACTTAAAGAGCAAGCTTGCTTAAAGAGCAATCCTGTGGAATGCATTAAACAACTGTTACACTATAATTCCTATTTTTCTGTAAACATGCACCCTTCATAGATGAAGGTTGATGGGAATTTCAAGCCAACAGTACCTACAAGGCCAATCTTTGGATGGTGCTCTTTAAGCGAGGTACCACTATACTCTGTATGATCCCTCAGATAATGCACTGTACTTTGATAGGACTCTAGTTTTTTGGCTTTCACATACCAAGATTTGACCATCTACGGCTGTCCAGTCCACAGTTCCAAAATAATATTGGGGTTGCTGAGGTATTAATGGTAGTGATTTCCTCCCTTGCATCAACGTCTGTTTTGAGTAACCTCTTCACTTCAGCTAAGTACTTGTTCCTCAATAACAATGTAAATTTTGTGGGGTTTATATTGATGTTTCTCTGGATGCTTACATATTTATAGGTTTTCTGCTCTTCTAAGCACAGTGAGCACATAGTTTGTGCTCCCTGAGAATCTGCCTCTATTGATGTGGATAATGGCACAATTATCAACAATTCATTTTGCTATCTGTACTATATGACTCAATGATGTTTAAGAGACGAGACGGTTCAGTTTATCAGGAATGCTTGAAAACAACTTACTATCATCCATTTGGTGGTTTTCACATACCTTGATAAACAGGCTGCTTTTCCCCTAAGTTTCAACTTCAAGCTTCAACTGCAGTCAACAAGTTCAAGGATTTAAGATTTTTCAGCAGCAGTATTTCAACCTTGATGTTAAGCCTTCTTATGATACGACCTATGCCCTTCCTAAAATTGGTCCCCTTTCCAGCATAGAGAAATCCATAATTTTCCCTGTTGGGCCTTGAAGATCTTTTACACCTTGCTTTATCTGTAATTGACAACCAGGCTGGCTGTAAATTTTTATTTGTTTTTATTTGTTTCCCATAATCAATGGAATGTGTAACAAGCTGATTAATATTTGGCGTTCTTTCAAGCCTGATTGAATATGAAGGAATCAAGAGCGAGTAATTCACATGAATGGATTGTTCTGTACTTGCAGACATTCTTAGAACCTTCCAGGGCCTAGAAAGCTGTTAGCCCAACCCTCACACATAGTGCATGCTTCTCCACCTACTGGTTAGCTCCCAGTTCCATTTTGAACACCACTAAAGAAGCACTTCAGTGGCTATCCAAAGCTTAATCTACTTTAACTTATGTAGACAGTTCTCCAGTTTACATAAATTAAAGTAGATCAGGCTCCAGACAAAAACATCTTGCTTGTCATCACCTAGGTCTTTTTTTAATAAAAAAAATATTTCATCTCCACCTTTTATGGCCTCTACAGCCCAATTCAATACATGAGATACTTGTAAAACTAAAATCCCTCACAAATGGACACTCTGATTAGCAGAAGAACATCAAATGAAGTCCTGATAAATTTGTTTTTTAAAAAAATCCACAAAGATTGTGATAAGAAACAAGGTTCTCAAGACTTACACTATACTTCAGGCAGTTGATACAATTTCAAAGGAATTGTCACTTGCAATCTGCAAGACTTCTTCTTAATTGAAAGCATCCTGATGCCAGCACTTGGATATGAGGAACCCCAACACAGACAATGGTGATCACATCAGACTGTTGATGTTGACTTACAGAAGCAAACTATAAAAATTTGCAGAAAAAAGGTTTGTGTGCATTCGTGCGTGCATGCGTGCACACGTGTGTGTGTGTGTGAGTGAGTGACAAACAACACCTTATAGTGCAGATACACATTGAGCTATGAGCTACCCAAATAAGAGACCTAATCACACTTTCTGACCCATAGCCAATCAAGTGAACAATAGATCCTACGAAGGGTTGAACATTCCACGATAGACTCTTTTCTGTTTAAATTTGTTGTGTACTACAGGCAGTAACCAATATCATCATTATTAATTATTTCTGATAATTTGAAAACTAGATTACATTATCATACTATTTTGCATGGATGTTACTTTGCTCCACTATATCTTCCTTTTTATAGGAGCCTATCAACCAGTTCTACAGGTTTTTAACATTTGTCACTAAGGAAATCAATCTTACTTTATTATTAGCTAAACTCTGGGAGATACTCAGTGGAGCAAAAGCAATAAAGCATAGCTTACTGTCTTTTGTACAAGTGTGATGATGTCTTTGAGCACTTGAGCAGTCACAGATATTTTCCACAGCTGCTTTCCTCAGGGTCAATCAGAAGTCAAAACCATCACCATGCTTTACCATGTGGTGTATTATCCCAAAGCAAAACACAGTTCACTAATTGGGTTTAACCTCTCCCTTTCTCCTTGACTTTGCTTGGGGAGAGACTATGTGTCCTACTGTGAAAAGGCATGTTTTTTGTATCATTAGGTGGCAGCAAATGCCAGCAGAAAATAATTTGTTCTACCCTGGAGCAAATGAGTTCAGCCTGTGGGAGAATGAACATTTCATTCAAGTTCTATGCAGGGACTTGCAATTTGCATATTCCTAGGCACAGAAGACAGTGTCAAGGAGTCTGTTGGCATCACAGGGAGTTGTTGTAGACAGTTGACCATCTCTCTATACCCTGTTGAGAATCATTTTAAGAGTTCCGACTGCACTGGCTTACAAATCCATCCTCACCAGCATATTACAGTTGCAAAAGAAAGCTGTTTAAAAAGTCAGATAGCCTGGGAAATTGAAGGCCCACAGAATATCTTTAGTTTATCTTCTGCAGTGCTTAAAAACCACAAACCGAAATGTTGCAGCAGAAAATTGGGACACAGATAGCAATGGCACCAATAACATCATTGCAATCTTGTGATGGGACTATGACTACTGCTTCTTCTCTCCATTGGTATGTAGAGGGTAATGTTGCTTTCTGTGTGCATTTTTTATTTTCACATCAATGCTTTGAAATGCTTGTTGTGAAACTGCTGCAGGTTGTTCTGGATTTTAAGGCAGCAGAAGTCCAATGGTGATGCCGTTCTCAGTTCCACTCTCCTTGGACAAAGTGTCAACAGCTCATACAGCAGGAGAATATTTAGAGGACTTTGTTCTGGCCATGGTAAATGCCTGAATGTTCTCCAAAAATCTATTCATAATCTGAAGAAATAAGAAGAGGCCATTTAAACAATCAGTTGAAGTGGTTATCTAATGTCATCACCAGTTCAATTGCATTCATATCTTCTTTGCAATCAGCCAAGTCATTAGTTCTGCATAAGCAATTTACCACTCAAATAAACATCCTTGTCTACAGCAAAATATTTTCAGCTGCAGATTCAATCCAAAAGGTATCACTATAGAAGCAGCAGTCCTTTTTATGCTCTTCTTATCTTTGTTATAGGCTTTGTAAATACATTTATAAGAGCTTTCAGCTGAAAAATTAATTATCCTACCACAGTATTCTACAGAGAGCAGTAAAAGTAGCAAAAAACCCTCCTGCAAATGTCAAAGTAATTAAATCTTATTGGCATTTTTTAAAAAAAAAAAAAAGCCCAGTGTATCTAGTTTAACATAAAATGCTTTCTCCTTCTGTTCCCACTTCTTCATTGCCAGATCAGTGTCAGTTCCCTGAGATTTCAGGGGAAATGCCTAAGAAAGGTCATGATGGTGCCATACCAAACCCGTGTGGTGACACAGAGAGGACTTTTAGATGTCATAGAGGTGACGAGAAAAAGGTTTTGAGGGGGAAGAAATACAACACACATATAAACACTTCTACATTTAGCCAGTGGTGACTGGTGCCACCCAGAAATGGGTAGAAACGGGTGTACAGATCCATTTCATACACAAAAATCACACTTTCCTCATTCTCAAGGCCATTCTCCCTGAGATTTATCTTCCATGTTTGAGAGAAGTATATTGTTTTCTCCAGGCCTCCAGATCATTGCTCCAAAATATCAGGTCTGAGGGCCCTTGAGAGAGAAAAAAAATATGCCATTTGTACAGTACAGGAATTACTGAATTAATGCCCTAGACTGTACAAAGAACCTCCCTGTCTCTATAGCAAAAGGTGCTGGAACATAGCCACTCCCAAATCTATACCACACAGGTAGTGTGGCGCTTTTCAAGCACCCCGAACCTGTTCTATCTGAACCACAACCTCGTAACCCAAGTGAGACACATATCAATTTCCCTGAACTTTAACTGCTGTTCAGACATCCAGCAACCCCATTTCTTCCATTCTCATTTGGCTGACTGGCCTTATTGCCAAGACAGACTCTAGTGGCAATTCCAGGCACTTTGGAACCTTTGCTGATGGCACTCTTCATGCTGAAAGCGGTTATGAAAGCGAGCCATTCACATCACAAAAGACAGTCCGGAATGACACTCCTGTGCCAACAGCTGGCCTTGTATATAGAAGTGAAGCAGGAATCGGAGGCATGGACACACCCAGTAAACTAATCCCCACCATCCTGGTCCATTCACCTACTCCTCTAGGAGAATGTTCCTTACAAATTGATGTAGAATTGCATCCAACTTGATGTCCCCTTTTTTGTGAAAGACACCCTCAGCCACATTGACTCCCAATGCTGATCACAGTCCGAATCCAGAAATGAAGAAGGAACCAGGCTATACACTGCATGATAAGCTTTGTGCCTCTGCAAATCCAACACAAACACTTTTCAAGACTTGTATGGCTCTCCAACTTTTTTTCTAGACAGACATCTGTGTATATAAGAGAAGATCTGTTGTGTTCTGTAAAGCTGTGCCTTTAACAATGTACCTTTACCATGTGTTATCAATGTAACCTTTCTGTGTGCAACATTATAACCATCAGCTGTATCAATGTAAACCTGATAAGGGGACGCGAGCTAGTGACCACCAGAGGGCAGTAGCGAGCGTCCAGCTCTCATGGCTCAGATTCACCTGGTTCAGCAGCGCGGGAAGATTCCCCGCCACCTCTTCACCTGGTCCAGAAGGGCGTGACCTTCTACGACGTCACGCAGGCAGCAACCAATAGTCTGTCGACGCGCCACATTCAAATGTATAGCCAGCTGTATATATTGAGCTAACCATCCGCCATTACCACATGTTCCCCCGGATCATCATGCAATAAACCTGTGTTAAGCCAACCCTTCGGCTGTTTCATTGTCTTTGGTCCCTTACACTAAATTGGCGACGAGGATGGGATATGGCAGCCCACGGGACCAAGACATGCGCCGGTTTCGAAATCAGGAAACCGGGTGACTGGGAGATCTTCGAGATGGACTTCCAGGCTGCACTGATCGAGTCCGAAGTCACGGAAGAGGCGAAGAAAAGGGCCATCTTCACCAGGATGCTCGGACAAGAAACCAAAAGGACCTTGGTGGACCTGATTGCACCGAGGAGGGTGAGCGAATTCAAGGCCAAGGAACTCATGCAGATGCTGCGTGAGCACGTCCGGCCCGCCACGGCGATGTTTCCCGCTCGGAGTGCGTTCTGGAGGCGAGTCCAAGCGCCCGGGGAGACGGTCGCCGCATTCGTGGCGGCCCTGCGGCTGGCGGCCGGCCCGTGCAAATGGGAGAATGCCGAAATCACCCTCCGGGACTGGGTGCTGTGCGGCCTGAACGACGCCGAAACCCAGCGCACATTAATGAACCAAGAGCCGCCTCCCACGTTGCAGGAGGTCGTCAGAGCGGCCCAGGCCGCAGAAGCTATGAAGGCCGGGGTCCAAGAACTCCAAGACTGGCGGCCAAAGTCGAGCAAGGCAGAGGCTCCGGTACAGGCGGCCCGGCGAACTTCGAGGTCATCCACAGAGAGCAGCGACGACGAGGACGTCCGGAGGGTCCGGAAGGAGAGCCGGCGATGCGACGGCTGTGGAGCGGCCCACGACCGCGTAAAGTGCCCCTTCCGGAAGGCCGAGTGCCACAACTGCGGCCGCCGCAGGCACATCGCCAAGGTATGCAGGAAGAAGCGCGAGACCCGGAGGAGCTCCGCAGACCGTTCCGCGGGACAAGACCGCCCAACGAGACCCAAGGACGGCGCCCAGGCCACGCGGAAGCAGGACGGCGTGGGCCGCATCTCCGACTGCAGCGAGGACAACGCCCCAGTGTTCAGCGTGTCTACAGGACACCCCCGCTATTTTGTTGAGGTACTAGTCCAACGGGTTCCCATTAGGATGGAAATTGACTCGGGGTCCTCATATTCAATCATTTCCCAGAGGGAGTTTTTGGGAATTGCCCCCCACAAGCGACCCAAGCTCAAAGCATTGAGGTCCACACTACGGGATGTGCAAGGGAACAGCATTCCAGTGTTGGGGGTTGGAGAGTTTCAGGTCAAATTCAAGGAGCACGCCGCGTCCCTTCCCCTAGTCGTGCTTAAAGGGGGAGATTGCAGCCTCCTCGGGACTCAATGGTTCCAGCCCCTGGGGTTGTTTATTGGGGGGTGCATGCCGTGGGGATGCACGCCGTTGGGACTGATCCAATTCAGGAGGTGTGCAAGGCGCACCCCGAAGTTTTCAAAAAAGGACTGGGGAAATTCAAGGGGCCCCCAGTGACTTTCGACCTGGACCCGGAGGTCCGCCCAATTCGCCTTAAACCACGCAGGGTGCCGTTCGCACTTAAGGACAAGATAGAGGAGGAACTGGACAAGTTGGTGGGCCAGGGGATCCTTGTGCCTGTAGATTCTGCAGAGTGGGAAATTCCAATTGTAACCGCACTAAAGGCCAATGGGGAGGTCCGCATATGCGCCGACTACAAGTGCACCATCAACAAGGCGATCCGCCCGAATGCTTATCCGGTGCCGGTAGTCAGCCATCTGCTGGCCAGGTTACACGGGGGAAAGTGTTTCGCTAAGCTCGACTTAGCACAGGCCTACCAGCAGCTCACGGTGTCCCCTGCCGCAGCTGCTGCGCAGACCATAGTCACCCATAAGGGGGCGTTCCAGGTGACGCGCCTCCAGTTTGGCGTGAATTCAGCGCCTGGAATTTTCCAGTCACTCGTGGAACGCCTCCTGAAGGGATTGGAGGGGGTGTTGCCTTATTTTGATGACGTGTTAATAACGGGGGGGGGAGTCGGGTTGAATTGGCCAAGAGGTTGGGGAAGGTTCTGACAATATTCGAAAAAGCGGGGCTGAGGCTGCGGAAGGACAAATGCGTCTTCTTCGCAACCGAGGTTGAGTTCCTAGGGTTTTGTGTGACTCCTGAGGGGATAAAACCATCCAAGTCCAAGGTGGCAGCCATTAAGAAAGCCCCCCGCCCCACCTCCAAGCCCGAACTGCAGTCGTTCCTAGGGCTGCTCAACTTTTACCACTCCTTCCTCCCCCGGAAGGCAGCGGTGGCTGAACCGCTACACAAACTGCTAAAGAAAGACCAGGCATGGAAGTGGGGCGAGGACCAGGAGAGGGCATTTAGTGAGCTAAAAAGCCTATTAGCGTCCGATGCCATACTGACCCACTTCAACCCCAAACGCCCAGTAGTCCTGACCTGTGATGCATCTCCAGTGGGGGTGGGGGCGGTGCTGTGCCACGTGTTGGAGAACGGAAGGGAGGCCCCGATAGCATTTTACTCCAGTCCCTGTCCCAAGCGGAGAGAAACTACGCACAGACAGACAGGGAGGCACTAGCAATAGTCGCGGGGACGAAAAAATTTCACGATTTTCTGTACGGCCGCCCCTTCACCATTGTAACAGACCACAAGCCCCTGCTAGGCATTTTTACCGCAGATAAGCCCACCCCACAGATCCTGTCTCCAAGGATGCTCAGGTGGGCCATTTTTCTCAACGCGTATCAGCACGCATTGGTCTACCGGCCCGGGAAAGAGATCAGCCATGCGGACGCTCTATCTAGGTCTCCCCTCCCCCTAACGCCCAGCCAGGTGAGCAAGGGAGAGCGGGACCATCAGGTTCTCATGATAGAGGTACTGGATTCGCCCCCCGTAGTGCCCACCGACATTGCCAAAGCGACAGAGAAGGACAAGACGTTAGCGGCAGTTAGCTCCTGGGTGCAGAAAGGGTGGCCGCATCCTCCCCAGCGGAGGAGTTCGCTCCATTTTTCAGGAAAAAGTTAGAACTGTCCCTAGAGAGGGGGTGCCTCTTGTGGGGGCACCGGGTGGTGATCCCCACTTCCATTCGGCCGCGGGTGCTCAAGCTGCTGCACGTCAGCCACCCCGGCATCGTGCGATCTAAGGCGCTGGCCCGGAGTTACTTCTGGTGGCCCCAGCTGGACACCGACATTGAGCACATGGTCGGCACTTGTGAAAGTTGTCAATGCTCCAGACCAGAGGAGGCCCGCCTTCCCCACAGGGAATGGGACGCGGCTAAGGGGCCGTGGTCCCGGGTGCACATTGATTTCACGGGCCCGTTCAGAGGCACCCTGTTCCTTCTTGTAGTGGACGCTTTCTCCAAATGGTTGGAGGTTATCCCAGTCACGAGCACCTCCTCGGCCCAGACCATTAGGCATTTGCGGAGGCTCTTTTCCACGTTCGGCATACCCAACACGTTAATTAGCGACAACGCTAGTTGTTTCACGTCCTCCGAGTTTAGGGCATTCATGGAGATTAACGCCGTTCGGCATATCACCTCCGCCCCGTTTCACCCAGCCACCAATGGCCAAGTAGAGCGCCTCGTCCGCACCACGAAGGACGCGTTGCGGCGCATGGGCCCCGGGGATCTGAACCTACAAGTCTGTCAGTTTCTGCTAGGGTACAGGGTGACCCCTTTGGCGTCAGGATACTCCCCCGCAGAGCTCTTAATGCGTAGGAAACTGACCACCATCCTTACTAGGCTAGACCCCACGAGGGTGGAGGACAAAGGAAGGAACATCGGGCTAGAGGCCACAAAGAGTTTCAGTGTAGGCGCCCCCGTGCATTGCAGGAACTACGCCAGCACGGGCCCAGCCTGGGTGCCGGGCGTAGTTGTGGAACAAACCGGCCCCGTATCGTACCGCGTGGAAACCAACACAGGGCTCCTGTGGAGGCGGCACGCGGACCAGCTCCGACGCAGGGTCTCCGATGAGCAGGGCACAGACCAAGCAGAGAAAAAGTCAGCGTTAGGGTTCTCCCCCACCCGTTCAGCCCAAGGGGGAGGGAAGGGGGACCACGGGCCCCCACCAAGGGGGGAGGAGGATATCCTCGTAGATACCCTGGGGGATCTTTCCGAGGAGGAGGAACCCGACCCCATACATATCTCGCGGAAGGTCCCCACAAATGCGGATACCCCTACTAAGTTAGATTTTAGTTTCCAGAACCGGGGGGGTTTTTCGGAGTGGTCCCCCACCCGTCCAAGCAAGAAGAGGGGTTTTTCGTTAGTCCCGACTGCCCCCGGCCTGCCCACCATGGAGTTTTTCCCTTCCCCTAAGGCCGCCAGACAGCGGCAAGCCACTAACAAGTCTCCCTCTCCCATTTCAGGACAAGGGACCAGGGAACAAAGAAGCAATAATGCCCCCCGGGGGGGGGCAGCCCTCGTCACGGCCCAAACGCACATGCAACAAGCCATCTTGGCTGAGAGACTTCGTCTCATCCTAGGGGGGAGGGATGTTGTGTTCTGTAAAGCTGTGCCTTTAACAATGTACCTTTACCATGTGTTATCAATGTAACCTTTCTGTGTGCAACATTATAACCATCAGCTGTATCAATGTAAACCTGATAAGGGGACGCGAGCTAGTGACCACCAGAGGGCAGTAGCGAGCGTCCAGCTCTCATGGCTCAGATTCACCTGGTTCAGCAGCGCGGGAAGATTCCCCGCCACCTCTTCACCTGGTCAAGAAGGGCGTGACCTTCTACGACGTCACGCAGGCAGCAACCAATAGTCTGTCGACGAGCCACATTCAAATGTATAGCCAGCTGTATATATTGAGCTAACCATCCGCCATTACCACATGTTCCCCCCGGATCATCATGCAATAAACCTGTGTTAAGCCAACCCTTCGGCTGTTTCATTGTCTTTGGTCCCTTACACTAAAAGATCCCAATGGACTACATTCTTTCTTTCCTTTCCAACTGGCTCTCAGGTGAGTGCATAATGTCATTTCAGGTAGTGAACTGATACCAAGTTTTATCCAGATTTTTCCAAGAGTAACCCAAGATGTTCAAGCCCTATCCCCAAATTCACCTTGGAATTATCTTGGATAGCCCATTTAGATTTTGGACCAAAACCTGATGGAAAGCCACTGCTCCACTGATACTGGAGCTGCCAACATCTACTGACTCATTCTGTAGTGAGGCATTAACAAGACTTCACTTGTATAAGTGGAGGCCCTGATACTTGTCCTACACCTCTACTCCACTGCAAGGATGTATTCACATGCTGCTTGTGTTTGGTGCAGTAACGGAAGTGACAGAGTTGCAGAAAAAGTCATCCATGCATTGATTTAATGGCCATTCATCAACTGCTAAGCTACTGCCATACAAACCTACACAAGCCACAGGAAGTGGATGTGATCACATCAACCAGGCTACCCAATGATATCCTTGATCCCCTTAACTGACAAAAGATGAGATACAAGACAGGGGATGCTTAAAGTGCATCCATTTTGCTTTTGATTCCTTCCATGGCCAGAAAAAATGGCAATCTTATGCAGTTTTAGTGGCATTTTTTGCAAAGGATAAAAAAGTAAAATCCAAAAACTGAATGTCTAAATTATATTGGGTTCAATTTGATTTTGAGGGGTTCCTAGCTGAAACAATTCTGACCCAACAAAACTGAATATTAGTTTCTCTCCTTTTAAAATAATATTTCCTTTGGCAGACGAAATAAATCTGTGTTCTTTACGAATTTCTCTTGAAAAGGCAATTATACTGCTGCTTTTTGAATAGAGAGTTTGATTTGCAATCATAAAGAGGCTCTCCTATCATTACTTCCCATAAACAACAGCTATTTAAAGTTCAACATCAACTTAGCATTCTTCTTGACAAAGCTGTACATTGATCCTGACATGGAGAGTGACAATGTGATGGCATTTTGGATGCTCCAACTGCATTAATGATGTGGTTTGATTTGCAAATGCTCTTCTTACAGAAGCAGACACTGACTCACACACAAAGAGCTGAGAGCAAGGCTTGGCATTTGTTGTCCATGTGCTACATCTTGACTGCTTCATTAACCTTTCTTTATGTAGATATACATTCTGAGTCTGACATGAGTTATTTTTGGGAAATGCATCAAAATTGAGTTTTGAGCAAGGTGCCTGACATAGACCGGAGTGAAATCTGTGGTTCAAATTTGAGCATGTCTCATGCTGTCTTACATGGTAAGATGGTCCAGGACCAGTTTCAGCTTCCTACTGGAGGAAGAAGGTAGAATGAGGAAATCAAATTCCTTTCATACTCTTAGCATACAACCAACTCGCTGCCACCACAACCCACATTCAGAGAGAGCAACCTGGCATTAGAATATCAGAGAGTAAACAAATCAAAATAACAAAAAAGTTGTGGCACCTTAAAGGCTAACTCCTGTATCGTATTTAATTGTGAGCTTTTGTGGATCAAGTCCACTTCATCAGACATAAGAGTAAAACCTCGTGGCATCAATTTATACATGGGTACGGAGGTACACAATAGCTGGACAACCTAACAGAAAAGTTACATTATAGCTCTTTACAACTGACAATAATGGAATATTCCTGGTTGTTATTCAAACTTGCTACGCAAGCTGCCCCTTCAGCTGACCTGCCACTGAAACATCCATGGCTGAAACATTGTGGGGGATGTGTGCTTAGCAGTCTCAAAAGGATGGAAGTCAACTTTGAGCCCATGGGGATTGAACAGTTTTTTGGCTACTGCAATGAATTAAAATACAGTAATACCTCATACAAAGTCCGCTTCATACAACATCGCCTAATTTCTTGAAAAAATTTACCTCATACAAAGTCACTCGACTTTGTATGAGGCATTCAGTTTTTCCCAGGTTGCATTGTTTTTTGGCTACTGCAATGAATTAAAATACAGTAATACCTCATACAAAGTCCGCTTCATACAACATCGCCTAATTTCTTGAAAAAATTTACCTCATACAAAGTCACTCGACTTTGTATGAGGCATTCAGTTTTTCCCAGGTTGCATTGTTCCTGGGCAGTATAAAAGACAGGACACATGCGTGCATTGCTCTTGTGGGTTTTGCACAAGGCAAAGAGTGTTTAGGAGTGGTTTTGAGCATGATTTTGGATTTTTTTGAATTTTTCGTCAGAATTTCTAGAAGCATTCCTGGGATTTTTGCAGCATTCTTCAGGTTCTTGGACAATCAGGGTTGCTTGACATGTTTTTGTAATGTTTTTAGCCTTTAGAGAATGGTTTCTTAAAGTTCTGTCAGTTTCCTGTCTGTTTCCTTGACTTTGCCCCAAAGTCTGTGCTGTTACAGTACAATGTATCTCTATGGAAATGACGTTGTACGAGGCATCGCAGCAAGGATTTGGACGTTGTATGAAGGATCATGGCTAGGATTTTGTGGAACCAAGTTTGGATGTTATATGAGGTATCACTGTAGAGGTTTTTGGTTTGAGTGAGAAAAGTAGTTATTGAGTTCTTTATTTCCTGAGCAGAGCTAGAGAAGCCTGGGAAACAACCTTCAAGGCAGATGCTAGCTAGTTTACTTTTGAATGTAGTCATAACAGGTTGAAAATTGTGAGAATGGAGTTAAGGAGGATGGACAGTGTATGCTGGGGGCGGGGTGGGTGGGTTAGATGTAGCCAAATGTATTAGTTGGCTAGGCCAGGCCAGAGAATATAGTTAGATATATCTTTCTTATTTTATTTTGGGAACGGGGCAGATAAAATGTTCCTTTTTTCTATTTTGTATTTGATCTTGAACTTTTCTATTTTTCCATGTAAATAAACCTGATTGAAACAGAAGTCGTTGTATTTATGACCTAGAGCTTAGGCTGGTGGGAGAAATCCAGTTTCTTTATTTCATTCTTAGCAGTGCTACAGTTAATCTAATTCACACTGCATGTCCTACCTGATCTGGCTGGTTTGTAAGCATAAACAGTCAGTGAAGGTTTACACTTCAGTGCTATATTGCCCTTGTGACTTTGCTGTTCAAATTTCCTCCTCTTCCCATTTCATAATCTGATATATTCCAAGAAAATATTCCAAGATAGAAGGTTTGGAAAAAAAACACAGTTTCAACTTCTTATTTGGCATTTGACATTGTCCAATTTGATGAAAGGTACAAATGGAGACTTCAGAAGACTTCCTGAAGATGGAAAGATTGAGAGGTGAAATGGAGCAAAAATGAATAACAGCCATTTTAAAGGTTGCAGAAAGGAAAAAGCATATTACCACCATTTGTTTTTATGGGAGAAGTAATATGAAAACTGTTCAGCAACCATAGTTAGAGCTGAACAAATCTCATTGTACCTGAAACATACAAAATGGTGAATTAGATATTTTCAACTGTCCAATCATCTCCTCTTCGAAATACTAGATGTCACACAATTAGCATGAACTATGCCAATATATTCTTCTTAAATTAACCAAATTTTGTCAATGACTTTGATGAGAGCAAATTACATCTTAGGTTTTCATCCTTATCCACATTGTGTTTTTGATGGATGAACACTGCAAATGTCCAGGAATAAGAAGAAGTCGTCAACAGCTTCAGGACAAATGCAAAAACCAGGCACAAATGAACGATTATAAGGCTGAATAAAGGAACAAACGAGGACACCAGTAAAAAGAAGTAGCAAGCACAGTTACTGAACCTATAGCAATATTCCTTTACCTCCTCTTACACAATGCCTAGTAATCAAAGATGATGTTTCAGAAATTCAGTGTCTGGTAGCAATAGTATCTCTTATTTTTAGCAAAAAGATACCCCCTTTTCATTATATATCAATAAGAGCCAATTACATTTCTGTAATTTTACGCATATTTTTCCCATTAAAACAATAATCTCATAGGGGGGAAATCACCACCCTGCAGCCATCTCTATCTACTTTGAGACATTTTGTCTTTTCTCTGATAGCCCCCAAGTTCTATTCCACACAACAGGAAGTCATTCAAAGGTAATGTTTGATTATTATTGACCTCCAGTTGAACCAATGGCCTAAAGATGAAAAAGCTCTGGATCTCATTACAAAGCTAATTTCAGAAAAATCAATAAAACCATCTCAGGAGAATATAAATTGATCAAGTATCTTAATAAATGTCAAAAGACTACTCAATAATTACCTTCTCAGCCCATTTTTAAAAATATAGCCAACTGAACTAATGTTTTCTCTTAATAGAAAAATAATGCATTGGCTCTGCCTTGACACATATTTAATAGCTTTTTTTAATGAACAACCTGATAATTGCAGCAACAAGGATTGTTGACAACGAAGTCTAGCACAACAAGATATGATTCACCATTGGGCAGAGCATAAACGTAGTTGTAGATCTATGTTTGCGAAAGCTGCATGCTGTGAATGGCAACAGCACTTTCCTCATCTCTTGCCTTGTGCGCCATTGCAGCTTATGGTGACCCTATGAATTAGTGATCTCCAAAATGTTATTTCAGGTCCCAGCTGCTTATGACCCACGGTGTTTCTTGATTGTAGCAGCCCTTGTGTCTTATTCCCTCTTTCTCTTTTTCTGTTTGTTTCTACTTTTCCCCAGGATTATTTTCTCCTATTTTCTCTCTTGACTGTTTGTGTGTTCAAAGTATGATAGCCTCAGTTCAGTCATTTTCATGAATAGGGAGAGTTCAAGCTTGACTTGATCAATTCTGTTCCAGTCTTGGCCATCTTCTGATTTCTTGGCTGTAGTCTGCATCCTTCATTGTCAACATTAAAGCTATGTAACTGCACTGGCTCAAATGGCTAAGACGCTGACTGGGAGGTGGAAGGTCAGCAGTTCGATTCCTGGGTACTGCAGGATGGAATAAGCTCCTGTCTTTGTCCCAGCTCCTGCCAACCTAGCAGTTTGAAAGCAAGAAATTGCAAGTAGAGAAATAGGGACCAATTTGGTGGGAAGGTAAACAGCGTTCTGTGCGCTCCGGTGTCTAGTCATGCCTGCCACATGACCACAGAAATGTCTGCAGCAGCAGACAGCGCTGGCCCTTTGGCTTTGAAACAGAAATGAGCACTGAACCCTAGAGTCGGATACGACTGGCTTTCGAACAAGGGAAACCTTTACCTTTACTAATTGCTCTGTAGTCATGACTTACATCTTCTTAATACTGTAAGAACTGTAATTATGCTTTTGCATTTTCCTGTTTCACCTTCCACAGTTGTATTTGCATTAGTTGGGGGGGGGGGGATTGCCAATACTGTGGTATCATCTGCATGTTTTAACTGAATTATACTTCATTCACCAATTTTCACTCATTCTTTATTTGAATTAATCTACAGTTTGTTTGTTTTTTTTGCAGTGGTATATTCTGTATACAGATTGAACAATTGGTGGATAACATGCACCCATTTTTTACACAATTGTGTCAATGGGAAACAAAAAGATGAAGGGGCATCAGAAAATGAGATGGCTAGACGTTATTGTAGACGCAATGGGTGGGTTGAGGAGGATGGTGGAGGACAGAGGTGCCTGGTGGGCAATCGTTCATGGGGTCGCAAAGGGTCGGAATCAACTGTGTGACTGAACAACAACAATATTTCATTACATCAAGAGCCCTTTGTCCAAAGCATGCAGAAGAACAATCAAATGTGGCACACTTGTCTCTTTCAGAACAATCAATAACTTTTCATAGTGCACACAAAGGTTTTACTGTAATTTGTAACACATTGATTCCCCTCCCCCACTGAAATTATTTGACACACTCCAGAAGTAAATGTATATTTGCAATCTGATCTCTAGTGCCTCATCTTTTTCATGAACCAGTTTGAGCATCTGGCATTTGTCACTCCACATATAGTAAAAGTCTTTGTTGCAAAATTACATCTCCTCATCTACAGGTACATGCCTTCTAATCAACTCAGTGGCCTAGGTCATGCCCATTGGACACCACCAGCATGTTAGGCCTAAGGGTTTTTCATGGTACAGTACAAAATCCTAAATAACTTGAGACCTGGTTTTATACACGTTTGTAAACAGATAGATAACGTGGTTACTTTTCTTGCCTTTTTCTGAAGTTGGTCCTGTGAGTGTATTAAGGTTCCCTGTGAAAGTACTTTAAACTGTGATGGGCCTGTGCTCACAATGAAAATGGACTGTTTCAGTCCCCCCCCCCCCTCCCAATTGCTGTGATGTATTCCTTTTGGAATCTTTCTTTGTTTCTGTTCCTTAAACATTTTAGTTAAATTGTGTACTGTTCCTCATTGCCATGCTGTTCATATATTATCTGATCATCATATGGAATTATTACATGTATGTGCTGTGTACAGTAAAACCCCTACTTACGCAAAAAGTCCGTTCTGTAGGCTTTTGCTTAAATTGGTTTTTTATGTAACTTGATGCAGTCCATAGGAAAAATGAATTTTTATGTAACTCGAAGCAAACCCATAGGAAATCATATTATGTACATTTATGTAAATCGGGACATTTATGTAAATTGGGACATGGTTTTAGCACAAAATCATTATGTAAGTTGAATTTTATGTAACTTGGGGCATTTGTAAGTAAGGATTTACTGTACTGTGAAAAAATCTATTATAAAGACATTTCTGTAATAAATATTTTTTATAAATAGTGATGCCTCCTTAATTTCCCCAAAGCAAGGATAAATTTGATTGGCAGCAGATTTCAAGCAAATGAAAGGAAGGTTTGTTTATTACGACATCTATTGGCAGAGGATATTGTGAATACTGCCTTTATAATTTGAGTTTAAAAGCCGTGGGAATGGTTCATTGGGAACAGGTCCACAAAGGCCGCTTGCCAAGATGATAGAGAATGCAACCTCATTTTAAACAAGACTTAAACTCACCACAGGAGATATAACAAAATCATCATCCACAACTGTCTTGTGTACTTCCTCCTTTGTCACACATATAGAATCATAGAATTCTAGAGCTGAAAGAGAGCTTCAAAATTATCAAGTGAAGTCTGACCCCATGACAACACAGCAAATACAGCTAAGGCAATACTGATAGACAGTTATCCAACTCTGTTGAAAATCATGCTTTGTAGGAACATCTGTCATGGTTGAAAACAGGTATGGGTAAAAACTTTGATCCAAATTGCCATGACCTGGGCAGGTCTCAATAGTTCCCTAATTCTGTGGTCTAGTTACTTAAACCTCATACAACAATCAAGCTTCAACAACCTCTCTCACCCACACCCAGCAAGAGAATGTGACTTAATTCACATCCCCCTTATTTTGTGATCTCATCCTAATGCAGTCAGAGGTACTGGGGGAAAAAATCTTGGGCAGGACACAAAGTGATATAAAAGACCTGGCCATACCTGTGAAGCGCAGCTCCGGAAAATACAGGACCTGCACAGAACTCTTCTGCACAGAACCCTTCTGCACATGTGCAGAACCCTTCTGCGCATGTACAGAAGGGTTTTGCGCATACATGCATGCACAGTACCTACTGGAAAGTAGAGGATACTTGACATGGACCTGGCCGAAGAGACTCTGGTGGAATTGCAACAGGACCAGCAAGCCGGCAATGGATAACACATTGCTTTAAAAAAAAACTACAAAAGAGATGTAGACAGACTGAACAAACTGGAAATGACTGCAGCAATGTTAAAGGACCAAGAGATAGAGCAACAAAATACCAAACAGGCACTCTAGATATAACTGGCCTAAGAAATAAAACAGAATAAATTTTAGACATAATGGAAAGAAGAGGGATTAAGATAATGGGTCTAGCTGATACAAGACGCAAAGGACATGGGAGCAAGAAAGTCCATAAAGGATACATGCTTACTTACTCAGGAGGGGTCACAGCAAAGGATGGAATGGGCTTTTTGGTACATCCAGACGTAGCAAAATGCATACTAGACATTAATAACAATTCAGACAGCATAATAATACTGAAAAACAAGAGAGGAGAGCAAATGGAAACGGATGTACAAATATATGCTCCATGTAATGACAACTACAAAGAAGAACAAAAGGACCAGTTTTTCAACAAACTATTTGAGGTGATAGAGGAAGTGGAAACAAATAGCATACTCTATGTCAGGAGTTCTCAACCTTTTTAAGCCAGGGGCCGGGTCACGCTTCCTCAGACAGCTTTAGAGGATAAAGGGCCATTTAGCCCTTCCTCCAACACATAGCACTTCCTGGTGCGGTGGAGGCGATGGGGGCCACATGAAATGGCACTGCAGGCCACATCTGGCCCATGGGCCGCAGGCTGAGAATCTCTGCTCTATGTAATAGGAGATTTTAATGGCAGGGTGGGTGCTAATAGTTGTTGTTGTTCAGTCGCACAGTTGATTCTGACCCTTTGCGACCCCATGGACCATTTTCCTCCAAGAACCTCTGTCCTCCACCATCCTCTTCAGCCCGCCCAGCTCAGTGCCCATTGCATCTTCAGTGCCATCTAGCCATCTCATCTTTGGACGCGCCCTTCTTCTCTTGCCCTCCACCTTTCCAAAGAATCAAGGCCTTCTCAAGTGAGCCCTCCCTTTTCATTTGATGTCCAAAGTACTTAGCTTCATCTTCACTATTTGTCCCTCCAATGAACAGTCAGGGTTGATTTCTTCTAATATTGACCTATTTGTTCTCTTTGCTGTCCAGGGGACTCTCAGGACTCTCCTCCAACACCACATCTCAAAGGCATCTATTTTTCTGCGTTCAGCTTTCCTAATGATCCAGCTCTCACACCCATACATTACCACCGGGAATACCATTGCTTTGACTATGCGAATTTTTGTTTTCAAGGTGATGTCTCTACTTTTCACTATATTCCCCAGGTTTCTCATAGCTTGTCTCCCCATAATCAGTCGTCTTTTTATTTCAAGGCTACAGTCGCCATCTGCAATGATCTTAGATCCTAGGAAAGTAAAATCTGTCACTGCTTCTACTTTTTCCCCATCTCTTTTCCAGGGACTGATTGGACCTGTTGCCATTATCTTGGTTTTCTTGATATTAAGTCTCAAGCCAGCTTTTGCAATCTCCTCCTTCAACCCAATCAAGAGGTTCTTTCGGTCTTCCTCACTTTCTGCCATTAGGATGGTATCGTCTGCATATCTCAAATTGTTGATGTTTCTCCTAGCAATTTTGATCCCATGTTGTGATTTCTCCATCCCTGCATTGCACATTATGTGCTCTGTGTATAGATTGAATAAGCAGGGTGATAAAAATTCAACCTTGTCTTACTCCTTTTCCTATTCCAAACCACTCTGTCATTTCGTGCTCTGTCCTAACTGTTGCCTCTTGGTTTGTGTACAGATTTCTCAGGAGGCATATGAGGTGTTCTGGTATTCCCATCTCTTTCATTACTTGCCACGTTTTGTTGTGGTCCACACAGTCAAAAGCCTTGATGTAGTCAATAAAATAAAAGTATACTTGTTTCTGGTATTCCTTTGTTTTCTCCATGATCCAACTATGTTGGAAATGTGGTCTCTAGTCCCCCTGCTTCTTCTGAAACCAGCCTGCACTGCTGGTAGTTCTATCTCCACATGTTGCTGAAGTCTATCCTGTATTATCTTGAGCATTACCTTGCTGGCATGTGGGATGAGCGCAATTGTTTGATAATTTGAGCATTCTTTGGCATTGCCTTTATTTGGGATTGGAACGTACACTGATCTTTTCCAATCCAGTGGCCACTGTTTCATTTTCCAAATTTGCTGACATATTGAATGCTGTAGTTTGATCCCATCATCTTTTAGGGCTTTGAAAAATTCAACTGGGATACCATCATTTCCACTAGCTTTATTGTTTGCAGTGCTTTTTAGGACCTTTCTGACTTTACTCTCCAGAATGTCTGGTTCAAGTTCAAATTTCTCATTATTGTTATTATCAGGAGTGTTGAGGTCCTTTTTGTAGAGTTCCTCTGAGTACTCTTGCCATCTTTTTTTATCTCTTCTGCATCAGCTAACTCATTTCCATCTTTGTCCCTCTTATCATTGTCATTTTTGCTTTAAAAGTTCCCTTGATTTCCCCGTTGTTGTTTTTTTGAAAAGATCTCTAGTCCTGTCTCTTTTGTTGTTTTCCTCTATTTCTTTGCACTGTTCTTTTAGGTAGTTTCCCTTATCTCTCCTTGCTTTTCTTTGAAATTCTGTGTTCAAGTGATTGTATTTTTTCCTTTCTCCTTTGACTTTTGTGTTCCTTCTTTCCCCTGCTATTTTAAGAGCCTCCTCAGACAACCACTTTGCTTTCTTACACTTCTTTTCTTTTGGTATGGTTTTATTTGCTGCTTTCTGCCTGATGTCCCGCATCTCTGTCCATAATTCCTTTGGCACTCTGTCTATTGAATCTAAGCCATTAAATCTGTTCATCACCTCCACCGTGTATTCTTTAGGGATGTTGTCTAGATTATAATTGTCTGGCCTACTTGTTTTCCCTATTTTCTTTAGTCTAAGCCTGAATTTTGTGATCAGTAGGTTGTGATCTGAGCCACAGTCTGCTCCAGGTCTTGGTTTATGCTGACTGTATGGAGGTTCTCCATCTTATACTAATAGAAGAGAGTACAAATAATTCATTGGTCCAAATGCTGCTAAGAACAGTGAAAAGAATGAGAACAGACAAAGGATGCTAAAGTTATGCAACCAATACCAGCTCTTTATTACCAACACTTTTCCCCTAAACAAAGATTCACAACGTTACACATGGTATAAATCAATGGTTCCCAACCAACGGCCCATGGTCCAGATGCGGCCTGTGGTACAATTTCATGTGCCTCCCCCAACCCTCCAAGGGTATTTGAGAAACAAAATGGCTACCCCCTTTGAAGCTGTTGGGACAAAATGGCCACCCCCTCATGTGGATAGGGCATAATGGTTTTCCAGCCCTTGAAGCTGACAGAGAGTGTGACCCAGCCCCCGGTTTGAAAAGGTTGGGAACCCCTGGTATAAATGGAATGATATCACACATGTAAAGTCTTATCACGGCTGTCATTCCAAGCATGCAGATCAGGCATAAGGAACTGGTAACACCCCTTTGAACTCTTTGGAAGTGTGTTTGTCTATTTCTAGCTCTTGGCTTGACTGAAATTATGTGCTCTGCTTAGAATGGGGCTAATCCAAAGAAAATGTGAGTGGCGCTCACTAATGTTTTAGAGGTCACTAGTTTTAAAGCAATTTACTATTTACTTGGGAAGTTTGAGGCAGAGGCCAGAAAGCCTTCACCATGAAGACCACAGAAGAAAGGCACAATATCTGTGCCAAGTTTCTTTTCATTCTTTGTTCATTGGAAATTGTGCTTTTTACTAAATGTTGTGAAGATTAGGGAGCATTAAGATTTATTTATTTATTATTAAGTTTATACCCCACCTTACTCGCACATGTGCGACTCAAGGCAGCTACCAGCAAAAATAAATACAATATAAAGTACAGATATAATATGCATTGCAGGCGCACCCCCCAAAGAAAGACTCAGACACCGGTATATGGATAAAGGCATTGGACCACTTTTATTGAATAATGCCCTAGTCCGAATTATAACTTTCAATTGGTACTCATCCAATTATAATTCTTAAGGCAAGCAGGCCGCAGTAACACTGGTAAGGTTCCTCCCAAAATTGCCAATGGCAATTGGCTACAATGTATCCATTTGTATCAATTTGTTTGTTGACACAAACAAATTGTTGACCGTAGTCAATAAACTATCTACTGACCCCACCCTCTGACGTGTATCCGTCAAATCACGGGGTGATGCATGCTGAAAAGCTCCTGCCATCACCCATTGCCTGGTTCGTCGTTGACCGGTCAACGTTATTACACCTGTACCTGTCTAAGTGTTGGCCAGTCAATTGCGAACCTGCCGGATACCTATGGGTCATAAATCTTTACCTTACCAGTGCTACCCGCCACACGGGGAGCCTTCAATGAAGACTCACCGCCCCCCCCCCCAGACCGTCAGCTCGGTCAACAGGCCTGCTTGCAAATCTTCCAAAAAGAGGTTCATACTTCTAGCCGACAGGTGGACCCCATCCCCTGCATAAAGATCATAATTTTGTAAACTAATGGTGGGGTGTCGGATGACCATCCCCAAACCTTTGTCTGCCAAGAACCGGGCAACTGCCCTGTTCACCGAGCGGCGAGCACGGTCAAGGGCACGGAGGTCAATACCTCCCCTATAAGCGTGACGTGGTATGATGTCCGACCATAGCAGCCTTGTGGACGGCCACACATAATGCAAATAAGCTAGGTCACTGCAAATCGTGAATTTTAAAGAAAGGCCAGTGACCTGGCCGAGGTCATTGCCCCCGAGGTGCAGTACAAGGACATCAGGCGGTTCAGCATCCCTGATGGAGAAAAGGAATGGCAACAGTTCCCGCCATCTCATTCCACGCTTACCGTACCAACATATGCATGCGGCTGCACGCAGTCCAAGCTGGGGTCCCCACTCTGTCGCCGCAGCATACTGTGCTGCCCAGTGCACGTAACTGTGGCCCACCAGCCATACTGCCACCGGTGTGCGGGGACACACTGGGTCTGTAAGAGCAAAAAGAGAACAGTGACTTAACTGGTACTCATGCCTGAAGAGGGCGAACATATAATGCGAAACGCATAGATCCCCATCTTCCCATACGGCGTATATCAGCCTCAGAGTACCCAAATGCAGCCGCAGTTGAAGCAGCACCTATCCTAAACAAATGGGTGCCGTAACGAGCCCATGGGAGGCCAACACTGGATAGTGCCATACCGGTCACCTTCCAAAATTGAAATTTAGTAAGGGGAGACCCATCCTGGTGGCAGAAAAACGGGCCAGGGTGCGTGCCACGCACTGCCAAGAACTCCTGTAGGGCACCAACCGGACAGATGTCTGCAATGGAACATCGTAGCAGTCTAACTCCACTGCCTACGCCGTGCTGATCAACTTTTGAGGACCGTATCCTCAACTGAGCCCACTCATTAGAAACATAGACATCGTCAAGTTCCAGTGCCCTACGAGTCGCATCCGCCTTAGACAGTAGTACCAACTCACTGATGTGGAGCGCTCCAAAGAAGGCCACCGTGGTAGCCGCATGAAAAAGAGCCGCCTCATACCTGTCAAAACATAGGTTATGCCAGCCTCGTGCAAGGTGGGTAAGCACCCCTGGGGAAATTGGGTGACGAGTGTCCGGGCGGCGGCCACGTTCCCGTGTCCACCCCTCCAAAACATGTCGTATGCGGAAATCATTCATGCTGTCAGCAAAACCCCTCACCTTGGCAATAAATGCCAGTGCTGACAGCCTGGATGCTATAGTGCGGGGAGCGAGGCCCTGACTGTGTAAATAAACCATGAATTGTAAAACTTGTTCCACTGGAATGGGCCACACTTCGGGCAACCGAAGTTGCACACAAAAATTTATAAATTGAACGAAAGCATGATGATACGCCTTACGCGTGTGGGGCGCCAAGGACATGCCGATCGCCCAGTTCACCTCTCCTTGCCAAATGTCCAAATCTCGGCCGGGATGGCGAGGGGAATGCCTCTGCGTCCGGAGCCAAGGCGCGGAACCGGGGGATCTGCAGGTGGGATAAAGCATCGGCAATATCATTATTAATGCCTGGTACATGTCTGGCCCTAAAAAGCACATTCAGGCGTAGGCTACGTAACACAAACTGGCGAACTAAAGCCATCACCCTGGGTGATTTAGACGTCTGAGCATTGACAATGTGCACTACCGCAGCATTGTCACACCAAAAGTGAACCACAGAGTCGGCCCACTCCTCGCCCCATAGCATCAAAGCTCCCAGGATTGGAAAAAACTCAAGGAATGTAAAATCGCGGAGGCGATCCGTGCCCCGCCATGCTGGAGGCCATTGGCCATAAGCCCACCTCCCCTGGAAGTAAATCCCATATCCCAGGGAGCCGGAGGCATCCGACTGTACTTGAAACCTAGGGGAAACTAAAAGGTCGGATCTCCAAAAGGAGACCCCGTTGAAGTCCCGCAGGAATGTGAGCCAAACCAAAAGGTCAGCCCTCATGCCCCTGGTCAGTCGGACCCTATGATGGCGCCTTGACAGGCCAGACATGGCATCACATAGGCGCCGAGCAAATGCCCTGCCAGGCGTAACCACCCTGCAGGCAAAGTTAAGATGGCCATGTAGCACCTGAAGCTCATGAAGTGACACTTTACGTTTGGCCAGCAAGGCCAAAACCATTGCGGAGATCCGGGTGACCTTATCGATCGGTAACCGGGATGCCTGTGCGACCGTGTCAATTTCAATACCCAGAAATGTGAGGGTAGTGGATGGGCCCTCGGTCTTTTTGGGCGCTAAAGGGACACCCAGTTCCTGCATTAGCGTCTGAAATGTGGTGAGGAGACGCGTGCACGTGTCCAAGCCCCGTTCACCCCCGAACAAAAAGTCATCGAGGTAATGGGCTACAGACCGAGACCCGGACCTGTGAACATGGCCCACTGAAGGAAAGTGCTAAAATGTTCAAATGCTGAACAGGATATAGAGCAGCCAAAAGGCATGGCCTTATCTACATAAAACTTCCCTTGGAATCTAAAACCCAATAGCTCAAAGTCCTCCGGGTGCACTGGCAACAATCGGAATGCCGATTTAATGTCGCATTTTGCCAGGAGTGCACCAGGACCACAAGAGCGCACCATTCGCAGGGCTTGGTCAAAGGACGTATACCTAACCGAACAAAGGTCATCAGGAATAGCATCATTGACAGAATAACCTGCCGGGTACGATAAATGGTGGATTAAACGAAATTCCCCCGGGGCCTTTTTGGGTACCAACCCCAGAGGGGAGACCTTCAGGTTGGGAAAGGGTGGTACAGAAAAGGGGCCTGCCACCCTCTTGGCCTCAACCTCCTTAGCAATACTCAGGGCAGCCACCTCTTCTCTACCCTTCAGGGACAGTAAATTGGGTGCATCTTGGGGTCCCTGCACTCCTTTGAATGGGATTAGGAAGCCCCACTGAAAACCCTCGAGGAGGTACCTCGCGTCCTCTCTCCTTGGATAAGTTGAGAGCCATCACTCCAACATATACACATTAACTGGGGAGGGGGCCTTTTGTCTGGCTAGCTCCATCAGCAGAAGCTCTGCCCGCTCCCTGTCCACCTCTACCTCTGCCCCATGACCCACCGGCCCGTGGGCACGCGGCGGCGGCGTGGGGGCCAGCGCAAGAGGGACACTCGTGTTTGTATCGGCACTGCCTCTTATTGCACACGCCGTTAGCCGAGAAGCTCCAACACAGCAAGCGGGCTGGAACCCCCTGCCCCGCTGGCTGGTGGGAAGCCTGCGTTGGAGCAGCTCGCTGCACGGCATGGCCACAATGGTACCTATCCCCAGGCGCCGGATGCGTGGGGGTCATGTACAATAGCCACAATTTCTGACAGGGCTCATCCCATCTCATCTCCGGGTGCAAGGGCACCCTCATTCTAAATTCCTCATCGTAAGCCAACCACGATGGGCCAGGAAAATCCACCATTGCCCTGTAAATATTGTCCCAATATTGGACCATAGGAATGGCCAGGTCAGGCCAGGCCCTAAGGTACACCGCCATATAAATAAGATATGCGGGCAACCAGTTGGCCCAGGTGCGTGGTGGCTTACGACGGCGGGACAGCTCTTTGTCTCTGTCGTCCTGTCCCTCTCTCTCCTCCTTAGTGGGCTCACGGTTCAATAGGGAGAATATATCCACGTACTCCCCCCGCCAAATCTTTTCCCTCGTGACCTGGGACAAATGATCCAAGGGGCAATGAATAACCAGCCGTCGGCAAGGCCGTCACCGGCACATGAGGTACACGGGGCATACGCAGCGGAACCTGGACAGTCCCTGCGATGCCCGGCACTGCCCTGGGGGCGGAAACCCCCACCCCCAACGTTGTACCAGTATGGAACCAAGGGGCACTGGGATAGGCTGGCAACTGATGCCCACTCGCCTCGACTTGACGAGGCCACGGCCACTGAACCCCACCATTGGAAGTGGACTGTGATGTGGGTGCATTAACTTGAACCTGATACTCACTAGGTGCACCCCCGTGAGCCACCCCCACTGGGGGTTCCGGCCCACGGCGGGCGTCAGAGCTCGCGACCGGAATCGAGCTCTGGGGCCACACCTGACCACTCTCCTGCTGTAGCTCTGGACGAACAGGGAGCTGCGAGACACCGGCAGGCGCAGGCCGGAGCGTCTCAAGCAGCTCAACCCGGCTGGCCACTTGTTGCAATGTGGCGGCCGTCGAGGTAGCCGGTGAACACGAAGGGCCCCCGGCAGAGAGTGAAGGGCCCCCTGTCATGGAGTTGTGTGCAATCCCCAAGGATGCCTCAAGCACAGCTAAACGCGTTAGCAATGCATCCACTGCCACAGATCCCCCAGTATAAAGTGGGCCGGGTGGGCCGGACGGCCCACCAGGCATTTGACCAGGAACCCCAAAATGAGAGCCTGGGCCCGAATAGGGCCATGCCCAAAACTCCGGCCCATGAGGGGCCGGAGGGGGAACGTGCTGTGAACCAGCACCGGGCCCTCCCCCGCTGACCTGACCCATGGCCGGCAACTGCGAGCCGAGGGCCGAAGCCCCTGAAGGGCCGGTTGAAGGCTGGCCAGCTGAGGGCCAAGCACCAGCCTGCATCACCCCACCGGTATCGGTGGGGGTAGTGCTCTGCCACGTGGGCGCAGCCCTGGTCCTCCGACCTGAGGGCTGCCCCCCCGCGCTGCACAGGGCCGGCAAAAGTCCTCCTCGTTGGCCGCGGTTTCGTCGCCGGGGCCTTCCGTTTGGGAGGCATATCCGTAGAAATAGCAGGATCCCTGTCCAGGGATCAACCTAAGCCAAAAAGCACAGAGCAGCCAGCAAGCCAAAGGCTCTGTGCAACTCCTTCCTTCCCAGCCGGGAAAGCCAAGGGCTAAAGAGCCGAAGAATCGAAGGAACAGCGACGGAGAAAACTTCTCCTCTCCGTCGCTATTTTAAAATGGTAGCTCGGCTGCCTCGTGGCCACCCCTTTTATAGAGGGGTGGCCATGCCCCCTAACTCACCCGGATGTCTGAGTCCGGGGGGGGCCCACAAAGAGCGCGGCGGCCATTTTGGCGCCGCGCTTTCAATATACAATATTACATGAAATATATACAAAAATACAACAAAGCAAAATTACAAAAAGGTACAGTGATAATAATAGTAATAATGCAATTCACAATATACTTTACAGAAAATATCAGTCACAATAAGGTATAGCAATAATACAATTCAAAATGTCATCCCAACAAACAAAAATACCTCAAAGAAGTAGCTCACAAAGATACTTTACAATGTGCAAAGCTCTCTCACATGACGGGGCCACAGGGATGTCACAAGGTTAGCAATAGGAATGACACTTCTATTCCGCCCTACAATGCTTAGTACATTATCTGGTCAGTTCACATGGTAATTAGCATTTTGCCCCCAACATGTTGGGTACTCATTTTACTGACCTCAGATAGATGGAAGGCTGAGTCAACCTTGATCCCTGTTAGGATCAAACTCACAATAAGTTTTGATACATAAATCAAATATAAACCTTTTAATTAAAAAAACCCTCCTTTCAGGAGAGCCAAGCTCAGAAGATTCTGCTGGGGAAATCCTGTTTGACATCTAGGCTGTGATTTGTGAGATAGGGGGAGCAGTTTCCCCCCCTCTATGCTGTTTAACTGTTGCATGAAACTGCTTGGACAGGTCATTTGGGGTTTGGAGCCACCAGGATGTAGACTATACCCAAATATATCTATCCTTTATATCTACAGTAATTATAAGGAAGCTGGCACCAGGTCATTGCCCCAGGAGTCCAACAGAAATTGCACACTTCAAGGGAAGAAATCAGAATCCCATGTCTGTCACAGCTGAAATCGTATCTCAATAAAGAGTTAAACTCCAAAATGAAATCAGACAATTGTTTCCAATCATACATATGCAAATTCATCTGGAAATCAAGGTAATTTTCAATGTTGCAATAATTCAAGGCAACATCAGTGAATTTATTGATTACAGTGCAACTCTTCCAGATTAGACGGATTAGCCAGCTGCATGGCATTGCCCTGCAGATGCCTGAGCACACTCACAATGCTTTCCACTCTTTCCAACCCCTCTTCTATAACATATGTTTCATATATATTAATGATAATTCCTTCACAGTTCTTGGGAAAATCTTTGAGCCCATTGAATACCAGATAACTTCTACAATAAAGGATCTTTCCTTATATTAGAAAAGCAACCATTGAAATCAAACCCTTTAAAACCACAAATCTGTACGTTACACTTAAAGAATGGAGAAGCAGAGCAGTAACTCCAAGTTATCTGTGAAAGCAGGATTTTGGAACATTGCCCTGCCCCGAGTATTTAGGCA
Organism: Bradypodion pumilum; assembly: GCA_035047305.1. Classification (NCBI taxonomy): domain Eukaryota; kingdom Metazoa; phylum Chordata; class Lepidosauria; order Squamata; family Chamaeleonidae; genus Bradypodion; species Bradypodion pumilum. The sequence goes on from JAWDJD010000002.1 coordinate 380,077,966, forward strand.
ACATTCTGGATCAAACTTTGTTCTACCAAAAAATATTGTCTAAACACCAGACAGATGGTTGGCCCCTGAAATAACATACAATGGAACCTTGGTTAACAAACAGTTTGGTTAACATAAAAATTGCATAACAAAAGAAAATCCACAGAAAATAGTGACTCAGTTTACAGATTTTTTTGAATGGATTAATTGGTTTTCAATGCATTCCTATGGGAAACTGCATTTCAGTTAATGTATTTTGGTTTTCAATGCATTCCTATGGGAAATTTGGTTAAAGTAATTTTCACTGTAAGAAACATCCCGGAGAACACATTAATTACGTTAGCCAAGGTACAGCTGTACTTTGGAAAGTGGCTGAGTCAGACTAGGATGCACACCTACAAACAATAAGAGTAATCATTTTGTCCTTGTGCTAATCCATAGCAGAATCTGCCAGTGCTGTGTCGTAGCAATCAGTATCAATCACTGCGTGCACGCCAACCTTCAACGTCTGGGGTGGCCGGTGTGGGTAACCAGCAGCCCGCCTTGGGGTCCTTGCCCCCAAAAAGGGACTGCAATGCCCCCCCGCCAGCAAAAATGACCAGGGGAGGTGACTGTGCATGCACGAGAATCCATGCATGCGCCTAACCCTGCCTTGTGTTCCAGGCTGTGGCACATGCGCAAAATTCCACACGGGATGGGCTCATGTCTCTCCTTGGCCCGGGTAGGGTACCCACAGGCAATGCCCCCTAGCTGCCTTACCTTTTTGTCTGCTGTCATTGTGGCCGCTCTCTCAACCCTGCTGTGAGGTGCCATCTCAGCCTGACTCTGGCCACTGCCACCGGCCTCTCCAGCGACTATAGTCAGTGGGTAGCCATCACAGCCTGGCCCCTCCAACCTCCCATGGGTTGTGTCAGGCAGAAGGGAGGCTCTATTTGGGCTGGTGGTCAGAGGACCCATTGGGGGGGGGCAGAGGCCTGCGGAAGGTGGCAGCCTGGTCCTGTCCCCCGCCTGCCCCCTGGCTGTGGGTTCTTCCTTCCCCCCAAGGCATGCCTCAGGAGTGCAGAGGAGCCATGCTATGGTGGCCGCCTGCCAACAGTAGTCACTGGGGCAGGAGTGGCCGTAATGGCCGTAATTGCCACTGTCCGTACTGGTGGCTAGGCCATGCACCACCACCACCTGGAATGCCAGGCAGACTTTGACGCAGGTGTGGAATTTAGTGCATGTGCCACAGCCTGGAACACCAAGCAGGGTTAGGTGCATGCATGGATTCTCACGCATGCACAGTCACCTCCTCTTGTCCTTTCTGCTGGCTGGGGGGTGATGTTGCAGCCCCTTTTCAGGGGCAAGGACCCCAAGGCAGGCTGCCAGTTACCCATGCTGGCTACCCCAGACGTTGAAGGTAGGCGTGCACGCAGTTTCCAGCGCAATCAGTGCAGGGGTGTCGCTTTGTATGAGGGAGCCCTGTGAATTCACGGAGCCCCAGATCTGGTCAGCTGGGAATTGGTTGAGCTATGGCAATGACATCACAATCCCCCCGGTTGGCTTTCCTCCCTTGCTTTTTCTCCTGTTGGTGGGGGTGTCCCCTTTGCAGAATGATTTAGGATGTGTACCCCTCCCCATGGGGCTTGGCACCCCTGCAGTGACAATCTCTTTTGCCCAAGGTACGTATGTGCCGAGTTTCAGTGCAATCGGTGCAGGGGTGTGGATTTGTATAAGGAACATACAGCACTGGACCTTGATTTTAGTTATATAGATAGGTATAGGTATAGGTGTCAGGCAATCAGTAATAATCCTGCATCATTCCTTAAGAAGTCCTCTTGTTTGGTCACCTTCTGTTGTGTATGGATTGTAATGTGCCTTTAAGTAAATGCAACCACACGAATGAGTGAATGTAACTATCTCTAAAAGTAACATTGTAACCTTCTGTATTAGGACGCGAGCTAGTGACCACTGGGGGCAGTAGCAAGCATCCAGCTCACATGGTACAAATTCCTCAAATGCCTACAGCCATGGGAAGATTCCCGCCACTGCCTCACCTGGACAAGAAGGGCGTGACTAAGGGTGACGTCACGCGGAGCTCCCTCTGGTCGTTCTCAAGGAGGGGGCCTGTTGCCTCCTGGGGACACAATGGTTTAAGGCCCTGTGTTTGTTCATAGGGGGTGTGCATACTGTCGGAACTGATCCAATACAGGAAGTATGTAACACGCATCCTGAGGTATTCAAGAAAGGACTCGGAAAATTCAAGGGGCCCCCAGTTGCATTCGACCTGGACCCGGAGATCCGGCCGATAAGGCTCAAACCACGAAGGGTGCCATTTGCACTAAAGGACAAAATAGAGGCGGAACTGGACAAGTTGGTGGGCCAGGGAATTCTAGTCCCAGTCGATTCTGCGGAGTGGGAAACTCCTATTGTAACAGCGTTAAAGGCTAACGGGGAGGTTCGAATTTGCGCTGATTATATATGCACCATCAACAAGGCAATACGCCCAAATGCGTATCCGGTGCCGGTAGTCAGCCACTTGTTGGCCAGGTTACATGGGGGAAAGTGTTTTGCGAAGTTAGACCTGGCACAGGCTTACCAGCAACTTATGGTAACCCCAGCTGCAGCTGCTGCACATATGATAGTCACCCACAAAGGGGCTTTTAAGGTGATGCGCCTACAGTTTGGCATAAATTCGGCTCCAGGCATCTTCCAATCATTAGTGGAGCAACTTTTGAAGGGTTTGGAGGGGTCTTGCCATATTTTGACAACGTTTTGATAACAGGGGGGAGCGAGTCAGAACTGGCCGAAAGGCTAGACAGGGTACTGACCGTATTCAAGAAAGCGGGTTTGAGGCTGCAGAAAGACAAATGTGTGTTCTTCGCAAAAGAGGTAGAGTTCCTAGGTTTCCGGGTAACCCCAGTTGGTATAAAACCCTCTGAGTCAAAGGTGGCCACTGTTCAAAATGCTCCTCGCCCCACCACAAAACCTGAGTTGCAATCGTTCCTGGGGCTCCTGAATTTTTACCATCCCTTCCTGCCTAGGAAGGCATCGGTGGCGGAGCCACTTCATAGATTATTAAAGAAGGACAAGGTTTGGCGATGGGGCGAGAGTCAAGAGAGAGCATTCAATGAGCTGAAACAACTCTTATCCTCAGAGGCCATCCTGACCCATTTCGATCCCAAGAAGCCAGTGGTTCTGGTATGCAATGCCTCACCAGTGGGGGTGGGGGCGGTCCTGTGCCACGTGTTGGAAAGTGGGCGGGAAGCCCCAGTGGCGTTCTACTCCAGATCCCTGTCAAAGGCAGAGCGTAACTATGCACAGACAGACAGGGAGGCACTTGCAATAATCGCTGGAACAAAGAAGTTTCACGACTTTCCATATGGCCGCCCTTTCACCATCGTGACTGTCCACAAGCCCCTGCTAGGCATTTTCACTGCAGACAAGCCCACACCACAGATTCTGTCCCCCAGAATGCTGAGATGGGCCATTTTTCTAAACGCCTACCACAGCACGCTGGTTTATCGCCCCGGAAAGGACATAAGCCATGCGGACGCACTCTCGAGGTCACCTCTGCCTCACGTGGGCAACCCCACGTGTGAAGTGGAACAAGATCACCAAGTGCTCCTGATAGAGGTTCTGGATTCACCGCCAATAGTACCCGCGGAAATCACCAAGGCAACAGGGAGGGATAAGATGTTGGCCCTAGTGAGTTCATGGTTGCAAAAAGGGTGGCCAACGTCTTCCCCAGCAGCAGAATTTGCCCCATTTTTTAGGAAGAGGATAGAACTGTCCACGGAGAAGGGTTGCCTCCTTTGGGGACAGCGGGTGGTCATCCCTGAATCTTTGAGAGCAAGGGTGCTCAAGCGACTGCATGTCAGCCATCTGGGGATTGTTCGCTCAATAGCCAGGAGCTATTTTTGGTGGCCCCAATTAGATGCTGACATAGAGCACATGGTGAGCACTTGCGAGAGTTGCCAAAGCTCTCGGCCCGAAGAGTCCCGACTTCCGCACAGAGAATGGGACGCAGTCAAAGGGCCGTAGTCTCGCCTGCACATAGATTTCACAGGTCCCTTCAGAGGTTCATTTTTCCTCCTCATAGTGGATGCTTATTCCAAATGGTTAGAAGTTATCCCAATGGCAAACACCTCATCAGCCGCAACCATTAAGTAATTGTGCAAGGTGTTCAGCTCATTTGGTATACCCGATGTGCTTGTGAGTGATAATGCGAGTAGTTTCATGTCCGCCGAGTTCCGGGCATTCATTGACATAAATGCCATCCGGCACATCACCTCTGCACCTTTTCACCCAGTGACAAACGGACAGGTAGAACGCCTCGTGCGTACAACAAAGGAAGCACTGAGGTGCATGGGCCCCGGGGACCTGAATCTACAGCTATGCCAATTCCTGCTGGGTTATAGGGTGACACCGCTGGCTTCAGGTTACTCGCCCGCAGACCTCCTCATGCACAGGAAGCTGACCACGATACTGACTAGGCTAGATCCCACAAGGGTGGAGGATACTGGGAGGAACATAGGGATAGTGGGCACCAAGAATTTCGAAATAGGCGCCCCGGTCCATTGCAGAAATTACGCAACCGCAGGACCAGCCTGGGTCGCGGGGGTTGTCATTGGCCAAACTGGAACTGTGTCGTACTGCGTTGAGACCAGCACGGGTCTACTCTGGAGGTGACATGCAGACCAACTCTGGCGACGGGTACCCGGTAGTCAGGGTGTGGAAACTGCGCATCAGAACTCAGCGTTAGGGTTCTCCCCCACCCATTTAGCCCAAGGGGGAGAAGAGGGGGACTGGCGGTCCCCACCAAGGGGGGGAAGAAATGAGTTTGTCCCCGCAGATATCCTGGAGGATGCCCCCATAGATATCCCAGAACATGAGTTTGACTTTGAGTTACAAAACCGGGGGAATTTTTCGGAGTAGTCCCCAACCCGTCCAAGCAAGGAGCAGGGTTTTTTGTTAGTCCCCAATGCCCCTGGTTTTCCCACAATGGAGTTTACCCCTACCCCAAAAGCTGCAGAACCGCAGCAAGTCGCTAACGAGTCTCCCTCTCCTGTTGCAGGACAAGAGCTCAGGGAACACAGAAGCGATAGCTCCCCTGGGACAAGCCAGCCAGCCTTATGCCCAAAACGCTCATGCAACAAACCACATTGGATGAGAGACTTCGTCTCATCCTAGGGGGGAGGGGTGTTGTGTATGGATTGTAATGTGCCTTTAAGTAAATGCAACCACACAAATGAGTGAATGTAACAATCTCTAAAAATAACATTGTAACCTTCTGTATTAGACGCGAGCTAGTGACCACTGGGGGCAGTAGTGAGCATCCAGCTCACATGGTACAAATTCTCCAAATGCCTACAGCCGCGGGAAGATTCCCGCCACTGCCTCACGTGGACAAGAAGGGTGTGACTAAGGGTGACATCACGTGGACAGTAGCCAATGAGCTACCGAGGAGCCACATTCAAATGTATAGCCACTGTATATAATGAGCTGTTCGTCCGCCATTACCACATGTTCCCCCTGACCATCATGCAATAAAGATGAGTTAAGCCAGACTTTGGCTGTTTCTATTTTCTTGGTTCTTGAACACTAAACTTTCCCAATGCATTAATGAGAAATGAGGATTGATATCTTATTCTGCTTGAGTATAAATGTTTAGCCACAAATCAAGGTTGCATAAAATTGCCATGATTATGCAACATTAAAACACAGCCCCTTTCTGTCTCTCTTCTGCCTCCTCAATTAGTGTACTAAAATGAACTAGAATGTCAGGGTCAGCTAATCCATCAGCTGCATCCTAGCTCACTTTACCTTAGCTGGTTTTGCCGCACCTTAACTGTTCCTGCCAAAATAGGACACAGCATGATCAGAATTAGTCAATGGAGCATAAAATCATCCATGTGGGCAGCAATGCAAGGATGCAGGGACTAGATGCAAGCTATCAATCAGGCTGAAGAGCAGCCATGCTTCCGTGCACATTTTCAATTGTTTTGTTTCTTGCTTACAGCACTCACTTCACTCTTAGCTATTATCCAGAGGCTGGTAAGCTTGGATAGCTCATTTAGTGTGCTTTGCTGAAGATTATATTCTCCCTCTCTCCCCGAATTTATTGAGAAACAACTTCCATATTGCACTCACACCCACACCACACCACACCACACCACACCACACCACACCACACCACACATACAACAGCCCAACTAAACTATAGGAAAGAAAATGTTCCCCGCTTTTCAACATTATGGCTGTGGTCAGTGCTCAAAATGCCATTGAATGAAGTTTTTAACTCATTTTGCAGACAAACTGGCAGCAAAAGGTCACAGGAGGTGTAATGAAAGAAATATGAGACTTCTATGCAGTGGTGGGCTCCAAAAAAAATTACTACCACACTGTGGGTTTGGTATGGTGGGCATGGCCAGGGGGGAAGCCCTGCGTTGCACCCGAATTAGGACTACTTTATTTCAAAACTTGGATGGGCGGGGCCAACCAGAATTTCTGCTACCGGTTCTGGCAAACTGGTGTGAACCTGCTGATGCCCATTACTGCTTCTATGTATCTCTCTTTCATAATTATGTTATTTTTGTTTTAGAAGTGTCCTTTCACCAATCACAGAAAGAACATTAATTACATGAATTATAGCTTTTCCCCCTGTTTTGGGATCTTTTGTTCCAACAAGAGAGGCCAATTCCTAGCCTACAGCATTGAAATCAATAATCTGACTTTGCCATTTTTTTTTTTTTTTTGCAAGGATGAGACCTTCATAGAGATTCAGAAATACACAAATATTGTTATGGACCAAATGAAGGATCAGGCTAGAGTGTCACCAAAGGCATAGCTATCAAGTGTCCCGTATTGGCCGGGAAACTCCCGTATTTTACCCTTTTCCCCGCCATCCTCCCATTTAGTTAGACTGCAATGCCCTAATGCCGCCACTGGAGGGCTGCACAGGATAAGCATAGCTGTCAAGTTTCCCATTTTGGCTGGGAAATTTCCCTCATTTTCAAATCCAAAACTTGACAGGTATGACCAAAGGACACAGGCAGTTGAGCTCTAACCTGTATGCCCTATACTTGGACACTGCGAGTCAAGAGGTCTGTGCATATCCCTAGTCATTTGCATAAATCCTTGTGTACCACTGCTCCCCAATCTCATAGTCAGAGGCAGGTATTGGGGGAGGTGGTTGTGCACTCTTTCTTTACCACCACTATCTTGGATCTATAATAATGACAATCTTGGTAGATGATTTAAAGTGAATCAGCACCTGTTCCCAAATGACAAGACAAGCACAAAAAACATTGTGGGTATGATCAAAGGGCAGGTCATTAAGAGTTAAAACACACTGTCCCACCACGTCATTCTAGTGCTTCAGATTTTATCCTCCTCATGACATGATATCTCATCTACAAATGTATGAACATACATATGTCAATTGATATTCCATATAGGTCCATGTGAATAAATCTTAGAAGGGAAGTGCATGCATTGAAATACAAATAATTTATCAAATCCACTCATGGTTTTAAAAATATATATTCCTTTTTCCTTTTCCTTGTTAAAAATTTCCTACTGAGAACAGACCCAGTAACCAGTACATATGTGCTGGATCTGTGAACTGTTATTTAATGAGAAAATGTCCTTGGAGCATCACATTCACAATGCATTTGCACACCCTGCAGACAGTGACAGATCTTGCTCCTCCTCTATTTTTAGAGTAAAAATAGTTACTATAGTTAGCACTGCCAGACCCCATCTCCTTCTTGGAGGAAAAGATGGAGGGACCTACAGTATTTTCCAGCTGGACAGGTTTGCATTTCATAAGGAGCTGCAGCTCCTAGCTGACATCCCTCTGCTTGAGCCATCAAAAGTTGAAGCAAAGTTAGGGCCCACCTAACTGCTCCGGCCCTATGGAACCTCTTGCCAACTGAATTGCGGCTAAAGATGGAGTTGCTGCCCTTCAGGAAAGAGCTAAAAACCTGGCTGGCAAAGCAGGTGTGGGGCACTGGGGAGTGGTACCCATGCCTGCTGGTTCATATAACAAGATCGCTCCCTGTCTCTTTTAACTGATGAGGTGGGTGGGTAATTTCATGGGTACTTTTTATGAGGTTTTTAAATAAGTTTTAGCCATGTTGGTAATGTTTATTTTAATTGCTGTTATCCACCCAGAGTTGGTGTTGAGTTGGGCGGCAATAGAAATTTGATAAATAAATAAATAAAATATTCTTTCTGCCACACACCAGGTCCAGTCTACCTTGCTGGGCTTCCTGTTCTGGCACCCCATGAGGTTGATATCTCAATTGGCTTGCTGCAAGGCCTTGTTTTTTATTATTAATAATAATTTTTATTTTCAAACAAAACAAAAGTCACAAAACAAGCAACTCAAAATACAATAATAATACAAAATGCAAAACAGAAACAATAACAAATTACAAAATACAATATGATTGTTGCAAGTAGGGTTACCATAATTCCTTCTCACATAAACGGGACAGAAGAAAAGGTTTCCCTTGCTCGAAAGCCAGTTGTATCTGACTCTAGGGTTCAGTGCTCATCTCTGTTTCAAAGCCGTAGAGCCAGCGCTGTCTGCTTTTGCAGACATTTCCATGGTCATGCAGCAGGCATGACTAGACACCAGAGTGCATGGAACACTGTTTACCTTCCCACCGAAATGGCCCCTATTTATCTACTTGTCTTTTTTTGCTTTCAAACTGCTAGGTTTGCAGGAGCTGGGACAGAGACGAGAGCAGATGTTTCCGTGGTCATGCAACAGGCATGACTAGACACTGGAGCACAGGGAACACTGTCCCCCCCCCCCGCCCCCAAAGTGGTCCCTATTTACCTACTTGCCATTTCTTGCTTTCAAACTCCTAGGTTTGCAGGAGCTGGGACAAAGGCGGGAGGTGGGAGCTCATTCTGTTCTGCACTATTCGGGTATCAAACTGCTGCTGCTACAGAGAACAGAGGGCAGGCACATTTCTCCCCACCCCTTTATTTACCAAGCTTCTGCTGCTGCCACCTACTGGTCATTCCAATAGAAGTGCAAGAATTTTTTTCCCTTCCAAATCAAGTGGTTTGAAATCCATGAAATTTCCATGTTTTTTTTTTGAACCGTGCAAGACTGTTACAAAATGTGACATTCATGGTTTTCCATTACATATGGCAACTCTAGCTGCAAGGCCTTGTTGGGTGTTGGTGGCCAATGAACTGGATCAACTCACTATGAGAAGAAAATATGTGTTTTAGCAATGCAGTATCTTTCTGGATTCATATGTCAGCAATGAAAATGCATACAAAGAATTTACCTCCTGCACTGATAGAGCATAGTAGTTTATTCTAAGCAACAGCTCAATGTATTCTCTATTGCATTACTACTTCACTGAACAGAAGGAAATGTGACAGAGAAGGTAACAAAGCAGAAAATCACTCATCCCCATGAGCTTCTACCAGCATTTTGAGATTATTGAGAGAAGCCACATTTATCCTGAATTGAGGAAAATGCAATAAGCAAAAAAGAAATCCCTTTTCCCTCTGTTGTGAAGAGATGGAACCAAACTTTGTTAAGAAAGATGTTCAGCCTTTCGACTTATATTGATGCTCAATACCATTCCAATTCTCCAGACCACATGTCCACTCTTTTCAGACAAATGTACAAAAATGGATTAAATCTGGCATATTTGTTTGGTTTAAGACAACTATAAGATGGAGCAACCTGAGGCACAGCAACACCCCAATGGATACTTCTCTATCTATTTGATAATTATATAGTAAAAAGGTGGCTTCCAATTTGAGTTGAGGAAAGAGGCAATTACTGCAACCATACTGTTTTCATGGCAACAAAAAAGAAGGCAAATGAAAGTTGAACGCTTATGAAATCTAAGAGATTCTCTGGATGCTCTAAGCACAGAAACTGTAGGGAGAGCTTAGATGAAATCACAGTGGTTTATATGCAACTGCTACATCACTGGCCAACCTTGACACTACAGGTGTTCTTGGGCTTCAATTACTAGAAGCCCAAGTCAGCACTCCTGCTGAACAGGGCTTCTGGGAGTTGAAGTCCAAGAACATCTGAAGTGCCAAGGTTGGCCATCACTGACCTATGTTAACAGATTACTGGGCAAAGTAAAAGACTTGTATCACTGTTTAGATAGCCTTTGTGAGTTCTAAAATATTCCTTTTATTTATTCCCCCCCCCCCTCCAATTCAGGTTGGCTTATTAAACTTTACCCAAATATTATTACTCTGTTAGGCCTCTGTGTACGAGTGATTGTGGATGGATGATTACTGTATGGACTTTGATAGACCACACAATTAGTGTGTCTTTCCTATTCACCCACCATTTCATAGAATCATAAAATAACTGAGTTAGAAGGGGCCTATGAAACCATTGAGCCCAAACTTCTGTTAAATGTAGGAATCCAAATCAAAGTTGATCTGAAATGGTTGTCCAATACCCAAGGTAATTGGTTTCATTGCTGTACTGCTCTACAATTTAGATTTTTCCTGATATTTCGCTTATATCTGGCCTCCTGTAACTTGAACCTGTTATTACATTCCTGCAGTCTGAGATGATCAAGAACAGATCCAGTCACTCTTCTTTATGACTATTTTTCAAATACAGTAGTACCTCAGATAACGAATGCATCGGATAATGCTAAAATTGGATAACGATGCAAATTTTTGGAAAAATTTGCATCGTATAAAGTTATTTTACCATTATCCAATGCATCCGTATTTGGCCCTCCAGGAAGAGAACTGGCCAAGTGCTTTGCCTTCTCCAGAAGGCAACGGCCAGATGGAGTACCCGCATGCTGGCTGCCTTCTGGTGAAGGCAAGGTGGGCCTTCCACCTTGCCTTCTTCGGAAGGCAGCAGCCAAACAGAGCACCCATTCAGCTGCTGCCTTTTGCTTGGCTTGTTCCCTTCCCGGAGGGCTGGAAGGTGAATGCAGAGACACCCTCCAGCCCTCCAGGAAGATAAGCAGCCAGGCGTTTTGCCGGTTACGTTCCTGGAGGGCTGGAGGGTGTCTCTGCACTCACCCGCCAGCCCTCATAAGAACATAAGAACATAAGAACAGCCTTGCTGGAACAGGCCACAGCCCATCCAGTCCAGCATTGTGTCTCACACAGTGGCTCACCATTTCCTTCAGGGTATTCCCAAGGAGATGCCTTCACCTGCTTAGGATTCCCTGGAAATGGCATTGAGAGAGATCCTGCCTATCTCTCCAACCCGGAGGTTGTCCTTAGGTAGCCATAATTATAGCCATTGATAGCCTTGTCCTCCATGAACTTGTCTAATCCTTTCTTAAAGCTGTCAAGACTGACAGCTGTCACCACTTCTTCTGGCAGGGAGTTCCATAGACCAGTAATCCTCTGGGTGAAAAAGTACTTTCCCTTATTTGTTTGAGAACTAGTACCCAAAAGTTTCATGGAGTGTCCCCTAGTTCTAGTGTTGTGCGATAGGGAAAACAGTTTTTCCTTATCCACTTTGTCCACACCGTGCATGATTTTATAAACTTCAATCAGGTCACCTCTTAGACGCCGTCGTTCAAGAGTGAAAAGGCCCAACCGTTGCAGCCTCAGATGGTAAGGAAGGTGTTCCAGTCCCCTAATCATTCTGGTTGCCCTCCTCTGTACTTTCTCCAACTCCATAATATCCTTCTGGAGGTATGGCGACCAGAACTGTACACAGTATTCCAGATGGGGCCTCACCATAGATTTATAAAGAGGCAAAATAACACTTGCTGACTTATTTTCTATACCCTTCCTAATGATCCCTAACATTGAGTTTGCTTTTTTCACTGCTGAGGCACACTGGGTTGACACCTTCATTGAGCTGTCCACCAGGACACCAAGGTCCCTTTCCTGGTTTGTCGCAGAGAGTTCAGACCCCATCAGTTTATAAATGTAATTGGGGTTCTTTGCCCCAACATGCATCACTCTGCACTTACTAATGTTGAAGCTCATTTGCCACTGTTTTGCCCACTCCCCCAGTGTCAAGAGATCCCTCTGGAGCTCCTCACAATCTCTCACAGTTTTCACTACCCTGTATAATTTAGTGTCGTCAGCAAATTTGGCTACCTTGCTTTTTACTCCTACCTCTAGATCATTTATGAAGAGGTTGAAAAGCAGGGGTCCCAGTACTGAACCTTGGGGGACCCCACTCTTTACTTCCCTCCACTTGGAGAAGTGTCCATTTAGTGCTACCCTCTGTTTCCTGTCCCTTAGCCAGTTGCTGATCCAGGACAAGACCTGTCCCTTTATTCCATGACTGGTAAGTTTATTCAAGAGCCTTTGGTGTGGGACCTTGTCAAAAGCCTTCTGAAAGTCCAGATAAACAATGTCAACTGGATCCCCCTTATCCACATGCTTGTTGACACTCTCAAAAAATTCCAACAGATTAGTGAGGCATGATTTGCCCTTGCAAAAGCCATGTTGGCTCTCCTTTAGCAGCGCCTTCTCTTCTATGTGCCTATTAATTCTATCTTTTAGGATGGTTTCCATCACTTTACCTGGGACACATGTCAAACTGACAGGTCGGTAATTTCCTGGATCACCCCTGGATCCTTTTTTGAAAATTGGTGTTACATTCGCTACCTTCCAGTCATCAGGCACAAAGCCTGATTTGAGGGAAAGATTATATATTTTGGCTAGGATAACAGCAATTTCATCTTTAAGTTCCCTGAGAACTCGTGGATGGATGCCATCTGGTCCTGGGGATTTGTTAGTGTTTAGCTTTACAAGACATGCAAGGACCTCCTCCCTGGTTATTTCTATCTTGCTTAATTCTTTGGTTTCCCTCCCTACGAAGATAGGTTCTGTTTTGGGCATGTGGTCTCTATCTTCTTCAGTGAATACTGAAGCAAAGAATTCATTGAGTCTCTCTGCAATCTCTGTTTCCTCTTTAATAACCCCTTGCCTTCCATTGTCATCTAATGGTCCAATGGCCTTCCTAGTTGGGTTCTTACTTCTAATGTACTTAAAGAAGTCTTTGTTATTCCTCTGAGTATTTTTAGCTATACGCTCCTCAAAGTCTTGCTTTGCTTTCCTGATTGTTGCCTTGCATTTGTTCTGCCAGAATTTATGTTTCTGCCTGCTGTCCTCATTTGGACAAGCCTTCCATCTTCTAAATGAGCTTTTCTTGCTCTTGATCACTTCCCGAACAGCTCCTGTAAGCCACATTGGAGTCCTCTTGGACCTGGCAGTGCCCTTTTTCCTTTTGGGTATGCATTCCAATTGGGCCTCTGTTATTGTTTTTATAAACAGCCTCCATGCCTCTTGGAGTGTTTGGACTCTCTCAGTTTTCCCTTTCAGCTTCTTTTTTACTAGTTTCCTCATCTTTGGGAAATTTCCTTTTTGAAAATTTAAGGTCTCTGTGTTAGATTTTATCAGTGACTTGCGGTCTATGATCAAGTTAAACATAATTGAGTTGTGGTCACTGTTCCCTATTGGATCAGTCACATTAACATCTTGCACCAGATCCTGAGTATTACTCAGGATCAAGTCAAGGATTCTTGTACCTCTAGTTGGGTCTTCAACCATCTGTCCCAGGGAACAATCATTTAGCATATCTAGGAACTTTATCTCTTTATCATGTGCTGAACAACAGTTCACCCAGTCTATGTGAGGGTAATTGAAGTCCCCCATTATAACCAGGCTTCCCTTCTTGGATGCCTCCTTTACAACATTCTCCAACTGCCAGTCTCCCTCAAGAGTTTGGGTCGGAGGCCGATAGTATATGCCTACTGTTAGACCATCCTTGTGGCCTGGTACTCTTACCCACAGAGCTTCTAATGGTGACTCTAAATCACCTAGATATTCCAATTCATAAGATTTTATCACTTCTTTGACATACAAGGCTACACCACCTCCTGTTTGCCCCTTCCTATCCTTCCTGTACAGTTTGTAGCCTGGGATAACTGTATCCCATTGGTTATCATCCGTCCACCAGGTTTCAGTGATACCAATAATATCAATATTTTTATCTATTGCTAAGTATTCCAACTCCCCTATTTTGTTCCGGAGGCTTCTGGCATTTGTATACAAGCATTTATATATGCTTTTCTGACACAGTCTTTTGTATCCAGTTGCATTGTTAGACTGCCTCTTGCATCCTTCTGCTAGAATGCTAGTGACTAGCTCCTCGCTCTGCTCAGTAATTTTTGCATCCTCCTCACTACCCAAGTACACACTTTCCCGAACCGGATGCTGCCCAGCTCCTGTCGGCTTTCCCCCAGTTATCAGTTTAAAAGCTGCTCTGCAGCCTTTTTGATGTTGAGTGCCAGCAATCTGGTCCCATCATGGTTTAAATGCAACCCATCCCTCCTGAACAGATTTGGCTTGTCCCAAAATGTTCTCCAGTTCCTGACAAATCTGAAGCCCTCCTCTCGACACCACCGCCTCATCCACGCATTGAGGCTTCTGAGCTCTGCCTGCCTGGTAGGTCCTGCGCGAGGGACAGGCAGCACTTCTGAAAATGCTACCTTGGAAGTCCGGGACTTCAATCTTCTTCCTAACAACCTAAATTTGGCTTCCAGGACAGACCGCTTGGCCTTCCCAACATCATTAGTACCAACGTGTACCATGACAACTGGCTCGTTCCCAGTTCTCTCTAACAATCTATCTAGATTTCTTGTGATGTCTGCAACTTTTGCACCTGGCAGGCAAGTCACCATACGGTTATCATGTGCATCACAAATCCATTTCTCTGTATTTCTAATTATTGAATCGCCTAGTACAAGGAGCCTCTCTCCTGCAATCTGTTCATCTACATGCACCTCATCAACCATATTAAGGGAGAGAAACTCAGTTTGTTCCTGTTGTTTATCTTCCTGGATCTCATCAAGTGTGATGAAGGAGAGATCATCAGGTGGAACCAGTTGTTCCTCTGTGTGTTCCTCGTCAGGTGTGATAAGGGAAAGAGCCTCAAATTTATTCTGTAATTTCAGACTCTCAGAGTGATCCCCTACTCTTCTCCTCCTTTGAGTCACATTCCTCCAACCATCTCCCTCCTGAGTTAGTGAAGGGCCTTCTCCCTCAGAACTGTGCCCTGTCTCTTCTTTGTCCAGCATAGTCTGCTCCGCTCTGTCCAAGAACAGCTCAAGCTCCTTAATTTGTTGGTGGTTAGATATGCGGGCCTCTAGCTGCTGGACCTTCTCTTCTAGTAGTGCAACCAGCTTGCACTTGCTGCAAGTGTAGTTCTCCATGTGCTTTGGCAAGAACACAAACATGGCACAAGAATTGCAGGTAACTACAGCTGTTCCCTCAGAATCCATTTTAACAAGTGCAGTATTCTGGGCCTCAAAAATGTACACGTTTACTACCTTTCTACCTAGTAAGACTATATTCTTCTTATGTTCCTAGTTTGTAATCTCGCGCGCCGTTAGGCGCGCGGGCCTCTAAAGCAGCTCTACTCCAACTGCAAAACTTACCAGTGCTCACTTCCTTTGTTTGGCTCTCCTTAGCAGCAGCTCTGCTTAAGAGCACATGCAGAGTCAAAATGGCTGACCCTGAAAGAGCTCAGAGCTTTTAAAGGATAGTGTGGCTCCGCCCCTATGAGTCACAGTTCAGGGAAGGGCCTGGTGTGGCCCTGCCCCCTGCTTCTGGAAGCTTCAAACTGCTTCCTCTGTTTGAACAGAGGTGGCTCTCAGCAGTTTCAATTATCAATTTAAATTAGTAGAGGCCTCTAAAGCAGCTCTACTCCAACTGCAAAACTTACCAGTGCTCACTTCCTTTGTTTGGCTCTCCTCAGCAGCAGCTCTGCTTAAGAGCACATGCAGAGTCAAAATGGCTGACCCTGAAAGAGCTCAGAGCTTTTAAAGGATAGTGTGGCTCCGCCCCTATGAGTCACAGTTCAGGGAAGGGCCTGGTGTGGCCCTGCCCCCTGCTTCTGGAAGCTTCAAACTGCTTCCTCTGTTTGAACAGAGGTGGCTCTCAGCAGTTTCAATTATCAATTTAAATTAGTAGAGGCCTCTAAAGCAGCTCTACTCCAACTGCAAAACTTACCAGTGCTCACTTCCTTTGTTTGGCTCTCCTCAGCAGCAGCTCTGCTTAAGAGCACATGCAGAGTCAAAATGGCTGACCCTGAAAGAGCTCAGAGCTTTTAAAGGATAGTGTGGCTCCGCCCCTATGAGTCACAGTTCAGGGAAGGGCCTGGTGTGGCCCTGCCCCCCTGCTTCTGGAAGCTTCAAACTGCTTCCTCTGTTTGAACAGAGGTGGCTCTCAGCAGTTTCAATTATCAATTTAAATTAGTAGAGGCCTCTAAAGCAGCTCTACTCCAACTGCAAAACTTACCAGTGCTCACTTCCTTTGTTTGGCTCTCCTCAGCAGCAGCTCTGCTTAAGAGCACATGCAGAGCCCTCCAGGAAGGGAAGCAGCCAGGCTCACCCGTGGCCCCTTCACCTGGCATTTTTTAGCATTATCCAATGCATGCATCAGATAACATTAAAAATCGGATAACGCTAAGACTTGTGGAACCAAGTTTTAGCGTTATCCGAGGTACTGCTGTATTTGTAAAGTGATATCATCCCACCCACCTTTAGTCTCCCTAGGGTTAAACAAGCCAGAATTTCTCTTAAAGGTTACATAATAGGTTAGTCCCAATCTGCATGCACAACAATTACAGCAATATTCAGAGTGAACCAGACGTTTAGCACACATCTAGTCAATATTAAACCACTCTTTATCTACCGTTTGTTGAGTAGAAGGCAACTCAATTTTTTGGCTTCAGAAATCCACACACAATATAATTGACATGCATGGCAGGCAATCTGTGCTGCTTGTATCAGGCCAGGCTGCTGCACCACCAACAACATTGATCCTGGGTAAATACAAGACCCAGAATTACAATATATTCTTCAATCCCTTTATAAGCTCCACTTTAGTCATCCAAATATTTTTGAAACTTTTCTGGAGATTTAATTCTACTCTCAGTACAAAAATCATATGTGCTGTTGGCATTCGTGCTACTTAATAGCATGCAGGAACCACCTTTCAGGAGTGGTAGCATTAGATATGCTTCACTAGTTCACTGAGCTGTGAAATCTCCAATTTATTGCTTCATAGCACAAGGTATGGCTGAAAATCCCAATACTCTGGCAAATGTACAGCCTTGAATTTAACCGTGTTGAGATGTACTTGGGTGCTGCATCTCTGTAACTGTTGTGTATAAGAAAGTATGCCTTTAAACAATGTAACACTCGAAGAGGGGGCAGAATAACTACCAGCTGTAACTCTGTAACCTCCTGTATTAGGACGCGAGCTAATGTCCACCAGATGGCAATAGCGAGCGTCCAGCTCACATGGTTCCAATTCCACAAATACCTACAGCGCGGGAAGATTCCCGCCACCACCTCACCTGGACAAGAAGGGCGTGACCAGAAATGACGTCACGCAGACAGTAGCCAATGGGCTACCGAGAAGCCACATTCAAATGTATAGCCTCTGTATATATTGAGCTGTTCGTCCACCATTACCACATGTTCCCCCGGATCATCATGCAATAAAGATATGTTAAGCCAACCTTTCGGCTGTTCTATTGTCTTGGTTCTCATACACTAAATTGGCGACGAGGATGGGATTATGGATCCCCACGAGATCAAGACACACGCCGGTTTCGACATCAACAAGCCGGAAGATTGGGAGCTCTTCGAAATGGACTTCCAAAGCGCGCTGGTGGTGTCCGACATTACGGACGAAGGAAAGAAGAGGGCTATCCTCACCCGGATGCTGGGACATGCCACCATGAGAGTATTGGTGGACCTGGTTTCGCCGAAGAAGGTGAGCGAGGTGTCAGTCAAGCAGCTCCTGAAAGCAATGCGCAACCACTTCCAGCCCTCGGTCTCGATGTTTTCGGCTCGAGACGCGTTCTGGAAGAGAGTCCAAGCGCCTGGGGAGTCCATCGCAGCCTTTGCAGCGGCCCTCCGTTTGGCCGCCGGCCCTTGCAAGTGGGAGAACCTGGAAATCGCCCTCAGGGACCGCATGCTCTGTGGCCTGTGGGACGAGGAAGTTCAGCGAAAGCTGATGAACCAGGAGCCGCCCCCGATGCTGCGCGAGGTCGTGAAGGCGGCGCAGGCCGCGGAAGCCACGAGGGCTGGAGTCAAGGGATTCAGGGAAAGGCCCCCACAACCCGACAAGGCAGCAGGCCCGGTGCACACGGCCAGGCGAGCGCCACAATCTTCCACGGAGAGCAGTGAGGACGAGGACATCCGGAAGGTGCGGAAGGATGGCCGACGTTGCGACGGCTGCGGGGCGGCCCACGACCGCGCCAAGTGCCCGTTCCGGAAGGCCGAGTGCCACAACTGTGGATGTCGAGGGCACATAGCCAAGGTTTGCAGACGGCGGCGCGGGGACCAGAGAGGCTCGACAGACCGCCCACCGAGATTCCAGGAAGGCGCCCGGCCCTCAAGGAAGCAGGACGGCATGGGCCATATCTCCAACGGCAGTGACGACGACGCTCCAGTTCACAGCGTGTCCTTAGGACACCCCCGTTACTTTGTTGAGGTACTGGTGCAAGGGGCCCCCGTTAGGATGGAAATAGACTCGGGGTCCTCCTATTCAATCATTTCCCAGAGGGAGTTTTTGGGAATTTCCCCCAACGTGCGGCCCAGGCTCAAAGCGCTGAGGTCTACGCTGCGGGACGTGCAGGGAAATAGCATTCCGGTGTTGGGGGTTGGAAAATTCAAGGTCCAATACACGCGGCACGCCGCGGAACTTCCCCTGGTTGTCCTCAAGGGGGAAGCTGTAGCCTTCTCGGGACTCAATGGTTTAAGCCCCTGGGGTTGTTCATTGGGGGGGGGTGCATGCCGTTGGGACTGACCCTATACAAGAGGTGTGTGACGCGCACCCCGAAGTGTTCAAGAAGGGACTCGGAAAATTCAAGGGACCCCCAGTTGCATTCGATCTGGACCTGGAGGTCCGCCCAATAAGTCTCAAACCGCGCAGAGTGCCTTTTGCGCTCAAGGACAAGATAGAGGCGGAACTGGACAAATTGGTGGGCCAGGGGATTCTTGTTCCTGTTGATTCTGCGGAGTGGGAAACTCCGATTGTAACAGCACTGAAGGCCAACGGGGAGGTTCGCATATGCGCTGATTACAAATGCACCATTAATAAGGCGATACGCCCAAATGCGTATCCGGTACCGGTGGTCAGCCACCTGTTGGCCAGGTTACATGGGGGGAGGTGTTTTGCAAAACTTGACCTGGCACAAGCATACCAGCAGCTCTCAGTAACCCCAGCTGCGGCTGCTGCGCAGACGATAGTCACTCATAAGGGGGCGTTCCAGGTCACGCGCCTGCAGTTTGGCGTGAACTCGGCGCCAGGTATCTTCCAATCGCTCGTGGAATGCCTCTTAAAGGGTCTGGAGGGCGTCTTACCATACTTTGATGACGTGTTGATAACGGGGGGGAGTGAATCTGAATTGGCTGGAAGATTAGACAAAGTACTGAGTCGGGTTCTGCCTGAGTGGGCGGCATATATAAATATAACTATAAATAAATAAATAAATAAATACTGATGATATTCGAAATGGCGGGGTTGAGGCTCGAAAAGACAAATGTGTCTTCTTCGCAAAAGAGGTTGAGTTCTTGGGTTTCCGGGTAACCCCTGCAGGAATCAAACCCTCCAAATCAAAGGTGGCCGCCATACAAAATGCTCCTCGCCCCACCTCCAAGCCCGAATTGCAGTCGTTCCTGGGCCTCCTAAAATTCTACCATTCCTTCCTGCCCCGGAAGGCATCGGTAGCGGAGCCGCTTCACAGCCTTCTAAAAAAGGACGAGGCATGGAAATGGGGCAAGAGCCAGAAGAAAGCATTCAATGACCTGAAACAACTCCTAGCCTCAGACGCCATATTAACCCATTTTGACCCCAAGAGACCAGTAGTCCTGATTTGTGATGCGTCCCCAGTGGGGGTGGGGGCGGTTCTGTGCCATGTGATGGAAAATGGGCGGGAGGCCCCGGTGGCGTTCTACTCCAGGTCCCTGTCTCAGGCAGAGCGAAATTACGCACAGACAGACAGGGAAGCGTTAGCAATAATCGCTGGGACCAAAAAGTTCCACGATTTCCTCTATGGATGCCCTTTCACCATCGTGACTGACCACAAGCCCCTGCTAGGCATTTTCACTGCGGACAAGCCCACGCCACAAATCCTGTCCCCTAGGATGCTCAGGTGGGCCATTTTCTTAAACGCATACCAGAACACGCTGGTGTATCGCCCTGGAAAGGACATAAGCCACGCGGACACCCTGTCGAGATCACCCCTCCCCCACACAAGCGGCCACGTGTGCGAGGTGGAGCAAGACCACCAAGTGCTCATGATAGAGGTCTTGGATTCACACACACCCCGTATTGCCCGCAGAGATCGCCAAGGCGACAGGCAAGGACAAGACATTGGCCCTGGTTAGTTCTTGGGTGCAGAAAGGGTGGCCAACGTCCCCCCCAGCGACGGAGTTCGCCCCATTTTTTCGGAAAAAGCTAGAATTGTCCTTAGAGAGGGGGTGCCTCCTGTGGGGCCAGCGAGTAATTGTCCCTGAATCCCTGAGAGTGAGGGTGCTCAAACTGCTGCACGTCAGCCACCCTGGAATTGTCCGCTCCAAGGCGTTGGCCAGGAGCTACTTCTGGTGGCCCCAGTTGGACGCCGATATCGAGCACATGGTGGGCACTTGCGCGAGCTGCCAGAGCTCCTGGCCCAAAGAAGCCCGTCTCCCGCACAGGGAATGGGACACGGCAAAGGGGCCATGGTCCCGCGTGCACATTGACTTTGCGGGCCCCTTCAGAGGATCACTCTTTCTCCTCGTAGTGGATGCTTACTCCAAGTGGTTGGAGCTAATTCCGGTTGCGAACACCTCCTCAGCCACAACAGTTAAACATTTGCGGAGGGTGTTCAGCATGTTCGGCATACCCGACACCCTTATTAGTGATAACGCTAGTTGTTTCACGTCCGCTGAGTTCAGGGCATTCACCGAGATCAACGCCATCCGGCATATCACCTCCGCACCTTTCCACCTGGCGACAAATGGCCAGGTAGAACGCCTCGTGCGTACCACCAAAGACGCGCTGAGGCGCATGGGCCCCGGGGATTTAAACCTGCAGTTGTGTCAGTTTTTACTGGGATACAGGGTAACCCCCCTAGCGTCAGGGTACTCGCCCGCAGAACTCCTAATGCGCAGGAAGCTGACTACGATACTGACCAGGCTAGACCCCGCCAGGGTGGAAGACACTGGGAGGAACATCGGGGTAGTGGGCACGAAGAGTTTCGAGATAGGCGCCCCGGTTCATTGCAGAAACTACGCTAGCGCAGGGCCAGCCTGGATTCCGGGCGTAGTCATTGGACAGACAGGCCCCATGTCGTATTGCGTAGAGACCAGCACAGGTCTACTCTGGAGGCGACACGCAGACCAACTCCGGCGCCGGATCTCCGAAATCCAGGGCGCTGACAGCGCAGAAAAGGATTCAACGTTAGGGTTCTCCCCCACCCGTTCAGCCCAAGGGGGAGGAGAGGGGGGCCGGTGGTCCCCACCACGGGGGGAAGGGAATAAGTTTGTCCCCGTAGATATCCTGACAGATACCCCCATAGATTCCCCAGTAGATGATTGTGAGTTTGAGTTACAAAACCGGGGGGGGTTTCGGAGTGGTCCCCCACCCATCCAAGCGAGAAGCGGGGTTTTGCGTTAGCCCCCAGTGCCCCCGGTTTTCCCACAATGGAGTTCCTCCCTACCCCAAAAGCCGCGGAACCGCGGCAAGTCGCTAAAGAGTATCCCTCTCCCATTGCAGGACAAGAGACCAGGGAGCAAAGAAGCGATCGCACCCCCGAGACAAGCCAGCCAGCCTTGCGGCCAAAACGCGTTTGCAATAAACCATATTGGATGAGAGACTTCGTCTCATCCTAGGGGGAGGGATGTTGTGTATAAGAAAGTATGCCTTTAAACAATGTAACACTCGAAGAGGGGACAGAATAACTACCAGCTGTAACTCTGTAACCTCCCGTATTAGGATGCGAGCTAATGTCCACCAGATGGCAATAGCGAGCGTCCAGCTCACATGGTTCCAATTCCACAAATACCTACAGCAAGGGAAGATTCCCGCCACCACCTCACCTGGACAAGAAGGGCGTGACCAGAAATGACATCACGCAGACAGTAGCCAATGGGCTACCGAGGAGCCACATTCAAATGTATAGCCTCTGTATATATTGAGCTGTTCGTCCACCATTACCACATGTTCCCCCGGACCATCATGCAATAAAGATGTGTTAAGCCAACCTTTCGGCTGTTCTATTGTCTTGGTTCTCATACCCTAAAGTAACATACACTTTCTGTCTCCAGAAGTATTGAGTATCCTTATCAAATATACATGTGTATATAAACATTGTGAAAAATGTACAGCATGTTCAAGCATTTAGTGAAACAGAGTGTTGTTTGGAAAAGGTAATATGGCAGTGGTGGGGAGAAATGGGAACTTAATTCACCTGGGTGATCTGGGACATGAGATAAGCAAGAATCAGATAATGAGAGTTAGACTTCTTAAATATCTTAGTAGGATGTGCATACAAAGCTTGCCCCACATCCTGACCCAAGCTGGAACTGTCAGTACATACCTACTTGTAAGCAAATCTGACTGAGTCCATGTGGTCTTGAGTATACTGTTATGCACAATTTGAAATACCGCTGCCTTTTCCTTCCTTGCCCACAAAATACATTATATACTCAAGTATAAGCCAATTTTTTCAGTATCAAAAATGTGCTGAAAAAAGCAGGCTTGGCTTATACTGGAGTCATCTGCTCTATTTTCCCAGTTGTGCCAGAGATCTACAGTGGGCTTTTAAGTAGAAGTGATCCGGGCGGCTGAAGAGTCGGCCTTGATCACTTCTACAGTGGGCGAAACACCCACTCCCCCAGCCCCAGTGTCCATGGCACTTACCGGACTGTCCTGTGCCTCTCCTGTTAGAAATGGATAATCTTGGACCAAAACAAAAACATCAGTCATATAAGGCTGGTTTATGATTATTGAAACTCACTAGTAGCTGCAGCATTTCCCACCCTAAGCTTATCTCAAATCAATCAGTTCTCCTGGTTTCTCAGGTAAAATTAAGTACCTCAGCTTATATTTGGATCAGCTTATACTCTAGTATATATGGTAGCAATCTCAGGTAATTCAGAGTGTTTGACTGGCCACCCCCTTCTCCTTTTGCCTTCAATCTTTCCCAGCATCAAGGCTTTCTCCAGTGAGTCCTCCCTTTTCATTTGGTGGCCAAAGTACTTGAGCTTCAGCTTTGGTATTTGTCCTTCCAAGGAGCAGTCAGGATTTATTTCCTTTAGGATGGACTGATTTGATCTCCTTGCAATCTAGGGGACTCTCAAGAGTCTTCTCCAGCACCACAGTTCAAAGGCATCTATTCTTCTGTGCTCAGCCTTCCTTATGGTCCAGCTTTTACAGCCATACATTACTGTGCTCCCATACTCTTATACATTCTAAGTCACCTTCTGCTTACCATGATTTTTCCTGCTAAACAATAATGTTTTCCTTTCTTGGTGCCATGTTATCTCCCTCCCAAGCCCTCCTTGTTATAATCACTCTGGAGTGCTCCCTTGTAATTCCTTGCAGACTCTCTCACAAGCTCTGCTACTTCTTGCCTGATAGTTTTCTAAACAAAGGGCAGAAAATCAGATGAGGTCCTGAATGATCTTCAAGGCAATGAGATGTAGGAGAGGAGTAGAGGGAGATGCTGGATCTGGCCTGAAACAGCCTTGTTTTGTTTTGTTTATGCCAAATGATGATTAATGTCAGTGAGGGGTCAGGAGGGAAGAGAGAAAACTTAACAAAGTTCCGATTTGGTTCATGTGACATCTGATGATTTTCAATTATTAAGCATTCTTTAAGAAAGAAATCAGAACAATGTGTCAACCATCATCCCGTTAATGTGAACTAATTCTTATGATATCCCCATAAACAATTTGGTTCTTATCATTTTTAAAAAGGACTGCAGTGGCTCTGTGGTTAAGAAACTCACCTTGTTAGCTGGAAGGTCAACAAGCCGATAGTGCAAGGCCCAAGTACTGCATGATGGAATGAACACCCATCTCTGTCCCAGTTCCTGCCAACCTTAACAGTCCGAAAGCAAGAAATTGCAAGATCAATAAGGACCACTTCAGTGGGAAAAAGGACCTTGGGGACATGAAAGGAGCCTCATTCGGGCATCCCGTAAGTGGAGTTCCTCCAGAAAAAATCCTATCAACCTAGAAAGCACCTTTGTGTGCTTCTGACACGATTTTTAAAAAAATCAATTTTATGGTAGGTTTTTGGGGGCTGTAGTCCCCATTCCAGTTTACATAATGTAATCATATGATTTCATAAAAATTGAAAGGAATTTCCTAGGTATTATACCTTTACACAGTCTCCTGCCCTGACCCACCCTATGTATTTGTCACATAAACAACCTGGATGAAGAAGCAGCGGAAATGATTGTATGTCCAGACAAAACCAAGATGGGATGGGTAGCTTCTTCTTCTTCTTTCGTGGCTAGGACAGACTTTAAACTGTCAAAATTGAAGCCGCCTTTTGGTGAATTCATTCCACAGTTCTTTTCACCTGATCTAGTTGGAGAAAGATTAGCTGGCATATTACAAGGTTGCCATTGCCTGATGTATGACTGACTGTAGTTCAAAAATACCACAATTTTGAGGAGGCTCTTTCTGTGTAGAATGGGTAGATAATACTGCAGAGACAGGACTCAAGCCATTTTTATCAGACTGCAGAACTGGCTTAAAGCAAATAATACAGGTTCAGTAAACATACTAAACGTTCTGTGGTGGTAGGCACATTTGACTGGGGAACAGATTGTCTCAGAAGGTAAAGTACAATAAATTAATCATAGTGAGAATTCTCAAAAAAGTATTAATCTTTGTCATTTAATCTTGAATCTGTTAAAACAGGGGTTCTCAACCTAAGGCCCGCAGGCTGGATCCAGCCCATGGCACCATTTCATGTGGCCCCTGCCCCTCCATTCAAGATACAAAATGGCTGCCCCTTTAAAGCTGTTGGGACTATTTCTTAGAAGCACACAGACCATATCCTACAGGCAGGCAGGGCAAAATGGCTGTCCAGCCTTCGAAGCTGACTGAGAGAACGTGACCAAGCCCCTGGCCTGGCTTGAAAAGGTTGGGAACTCCTGTGTTAAAATGATAACCTTTGAGCATTGTGGTAATTCTTGCCCTTCCTATGTGTTCAAGAGACCTAAATAAACCCCATGTTGCAGATTTTGCATCATAGGTCTTCTGAAGCTTAAATGTAATTGGGTAATATTGACCAATCACTGTTGATTGAGCACTAGCAGTGCTTGGTGCTTAAAAGTACCTTCCCATACTTTAATCTCTTCACCACCACCCCAACAGATACCTCAGTTAGTCCTTTTTTTAAACTGCAGAAAATGTTTTTCCCTCCCTGAAGGTATAGTGTTGAAAAACTGAGATGTCTGTTTCATACACTCCAAGTTTGCTCCAGATGGATGAAACTGAAAAGAAGATGGACAATTTTTGAACTTGTCATGCTTAGAAAAGAAATTATTTGTGAATTTTCCTTCATTTCAAGTCAACAAATAAATGTCTATATATCTTCCCCTGATGTTCCTGTCAGTACCTTAGAATCATTGCTAGGCAGATATTGTCAGATATTGTGATGTCTGCCTCCAGATTCCTTAAAAAATTATGTTATCTCAATCCATTTGTCAAAATGATTTGTTGGCTCTTATCAAAGCCCTTGGATCAGTACCAAATTCTATAGGTGTTTATCTAAACAACATTTTGTGGTTTTGCTTTCTTTCTAAAGAGGCTTTATTTAAAATGTTCATAGACAAAGTTGAAATTTTAGTCATTAGAAGGTCAAATAGTAAAGAGGAAAGCTAAAGTACTTTGGAGATCAAATGAGAATAGAGGATTCACTTGAGAAAGCCTTGATGCTGGGAAAGGTGGAGGGCAAAAGAAGAAGGGGCGGCCAAAAATGAGGTGGCTAGATGGTATTGTAGACGCAATGGGCACAGAACTGGGCGGTTTGAGGAGGATGGTGGAGGACAGGGGTCCCTGGAGGGCAATTGTCCATGGGGTTGCAAAGGGTCAGAATCAACTGTGCGACTGAATAAAAAAAAAAGAGAGAGAATAGAATAGACTTACTGAATCAATGGGGCTTGTTGAATCATCACCTACATCAGTCTCATTGATTTAGTGGACATGTTGTAGATGTGGCTAACAGATTTAGCCCAGTCCAAATAAATATTTAATACTATTTCTAAAAAAATCTAATACAGTACAAGTATATTTCTTAGCTATTTCTTAGAAGCATAGAGACCATATCACAGATGACAGCCAGGAGGATGGTCCGTCCCATGCTTGTACCTGAACATTCTTTTCCCACCAGCCTAAACTTTGGGTTGACTCTGCTGCAGATTTGGTACACATTAGAAAATCTTCATATGCTTTGATATTTGTATTTGTGGTAGCTGTTGCTTTTATTCTTCAATTATGGATGCTGGTTTTATTGAATAAGTCACATTTTGCTTCAGCTGTTAAAATGATCATTTCAGCAACAATAGTTTAAATAAAATAAATAATAATGTATTGTTGAATTGTAATTTTGCTACGGTACACCTTCTGTGTATATTTGGCACTTGGTGTAAGGTATTATAAGACATGTCATAAATAAACAGCAAAAATTGTTATAGGCTTTTTAAGTTACAAAAATGGCTAGATGTGTCAGTAAGAGAATAAGAATTGTACATCTCTAGAAGCTACTGTACTTGCATGCACATGTATGTTGGAAACTTTTCAGAATAGGACTTTAGAACTATAAGTAGGACAACTTACAACCTTTGGTTTTCTGATTCTATTGATATGTTGCATAAAGTTGACAAAAACTGTGTATCTTTTTTTTTTTACAAATCCAAATTGGAATGAGTGCTGAAGTCTGATTATCTGGTTTTAATAACAAGAAATGCTGCTCAGTTGTTACAAACTGTATTTAGCATACATTCTATTCATAATGATAAGAATGGCATGTTATATTTTACTGAGGTGAAAGATAAAGGGTATGTGTTTTTATCCTATGGACAAAGCCCAACTAGACTGACAACTAAGTTTTACTTAGGCACTGGAGATGGAACAGTGCTCTCCACCACATAAAAGGCAAGTAGGCCAGCTTCTTCTTCTTCCATCTCTAGGCCAGACGTGAAACTGCCAAAATGAAGCAACCTTTTGGTGAGTTCATTCTGCAGTTCCTCTTCATCTGACCTAGTGTAAGAAAGATTGATGCAAGGTTGCTGTTGCCCGGGGTAAGCACCATTGTGGTTCAAAAATACCACAATCTTCGGAAGGCTCTTTCTGTGTACCCATGTGTACTAGGTCAGCTTAGCAGTTGCAATGGGCCATACACGTTATCAACACCTCCCTGCTGCTTTCAGCATCTGCCACCTGAGGTTAGGGCCACTCTGGTGATGATATAATCCTTGATGATATGGAACAATCAAGCGTTTCAGCGACAAAAGAGTCACTAGAACTAAAATACCTATTGATAGACTTACATAAAAGTTTATTATCCTACACAAGCATATAAATGTAGTGCATTTTGCTCCTTATAGGTTCTGACATGAAGTCAGTTTCCATTTAACTCAGTACTAAGGAACATTAGAGTGTAAGAACAGCCATATAGGGTCATATTAGTGGTCCATCGACTCCAGTGCCCTACAAGTAAGACCATGTCTGAAGGATTCTGGATAAGAAAAGATTAATCTATGGGTGAGGGCTTGTAATATGGTTTTGTAATCCTTTGGATATGGCCAAAGTAATCTCTTCCTTCCCATCCACATTCAGCTGTAGATATTTGTTCCACTGTTAGAGATGTCCAATTGTTAATTTTACCTATTAGAAAAGGTAAAGATTTAGAATTCTTTCAACACACCAAATTGCCCCCACACTTATGGGAGGGTTTCTTCCATAGCCAGAGGACACTAGATTTTAGTGTGCATTTCCTCCAGCAGAAGGGGTTGGAGCAGCCATTTTCTACAATTGTCCCTTCCTCTACACTTTAAGCTGTGGGATGACAAAGAGTACATAGGCTGCCAACCCATAAGGAGCGGGGCAAGCCACAAGACCTGTGAGTTAACTGAACAAATGAACCTGGTAAAACCTCACCTGCACACAGGAGATAAAGCAGCAGCTGATAGCACTGATTCCTCCTCCTATCCCTGCATCCAAGGTCAAAGTCCTTTGTTTTCTGACTTAGCAGGGTTTTTCACTATTTTGGACAAATGCAAATACATAGAAACAGTTTGAAATATTTGATGCCAATTTTAATTTTATAGCTATACTGTACATTGGCTCCATTTTTATGTTAAAGCAAATAGTTCAGACTGAATTGAAGCAAACAATATTCACATGCATAGAATTTTAATAGATTTCATTCCTGTATAAATGAAATTTATAAAAACAATCAGCCACCCAAGAAGTGTTCTTATGACCCACCAATGCCCAGAAAAATATGTGGAGACCACACAATGTGACCTTTGTAACCCAAACACTACACACCAATTTGCTGGGAGTGTTTCAAGAAGAAAGGTTCCACCTATGCTGGGAAGGATGACCTACAAATACCTTCAGTTGCTGTTGTCCAAATGTATTTTACCCTTGTAACCTTCTGCTGAATGAAACAAAAAAACAAAAACAAAATATCACTAATCTCTAATGGGATGTACAAAGAAGGAATAGCATGTAAAATGTGATGTGCCTGGGTTGCCTCCTTAGTTGCTAGGAAACAGATGCTGAAAGCACAAGTCACTGGAAACATTCTGATTGCCATGGAATGGCTGATTCAGGCACAGACTCCATAGATGTGCTTTCAAATAGCACAACAACACGGCATATTTCATCAAAATATTTTAAATACATGATGTAACAATCCACTTACTCTCAAGTAGCACTCCGGCTTACTGGTGATGAGATTGCGCCTGATCCTGCTTCCTTGGCCCTCTTAGACCTAGCAGATCAGGCTTTCCCTAAATGTGAGCCCAGTCACCCCTGACCTAAATCTAGGTAGTGAACAAAGAGTGCTCATGAAATTAGTGAAGATTCAGGTAACGTGAACCAAGTAATCACTCCAGGTCTCTTCAGATATTTCAAAAGTATATTGAAATCAAAGCAAAGTACAGAATAAAGTCCAGCAAAAGTTGAGAAAGCATTTCAAAATAAAGAAAGCTCCTTATTTGAGGGAAGGCCCATGACCCCCCTTCTGGCTAAATTGACTACATGATTGTAGTTAGGTTCCAAGAGAGTGTCCTTTGGCCCCCACCTTCTCTTCCCTCAGGGTCCACCTTCTTGCCATCCCCCTAAAGGAATCCAGCCAATGATTTTACAGCATATCATGTCCATCACACATTAGGCTCAATCTCTTCCAACTCACAAGGCCAGCATGTTTACATTCCAATCTCACTAAGGTATTTTCTACAGCTTCTCCCCAAAATTGAAATCTCCATCTTGGATGAGGCTAAAGCACAGGGTATAAATCATTTCATTACACATGAGGGAAGCCTTGACCTTTCTAGTATTCTGGAAATGATAGGCAGCAGCCAGCAATACGGGCCAAACACACAACTTTATTTGGAATAAGAATGGGTGGCCAGAGCTAACAACACACCCTCACATTCCTTAGCTATCTCTGATCAGAACTGACAGTTGGGGAAAAACCATTAGAAATGTTGACAGCTCTGTTCTCCTTCAGAACCCTCCCGAAATCTTGTGAGACTTTGGACCATAGTAAAACAAATACATATTAAACTCTTTCACAACAAGACAAAATGGCAAACACATTTCTTTACATACACAACAATATAGGAAGATGATTGACAAAAGAGATGGCAATAAATGTATTATCCAAGCCTTTGTCAGTCACCTTTTTACAATGTGGTGAAGTGATAAGGCATTTGACACACAATACATATTGATGCAATGGCATAGTATTAAAAGAATAGTGATAGACATATTTGGGAGAAAGGATGACCATCCTAAAAACACCTTTGCATTTACCTATTGTTAATATGTATTGGTTTCTAATAGAAAGTGTACAAGCCCCCAGATTTGCTTCTGATCTTTTCTGATGCTTCAGCAAATAACCCACCTCTGCTTGGACTTATTTAGAGCTAGTGTCCTGCAATCTAGAGGACAAACCTGTGCTGAGACTGGAAATTCAAAGACTTGACTACAGTGGGGAATTTTAAAATGGCTGTGGCATTTTGTTGTCTTTCTCACAACTGTACAAAACCTGCAAATTTATTATCCGGTTAAGAAAGGGAATAGGCATATGAAATGTCAAGAGTAAAGCATTATATGTCATGTGCATTTAAAGTGTGTGTGTGTTTTAAAGGAAACTACCAATAAATTTCCTATTTCTTGGTGGAATTGGTGAGTAGGTGCAGTATGTTGACTTATGTAAGAGCTGTTTTGGAAGATACAAAAATGAGAAACCTGTATGCTTAATGGGGGGATTAATTTTGGGGTGGGGCATAATTGTTTGTAGACCATTGCTTAGGAAATAACAGACAGCATTTAAGATTGCACTATGCATTGAAATTGCAACATTTGAGAGAGATAGGGACAGGGTCATATTAATGATCCGGCCAGGTTATCCTGCTACGGTAGTAGAGTAGACCATACTGCCAGTGATTCAACACTGATTGTCAGGTGGCAGTTAACTAACCTGACTACCCTGAGGACCAATGGCCTTGGGTGCTGAAGTCCACAGGGAAGGGTGAGGGTCTCCAAGTGGATTAAATCCCACTTGAATCCATCTTGATGTAGGGCAGCAGCTTCATCAATACTGGCCTAGGGCCAATGAGGACTTTGTGTGCCAAAAGGGCTCAGGACCAGAAAGTGACTCGTGGAATTGGATCAGTGGTACAGGTGTCATACTGTGATGTGGAAGGCAAATAGAAGGCATTATATTCTCATGACAGTTTTCATGGCTGATTGCCATGGTGGTCGCCAATATTCAGAATCAGATACGGCAGAAGAAGAAATAGGTGCAGCAGTTTGCATGAAAGGAGAGTCCTGACAAATGAGAAGGATGAGTAATTTGCTTCCCTCGACCCTTGCAGCTGTGAGAATTTTGGGGCAATCTGAATGGAAACAGCAAAATTCACAGAAGTATCCTCAGGTGATAAAGTTGTGTTAACATGCCAGTAATAATTTGATTCAATAGGCTTAGTTCACATACTAAAAAAAGCACCAAGACCTTACTTGGTGCTTTTTTTAGTTTAATTCAATAAGTGAACTGTTAATGTTTGGAAATCTACCAAGTACTGAGTTGTTCAGGGTCCATTGTTTGTCAGATCGGGCCATAAGAAGAATCCAGCAGAAAAAAAGTACTGCCTTGAATACTCCTCTGTTTGCTCAACCCTTCTCCAGGTAACACTAAACACAAATCTGTGTGTTGTAAGCATTTGTTTGACAGCTTAATGGAAGTAGCAGTTTCCCTTCTATGTTACTGAAATGTGGCACATGCTTGTTCAAAAGCTGGCAATAGAAGCATATAAAACCTCATGTCCTAATCTAAAGTGATGAACCTGTAGTCTTAAGTATCTATAAGCTGGCAATTTGCCATGTAACAATCTCTTGTTCTTATCCAGTAGAAATCATATTTGGGTCTAATGTTCAAAAAGTGTCAAGCATACATCAAGTAGGTCTATTTATCTGGTTCAAATTTGCCTTCTAGTCAATTGTTAACTTTAAAAGCTTTAGACTTTCATTAAGACTTTATCTAATTTCTTTTTTCTAAATATGATTTTATATAATTTCTTTTTTCTATATGGCAAGGAACATTTTCAAACCTGCCCTTCCAGTACATTAAGAGAAATATATGGTCAAATTTGTGAAGTGGTTTCCTAGGCAATCAATTCTTAACCTGATAAAAGTAATAATTATGTGCTGAAGTAGAAGAGAGGTAACAAAGGGTTTCATTTAATTGACAGGTGATTGAAACATGGATTGAACTAATGAAGTGGCAGTAGATTACCTAAACTCTCACCTGGATCATTATTTGTAAAATGTTATTTGGCCAATTTTAATTTTAGCTTACCTGTAACTAAAATGATTTTTGCCTGATTTTCAAAATACTGAACCAAATTTGTGCAATCAACTAGATATATGTGCACAATATATTGACTGATAATTTTGTTAGTTGTTGAGTTTTGTGAGGGCGTTTTAAACATTTGCACAGCCCTGGTTGTGATGCACAAGTGGAACTTAAAAGGGGCATGAAGTCAGTTGCGAGCAAGCAGCTTGAGAGAAGACATTGGCTAAAATCCAGCAGCAATCACAACTGGAGTAGGTTCATTGAATCTGTGGGGTGGTGGTGGATTAAAATTCAACTCCTCCATAGGCTCTACTGATTTAATGGGCCTACTCTAGTTGAGACTTACTG
This sequence comes from Bradypodion pumilum, assembly GCA_035047305.1. Taxonomy (NCBI): domain Eukaryota; kingdom Metazoa; phylum Chordata; class Lepidosauria; order Squamata; family Chamaeleonidae; genus Bradypodion; species Bradypodion pumilum. Next base: position 380,110,381 of record JAWDJD010000002.1, read on the forward strand.
TATTTTAGTCACCGAGAGGCTGTCTACATGGGTGTATGTCCTGCTTTTGGGAGCTGGTTGGGGGTGGATTGGTCTAACAGTGTGCTCATAACAATCAGGCCAATCTGTCCCAACCTGCACCAATGCACCTCATTTTGAGACTCTATCTGGGGTTCAAGTAAATTGTCCAATTATATTTTATTCCTTCCCAAGATTAGGTGAAAAGCTTGCTCATTTGAAGGTGCAAATGCTGTCAGGATGTCGGGATCATGCCAAACAGCATTTTGCTTTTTCTTCCTACCTCAAGTGCCCTTTAAAAAGCCAATCTACACTGGCTGGGGTGGATCAGTGTAGACAATCCTTGAGTAACATTGATTGGGGCATGATACAAAATGCCAATCCTGACTTCTGAATTTGCAGCTGTTTGCAACAGACACTGCTGGTATTTACACCAGCGGGTGTAGTAAATAGGATTTTGGCTAAAGTGTTTTTAAATATAATGACAAGCAATAATGTCAGAACCAACAAAATAATTATTACAAATTAAATTATTAATACATTTAACTAATAGCAAATAAAAAGGATCAAAATTATTTAGGATTGCCAGGTCAACAATATCTCATTCTTCAGATTTCAGGGCCAGCTGGGGGCCAACTCTTGAGATGCTATGGGTGGGACAAGCAAAGGTTGGGAGGGGGGGCTTTCTCCCCCCTCAGGTTTTATGCCACTGTTCCCAGGGTTTTGCAAAAAGATGGATCACAAATTATTAAGTGGTATTACTCCTTTCTCTTGCTCCAGATGGCATGAAGGGACCTAGTGCTGATGCTCAAAAATGCCAGAAGTCACAGGAGTTGGGGACAGATCTAGATTAGTACAGTGCCAAGTTTTAAACGCTACCTCTGACACACAAACTGAACATTCTTCTGCCCCTGTGTTGCTCACTGTGAGATTGATTTTTCCCTCCAAAAAAATCCAGAGAAGCACAGCAGTTTCCTGAGATGGGTAACTAGTGCCCAAAGACATGGAAAGCCTACACTTAGTACAATGAAAACCACCCATATACTTTTCCATAGAAGGAATAAATGTACTACATTGATGGTTAAACAGGTAGTGGCTATTTTTCCAGTCCTGTAGATGTAACCAAGCAAATTGGGGATTTATGTTTGGACATTTTATAATTCTAATACATGGAGAACAGAGCAGGAGCCTATCCAAAGAACATGAGGACAGTGAGTACCTTTGAGCTTCCCCCCGGGCAATGATGGCACCCCCACTAGCTGTTCCTTCCACTTCAGAAACACTGTTGGATTACTTCCGACTTGAATGAAGAAGCAGAAGATTCAAATACAGAGTGACTTACACATGAAACAAGATGGCATGAACACAGTTCGGACAATCACTAAAATCACTGGCCTAAATCGAATAGCATGCTGGCAGGTGCTGCAGCAGCAGTTTGATAAAAACATCCTCTCCCTTGCCCACTTGGTAATGATTTGAGCCACCCTAGTGTCCTTTCCTTCTAAGGGCCCCAGTAGATTCAAACAACAAGCAGAAAAGGCCTGATTGCTCTGATGCTTCTAATCATTAAAGGTCCGTGTAAAAAGGCAGTAGCCATTATTAATTTCCACAGCTTGCATTGTTTGCATTGGGTGTTCTTTGTAAAATTTCATTTACTTTTCACAAAATAATTGTTTTCTTTTCTCTCTTCTTTTGTTGAAAGCCCAACAAAATTGTTTCCCTTCTTGCAAACTGAGAAAAAGAAATTGTTGCTCCTGGAGGTAAATCAAGTGGGGAAGATCCCTACCTTCAACTCAAAGAATGATTTTTCTACCAAAGATTCCCTGATCCCAAGGAATCACACTGACAATCTTGCGGGATTTTTCAGAAGCCTTGTGGTATTTTTCTGCCCAGAGGAAATGGCAAATTTCATAGGATTATTACAATTTCTCCTTAGAATTTTTGGGAATCGTAGCCATGTTAGTCTGTGTTTCAGAAATATCAGAAAGCAAAAAAATAAATAAATGCTGCAGCACTTTAAAGACTAACTGCTATATTTCAATGTGGACTTTCGTGAATCAAGTCCACTTCATCAGACATAGGAGTGAAACTGCAAAGCATGAGCTTATATACACTAGATACAGAGGCATTGAATAATTAAATCAGAATGACAGATAAGCATGCAAATCAATACAGCTTCCCACAGCTGACAGTGGCAGATAATCTCTGGCTGTTATTTGGATTAGCTCTAAATGTCCCCTTTTCAATTTTAAATAGTGGGGATATACAAAACAAATACCTAGCATTGAACATATGCTAATGACTTTAACCTCTGTGTTACTGTGTGAGCACATCCCCCATTCTGTGAGACATGCTGTGAAAGAGAATATTACAGGAAAGTTATGAAGGTGGTATAATATAACAACATATAATATACAAAATATATAGCAGTATATAACAATCTGTGTATCAAATTTGATAATGTCCCATAAAACCCTTGCTAATATTCCAACCTTTGTGGGTGTCCAACAGATGCATGTACAATAGAACCCCGGTTAACGACAGCTCCAGAAAACGACAAAATCAGATAACGACGCTAGATTTTTAGAAAAGTCATGCACCGGATAATGTCGTTATTGATTTTTGCTCTCTCTGGATCCTATTGGAAGTGAAGGTATGGCTGAGTGGTGTCAAAAAGCCACAAGAAAACAAAACCACTCAAAAAATAGATATCAGTAATCAAAAATGATAATCTTGTGTTATTTAATATAGTTCCAAAACTGCAGACAAAATTAAATAGGTTGTCATCACCAAAAACAGTATATTAGTCCAAAAATTGGTTACAATCCAAGATAAATATTCCAAAATAAAGAGTTCTTGATGTGAACATTGTGTTTTTGTGAACAAATAAAACTGTCTTTAATGTTGTGTGTGGTGCCATTGGGTCTAGTAATACTGTTTCCAGAGTGGAAGTGGGGGCAAAGTTGACATCTTGGTTTGCAGCAGGGTTTAGTTCCCATCTCTGTTTCACTTTTGTGTAGTCTATTGGGTGTTAACAGTTGTTTGAGATTGGAGGGTTGTCTATAAGCAAGTAGAGGTCTGTTACCAAGGGCTTTGGAGAGTGAAGTATTCTTGTCCATGATGGGTTGGAGATCTTTCATTATGCATATAAGGGGTTTAAGTTGAGGTCTGAAAGTGACAACCAGCGGTGTTTGGTTGCTTTCTCTTCTAGGCCTGTCTTGTAGTAGGTTACTTCTGGATATCCGTCTAGCTTGGTTGGTTTGTTCTTTAACCATATTGGATGGGTATTATAGTTTGAGGAATGCATTTTGTAGGTCCTTCTTGGCATCCCTGTCTTGTGGATCTGAGCAGATGTGGTTGTACCTGAGGGCTTGGCTAAAGACAATTTATTTTGTTGTCTGTTCTGGATGGAAGCTGGTTGCATTAATGGCATCTTGGCTTTTAAATGTTAGTTTTTTATGATTTTAATTGCTGTAGGGATGTTTTTATACTTGAGTGTTTTTATGGTTGATTGTAAGCCACCCGGAGTCGCTTTGGAATCAAATTGAATGAATGAATCTTTCCCAGTGGAATTCACCAGGAAGGGCATCAGAATTTGATAGTTTCCTGTGCAGAACTTTAGATGAAATGTTGGGGGAGGGGCAAGGATAAGTCAAGTCTTGTCTCCTCAGAAGGCTGGGACATTTCACTTCTCAGAGAAGTACTTTAAACAGGAAAAAAATTAAAAGTCCTCATCACTGACTTTCATGTTCATCCCTAATGCATGTGGATGAAATCGTAAAATAATATGCTCACATTATCCACATGTAATAATACATCATCTCATAGATATAAAGCAGAAATTTAGGCATATGTTGCTAAAATGTGGCATTCATGTTAAATAGGAACAAAGATCTGAATTAAAGAAGGCTCTTTTAGCTTGTCAGAATTGCTGGTGCATTTTCCACACAAGAAGAAAAGAAAATCTCTTTTTCATTTGCATCACTGTTGACTACTTAATATCACCTATAAATTGAGGTGGATGGGGGGATTATTATCTTAAATATTTTATGAGATTCTTGGAACTGAAGGTTCTCTAGTTTTCTGACAGTGCAAGGCCCAGTGAAACTAAGGATTGAATTGCACAATTTTAAGTGAAGTTATGATTAGGCTGTTAATGACTTATTTTCCACCTTTTTCTCTTTTTTCACTAAGCAAGTTAATTTCCTTCCCTGTAGGACTGGTGTCAGGTTTTGGCACTATTGGGCACCTATCAAGCAGTGAAGTGTGGTGACTCCAATTCTAGGGGTAGCTAAGAATCCATTCTGGATTTTAGTATGGACTTCACAGTACATTTCCCAAGTCCTGACTCTTATTCCCAAAACAGGGTCAGGGACTTGGATAATGCTTGCAATGATTAACCCCTGGGATGAATTCACAGCACCCATGGAAAGGGAGAGAGCCTGACTCAATTGAAGGCTCTCTAGCTGAACAACAGAGCCATCTTTTTTCCTTCAATTTGCTTGCTCTGCCCCTTTGTCCTAGAGCGGACCATCATTGAGTGACTGTAGCAAGAAGGATCAGGAGCAGCTGCACTAGCCCTTTCCCTGTAAATACGAACTGGAATTTGGCTCATGAACAGAAAATTGGTGAGCAGGCAACAGCAAGGATGATGGAGTAGAAGGGTCCACCCTTTGGTGTGTGTGTTGGGTGGTGGTGGTATTCTCCACACCCCAGCAAAATTCAGAGTCCAAGCTATCCATTCTAGTACTGCCAGTATTGCCCTCTCAAAAGTAATAACAAATCAGAAATTGTGGGTTAAGGAAAAGTGGAGATTTCTTATTCACAAACACTTGAAAGCACAAAAGCAAACCCAGCTGTCATCTGAACAGCTGTGGTGACAAGCAGTGTTTTCAGGGCAAAGAAAGGATGGAGAATTACTGCTGCTTTTAGAATTGAGCTGAGCACCCTTCATCAACACAAGCAGCAATAAGACTTGTTGGGGACTACCACCACAAGAGTCAGCATAAATACCATTTAAGTATAAGTTTAGGGGGAGATAAGGAATTGGCTTTCCTTTTTGCTGCTGCAAGCAAATATGACTACTTATCAGGATTTGTATTGTTCCCCAGCATGGAATGAGTGATAGAATCTCAGATTATTATTCTATACATACATAGGATTTATTCTCATTCTTATTCCCATCACCTTTGAATTATGTAGACTTAAAAAATATATGCAGTGCATTTTAGATACACTATTCATGCTATATAAATATTCACATTCATAATGCTGGGGGAAAGTCCATTTCTGTTTCCAATTAACATTTAAAAATTGAGTCCACATTTTGATCTCTGCTGCAATTATAATCAACTCTTTCTTCTAAAGAAACTTTAAAAAGAAACTGGAAGGCAGTGAAAAGAGAAACATTGAAAACCAATTCACTGGGCTTTTAGGCTGTTAGACAATTTACATTTTTAATCAGTAGAATTTTTTTGCAGTGCCACAGAATGACTAAGGATCTTTTGGGACACAGAATAGAAGATCTATTTTTTTTAAAAAAAATACCTATATAAAGTTAAATTTAAAAATATTATTTTTAAGTTTGCTTCTCACTCAGTGCGAACAGTTTTTCAAAGGAACCATTATTATGTTACAAGTTGTTTGAAATTAAAGTGAAGTACAGTACTGTAAATGATTTCCTTTTCAATAAAAGGAAAGAGAATAACTAAGCTGAGAATAACTTTCTTGTAGTGCTGTCAAGTCTCTTCTGATTGGTGACCCTAACATGGTTTTCAAGGTATGTGAGATACTCGAAGGGTGGTTTTACATTTGTCATTGCACCATACATTTCCATGTGCAAGCAATGTTGTTGTTGTTGTTCAGTCACACAGTCAATTCCGACCCTTTGCAGCCAATTCACAGCCAATTCCGACCCCATGGACCATTGCCCACCAAGCACCCCTGTCCTCCACCATCCTCCTCATCCTGCCCAGCTCTGTGTCCCCTGCATCAACAATCCCATCTAGCCATCTCATTTTTGGCCACCCCCTTCTTATTTTGCCCTCCTTCCCAGCATAAAGGCTTTCTTAAGTGAATCCTCTCTTCTGATTTGATGTCCAAAGTACTTTAGCTTCATCTTTACTATTTAACCTTCCAAGGAGCAGTCAGGGTTGATTTCTGCTAAGATTGACCTATTTGTTCTCCTCGCTGTCCAGGGTAGTCTCAAAACTCTCCTCCAACACTACATTTCAAAGGCATCTATTGTTCTGCGCTCAGCTTTCCTAATGGTCCAACTCTCACAACCATACATTACCACTGGGAATACCATTGCTTTGACTATGCACATTTTTGTTTGCAAGGTGATGTCTCTACTTTTAACTATGTTCCCCATGTTTCTTATAGCTTGTCTCCCAAGAATCAGTAACCTTTTTATTTTATGACTGCCATCTCCATCTGCAGTGATCTTTGATCCTAAGAATGCAAAGTCTGTCACTGCTTCTACTTCTTCCCCATCTATTTTCCAGGGACTGATAGGGCCTGTTGCCATTATCTTGGTTTTCTTGATGTTGAGTCTCAAGCCAGCATTTGCATTATCTTCTTTCAACCTAAGCAGCAGCTTCTTTAGATCTTCCTCACATTCTGCCATTAGGGTAGTATCATCTGCGTATATCAAATTGTTGATGTTTCTCCCAGCAATTTTGGTCCCAAATTGTGATTCCTCCATCCCTGCATTGTGCATTATGTAATCTGTGTATAGGTTGAATAAGCAGGGTGATAAAAATGCAGCCTTGTCTTACTCCTTTTCCTCTTCCAAACACTCTGTCATTCCATATTCTGTCCTAATTGTTGCTTCTTGACTCATGTACAGATTTCTCATGAGGCATATAACGTGTTCTGGTATTTTCATCTCTTTAATTACTTGCCACATTTTGTTGTGGTCCCCACAATCAAAGGCCTTAGTTTAGTCAATGAAACAGAAGTAGACTTGTTTCTGATATTTCTTTGTTTTCTCCATGATCCAAGATATGTTGGCAATGTCGTCTCTAGTCCCCCTGCCTTTTCGAAACCCAGCCTGCACTTTTGGTAATTCTCTCTCCATGTACTGCTGCAGTCTATCCTGTATTATGTTGAGCATAACCTTGCTAGCATGTGGGATGAGTGCAATTATTTTATAATTTGAACATTCTTTGGCATTCCCCTTTTTTTGGGATTGGAACTTATACTGATCTTTTCCAATCCTGTGGCTATTGTTTTGTTTTCCAAATCTTCTGGCATATAGAATGCAACAATTTGATTCCATCATATTTTAGGGCTTTGAAAAATTCAACTAGGATACCATCATCTCCACTAGCTTTGTTGTTTGCAGTGAGAATGGTTATCAGGTAAAAATTAGGGTTACCACATCCTTGCCTCTAGGGGGAAACAATGCCATGTAGCTATCTCATCCTCTGCTGCCCCTTTCTTCTTTTGCCTTCTCCAGTGAATCCTCTCTTCTCATTTGGTGGCCAAAGTATTTCAGACAAGATCGGGCCATACCTGTCAAGTTTTGGATTTGAAAATAAGGGGAATTTTGGCCACACCCCTCTGTGGGTGTGGCCAAATCTGTGGACATGGCCAAATATAGCCATGTGACTTGCAGGGCTCTAGTCATGCCTGCCACATGGACATGAAAATGTCTGCAAACACAGACAGCACTGGCTCTTTGGCTGTAAATGGAGATGAGCACTGCACCCTAGAGTTATATACGACTGGCAGATTTTACTTTCTTAGGATCAAAGCTCTCTGCAGATGGTGATTGCAGCTGTGAAATAAAAAGGCGACTGATGCTTGGGAAACAAGCTATGAGAAACCAGGGGAACATAGTTAAAAGTAGAGACATCACCTTGCAAGCAAAAAATTGCATAGTCAAAGCAATGGTATTCCCAGTGGTAATGTATGGGTGTGAGAGCTGCACCATTAGGAAAGCTGAGCGCAGAAAATTTGATGCCTTTGAAACGTGGTGTTAGAAATAGGTTGATCCCAGAAGAAATCAACCATGACTGCTCATTAAAGGACAAATAGTAAAAATGACGCTAAAGTACTTTGGACATCAAATGAGAAGAGAGGATTCACTTGAGAAGGCCTTGATGCTGGGAAAGGTGAAGGACGAAAGAATGGGGTGGCCAAAAATAAGATGGGTAGATGGTATTGTAGATGCAATGGGCACAAAGCTGTGTGGGCCAAAGAACCCTTTCCCCATTTTCTTGGGGGACTTTTGTTTTCTTTTCTTTCTTGTTTACTCAGTGGCTTAAGTGACTAAGATGCTGACTGGGAGGCAGAAGGTCAGCAGTTCGATTCCTGAGTACTGCAAGACGGAATGAGCTCCCGTCTTTGTCCCAGCTCCTGCCATCCTAGCAGTTCGAAAGCAAGAAATTGCAAGTAGATAAATAGGGACCACTTTGGTGGGAAGGTAACAGCATTCCGTGCACTTTGGTGTCTAGTCATGCCTGCCACATAACCACGGAAATGTCTTCGGCTTTGAAACAGAGATGAGCACTGAACCCTAGAGTTGGATACGATTGGCTTTTGAGCAAGGGTGACCCTTTACCTTTACCTAACTCAGATCCCCTTACACAACCATGCAAGCACACTGGATCTATGAGCTCTGATAATTCTCCCCGTGTATTTTGGATCTGCTCTCTCGTACAAAAAGCAGCTTCTTGCTCTAAAAATTGGCCGCTGTAGGAATCTATGACTGTAATGGCGAACCTTGGCACTCTAGATACGACTGGTGTTCGAGCAAGGGAAACCTTTACCTTTAGCATATAGTGATCAAGCACCACCACCCCACCGCTCCCAAGTTAACTCTAGAACAGAAAGGGAACCCCCTCTCTCATATAGTGATCAAGCACCATCACCCAACCCCCACCCCTCCCATGTTAACTCTAGAACAGAAACGGAACCCCCCCTCTCTCATATAGTGATCAAGCACCATCCCCCAACCCCAACCCTCCCAAGTTAACTCTAGAACAGAAATGGAACCCCCCTCTCTCATATAGTGATCAAGCACCATCCCCCAACCCCCACCCCTGCCAAGTTAACTCTAGAACAGAAACAGAACCCCCTCCTCTCTCTCATATAGTGATCAAGCACCATCCCTCACCACCCCCACCACCCAAGTTAACTCTAGAACTCTAGAAATGGAAGCCTCCAGCCAGGAGGCAGGGCAGAAACAGCTCAATAAAGCATGAGAGTGAGAAAGAAGTCTCTGCCCCCAGACCAAGAGCTGATTTGCTCCTGCATATATGAAATATCGCTCACCTCTAGATAGACTCCCGTCCCTCCCAGCATGGTGGCTCCAACCAGCTCAGTAGTAAAAATGAAGCCTCCATATTGGCCACATGGCAGGAGGAAAATGAAAGAGAAACTCAGAACGCCCCCACCACCTTCTCTCTCTCCCCTTCCACAAGCGAAAAGCCTGCCACACAGCAACCTCTGGTGGCCAGAAAAAATACTGCAGCTTCACCTGTGAGGGCTCCGGGCAGAATATTGTTTTAAAAAATTAGGGAAAATCCAGGGAAATTAATAAAACGGGAGGGGTGCGGGAAGAGGGATAAAAATAAGAGGTTTTCTCAGGAAAAACAGGATAGTTGACAGGTATGGATTGGGCATGTTCAGGGTGGTATGGCCATAGGCAGGGTGGTATGGCCGTAGGCTGTATTTGAGGTTCAGCTTCAGTATTTTTCCATCCAAGGAGCAGTCGGGGGTAATTTCCTTTAGGATGGACTGATTTGATCTCCTTGCGGTCCAGGGGACTCTCAAGAGTCTTCTCCAGCACCACAGCTCAAAGGCATACAGTATATTCTTCTGTGCTCAGCTTTCCTTATGGTCCAGCTCTCACAGCCATACATTACTACTGAAAAGACCATTGCTTTAACTATGTGGACTTTTGTTGACAGAGTGATGTATCTACTTTTTATTATGCTGCCTAGGTTTGCCATAGCTTGCCATCCAAGAAGTGTCTTTTTATTTCATGGCTGCAGTCATCATCTGCAGTGATCTTAGATCACAAGAAGATAAAGTCTGTTACTGCTTCCATTTCTTCCCCTTCTATTTGCCAGGGAGTGATGGGGCCAGATGCCATGATCTTGGGCTTTTTATGTTAAGTTTCAGGCCAGCTTTTGCACTCTCTTCTTTTACTCTAATCAAAAGGCTCTTTAGGTCTTCTTCACTTTCTGTCATTAGGGTAGTGTCGTCTGCATATCTCAGGTTGTTAATATTTCTCCCGGCTATCTTAATTCCAGTTGGGCTTCATCCAGCCCTGCATTACACATAATGTACTCTGCATATAAGTTAAATAAGCAAGGTGACAATATACAGCCTTGTTGTACTCCTTTTCCTATTCTAAACCAATCTGTTATTCTGTATCCTGTTCTAACTGTTGCTTCTTGACCCACGTACAGATTTCCTAGAAGACAGGTGAGGTGGTCTGGTACTCCCATCTCTTTGAGGAATTGCCACAGTTTGTTGTGATCCTCACAATCAAAGGCTTTGGTGTAGTCTATGAAACAGAAGTAGACATTTTTCTGATATTCCCTTGCTTTCTCCATGATCCAGCAAATGTTGGCAATTTGGTTGCTAGTTCCCCTGCCTCTTCAGAATCCAGCTTGTACTTCTGGAAGTTCTCGATCCACATACTGCTGGAGCCTAGCTTGTAAGATATTGAGCATTACCTTGCTAGCATGTGAGATAAGTGCATTTGTACAATCATTTGAACATTCTTTAGCATTGCCCTTCTTTGGAATTGGAATGTAGACTGACCTTTTCCAATCCTGCAGCCACTGCTGCATTTTCAAAATCTGCCAGCATACTGACTGCAACACTTTAATGGCATCTTCTTTTAGGACTTTAAATAGCTCAATTGGCTTACCATCATCTCTACTAGCTTTGTTGTTAGTAATATTTTTAGGGCCCACTTGGCTTCACACTCCTGGATGTCTGGCTCAAAGTCAATGATCACACCATTGTTGTTGTCAGGGACATTAAGGTCCTTTTTGTAGAGTTCTTCTGTGTATTCTTGACATATTTTCCTAATCTCTTCTGCATCGGTTAGGTCCCTACCATTTTTATCCTTTATCATGGCCATGTTTTCCCTTGATTTCCCAAATTTTCTCTAGTCTTTCTCATTCTGTTATTTTCTTCTATTACTTTGTACATTTAAGAAGGCCTCCTTATCTCTCCTTGCTGTTGTTTGGAATTCTGCATTCAGTTGAATGAATCTTTCTCTTTCACCTTTGCTTTTTGCCTTTCTTCTGCTATTTGAAGAGCCTTATCAAATGACCACTTCATTTTCTTGTATTTCTTTTTCTTTGAGAAGGTTATAATTGTTGCCTCCTGTATGATGTTATTGATGCACTGCAAATAAATTTACTACCCCCACCATGGGCATGGTAAACTCTGTGGGCATGTCTAACTCTGCGGGTCACACCCACTTGGCTCCCTACAACATGGACTGGGGTAAGGAGGTGGGTGTAGCCGGCCAAGTGGTCATGTGGAATTTCCGCTACCGGTGTCCGGGCACCTGTGTGCACCTGTAGCAGCGTAACACTGGTTATGAACCTGTTGTGTTCTGATGGTTTTACCTTCCACATGGATTACAATGTATCTGAGCCAATGTAACCTTGCCTATAGCAACTATGTAACCTTCAGCTGTATCATATAAACCCTGTAATAGGACGCGAGGTAATGACCACCAGCTGGCAGCAGCGAGCGTCCAAGCTCTCTTGGTCCGAACTCATCAAAGGCAACAGCGCGGGAAGTTTTCCCGCCACCACCTACACCTGGACAAGAAGGGCGTGACCCGCAATGACGTCACGCAGACAGTAGCCAATGGGCTACCATGGCACCACGTTCAAATGTACTACTACTGTATATAAAGAGCTATCGATCCGCCATTACCTCATGTTCCCTCTGTCCACGATGAAATAAACCTGAGTTAACCCAGCCCGAGGCTGTGTCCTGTGTCTTGGTTTGCATACACCAAATTGGCGACGAAGGTGGGATATGGATCCCCACGGAACAGCCAGGGCGCAGAGCGGGTTCAACATCACCAAACCGCAAGACTGGGAGCTGCTTGAGATGGACTTCCAGGCGGCACTGGTGGAACTCAGAGTCAAAGGAGACGACGAGGAGAGGAAGAGGGCCATCCTCACCAGAATGCTCGGGATGGAAACCAAGCGGACGCTGGTGGGCATCATCGCTCCGAAGAAGGTGAGCGAATTTAAGGCGGACGACATCATGAAGCTGCTGCGAGAGCGCTTCTGTCCCTCGAGGGCAATGTTTCCCGCTCGGAGCGCGTTTTGGAGGCGAGTCCAAGCGCCGGATGAGTCGGTTGAGGCATTCGTGGCCGCCATGAGGATAGCCGCCGCCCCCTGTAAATGGGGCGACATCCTAGAGATGGCCCTCAGGGACGGCGTGTTGTGTGGCCTGAAAGACAAGGAGGTACAGCGCAGCTTGATGAACAAGGAGCCGCCACCCACGCTGGCAGAGGTCGTAGAGGCCGCGGAAGCCGCAGAGTCCACGAATGCTGGAGTGGACGAGATGCACCAGTGGCGTGAGTGGCGTCCTAGAGCCGGCAAGGCGGAAAATTCGGTGCACGGGAAGTCCGGACAGTCGGTGCACGCAACTCGACGGGCCTCAAAGTCGTCTACGGAAGGCAGCGACGGCGAGGAGGTCCAGAAGGTCCGAAAGGGTGGTCGACGCTGCGAGGGTTGCGGAGCGGCCCATGAGCGCGCGAGATGCCCGTTCAGGAAAGCCGAGTGTTACACCTGCGGCCGTCGGGGGCACATCGCCAAGGCATGCAGAAAACGGAAGGAGGGCCGGAGGCAGTCACAAGACCGTGCGGCCAGACCGGACCGTCCAGCGAGGCCCAAAGATGGCGCCCAGACCACGAGGAAGCAGGATGGCGTGGGCTGCGTCTCGGATGACAGCGAGGACGACGCCCCAGTGTTCAGCGTGTCCGCGGGACAGTCCCATTACTTCGTTGAGGTATTAGTACAAGGGGCCCCTATTAAGATGGAAATTGACTCGGGGTCCTCCTATTCTATAATTCCCCAGAAAGAGTTCTTGAAAATCGACCCCCACGTGCGGCCCAAACTTAAAGCGTTGAGGTCCACGCTACGAGACGTACAGGGAAACAGCATTCCGGTGTTGGGGGTCGGGAAATTTCGGGTCAATTTTAAGAGACATTCTGCGGAACTGCCCCTAGTTGTCCTCAAGGGGGGAAGCTGTAGCCTCCTAGGGACACAGTGGTTTCAGCCCTTAGGTTTGTTCATAGGGGGAGTGCATACCGTGGGGGGGGACCCAATACAAGCGGTTTGCGATGCGCATCCCGCCGTTTTTAAGAAAGGACTCGGAAAGTTCAAGGCACCCCCTGTAGCTTTCGACATAGACCCGGAGGTCCGCCCGATAAGACTCAAACCGCGCAGGGTGCCGTTCGCACTCAAGGACAAGATAGAGGCGGAACTGGACAAACTGGTGGGCCAGGGGATTCTTATTCCTGTTGATTCCGCGGAGTGGGAAACTCCAATTGTAACGGCCCTAAAGGCTAACGGGGAGGTGCGCATTTGCGCTGATTATAAGTGTACAATTAACAAGGCGATCCGCCCTAATGCATACCCGGTGCCAGTGATCAGCCACCTTTTGGCCAGGCTGAATGGGGGAAAGTGTTTTGCTAAACTCGATTTGGCACAAGCCTATCAGCAACTTCCTGTGACCCCGCCACGGCCGCGGCACAAACGATAGTTACACATAAAGGAGCGTTCCAGGTGTCGCGGTTACAGTTTGGCGTGAACTCGGCACCCGGCCTTTTTCAGTCGCTTGTGGAACGCCTCCTGAAGGGACTGGAGGGGGTGTTGCCTTATTTTGATGACGTGTTGATAACAGGGGGGAGTGAGGCTGAACTGGCAAAGAGGTTGGACAAAGTACTGACCGTGTTCGAGAAAGCGGGGCTGAGATTGAGGAAGGACAAATGTGTCTTTTTCGAAACCGAGGTCGAGTTTTTAGGGTTCCGGATCACACCCGAGGGGATTAAGCCGTCTAAATCCAAAGTAGCAGCCATTAAAAAGGCCCCTCGCCCCACATCCAAAACCGAGCTACAGTCCTTCCTGGGGCTCCTCAATTTTTACCATACATTCCTCCCGCGGAAGGCGTCCGTGGCCGAACCGCTCCATCGGTTACTTAAAAAGGAGGAGACATGGATGTGGGGTGACGAGCACGAGAGGACGTTCAAAGAGCTAAAGCAACTCCTAACTTCTGACGCAATCCTGACGCACTTCGACCCCAAACGGCCAGTGGTCCTAGTCTGTGATGCATCCCCGGTGGGGGTGGGGGCGGTGCTTTGCCACGTGTTGGAGGACGGAAGGGAGGCCCCGGTAGCGTTTTACTCAAGGTCCCTGTCCCAAGCGGAGCGAAATTACGCACAAACCGACAGGGAGGCGTTAGCAATAGTAGCGGGAACCAAAAAATTTCACGATTTTTTGTATGGCCGCCCGTTCAAAATCGTGACCGATCACAAGCCACTGTTAGGGATTTTCACGGCAAGCAAGCCCACGCCGCAGATCCTGTCCCCGAGAATGCTGCGATGGGCTATTTTCCTCAACGCATACCAACATGAGTTGGAGTACCGGCCCGGAAAGGAGATCAGCCATGCTGATGCACTTTCGAGATCCCCTTTGCCCTTGTCGGACGACCAAAAGGCGAGAGTAGAAAGAGACCGCCAGGTGTTGCTAATTGAGGTTTTAGACGCACCCCCAATAGTACCAGCCGACATTGCTAGGGCGACAGGCAAGGACAGAACGCTGGAGAAAGTTAGTTCATGGGTACAGAAGGGGTGGCCGGCATCGTCCCCGAGTACAGAGTTCGACCCATTCTTTAGGAAAAAGCTAGAGTTGTCCCTAGAGAGGGGGTGCCTTTTGTGGGGCCAACGGGTGGTGGTCCCTACGCCCCTGCGGACGAGGGTGCTCGAACTGCTGCACGTCAGCCACCCGGGCATAGTTCGTTCAAAGGCGCTGGCCCGGAGTTACTTCTGGTGGCCACAGCTGGACGCGGACATTGAGCACATGGTCGGCACTTGCGAGGCATGCCAGGGGTCCCGACCTGAGGCGGCCCGTCTTCCGCATAGGGAGTGGGACACAGCAAGGGGGCCATGGTCCAGAGTGCACGTAGATTTCGCTGGCCCATTCCGAGGAACCATGTTTCTCCTGGTGGTGGATGCGTTCTCCAAGTGGCTGGAGGTTATCCCAGTAAAGAGCACGTCCTCCGCCACGACAATTAGCCAGCTAAGGAGAGTCTTTTCCACATTCGGTTTACCCGACACTTTAGTCAGCGATAACGCTAGTTGCTTCACCTCCGCTGAGTTCGGAGCATTCATGGAGGCAAACGCCATTCGGCATGTCACATCCGCACCGTTTCACCCGGCCACGAATGGCCAAGTGGAACGGCTGGTGCGTACAACAAAGGAGGCGCTGCGGCGCATGGGCCCGGGGGACCTGAATCACCAAGTATGCCAGTTCCTCTTAGCGTATAGGGTAACCCCCTTAGCGTCAGGCTACTCGCCGGCGGAGCTCTTGATGCGGCGAAAACTGACCACGATCCTGTCCAGGCTAGACCCGACGAGAGTCGAGGATAAAGGAAAAAACATAGGGTTGGCAGTCTCGAAAGGTTTCGCCGCCGGTGACCCTGTTCACTGCAGGAACTATTCCAGCGCAGGGCCAGCCTGGGTACCAGGGACGGTTGTAGAACAGACGGGGCCAGTGTCGTACCAGGTCGAGACTAACACCGGCCTCCTCTGGAGGAGGCACGCAGACCAACTGAGGCACCGAGTGAGTGGGCCAGTCTGTGGGGCTCAGCAACAGGATTCAGCGTTAGGGTTCTCCCCCACCCGCTTAACCCAAGGGGGAGGCAGCAGTGGACAACAGTCCCAAGCAAGGGGGGAAGGCAGAAGCAGCGGCCCCGACTCATACCCTTTTGATACGCCAGTCCTATCAGGGGCCGGGGAAGGGGGAGAGGAGTTCGCGACCGCTGCCCCCGATTGTAATTTTGATTTTGATTTTGCGAGCCGGGGGGGTTTTCAGGAGTGTTCCCCCACCCATCCAAGCGAGAAGAGGGGTTTTTCGTTAGCCCCCAGTGCCCCCGGTTCCTCCCTAAGAAAGAGCACACCTCCCAACAACGCCGCGGAGCCGCGGCAAGCCACTAACGAGTCTCCCTCTCCAATTACAGGACAGGAAACCAGGGGACAAAGAGAAGGTAGCAAACCCGGGGAGAGGCAGCCCGCATCGAGACCCCAGCATGTTCGAAATAAGCCATCTTGGCTGAGAGACTTTGTCTCCTGAGGGGGGGGGGGAGTGTGCTTAAGTGTGGGCTCGAGACTTTGTCTCGTCCTAGGGGGGAGGGGTGTTGTGTTCTGATGGTTTTACCTTCCACATGGATTACAATGTATCTGAGCCAATGTAACCTTGCCTATAGCAACTATGTAACCTTCAGCTGTATCATATAAACCCTGTAATAGGACGCGAGCTAATGACCACCAGCTGGCAGCAGCGAGCGTCCAAGCTCTCTTGGTCCGAACTCATCAAAGGCAACAGCGCGGGAAGTTTTCCCGCCACCACCTACACCTGGACAAGAAGGGCGTGACCCGCAATGACGTCACTCAGACAGTAGCCAATGGGCTACCATGGCACCACGTTCAAATGTACTACTACTGTATATAAAGAGCTATCGATCCGCCATTACCTCATGTTCCCTCTGTCCACGATGAAATAAACCTGAGTTAACCCAGCCCGAGGCTGTGTCCTGTGTCTTGGTTTGCATACACCAAAGAACCCCAGTCCATAATTCTTCTGGCATTCTGTCTGTCAAGTCTAAGCCCTTAAATCTATTCCTCACATCCACTGTATATTCATGAGGGATGTCATCTAGATCATACCTGAGAGGCCTAATTGTTTCCCCTACTTTCTTCATTCTAAGCCTGAATTTGGCAATCAAAAGCTCATGATTTGAGCCACAGTCTGCTCCAGGTCTCATCTGTGCTGACTCTATAGAGCTTCTCCATCTTCGGCTGCAGAGTGCATAATCAATCTGATTTCGGTGTTGGCCATTTGGTGAGGTTTATGTGTAGAATCGCCTCTTAGGTTGTTGGAAGAGGATGTTTACCATAGCATAGTCATAACCAGTGCATTCTCTTGGTAAAACTCTATTAGCCTTTGCCTGCTTCATTTTGTACTCCAAGGTCAAACTTGCCTGTTATTCCAGTTACCTTTTGACTTCCTACTTTTGCATTCCAATCTCCTATCATAATGACATCATTTTTTCTTGTCTGTTCTAGAAGATGTTGTAGGTTTTCATAGAACTGGTTGACTACAGCCTCTTCTACATCAGTGGTTCGGGCATAGTCTTGGATCAGTGTGATGTTGAATGGTTTGCCTTGAATTCAGACTGAGGTCATTCTGTCATTTTAAAGATTGTTTCACATTACTGCTTTCCTCACTTTTTTATTGATGATAAGGGCCACTCCATTTCTTCTAAGGGATTCTTGCCCACAGTCGTAGCTATAATGGTCTCCTAAGTTAAATTTGTCCATCCCTGTCCACTTCAGTTCACTGATTCCCAAGATTTCAATGTTTTTGTTTATTCTCTGATATGCATCCATACTCTCTGGTTCCAACTGAACAACCATCTTAGCTAAACTCTGGAAATGTACCCCACCTCAGACAGATAAATAGAACTGGACTAGAAAATGTGTTTTAGATATGCCTAAAACTGCTTTTTCAAGATGCTGACATTATCAAAGCCTGCATTTCATTCCTTTTCTTTCACAGCACTAGTGAAGTCCTAGATAAGGGAATGAGATGATTAATGAGATTGTGCTGTATTGTTTGGTTCAAGTACAAAGTCCCATCAGTGTGGTCATGCTTTGGAATGGTGTGGGACAGTGGCTCATCTTGTTTTCAAATTTTCTTACTCTTCGGTTTCTCCCTCTCTATAATATGAAGAGGAGGTGTTAAAAGAACACAAGAAAGACTTACCTGTATATACCGACCCACAGCCATCCTCCATCCCAGCACCCCAGAAAGAAGAATTCTATGTGGACTCCTCCAGAGGGTTGGAGCAGAAGAAAATGGACTTCTGTATCAAGTGCTTTAACCAACATGCCCAGGCTGAGATTGTAATTTTGCCACATAATCCAAGATTGCAGCGACCAGCTGTTTTTATTCTTGGATCCTGAATTTTTATACATATAAGAAGGAAGAACAGGGGAAGTTTGTTCCCACTCTGGACAAATGTTAGAATAAGGTATGTTGAGGGCAAACATGTATATTATTCTGAGCAACATGGAGATAAAATAGGAACATCATCATGACTATCATTACTAATCCTGGCTAGAACAGTTTGAAAAATATGAATTTATAAAATACAAGCCAGCAACTGAAATTGGTAATTACTCTGGGATTACAGTATCATAAAACTTGGAATCAATTCCATATATCTGTGGAAATACTTGGAACTTGCTAGCTCCTTGACTTCCATGCCTGGTGACTTTGCCATGTCTGAAAGCAGAATCAACTCCACAGTCTAGACAGAATTAGTTTGACTTTTGTTGTGATTTATTCCCAGTCAACATGTATGTGTGACCAAACTTTTTCTTTTTCTTTTGTTTTTTGGTTTCAAAAGCAGTAGCTATCCTGTCTTTCTCAGTCATGTCACAGCATAGACGTTTTAGAGCAAGCATAAAATGTTGCCTAGCAACATAGCTAAACCTGCTCGGATTATCTTGCTGCTGATTTTCATGATTATATTCAGGATTTTTATAATATTATTTCAAAAATCACCAAGCAAATCCAATCTTCTTAAGATCCTTATCATTTTCTTACACCTTAATTAATGCTTTGTCATAATACAAAACATACTTTTTTAAACTGTCTACTTTAGATCCCCAATCAGAAGTTATAACTTGTGAAGAAATGTTGAGGCACTGCATGTCTAATAATCGGCTAAGAAAATAGACTTTGGCTTCATCTGCCAGTTCAGTGTGACATTTTTCAAACTACTCACTCTAAATCACTCTAAAGGTCTCTATTAATGATGTGATTCCTGGGGAGACTGTATGAGATAGCAGGTAAAGTGTAAAACACACACAATCTTTGTCTATCAAACAAGAAACAAAAAAAGTTTTTTAAAAAGACAAAGATGTTTGGCACCTTAAAGACTTAAGGTGCTATATTTATATATGAGCTTTTAAGAGATTAAATCCAATTCCTTATACAATCTTTGCCTATTACTCTTATAGTAACCTGCCCTGAGTCGGGTTTTTACCTGAGTGGGTGGCACAGAAATTGAAATAAATAAATAAATAAATAAATAAATAAATAAATAAATAAATAGTTTTATATTATCCAAAATATGTATTTTAAAATGTTGCTTATATTTTTACACTACCTCAATTCCAGGGTGTAAAGTAAGTACCTGTTTGGGGGGGGGGGATCAGCTGAAAATGAGAAGACAAGAAATTCTTTTCAATAGAATTTAAAAAGCCAAGAGTCTTGTGGTTTCTTAAAGACTAGCAAATGGTACTTAATTCTATCTATTGACTCAAGCAAAGTCTATAAAGCTGGCTCACAAATATACACCTTGCAATCTACTGATAGTAAAATGAGCAAAAAAAAATTTACAATGGTAAATTTGGTTGAGTCAGTAAAATTGGCAGTAGAAGATATTGAAAGGATAGATGTACAATAATTAATACCTTTGGCCAATATCAGATCATTACAGTCTAAGAATTGTGGAATTAATAAGGTTTGAGTTCTCTTTTTGAACACTACCACAGAGTGACTGCTGGGAAAGAATTGTATAACAGATACACCACCCAAAAGAAAGAGTATTCTTCCCTGTCACAAACATAAATTCAGAAGGTTAAGCTGTTCTAACCAGGCAAAGGTGCTCCAGGAATGAGTCTGGTCAGGAAATCTATGTGCATGTTCCTAAATAATCCTGTAGCCAGACCACTTAGAGCTTTAAAGATCAAAATAAGAACTTTAAATTTACCTTGTAACCCAGGGGTGGCCAACCTTTTCACATCGTGGACCTGACCATGCCCCCATAAAGCTGAGCGGGTCAGAGCACTCCCTCCCAGAAGCAGAAGTGGGTGCATTTATGGCTGTCATAAACGGGCTGGATGGAATGGTGTCGCAGGCCGAGTCTGGCCCATGGGCATAGGTTGGGAACCCCTATTGTAACCAGATGAGAGCCAGTGGAAGACATGCCAGGCAGACATAAAACATCGTGTATATGCAATGCTCCATTTTAGACAAAACAAAACATACAAATCATTTTCATTTACGGTGCACATTTTTATACTGGCTGTAACACAAACAGTGAAATTTTTGAAGGCAATTTTCCTCAGGATAGGAAATCACCACAGATGTTACCTATTGTTTAATGAGCCACATGGCTCAGTACACAGCCCATAATGTCCACTGCCATTTCTTACCATGAGCCAATTTGCCTCTGAAATTTACACCATTTGTATCATGCTGGTGAATGCAATTTATAGAATTTTTGCCAAAGTGTAATTAAAACAGTGAGATTTGCTAATCCAAGATCAGCAATGGCCACTACCTTGGTTGGATTTAGAAGGAGATTAAACAAATTAGAGGATAAAACTGATACAAATTACTATCAGTAATTATGATAGTATGTTACCTCTAGTATCAAAGCCAGGATTCCTGTCAGTTTTACTGCTGGTAAATACAAATACTGTACTGTAAAAGAATGCTCTTTTACATCCTTTTACTGGGCTCTCTATAGATAGACTGCAAGGTGAGATAAAACTTTGGTCTGATTCAGTGTTGCTTTTATGTATGAAGGCATATACAACAATGGTCAGGTTACTAAGTGCATATATTTTCCCCTCAAAGGCACTACTGAGAACTTTAAGAGTGTATGTCTAAGTTGTTGGCAATTTCCTCCTTCAGTGATGCAATTTCCACAGAGATGCACTCTGCAACAATCAAACCTGCAAATTAAGTCTATGTTTACCTTAATAACCAATAGAAATAAAAAGCATGCTAAAAGCAAACTGTGTGAAAAAAATTACATGCTGTGAGAAACAAGCATGTGTCACCATGTGAGAGGGGACTGCTTTGAATATATGTCAAAGTGTATCATCTGGATTAACCCTGAATGGCATTATCATAGTGATCAGAGCTGAAATGGAATGCACCTAGTTTCTTTTTGACTCTCATGGTTTTTAATGTACCATGAAGCAAAACTCAGGCTAAGAACATCAGGAACACTTTCCTCAAAACTGCCTTTTGCAGACTTTCATGACAAATTTCTCAGGAGGAGAGTTTTTATATTGGGGAAAAAATACTTACAGATTCAGTAGTAGCAGTCTTTATAAAATCTTGAGAGTTGAAATGCTACTACTGTGAAAAGTATCCATCAATATTTACCTGAATATTAATTTGTTGATAATATGATGAAAAATTTATCAGGTGATTTGACAGGAAAAGGGGTTGAAAGGACTCCAAACCTTTACATGAAAGATTTTTTTTGTGTTCCCTCTGTTGGTAAAAATGTAACAGTTTAGAATCATTCTATGAGACATTCATTCTCCTGTTATGGAAATGTGGATGCTAGTTCTAGTTTTTTACAACATAGTGTTAGTCAGTTGTACACAAAATCATAGGATTGTTTATTCCTGACCTTCCTATCTTTTGTCACTGTCTTGTACGGCACAACATGAAATTCTTCAGCAGCATACAGAGCCAGTGATATGCTTCTGGGCAATTGCTTTGCATGACTACGTTAGTGACATGGTAGCGTCAGTACTGACAGTTCTGCCCTATAGGGTTTTCCCCCTCCCCCTCTCCACCATGCTGCAAACTCTATTTATACACCCAAGCTTTAAGCTATGCAAAGCATTTGCAGACTTGGATTCTTCTTAACTGTATCAAAGGAGCTAACAAGCAGCAAATAGCTGAGCAAAATAATTTTGAGCCAAAGCTGCATTTTATACATAACCGTGTCAGAGGAGTAGCCTAGAAAGGTGGCCTAATTTGTTGGTGATTATATTTTAGGCCAGTGTGTTGCACCAAATCTCAGCCCTGCAACACTGCATTATGTCATTATAAATGAATTGTACAGGCTCATGGGAGGTTGAATGCCTCAACATATGACATACTGTAAAATGACATGACAAATGCTTGAGACAGTATAGCCGTCTCTGGAGGTTCAGAGGGAAATGCCCTTTTATAAAACTGATATTTGTTCTATGCTTTTATGCCAGAACGTTGATCAGCCAAGCTGGACTGGGAGGTAGAGATGAACTTGTTGTTAAAATAAAATCATATGTTTTTATTATTGCACCAATTGGTGCATTTTATTATTGCACCAATTTATTTAGGAAAAATAGCATAATATACAGCATTTGTCAAGTAAAACACACCAAAGTCTTTTTTCCAAGTTCTGATGTGAGTCTGAACACTGCCAAGTATGAAATGTTGACACACACATTCTTATTAGGTGGAACTGGCTTCAATTAATGAATGTTTCAGCTGGGCTGTCATCTTACAGCAGACATAAATTCAAAATACAAATAGTTTGTTAGTTTAATAGAATCACTAAGCATTTTCTGTGCAGTTTTTTTGTGGTTTTGTACTTTATCATTGTCTGCAGAAGCAGACAGCGCTGGCTCTTCGGCTTAGAAACAGAGATGAGCACTGCACCCTAGAGTCGGATATGACTGGCTTTCGAGCAAGGGAAACCTTACTTTATCATTATCATAATATGTCAACTGGACACTTCTGCATTGTGGCTGACATGAAGCATGGACAAATTTCTTCACAGGCAATCCTTAATCCTTCACTCAGCAGAGCCCTTAATGGGGCCATGCTCACAGGTGGAAGGGAAGGTGGAGGATTCTGGGAACTGTAGTCCAAAAGTCACTTTTCCAAAACAAAGGTTCTTTACAAAACAAGCAAAGTACCCCAATTGGTAGTGAGCTGGAATTGCTTCAGCTTCTTGTAAAGGTAAAGGTAAAGGTTTCCTTTGCTCGAAAGCCAGTCGTATCCGACTCTAGGGTGCAGTGCTCATCTCTGTTTCAAAGCCAAAGAGCCAGCGCTGTCTGCTGCTGCAGACGTTTCCATGGTCATGTGGCAGGCATGACTAGACACCGAAGCGCACAGAACGCTGTTACCTTCCCACTGAAGTGGTCCCTATTTATCTACTTGCAATTTCTTGCTTTCAAACTGCTAGGTTGGCAGGAGCTGAGACGAAGATGGGAGCTCATTCCGTCCTGCAGTACTCAGGAATCGAACTGCTGACCTTCCGCCTCCCAGTCAGCGTCTTAGGCATTTGAGCCACTGCAGTCAGCTTCTTGACAGGTGTAGATTTAGTGATATAACTGGGTTGTTGCTGTGTAGGAGAGGTGGACTTAATGAAAACCCTTGGTCACAAGTGGGTGAAAGCTATATTTTGTTACCCTCTCCAAAACCACCCCAAGTAGTGATCAACACCACTGCCTCTGACGTCATCTTCTTCTTCTTCATCATCATCTAAAACTAGGTGTGTGATTTACCTCCAAAATTCAGTGCTGTGGCTTCCTAGGCACTTTGTTGAAATTGCAACATGCTCATTTTTATCTTATTTTGAATTTGCTAAGTCAGTAAACATTGTTTAGCACTTTCCCTTAAAAATGCATTTCTGTGCTTCATTTGTTTTAATTAATGATGAAGTCTTCAGCCAGAATATATGCTTCCTCATAATCAGAAGCTGTTTGGGACACCTCTCGTGTCTCTCAAAGATAAGAGAGTGTTTATGCATGAGATAATGATGTGTGTTTGTCTGATTTCTAAGCAATCCATAGCCATTGAAACATATAAAAGGAATGTACAAACAGTCTCCAGGCAACAATAAAGAGTGGCCCCTTAAGCAAGCTTTCTTCAAATTTTCACACATTATGATATGGCCTTGGTCTTTCTCCCACTTATATAAACTTCCTCAGAGTTGTTCCATTGTTAGTCACTTTTATTCACGGAAATGGATGAAGTGCAGCCAGATTGCTGAATGGCACTGGATACAGGGAAGAATGTAAATCCTGTATTACAACAGCCTATTCTATGGTTGCCTGTTTCTTTCTGGACCTGAATTCAAAATGCTGGCTATAGCTCATAAAGCTTTATAAGCTTTGTTCCAGACCATTTGAAGAAGCATTTCACCCCATACAAGCATTCTTGGCTCTTGAGACTTTTTGGGGTGGGGGAGCTTCTTTTAGTCTCAGAGATTCACACTGTAAGGAAGGACATAAGAGGCTTTGACTCTTCCCAGGCTTCAGCATACACTGTCCAGAGAAACCAATTGGGCCCCTCTCTCTTGTCCTTCCATTTTCAGCAAAGATCTCTCTTTTTAAACAGGCTTGAAAGAAATGGTGGGATTTTTTTAAAGGAATGTGAAATCTATTTGTAACAATGTTACAATGTACTAGCCGACTACATGGCCTTGCCTGGGGGTTGTGCCTGCAGTTACCTGGCCAGGTGGGGCCTGGGCCCCATGCTGCTCTGGCCAACTGGACCCCCACCGTGGCATCCTGGTCTCGTTCCAGGTGTTGTGCCACTGCCGGCAGAGCATTTTCGGCTGGCCATCTGGGGTGGGTGGGCTAATGGGCATGCCCAGCATGCCGTTGCTGCCATTTGCTGCTCCATCCTCTAGGCTGGCGGAGGCCCAGGGCATGTAGGGGCATTGGGGCACCCATTGTTGGCTGGGGAGGGTTTCTGCTGGGGTGGGACTACTGTGCAGCGGTTGCTCCTCGCCACTCTGACCTGGTGGACTGCATTGTGTTTCCCATGCTGACCATGCTGCAGTGTGGCCCCACTGTTGACCTTGCGGCCACTGCCACCTCCTTGCAGCCCTTTGGCCCCCGCCCTCTCTGGTGGTGCCATTTTGGACACCAGGATCTCAGGTGAGGCCGTGTTGCATGCGTGGACATTCACGCATGCGCATTACCGAATTCCCCGCTGTTTGTCCTGGATGGTGGGGGTCCCCCCTTTGCAACCCTTTTTTGAGGGCACACACCCTGAAATGGGCTGCTGGACCCCTGCAGTGTTGATCTCGCACACGCAAGGTAGGCGTGTGCGAAGTTTCATTGCCATAGGTGCAGGGGTGTGGATTTGCATAAAGAACATACTTGACGACACCTCTGTTTTATATATAACTAGCATAGGTTGCCCGGCATTGCCGGGCTGTTATAAACTGTGTTTAGATGTGTGTGTGTTTTTTTTTGGGGGGGGGTTGAGTAAAAAATAAGTAGAGGATGCTACAAATGTTTTTTACTTTTTTATTTAACATTTTTTTTAATTCTGTAAACTTTTGATTTATTCTTATTTTTTGAGTTGTTTTTACTTTTGTGGCCTCTAGGTGGGGCTGTTAACAAGAGGGCTGCTTTGAATCTTTTTGACTTGTTTTTAATCTTATGGCCTGCAGGTGGGGCTGTTAGTAATAGTGTTGGATCCTTTTTTTGTTTCACTTGTTTTTTCTCTCCTGGCCTCTAGGTGGAGCTTCTTCTGGTAAGTAGTCTTTGTTTCTTCATTTCTGTTCCGGTCTCGTGGAGGGAGGACGTGCTGGTGAGTTCTCTGGTTTTCTTTCTTCTGAGTTTTTTCTTTGTTTTGTTTTTGTGGTGGTGGGCTTGGAGGTGTTTCTGTTTGTTCTTTTGTGGTTTGGTTGGGTTTTAGATTTGTTTAATTAGTTTGTTTATTTCTGGTTTGTTTCATTTTTGTGATTTTGTTGGTGTTTATGTAATTTGTGGTAGTTGTGTTGTTAGAGTTAGGAATTTTCGTGTTGTAGTTAGGTTTTTTTCTGTGCTTTTCTGGTATTGTGGATGTTTTTGTTTGTGGATTTTGTTGTTTACTTTTTTTGTTTATTAATGCATTTTTAAAAATATTTATTTATTTGTGTTTTATTAATTTTGATGTTTGGCGTTTTGGGAAAATGTTTGGTAAATGTTTGCTTCGAAATTTGGTTTTGATGCAGCAATGGAGAAAAGGAAGAGTCAGCAGTGAGCTGGCTCTTCCCCCAGTAAGGTCCGTTAGGTAGGTCGGAGGAGAAGGAGGCAGAGAAGAGCTATCTGCCTGATGATGGTTCTCTCCTCTCTGTCCCCTTTTTCTCCTGGCTTACCTAACCGGAGATCAGCGATCCATAAGGGGTGGTGCTCTTCCTTGCAGATTGCTGGCTGCTGCTTTTGTATTACCTCCACCGCTGTTTCGTGATAGTTCTTGATACAGTGGTGTTGGAACTACAAAGGCAGCAGCCAGTCATTTGCCAGGGAGTGTGCTTCCCCTGATGAACTGCTGCCTGCTGGTGGTATTTTTTTCCACCCTGGCTCAACTGACCTTGAGGCCGGCAGTGGCCTCGCCGTGTCTTCGGTGGGGTAGCGTGGAGGAGAGGGAGTCCCTCTTCTCCCCATTGCTTCGGGAAAGAAGGCCGGCAGTGGTCTCGCTGTGGGTTTTTGTGGCTTTTTGTTTTGCGAGGCCGTGAGGCACTCTGTCCGCCTGCAGCGGATTTGCGCTCCTGTTGTGGGAGGCTGGCGTGTTTTTATTTTATTTTTCGCATGCCGACTTTTTCAGTGTTCTGCGCTCTCACGACCTTCAGCCTGATTGGCTGAAGAGCTCAAGGCACGTAGGATGCTGGGACTTGGAGTTTTGTTTGTTTTCTTTGCGTTCGTGCGGCGGTTTTTTCTGCGGCTTGATTTCAATAGGGTGCGACGCATTTCCCAATGTTCTTTTTGCTCGTGCCTCTCAGCCTGATTGGCTGAGGTGTGGCATGGCACAGAGGACATTGGGAATTGAAGTTGTTTCCCTTTGTTCACGTTCGTGAGGCTCTTGCCCCACTGCCAGCTTCAGCAACCCTGCAGTACTCTGCGGGCCAGGTTCGGGCAAGTGCAGGAGGCTCAGTATGGGATAGTGTGGACAGGTATGGAAGCGTATGCCGAATTCCAATGGTTAACGTCTGGATTTATAGGTATAGAAAAGATTAATTAAAAATGTTTTTAATTTTTTAGTATTTTTAAATATTTCATCATTTTTATTTTCTTTATAGTATTTTTAAACAGTGATTATTTTAGATGACTGTAATGGCTCAAGTGGTTAAGATGCTGACAGGAAGACAGCAGTTCAAGACCCGAGTACTGTATGACAGAATGAGCTCCCATCCTTGTTCCAGCTCCTGCCAACCTAGTAATTTGAAAGTGAGAAATTGCAAGTAGATAAATAGGTACCACTTCGGTGGGAAGGTAAACAGCATTCTGTGCACTCCGGTGTCTAGGCATGCCTGCCACATGTCCACAGAAACATCTGCAGACACAGACATTGCTGGTTCTTTGGCTGTAAACAGAGATGAGCACTGAACCCTAGATTCAGATATGACTGGCTTTCGAGCAAGTATGATTGATTGATTGATTGATTGATTGATTTGATTTATATGCCGCCCTTCTCAGCACATGCCGACTCAGGGCGGCTCACAACACATCAAACAAAACACAATACAGCAAAAATACAATAGCAAATAATAACTCAATAATACAATACAAAAGAAATGGCAGCAGAGTCTCGCTGCCTCAACGGCCTTTCAAGTCCTGGCCGGAGGCAGCTGGAGGCGTGGCGGGTCCCAGGAACGCCGGCGGTGGTCTCGGCGTTCGGTGCTGCAGGGGTCCCTCCACCCAGCCAGGGTGACCTTTACCTTTACCTTTAAACCACCTTGAATCCCCTATGAAGAGAAAGAAGGCAAATTAATGAATGAGTGAATGAATATCCAAAATTCCTGGTGAATTCTCCCATTCAGAAACCTGAAAACTGTAGTTAAAAGAGGAGCTTTTATCTCCTGCATGTAGCCCTCAGTCATCTATATCAGTTTTTCAAAAAGAAGGAGGCTTTGTGAGGATGTCAAAGAGTGTGGATGACAGAACTGAGTACTGGAACACAATTGCAAGCCAATGGCCAGGGTGTCAAACAGAATCCTTTCAACATCACCTTCTGAATTGAGTTCATCAGGAAGGATAGGAATCACTGTAAAATGGTATTTTCATGATCCATCCTAGAAAGGCAGACCTGAAGGTTAATAGTAAAACCATATTTTACAGAAGCCTTATTTTACAGAAACCTCATTTTACAGAAGGATTTATTGCTGAAAATGGGTTCCGTTTTACAGAACATGGTTTCCCAGAGAGCGTTGCAACTGCTGGGCTATAAAAGACCACCTGCAGCCATTTTCAACCCTGTGGGTGACAGTAGAGCTGTCTGGAGAGGAGTTAGAGTGTCTTTTTATTTTTATTATCTTTGAGGGGTCGGGAATGTGTTTCCCGCCCCCAATGCATTCTTTTGGGAATGCCTCATTTTACAGGGGGAAAAGAGGTAAGGAAAAAGCTACAGAGCGGACTTTTTCTGTAAAATAGGGTTTTACTGTAATATCAAAAACCACTGAAAGTTCCAGAAAAATCAAAGTAAACAAACTCCTGTCCAGTTGCTGACATAGGTCATCCCTCAAGATGACCAAAACTGTCTCTGTTCTCTGACCAGATATTCTACTTTACCAAGGAATGGCTGAAGCTGAGAAGGGGGACACTCGCCCACCCAAGGCCTGGGTGGGCAGAAGAGGAGCCATGGGGGGTGGCTTTTACATCTGCACCACCACCCCACCTCCAGGACTCTTGCCCACCCAAGGCCTGGGTGGGCAAAAGAGGAACCATTGGGGGGAAAAGGCGGCTTTTACATCAGTGCCGCCCCACCCCACCCCCAGGACTCTCACCTACCCAAGGCCTGGGTGGGTAGAAGAGGAGCCGTTAGGACTCTGTGTATATCTTATGACATGTAAACCGCCTTGAGTCGCCCCAGGGTGAGGAAGGTGGTACAATAATACCTCATACAAAGTCTGTTTTGTACAACATCGAATTCATACAACATCACCTAATTCCTTGAAAAAAGTTGACTCATACAAAGTCACTGTGACTTTGTATGAGGCACTGGGGTTTTTTAAAAACAGATTGCATGCTCCATAACTTTTCTTATGTTGGTCTTTTTTGGGGGGGCACTGTTTGGTGGGGTGGGCAATTGTTTGGTGTTTGCTGCTGTTTGGATGATTAACACTGTACTGCATGATGGGACATGTTGGCATCTATTTCGTCCTTGCTTCCATCCAGTAATTGTTTACAGTAGCTTGTACAAAATGGATGATCGGCCACATGGCTGCAGATTAACACTGTGCTGCATGATGCGACATCTTAAGAACATAACATAAGAACAGCCTTGCTGGAACAGGCCACAGCCCATCCAGTCCAGCATTCTGTCTCACACAGTGGCTCACCATTTCCTTCAGGGTATTCCCAAGCAGATGCCTTCACCTGCTTAGGATTCCCTGGAAATGATATTGAGAGATATCCTGCCTATCTCTCCAACCCGGAGGTTGTCCTTAAGTATCCATAATTATAGCCATTGATACTCTTGTCCTCCATGAACTTGTCTAATCCTTTCTTAAAGCTGTCAAGACTGACAGCTGTCACCACTTCTTCTGGCAGGGAGTTCCATAGGCCAGTAATCCTCTGGGTGAAAAAGTACTTTCTCTTATTTGTTTGAGAACTAGTACCCAAAAGTTTCATGGAGTGTCCCCTAGTTCTAGTGTTATGCGATAGGGAAAACAGTTTTTCCTTATCTACTTTGTCCACACCGTGCATGATTTTATAAACTTCAATCAGGTCACCTCTTAGACGTCGTCGTTCAAGAGTGAAGAGGCCCAACCGTTGCAGCCTCAGATGGTAAGGAAGGTGTTCCAGTCCCCTAATCATTCTGGTTGCCCTCCTCTGCACTTTTTCCAGCTCCATAATATCCTTCTGGAGGTATGGCGACCAGAACTGTACACAGTATTCCAGATGGGGCCTCACCATAGATTTATAAAGAGGCAAAATGACACTTGCTGACTTATTTTCTATACCCTTCCTAATGATCCCTAGCATTGAGTTTGCTTTTTTCACTGCTGAGGCACACTGGGTTGACACCTTCATTGAGTTGTCCACCAGGACACCAAGGTCCCTTTCCTGGTTTGTCGCAGAGAGTTCAGACCCCATCAGTTTATAAATGTAATTGGGGTTCTTTGCCCCAACATGCATCACTCTGCACTTACTAATGTTGAAACTCATTTGCCACTGTTTTGCCCACTCCCCCAGTGTCAAGAGATCCCTCTGGAGCTCCTCACAATCTCTCACAGTTTTCACTACCCTGTATAATTTAGTGTCGTCAGCAAATTTGGCTACCTTGCTTTTTACTCCTACCTCTAGATCATTTATGAAGAGGTTGAAAAGCAGGGGTCCCAGTACTGAACCTTGGGGGACCCCACTCTTTACTTCCCTCCACTTGGAGAAGTGTCCATTTATTGCTACCCTCTGTTTCCTGTCCCTTAGCCAGTTGCTGATCCAGGACAAGACCTGTCCCTTTATTCCATGACTCGTAAGTTTATTCAAGAGCCTTTGGTGTGGGACCTTGTCAAAAGCCTTCTGAAAGTCCAGATAAACAATGTCAACTGGATCCCCCTTATCCACATGCTTGTTAACACTCTCAAAAAATTCCAACAGATAAGTGAGGCATGATTTGCCCTTGCAAAAGCCATGTTGGCTCTCCTTTAGCAGTGCCTTCTCTTCTATGTGCCTATTAATTCTATCTTTTAGGATGGTTTCCATCACTTTACCTGGGACACATGTCAAACTGACAGGTCGGTAATTTCCTGGATCACCCCTGGATCCTTTTTTGAAAATTGGTGTTACATTCGCTACCTTCCAGTCATCAGGCACAAAGCCTGATTTGAGGGAAAGATTATATATTTTGGCTAGGAGATCAGCAATTTCATCTTTAAGTTCCCTGAGAACTCGTGGATGGATTCCATCTGGTCCTGGTGATTTGTTAGTGTTTAGTTTAACAAGACATGCAAGGACCTCCTCCCTGGTTATTTCTATCTGGCTTAATTCTTCGGTTTCCCTCCCTACGAAGATAGGCTCTGTTTTGGGCATGTGGCCTCTGTCTTCTTCAGTGAATACTGAAGCAAAGAATTCATTGAGTCTCTCTGCAATCTCTGTTTCCTCTTTAATAACCCCTTGCCTTCCATTGTCATCTAATGGTCCAATGGCCTTCCTAGTTGGGTTCTTACTTCTAATGTACTTAAAGAAGTCTTTGTTATTTCTCTGAGTATTTTTAGCTATACGCTCCTCAAAGTCTTGCTTTGCTTTCCTGATTGTTGCCTTGCATTTGTTCTGCCAGAATTTATGTTTCTGCCTGCTGTCCTCATTCGGACAAGCCTTCCATCTTCTAAATGAGCTTTTCTTGCTCTTGATCACTTCCCGAACAGCTCCTGTAAGCCACATTGGAGTCCTCTTGGACCTGGCAGTGCCCTTTTTCCTTTTGGGTATGCATTCCAATTGAGCCTCTGTTATTGTTTTTGTAAACAGCCTCCATGCCTCTTGGAGTGTTTGGACTCTCTCAATTTTCCCTTTCAGCTTCTTTTTTACTAGTTTCCTCAACTTTGGGAAATTTCCTTTTTGAAAATTTAAGGTCTCTGTGTTAGATTTTATCAGTGACTTGCGGTCTATGATCAAGTTAAACATAATTGAGTTGTGGTCACTGTTCCCTATTGGATCAGTCACATTAACATCTTGCACCAGATCCTGAGTATTACTCAGGATCAAGTCAAGGATTCTTGTACCTCTAGTTGGGTCTTCAACCATCTGTCCCAGGGAACAATCATTTAGCATATCTAGGAACTTTATCTCTTTATCATGTGCTGAACAACAGTTCACCCAGTCTATGTGAGGGTAATTGAAGTCCCCCATTATAACCAGGCTTCCCTTCTTGGATGCCTCCTTTACAACATTCTCCAACTGCCAGTCTCCCTCAAGAGT
The DNA here is from genome assembly GCA_035047305.1 of Bradypodion pumilum. NCBI lineage: Eukaryota > Metazoa > Chordata > Lepidosauria > Squamata > Chamaeleonidae > Bradypodion > Bradypodion pumilum. Next base: position 380,142,323 of record JAWDJD010000002.1, read on the forward strand.
TTGGGTTGGAGGCCGATAGTATATGCCTACTGTTAGACCATCCTTGTGGCCTGGTACTCTTACCCACAGAGCTTCTAATGGTGACTCCAAATCACCTAGATATTCCAATTCATACGATTTTATCACTTCTTTGACATACAAGGCTACACCACCTCCCGTTTGCCCCTTCCTATCCTTCCTGTACAGTTTGTAGCCTGGTATAACTGTATCCCATTGGTTATCATCCGTCCACCAGGTTTCAGTGATACCAATAATATCAATATTCTTATCTATTGCTAAGTATTCCAGCTCCCCTATTTTGTTCCGGAGGCTTCTGGCATTTGTATACAAGCATTTATATATGCTAAGATATATATGCTATATCTTAACTTTTAAACCTGCACTTGATAAAGTTTTCAAAAGTTAAAAACTTGTTGTATGGTTTGTCCCCTAAAATCAGGGTTGTTTGACATGTTTTTGTAATGTATTTAGCCTTTAGACAATGATTTCTTAAAGTTTTGTCAATTTCCTTGACTTTGCCCTGAAGTCTGTGCTGTTACAGTACAATGTATCTCTATGGAACCGACGTTGTACGAGGCATCGCGGCAAGGATTTGGACGTTGTATGAGGCATCGTGGCTAGGATTTTGCATGCCTCATACAAAGTCCAAATCCGTATAATGTCCAAACTTGTGGAACCAAGTTTGGACGTTGTATGAGGTATCACTGTATAAAAATATAGAAATAAATAAAATAAATAAAGCCAGCACATGCTCCAGTATCTTGACCAAATATGAAATGTTGGAGACTTGCCAATAATTATCCAATATAATGGGATCAAGGAAAGCTTTTTTAAAAAATAAAGGTCTTACCAGTGCTTCCTTTTAACTTACTGTTACCTGTTTTGTTGCAAGAAGGCACTTATTGCTCCTATCATCTATTCAATCAGCCCCTCCTTTCTGATTTTATATGGGCCATAAAGGTAACACAAAATCTAATGTAGATAATAATTTATGAAGGAGGTCTTATACATATGAGAAAGAGAGAATGACACAAAGAGAGAGAGTATGGCATAAAGAATGACAAAAGACACTTAAGCTAGAATATGTACAAATAATAGTAGAACATTTAATTTGTATCTCTAAAGGAAATGGCCCCTTGAGTCCTATCAATTTTTGCAATTTGCCCTGACTTTCCCATGCATTTCTTTCCCTGCAAATAAAAAGTCATAGTGTCACGTTTTGGTTGCAAATAAATAAATAAATAAATAATGGCATCAACAGACATCTCATGAACATATCACATAGTGCCCATGTGCATGCCAAAATGCAGCAGCATTGTACAGAGATTCCATTTTCCTCTCCTCACTCTATGCCAGAAGTGGCCTTGGAATGTAGATTTGGCAGAGAAGTATCCCAAAGATGAAAAGCAACCTTCATAGCTAAACTGGGATTTGAACCTGGATTTCTTTTCCAAGTACAGCCTATACACTGTACAGATTCTCTTAGATCCACAGTTACAAGGCTGCAATAGAAAAACAGTGCAACCATTAATGTGTGTATTTTGCATAATATGGAAAATTCAAATTAATTGGCGTAATATGCAAAATGGTCACTAATAATAGTTTGCAGTGTGAGTTAAAGCATTACCCCTTTCTTGTTGACCACTACCTCAAGTTACACACACAAAATCAACTACAACAAAATTTAAAATACTGTAATTAAAATCTATAACCATTTGCAGTGACATTTTGTCCATATAGTTTGTTTGAAGCAAGAGAACAAAGAAAAGAAAAATCAGAAAAATGTGGCTCAAATCTTGAAATTAACCCTTTTCTTATCCTGCAGCTGTCTTAGAATCTGATATATTAGGTTCAATAGAAAATATAAATGTTACTCATTGTTATATATATTTATTTTAAGAAGATGTCTCCCATTCCAGTGTGTGGACGTTGATTGCTATACATACTAACCACATTTTGTTTTATCCTCTGGACCTTCTTAAAAATTATATTTCTTCTGTTCCAAGTAATTTGACTTCAATTGTGTTTCTTTGGCATAGAATTCTCATGGAATCAACTGTTACACTGCACATTTGCTATTTTTGCAAATTGCCAAAAAAATCAATAATCTACTGAACTTCAATGTACAACTCCCAATTTCTGAACTCCTAGAAAGCAAGTAAAACAATGCAGAGTATTTAAAGGGGGGGGGGGATAAAAATTATTCGTTTCTACTTTTATATTTTTAAATTAACATGTTTTAGTAATTGATGGCCTATGAAATGGTACATGTTGAGTACAAACATTCAAGACTATGATTATTGTTTTTGACAAATTCAAAGCTATACAGCAATAAACTATAGGCCAGTGATGGTGAACCTTGGCACTCCAGGTATTCTAGAACTTCCATTCCCAGAAGCCCTGATCAGCAGGAGTGCTGACTTGGGCTTCTGGTAATTGAAGTCCAAGAATACCTGGAGTGCCAAGGTTCACCATCACTGCTATTGGCTAATGTAAAACATCAGTTGCTAAAACGTAGAGTGAATTTTACCTCATGCTCAACAGAAATCTCCAAGAGGCACCCATACAATCGATATCTATAAAACAGAGGTGTGGGTTTGAATGTGGCTTAGTGGTTAAGACGCAAGCAAGGCCGGGAAATCAGCTAGTTATTAATAAAGAAGGGCCCTATAGTCCTACAAGTGTACATGCCTAGTGTGAGCTCAATTACCAAGCTGGAAACTCTGATCCACGAGGAAAAACATCAAGTATTTATTTATATTTTATTTATTTATAGCTCACATTTTTATGCCGCCCAATCAGGCGAACCCAACTCAGGGCAGCTCACAACAGGATTAAAACATACATATTAAAAACAATTAAAAGCCCAACATACCCACCCACCTATTAAAACTAACCACATTAAAACTGCCTGCATTAAAAAGATGGGGAGGCTTCATTTTATAAGCCAACAGGTGGGGGCCACTCTTCCATCTGAGCCCCACACCTGCCCGCCAACCAGGTTTTTAATTCTCTTTTGAAAGGCAGCAGCTCCGTCTGCTCCCGCAACTCTACTGGCAGGAGGTTCCACAAGGCCGGTACGGACACAGAAAAGGCCCTCCTTCATGTGCCAGAGAGGCGAGCCCCTCTGGCAGATGGAACAATTAGAGAGCCCCTCCGGTCCGCTCTGGTTGGATGGACAGACACTCTTCGAATGATGCGGTCTCTTAGGTATCCTGGCCCACTACCATGTAGGGCTTTAAAGGTCAAAACCAGCACCTTGAATTGCACCCGGAGACAAACTGGTAACCAGTGCAGCTCCTGAAGCAATGGTGAGGCACGAGCATAATGCCCGCACCCCATCACCACCCAGGCTGCATTCTGCACCAGCTGTAGCCTCTGAATGGTCATCAAGGGCAGCCCCATGTAGAGCACATTGCAATAATCTAGCCTGGAGGTCACCAGAGCATGTGTGACCATGAGCAGGGAGTCCCGGTCCAGGAGTGAACACAACTGACAGATGACGCGAAGCTGTGTGAAAACCCTCCTGGCCACGGCTGCCACTTGATCTATAAGTAGCAGTTCCGAATCCAGGAGGACCCCTAAGTCTGTCTGGGGCAAAGCAGCCCCATCCAAGACTAAAGTTGGCAGCTCCCTGGATGACACAGGACCCCCTATCCATAGCCACTCAGTCTTGGAGGGATTCAATTGTAGCCCGTTGTCCCCCATCCAGACCCCGACAGCTTCCAGATATCTGGATAGGACATTGGCCGCATCACTGGGGTCCCCACGGGCTGAGATGTACAGCTGGGTATCATCAGCATACTGATGATACCTCACCCCATGGGAACGGATAATCTCGCCCAGCGGCTTCATATTGATGTTGAATAGGAGAGGAGAGAGCACCGAGCCCTGAGGCACCCCATAACGTAGGGGCCTAGGGCTGGACCTCTCACTCTCCAACCACACCAACTGGGTCCGGTCCTCCAGAAATGAGGAAAACCAGGATAACACAGTACCATGGATCCCCAATCCTTTGTGCCGTTCCAGAAGGATACCATGGTCGACAGTATCGAAGGCCGCTGAGAGGTCAAGAAGGACAAGGATGGACGGATGGTCACCATCCTGCTCCCGCCAGAGATCATCTACCAGTGCGACTAATGCCGTCTCTGTACCATATCCAGGCCTGAAACCTGATTGAAAGGGATCCAGATAATCTGCTTCATCCAGGACCCCCTGCAGCTGTCGCACCACCACCTTCTCCAATACCTTCCCCAAAAAGGGGAGGTTGGAGACCGGTCTATAGTTAGCTGGAACTGCTGGGTTGAGGGATTGTTTCTTCAGGAGGGGGCGCACCAAAGCATGTTTTAAAGGTGCAGGAAACACCCCCTCCCATAGCAATGCATTGATTATAGCCCCGACCCAGCCTCCCGTCACCACCTTAGAGACTTTCACCAACCAGGTGGGACAGGAATCTAAAGGGCAGGAGGTGGCGCGAACAGCTGCAAGAAGCCTGTCCACTTCTTATGTAGGGCCTTATCTTACTAAAAGAGTAGGTATAGGCACCAGAGTTACAATTCAGTGAGCTTGTAAAGGCCATTGCACCATCTGCTTTAGGTGATGGGGGTTGTATTTTTCACCATGGAAATAAACAGTGCCAGCTTTGCTTTTAGACATGATGTTCTCAGCATTAGGCAATCTTTGGGTACATGTCAACTCTGGGAAATGGTGCCTGATTTGCTTTCTCTGTACAAAAACACATGGCCAAAAAAAGCCATCTACCAGCAGTACAAATTCAGTGAAGAGACTGGATTCCTGTCAAGGTCACCCAAGAAGAATTGATCAAAGCTGAGATACCAAACAAAGATGCATCCAACCTCTTCCGAAATTAAATGTTGTATCTTCAGAAGGGAATTGGTAGTTCCAATAGTGTTGGGGTGAAAAAGTTTTTATAGAGCAGCTACTGTGCATCATCATTTGAAGAAAGTGGCTTTGGCAGGAGAGCTTTCATAGACAATGGTAGTGACACTCAGGACAACCTTTGCTATTACTACACAGAACAAGGCAGTAGCAAACCAATTCTTAATATTATATTAAACCAATTCTGCAGAATCAATGGTTGGGAGTTCAATTTCCCACTGTGCTTCCAGTCTGTGTGTGGCCTTGGGCAAGCAGCACAATCTCAGGGCATCCCCAGAAGAAGGGCATGGTAAAACACTTCTGAGTATCATCTACCTAGAAGGATCTTAAAAAAGTCAACATAAGACAGGAGCTAAATGGCTACACCAAGGGCCTTTTAACACTAGCCATTATTGTCCAATATGGTCTAGGCCAGTGGTGGTGAACCTATGGCACACGTGCCAAAGATGGCATGCAGAGGCCTTTCTGTGGGCATGCTTGCTGTCGTGTGCAAGCCCTGCCCTGCCCTGCCCAGTTGGTGCCAATGACAGTGCCACTTCCCCACCCACCCCTCTCCCTCCACCAATGGGGAGGCAAAGGGGGAAGCTAAAATCCTGCCCATGGGTGGTGAAAGGGGCAAAGTGAGGTAACCAGACACCACACACACACACCCCTCCTAGGAGGAGGAGGTGGCAGCAGGGGAGGCACAAGCATGGGGCCCCAGCATGCATCCATGTGACATCACCAGAGGTGCACCAGTGATGTCATGTGTGTGTGTGTGTGTGTGTGTGTGTGTGTGTGTGCATGCACAGTGCCTACCTGTGCACCACCACCTCCTCCTCCTCCTTGGGCACTCAGTCTCTAAAAGGTTTGCCATAACTGGTCTAAGATAATAAGGGTCACTTGAGTTAAGGGGATGGAGCCAAATGTTGCTTGGTGTGATCACATCCAAATGGCATACTGATCTCTAGTCACCAGAAAGGCACAGTTAATGTGATGGATAGGTGTTAAGAATAGACATTAATTGGAGATGTACTGGTGTACTCTGATGAAGCAAGAACAAGCAGGTTTTAGCTGTGGTGAAATGGAATTCAGACTCCAATCATGGGGTAGGGGAAACCGCCAGACATGGTGAAAGTATAAATGAAGACCTAATGAGGAAGAAGGTTTACCCTTCTACAGATGATGATACTCACTAGGGATGCATCTGAAGCCTGTCATCATAATCAATCAGAATGTACCAGAATACCAAGATAAGATGTGATATGGAACCAAATGCAGCTAAATGCAGAGAAGTAATTCATTCTGTTGCTAGTGCTTCATTAAATAGTGGCATGGAAAAACTGCAGTTCACAGTATTTTATTGCAAAAGGGGGGAAAGCCATATGTTTTGTTTTCTACACACACCCTCAAAACACTTAACAAGGCTAAAACACAACAACCTCCCCCATCTGCTTTGACTTCCACACTATTTCTCATTCCGTTCAGGACCGTGAAGGGGTCAGTTGCACAGCTCAACAATGCAACAGTTTGTGGAGATTTAACAGCAAAACAGACCATCTAATGTACCAAAAACAAACACTTCTCGAGAGCCGTTTGTTAGATTGGAACCTATTAAGAGTTTGCTGAAAATGGCCCAGCGCTTCCTTCCTTCATGAAGTGTAACAACCTCTCTTTGAAACAATTGAATCGGGAGTGATACAATCAGCTGTTCTTCTGCAACCAGTTTTTCCCCTTCATGACCCAGTTTCTCTCTATACTTTCAGCTCTAGGAAAAGAGAAACCACTTTGTTTCTTGTGCAAAAGAGGAAGCCCTGATGATAATTGCCTCTTCCTAAGCAATACGAGGTAACTAATCAGAATAACGATGGCAGCAGCTGTGACTTCTAATGAAGTTTGAGACTTGAAGATATCATTGTTGGTTTTTTTTAAAAAAGTCACCCTGTTTTATTATCTTAATCAGTATCTAATGGTTCCATGATATCATGTATCATGTTAAATACAGCCACACGGATTCATATTTATAGGATGTCAAGTCAAGATCGCTTTGCCTGCAATTTGTATCCATTATTGTTTTTGTATCAGTCAAAATCCAGAATTAAAGTTTCCAATTACTGTACTGTTAAACCTTGGCAGTCAATACACTGCTAAATTCAGAAAGGAAATAAAGATACGAATGCAAAGGTTACTTGGGGGTGGGGAGGAATGCATCTGCTTTTAGAACAAATACTTTCCTTGAAACTTGTACACTGAAAAAGGCCATTAGTTATAGATGTATAAAGTGTGTTCATCTGTAGTTTTCCTTGAACACAAATCCCACTTAATTTGGTGGGAATTATTTACAAGGAAGCACCCCCATATTTGTGCCTAAAATCAAATAACACAACATTGAACTGATGAAACAAATTGCTGGATTTCCCCTCTTTCCTTTCCTTTTTTGTCTTCTTTACACTGATGTACAGTAAAACCCCGGGTTACGTATGCTTTGGTTTAAGAAAAAACAGCTTTGCATATGAAATTTCACAGGAAATGATGTCCCAGGTTACAATTATTTTTTGTTTACATAGGCACCGGCTGAGTGGCTCTCCCCTTGCCCGGCACCTCCTTGCTTTCCCAGGGGACAAATGGCTCGTTTCTTTTACGCTCCTGAGCTTCGGCACAAGGAGCTGTTTGTCCCCCAGGAAAGCAAGGAGGCACCGGGTGAAGGGAGAGCCACTCATCCAGTACTTCCTTGCTTTCCTGGGGGACAATCGACACCTTTCCCTTACCCTCCCAGGCTTCGGCACAATGTCCCCCGGAAAAGCAAGGAGGTGCCAGGCAAGCGGTTCTCTTCTCACCCGGTGCCTCCTTGCTTTCCTGGGGGACAAACAGCTGTGGTGTCCGCGGGCGCAATTGGCATAAACTGTCCCTGACAGAGGTTACACCGGTTGAGGAAGGCTCCTGGTCACTGGCCCCTGCGGGTACAGAAATTGGGGTGCGGATTAATAGTCATAAGATTGATTCACCCATATCCGACCTGGCAGGCAGTTCGGCAGGAGGAAGATGAATATCTAACTCAAGTTAGGAATTAGGTAATTCCGCACTTGCAGATTAGCCCAAGCCCTAGTGCAAATAGTGGCCATGTTTACTCTTGTGCAAGCCATGAACAATGGATTTCCCCTGTCAGTATTTGCCTTAGTTAATTAACTTCCCCAGGAGAGGTTCCCAATTAACCCGGGTAAACAGGTGATGTGATTTTCTGTCAGATTACGATTCTATCACACGCAGCCTTGAACATAATATATACTGATGATTTTCCCTCAATAAATCACTGGTCTTTGCTCCATCTTGCCTCGTGTCGTTACTCGACCAGTCTCCTCCGGGACCCCAAGGGCCGCTTCACGGCCCCAATCCAACAAACAGCGATGATTTTTCAGTGATTTTTCCCACCTGTCCCCACCGCCAGAAGTTGTGATTCATCACTTACCATGGTGGCAGTGGCCGCGCTCTTTTCCTGGTGTTTTAAACAGCCTCCGCCACATCCAAAGGCAGTGGGAAGCTTTTCTGAGCATGATTGGTCCATTTTTAAAATTTTCTGCTACTTCTCCACTTTGTCCCAGGAGCTAATCCATGGTGCTCCGAGAGCTCCGTTGGTGTGCAGCGCTTATGTCATCAACTGGTCGCCCGGTGCTGAACCAGAACGTATCCAAGCATCGCAGATTAGCTTCTTGGACAAACCTGCTTGCTTGCTTGCTTGTTTGCTTGCTTGCTAAAACAGCTCTTGCAGTGACTTGTTTAACAGAGAGTCCCAGGCTTACAATTTAAAACATAGATGGACAACTTAGAGAGGACTAGTGGCTGCACATATATATCCTTAGAAAACTTCTTCCCCTGCCACTTGAAAAACACTCAAGAAAAGTCCTCATTTTTCTCTACAGATATGAGGATAATTTCACCAAGCTGGGAGTGGTGTTGGAAAACTACAATAAGAATGAGGAGAGCATTTGGCTGCCAAGGGTCACATAGAGTTTGTGAGCCACATTTTGCCCACCTTTGTTTTAAAATGTAACACATTAGCAAACATAACATACAAGGAAAGAGGGAAATTGATCTAACTGTTCTTAGGGTCGCAATGGCTTAGTAGTTTAGAAACTGAGCTTTACAACCAGAAGATCAGCAGTTCAGCAGAGTGCAATATGATGGAGTGAGTGCCTGGTTGTCTGTCCCAGCTCCTGAGAACCTAGCAGTTCGAAAAGAAAAAACTTGCAAATACATAAATAGATACTGCTTTGGCAGGAAAGGTAAAAATGTACCATATGCTTCAGCATCCAGTCATGCCTGCCACAGGACTATGGAAATGTCTGCAGACACAAACAGCACTGGCTCTTTGGCTGTAAACGGAGATGAACACCACCCTCTAGAGTCAGACATGATGGGCTTTCAAGCAAGGGAGACCTTGACCTTAGGCCCAGTTTGAGTGGAAACAGTTCAGGGACAGGTAGAGCCAAATGGAGCCATTCTTTCAGCATAGCCATGACCATCCTTGCCCTCTCCTCTACAACTAATTGAAACAGCTAGAAGGCACTTGAGAGAAGAAGGAGCACAATGTAGCTGATCTGGCATGCTCTTATCTTGTAGCTGGACCCTCAGCAAAACTGGTGGAGCTGCTACCTTCTTGATTCTCAAAGACCTGAAAGCAAAAAATATCTGCAAATGTCAATTCAGACAATCCCAGCAATATTACATATAGATTAAAGAATAATTTTTCACATGAAAATTCATATTTTCAATCCCTTATACATTGATTTTTTGTTGTTCAGTCACACAGCCGATTCTGACCCTTTACGACCCCATGGACCACCACACGCCAGGCATCCCTATCCCCCACCATTCTCCTCAACCCACCCAGATTTGTGCCCATTGTGTCAACAATGCCATCTAGCCATCTCATTCTCTGCTGCCCCCTTCTTCTTTTGCCCTCCCCTTTCCCAGCATCAAGGATTTCTCAAGTGAATCCTCTCTTCTCATTTGATGTCCAATTGATGTGCTCTTTCAAAAACAACCATACCAAATGAACCATCCTAATTAACCATGCTTCTATAATGACTTCTGGTGATGAGTAAATAATGCTGAAGTGAATACTGATTGCACTCCCATCATGATGTTTCACAGTGTGTCATGAAAATTCTGGCAACATCCTATAGATCCTTTCTAGATACTGTATTTTCTGGCGTATAAGACTACTTTTTAACCCCGAAAAATCTGTGCCAAAGTCGGGGGTCGTCTTATAGGACAGGTACTTAACTGCAGCTTGTTTCCCCTTGCTTCATATGTCCGGCGCATATGGTGGGGGGTGCCACAGCCGAGTCCCTGCTCTGTGCGGGGAGTATGTAGCAAGGGGAAGCAAGCTGCACACATCTTCCTGTACCTCAAGGAGGAGAACGTGAGCGTGGATTGGCTCTCCACCAGAACCTGCCCATTCGACTCGGAGGGCTGCGCGTCTTCGGGTTGAGTGTGGGCTAATTTTTATTTGGTGTGCATTGGAAGAGAGGTAGTCTTATACGGCAAGTATATTCCAAACTCTATATTTTAACTGGAAAAGTTGGGGGTCATCTTATACACCCAGTCGTCTTATACGCCGGGAAATACGGTACTTTAACTTCATCTTCAATATTTGACCTTCCAAGGAGCAGTCAGGGTTAATTTTGTTTGTTCTCTTTGCTGTCCAGGATACTCTCAAAATTCTCCTCCAGCACCACATCTCAAAGACGTCTATTCTTCTGCGCTCAGCTTTCCCAACCATACATTACTACCAGAAATACCATTGCTTTGACTATGTGGACTTTTGTTTGCAAGGTGATGTCTCTATGTTCCCCAGGTTTCTCATAGCTTGCCTCCAAATAACCATATCATAATATTATTTCAAGGCTGGTTTGGTAGTAGACTTGTCATTCTTACAATGATTGGTTTGTAGCTAGCTCATTTCAAAGTGGTATATAAAAACTCTGCCACACCTACATTCTTTACTGTCTGACTCCTAGTTGTTAAAGCTCCCCTGCCTATCTAAGCCTTAACTCACTGTTCAAGTCTAGGATTCACTATTACTACCTTAATTTGAAATGCACACCTGTTTACTTATTCTGGGGTAGTTTTGGGTAGATTTCCCAGTATGATGGTGTAGATAGAGGGATGATTCTTTGCAGCATAGCAATAGCAATTACACTTATATACCATCCCATAGTGTTTAGTGCACTCTCTATGTGGTTCACAGAGTAATTAGCATTTTGGCATACCAAGGAATTTGGGAGATATGGATTAAAATCCCTGCACAGCCATGTGAGCTCACTGGAGGTTGTCTCTCATCCCAGGACCAGCAGAACCTAACTGAGCTTTTCAAAATGAGAAATATCAGTGTGCCATTCAGGATTATATTTCTTAACTTGTTTAACAGGTATATTTTTAAAAAATGTTTTTCAATTTGATTTTTCAAAAATGCTATAGCCCAGTGATGGCGAACCTTGGCACTCTGGGTGCTGACCAGGACTTCTGGGAATTGAAGTTCAAGAACACCTGGAGTGCCAAGGTCCGCCATCACTGCTATAGCCCATAATTCCCCCTTAGGAACTGATTAGGTGGATGGGGGGATCACAAAATGTGATCTGTTAGCTTTTTACCAGTTGCTGCTTCAGCAGAATGTATGTGACATGAAAAAACTGTTATGTGTGTAACAAATGTTATGTTGAAAAATTTCTAATCTTATGTTTGCTTTGATGTGAACAAATATTTAGGAGGAAAATCTGTTCTGCTCAGCATAAAGTCTCAAAATGACTCATCAGTAACAGATTGAGCTTCCTATGTGGATTTTCCCCCAAACATCTCCAGTACGAATTTATGGAACTGAGTTATAACTAGCATTATAAATGCTAATTTTAACAGTAGATTTTTTGCCTTGATCTGTGGAGAGAAAGAGTGGGAAGGCAGCCATCATTGGAAAAGCAAAGGTGCATAAACAGACAAAACCCTTGAACCCATTGCATTTCTAACAGATTTTTCCCTCATCCTTGAACATGTGATTTCCATTAAGGTCTCTTCGCATAGATACATATTTTTTGTTGTTCAGTTGCACAGTCTGCAAATTATTGGAAGGAAGGGAGCAAAAGGAAAAAAAGTGACTTCTTTAATCTGATGTTAATAAAAGGTGAGGATGAAAAACTGTGTCTGTGACAGTCAAATGTGTGCAGAATTGGATGTGGTTCCATTGGTCACAGTAGGGCAGGTTTCCATTCAAGAACTTCGGGTTTAACCATATAAGAAAATTTAATTCTTTAAAAATGATTTCAGTTTACAAAAATGGGATATTGTGCTTCTGTATTCTTGATTCAAAAAGCCAGGAAATGGGTAGATATTGCTGCACAATAGTGTGCTCCATGTTGTCAGGTAGGGGTTTGTAACCTACAGCAGGGTTTTGCAACCAATTTTCCTGAAAATTAACAGAAAATACCTCATTGTCTTGCAAGCAAGAAAAAACATTTTGTGATATCTTATTATTGCAATTACGGCTACACAGAAAGAGCCTCCATGAAAATTGTGTTGCCAGCTAATCTTTCTCACACCAGGTCAGGTAAAAGGAACTGAAGAATGAACTCAACAAAAGGTGCCTTCATTTTGGCAGTTTCACATCTGGTCTAGCCTCGGAAGAATAAGCATAAGATTTAGACAAATCAGGATTTACATCCTAGTCCAATGGTGGTGAACCTATGGCAAGCGTGCCAGAGGTGGAACTCGGAGTCCTCTCTGTGGGCCATACTTGTCAAGTATCCCGTATTGCCCGGGCTTTCCCATTTTCCAGCACTCATTCCTCCTCTTTCCTGCCACTGCCCCATATTTGTAAGGCAGGGAAACCACCGCCCCATATTTGTAAGGCGGGGAAAGGGGTAACTGCACATGTGCACCCACGGTGTGCATGCACAAACGGGTTACTGCCCATGCATGCACAGTAATTTCATGTATTTTGCAGAGCCGCACTTGATGAGTATACTGTGGGCACCACAGTTTGCCCGGCCCATCTATCCAGCATACCAATGGGAGCACTTCCTCCCTCTTCCAGCACAGAGTTTTCCCCGCCTCTCTGCCCAGCAGCCCAATGGGAGAGTTTCCTCCTTCCCCTGTTGCCATGTTGGCAAATTGTGAAAAAAGTGGGTTTGAGGTTGTAGTTTGGGCACTCGGTCTCTAAAAGGTTTGCCATCATTGTCCTAGTCCATTTGTTTCTTATTTCCAGTGTTTGTGCTAAATCATTGCTCTTTTTATGCATACTCTCTCACTTAAGTCACCTTAGCTGCAATGTGTATATACAGTATTTGATAGTTGCTTTTGTCCTCTGAACTGCAAAAGATGTTGGATAGAAACTGTATGAAGAAACAAATACATTGAATAACATAATATGGGACACACTCAAACATCTCATACATCCATTAAAATGCTACCTTCATTAAGAAAGCATTAAATTAAGAAATTATCTTTGTTGTTGGAACTGAAATTTCTTTATCTCTGTTTTCCAGACAAGTAAAATGTCACATTGAGAAAGATCCAGAATACAAATCATGTCATAAATATGTATTCTGGATCTTGTTTATAGGTTCTTAAGACCTATTTTCTCCTTATTAGTGTGTAATTAAACATCAGGAGAATCCAGGTAACCCAAAAATCTGAATACCAGTGTGTGCTTTTTATGTTTTGTGGAAAGCATTCTGTTAAGCAAAGTTACATTTTCTAAAATGTAAAAGCGAATTTCTGTTATAGTTCCAACAGCTTCTCAGTTCAGAAATATAGTACAGCAGGGGTTCTCAACCATACCTGTCAAGTTTTGGATTTGAAAATAAGGGAAATTTTGGCCACACCCCTCTGTGGATGTGGCCAAATCTGTGGGCGTGGCCAAATATAGCCATGTCATTTGCTGGGCTCTAGTCATGCCTTCCACATGGCCATGAAAATGTCTGCAAACACAGTCAGCACTGGCTCTTTGGCTGTAATGAGCACTGCACCCTAGAGTTGGATTTTACTTTCCTAGGATCAAAGATCTCTGCAGATGGTGATTGCAGCCGTGAAATAAAAAGGTGACTGATGCTTGGGAAACAAGCTATGAGAAACCTGAGGAACATAGTTAAAAGTAGAGGCATCACCTTGCAAACAAAAAATTGCATAGTCAAAGCAATGGTATTCCCGGTGGTAATGTATGGATGTGAGAGCTGGACCATTAGGAAAGCTGAGCGCAGAAAAATAGATGCCTTTGAAATGTGGTGTTAGAAATAGGTCGATCCTAGAAGAAATCAACCATGACTGCTCATTAAAGGTCAAATAGTAAAGATGACGCTAAAGCACTTTGGACATCAAATGAGAAGAGAGGATTCACTTGAGAAGGCCTTGATGCTTGAAAAGGTGGAGGACAAAAGAAGGGGGTGGCCAAAAATAAGATGGCTAGATGGTATTGTAGATGCAATGGGCACAAAGCTGTGTGCGCCAAAGAACCCTTCTCCCATCTTCTTGTTTTCTTTCTTGTTTACTCAATGGCTTAAGTGACTAAGATGCTGACTGGGAGGCAGAAGGTCAGCAGTTCGATTCCCGAGTACTGCAGGTCGGAATGAGCTCCCGTCTTTGTCCCAGTTCCTGCCATCTTAGCAGTTCGAAAGCAAGAAATTGCAAGTAGATAAATAGGGACCACTTTAGTGGGAAGGTAACAGCATTCCGTGTGCTCTGGTGTCTAGTCATGCCTGCCACATGACCACGGAAATGTCTGCAGACGCAGACAACGCTGGCTCTTCGGCTTTGAAACAGAGGTGAGCACTGAACCCTAGAGTCGGATATGATTGGCTTTTGAGCAACGACGACCCTTTACCTTTACCTAACTCAGATCCCCTTACACAACCATGCAAGCACTACTACTACTACTACTACGTTTAATTCCTATCCCGCTTTCCTGGCACAGGTGCCACAAACTAGATCTATTTTGGATGTGCTCTCTCGTACAAAAAGCAGCTTCTTGCTCTAAAAATTGGCCGCTGTAGGAATCTATGACTGTGATGGCAAACCTTGGCACTCTAGATACAACTGGCTTTCAAGCAAGGGAAACCTTTACCTTTAGCATATAGTGACCAAGCACCAACCCCACCCCCACCCCTCCCAAGTTAACTCTAGAACTCTAGAAACGGAAGCCTCCAGCCAGGAGGCAGGGCAGAAACAGCTTAATAAAGCATGAGAGTGAGAGAGGTCTCTGCCCCCAGACCAAGAGCTGATTTGCCCCTGCATATATGAAATATTGCTCACCTCTAGATTCCTGTCCCTCCCAGCCTGGTGGCTCCGACCAGCTCAGCAGCAGAATCAAAGCCTCCATATTGGCCATGTGGCAGGAGGAAAATGAAAGAAAAACTACAGAACGCCCCCACCACCTTCTCTCTCTCCCCTTCCACAAGCGAAAAGCCTGCCACACAGCGACCTCTGGTGGCCGGAAAAACATACTGCAGATTCGCCTGTGAGGGCTCCGGTCAGGATTTTTTTTAAGGGATATTACGGGGAAATTTATAAAATGGGAGGGGGCGGGAAGATGGGTAAAAATAAGGGGTTTTCCTGGGAAAAATGAGATAATTGACATGTATGTTCTCAACCTTTTAAAGCTGGGGGTCAGATCACACCACCTCAGACAGTTGGCAGGCTGGACTGGTGTTCCCCCTGCTGCTGCTGCCTTCAGAATGGTGGTGGCTGCTGAACCACCATGAGCCCCTACCATTCCTCCTTCCACCAGTGCCAACACTCCCCACACACACACACATTGCCACCACCAACTCTCCCCCCACGCCACCAGTCCAGTCCACAAATACTCCCCCCTGCCACTACCGCTGCGACACTACCCCACACCACCATCGCTGCTGCCAACACTCCCCCCCATACCACCCATCCAGCCCATGGGCCATAGGTTGTGAACTTTTGGATTAGTTGGTTGGTTTATAGCCCTCCCTATGTCATACAGTCTCAAGGCAGGTTACAGAGCTACATAAAACCATATTTAAAACATAAGATAATCAAACCAATTTAAAATTGAGCAATTTAAAAACACAAAATAAAACTTTAAAACCATTGCAGTAAAGCCAGTGTAGGCCACGATTCTCAACCCTTCAAAGCTCAAATAAATAAATATGTCTTAAATTAACACAGAAATGATGCCATTATTGGTGTCAATCAAGTCTCCAAGGGAAGCATGTTCTACAATTGGGGTACTAAGGCAGAAAAAGCCCTCCCCTGTGCCTCTACATAACAAATTGTTCTCAATGGTGAATCACGGAACAGGGCCTTCCCAGCAGGTCTTAGTGGTTTATACAGGGAGAGGCTGTCATTCAAATACTGGAAGCATATTGGTAGCCAGTACAAATCCTTCAGAACTGATGCCAATTAGATTCTCAAACTTGTTCCTTTTAATAGTCTAGCTGCTGCATACTACACTTATTGTAATATCCATGGGATCTAAGGAATCTAACTTGGAGGCTACTAGAGCATAGACCAGTGATGGGCAGTCTTGGCCCTCCAGCTGTTCTTGAACCTCAATTCCCAGAAGCCCTGATCAGCAGGAGTGCTGATTTGGGCTTCTGGGAATTGAAGTTCAAGAACAGCTGGAGGGCCAAGACTGCCCATCACTGGCATAGACTAATGTAGCAAGATTATTCCTGTTCAGGAATGACTATAGCTGGTGACCAGTCAAACTTTGTCTCAGGCACTCTGAGCCACTGAGCTCAAATGAACCTTCAGTAACAAAGATGAATTTGGGAGTCTCTCCAGATTATGTACCCACTCCTTCAGAGGGAATGCAATTCTATCTAGAACAGGTCTGCTCCCCAACTCCTGGACCTGAGAACCACCAAACCACAGAGCCTCTGTCTTCATTTTTTCAGCCCTCCTTCAGCCCATTACAACCTCCAGACTTGGTCTAGCATCTGTACACCCTCAGCCGATCCTGATGATAAGGAAAAGTATAGCTGACTGTCATCAGCATGTTGTCAACACCCAACCCAAAACTCATAATGACCTCTCTTAGTAGCTTCAAATAGATATTAAACAGCATGGAAGATAGAATGGAATCTTGTAGCGCCTCATAGTTTAATCACCATGGGGCTGAGCAGAAGTCACCCAATGCTACTCTTTGTAACTGGTTCCTAACATAGGAATTGAGCCACCATAATAGTGATTCCCAGTCCATGGAGCCTGTCCGAGAGGACATCATGACCAATGGTATCAAAAGCCACTGAGAACTTCAGGAGAATCAATAGGGCTGGACATCCTGTCTTTAGCCCATAGTAGGTCATCAGTCAGTGTTCAAGCACCATGCCCCAAAACATGGTGTTTGCAATGGGCAGTAACTTTCACATTCTTGTGGGTCGAAATATGTCCTCTTTAGGAGGGGAAGTGCAATCACCTTTTTCAAGACAGAAGGCATCATCCCCTGGCATCCTGAGACATTTAACACCTTTTGGACTTACCCAGTCAATCCACCCCTGCTAGATTTTTTTTTCCAATGGGCCAGAGTCAAGTACACATGTGGACAGATTCAAGTGTCTTGTCTACATCATCAGGTTGCAAAAACTGAAATAGATCCCCCCAAAAAACAACAACAACAACAAACAACTGACTGCATGGTGAACTGGACACTTCATTTTGTTGTTGTTCAGTCGCACAGTCGACTCCGACCTTTTGCGACCCCATGGACCATTTTCCTCCAGGCGCCTCTGTCCTCTACCATCCCCCTCAGCCCTCCCAGCTCTGTGCCCATTGTGTCTATAATACCATCTAGCCATCTCATCCTTGGCCTCCCCCTTCTTCTTTTGCCCTCCACCTTTCCCAACATCAATGCCTTCTCAAGTGAATCCTCCCTTCTCATTTGATGTCCAAAGTATTTTAGCTTCATCTTTACTATTTCACCTTCCAATGAGCAGTCAGGGTTAATTTCTTCTAAGATTGACCTATTTGTTCTCCTCGCTGTCCAGGGGACTCTCAAAACCCTCCTCCAACACCACATTTCAAAGGCATCTATTCTTCTGCGTTCAGCCTTCCTAATTGTCCAGCTCTCACATCCATACATTACCACCGGGAATACCATTGCTTTGACTATTCTAATTTTTGTTTGCAATGTAATGTCTCTGCTTTTCACTATGTTCCCCAGGTTTCTCATCGCTTGTCTCCCAAGAATCAGTCGCCTTTTTATTTCATGGCTGCAATCCCCATCTGCAGTGATCTTTGATCCTAAGAAAGTAAAATCTGTCACTGCTTCTACTTCTTCCCCGTCTATTTTCCAGGAACTGATGGGGCCTGTTGCCATTATCTTGGTTTTCTTGATATTGAATCTCAAGCCAGCTTTTGCACTCTCCTCCTTCAGCCCTGTAAAAGCTGTGATATCAATATCAAGGTGAATATGAGTGGCTTTCTCCTCAAAGTGGCTTTCTCCTCAAAGTGGCTAGCAAATCTTTCACAGCAGGTGACTATACAGGTAGGTTCCACTATTCAGAACAATTCTGCAGGATGGCAGGGGGAGGATGAAACAGCATGAGTAAAGGAAAACTTTTTTTGTCCTGTTTTGTCCTATCTGATGATAGGTTTAGTACTGTTCTTCCACCCAATAATATCTGAAGTTATGTTTGAGCTATGAGAAAGGGGAGCTAGTGCATCTCTGCAACCAGGCTAAGGGTGTAGGTAGGCACAGTACCTTGATCTGAGTTAAATTTATGAAAGTAACTGTCATAATAGGAGCTGTTATTCATCTGGGTGCAAAAATGTGGGATGGCAGCATTTAGGAACACACAACTTTCCTTAGAAACAACTTAATCTTCAGGAAGACCTGAGCAAGATATATGCTTGTGCATAAGAATAGCCAGCTGTTGATGTGGTTTTTGTTTTGTTTTGTTTTTGCACTTGACTCAGTGATAATTTGGGGAAATTAAGGTAAACTGATTCATTTTTAGTAAATATGGATGCATACAGAGGTTTTCATTGGCTGGGTTTGTTGCTATAGTAACAGAATCTTAGCAGCTGAAATCTATTAGCTTGATCTTTTTCTCTCAGTCTCAGGTTAGGTAGAGAATTTGCTGATATGAAATGACTTCAGAACACTTTGCTTCTAATGGGACCTATTTATCTACCTTCCACTAATTAGCAGTTGACTGTTGCTGAAGTATATTGAATAACAGGGGGAAAGAGGTGGGGGGGGGGAGTTCTTTCTCCTGCAGAAGAAATGGAGCATAAGAGGCATAGTAGAGTTAACAGCTACTCTAAAGTTGCCATCCAAAGCACACCTTTGAGGGAGGATGCCTCATTGAACACAGCAGGACTGAATTCTGAGGCAGAATGCATAAGACTGCCATGAATCCTGAACGGTCAGAAGTATGAGTTCAAAGACGAGAAGGACCACAGGGAGTTCTTGTATTGTTCAGGATGAGGCCATATTTTGCTTCACATGTGATAATTGCTTAAACATGCCCAACTGCTTACAAAGTCCTTTCCTCCATATTACCTTCACAATGGGAAACGGTTCAGCTGGAGAAGCACATCACTTTGCAGTCACTACTGATACTTAATAAATCTATGCTACTCCTAAACAGGAATAACTGTTGCTGAAGTGTATTAAGGAATGGGGTGGGTAGATTATGTGAAACCTGCATGGATAAATGTCCAATTGTCTGTAATGTTTTTGATACTGTATATATAAAACTAGCTGATTACCCAGCCTTGCCTGGGTTGCTTTGTCCTTTAAAGTAAGGATGACATGGCTTAACTGCAGTTTTACTTTTCTGTTCAGCAGCATCCCCGGCCCATAAATGTTAAGTTCTGTCAAGCCACGGCCTCCTTTGGTCAGCGAAAGGAGGCCACGGCTTGACAGAATTGTACATTGACAGGCAGCTGAAGAAAGCTGTGGCCGCTAACTGCGGCCACAGTTTTCTTTAGCGGTGGCATCTCCCGATGGAAAATTGAAGCCGTTGGCTTGGCTGTGCTGCGCATGCGCATTACTGCTGGTTTGTTGCTGCTTCTCCGGCTGGTGGGGGTGTCCCTTTTGCATCCCACTTTGGGTGCCATAAACCATAGTGCTGATCTCGCAAGCCCAAGGTATGTATGTGCAAACTTTCAGTGAGATTGGTCCAGGGGTGTGGGTTCCTTATGTATGTATGTATGTATGTATGTATGTATGTATGTATGTATGTATGTATGTATGTATGTATGTATGTATGTATGTATGTATGTATGTATGTATGTATGTATGTATGTATGTATGTATGTATGTATGTATGCATGCATGCATGCATGCATGTATGTATGTATGTATGTATGTATGTATGTATGTATGTATGTTCACCAAGGGAACATTTTGTTACAAGCTCTTTCAGAAGGGCTGTTTGGGGACTTGGCTTCCCTAAGCTGGTACTTTGCAGATGCATATAAATTCCACACCTTGATTTCTGGTAGGGTTTGGGGGTCTACGAAGTTTAGAAAGTGCCAGCTTGGAGAAGGCTGTCCTTAAAGCATTGACACTGATCTCTTGCCTCACCTTCAGTGACCCTGCACAACATGTATATTATTCATTCACCCTTCAGACACAGAGTATATTTGAAAATTACATACAGCTTGAGAAATTTCCAGGAAAATATCTCCAAAATGCCCTTCAAAAATGTTCATTAGAATATGTTGCTTGTTGCATCCAAAACAACTAATGCCATGATTATACATTCGATTACTTCGGAAATATGGCTCTATTATGCATTTATTTCCTTCCCCCTTGTCCCACACGATTTTACCAAGACATGAGCGGCTCTTCTGATAATGCACATGAACGAAGAAGGCAGTGCCCTTCTCTCCACTGACTTGCTAAATAGTCCAATGTTTCAAAAGTCAAGCTGTTCTCTCAAACATCTCCCCCCACCCCAATTCCCGACATCATAGCACAACATTTTGTGTCATAAGAAATATCTTCCTCTTTCACAAACTAGTTAACATTAGAAACAGGGAGCACAATGCGGCACTGAAAGCTGTTTATTTGGTTAGGTTCCAAGCTACAGCAGCTGCAGCGGCCGATTAGTTTCACGTGGTGTCAGTTGCATTTTTTTTTATCCAGTGTGACCTGCTATTGTTTGTTTTTCTTTTGAAAACATTTACCCCTTTTTCTAGCACAGCTGCAGATGTGGGCTTACTCAGACCAGCGTTCATAGAATGTTTGGGAAGAAGGTTGAAAAGTGTGGTTGACCACCACAATGTATGCCATCACTTCTGTCTCTTTCTCCTCTCTGTTTACAAAAGTGCTAACTAACAGACTTTCCCATACCTGAATTTTAAATGGTTCAGAGTGAGAACTTCACAACTAGGTTTGGATTTGTAAGCTTAGCTTGATAGTAATAACATAAAACTGAGAAACAGTTCAGCTTGTGGTACCCCTAATTTCCCTGTTATATTAATGGGATTTTCCTGAGTCTTTGTTCTGTTCCTATGCCTTAAGAGTGGCTCCTTGTAAAGAAATGAGATCTGTGTCGTGTAAATATTACATTTATTGAACTACTTTATGTATATCCCACTTTTTTAGTGAAAGATTCAAGGTGTGTTAACCACCTGTTAATTCCTGCTAGTAAAGGTATGATTACAGCGGTCCATAGAAAAATTGGCAGCCCAATAAAATTGGAGAGAGGACAGTGAAATGCTGTCTTCAATTATGCAATGATAAAAGTTCTGTCATCAGTAGAAAGATTTAGGAGGGCAGTTTGGCCCAAAAGCTGGTTTCTGTTTCCACTTAGCTGAATGCAGTGACAATATGGCTCTTGTAGAGCCCCTGTGACAGAAACTGAATCAGAGCATTCAGTTTTATTGCCAATGCTAGCCTGGTGGGATATTTATGTTCTCATTGGTGTAGACAAAATCTTTCCTCAAGGATCGAGCGTTTGCACCTTTAAGAGCTTTAAAGGAGAGCAGTATTTCCCATAACAACACCACAGTAATCAAAAAACTGTGCCTTTGCCCATTGAAGCTGTTAGAAGTACAGACGCTTTTATTGTTTAAAATGGAAGCATCCTCTCCTTATGTTTTGGGCTTTCTCTCAGTTTCACCTGCAAACAGATTAAGCAAGAAAGTTTCTACAGACATAGAGACAAAACTAGGTGGCCATCCATGGCGACTGATAGATTCTGACAAATTCCAGAGGGAACTGGGGGATTTTCCTCTGGATCGGCTACACAATTCATCCGAGGCACTCGTTGACCTGTGGTACAGGATGACTACCGCTGCCTTGGAAGAAATCGCACCACTACGGCCTCTCCGAGCCCACAGAGATGGATCTTCCCCATGGTTCACAGAAGAACTGCGGGAGCTTAAACGGGCAAAGAGACACCGAGAGCGCCGCTGGGTGAAGACCCAAAGTGATTCCGACTGGACACTGGCTAGGGCTGCTATTAAGACCTACCTGGTGGCGATGGGGCTGGTGAAGCAAAAATACTTCACCGCCCTCCACGGATAATCACCCAGCCGCTCTGTTCCGGGTTACCAGGTCTCTCCTTGGCCGGGAAGGGCCGGTGCCCGGTTGGCAGGGTTCGGCTGAGATTTTTGCAGACTATCTGGTGGAGAAAATCACTCTGATTCACTCGGGGTTTAATCCCGGCGTGGATGGGGAGGGTCCGGAGGGGATCAGAGCTCAGTCTGGCAGTGTTATCTGGGATCGGTTCGATCCAGGTGTCCCTGAGGAAGTGGACAGGCTTCTTGCAGCTGTTCGCACCACCTCCTGCCCTTTGGATCCCTGTCCCACTTGGTTGGTGAAAGCCTCCAAGGGGGTGATGGGAGGCTGGGTCGGGGCTATAATAAATGCTTCACTGTGGGAGGGGGTGTTTCCTGCACCTTTAAAACATGCTCTGGTGCACCCCCTCCTGAAGAAACAATCTCTCAACCCAGCGGTTCCAGCTAATTATAGGCCGGTCTCCAACCTCCCTTTCTTAGGGAAGGTACTGGAGAAGGTGGTGATGCGGCAGTTGCAGGGGGTCCTGGATGAAGCGGATTATCTGGACCCCTATCAATCGGGTTTCAGGCCTGGATATGGTACTGAAACTGCATTGGTCACACTGGTTGATGACCTCTTGCGGGAGTGGAATGGGGGTCATCCATCTGTCCTGGCTCTTCTGAATCTCTCAGCAGCCTTCGATACCGTTGACCATGGTATCCTTCTGGAATGGCTCAAACGTTTGGGGATCCAGGGCACTGTGCTGTCCTGGTTTTCCTCATTTCTGGAGGGTCGTACCCAGTCGGTGTGGTTGGAGAGTTAGAGGTCCAGCGCTAGGCCCCTACAGTATGGGGTGCCTCAGGGCTCGGTGCTCTCTCCTCTCCTATTTAACATATACATGAAGCCATTGGGTGAGGTTATCCGTTCCCATGGGGTAAGGTATCATCAGTATGCTGATGATACCCAGTTATATATCTTGGCCCATGGGGACCCCAGTGATGCAGTCAATGTCCTATCCAGATGTCTGGAAGTGGTTGGGGTCTGGATGGGGGACAACGGGCTACAATTGAATCCCTCCAAAACTGAGTGGCTTTGGATAGGGGGTCCCGCGTTATCCAGGGAGCTGCCAACTTTGGTCTTGGATGGGGCTGTTTTGCCCCAGACAGACCCAGTACGCAACTTAGGGGTCCTCCTGGATTCGGGGCTGCTACTAGCAAGTCAGTGGCAGCTGTGGCCAGGAGGGCTTTTTCACAGCTTCGCGTCATCCGTCAGTTGCATTCGCTCCTGGACCGGGAGTCCCTGCTCAGGGTCACACATGCTCTGGTCACCTCCAGGCTAGATTATTGCAATGCACTCTACATGGGGCTGCCCTTGTCAACCATTCGGAGGCTGCAGTTGGTCCAGAATGTGGCAGCCCGGATGATGATGGGGCGCGGGCTTTATGCTCGTGCCTCACCATTACTTCGGGAGCTGCACTGGCTACCAGTTTGCCTCCGGGTGCAGTTCAAGGTGCTGGTTTTGACCTTTAAAGCCCTTCATGGTAGTGGGCCAGGATACCTTAGAGACCGCATCGTCCCAAGAGTGTCTGCCCATCCAACCAGAGTGGATCGGAGCGGCTCCCTGATTGTTCCATCTGCCAGAGGGGCTGTCTCTCTGGTACACGAAGGAGGGCCTTTTCCTGGTCTGCACCAGCCTTGTGGAACCTCCTGCCTGTAGAGTTGCGGGAGCAGATGGAGCTGCTACCTTTCAGAAAAGACCTAAAAACCTGGTTGGTGGGGCAGGTGTGGGGCCCAGATGGAAGAGTGGCCCCCACCTGTTGGCTTATAAATTAAGCCCCCATTTCTTTTAATTGTCAATGAAGGCAGTTTTTTAATGTGGGTTTTTAAGAGGAATGGGGTAGGTGGGTGGGTATGTTGGGTTTTAAATGGTTGTATTGTTTTATGTGTGTTTTAACTTGTTGTGAGATGCCCAGAGTCGGGTTTACCTGACTGGGTGGCATATAAATTTGAATATAAATAAATAAAATAAATAGTTTCCTCATTATAGCTCATGGAAACTATGTATAAATGAAAAAAATAATATCATGATATTAATCAGCTATGGAAAGTCAAGGCTTTTTAGATACTTGTAATAGGGACTGTAGTGACTCAAATGGTTAAGACACTGAACTCACTGACTAGAAGGTTGGAGTTCGATTTCCAGGTACTGCATGATGGAGTGAGTGCCCGTCTCTGTCCCAGCTCCTGCCAACCTAGCAATTCGAAGAGAGAAATTGCAAGTAGATAAATAGGGACCACTTCACTGGGAAAGTAAACATCATTCCATGCAGTCCGGTGTTGAGGCATGCCTGCCACATGTCCATGGAAATGTCTGAAGACACAGACAGCAGTGGCTCTTTGGCTAGAAACAGAGATGAGGACTGTACCCTAGAGTTGGATACGACTGGCTTTTGAACAAGGGCGACCTTTATCCTTAGAATGTTCAAGACATTTTTCTGCAAAATGCATAAGACTGTATCTTGGATTAGTTATGTCAGGATGTGAGGGGCATTTGGACTTCCAGATGTTTTGATGCCTGCTAATTCTGACCAGACTCATCTACTGTGGCCAACGGTGAGATTGTATGACTTGTCAGCTCAAAAGTCTGGTTGGCAGAGATTTCTAACTTCTGAATTAACAACATAAATATAATAAACAACTGAGTTGTTATAGCAATGTCTTCAAAACATTTATTTATCAGTCCACACATATGAAACCTCTTTTCATGCATTCTCAAAGAATGGAACTGGAGAACATGTCTAGAATGAACCAGCCTTGGGTTCCTTCAGTAGGAGAAAGACAGCATAGAAGTTAAATAAAATAAAGAAAATGAATAAATGACATCCCTTGACACCCAAGGGGGGGGAGAAGATGATTATGATGATGTGTAGTGCCTTTATGATGGTAGATTCACTGCTGAATGCACAAACCTCAAAAAAGTGGGCTCAGTTAGAGAGGTCATTGTTAAGAGCATTATAATTTTTAAAATGAACACTCAACACAGACATAAAACTGCAATAATAAAAATAAATGTAAAAGTTTAGAAATGAGTGGCATGTATATCTTTGTCTCCCATCTTCTATCTAACCACAAGCCAAAGGACAAAAAGTAATCAGTGTACAGCAGCTAAAAGGTACAAAGCCAGGAAGTTTAAGAAATGCATCTGTTTGGTTGTCAAATGCCAGAAGAAAATATTTTTGGTGGGTTGGTGGAAGATCATAT
The DNA here is from genome assembly GCA_035047305.1 of Bradypodion pumilum. Lineage (NCBI taxonomy): Eukaryota > Metazoa > Chordata > Lepidosauria > Squamata > Chamaeleonidae > Bradypodion > Bradypodion pumilum. The sequence goes on from JAWDJD010000002.1 coordinate 380,167,937, forward strand.
TGGAAGACATTCTTGTTATGGGGGAACGTAAACTGAGGTGGTCCCTGTTGGGATCTGCTTTTGAACTTCTGCATAAATAAGCTGGAGCTAAAGGTAAGCAGTGAGTTGTCAGGCATCTCTTCTGCTTCGTCTCTGAGTGGCTATAATATAAACGGATTGTGAAGACCTCTGAAAAAGTGTGTTAAAAGTGGTAAAATGACATTTGACTTAAGGAACTGGAAAGTGATACAAACTGAGGCAAAACAGTCAAACTGTACATAGTAAAGGTAAAGGTTTCCCTTGCTCGAAAGCCAGTCGTATCCGACTCTAGGGTTCAGTGCTCATCTCTGTTTCAAAGCCAAAGAGCCAGCGCTGTCTGCTTCTGCAGACGTTTCTGTAGTCATGTGGCAGGCATGACTAGACACTGGAGCGCATGGAACACTGTTACCTCCCCACCGAAGTGGTCCCTATTTATCTACTTGCAATTTCTTGCTTTCGAACTGCTAGGTTGGCAGGAGCTGGGACAAAGACGGGAGCTCATTCCGTCCTGCAGTACTTGGGAATTGAACTGCTGACCTTCTGCCTCCTAGTCAGTGTCTTAGCCACTTGAGCCACTGTATTGTGCAAATAATGCAAGCGCGGCGCCAAAATGGCCGCCGTGCTCTTTGCGCCCCCCCCCCACCGGACGAAGGCATCCAGGTAGTTAGGGGCGTGGCCAGCTCCCTTATAAAAGGGGTGGCCACGAGGCAGCCGAGCTGCCATTTTGCGAAGCGACGGAGCGGAGAAGTTTTTCCCTCCTACCTCCGTCGCTTGTACTCCTGAGCCTCTTGGCTGCTGATTCTCTCCTTTTAGGCTTCCCATTGACCATCTGCAATGCCCTCGAAGAAGAAGGCGACTGCGAACGCGGCTCGTTCCGCGCAGAGGCGCAATCCGGGTCGGAGGACCGCGGCTGCGCCTCCCCAGCAGCCTCCTCTGCCCGAACCCACCGGGACCGGTGGGATGGGGTTAATTACCCCTTGGCCGGAGGCTGGGGGTCCGCGTGCGGGCACAGTAGGGGCCGCGGCTCCCGGCCCGCAAGCGGCGGCCGCCGCTGCTGGCGTCACCCATTCTGCTGGGCCTTCCTCCGTTGGGGCGCAGCTTAATGCGGGGGCTTCCAGCCTTGGGGGGTGGTGTGGCCCCCTTCCATGGCAGGGTTCTTCCCCGGCCCTACCGGGCCCGGGCTTTGGATCGTGGCCCTATGCCGGCCCCGGGGTACAGGGACCTGTGCCGACGCCTGTAGTTAGTGGGCCGGCTGGCCCTTTACCCCCCCTTGGTTTAGGTGGCTATGTCAGCGTGGAGGCCCTCCTGGCCCGCATTGCGGCCCTTGAGGCATCCCTGGCCCGGGTTAGTCACCCTGGGGCCCCTTTTGGGGGGCTGGTCGGTCCATCGCCTGCTGGGCAGCGGCAGGCAGTGGGACGGGTTGAGCTGCCTGAGGCGCGTGGCCCGGCTTTGGCCACTGCCCCGCAGCTCCCCAATCAACAGGCCGGTGCTGATCAAACCCCGTCGACGAGCTCTAGGGCGGTCGTGAGCTCCGACGCTCTCAGTGGGTCGGAACCCCCGGTGGGGGCGGCCCATGGGGGCGCAGCGTGTGAGTATGCGGTCCAAAATAGTGCACAAACACACATGGCCACGTTAGGGGGGGCTTTTCAATGGCCTTGGCCTCGCACGGGTGGTGCGGCGGTCCAGTCGCCGACGCCCCACCCGGTGACTTCAACTATCACCCTGGGCCCCGGGGTAGGGGGTCCTTCTTACCCGGTCGGGAATCTTCTAGGGGTGACCGGGTTAGTCCAGGCTCCTTCGCAGATGCCCGCAGTTTCCACCGTGCCTGTGTCGGCTTTGCCAACGGCAGGGTATACGTTGCCACTGGGGGACCATTTGGCACAGGCCACCAGAGAGAAGATCTGGCGGGGGGAGTATGTGGACATCTTCTCCCTCCTTAACAGAGAGCCCACCAAGGAGGAGAGGGAGGGGCAAGATGAGAAGGATAAGGAGCAAGCGCGTCGTCGCAAGCCACCACGTACGTGGGCCAACTGGTTGCTGGCCTACCTCATCTACATGGCGGTATACCTCAGGGCCCGGCCTGACTTGGCGATTCCGATGGTCCAGTATTTGGACAACATTTACCGGGCGATGGTTGACTTCCCGGGCCCGTCGTGGTTGGCTTACGACGAGGAATTCCATATGCGGATTCCCCTGCACCCAGAGATGAGGTGGGACGAGCCCTGCCAGCGGCTGTGGCTGCTGTACATGACTCCCACGCGCCCTGCGCCCGGGGAAAGATACCATTGTGGACATGCGGTCCAGCGAGTGGCCCCAGCACAGGCTCCCTGCCAGGTGGCAGGGCAGGGGGTTCCAGCCCGCCTGCTGTGCTGGACTTTCTCGTCCAATGGTTCCTGCAACAGGAAGAATTGCAAGTACAGACATGAGTGTCCCTCCTGCGCTGGCCCCCATGCGGCCTCTGCTTGTCCCAGGCCTGGGGGGATGCGGGGCAGAGGAAGGGGCGGACAGGGGGCTGGCAAAACTGCCGCGGAGGGAGCTGGTTCACCAAAAGGCCCCCTCCCCAATTAATGTGGACATGTTGGAGCATTGGCTCGCATTGTACCCGAGGGAGGAGGATGCGGTTTACCTTCTTCAAGGTTTTAGACGGGGGTTCCGTATCCCTTTTGTGGGTGACAGGTTCCCCCAGGATGTCCCCAACCTTTTGTCCCTTAGGGGGCGGGAGGAGGTAGCTGCTGCCAGCATTACTAAGGAGGTCGATATGGGCAGGGTTGCCGGCCCTTTCCCTACACCCCCGTTCCCCAATCTTAAGGTGTCACCTTTGGGCTTGGTCCCCAAAAAATCGTCGGGCGAGTTTCGCCTGATTCATCATTTGTCTTATCCAGCCGGCCGATCGGTCAATGATGCTATCCCTGATTACCTTTGCTCAGTCAGGTATACATCTTTTGACCACGCGCTGCGTATGGTGCGCTCATGTGGCCCGGGTGCGCTGTTGGCCAAGTGCAACATTAAGTCGGCGTTTCGCCTCTTGCCAGTGCACCCGGGCGATTTTGAGTTGCTGGGTTTCAAGTTCCGGGGTGAATATTACTTTGATAAGGCCATGCCTTTTGGCTGTTCCATATCATGCTCGGCTTTCGAGCGTTTTAGCACGTTCCTACAGTGGGCTTTTGTCCGCAGGTCAGGGTCCCGGTCTGTAGCCCATTACCTGGATGATTTTTTATTCGGGGGTGAACGGGGCTGGGACACGTGCACAGTCTCCTCACCACATTTCAGACGCTAATGGAGGAACTCGGTGTCCCTTTAGCGCCCGAAAAGACCGAGGGCCCATCTACTCAGCTAGTATTTCTGGGGGTGGAGATTGACACGGTAGCGCAGGCTTCTAGGTTACCGGGGGATAAGGTGTCAAGGATTGTGGCCCTTATCTCGGACTTGCTTGATAAACGCAAGGCGTCCCTGCGGGAACTGCAGGTGCTACACGGTCACCTCAATTTCGCTTGCAGGACGATCGCACCGGGCAGGGCGTTTGCTCGGCGCTTGTGCGACGCCATGGCAGGCTTATCCAGGCCCCACCATAGGGTTAGACTCACCCGGGGTATCAGGGCAGATATGTTTATCTGGCTCCAGTTCCTGAGGGAGTTCAATGGAGTATCATTTTGGAGGTCTGACCTCCTGGCTTCCCCTTGCTTTCAGATACAGTCTGATGCTTCAGGGTCCCTAGGTTATGGGATGTACTTCAATGGGAAGTGGGCCTATGGTGGGTGGCCACCAGCCTGGGCAGGCACGGGTCGCCTGCATGATCTCACGTATCTGGAATTTTTCCCTATCCTGGGGGCTTTGATGCTATGGGGCAAGGAGTGGACCAACTCAGTTGTCCATTTCTGGTGCGACAATGCAGCCGTTGTCCACATTGTCAACTCACAGACTTCCAAATCGCCCAGGGTCATGGACCTAGTGCGCCAGTTTGTGTTGCGCAGCCTGCGCCTCAACGTCCTCTTCAGGGCCAGGCATGTCCCGGGGGTCAATAATGATATCGCTGACGCTTTGTCCCGCCTGCAGATCTCCCGGTTCCGTGCCTTGGCCCCGGATGCGGAGGAATTTCCCTCGCCACTCCCGGAAGAGATATGGACCATTGGCAAGGAGAGGTGAACTGGGCGATTGGCTTGTCACTGGCGCCACGCACGCGTAAGGCGTATCACCATGCATTCAATTCTTTTAGAGCCTTTTGTATCCAATCCCGGCTGCCAGAAACCTGGCCGATCCCAGTGACCCATGTACTTCAGTTCATGGTTTACCTGCATGCCCAGGGCCTTGCACCTCGCACCATAGCATCTAGGCTGTCAGCATTGGCTTTTATGGCCAAGGTGGGAGGTCATATGGATAGTACCGTTGACTTCCGTGTGCGACATGTTTTGGAGGGGTGGGGGCGGGAGCGTGGGCGTTGCCCGGACGACCGCCACCCGATTTCGCCAGGGGTTCTTACCCAACTGGCCCGGGGCTGGCCTGGCCTCTGTTTTGATAGATATGAGGCAGCCCTATTTCATGCAGCCACAACGGTGGCATTTTTTGGAGTGCTCCGCATCAGCGAGCTTGTGATGCTGTCTAAGGCAGATGCAAGTCGTAGGGCACTGGAACTCGAGGATGTCTATGTTGCCAAAGACTGGGCTCAGTAGAGGATACGCTCCTCTAAGACGGATCAGCATGGCGTAGGCAGTGGTGTGAGACTGCTACGGTGTTCTTTGGCAGATATCTGTCCGGTTGGTGCCCTACATGAGTTTATTGCACTGTGTGGCACGCACCATGGCCCGTTTTTCTGTCACCAAGATGGGTCTCCCCTTACTAAGTTTCAGTTTTGGAAGGTGACAGGCAAAGCGCTCGCCAGTGTAGGCCTCCCGGGGGCCCGTTACGGCACCCATTCGTTCAGAATAGGGGCGGCCTCCACTGCTGCTGCTTTTGGGTACTCCGGGGCTGAAATACGCCACATGGGGAGGTGGGGTTCGCGGTGTTTTCAATTTTATGTCCGCCCTCTCCCACAGTGAGTACCAGCCTGGTCACCACATCTTTTCTCTCCCTCGTTTTTCCCCTTGACAGACCCTGGGTGTCGTATTACACTGGTGACAGTATGGCTGGTGGGCCATAGCTACGTGCACAGGGCAGCGCGTTACGCTGCGGCGACAGAGTGGGGACCCCGACTGGGACTGGGTGCATATGCAAGTCTCACATGGTATGGTAAGCCTGGGATGTTATGGCGGGAGCTGTTGCCATTCCTTTTTTCAGGTCGGAATGCTGACCCGCCTGACATTCTCATCATACACCTTGGGGGCAATGATTTGGGCCAGGTCACCGGCTTATTGCTGAAGCATGCGATTTGCGGCGACCTCGCCTACTTGCATTACGTGTGGCCCACCACCACCATTGTTTGGTCGGATGTGGTGCCGCGGCACACGTATAGGGGAGGGTTCGACCTCCCGGCCCTTGACCGGGCTAGACGCATGGTGAACAGGGCTGTGGCCCGGTTCATTGTCAGCAGGGGTTGGGGGAGGGTCAGCCCTCACCCTGCCATTAGTCTGCGAAATTATGACCTTTATGCAGGGGATGGGGTCCATCTGTCGCGAGGAGGTATGGCTCTCCTGTTGGGTGATTGGCGAGCAGGCCTGTTGACCGAGCTGACGGTCTGGGGGGGGCGTCGAGCCTTCTTTGAAGCCCCTCCGTGTGGCGGGTAGCACTGGTAAGGTAAACATTATGACCCACAGGTATCCGGCAAGTTCGCAATTGACTGGACAACACTAGACAGGCATAAGTTGGTTAAACGTTGTCCGGTCAACGACGAACTAGGCGACGGGGTGATGGCTATAGCTAGACAGCATGCATCACCCGTGATTTTACGGATACGCGTCAGAGGGTGGGGTCATTAGTTAGATATTGACTACGGTCAACAATTTGTTTGTTGTCAACAAACAAATTGATACAAATAGATACATTGTAGCAATTGCCGTTGGCAATTTTGGGTGGGACCTTACCAGTGTTACTTCGGCCTGCTTGCCTTAAGAATTATGATTGGTCAATTACCAATAGAAATTTATAATTCGGACTAGGGCATGAATCAATAAATGTGGCCCAATGCCGTTATCCACTTTTATCAGTGTCTGAGTCCTTTATTGGGGGGTGCGCCTGCAAACACCATTTGCTTTAATTTGCTCTGAATTATTTCTGTAACAATTTGCAGCTGATTCACTCTGAGCCAATTTGTAGCCCATCCGATTCAATTCATATCTAAAAATATTGAAGTATCTCTGATTTTTTGTATTTGTCAGAATGAAGAAAAAACTGGAAAGGGAGAGAAATAAAATGCCATCAACTGAACCTCCAATTCTTCCATCATTTTAGTTCTTTCCTTCTCCTCCTCCTCCCCCCACACTCACCATGATTACATGTAATTATTATTAAACAAAGTTTTAAAACCTTTTTATTTTCCCCATTCCAAAGTTCTGGAATACCCAGATTGATAGAGATGGAAAAATTTACCTTTGGGAGATATTTTAGTGGCCAAATACAGGTATAGTTACAGATATTACCCAACTCTATTTTGTATTTACTTCATAGACTGTGTGTTGTGATGGTGTTGCAATGGCCGATGGAGAGGGCTGCCCGGTCCGGGAATGGCCCGTAGAGTTTTGGAGTGACTGGCCGCAAGGAAGGCACGTGAGACGAAATGTGCGGTGAAGTTCAGTCCCAGCCTAAGTCAGGTGGCATATTTATTACCCTGCCTCGAGAGTTCCGTTCTAAAGGCGCACGAGACTTCGTCACAAAAGGCTAATGCATACGTGACATTTCTGGTGGGTCAAGATAACACCTGTCTCCGGACATTGTCTTGTGATTAATGGACAAACCCACAGTTATCTAAGATCTGGGTTGGCGAAACCCCATTGTTCTCGCCCTATCTCGGAAGACCATGTAAACTGACTCCGGGACTAAGTTTCTTAGCCGCTGACTCAGTGTGATTACTCAACCTTATCTTAGGTCAGAAGGGGAAGAGCGAGTTCAACCCTAGAGTCAGCAACTTTTGCCTTTTGTCCTATTTCCTCCGCAATCCTCCAGCCAGGGCTCTTATGATTTATGCCAATTAATCTAGCCCACACCCAATTTCCCTTCCATCAGAGCCCGTGTTGATTCTCAAGCCGTGTGCATTAGCGAGTGAACCCATCAGGAAGGGTGATGGCCAATCTAGGCATGCGGGCATACCACAACTGTGTTTATTTTTCCAGAATAATCAGAGACTGATAGTAACTGACCTGCAAGGAAAGATTATAATCTTTGGAATTGCTTAGCTAAAAAGGTGGAGGGGCATGTTAGGGAAGACATAATAGAAATGTTTAAAATTGGGATGGGAGAAAATTGGGAAGAACGGGATTCTTTAATCATAATACCAGAATCTTAGTTTTCCCACAAAAACTGGAAGAGGTGGAATTCTTGACAAAGGAAACAATACCTCTTCACACAGCACATAATTTAACTTGAATTATACTTAAAGGGCTCTGAAAAAACATAAGAACATAAGAACAGCCTTGCTGGAACAGGCCACAGCCCATCCAGTCCAGCATTCTGTCTCACACAGTGGCTCACCATTTCCTTCAGGGTATTCCCAAGCAGATGCCTTCACCTGCTTAGGATTCCCTGGAAATGATATTGAGAGATATCCTGCCTATCTCTCCAACCCGGAGGTTGTCCTTAAGTATCCATAATTATAGCCATTGATACTCTTGTCCTCCATGAACTTGTCTAATCCTTTCTTAAAGCTGTCAAGACTGACAGCTGTCACCACTTCTTCTGGCAGGGAGTTCCATAGACCAGTAATCCTCTGGGTGAAAAAGTACTTGCTCTTATTTGTTTGAGAACTAGTACCCAAAAGTTTCATGGAGTATCCCCTAGTTCTAGTGTTATGCGATAGGGAAAACAGTTTTTCCTTATCTACTTTGTCCACACCGTGCATGATTTTATAAACTTCAATCAGGTCACCTCTTAGACGTCGTCGTTCAAGAGTGAAGAGGCCCAACCATTGCAGCCTCAGATGGTAAGGAAGGTGTTCCAGTCCCCTAATCATTCTGGTTGCCCTCCTCTGCACTTTTTCCAGCTCCGTAATATCCTTCTGGAGGTATGGCGACCAGAACTGTACACAGTATTCCAGATGGGGCCTCACCATAGATTTATAAAGAGGCAAAATGACACTTGCTGACTTATTTTCTATACCCTTCCTAATGATCCCTAGCATTGAGTTTGCTTTTTTCACTGCTGAGGCACACTGGGTTGACACCTTCATTGAGCTGTCCACCAGGACACCAAGGTCCCTTTCCTGGTTTGTCGCAGAGAGTTCAGACCCCATCAGTTTATAAATGTAATTGGGGTTCTTTGCCCCAACATGCATCACTCTGCACTTACTAATGTTGAAACTCATTTGCCACTGTTTTGCCCACTCCCCCAGTGTCAAGAGATCCCTCTGGAGCTCCTCACAATCTCTCACAGTTTTCACTACCCTGTATAATTTAGTGTCGTCAGCAAATTTGGCTACCTTGCTTTTTACTCCTACCTCTAGATCATTTATGAAGAGGTTGAAAAGCAGGGGTCCCAGTACTGAACCTTGGGGGACCCCACTCTTTACTTCCCTCCACTTGGAGAAGTGTCCATTTAGTGCTACCCTCTGTTTCCTGTCCCTTAGCCAGTTGCTGATCCAGGACAAGACCTGTCCCTTTATTCCATGACTGGTAAGTTTATTCAAGAACCTTTGGTGTGGACATTGTCAAAATCCTTCTGAATGTCCAGAAAAACAATGTCAACTGGATCCCCCTTATCCACATGCTTGTTGACACTCTCAAAAAATTCCAACAGATTAGTGAGGCATGATTTGCCCTTGCAAAAGCCATGTTGGCTCTTCTCTTCTATGTGCCTATTAATTCTATCTTTTAGGATGGTTTCCATCACTTTACCTGGGACACTTGTCAAACTGATAGGTCAGTAATTTCCTGGATCACCCCTGGATCCTTTTTTGAAAATTGGTGTTACATTCGCTACCTTCCAGTCATCAGGCACAAAGCCTGATTTGAGGGAAAGATTATATATTTTGGCTAGGAGATCAGCAATTTCATCTTTAAGTTCCCTGAGAACTCGTGGATGGATGCCATCTGGTCCTGGTGATTTGTTAGTGTTTAGTTTAACAAGACATGCAAGGACCTCCTCCCTGGTTATCTCTATCTGGCTTAATTCTTCGGTTTCCCTCCCTACGAAGATAGGCTCTGTTTTGGGCGTGTGGCCTCTGTCTTCTTCAGTGAATACTGAAGCAAAGAATTCATTGAGTCTCTCTGCAATCTCTGTTTCCTCTTTAATAACCCCTTGCCTTCCATTGTCATCTAATGGTCCAATGGCCTTCCTAGTTGGATTCTTACTTCTAATGTACTTAAAGAAGTCTTTGTTATTTCTCTGAGTATTTTTAGCTATACGCTCCTCAAAGTCTTGCTTTGCTTTCCTGATTGTTGCCTTGCATTTGTTCTGCCAGAATTTATGTTTCTGCCTGCTGTCCTCATTCGGACAAGCCTTCCATCTTCTAAATGAGCTTTTCTTGCTCTTGATCACTTCCCGAACAGCTCCTGTAAGCCACATTGGAGTCCTCTTGGACCTGGCAGTGCCCTTTTTCCTTTTGGGTATGCATTCCAATTGAGCTTCTGTTATTGTTTTTGTAAACAGCCTCCATGCCTCTTGGAGTGTATGGACTCTCTCAATTTTCCCTTTCAGCTTCTTTTTTACTAGTTTCCTCAACTTTGGGAAATTTCCTTTTTGAAAATTTAAGGTCTCTGTGTTAGATTTTATCAGTGACTTGCGGTCTATGATCAAGTTAAACATAATTGAGTTGTGGTCACTGTTCCCTATTGGATCAGTCACATTAATATCTTGCACCAGATCCTGAGTATTACTCAGGATCAAGTCAAGGATTCTTGTACCTCTAGTTGGGTCTTCAACCATCTGTCCCAGGGAACAATCATTTAGCATATCTAGGAACTTTATCTCTTTATCATGTGCTGAACAACAGTTCACCCAGTCTATGTGAGGGTAATTGAAGTCCCCCATTATAACCAGGCTTCCCTTCTTGGATGCCTCCTTTACAACATTCTCCAACTGCCAGTCTCCCTCAAGAGTTTGGGTCGGAGGCCGATAGTATATGCCTACTGTTAGACCATCCTTGTGGCCTGGTACTCTTACCCACAGAGCTTCTGATGGTGACTCCAAATCACCTAGATATTCCAATTCATACGATTTTATCACTTCTTTTGACATACAAGGCCACACCACCTCCCATTTGCCCCTTCCTATCCTTCCTGTACAGTTTGTAGCCTGGGATAACTGTATCCCATTGGTTATCATCCGTCCACCAGGTTTCAGTGATACCAATAATATCAATATTCTTATCTATTGCTAAATATTCCAGCTCCCCTATTTTGTTCCGGAGGCTTCTGGCATTTGTATACAAGCATTTATATATGCTTTTCTGACACAGTCTTTTGTGTCCAGTTGCATTGTTAAACTGCCTCTTGCATCCTTCTGCTAGAATGCTAGTGACTAGCTCCTCGCTCTGCTCAGTAATTTTTGCATCCTCCTCACTACTCAAGTACACACTTTCCCGAACCGGATGCTGCCCAGCTCCTGTCGGCTTTCCCCCAGTTATCAGTTTAAAAGCTGCTCTGCAGCCTTTTTGAGGTTGAGTGCCAGCAATCTGGTCCCATCATGGTTCAAATGCAACCCATCCCTCCTGAACAGATTTGGCTTGTCCCAAAATGTTCTCCAGTTCCTGACAAATCTGAAAGCCTCCTCTCGACACCACCGCCTCATCCACACATTGAGGCTTCTGAGCTCTGCCTGCCTGGTAGGTCCTGCACGAGGGACAGGCAGCACTTCTAAAAATGCTACCTTGGAAGTCCGGGACTTCAATCTTCTTCCTAACAACCTGAATTTGGCTTCCAGGACAGACCGCTTGGCCTTCCCAACATCATTGGCACCAACGTGTACCATGACAACTGGCTCGTTCCCAGTTCTCTCTAACAATCTATCTAGATTTCTTGTGATGTCTGCAACTTTTGCACCTGGCAGGCAAGTCACCATACGGTTATCATGTGCATCACAAATCCATTTCTCTGTATTTCTAATTATTGAATCGCCTAGTACAAGGAGCCTCTCTCCTGCAATCTGTTCATCTACATGCACCTCATCAACCATATTAAGGGAGAGAACCTCAGTTTGTTCCTGTTGTTTATCTTCCTGGATCTCATCAAGTGTGATGAAGGAGAGATCATCAGGTGGAACCAGGTGTTCCTCTGTGTGTTCCTCATCAGGTGTGATGAGGGAAAGAGCCTTAAATTTATTCTGTAATTTCAGACTCTCAGAGTGATCCCCTACTCTTCTCCTCCTTTGAGTCACATTCCTCCAAATATGTCCCTCCTGAGTTAGTGAAGGGCCTTCTCCCTCAGAACTGTGCCCTGTCTCTTCTTTGTCCAGCATAGTCTGCTCCGCTCTGTCCAAGAACAGCTCAAGCTCCTTAATTAGTTGATGGTTAGATATGCGGGCCTCTAGCTGCTGGACCTTCTCTTCTAGTAGTGCAACCAGCTTGCACTTGCTGCAAGTGTAGTTCTCCATATGCTTTGGCAAGAACACAAACATGGCACAAGTATTGCAGGTAACTACAACTGTTCCCTCAGAATCCATTTTACAAGTGCAGTATTCTGGGCCTCAAAAATGTACACGTTTACTACCTTTCTACCTAGTAAGACTATATTATTCCTTTGTTACTAGTTTGCAATCTCACACGCCGTTAGGCGCGCGGGCCTCTAAAGCAGCTCTACTCCAACTGCAAAACTTACCAGTACTCACTTCCTTTGTTTGGCTCTCCTCAGCAGCAGCTCTGCTTAAGAGCACATGCAGAGTCAAAAGGGCTGACCCTGAAAGAGCTCAGAGCTTTTAAAGGCTAGTGTGGCTCCGCCCCTATGAGTCACAGTTCAGGGAAGGGCCTGGTGTGGCTCTGCCCCCCTGCTTCTGGAAGCTTCTAACTGCTTTCTCTGTTTGAACAGAGGTGGCTCTCAGCAGTTTAAATTATCAATTTAAATTAGTGGAGGCCTCTAAAGCATCTCTACTCCAACTGCAAAACTTACCAGTGCTCACTTCCTTTGTTTGGCTCTCCTCAGCAGCAGCTCTGCTTAAGAGCACATGCAGAGTCAAAATAACAAGCCATAATGCTATCAATACTGCCGGTCATGTTGATTGTACATTCCTTCAGTAGAAGAGGCTGTATGTGGCTATACTCAAGTTGTGGGGAAGCTTAAGCTCGAAAGTGGTATTGCAGTCCCATCCTACTCATGTACTTCTTAGAGGCAAATATTTTTTCGCAATATGAACAGAATGCTGGACTAGATAACGGTTTGGGCTGATCCAGTAGATCTTCATTATGTAGCTAGTTGAATACTTTGTCTTCATAGAAATGTGTGCAAAATATTAGTGTTGTTGTTCAGTCACAGTCGAGTCTGACCCTTTGCAACCCCATGGATCACCGCATGCCAGGCTCCTCTGTTCTCTGCCATCCTCCATAGTCCACCCTGATCTACGCCCACCATGTCAGTAATGCCATCTAGCCACCTCATCCTCTGTCGTTCCCTTTTCCTTTGGCCTTTGATCTTTCCTAGCATCAGAGCCTTCTCCAGTGAGTCCTCTCTTCACATTTCGTGCCTAAAGTGCTTGAGCTTGAGCTTCAGTATTTGTCCTTCCAAGGAGAAATCAGAATTTATGTGTGTTTTACATTAAAAATAATATGAACGGAAGATAAACTACTTATACAAGATTACCAACAACAACAACAAAAACAACAAAAGGAGCCAAACTTGCCACACTGCAGGATCTTGGTGCTATTCAAGAACTTCTTTGTTCTTAGGTTGGCTGAGAATCAAGGTTAGCATTTCATAGCACAGATAAAATAGTCTAATCAGGGGTTTGATCCACATGCCCAGAAAGAGAGACATGCAAGCACTCATGGAGTAAGCAGCTTAGGGAGATATTATTTTAACCAGGAGCAGTTATTGAACACTGTTTTGCCTTACCAGCCAAAAGAAACACATACAAAAATTAATCACTTTGAAGATGGTGTTGCTCTCACTTCCTTTGTTTTTGAAAATGTTTGTGAAACCCTTGGGCTTCTCATGCATTCTTGCCAAAACAAATGAAACCTTTGGGTTTCCTGCGCATTCTTGTCAAAACAAATGGACTTCTCATGTCTCTGCAGGGCTCCATTTACACAGAATGAAGATGACCTTAATGGTTTGTTTGCTGTATCCTTAAATTCAACCAACCCATGTTCCAAAATACTTTTCTATCCAGTAGCTTTATAATTCTACTGGGAAAGATCACTTCTTACTCCATTTCTTTTCTTGGGCATGAGGCAGAGCATGTTAGATTTTCAACACAGAGTGTGTGAAATTAGAAAGATGTGTCATATTAATGTTAAAGGAAACATTTACTCTACAATGCCCTTTCATGAAAGGCTGCAATGTTGTCCTGCCTGTTTAAATGTTAACTTTGCACAGCTTCCTTGCTTTGTTATTGAGCACTTGGGATGTATTGTTACTGTACCCAAAGGTTAGCATTAGCTATAGTTAAAGTCAATTTGTAATGGCAAATGGCCAGCCTCCCAACATGGTAGTTCAACATGCTAGAGCTGGGAGGCCAACTGTGGGAGATCACAAGGCCAAGCCATTGGTTTGCACAATGCAAAGCAGAGAGGCTGAGGGCCAGCAGCTAGTTGAAGGAGGTCATCATGGTAGGCCATCAGTGATTCAATGTAAAAAAATTTACTACCCACTCGGTGGGCGTGGCTATCTGTGGGCATGGCCTCACCCCACCCACCACCCATCCCTAAAGAAAGAAAAGAAAGAAACCTACCTTGCTCTCTTGCTTCGTGGAGATGAGGAGGAGTAATCCCAGAGCAGTGACGCTGCTGGGAGGTGTGCGGGATGAGTTGGTGTGCTGGCGTTGGTTGGCCTCACCCTCCCAGCACTGCCAAAAACATGTCCCTGCCAGTGGTGTTGCTGGGAGGTGAGCTGGGTGGGTTGGTGGGTTGGCGTTGGCTAGCTTCCCCCTCCTAGCACCGCCGGAAACACATTCCATTTGCCTCACCCTGGGCCAAAGGCACAAGAGAAATGTGGAGATGAAAGCGTGCCTTTGGCCCTGGGCGAGGCAAATGAGACGTGTTTCTGGTGGCACTGGGAGGGGGAGGCCGAGAGGTGGGCATGGCCAGCCAAGTGGATGTGGCCTGGAATTTCTACTACCAGTTCGCCAGAGCTGGTGAGAACCTGCCACAGTACAACACTAAGGCCGCTGCTCAATTTTAAAAGCAGGCAGGCAGCACTGCTCCCGCCCTTGCTCTTCATCAGCCTTCTGTCTCACCTCTTTCTTACAATGGTCTGATGGTCTATGACTTGAAACAAAAATCATTTTAAAATTAAAGATAGAAAAATGTCTTCTTGATCTTATGTCCACCAGCTAGTGGAAAACCACTGTGCCACTTAACGTTTACTAACAATCCCTAACATAGATTGCACCCAAGGGCTTCGACTTCTTAACAACAGGATATCTAAATGCCTGCAATGTAGGATAGAAGTAGTGGGCTTATCCCTTTTGCAGTTGAAAAAACAGAAAGCTAAGGGACATGCACAGTTTGGTGGATAGTTATGAATATTAGTATACAGTAAAACCCCGAATTACATATGCCTTGAGTTACATAAAATTTGACTTACATGATGATTTTTTGCTAAAACCATGTCCTGATTTACACTATTTCCTATGGGTTTGCTTCGAGTTACATAAAGATTCTTTTTCCTATGGGTTTGCTTCGAGTTACGTAAAAATTCATTTCCCCATGAGTTTGCTTCGATTTACATAAAAATTTCATTTTTCCGATGGATTTGCTTTGAGTTACATAAAAAACTGATTTAAGCAAAAGCCTATGGAATTGACTTTTTTCGTAAGTTTGGGTTTTACTGTAGTTGCTTAAGACCAATGCTAATATAGGGTATGTAACACTAGCCACAGGTAAAGAATAGGAGGGATGGGTAGGAGTAGGGGGGATAATGGATGGTGTTATTTTTTGTGTAAGATATTTTTCCATGAGTATATAAGCGTGGTTAAACAAATGATCAGGGTTCATCTCTAGACAATGATCACACAAGTAAAAGGCAGTTTTGTGTAATTCAGTCTTAATTAGCTTCCTAAAAACAGAGAGGGAAGATGTTTTTTGAAGCTCTATAGGAAGTCTGTTCCAGAGGGAAGGAGGAGCATGTGGAACAGGTGGCTTCTTTTGAGGGAAAACCCCACCAAATAGCAAGGTACCAAAATTATTTCTATCTATCTATCTATCTATCTATCTATCTATCTATCTATCTATCTATCTATCTATCTATCTATCTATCTATCTATCTATCTATCTATCTATCTATCTATCTATCTATCTATCTATCTGCTTGTTTGCTTGCTTGCTCAGTTTATTAATTTATTCTGTTTATTCTGTTTATATACTGCCCATCTAACCAGATGGCCACTCTGGGCAGTTCCCAACAATCATAAAACACAGCAAGTCCAAAACAAGTTGAAGGCTGTATAGATTATAATGAATACCTTAAATTGAGCATGGAAATTAACAGGGAGCCAGCGAAGGTGTACCAAGACTGGTGTGTGTGTTCATATCTGCTGGGGAAAGCAATCAGTTTAACCACTGCATTTTGGACCTGGTGAAGTTTCCATCCAAATTCAAGGGAAGCCCTCTTTCATATACAATCTCATTTAATTTCTCTCTCTCTCCCTGAATATTTGCAGAGGGTAGCTCCACTGGAACATAGTGGTGCTGTCAAGGGATCAATCTCCCATACTTGTCTCTAATTTCATTTTTACTTGTGAGAGAAGGTTGGTTCATAATGACACCTCAAGCCACAGAGATATTTTTAATATTTTGGGGACTCCTACTTTAGGGACAAATAGCCAGCTTCTCAAAATGCTATTAGCCTATAGAGTCCAAATTCAACTCTCCTGGTCTCTCCATTTTACTCAGGCTGCATCTGTCCTCTTTGTTCTCCAAAGACAGTTGCAATAAGTCCCCTTTGTTCATCTCCAAAATTTGCACTCTATTTCTGTGGCTCTGGATTTTTCAGACCTCAGTTATATCAAATCTGTATTGGTCTTATTCAGAAGATATGGACAGATATGGACAGATTCACTCACACTACACACAGGGAAATAGACATACCTCAAGACAATACCTCAAGGAGGCGAGGGCTCAGGATCGGCTGGACCAGAGGCCAGGCTTAGGAGAGGCCATCTCTCCATGCCCATCTGCATCCTCTTACCTGGGAAGTTCTCTTTAAACATCTGGCATTGACCCTGGCCAGCCGCGCGGCCGCCGGGCAACCACCCCCAGCCGGGGGGTGGGGAGGAGAGCCAGCCGGGCGAGCGAGCGGCGGAAGGGCCAGCCGTGCGGCCGCCGGGCAACCACCCCCAGCCGGGGGGTGGGGAGGAGAGCCAGCCGGGCGAGCGAGCGGCAGAAGGGCCAGCCGCGCGGCCGCCGGGCAACCACCCCCAGCCGGGGGGTGGGGAGGAGAGCCAGCCGGGCGAGCGAGCGGCAGAAGGGCCAGCCGCGTGGCCGCCGGGCAACCACCCCCAGCCGGGGGGTGGGGAGGAGAGCCAGCCGGGCGAGCGAGCGGCAGAAGGGCCAGCCGCGCGGCCGCCGGGCAACCACCCCCAGCCGGGGGGTGGGGAGGAGAGCCAGCCGGGCGAGCGAGCGGCGGAAGGGCCAGCCGCGCGGCCGCCGGGCAACCATCCCCAGCCGGGGGGGTGGGGAGGAGAGCCAGCCGGGCGAGCGAGCGGCAGAAGGGCCAGCCGCGCGGCCGCCGGGCAACCACCCCCAGCCGGGGGAGGGTGAGGAAGAGGAGGAGGAGGAGAGCCGGTTGAGCAGCAGAAAGGCCAAGAAAAGACCAACTGAAAGACGGGAAGAGGGCAGAGAAGGAAAAGCAGGGGGCAAGACTCAGATTCCCTGGCAAAGGATAAGTATCTGATATGCAGATGTAGAAGACTTAATATAGAAACTGACATAGAGACTTTATACTAACTAAATACAGAAACTGACATAGAGACTGTGTTTTAAAGTGTGATAATATGCATGATAATATGTTGTCTTAAATGTTTTAAACCTCTAAAAAACTGTGATAAAATGTATGAGGAGAGAAAAATGGCGCAGACACCGGCAACCACGCCATAAACCTTGCCAAGAGAACCCTATTGACCAAAACAAAAGGCAAAACAAAAGGGCAGGCTAGGTGATACAGGATGCTTAACACCTCAGAGGGGAGAAAGGGGAGGGACAGGAAGGGGGGAGGGGAAATGCAATGTTGTAAGGAGCAATACTGCATAGGGACATGGAATGTGAGATCAATGAACCAAGGAAAACTGGAAGTGGTAAAAAGTGAGATGGAAAGAATAAGCATTGACATCTTGGGCATCAGTGAACTCAAATGGACAGGGATGGGGGAATTCAGCTCTGGAAACCATCATATCTACTACTGTGGGCAAGAAAACCTTAGAAGAAATGGAGTAGCCATAATTGTCAATAAGAGAGTAAGAAAAGCAGTAATGGGATATAACCTCAAAAATGACAGAATGATGTCAGTCAGATTTCAAGGCAAACCTTTCAATATCACTGTAATCCAAGTCTATGCACCAACCACTAGCGCAGATGAAGCCACAGTGGACCAGTTCTATGAGGACCTAGAACACCTCATAGAACAGATACCAAGAAATGATGTCCAAATTATATTAGGAGACTGGAATGCCAAAGTAGGAAATCAAAAAGTGGAGGGAATAACAGGCAAGTTTGGTCTTGGAGTACAGAACGAAGCAGGGCAAAGATTGATAGAGTTCTGCCAAGAGAACGCACTGGTCATAGCAAACACTCTCTTCCAGCAACACAAGAGGCGACTTTACACATGGACATCACCAGATGGCCAACACCGAAACCAAATTGACTACATACTCTGCAGCCAAAGATGGAGAACCTCCATACAATCAGCAAAAACAAGACCTGGAGCAGACTGTGGCTCAGATCACAACCTACTGATCGCAAAATTCAGGTTAAGACTAAAGAAAATAGGGAAAACAAGAAGACCAGACAGATATCACCTAGACAGCATCCCTAAAGAATACACGGTGGAGGTGATGAACAGATATAATGGCCTGGACGCAATAGACAGAGTGCCAGAAGAATTATGG
This sequence comes from Bradypodion pumilum, assembly GCA_035047305.1. Classification (NCBI taxonomy): domain Eukaryota; kingdom Metazoa; phylum Chordata; class Lepidosauria; order Squamata; family Chamaeleonidae; genus Bradypodion; species Bradypodion pumilum. The sequence continues at coordinate 380,186,285 of JAWDJD010000002.1, forward strand.
ACAGAGATAAAGGACATCATGCAGGAAGCAGCAAAGAAAACCATACCAAAAGAAAAGAAGCGTAAGAAAGCAAAATGGTTGTCTGATGAGGCTCTTAAAATAGCAGAGGAAAGAAGGAAGGCAAAAGTCAAAAGAGAAAAGAAAAAATACAACCTTCTGAACACAGAATTTCAAAGAAAAGCAAGGAGAGATAAGGAAAACTACCTAAAAGAACAGTGCAAAGAAATGGAGGAAAACAACAAAAGAGGCAGGACTAGAGATCTCTTCAGAAAAATCGGGGAAATAAAGGGAACATTTAAAGCAAAAATGAACATGATAAGGGACAAAGACGGAAAAGAGCTAGCTGATGCAGAAGAGATAAAGAAAAGATGGAAAGAGTACACAGAGGAACTCTACAAAAAGGACCTCAACACTCCTGCTAACCACAATGATGAAAAAACTGAACTCGAGCCAGACATCCTGGAGAGCGAAGTTAGAAAGGCCCTAAAGAGCACTGCAAACAACAAAGCTAGTGGATATGATGGTATCCCAGTCGAATTTTTCAAAGCGCTAAAAGATGATGGCGTCAAATTACTGCACTCAATATGCCAGCAAATCTGGATAACAAAACAGTGGCCACAGGATTGGAAAAGATCAGTATACGTCCCAATCCCAAAAAAGGGCAACGCCAAAGAATGCTCAAATTACCGAACAATTGCACTCATTCCACACGCCAGCAAGGTGATGCTCAAGATAATACAAGACAGACTTCAGCAACATGTGGAGAGAGAACTACCAGAGGTGCAGGCCGGTTTCAGAAGAGGCAGGGGGACTAGAGACCACATTGCCAACATATGTTGGATCATGGAGAAAACAAAGGAATACCAGAAACAAGTTTACTTTTGTTTCATTGATTACACTAAGGCATTTGACTGTGTGGACCACAACAAGATGTGGCAAGTAATTAAAGAGATGGGAATACCAGAGCACATCATATGCCTCCTGAGAAATCTGTACATGAACCAAGAAGCAACAGTTAGGACAGAACATGGAATGACAGAGTGGTTTGGAATAGGAAAAGGAGTAAGACAAGGCTGCATTTTATCACCCTGCTTATTCAATCTATACACAGAGCACATAATGCGAAATGCAGGGATGGAGGAATCACAATATGGGATTAAAATTGCTGGGAGAAACATAAACAATCTGAGATATGCAGACGATACCACCCTAATGGCAGAAAGTGAGGAAGACCTAAAGAACCTCTTGATTGGGCTGAAGGAGGAGAGTGCAAAAGCTGGTTTGAGACTCAATATCAAGAAAACCAAGGTAATGGCAACAGGCCCAATCAGTTCCTGGAAAATAGATGGGGAAGAAGTAGAAGCAGTGACAGATTTTACTTTCCTGGGATCAAAGATCACGGCAGATGGGGATTGCAGCCATGAAATAAAAAGGCGACTGATTCTTGGGAGACAAGCCATGAGAAACCTGGGGAACATAGTGAAAAGCAGAGACATCACATTGCAAACAAAAATTAGAATAGTCAAAGCAATGGTATTCCCAGTAGTAATGTACGGATGTGAGAGCTGGACAATTAGGAAAGCTGAACGCAGAAGAATAGATGCCTTTGAAATGTGGTGTTGGAGGAGAGTTTTGAGAGTACCCTGGACAGCGAGGAGAACAAATAGGTCAATCTTAGAAGAAATTAACCCTGACTGCTCATTGGAAGGGCTAATAGTAAAGACGAAGCTAAAGTATTTTGGACATCAAATGAGAAGGGAGGATTCACTTGAGAAGGCCCTGATGTTGGGAAAGGTGGAGGGCAAAAGAAGAAGGGGGAGGCCAAAGATGAGATGGCTAGATGGTATTGTAGACACAATGGGCACAGAACTGGGAGTGCTGAGGGGGATGGTGGAGGACAGAGATGCCTGGAGAACAATGGTCCATAGGGTCGCAAAGGGTCGGAACCGACTGTGCGACTGAACAACAACAACAAGACAATTTCATCAAGAAATTGAGTTACACAGAAGTAAGACAAGTAAGGATTCAACAGCAATCAAGACTGGAAGAAGAGATTGGAAGGCTGGGTTCATTGTTGAAGATTGTTTAGAACATCATGTGTTCAGGCATTTGGATGAAAGCTCAAAGTAATTTCAGACTCTCAGAGTGATCCCCTACTCTTCTCCTCCTTTGAGTCACATTGCTCCAACCATCTCCCTCCTGAGTTAGTGAAGGGCCTTCTCCCTCAGAACTGTGCCCTGTCTCTTCTTTGTCCAGCATAGTCTGCTCCGCTCTGTCCAAGAACAGCTCAAGCGCCTTAATTTGTTGATGGCTAGATATGCGGGCCTCTAGCTGCTGGACCTTCTCTTCTAGTAGTGCTGCAAGTGTAGTTCTCCATATGCTTTGGCAAGAACACAAACATGGCACAAGTATTGCAGGTAACTACAGCTGTTCCCTCAGAATCCATTTTAACAAGTGCAGTATTCTGGGCCTCAAAAATGTACACGTTTACTACCTTTCTACCTAGTAAGACTATATTCTTCCTTTGTTACTAGTTTGCAATCTCGCGCGCCATTAGGTGTAGGAATCGGGGCCACTGGGGTGGCCTTAAGGTCCCGGAGGAGACTGATCAAGTGACGACACGAGGCAAATGGAGCGAGATCAGATCAGTACTTTATTGGAAAAAGGCAACATCATTTATAGGGAAAAAAGCGCAACGGTGGCGAAACTGTCATCGGACAGGAAAATTACCTCACCCACGTACCCGGGTTAATAGGGAACCTCTCAAAGGGAAGTTAATTAACTTGGACAAACATGGGGCAAGGAAGACCATTGTGTAGGGCTTAAGCAAGGGTAAATATGGCTGATATTTACACCGGGGATTACCTTGGCCAGAGGATGAGTGATTACTCTAATAGGTAACTGGGGTCTGCGAGATGCTTGCTCGGCAGAATCGTCGGTCAGGCTACAAGCGGCCGAATTAATCCCTATCATTAATTCACCACCCTATGCCCTGACAAGGGCCAGAGGCCAGGAGTTTGCTCACTGGTTTAACCTCTGCCAGAAGCCACTGATGCCCAACCGGGCACGGGGAATCTTCATCTCCCCTTACTTTTTAATATTAAGAGCCTGACTGGCGAATCTGCGCAGAAGCAGCATCAGCTGTTGATCGGGAATGACGTCACGGGGTTTCTTCTCGGGGCGGCACTTCGAGATCAGTGAGGGAATACATTGCGCAAAGCAGCAGAACACTATGCCTAGTATAGTCACCCCCACTACCACCTTGAGTACCGTCTGAAGCCACCCCCAGGGGATCCATGACCACATCCAGCTCCACAATGAACTCCACCAAGCCCCCCATGCGGAACCCTCAGTGATGCCCTGGACTATGGTGTGGAGATCAGTGAGCTGACTTTGGATTTTCCGGGAGTTGTCAGTAAGGTTGAAACAGCACATACCGTGAAGGGATTCGCAACCCAGATGGTGCAACAATAAGAGGTAGTCGATAGCCGCTCGATTATCGAGGATGGCACGGCGAAGTTCCGCCTGCTCCTGATTGAGGAGCGCTATCGCTGTGGAGGTATGGTTGATGGCTTTTGCCAAACCGCAAGCCAAGCGACCAATTCTCCGTGCGTTGCCGACGGCTAAGCCTGGCACGCCAACTATACTGACTGATAGTGAGACGTATTCGGCTGGGCTTAGGACTCTAAAGCTGCTGTCACACGAGCTGTCTAGTTGGGTGGTGCGAGTGCGCCTGATGGGTGCAGAAACATTTGAAACATTTGAAACATGTGGAACATTAGAAACGTTTGTGCTTGGGGCAACCATATCCCTAGTGGGGAGCAACAGTGTCAACCGGCTAAGGCAACATGTGGAATCGGATACATTTGCAGGAATATAATTGAAGGTATACTGATTGCATGTGAAGAACCACCCTGAGGGTAGGGTGATATGGGCAGGTAATGAACCAATTGTCTCTGGGTTTGCACAAGTCCAGTTGCTGCTGCCGGTATCGAGGCAGCTGCGCTGGGTCCGGCCGCCTGTGGCGCAGCCGATTATTTGTGCACAAGTAGAGTTCGGGCTGGCCGCCACTCGCGGGGTGTGAAGAGTGGCTGCATCAGCCGGGAAAGTCATGGTGAGCCGCAATCCCCCCAGCGAGCGTAGGCTGCAAAAGTCGCAGGGAGGTGCGGTCCGAAAATCTTCTTTAGCAGCCAGTCCCCATCCCTGGCGCGTGCGTCGAGAGCGTGGCACACTGGGATGAGACAGGTGCTGAGGATTGAGGCAGAACCAATGTCCTGCTTCAGGCAAAAATCGGACTGGTTGACGAGACCCGCCAACCTTGCCCACAAGTTGTAGTGCATCCGTGCTGAAAGGTCTTCACCGGGCGGCAGGCCGTTGGCCTGAAGTGAAGCGGCCTGAACGCCTCCCCCCAAAAGCAGGGCGAGAGCCAGGATGAGGGTGAAGATCACGGAGTTGGCATTAATCTGGGCAAAGACTGCTGCAACGAAGTGCTCCGGTGTCGGCTCCATCTCCTCGCGTTGGAGGGCGTCCTCAGCCTCTCTGCAAAGGGTCTTGACCATCCCCCAGGTGATCCTCGGCGCTTGGGTCCGCAGCCGCCGCTTCTCCTGGTGGGTCTCCTCGGCCAGAGTGAGGTCCTCCATCTCCGGGATCGGACTCGGGTCGGTCTGGGTCCACGCCATGAGGTTCCAAATGGGGCTTGACACACCGGGCCGGAATCCACACGACACCTGTTGGAGACATAATTGCAGCATACCCTCTCCCCCAGGTTATGAGCGGCACCGGGCCCCTCCAAGATGGGTCCGGTGGCACTCGGTACCGGACCATAGGTCGCGGGAGAGCTTCCGAACGGCGGAAGTGCTTCTCCTGCAGCGTACAGTCCGAAAAAACATTGAGGTGATTGTATGTGAACAACACCTTATTCAGACAAAACTGTGCTTGTCCCTGTGATTTGGGGAGGGCTGGTGGCTCCCCCCTTTCTGTTTGTTTGTCAATATAGGACTTTAGCGTCCGATTGACCCGTTCTACAATCGCCTGCCCTTGCGGATTGTAGGGAATGCCAAATGTATGCTTGATGTCCCAGGTGGCCATGAAGGTGGCCAACTGCCTAGAGCAGTAGGACGGGGCGTTGTCCGTTTTCACGTGCCGCGGCTTGCCCATCGCCGCAATGCAGGACAGGAGATGCTGCTCCACATGGGAGGCAGTCTCCCCCTTCTGCGCCGTCGCCCAAATGAACTGGGAAAAAGTGTCTATGCAGACGTGCATGTACTGCCATCTGCCAAACTGCAGCACATGCGTGACGTCCATTTGCCACACCTGATTGGCCTCTGACCCCCGCGGGTTAACCCCCCACGAGGGCCCCCCCCGGTGCCCCTGCACAATGCTGGCAAGAGCGTACTATACCCTGGGCTTGAGAAAGTGGCAAATTGAACTGTCTGGCGAGTGCCTTGGCGTTTTGGTGAAAAAAGGCATGACTTTGAATTGGAGTAGTGAAAACTCCCAGAACTGAACGTTGCTGAATTTCCTTTGCCGCCGCGTCCGCTCTGCTATTGCCCGCGGAAATCGGACCCGGTAGGTCTTGATGACTTCGGATGTGGGCAATATAGAGCGGCTCCGTGCGGTTTCGCAAATGAAATTGAGCAGTGAGAAACAGGCTAAGCAGATTCTTGTCTATCGCGGGAGTGATGTAAGCTCCCGGTAGACTGTGAAGCAAATTCCTGACATACAGGCTGTCGGTTATGATATTTAAACGTTCCTTGGCGAAGGTGCGCAAAGCAAGGTTCACGGCTGCCAACTCTGCCCGCTGTGCGGACTTCTGTGGAAGAGTTAGCAGTGTGTGCCAAGCTTCGCCCTCCTGCCAGGTCAGGACACCATAGGTGCGTCCGCCATCAGAAAAAACTGTTCTGGCCCCCTGAAGTGGGACCAGCGAGAGCAATTCTAACAAGCTGACTGTTCCTGTTTGAAGCGAGACGAGTCTGGGGTCTTTAGGCAAATGGTATGCCAAGCTTCCAGTGAATCCTTCCAACGCTATTGGAAGCGAGTCACCTAGCTGCATCAACTGCTGAATTTGTTCCTTGGTGAACGGGACTATGATCTTGGCTAAATCGTGCCCAGAAATGTCCCTAGCTCTCAGCCTGCCGCGGTAGATCACCGCGGAGACCAGTTCTTGGGGCAGAACAATGTTCCGAGATGAGGTGTTAGGCAAGTATACCCACTCCACAATTTTCGCTCCCTTCTCTGAGTCTACTCCTAGCGCCCCAGTGAACATGGATCCCGATCGCACGATGTACAGATTCAGGATGGGGGCATAGGGCCCCTGGGCGATCCTATCTACCCATCTTTGGCTGAGAGCTTGGTTAACTTTCTCGAGCGCCAAGCGCGCATCTCGAGAAATTTTTATCCAGTCTGCTGGCTGCTTACCGAGCGTTAGCAGCGAGAAGAGCAGTTTCAGAAGATCCGTATCCAATCGAAAATACGGTCTGGCCCAATTAATGTTTCCTAAAACCTGCTGTAATTCTACCAAGGTGACGGAGTCCTGTAGATTGATCTGAGGCAAAACTGGTGCTGCGAAAGAGCGGAGAAGCCGATGGCCCAAGTATGAGAAGGGCTCGGTTCTCTGCACTTTCTCCGGGGCAATGAGTAACCCTTTGTCCCCCAGGCTTGCCTGGAGGTCTGAAAACACTTCGCTGCCAAGTTTCGGCAACGCTACCAAAATATCATCCATAAAGTGACAAACTAAGGCTTGTGGGTAGAGGTTTCAAAACTTTGCCAGTGCGTCGTGAACGTAAATTTGGCACAAAGTGGGCGAATTGAGCATGCCCTGTGGCAAAAATTTCCACGCGTAACGCTGCGTGGGCTCACTGTGGTTCACGACCGGCACAGTAAAGGCAAACCTCTCCCGGTCCCTGGGGTCTAAGGGGATTGTATAAAAGCAATCCTTGAGATCTACGACTAGGATCTCCCACCCCTCGGGAATCATGTTCGGATTCGGGATGCCGCATTGAAGCGGACCCATTGGCTGTATGCATTTATTGATCTCTCTGAGATCGTGGAGGAGTCGCCACTTCCCCGACTTCTTAATAACAAAAATTGGCGAATTCCAAGGACTTGTGGACTGTTCTATATGTCCTGCGTCTAGCTGTTCCTTAACTAGCTGCTTGAGAGCAACCAATTTCTCCCCTACTACCGGCCATTGTTCTACCCAGACCGGAGTATCGGTGAGCCATTTAAGTGGCAATGCCATTACCCAAAGGTAAGCGTAGCACCGTACTGCTGCAGAATGTCTCGCCCCCAAAGGTTGATGTGCACGTCAAGAATGTGCGGTCGAATTACCGCCGTGCCCTCAGCCCTTGGGATTGTGATTTCTACCCACTCTCGGCTCCTAAACGCTTCCTGGACGCCGCCTACCCCCCACACATCGGAGACCGGCTCAATGGCCCACTCCCTTGGCCACTGGCTTCTGCTTATCACACTGACATCTGCTCCGGTATCTAATAGGCCTGAGAATGATCGATTATTCAGAAATACCTCGATAACCGGGCGCTGTTTCCACTCAATGTTGGTCTCCACTGTCGCTAAGACCTGGTATCCTTGCGCTGCCTCACTGGCGCTCGAGCGGTCCTCTGACCGGGACTCGAAGCTGTCACTGAGCCCTCCCTGGCTCTCTGCTGGCGAGCGACAAGGAACCATGATCAGTTGCGCTAAGGTGTCCCCTTTAGGGATGGTTTGGGGCAGGTGTGTCCAAAGCTGAACTTGGAGAGCGCCCGAAAAATTGGAGTCAATGACTCCTGGAATTATAAAAATTCCGCGTGCACCAGCTACACTACGGGGCAAAACTAAACCTATAAAGCCTCTGGGCAGGGGTCCCATGTACTGGGAATCGACCAGATAGACTGTGCCTGGCAGGTCGCATGTGACGTCCGCCTGGCAAGTCAATTCTAGTCCCGCGCTGCCCCTGGGGCTGGCCTGTGCCCTCGCAATGTCTGGGATGGGGTTGGACTCTACTCTGGCTCTGGGGAGTTCTGGGTGAAGGACGCCTCTGTTTGGACTGGGGCCAGAGACATGCCCGTGTCCCGGTTTCCCGAATTCTGGCAATACCTGGCCCAATGATAGCCTTTCTTGCACTTCGGACAGAGGGTGTTCGGAGCCTTGGGACGGCCGGACTTTTGCCCGCCTCCCTTGGATCGGCACTCCCTAGCGAAGTGACCGATCTTGCCGCAATTGTGGCATGCTCCTTTGTTCTTACCATTAGGTCTTTTCCCTCCTTGCACCGCTGCCGCTAGCAGACCCATCTTATAGGATTCTGTGCCAACGTCGGCGCAAGCTCTAATCATGTCCGATAGGGTCAAGTCAGGACGATTGCCTAGGGACTGCAAGATTCTACGGCAGTCCAGGTTGGCATTGTCCTTGGCTAACTTAATCATGAGCTCTTCCTGGGCTTGCTCATTATCAATCTGCCTGCTAATGGCTTCTTCCAGGCGATTGATGAAGTCCATGTAGGGTTCCTGGGCTCCCTGCTTGATGGAGGTGTAATTTTTAGCCGCTTTGCCAGTGGCTGGGATCTTAAAATAAGCCCTGAAGGCTGCCTCGGCTGACATCTCGAGAGTGGCGAGAGGCAGGTTGATCTGAGCATTGATTGACTCGAAATTACCCGAGCCATACAGCTGCTCAGGAAGCACCGCGCCTCCCATCCTGGCAGCCCGAGTTTGCGCCTCTAGGCGGAACTCGCTGTCCCAGATCATGTACTGGCTAGGGGTCAGCATCATCCTCATGACGGCTTTCCAATCATGGGGGATCCACATGGTGGTCTCGCATACCTGCTGAAGCGTGCCCCTAGTAAAACGACTTTGGAGCCCTGTTTCTGCAATTGCCTTCTGCATAGCCATGAGCAGCTTATACGGGACTGGGGAATGAACAATCTGCTGTGCACCCGTGAGCGCGTCCATTTCCATGCGGATTGGACATATCTGTCTGAGCTCAGCTAGTTCTTCTGCCGGCAATTCCCCCTTCCTAATCTCCTCTTCAATTGTGCGCTGAAGGGGACTTTTGGTAACTCGGGAACCCGAAGCTGTCAGAGGAGCGCCTGCGCTTCTCATGCCCTGCATTCCCTTGGTGACGTCTGCAGCTGTCACCGCGGGAAGGCTCCCTGCGCTACTCTGCTGGTACTTGAATGTCGGATAGAGTGCGGTGGGCACAGTCGGCTCGACTGGCTGGACTGATGACTTCTCTAACGGGGGTTCTTCCGCTTCTATCCGGACTGGTTCGATCTCAGCTAAGAGTCTCCTACACTTCCTCCATGTGCTAACTATCCCTCCTGGGGCCTTCGGGGGTTGCTGAATGCCGTCTCCTATCCGATCCCAGAGCTGTAGGGTTAACGTACCTACTTCTGGGTAAAGCAGGCAGTGCTCCCTAAGGTACGCCAAAAGTCTCGCTAGCTCCCTGCTGTGAAAGCGTAACTTAAATACCTGGCCAGGATTCTAAACTCTTCCTCACGAGTTTTTTGGCTAGAGGACGGACTCTGTCCCTGAGAACAAGTCCCCATATTACCTGCGAGTTGTCCTTTGAAGTTTCCTCCTCGGGACGGGTTGACGCGTCTTGGGGCAAGGTAACTGGTTCTGGCGACGATCGTCTGGGTGGAGCTCGGAGCGTGGCCTCCTGCCACGGGCCCTCGGCGGCCTCTGCGCTGTCAGGGGCTCATAGCTGCCCTGAGCGGAACGCGTTTTTCCCTTTGGCGCAAGTCTCCCCGAAAGCTGGGAGCAAGGTGCAGGAATGCCTCTCTTGGAATGCCTCGCCGCTGGCCGTCCTTCTGACCGACTGGCTGCCGGCCAGAGCGCCGCACTGTCCTCCGGGCGGACGGGTCGCGGTTCAAGCGTAGAACCGGACCGCGTGGTTCGCTACTCGTGAGTAGACCTCTCCTGGGTCGCTTTACTCATGAGTAAATCACGTCGGGGTCACCAGATGTAGGAATCAGGGCCACTGGGGTGGCCTTAAGGTCCCGGAGGAGACTGATCAAGTGACGACACGAGGCAAATGGAGCGAGATCAGATCAGTACTTTATTGGAAAAAGGCAACATCATTTATAGGGAAAAAAGCACAACGGTGGCGAAACTGTCATCGGACAGGAAAATTACCTCACCCACGTACCCGGGTTAATAGGGAACCTCTCAAAGGGAAGTTAATTAACTTGGACAAACATGGGGCAAGGAAGACCATTGTGTAGGGCTTAAGCAAGGGTAAATATGGCTGATATTTACACCGGGGATTACCTTGGCCAGAGGATGAGTGATTACTCTAATAGGTAACTGGGGTCTGCGAGATGCTTGCTCGGCAGAATCGTCGGTCAGGCTACAAGCGGCCGAATTAATCCCTATCATTAATTCACCCCCCTTATGCCCTGACAAGGGCCAGAGGCCAGGAGTTTGCTCACTGGTTTAACCTCTGCCAGAAGCCACTGATGCCCAACCGGGCACGGGGAATCTTCAGTTAGGCCTCTAAAGCAGCTCTACTCCAACTGCAAAACTTACCAGTGCTCACTTCCTTTGTTTGGCTCTCCTCAGCAGCAGCTCTGCTTAAGAGCACATGCAGAGTCAAAAGGGCTGACCCTGAAAGAGCTCAGAGCTTTTAAAGGCTAGTGTGGCTCCGCCCCTATGAGTCACAGTTCAAGGAAGGGCCTGGTTGGCTCTGACCCCCTGCTTCTGGAAGCTTCAAACTGCTTCCTCTGTTTGAACAGAGGTGGCTCTCAGCAGTTGAAATTATCAATTTAAATTAGTGGAGGCCTCTAAAGCAGCTCTACTCCAACTGCAAAACTTGCCAGTGCTCACTTCCTTTGTGACCTGGCCCTCGGCTTTGAAAGGTTGAGAACTCCCACGTGAAGGGATAAAGAGAAGTAGTAACTGAGTATGAAAATACTTTTAAAGATAAATACTATGTCCCCTACAATTATTGCAAGCAAATTGTGTTTAACCTAACTATACCCTGCTGCTGTACTTTTCTTGTAAATATTCTGAAGACCTTTCATTACTGAGTTCCTCAGGTGTACCTAGAAATGCCATGCCTCTCTGTGACAGGGCATGGGTGACATCAACACCTAACACCTTCAAGAGGGTTCAAGAGCCCCAGTGTACCTCCTTGGTTTCCACAATCCTGACAGTTCTGTGTGGGGTGACAGCTTTAAAATCATATTGTCGGGGGGGAAGTCAATGTTTTTGTACCTATCTTTGTACCTTCTAACTCTTTGATATTGTTGCAGCTCATTGTTGCAATCTTCTCCTGCCATTTTGAATCCTCCATAATGTTCCTGGTACTACACTGGGTTGGAAGAATTACAAGAAAATGAAATTGATAGTTGGAGCCAATTGGATAATTCTTATTTTCCTGTTGTGGGAGCAATAAGTGGAAGGGTTGCCTTAATTTAGGTTGTGATATTTTGGTTTGTCAGAAGATTTAAGAAATATTTCTGTTAAGCATGTGGAAAATGTGTGTGTAAACCTGTATTTATGGACCACTGTTCTAAATTTAGATAGGTATTCTTCCAAAAAAATGGGGAAAGGGAAACTGATCAAATTTCCCCTGGGAGCAATCTATTAAGGCTGGGTAAATTGGATACGTGAGTAGACTGCAGAGCCACTTGGGCTGATTCATATGAATCTTATTTCAGCATCTCAGAGCACGGGGCTGCGGTGGATCAATGGTTAAGAAGCTCACTTGTTAGCTGGAAGGCTGGCAAGTTAGCAGTTCAAGACCTGGGAACTGCATGATGGATTGAGCGCCCATATTCTAGGGCCAGCTCTTAGGGACATGAAAGGAGCCTCACTTGGGAGTCCTCTGAACAGAGTTTCTCACACGAAAATCCTTTCAACCTAGAATAATTTCTGACACATTTTTATTATTATCTCAGAGCATGCCAGGTAACCCCCTTCAGATCAGACCCTCAATGTGACAACTTCTGTAAAGAAGTGTTACTACCAGCATGCAAGTAAATCTGTCCATTTAATTGGGAGCCCAGATTAACAAATTCTTTCAAGCCATTGTTGCAGAAGAAGTGAAGCAGTGGACTTTCAACAGGAAAAGCACTGAAGAAGGGTAAGTAAGGCATTGCAATATGTCCCATAGCAGGGTGCTTTGTGTTCTTCATTTGGTGCTATTCCCATGATAGAAGCTTCTTGTATTGTTACCAAATTTGCTAAAGCACTTTGTGACCTTTTGAGATGAAAGGAGTAATTTAACTTAAAGCAAATTCTCTTTATCATTGCTTTATTATCATAATCATGAATGTACTGATATATGCTTTGTTCTTAAAGGAGCAATCTGATGGATAAATGACACAGAGGAGAGCATTCTGAATGAAAGAGAGAGAGAAAGCACATATGTGGTTGTTCTGGTGGGAATGATGGCATACTAGTGTGGTTCAGCGATGATTATATTCAAGAATCACTCATTTCTCATTCCAGCAAAGGAGAATGACAAAAGAGCTGGAAGGGCAATATCCATATTATGGTTAAGGAGGCTCTAACACAGCGGTTCCCAAACTTTTTTTTTCATGGCCCGGGTCCGCCTCTGACACATAGCTGCGGGGGCCAGAGGCGGGCTGCTCCAGCTGCTGACAGTTTTTATGTCAACAGCAATGGCGGCAGCGGCGGCAGCAGTGATCATTGCACTTTGTCCGGGCTGCTCCGAGCACCCTCTGGGTCAATCCCATCCCCTCTGCAGCATTTGCCAAAGCCGATCGCCACATTGGGGAAATCTTCAGAGCCTCCTATGTTTCAAAATCTGCGGCGCTGGAAGGGGAAACCTGGCACGCTGCAGTGATGTCATTCTGAGCACCCCAGGGGGCTTTCCTAGCACCGCACATTTTGAAACAGAGGAGGCTCCAAAGATTTCCCCAACACATTGATTGGCTTTGGCAAAGGCTGCCGAGAGGATGGGACCGAGCAAGTGGCTGTTAGGAGCAGCTGGGACAAAGCGAGATTGCCACCGCCGCTGACACCAGGCAGTGGGGGCAGGTGGGGGCGGTCCGCGGTTAGCCCGGGTGCTCACCGCAGACCAAATTAATGATATGCAGGGGCCTAATTGGGCCCATGGGCTGTAGTTTGGGTGTCCCTGCTCTGACACTACTAGCAATTCTGCCTTCAAGGAGACCATACTTTATAATAGTAGTTCGCAATCTTTTCAAGCCAAGGGCCAGGCCACACTCTCTCAGTCAGCTTCTAGGGCCAGACAGCCATTTTGTCCTTCCTGCACAATGGGGTGGCCATTTTGCCCCAACAGCATCAAAGGGGTGACCACTTTGTTTTTCAAATGCTCTTGGAGGGGGCGGGGGCACATGAAATGGCACCATGGGCTGGATTCAGCCTGCGGGCCTTAGGTTGGGAACCCCTGCATTATAGGAACAGTTAAAACAGAATCTTTTGGAACCTTTTCCTTCTGTATAAGAAAAGCCCTTGTTAAGATGATCACCAGAATTACAAAGCACTGCTTTTATGGTGGGGAGGCACTGAATGCCCTGCCTGAATGTCCACCTGAAGCTGGTAGTATTAGATACCTTTCTACAAATGCATTTGTTGAACATGCTTACACAACTGCCATAATGGGAGCCCTGATGCGACTAGACTCCCTAAAGCCTGAAGAAGAAAAAATATTGTGCAGTGGGCCTGTGCTCCTGCACAGATGGCTTTTCCATAGCTAAGTAACACATTAATGTTAAAATCCTTCCTTCTGTATTAATGGGAAGACCAGAAAACTGATGCATCTAAACAATAATGATAATAAAATACAGTATAATTAAACTTCAGCATGTTAACATTACTTTCGAAGCATCTAACTGAAGAATTTTCTCCTCTGCTAACATAAAAGGACTATTTTAACATTAACACATGCATGGCCTGGGCTTTCTTAACAGTATAATTTGTAGTGAATTTTATGAGACTCTCTTTTGCATTCCTGCGCAGTCTGAAAAAGGAAAGCTTTCTCAGAGATTGTGTCATGGATGTCCCTTGTCATGTTATTATTTATTTAATTAATTGTTAGTTAGTAAGTTAGTTACACTTATACCCTGCCCCTCTAGGGAAGAATGAATCCCTACATGAGGCAGCTAACAGCATAAAATCTCCCATGTTATATTGGCATTACATTGAGAACATTCAGTGTTTGTCAATAAATACACGAAGGTTGCTATATTTTATGAGCTGGTATATCATTTACTTAGAGGCTCAGAGTTCACATCTATTTAGCAAAATCTTTCAACTTTTTTTAATACAAATCAATCTCCCTCCCTCTCTCTTCTTTTCTCTTTGTATATCATGCCAAAGTTGAGAAAGCTAGGCATGAAAATTAATTTATCAGTGTTAAGATTAATAGCATGGGGAGAATGATTCATTTTTATTGGCATGAGAGGTTGAAATAGTTTAAATCACATTAACATTAAAGTAATAGTTCTGAAATAAACAATTTGATTTAAAATGAATGGCACATGGGTTGTCGCTATTGATCCCTAGTGGCACATTTGTTATTAGTTCATTCAAAAAAGCACTCTTTTTGCCCTTTTACAGTTGTGTTCTGTAAAGCTGTGCCTTTTGACTCTGCATGTGCTCTTAAGCAGAGCTGCTGCTAAGGAGAGCCAAACAAAGGAAGTGAGCACTGGTAAGTTTTTGCAGTTGGAGTAGAGCTGCTTTAGAGGCCACCACTAATTTAAATTGATAATTTAAACTGCTGAGAGCCACCTCTGTTCAAACAGAGGAAGCAGTTTGAAGCTTCCAGAAGCAGGGGGGCAGAGCCACACCAGGCCCTTCCCTGAACTGTGACTCATAGGGGCGGAGCCACACTAGCCTTTAAAAGCTCTGAGCTCTTTAAGGGTCAGCTCTTTTGACTCTGCATGTGCTCTTAAGCAGAGCTGCTGCTGAGGAGAGCCAAACAAAGGAAGTGAGCACTGGTAAGTTTTTGCAGTTGGAGTAGAGCTGCTTTAGAGGCCACCACTAATTTAAATTGATAATTTAAACTGCTGAGAGCCACCTCTGTTCAAACAGAGGAAGCAGTTTGAAGCTTCCAGAAGCAGGGGGGCAGAGCCACACCAGGCCCTTCCCTGAACTGTGACTCATAGGGGCGAAGCCACACTAGCCTTTAAAAGCTCTGAGCTCTTTCAGGGTCAGCCCTTTTGACTCTGCATGTGCTCTTAAGCAGAGCTGCTGCTGAGGAGAGCCAAACAAAGGAAGTGAGCACTGGTAAGTTTTTGCAGTTGGAGTAGAGCTGCTTTAGAGGCCACCACTAATTTAAATTGATAATTTAAACTGCTGAGAGCCACCTCTGTTCAAACAGAGGAAGCAGTTTGAAGCTTCCAGAAGCAGGGGGGCAGAGCCACACCAGGCCCTTCCCTGAACTGTGACTCATAGGGGCGAAGCCACACTAGCCTTTAAAAGCTCTGAGCTCTTTCAGGGTCAGCCCTTTTGACTCTGCATGTGCTCTTAAGCAGAGCTGCTGCTGAGGAGAGCCAAACAAAGGAAGTGAGCACTGGTAAGTTTTTGCAGTTGGAGTAGAGCTGCTTTAGAGGCCACCACTAATTTAAATTGATAATTTAAACTGCTGAGAGCCACCTCTGTTCAAACAGAGGAAGCAGTTTGAAGCTTCCAGAAGCACGGGGGCAGAGCCACACCAGGCCCTTCCCTGAACTGTGACTTATAGTGGCGAAGCCACACTAGCCTTTAAAAGCTCTGAGCTCTTTCAGGGTCAGCCCTTTTGACTCTGCATGTGCTCTTAAGCAGAGCTGCTGCTGAGGAGAGCCAAACAAAGGAAGTGAGCACTGGTAAGTTTTTGCAGTTGGAGTAGAGCTGCTTTAGAGGCCACCACTAATTTAAATTGATAATTTAAACTGCTGAGAGCCACCTCTGTTCAAACAGAGGAACCAGTTTGAAGCTTCCAGAAGCAGGGGGGCAGAACCACACCAGGCCCTTCCCTGAACTGTGACTCATAGGGGCGGAGCCACACTAGCCTTTAAAAGCTCTGAGCTCTTTCAGGGTCAGCCCTTTTGACTCTGCATGTGCTCTTAAGCAGAGCTGCTGCTGAGGAGAGCCAAACAAAGGAAGTGAGTACTGGTAAGTTTTGCAGTTGGAGTAGAGCTGCTTTAGAGGCCCGCGCGCCTAACGGCGTGTGAGATTGCAAACTAGTAACAAAGGAGGAATATAGTCTTACTAGGTAGAAAGGTAGTAAACGTGTACATTTTTGAGGCCCAGAATACTGCACTTGTTAAAATGGATTCTGAGGGAACAGTTGTAGTTACCTGCAATACTTGTGCCATGTTTGTGTTCTTGCCAAAGCATATGGAGAACTACACTTGTAGCAAGTGCAAGCTGGTTGCACTACTAGAAGAGAAGGTCCAGCAGCTAGAGGCCCACATATCTAACCATCAACAAATTAAGGAGCTTGAGCTGTTCTTGGACAGAGCGGAGCAGACTATGCTGGACAAAGAAGAGACAGGGCACAGTTCTGAGGGAGAAGGCCCTTCACTAACTCAGGAGGGAGATATTTGGAGGAATGTGACTCAAAGGAGGAGAAGAGTAGGGGATCACTCTGAGAGTCTGAAATTGCAGAATAAATTTGAGGCTCTTTCCCTCATCACACCTGATGAGGAACACACAGAGGAACAACTGGTTCCACCTGATGATCTCTCCTTCATCACACTTGATGAGATCCAGGAAGATAAACAACAGGAACAAACTGAGGTTCTCTCCCTTAATATGGTTGATGAGGTGCATGTAGATGAACAGATTGCAGGAGAGAGGCTCCTTGTACTAGGCGATTCAATAATTAGAAATACAGAGAAATGGATTTGTGATGCACATGATAACCATATGGTGACTTGCCTGCCAGGTGCAAAAGTTGCAGACATCACAAGAAATCTAGATAGATTGTTAGAGAGAACTGGGGACGAGCCAGTTGTCATGGTACACGTTGGTACCAATGATGTTGGGAAGGCCAAGCGGTCTGTCCTGGAAGCCAAATTCAGGTTGTTAGGAAGAAGATTGAAGTCCCGGACTTCCAAGGTAGCATTTTCAGAAGTGCTGCCTGTCCCTCACGCAGGACCTACCAGGCAGGCAGAGCTCAGAAGCCTCAATGCGTGGATGAGGCAGTGGTGTCGAGAGGAGGGTTTCAGATTTGTCAGGAACTGGAGAACATTTTGGGACAAGCCAAATCTGTTCAGGAGGGATGGGTTGCATTTGAACCATGATGGGACCAGATTGCTGGCACTCAACCTCAAAAAGGCTGCAGAGCAGCTTTTAAACTGATAACTGGGGGAAAGCCGACAGGAGCTGGGCAGCATCCGGTTCGGGAAAGTGTGTACTTGAGTAGTGAGGAGGATGCAAAAACTACTGAGCAGAGCGAGGAACTAGTCACTAGCATTCTAGCAGAAGGATGCAAGAGGCAGTCTAACAATGCAACTGGACACAAAAGACTGTGTCAGAAAAGCATATATAAATGCTTGTATACAAATGCCAGAAGCCTCCGGAGCAAAATAGGGGAGCTGGAATACTTAGCAATAGATAAGAATATTGATATTATTGGTATCACTGAAACCTGGTGGACGGATGATAACCAATGGGATACAGTTATCCCAGGCTACAAACTATACAGGAAGGATAGGAAGGGGCAAACAGGAGGTGGTGTAGCCTTGTATGTCAAAGAAGTGATAAAATCGTATGAATTGGAATATCTAGGTGATTTGGAGTCACCATTAGAAGCTCTGTGGGTAAGAGTACCAGGCCACAAGGATGGTCTAACAGTAGGCATATACTATCGGCCTCCGACCCAAACTCTTGAGGGAGACTGGCAGTTGGAGAATATTGTAAAGGAGGCATCCAAGAAGGGAAGCCTGGTTATAATGGGGGACTTCAATTACCCTCACATAGACTGGGTGAACTGTTGTTCAGCACATGATAAAGAGATAAAGTTCCTAGATGTGCTAAATGATTGTTCCCTGGGACAGATGGTTGAAGACCCAACTAGAGGTACAAGAATCCTTGACTTGATCCTGAGTAATACTCAGGATCTGGTGCAAGATGTTAACGTGACTGATCCAATAGGGAACAGTGACCACAACTCAATTATGTTTAACTTGATCATAGACCGCAAGTCACTGATAAAATCTAACACAGAGACCTTAAATTTTCAAAAAGGAAATTTCCCAAAGTTGAGGAAACTAGTAAAAAAGAAGCTGAAAGGGAAAATTGAGAGAGTCCATACACTCCAAGAGGCATGGAGGCTGTTTACAAAAACAATAACAGAGGCTCAATTGGAATGCATACCCAAAAGGAAAAAGGGCACTGCCAGGTCCAAGAGGACTCCAATGTGGCTTACAGGAGCTGTTCGGGAAGTGATCAAGAGCAAGAAAAGCTCATTTAGAAGATGGAAGGCTTGTCCGAATGAGGACAGCAGGCAGAAACATAAATTCTGGCAGAACAAATGCAAGGCAACAATCAGGAAAGCAAAGCAAGACTTTGAGGAGCGTATAGCTAAAAATACTCAGAGAAATAACAAAGACTTCTTTAAGTACATTAGAAGTAAGAACCCAACTAGGAAGGCCATTGGACCATTAGATGACAATGGAAGGCAAGGGGTTATTAAAGAGGAAACAGAGATTGCAGAGAGACTCAATGAATTCTTTGCTTCAGTATTCACTGAAGAAGACAGAGGCCACATGCCCAAAACAGAGCCTATCTTCGTAGGGAGGGAAACCGAAGAATTAAGCCAGATAGAAATAACCAGGGAGGAGGTCCTTGCATGTCTTGTTAAACTAAACACTAACAAATCACCAGGACCAGATGGCATCCATCCACGAGTTCTCAGGGAACTTAAAGATGAAATTGCTGATCTCCTAGCCAAAATATATAATCTTTCCCTCAAATCAGGCTTTGTGCCTGATGACTGGAAGGTAGCGAATGTAACACCAATTTTCAAAAAAGGATCCAGGGGTGATCCAGGAAATTACCGACCTGTCAGTTTGACATGTGTCCCAGGTAAAGTGATGGAAACCATCCTAAAAGATAGAATTAATAGGCACTTAGAAGAGAAGGCGCTGCTAAAGGAGAGCCAACATGGCTTTTGCAAGGGCAAATCATGCCTCACTAATCTGTTGGAATTTTTTGAGAGTGTCAACAAGCATGTGGATAAGGGGGATCCAGTTGACATTGTTTATCTGGACTTTCAGAAGGCTTTTGACAAGGTCCCACACCAAAGGCTCTTGAATAAACTTACCAGTCATGGAATAAAGAGATAGGTCTTGTCCCGGATCAGCAACTGGCTAAGGGACAGGAAACAGAGGGTAGCACTAAATGGACACTTCTCCAAGTGGAGGGAAGTAAAGAGTGGGGTCCCCCAAGGTTCAGTACTGGGACCCCTGCTTTTTCAACCTCTTCATAAATGATCTAGAAGTAGGAGTAAAAAGCAAGGTAGCCAAATTTGCTGACGACACTAAATTATACAGGGTAGTGAAAACTGTGAGAGATTGTGAGGAGCTCCAGAGGGATCTCTCGACACTGGGGGAGTGGGCAAAACAGTGGCAAATGAGTTTCAACATTAGTAAATGCAGAGTGATGCATGTTGGGGCAAAGAACCCCAATTACACTTATAAACTGATGGGGTCTGAACTCTCTGCGACAAACCAGGAAAGGGACCTTGGTGTCCTGGTGGACAACTCAATGAAGGTGTCAACCCAGTGTGCCTCAGCAGTGAAAAAAGCAAACTCAATGCTAGGGATCATTAGAAAAGGTATAGAAAATAAGTCAGCAAGTGTCATTTTGCCTCTTTATAAATCTATGGTGAGGCCCCATCTGGAATACTGTGTACAGTTCTGGTCGCCATACCTCCAGAAGGATATTATGGAGCTGGAAAAAGTGCAGAGGAGGGCAACCAGAATGATTAGGGGACTGGAACACCTTCCTTACCATCTGAGGCTGCAACGGTTGGGCCTCTTCACTCTTGAACGACGACGTCTAAGAGGTGACCTGATTGAAGTTTATAAAATCATGCACGGTGTGGACAAAGTAGATAAGGAAAAACTGTTTTCCCTATCGCATAACACTAGAACTAGGGGACACTCCATGAAACTTTTGGGTACTAGTTCTCAAACAAATAAGAGCAAGTACTTTTTCACCCAGAGGATTACTGGTCTATGGAACTCCCTGCCAGAAGAAGTGGTGACAGCTGTCAGTCTTGACAGCTTTAAGAAAGGATTAGACAAGTTCATGGAGGACAAGAGTATCAATGGCTATAATTATGTATACTTAAGGACAACCTCCGGGTTGGAGAGATAGGCAGGATATCTCTCAATATCATTTCCAGGGAATCCTAAGCAGGTGAAGGCATCTGCTTGGGAATACCCTGAAATGGTGAGCCACTGTGTGAGACAGAATGCTGGACTGGATGGGCTGTGGCCTGTTCCAGCAAGGCTGTTCTTATGTAACAATGTACCTTTGCCATGTGTTATCAATGTAACCTTTCTGTGTGCAACATTATAACTATCAGCTGTATCAATGTAAACCTGATAAGGGGACGCGAGCTAGTGACCACCAGAGGGCAGTAGCGAGCGCCCAGCTCTCTTGGCTCATATTCACCTGGTTCAGCAGCGCGGGAAGATTCCCCGCCACCTCTTCACCTGGTCAAGAAGGGCGTGACCTCCTACGACGTCACGCAGGCAGCAACCAATAGTCTGTCGACGAGCCACATTCAAATGTATAGCCAGCTGTATATATTGAGCTACCCATCCGCCATTACCACATGTTCCTCCGGATCATCATGCAATAAACCTGTGTTAAGCCAACCCTTCGGCTGTTTCATTGTCTTTGGTCCCTTACACCAAATTGGCGACGAAGGTGGGATATGGCAGCCCACGGGACCAAGACATGCGCCGGTTTCGAGATCAGGAAACCGGGCGACTGGGAGATCTTCGAGATGGACTTCCAGGCTGCACTGATCGAGTCCGAAGTCACAGAAGAGGCGAAGAAAAGAGCCATCTTCACCAGGATGCTCGGACAAGAAACAAAAAGGACCTTGGTGGACCTGATCGCACCGAGGAGGGTGAGCGAATTCAAGGCCAAGGAACTCATGCAGATGCTGCGTGAGCACGTCCGGCCCGCCACGGCGATGTTTCCCGCTCGGAGTGCGTTTTGGAGGCGAGTCCAAGCGCCCGGGGAGACGGTCGCCGCATTCGTGGCGGCCCTGCGGCTGGCGGCCGGCCCGTGCAAATGGGAGAATGCCAAAATCACCCTCCGGGACTGTATGCTGTGCGGCCTGAACGACGCCGAAACCCAGCGCACGTTAATGAACCAAGAGCCGCCTCCCACGTTGCAGGAGGTCGTCAGAGCGGCCCAGGCCGCAGAAGCTACGAAGGCCGGGGTCCAAGAACTTCAGGACTGGCGGCCGAAGTCGAGCAAGGCAGAGGCTCCGGTACAGGCGGCCCGGCGAACTTCGAGGTCGTCCACAGAGAGCAGCGACGACGAGGACGTCCGGGGGGTCCGGAAGGAGAGCCGGCGATGCGACGGCTGTGGAGCGGCCCACGACCGCGTGAAATGCCCCTTCCGGAAGGCCGAGTGCCACAACTGCGGCCGCCGCGGGCACATCGCCAAGGTGTGCAGGAAGAAGCGCGAGACCCGGAGGAGCTCCGCAGACCGTTCCGCGGGACAAGACCACCCAACGAGACCCAAGGACGGCGCCCAGGCCACACGGAAGCAGGACGGCGTGGGCCGCATCGCCGACGGCAGCGAGGACGACGCCCCAGTGTTCAGCGTGTCTACTAGACACCCCCGCTACTTTGTTGAGGTACTAGTCCAAGGGGTCCCCATTAGGATGGAAATTGACTCGGGGTCCTCATATTCAATCATTTCCCAGAGGGAGTTTTTGGGAATTGCCCCCCACAAGCGACCCAAGCTCAAAGCATTGAGGTCCACACTACGGGACGTGCAAGGGAACAGTATTCCAGTGTTGGGGGTTGGAGAATTTCAGGTCAAATTCAAGGAGCACGCCGCGTCCCTTCCCCTAGTCGTGCTCAAAGGAGGAGATTGCAGCCTCCTCGGGACTCAATGGTTCCAGCCCCTGGGGTTGTTTATTGGGGGGGTGCACGCCGTTGGGATGCACGCCGTTGGGACTGATCCAATTCAGGAGGTGTGCGAGGCGCACCCCGAAGTTTTCAAAAAAGGACTGGGGAAATTCAAGGGGCCCCCAGTGACTTTCGACCTGGACCCGGAGGTCCGCCCAATTCGCCTAAAACCACGCCGGGTGCCGTTCGCACTCAAGGACAAGATAGAGGCGGAACTGGACAAGTTGGTGGGCCAGGGGATCCTTGTGCCTGTAGATTCTGCGGAGTGGGAAACTCCAATTGTAACCGCTCTAAAGGCCAATGGGGAGGTCCGCATATGCGCCGACTACAAGTGCACCATCAACAAGGCGATCCGCCCGAATGCATATCCGGTGCCGGTAGTCAGCCATCTGCTGGCCAGGTTACACGGGGGAAAGTGTTTCGCTAAGCTCGACTTAGCACAGGCCTACCAGCAGCTCACGGTGTCCCCTGCCGCAGCTGCTGCACAGACCATAGTCACCCATAAGGGGGCATTCCAGGTGACGCGCCTCCAGTTCGGCGTGAATTCGGCGCCTGGAATTTTCTAGTCACTCGTGGAACGCCTCCTGAAGGGATTGGAGGGGGTGTTGCCTTATTTTGATGACGTGTTAATAACGGGGGGGAGTCGGGCTGTATTGGCCAAGAGGTTGGGGAAGGTCCTGACGATATTCGAAAAGGCGGGGCTGAGGTTGCGAAAGGACAAATGCGTCTTCTTCGCAACCGAGGTTGAGTTCCTAGGGTTTTGTGTGACTCCTGAGGGAATAAAACCATCCATGTCCAAAGTGGCAGCCATTAAGAAAGCCCCCCGCCCCACCTCCAAGCCCGAGTTGCAGTTGTTCCTAGGGCTGCTCAACTTTTACCACTCCTTCCTCCCCCGAAAGGCAGTGGTGGCTGAGCTGCTACACAAACTGCTAAAGAAAGACCAGGCATGGAAGTGGGGCGATGACCAAGAAAGGGCATTTAGCGAGCTAAAAAGCCTCCTGGCGTCCAACGCCATACTGACCCATTTCAACCCCCAACGCCCAGTAGTTCTGACCTGTGATGCATCTCCAGTGGGGGTGGGGGCGGTGCTGTGCCACGTGTTGGAGAACGGAAGGGAGGCCCCGATAGCATTTTACTCCAGGTCCCTGTCCCAAGCAGAGAGAAACTACACACAGACGGACAGGGAGGCACTAGCGATAGTCGCGGGGACAAAAAAATTTCACGATTTTCTGTACGGCCGCCCCTTCACCATTGTAACAGACCACAAGCCCTTGCTAGGCATCTTTACCGCTGATAAGCCCACCCCACAGATCCTGTCTCCGAGGATGCTCAGGTGGGCCATTTTTCTCAACGCGTATCAGCACGCGTTGGTCTACCGGCCCGGAAAAGAGATCAGCCATGCGGACGCTCTATCTAGGTCTCCCCTTCCCCTAACGCCCAGCCAGGTGAGCAAGGGGGAGCGGGACCATCAGGTTCTCATGATAGAGGTGCTGGATTTGCCCCCCGTAGTGCCCGCCGACATTGCCAAAGCGACAGAGAAGGACAAAACGTTAGCGACAGTCAGCTCCTGGCTGCAGAAAGGGTGGCCCGCGTCCTCCCCAGCGGAGGAGTTCGCTCCATTTTTCAGAAAAAAGCTAGAACTGTCCCTAGAGAGGGGGTGTCTCTTGTGGGGGCAGCGGGTGGTGATTCCCACTTCCCTTTGGCCGCGGGTGCTCAAACTGCTGCACGTCAGCCACCCCGGCATCGTGCGATCTAAGGCGCTGGCCCGGAGTTACTTCTGGTGGCCCCAGCTGGACGCCGACATCGAGCACATGGTCGGCACTTGTGAAAGTTGCCAATGCTCCAGACCAGAGGAGGCCCGCCTTCCCCACAGGGAATGGGACGCGGCTAAGGGGCCGTGGTCCCGGGTACACATTGATTTCGCGGGCCCGTTCAGAGGCACCCTGTTCCTCCTTGTAGTGGACGCTTTCTCCAAATGGTTGGAGGTTATCCCAGTCACGAGCACTTCCTCGGCCCAGACCATTAGGCATTTGCGGAGGCTCTTTTCCACGTTCGGCATACCCGACACCTTAATTAGCGACAACGCTAGTTGTTTCACGTCCTCCGAGTTTAGGGCTTTCATGGAGATTAACGCCGTTCGGCATATCACCTCCGCCCCGTTCCACCCGGCCACCAACGGCCAAGTAGAGCGCCTCGTCCGCACCACGAAGGACGCGTTGCGGCGCATGGGCCCAGGGGATCTGAACCTACAAGTATGTCAGTTTCTGCTAGGGTACAGGGTGACCCCGTTGGCGTCAGGATACTCCCCCGCAGAGCTCTTAATGCGCAGGAAACTGACCACCATCCTTACTAGGCTAGACCCCACGAGGGTAGAGGACAAAGGAAGGAACATCGGGCTAGAGGCTACCAAGAGTTTCAGTGTAGGCGCCCCCGTGCATTGCAGGAATTACGCCAGCACGGGCCCAGCCTGGGTACCGGGCGTAGTTGTAGAGCAAACCGGCCCCATGTCGTACCGCATGGAAACCAGCACGGGGCTCCTGTGGAGGCGGCACGCGGACCAGCTCCGACGCAGGGTCTCCGATGAGCAGGCCACAGACCAAGCAGAGTATAAGTCAGCGTTAGGGTTCTCCCCCACCCGTTCAGCCCAAGGGGGAGGGAAGGGGGACCGCGGGCCCCCACCAAGGGGGGAGGAGGATATCCTCATAGATACCCTGGGGGATCTTTCCGAGGAGGAGGAACCCGACCCCATACATATCTCGCGGAAGGTCCCCACAAATGCGGGTACCCCCACTAAGCTAGATTTTGATTTCCAGAACTGGGGGGGGGTTTCGGAGTGGTCCCCCACCCGTCCAAGCGAGAAGAGGGGTTTTTCGTTAGCCCCGACGGCCCCCGGTCTGCCCACAATGGAGTTTTTCCCTTCCCCTAAGGCTGCCAGGCAGCGGCAAACCACTAACGAGTCTCCCTCTCCCATTTCAGGACAAGGGTCCAGGGAACAAAGAAGCAATAATGCCCCCGGGGGGGCAGCCCTCTTCACGGCCCAAACGCACATGCAACAAGCCATCTTGGCTGAGAGACTTCGTCTCATCCTAGGGGGGAGGGATGTTGTGTTCTGTAAAGCTGTGCCTTAAGAATGTACCTTTGCCATGTGTTATCAATGTAACCTTTCTGTGTGCAACATTATAACTATCAGCTGTATCAATGTAAACCTGATAAGGGGACGCGAGCTAGTGACCACCAGAGGGCAGTAGCGAGCGCCCAGCTCTCTTGGCTCATATTCACCTGGTTCAGCAGCGCGGGAAGATTCCCCGCCACCTCTTCACCTGGTCAAGAAGGGCGTGACCTCCTACGACGTCACACAGGCAGCAACCAATAGTCTGTCGACGAGCCACATTCAAATGTATAGCCAGCTGTATATATTGAGCTACCCATCCGCCATTACCACATGTTCCTCCGGATCATCATGCAATAAACCTGTGTTAAGCCAACCCTTCGGCTGTTTCATTGTCTTTGGTCCCTTACACCAAACTTCTCTAATCCAGTATTATTCTGCAAATATTCTACGAATCCCCAACTAATAAAAAAGATAACAAACTCTCTAATATACCACAGGGTCCCTTGGCCCACAATAAGAACACTATGGACTTACACAATGACATTTTAAATCTATCCAGACATTCACCAAACCAAGCAGAAGTGTCACCAAACCCACACAGATGTTAGAGCCATTTCCCACAGACTATGAGCTAAAAAAATATTACCCAACTGTGACAACAACTGGCACAGCAGCATAGAGGCTACATCTCATTCTCCACAACATGAGGAGGAATAATATATTGACACACATGCACCTTTCTCCTGGCTCTACATAGAGAAGAACTCTACATTGAATCCTCCTGAGTGTTGGAACAAAGAATTAGATTTCTTTATTGAGTACTTCCACCATTACACCATGCTGATATCAGCAGAGGACACCATTTACTGCACAACTCAAAAGCAATCACACTGTCATCATCAAAGAGGCAGATAAGGGTGGAGCTATTGTTGTCATGGTCAAATCGAAATACATATAGAAGAGGAGAGGTGCATGTCCATCTCCTGGTTTTATCAGCTTTAAGCACAGACTTAACTGCCACAGACTCAACAGGAGTTATAAAACTTTATGAATGTTTTTCCAGAGATACATGTGATATATGTGATCAAATCCTGTCTTACAAACTACAAAAAATAATAATCAAGCAGACAGCTTCTATTTCCTATCAAAAGTATTCAAATCAGGCAACTGTAGCAGGCCTATTGTATCAAACATCAATGTCATTGCAGTGTCTGGACATGTGGACAGCATGGCAATGTGATTTGTGCCATCCTTTTCCAGCTGTGTTAAAAGCCCTCTTAGATAGCCAGTCACTAAGGGAAAGCATGCCTGAAGAAAAATGTCTCCACCTGCTTGTGGAAGGAGAGCAGCCTGGTTTGCTGTGGGAGGGAGTTCCAGAGTATAGGCGGAATGACAGAAAAGGCCCTCTCCAGTCTCCCCACCTGTGAGGGGATGAGATTGAAGTAAAGGTTCTTTCCCCTGCTGATTGGAATTGTTCCTGGAGAGTTAGAAGTGCAAGGATAATGGGATTAACAGAATGCTGTGTCTTCATATATTTTAAGTACCCTCATTTTAACTTCTGTTCTTTTTGCTGTACTATGCTGATCTTGGACCATAATAAAGATTGGCTGGTTGGTTGATGTCAGAACCAAATACATCTTAAAAATTGATTTTCTTGATCCACAAAACTATCCTTTTCTCAATGTAATTTATTTTTTTAAAGCTGTTTTTTAAAAAAAATTGGTTTAAATATTATGGATTTTACAAGACTTTTTCCTTCCTTCCTTCCTTCCTTCCTTCTTTTTTGTGTGTAGTTGCATTTATCGACGACTTTACTCACCTGGCGGCGCACCTAACTTACGCTCCTAACAGGGGCTGCGGGTTGCAGCACAGGATGAGAAACCTTGATGGCTCATGGGCCAAAAGGGTGGCTTCCTCAAGACTTGGCCAAGGAAGGCTTGGTCCAGTTAGCCTGGCTCATAGGTTCGCAGAGAAATGGCGATCGGGAACCTGCTACATAGGAGAAATTAACTGCAAGGAGCCCTGGGACAGAATTTCCCACTTTCTCATGCGAAAGTCAGCCTTATCTTGCTTCAGGAGGAACCAATGGCTTTGGTGGTGTAGCAAGGTGCATGGGGGTGAAACTTCTGTTACCGTCTTTCCAGCAACAACTCGCTGTCTCCAGAATGCCGAGTGAAGTTTTTTTCTTCTGGGTAACAGAGCCCAGGAAGTTGATACAAATTAGACACAGTCCTCTTTGTAAATATCAGGCTTTTTTGTCTTTAGCTCCCCTACTCAATTTGCCCCAAGATGCAAAAGGAGCAAAAATGAGTGCACTTGACGAACCAAGTCCTTTTATGGTTTTATTGGAAAAATAGCAAAGTCCAGTAAATGCAGAATATAGAAAAATAACTAACTAAACTAAGAATAAAGTGGAAACATTTAAAATGAAAGAAATGAAATTAAAAAAAAACTCTTAGCTAACACTTGCCTAAGGTAAAGTGTGGCAGTCTTTGCCGCCCCATGTGAGACGGTTTGGATCAGGACCCATCGAGAGGGCAAATGATGCGGGTCCTCATAGCATTGGAGAACGGACTCCTCGCTTAAGAAATTGGGTAGGTTTTTATTCCTTTTTCTATAAGAAAATGTCCCAGAAATGTCTTAATTGACCACTCAAAGTGACAGTTTCGTGCATACTTCAAAGATAGCAGGTACCTAGTTATCATTTCTCATCTCACTATCTGAGACTGGACCTTCTTTTGGTACTGTTCCCAGAGCTTGGCCTTGGGAAAAGTACAAAAGGTGCTTTCCCAGTTACTGGGTAAAATGGTAGAGTGTGCTTTTCTAAAATACCTTCGCTTAGGCTAAGTGGAATAAATGATAGAAGAAAAATAAAAGCAGTGCTAGCATCTCTAGGTAAAATGCCATTAAACTGACAGGTGATTAACATAAAATGACGTCATCCCACAGGGAGTCTCGACAGCATTCACTAATCAATGTATCAGTTTAATACTCTACAGGCATAACACCTTCAAGCATTAGTGAAGCATTTTATTTCTCTATTAATCTAGAAGGGAAAATTGCATTTCTAATTCATTCCCTTTTTTTTATGTGGAGTAGGGCTCCCCACTCAAAATTAATATGTAGAATGTAGGACAAAGTGGTAATTTAGGAATAGAAAAGAACAGACAACCTATGCAGAAGAAAGCAGAGTAGAGATGTAGTTTCCATGACAACAAATCCACAAGAACTCTTTACATTACTATTGATTCTTATGAAGGATATGTATGTTTGGGGCAGAAAATGTGGGCTGGAATTGATGAATTAGGATTTATAATTATATGAAAGAATCATTCCCCAAGCACTTCCTTGAACCTGGCTACATATGAATGTTATGATACCAAACAAGCTGCTGAAGTTGCACTGTGTTCCCCACTGAGCAAAGCTCTACAATCTTAACTCCCACAGGGGCCTTGGGATGTGTTTTATGATCTGAAAATTGAGTTAATGCAGCATTAAAGCAGTGTATGTTTACTTCTATTGCGAGAAATGGATCCACATCAAGATCTGAATGTAGCTTTACACTGCATCATATTCCTTATGGGAATACATAAATATTTTGCTTTATGGGGGAAATGAGGAATTAGAGCTCTTTGTTGCCATTTCTTACATCTGCACATTGAATTGCTGACCAAAAAAGCAACAAGACACATATTCAGGGTGTTTGAGAGGAGAAATATGTAGAGGAAAATCCATATGAAAGTTCTATCTTTCTTAGGGCAAGTGGAGTATTCCTGCTCTGATGATGCAGTATTAATTGTCCCCAATTAGTAGTTTAAGATGTAGATTAGCAGTCCCTAACCTTCTGGGACATGGGAACTGAATTAGAATGCCCAATGCCTAAAGCAGGCCACATCTTAAATCAAAATATAACAAAATTATTAACCTACCAGTTTAGATCAAAAGTAAGCATTTAAAGGTCAATGAAGAATTATTTTCTGCATTTGCAGTGCCTTTCAACCTTTCAGAAATATTGGGCCATATGCACAGGCTAGGAAGATTTTTTTTTTTTAAAAAAAAATAGATTAAAACTCTGACCTATCAGGTGGCAGAGCTGCAAACCTAAAATCATTGAATACTATGATATATATTTCTTAATAAACTTTCTTGAAGTTTAAATCTACATGTACTAATACTTTTTTTAAATGGGGTCCTTCCAAAAAAGGGTAGGTAGAGAAAAAGAGTGAATGAAAGGGCAGCCTCCCACTTGAAGCAGAAGATATATACAGTAGAACGCCGTACAGCGATTTTATTCCGTTCCACGAAGCTGATCACTATGTGGTTTTCATCATTGTATGATCTTCCCTATGGTAAAATCTGTACAATGATTTTCCCTATTGGGAAAAAACGTACAACGATGTTTGGTGTTAAGCAGTTTTTCCCATTGGAAAATCATTGTATGGATTTTCCCATAGGAACGATCCCTATGCCTCATTGCTATGCAATTTCATCACTGTATGAGGTGATCGCTATATGGGGCTCTACTGTAATTGAATTTGCTTTAAATTACATGCAGGGTACCCTTTTACATCACTGGCTGCCAACCAAGCCTTAATCATGAGAAACAAAATGGCAGTCAATGAGAAGGGAACTTGACTGAAGGAAGATATGGGAAGGGAAACATCATTAAGAAAGCACTCCTGCCTTCACAGTCCAGGGGCCCACATACGGACATCTGCAATCACAGAAGCTTGGGAAGACTTCAAGCTGGTGTGGTTGGGGGAGGAGAGCCAAAAGCAAGCCATGGAAAAAGACAGCGCAACCAGCCATTTTTGAGAATGGAAGAGTGCTTCTGCCTGGAGCAGCAACTTCGCCAGTAACCTTGGAAGCCACTTAGAGGAGCCTTAATGGGTGGAACCTTGAGAGCTGTTTAATATGCAAAAGACTTTGGATCCTTTCTTGCAAAAGCAGGCCAGACATCTTCTGTACCAATCCACACAGCTGTTTTATCTTACTCACATACATATATAGTATTCAACATGGTAATACAGTGGGAATGAAAAAGCTGAGCAGTACGAGAACCTGAGCTCTGGTGGCTAGCAAAGCACCCAGAATGGCCAAAATGCTAGTATGGATGATAAGACTAAGAGAAAGAGGTGACCGAAAGAACCATGGAGACCAGAAAAGGCAATGTTGCTTTTGTGTTTCTTGTAAGAATGGGACTGTCAAAACAGCAGTAGATGGGGTCACTTGAGGCAGGAAGAAAAGTGTTGTTCTGGGAAACTGCCTTCAGGGTGGCAGCAGTAAACAAGCCAGTGGAGGCCACACAGAAAGAGTTCAAGGGCCTCAAGCAGCCCATGGGCCACAAGTTGGGAACCCATGATGGTAGATGGCAGACAAAATCAAACTATTTTATTATGTATTTATTTAACACACTTTCACCCTGCTCTTCACCCATACAATCTTCCAGAAAAATCAGTGGGGAAATTACCAGAAAGGAGACAATCCTTGCTTGCAGAGTTCAATATGAAAGGCACATCAAAAGAGAAGACAGAGGGGATCAAAAAGCAATCTCCTGCAGGCACTGGAATCTTGGTTATAAAGTTCATTGGGTAAAATGTTCAGTAGGTCATACAGCTGCATCTGAACTGGGTGGGAAGGCAGCTGCTTCTTTGCATGTGGTAGGCTCTTCAAACACAGCTGGAAGTTTGAGGAAGGAGGCTCAGAACTTGGCTGGATGGAGGAATGTTTGGCTGCTTTTTCTTCTCCATGTCTTCTTCCATATTTTGAGCTAGGTAAGACAAAGCTGTTTGATATTAAGGTCCTTAGAACACAGGGACATTTTATTTTGAATGCCTTCTGCTTATCCTTCAAACTGGCATCAGTTCTGCACCAGAAATGGACATGGCTACATATTCAGGCACATGTCTTTGGCCATTAAAAAGGCATGTCTTTGCTGATCCAAGTTGTTTTCTTAAACAACATACAAATTAACCAAAAAAATCAAATAAAATTCTCTGCTTTCATATACAGTAGACCCTCGCATAACGATGTTACTTGGTTCCCCAAATAGCGTCATTATGCAGAAAATGTCATTATTCAAATAACAAAAAAACCCATCATTATTCGAATAATGACGGTAAAAAAGTCATTATTCAGATAACAACATTTTTTGTCATTGTGTGGGAAATCACATGGGGTCCGTCCATAGCATTGTTAATCAAAAATGACGCTATTTGAATGCATCGTTAGGCGGGGGTTCACTGTATCAGGAAGTTGGGTTAGGATAATATTTACTGAAGGTATTTATTTGTAAATCCTGAAACAATGTGTATTTGTTCAAGTTAATCTGCATCCAATCATTTCCAAAGTAACTGTTTCAGTTCATAAATATTTGCACCACTATTTATATCTAAGGGAGATCCTGTCTATTGTATGGGTAGGCTGGATAGTTCAATGGTTTCTGGCTGCAGAGCCAAAGATTGGGAGTTTGAACCCTGCTGTGCCTCCTTAAAAGAGGCAGAACTCAATGATCCATAAGGTTCTTTTCAGCTCCGCAGTTCTAAGATTTGTGTATCTTTAGAAGTAGCATATAAGAATGGGGAAATGTTAAAGGACCAAGAGGTAGAAAAAACAAAATACAAAAGGGGCAGTCTGTTTGTTTGTTTGTTTGTTTGTTTGTTTGTTTGATTGTTTGATTGATTGATTGATTGATTGATTGATTGATTTTCAGTCCAGCTAGTAATAAATGGGTTAAGGCCATCTGGATACCAAATGCAGAAGTAATGAATGGTGAGGTAAAGCATATGAAATGTAGAAGGTGACGATGAATTAGTATTAGAAGTGAGGTACAGAGTTGGAAAGCCTATATTTCCCATGGAGCATATTATTCCTCTTTAAATGCTACTGAAGTCATGTCAGAAAGAAAAATAGAAACCCTTCCCAGTATCAGCAACTGGCAAGAGAGTTGTCCCCTGTGTCTCTTTTTAAAAGGGAATACCAATATAGATGCTTTAAGGTACACTGTGATGAGAAGTGGTGGTTAAAGATGTAGATATTACCAACTTCCCCTAGATTGCCTTCAAGGGAGGGGTGCCAACAGGTGTGTGGTTGGTTTATGAGTGCTGCTGGGAAGGTTGTTGTTGTTGTTGTTGTTCAGTCACACAATCAATTCCGACCCACTGTGACCCCCTGGACCCTTGAACACCATCCCCCTCAACCTGCCCAACTCTGTGGCAATTGCCTCCATAATACCATCTAGCCACCTCATTTTCTGCCACCCTCTTCTTCTTTTGCCTTCGACCTCTCCCATCATCAAGGCTTTCTCAAGTGAGTCCTCTCTTCTGATTTGATGTCCAAAGTACTTTAGCTTCATCTTCAATATTTGACTTTCCTAGGAGCAGTCAGGATTGATTTCTTCTAAGATTGACCTATTTGTTCTCCTTGCTGTCCAGGGTACTCTCAAGACTCTCTTCCAACACCACATTTCAAAGGCATCTATTCTTCTGCACTCCACTTTCCTTATGGTCCAGCTCTCACAACCGTACATTACCACCAGGAATACCATTGCTTTGACTATGCGGATTTTTGTTTGCAAGGTGATGTCTCTACTTTTAACTGTGTTCCCCAGATTTCTCACAGCTTGCTTCCCAAGAATTAGTCACCTTTTTATTTCATGGCTGCAATCACCATCTGCAGTGATCTTGGATCCTAAGAAGGTAAAGTCTGTCACTGCTTCTACTTCTTCCCCATCTATTCTCCAGGAAGTGATAGGGCCTGTTGCTGGGAAGGTACTGGGGATTTATTTAAAATATCTGTTGACCATATCCCTCCTTCCTCCCCAAAGGTCTGGCCTGGTTTATTTATTTATTTTTATTTATTGCATGATGAACTTCAGTAGACTACATTAATGGTGATATATACAGTACGCACAAATTATACATCTCAAGTTCCTAGCTAGAGTTCCACATCCAGGTTTGAAAGCCATTGAAGGGCTTCATCTGTGGCACTATGCAAGTCTTCCAATGTGCCTCCAAATGCATGTAAAGGACACCTAAATATAATGTGGTCCATGGTATGGTCTTCTTCACAGTCACATTGGGGAGAAGACTTCCATCCCCATGTGAACAGAGTGGCTCTGCATCTACCACAGCAGGTCCTCACTCTGTTCAGCATCCTCCACTGTCATCTTGGAAGGGAAAATCCAGCTGGCCATTCGCAGGGATTCTTGACTATGTGATGATGGGGAATCAGAGATAGATGTTGCCAGTGTGTTCCATCCAGGCATCTGATATATTGAAATAGTTATTCTGTAGGTTGATTGCAGTGCAACAAGCAGGGTGTCTAGATTTCAATCGTTGGGCTGAGGGAGCAGTTATATTGGCATGGATTGGAAAGAAAGATCTGTTTACTATTATTTATTTATTTATTTATTTATTTATTTATTTATTTATTTATTTATTTATTTATTTATTTATTTATTTATTTATTTATTACGATTTTTATACCGCCCACTTGGCCAAGGCCAACTCTGGGCGGTTCACAGTCATAATAAAAATAATGCCAGTGATGTTCTTAGTGGTGGTGGTAGAATATGGCTCAAGATGGGGAGCCATTGGTTGTTTGTTGGTTGAATACAGATTGTGATGATATGCATTGCCTGATTCAGCTCTATGTCTATTAGTACTGTGTGTGCACTATTAAGCCAAGATGAACAGCTGTATTCAGCGACAGGATATGATAATGCTATGGCCTGGTAAAATCAATGAACAAGTCCAAGATACCAAGAGGTCAACCTGTATTTAATCCCAGACATAAATGGGATGTTAATATGCTTGAAACTATTACTTTTTATCACCATGGATGTATTAACATCTGTACAGCTTTCTAGATTTTTAAAGTACCGTATTTTCCGGCGTATAAGACGACTGGGCATATAAGACGACCCCTAACTTTTCCAGTTAAAATATAGAGTTTGGAATATACTTGCCGTATAAGACTACCTCTCTTCCAATGCACACCAAATAAAAATTAACCCACACTCAACCCGAAGACGCGCAGCCCTCCGAGTCGAATGGGCAGGTTCTGGTGGAGAGCCAATCCACGCTCACATTCTCCTCCTCAAGGTACAGGAAGATGTGTGCAGCTTGCTTCCCCTTGCTACATACTCCCCGCACAGAGCAGGGACTCGGCCGTGGCACCCCCCACCATATGCGCCGGACATATGAAGCAAGGGGAAACAAGCTGCAGTTAAGTACCTGTCCTATAAGACGACCCCCAACTTTGGCACAGATTTTTCGGGGTTAAAAAGTAGTCTTATACGCCAGAAAATACAGTATCTAGAAAGGATCTATAGGATGTTGCCAGAATTTTCATGACACACTGTGAAACATCATGATGGGAGCGCAATCAGTATTCACTTCAGCATTATTTACTCATCACCAGAAGTCATTATAGAAGCATGGTTAATTGGGATGGTTCATTTGGTATGGTTGTTTTTGAAAGAGCACATCAATCATCTTTTGCACTAGTTAGTGAGCTGACTATGAAAATCAAACAGGTCA
Organism: Bradypodion pumilum; assembly: GCA_035047305.1. Lineage (NCBI taxonomy): Eukaryota > Metazoa > Chordata > Lepidosauria > Squamata > Chamaeleonidae > Bradypodion > Bradypodion pumilum. The sequence continues at coordinate 380,221,014 of JAWDJD010000002.1, forward strand.
GTAATTTAATATCTGTTCCCAATCATATCAATAAGGATGATAACTTCTACCAGTTTTGTGGTCTCAGAGCACTTTACAAATTTCAGTCAGAAATGTTAAATTTCTCACAATATAAAGGAACAAATTAGTACAATTGACCTTCTTTTAGAATACATGTGGAAGAAAAGACACAACATCTGAAAACTTATCAAAATTTCAAATCAAAACCAAACTGAAATTGATGGAGGACAATAGAGGAAATGTAGCTCCAAATTGCTTCTGAACTCTAGAGAACCAGGCATAGTCATTAATTTGATAACAAATGAATTACAATCTCAACAACATGCTGCCACTGAACATACCTGTCAAGTTTTGGATTTGAAAATAAGGGAAATTTTGGCCACACCCCTCTGTGGGTGTGGCCAAATCTGTGGGCGTGGCCAAATATAGCCATGAGACTTGCTGGGCTCTAGACATGCCTGCCACATGGCCATGAAAATGTCTGCAAACACAGACAGCACTGGCTCTTTGGCTGTAAATAGAGATGAGCACTGCACCCTAGAGTTGGATACGACTGGTAGATTTTACTTTCTTAGGATCAAAGCTCTCTGCAGATGGTGATTGCAGCCGTGAAATAAAAAGGTGACTGATGCTTGGGAAACAAGCTATGAGAAACTTGGGGAACATAGTTAAAAGTAGAGGCATCACCTTGAAACAAAAAATTGCATAGTCAAAGCAACGGTATTCCCGGTGGTAATGTATGGGTGTGAGAACTGGACCATTAGGAAAGCTGAGTGCAGAAAAATAGATGCCTTTGAAATGTGGTGTTAGAAATAGGTCGATCCTAGAAGAAATCAACCATGACTGCTCATTAAAGGTCAAATAGTAAAGATGACGCTAAAGTACTTTGGACATCAAATGAAAAGGGAGGACTCACTTGAGAAGGCCTTGATGCTGGGAAAGTTGGAGGACAAAAGAAGGGGGTGGCCAAAAATAAGATGGCGAGATGGTATTGTAGATGCAATGGGCACAAATCTGTGTGGGCCAAAGAACCCTTTCCCCATCTTCTTGGGGGACTTTTATCTTGTTTTCTTTCTTGTTTATTCAGTGGCTTGTGACTAAGATGCTGACTGGGAGGCAGAAGGTCAGCAGTTCGATTCCCGAGTACTGCAGGACGGAATGAGCTCCCGTCTTTGTCCCAGCTCCTGCCATCCTAGCAGTTCGAAAGCAAGAAATTGCAAGTAGATAAATAGGGACCACTTTGGTGGGAAGGTAACAGCGTACCGTGTGCTCTGGTGTCTAGTCATGCCTGCCACATGACCACGGAAATGTCTGCAGACGCAGACAACACTGGCTCTTTGGCTTTGAAACAGAGATGAGCACTGAACCCTAGAGTCGGATACAATTGGCTTTTGAGCAAGGGTGACCCTTTACCTTTACCTAACTCAGATCCCCTTACACAACCATGCAAGCACACTGGATCTATGAGCTCTGATAATTCTCCCCATGTATTTTGGCTCTGCTCTCTCGTACAAAAAGCAGCTTCTTGCTCTAAAAATTGGCCGTTGTAGGAATCTATGACTGTGATGGCGAACCTTGGCACTCTAGATACGACTGGCTTTCGAGCAAGGGAAACCTTTACCTTTAGCATATTGAGATCAAGCACGATCCCCCACCCCCCATCCCTCCCAAGTTAACTCTAGAACAGAAACGGAATCCCCCCTCTCTCTCATATTGAGATCAAGCACCATCCCCCCCACCCCACCCAAGTTTACTCTAGAAACAGAAGCCTCCAGCCAGGAGGCAGGGCAGAAACAGCTCAATAAAGCATGAGAGTGAGACAGAAGTCTCTGCCCCCAGACCAAGAGCTGATTTGCCCCTGCATATATGAAATATCACTCACCTCTAGAGTAGACTCCTGTCCCTCCCAGCATGGTGGCTCCGACCAGCTCAGAAGCAAAAACGAAGCCTCCATATTGGTCATGTGGCAGGAGGGAAATGAAAGAGAAACTCAGAACGCCTCCACCACCTTCTCTCTCTCCCCTTCCACAAGCGAAAAGCCTGCCACACAGCAACCTCTGGTGGCCGGAAAAACATACTGCAGCTTCGCCTGTGAGGGCTCCGGTCAGGATTTTTTTAAAAAAATAAAAAATAAAATAAGGGATATTACGGGGAAATTAATAAAACGGGAGGGGGTGGGAAGAGGGGTGAAAATAAGGTGTTTTCCTGGGAAATACGGGATACTTGACAGGTATGCCACTGAATCACCTTCATGTTCTATTGCCTGCTTCTTTAGAATACTCAGCATTTCCTGTATGTGCCATGAGACATCTTGAAACACAACATACAATTGTTTCCCAAATTGGATCTTTACCACATCCACAACTTTAGCATATAAGACAGAGACATAAATAGTATTCAAAAAATATCTAACAAATAGCGGAGGGGTTGGGAGCAATTCTCCCTCCATATATAATTTAACTTTTACAAGAAGATGAGCTAATAAAGTTAACATGTTGTGTCTGTATCAGGCAGTGTCAGATCTTGTAGGCAAAATAAATTTCTAAATGTTTCCCTGGCAAGGAGACACTTATCCAGAGACTTCAGGCAAGTTGTGGTCCTTCAGGTATTGTTTGTCTGAAACCCACAATCAGTTTTAGTGCCAATGGTGAGCTGGCCAATGTAGCCCCACAAATATGTGGAGGGCTCCATTTTTCCTATCCCATGTTAGAGAGACAGCCACAAGATCGTTCATCAGGCCAGACAAAAACAATTTGTATTATGCTTGCTTCCTCTTAAGTCCAGCAAAATGGCCTTGTCTGTGAATGGTAAATCTTGGTATTGCTCCTCTCTGAAGAATGACTGTGCAAGCACCCTCCATTATTGTGAAATCAAAACAGATACAAAACTTTATTACAGAGAAGCCACTGGATTTCTTTTCAACATATTTTGATTCTGTTTCTCTCATTTGCTACACATTTTAAGTGGCACTGCGGCTCACCAAGCAGAGTAAGAGTTTACACTAGAAGCAGGTTCCAGCCACTACCGTCCCAAACTCGCCTATACAAACTACAATGTTAGAACTGGCACTAAACATTAGAAGCTTTTGTTTGGAATTGTTGAAGCTTGCCATTTTCTACAGCAGTCAAAATCCAAAAACACAAAGAACACCCCGGCGTATGGATTACTAATTGCTTCTTTATGTGGTCGCTGGGGTCCTGATTCCAGCAGAGCAATCATGTGTGTTGTATCCTATTTGCAAGCTGTAGAAACTGCAGTCTGGACTCATAGTTTCACCATATCATATTGCAAAGGCCAGCTGAGTGCTAAGGCATTCCAGATGGGAATTTAAATGCTAAATTTCATGTCATGTTATTTAACAGGTTACTTTTCATCCCTCATTTACTTGCCATCTGTCATTATTTCAGTTGGCTTAGGACTGCTTGGGTCGGGTATGAACTTTCAAAATGAGGGGGGGGGATGAAAACTAGCGTCAGCCTTGTTCATAAAATGTACTAACTAAAAATAAATTTTAAAATCATACATATCGTAAATATTCACATCCATTGGCCATTCTGATCATGGATATATTTTGTCTTAACAATGGAACTTCTGAATTATAATTTGTACATATTGCTTTGGAAACATTTGTTGTTGTTCAGTTGCACAGTCAATTCCGACTCTTTGCGACCCCATGGACCATCGCTCTCCAGGCACCCCTGTCCTCAACCATCCTCCTTAGTCCACACAGCCCCGTGCCCATTGTGTCTACAATACCATCTAGCCATCTCATCTTTGGCCGTCCCCTTCTTCTTTTGCCCTCCACCTTTCCCAGCATCAAGGCCTTCTCAAGGGAATCCTCTCTTCTTATTTGATATCCAAAATACTTCAGCTTCAGCTTTGTTATTTGTCCTTCTAAGGAGCACCCAGGGATAATCTTTTCTAATATTGACCTATTTGTTCTCCTTGCTGTCCAGGGGACTCTCAAAACTCTCCTCCAGCACCACATCACAAAGGCATCTATTTTTCTTTGCTCAGCCTTTCTAATGGTCCTGCTCTCACAGCCATACATTACCACCGGAAATACCATTGCTTTGGCTATGCGGACCTTTGGTTACAGTGAGATGTCTCTACTTTTCACTATGTTGCCCAGGTTTTTCATAGCTTGTCTCCCAAGAATCAGTCGCCTTTTTATTTCATGGCTGCAATCTCCATCTGCAGTGATGTTGGATCCTAAGAAAGTAAAATCTGTTACTGCTTCTACTTCTTCCCCATCTATTTTCCAGGGACTGATATGGCCTGTTGCCATAATCTTGGTTTTCTTGATATTGAGTCTCAGGCCAGCTTTTGCACTCTCTTCTTTCAACCTGATCAGGAGCTTCTTTAGGTCTTCCTCACTTTTTGCCATTAGGGTGGTATCGTCTGCATCTCTCAAATTGTTGATGTTTCTCCCAGCAATTTTGATCCCATATTGTGATTCCTCCATCCCTGCATTGCGCATTATGTGCTCTGTGTATAAGTTGAATAAGCAGGGTGACAGAATGCAGCCTTGTCTTACTCCTTTTCCTATTCCAAACCACTCCGTCATTCCATACTCTGTCCTAACTGTTGCTTCTTGACTCATGTACAGATTTCTCATGAGACATATGAGGTGTTCTGGTATTCCCATCTCTTTAATTACTTGCCACATTTTGTTGTGGTCCACACAATCAAAGGCCTTGGTGTAGTCAATGAAGCAAAGGTAAGCTTGTTTCTGGTATTCCTTTGTTTTCTCCATGACCCAATGTATGTTGGCAATGTGGTCTCTGGTCCCCCTGCCTCTTCTGAACCCAGCCTGCACCTCTGGTAGTTCTCTTTCTACATGCTGCTGCAGTCTATCTTGTATTATCTTGAACATCACTTTGCTAGCTTGTGGGATGAGCGCAATTGTTCGATAATTTGAACATTCTTTGGCATTGCCCTTTTTTGGGATTGGGACGTATACTGATCTTTTCCAATCCTATGGCCACTTTTTCGTTTTCCAAATCTGCTGGCATATAGCATGTAGTAGCTTGATTCCATCATCTTTTAGGGCTTTGAAGAATTCAACTGGGATACCATCATCTCCACTGGCTTTGTTATTTGCTGTGCTTTTTAGGGCCTTTCTGACTTCACTCTCTAGGATGTCTGGTTCAAGTTCAATTTCCCCCTCATTGTTGTTATCCGGAGTGTTTAAGTCTTTTTTGTAAAGTTCCTCTGCGTACTCTTTCCATCTTTTCTTTATCTCTTCTGCATCTGCTAACTCCTTGCCATCTTTGTCTTTTATTGTGGTCATTTTTGCTTTGAACGTTCCCTTGACTTCCCCAATTTTTTTAAAGAGATCTCTAGTCCTGCCCCTTGTGTTGTTTTCCTCTATTTCTTTGCACTGTTCATTTAGGTAGCTTTCCTTTTCTCTCCTTGCTTTTCTTTGAAATTCTTTATTTAAGTGATTGTATTTTTTCCTTTCTCCTTTGCCTCTTGCGTTCCTTCTTTCCTCTGCTATTTTAAGAGCCTCGTACGACAACCACTTTGCTTTTTTGTGCTTCTTTTCTTTTGGTATAGTTTTCCTTGCTCCCTCCTGCATAATGTCTCTCATCTCTGTCCATAATTCTTCTGGTACTCTGTCTATCTGGTCCAGACCATTGAATCTGTTCCTCACCTCCACCGTGTATTCCTTGAGTATGTTGTCTAGATCATATCTATGCGGCCTATTCGTTTTCCCTATTTTCTTCAGTCTGAGCCTGCATTTTGTGATCAGTAGATTGTGATCTGACCCACAGTCCGCTCCAGGTCTTGTTTTTGCTGACTGTATGGAGGTTCTCCATCTTTGGCTGCAGAGTATGTAGTCAATTTGGTTTCGATGTAGGCCATCTGGTGATGTCCATGTGTAGAGTCTCCTCTTGTGTTGCTGGAAAAGGGTGTTTGCTATGACTAGTGTGTTATCTTGGCAGAACTCTATCAGTCTTTGCCCTGCTTCGTTTTGTTTTCCCAGACCAAACTTGCCTGTTATTCCGTCCACTTTTTGATTTCCTACTTTTGCATTCCAGTTTCCTAAGATAGTGTGGACGTCGTTTCTTGGTGTCTGTTCTATAAGATGTTGTAGGTCCTCATAGAACTGGTCTACTGTGGCTTCATCTGCACTAGTGTTTGGTGCATATATTTGGATTACAGTGGTATTAAATGGTTTGCCTTGTAGTCTGACTGACATTCTATCATTTTTGAGATTGTATCCCATTACTGCTTTTCTCACTCTTTTATTTACAATTATGGCCACTCCATTTCTTCTGAGGTTTTCTTGTCCACAGTAGTAAATATGATGGTTTCCAGAGCTGAATTCGCCCATACCTGTCCATTTTAGCTCACTGATTCCCAAGATGTCAATACTTATTCTTTCCATTTCCTTTTTTTAACACTTCCAGCTTTCCTTGGTTCATAGATCTTACATTCCATGTCCCTATGCAATATTGTTCCTTACAACACTGTATTTCTCTTCCCCCTTTCCTGCCCATCCCTTTCTGTCCGTCTAATGTGCTGAGCATCCTTCCTGTTTCCTCTGATTTGTCCCTTTGTTTTGCCTTTGCTTTGGTCAATAGGGTTCTCTTGGCAAACTCCCTGGCGTGCTTTGCCGGAACCATAAGCTCTCATATATGGCATTGAAAATTTAAGACCAAATTATCAAGGGAAAAACCCCACAGTTGAAGAAAGTGATGTAAACTCAAAAGAATTGTATTTTTTCTACAAGTAACTAAATTGTTATTAGATAATGGTAATAGCACTTTACCTTGTATATTCAAAGATAAAAATTTACTTTTATATGTAAAATGACATACTATATTGGAAAAAAGGAACATTTGAAAAGTACAGTACTATGTAATTGTTATGTATGGTAATTGTGTTTTCTGACAGGAGCAGAATGTATCTTTTCTCATGTATCTATTCTTATGCAAATAAGTGGATCGAAAAATGTGCACACTCTGTTAGCCAATGGGCTTGTTGTATTATTGTTACTGTTACTGTTACTGTTTATAGTGTATATAAGTCCGAGTTTTGCCCCATCCAAACTGTGTTCAAACCCCACTAATAAAGAGCTGAATTTCACTACTTCATTCGCCTGCTTCTTCATTCCTTGAACACTAAACTGGCGACGAAGGTGGGATGGCATCACCACATGGCAGCAACATTGGCCCATTCAACTCAGCACATCCAGAGAAATGGGCACCATACGAACACCGGTTCTGCCATGCAATGGCCTCGCAGAAGATCACCAACGGAAACCAGAAGCGCTCCTGTTTCCTCGCTCAGTGCGGTTCTGAGACGCTTGAGCTGGCAACCCACCTCGTTCTCCCAAGGGATGTGGATGTGGTGCCACTCGCAGAAATCATGGCCGCACTGAGGAGGCACCTGCAGCCAGAGGTCTCGATCTTCCCGGCCAGGGTGGCCTTCCACAGAAGAGAGCAGCGACCCGGTGAATCCATTGCAGACTACGCTGCCGCACTGCACATTGCTGCCGCCCCGCGCAAGTGGGACAACATTGAAGAAGCACTTCGGGACCGTCTGCTGGCCGGCATGAGGGACGAAGATGCTCAATGTCGCCTCATGATCAGAAAGACGCTAACCTTCACGGATGTCCTAGAAGAGGCAGTAGCGTCTGAGGCCGCACAGTCTGGGATAAAGCTTTTCCGGCATCGCCACTCCACTACCAGTGCCACCGACTCAGCTGTTCAAGCTCAGCAAACTTCACCTTAATCCTCAGCATTGCCTGGTTCCACCTCTTCATCGGAGTCCAGCGACGCAGAGGGAGAAGTCTGAGCGGTCCGACGAAAGTACCAAGAGCACCGTGACGATTGGGAGAAGATATTCCTTCATAAGTGCGATGGCTGTGGAGCCTGCAAGAAGTGCCCCTTCTGCACCACAGAATGCCACAACTGCGGGCGAAGAGGGCACATTGCTAAAGTATGCCAACAGCAAAAGCAAAGAACTCAGCACTTGAGTCCAAGAAGAGTCATCACCGCAAAACGTCCATTGCCAAAGTGTCACCTGAGCCTGAGCCGTGCCAAGTCGGCATCGTCAGCGAGCGTTTCTTCACAGATCTGAGCCTGTAGGATGTCCCCTTCAAGATGGAGGTGGATTCAGGTACTACCTTTTCCATAATCCCACAGCGGGAGTTTTTGAGAATTCCCCCTGCCTCTCGGCCCAAGCTTAAATCCTTTAAAACTTCCCTCCGGGATGTGCAAGGTTGCCAGATTCTGGTCCTGGGGGTGGGTAATTTCTTGGTTAAATTCAAAAACAGTTGTACCTCCTTGCCATTGGTTGTAGTTAAGCAGGGCACTAACTGTCTTATTGGGACCCAATGGTTTAGGCCCCTGGAAATCCGGCTTTCTGGCATCCACGCAATCGACTCTGACCCAATCCGGGACGTTTGTGCTGCACATCCTGAGGTATTCAAAAAAGGTTTAGGTTTATACAAAGGACCCCCTGTTGACTTTGAACTTGACCCAACCATCCAGCCCTTCCGGATGAAGCCACGCCGGATACCCTTTGCTTTAAAGGAGAAGATAGAAGTCGAGCTGGACAAACTGGTGGGGCAGGGCATCCTAGTACCGGTGGACTCCGCAGAGTGGGAGACACCAATTGGGACTGCTTTGAAAAGTAACGGGGAGGTCAGGATATGTGCTGACTACAAGTGTACCATCAATAAAGCTATTTGCCCGAACGCATATCCTGTGTGCCCGTGGTAAGCCACCTTCTTGCCTCCTTGCATGGAGAAAATTGCTTCACAAAACTTGACCTTGCCCAGGCTTACCAACAATTAACTGTGTCTCCTGCTGCTGCCATAGCCCAGACCATAGTAACACATAGGGCGGCATTTAAGGTAACTAGACTACAATTTGGGATGAATGCAGCCCACGGAATATTTCAATCTCTTGTAGAACGTATTTTGAAAGGGTTGCCTGGTATCCTGCCATATTTTGACGATGTCCTGATCACCGCTAAGGACACCATCGAACTAGCGGCCAGGCTCGATCGAGTCCTGTCACGTTTCGAGAGGGCCGGTCTACGTCTCAGAAGAGACAAATGAGTGTTTTTGGCACGGGAAGTGGAGTTCCTGGGGTACCGCATTACACCCCAAGGTATCATGCCCTCTGACTCCAAGGTGGCGGCCGTACGAAATGCATTCAGGCCAAAATGTAAAGCCGAATTGCAATCATTTCTAGTATTGTTAAACTTCTATCATGCTTTTCTCCATCGCAAAGCGTCAGTTGCCGAACCATTACATCGGCTTCTTAAGAAAGACACTGTTTGGCACTGGGGCCATTGCCAGGAGAAAGCGTTCCTAGAACTTAAATGGCTGCTAAATTCGGATGCTGTATTAACTCATTTTGATCCTAACAAGGAAGTTGTACTTGTGTGTGATGCATCCCCTGTGGGGGTGGGAGGTGTGTTATGCCATGTACTAAGTGACGAGAGGGAAACCCCTATAGCATTCGATTCCTGTTCACTCTCAAAGCCTGAGAAAAATTACGCTCAGACAGACAGGGAGCCGTTGGCAATTGTGGCAGGCAATAAGAAATTCCACAATTACCTTTACGGAAGACCTTTTACCATCATAACTGACCACAAGCCCCTCCTTGGAATCTTTGTGAACGGGAAGCCCACACCTCAGATTCTGTCCCCAAGGATGTTGCATTGGGCAATTTTCCTAAATGCATACGATTTTACTTTGGTGCACAGGCCTGGCAAGAACATCAGCCACGCTGAAGCCCTGTCACGTTCTCCATTGCCAGGGGTCAGGGAAGCCGATTGTGAGATCGAAAGTGACCACCAGGTCCTCACGATTGAGGCATTTGTAATCAGCGCAAATTCGAACCTCCCCGTTGGCCTTTAGTGCTGTTACAATCGGAGTTTCCCACTCCGCAGAATCAACAGGAACTAGAATACCCTGGCCCACCAATTTGTCCAGTTCCGCCTCTATTTTGTCCTTTAGTGCAAAAGGCAACCTTCGCGGTTTGAGTCTTATCGGGCGGATCTCCAGGTCCAGGTCAAACGCAACTGGGGGCCCCTTGGATTTTCCGAGTCCCTTCTTAAACACCTCGGGATGGGCATTACACACCTCCTGTATTGGGTCAGTTCCAATAGTATGCATCCCCCCTATGAACAAACCCAGGGGCTCAAACCATTGTGTTCCCAGGAGGCAACAGTCCCCCCCTTGAGAACAACCAGAGGGAGTTCCGAGGCGTGTTGCTTGTATTGGACTTTGAATTTTCCCACCCCCAAGGTATTGGACCTTGCTATTTCCCTGCATGTCCCGCAAAGTAGACCTCAGTGCTTTGAGCTTGGGCGTTGGGGGAAATCCTCAAAAATTCTCTCTGGGAAATGATGGAATAAGAGGAACCCAAGTCTATCTCCATCTTAACGGGGACCCCTTGCAACAGTACCTCTACAAAATAACGTGGGTGTCCCAAGGACACGCTGTGGACTGCCATGTCGTTGTCACTGGGGACTCGCCGGCGCACTCCATGTACCTCGACGTCGCTGTCGTCGGAGATGCGGCCCATGCCGTCCTGCTTCCTTGAGGGCTGGACGCCCTCCTGCTTCCTTGGGGAACGGTCTGTCGAGCCTTTCCGGTCTTTGCGCCATTGCCTGCAAACCTTGGCGATGTGGCCTCGCCGCCCGCAGTTATGGCACTCCGCCTTCCTGAACGGGCACTTACTGCAGTCATGGGATGCCCCGCAGCCATTGCAACGTCACCCGTCCTTCCGCACCTTCCGGATGTCCTCGTCCTCGCTGCTCTCCGTGGAGGAGTGTGGTGCCCGCCTGGCCACTTGCACTGAGCCTGCTGCCTTGTCGGGTGGTGGGGGCCTTGTCCTGAACCCCTTAACCCCAGCCCTCGTGGCTTCTGCCGCCTGCGCTGCCTTTATGACCTCTTGTAACGTTGGGGGCGGCTCTTTGTTCATCAGTTTTTGCTGGACCTCCTCATCCCACAGGCCACACAGCATGCGGTCCCTGAGGGCGATTTCCAGGTTCTCCCACTTGCATGAGCCGGCGGCCAAACGGAGGGCCGCTGCAAAGGCAGCCACGGGCTCACCGGGCAACTGGACTCTCTTCCAGAATGTGTCCCGAGCCGAGAACATCGAGACCGAGGGCTGGAAATGGTCCCGCATGGCTTTCAGGAGCTGCTTGACCGGAACCTCACCCACCTTCCTTGGAGACACCAGGTCCACCAAAACCTTCATGGCCGGGAACCCGAGCATCCTGATGAGGATGGCCCTTTTCTTCCCCTCGTCCGAGATGTCGGACACCATCAGTGCGCTGTGGAAATCCATCTCGAACAGTTCCCATTTCTCTGGTTTGTTGATGTCGAAACCAGCCTGTGTTGTCTTGATTCCATGGGGATCCATTATCCCACCTTCATCGCCAATTTAGTGTTTAAGAACCAAGACAATAGAAACAGCTGAAGTCTGGCTTAACGCATCTTTATTGCATGATGGTCAGAGGGAACATGTGGTAATGGCGGACGAACAGCTCTATATATACAGTGGCTATACATTTGAATGTGGCTCCTCGGTAGCTCATTGGCTACTGCCTGCGTGACGTCACCCTCAGTCCAGGTGAGGTAGTGGCGGGAATCTTCCCGCGGCTGTAGGTATTTGGAGAATTGGTACCATGTGAGCTGGGCGCTCGCTACTGCCCCCAGTGGTCACTAGCTCGCGTCCTCATACAGAAGGTTACAATGTTACTATTAGGGATTGTTATAGCCACTCATTCGAGTGTTACATTACTTAAAGGCACATTATATTCCATACTTAACATACTGTTACTGTTTATAGTGTATATAAGTCCAAGTTTTGCTTCATCCAAACTGTGTTCAAACCCCACTAATAAAGAGCTGAATTTCACTACTTCATTCGCCTGCTTCTTCATTCCTTGAACACTAAAGTAATGTATAACAATATGGCTGCAACATTGCTTCTGAGACTAAAAGACTTCAGACCTATCATGGGATTTCCAGTTTGGAGTTAATTCTCTTCTTGTTTTGGGGTATTTTATGACTTTGATCTACACTTTTACATTCATTGTTCATTATAATCTATAAACCCTGGCTCTGCAACCAAACACAGAGAGTGAGTGCTCCGTCAGGCAAACTTAGAAATTTTAAAATTTATTTTTATTGCTTTTTTCATAAATAGTAATTATTTATAAATATAAATATTTATATTCTGAATTGTTGTTGTTGTATACCATCAGGTTATCTCTGACCTATGGTGACTCTGTGAATGAAAGATCTCTAACATGTCCTTTCCTCAACAACCTTGCTCAGTTCTTGCAAAGTTAAGCTTGTGGCTTCCCTCACTGAGTCAATCCGTCTCATATTTAGTATTCTAACAGAATAGGTGAACTTCATTCTTTGATTTCCTAGAGAAGGGCAGGTGTGGAGAAGAGAGAACCTACCTTGGCCAAGCAGAGACTTTCTTTCCAGTGATGGGATTTAGCAGGTTCGCCCCAGTTCGCCAGAACCAGTAGCAGAAATTCCGGCTGGCCACACCCATCCAAGTTTTGAAATAAAGTAGTGCTAATTAGGGTGAAACACAGGGCTTCCCCCCTGGCCATGCCCACCATACCATGCCCACAGAGTAGGTAGTAAAAAAATTTTTTTTAATCCCACCACTGTTTCTTTCCCTAAAATACAGATCAACTGGACTGGTTAGCAAAGATTATGTAACTCTAAATAAGACTGTTCTGCAAATCTGATACTATTTGGTATTCCTACTTTCCTGTTTCCTTCCCTCATGGAGGCTATCCATCTCTGCGGATTCCGCTAGCATAACTGGCATAATACGGCCCTTGCAGAGGCCACTTCAGTCGAGAAAGCTCCTGGCCCGTGGGCTCTGCGGGCACAGAAATTGGGGGGGGGGGGCAGATTAATAATCATAGGGTTGATTCACCCACATCTGACCTGACCAGCGATTCCGCTGAGAGAAGCAAATCGCTAAACCTCCGTTACGTATTAGGCAATTACTGACTCACAGATCAGCCCAAGCTCTAGTGCAAATAGAGGCCATATTTACCTTGGTGTAAACCCCGAACAATGGATTTCCCCTGTCAGTGTTTGCCCCAGTTAATTAACTTCCCCAAGAGAGATTTCCCATTAACCCGGGTAAATGGGTGATATGATTTTCTGTCAGATGACGATTCTATCACACGCTGCCTTGAATTCCTATAAATGATGATGCCTTTTCCTAAATAAACCGCTGGTCTTCGCTCCATCTTGTCTCGTGTCGTTCCTTTGACCAGTCTCCTCCGGGATCCTAAGGGCCTCCTCACGGCCCCAATCCAACATCTGGTGACCCCGACGTGATCCTACTCGTGAGTAAGCGATCAACGCGGTCCGGTTCTACGCTAGAACCATGTCCGATCATCCCGGAGGACAGCTGATCGGGAGGACGGTTCCGTGACGAGGCATTACAGAGAGGCATCCTACAGCTTGCTCCGGCTTTCGCGGCGGCTTGCAGCACGGAAAAACGCGTTCCACTCAGGGTCAGCTGTGAACCCCTGACAGCGCAGAGGCCACCGAGGGCCCGTGGCGGCAGGCCACGCTCCGAGCTCTACCCAGAGATTCGTCACGCAAAACCTATTGCCTGAAACTTCAGATGCGTCGACTCGTCCCGAGAAGGAGACTTCAAAGGACCCTTCGCAGGTAATATGGGGACTTGTCCTCAGCGGCAACGTCCGTCCGCTAGCCAAAGAATTCATGAGGAAGAATTCAAAATCCTGGCCAGGGTATATCAGTTACGCTTTCACAGTGGAGAGCTAGCGAGACTTTTGGTGTTCTTGAGGGAACACTGCCTGCTTTACCCAGAAGCAGGTACGTTATCCCTTCAGCTCTGGGATCAGATAGGAGACTGCATTCAGCAACCTCCGAAAGCTCCAAAGGGCATAATTCGCACATGGGGTAAATGTAGGAGACTTTTAGCAGAGGTAGATCCAGTCCGGGTAGAGGCTAAAGAACCCCCAGCGCCAGCAGAACCATCGGCGCCCACGGCGCTCTATCTTCAGTTTAAGCAGAGTAGTGTAGGGAGCTTTCCCTCGGTGACAGCTGCAGACATCACCGGTGGAATGCATGGAATGGGAAGCGCAGGCGCTTCTCTGACAGCTACAGGTTCCCGAACTAAGAGTGCCCTTCAGCGCACAGTTGAGGAAGAGATCAGGAAGGGGGAATTGCCAGCAGAAGAGCTAGCTGAGCTTAGTCAGATTTGTCCAATTCGCTTGGAAATGGATGCCCTCACAGGGCAGCAGCAGGTAGTTCATTCACCAGTCCCGTATAAGCTCCTCATGGCTATACGGAAGGCCATTACAGAGACAGGACTACAAAGTCGGTTCACTAGGGGCACGCTTCAGCAAGTGTGCAAGAACACCATGTTCATCCCGCACAACTGGAAAGCCGTCATGCGGATGATGCTCAACCCCAGCCAGTATTTGCTATGGGACAGCGAGTTTCGCCTCGAGGCTCAGACAAGGGCTGCCAGGATGGGAGGGGCAGTACTTCCTGACCAGTTATATGGCTCAGGTGCCTTCGAATCCATCGATGCGCAGACCAACTTGCCACTTGCCACTCTTCAGATGTCAGCTGAGGCGGCCTTCAGGGCCTTCCTCAAAGTCCCAGCAACAGGCAAAGCGGCCAAAAATTACACCGCAGTCAAACAGGGCACCCAGGAGTCCTACATGGACTTTGTCAATTGCTTAGAGGAAGCGATTAGTAGGCAGATCGATAACGAGCAGGCCCAACAAGAGCTCATGAAGAAGTTGGCTAAAGACAACGCCAATCTCGACTGCCGTAAGATCTTGCAGTCACTGGGTAACCGTCCCAACTTGACTCTCACGGACATGATTAGAGCTTGCGCCGACGTTGGCACAGATTCCTACAAAATGGGTCTGCTGGCAGCAGCGGTGCAAGGGGGTAGAAGACCGAAGAACAAAGGGGCATGTCACAATTGTGGCAAGGTCAGTCACTTCGCTAGGGAGTGGCGATCCAAGAGTGGCGGACAACATTCCGGCCGTTCCAAGGCTCCAACCACCCCGTGTCCGAACTGTAAGAAAGGCTACCATTGGTCCAGATTCTGTCCGAATTCGGGAAACCGGAACGCGGGCACGTCTCTGGCCCCGGTCCAGAGGCTTCCCTTGCTCTGGGCGAGCCAGAGCTAGATTAGATTCCATTCACATTCCAGGCATTGCGAAGGCGCAGGCCAGCCCCAAGGGTAGTACAGGGCTAGAATTGACTTGCCAGGCGGACGTCACATGCGACTTGCCAGGCACAGTCTATCTGGTGGATTCCCAGTACATGGGACCCCTGCCCAAAGGCTTCATAGGTTTAGTTTTGCCTCGCAGTGTAGCAGGAGCACGCGGAATTCTTGTAATTCCGGGAGTCATTGACGCCAATTTTTCCAAGTTCAACTCTGGATGCACCTACCCCAAACCATTCACAAGGGAGACACATTAGCACAACTGATTATGGTTCCTTGTCACTTGCCAGCAGATAGCCAGGGAAGGCTCAGGGACAGTGCAGGGTCCTGGTCAGAAGAACGCTCGAGCGCAAGTGAGGCAGTACAAGGATACCAGGTCTTAGCGACAGTGGAGACCAACATTGAGTGGAAACAGCGACCAGTTATTGAGGTATTTTTGAATAAAAAATCATTCTCAGGGTTGCTAGATACCGGAGCTGACGTCAGCGTGGTCAGCCGAAGCCAGTGGCCACGAGAGTGGGCCATTGAGCCGGTCTCCGATGTGTGGGGGGTAGGCGGCATCCAAGAAGCGTTTAGAAGCTGGGAGTGGGTGGAAGTCACGATCCCTAAGGCTGACGGCACGGCGGTCATTCGGCCGCACATTCTGGACGTACACATCAACCTTTGGGGGCAAGACATTTTACAGCAGTACGGTGCCACTCTCACCTTTGGGTAATGGCATTGCCACTTAAATGGCTCACCAACACACCAGTCTGGGTGGAGCAGTGGCCGGTAGTGGGGGAGAAATTAGTCGCCCTAAAGCAACTGGTTAAAGAGCAGCTAGACACAGGACACATAGAGCAGTCCACTAGTCCTTGGAATTCGCCCATTTTTGTCATTAAGAAGAAGTCGGGGAAGTGGCGACTCCTCCACGATCTCAGGGAGATCAATAAATGTATACAGCCAATGGGTCCGCTTCAATGCGGCATCCCAAATCCAAATATGATTCCTGAGGGTTGGGAGATCCTGGTCGTAGACCTAAAGGATTGCTTTTACACCATTCCCTTGGACCCCAGGGACCGGGAAAGGTTCGCCTTTACGGTGCCGGTTGTGAACCACAGCGAGCCCACACAGCGTTACGCGTGGAAATTTTTGCCACAGGGGATGCTCAACTCGCCCACCCTGTGCCAAATTTATGTTCACAACGCACTGGCAAAGTTTCGAAACCTTCATCTCACAGCTTTAGTATGTCATTTCATGGACGATATCTTGGTCGCAGCGCCGCAACTCGGCAGCGAAATGTTTACAGACCTCCAGGCCAGCCTGGGGGAGAAAGGTTTACTCATTGCCCCGGAGAAAGTGCAGAGAACCGAGCCCTTTTCATACTTGGGTCATCGGCTTCTCCGTTCCTTCGCAGCACCAGTTTTGCCTCAGATCAACTTAAAAGACTCAGTCACCTTGGTAGAATAGCAGCAAGTTTTAGGTAACATTAATTGGGCCAGACCGTATTTCCGATTGGATATGGATCTTTTAAAACCGCTCTTCTCGCTGCTAACGCTAGGTAAGCAGCCGGCAGACCGGATACAAATTCCTCGAGAAGCACGCTTGGCTCTCGAGAAAGTCAACCGAATTCTCAGTCAAAGGTGGGTGGACAGGATCGCTCAGGGGCCATATGCCCCGGTCCTGAACTTGTACATCGTTCGGGCCAGATCCATGTTCACCGGAGCCCTAGGAGTGGACTCCGAGAAAGGAGCGAGTATCGTGGAATGGGTGTACTTGTCGAACACCTCTTCCCGAAATATCGTTCCTCCCCAAGAGTTGGTCTCCGCGGTGGTCTACCGTGGAAGGCTGAGAGCTAGGGACATCTCAGGGCACGATTTAGCAAAAATCGTGATCCCATTCACCAAAGAGCAAATTCAGCAGCTGATGCAGCTCGGCGACTCGCTTCCAATTGCCTTGGAGGGGTTCACCGGATGCTTGGCATACCATTTGCCAAAGGACCCCAGACTCGTCTCACTTCAAACACAGACAGTCAGCTTGTATGAATTGATCTCGCTGGTTCCACTTCAGGGGGCCAGAACAGTTTTTACAGATGGGGGTCGCACATACGGCGTCTTAACTTGGCAGGAGAGCCAGGCTTGGCGTACGCTGCTAACTCTTCCACAGAAGTCCGCACAGCGGGCAGAGTTGGCAGCGGTGAACCTCGCTCTGCGCACCTTCGCCAAAGAGCGCCTAAACATTATTACTGACAGTCAGTATGTTAGGAATCTGCTTCACAGTCTACCGGGAGCATACATCACTCCCGCGATAGACAAAAATTTGCTGAGTCTGTTCCTCACAGCTCAATTTCACTTGCGAAACCGCACGGAAGCGCTCTATATCGCCCACATCTGAAGTCACCAGGACCTCCCAGGTCCAATTTCCGTGGGCAACAGCAGAGCGGATGCGGCCGCAAAGGAAATTCAGCAACGGTCAGTGTTAGGTGTTTTCACTACTCCAATTCAGAGTCATGCATTCTTTCATCAGAATGCCAAAGCGCTCGCCAGACAGTTTAACCTGCCACTTTCTCAAGCCCAAGGCATAGTTCGCTCTTGCCAGCATTGTGCAGGGGCACCGGGGGGGGCCCTCGTGGGGGGTCAACCCATGAGGGACAGAGGCTAACCAGGTGTGGCAAATGGATGTCACACATGTCCCGCAGTTTGGCAGATGGCAGTACATGCACGTTTGCATTGATACCTTCTCGCAATTCGTTTGGGCCACAGCGCAAAAAGGGGAGACTGCTTCCCACATGGAGCAGCACCTCCTAGCCTGCTTCGCGGCGATGGGCAAACCTCGGCACGTGAAAACCGATAACGCCCCGTCCTACAGCTCTAGGCAGTTGGCTAACTTCATGGCCACCTGGGATATTAAGCATACCTTTGGCGTTCCTTACAATCCGCAGGGGCAAGCGATTGTGGAACGAGTCAATCGGACACTCAAGTCCTATATTGACAAACAAACAGAAAGGGGGGAGCCACCAGCCCTCCCCAAGTCACAGGGTCAGGCACAGCATTGTCTGAACAAGGTATTGTTTACGTACAATCACCTTAATGTTTTTTCCGATTGCACGCCGCAGGAGAAACACTTCCGCCATTCGGAAGCTCTCCCGCGACTGCTGGTCCATTACTGGGTGCCACCGGACCCTTCCTGGAGGGGCCCGGTGCCACTCGTAACCTGGGGAAGAGGGTATGCTGCAGTTATGTCTCCTACAGGTGTCGTTTGGATTCCAGCTCAGTGCGTTAAGCCTCATTTGGAGCTACATGGCGTGGACCCAGGCCGACCCGAGTCCGATCCCGGAGATGGAGGTTCTCACCCTGATCGAGAGGACCCGATGGAAGAACCGGCCACAGACGACAGCACCGAAGATCACCTGGGGGATGGTCAAGGCCCTTTGCAATGAAGCCCAGGACGCCATCCGACGCAAGGACAGGGAACCGACACCGGAGAACCTCGTGGCTGCAGTCCTTGCCCTGATCACTACCAACACCGTGGCAGTCACCATCATTTTGACCCTCTCCCTACTTGCGGGGGGAGGCGTTCAGGCAGCCTCACTGCAGGCCAACGGTCTGATGCCAGGCGAAGATCTCTCTGCCCGGATGCACTACAATCTATGGGAAAGGTTGGCGGGTCTCGTCAACCAGTCCGATTTTTGCCTGAAGCAGGACATTGGTCCTGCCTCAATCCTGAGCACCTGTCTCATCCCGGTGTGCCACACTCTGGACGCGCGCACCCAGGATGGCGACTGGCTGCTGAGGCGAATTTTCGGTCCGCACCTCCCTACGAGCTTCACAGCATACGCTTGTTGGGGAATGCAGCTGACTATGACTTTGCCGGCTGATGCAGCCACTCTCCATACCCCTCGAGTGGCGGTCAGCCCGAACTCTACTTGTGCTCGAATGACCGGCTGCTCCGCGGCCGGCCGGACTCAACGCCGCTGCCTTGACGTTGGCCGCGGCAACTGGACTTGCAATAACCCAGAGACACTTGGTTCAATGTATGCTCATGTTACCCTACCTTCAGGTTGGTTCTTTACATGCAACCAGTACACTTGGAACTACATTCCCGCAAATGTATCAGATTCCATGTGTTGTATCAGTCGCTTGACATTGTTACTCCCCACTAGGGATATGATTGTTCCAAGCACAAATGTTTCTACACCCATACGGCGCACTCGTGCCACCCAGTTAGACAGCTCATGTGATAGCAACATTAGGGTCCTGAGTCCAGCTGAGTACGTCTCACTGGCAGTCAGCATACTTGGCGTGCCAGGCTTAGCCGTCGGCAACGCTCGGAGAATTGGTCAATTGGCTTGCGAATTAGCAAAGGCCATCAACCATACCTCCTCAGCGATAGCGCTGCTCAACCAGGAGCAGGCAGAGCTTCGCCATGCCATCCTAGACAATCGAGCAGCCATAGACTACCTTCTGTTGTTACATCATTTGGGTTGCGAATCTGTCCACAACATGTGTTGCTTTAATCTCACAGACAATACCCGTAAAGTACAGAGCCAGCTCACAGACCTCCACACCCTAGTCAAGAACATCAAGGAGGGTTCTTCATGGGATTGGTGGAATTCCTTGTGGTCGTGGCTCCCATGGGGATGGCTCCAGACAACGCTCAAGGTGGTTGCAGGGGTGATCATACTGGGCATAGCAGGATGCTGTTTCATGCAATGTATTCCCTCACTGTTATCGAGATGCCCCCCGTGGGGGGAACCCCGCAGCATTGTTCCCGTACACCAGTTGATGCCCATCTTGCGCAGGGTCACCTGTCAGGTCTATAAATAACAGAAAAAGGGGGGATGCGGATTCCGCTAGCATAATTGGCATAATACGGCCCTTGCAGAGGCCACTTCAGTCGAGAAAGCTCCTGGCCCGTGGGCTCTGCGGGCACAGAAATTGGGGGGGGGGGCAGATTAATAATCATAGGGTTGATTCACCCACATCTGACCTGACCAGCGATTCCGCTGAGAGAAGCAAATTGCTAAACCTCCATTACGTATTAGGCAATTACTGACTCGCAGTTAAGCCTAATCCTTGGTGCAAATAGTGGCCATATTTACCTTGGTGTAAACCCCGAACAATGGATTTCCCCTGTCAGTGTTTGCCCCAGTTAATTAACTTCCCCAAGAGAGATTTCCCATTAACTCGGGTAAATGGGTGATATGATTTTCTGTCAGATGACGATTCTATCACACGCTGCCTTGAATTCCTATAAATGATGATGCCTTTTCCTCAATAAACCACTGGTCTTCGGTCCATCTTGTCTCGTGTCGTTCCTTTGACCAGTCTCCTCCGGGATCCTAAGGGCCTCCTCACGGCCCCAATCCAACACATCTCATAGTTGGTATTCCTAGTTTCTTATTTCCTGCTGTCTTCAACTTCCCCCCAGCATTGTTGTCTTTTGTGGAGAGCCTTGCCTTCTCATGATGTACCCAAAGTAGAACAGCCTCAGCTTCATTTTTGTTTCCAAAACATTAGACTTAATTTGCTCTAGGACCCACTTTTGTTTGTCTTTCTGGTGATTTTCTGCAGGGTATCCACAGAAATCTCCCCTCCAGCACCATATGTCAAAAAAGTCAATTTTTCCCCTGTCAGCTTTCTTTACTGTCCAGCTTCTGGATAATATTTTTATAATGAATGTTACCTATCTTTCTATCTATCTTCTCCCTTGAGGCTTGTGAGAACTTTAATTTCAATTGCAAAGGTATCTTTGCCGGCTGTAGGTAATACGAACTCTGAATTATGTGAAGGTGTAATTTGCTGTTTTGCATCAGGTAGCTAAAAGCCTTATGCATAAGCATCCTTTTCCTGAGAGGCCACAGACTTCTGGGCAAAAGGGAAGCTGGGACAAAACACTGAAACAGCTTTGTATTTTGAAGCTAGAGATGGTATTTTCTGGGAATGTGTTGTGTTAAAGAGGTTCGTAATTACTGATTGTGTGGAATATTGGAATATATTTCTTTGGCAATTAAAAGTAATGCCTAAAGTAGTGGTCCACATGCCAGCCTGATTTAATTGTTTAAGAATATTCTATAACAACTGAAGTAATACATAGTGTGCCAAGAAGCTGGTCAAATAATGACCTGTTATTACAATACGATGATGGCAACAGAAGCCCCTTTCCATTTCATTTATTCTATGATTCTATCAAACAAAAATCCGTATAGTCAAAGCAATGGTATTCCCGGTGGTAATGTATGGATGCGAGAGCTGGACCATTAGGAAGGCTGAGCGCAGAAGAATAGACGCCTTTGAGATGTGGTGTTGGAGGAGAGTTTTGAGAGTATCCTGGACAGCAAGGAGAACAAAGAAGTCAATCTTGAAAGAACTCAGTCTTGACTGCTCCTTAGAAGGTCAAATAGTAAAGATGAAGATGAAGTACTTTGGACACCAAATGAGAAGAGAGGATTCACTTGAGAAAGCCTTGATGCTGGGAATGGTGGAGGGCAAAAGAAAAAGGGGACGGCCAAGGATGAGATGGCTAGATGGCATTGTGGACGCAGTGGGCACCAAGCTGAGCGGGCTGAGGAGGATGGTGGCGGACAGGAGTGCCTGGAGATCAATGGTCCATAGGGTCGCAAAGAGTCAGAATCCACTGTTCGACTGAACAACAAAATGATTCTATAATGTAATTCATAACCTTTCTGCAACTAGAGAATGTGGCTGGAGATGATTCTTCCCAAACAGAAAGAAAGGCAATATTCTAGAGCAATATTCCCTTTTAGGGACCAAGTGACCAAACTCAACAGACTACCGTCCATGCAGCAGAGGAGTGGGGTGAAATCTATGCTGGGGGGAGGAAGCACTCCCATTGGGCTGCTGGGCAGAGGGGCGGGTGAACTCTGTACTTGGAGGAGGGAGGAAGCTCTCCCATTGGGCCACTGGGCAGGGCAGACTCTGTGCTGCGGGGAGGGAGGAAGTGCTCCCATTGGGCTGCTGGGCAGGACAAACTCTGTGCTGGGGCAATGGTGCACGTGCCCACAGAGAGAGCTCTGAGTGCCCCCTCTGGGATGTGTGCCATAGGTTCGCCACCACTGTTCTAGAAGTTGTACTGCTGGATCAGATCTAACATATGCAAAGAGATACTGGAACAACCTCAAATAAGTTTTTTTCATTCTGTTGTGATTTTGGAATGTTTACCTGCAGTTCTCTAATCATCTGACATATCCTATACCAGTCTCAAGCAGAGCTCTGCAAATCTTGTCTCTCAGTCCGCATAAACCTTAATACCTGCTACTATACTTTACTTACAAAAGGAAGATTTTTTAAAAAAATTGGAGCCAACTTCAGCTTACATTAATTAGTAAGGTTTTTGCACAGGGATGGTACAGCTGGAGTTGTACTGATATCTCTACAGTTTCTAGACTTTTGCATTTTATCCATAGGCTTTTGAGCTGCTCTGTGAAGCCCTCAGCAATCATGCCTGGATTTCCATAATACCATCATCTTCTGCTCCCTATTTCTAACTGTATAACACCCAGGAATTATTACATATTAAATACAGCATTAATAGTTTAGAAAATTACCACACAAATATCTGTCTTGCTATGGATAAATGATTTGGAGTAGCCATCATCAAAATTAAAATCATGCCATTTCCTCCCTTACAGAGCATTAATATGTTTCTCAGGAAAAGAAGTGTGTGGACTTGCCCTTATATGAGAATATGTTTTACTTATCACAGTTGAAGTTCTCCTAGTTGGATTAAGTTGTCTGTCTGCTCATTAAGCCATGGGTGGATTCAGAAAAGATGGAGGAAAATGTCTACTTGTACAATACAGATTTCTTGGACTTCCCCACCCCAATGCCTCGCCAAGTGGCTTCAGGAGATAAATTGGAAGGCATACTATGAGACACTGAATATGGGCACCTTACCAGGTAAGAGGACTACTTGCTAAATAGATGACCAGGTGAAAGCCTTTTCTCTCTCATGCAAAACATCTCTAGGTGTAAACTACACTTCATAGGTAGCGTAGCTAATAGTGAGGTCAGATGGGAGTTCAGTCTGCACAAGGAAGGTTACTGGTTGCCCATCACTGTTCTGGATATTTGTTAGAAATATCTAGGGAGAAACTTGTATTATTATCCACATGGAAAAGTTAACTAATACCAGTTGTAAATATCAAGAGAACATGAAATAACTTTCTAACTCCAATTACAAGACTACTATCCAGCAATATGGACTCAGAGCATTTGTAAACATCTCTCCAGCAAGTGGTTTCCTTGCTTTGTGAAACATGTTCTAATAATGCGCAATTAAGAATGCAAATCAGCGAAGCACTGTTGGGAGCAAAGCCACAGAGCCAAGGACTGTGGGGACCAGATTGTTAATGCAAAACAGAACTATATAACTTGAGAGAGGCATGTAACCAGAACAAAAAGCTTAGGTCTCTTTCTTCCCACTACCCCTGCCTAACTTCAAAGAACATTAAGAGCAAGGAAGGCCATTTGGCAGCTGGAGCCTTTTGAGAAGTGCCAGCTCTCAGCAACTTCACATTTATTAGAAGTGCTCCAACCACACGAGAGAAACAGCATCCCACCTCTAAATACAACAACATCCCAATCATCTCTCCTTTAGGAACTAATTGAAAACCCATGAAAGACAATTGGGAATAAACATGTTGAGCATTACTATGAAAACATCCCTTGTACCTCTGTTGCTAAACTTCTCTGCAGAAAACAGCAAGCAGACCTTTATTACAAATACAACTTGTCACAGTTTTTTTTCATATGGTAAGTTCAAGTGTTTTGTAATATTGACAATGGGACCCTGGCAGTTCTGTTGGCTTGAGTACAGTTCCCCCACTGTTGCAAATTCCTCCTCCTGACCTTTGTCCTCTACCACTCCTACATCTACTTTTATTCCCTCCCCTTTGCCTCCATGATTAACATTTCCTAGTAATATTTTACACACAGATTCTAGTCTGTGCAACGTCTGGACTTGTAGTACCAAAACTTGTGTCCTCACCATACATTTTCAGATGATTTGAAAATAAGGCTACTGAAAATCATGCCATCTATAAAGTGAGAAAAATAGTTAGAATCACAACCCCTATTCTAGTCCATCAATGTTTGCAGCGGGAAATGCTTTGCCCTGCCCTCTTTCCATGTTCATTGCCCTCATCAATTAATTGAAAGAGGTGCAAGGGTCGGTTAATGTGGAAATTCCCCAGCTGTGCAAAGCCCTGACTTTTTTTAAGGAAAGCAGAATAGATTTATATTTCTGTAGATGCAACTTAAAAATGAATTTACTTTTTTTGTTGTTTGCTGCTATATCACCCTGCAGGTTCATGTCTAATCTGTAGCCCACTCAAATCATTCTGTACTTTTCACATGTTTCTGCAGTTGTCCATCTGTCTTTTTACTATGTAAATATAGATCTTTGCACTTTCCTCTGTTAAAATCAATTAGGTTTATTTTAGCCCAGCTCTCCTAAACATTAAGATCATCTTGATTCCCTCTTCTGAGATAGTAGCCATCCAACTTGGTTTAATGTCATCTGGAATTTGATGAGCATTAGCTTTACACTTCCTCTGTATCATTTATAAATACATCAAGTGACCCTGGACTAAAGATATTCCACAGTAGTCTGAGAAGGCTGGCAGCCACATGCAGGTGCTCTTTGCCACCCCCTGCCCTCTCCAAAATGAGCCGGATCAGGACTACAGCCAATGTGGGCATTACATGGTCCAAGGAGGTGGGGTTTTGGACTGGCTTCATTCTTTGAGGGCACTCAACTCTATACAGTGGAGCCAGCAACCCATCCACCCACCCTTAAATTCAATATGAGACTAGCTGGTTGCTTTGAGGGCAGAGAGGAATTTTTGACCCACCAATTGGGACTTTTTTACTATCCTGTATTGTTACTTGAGAGCTTTGGGCAATTGGTGGTGGTGGGGTAGCCATTCATTTAGGTCACACTGGGCAGGCAGTACTGATTGATACCAGGTATTGTGAATCCAGGGTAGGTTATGAAAGTCCTACCAGAAGCCAGTAGGTTAAGTCCTGGGGCTGGGAGAAATTGGTTTAAAGGGAGAGTGTCAAAGGCAGATCGTCATCATGGCCTGTGGCCAGAAGAGTGATGTTCCAGCTGAATGACGGCTGACTGGGGGTGGAAGCCTGAGGGTGCCATTCCCCATAGCCTTGGACTCATCCATATTAATGGGACAGGGGTAGCATGTATCCCCTGGCCACAACGTTATCCTTCTGCACTATGTGAAGCCCCTCTGCAGATTAGGGAAGGAGAAGTTGGTTCAAAATTTGGGTTCTTACAGTTAAGCAGTTAATTAAATAAAGTGTGGCCCTGGTTTATTCCAACGCTGTGTCTGGCTCATTATTTTGGGGTGGGGAGGCAATGGACCAGCAACCATCTGTTTAAACATTCATATTTTGCTCATGAACCTTATAAGGTCAGAATTTTACTCACTGCGGCAAGAGCTAGTGGCTAATTTTTATTAAAACACTTTCAGCTCTAATTATGATGTTTGCTTAGTTAGGAATATTACGTTCATAGCAGCTTTCTTGCTAGTTTGGTGGCTTTGGGTGAGCCACATAACTTTGAGCCAGTCACATTCTCAGCAAATATAGCCTCTCTGTAGCCCACACAACAAGGGTGGCATTAACAAACTGAGCAGAAGTTAATATTTGCAGGGTTTTCCATTCCAATTTTTTCTAGTGTAAAAATGTATCTGGTAGTAACCTCTGCTGTGAACTGCAATTCTTAGCCACGTAGAAACTGCTGAAACCCTCTTCTTTCTTTGAGATCTCTTCATCACAATGATATTTTGGGATACCTTGCTAGGGTAGAGTAAAAGGACAGTGCTTTAGCAACTTTTATTGTTCTTGAAGAACAAGTTTTCAGAGCTACTGTGGAGAAAATGCTTTTTGTCTGTGTCAAACAGAATGCCTCAGACATCCATCTTGTCTTTAGTACTAGTTAACATCTGGGAACCCTGGGGAGAGGCCATAGTTCAGGGGTAGAAGTCATAGTTTGTAGGCAGAAGGTCTCCTGCTCAATTTTTAATAACTTGTCAAAAACTATGGTGAATCTTTGGGCAGCCACTATGACTATGTATATTTTAATGCAGACTAACTTCACCTGCTACATCTGTCTTCTAAGGTGTTTCCCCATTCTACCTGTTTTTATTTCTTATGCACCAACTTGCACCACCATTAGGATAATCAACATGCTGGCACTATGATAGTCCCTTATTCCTTTCTATTACAATTTTCTATCATTTCTATTACAGTACATCTATGTCTCTCTCTTTCTCACACACCCTCACCCAAATGCTTAAATATAAATGTCTACAATATTGAGGCTTTATTCTATGCCTCTTGATGAAGGCTGCAATCCAAATAAGTATTTAAATTGCCACTTTATCAGTCAGTGCTGTCAAGAGCAGGCTAGATAGATGGGTGGTCTGACAGAGAGAATTTTATTTTCAATAATTCCTACTTTGGAGTTCCTGTTTTATTTTGCCTATTGTCTCTTTTGGCTGATTCAGGAAGTACTGGTGTAATGAAATTTCATGAAACACTGCAATGGAAACATTTCATTGAGTAGAATATTTATATGTAACACTTGATGTAACAAGATACAGCTTGTTTTGAAAATGGAAAGTGCATTTTTAACATATATTTTAATAAATATTTGCTTTCAAACTAATTTAGCTCCCTAAATTAAACCATGCTTCCTTCAGTTCACTCTTTCTTTACTGGTCATAGCAGGAAAGCAAAATTGCTTCTGCAATGATGCCACATGAAAACAAAAGGAAATGGCATGTCTGTATTTACAGCAAATATTAAATAAGAGAAGTTGGCACATACTAATCTCTCAAAGGATTCTAATACAGTAATACAAAGGTCATATCCTCGTTAGGCCTCAGACTGCTATAATTTACCTCAGAAAATTACTTCACAGCAGTTTGGAGAAAATTTATTATACAGTGGTACCTCACACAATGATTTTTATCCATTCCATGGGGCTCATTGTTGTACGAAACAATTGCTATATGATACATGCATCATATAGCGATTTTCCCTATGGGATGCATCGTACAACGATTTTTTTCTCTAAGTGATTTTTCCCATCAAAAAACTGTTGTACGATTTTTTCCATAGGGAAAATTGTTATGTGGGACGCCATTTTCCCCCAAAACCTAATTGTTATACGATCTCTTTGTTATATGGGATGATTGTTGTATGAGGTTTCACTGTATATATATAATACATAATATTATATTTCACAGAGCAGAGACTTCTCCTCATTCAAGGATTTAAGTACATAGTGTTTCATTCGCTCTGCATTATGTATACAGAGAGAGGCCAGTTCCCATGTTCTCTCAGTACTGGGCCTATACACAAGCCTGAGGTCAAAACCAGACCTTTTGAGTCTCCCATTCTATTAAGAATCCCGTTCCATTAAGAATCCACTTCTCTTATTTTATATTTGCTGTAAATACAGACATGCTATTTTCTTTTGTTTTCATGTGGCATCATTGCAGAAGCAATTTTGCTTTCCTGCTATGACCAGTAAAGAAAGAGTGAGCTGAAGGAAGCATTGTTTAATTTACGGGGCTAAATCAGTTTGAAAGCAAATATTTTCATACCTTCCTATAAGGGCAGTTCATTTCAAGTGCCTGAAATTTGGGAATGGGCTATCCTTTGTCCCAGTCCACAAGCTATGCCTGACTTCAGATATTTATTTCATGCATGAAAACAATTTCCCCCTACTTTAATTCCAAGCATCACAGATCACTGTGCAATCCCATTATGTTGGTTGTCTAATCAACTGTATTTTATTAACCTTGCAACATCCTCTCCTGCAATGTTGTAAAAAAAAAGGTTAGGGTCCCAGCGAGTCCATGACTATTTGGAAATGCTTTTCACTGGATCATGGAGGAAGCTCTTGGGCTCAATTAGCTAGGTCAGACTTTGTGTGCTAGAATTACCTTCCCCCTTCATCTGCATTTCCCTTTCTTGTGCTAGTGCAAATTCTACTGTCTGCCATCCTTTGCATAACTACTAGAAGGTTGCCTGTGGGCAGAAGTAAAATCTTCCTATCACATCCTTGATACTGATGGCACTGTACTTCCCTCTCTCATTCCTGGCTACAGCCATTTGCATTTTCCACATCTGAATGGGATTTTTCACAGCAATCCAGAAATGCACAAAGACTGTGATAGACTAGCCAAGTTGGACAACTATCCGTGTGCCCTTACTTGGGCACAGCCGGGACCAGGGGGCCATTACATTTCACTACTTAAGAGAAAGAAACAATACTGGTTCATATTTTTATTGCCTGTTTTCTGAAGCCATTCAGGCTAAGGATGACATATTTTCCTTTACAAATTATATACATTTTTCTTTATGTCAGCAGTGGTATTCACAGTATGAATACATTCAGTTATCTATATGGCAAGTCTTATGAAAGGATCATTTGGAGAATGCTCTCTGAAAATTGATTTAATCTGACACAAGTAATTTTAAGAGTTTAATCTCTTTTTCCCCTTAAGAAGCTTCCCTCCTCACCCATTCAGACACTAGCTTTGCTCTTTTGAAGTGCCCGGTTCAATTTCTAGGACATCACAGCACCTTTTGGACCTTCTTTGGGCAGCAAAATGAATTGTTCCAGCACTCATTTTGCCCCCATTCACTATAATCCATTTTCATTTTCTCTTACTTTCCCCTTTTATACAACTCTTGCCACCCTCAAGCCCAGCTAGATTTCAGATCAATCGGTATGCTTTCCTTGGACACACTTCAAAAATTGTTTCACTGCTTGAGCTCACCTGCAAAAGATTTGGGATAGTAAGGAGAATCATGAATACATGTAGACTGTCCTCACAAACGAATCATCACAACCACTTGGAATTAAAACAAATGTTCAATGCAATACATGTTTCCTACTCTCACAATGTTTCCTCTTCAGCAATTGATTTCAAGACCCTCAGAAATCTTCTTTGTTATACTTGTCTCAACAATCAAATGAAGCAGATGTTTACATTCCAGTGATCCGCAATGTTTCTGCTCTTTAAAGTACCTTCACAATCGGACATCTTTCACCACTTCAGGGAGTAGTGAGTGTGATTCAGGATTTGAATTAGAAAGGGCAGGATAGGTAGAGAGGCAGGAGGTGCTGTTTATAAGACTTCTACCACCTTGGTTTAGGCAGTAGAATTTCAATATGCTTTTGCAGGAGAAGCACTGGAAGGGTGAATCCACCCTTTGCATTTATATTTTATTTTACCATTTTACATAATATATATACAGTATGTGGAATTGATTCCTCAATATTGTGGAAGACCTTTGTTTGATAAGTACCTTAGACTTTATTCTCATTTGGTTTCAAAGAGCCATTTGAACTCTTCTTTAATTCTTCATCCACTCTGGTGCTGGTGAAAAGAATCCAAGTTGTAACATCCAGTTTTGTTATATTACTATCGATGTTGTTCATTATATAAATTTATATAGAATTTTTTGTGCAGTTGGGGTTTGCAGAGATAGATAGATAGATAGATAGATTCGAAGAGTGTTAAACAGGCAAGATTTCCTAGTGATTTGTTACTGGAGTTCTGTCTCCGTCTTCCATACTGGTTCATATGAAATTGACTTAGTCCTTAAATTTGGACTTCTACTTATAACATTGACGTTGGCCCAATGTTATATAATGCCACATTTTGATCCCATTAGACCTCTTGTATGGTTAATAGAAGATTCACTGTGATTTTCTTTCTTCCCTTCTATCTAAATTGCATCATTTTTTAGTTTTAAAAGGAACGGAATGTAAAATGAACACTCTGCAAATAACTTTTAAGGGGTGTTTGGTTGGCTGCTTCAAGCCAGTATTGTTTTCAGAAAATCTAGGGTGTAAAAATATGATGGAGCTCTATGAATATACACTTATGATACAAAAATGGTGAAATGGTCTCATTAAATTATTTGTTCTAGTCCTATTAAGGCTAAATTCTGAATTGAGTGCCATCCATTATGGCTGGATTCCAGGGCTGTATTCATTATGTACTTAATCAAAAAGCCCAGTGGAGTTCTCAGTTAAATTTTCTTTTCAAAACTAAAATTATTACTTTCATTCTACTAAAGCCAAATCCTGTCCCAGCAGTCTCTGTTCCAGCCAGGTTTTGCTTCCATAGAAAGAGTAACATTTGGGTCAGCAGCCTTGGGAGTGAAGTTTCATGTCTATAAATTATTATTCTACTTTTATATTAAGCTTGATATGTTTAAATTGTTCTTTTATTTTTACATTAGTAAAAGTAAAGGTTGCCCTTCCTTGAAATCAAGTCATATCTGACTTTCGAGTTCAGTGCTCATCTCTGTTTATAGCCAAAGAGCCAGCGCTGTTTGCATCTGCAGACATTTACATGGACATGTGGCAGACATGACTAGACACTGGAGTGTATGGAATGCTGTTACCTTCCCACCAAAGTGGTACCTGTTTATCTACATGCAATTGCTTGCTTTCGAATTGCTAGGTTGGCAGGAGCTGGGACAGAGACGGGAGCTCACTCTGTCATGCAGTACTCAGGTATTTAACTGCTGACCTACCAACTTTCCAGTCATCAGGTTCAGCATATTAACCACTAAGCAACCACAGGACCCACATTTACATTAAGCTCCCAGGAAAAAATGGAGCCCAGTTTTGATATTAGAGTAGCAGTCCTTTTTGCACTTCACACACTCTGGACAAACAATAGCATTTATTCAAGCTAACAAGCAGCTGTGTATTAACAAGAGATTAGCAAGATAGATAAAATCGCAAAGAAATCCTTAGGTCCAAAGCTTTCCATCTCTTCTTACACATTATATCTGCCAAGTAAATTATATTTTCTGTTGATAGTTAATTCAAGATCGCAGTCAGTGAGTAGGTTAACTTCACACAGGCCATGACAAAGCCACAAATGTAGTTTCAGCAGACTGCTCCCTAGAAGGTCAAATAGTAAAGATGAAGTCAAAGTACTTTGGACATCAAATGAGAAGAGAGGACTCACTTGAGAAAGCCTTGATGCTGGGAAAAGTAGAGGGCAAAAGAAGAAGGGGGTTGCCAAAAAGGAGATTGTATTGTAGCTGCAATGGGCACAGAGCTGGGTAGGGTAAGGAAGATGGTGGAGGACAGCGGTACCTGGTGGTCAATGGTCCATGGGGTCACAAAGGGTTGAAATCGACTGTGCGACTGAACAACAAAAACCTGAAGGGGGCAATAGAAATGCTCCCACTGCAGCTAATCTCGATAAGAAGACTGGAGAGAAGAATCAGCCACCTGTCTTCAAAATGCTAATGCTAAGTTTACTTTATATAAGTTATTTGCAGGAAACTTATCAAAGTTCAGTAAAGCAAGACAAAACAGGTAGACAGGTGAGCAAGGTATCTGAGAAGAGAGAGAGAGAGATCACGTTAAGAGTGTACTTACCTTTGGATACTATCATTAAATCAGAGTTCACTCTAAATGGCCAAACATTTAAGGTATGTGTGTATGAGCCATTAGTAACAACTTGCCATGCCACACCACTGGTGTGAGTACCTGATGTGCTTCTTTGGACAGGCTTCATAAACCTAGATATATTCACAAATTCCTTCGACTGCGATCAGGCTTTCAGAAAGCTCTCCCTTAACCAACAGAGGATTTTGAAAGCCTTGATAAAGCAGATCATGAGTTATATGGGGCTTGTAGTATGGAGAAAGGGATGGGAGGGTTAAGATTCTTCTCTCTAACAGTGGCCCTGGTAATATTTATAAATATTTCTTCATGGTGAAGTCCAGCTTTTCAAGAAACTATTTCTACTATTCAGAAGCAGAACATTACATTATGGAAGTTAGGCTTTGAGTGGCACCTATCCCTTTGATAAGTCAGCTATACTTTGCTTTTTGTCCTGCCAAATACAGACTGAATCATTTGTACTTTAGAGTAAAGGTAAAGATCACCCTTGCTCGAAAGTCAGTCATATCCAACTGTAGGGTTCAGTGCTCATCTCTGTTTATAGCCAAAGAGCCAGTGCTGTCTGTTTCTGTAGACGTTTCCGTGGACATGTGGCAGGCATGACTATACATTGAAGCGCATGGAATGCTGTTTACCTTCCCACCTATTTATCTACTTGCAACCTCTTGCTTTCGAACTGCTAGGTTGGCAGGAGCTGGGACAAAGACAGGAGGAGCTCATTCCATCCTGCAGTACTCATAAATCGAACTGTGGACCTTCCACCTTCCAGTCAGTGTCTTAGCTGCTTGAGCCACTGTGGTACAGCAGAATAAGTATTCTCCAGACTTAGTCATTCAATCTATTCATATCACAATTGGATGCATGAAGAGCCAGAACCTGGACAATAACAGTAGAGCTGCATAATTCCTGTTTTTGTTTTAAAGAAAAGTTTATTTGCAATAAAGTTGCAGAATTTTTGTATATTGTTACTTCTGTAGTGGGAAAACAAACGTCAGCGTTGACCTATATGTATACATCCTTATGTAATAAAAATAGCCAGACAAGGCTGTTGAGGACAAGATGTTTGGGAGATCTCTCACTCATACGATCACCATGAGTTGGAAGTGACTTGACAGCACCTAACAACAACAGTCAAACTAGAGAAAAGGGTAGAGGAAGGAGAAGGGAGAAACTCATACACAGTTCAGAGAAGGATTAAGAATGCTACCACTTTCAAATTCATTTAATTTGCAGTGTGATCAGATGAGTTTACCTTGATTTCTTTTTTCTCCTAGAGATTCACCAAAAATGCTATGGGACACTCTCTGCATCAAGTTTAATTTCTCCCAGTTCTGAACAGGTAGCTTCTGGATGATCAAGATTATACATATTATGACACATGTTTGGTTAAACTGGGGACTTAATGATCATAATGTGTGCTGGATGGGACTGTATTATTAAAGAGATTTGGCCTTATACAGCACACTGAATTTGTGGTCAGAGTTTGTTCATGCTAAATCCTGCTTCATTTGAGATCATAATTCTAAATTGTGGCTTGATCTCCCAAAAAAGAAAGTTTATGATTATGAAGGGTCTCATCCCCAATGAACACTGTCTTCAAGCAATGAACTTTTGGAGAGAAGACACTGCTCTATATGTTCTTGCTACCTAAAGTGAGGTGGTCAGGGTTACGGGATAGAGTAACTTCCTCTGACAAGTCTACAGATACCTATCTGACTGACTTAATGAAGACCCTTAGGCAAGAGGTAGGTTTGTCCATTTTGTTAACTTACATAAATCTTTGCCATTGGTTTAGATGTGAATTTATATTTATTTTATTGACTCACAAATGCCACCTCATAATGATGGCTAATTTTGGTGGTCCCAACAGGTAGGCTTTATTGGAGAAAGTGAAAGAGATTCCGAAAAGAAGCAAGTACCAGACAACTGAAGTGTATAGAGGAGGAATTAATAAAGAAATATTATTTTGACAGAAATTAGAATAAGAAAGGAAATTAACAAAAATGGATTGGGAATCAGAACAGATATTTTTGCAAAATTTATGTTGTGCTGTTTTGTAGGTTTAATCAAAAAGGCTGGATTAAAGTGCTAACTATAGAAGAGAGAGACACACGTATACAAAAGTGGAAGTGTTTGGTATTCTTTCTCTAAGTAAATACACTAATGTATGAAGGGTTAAAGATACTGAACTCTATCATGTCAGCAACTAGTTGTTTCTCTTTCAGAAAGGAGATCTTGAACAATTGTGGGAGTTGTGGCATTAATAATAACCAGCACAATATACAGTAAATGATAAAACATTCACTCTATCACCTCAACCCTGTTGTGGGTTAATAAAGAATAACATCCCACAAAGGTCATAACTTGAGATACAATCAAGCAATAGTTTTTCAGAAAGTTCCATGTATAAGGAAGCATTTCTTGGAATCTATACTTGAAATACATCTGAAAGAATTTGATTCATGTCTGCACTAATGTCCTGTGGCTCTCTTAAAGTAATCTGAATCAATGGATAACTGAACCCCCTTTTAGCCAAAAGCAAATAAAATATGTGGATGAGTTCTCATTGGAGAAGACAATAGTGCTAGAAAAAGTGGAAAGCAGTAGGAAAGACCTAACATGAGAGGGATTGACTCAATAGAAGATGTTGCTTTAATTTTCAATACTTGCATAGAGGTTTTTAGTAATAGAACCTTACGGACATCCTTCATTCAGAGAGTTGCTGTAGATCACTTGAGAACACACAGCTATAGGGATCAGTTAGTTGTTAATGATGTGATCTTGCTTGTGTTAAGTCAGGGCTGTTACATCTCTATATGTCTGGTTAGTGATAAGCAAACATTGTAATATTATGTATAAAGACAGATGAAAGAGATTTTGCTTTTGCTGAAATATGATGATCTGGAATGATATACAGAGGGGTTCGTCTCTCTGGTACACGAAGGAGGGCCTTTTCCGTGTCCGCACCAGCCTTGTGGAACCTCCTACCAGTAGAGCTGCGGGAGCAGACAGAGCTGCTACCTTTCAGAAAAGACCTAAAAACCTGGTTGGCGGGACAGGTGTGGGGCCCAAATGGAAGGATGGTCCCTGCCTGTTGGCTTATTAAATAAGTCCCCATTTCTTTTAATTCTAATGCAGGCAGTTTTAACGTGGGTAGTATTTTAATGATAAATGGGATAGGTGGGTGGGTATGTTGGGTTTTAATGGCTCAACTGTTTTTTATGTATGTTTTAACTTGTTGTGAGCCGCCCAGAGTCGGGTTTACCTGATTGGGGCGGCATAAAAATGTGAATTTAAATAAATAAATAAATAAAACTGGCTACAGGGATAATCTATGCCTGTGTTGTTGTGAACTATGTTGAAAACTGATTATGCAGACTGAAGTAATGAATGCTGTTCATAGCTGGTGTGAACGTAATGACATCAATTGTGCCAACACCTATCAGAGCAAGTATTAATATTTTCTTTACACTTAATGCAATCACTGCCTTTTTCCCCCTCCAGGCTTCTAAACAGCAATCCACTTTTAGATTTCTCACTCAGCTACCACAGATCTTGAATGTGACAAAACAGTCAGCTAAAAAAGAACTTCTCTGTCATATGTTCTTCCTTGTATGTCCTTCGCATGAAAACAAGAAACACTTAAAATGAGCACATGGCTCCACAGTACATACCCATCCCTTTCCCATTTTCATTGACAATTCCCCTTTAATACGCATTGTTCACAATCCAGGGTCCAAATCAGTGATCTAAACTGCCCCATATGCTCAGTACTATGGAAGAAAAAATCAGTAAATATGGAGTTTGGGATTCAGGACAATTTAGCTGTATGTTAAAGTTTCAGTATATAGATGAGATAAGGACATTTCTGGAAAATGGTGGACACTTTAGTTTTTAACTCCATAGTGTAGCATCTAATCCCCATTTTGATGAACTTTTGGAAGCCTTCTTTCTCAGCCCTACTTTCAGAGGCATATCTTCAAAATATGGTTTCTTAATTTTAAAGCCTTAAATTACTTTGTACTGAGATGTAAAGGGTATTGCTTTAAATCACATAATGCTGCCCACACATAAAATCTACATCAGGAGTCTTTCTCAAAGGGGCCACAATTATAACCTGTAAAATTGGCATGTGCAAAAAGTAGAACTAGTGGGAGGGTAGTTTTAAGCAGTTTTTAATCATGTTTTTATTATGACTGTGAACCGCCCTGAGTTGGCCTCGGCCAAGTGGGCGGTATAGAAATTGAAATAAATAAATAAATAAACTAGTGGCTCCTGCATTGAAGGTGCCCTTCCTTTTAAGTGACTCCAGCAAAGGAATAGTAAACCAGCTACTTACTCCCAGTGAGTAAACATGCTGGAACTGAACCAAAGCAAAATAACCCTACCACCTTGTCCTCACAGAGACCCAAAGAGGTATGGACAGGCAGAAAATAGTATAGCATGATCAATACTGCTAATATTGCCAGATGTAGGCTGTAATCAGATGTCTCTTTGAAAGGGGGGAGTAACACTGACACTTTTATCTTGAAGGGGAAAAATCCGGTCTGATGAAGAGACACAAACTCACTCATGATGGCACATACACAGGAAAAAGGAGTAAACCAAGAGTAAAGCAGCCTGTATCCAACCTGGACCAAACTGTGGGACAAATGACCATCTGATAACATCTTTTAAATTAAGAAACAAGTTTAAATTCCAACTTTTTCTTAACTGTTAACATGGCTACCTCTTGAAACTCCCCTGTTTTTAGCAAACAGAAAATAAGCTGTACAAATGGAAACTGACAGAGGAAATTAGATAGTTCCAATAGGAAGACAACAGGGTTTCTTTACTAGGTTTCAACTGTTTTTACTAGGTTTCTAACTGTACTTTTTATTTCACCAGCTGCATGCTTTTAAGAAACCTTGAATTTCCTTCCCAAACAGTTCATATTCAATTGAAACCTTTCAGTCAAGGCACTAAGCTTGGTGACCAGAAACACGGGTTCGATTCCTGAGAGCTGCACGATGGGAGACATGAAAGGAGCCTCATTCAGGCATCCCGTGCAAAAATAATTTCAACCCAGAGTATGACATGAAAATGAATCTTCACTACCCAGTAGAAATTAAAGTACACCCATTGACTCAGTAGAACTTACTGTGATCACTTACCATTCAATTGATCCAATGAGTCTTCTCTCTAGCTGAAACTAGCTATACGATGCTGGCCACTGCTTGTCAAAATGCTCACACAAAAGAGGCTAGCTAAATATGAAGGAGACCTATTAACTGACTCCAGTGACTCTATCATAAGAAATGGCAAACTTCCTTTCCACTCACATGTCATAGGAAAAGTCAAATCAAAACATTATTGCTAACTGACACAGCATAACAGCAATGCTTTGAAAGGGCTTTTTAAAAAATAAAATAAAAAATAAAACTTCCTTCCCCTTCCCCTCTGCTGCTCAACAGAAAGGAAACTTGCCATTTCTCAAGAAGCTTCAGCATAGGGACAGCCAGCCAGCTGTTTAATGATCTTGAGAAATGGAAAGCTCTCTGATTCTCAAACAGGAAAAGGGCAATATTTCTGCAGGGAAAGGAACAATCTGCCAAATTGTACACATACCCACCCAGGTGATAGGATCGAGTCTGCATTATGAGAAGGATTTATCAAAGAAAGAAATTTGCTGCCTAGGGAGATGGCTGAACCAATTGCACAGGCTGGGATAACTGGTGCCCCATATAAATTGAAAAGTGACATCCATAAACACCTCCCTCAAAAGTTTCATTTCCCTAACTTGGGTTGTACCCATGAAGAAGAATTTCAACCCTGACAACTCTGATCTTATCGCAAACAGAAGGGGCTTCTTCTGTGTTCCAAAGACTGGTTCAGAGTAGAAGGCGTCTTCCTCCTCACTCCTCCCATCTCCCTCTTAAATTTACAGGCTTTCTAGGGCTCCAATTTTTTGGGAGAAGACCAAACTAAAGTAGGAACAGAATGCTTCAGTCTTCTTTAAAGCTCAATAATGTAGGGATCTGTTTGTAGAGCCAGAAGTTGGGAGCTCAATTTCCTGCTGTGTCCCCATGAGAAGAGCTAGCCAGTATAGCTTTAAGCAAGTTATACCGTCAAGAGTGTTCCCAGAAGACAGACTCTCTTTGGTTTTCATTATCTTATCTTTTGGGTTGTTTATTATTGGTTTTTTTGTTATGTATATTACTTTTCTGATATTGTTTTGTTGTAAGTTATCTCTTTATAGTTAATGTTTTATATGATTTTAAGCTGCCCTTACAATCATAAAGGGACTGTGGTGGCTCAAGGGTTAAGAAGCTCACCTTGTTAGCTGGAAGGTCGGCAAGTTGGCAGTTCAAGACCCAAATACTACATGAGGGAATGAGTGCCCAGCTCTGGCCCAGCTTCTGCTAAAATAGCAGTTTTAAAGCAAGAAATGGCACGGAGATCAATAGGAACCATTTTGGTGGGGGGAAAGGATCTTGGGGACATGAAAGGAGCCTCATTTGGGCATCCCCTGAATGGAGTTCCTCCAGCAAAAAAACTTTCAACCTAGAAAGCAACTTTGTGGGCTTCTGACAAGATAAAAAAGTCACCCTGAGTGGTGCTTGCACCAGAAGGGTGGGGTATAAATTGAAATAAATAAATAAATAGTTGAACCACAGATTCCCGAGTACTGCAGGACGGAAATGAGCTCCCGTCTTCATCCTAGCTCCTGCCAACCTAGCAGTTCGAAAGCAAGAAATTGCAAGTAGATAAATAGGGACCACTTCGGTGGGAAGGTAACAGCGTTCCGTGTGCTCCGGTGTCTAGTCATGCCTGCCACATGACCACGGAAACATCTGCAGAAGCAGACAGCGCTGGCTCTTCGGCTTAGAAACAGAGATGAGCACTGCACCCTAGAGTCGGATACGACTGGCTTTCGAGCAAGGGAAACCTTTACCTTTACCTTTAAGTCAGAAGTGACTTGATATCATGTTGCTGCAGATATTTTCTAGGACAAGATATTAGACTGGAGTTTTTTATGATGTTACTTCTAATCACTGATTTGATTTTTCATTTATTTATAGAATTTATATGACCATCATCAAATATTCTCTGAACAGCTTACAGACAAACTGAAATATACATTTTGATTATATATTTTTTGTTACCTGCATATTTAAACCATGGGGTTTCATGCCTTCAAACTGCACTTTGTGTATCACACCAAATGTATCCATTATCTATATTATATCCATTATCTATATCTCTGGACAGGAACATGTCATTAGATAATGTGTGTGAACTATCTGCCTTTTTTTAAAAAAAAATCCATAAGCATTCATAATGGTGGACAGTTCCTTGCTCATGGAACACATGTAGGAGAAATGGACAACCAAAACTGAGTTCTTAATTGCTTAGGTAAAGATTGCAGCTTTATGCAGGATCCATACTTTTTAGTATTGTAGATATTGGCCCTTTTCCTCTTGAAGTTTACAGCAGTAACCTAGGCAAACAGAAGGGGAAGATACACTGGGATAGCTTGTCTGTTGTGCAGCACCACAGAAGGTGTTCCAGCAGTGACATGAATAAAGAAATGTATAAAATCTGAGCCCATTTGTTTGAGTAGGAACCTGCTATCTGTCTTTGTTTTTTGCTTGCTGTAGGCAGCTTTTTAAATCCTGTTATCACAAGAGACGGAAGATACAGTCTAATAAACTTCATCTATGATTTGAACAGCACAACAAAAACATTGTAATAAAGATTTCATCAAAGACCCACAGCCACCTCCATGGCTAAGGGTCAGCAGAAAATAGTATAGCATGATCAATACTGCTAATATTGCCAGATGTAGGCTGTAATCAGATGTCTCTTTGAAAGGGGGGAGTAACACTGACACTTTTATCTTGAAGGGAAAAAATCCAGTCTGATGAAGAGTCACAAACAAGTACCGTAGAAATAATTTGCCCTATTTCCTTGTGCTACATCAAATACTTGAAAAGGGAGCAACCTCTCCCTTCCCCTCTCGGAACAAAAATGTCCCCTGAAATATCCCCCAATCATGTCTTCTCCTGGGTTCCTAAAGTGAACATGGAAATACACAAGCAAAAATTGATACCAGCTGATCCTTCCCTTTCTGTGACAATGTGATTCCACCCCAAGGGTTTTGTCAAACATTGATTGCTGAGGTCAGCTGTGGATTGTTCACCTGCAATCTACCTGTTTTTCAGGCAATACTGCGGGAATGATTTAACAGGGCCACCAAGAGCAAGGGAAGGCTGAAGTGATGTGATGGCTTTCTGCACACTCAGCCTGCATCAGTCCAGCCACTTTTCTCACCTGTTGATGCAGAGCAGAGGTGAGGAAGGGAGGGAGCAAAACACACATTCCTTAGAGAAATAGTTGTTTTTTCTCTTTGCTCCATTGTCCACCCTGCCCTCTTCCTCTTGGTTTGGCTGCCCCCCACCCATCTCCACAGCCATGCCACAACATCCAGTCTCTGACTGTCCCCTGCATTTTGGGTGCCAACTAACTTAAAAGTTTGGGAGAACTCTAGTTTTCCTGAGGTGCTTGTGCTGGTCCCTAATAAAGGCAGTTGCCTGGGGTCCCACTGTGGGTTTGGCAGGACCTGTTTGCAATGGACCAGTAGGGCTTTTGTGAGAGGAATCGGTTAGCAGTACTTCAGCCTTGTCAGCTGAACTGCCCACGCAGGGGTAGGGTTTGAGCCTGCAGGCAGAGGCAACTGTCTATTTACCTTTCCCTCCACCCTCCACCCCTTTTTGCCCTGTGCCCCCCTTCCATCCTTGCAGGTGGTGCCCAGCAAGGGTAAACAGGAGCCCTGGTGGCGCAGTGTACTGCAGCCCAAACATTGTGAGTTCAGTCCTGACAGGGAAAGATTGACTCAGCCTTCCGTCCTTCCAAGATCCATAAAATGAGTACCCACCATGTTGGGGGCAAAATCATAATTGCCACGTGAATCACCCAGAGTGTGCACTAAGCCCTATGAGGAGGTAAAGGAGTAAAGGTAAAGGTTTCCCTTGCTCGAAAGCCAGTTGTATCCGACTCTAGGGTTCAGTGCTCCTCTCTGTTTCAAAGCCGAAGAGCCAGCACTGTCTGCTTCTGCAGACGTTTCTGTGGACATGTGGCAGGCATGACTAGACTCTGGAGCGCAAGGAACGCTGTTTATCTTCCCACCGAAGTGGTCCCTATTTATCTACTTGCAATTTCTTGCTTTCAAACTGCTAGGTTGGCAGGAGCTGGGACAAAGATGGGAGCTCATTCCGTCCTGCAGTACTCGGGAATCGAACTGCTGACCTCCCGCCTCCCAGTCAGCGTCTTCGCCACTTGAGCCACTGCAGTGTGAAATTGCTATTGCTAACAGTGAACAGTGAAGTAAGTAGTGTCATTATCTACTTGAGCATACCACTGTCTCTCCCCAAACTCAGAAGTGGGTAAAGACGTATTGAGGAGGAGAGTGGCAGGAGGGCTGGGGCGGGGGCGGGGGGGGCGTCTTAAGGACTGAGAAGACCCTCTCCCATCCTTTTTTGGTGTGTGTGTGTGTCAGACTCATACCTGTCAAATTTCGGGAAATTTCTGTCAAACCCGTATTTTATACTCTTTCCCGCCGTCATCCCGTATTAGTTAGATTTCAATTAGACTGGACATAGACTGGAGGCCAGCACAGGATAAGCACAGCTGTCCAGTTTCCTGTTTTGGATGGGTAATTTCCCTTATTTGACAGAAATTTCCCGAAGGTTGACAGGTATGGTGTGTGTGTGTGTGTGTGTGATGTTATTTATTGTTTACTGTTACACAGACAGACAGACAGACAGACGCACACACCAAAATTTTCACCCAAGCGGGCTGCATTCCCCCCCCTCTCCTCCACAATAAAAGTGGCCCCGCGAAGCCCCCTTCCCTCAAATACGTGTTCCACATCATGTAACGGCGAGGCCCGCTTTGGTGTGGGGCGGGCTTGGCCCCGCATCGCGGGAGGGAGGGAGGCGGAGTGTGGGGCACTGAGACGGAGCCACCGGGCAGGTGTGGGTCTCAGTCAGCAGTGGCGGCGGGGGGCGGGGGGGGGGGCGGAGCTGCCAGTTGGGGGCTGCTTCCATTCCACTCTCTCTCCACTCCCGCCAGCGGGCTCTCTCTCGCCCGCGCCTTTGTGTTGCGCGCTTGCTTGCTTGCAGAGGGGAGGCAGCGGGCGGGCGGGCGGGCGAGCGCGGGACTCTTTCGCCGCGGAGACAGAGCAGCCACTGACTGAGCAGCGAGCGCCGAGCTTTAAATGAGCATTTTTAACAGCGCGCCGGGAGAGTGGCGGCAGTGGCGGCGCTTTGGGCTGGCTGGGACGGAGCGCGCCTGTGGAGGCGGCGGCGGGCGAGCGAGCGCGTCCCTCCTTCGACTCCTGCAGGTCGGTGGCGGCGGGCAAGGAAGACTGGCGGGGAAAGGGGGTGGGGGGGGTGAAAAGACGGGAGTCTGAGGTGAGGCGGGGAGGGGAGAGGGGGCGCGCGCGTTTGAAGCGGGAAAGAGCGACTGGTGGGCTGAGGGAAGTCCAGAGAGGCAAAAGGAGCTGCTGTGGGAGCTACGGTGGGTTTAAGACAGGGAATAGGGAAAGGGGTGGTGGTGGTGGTGGTGGTAATGCCCGGGGGTGGGGGGTGAGGGGACTTCGGTGGTCAGCATGCACTGAGAGGGGCGCCTTTCTCCCTCGCACCGTCGGGGGTGCGCAGGCACCCCCAAGGGGCGCTCCTGTCTTGGCATCCAGTCCTCCTGCTCCGGACCTCGGTCCTTTCTCTTCTCCCTCCCTCTGGCAAAAGGGGTCGTTTTCTCCTCAGGGCGCGTTTTGCGGGTTTCCACCCACCCCACCCCACCCCACCCCACCCCGTTGGTTTTAGCGACGTCTTGTGCCTTCGCCGGAGGCG
Organism: Bradypodion pumilum; assembly: GCA_035047305.1. Lineage (NCBI taxonomy): Eukaryota > Metazoa > Chordata > Lepidosauria > Squamata > Chamaeleonidae > Bradypodion > Bradypodion pumilum. The sequence goes on from JAWDJD010000002.1 coordinate 380,263,615, forward strand.
CCAAGAGATGTGTGCGCGCGCTACCTGTTTGTTTGTTTGCGTGGCTTGGCTTCCCGCGCGAAAAGCGCGCGTATTTTGGGGTGCTGTGGGGGGAGGGGAATGGCAGCAGAGATGTCTCTCGCAGTTCCGAGGAGGGGGGGAAATGGGCCGAGATGGGGAAGGCGAAGATGGTCTGTCTTGGCGCCTGGTGCCTTGGACGGCGTCGCATGATTTATTTATTTATTTAGGTTTATATACTGCCCCAATCAATAGACTGGGAGGTGATGATCCCACGGTAGTCGATGCCTTTGTCAAGACAGAAGCAAGGTGTTTTGTTTTGTTTTTCCCTGGGTGCACAGGTTTCTCGTTCGCCTTCCCTTCTCCCAGTCATTTCTACCTGTGGAATCTACCTGTCCTGCACACAGCGATGCTTCTGCGCCTTGTTTTGGTGTGTAAAGGGCTCTGGCAAGCCACACATCGAGCAAGGTCCTGGGTGCTCCAGATTAAAGTCCAGGAGCTAGGTCTTGGGAAACAATCCTCATGCTTGATCATGTGCCATTAAGGCTTTCAGAAAACAGACACCTTGGCAGGTGCCTCATTTGCATGGTGACCCACAGAACTGTCCACACTTTGCTCAGTTTGATCGCAAGGAGAGATCGGTTCAGATCATTGCGACTGTGTCGCATGTACCGTGTGGAGAAGTGTGGGGTGTAAGCAGGGTCGTAGCCAGGGGGTGGCTAGGGTGGGCATCACTCACCCTGTGTTAACAGTTTGTCCACCCTCAAACTCCCGGCTGCGCCTGAAAAAAATATTCACCCACCCACATCTAGAATCCTGGCTATGGCCCTGGGTGTAAGGAACACAGATACAGTGATACCTCATACAATGATTTTAATCCGTTTCACAGGGCTCATTGTTGTATGAACCAATTGCTATACGATGCATGCATCGTATAGCGATTTTCCCTATGGGATGCATCGTACAACAATTTGTTTTCGCTAAGTGGTTTTTCCCATTGAAAAATTGTTGTATGATTTTTTTTCTATAGGGAAAATTGTTATGCAGGACACCATTTCCCCTAATTGTTATACGATTTCGTTGCTATACAGGGTGATTGTTGTATGAGGTACCACTGTACCTAAAAATTAGCCTTGGACAAATACTTCATGAAGTGACATTTGTGGGGAAATTTCCTTGTTTAAGATAGACCAGGATGAATGATTATGATTTCTGTTGTGTGAAAGACAACTGTTCACAATTTATTGTTTGCAAATTATCAGCCCCGTTTTGAGAGGACATTGTGTTATCAGCCAGATGCAAAGCTTTGCCACTTCTCTGTGCTGATTGTTGATCCCTTTCTATCCCCCCCCCCATAATTTGCACCCTGTCATGTTGCCTTCATGCACAATGTTATCAACCGTGACACACAGTGCCTGAGATGCTCCTGAAAGCAAAGAGCATGGGTAATGAAGGTCACTGAGCAAGCATTTGCCTAACACTGCCAGACTCATTCCTGTTCCCCATTTCTCCCCAGAGGCAAGATTCTTTAAGGTCCTGAACTCTAGCCTAACCTACATGTACCTGTAGAGTGTTGAGTTGCAGAAATAACTATGAATATATAATTACAACCACATACGCACCCCAGCCAAGCTGACATACTGACTTCTTCTTTCCCCTCATATTTGCTGCACTTGTGGAGGTGTGTGTGTGTGATTTCAAACTGAGCTTTATTGAACTCAGTGACACTGCTTGTAAACAAAGCTTTTTTCAAAGACAACAAGTTAGCTCAATGGCATTTTGTTCTCGTGATGTAGGCAGCCTCAACATTTTACATTCGAAATGTCAATGGTAATGTGAATCATTTTATTTCTACTAGAGCGGTATGCAAAAGAGGTTTCAAGCAATCTAAATGAATAATGAATGATCGATAAATGATCCTAAAATTATTGTATTGATTCAGACACCTTTTCATCATAATTTTGTTCATATTTAATTCTGTTTCAAGGGAAGGATCGGGTGTCAGCAACAATGTGAATGCTAATGGTTTAAATGTTCTTTTAAGCGGAGTGTCAGGAATGTTAAACATTTCATGTGATGTTTCAGAAATTACAGCAGAAGAGCAGTGGGTGACACTTTACAATAGCAAACAGAACTATGTATGTCTTGTTCACCCAGGACGCATGTTGTTGTTTTTTTAAAAATTGATGTTGTCATTGTTTCAAAATAGAGAGAGAGATATTATTTTGGTAGCATTTAATGTATTAACAGAAAGTCAAAATTTTACCTTAATTTGTATGTAAAGTCTTATCAAAATAGATGACTTGAAAATAAACTAAAGTATATATGTACTATATTCCACTTATTTCTGATGAGCTCCATTGAACTTAATGGGACATATTTACTTTGAGTAGCCATATAGAGCATGCACTCTATATGTGAAACAATGGGGAGTCTATAGAAAAATGCAATATAGATATATTTTCAACAGAACAAAGTTTCTGGGGAATAAAGAGACATTTTTATATATTTAAAAATCCTTTTACAATAAAATTTTAATTAAAATTAAATTTTAATTAATATTTGCTTTACCATTTAGATGATTTAGATGAAATGATGTGCAATTTTTACCAGATATTTTAAATGGCATCTGTGAACTATTGAGATTTTATGATTAATATATCCTAGAATTTTGAAGTTGTTATAAGAGTCAACTGGGTTTATTTTATAGGACACTATACACCGTATAGCTATCTGAAGATAGATACTGATCCAATTAAAATTAAGCATGTTTGAATTCTACTGATTTCAATAGCAGAGATATATTGCTTATCTTACTGGAATCACAGGGACATTAAAATACTGAATTCTGAGTACATAATATCTCTGGCAAATCATCTTTTTAAAGATTCATTTCTAGGATGAAGCTAATGTATAAATGAAGATATGATCTGGGAAAGAGGAAAGCTTAAATTCTAATGACTTCAATGAGATTTTAAAAATATCACATGTGGAATTATAACCAAACATGTTAGATGCTTACATTTGGAGAAATAAATCTATTGCTCTTCTATCCATTGTCTTTGAAAAGATATACAAACCAAGAATACGCAATTTAAACTGGAAGAAGCTCTTTAGAACACATTAAATCAAAGAATGATATATTCTTCAACATCTAGAAAAGCTGAAAGAAATCTTAATCAGAGCATTAATTAGGACATAACCTTTCCCCTGCTGCATTATTTTTTTATTCTCTCTCTCTCTCTCTTTGGTAGTTTTTGATAGCTAGAAGCAATGAACTACCGATCTCAAAGAAGATGATGTCATCACATTCTTCCACTTCATTGATCATCAATAAAGGACAATAATGGGTTCTGAAATATATGCCCCATCTCCTAAAATTTCATTTTCCCTTGGAGGGACAACCTGTCCTGTAGGACGATGTTTCAAGGAGAAGACTGAATCCCATGCGTAAATAAATATATACATACATACACTTAAGAATAGAAGACAATAACTTCCACAAACTAGAAGCAATTCATTCCTCATCTTGATCTAGTGATAGGTTATTGTTATGTCTGGAAATTACTCTTTCAATCTGATACAGGTTTGTGGTATAAGGCATTGGGCCACTTTTATTGCCTATAATATTATAAGAGCTGTTAGTTAAATTGTTTATTACATATACCTGGTTATTTAAACATTCGATGATACTTTGGACTGTGGCATTAAACATTCTTATTAAGCAATTGGGTCAAATAAATCATCTTCCTGAAAATTAAAAATAAAACAAAACATGTTTTACTGAGGTTTGGCTAATTACTCTTCAGCTCTGTGTGAGCTGTAAGAATTTAGAGCAGTTTGTAGTACTTTTCAAGGAACCATATGGAAAATGGACACATTTGTAATTAGCCTGGAATGGAACAAAGAAAGGACTTGAACAGGAATATTAGATAAATCTTTTGATGGGTCAATGCCACAATTTTCTTGCAATGGTGGGAGGTGTCTTTTCTCCATTTTTGTTCTGAACAGGGCCTTCCCATCTTTTCCTTCCTATTAAAGCATCTGGAGGTAATTCAATTTCTGTGGTTGCCAGGTCTGTTTCACCCTATACAGTATTTTAAAATTTTAGTTTTCATATTTCATGAACATTCTGCTCCTATGTTAAACAAAAATTAAGATGATCAAAGGATCATGTACCAAAATGGGCTTGTTTAGAAATCATTGTAAACATCATATAGTGACCTTGATGAGAGAGAGGAAGGATATATGAGAGAGATGAGGGGGCGGTACTATAGGACTCCTCCCACAGACAGCAGTTGAAGTGGATTTATATAGGTTATATGACTACAACTGATATTTTTCTGTTGAACATGTTGATTTTTAGTGTGGTTGATAGTTGCATTCCATTTCTATAATGATACATTGGTACTATATATACAGAGATAACAGATGAGATACCTACTAGCCATAGAATCTTAGACTGGAACAGCCACAGAGTAAATGACTAGTATAGATGTGTTCGGAAGCTGTAAACTTCAAATTTCTCTGAAATATCAGTTCACGTCAGGGTTGCCTGAGTTGAAGCGGGCCACTTCTTTTCCTTGAAGTAGGATAACAGCCTAACAGCCAGATCCAAAGGACTGCAGACTGGAAACTTTAAAAATGCAACTCTTAATTCTGACTATCTTCTTATATTTTTTCCCCTTTTAATTGATTTGGTAGTGAAAGTTTATTTGGTTCCAAAATAAAATATAATATTTTATATGTTTTAGTATGTTCAGGTTTTCCAAACCATAGTTCTGTAGTCCTAAAAGAGCAGCTGCATTTAAATTATTATTTCAGTATCATTGATGAGTAGACTACAGTTTATGCTGCTTTTTAATTGTGATGATGGTGGTGGTGATTACATTATAATATCAGAGGGGCATGAATTATTCAGAAGTATTATTATTTGAATCTTATGGTAAATTTGCGGTACTTTTAAGATTTCATTTAATTCTTTCAAGAACTGTAGAGATGGACACTCAGATTGAAGTATGCAGTTGCCTGGGAATAAATCCCTGGAATTAACTGGTACTTATTGCTGACTAGACATTACAAGGAATGCACTGTCAGATTGTAGCCAATTTGTTTCAAACTGATAAATTGATTCTTTGGAAAGTCCAATCCCAACAGAATTGATTATCAGCTGCTTTATCAAGAGTGTTCTCCCTTGCTGTAAGAACAGAAATGCATCAAAAGTAGACTGTTCATTTATAATTCTTTTAATTATCTAAGAAGAGAAAATACACACCTAATGAACAATGAATAGCAATGTTGCCTGTGTCTATTTCATTCTGTAAATATAAAGCCCTGAAAAGGTCTACACATTTTTGTACAATAATCCTTAAAATCCATCTGCAGCTAACATTTGTACGCTAGGACATCTTAAAGGCCATGTACTCTAAAACTCACAATTCTTCATTTAAAAAACTCTTAAATGTAGATTTACTATTTACTTCAAATAGACATAAGATAGGTTTTTTCCTGAAATCCCAACCACCCATCCCCTTTCCAAATTTAAAAATGGTATATGGGGTGGGGGTCTGCTCTACATTACACACTGTAAAAATGCAAGTTGAGAGCAAAATATAGATTTAAAGATTGGGATACATTAATGCTTGTTCATGAATTTTAGGCAAATGTCAATAGCATTTATATAGCTTTGCCTCTGTGGCATTTCTGCTCTTTCTTGAATGCTTACAATGAGAAGAATAATTACAACTATGACAAATTATAATTAATTTCCTAGTAATTTCTTGGACTGGAGATGATTTAATGGAGAACGACAGACTTAAAAAATTTTTTTTTGAACAAGTCATTATTGTGACAGAATTAATTTTGGAATGGCAAGGTCACTTGCAGACATGTTTAAGAATACAAAGGATTAGATCATAATGTCTTGTAGCATTGTAATGATCTAATGACTGCAGACAATGTGCACTTTTACTGTATTATGTAAACCTTTAAATACTCTAAGGAAGACATATATGAAAACCTATAGTAGCTAGAACTTTTTTAGATAGGTTAGGTTATAACTTAAGTCCTTACATTTTGAAGGCAAATGTCTGAACTATCTTAAATGTTAACTTCAGTAAATTTGGTTTCCAGTATATTCTGCCAGAAAAGTACCGGTAAGCAAAGGAGTACATCTGATTTCATGATTGCGGGACCAGCTTAATGTCAAAATACAACAGGGAGAACGTCAATTAATTTCAGACTTTATACCTGTTAAACCGGACTACATAATCTCATTAAAAATGTCTAACATATTCTTTATTTATCATGTTCATGTTGATTGAGTTCAATAAAAACTTGAATTTCAAAGTAATGAATGTTTTTTAAAAAAATAATGTCTGAATAAATGAAGCCTTAACATCTTCCAGCCAAAATCAGAAGCAAGCTGCTCATCTGGTATGCAGGTAAAGTCACATTAGAGGACATGAGTTTTGAAATGCAGTAAAATTCAGCTCCACTCATGGCATGGCAAATTTTGCATCTCAACAGGTTTCTAATAAAACATATTAAAAGATATTCTGTAAAATAAAATGTTAACATTCTATTAACAAATAGAGTTCTAATAGTAAACAATACTGTCAATAGTAGCAGAGAATTGATATTAAATCAGTTGAGTAACTGCAGATATTATTATTTGTTATTATTTGTTATTTTTTGCTGTATAACAAAGATTACAATCATGTGTACTTGGTTGTATCAAATTTGATAGGGCTTACTTTGAATAGACAGGCATGGGATTGAATTGTCATTTATATTCTCACTGAAATAAGTAGGATGTTTTAGAATCTTATATGTTTAGGATTAATTTTAAATCACATTTTCTTTATATTATGCATCATATTACCAAATAATTTACTTATGTAGTTCATTATATCCTGCACAAGAACTGATTTTCTAATATACTATAGCTATGAATTTTGAAAGCAAATACTGGGTTGTATCCTATTGTGCGCCCATCTACCTGTAGAAGTGATAATACTGGTAGAGAAGAACCCTCCACAGCCACTGACCCCAAATGTGATGTAGAGGGGGAACCCTCAGATTATCAGATCTAGATGCATATGAGAGGGTACATTGGGATTTTGTGTGGGTGAAATTATGTTTGTTTTTGATGGAATTCACTGTGTATTATCCTCTTAACTGTACATGATCTTTTAAGTCAGCTTATTTTAGAGTTCCTTAACAATTTAAGATGCTGTGAAAGCCTCTATTTATGTATAGAGTATATACGTTTCATTTTTATGACAATACAGCTTATTACCCTAAATATTTATATGCCTCTAAAGATTAGTTTCGTAAATTTAGTTCAAAATGAGTTTTACTGATTTATTTTGTCAAGACCCTTGTAAAAATATATATCACCATTGCCTCCAGAGTATTTTAAAAACAAATTAATTAAAATTTAATCTATTAAATTTCTTATGTTATTTCTAAACAACACCAGATACCTTGTAGTGGAAAAAATAAATTTCTCTTTTGAAATACAATTTTCGAAAGTTTTTTTTTTTGGCAGTAATTTTGAATAGATCTATTTCATCACATCAAAGTATAACTAAACAAGTAACAAAGTTAACATTCTTATCAAGAATTCTAAAGTCAGCTGGATATAGATTCCAGTGAACCATTTTCTCTCCAGGAATTATGTTTTAAAATGATAAATTGAGAGAGATATTTGTATAATATTTTTGAAATGGTAGCTGTGTTAGTCTGTTTTTCAAGCTTATCAGAGAGTAAACAAAACAAAGAATGTGGCACTTTAAAGACAAACTGCTGTATTTTAATGTTAGCTTTCATTGATAAAGTCCACTTTGTCAGACATAAGAGTGAGACTTCATGTCATCAATTTATACACATTAGGTATAGAGGTACAGAATGTTTGGTTAGCATAACAGATAAGTATACAAATCAATGTGGCTTTTTACAACTGGTAATAGCAGATCTTTGGTTGTTATTTAGATTAGTTGTGGAGCCTCACCCTGTTGAATTGCAAATGTGTTTTTTATCTCTTGCTTTGTTTATAATACTGTTTATTGAATAGATAATAATAAGAAAAATGGTTTTTAAACTCAGCAATTTATTTTAATAATAATTTTGTTCTGGCAAAACTTGTGTATTAAATGTAATTCTAGCAGGAATACTGTCACAGTTTATTCAAAGATATCCACTATATGTTTTGCAACCTGAAATTAAATGCTTTTGTTAGTTGTATAAATCTGTTGCAGCTTGGATATTAAATAAGAACTGACTTGAAGAAAATGTTTTAAAGGAGTCAGAAACATGCAGTGACTTTTTTATACTAGTTCATTTTTCCCTTACAGTAAAGGTCAATGTCTCCCTTGCTTGAAAGCCAGTCATGTCTGGCTCTAGGGGCAGTGATCATCTCTGTTTACAGCCAAAGAGCCAGCTCTGTGTGCATCTGCAGACATTTCTGTGGTCATGTGATAGGCATGACTAGATGCCAGAGCTCACAGAACGCTGTTACCTTCCCTGCCAAAGTGGTAACTATTTATCTATTTGCATTTTTTTTGCTTTCAAACTGCTAGGTTGGAAGGAGCTGGGGCAGATGACAGGAGCTCACTCTGTCATGCACCACTCAGGTCTCGAACTGCTGAACTGCCAACCTTCGGGTCATCAAGCTCATCATCTTAATCACTAAGCCAACATGGCCCTTATAGTATACTTCATAAATTGTCTGGCAACTTGCAAATAAACTTTTCAATAAAATATAATCGTGGTCTTTATTGCAGAATACTGTGATATAATTTAACACTATATTGCCACCAAGAGCTAATCATGAACTGAAGCTGAAGATAAAGTGTTGGCTACTCAGATTTGCTACAACAAGCATTACCGTTGTTGGAACACAGTGATTGTCACCTGTGGCACTCCAGAAACATTTGGACTCCAATTTCCTTGATGGTTCTCCATGGCCTGTGCTGACTAGTTGTGTGGGACATTGCAGTACGACAACATCTGGAGGGGCATAGTTGCCAATCCCTGGTTTATAATAAATTAATCATATTTAAATAACACTCTTCTGCTTTCCAGAGTTATTATTACAATTGCTTTCCTATGCCCATTTACCTTGTGAGTAAGCTCTAATGAATTTGATAGATGTTTGATCTGATCAGATATGTTTAAGCTTGCACTATAAATTTGGGCCATGGCTAAACTACACAGTTATGTGCAGAATAAAACTACTTCTCATTCATATGTAGTAGGAATATTACAAAAAAGATATTCTTCCTTCCTGGATGATCAGATAGTATTAATTGTTCTAAAATTCTATATTTTCCTATATTCCATGCTAATCTATCAATTAAAGTGTTTCCACATTAAATAATGATACTGATAGATGATATGTCATCATCAAAAGGCATAAAAAATGCTAAAAGCCGACAGGAGCTGGGTAGCATCCGGTTCAGGAAAGTGTGTACTTGAGTAGTGAGGAGGATGCAAAAATTACTGAGCAGAGCGAGGAGCTAGTCACCAGCACTCTAGCAGAAGGATGCAAGAGGCAGTCTAGCAATGCAACTGGACTCAAAAGACTGTATCAGAAAAGCATATATAAATGCTTGTATGCAAATGCCAGGAGCCTCCAGAACAAAATAGGGGAGCTGGAATACTTAGCAATAGATAAAAATATTGATATTATTGGCATCACTGAAACCTGGTGGACGGATGATAACCAATGGGATACAGTTATCCCAGGCTACAAACTGTACAGGAAAGATAGGAAGGGGGGAAAGGGAGGTGGTGTAGCCTTGTATGTCAAAGAAGTGATAAAATCGTATGAATTGGAATATCTAGGTGATTTGGAGTCACCATTAGAAGCTCTGTGGGTAAGAGTACCAGGCCACAAGGATGGTCTAACAGTAGGCATATACTATCGGCCTCCGACCCAAACTCTTGAGGGAGACTGGCAGTTGGAGAATGTTGTAAAGGAGGCATCCAAGAAGGGAAGCCTGGTTATAATGGGGGACTTCAATTACCCTCATATAGACTGTGTGAACTGTTGTTCAGCACATGATAAAGAGATAAAGTTCCTACATATGCTAAATGATTGTTCCCTGGGACAGATGGCTGAAGACCCAACTAGAAGTACAAGAATCCTTGACTTGATCCTGAGTACTACTCAGGATCTGGTGCAAGATGTTAATGTGACTGATCCAATAGTGAGCAGTGACTACAACTGAATTATGTTTATCTTGATCATAGACTGCAAATCACTGATAAAATCTAACACAGAGACCTTAAATTTTCAAAAAGGAAATTTCCCAAAGATGAGGAAACTAGTAAAAAAGAAGCTGAAAGGGAAAATTGAGAAAGTCCAAAAACTCCAAGAGGCATGGAGGCTATTTACAAAAACAATAACAGAGGCCCAATTGGAATACATACCCAAAAGGAAAAAGGGTCCAAGAGAACTCCGATGTGGCTTACAGGAGCTGTTCGGGAAGTGATCAAAAGCAAGAAAAGCTCATTTAGAAGATGGAAGGCTTGTCCAAATGAGGACAGAAGGCAGAAACATAAATTCTGGCAGAACAAATGCAAGGCAACAATCAGGAAAGCAAAGCAAGACTTTGAGGAGTGTAAAGCTAAAAATACTCAGAGAAATAAAACAAAGACTTAAGTACATTAGAAGTAAGAACCCAACTAGGAAGGCCATTGGACGATTAGACGACATCAGAAGGCAAGGGGTTATTAAAGGGGAGAGATTGCAGAGAGACTCAATGAATTCTTTGCTTCAGTATTCACTGAAGAAGACAGAGGCCACATGCCCAAAACAGAGCCTATCTTCGTAGGGAGGGAAACCGAAGAATTAAGCAAGATAGAAATAACCAGGGAGGAGGTCCTTGCATGTCTTGTTAAGCTAAACACTAACAAATCACCAGGACCAGATGGCATCCATCCACGAGTTCTCAGGGAACTTAAAGATGAAATTGCTGATCTCCTAGCCAAAATATATAATCTTTCCCTCAAATCAGGCTTTGTGCCTGATGACTGGAAGGTAGCGAATGTAACACCAATTTTCAAAAAAGGATCCAGGGGTGATCCAGGAAATTACCCACCTGTCAGTTTGACATGTGTCCCAGGTAAAGTGATGGAAACCATCCTAAAAGATAGAATTAATAGGCACATAGAAGAGAAGGCGCTGCTAAAGGAGAGCCAACATGGCTTTTGCAAGGGCAAATCATGCCTCACTAATCTGTTGGAATTTTTTGAGAGTGTCAACAAGCACGTGGATAAGGGGGATCCAGTTGACATTGTTTATCTGGACTTTCAGAAGGCTTTTGACAAGGTCCCGCACCAAAGGCTCTTGAATAAACTTACCAGTCATGGAATAAAGGGACAGGTCTTGTCCTGGATCAGCAACTGGCTAAGGGACAGGAAACAGAGGGTAGCACTAAATGGACACTTCTCCAAGTGGAGGGAAGTAAAGAGTGGGGTCCCCCAAGGTTCATTACTGGGACCCCTGCTTTTCAACCTCTTCATAAATGATCTAGAAGTAGGAGTAAATAGCAAGGTAGCCAAATTTGCTGATGACACTAAATTATACAGGGTAGTGAAAACTGTGAGAGATTGTGAGGAGCTCCAGAGGGATCTCTTGATGCTGGAGGAGTGGGCAAAACAGTGGCAAATGAGCTTCAATATTAGTAAGTGCAGAGTGATGCATGTTGGGGCAAAAAACCCCAATTACATTTATAAACTGATGGGTTCTGAACTCTCTGCCACAAACCAGGAAAGGGACCTTGGTGTCCTGGTGGACAGCTCAATGAAGGTGTCAACCCAGTGTGCCTCAGCAGTGAAAAAAGCAAACTCAATGCTAGGGATCATTAGGAAGGGTATAGAAAATAAGTCAGCAAGTGTCATTTTGCCTCTTTATAAATCTATGGTGAGGCCCCATCTGGAATACTGTGTACAGTACTGGTCGCCATACCTCCAGAAGGATATTATGGAGCTGAAAAAGTGCAGAGGAGGGCAACCAGAATGATTAGGGGACTGAAACACCTTCCTTACCATCTGAGGCTGCAACGGTTGGGCCTCTTCACTCTTGAACGATGGTGTCTTATGCTTCATGAGAAATCTGTACCAGAGTCAAGAAGCAACAGTTAGGACAGAACGGAATGACAGAGTGGTTTGGAATAGGAAAAAGAGTAAGACAAGGCTGCATTTTATCACCCTGCTTATTCAACCTATACACAGAACACATAATGTGCAATGCAGGGATGGGGGAATCACAATATGGGATCAAAATTGCTGGGAGAAACATCAACAATTTGAGATATGCGGATGATACCACCCTAATGGCAGAAAGTGAGGAAAACGTAAAGAAGCTCCTGATGAGGTTGAAACAAGAGAGTGCAAAAACTGTCTTGAGACTCAACATCAAAAAAACCAAGATAATGGCAACAGGACCTATCAGTCCCTGGAAAATAGATGGGGAAGAAGTAGAAGCAGTGACAGATTTTACTTTCTTAGGATCTAAGATCACTGCAGATGGTGATTGCAGCCATGAAATAAAGAGGCGACTGATTCTAGGGAGACAAGCCATGAGAAACCTGGGGAACAGAGACATCACCTTGCATACAAAATATTCGTATAGTCAAAGCAATGGTATTCCCGGTGATAATGTATGGTTGTGAGAGCTGGACCATTAGGAAAGCTGAGCGCAGAAGAATAGACGCCTTTGAGATGTGGTGTTGGAGGAGAATTTTGAGAGTCCCCTGGACAGCGAGGAGAACAAATAAGTCAATCTTAGAAGAAATCAGTCCTGACTGCTCCTTAGAAGGTCAAATAGTAAAGATGAAGCTGAAGTACTTTGGACATCAAATGAGATGAGAGGATTTACTTGAGAAAGCCTTGATGCTGGGAAAGGTGGAGGGCTAAAGAAGAAGGGTGAGATGGCTAGATGGTATTGTGGGCGCAGCGGGGACAGAGCTGAGTGGGCTGAGGAGGAGGATGGAGGACAGGGGTCCTGGAGGATAATTGTCTATGTGGTTGCAAAGGGTCGGAATCGACTGTGCGACTGAACAACAACAAAAAGGACAACCTCCAGGTTGGAGAGATAGGCAGGATATCTCTCAATGCCATTTCCAGGGAATCCTAAGCAGGTGAAGGCATCTGCTTGGGAATACCCTGAAGCAAATGGTGAGCCACTGTGTGAGACAGAATGCTGGACTGGATGGGCTGTGGCCTGTTCCAGCACGGATGTTCTTATGTAATATAAATCATGTTATGTATTTAGGAATAATAAAACAAATAATAATTGTGTGCTGTCAAGCCAATTCCAACTTATAATGACCCTTTCAAGAGTTTTCTAGGTTGAGAATACACAGAATTTGTTGGCCATTCCTTTCTTCTGCAGGTGCCCTGGGACTGTACAGCTTTGCCCTTGACTGCATCTCCCAGGAGCACAGTAGGGAATCTAACTTCCAATCTCTGCTCCACAGTCAGATACCTAAACCACTGAACTGTCTATTAACCAAATTCTGCAAGGGTTTTGTGGCTCATTTTTAAATAGCCCAGTGGACGAAAGGGCTGATTTGACCTACATGTCCTTTGCCCTTAAAGGTAGTTGGCAATCTGTGTGCTTTCCCTCTGTCCTTTTATTTCCCATTTTCAAGCTTCTTTTTCAATTACAAAAAGGAAGTGAAAGTGTTACACTTTTGTCCAAGCTTCTTAGTGGATTCTCAGCCTCAGATGAAAAATGCACTAAATCCTACCCCCATTTTTTTTTTAAAAAAGGCTCAAAGCTTTCCTTTTGTACCAAGATATGAATTTTTCTGAAGTGGCAGCCATATTAGTCTGTGCAAGCATTTTTTCTCTTTCTGTTTATTTTAAATGATCAAGTTAGCATATATAAATGTTCATGAGTACTGCATATACAGTAAAACCCCTAGTTACGGAAAAAGTCCGTTCTAGGCTTTTGCTTAAATCGTTTTTTTATGTACCTCAAAGCAAACCCATAGGAAAAATGAAATTTTTATGTAAATCGAAACAAACCTATAGGGAAATAAATTTTTACATACGGTAACTCGAAACAATCCCATAGGAAAAAGAATATGTAACTCGAAGCAAACCCATAGGAAACCGTGTACATCGGGACATGGTTTTAGCACAAAATCATTATGTAAGTCGAATTTTATGTAACTCGAGGCATATGTAAGTCGGGGTTTTACTGTACTGATTTAAACTGAGAGAGAACCTTGGCAACATGTAACACTGAAAAACACTGAAAATCAGTCAAAATCTGAAATGACTTATCAAACCTATGTTTAAAATGAGACGTTAAGTTCACCTGAGATAAAGAATAAAATGTGTGGATATTTAAGAAACACCCTTAGTTTGGTCACATGATGCTAAAAAGGAGGAGTCATTAAATTAACTCTGACAATCTGTGATTTTTCACAGATGTGGCATGAACACTATGGAAGACATTCTCATTCCCATATCATGGATTATTGTTGGACTTCCTCCCTCCATCTCTGTTTCATATTGTTGGGTCCACTTTTGTTTTATCTATTCATTGTATTTATCTATTCTACAAAGACTTCCAAAGTAGGTATAATTGCAAGATCTACAATAAGAGTTTCCATTTTTCTTTCCTTAAGATAATGGGCATGATCTTAAAAAACTTAAAAGTCTTAAAGTCTTGTCAGTTGGTCCTAGAAACCCATGAACAAAGCTTAGAAAGTTTTCTGCTAAAGGACCAGAAACTGATTTACATTTCTTTCATAAGTCAGTCCATGGATGTGTCTCCTGAAAAAGCTTTGAGGAAGGTTGCATGAAAGCTGCTCTCCCACTCAACTGCTTGGATTCTCAGATCACACAGCCTTCATAAACAGGAAAAAACTCCTCCATTTGCAGAAATACTCTTTTATTTTTTTATTTTTTTATTTTTTGGGGGGGGCAAACTTTATAAGTGAAAAAGATGTAAACCGCAGAAGGAACATCTTTCACTGAAAAGTTAATGGAATTCTTACTTTAATGCAGATATAGCGATTTCATACAAAATAATTGCAACTAAAGGTAAAGGTAAAGGTTTCCCTTGCCCGAAAGCCAGTCATATCCAACTCTATGGTGCAGTGCTCATCTCTATTTCAAAGCCGAAGAGCCAGCACTGTCTGCTTCCGCAGGTGTTTCCATGGTCATGTGACAGGCATGACTCGACACATCAAATAGATGCTATTCATTCCAATTTTTTCCTATCATGCTTTTTTTCTTGTTTTACTTGGTTTGGTTTTATTCTATTTTATTCCATTTCATTTATATACCACTTTTTCTCCATTGGGGGAATGGAAGATGGCTCAAATCTATTAAAACATACTACAATTAAAAATACAGTAAGATATACCAAAACATAATTATATAATAACTAAAATCCACCTATTAGAAACACTTTGAAATGAGCTCAGTTTAATATATGCAGCATCCTATATAGAGCACTCCTTATCCAAGTTATTTAAATACAGTGGTACCTCATACAACGATTTTAATCCGTTCCACGGGGCTCGTTGCTGTATGAAACAATAGCTATACGATGCATGCATCGTATAGTGATTTTCCCTATGAAATGCATCGTACAATGATTTTTTTGCTAAGTGGTTTTCCCATTGAAAAATTGTTGTATGGTTTTTTCCATAGGGAAAATTGTTATGCAGGACACCATTTCCCTCCCACACCTAATTGTTATGCGATTTCATTGCTATACAGGGCGATTGTTGAATGAGGTTCCACTGTACCTGCTTTAAAAGGCTGGTTGGATCTTGCTTTCCAAGGTAGTACATTCCACTGAAATGCCCCTCTTTCACATCCTCAGCAAGAAAGACTATGAGAGTGATGAAGCTGTGATTGTTATTCTAAAAGCCAGGGAGGCGGCTCATATGGAGTGAGGAACTCCTTCAGAGTGCCTGAAGCCATGCCAGACATTCACTTAAACAATGGTGTTTCGCATGTATGCATGCAGATTTTTAGATTATTGCCCATTAATATGCAACTCCAATCCCTATACACACATTGAGATGTATTTTTCAGATATTTTAGGAGAGAGAGGTTAAATCTGCAGAACCCTAATGTAGATGTATACATGCAAATGTATCTGCTTGATAAACAAAATTTAAAATGTTTCACTAAGGCAAAATAAAACTAAAATATTGTGGAAGGAGAACTAATTTCTGACTAGCCAGAAATTAAGGACATTTAGACAGTGTGCTCTGCTAGCACTAGTCTAATTTGGTAGGCAAACTAGTGATGTTTTTGTATAAGGATGTTTATTAGGTAAATTTTCATGACTGTAATTACTATCAACACAACATGAATATATGAAAAGACAGAGACCTGAGGTCGTTGTAGCCCAATAAGTATGGAAGCTGTATGAAAATTCCTCAATGTTTCTGTTCTGTGTGATTCTCAGTGTTACCTCCCTAGCTGGTAAGATGTATACTCTCCATGTTGCTATCATTCTTTGGTGAACTCTTTTACAGCAGAAATGTAGTATGTGCAAAAGAAAACAGCATGTTGCTTAGAGCATTTGTCTCACCAAATCTGTCTTGATTTAGTGGGCTACTATAGTTGTGATTTATTGTTCTAAGCAACAGGATTTCAGCCAGGGTATCTATGGTTTACCCACCATGGATGTCACAACATTCAGGAGAGAAACATCAATTGGATACTGCAAAGGGACTCATAATGTTCTTAGTGGTAGGTTGACGTGCCCTCTGTCTTGTTGCTTCATGATGTTGCTGATAATATTGCTGCAAAGCTTTTATATATGTCTTTACATATTATGTGTCTTGACTCTGCTAATTTATTTTATTTTCTGGCAAAAATTTAATGAATAATCTGGACTGGAGAAGTAGAAATCTAAACAGCTATGAGAAGGGATTGTTGAATAGATGTTATTCTTCCTAAAACACTAGCATCTATTATTGATTCTGGAGAAGAAATGCACTGTGTTTTTCCACATTTCAGCTCAGCGTTGTTTTTTATTTTAAAGAAAATGCAACATCCTAGCCTTATTTATTTCACATTGATGTTCACTGTAGAAATCTTTTAGATCTCATCCATTTGCTTCTCCAGAAGACAAGCATGTGAATCTTCTTCCCTTTTGCTGTGAGAGCAGCAGGCCAGCTTTGCTGAATTCAGTTTGGGCTGATGATTGCATCTTTCAAAATGTTTCAAAAGGTTCTGTTTTCAGAATTCTGTTTTCTAAACCAAATCATGTACTTGAAGCTACACCTAGGCTATACATAAGAGAAGAGCACCTTAAAGCAACACAAGATAGGGCTTGGAAGTAATGTTACTATTACCTATAATGTGTCATGTTTAGGGTGATACTAGCATTTACTTTTTAGTTTTAAAATATTGTTCTGGAGAAGATTTTGACTACTTTTTGCCATTTTAAAATTTTGAAAAAATATAAATGGAAAACTATGAGAAAAGGATGCATCAATACCACACTGCAGATAGATAACTGTATATACTCAAGTATAAGCCAATCAGAATATGAGCCAAGGTACCTAATTTTACATGAGAAACCAGAAAAACTGATTGATTTGAGTATAAGCCTAGGGTAGGAAATGCAGCAGCTACTAGTGAGTTTCAATAATCAAAATAAACCAGCCTCATATGACCGACGTTTTCGTTTTGGTCCAAGATTATCCATTTCTAACAGGAAAGGCACAGGAGAACCCAGTAAGTGCTGCGGGCACCGGGGTAGGGTGGGGGAAGGTGTTTTGCTCACTGTAGAAGTGATCAAGACGAACTCTTTAGCCACCAGGATTACTTCTACATGAAAGTCCGTCGCTGGCAGAAAAAAAGTAAGATCATGGCTGCAGCCATGATCAAGATCTAACCACTTCCCAACTAGGACGTTTATCTACATTCAGCGGTCAGGAAGTGGTTAATAATCAAAGGGATACTCACATTCTGCTAGCACTCATCAGCTGTATAAATCAAAGCATCAAATGGTCTCAAATGTGCAGATCTCCCATGCAGCTGGGAAAATAGAGCAGACGACTCAAGTATAAGTCGAGTCTGCTTTTTTCAGCACATTGAAAAAATTGACATAGACTCGAGTATATATGGTACTTGTAAAGTAAAAAAATAGCAAGTAGGGAATAGCATGTTACCTTGTAAAATGAGCAACATGTTGCTCAAACATTTTACCTTTAAAAGATAATGACAATGTTTTGCAAAGCGATCTATGCACAGGTCTTTCATAGAGAAAAGGTTAGAGAGGAGCATAGTGAATGGCAGTGTTCTTTGTTGCTTTCTAGGATTCAGAGTAGAGGAAGAACTCTTACCATTGTATTGGATTTGTTATTGTGTTATTACATGCCATTGTCACAGTTTACTTATGGTGACTCTATGAGGCAGTGATGTCCAAAATGTTCCACTTTCCCCAGCATTGTTGTCTTTTCCATCATGTTGTTCCCAAAGTAGGACAACTTCAACTTCATCATTTTTGCCTCCAGAAATAGTTCAGATTTGATTTGCTCTAGGACCCATTTGTTTATTTTTCTGCCAGTCCAGGATATCTGCAATGCTCTCCTCCAGCACCATACTTCAAATAAGCTGATGTGATTTCTAATAGCTTTCTTTACTGTCCAGCTTTCATAATCATAAATAGTGACTGCAAATACAAAATGTGGATCTTGGTCTCCAATGACACATCCTTGAACTTTATGATCTTTTAAAATTCCATCATTACTGCCCTCGCAAGTCTCATTCTTTGTCTCATTACTTGTCTGCAGTCTCCATTTGGATTTATGATTAAACCAAGGTATGGGAAATCCTTCATTATTTTGATTTTTTCCATTTATGACATTAAAGTTTTGTAGTTCTTCTGTAGTCATGGGGTTTTTCTTTGTCTACTTAATGTTCAGCTCCAATACTGCTTTGACATTTTCTTCATTCACTTTGACTACAAACCATTGCTGCTATCTGCCAGTAAGATGTTGTTATTTCTGTATCTCAAATTATTGAAGTTTCTCCCACCAATTTTCACTCCTTCATCTTAATATAGTCTGGATTTTTGTATGATATATTCTTTGTATAGTTTGAACAGTTAAGGTGTTAAAATGCACCCATTTCCAGATACCTTTGTTTATAAGAAACTATTATTTATCAGCAAAGAGAGCTACTGATTGCCAAATTAAGGCTTTGAATGAAGAAAACAGGGAAAACAATTAGGCAACCCAGGTATGATTTAGATAACGTTCCTCATGAATACACAGTGGAGGTGAAGAATAGATTTAAGGGATTAGATTTGACAGACAGAGTGCCTGAAGAATTATGGACTGAGGTTCATAACATTGTACAAGAGGCAGCAATTAGAACCATCCCAAAGAAAAAGAAATGCAAGAAAGTGAAGGGGTTGTTTAATGAAGCTCTTCAAATAGCTGAAGAAAGAAGGAAGGTGAAAAGCAAAGCTGAAAGAGAAAAATTCACTCAACTGAATGCAGAATTCCAAACAACAGCAAGGAGATATAAGGAGGCCTTCTGAAATGAACAGTGCAAAGTAATAGAGGATAACAACAGAAGGGAAAGGACTAGAGATCTATTCAAGAAAACTGGGGAAATTAAGGGACTGAATCAAGCAAAAATGGCCATGATAAAGGACAAAAATGGTAGAGACCTATCAGATTCAGAAGAGATTAGGAAAAGATGGCAAGAATACACAGAACTCCTCTACAAAAAGGACCTTAATGTCCCTGACAATCACAATGGTGTGATCATTGACTTCAAGCCAGACATCATGGAGAGTGAAGTCAAGTGGGCCCTAGAAAGTATTATTAACAACAAAGCCAGTGGAGAAGATGGTATTCCGGCTGAGCTATTTGAAGCCCTAAAAGAAGATGCTATTAAAGTGTTGCACTCAATATGCTAGCAGATTTGGAAAACGCAGCAGTGGCCACAGGATTGGAAAAGGTCAGTCTACATTCCAATTCCAAAGAAGGGCAATGCCAAAGAATGTTCAAATTATCGTACAATTGCATTTATCTCACATGCTAGCAAGGTCATGCTCAAGATCTTACAAGCTAGGCTTCTGCAGTACATGGATTGAAAACTTCCAGAAATACAAGCTGGATTCAGCAGAGGCAGGGGAACTAGAGACCAGATTGCCAACATTCGCTGGATCATGGAGAATGTAAGGGACTATCAGAAAAATGTCTGCTTCTGTTTCATTGACTTCCCCTTCTATTTGTCAGGGACTGATGGGCCACAATAAACTCTGGTAAATCCTTAAAGAAATGGGAGTATCAGACCACCTCACCTGTCTTCTGAGAAATCTGTATGTAGGTAAAGAAGCAACATTTAGGGCAGGATATGGAACAACTGATTGGTTTAGAATAGGAAAAGAAGTACGACAAGGTTGTATATTGTCACCCTACTTATTTAACTTATATGCAGAGTACATCATGCGTAATGCAGGGCTGGAAGAAGCACAGGCTGGGATTAAGATTGCTGGGGAAAATATCAACAACCTGAGATATGCAGACAAAACTACTCTAATGACAGAAAGTGAAGAAGACCTAAAGAACCTTTTGATGAGAGTAAAAGAAGAGAGTGCAAAAGCTGGCCTGAAACAACATAAAAAACCCCAAGATCATGGCATCTGGCCCCATCACTCCATGGCAAATAGAAGGGGAAGAAATGGAAGCAGTGACAGACTTTACCTTCTTGGGATCTAAGATCACTGCAAATGGTGACTGCAGCCATGAAATAAAAAGCTGCTTACTTCTTGGGAGGCAAGTTATGGTAAACCTAGGCAGTATAATAAAAAGTAGAGACATCACTCTGCCAACAAAATCTGTATAGTTAAAGTAATGGTTTTCCCAATAGTAATGTATGGGTATGAGAGCTGGACCATAAGGAAGGCTAAGCACAGAAGAATAGATGCCTTTGAACTGTGGTGCTGGAGAAGACTCCTGAGAGTCCCCTGGACTGCAAGGAGATCAAATCAGTCAAACCTAAAGGAAATCAACCCTGACTGCTCTTTGAAAGGACAAATACTGAAGATGAAGCTCAAGTACTTTGGCCACCAAATGAGAAGAGACGACTTACTGGAGAAGGCCCTGATGCTGGGAAAGATAGAAGGCAAAAGGAGAAGAGGGCAGCAGAGGATGAGATAGCTAGATGGCATTGCTGACACAGCAGGTGTAAATCTAGGTAGAATACAGAGGATGGTAGATGTCAGAGGAGCCTGGTGTGCGGTGGTCCATGGGATTGCAAAGGGTTGGACTCAACTGTGCGAATGAACAACAACAATTCTTTATCTCCATATTCTGCCCTGACGGTAGCTTCTTGTTCACAATACAGGTTATACGTCAGGCCATTCAAGTGCTGAGGCATACCCATTTCCTTCAGAACAACCCACGGTTTCTCAAGAACCACACAATCAAAGGCTTTCCTGTTGTCTATAAAGCATAGAGTGATCTAGTAGCCAATGGATATTTGCAAAATGGCATTGAGTACCTTTTTTAAAAAATCCAGCTTGAACATGAGGCATTTCTCACTCCATATAAGATTAGAGCCTTTATTGCAACAAGTTGAGCATCATTTGGCTTACATGGAAAATTAGAGCAATGGTTCCATAGTTACTTCATTTCTTGATATCTCCTTTGTTGGGGATTAGAATGTATAGTATATTATAAAGTCCTGTCTAGAATGCAGTGTGATCTCAGAATGTGTTGTTCCTAGTGTGTACCAAGTAGAAGACCAGAACAAAAAATAAGAATGAACTGATTGAAGCATTTAAGCAGGAGGTGGGGCAAGTGTGATTATAGTAAATGTTTGTTAATAAGCTTAGTTGGTCAGGCCATCAGACACCATTATATATTCATTTTGTTATTTATTTTGCTGTTGTTGTCTATTTGTCTGTACACCACCCAGAGTGGGAAATATTCCAGATGGGTGATATAAAATGTAATAAATAAATAAATAAAAATGTTTCTAATCTGTGGACTATTGTTTTGTTTTCAAGATTTGTTGGCATATTCTTGTTATGAATTTAATAAAGTCATTCTCTATCAGGATTTCATCCAACCCTAGTAATTTATTTGTTGCCATTGCTTCCACAGGAACTTTCACTGCAGTTCCTTCATCATAGGATTCCTCTTCAAAGGAATTGGCCATCCTTTTATCTCTTCTCTATAGGTGTCGCCACCTTCTCTTTATTTTACCATAATCAGATAGTGTACTTCCCTGTTGGTCATTCAGCATTCCTAATCTAGGTTTAACTTTCCTTTTAATTTGTTGCATCTTCTAGAAGAGATTTCTCGTTGTTGTTGTTGTTTTTCATTTTGTTGTTCCTCTATTTCTTTGCAGTGGTTATTTTAATACTGTAGTTCTCTTTTTCTGTATGTGACAATTGCTGGAGCCTATATCTAGGCTTCTGATCCTATACCTGTCACTTTTTATGTTTGTTTCTAATCTGTTGTTAGCCATTTTGAGTGTTTCTTCCACCATCCAACTAGGTTCTAGTTCACAGTCAATAGAATTTAGTAATGCAAATCTGTTCTTTATTGAACTTTAAATTCATCAGTAATGTTGTTAAAATTGCGTTTTGCAACTAAGATTCTTTTTAGTGTTTTTAAAAGCTTTTTGTAACATTGAATATATGCAGTTCATAAATGCCCCTGGTCTTGTTTATTAAGAGAGAATACAACAACTCTTGTCTGGCCTTCTAACAGCATTACTCTCAGATTGATTGACATGCTGAACACTCTTCACCACTTTAACCTGTGTATCTAGGAATGGGATCGTGTTAAATACAAGAGTGTAAGTTCCCACTTGCCAGATTCTTGTAATCAAACTGCAACATTGTTTTCCTCACCCCGTAGAATTTTTTGTGATGTTCTGTACAAGAGAAAAGGAGAACCATTCTTTTTGTGCAGAGTAGGCAAGATTGTGCAGATACTGTTTAATGTGAAAATTGACAATGCATTTGAGGACCAGAATCGTCTGAGTGGATGTCAAGTCTTAAACAATTTGGCAGTCCTTTTTCTGCATGCTGTATGTGTGTACTTTGCTTCTCAAGGGGAAAGAATTCTTTTTTTTGTAGAGGCAGTTTGGGCAAAAAAAAATTTTTTTTGGGGGGGGGCCTGTTTGCCTACTATCTCCAGATGTGGCGGAATCTCACAGAAGCTTGAAAAATTCTTAAGACTGGAGAAAATGTCTTAATTGTGGAGTCACAATGACCTAAATAATAGAGAACAAAGAATTTAGCAAGTATTCTTTACATCTACTATGAATTTAGAAGGCACCCATCAAGTTCTGCTTTGCTTAGCTTGCACAAAATAGCACTACAAATGTTCATACACGAGTCCCTTGGTACTTCAGCCACATAGCAACAAGGAAGCGGCTGTTAGATCATAATTTAGTTTTTAAAATTGTGTTCAGTATCTTAGCACCAAAACTTACACTGTTCAGATTCCCAAAACAATAATCAATACTTTATGTGCTAACAAAAATATTATAGCGTAGAAACTACTGTATCGTTTATCAAATGAATTTTGTTTTGGGGGAAAAACACTTTTATTTTCTCCTTGATTTTCTCTGGTCCATGGTGAAAAGAAACTGTTGATTTATATGGAGCATAATGAAGTGGCTTTAGTGCTTTGATGTGTAAATGCTTAGATATGTCAAGAGAGGAAATGGGCTTTTATTTTTAAAAAAATACTTTCTTCAGATGTGAACAGATGGTTTATTGGAGCCAGGTTTAGACTAATTGTAGTGAATTTAAATTTTATAATGGCATTATCCACTCTCACAATCTGAGCTATAACATCAAAAGGTACAATCTATCATTTCCTAGCTGCATTTTTATAAACGATATGTTTATCAGTGGCTCCTTAGAAAATAACATCCAATAGCTGCAGAATGGCTAATTAATTTTTCACCGCAATAGATGTGCAATGAGCTTTTGTCTTTCAGATAATTAGTGAGTAGCAGAGCCATGCTTTACCATTAGGTATACTCAGAAAGTTACTCATCATTGGAATTCAAGGTCTGCAACAAACTCTGTCACTCCATTTATTTGGTTTAATAAATATAGTTATATAAGAGTTGCCTCCCTCTCGTTGATTGAATTTAATTTCCCAAGCTGCCACAGGCTTAAAATCTTTACTTCTCTATCTGCTAAACAGCATTTGTCCCTTCTATTTTATGCTTTTCTAGTTGCATCTGCACTGGAGGTTTATTAGTACAAACCAGCTCAGAGTGACAGCTTGGACACCAGAGAGCCTAAAAGCCTGTAATAGCCATAATAATAGAGTTGGTTGAAGGATACTGGTTGCCTTGGCAACTGTGCACGTGCCATACAAGATAATGTAACTGCTCTGGTAGGAAGATCTGCGCTGCATTTCGATTCCAGGAGAGTTTTCCCCCTCAATGCCATGTTGCGGTTCACACACAATCCTAAAATTCCAATCAGGTAATTAATGCCATTTGTTAAGTTAATGGATTCCTTTGCTACACAAATAAGAAGCCAGGTATGTTTTAAATGTGTTTGAATAATTGTCTGATTGGAACACAATTTTTAAAAAGTGTATCCACATCTTGTTATGCAGCCAAATCAGTTATTCCTCTTTCACTATGGTTCCAGTATTTCACCTTACCATGAATAATGAGGATTTTAAAAAACACCCTCATATTTGCCATACATGTCAGAAACCATATACAGACATTATAAAAAAAACAAGTGGAATAGTCATGCAAAGGTAGGGTTGCCATAATTCTCTCCCACAAAACCAGGACAGAAGTATATTTGACAAAAATGGGCAGGTTATCTACAAAATAGCCTTTTTAAAACCAAACTTAATATAATGACAGCTATAAAACACTTTCACATTAAATATATCAATACATAAATGAATTTATTTATAACAGTTAATTTTTACTTCTAAGAAGTTGCATCGCAGTCAACTCTTAACATCCTCAATTCCAGGAAACACACTGGTCACACTTATCAGGCAGTGTGTCTCCAGGTATACTCCAACTGCAATGTGGCAGGAAATCACTTGTTTGAATTTATTTTAATGTGTGTTATAATACACAATCCATAAGTTTTAAAAATCCGGGACTTTAGCATGATTTTTATTGAACTGGCCAGGACAATTTTTCTGACCTTGAATCTGGGACAATCCCGGTTTTCTGGGACATATGGCAACCCTATGCAAAGGTATGCATAAATATAATAAAATGAACTACAGGTAATAAAAGTATTCTACTTGCCTTTCATAATGTATGTAGAAAACAGGAGAGAAAGAAAAGCATACTAGTTCTGCCCCTACCAGGTGCAATTCTGTCGTCCCCTGCAATTGCAGCTGTATGAAGAAGAAAGCCTTCTCTAGGTCTAGTGCCTGGAAATTCAGCATCCTAGATCATGAAGAGCCCCTGAATAGTTAGAAGGGATTATTCTCTACACAGAAAGCCATTCAAACTCTGTGTGTAGAAACCAACAGGAAAGCCCAAGGAAGAAGGTACAACTAGTGCACTTCTCCCCACACATTTATTATACCCCTTTACTTAACCCCTTTACAAGTACTGTACAGTACTTGGTTATCTCCCCACATATTTATTATACCCTTTACTGCACTGTACCCATTTATAGGTATAGTATTTGGCTATTTTTTCATAATACATGAGTGGGGCTAAATTTGGAGATAACCAAATTTTTTATTTCTGAGGGCCATAAATAAAGGATCTTATGCATTAAATATTTTCGTTTCATCATGAATAGTCAGAGTAAATTCTACTTAAGTCATTGGTGATTAGTTCTTACTTAATATACATAGATGGCATTTAGTTCCTTGCTGTTCAAGGTAGTGGTTTGAAATTACCTCAAAAAGAATCTGCTGCTTTCTTTTATTTCACACTCTGTATTCTCAGGCTGGTTTTCAAGCTCTAATTAATCATCATAGATGTGATAATATCCAAATTGATAGCATTATCATATTGCAGTGAGAACAAGAGTTCCTGCTCCCACCAAAGAAGGAAGGAAGGGACATAGGAACAACAGAAAATGAAATGCTACCTATATTGAGATAGATAGAGGCTTCAGTGGCTCAGTAGTTAAGAAGCTGGAAGGCCGGCAAGTTGGCAGTTGGAAACCTGGGCACTGCATGACAGATTGAGCACCCGTCTCTGTCCCAGCTCTTGGGGACATGAAAGGAGCCTCATTTGGGCGTCCCCTGAGTGGACTTTCTCCTGTAAAAATCCTTTCAACCCAAAATAATTTCTGACATGAAATTGTTGTTTATGATGATGATGATGATGATGATGATGATGATGATGATGATGATGATGAGATAGATTGTTAGCTCAGTATTATAAACCCTAGGCCATAGTGACTTAGTGGTTAAGACAATGAACTTGATGACCAGAAAGTCGGCAGTTCAAGATCCAAGTGCTGCATAACAGAGTGAGCGTCTGTTGACTATCCCAGCTCCTGCTAACCTAGCAGTTTGAAAGCAAGAAATTGAAAGGGTACCACTTCAGCGGGAAAGGTAACAGCATTCCATGTCCTTTGGTGTCTAGCCATACCTGCCACATGACCACGTAAATGTCTGCAGACACAGTGCTGGCTATTTGTTGAAAACAGGGATGAGCACCATCCCTTAGAGTTGATCACAACTGTCTTTCGAGCAGGGGAGACCTTTGCCTATTGTAAATCCTGCTGTCCAAAGTTTCAACCAGACCTCTTTCCTACTCCTACCTAAGGACTCTTGGGAGTATCTTGGCAGTCTCCCATCCTGAATGTAAGCAGGCCTGGTTATATTTTGCTTCTATTCAGCTTCTGAAGTCAGGAGATCAGGTGTGTCAGGATGGTCTGACAGTATTTTATGCCAGCACTGCGCTTTTTCATTCCATACAGGCCAGTTCTTCTCACAAATACAGAAGGAGCTTTTATGGTGCAGTGGTTAAAATGCTGTACAGCTGCCCAAACCTGCTGACATTGCGAGTTTGATCCTGATGGGGATCAAGGTTGACTCAGCCTTCCATCCTTCCGAGGTCAGTAAAATGAGTACCCAGTATATTGAGGGCAAAATTATCATTACCTTGGGAGCCCACCAGCAAATGCACCAAGCACTATGGGGTGCTATATAAGTGTAACTGCTATCGCTAAAATGTGGAAACAAACCTGGCATCCGAAGCTGCAGTTTTCAAAAATCAGTTGAAGACCACTTGCTTTGTCACCATTCTTTAAAATGGCATGGTGAAGAAAAGACACTTCAATGGGAAATTAGGATGAGAAGCATGAGAACCTTGACTAGGGTTAGAGGTTTCAAATCACATTATAGGAATTTAATGATGCCAAAGCATTTGAGTTATTAGTAGTTTGTATAATAATATTTTTTCAGCCTTTAAGATGCCACAAACTCTTAATCCTTCTTTTAGCTCCTCCAATAATACAGTTTGATTCCACAGAAATAATACAATTGCCACTACCAGTACTGTCTATATTTAATTCTTCTGACCTCACTGTCTACATTTGTTCAAGATCACCACAGGTTTTCTATTATGGATAGAAACACAAGCACTGCAGAAATGCTAACTTTTAAATATCAATTAGATTGTAAATTCTTGGTTTTTACCCTTGCTGATATACAGAGGTGTTTTGTTTTTGTTTTAAAATTCTTCTTTCTTTTCATGGAAAGCCATTATACACTTTTAACATAACTGGATGTGAATGATTTCTGCTCAACCCTTATTATTTCCTGATGGGGAATCTAGGAGAATAGGTCTTGAATAAGTGGACAAAGCTTCTGCAGCTGCAAGTGTGTACAATGTAAAATTCTTCTCAAATGTTTTGAATGTATGGTTAATACGAGGCTTGAAATGAAGAATTTCCCAGTTCTAATCTCACACTTGCACTCACTAAACTACACCACTTTAAGATAACAACAATGTTTAGTTAATGTCTGCCAGTGATAATTATTCCCAGAATCTCTGTGCAGTCTCCAGGTTTTATTAATCTAATTTTATCTCCAAACTCATTTAATTTATCTTGTTACATTAATTGTTTTGTGTTACTATCCAAGACCTTTGCAACAGTATGTGTACAGGGTCTTTTAATCTGATATCTCCTGAGAATAGAGCTGAAGTCCAGAGTGCTTCAACCCAGGAGGTGCTGAAACAGTGTCACAGAAGGTGGCAAGTGAGAGTGCAGTGGCAAAGGGTCATCGTGGACATGACTGGTTCCACCAGGCCTAATTGTTTTTGCTGCAACATCCTCTCTTCTTCATTTAAAAATTTAATATTTATAGTTGGTGTGGTTGGGCTGTAATACAGGAATGGGATGCTACTATTGGCACTCCAGATGTTTTTGAACTTCAATTCCTAGAAGCTCTGTTCAGCTGGAGTGCTGACTTGGGCTTCTGGTAGTTGAAGTTCAAGAACCCCTGGAGTACCAAAGTTTGCCATCACTGCTATAGAGGCTGGAGTCTTACTATGAGAAAGTGTACAAAACAACAGAAGCCCGAAAGAGCTACAACAAGCCTGACACTGACCTTTACACCGCAATGTACTCTGGACTCTGCTTAACTGAAGGTACACCCAAACCCAAAGATCACTCTCATGTGTCAAGATCTTTAAAATGTAGCCCATGCACCTTGTAAACTTAGCTGGCTTAACCAGGTTGTATCCGATTTCACTCAGGTAGTCCGTTGGGGTAGGAACAGCAGCACAAGGACTGAGGTATGTTTTTGTTGTAGTGCCAAAAGAGGCCTGAGCCAATGGGAATTAAAACTGCCTTAGCCAAGAAGCCTCTAAGGAGCAGTTCCTTCATTGGGCTGGAGCACAAGGAGATGCTGGAAACAACCAGAAGTGGTTGTTCTGTGCTTGTCCGGTGATTGTTGAGGAGTACAGTATTAGCAATAAGTGTAATCTCAAAGAAATATTTTGATTCCCACCCCCACCTCCAACTTTTATAGTCTTTGACTGTCATCTTAGAACCATGATGGCGAACCTTGGCACTCCAGGTATTCTTGGCACTCCAGGTATTTTTGCTGATCAAGGCTTCTAGGAATTGAAGTTCCAGAACACCTGGAATGCCAAGGTTAATCATCATTGTCTTAGAGCGATGGGGATAAAGATTGGTTATTACTGCAAGTTAAACTCCAGAGTCTCTTAGGCTACTAACATGCTTCCAAAACAAAAAAATTGATGATGTCACAAAGGGGCAACAGACGTGTCTTTCTCTGGGTCAGCATTTGTTTAAAAATACCTACATGGAACATAGTTTACATCAGTTTGTTAATAATGGTATAAACAAAAAAGTGTCTCAATAGCAAAATTTGACCATTGGAGGGAGGTATTATGGATGCTGCTTTATCCGGTTTCACTTTTAGAATAGGTATGTTATTTGTTTCAGTTTGCATCCTAAATAAATGTGTTTAGCAGCTTGTTGTCATGATGGTACCGTGACTTTGGAGATTTTCAAAATGTGAAGCCTGTGCATGCTCTCAGTATTTCTTATATCTTTGTTTTTGTTTTGTTTTGGGGTTGCGGGGAGCATTAACAAACACAGGGGTTTTTCTATTTCATTCAATCAGGAAATCATGCTACTGAATATTTTGCAATTAAAGTAAAACCTTATGGCCAGCATTTGTTCTAAATACCTGTTTCCAACCCTACAAACTCATCAATTTAAAATTACTCAGCTCCAATACTAGACCTATTTATACATAGTTACACTGCTTAGTTTAAAGTAAATTTCTCTTTCTTCATGGGTCCTGAAGCCAGAGTGATTTAGACATCAATTCAGAATATGATCATTTTAATCATTACTCCCAGATGAAAAAAATGGGTTTTATTATTAGGAACTAAAAATAAAGGCATTGGGTTTGATTCCAAGAATATTGAATTTTGTCCTTACTAAAATCAATAGTGTTAATGGTTAGAGTGATATTCTTGGGAAAGGAGGCCCATATTCAAATCTCTGCTTGGTCACAAAAGTTCAGTTGGCATCCTTGGACCAGTCAGCACTTTTCAGTGAACAGGATTGATCTTTGAATAAAATAGAGAAAGGAGGACCACATAGAACAGCCATGTACTTTCCAATGCAAGTCGTCGTCGTCATCATCATCATCATCCCTACATGCCACATTTTGTCACATACATGTACTTCTGGTTGTATTTTTTATCAAGTAGCTCTTAACCTTTAACCTTTTCCTGAGGACAAATATTCAAAAATGTTTTAGAAAAATACTTTCTCTCCCTCCCTCCCTCCCTCCCTCTCTCTCTCTCTCTCTCACACACACACACATACACACACACACAAAACATTGTGGCACCTCCCCTCCAAAAAAAAGCCATCTTCATTAGCTGCTATTACCTTTCACTGCTACAGGATATATTGTAGTGGGAATGAGATTCAAGAGACATCTTGAACATTTACTTTTCGGACTGCACTATGCAAAATCCCTCATATATAATGACCACTGACCATGTTAGCTGAGGAATTCTGGGAGTTACTGGCCCATATCCTGTTGCTTTGTGTAGTAAATCATACTAAAGTAAACCTAGTGAACCAATGGATATTTAGTGAGTCAGGTCCTCTTCTTCTTCTGTGTCTAGGCCAGACATGAAAATGCCAAAACCACAAGTTCAACATCTCATTCTCCAAAAACACCACCCACCGTCTTCTAATGATCCTCTTTTCTTTTTCACAGAAGCCTATGGGAGATAAAATGGAACTTTATGTTCTATCATAGAATTGTAGAGCTGGCATGAAATTGAACTCTTGGCCAAAGTAGGTAATGTAAAATTTTGAAATTTTTTCTTTTCTTCTTTTTTTTTGGGGTGGGGGGTGGGGGGTGGGGAGGGTGGGAGGAGAGGGAACTATAGTTCTTATAATCCATCATGCAGCATTCATTTCTGTGGCCTCAAATAGATCTTGGGGACATAAATGGAGCCTCATTTGGGCATCCCCTGAGCAGAGTTCCTCCAGCAAAAATCCTTTCAACCCAGAAAGCACCTTTGTGTGCTTCTGATACATTTTTTTTAATTTAAAAAAAAACACTTTCTCTGGCCTTACCACTCCCTCTACACTATTTTGAGGCAGCTCTGCATAGGTTTCTTCAAATATCCCCACACCTGCAACATTGACCAAGAGTTTTTGGTTTATACATCCTGAGATCCTGTGAAAGTGTGGATGGCTTCACTCATGGGTTGTTTCAATGAAAAGCCTTGTTTCTTGGGAAACAATTAGCCAAACCAGTGGCTGCATGTTTTGCCTCCTACCTCCATTCTATGAAGGCTAGAGACAGACATCCTGATGCAGTAGATAGTTTATCAGAGTAGATTAGGAGACTTGGAAGCAAATCCCCATTGGTGGTGGAATTTTACTGGGGTGTATGCATACAACCGCTCCTTAAACATCCCATATATTTTGAAAATATTAGAATCACGATAAATCAGATGTGACATGACAGGCTGAAGACTTACTTTTTAAAAACCTGAAAGCTTAGATTAGGTTATCTGGCTGGCTAAACAGATGCTGAGTAAAATATCTAAAACCTAAGTCTTCTTCTTTTGTGTCCTGATCAAATCCTGGACTGCCAAAATGAAGCCACTTTCTTTGCTTTGTCTTTGCCCAAATGCAAGTCCCCATTGGTGCAATTCTCTGGCAGCAATTGGCAGACCAGCAAATGGGCTGGACTCTGTGTCTCTCCACATTCACACCGTGTGTTGTTGTCCACCAGCAATCCCTACTTGGGCATGTTGGTCTTGCATTTGGGGACTCCAGGTGACATAGTAAAATCCAGCCAAACGGGTCATGCAGCAACCATACTCTGGCTTCACATGCTGCCTTTACATATTGTTGCTGACATGGAGTTGTGACATAATTTTAAAATTTAATTTAATTTAATTTCCATCGAGCCGCAGTGCCTCCCCACCCCCTCCACCGGCGGGGGGGGGGGTTAAAAGGAGCCTCTCACAGCCCAAGAGGCTCAAAGGCGCCGCCGTCGAGCCGCAGCGCCTCCCCGCAGCGCCTCCCCGCAGTGCCTCCCCGCAGCGCCTCCCCGCAGCGCCTCCCCGCAGCGCCTCCACCGGTGGGGGGGTTTAAAAGGAGCCTCTCCCGGCCTGAGAGGCTTGAAGATGCCGCCGTCGAGCCGCAGCGCCTCCCCACCCCCTCCACCGGTTGGGGGGGGGGGTTAAAAGGAGCCTCTCATGGCCCAAGACCCTCGAAGATGCTGCTGCCACTACTGAGCCTCTGGCCCCACCGGCAGAGAAGCCCACCCAATGCTGGATGCCGGGGGGGCTTTCCATCTCCTCCGGTGTCCTCGGACACCCCTCCCCAACCCCCAGGTAGGACTTAAGGGCCGTAGAGGCGGCAGGACTCTTGATGCTGCCTCTGGCCTCACCGGTGGAGAAGTCTGCCCAGAGCCAGACGCCGGGGGCATTCCATCTCCCCCGGCGTCCTCAGACCCCACCCCCACCCCGACCCCCAGGGAGGTCATATTCATTGTTGTTTTCTCTTGCTGTAATTGAATTGTATATTTTGTGGTTTGAGTTTTTGTAACTGTACCTTTGGAGATGTGTTACTGTATTATTATTATGTATTTAGTGTCCGCCATGTAAACCGCCCTGAGTCGGGTTGCACCTGAGTGGGCGGTATATAAGCGCAACATAAGATGCTTGTCATAATATGGTTTTGTCATAAAACTATCTGCTGTTAAAATGATTATTAGAAAATGTCCACTGTCCAATTTTTTTTCAAGCTGTATTATTAGTGAAAGAGTGCAAGGAGGCATAAAAGGCAATCCGTGAATCAAGGGATACATCCATTTATTATCCTTCACATGCAGTCAGCTGATCTCTATGTTGTTAAACACAAACAAATAGACATGCTTTGGATGCTTTTCAGGTTTGATTTTCATGTATCTTCTTGTACCACTTTTTGACTTGAATATTAAGAACAAGAGTTGGAACCAGTAGCATGGAAAATGGCCTGAAGAGTAAAGCTTTAGTGAGGGAGTGTCATAGTCTTACAATATGCTTGTTTATCCCCATTCTGTTCCGGGGTCCATGGTTTCCCAGGGCAGCCACTAGTCAGGCAGGAAGTAGGAAGCAAGCCACTGTCCAGTTCACAGCAGGCTTTGTAAATTGTGACGAGGGGTATAAAAGAAACCCATAGCCTTGCCAATTCTCTAGATGAGACAATGGCTTAGTATTTTTGAGGTTCCTAACATACACCTGATATCTGTATTTTCAAATATTAAAATGCAAAATAGAATTGTTATCGCATTATAAAATCAAGAATTTATTTGTGTTTCCTCTTTATGGGAAATTGCTAATTTCTATGAAAGGAAAGATTAAGAACTGCTACTTACTGTCATTCTTATCTTCATTACCTGCAGGGATACTTAGCTTTAGTCATGAGCTCTAAGGAATTGGAATGTGTTTTTCCTATTTTGCATCATCTTATCCCTCTTCTTTTAAATCCTCTTGTTGTCATTTATCCTATTCCATAACTGCTTTACATTACAACATTCTTTTGGCTGCTTGTCCTTGCATGTCATCTACTTTTTTGAAAATTGAGTAGGTCAATGCCTTTTTCAGGGCTGCTGAAAATTCTTGGGGGGGGGGGGGAGATGTGTAGAATCTAGTTCTATTTGATTTAAACATCTATTTTCCATTTTTGTGGAATAAAGCTTGTTGCTGAAAGAATTGTGACTTGATACTATATTACATTTTTAAATTTTTATTTTACTTTATGAGAAATCCTATAATTACATTTTCCAAGATTTTTGAATATATATCTTTTTTGTGGCAAAGTTAAGCCAGGTCATTATAAGAGCATCAACACAAACTTCCACGAAAAAGGTGTGTATGTACAGGTGAAACTCGGAAAATTAGAATATCGTGCAAATGTTCATTCAGTTCAGTAATGCAACTTAAAAGGTGAAACAAATATATGAGATAGACTCATTGCATGCAAAGTGAAATAGTTCAAGCCTTACTTTGTTATAATATTGATGCTTATGGCTTACAGTTTATGAAAACCCCAACCCCCAATCTCATGTGTACCCCATAATCATCACATCATCTCATGTACGCTGTATGCCATGATCATCACAATTATAATGAATTAAGGCATGACATATCTCGCTTTGCATGTAGTGAGTCTATCTCATATATTTGTTTCACCTTTTAAGTGAAATGAATGGACATTTGCATGATATTCTAATTTTCTGAGTTTCACCTGTATGTGTCTGTTCCCCCCATAATGTATAATATAATGTATAATATCTTACGACTGCAGAGCTAGAGGGACCCTAAATATCTTCAGTCCAGTCTCTGTCAAGGAGGCACAGTTTGGCATTGAACTCCAACATCCATAGTCAGATACAGTGGTACCTTCCTTAAAGATTATATTCTTTAATGCGTTCCACAGTATTGCTCTTTAAGTGAATTTGCTCTTTAAGCGAAACACCATTGTAAGTGACCAATTGTGACTTCTGGCGGGTGTGATTGTAAACCCTAATTTAGTTGTTAGGTGAGTTTTTGGTCGGTTTTAGTTGTTAAGTGAGGTGACCATTCAGAGAAAATTCTGCTCTTTAAGTGAGTTAGTATGTAAATGAGGCACTCTCATACCTGTCAAGTTTTGGACATGAAAATAAGGGAAATTTTAGGCCACAGCCTTCTCTCCCAGGCCATGCCCCCTCCTCCCCAAAATCTAGGCACATCCAAGAGCCTAGGAGGAGCCACAGAGGAGTGTTGGGCTCCCTTGGTGGAGGAAGAACCACCCCATAGGCATGACTGCACTGCTTCCCCTCACAGGGAAAAAGGGCAGCCAGCAAGCCAGGCTTACTGTAATAATTCTATTTTAAATTTCCTCTTATTTTCTCCCTATTCGACTGCATTTCATATTATGGTGATTTTTCATGGAACTGTTTTTTACACTTTAATCAGTTAATTGTCTACTGTCTTAGCATTTTGTGCCTCAATTTCATTTTTTAAAAACTCTGTATTTAAGAGAAAACCATGGAAGTGTGTTGTTTATATTGTATGCAAATATACTTGAAGCCCTCTCTATCCTGGGAAAGAGGGTGTTAAAGGGAAGTCAATGAGCCAATCGGCTTCAAGTATATTTGCATACAGCATAAACTGGAGACTTCCATGGTTTTCTCTTAAACACAGAGTTTTAAAAAATGAAATTGAGACACAAAATGCTAAGACAGTAGACAATTAACTGATTAAAGTATAAAAAACAGTTCCATGTAAAATCACCATAATATAAAATGCAGTCGAATAGGGGGAAATTTAAAATAGAATTATTACACTAAGCTTGGCTTGCTGGCTGCCTTTTTCCCCATGAGGAGAAGCAGTCATGCCTATAGGGTGGTTCTTCCCCCACCAGGGGGAGCCCAACACTCCTCTGCTCCTGTATGAGCTACACACCTCATGAATAAAGATATAACACAATAATATATGGGAGATTTACATGGCCATGATTTGTTTTTAAAAATATGGGAAATTATAAATTAAAAAAATGTGATGGTGGGAAGAAGGGCTCTAAATTATGGGGTTTTCTGGGCAAAACGGGATACTTAACACCTATAGGTACTCTTTATACGAGGTTTTACTGTGTCTAAAAACCACTGAGCTATAGAAACAAAGGTACAGTTAACAGTACAGCTCATAAGTTTATTACCAAATGTAAGACCCATTTTAACTCAAGTACTTAAGATTGGGGTATAAATCACATTACAGAATGATGGGCAAAACAAATGTCTTAATTTTTTCTGTGCTGAAATATAAGTTACTATTGTGTATACCAACTGCCAGAAGCATTTATTCTTGGAATAACATTTGAGGTTTTTCTCCAAGTATGTCCTTTAAGAGTGGCTTGGAGGTAGAGAATTTGTTTGGAAGTTCACATCTCCCCAGTGGACCCCCCAGGAATCCAATCCTGTCATCTTTCTAGCATTAGAATAAGATATTTCTTGACTTACATTTGATAAGATAGTATTTGTCAGTTTTTACATATTGGCCTTAGGCTAAGTCATTATTCCTATAATTCCTTCTTGAAAAAAATGTGTTATACTTAATTATATTTCTGTAGATTTAAATGTGTATATTCCAATTGTAATGTGTCTCTAATTTTTTTAAAGGATAGCCAAGAAATAAATAAACAATAAAGGCAATATTGTAATATTAACTATGGTGGCAGCCTTTGCTTCTTTTTCTTTGGGTGTTTAATAATCTTCAAGAAATTGCACATTATTAAAGTCACGAATTAAGTTTAATTGCAAGTGTGTTATTTACAGTACCAGTGAATGGATTTCTAGATTTTGAGAGCTGAAAACAGATTGTTGTTATTCAAGAAGAAAAAACATAATAAAGTTTTTCAAGTGGAAATTGCGTATCAATGAAGGTAATGATCAAGAGTGGCTCAAACTTTACTGCCACTTGTAGCAGGAAGTGCCACCCAATTAAGCCACAGGAGGGGGACATTTAATTTAAGCTGATTATGAGTGATTCAGTTTTCCTGGAGTTTGTTTTACTGCCTTAATAATAGTTGGACTTAATTGAGATCATAACAATTGCTCACATTGGGTTTGCAGGCTTGATTGGCATTTTACTGTCCATATTAGTGATGTGATTGCCATTCCAATCGAATCCACAGCCCTCACACTTTCCATTTTGCAATCTCACTCCACCTCTGTTGGTGTGTGTGTGTGTGTGTGTGTGTGTGTGTGTGTGTGAAAGAGAGAGAGAGATCCACCACATTACCCCTTGTTTTGAAGGCTTGTAGAGTGTTCTGGAAATGTTGCCAGCATTCCAAACACATCAGAGGAATAGTGCTCATTTCCTTTCATCTTGATTATTCTTTTCTTTTTTCTTTAACTCTATTTTAATTTTTCCCCCCTGCAGAAGTGCTATCCAGTCTGGCCAGGTTACCCTGCTATGGTAATAGAATAGACCAGGGGTTCACAACCTAAGGCTCATGGACTGGATCCATCCCATTGCACCATTTCATGTGGCCCACCACCACATGAAGCTTTGAAGCTGTTGGGACAAAATGGCCAACCCCATCATGCAGGCAGGGCAAAATGGCCATCTGGCCCTCGAAGCTGACTAAGAGGGCATGACCCATCCCCCCAGATTGAAAAGCTTGGGAATTCCTAGAATAGACCATACTACCAGTGACTCAACGCCGAGTGTGAGGCAGCGGTTAACTAACCTGACACCCCTGAAGACTAACAGCCTTGGGTACCAAAGTCCACAGGGAAGGATGATGGTCTCCAAGTGGATTAAATCCCACTTGGATCCATCTTGATGAAGGTCAGCAGCTTCATCAATACTGGCCTGGGACTGAGGAGGACTTTGAGTGCCAAAAGAGCTCAGGACAGAAAGTGACTCGCAGAATTGGATCAGTGGTATGGGTGTCATGCTGCGATGTGGAAGGCAGATGAAAGGCCACTGCATTATATGCTCAGGACAGTCTTCATGGCTGATCACCATGATAATCACCTATATTTGTATTCGGATATGGCAAAAGAAGACGAGGAAAGAAGAAGTGCTATAGTGCTATTGCAGAGAACTGAATCATTGCTCTAATAGAAAGGTCCAACCCTTGTATAATTTCTGTTTTGTTCTACATTTCATCTTACACCATTGTTACTCCTTTCATGAATCTGTCCAGCACTCTTCCCTACTCTCTTTTATGGAGGTTATTTGGGGAATAGGCAGGAGATAAATAGGATAGAATGAAAACCTAGCAATAAAGTGACAAGATGATATATCACTAATATCTGCTATGCAACCATGAAAATGTGGAAAAATGATCAGGGAGAAGGAAGAACACAGGAGCATGAGACCCTGAACAACATACCCACCTGCTTACATCTCTGAAGCACCACCTAAAGATATGCCCCAACATATTTTTCAATGTATCCACACAGAAATAAAAATACCTTTCTAATCCTTCCAGTGTGAAAAATTAGAAGCCCTCCATCATCACAGAAAACACACACTTTGGAATTGACAATCCATGAAACATATCCACAAGTGAAATCCACAAATAGATAGATTTGATTCTGCATTTCTGCCATGCAGGCAGAAAAAGATAATTCAAATTTTCCCATTTTATAAGCATAGCAAATCTTGTCATTTTTATGGTGTAATAAAAACTATTAATAATAAGTTATTAAACCATCTAGTTATGGCAACCTTTCCCAATATTTTCTAGGTATAGAGTGCTCAGGTGTTTTATCATTTCCTCTTTCTGGAAGTGCTTTGGGACTGTGCAAGTTAACTTTTCGCCCACAGCCAGATACCTGGCTCACTGAGCTATTTAGCCATTGATTAAGCCACAGAAAGAGGATATTTAAAATACAGTGGAACTTTGGTTAAAAAATGGCATGGTTAACGTAAATTTTTTATGTTAACTGAGCCGTTTTTAAACCGAGGTTAAAATCACATAAAGGAAATCCATAGAAAATAGTGGCTCAGTTTATGGATTTTTTTCCGGAACAGAGTAATTGGTTTTCAATACATTACTATGGGAAATTGAATTCAATGCATCCCTATGGGAAATTCAGTTCAAGTAAATTTCACTGTTTTTGTTGTTCAGTCGCACAGTCAATTCCGACCCTTTGCGACCCCATGGACCATTTTCCTCCAGGCATCTCTATCCTCCACCATTCTCCTCAGCCCACCAAGCTCTGTGCCCATTGTGTCCACAATACCATCTATCCATCTCATCTTTGGACGCCCCCTTCTTCTCTTGCCCTCCACCTTTCCCAGCATCAAGGCCTTCTCAAGTGAGTCCTCCCTTCTCATTTGATGTCCAAAGTACTTTAGCTTCATCTTCACTATTTGTCCCTCCAATGAACAGTCAGGATTGATTTCTTCCAGTATTGACCTATTTGTTCTCTTTGCTGTCCAAGGGACTCTCAGGACTCTCCTCCAACACCACATCTCAAAGGCATCTATTCTTCTGCGCTCAGCCTTCCTAATGGTCCAGCTCTCACACACATACATTACCACTGGGAATACCATTGCTTTGACTATGCGAATTTTTGCATTCAAGGTGATGTCTCGACTTTTCACTATATTCCCCAGGTTTCTCATCGCTTGTCTCCCCATAATCAGTCGTCTTTTTATTTCATGGCTACAGTCACCATCTGCAGTGATCTTAGATCCCAGGAAAGTAAAATCTGTCACTGCTTCTACTTCTTCCCCATCTATTTTCCAGGGACTGATTGGACCTGTTGCCATTATCTTGGTTTTCTTGATATTAAGTTTCAAGCCATCTTTTGCACGCTCCTCCTTCAATCCAATCAGGAGGTTCTTTAGGTCTTCCTCACTTTTTGCCATTAGGGTGGTGTTGTCTGCATATCTCAAATTGTTGATGTTTCTCCCAGCAATTTTGATCCCATATTGTGATTCCTCCCTCCCTGCATTGCGCATTATGTGCTCTGTGTATAGATTGAATAAGCAGGGTGATAAAATGCAGCCTTGTCTTACTCCTTTTCCTATTCCAAACTATTCTGTCATTCCGTGTTCTGTCCTAAAAGTTGCTTCTTGGTTCGTGTACAGATTTCTCAGGAGGCATATGAGGTGCTCTGGTATTCCCATCTCTTTAATTACTTGGCACATCTTGTTGTAGTCCACACAGTCAAAAACCTTGTTTTAGTCAATAATACAAATGGACGCGCGGCGCCAAAATGGCCGCCGCGCACTTTGCTGGCCCCGCCCCTGAGGCGCGGGGACAGCGATAAGGCAGGGGTGTGTGGCTGGCCGCCCTTTATAAGGGGCGGCTCAGCCAACGGTACCCCTCCTTTCAATTTGGCTGGCCCCGGGTGTGCTTGCTGCCACTTCGCCAGCCTTCCTCCGTCAGCTTGCCTTGCCCGGGCACAGGCCCGACGAGCCGTGCGGTTTTTTTCCCAGCAGCTTCCAGCCGCACGCGACCAACCCAAGCCGGCTGGCTTGGGGAACCTCCTCCTCCTCCGCCACCGCACCGGTTTGCGGCGCGGTCGGCCTTTGGTGCCCAGCCTTGCCCGGGAGCGGGCTTTGCCGGGGTGTTCCCCCACCGCCGGTGGAGCTGCCCTTGCCTGGGAACATGCTCGGGCTCCCCCACCCGCTCTCACTTTGGGCGCCATGGCGCATAGGAAGAGGCCCCTACAAGGGGCCTGTACTGGTGCACGGCATGCACGCACTCCGGCTCAGCCCGCGCCTCCCTCCTCTCCAGGCCATCAGCCCGCATCGCCCCCTAGTCGCAGGCAGCGCTGGGCTGCGGGCCGGGCTGCCCAGGGTGGCTGCCTGCCTTCACCTCAGGGGGGCCCTGCAGCATCGGGAGCACCCCCTCCATTGGCTCCACCTGGCCCTGTTGTGGAGGCGGCACCCTCTCCTTCCGCCCCCATGGCGACTCCTCCGATGTCGGTGGAGGGCTGGTTCGCGGCCCTCGAGAGGGCTTTGGGTATCCCACTGGCGGCTGGGGCCCCGGGACCTGAGGCCACCCTGGGACCCCAGGACCTGGCTGGGTCCCCAGGACCTGCCAGCAGTGGAGCGGCGCCTGGCCAGGCTTGAGGCCACACTATTGTCCGGGCCGGCGACGGGTGTCATCTCAGTTGGCCCCCCAGCTGATCTGCGGGCACCCGGGCCTCCTGTTGTTGCTGGCGCTACTCTGGGGACAGGGGCAGCGAGCTCAACTGCGGTCGTGAGCTCCGACGCCCACTCCCGGTCGGAACCCCCGGTGGGGGCGGCTGGGGGGGTGCAGCCAGTGAGTATGCTGGTCAAGTGAGAACATCAAACACACTCCCTCTTGTTTTGCCGGTGGCCCCTCACCCGTTGCCCCTGCAGAACTAGGTTATGTGGCCCTGGCCATTGTCGCAACCTGCGGTACCTCCTGTGCAGGCGGCCCCACATATTATGGCAGGCCAGGGTGTGCAGGGCTTTTGGCGTGCACCTTATCCCCCGCCCCCGCAGGGTGCGCACGTGGCCGGTTTCTCGCTACCTTACCCCACATGGCCTTACGGCCCCCCTACTAATCCCGGGTATCACTCTGTCCACTCCTCGGCTTTGCCGTCTGCGGGGTTGATCCTTCCCTTGGGTGACCATCTCCTCCCGGCGACCAGGGATAAAATCTGGCGCAAGGAGTATGTGGATCTTTTCAGCCTCCTCAACAGGGAGCCTACCCGCGATGAGAAGGACAAGGAGGATGAGAAGGACAAGGAGCTGGCCCACCGTAGGAAGCCCCCATGTACCTGGGCCAATTGGCTCCCAGCGTACTTGATTTACGCGGTCGTCTCCCTGAGGGTGCGGCCCGACTTAGCGATTCCCCTTTTCCAGTACCTCGACATCATCTATCGAGCGTACGTTGACTTCTCCGGCACCGCGTGGCTAGCGTACGATGAGGAATTTCGTATGTGCGCTGCCTTACACCCGGAGATGTATTGGGATGAACCCAACCAGCTCCTGTGGCTGTACTATATGACGCCCTCCCGCCCTGCCACAGGTGATCACTTCCATTCAGGTCACGCCGTACAACGGCCTGGCCTTGCACTGTTTCCCCACCAGACGGCAGGGCAGGGGGTTCCAGCCCGTCTGGTGTGCTGGTGGTACTCCTCCGCGGCAGGGTGTTCCAGGCGCAACTGTAGGTACCTGCATGAGTGTCCCAACTGCTCTGGCCCTCACCCGGCCTCCACCTGCCCACAACCCGGGAGAACCCAGGCCAGGGGCAGGGGCTCTCAGGGCACCCCCCGGCCCAGTAGTGAGCCGGGTCTGCCTCCAAAAGGCCCCCTCCCCAATTAAGTTAGCGATTCTGGAACAATGGTTACGGGTTTACCCTAGGCATTCTGATGCGGAGTATATCCGCGTGGGTTTCCCTGAGGGTTTTCGGATCCCTTTTGTTGGCCCCCATTCACCCCAGGACGCCCCTAACTTGTTATCTCTCCGCGGCAGGGAAGAGGTGGCTAGGGAGCAGATTCTCAAGGAAGTCGAAGGGGGTAGAGTAGCTGGACCTTTTGACGAGCCCCCTTTTCCTAATTTGAAGGTTTCCCCCCTTGGTCTAGTCCCAAAGAAAGTGCCAGGTGAATTTAGGTTGATTCACCATTTGTCGTTTCCTGCCGGCACGTCTGTCAACGATGCGATACCAGATGAACTCTGTTCAGTCCGCTATACTTCGTTTGACCAGGCACTTACTATTGTTCGGGTGTGCGGGCCAGGGGCGCTCTTGGCCAAATGTGACATCAAGTCGGCCTTCCACCTCCTTCCCGTTCACCCGGCCGACTTTGAGTTGCTGGGTTTCCGCTTTCAAGGCAGATATTTTGTCAACAAGGCCATGCCGTTTGGGTGCTCTGTTTCTTGCTCGGCCTTTGAGAATTTCAGTTCATTCCTTCATTGGGGGGCGGCTTCGGTCGCCCACTACCTGGACGATTTTCTTTTCGGTGCCCCAGCGGGCTCCGACAAATGTGTACGCCTCCTTTCCACTTTCCAGGTTCTTATGGCTGAATTGGGTTCCCTTTGGCTCCTGAGAAGACCGAGGGCCCAGCCACCACTTTGGTTTTTCTGGGGATCGAGATTCATACCGTAGCCCAGACCTCCAGGTTGCCCCCTCATAAAATAACCCGGATTTCGGGTGCCATTCTGTCCCTATTGGCTCAGCGTAAGGCGTCCCTCAGGGAACTGCAGGTGCTCCATGGTTACCTTAATTTTGCTTGCAGGGTGGTGGCTCCTGGCAGGGCCTTCGCCAGGCGCCTGTGTGATGCCATGGCGGGGTTAACCAGGAAGCACCATCATGTCTGCCTGACCTAGGGCATCAAGGATGGTCTGGCTGGGTTTCTTTCTGACTTTAATGGGACCTCTTTTTGGCGTGACGAGCGCACGGTGACTCCCGCGTTCCAGGTGCAGTCGGATGCATCCGGGGCCTTTGGCTATGGGATGGACTTCAATGGCCACTGGGCGTATGGCAAATGGCTGGAGTCGTGGTATGATTCCAGCGTGCTTCGGGACCTCACTTTTCTTGAATTTTTCCCCATTTTAGGTGCCCTTCTCCTCTGGGGTGAGGCTTGGTCCAACTCAGTTGTGCATTTTTGGTGCGACAATGCCGC
This sequence comes from Bradypodion pumilum, assembly GCA_035047305.1. NCBI lineage: Eukaryota > Metazoa > Chordata > Lepidosauria > Squamata > Chamaeleonidae > Bradypodion > Bradypodion pumilum. The sequence goes on from JAWDJD010000002.1 coordinate 380,306,724, forward strand.
TGTGGTCCATATTGTCAACGCACAGACTTCCTGGTCCCCTAGGGTTATGGGCATGGTGCACCATTTTGTTTTGTGCGCTCTTCGCCGCAATATTTTGTTTCGAGCCAGACACGTCCCGGGTATCAATAATGATATTGCTGACACTTTGTCTCGCTTACAGATTGACCGCTTCCAGGCACTGGCACCAGAGGCCGATGAGCTGCCTGTACCACTCCCTGCAGTGATGTGGAGTTTTGGCGTGTAGAGGTGAACTGCGCCATAGGACTTTCTTTAGCTCCTGGCACCCGCAGGGCCTATGTGCGTGCCCTCCTTGCGTTTGAAGAGTTCTGCCGAGCGGCTGGCCTCCCTATGGATTGGCCTGCTCCTGTTGACCACTTACTCCAATTTATGGTGGTTTTGCATGGTTGGGGTTCGGCTCCACGGATGATTGCTGGCCGCCTGGCCGCCTTGGCTTTCCATGCGAAGGTCAACGGCTTCCCCGATACTACAACTGATTGTAGGGTGCGTAGAGTGCTCGAGGGTTGGACGCAGGAACGCGGCCCTCTCCAGGACACGCGCAGACCCATTTCTCCTTCGATACTCCAGCAGATGTCAGAGGTTTGGCACCAGGTTTGCAGGGATCCTTACCAAGGGCTCCTTTTCCACTCTGCTACCATGCTCGCCTTTTTCGCGGCCCTCTGGGTCAGTGAGCTGGTGATGGGGTCGGCGGGGGATTCTTCTCATAGAGCACTTGAGTTGGATGATGTTAGGGTTGCCGCTGACAGGCTTCACATCACTATTCGCTTCTTCAAGACTGACCAGGTGGGCAGGGGCAGCGTGGTTACTCTGCTCCGGTGTGGGGATTTGGCTATTTGTCCAGTGGCAGCGCTTACCACCTTTTTGGCCGTTTGCTGCCTGGCCCAGGGTCCCCTATTCCAACACTGCAATGGTTCCCCGCTCACCAGGTTCCAGTTTTGGAAGGTCATAGGCTGGGCGCTAGCCAGGTTGGGGCTGGCCAGTGTACACTTTGGGACCCACTCCTTTCGCATCGGGGTGGCTTCTACTGCTGCAGTACAGGGTTACCCGGCGGCTGACATCCGCTCCTTGGGGTGCTGGGGTTCAGATCGTTTTAAGGTTCATGTGCGCCCTCTCCAGCAGTACTTCCTCGCTCGTTCCCCCCTTTTTTCTTTTCTTTTGTTTCAGGCATCGAGCGTCTCCGTGCACCAATGAGGGTTTGGATCATCGGGCACAGTTATGTGTACTGGGCCGCCCGTCACGCGGCTTCCACTTTGTGGGGTCCTCACCTCGGTGTCGGTGCCGTTGCCTCGCTCTGTTGGTTCGGCTACAGGGGAATGCATTGGAGTCATCTGTTGCTGCTGGTCAGGTCTATGATGGGTCAATGCCCCCCGGAGGTCCTGGTTTTACACCTGGGTGGCAACGATTTGGCTCAAGTACCTTGTCTCCGCCTGATTTGTGACATTCGCAGGGACTTGGCGTTGCTGGCTCAGTCTTGGCCGGGTGTCCGTATTATGTGGTCCCAAATGGTCCCACGGATTTCCTATAGGGGTGGGGTGAATGCCTCTGCCGTGGACCGAGCCCGTAGGTCAGTGAACCGGGCTGTGGCACGCTTCCTTTATGCGCACATGATGGGATCCATGGTTCCCCACCCCCTGATACGCAGGCAGGATGAGCGCCTATACAGGAGTGACGGGGTGCACCTGTCGAGCCAAGGCCTTGATCTCTTCCTGGCAGCACTGCAAATGGGCCTGTTGACCGCATGTGCGGTCGGGCCGGGGTGTTGAGTCGCTTACTCCACGCCGGAGTGTGGCCGTGTGCTGGTTTTGGTTAGGGCGTCGAGTCGCTTACTCCGCTCTGGGTGTGGTTGTGTGTTGTTTGGTGGGGGGCCGGGAGTCGCTTACTCCTCCCCGTGTGGCGGATAGCACTGGTAAGGGGCAACTGCATTAGTAATTAATAAGGCAAGGCAATTGGCTGGCCATAGGGAGGACAAGGTTAACCAGATTTGTATGGCCAGTCAACTTGCTGGGGATAAGTTACAGCTGAAAGGGGTCAATGACATGCTGATGAGGAAGCATGTTGTTGACGGAAGCTTACACCCAGTTGCCGCTGCAACAGGTGCTTTTAGTTAGTGTTTTAGTTATAATTTTAATTTGCCCCTTGCCATTGCTATTTTGGCCCGTTTGAGCCTTAACCATTGTTAAGGTAGGCCTATTTGATTATCAATAAAAGTGGCCCGATTTTTCATCCATAAATTATGTGTCCGCATCGTTATTGGGGTGTGGGTACAGCAATGGATGTGTGGCGCCAAAATGGCAGCCGCACACTTTGCTGCCCCTGCCCCTGAGGCGCAGGCACAGCGACAAGACAGGGGGCGTGGCTGGCCGCCCTTTATAAGGGGCAGCTCAGCCAACGGTCCCCCTCCTTCCAATTTGGCTGGCCCCAGGCGCGCTTGCCCACCACTCCCTCCCTTAGGACACAGTGTGACTCGTTTGGTCGCTTCGGGGCCGAGTGGGAATTTTTGGCGGGGACCTGATTGGTTCTCGTTTTTTCGCCCACTCCACACTGTCTGCTGACGGGTGACTTACAGGGTGTTTCTTGTGACGCCTTTGGTCACTTGGCGATAGCACTGGTAAGGGGCAACTGCATTAGTAATTAATAAGGCAAGGCAATTGGCTGGCCATAGGGAGGACAAGATTAACCAGATTTGTATGGCCAGTCAACTTGCTGGGGATAAGTTACAGCTGAAAGGGGTCAACGACATGCTGATGAGGAAGCATGTTGTTGATGGAAGCTTACACCCAGTTGCCGCTGCAACAGGTGCTTTTAGTTAGTGTTTTAGTTATAATTTTAATTTGCCCCTTGCCAGTGCTATTTTGGCCCATTTGAGCCTTAACCATTGTTAAGGTAGGCCTATTTGATTATCAATAAAAGTGGCCCAATTTTTCATCCATAAATTATGTGTCCGCGTCGTTATTGGGGTGTGGGTACAGCAAAGTAGACTTGTTTCTGGTATTCTTTTGTTTTCTCCATGATCCAACGTATGTTGGCAATGTGGTCTCTAGTCCCCCTGCCTCTTCTGAAACCGGCCTGCACCTCTGGTAGTTCTCTCTCCACATGTTGTTGAAGTCTATCCTGTATTATCTTGAGCATCACCTTGCTGGCATGTGGGATGAGTGCAATTGTTCGGTAATTTGAGCATTCTTTGGCATTGCCTTTTTTGGGGATTGCGAGGTTTTACTGTAGTAGTATACTTTACTTATTTATGCTTTCTATGGTAACATGTACAGCACTCAAAATGACTTTTTTGTGTTTAGCAGTGTTTATTAGAACAACATATAAAAGGTAGAAGAAACATCAACAATTATAGGTGAAAGTGGTGGCCAAAACAGATGTAATAATTAGTCTTAAATCCACATTACGCAGATGTTAAGACTTTAGTGAGACTTATCTGCAAGTGAAATCCAGTGGAATTTATTCCTAAATTGACATGTATAGAATTGCTCTGTTAAAGACCTTATTTTAAGAAATGATCATGAAAATATATTCTGAAAATGGAAATGGAAAGATGCTGGGTAAAACAACAAAATAAAATCTTGAGCAGTCATATAAGCAGAAACAAAACTGAACCAACTGGCATTATCAAATGCACAGAAATCAGTTTTCTTGGGGCTTCTTTAGAGATCAAAGGGTGAGTCATGAATGAACACTGAAGATACTTGAAAAATGGTTTTCACTGGATAATGCAAGCTTACAATGCAGCCAAGAAGTGTGTGTTGGGTTGATGTTGCTGAGACTCCCAGTATCTCACCCAGAACTCATACATACCCCAATTCAGTTTCTTTCTTGACATAAAGAGGCTGAGATGGAAGATCCTGTTTCTACCTGTCAACGGTCTTCTTTCTATTTTCCTTCAGATCAAGCTATTGTAGCAATCATGATGCAAGAGTGATCTCTTTCAGCAAAGCATAGAGCTGTAAGGTTATAGAACAGCAAGGTGTACAAGATGGTGTAGCACCTAGCAGAGCTCTAAGTCAAGTGATCACCATGCTTGGACAAAACCTGAAAGTGGCTTCTGTTCCCAGGCTCCCTTACAACGGAAAGTCCTAGAGGCTGAAGCTTAACAGTCCTTCATCTCTCCAGGGGCTCATGCAAGGCACACTGCTACAACTGGCCCCTTGCCTCCAGAGCACTGTGAAGTTCTTCCAAGATGACCATGCACCTCCAGCACTGGACCTGGGCTTGAGGCCACCATAGTTGGGTGGGGCTAAGGACTCAAGAAGTCTCAGTTTCTCCAGCTGTGTTTGGATCCAGAATCTTCTCGGTGGGCACCACTGGTTCTTCAGTCTCTGAATCTATTCTCAAATCACAAAAAGGCATCCCAAGAAGGCTGATGATTCAGGAATTCACTTGAATTCTGATTTTATGAGGCTTCACATCTAATGATGTAAAATAAATTGTATTATTGTAGCATAGTTACAGATAAGACAGCAGTAACAAAACAATCACCAAGATGTTTTGTTCCACATTCATGTCATTACTTAGTATGTGCTGGCCCATTTTTCTTCCATGACTATCTGGCATAAGTGTTTATACAAGATTCGGTTTCAGTTATGTTTAAAGTTTGTACTTGGTCCCTCAATTACTTCCACAGAATGAAATTCTCTTAATTTGAAATACACTATATTGTGGTTTGAGGCTTGTGATGGAAGTACTTGAGAAGTGGTGTTGGCAAGTTTGTATAGCAGGAGTACATCTTATGGAGGAGTCTTGTTTGGCAAATGGTTTGCATAAAGAGTGTTTTCTGAAGCTTAGAGCTATGATCCAAAGAGTATATACTAAGAGTTTTTTGTACACAATATGGTTCCCCCTTCCCCTTTTTAACCCCTGGCGCTAGCTCCTTGTTGTATGATGGAGTCTGCCTAAGAAGTTTCCTCTAATTGGTGTATAGCTAGGTGGCAGCTACATGAAATTGCATTCTGAAGTATTGGGCTCAGAGTCCAATATTTATGTTTTTTCCCTCTCAAAACCATCCCCATATATGTGTACTTTCTTTTATCTGGTTGGGAGTTTGATTACCCGCTGTGCTTCCTTAACAGGGGCTGGACTGGATAATCTATAGGGTCCCTTCCAGCATGAGCTACCTACTAATTCATAATCACATAATTGCAGAGCCAGGTGTTTGAATTCCCACCATACCTCCAGAAAGAGGGGTCAGCCAACATTATCAAGAGTGTGTAAGGCTGATGGAGGTGACATGCTTTTCCAAACTGTGAGGTTTTGGACAAACTACATGGTTCTGGAACATCACCATAAGGAGGGCTTGGTAAATTATGTTTGACTATTTTACATCTTTAAAAAATGGGGGGGGGGTTGTGGTGAATCAGAACACATTGATGGCAGATAAGTTATTAATATAATCCAGAAGGAAAGGATAATGACAAAAACTGTTGTTTATACTGATCATCTATGCAGATGATAACTATTCTGAACCCAACTATTCTGAATCTTGGAGGCAGTGTTGTAGAGCTAACTGTGCCAACAGTACTTGATTTCCAACAATCTGTTCTGGTCAAATTGGCCTCTAGTCAAACTGATTTTGCAGGTGTTTATAACAATTTTGCAGGTGTTTATAATGGCAGAACTGTTTCTCACAAGTATGACAAGCATTGCTGCTATAGAAGGCATAGGGAGAGAGAGCCCATATGCTGCTGCTTGAAGGACTGCATCCCACTCAATCTCCACTAAACTATGTGCAAGAACAGTTCAAACAAAGAAGTTTTCTGAAAAAAAGTAGAACGGAGAAGGCTTGCATTCTTTACCAGGCCTGTTTCCTTCAGAAAACATTCCAACACATTCCATTACAGAGACCAACATTATATGCACACTTCAATTAAAAAGAAACTCAGCCCTGCCAGTGGAGAGAATGCAAACGGTATGACATGGAGTGGCCACACAGCATTCTTAATTGGATGACATATCCACTCAGAGCCCATACAATAATCAACTCTCTACAATTACACACACACACACACACTGCTAATAGTATAATAATATTCAAGTGAAGTTTAGCAAAATAAACTGAGAAAGCGGAAAAAGAGACTGTCCTCAAATGCAAAAAAGGGCAATTTATACCAGTGACCCAAAAGTCTTTCTCTTCAGCCTACAGCTTTGCGAAATATTCAGTAGTATAACTGCAAAGAAATATACTGTATGTACCATGTGGTAGCCTCAAACTGAGTCCTCCCTAGTGCCTTGGTGACTGCATTGCTCATGAAAAAGCTTGAGCCATATTGGGGAATCCTGCTGTCACTTGTCTTTTCCTTTGGTGCCAGCAGCTCAGCTCTACTGTATTAATTTCAGTTTCCTCTCTCCTCAAGTCAAACTGCTGATCCTTTTTTAAACTCTTATGAATTCTGCACAGAGTACAAAGCCATTGCTTTGGTGTTGCTCTACTCTTGGGGCAGGATTGACTAGCAGCTCCTTGCTCTAACTAGCAGTTGCCCCAGAATCATACAAAGATAGTCCAAAGATAGTGCAAATCCCCAGTTTTGGTCTTATAGGCAGAAGGAAAAATCAGAAAAGTGATCAGAAAAAGAAAAGTAGTGGGAAAGATATTTCTGCTCTTCAGTACCCCCATCCCAGTCCATTAATTTTGAAGGGTTGTGCTTTTTATGACCTGTGTGTGTGTGTGTGTGTGTGTGTGAGAGAGAGAGAGAGAGAGAGAGAGAGAGAGTAAAGATGCATAACCTTACCTCAAATTAACAAGGGACCTTAAGTCAGCAGCCACCAATGCACAGAGAACAGGAAAAGCTATTATTACCTGGCACTTTGGAAGTTTGCTTTCTTCCTTTCTGAAATCATGTAGGAACCTGTGTTGTCTTAAACCCCTGGTAGCTAACCTTAGTGCTCCAGCTGCTCTTGGACTTCAATTAACAGAAGCCCAAGTCAGTACTCCTGCTGATCAGGGCTTCTGGAAATTGAAGTTCAAGAACATCTGGAGTGCTAAGGTTCGCCACCATTGTACTTAAACTAATCTTGTAGTCTTGCATCCTCAGTTAAAATTAATATCTATTTGCAATAGACATATAATTTCCAAATAAATTAGTTTTTACTTATTATTTTCAGCAAACAGGGGGTGTCTGCCCGTCCGACCAGAGCAGACCAGAGGGGTTCCCTGGTTGTGCCTTCAGCTAGAGGGGCTCTCCTCTCTAGCACACAAAGAAGGGCCTCCTCCGTGTCTGTACCAGCCCTCTGGAACCTCCTGCCAACAGAATTGAAGTTGCAGACAGAATTGCTGCCTTTCAGGAAAGGATTGAAAACCTGGCAGGCAGGGCAGGTATGGGGTCCTAATGGGAATGTGGCCCCAGCCTGTTGGCTTATTTCCAGCTAGAGTCCAACTGTCCCTCCTTTCTGTATTTTGTATTGCTGTATTCCTCCTCCTCCTATTCCTCCTATTCCCTTTTTAGCCTATTCCCTTTTTAGGTTTTTTTTAAATGGGGTGGGAGTAGGAGGGTGGGTTGTTGGGTGGGTTGTTGGGTGGGTTGTTGACTGCCCAGAAAATAGTCACAGAAAAACATTTTTTTTTAAAAAAAAAGGGTAACATTTGATGGAGCAATCAAAACAAAAGACAAGTTGTGAGAACTTACCAGCAACTTGATACTCTGTCAGATGAATGTATGCTTAGATGTGTATCACACATGTATCTTATTTCCTGCTGACTTCAGCTTTGTTCCAAACTGAGTACTGAAGATGTCTATAGGGGTAGGGTTCACAGTTGAAGTTTCTTGCTGATATGATGAAAGCAGTGATGTGCTGCAAAAATTTTTACTACCCCCACCATGGGTGTGGCTAACTGTGGGCATGGCTAACTCTGTGGGCCACACCCACTTGGTTTCCCTACACCATGGTCTGGGGTAAGGAGGTGGGCGTGGTCAGCCAAGTGGGCATAGCCTGGGGAAATTTCCGCTACTGGTGCCCGGGCACCTGTGGGCACCTGTAGCAGCTCAAAACTGGATGAAAGAGCTTCCTTGCACAGGACAAAGACCTTTGCAAAGATAGCATTACTTTCCAGGCTATAGCAAACTTTATAAGCAGTAATCACCATTTTGAACTGTGCCAGAAGAAACATAGGAAATCATCAGTTAAGTATATGCTCTTACTAGGGCAGGGACTACACTTTTCAGTGTTGGGATCAGGATAGCTTTTGCTGCTGCCACCACCCCCAGCAAAAATAACATCACCAATGGGCCAGTGCCAAGATACCTCTACAGATTTGGGTGGGCAGAAATGCACTTCTTGTCTGAGGGAAAGCACCAGCAACGCCATTTTGCCACATCAAGTCCCTGATGCCAGCTAGTTACAGAAACCTGGCATGGTTCAAACACAGTAGAAATGCACACTTTTTAAAACAGCACCAGATTTTGCATCCTTTCTGAAAGTGTAGTTGCAGACTAAAATGGATTGCTACAGTTTTTCCCTAGCTGTAACTTTCAGATAAGTTAACAAGGAAGGACAGCCTGAAGTGTGGATGTTGTGAACATTGACGCACATGAATTTTCTCCAGGAAACGATACAGATAGCAAACTAGGTGAAGCCGATAAAAGGCATTTCAGGCCACAGTTTATTTCTCAAAACAGAGTGGAAAAGTTGGGCTGATCTAGAAGCAATGTCATCATGTTACAATGCCTGCTCCTTCAGGCACAGTGCGATCCTGTCAAGAGCATGCAAGATCATCAAACCACCAACCATCAAAACTACTGCCTTATATGAATTTAGCCTGAGTTTCTTTTCCTTCTTTCCATCTTTTACAGCCTCTAGGCTCCAGAGGAAATTTGTTCCTGAACCTTTTAGGAGGAAAAAATACTTGGATATTTCCTTTGGAGAGCTTTTAGATACACAGCAGCCATCTATGTCATTAGTGCTTACAAAGCCAATTTTTTTGTCCCAGCAAACTAGAAAAGACCACAAAAGTATTCAGCATATTTATTTGCCTGTTTTAAATTTAGAATAGGACACACACATACAGTACCTGCCAGTACACATAATAAATCTCAATCTCTACAATCCCATTACCTCTCTTTACCATTTGCCATTATGTTCATCTCTCTTCATCTTCCTTTATTCCTTTCTCAGAAGGTTGTTTTAGTCTGTAGTCTGTGACAAGGAAATCAACACAGAGTCTTCCGGCACCTTAATGGCTAATTAGCATTATGTGACAAGCTTTTGTGGACTGCAGCTAGGGGTTAAAAACCTTCACATGCCCGTTCTTTGCATATAGACAAAATTAACTACAAAACCACAAAATTATCACCCTCACTCTACAAGAGATAAATATTTTTTGTGGTGCTCCTAACAAGGGGAAAAAATGATAAGAAGAAAAGCATATGTAGAACTGTGTAACTCTGAACAAAAAATAGTACTTAATGAAAATGACACAACTTTCACAAACTGATTGTGTCTGCAGCTTTGTTGTGAGGTCTTTAGAAAGATTAATCTATTTTCTAGAAGCAGGCAGTCCTTTTGTGTTTGCTGTTTGGGTGCACTTTGCCTCTTAGGGTGAAAGGACACGAGTTTTGTGGATAAAACATTTGCTGAAATTACAGAAACATTCACAAGAAAAAAAAAACCTTCACATCATCCTTCTCCAGCCCTCTTCACCCTCCTGGGATGAGGCTTAAAAATTCCTCCGCAAGTGCTTTGACACATCAAGGCAGCTTAAACTGACAAAAATGAAGAGTTTAATGGGTATTCTTTGCAGTGCTAACTACAGTACAGCTCACTTCTTTGGAGGTAGGTACACATACAACTTCAGATTCAAACTGTACCCCTTTCTTCCATCTTCAGATTCAGTCCTTCCTCATCTTCTTCTTGCTACATGGAGCAAATTTTGGTTTGAACACACATTATGGCATGGAACTCTTGATCTCACACCTTTTAAAAGCTGTCTTGCTCCTTTCTGGCTAGGTAAAGGTAAAGGTTTCCCTTGCTCGAAAGCCAGTCGTATCCGACTCTAGGGTTCAGTGCTCATCTCTGTTTCAAAGCCAAAGAGCCAACACTGTCTGCTTCTGCAGACATTTCCGTGGTCATGTGGCAGGCATGACTAGACACCGGCGTGCACGGAACGCTGTTCACCTTCCCACCGAAGTGGTCCCTATTTATCTACTTGCAATTTCTTGCTTTCGAACTACTAGGTTGGCAGGAGCTGGGAGAAAGATGGGAGCTCATTCCATCCTGCAGTACTTGGGAATTGAACTGCTGACCTTCTGCCTCCCAGTCAGCGTCTTAGCCACTTGAGCCACCGCAGTCCATCTTTTCTGGCTAGGACTACGGTTTACTGAGCACTTCTAATCATCTCATTTGGCAGCAAATGCAGATTGTTAGTTTATACCCCCAAAAATAGTAATGGGCAGTTACCAGAGATGACAACCCTGAAGTGTATTTTGTGAGTTGTGGCATTTTAAAGGGCAAGGAAAAGGCAGGATTTCCCACATCCTCATAGCAGCTAAAAGCTTCTCCTTTTTTAAGGTAGGAAAACAACCTGAATGAAGGAAAAGAAATAGTGCCTGTGCTGTAATGAAAGCCCAAACCACATGGAGTTGATCCTAGCTGATCCTTGGGTGGGGGACATTCTCCAGCTCTCCTCAAAAGCCCTAAACTGTACCAATATATTTATGCTGGGATTCAAACATCTCACTTCTAACAGAACCTTTTCTCATAAGGATCTGAAAGCAATGGTACTAACAAAGAGAAAACACATTCAAGGCAATTTAATCCATTAAGGCTAAAACTTAAAACTGATGCTTAAAACTTTTAACAAAATTTCTTAATAGAAAAATAACCTGGAGAGTCACCATGCTAAGTAGCTGCATTGCTACTTGTCTATGACACTTATTATTTAACAAAAAAAGAGAGAGGAAAGTCACTGTAGGCCACTGAATGATGGCTGTAGTAAAAGTTGGAGAATCAGACAAAGAGTGTCAATAATTGAATGAGGGGCGGGGGCAAACTGGAGTGATACAAAAACCATTGTGGACTCTTGTCATGAGAGAGAGAAAAACAGGTGTACTCTGGTAGGAGAACTGACAAGACACGTCAACAAAGATAAGCCATTACAAGCTGGTGGGTTCTCTCTAAGGTGAGAAGAACCCCGAATCATATGCAACATACCACCATATGTTATAATCTGCAGCAAATATGCCTAACCTTAATTCCTCCCTCCTGTTCTCTACGTAAAAGCATTCTGCCCTGCAACAGCATGCTTCTCATAGGTTCAGCACTTGCAGTTTCTTATGCTCAGACATTTTACCCACAGAAAAGCATCTATTTTTACCTGCTTCAGACACAAGGTAGAATAGATAGATAAATCTTTACTGTCATTGTCCATTGAACTGTGACATACATCAAACTCTTGCTTTATGTCAACTCTTTCTGTCTTTCTGTTAATCAGTTTCTTTGTATTTTTCAGCTAGCCTTCATTGCAGGCGCACCCCCCAATAAAGGACTCAGACACCAATGAAAGTGGATAACGGCATTGGGCCACATTTATTGATTCATGCCCTAGTCCGAATTATAAATTTCTATTGGTAATTGACCAATCATAATTCTTAAGGCAAGCAGGCCGAAGTAACACTGGTAAGGTACCACCCAAAATTGCCAACGGCAATTGCTACAATGTATCCATTTGTATCAATTTGTTTGTTGACCACAAACAAATTGTTGACCGTAGTCAATATCTAACTAATGACCCCACCCTCTGACGCGTATCCGTAAAATCACGGGGTGATGCATGCTGTCTAGCTATAGCCATCACCCCGTCGCCTAGTTCGTCGTTGACCGGACAACGTTTAACCAACTTATGCCTGTCTAGTGTTGTCCAGTCAATTGCGAACTTGCCGGATACCTGTGGGTCATAATGTTTACCTTACCAGTGCTACCCGCCACACGGAGGGGCTTCAAAGAAGGCTCGACGCCCCCCCCCAGACCGTCAGCTCGGTCAACAGGCCTGCTCGCCAATCACCCAACAGGAGGTCCATACCTCCTCGCGACAGATGGACCCCATCCTCTGCATACAAGTCATAACTTTGGAGGCTAATAGCGGGGTGATGACTGACCCTCCCCCAAGCCCTGTCGACAAGGAAACGCGCCACTGCCCTATTCACCATGCATCTAGCGCGGTCAAGGGCCAGGAGGTCCACACCCCCTCTGTAGGAATGGCGCGGGACCATGTCCGACCAAACAAGGGTTGTGGCGGGCCAGACGTAATGCAGGTAGGCGAGGTCCTCGCAAATCGCATGCTTCAGCGACAAGCCGGTGACCTGGCCCAAATCATTGCCCCCCAGGTGTATGATCAGAATGTCAGGCGGGTCAGCATTCTGGCCTGAAAAAAGGAAAGGCAGCAGCTCTCGCCATAACATCCCAGGCTTACCATGCCATGTGAGACTTGCGTTTGCACCCAGTCCCAGTCGGGGTCCCCACTCTGTCGCCGCAGCATAACGCGCTGCCCTGTGCACGTAGCTATGGCCCACCAGCCATACTGTCACCGGTGTAATACGACACCCCGGGTCTGTAAAGGAAAAAATTAGGGAAAGTAGGTAAGGTGACCGGATTGGTACTCACGGCAGGAGTGGGCGCACATAAAATTGAAAACATTGCGAACCCCACCATCCCATGCTACGTATGTCAGCCCCTGAGTACCCAAAAGCCGCAGCGGTCGAGGCCGCCCGTATACGGAATGAATGAGTGCCATAGCGGGCGCCTGGGAGGCCCACACTGGCCAGCGCTTTACCCGTCACCTTCCAAAATTGAAATTTAGTAAGGGGAGACCAATCTTGGTGACAGAAAAACGGGCCATGGTGCGTGCCACGCAGTGCCAGGAATTCCTGTAGGGCACCAACCGGACAGATGTCTGCCAAAGAACACCGTAGCAGTCGCACACCACTGCCGATGCCATGCTGATCGGTCTTAGAGGAACGTATCCTCAACTGAGCCCAGTCTTTGGCTACACAGACATCCTCGAGTTCCAGTGCCCTACGACTTGCATCCGCCTTAGACAGCATCACAAGCTCGCTGATGCGGAGCGCTCCAAAAAATGCCACCGTTGTGGCTGCATGGAACAGGGCTGCCTCATATGCATCAAAACAGAGGCAAGGCCAGCCCCGGGCCAACTGGGTAAGGACCCCTGGGGAAATCGGGTGGCGGTCGTCCGGGCAACGCCCGCGCTCGCGCACCCACCCCTCCAAAACATGTCTCACACGGAAGTCAGAGGTGCTGTCCACATGACCCCCCACTTTGGCCATAAAAGCCAACGCTGAAAGCTTAGATGCTATGGTGCGAGGTGCAAGGCCCTGAGCATGCAGGTAAACCATGAACCGCAGAACATGGGTTACCGGGATCGGCCAGGTTCCTGGCAGTTGAAATTGGGTACAGAATGCCCTGAAAGAGTTAATTGCGTGGTGATACACCTTATGCGTGCGTGGCGCTATCGACAGGCCAATCGCCCGGTTCACCTCTCCTTGCCAATGGTCCATATCTCCTCCGGGAGTGGCGAGGGAAATTCCTCCGCATCTGGGGCCAAGGCACTGAACCGGGAGATCTGTAGGCGGGACAAAGCATCAGCAATATCATTATTAACCCCTGGGACATGCCTGGCCCTGAACAGGACGTTGAGGCGCAGGCTGCGCAACACAAATTGGCGCACTAGATCCATAACCCTGGGCGATTTAGAAGTCTGTGCATTCACAATGTGGACCACAGCCGCATTGTCACACCAGAAATGCACGACCGAGTTAGACCACTCCTGGCCCCATAGCATCAAAGCACCCAGGATAGGGAAAAATTCCAGATACGTGAGATCACGCAGGCGACCCGTGCCTGCCCAGGCCGGTAGCCACCCACCATAGGCCCACTTCCCATTGAAGTACATCCCATAACCCAGGGATCCCGAGGCATCAGACTGAATCTGAAATTGAGGGGAAGCCAGGAGGTCATGCCTCCAAAATGAGACCCCATTGAAGTCCCTCAGGAACTGTAACCAGACAAGCATGTCTGCCCTGATACCCCGGGTAAGCCTAACCCTATGGTGAGGCCTGGATAATCCCGCCATAGCGTCGCACAAGCGCCGGGCAAAAGCCCTGCCCGGTGCGACCACTCTGCAGGCGAAATTAAGATGACCATGCAGCACCTGCAGGTCCCTCAGTGATGCCTTGCGCTTGGCCATTAAGTCCGAGATAAGGGCCACTATCCTTGACACCTTATCCCGCGGTAACCTAGACGCCTGCGCTATCGTGTCAATCTCCACCCCCAGGAAGACTAGCTGTGTGGATGGGCCCTCGGTCTTTTCGGGCGCTAAAGGGACACCGAGTTCCTCCATTAGCGTCTGAAATGTGTTGAGGAGACGTGTACACGTGTCCCAGCCCCGTTCACCCCCGAATAAAAAGTCATCCAGGTAATGGGCTACAGACCGGGACCCTGACCTGCGGACGAAAGCCCACTCTAGGAAGGTACTGAAACGCTCGAAACCCGAGCATGATATGGAACAGCCAAAAGGCATGGCCTTATCAAAATAATATTTGCCCCTAAATTTGAAACCCAGCAATTCAAAGTCGCCCGGGTGCACCGGCAAGAGGCGAAAAGCCGACTTAATGTCGCACTTAGCCAGCAGCGCACCCGGGCCACATGAGCGCACCATGCGCAGCGCGTGGTCAAAAGATGTATACCTGACTGAGCAAAGGTCGTCAGGGATAGCATCATTGACCGATCGGCCGGCTGGGTAGGACAAGTGATGGATAAGGCGAAACTCGCCTGGAGACTTCTTGGGAACCAAGCCCAGGGGCGATACCTTGAGGTTAGTGAACGGGGGTGCAGGGAAAGGGCCAGCGACCCTGCCCGCATTGACCTCCTTATTAATGCTGGCGGCAGCCACCTCCTCCCTCCCCCTGAGGGACAAAAGTTTGGGGGCATCCTGAGGGGACCTGTCACCCATGAAAGGAATACGGAACCCCTGTCTAAAGCCCTGAAGAAGATAATCTGCATCCTCCCCCTTCGGGTACAATGCGAGCCAACGCTCCAGCATGTCCACATTAATTGGGGAGGGAGCCTTTCGGTGAACCAGCTCCATCTGCGGCAGTCTTGCCAGCCCACTGTCCGCCCCTCCCTCTGCCCCGTGTCCCTCCAGGCCTGGGACAGGCAGAGGCTGCATGGGGTCCCGCACAGGTGGGACACTCATGTCTGTACTTGCAATTCTTCTTATTGCATGAACCATTAGACGAGAAAGTCCAGCACAGCAGGCGGGCTGGAACCCCCTGCCCCGCCACTTGGCGGGGAACCTGTGCTGGAGCCGCTCGCTGGACCGCATGTCCACAATGGTATCTTTCCCCTGGCGCAGGGCGCGTGGGCGTCATGTACAGAAGCCAAAGCCTCTGGCATGGCTCATCCCACCTCATCTCAGGGTGCAGGGGAATTCGCATACGAAATTCCTCGTCATAAGCCAACCACGACGGGCCTGGAAAGTCAACCATCGCCCGATAGATGTTGTCCAAATACTGGACCATCGGAATTGCCAGATCCGGCCGGGCCCTCAGGTACACTGCCATGTAGATGAGGTAAGCCGGCAGCCAGTTGGCCCACGTCCGTGGTGGCTTGCGACGACGTGCCTGTTCCTTATCCTTCTCATCCTGCCCCTCCCTCTCTTCCTTGGTGGGCTCCCTGTTTAGGAGTGAGAAGATATCAACATACTCCCCTCGCCATATTTTCTCTCTGGTGGCCTGTGCCAAGTGGTCACCCATTGGCAAGGAATAGCCCGCTGTCGGCAAGGCCGAGACAGGCACAGCAGAAACTGCAGGCATCTGGAAAGGGGCTTGTACCAGTCCAGCCACCCCTAAGACATTCCCCACAGGATAGGAAATGCTCCCCACCCCGGGGCCCTGGGTGGTGGTTGACGTCGCCGGTTGGTGCGTCAGCGGCTGTACCGCCGCACCACCCGTGCGAGGCCAAGGCCATTGGAACGGCCCCCCCAACGTAGCCACATGTGTAGGTGCACTAGTTTGTACCACATACTCACATGCCGCACCCCCGCGGGCCGCCCCCACCGGGGGTTCCGGCCCACTGGGGGCATCGGAGCTCACGACCGCCGTAGAGCTCGCCGCCGGGGCTTGACCCGCACTGGCCTGTTGGTCGGGGAGCAGCGAGGCAGTGGCCGGAGTCGCGCCACATGCCTCAAGCTCGACCCGTTCCGTCGCCTGCCGCTGCCCAGCAGACGACGCGTCGAAGTGCACCCCAAAAGGAGACCCAGCATGGCTGGCCCGAGCAAGGGAAGCCTCGAGTGCCGCCACGCGGGCCAGCAAGGCCTCCACACTGACGTGGCGCCACGGGCCAGCCGGCCCGCCCGTTACGGGCGTGGGTACGGGTCCCTGAACCCCGGGGCCCGAATATGGCCATGACCCCACACCCGGACCCAGCAGGGCCGGCGTAGGCACCTGCCAAGGGGGGGGGGACCACACCACCCCCCAAGGCTGGAAGGCCCCGGAGTGAGCTGCGCCCCGATAGAGGAAGGCCCAGTGGAATGAACACCAGGAGCGGCGTCCGCCGCTTGCGGGCCGCGGGCTGCAGCCCATACTGGACCCCTGCTCGGGTCCCCAGCCTCCGGCCAGGGGGTAATAGACCCCATCCCACCGGTCCCGGTGGTAGCCAGCAAAGGCGGCTGGTGGGAAGGCGCAGCCGCGGTCCTCCGACCCGGATTGCGCCTCCGAACCGCCCGAGCCGCGCTCGCGGCCGCCTTCTTCTTCGAAGGCATCTCAGTCGGACCTAAGGGAAGCCGAAAAAGGAAGATCAGCAGCCAGAAGGCTTCCCGCAGAAGGTAAAAGTGACGGAGTAAGAGGAAAAACTTCTCCGCTCCGTCGCTTCGCAAAATGGCAGCTCGGCTGCCTCGTGGCCACCCCTTTTATAAGGGAGCTGGCCACGCCCCTAACTACCCGGATGCCTTCGTCCTGTGGGGGGGCTCCCGCAAAGAGCGCGGTGGCCATTTTGGCGCCGCGCTTGCATTGTCTCAGAACTGTATACAGAAGGATCTCTTAAGTAAGAGAGAATAATAGATCACACTAAAGATAAGAACATTTTAAGTATGAACCAGGCCACTCCAAATTCCCTCGTGTGGACAGTTTGTGTTGTGAATGATTGGGGATATTGAATGTAGAAGTCACAATCACACCAAGCCTTTAATTTCTTAAATGCTCTTAATTTTTCTCAAGAGCTTCTCATCCTTTTGTTGTTGTTCAGTCACACAGTCAATTCCGACCCTTTGCGACCCCATGGACCATTTTCCTCCAGGCACCTCTGTCCTCCACCATCCTCCTCAGCCCACCCAGCTCTGTGCCCACTGTGTCTACAATACCATCTATCCATCTCATCTTTGAATGTCCTCTTCTTCTCTTGCCCTCTACCTTTCCCAGCATCAGAGCCTTCTCAAGTGAGTCCTCCCTTCTCATTTGATGTCCAAAGTACTTCATCTTCATCTTCACTATTTGTCCCTCCAATGAACAGTCAGGTTTAATTTCCTCCAGTATTGACCTGTTTGTTCTCTTTGCTGTCCAAGGGACTCTCAGGACTCTCCTCCAACACCACATCTCAAAGGCATCTATTCTTCTGCGCTCAGCCTTCCTAATGGTCCAGCTCTCACACCCATACATTACCACCGGGAATACCATTGCTTTGACTATGCAAATTTTTGTTTTCAAGGTGATGTCTCTGCTTTTCACTATATTCCCCAGGTTTCTCATAGCTTGTCTCCCCATAATCAGTTGTCTTTTTATTTCATAGCTATAGTCGTCATCTGCAGTGATCTTAGATCCCAGGAAAGTAAAATCTGTCACTGCTTCTACTTCTATCACATCTATTTTCCAGGAACTGATCGGACCTGTTGCCATTATCTTGGTTTTCTTAATATTAAGTCTCAAGCCAGCTTTTGCACTTTCCTCCTTCAATCCAATCAAGAGGTTCTTTAGGTCTTCCTCACTTTCTGCCATTAGGGTGGTATCGTCTGCATATCTCAAATTGTTGATGTTTCTCCCAGCAATTTTGATCCCATACTGTGATTCCTCCATCCCTGCATTGCGCATTATTATCACAGAGATGGTGATAAAATGCAACCTTGTCTCACTCCTATTCCAAACCACTTTGGCATTCCGTGTTCTGTCCTAACTGTTGCCTCTTGGTTTGTGTACAGATTTCTCATGAGGCATATGATGTGCTCTGGTATTCCCATCTCTTTAATTACTTGCCACATCTTGTTGTGGTCCACACAGTCAAATGCCTTAGTGTAGTCAATAAAACAAAAGTACACTTGTTTCTGGTATTCCTTTGTTTTCTCCATGATCCAACATATGTTGGCAATGTGCTCTCTAGTCCCTCTGCCTCTTCTGAAAACAGCCTGCACCTCTGGTAATTCTCTCTCCACATGCTGCTGAAGTCTATCCTGTATTATCTTGAGCATCACCTTGCTGGCGTGCGGGATGAGTGCAATTGTTCAATAATTTGAACATTCTTTGGCATTGCCTTTTTTGGGATTGGAACATATACTGATCTTTTCCAATCCTGTGGCCTCTGTTTTGTTTTCCAAATCTGCTGGCATATTGAATGCAGTAGTTTGACACCATCATCTTTTAGAGCTTTGAAAAATTCAACTGGGATACCATCATCTCCACTAGCTTTGGTGTTTGCAGTGCTCTTTAGGGTCTTTATGACTTCGCTCTCCAGGATGTCTGGCTCTAGTTCAATTTTTTCATCATTGTGATTATCAGGAGTGTTGAGGTCCTTTTTGTAGAGTTCCTCTGTGTACTCTTTCCATTTTTCTTAATCTCTTCTGCATCAGCTAGCTCCTTTCCATCTTTGTCCCTTATCATTGTCATTTTTGCTTTAGATGTTCCCTTGATTTCCCCGATTTTTTTGAAAAGATCTCTAGTCCTGCCTCTTTTGTTGTTTTCCTCCATTTCTTTGCACTGCTCTTTTAGGTAGTTTTCCTTATCTCTCCTTGCTTTTCTTTGAAATTCTGTGTTCAGATGATTGTATTTTTCCTTTCTCTTTTGACTTTTGCGTTCCTTCTTTCCTCTGCTATCTTAAGAGCCTCATCAGACAACCACCTTGCTTTCTTACGCTTCTTTTCTCTTGGTATGATTTTCTTTGCTGCTTCCTGCATGATGTCCCTCATCTCTGTCCATAATTCTTCTGGCACTCTGTCTACTGAGTCTAAGCCATTAAATCTGTTTATCACCTCCACCTTGTATTCTTTAGGGATGCTGTCTAGGTGATATTTGTCTGGTCTCCTTGTTTTCCCTATTTTCTTTAGTCTAAGCCTGAATTTTGCGATCAGTAGGTTGTGATCTGAGCCACAGTCTGCTCCTGGTCTTGTTTTTGCTGACTGTATGGAGGTTCTCCATCTTTGGCTGCAGAGTATATAGTCAATTTGGTTTCGGTGTTGGCCATCTGGTGATGTCCATGTGTAAAGTCACCTCTTGTGTTGCTGGAAGAGAGTGTTTGCTATGACCAGTGCATTCTCTTGGCAGAACTCTATCACTCTTTGCCCTGCTTCATTCTGTGTTCCAAGACCAAACTTGCCTGTTATTCCCTCCACTTTTTGATTTCCTACTTTGGCATTCCAATCTCCTAATATAATTTGGACATCATTTCTTGGTGTCTGTTTTATGAGGTGTTCTAGGTCCTCATAGAACTGGTGGTTGGTGCGTATATTTGGATCACAGTGACATTGAAAGGTTTGCCTTGAATTCTGAGTAACATCATTCTGTCATTTTTTAGGTTGTATCCCATTACTGCTTTTCTCACTCTTTTATTGACAATTATGGCTAAGGTTTTCTTGCCCACAGTAGTAGATATGATGGTTTCTAGAGCTGAATTCACCCATCCCTGTCCATTTTAGCTCACTGATGCCCAGCATGTCAATGCTTATTCTTTCTATCTCATTTTTTACCACTTCCAGTTTACCTTGATTCTTTGATCTCACATTCCATGTCCCTATGCAGTATTGTTCCTTGCAACATTGCATTTCTCCTCCCCCTTTCCTGTCCCTCCCCTTCCTCCACTCTGTTGTGCTAAGCGTCCTATATCATCTAAACTGCTCCTTTGTTTTGCCTTTTGTTTTGGTCAATAGGGTTCTCTTGGCAAGCTTTGTGGCGTGGTTTGCCGGTTTCTACGCCATACATTTTATCACAATTTTAAAAGTTTAAAACATTTTAAACAACATATTATCATGCATATTTTCACACTTTAAAACACAGTCTCTATGTCAGTTGCTATATCAAGTCATTACAAAGTCTCTATGTGAGTTGCTATATTAAGTCATCTACATTTTTGTTTATCAGCTACTTATCCTTTGCATGGAGCTCTGATTCTCGCCCCCTGGTTTTCCTCCTCTGCCTTCTTCCCTTCTGCCAATTGGTCCTCTTCTTCGAGGCTCGGCTGGTGCTTGGAGGTGGATCATACCCCCGGCTGGGGGTGGTGATGTCCGGGCGGCCCGGCTCCGAGGGCCTTGTGGCGGTGGCGATGGCTGGCCTCCCGCTGCTCAGCTGTCCTCCTCCTCTTCACCCCTGGCTGGGGGTGGTGATGTCCGGCCGGACCCGGCTCCGCAGGCCTCACAGCGGCGGCAATGACTGACCTCCCGCCGCTTGGCTGTCCTCCTCTTCTTCACCCCTGGCTGGGGGTGGTGGTGTCCAGGTGGCCCCTGGCTCCGAGGGCCTCGCGGCGGCAGCGATGGCTGGCCTCCTGCCGCTCAGCTGTCCTCCTCCTCTTCACCCCCGGCTGGGGGTGGTGATGTCCGGGTGGCCCCCAGCTCTGAGGGCCTCGCAATCATTTTCATGGAGTTTGGCATCACAGCTATCCTCCTCTTTATGATTTAAAAAAGTAGATTATTGGCCATGAAAGCTTGATAATTGTATGCTGTCAAGTCAATTCTAACTTAAGGCAGCCCTTTCCAGAGTTTTTCTAGGTAGAGAAGTGATTCACCCTCCTTTTCTTTTTGGCGTCACCCTAGGTCTAGGCAGCTTGTCCAAGTCCATACAGGCTGGCTACACAACAGGGAACTGAACTCCTAACCTCTGGCTCTGCAGCCAGATACCAAACTCATTGAGTATGCACCACAATAAATCTACCTAAGTTTAGGGTACTGTAAGTCTCATTTTATTTTTATTGCATCAGTCATTGTGAATAAATAACCCTTCAAGGTTAGCAGCTTAGGCTAAAAGCAAAAGGAGAAAGCCTCTCACCTTCAGGAGCATGAAGGTTAGGAGGAGGGGAGATTAGAACATCCTTATCTCTTCCCCACAGGCCAGCCAAGGAGAGATTGTGGCAAGAAGGGGGGTGGGGTATTACCACCACCTGGGCCAAAGACAGGCTGACTAAGTAACAGGTTGTAGCTGGGGCATACCTGTCAAGTTTTAGATTTGGAAATAAGGGAAATTTCCCGGCAAATAAGGGATACTTGACAGCTATGCTTATCCTGAGCTGCCCTACAATGGCGGCAATAGGGCATTGCAGTCTAATTAATAAGGGATGACGGCAGGAAAGAGGGTAAAATAAGGGGTTTTCCCGGCCAATAAGGGATACTTGACAGCTATGAGTTGGGGAAGATCACCCCAAAGTTGATTGCCCAGTTGTGATCAGGTGAGGAAGAAAAAGTAGACCCCAGGAGTAAGGAGGTTGGTTAGGATTTTGGCTATTCCCCTCTCTCTCAGCATTATGCTGCTTGGTCTAACTTTAAATGCTCTTTGATTTGATCAGGTTTATGGAAACCTGGATAGTTACTCTAGGTTTTAAAATGTTGGCTTTATTTAGTAGCTTTTTTTTGCTTTCCCACCCTGCTTTCCCACCTGGCTAGGGCCTGTGGAAATTTGTGTATTTTGTTTTGGAGAGATAGTCCTGTACCCTAGGTGTGCTGACAGCCCCATCATTCAGAGGGGCCATGATGGTACATAACTAGAAAAAGTAAAGATGAGAAGTAAAATGGTGCTTCAGGTTTGGAAATGATTTGTTATCCAAAGAAAAGTGGTAATATTTGTCAGTTTCCAAACTAAACCAGAGCAAAGCAAGGATACTTGCTTTGAATCAAATAAAAGGAAAAAACTGAGTGAGAAAAAACATGGACCAGGAGTCTTAAAGGACAAGCAAAAGTATTACTTTCACAAAACCAGGCAGGCAAAAACAAAAGGAGATTTACGTACCAAGCACCAATGAAACTTCAATGAAAAGTCAAAGCTCTCCTGGAAACTGCAATCATGAGAGGGTATGTATTCGTCAGGAAAAAACATATCTAGCTGAAAAATACAAAGCAACTGATTAACAGAAAGACAGAAAGAGTTGACATAAAGCAAGAGTTTGATGTATGTCACAGTTCAATGGACAATGACAGTAAAGATTTATCTATCTATTCTACCTTGTGTCTGAAGCAGGTAAAAATAGATACTTTTCTGTGGGTAAAATGTCTGAGCATAAGAAACTGCAAGTGCTGAACCTATGAGAAGCATGCTGTTGCAGGGCAGAATGCTTTTACGTAGAGAACAGGAGGGAAGAATTAAGGTTAGGCATATTTGCTGCAGATTATAACATATGGTGGTATGTTGCATATGATTCGGGGTTCAGCTAGCATCGGCCACCCTAAGTTAGCAGTTTACCCACCCTCAAGCTCCTTTGTTGTTGTTCAGTCGCACAGTCGATTCCGACCCTTTGCGACCCTATGGACCATCGTTCTCCAGGCGCCTCTGTCCTCCACCATCCCCCTCAGTCCTCCCAGTTCTGTGCCCATTGTGTCTACAATACCATCTATCCATCTCATCCTTGGCCTCCCCCTTCTTCTTTTGCCCTCCACCTTTCCCAACATCACGGCCTTCTCAAGTGAATCCTCCCTTCTCATTTGATGCCCAAAGTACTTTAGCCTCATCTTTACTATTTGACCTTCCAATGAGCAGTCAGTGTTGATTTCTTCTAAGATTGACCTATTTGTTCTCCTCGCTGTCCAAGGTACCCTCAAAACTCTCCTCCAACACCACATTTCAAAGGCATCTATTCTTCTGCGTTCAGCTTTCCTAATTGTCCAGCTTTCACATCCGTACATTACCACTGGGAATACAATTGCTTTGACTATTCTAATTTTTGTTTTCAAGGTGATGTCTCTGCTTTTCACTATGTTCCCCAGGTTTCTCATGGCTTGTCTCCCTAGAATCAGCCGCCTCTTTATTTCATGGCTGCAATCTCCATCTCCAGTGATCTTAGATCCTAAGAAAGTAAAATCTGTCACTGCTTCTACTTCTTCCCCGTCTATTTTCCAGGAACTGATCGGGCCTGTTGCCATTATCTTGGTTTTCTTGATATTGAGTCTCAGGCCACCTTTTGCACTCTCTTCCTTCAAACCGATCAAGAGATTCTTTAGGTCTTCCTCACTTTCTGCCATTAGGGTGGTGTCGTCTGCATATCTCAGATTGTTGATGTTTCTCCCAGCAATTTTGATCCCATATTGTGATTCCTCCATCCCTGCATTGCGCATTATGTGCTCTGTGTATAAGTTGAATAAGCAGGGTGACAAAATGCAGCCTTGTCTTACTCCTTTTCCTATTCCAAACCACTCTGTCATTCCGTGTTCTGTCCTAACTGTTGCTTCTTGGTTCATGTACAGATTTCTCAGGAGGCATATGAGGTGTTCTGGTATTCCCATCTCTTTAATCACTTGCCACATCTTGTTGTGATTCACACAATCAAATGCCTTAGTGTAGTCAATAAAGCAAAAATAAACTTGTTTCTGGTATTCCTTTGTTTTCTCCATGATCCAACGTATGTTGGCAATGTGGTCTCTAGTCCCCCTGCCTCTTCTGAAACCAGCCTGCACCTCTGGTAATTCTCTTTCCACATGCTGCTGAAGTCTATCCTGTATTATCTTGAGCATCACCTTGCTGGCGTGTGGGATGAGCGCAATTGTTTGATAGTTTGAACATTCTTTGGCATTGCCCTTTTTTGGGATTGGAACATATACTGATCTTTTCCAGTCCTGTGGCCACTGTTTTGTTTTCCAAACCTGCTGGCATATTGAATGCAGTAATTTGATGCCATCATCTTTTAGAGCTTTGAAAAATTCAACTGGGATACCATCATCTCCACTAGCTTTGTTGTTTGCAGTCCTCTTTAGGGCCTTTCTGACTTCACTCTCCAGGATGTCTGGCTCAGGTTCAATTTCTTCATCATTGTGACTATCAGGAGTGTTGAGTTCCTTTTTGTAGAGTTCCTCTGTGTACTCTTTCCATCTTTTCTTAATCTCTTCTGCATCAACTAGCTCCTTTCCGTCTTTGTCCCTTATCATGTTCATTTTTGCTTTAAATGTTCCCTTGATTTCCCGGATTTTTTTGAAAAGATCTCTGGTTCTGCCTCTTTTGTTGTTTTCTTCCATTTCTTTGCACTGTTCTTTTAGATAGTTTTCCTTATCTCTCCTTGCTTTTCTTTGAAATTCTGTGTTCAAATGATTGTATTTTTTCCTTTCTCCTTTGACTTTTGTGCTCCTTCTTTCCTCTGCTATTTTAAGAGCCTCATCAGACAACCACTTTGCTTTCTTACTCTTCTTTTCTTTTGGTATGGTTTTCTTTGCTGCTTCCTGCATGATGTCCCTCATCTCTGTCCATAATTCTGGCACTCTATCTATTGAGTCTAAGCCATTGAATCTGTTCATCACCTCCACCGTGTATTCTTTAGGGATGCTGTCTAGGTGATATCTGTCTGGTCTCTTTGTTTTCCCTATTTTCTTTAGTCTAAGCCTGAATTTTGCAATCAGTAGGTTGTGATCTGAGCCACAATCTGCTCCAGGTCTTGTTTTTGCTGACTGTATGGAGGTTCTCCATTTTTGGCTGCTTATATATATGTGACATATATATATATATTACATTGTTGCCCATCCTGGAAAAATATCCGCCCACCCACATCTAGAATCCTGGCTACGGCCCTGAACCTCTTGCTGTGTAAGTAGTAATCATTATACATTTTGGAAGGGTTAGGGACAGGTGACATTCTACTAAATATTGCTATTTGTCTCGCTTTCATTTAGAGCTTTGAAAAGTTTGTATACAAGCTGTAAATTTAAAACAATAGTACAAATTGCAACAGTACTGGTTAGTTTCAAACTATCACCATAATAACATAAAACAGTGACATCCTCCTTCACATGCAATTTTGCTCACTATATAAAAGATGAGGTCATAATCCTTACTTTTATGACAGTCCTCAGATGTTTATTTGTGCAAACTCAAATTTTCCTCCTAATTAAATACTAGGCTTTTTGCAATACAGTGATACCTCATACAATGTCCAAACTTGGTTCCACAAGTTTGGACTTTATACGGATTTGGACTTTGTATGAGGCATGCAAAATCCTAGCCGTGATGCCTCTTACAATGTCCAAATCTTTGCCATGATGCCTCCATACAACGTCGTTTCCATAGAGATACATTGTTCTGTAACAGCACAGACTTCAGGGCAAAGTCAAGGAAACAGACAGGAAACTGTCAGAACTTTAAGAAATCATTGTCTAAAGGCTAAAAACATTACAAAAACATGTCAAACAACCCTGATTGTCCAAGAACCTGAAGAATGCTACAAAAATTCCAGGAATGCTTCTAAAAATTCTGACGAAAAAATTCAAAAAAATCCAAAATCCCGCTCAAAACCACTCCTAAACACTCTTTGCCTCATGCAAAACCCACAAGAGCAATGCACGCGTGTGTCCTGCCTTTTATATTGCCCAGGCACAATGCAACCTGGGAAAACCCCAATGCCTCATACAAAGTCACGACTTTGTATGAGGCAACTTTTTTTTTATAAATTTTTATTGAATTTTTTTTTCAAAGACATACAAAAAAGAAAGGAAAACAATGACTAACAATACAGTACATAAACAAAACCATAATATCATCTTAACAGACATTACTAACTGTTAGCACAAAACAATATCTAGACTCATTAATTACTATATAACCACCAAATATTAAAAGCCATTATTTCAAGATCCAAAATAATAAGAACTTTCTGCGCTATCACTAATCTTTAGATAAATAATGATCACCCTGTGAATATATACAATGCCCGGAGAGTTTATTTTCTGCTCAGCTCCAGAAGCTTCTTTGGGGTGGTACTGGTCCTGAACTATCATTTGCCATACAAGAATGGTCCACAAATGGTTTCCATATATTCCAAAATCTATTCTCTCTTAAGTTGTCTCTTTTCACTTTAATCTCCCATGTCAATTTATCATTTAGTGCTAAACTCCACATTTCTTTATACCATTCTCCAATCTGTATATCTATATCATTTTTCCAATTTCTAGCTATACATTGTCTACCCGTTGTCAATACAATTTCCAATAATTCTTTTTCCTCCTTGTTTAAACCCAAACTTCCACTTTTGTTAAAAGAATGGTACTTGACACCAACTTAACACTTCTACCCATTATTTCACCAAACTCACCTTCTATTTTCCCCCAAAAATCCCTTATTTTTTTACAACTCCACCACATATGTTAATATGTTCCATCAAATTCTCTACATCTCCAACATAACTTATCTCTTTTATTGTCCATCTGGTAAAGTCTTAATGGCATCAAGTACCATTGCCACAACATTTTAAAATTATGTTCTTTAATTCTTACAGACATTGTTCTCATAATCCTCTTTTTCCATTTATTTTTCCACTCAATCTCCCCAATTGTTATATTCAAATTTTGTTCCCACTTCTGTTTCAAATCGTCCTGTGGATCTGCACCTCTATTCAATATGTTATAAAGCTTACTTACAAGACCTTTAATACTACTTTCCCCTTTTCTAATCTTCCTTACCAGCTCCTCAAATTCTGTATGTATTCTATCTAACCCTACTTCTTTTTTATATTTTTGTTCCAGTTGTCCACCTTTAACTTCTGAAACCAATTCAAATTTAATATCTCAAATATTTTTTCTGCTCAATATCAGAATCACAAATTTTTAACCAATCCTTCAATAAAAGCATCCCATTTTTATCCAATATTTCAATTTTTTCCTTATCTAACTTTATTGGGAAACACATCATATCAGTCAATTCCAAAATTGGAGAGAGATTTGGGACCATGTCCTTTTTTACCTTCTTCCACACCTCCATGAGACCTCTCATCATAGTATTATTTGACCTTTTCACCTTATCATTTATTCCCAAAAAATCATATTTCCAATATTTCTATATTCCTTCATCTCCAATTGCTCCCAAATTGTCTTTTCTCTTGCCAAAATCTTCACAACATTCTTAACTTGAAAAGCTCAATAATATGCTAGCAAATTCGGCATACCCAAACCCCCTTTTTTTTTTAGACAAGTACCATAGCTTCTTTGGGAGCCTAGATTTTTTACCTCCATTACAAAAACCATTAAACATCTTTTGAAACTCATTGATTTCTTTCTCTTTCAAGTGGATCGCTAATGTATCAAATAAAAAGTTAATCTTTGGTAGCAATATCATTTTACACATAGCAATCCTTCCGAACCATGACAACTTTAACTTCTGAAGCTCTTGTATTTTGTTCTTAAATTCCATTTTCAAGCTGTCATAGTTCAATCGTTTAAGTTCTTCTAATTTGTTTGAAATGATTATCCCCAAATATTTCAGCTTATCTTTAATTTGTATATTAAGTGTCGACACTATCCCAGGAATGCTTCTAAAAATTCTGACGAAAAAATTCAAAAAAATCCACAATCCCGCTCAAAACCACTCCTAAACACTCTTTGCCTCATGCAAAACCCACAAGAGCAATGCATGCGTGTGTCCTGCCTTTTATACTGCCCAGGCACAATGCAACCTGGGAAAACCCCAATGCCTCATACAAAGTCACAACGACTTTGTATGAGGCAACTTTTTAAAGGAATTAGGTGATGTTGTATGAATTCGATGTTGTACGAAGCAGACTTTGTATTACTGTAGTATCAAGTAGAGGAAATACCTGCCAAGACTTAAGTTCCTCCAAACCAACTACAATAGGTCCAGTATGGGCAGAAACCTCTTCTGCTGGCAGAACTGGCCTCACACTGGCAAAACTGCATTGTGCTTGCTTACTGGTTTCACAACTTCTTCTTTCAGCCAGGAGACCAGCCAAAAATGGGTGAGTTGCTTAGTTACACAAGATGTGAACTACCTTGAAGCTAGGAACACAGACACTAGGACAGCAAGAAGTTGGGCCAAAGTGGAGGCAGGTCATTTCTAACATCAGACAAGTCTACCTACCTTTTGTTGTTTAGTCGCATAGTCAACTCCGACCCTTTGCGACCCCATGGACCATTTTCCTCCAGGTGCCTCTGTCCTCTACCATCCCCCTCAGCCCTCCCAGCTCTGTGCCCATTGTGTCTACAATACCATCTAGCCATCTCATCCTTGGCCTCCCCCTTCTTCTTTTGCCCTCCACCTTTCCCAACATCAATGCCTTCTCAAGTGAATCCTCCCTTCTCATTTGATGTCCAAAGTATTTTAGCTTCATCTTTACTATTTGACCTTCCAATGAGCAGTCAGGGTTAATTTCTTCTAAGATTGACCTATTTGTTCTCCTCGCTGTCCAGGGGACTCTCAAAACCCTCCTCCAACACCACATTTCAAAGGCATCTATTCTTCTGCGTTCAGCCTTCCTAATGGTCCAGCTCTCACATCCATACATTACTACTGGGAAAACCATTGCTTTGACTATTCTAATTTTTGTTTGCAATGTGATGTCTTTGCTTTTCACTATGTTCCCCAGGTTTCTCATCGCTTGTCTCCCAAGAATCAGTCGCCTTTTTATTTCATGGCTGCAATCCCCATCTGCAGTGATCTTTGATCCTAAGAAAGTAAAATCTGTCACTGCTTCTACTTCTTCCCCATCTATTTTCCAGGGACTGATTAGACATGTTGCCATTATCTTGGTTTTCTTGATATTGAGTCTCAAGCCAGCTTTTGCACTATACTCCTTCAGCCCAATCAAGAGATTCTTTAGGTCTTCCTCACTTTCTGCCATTAGGGTGGTATCGTCTGCATATCTCAGATTATTGATGTTTTTCCCAGCAATTTTAATCCCATATTGTGATTCCTCCATCCCTGCACTGCGCATTATGTGCTCTGTGTATAGGTTGAATAAGCATGGTGACAAAATGCAGCCTTGTCTTACTCCTTTTCCTATTCCAAACCACTCTGTTATTCCATGTTCTGTCCTAACTGTTGCCTACCTACCTTACAGCTATAAAAATCTATATGGGTTAAGGTTCAGTCAGTGAATTATATTCTTAACGGGTTACAATCTTCTGGTTCCTGGCAGGGTAACTAAACAATCACAACAGAGATCAATTCATTATTTGCAAAGTCCTCACAGCTCTTAGCAGCTGGGGATACAGCTCCTTTCAAAAATGATATTTCCTTTTTAAATGTTCCTACTCTGAACCAGTGGAAACCAATATTGCTTCACTTTCTTCAGGTTGGCACGGTTTGTAAGCCCAACCCAGCCCCATGGTGAGTTGCCTGGTGGATCTAAAGCTACTTCATGACAAATATCCCGGAATACCTCATTGAGTCCTCTTTCTCTAGTAAGGATGGTGCCTGCAGTGGTTCTGTCCCTGCAGATCTTTCCATGGGTATCCCGGGGGATTCTGTTCTAGCCGTGTACTTGTGATAAGTCTAAAATAGTTGATAAGAGGCAAAACAATAAAGTAGGATAGTGGTTTTAGCTGTCATGCTAATAACTTTACAAGAGAAAATACAGATCACATGAGTATCAGGAAGAAAATAAACCACTTGTATCACCGTTTTCATGTTATGTTTCACAGCCTTTCACTCATATTATTTACAAAGGCACCCAACTTTCCATCCTTGAGGACGGAGTAGTTAAAAATCAAACTAAATAAGAGAAAATGGAAAGCAGTAATATTGCTAAAGGATTCCTCACACTCTTAAATACATTCACACTCCCCAGCTCTTGGAGACATGAAAGGAGCCTCATTCAGCCGTCCCCTGAGCAGAGTTTCTCCCGCAAAAATCCTTTCGACCCAGAACAATTTCTGACATGAAATTATTATTATTATTATGTTGCTTTAATACTCTTTTGGACCATTATGTTAATATACAGGAGTCATAATGTGTTGAGGCTTTATTTCTCTGGCGAAAATGGATTTGACTACTTATCTGGCTGCAGTGCACCTACTGCTAAAACAAGCTATATTTGCTTATTCTTAGTGACATGTATGCAGGGCAAGGCAATTTAAAGAAAATAACCTCTTATTAGCCAAAGAGGAGCTGTCTGCAAGCTACAATAAAGCCTTTTGTGTATCTTTTAAATGCAAACTGATAACAGTTTGTCAAGAAATTGAAGCTGTGATGTTGCTGTAATCACAGGCTTCAAAGCCAGAAGAAGAATACAATTCACATACATAATGGCATTCTCAATGTTGATTATATGGTTTAAGCATATAAGCTCCTTTCCAGTACATCTTGTTCAACAGGGAGGCAAAATGAGCTAGTTTTGATCTTCTAAGTATGGGAGGAACTCACTTTATTCTATCCAAATTCTGGATTCAGTGGAAGCAGCCATAAAGTGTATAGTAGAAGCGAGCTTGGTAAATCAAGGTATTTACCAAAACAAACAAACAACAACCTCCACAGCCTACTGCAGTTGTTGTATTTACATAATGCACCATCCTCTGACCAATACATGTTTAGTTGAATGCCAAAATAGAGAAGAACACAAGTACATCCGTACACGTGGGGTCTATGTTCAGGGATTCAAAAGAAAATACATGGGTTGATTAAAGCTGAACAATTCAAAGGAAAGCAACCAGATGGTAGAAAATAATAAGTGTATTGGCAGAGCATTATGCTCCTACCCTGATGTTCTGCAGTCTCTAGCTTCTGTTGCATGAACTAGGAGGCTGCACTTCTGAGACCAATGTGACTTCCATTTCCTTGCACATGGTCCAAATAAAATTGGAGCTGCTTGTGCAATACACTATTGTGCAAGCAGGTCAGGGCAACATGATTCTGGCTAGTGTGTATCAATCGCAAGAATACAGGAAATAACTTTGCTAGCCATAGCTAATAGCTATAAGGCGGAGAAAAGTCTGGTGTCTATTATAGCTCAAACTTGTGTGCCACTTGAAACTGACAGAGTTAGAGAGATCACCTTCCACAACAGAAGGTGATCTCTTTAATTCCATTCACTATCAGGAAATCATGTTTTAAATTTTGTAGTTTAAATCTTTTGAGAAAAATATCTTAGAGATGCAGCAAAGCCAAAGGCATGTGGTTTGAGTCATTTGGCTGCAAAATCAGTAAATCAACAGTGACAGCTGAGCTGACACATTTTTACTATCAATAATAGAAATGAACAACTAATTTCTCTTTCAGATTCAGTGGTGGTGGTGGTGGTAGTTGTTGTTCCTTCTCATGCTGTGTGGCACCTGAAATTGCTGCTACAGCATATGGGGCAATGAGGCTCCTCGTTGTTTCTTCAGCAAAAAGGTTTTACGAGGTCAAGGTGCTAACCCAATGCCCAACCCTCCATTTTTCTCACCTGGGCTTGGGACCGGAAATAGCTAAGTTTTCAGATTCAGTATGGATATAAATTTTATTTCTCTCCGAATTGTTGTGGCTGAACAAAATTTAAATCTTTAGGTAAAGGTAAAAGTCACCCTTGCTTGAAAGCCAGTCGTATCCAATTCTAGGGTTCATTGCTGGTCTCCGTTTATAGCCAAAGAGCCAGAGTTGTCTGTGGCTGCAAACATTTCTGTGGACATGTGGCAGGCATGACTAGACACCTAAGTGCACGGAACACTACATACCTTCCTTGTGAAATGGTACCTATATATCTATTTGCAATTTCTTGCTTCCTAACTGCTAGGTAGGCAGGAACTGGGACAGAGATGGGAGCTCACTCTGTTGTGCTTGGTTCTCAAACTACTGACCTGCTGACTTTCCAGTCATCAAGTTCAGCATCTTAATCACTAAGCCACTGGAGTCCTTTAGGCACATACTATTTAAGTACTGCACAATTAATTCTCATTCTCTCCAATGAACTATTTTTCTTCCCACTATCATCTGAGCCAGAACTGAACATTAATATTATGTAAAGGTAAAGGTTTCCCTTGCTCGAAAGCCAGTCGTATCTGACTCTAGGGTGCAGTGCTCATCTCTGTTTCTAAGCTGAAGAGCCAGCGCTGTCTGCTTCTGCAGACATTTCCATGGTCATGTGGAAGGCATGACTAGACACCAGAGCGCACAGTAGTTTATATGTATTATATAAATTATACATAAAGTGATAGGGATAATATTAACTAAGAGTTTCCCCAAGACTTCCCACGTTACAGGTGGCAAGTGAGGCTCTAATTCCAATAAGCACAGACACAGCTGTACCAATAAAGAGAAAGGTGAAAATAGTTGCAACTGTCAGGAGGAGGTCGAGATAGCTGTCACTGGAAAGAGAAAGAATATGGTGGTAGTCATCCTGCTGTCTATCCAAGGAGGAGGATCCTGTGGCTTTGGTGGCAGATGACATCAAAAAAGGTGATGGTGGTAATAATCACAGTGTTAATAATGACAAGGTGGAAGAAATGGTCACAGAACCCTGCCACATCCAGAATCTAGCTTATTGTATGAAACCATCTCTTTCAACTTTCAATTTAATGCTGGCCTGTGGTTGGTCCTTAAGCCAAACATTTGGAAAGATACCTTGGAAAATCACCTTCATTGGTAATTCTCTAAGGTACCCTTCCTATACAGCCAGGTTTGAGGATTAGGTCGGATGACAAAAAAGACATACCAGCTTCTGAAGATAATGAGGGCCTCCTTTTTTCTGTGCTGCTGCCACAGATCTTTTAGTTTTCTTTGGTGGAGTGGTGGCTTGTCTTGATTATCACTGAACTGAAACATTCACAGTTAGTTTCTAGCATGTGGAGGACAGCCCAATATGTTTTGCAGATACTGCATGTGTAAAACCATTGAAATATATATTAATTGGCCTGTATAAAATGTTGCAACTTTCTTAGTTTACTGTGAACAATTTTCTTATGGTTTTATAGTTACAATTTTGGATATCCAAAAGGTAGAAGCACAGACTGATCTTCTTCTGAAATTCCTTGGTACACTCCAGTAGCCCATGGATATTTCCAAATCTTAAGTGCCTTTCCTTATTTGAATCCAGCTTGAACTTCCGATATTTCTAGGAAAAGCTTTAGTTGTAACACCTTGAGCAACATTTTATTTGCATGAGAAATTAGAGCAATGGTCTCATAGTTAGTTAGCTGCATTCTCTGGCATCTGGTTGGATCCACCACACCTTAATATGTTAAAAGAGTTTGTGTGTGCCGGTGAGGCTTAGATCAAGTCAGCTTGAGTTTCACCACCATTGTCTCCTCCACCAGTGTCACCTTCAGTCATCACTGCTGCCTGGTAGCTACCTTCCCATCATCATTGGAACTCTCTATTCACTTCTACTATGTGGCTGTTACCCTTGAAGATGGTGGATGCATCTTAGGCTGGTGTTTCAGCTGTGACCATTCTGCCTTGGATGACACTGCTAGGAGTCCACATTTGTGATGGAGTTTTGCCTGCTGATAGCATTGCTCTCAGCCTCACTGACACACACAAACACCTTTAACATATTAAGATGTGGATCCAAAAAGGAGCACCTCTGCTTGCTGAATAGCTCAGAGATTTAAGTATCTGGCTGCAGAACCAGAGGTGGAGAGTTCCTCCTGTGCTTCCTTGACAGGGACTGGACTTGATGATACATAGGGTCTCTTCCATTCTGCAGGTTGTTGTTTTTGATGATGATCATGATGATGATGATGATGATGATGATGATGATAAATAATTTAACTGGTGGGTGGGATGGGTGGGTGGGATATGGGTTTTTAAATGGGGGGGAAGTGGGTTTTTACAGGTTTTTATAATGTTTTATGTATTTTTAGAAGTGTTGTGATGCCGCCCTGAGTCGGGTTCTGCCTGAGTGGGCGGCATATACAAATGTGACTTATAAATAAATAAATATAAAATAAATAAATAAATAAATAAATTTATACAGTTGCACATGCATTATAGAAAACTGCTTTATTTGGACCACAGTGTCCAGATTCTGTAATATACTGTATGTACCTCTTGCACAAGGTCTATCAAAAACACTTGCAGATAGTATTGCTATGCTTTTATTTCAGTAAATAAGATATAGCATTTTGCAAATATTGGCTATGGAAATTATGCAAGTCTAAGATCTCTGAATATTACTTTTCAGAAGTAATTCAATGCTGTTGGGTTCATTCTTTTTTCACTAGCTTATGGCCATGACATTTCACATAAAAATGTTCTCCTTTTGTTGTTCCCTTTTCAACCCTTAAAAATTATAGTCTATAATGTGCTCCTCAGAAGCAATGTTTCAGGGTCAATGTGGGAATCATAATGCCCAAAAAGTGTTTTTGATGCACACATATCCACCGGGGTGGGGTGGGGTGGGGGTGCATTTGTAAATGATAGTGTTTACAGAAATAATAGAATCACACTTCTAGGTAGCCTAATTGTACTCTGAATTAAGCCATGACTTTGTACTTTGTTTTTGCATAAATGGATAGATGAATGAATAATATTTTCCCCTTCCTAGTCACTTCCTATTTTTTTCAGTACAGCTAATGTGGCCATTTGAATGGACATATGTCAGAAATATGAATCCAGGACCTTGTTGGATCCTGTTTTAAAGTATTGAGGAAATTTTACACATTATGTGAAAATATAGCAAGACTACAAAGTCATTGCATTACTTATTAAAAATATTGTTACCTCCTGTTTGCCTCTCAAAATAATGCATGACAAATAATCTTATTTGTAACATATGACTTCCATGTTCTGGGAATAGATCTGTCAGAGAAAGAAAGCACAAAGTATTGTATAGTGGAATCCAGCCCCATCCTGATCTGGTATGCTCCAATTTGTTTACGATTGAATTAGATGAGAGAGTTAACACATTTACCGTTCTGATCACCCAGGTTTGAATTTATAAAGAAATCATGCCTTAAAATCCTACAAATCCAGAATTCCACAGACTTTTAACACTTGTTGAAAGAACAGCCATAGTATTACCTAATAACCTTCCATCTACCTAACATACCCCTAAGGATGCCCATCTGGCTTCTTCAAACAGCTTTCAGGGATTCAGATTCCAAAGTTTTGCCTGGTTTTACATTTAGAAGATTAAGTTGTTTGCTAAAGGAGCTTACCTTTGGGGCTGGTGTGTGTGCATCATAAATTGGGCCACCTCAGGCTACTAAGCTACAACAGTTTTATTTTTAAAGTGGGGGAAAATCACAAAATCCATGACCAGCCAAGACAGCATTTTCTAATAAGAAATGCTATGAAGGGGTTGTGTGACTTGAATAGAAAGCATCTCTATTTTCAGTTTGTTTTGTTTCTTTGATGTGGGTTTTTTCTTTTGGTAGACATAGCAGAAACTGGGTGCTTTGCGTTTGTCATAGTTATTGATAAGAGCAAATATATTCACACTCGCTTGCATTTACCCTGCTAACGTATGCAACATCGTAGATGTATAGCTCTGGGTTCTCATTTCTTATGTGACAGCCTTTGTGTCAACATTACAAGCACCTGGGCAGATTCATTTGGACAGCTCTGGCAAAATCCTGACAGTTAATACCAGCAAGTGTAACACAGCGTAACTTTTGGAAGTGTGTTGCCTGAAGTTAGGAAAACACTGTGGACATTATCTATTGATCACAAAGAGATTTATATAAAAGCATTAATGGTTTCCTTTTCATCCCCCTTCCCAATGATTTCCAATGTAGAGGTTGCCATTTTTCTTTTTAAACACAATGGGTTAACATTTTTGTCAAGGTAACACCAAGATCCCTTCCCTTCATTGATTCTCTATGCATTATCTCTCTGCATTCTAAACTGTGGCACCAAATCCTGCCTCCCCACCATAGCACCGAAATACATAAAAAGACTACACCCCATCACACACATGGACACATCCCTCTGTTGGCCAGTGTTTCAACCAAAGGTTCCTGGATGTGTCTGTTTGCTGAGAGGCCACACAAAAATAATATGGAAGTGTCATTTTTGTGGGGCCATGTATTCTAGTCCTCTCAATAGACTGTGCTGAAGAGGACAACACTGACATTTTGATGGTTGAACTCGCTGCATTTATGGTAACATTGATTTATAAAGCACCTAATATACCATTTTTGGGGGGGACTGCAGTGGCTCAAGAGGCTCAGATGCTGACTGGGAAGCAGAAGGTCAGCAGTTCGATTCCCGAATACTGCAGGACGGAAATGAGCTCCCGTCTTTGACCCAGCTCCTGCCAACCTAGCAGTTCGAAAGCAAGAAATTGCAAGTAGATAAATAGGGACCACTTCGGTGGGAAGGTAACAGTGTTCTGTGTGCTCTGGTGTCTAGTCATGCCTGCCACATGACCACAGACACGTCTGCAGCAGCAGACAGCGCTGGCTCTTTGGCTTAGAAACAGAGATGAGCACTGCACCCTAGAGTCGGATACGACTAGCTTTCGAGCAAGGGAAACCTTTACCTTTACTAATATACCATTTTGCTTTAAGAAGCAATCTAATATGGAAAACTAAAGAGCAGCCATCTCAACATTTGGGGGTACGAGCGCGATAACGAAAATGGCTGTTATAAAATGAGCAGAATCCTATTCCATGTGTATTATACATGATCCTGAACTACCCTGTTCATTTAGCAATGGCAAGTAACAGAGGGGCTGCATCCAGATCCAACTTTGTTAGTGAATTTACAGCTCAACAGTGCATTAAGAGAGTAGGTGATCCAATCCCAAACACTAGCATAGACTCATTCTACATCAGATCTACTCTGCCATCCCATAATAGCATATAGCACCATTATAAACTTTTCCAAGTTGGTTGGTTTGAAATTATACCTCCTATGAAATGATATAGATAGATGTCCATAATTTTAATTTGTGCACGGCTCTGATGTGAATAAAGAAAAATTCTGTATCAGGTTATACTTTGGACTTTTAGGTAAAGGTAAAGGTCGCCTTTGTTTGAAAGCCAGTCATATCCGACTCTAGGGTTCAGTACTCATCTCTGTTTATAGCCAAAGAGCCAGTGCTGTCTGCATCTGCAGATGTTTCCATGGACACATGGCAGGCATGACTAGACACCAGAGTGCACAGAATGCTGTTTATCTTCCCACCAAAGTGGTCCCTGTTTATCTACTTGCAATTTCTTGCTTTTGAACTGCTAGGTTGGCAGGAGCTGGGACAAAGACAGGAGCTCACTCTGTCATGCAGTACCTGGAAATCGAACTCCGACATTCCAGTCAGTGAGTTCAGCATCTTAACCCCTTGAGCCACCACAGAACAATGACTGTTGGACTTTTACAAACTGTTTTACAGACTGTTGGAACTTTTACAGACATTTTAAATAAGGTGGCTATCATCTGTTGCTATTTGTATGCTGCTGGATTTTTCCACAGACCTTTCGCAGTTAGTCCATCCATATTCCAAGAATCAGTGAGTGTGGTTGGAGAAAGTATATTACTCACTCACAATGCAAAATAATTCAGACAAAAAGGAAAAACATGCCACACAATTCCCAGCTTGTGCTCCCATAAGGACAGCTAATACTATTTTCCTAGCATCTTTGTTTATGCAAAGATCATTGTCAAAATATTTAGCAAGCTGGCACAGCCCATGTTTTTATATAATTGAGCATCCTTGCCCATATGCCACATTTCTCTCTCTTGGAAAAATACTTAGTTACTTTCTCATTGTGGGATTTTTCATGTTTGAAAAGTTCTAAATATCAAAAGTATTTCTAAAATTGGAAACCCGGCATTTTAAGAATGCATGTTATATCTTAAAGATTGAAGTTTGATAGCTATTGATAGTACCTCCACCAACTGTGACTATCCTGTGCGGAGCTGTTATGACAAATTCATTCTATGGTGGTTACCTTAAATCTCTGTACTATGAAAGAACACAAACTGGTTTCTGGGCTGCACTTGAAGTCATAGTTACCTAATAGAAGCTGCCCCCCCCAAAAAAAAAATCATCTCTGTGTCACAGTGTAGTAGCAGACTAAACCTTTGTGGAAGAAGTTCCATTATAATTTCTGTGGTCAGGATTTGGTGGGATTTTCCCCACCCACTGAGCTGCATTTATACTAGCCCCCTTTGCAACCACTTTATAGTGGATGGCACTAAACTTATTTATCAAACTAGTTTCTCGGTGCAACATCAATACTTAATGCAAGGAATGGTATCTTTCATTGCCATATAATCAGGGAGCCTAATTAAGTCTTAGCAAATACGTTTCCTGGGAAAGCAACTACATTTGGCTAATTGCAGCCGGATGGAATAGCAATTATAGATCATTCACTAGGCAAACAGAAAAACTTCATAAAAAGAAGAATGTTTAAGACTTTTTCTTTTATTTTCTCAATGCTCAGGAATTTCTCAAATTATCTTAAAGGTAAAGGTTTCCCTTGCTTGAAAGCCAGTCGTATCCGACTCTAGGGTGCAGTGCTCATCTCTGTTTCAAAGCCGAAGAGCCTGCACTGTCTGCTGCTGCAGACATTTCCATGGTCATGTGGCAGGCATGACTAGACACCAAAGCGCACAGAATGCTGTTACCTTCCCACCGAAGTGGTCTCTATTTATTTACTTGCAATTTCTTGCTTTTGAACTGCTAGGTTGGCAGGAGCTGGGACAAAGACGGGAGCTCATTCCGTCCTGCAGTACTCGGGAATTGAACCGCTGACCTTCCGCCTACCAGTCAGCATCTTAGACACTTGAGCCACTGCAGTCCCCTTATCTTAATTATCTTAAGTATGAACATTAGATTTCTTTGAGGTTTTACTATTTTAGTAATTAATGGAAAACACAATGGATGAATATACTTTAGACAGCTGGTGTATATATATATATACCAAATCATACGGGATATGTTAAATGTGGCATGAGTCCCTTTGTAAATACAAAAGAAAAGGAGTTTGTCTGTCTTGAAAGATTTCCAAAATTGTTAGAGCTAGAAAGAGAAAAATTTGTACATATATAACTGCAGCTTAAGATCCAGCTTAAGTAACAGGATGGTTTATATCCTGACTTATCATGCAGGTGGGGAATTCTGGGACCTACTGTCCTTTTAACAAAAAGGGTAAGAAATTGAAAATTTTCTACAGATACTACTGTTGGATACACTGTAACTCTGCACGTAATAGTTCCAAGGAAGGAAGGGTTAAACAAGACAATTGTCCTAGCCTAGGCAATCTACTGAATGGAGGCTCTTACCCATTCCTTTGCCTTCTCCCTCTCTCTCAACCTGTTTTGAATCTAACAAGAAGCTTCATTTGTGGCCTTTTAGAGGTTTTTTTAAATGTATGGTGACTTTTGGGACTCTCTGCATATATTTTTGTCTTGTTTTGTTTCAGGATTTTATCATGTCCTGTCTTTGTAAACTTTGTAAGCGTTAAATGTTAAAGTGATGTCAGCTCCATACGATACCTCAGATATAGGGTTTGACTCAATGGAAAAACTTACAAAGCACACTTTGAAGCCTTCTAATGCTGCTATATGTAAATTGATTTGCCACTGACACATTGTTAAAAATAAATGCTGAAACACAGTGCAAAATCAAGAAGATACAGGGTTGTACATTATTTCCATATATTAATTGATACGGGTAGATGTAAATTTATAAAGCTATCAACGAAATAGAAATAGAGTTCTTTGCATCATAGAGGGGAGCACTACAACCTAGTAATTGCCTATCTGCTCAGCTTCTTCTTGTGATACAGTAAATCCACGACTTACAAATGCCTTGAGTTACATAAAATTCGACTTACATAATGATTTTGTGCTAAAACCATGTCCCAATTTACACGATTTCCTACGGATTTGCTTTTTGAGTTACATAAAGATTCTTTTTCCTATGGGTTTGCTTTGAGATGTAAATAATCATTTCCCTATAGGTTTGCTTCGATTTCCATAAAAATTTCATTTTTCCTATGGGTTTACTTCGAGTTATGTAAAAATAATAAATTTTCCTATGGGTTTGTTTTGAGTTACAAAAAATGTTTGATTTAAGCAAAAAGCCTACAGAATGGACTTTTTTTTTGTAAGTAGGGGTTTTACTGTATTTGCTAAAAGTCACATTCTAAACCAGGGGTGGACAATCTATGGCCCATGGGCAAGGCCCGGCCTGCAACACCATTTCATATGGCCCGCCACCACCATCGATGCTACCGGAAGTGGAAGCGGACAAGTTTACGACAGTCATAAAATAGGCCTGCACATGTATAAATACACCCGTGCCTGCCATAAAGGCTGCTGTAAATGCACCTGAAGCTGTCGTAAACACATTTATGACAGCCGTGGATGCATTTTACGGCAGTGTTTACGGTGGGAGGAACCATGTGACTGGCCCCAATCAGCTGTCTGGTAGCATGGTCCTGCCCATGGTGCGAAAAGTTTGGTAACCCCTTTTCTAAACCAATGCTTTCCCCTCTCCATGACTGTTTTACACTGCATATGAACCAGACAGCTCTTCATATTGGAGATGCTTTGTAACACAGGACTCTTCTCTGCAAAGTAGGACACATGGCCATCTTTTATATAAACTGTAGTCTTCGTTGCCGCTCTGAAGTCTAAATTAGAATAAAAGAAATGTATTCTGCAGTCTAATTTATTATGATAATTAGTTCATTCTTAATTAGTACACCATAACAACTAGAGGCATCTTTCCTCCTCAAGGGACACAGAAAAATAATCCCTTTTTGAAAAATAAATGTAATAATTGGCTGTGAGAATTTCTAGAGTACCAGATAAGGACATACAGAAAGAACATTGAAAGAGATTAGGGAGGGGGGACTATTATCATGTAAAATTCCATTTCAGCAACACTGGTCAAGTAATTTTCAGCTTTTTAAAATGCATAAACTCTATGATGAATTACTTGACTCACATTAGATTTTCCCTCATATCCAGTTATCATCAACTTGTAATGTCAATTTTGGAGAAGGAAGGTATCTTTCTTAATATAAAGCCGGTGTGTGTGTGGGGTGTGTGTGTGTGTGTTATGAATGTAAAATGTAAGTTGCTAAAGAAAGTAAAAGTAAATGCACATTATCATATTTCATTTCATTTTAAGACACTGAGTTTTGTTTTAAAATAAACCACATCAACCCCCAAACTAATCCTCACAACTAAAAAAGACTGACCACTAGGTGCATAAAACAGAATAGCTATGTGCTGATAAAGTGCCTAGGATTGGACTAAGTTACCTGCTTTCCAACCCACGTTTTATGGGGAAAGGTGTGTGTGTGTTAGGCAGGTGTTGATAAATACAGTCAGAGTATAAGGTAATATTTTCTGTACCTGCCCAAAGAAGAACTTGCAAGTCACAAGATGTCATTGTTTAGATAAACAGTTGAAAACATTTCTTTTTAAAGAGTCTTTTGAGAATGTTTTACCAACGGCTGAGCATTAGGGATTTCATTTTGTCTCTCTCTGGCACCAATAGATTTTTCTTTTAGGGTTTTTTGTTTCTGGTGTATATATATATATGTAATTTTTTAAAAATGTGTGACTGGTTTTAATTGAGTTAATTGACTATATACTTGGTCTAATCCATGTGTCCTATACTAAATCAAGTGCACTGAATCCAAATCTGAAGTCTGAGTCTGCCTAGGATGTCAGGATCCTAAGTTAATTATGCATATAGAAGCTGTTAGCTACATTCTCTCATTCCACAGTTACAAATGTAGCAAAAATTGTCCGATTAATTAACATAGCTGTGCCTACTCATCTTTAGCTCAAAACAGACTCACTATGGCCTAGCTGTATTATCCAATAAGATGGTTTCGCACTAGAAACAAGCCCTTGGTCCATCTCACCATATATACCTACTTCTGACGTCAGCTCACTGACTTGCCCAGACATGCCCAGCCACTGCTGGAACGTGCATGCCACCAGGGAACATGATTCAGCTGAGGCGGCAACAGACATAGTAGTAGCTGCAACTATTATAATGTTCCCATGTAAAAATACATTACCCAATCATCAACTATTTGAGCAGTTATAGCATGACTATAACTTAAAATCTGTACGTGATAGGCAAATTCTGAGTTCAGATTTGGAATCAGCACACTTGATAACATGTATATCACATGTGTTATTCCCAGTAGCAAAATCATTGTTGTGCAGTGATATCAACCTAGCCCTCTCTCTTGCAACACTCTTCATCTGTGCAGAGGTCACAGAAACACCCTGTGGGGAGTCTATGTATAAATTTTTGGTACTTTCCTTGGAGCCACATTCCTAACCTTGTACACTGTTCCAGAACTGTCCTCTGCTGCATGGGTTGTGTGCTGTTCTCCTTTTAACATGAACAAAAAAAAGCAATTGTGCTACCCAGGTCGAGGCAATTTTGAACTTTTCTGTAGGATACAAATTTATTCCAGAATAAAATTATTATATTGAAAAATGTATAATAGTAAAGTGCTTGAAACATTGATACATAACACAACATGAGCAGCCATCTGGATTGCCAAGTGAACAGCTTCCATTCTTGCTCAGTATCAACCTGTCTCAGCCATTGTGGTGTCACAGTGGGAAATCTATAAAGGAGTGGAAGGGAGACTGGAACTGTTTCTGACCTTTCTTATTATGGAGCTAGGCCCAGTGGAACCAGACTAAAGTATCAAATCACAGGGCTACAGTTTTTCAACAGCTTTCCAAGACGGCAAAATGTCCCCAGCAGCCATTCAAGCTTCTGTTTGGTTCTGCCTTACTAATAACACTCTGACCGATCGAATGATTGATTGTGTTAACCAGCTGGGTCACCTCAGCATACCATTTGGCAATCTGGGCAATGATAGGAGCACCAACTATTTCGGACAGAAACTCTCCCAAGGCATCCAGATCTAGTAGCCTTCTAACAGGTCCAAATTTCAGAAGGTAATGATCTGAGCTTGGCAAGGGAACAATAATTATGTCAATCATCCTAAGAAGATCAAGAAGCTGAGAAGATCGGGTCAAATATATATCTGTGGAGCCACTCACATCATAAGAAAGCCCCAAGGATGTTATGAAGCCCAAGAACTCTAAAGCTGCTCCAGACACAACCATGTCTGCATAAATGTTGTCTCCTAGGAGCAAAAACAAAACATGGGAACCATCATCATCGAGGCCAAGACCATCAGTTCCAATAGAGAGAACATTTGGGTGAGGAGGAGAGTGGTAGACCAGCACTCTCTTCATACTATCCCTGTGGAGGGCCTCAAAACCCAAACTCAAAAGAGCAGAGATCCTAATGATCTTGATGAAATCTTTGTATATAATAGCAATTTCCCCTTCTCCACCCCTCCAAACTGCTCTGATGTTGGATGGAGTAACCAGATGAGCCTATCTGAAAGAGGGTAACCCCACCATCTGTAATCTTCCTAGGTCTCAGTTATATAGGTTAGGTAGGATCTCTCATCCAAAGATCAGATCATAAATTAATTTAGCCTTATTTTGTACTGACTTGGCATTTTACCAACAAAAGAGTTAGATTAGAGCAGTGGTTCCCAACATGGGGCCCATGCCCCACAGGAGGACTTAAATTCCCAGATGCACTGGCTGATCAGTGTTTTGGGGAATTGATTTAGGCTTCTGGGAATTGAAATCCAAAAACCAGCTGTTCAGTGTAATTTGTATTGTCGCATGTTTTATACCAGGATCAGTTTATTGAGTCACCAGAAACACATTCATCAAATGTGAAAATTATTTCCAAGAAAAATGTATACTCGGATACGAGTAGGAGCTGACGACGATGACAACGACGATTTATACCTTATGTCATCCTATCTTCATTTGAGACACAAAGACAGATTGTAATAGATGATAGAATAGATAAGAAGGTGCTTGGGAACATTATGCTTTTGTCCCAGTGTCAAAACTCAGTCTCCACAAAGCAAAATACAATTTGCTTGTATAGATCTTATAGCTTGAGTCCTGTGTATTTTGAAATTGCCTCTCCTTCAGTCTTAGATTTCAGATTGTGGTTTTTTTTACTTGTGCCATATGCCCATTTTGATCAGTAATAGTCATTTCTGGAGATTGTCCCAGAACTGTAGAATTGCCATTCTCCTAAGGACCTATCTATGTCCAAGCCTGAAGAGATTTTGAAATGCTATATACTGTACAAAGAAGCTGGAAGAAGCTATGCATAACTTGATTAATTTTAGAGGTGATTTTCCTCTCTCTGAATTGTAACTGCAGCTTTAATGTTCCTAATTTACCCTGCTCTGGACATATGGAATCAACGTT
This sequence comes from Bradypodion pumilum, assembly GCA_035047305.1. NCBI lineage: Eukaryota > Metazoa > Chordata > Lepidosauria > Squamata > Chamaeleonidae > Bradypodion > Bradypodion pumilum. The sequence goes on from JAWDJD010000002.1 coordinate 380,351,075, forward strand.
GTATTTGAATTCTATAATTTTTCTAGCTCTCACATTCAGATGTTGCCACAGTGTTCACATAGGCTTGCCCTTCATGCAAATTCCCTTATTTCTATTTGTATGGCTTTTTAAAAATACAGTAGAACCCCTACTTACGAAAAAAAAGGTCCGTCCTGTAGGCTTTTGCTTAAATCGAATTTTTTGTAACTCAAAACAAACCCATAGGAAAAATTATTTTTTCATGCAAACCTATAGGAAAAATGAAATTTTTATGTAAATCTAAGCAAACCCATAGGGAAATGAATTTTTACATAACTCGAAGCAAACCCATAGGAAAAAGAATCTTTATGTAACTCGAAGCAAACCCATAGGAAACCGTGTAAATCGTGACATGGTTTTAAAATAAAATCATTATGTAAGTCAAATTTTAAGTAACTCAAGGCATTTATAAGTCGGGGTTTGTCGTGTCCAGCTCTTGTAAAGAACAGTCCAGCAAACGATGAACAGAACAACGAACAACGGTTTATTATAAAGTCTTTCTGGTTACTCTTACAAGGAATATCCAGACCTCAGATGGCTACACAAGTCCCATGTAATTGGTCTCTCTGAATTCTACCATAGAGGCAATGTACTAAGCTACACCTTGCGAGTGAGCATATAGAGAAGACCCCAGGTTAGCCCAGTGTGGTCTAACTTGCAGCGATAATGAGAAGCATAGATCCGGCCCCGGCCCCACCCTTGTTTACCCGTGGGGCTTATATAGTGTCTCCCCGGCAGTGACTCTTTGATACAATGTAGTAACCCGCCGGACAACCTTAACTAACCAATCATAACATGATATACCAGTTTTAACCAATCATGAACAGGATCCAAAGTTGCACCCAATCATTGAACTCTAATTAACATAAATGAGCATGCCCAGAAGGGAAAAGTATGCGCCAAAGCTAGCGGCTAATGTTGATGGCGGGAAACCTCCATTTTGTCTTTGCAAAGCAGTGCTGGTGCAACTTTCAATTAACCTGAATACACAACAGGGTTTTACTGTAGAGGCAAACTATGGGCAAAATTAAATGAATCACTTCTCTTGTTAATAACATGAGGTCCATTCTTTCCTACATAATTACCACTCAAGTATGAAAGCTCAGGTTTTATCTTTAAAGCAATATAATGTATTCAATACTGCTATCTGTATCAAACAATACAATAGCAATAGCATCAAGACTTGCCTGGTGCACTCGCTGAGCAGTTCACAAATTAATTGCTAATTAACTAATTAACTAAATAGCATTTTGCCTCCAACATGCTGGATACTCATTTTACTGACCTCAGAAGGATGGAAGACTGAGTCAACCTTGATCCCTGGTCAGGATTGAACTCACACCATTCTGGTTACCGTACAGCAGTTCAGCCACTGTGCTAACAGGACTCTTAGAACTCTGGTGCCTAACCCCCATTTGGCTCAGCCCGTCACAATCTGTGAAATGTTGTGAAAGAGGGGCTGAAAAGTGGAAGGGCAAAGTGAAAGTTTCAGCCAGGGAAAGATGTTTTGAGCAAATTTAACAGTTGTGGTAATGAGTGAAGTAGGTTTGAGAGTGCTTGAATGTGCTGGGAAGGAAGCTGTGAAAGAGTTTGGCAAAAGTTTAAGAAAGGGGGGAATGTAACAATAATGTTATTGACATCTGAGTCAACATAATTCATTGCAGGCGCACCCCCCAATAAAGGACTCAGACACCAGTGAAAGTGGATAACGGCATTGGGCCACATTTATTGATTCATGCCCTAGTCCGAATTATAAATTTCTATTGGTAATAACCAATCATAATTCTTAAGGCAAGCAGGCCGAAGTAACACTGGTAAGGTACCACCCAAAATTGCCAACGGCAATTGCTACAATGTATCCATTTGTATCAATTTGTTTGTTGACAACAAACAAATTGTTGACCGTAGTCAATATCTCACTAATGACCCCACCCTCTGACGCGTATCCGTAAAATCACGGGGTGATGCATGCTGTCTAGCTATAGCCATCACCCCGTCGCCTAATTCGTCGTTGACCGGACAACGTTTAACCAACTTATGCCTGTCTAGTGTTGTCCAGTCAATTGCGAACTTGCCGGATACCTGTGGGTCATAATGTTTACCTTACCAGTGCTACCCGCCCATGTGACCAAAGTCAACAGCAGCAACAGAAAAACCCCTATGTCAAACCATAGCAACAGTGTGGGATGGGCGAAAAAACCAGGACCCGGAAGCCAATATGGGTCCCAGCCAAAAATTCCCACCCGGCCCCGAAGCGACCAAAATATCACACTGTTAACTAGGGAGGGGGTGGAGGGAAAAACTTCTCCGCTCCGTCGCTTCGCAAAATGGCAGCTCGGCTGCCTCGTGGCCACCCTTTTTATAAGGGAGCTGGCCACACCCCTAACTACCCGGATGCCTTTGTCCTGTGGGGGGGCTCCCGCAAAGAGCGAGGCGGCCATTTTGGCACCGCGCTTGCATTGCAGGCGCATCCCCCCAATAAAGGACTCAGACACCAGTGAAAGTGGATAACGGCATTGGGCCACATTTATTGATTCATGCCCTAGTCCGAATTATAAATTTCTATTGGTAATAACCAATCATAATTCTTAAGGCAAGCAGGCCGAAGTAACACTGGTAAGGTACCACCCAAAATTGCCAACGGCAATTGCTACAATGTATCCATTTGTATCAATTTGTTTGTTGACAACAAACAAATTGTTGACCGTAGTCAATATCTCACTAATGACCCCACCCTCTGACGCGTATCCGTAAAATCACGGGGTAATGCATGCTGTCTAGCTATAGCCATCACCCCGTCGCCTAATTCGTCGTTGACCGGACAACGTTTAACCAACTTATGCCTGTCTAGTGTTGTCCAGTCAATTGCGAACTTGCCGGATACCTGTGGGTCATAATGTTTACCTTACCAGTGCTACCCGCCACACGGAGGGGCTTCAAAGAAGGCTCGACACCCCACCCAGACCGTCAGCTCGGTCGACAGGCCTGCTCGCCAATCACCCAACAGGAGGTCCACACCTTCTCACGACAGATGGGCCCCATCCCCTGCATACAAGTCATAACTTTGGAGGCTAATAGCGGGGTGACGACTGACCCTCCCCCAAGCCCTGTAGACAAGGAAACGCGCCACCGCCCTATTCACCATGCGTCTAGCACGGTCAAGGGCCAGGAGGTCAACACCCCCTCTGTAGGAATGGCGCGGGACCATGTCCGACCAAACGGGTTGTGGCGGGCCAGACGTAATGCAGGTAGGCGAGGTCCTCGCAAATCGCATGTTTCAGCGACAAGCCGGTGACCTGGCCCAAATCATTGCCCCCCAGGTGTATGATCAGAATGTCAGGCGGGTCAGCATTCTGGCCTGAAAAAAGGAAAGGCAGCAGCTCCCGCCACAACATCCCGGGCTTACCATGCCATGTGAGACTTGCGTATGCACCAAGTCCCAGTCGGGGTCCCCACTCTGTCGCCGCAGCATAACGCGCTGCCCTGTGCACGTAGCTATGGCCCACCAGCCATACTGTCACCGGTGTAATACGACACCCCGGGTCTGTAAGGAAAAATGAGGGAAAGTAGGTAAGGTGACTGGGTTGGTACTCACGGCGGGAGTGGGCGCACATAAAACTGAAAACATTGCGAACCCCACCATCCCATGCTACGTATGTCAGCCCCTGAGTACCCAAAAGCAGCTGCGGTTGAGGCCGCCCCTATACGGAATGAATGAGTGCCATAGCGGGCGCCTGGGAGGCCCACACTGGCCAGCGCTTTGCCCGTCACCTTCCAAAATTGAAATTTAGTAAGGGGAGACCCATCTTGGTGACAGAAAAACGGGCCATGGTGCGTGCCATACAGTGCAAGGAAATCCTGTAGGGCACCAACCGGACAGATGTCTGCCGAGGAACATCGTAGCAGTCTACTCCACTGCCTACGCCGTGCTGATACGTTTTAGAGGAGCGTATCCCCAACTGAGCCGAATATTGTTCACTCAGACATCTTCGAGTTCCAGTGCCCTACGACTTGCATCCGCCTTATACAGCATCTCAAGCTCGCCGATGCGGAGCACTCCAAAAAAGGCCACCGTTGTAGCCGCATGAAATGGGCTGCCTCATCTTATCAAAACAGAGGCAAGGCCAGCCCCGGGCCAATTGGGTAAAAAACCCCTGGGGAAATCGGGTGGCGGTCGTCCGGGCAACGCCCACGCGCGCGCACCCACCCCTCCAAAACATTCTCACACGGAAGTGAGTGGTGCTGTCCACGACTTGCATCCGCCTTATACAGCATCTCAAGCTCGCCGATGCGGAGCGCTCCAAAAAAGGCGACCGTTGTAGCCACATAAAATGGGCTGCCTCATCTTATCAAAACAGAGGCCAGGCCAGCCCCGGGCCAATTGGGTAAAAACCCCTGGGGAAATCGGGTGGCGGTCGTCCGGGCAACGCCCACGCGCGCGCACCCACCCCTCCAAAACATGTCTCACACGGAAGTCAGTGGTACTGTCCACATGACCCCCCACTTTGGCCATAAAAGCCAACGCTGACAGCTTAGATGCTATGGTGCGAGGTGCAAAGCCCTGGGCATGCAGGTAAACCATGAACCGCAGGACATGGGTTACCGGGATCGGCCAGGTTCCTGGCATTTGGAATTGGGTACAGAATGCTCTGAAAGAATTAAATGCGTGGTGATACACCTTACGCGTGCGTGGCGCTAGTGACAGGCCAATCGCCTGGTTCACCTCTCCTTGCCGATGTTCCATATCCCGTCGGGGAGTGGCGAGGGAATTCCTCCGCATCCGGGGCCAAGGCACGGAACCGGGAGATCTGCAGGCTGGACAAAGCATCAGCAATATCATTAGTAACCCCTGGGACATGCCTAGCCCTAAAAAGAACGTTGAGGCGCAGGCTGCGCAACGCAAACTGGCGCACTGGGTCCATAACCCTGGGCGATTTAGAGCTCTGTGCATTGACAAAGTGGACAACAGCCGCATTGTCACACCAAAGTGGACAACCGAGTTGGCCTCCTCCTCGCCCCATAGCATCAAAGCACCCAGTATAGGGAAAATTCCAGATACGTGAGACCACGCAGGCGACCCGTGCCTGCCCAGGATGGTGGCCACCCACCATAGGCCCACTTCCAATTGAAGTACATCCTATAACTCTGGGATCCCGGGCATCGGGCTGTATCTTAAAGCAAGGGGAAGCCAGGAGCTCAGACCTCCAAAATGACACCCCATTGAAATCCCTCAGGATCTGTAGCCAGACAAGCACGTCTGCCCTGATACCCCGAGTAAGTCTAACCCTATGGTGGGGCCTGGATAGTCCTGCCATGGCGTCGCACAAGCGCCGCGCAAATGCCCTGCCCGGTGCGACGACCCTGCCAGCAAAATTGAGGTGACCATGTAGCACCAGCAGGTCCCTCGGTAATGCCATGCGCTTGGCCAGCAAGTCCGAGATAAGGGCCACTAGCTTTGACACCTTATCCCGCTGCAACCTAGAAGCCTGTGCTACCATGTCAATCTCCACCCCCAGGAATACTAGCTGTGTAGGCGGGCCCTCGGTCTTTTCGGGCGCTAAAGGGACACCAAGTTCCTCCATTAGCGTCTGAAATGTGTTGAGGAGACGTGTGGACGTGTCCCAGCCCCGTTCAGCCCCGAATAAAATCATCCAGGGAATGGGCTACAGACCGGGACCCTGATCTGCGAACAAAAGCCCACTCTAGGAAGATGGAGTAACGCTCGAATGCCGAGCCCGAATTGGAACAGCCAAAAGGCATGGCATCAGTGCAATAATATGCTCCCCGGAACGGGGGCGCAGGGACAGGGCCAACGACCCTGCCCGCATAGACCTCCTTATCCTTGCTGGCAGGAGCCACCTCCTCCCTCCCCCTAAGGGATAAAGATTGGGAGCCTCCTGAGGGGACCTATCACCCATGAAAGGGATACGTAACCCCTGCCTAAAACCCTGAAGGAGATCTCCGCATCCTCTCCCTTCGGGAACAATGTGAGCCAGCGCTCCAACATGTCCACATTAATTGGGGAGGGAGCCCTTTGGTGAACTAGATCCATATGCGGCAGTCTTGCCAGCCCCCTGTCCACCCCTCCCTCTGCCCCGCATCCCTCCAGGCCTGGGACAGCCAGAGGCCGCATGGGGGCCAGCACAGGGGGGACACTAATGTCTGTATTTGCCATTCTTCCTATTGCAGGAACCATTGGACGAGAAAGTCCAGCACAGCAGGCGGGCTGAAACCCCCCGCCCCGCCCCCTGGCAGTGGACCTGTGCTGGGGCCGCCCGCTGGACCGCATGTCCACAATGGTATCTCTCCCCGGGCGCGGGGCGCATGGGCGTCATGTACAAAAGCCACAGCCTCTGGCATGGCTCAACCCACCTAATGTCGGGGTGCCGGGGAATCCGCATATGGAATTACACGTCATAAGCCAACCACGATGGGCCCGGAAAGTCAACCATCGCCCGGTAGATGTCCAAATACTGGACCATCGAAATTGCCAAATCCGGCCGGGCCCTAAGGTACACCGCCATGTATATGAGGTAGGCCGGCAACCAGTCGGCCCACGTACGTGGTGGCTTGCCACGACGTGCCTGCTCCTTATCCTTCTCATCCTGCCCCCCCTACTCCTTGGTGGGCCCTCTGTTGAGGAGTGAGAAGGTATCCACGTAATCCCCCCGCCAGATCTTCTCTTTGGTGGTCTGTGCCAAATGGACACCCAGCGGTAAGGAATACCCCGCCGTCAGCAAGGGCGACACGGGCACAACAGGAACTGCTGGCATCTGAAAGGGGGCCTGTACTAACCCAGCCACCCCCAAAACATTCCCCACAGGGTAGAAAACACCCCCCACCATGGGGCCCTGAGTGGTAGTTATCGTCGCCAGGTGGGGCGTCAGCGGCCGGACCGCCGCCCCACCCGCGCGAGGCCAGGCCATTGGAAACCCCCCAACGTGGCCACGTGTGTAGGTGCACTAGCTTGGACCGTATACTCACGTGCTGCACCCCCGTAGGCCGCCCCCACCGGGGGTTCCGGCCCACTGGGGGCGTCGGAGCTCACAAACGCCGTCGAGCTCGTCGATGGGGCCTGACCCGCACCGGTCTGTTGAATGGGGAGCTGCGAGGCAGTGGCCCAGGTCGTGCCACGTGCCTCAAGCAGCTCGACCTGTCCCGTCGCCTGCCGCTGCCCAGCAGACGACGCGTCGAAACGAACCCCAAATGGAGACCAAGAGTGGCTAGCCCGGGCCAGGGATGTCTCGAGGGCCGCAACGCGGGCCAATAAGGCCTCCACGCTGACATGGGGCAAAGGACCAGCCGGCCCGCCTACTACAGGCATGGGTACAGGTCCCTGCACCCTGGGGCCCGAATAGGGCAACAACCCCACACCCGGGCCCGTTAGGGCCGATGTAGCAACCTGCCAGGGAAGGGGACCGGACCACCCCCCAAGGCTGGAAGGCCTCGGAGCGAGCTACGCTCCTATAAAGGGAGGCTCAGCGGAATGGGCAACACCATGAGAGGTGTCCACCGCTTGCGGGCCGAGGGCCGCAGCCCCTACTGGCCCCGTGCGTGGGCCACCATCCTCCAGCCAGGGGGAATAGACCCCATTCCACCGGTCCCGGTGGGTGCAAGCAAATGCGGCTGCTGGGGAGGCGCAGCCGCGGTCTTCCAACCCAGATTGCGCCTCCGAACCGCACGAGCCGCGCTCGCAGCCGCCTTCTTCTTCGCGGGCCTCTCAGCCAATCGATGGGAAGCCGAAACAAGTGAATTCAGCAGCCAAAAGGCTTCCCGGTAAAAGCCAAAAGCGACGGAGGTAAGAGGGAAAAACTTCTCCGCTCCGTCGCTTCGCAAAATGGCAGCTCGGCTGCCTCGTGGCCACCCCTTTTATAAGGGAGCTGGCCACGCCCCTAACTACCCGGATGCCTTCGTCCTGTGGGGGGGCTCCCGCAAAGAGCGCGGCGGCCATTTTGGCGCCGCGCTTGCATTATGTTGTTCCTACCTGAAACAAAGTTTGCTGTTGTTATGTTAGCTCCTCTTATGTTGATGGATTCCCATCATTATTATTGTGGATTCCTGAATCAGTATCTGGGAGTTTATAAGATCTGAGCAGGGCTTGGAGGAAAGGACTTTCAGTGGATTGCTCATTCATAAGGTCATTGTAAATCGGAGGCAATTTGTAGCACGTAACAACAACAAATTATGGTGATTAAGGCCTATATTTCTGTCCTCTGGAGCAAAGGTCCCCAACCTTTTTTTTGCATCATGGACCAGTTTCATGCTAAATATTTTTTTCATGGGCCAGTAAGTGAGGGTGGGAGGATTGGATGGTGCAAGCACACAGGTGGTTGAGGAGCCCCACCATAGTTAGGCAATGTGGTGGAGGGGCCTAGCCACCTGCCTATCTGCTGTGTCTAAAGCCCATGCTCTCGCTCCATTCGCCAGACAGACCCAGTGGAGCATGTTGAGGGCAGAAGGTTGCCATTGGGGTTCCCAATGCCACCCACCCCCACAGCCTGGTTCAGGACAGCTCATGGCCCAGTGCCAGTCTGCAGCCCAGTGGTTGGGTACCCCTGCTTTAGAGAATACCTTCAACTACCCCTCTGTCTCTTTCAAAGCAAAAAAACAAAAAAAATGTCCCATTTCCTTTTGATTCTCTAGCCACTGTAGGATTTCCTAACCATTTAAACCACTTACTCCAGAGAATTGCAAATACTCATATCCTACTGATCTCTTTCAAGCCCTAGTAGCATGAGTCTGTAATACTCTACAATAGCACTGTCACTAAAATGCCATATTTGACAAATACAGATATCACCTAGGCCTGCTTACAGTTAAGAATATTGCTCATATTTGATACTGGTCAAATGGATAACCATCCATTTATATAGTCATGGCATTTAGTCCAAGTTATCCACATCATGCAGTTCTTATATTTAGCTGAGGATTACTGGTAAAATTGTCCTAAACATATGGAGGGCAGTTTTCTAAATTGTAAGCTTACAGAGCTTGTGTTTTCGATGGCAAATATACAGTGGAACCTCATACAACAATCACCCTGTATAGCAACAAAATCGCATAACAATTAGGTTTTGGGGGGAAATGGCGTCCCGCAGAACAATTTCCCCTATGGAAAAAAATTGTACAACAAATTTTCAATGGGAAAAACCACTTAGCAAAAAAAAAGAAAAAAGAATGTTGTATGATGCATCCCATAGGGAAAATCACTATACAATGCATACATTGTATAGCAATTGTTTTGTACAACAACGAGCCCAATGGAATGGATTAAAATCATTGTATGAGGTACCACTATACTGCCCGTACAACGGAAGAACATGGCCTTTCAACAAGGCTATATTGTGGAAAGAAGTTTCAGAACTGTCATATTCTCTAATGTAAAGACCACTTAAAACACCCCTGTATTATAGCAGCTTAGTTCACAGGGAGACTGTGGCAGCTGTAAGCTCTGTAGGGAGAGAAAAAGAGTGTAGTGTTAAAAATAACTTGAGGAAAAGCAATGTGTTTTGCTTTGTCAATATATTAATGAAATTCAATCGCCATGCATAGCAAAAGGAAGCTAGGTTTCACCTGTTGACCTCTTGCAAAATATAAAAACTTATCTCGAGGTCCTAGTTTTTGAAGTGAGATGAAAGGCAATGCTTCAGTTTATCTCTTACCTTCAGAGCAAGCTTACTGATTGTTTGTCCTTATCACTTCAAGCCAGAAACTTGTAGAGATTGCTAGACACTTCAGTGGCACAATTTTAAATTCCCCATTTGGCAGGAGGTGGAGATTTCTTGTTTCCATTTAAACTGCTTTCATTTCAAAATGAAATCCCATTTAAAGCCAGAGGTTTGGACTGAAGCCTGAGGATCAAAAGAAAAAAGGAGGAAAAAAGAGAAATTGAGGTTTAGCATGAATTGGTAGAAAGGTAACAGTCACGTTTAATTGCTTTTGAGCTTCCTTTGCTTATACTCAGGCCAAATGAAATCATCCAGCCTACCCGGTGTTTATAATAGGACTTTCATATGTTTTAATTATTGTAATAGCTCAATCCATTAAAGATACACAAAACATAACAATACGTTTCCATCAACTAAATCTGGATGAAGTCAGTCCAGTGCACCAAATAACAATTGTGCTGAAAGGTGCAGTCAAAATGATCAATGGGTTGGAGCAACTGCACTATGACAAAAGGGTAAAATCTCTGGTGCTGCTTAGCTTAGCAATAAAAGGGGGGCAGGTAAAAGGGGGATAGAATTATGTATATGTAGAATTACAAATGGCATGGAGAAAATCACTTAAGTACCCCCATAAGCCTTATTCAGGTGTTATGCCTGCATCCATGCAGGGTTAGGCGAGTGCCAAGGGCTTGAGGATGCACACACAAGGCCACCCACAGGCCAGTAAGATGTTTGCATCTTTAAAGCAAAGATTTGCAAACAGGTTTATAAGCCAAATAATTTCAGCTCCCCCGGTGGCTTAGTAGTTAAGATGCAGAGTTGGAGAATGGAAGGTCAGGTTTTGATACCAGAGAGCTGCACATGGGGACATGAAAGGAGCCTCATTTGGGCATCCCCTAAAAATCCTTTCAACCCAGAGTAATCTCTGACATGAAATAATAATTATTATTATTATTATAGCCAAATACTTGGGAGGCCTAATAAGGCAAATTTCTGGATGTGGTGTTGAAACAACGATGAGGTCAGTTTATGTGCATACACCTCCATCCCTATCACCCATTTATCCCTGAATGGATTGAGGCATAGTGCCTCAATAGAGCTACACAGAAAGAGCCTCCTCGAAGATTGTGGTATCTTTGAACCACAATCAGGTGTACCCCAGGCAATGGCCATCTTGTGCTGACTAATCTTTCACACACTGGGTCAGGCGAAAGGAACTGCAGAATGAACTCATGAAAAGGTGCCTTCATTTTGGAAGTTTCACGTCTGGCATAGACAGGAAAGAAGAAGAATAGAGCTACAGTGGCACCTCGCTTAAATAGCATAATGCGTTCCATGGGATTGCTCTTTAAGCGAGTTTGCTCTTTAAGCGAAACACCATTGTGAGTGACCAATTGTGACTTCTGGGGGGGGAGGGATTGCGAACCCCAATTTAATTGTTAAGTGAGTTTTTGGTTGGTTTTAGTCATTAAGTGAGGCAACCATCCAGACAAAATTCTGCTCTTTAAGCGAGTTAGTCTTTAAGCAAGGCACTCTTTATGCGAGGTTTTACTGTATAGCTAAACTATAGAGTTCACTTACAGAAAAATTGTGATAACTGTCAGCTTTTTAAAAAAAAGTAAATTATAAACCAATGTTATTTTAAATTAAAGAAACACTCACACAAGTAAAAAACATTTATGCACCAAACCACATAAGGGATAACGATTCATGCAGACATTTCATATCTGAACTTCTTTGATTCCTATTGTTTCCACATATCAACATATCTCTCCCTTCAGAAAAACAATAAATCTTGTCTTGGACATTTCCCATCCCCTTTTCCAAATTCATATGGTTTAAAGATATCCCATATACAGTATCTTTGAAACTATTTGTTTTTCAAAATCCCTTTCTTTAATTTCATCTGAGTTTGTCATTAATTGCAATTTACTGCCAACTTTTAAAGAGAACTGGATAAAATTCCTGGAGCAGTGGTTCGTCTGAATGGTTATCAATCACTGTATTTATATATTCTGTGTTTATAAGTACCAGAGTCAGTGTGCATCTGTATACATTTCCAGAAAAGCACAAACAAGAATGTGCCATTGTGCTTATGGGTTGTTGTTTTTGACTCTTCATAAATGGTATGTTGGCTACTTTGTGAACAGAATGTTGTACTACTGTAGGTAGGCCTTTGATCTGATATAACATGATTGGTTGTCAGTAATCATATTGGCCTACATTCAGAGTTACATTAGTTTCTATTGGCGGTAGGACTTTTTTCTCTCCCACTGCCTCTGTAGACCTTTGGTCCATCTGAAAGCCTCTGGTCTAGAAGTTTTCCCAACCCTCTGGAATAGGTTTGGAGGTCTACCATGAGAAAGGTCACAGACACCTTTAAGAGGCAATCCATTGATGGAACTATGTTGTTCGATGTCTCCCACTAATTACTGGAAGTGTTATTCTTTCAGAAGGGGACAACTATAGGCTTATCTATACAACTAAACCAAATGCAGCAATTGACAACCCTGGGTAAAATGACAAAAGATAGTTCATGATTTCTAATTTCCATATTTTGGGAGCAGTTCAACATATAAACAAAGATGCAATTTCTTCATGCTTTGTTTTCCTACAACACAGGAAGTTAGGAAATTAAAAAGGACTTCTAGACACTCTTTCAGTTTGGCACATGAATTCGCCTAAGGATACCCAGAGTGAGCTTACTCTGTTCTGAGATAATCTTCTCCATTATTTCTGTTTGTATAGAAAAAGAACAAACATTTATTTCACAGCCACTAATCTCTGCTCAGTTAAAAAAATTAAAATTAAACACCACCACAGGTAGATTTAAAAGTGAAATGAAGCCAGTAAATTTTGAACAGATTGAATTCTTCTGTAGACTATGTTTTCTTAAATAGGATTTTCAAGTGCAGCTTTTCAATCTTTGAATCTTAATCAAATAAATTAAAGTAATTGAGTAACTATTTTGTGCTGTAAAGTTAATTCTAGGAATGCGGTGGCTTAGGGGTTAAGATACTGAACTTGATGACTGGAATATCAGCAAGTCAGCAGGTAGAGACCCAACTGCTGCATGACGGAGTGAGCTGCCAACGTAGCAGTTGGCAGCTACTGCCAACCTAGCCGTTCAAAAGTAAGACATTGAAAGGAGATAAATAGGTACTGGTTCAGCAGGAAAGTAACGGTGTCCCGTGCAAACTCTCCACTCAATAACGTCACTAGGCACTGAAAGAGTAATCGAGTGAGGCCATTGACGCGAAAGGATAAATGTTAATCTTCCTGATGAAGAATTTTCTCAAAAACCATTTACTGGAATGGATTTGAAGTGCGAGAAATTCATTTTTGGAAATATGATTAATTTATACGTTGAACTGTTCCATGAAGTGCGAGAAATTAATTTTTGATGTGTGATAAATTTACGTGTTGGATTGTTCTATATTTGACTACAAGATACTTTTATTCTGAACACCCATTGAAGAAATTATTGGATTACAGTTACACTGAATATAAGGAATTTATTTTGAAGAATACTGAATATAAGTGCTTTTATTTTTTGAATAAATACAGTTGCTTGAGCTTTAACGGTGCATTTTTTCCTCTGTAAACAGAGATGAGCACCACACCCTAGAGTCAGATACAACTGGCTTTTAAGCAAGGGTGACCTTTACCTTATCTTTACCTAAAGTTAATTCTGACTCATGGCAACCTTTCTTGGGACCTTCTATTTAGAACGTTCTTGGAGGTGGTTTATCCTTCCTTATTCTGGGGTCACCCTGGGACTGTGCAGGGATTGGCTTTTCTGGGTTGCACAGTGTGGAAACAAGCTCCCAACCTCTGGCACCACAGGCAGATACTTAAACTTACTGAGTTAACCAGCCAGCTGATAATATACAGTTGACTATGTTAGCATACTCAGAATGTGTTTTTACTTCAATTTTCATGTAGCTGAAAATAGGGGGAAGATGTGTAGAAATATGTATGTATTGCAAAATCCTTCATTTTGCAATTAAAGAAAAATGGCTGTTTGAAATGGTACACTATGTAGCATATGGGGTAGCAAGGGATCTCCATCAGCTTGAGTCCTGGGTAAATGCTTCAGCATCCTTCCATGTTATTTCCAGGGTCTTCAAGTCTCTCATGAAAGTTCTTCGCCATGTATTTCGAGGGCGACCTAATTGTCATTTGGCATTAGGAGGAATCCAACCCATTTCCACTCATACGGAAAATATGTCCTGCCATTTGGAATCTTCTTTGTGTAACGACATTATGTAATTTGCATGAGCCATTCCTTTGAAGCGCCTCCTTGTTGGTAATGCAGTCAAAATAGCAGAGGCACCTCTGTTGGAAGACATCAAGTCTCTTGTTGCTACATGCTGACACCTTCCAAGTCTTGCAGGCATAGATGGCTGTCAGGGTCACTATGGAGGTGAACAAATGGAGTTTAATTTTCAGTGATATAGATGGCGAGGACCAGATCTTATTCATTCTCTGGAAGATTGCTGTTGCTTTCTGAAGATGGTGTTTGATGTCCACTTCTGCATCTCCATTTTAAGCGATCACATTGCCCAAATAAGTAAACCTCTCCACTTTCTCTAGCTCTAATATGTAACATAATATTTGTTCTAATATGCAACATAAAACAGTGACTTTTAAAATGCAGTCACATTGCTTATTGATGTCAACTGAAGGCCAGAACTACAAATAAGTCTAACACTCAGATCTCTACTTTCCAGCAAATATAGGAAAATGCAGCAAATACAGGAAAATTCTCACTACACATGAGATTGCAACAGAAAGTGTTTGAAATCTGCCACTGAAATCTGGACAGTTTCCTTTTTCTGTTGCAAGGGTATTACGTTATCATTGGGTATATTAGATAGGACCTCTGATAAAAAGCTACCATTTATGGAACTCCTGACTTCCTTCAGCAGTTCTGAAATATTCCATGGTCCTGTTAGTGAACATTCCCATTTCAATGTTCTTTGTCTTCTACTACACACTGATCGTACCAGGTGTGCATGCTTGAGAAGCTGCTTAGTCTTCCACACTGTTTCTCCTCCATCTCTGGTGTCTCCCCCTTCCTGACCATGTTAATTTTTCATTGGTCTTTTCCTCCCTCCATCTACTCATCTAGCTCTTTTCACACCTAACTTTCCTCCCAACATTGTTTTGTAGCAGCTGCTTCTTTGGTTTTCAGGATTGCACCATTCTCACTGAGACTCATCTGAATGCTATGCATATTTACATACCATGCAGACCATGTGGTGGGCTCATAAAAGTAATGATGAAAGGGAAACAGTAGTTTTCGGATGTAAAAGAATGGAAACACTTTCTTTTGAAGGATACTTTTTAATGCCAGGGTCTCTGGCCTTCCTCAGGGTCATAAATTACAAATCTTAATCTAGCTCTTTTCACACCTGACTTTTCTTAGTCTTCACTCCATTGTTCAAATTCCTCCAAAATAGAGTTTTTCCATTTTTTACATCCTAAACTATGGTTTCCCTTTCATCACCACCATTCAGTTGATGTAACAGTTCCTGAAATTTGAGGACAAGCCATATTGAAAGGATCAACCAAAAGCATTCACTAAGTCCAGCTACAAGCATTTGGGATCAAATTTCAAAGCTTCTTGCACATGAGGAGACCTCTTACTCTTCAGTAGCTCTTCACACCTTTGATTTGTTTTTTTCCCCTTAGTTCAAGAACATTTATGTATTGAAATACAGTAGATCTTTTATTCTTGAGGAACTAGTGTCTGCCTTCCAGTGACCTAACAACTCAGTTTGGATATACAGATAGATTTTAATTAATTGAAATTAAATAATCTATTTTTAAAACTAAATAATCCCAGTACACATCGACAGGACTGCCATAGTGTCTGTGCCAAGTCTCAGATGTTTAAGTGTCGTGGACTTGTAATTACAGCAGAGATTGTTAGACTTTTATTACACCAAAACATTAGAAATCCATTTTATTGCATTCCATTCCATTGCTATACAAACATACCTTTGCCATATCTCAATATGGGAATGATATTCAGTGTCTGTTAATTTCTGTGTGTGGCAGATTATTTGTTTTCCATCTCTTTTCTTTTTTAAAATTATTACAGTAAAACTCCTACTTATGAAAAAAAGTCTGTTCCACAGGCTTTTGCTTAAATCGGTTTTTTATGTACTGTAACTCAAAGCAAACCCATAGGAAAAATATTTTTTTTACATAATTTGAAGCAAACCCTTAGGAAAAATGAAATGTTTATGTAAATCGAAGCAAACCCATAGGGAAATGAATTTTTACATAACCCATAGGAAAAATAATTTTTTTTGTAACTCGAAGTAAACCCATAGGAAATTGTGTAAATCAGGACATGGTTTTTGCACAAAATAATAATGTAAGTCAAATTTTATGTAACTCGAGGCATATGTAAGTCGGGGTTGTACTGTATTTGTTTTCCATCTCTGACACTTTGAAAAGCAGCTTTAAATTCTATTATAAAACGTCTGTACATTATATCATAATAAAGTGTTCTTATTATTATTTGATCCTGTAGAATCCCTTCTACAAGTTGTGTAGTTCTTCTGAGTGAACTAGACTTGCTTAATCAGACTTTGTGATATTAGATCCATTATATTAGCAGTTGGATTTTTAGCAAGTTCTTTAGCTTGACCTCTCACAGAAGTAACAAAGAAGGGGGGGGTTTGCCCTTTTTCCTTCTTTTTTCCTGTTTCAACAGAAAAATGTCTGTTCACTTGATGTACTGAAATGTCTACTAGGACTGAGGCAGTCCATCATCACATCCTTCTATGTTAACTACAGTTTCTTCTTCCGTCTCTAGGCCAAACGTGAAACTGCCAAAATGAAGGCACCCTTTGGTGAGTTCATTCTGCAGTTTCTTTTGCCTGGCCTAGTGTGGGAAAGATTAGCTGGCACAAGATTGCTGTGGAACCCGATTGTGGTTCAAAAATACCACAGTCTTCGAGAAGGCTCTTTCTGTGTACCCCAACTACAGCCAGGAAGTGCCTATCTGTTAATAGGTTACTTTGGGAACCAGTTACATTTTTCAGCAATAAGGTGGAACAAAGTTACTTCTTGCTTGTAAAGATCATGCCTGTAGTTTCCTATTTTTTCAAACAAAGGAAAAGAAAAGTCACTTCTTACCACTGTCCTTAAAAGTGAGAAAGGAGAAGGAAAGCTCACATGGGTGGTTCATTTTACTCTGCAATGTCTTGTCAGCTTTTTTTTTTCTTTTGCAAAAGATGGATTGTACAAAGATGGGAACTAGGAGATAATTGACATGTGAGCAAGAAAGAGAGTGAGGGAACCCATGCATGTTGTTGTCGGCTGCTACTCATATCGAGTATAATTTTTTTCCTGGAAATCATTTTCAGGGGAAATGCTACTGGCATGAATTTGTTTGAGTGGATCCCAGCTTGCCATGAAGTGACACACACACTGTCATCACGGAGCCATCGCCTGCGGCACATATGAAATGAGACATTCAGGATTTACCACCAGGACTGCAAACAGTCATACCTGTCAAGTATCCCATATTGGCCGGGATTTCCCATAATTTTGCATTGCTTTTCTTCCTTTCCCACCTGGAGCCGCCGCCATCCAGTAATTTGGCAGCAGGGGAAAAGGGGTTACTGCGCATCCCCTTCTGCGCAGGTCCCTTCTATGCATGCATAGAAGGGTTCTGCGCAGAAGGGGATGCGTAGAAGGCTTCGCATATGTAGAAGCCTTCTATGTATGCGTAGAAGGCTTCTACGCATGCGTAGAAGGGACTTGCACAGAACATTTCTGTGCAGGTCCCATATTGTCCAGAGCCACGCTTGACAGGTATGCAACCAGTCCATCTGGTACAGCCTCTTCCACCTCCATGACCGTTGGGAATCAGAATAGTGAAGTGATTCCCCCTCCACTCATTTTGCCATTGGGCCCAATATGATGGTCGACCACGGTATCCTTCTGGGCCGGCTCCAAGGAGTGGGGGCCCAGGGCATGGTGTTGTCTTGGTTTTCCTCATTTCTGGTGGGCCGGACTCAGTCGGTGTCTTTAGAAAGTGGGTTTTCCAGCCCTAGGTTGCTCCCGTGCGGGGTGCCTCAGGGCTCGGTACTCTCGCCTCTATTGTTTAATATCTACATGAAACCGCTGGGTGAGATCATTCATTCCCATGGGGTGAGGTATCATCAGTATGCAGATCTCAGCTCGTGGGGACCCGAGTGATGCAGTTGAAGTCCTGACCAGGTGTCTGGAGGCTGTTCGGGTCTGGATGGGGGACAACGGGCTTCAGCTGAATCCTGGCAAGACTGAGTGGCTTTGGGTGTGGGGTCCCGTGTTATCCGGGGAGTTACCATCTTTGGTCGTGGCTGGGACATCTTTGCCACAGTCAGATCCGGTTCGCAATTTGGGGGTCCTCCTGGACTCGCGGCTACTGCTCGAAGAGCAGGTGGCAGCCATGGCTAGGAGGGCCTTTGCACAGCTTCATGTCATTTACCAACTGCGCCCGTTCCTGGACCGGGACTCCTTGCTCATGGTCACTCATGCTCTGGTCACCTCCAGATTGGATTATTGTAATGCGCTCTACATGGGGCTGCCCTTGGTGACCATTCGGAGGCTTCAGCTGGTCCAGAATGCGGCTGCCCGGGTCGTGATGGGGTGCGGGCGTTATGCTCATGGCTCACCACTTCTCCGGGAGCTGCACTGGTTGCCGGTGTGCCTCTGGGTGCAATTCAAGGTGCTGGTTTTGACCTTTAAAGCCCGTCATGGCATTGGACCAGGTTACTTAAGAGACCGCGTCGCCACAAGGAATTCAGCCCGTCCTACTAGGGCAGACAGGAGGGGTTCACTGGTGGTCCCATCAGTGAAAGAAGTACATCTTATTGGGACCAGGAAAAGAGCCTTTTCCGTGTCTGCCCCAGCCCTGTGGAACCTCTTACCACCTGATTTGTGTCTCCAGACAGATCTACTCCCCTTTAGAAAGAGGCTGAAGACATGGCTCTTTCAGCAAGTTTGGGGCACGCTTGACTCTACCAGTCAGGCCCGGTGGCCGATTTAGCCTATGTGAGGGGCTGCCCCCCAGGCTTGGTTATTCTGTTTTAACAGGGCTAGGGTGGGGGTGGGTTGTTTTTTAATGAGGATTTGTTTGTGTTTTAATGCTGGTTTTAATTGGGGTGTTAGGTTTGTTTTTAGTTATTGTCATTGAATTGTTTTTATTGTAATTTTTATTATATTGTTAGCCACCCTGAGGGGGCGGGATATAAATGTGCAAAAATAAAGTAAATGAAATAAAATGGTTCCCAGTGGCATTTCCTCCACTGAGGGGGCCATCACCCCACCAAAAGGGGCTCATCCACTCATAGCTGTTCACCCCTTTAGAAAGTCAGGTTATTTACCACCACCACCACCACCCAGCCATTACTGTAGCAGGATGTCCAGCCAGACATAAACTTACGCTGCAAGGTTATTAGTACTAGCAACCATCTTTGAAACAGGAAAAGGTAAAGGTACCCCTTGCTCGAAAGTCAGTCGTATCCAACTCTAGGATTCAGTGCTCATCTCTGTTTATAGCCAAAGAGCCAGCACTGTCTGCATTTGAAGACATTTCTGTGGACATGTGGAAGGCACACCTAGACACTGAAGAGCATGGAATGCTGTTTACCTTCCCACCAAAGTGGTAACTATTTATCTATTTGCAATTTCTTGCTTTCGAACTTCTAGGTTGGCAAGAGCTCGGACAGAGGAGGGTGCTCATTCCATCATGCAGTATACTGCAGTGGCTCAAGTGGTTAACTGACCAAATGGGCCTTTATCCCTGTATTTATCCATGGCAGGGACAGGTTCTAAAACAGCATTGCCTGTTTTACACCCAAGGTCTTGCTGACATCATCATATGCAAAAAGAGTGTATTTTGGGGACTCTGTTAGCTTTAAAGTGACCTACTGGCCAAAAGGTTTTTTGCTAATGAAGGAAGGAAGTGAAATGAAAAAGGTGAACAATTATTTCAATGAAGAAAGACTATTCTGATTGTCATGTGTGGCATTTCTATTTTTACTAATAATTTATATTATATTATACACACAAGGCAGTTCCAGCAAGAATTTCGGTGAAGTGTATGTTAATCTGTCCTCTTCCAAGGCTCTGCTCACCCATGCATCTTTTTGCACCTCAGTACAACTCCAGATTGTACTTTTATAAGCTTTCCCCCCTTCTTTTCTTCTATACTGCAAAGGAGTGCTGACACAGTAGGGATGCATTCATCTGAGATATTGGATAGATTTCACTATGTATGTGCACTTTGGGACCACTTAGCAAGCACTTGCCAGCCGGATGGCACAGCTTGTATTTAAAGCCCTGTTTGTGGCATCGAGAAAGCAACATCTGCAGAGCCCCACGCAAGTTATCTTGTCATGTGCATGTAAATTAAACTGAGAAGTGAAGCGTTAGAAACCTCCTTAGGATACAGCAGGCATAGCAAGGAACAAATGGCACTTAATAGTTTGTGAACATTTCAGATTCAAAGTCCTTTCTACAAGGCAATTAAAGGCAGCTAATTTATATGTACCAGGAAAAAAATAATTTCTAACAAAGACTACCCTCTCCATTTCCAATGCCGTTTTTATTGTGTTAGGGAAAGTGCTATTATTAATAATAAAAATATTATTTTTAAAATATATAAACAGGCAACCTGAGGTAGGTATCCTCAGTTATTCATGCTCAGCATATGAAAGAATATTCCTTTCAATATGCACTTTGTTTTTTGAGCTGATAGCTATCTGTAAGAAGGGGGAATGAAAAGATCTCTAGTAAATGTATCTATTTCTTATCTTTAGATATCAGCCTATTGGCTGAATCCACTCTGAGTAGTAAATATGCATCATTAAAATCAACATAAAATACAATTTTTAAATAAATTTAAAAATCTCATAAAGCAGAAACACAAACAAACGTTCTATGTTATTTCAGTGGTATTTTTGTAGAACAATGTGGAAAAATCACTTTAAATAATGCTTAAGGTAAAAGTAAAGGTTTTCCTTGCTTGAAAGCCAGTTGTATCTGACTCTAGGGTTCAGTGTTCATCTCTGTTTCAAAGGCGAAGAGCCAGCGCTGTCTGCTTCAGCAGACGTTTCCGTGGTCATGTGGCAGGCA
The DNA here is from genome assembly GCA_035047305.1 of Bradypodion pumilum. NCBI lineage: Eukaryota > Metazoa > Chordata > Lepidosauria > Squamata > Chamaeleonidae > Bradypodion > Bradypodion pumilum. Next base: position 380,371,906 of record JAWDJD010000002.1, read on the forward strand.
TGACTAGACACCAGAATGCACGGAACACTGTTTACTTTCCCACTGAAGTGGGAATTTCTTGCTTTCGAACTACTAGGTTGGCAGGAGCTGGGACAAAGATGGGAGCTTATTCCATCCTGTAGTACTCGGGAATCGAACTGCTGACCTCCCTCCTTCCAGTCAGCATCTTAGCCACTTGAGCCACTGCAGTCCCAAATATTGCTTACAACTTTTTAAATTGGGCTTATATTCCTTCTTCTTGTGAGCATGGCTGTTAGAGACAGGTTTGCGTGAATAAATTCTCCTTACCACCCTAATGGCAGAAAGTGAGGAAGACCTAAAGAACCTCCTGATTGGATTGAAGGAGGAAAGTGCAAAAGCTGGCTTGAGACTTTAAGTCAAGAAAACCAAGATAATGGCAACAGGTCCGATCAGTCCCTGGAAAATAAATGGGGAAGAAATAGAAGCAGTGACAGATTTTACTTTCCTGGGATCTAAGATCACTGCAGATGGCGACTGTAGCCATGAAATAAAAAGACGACTGATTATGGGGAGACAAGCTATGAGAAACCTGGGGAATATAGTGAAAAGCAGAGACATCACCTTGAAAACAAAAATTCGCATAGTCAAAGCAATGGCATTCCCAGTGGTAATGTATGGGTGTGAGAGCTGGACCATTAGGAAGGTTGAGCGCAGAAGAATAGATGCCTTTGAGATGTGGTGTTGGAGGGGAGTCCTGAGAGTCCCTTGGACAGCAAAGAGAACAAATAGGTCAATACTGGAAGAAATCAATCCTGACTGTTCATTGGAGGGACAAATAGTGAAGATGAAGCTAAAGTACTTTGGACATCAAATGAGAAGGGAGGACTCACTTGAGAAGGCCTTGATGCTGGGAAAGGTGGAGGGCAAGAGAAGAAGGTGGCATCCAAAGATGAAATGGATAGATGGTATTGTGGATGCAATGGGCATAGAGCTGGGCGGGCTGAGGAGAATGGTGGAGGATAGAGGTGCCTGGAGGAAAATTGTCCATGGGGTCACAAAGGGTTGGAACCGACTGTGCAACTGAACAACAACAACTGTTGTTCTCTCCTATAGAACTAGACTGAACCAAAAGGCAAATGGTAGACCAGCTCCCTCCTGGTGCCAAAAGCTTGTTCCCATTTTTACATTTTCCCCACCCCTCCAGCCAACTCTGCAGGTCCCTGCAGCCATGAAAGAGAACATGTTGCCTTCAAGTGCTTTTCACTACAATAGGGGCATACAGTACTCTGGTCTAAATTTATTATGGAAGTATTGTGTCCTGAAGTACTGCTTAACAAACTGTTTGGCTACAGGGTGTCATGTCTTTATTTAATTTTTTTTGGTATAGTCCTACAGCCAGGGTTCTCAACCTTTTCAAGTCGAGGGCCAGGTCAGACAGCTTCGGGAGCTGGATGGCCATTTTGCCCTGCCTGCCACACTTGGCCCTTTCGGGTGTGGCGGAGGCAGTGTGGCACATGAAATGGTGTCATGGGCCACATCTGGCCCCCAGTCCATAGGTTGAGAACTCCTCGCCTACAGTTTTGTCCTTTCTGTAGTTGGGCAGCCAAGAATGAACAGCTGCTCTATGACTTGTTAATCCACCCTGTATCTCTCCCTATGCACTGGAGGGACAGAAAATAGAGCAGTTGATCTTCCCTCTTTTTCATAGTCCCTGCAGAACAGCCTATCTGTGCTTACAGGCTCTGCTCATTCCTGGCCAAATCTGTCTGCATCCAGGTGCTCCTGTGAATCAGCCATTCGTCCTTTCAGGATCCCGGCCAGAAGCATCATTCCAGGTGCAGGCATGTCTGCGTCCCCTTCCAACTACCCATGAAACCTCAGCTAAGCAATGCCTTTACAGATTTAGGCTTGTAAAAGCTGTATAACAGCATGAAAATGAGCCCTTTTATCTTGCCAAAGGTGCAAAACACTTAGTGATTTCATAGCTTTTTTTTTTTTAAAAAAAAAAGCCCTTCCCAAACATCAAGTCAGGAAAGGGGGAAGCTTTTAATAGTGCACAGCAGCTGTATGTTACTAATTTGGTCATGGATAATAACCCCCAAAATGTGCAATGGAAACTGCCAGGAAAGCTTTGTTCGGTACAGTGACGGCAGTCAAATGAGGCTGAACCAGAATGCCATAATAAAAGCCTCTTTGAAGATTGTGGTATTCATGAACCACAATCAGGTGTACCCTGGTAACAGCAGCCTTGTGTTGCCAGCTAATCTTTCTCACAGTTGATCTTCACAGGTGAAAAGAACTGCAGAATGAACTTACCTTCATTTTGGCAGTTTCACATCTGGCCTAGACACCGAAGAAGAAGAAGAAAAAGAAGAAGACCAAACCATTGATTTTAAGCTCAAAAGCTATTCCATTTTTAAACTCCCAGATGCATGAAATATTTCCATTTCTGTGAAAACAACAAACATATAGTAGCTTTGTCACTAAAGAAAAACACTTAGTTATCACCATGGTGAACTTGTGTATTTCTACTTCTCATTCCATCACAAGGAAACGTTTTAAATAAAAACCATTTTCCTTGGAATTGTTAGCTACTTTTTGGTTAAAAAATACTTACAATATTTAACAACTTACAATTACACTTTCTATCAGTGGCAAATATTTTCCATAATATTACAAAAAAAATGTTGCAATTTATCAAGATTTCATTAATGTTCTTAACAACCAAATGAGATGTGAAGTCAAGATCAGAAGGGATGGGGGAAATCCAACCTGAAAACCTGGAGAGTTGCCGCCAATCAGAATTGAATTGATTAAATGCAAGGCAGATTCTTATGATCCTGTTGTAAAACTTGTTTTTAAAGATGGAACTACCGTATTTTCCGGCGTATAAGACGACTGGGCGTATAAGACGACCCCCAACTTTTCCAGTTAAAATATAGAGTTTGGAATATACTTGCCGTATAAGACTACCTCTCTTCCAATGCACACCAAATAAAAATTAACCCACACTCAACCCGAAGACGCGCAGCCCTCCGAGTCGAATGGGCAGGTTCTGGTGGAGAGCCAATCCACGCTCACGTTCTCCTCCTCGAGGTACAGGAAGATGTGTGCAGCTTGCTTCCCCTTGCTTCATACTCCCCACACAGAGCAGGGACTTGGCCACGGCACCCCCCACCATATGCGCCGGACATATGAAGCAAGGGGAAACAAGCTGCAGTTAAGTACCTGTCCTATAAGACGACCCCCGACTTTGGCACAGATTTTTTGGGGTTAAAAAGTAGTCTTATACGCCAGAAAATACAGTAGGTATCCCATTCTCTTACCCTGGATATGATTTGGGTATTATGGTGGTTTTAGTTGATGGTGACAGTGTGTACGATTGGTTTGGAGGGGGTAGGGGGAGGATGCACGAAGCCAAACTGCATGGATACCCTGTTTGTTCATTCCCCTGGTAGGCTCTCTTTCCAAATTACCTGGAAAGGGGTTGGGTGGGGGGCACATGCATACACATACATTCGCAAAATGGGGTACACAAGGACTTTTTAGATTTCAAATCATTGTCCTCTTTATTCCAGAACTCACATAGCTTTTACAAAGGAAGAAGGAAGCCTCTCCTCAGACTCATAGGAAAATGGAGGCATTGAAGAAAGTTTTCCCAGACGATACATTTTTTCAGTGCATGTTGACCTTGTATTCAACCAGCAACATAATTTTCCCCTGTTTTCTTATCGGCTTGCTCCTGGCACACAGGGTAGAGATATCTTATTCACTCGAAGGGCTGAGCATACTTATGCAGATCTGCATTAAAAATTAACAAGAAACAAGAACTTAGAATACCCAATACAACGTCTACAACAAGTGTGTAAAACTGAAATTACACCTTGTAGAAGGAAGAAAGGACAGAAATGCACTGTCCATTACTGCATCACAAAAAAATATTGTCTGCTACTTGGTCTAATCCATGTGTACTATCCTAAATCAAGTGCGCTGAATCCAAATCTGAAGTCTGATTCTGCCTTGGACATCAGGACCTTAGAATTACGTGTGTAGATGCAATTGTCTGGTTTATTAACACAGCTGCACCTACTCATCTTTAGCTCAAAACAGATTCACTATGGTCTAGCTGTACTATTCAATAAGATGGTTTTGCACTAGAAACAAGCCCTTGGTCCATCTCACCGTATATACCTACTTCTGATGTCAGCTCACTGACTTGCTCAGACATGCCCAGCCGCTGCTGGAACATGCATGCCACTAGGGGACATGATTCAACTGAGGCAGCAGTAGGCATAGTAGTAGCTGCAACTGTTCTATTCCCATGTAAAATACATTACCAAATTACTGACCATTTGAACAGCTATAGCATGCCTATAACTTAAAATCTGTATGTGATAGGCAAATTCTGAGTTCATATTTGGAATCAACACACTTGATATCATGTAAATCACATGTGTTATTCCCAGTAGCAAAATCATTGTTGTGCAGTGAGAATGGCTTGAGTGGTTTATGTCAAATGATTCCTGAGGACAGTGTAGCCCACTTGTTTCCTGTATTGGTAACAGGTATGAACCTGACCACTTGCCATTGCTAATGCAAAGTTTTGAACTGGAAATGATCATCATCAAAGGGGAAAAAACAGTATAGCCTTCAACACAGATTCCATTCTGTGACAAGGCACGATCCCTTGCTACTGCCTCTTCATTGTCCTTTTGTGATTTCCTTCAACCGCAGCTTGCGGGATATTTTACTGCTTGATCCTGGGATCAGAGGAAGGCTTCAGGAGTGACTAGAAGGGATAAAATGAAGAATGGGATTATAAAGGAAAGAATTGGAATAGAACCAATCTTAAATACAAAGACAACAAATAAAGTCGTTTGTCCATTTGGAGAGAATGTCTTGGAATTCTATACAATACAAGGCATATGTGAAAAAAGGAGCAGGACAAAAAGCACAAGGCAGACCCAGAAGAAGAGATAACATCAATGACATATTACAGGAATATCAAATAATGGTAGAAGCCACTTGATGTGCCAGAACAAGAACCTTGTGTCTCCTTCAACCACCAAAGGGCTCAAAGTGGAAGTAAAGGTGGTGGTGGTGGTGATAGTGTTGAATTGTGTAATTCTTGAGTGGAGGAGGAACTCTGATTCCCAGCAGTCATGGAAGCAGAAGAGGCCATGCCAGATGGACTGGTTGTGAAGCCGCACCTTGTCCATATACTCAAGGCTGCGGCAGTCAGCTGCAATCCTGGTGTTAAATCCTGCATGTCTCATTTCATATGTGCCGCAGGAGATGGCTCCATGTTCATAGTGTGTGGGTCACTTCATGGCAAGCTGGGATCCACCTTAAACAAAACCATGCCAATGGCATTCTTGGATATGAGTTGCAGCCGAAAATGAGTGCTGAGAAGGGGGTGGGGGGGGGGATGAAGAAAAGAGCTAGTAAAGAAAAGAACCAATGGCAATGCCACAAAGCTTGGTTTGCAGTCTTCCTGTAAGCTAGCTTGTTGTCTTCAAGTTTTTTGAAGGATGCTGCCCTGCTACCACTGCTGACATAAAACCCATCTGCCTGTTCCATCAGCTTCTGTACAGAGTATCATATTTGCTTCAGAGAGCAACCTGTCTTGGGCCAGCCCCAATGCTTGAAAACTCCTATGAGCCACATGACAGAATGACACAAGCAGAGAACAAAAATATATTAATAAGAGCTGATCTGTTAAAAATGTTACTCAAAAGTCTTCTTTACATATTTGATATAGAGTGTTTGCAGGTATGTTCTCTGAATAGAAAGGAAATGTGTCATATGTATTTGACATATTAGTTAAATTCAGTGCTTAAAATTTAAGATTATTTAATCTTTCACAAAGCTTTATGGGGCTTATTTTTCATTTGAAATTTATAGAAGTGACACCAAGGCTTCTGACATTATCCTCAGAGCATGCTCACAGAGTAGAGATGTCCTCAGAAGATGCCCACTCTACTGCCACAAACATCCTAATCAGTTCCCTTACACCAATCTCTCTCTTTAATCCACTGATGGTCCAAGCAACTCAACCTTTGTACCTACTTGCTTGTCCAACTATATTCACAAAAATATGTTTCTCCTGAAACGGGGGAATATTTTATACTCCTACAAAAACTAGAGGCTTATTTTTTTAATAAAAGAGAGAGTATAAAACTGGGATTCTGGTACAGCTGATGGTCCCGAACGGGGAAAAATGGCATACCTAGTATTTGAGCAGAGTCTGTCCAACAGAACTATATGGTAACCCAGGGCTACTCTACCTTTTGTAGTATACACTTGTATGTCAACATTTGAATAAGGTTGCACACTAAAGTTCCCTCTGTGGTGATACCACTTGAACATACAGTATTGCTAAATCTTGGAGGAACCTAATAATTCACACACAATAGTACTATTCAGTGAGACTAGTTATGATATGGTGGTGGTGGTGGTGGTAGTAATTTTACATATGCATAAGCAATCAAAATGCATATTATTCCCTTGTTTATGTTAGCTTCCAGCTTCCTGTCCTCCTTTTGTTTCCCCCTTGTGTCAGACTAGTTCTTTAGGCAGGGAAAGAAAGAAACACAGAACATTGTCATTCTGCAAATGTTTGTTTTGAGCCCTCTTCTCCCATTGTTCACCTGTCTCGCCTTCTGTGGAGACAATGTGAGAGTCCTCTGTATTTCCCTCTAGCAGAACCGGAGGCAAAAATAGACAAAGGAAATCAAAGTGGCCTTCTTCAACTTGGCATGCCCCCTGTTTGTTAGGCTGTAACTTGCATAATTATTAGATGTGTACTCTAATACAGCTGGAAGGCACCATGAAGGGGAAGGGTGCATTGAAGGGCTCTATACACCACTCCAGTTGAGGGTTTTTCTGTTGATTCTGAAGGATGATTCTTCAGCTGGAAATCCTAAATGGGCCCAGAAAAGAAATAATCCCTTACAATAGTAAATGTAATGTTCTGTATACATAAGACATCAAGTATATATGTAGAAAATGATTCAGAACATCAGTACTTATTTGGAAGGATGAGACCTTTATTAATTCATTGACTATTGACAGATTATTCATTTGTGGATATAGATGTAATCTTAACATGAAGAAAATGTAGAGGCTTTGACTCTACTGCTTGATGCAAACTCTTTGTGGTTTTCACCTCCCACCCATGCCTTCAGGCACCAGCTAGCCTAGCTGTAGCTAATACAAAGAGTCACTCGTGTAGCAGTAAAGCAGCCAACGGGAGTGGAAGCAGTCTGAGTAATTGAATTGCTGTAGAGAGACATGGCGGTAAAGCCTGGGGTTTATTTCTGCTAGGAGTTGGAGAAAAATCACGGCAGCCTGAGACAAAGCATTCGTGTAGCCTCAGGAGCTAAAGGCCTAGTTTCTCATCGTTCTCAAGAAGAACACAAAGGTACAGAATGTAGTCATTTTTCTAATTCAAGTTATTCATCCTTCCCAAGTTCAACTATTAAAATATTTTGCAAATATGTCCATTTGGTAGTTCTTTTTACAAACTTTCTGATGTTTCGAATGACTGCACACTCATTATTTATGTTTCACTTGAAATTAAATTTTAAAAGTAACTGATACTGTTTTGGAAACTATAGAACACCAATTTTATTACATTATCTGAACTGGGTTCAGCTCAACAAATTGAAATGTGTCCAGCAAGCTTTATATTTGGGCATAGAGCTAAATAGAAGTGGGACTACTGCTAGTCACCTTGAGCTTGTATATTCTCCCTTCCTTTTCTTCCTCTGGCACAATGGCTTCCAGTTCTCATTAACTGTGCTTCATTGTGTTATGTGAACCCTAAAATTGTGGTTAGATTTAATTAAGTATTGCTAATTTTATAATTTGAAGATTGCTCATTTCCACTCAGATTAACCAGAGTTTCTCTGAGTACCTTGATGACTCCTTTCTAGATGTTGCATAAGAGTCAAACCAGGTACTGTATGCTACAGGCATTTCTAAGGTATTTGTTCTGAAAAAGACACTGAACAATGACAAAGTCCTTGGGTTTTCACACAATGTAGAGGCTTATTCAATAAAAAATATTTTTAAATGCAATTTTGAATCTGAAAATCAAAACTCACTATAATTGAGTTCAGTCCACCTCTATCAGACTTTCAGGTTACACAAGAGACGGCACAGAGATTACTCCTACAAATGTAACTTTGGATCAGAAGTTCTTATCTCTTCATTATTTTAATCCTGAAAGCCAGTAGTAACATCTACAGTAGACACATTCAATCAGCTGAAGTTATAGAGGTGTTTTACCAAATCACTAATGATTCAATGGGCCTACTCAAGATGTGACATACAACTAGATTTTACTCACTGTTGCCTTTTATTCTCTTTGGGCTCAGCCAAGAGCTAAGAACAATGTCAAAGTGGGCTGCATTTATTTAGGACTGAATGATTCATTGCCTACAGAGATTGAAGAATTTATAAAGCAATCACACTTAATATGAATTTATATGACCTTAATGGCACCATACGGTAGTGTTTTAACTGCAACAGGCTAAGTCTCTTCTGGAGATCATTGCATTCTCAAAATTAATGATATGTGAGAGTTGAGCAAACTGGAAACCAAACCAGTATATTATAATTTGGTTGTTCTTAATACTTTGTTGTTGTTGTTCAGTCGCACAGTCGACTCCGACCCTTTGCGACCCCATGGACCATTTTCCTCCAGGCGCCTCTGTCCTCTACCATCCCCCTCAGCCCTCCCAGCTCTGTGCCCATTGTGTCTACAATACCATCTAGCCATCTCATCCTTGGCCTCCCCCTTCTTCTTTTGCCCTCCACCTTTCCCAACATCAATGCCTTCTCAAGTGAATCCTCCCTTCTCATTTGATGTCCAAAGTACTTTAGCTTCATCTTTACTATTTGACCTTCCAATGAGCAGTCAGGGTTAATTTCTTCTAAGATTGACCTATTTGTTCTCCTCGCTGTCCAGGGGACTCTCAAAACCCTCCTCCAATACCACATCTCAAAGGCATCTATTCTTCTACGTTCAGCCCTCCTAATTGTCCAGCTCTCACATCCATACATCACCACTGGGAAAACCATTGCTTTGACTATTCTAATTTTTGTTTGCAATGTGATGTCTCTGCTTTTCACTATGTTCCCCAGGTTTCTCATCGCTTGTCTCCCAAGAATCAGTCGTCTTTTTATTTCATGGCTACAATCCCCATCTGCAGTGATCTTTGATCCTAAGAAAGTAAAATCTGTCACTGCTTCTACTTCTTCCCCGTCTATTTTCCAGGAACTGATGGGGCCTGTTGCCATTATCTTGGTTTTCTTGATATTGAGTCTCAAGCCAGCTTTTGCACTCTCCTCCTTCAGCCCAATCAAGAGATTCTTTAGGTCTTCCTCACTTTCTGCCATTAGGGTGGTATCGTCTGCATATCTCAGATTGTTGCTGTTTCTCCCAGCAATTTTGATCCCATATTGTGATTCCTCCATCCCTGCACTGCGCATTATGTGCTCTGTGTATAGGTTGAATAAGCATGGTGACAAAATGCAGCCTTGTCTTAATCCTTTTCCTATTCCAAACCACTCTGTCATTCCGTGTTCTGTCCTAACTGTTGCTTCTTGGTTCATGTACAGATTTCTCAGGAGGCATATGAGGTGCTCTGGAATTCCCATCTCTTTAATTACTTGCCACATCTTGTTGTGGTCCACACAGTCAAATGCCTTAGTGTAATCAATAAAACAAAAGTAAACTTGTTTCTGATATTCCTTTGTTTTCTCCATGATCCAGCGTATGTTGGCAATGTGGTCTCTAGTCCCCCTGCCTCTTCTGAAACCAGCCTGCACCTCTGGTAATTCTCTCTCCACATGTTGCTGTAGTCTATCCTGTATTATCTTGAGCATCACCTTGCTGGCATGTGGGATGAGCGCGATTGTTCGATAATTTGAGCATTCTTTGGCATTGCCCTTTTTTGGGATTGGAACATATACTGATCTTTTCCAGTCCTGTGGCCACTGTTTTGTTTTCCAAACCTGCTGGCATATTGAATGCAGTAATTTGATGCCATCATCTTTTAGAGCTTTGAAAAATTCAACTGGGATACCATCATCTCCACTAGCTTTGTTGTTTGCAGTGCTCTTTAGGGCCTTTATGACTTCGCTCTCCAGGATGTCTGGCTCAAGTTCAATTTCTTCATCATTGTGACTATCAGGAGTGTTGATGTCCTTTTTGTAAAGTTCCTCTGTGTACTCTTTCCATCTTTTCTTAATCTCTTCTGCATCAGCTAGCTCCTTTCCGTTTTTGTCCCTTATCATGGTCATTTTTGCTTTAAATGTTCCCTTGATTTCGCCGATTTTTTTGAAAAGATCTCTGGTTCTGCCTCTTTTGTTATTTTCCTCCATTTCTCTGCACTGTTCTTTTAGGTAGTTTTCCTTATCTCTCCTTGCTTTTCTTTGAAATTCTGTGTTCAACTGATTGTAGTTTTTCCTTTCTCCTTTGGCTTTTGCGTTCCTTCTTTCCTCTGCTATTTTAAGAGCCTCATCAGACAACCACTTTGCTTTCTTACTCTTCTTTTCTTTTGGTATGGTTTTCTTTGCGGCTTCCTGCATGATATCCCTCATCTCCGTCCATAATTCTTCTGGTACTCTGTCTACTGAGTCTAAGCCATTAAATCTGTTCAGCACCTCCACCGCGTATTCTTTAGGGATGCTGTCTAGGTGATATCTTTCTGGTCTCCGTGTTTTCCCTATTTTCTTTAGTCTAAGCCTGAATTTTGCGATCAGTAGGTTGTGATCTGAGCCACAGTCTGCTCCAGGTCTTGTTTTTGCTGACTGTATGGAGGTTCTCCATCTTTGGCTGCAGAGTATGTAGTCAATCTGGTTTCGGTGTTGGCCATCTGGTGATGTCCATGTGTAAAGTCGCCTCTTGTGTTGCTGGAAGAGAGTGTTTGCTATGACCAGTGCGTTCTCTTGGCAGAACTCTATCAATCTTTGCCCTGCTTCATTCTGTGTTCCAAGACCAAATTTGCCTGTTATTCCCTCCACTTTTTGATTTCCTACTTTGGCATTCCAGTCTCCTAATATAATTTGGACATCATTTCTTGGTGTCTGTTCTATGAGGTGTTGTACGTCCTCATAGAACTGGTCCATTGTGGCTTCATCTGCACCAGTGGTTGGTGTGTATATTTGGATCACAGTGACATTGAAAGGTTTGCCTTGAATTCTGACTGACATCATTCTGTCATTTTTAAGGTTGTATCCCATTACTGCTTTTCTCACTCTTTTATTGACAATTATGGCTACTCCATTTCTTCTAAGGTTTTCTTGTCCACAGTAGTAGATATGATGGTTTCCCGAGCTGAATTCCCCCATCCCTGTCCATTTGAGCTCACTGATTCCCAAGATGTCAATGCTTATTCTTTCCATCTCATTTTTAACCACTTCCAGTTTTCCTTGGTTCATTGATCTCACATTCCATGTCCCTATGCAGTATTGCTCCTTGCAACATTGCATTTCCCCTCCCCCCTTCCTGTCCCTCCCCTTTCTCCCCTCTGTGGTGTTAAGCATCCTGTATCACCTAGCCTGCTCCTTTGTTTTGCCTTTTGTTTTGGTCAATAGGGTTCTCTTGGCAAGATTTTTGGCGTGGTTGCCGGTGTCTACGCCATTTTTCCCTCCTCATACATTTTATCACAGTTTTTAAAAGTTTAAAACATTTTAGACAACATATTGTCATGCATATTATCACACTTTATACACTTTATACACAGTCTCTATGTCAATTTCTGTATTTAGATAGTGTAAAGTCTCTATGTCAGTTTCTATATTAAGTCTTCTACATCTGCATATCAGGTACTTATCCTTTGCCAGGGACTCTGAGTCTCGCCCCCTTAGCACTAGAAAATTGTGCTTTGGTTGTTCCATGGATAATTTTACAAGTATCTTCATATACTGCAATTACAAATCAAGATTTATTTTGCATCAGAGTATTAGGTGGAGGATTAATATGGCCTTTACTATTTGTATATTTATGTATGTTAGAGATGCAATCACAATATCTCAGAAAAAACTTCAGGATCAATACTTAGAAATCATACTTATACGAAAGTGACTTACCATTTTTTAAATTATTGTCAGAAGTACTTCAGCATGTAATAACATCCAAAGCTAAACTTAACATATCTAAAACACAATAGAATTAAAAGGGCTAGATGACATCTGCCCAGTATTGGGCCATATCAATAGCATTTCCTCTTGCCAACATAATGTCCTCCTCAGTGCATGTTGGAGGGCATCATGTGCATTGTATCACATGGGCGACAGTTTGTACTTCTCTGCATTCACACAGGCTGCCATCTATAGGGAAACCACACTTTCTCAGATTAGCCCTTGATCTTCCTACTCCTGCACGCAGTCTATTTAAAGCTTTCCTCACGGGCCATGGATGTTCTTGGCCAGGCGGTAGAGAGCCATGTGGGTCTGCCCAGTTGTCTGGTAGCTCATTACTTCCCTTCCATAGATCTAGGATGGTCTGGGGGACTGGTTGTTTGGTGGTTGGGTGGGAGGGATAAAAGTTATGAAGAAACTATGCTTTGATTTTAGTCTCTGCTTTGGTGGTTGGTGATCAAATAGGAGGTGTGTTTCTGAGCGCCTTACCATGAACATAACAATATAAATAATGTGCTGTTCTCCCTGACAGTAAGTAAAACATATGTTCATTCTAAAGTGGAATCTGAGTATTGTTTCATGTCTACTGTCATTACTCAGCATTGTACTATAATCCCATGGCACCATTCATACTCTTCACATTCACAGGATCTTTACAGAGTTTGCTTGTTATGTACTAACTGCAAGAAATCCAGCTCTGAAATCTACATACATATCCTAAAACCTCATTCAAACATGCATTTCTCCTTAAGTAGGTAGAGACTTCTCACCTCTCCCTGCTTTTAAAAATGTCATTAAAATTGTCATTAGAAAAAAGTTGAGGAAAATGATCTTTCTATGAATTTTACTTCAGCATCACATATAATGAAAGTTACAGATCCAAAACCTGCATTAATTCCTGTATCAGCATTCTGCAAAAGTCCAATTACCTCAATTATAAGTGTTGTTCTATAGATGTGTAAAAATTGCCAGCAGTTCAACAACTCAACTTTTATCTTTTCATTTTCAACTTCATTGGTTCATCATTTGGGTGGGTGAGTGGGTGGAAAATGATACAAAAGAATGAATGCAAGAAGTACTGAATATGCTCAGGCACATGGGGATTTACTATAATAAATTGTAATGGGAGTTCACTGTAGAAAAATGAAATGTTAATCAAGTGTAGATTAGAAGGACAAAAGAAGCCAGCAAACCAGAGGTTGAAAATAATATGTTAATAATAAATTCATTACTTTTCTGAGTGTTGCCATAAAAAAGCTCTCAAAATCTAATGATTTTTAAAGTTTTGAAAAATAAGATTAATGGAAATTTCATTCATTAAAAATGTTAGTGTCTGTACCCTTTATGTCATTCCACCTCCCCAAAAAGAAACCATCCTATATTTCCCTTTGAAGCTAGATTTATTCTGTGTAGCCAAGCCAACCACGACCTATGAACATATTTGAATTTCAACACTCAAAGGCCTTACTTAATATATATGTGATATTTCTCAGGACCTCTAGGAGTTATAGCCCAACATCATAGGAAGCCCAAAGTTGAGAAATATTGCTTTGTACTATAATTAACTACTCCCTGTTATTCTTCTTTACTATGGCCAAAATTCACAGTTAATTGCATTGTTAATGTCAGCATAACACAACAAATTTAATTTTTGCAGGTGAATTGCCTCAAGTTAAGAATTCACTGTAGCTATTAACTGTTGCATACTGGATCACAAGACTCAGTGCACAGCTGATAATGGCTACAGTGATTGTTCAACTTGAGGTTGTTCAAACCCAAAGGTTTGTCATTGCAGGCGCACCCCCCCAATAAAGGACTCAGACACCAATGAAAGTGGATAACGGCATTGGGCCACATTTATTGATTCATGCCCTAGTCCGAATTATAAATTTCTATTGGTAATTGACCAATCATAATTCTTAAGGCAAGCAGGCCGAAGTAACACTGGTAAGGTACCACCCAAAATTGCCAACGGCAATTGCTACAATGTATCCATTTGTATCAATTTGTTTGTTGACCACAAACAAATTGTTGACCGTAGTCAATATCTAACTAATGACCCCACCCTCTGACGCGTATCCGTAAAATCACGGGGTGATGCATGCTGTCTAGCTATAGCCATCACCCCGTCGCCTAGTTCATCGTTGACCGGACAACGTTTAACCAACTTATGCCTGTCTAGTGTTGTCCAGTCAATTGCGAACTTGCCGGATACCTGTGGGTCATAATGTTTACCTTACCAGTGCTACCCGCCCATGTGACCAAAGTCAACAGCAGCAGCAGAAAAACCCCTATGTCAAACCATAGCAACAGTGTGGGATGGGCGAAAAAACCAGGACCCGGAAGCCAATATGGGTCCCAGCCAAAAATTCCCACCCGGCCCCGAAGCGACCAAAATATCACACTGTTAACTAGGGAGGGGGTGGAGGGGAAAAACTTCTCCGCTCCGTCGCTTCGCAAAATGGCAGCTCGGCTGCCTCGTGGCCACCCCTTTTATAAGGGAGCTGGCCACACCCCTAACTACCCGGATGCCTTCATCCTGTGGGGGGGCCCCCGCAAAGAGCGCGGCGGCCATTTTTGCGCCGCGCTTGCATTGCAGGCGCACCCCCCAATAAAGGACTCAGACACCAATGAAAGTGGATAACGGCATTGGGCCACATTTATTGATTCATGCCCTAGTCCGAATTATAAATTTCTATTGGTAATTGACCAATCATAATTCTTAAGGCAAGCAGGCCGAAGTAACACTGGTAAGGTACCACCCAAAATTGCCAACGGCAATTGCTACAATGTATCCATTTGTATCAATTTGTTTGTTGACCACAAACAAATTGTTGACCGTAGTCAATATCTAACTAATGACCCCACCCTCTGACGCGTATCCGTAAAATCACGGGGTGATGCATGCTGTCTAGCTATAGCCATCACCCCGTCGCCTAGTTCATCGTTGACCGGACAACGTTTAACCAACTTATGCCTGTCTAGTGTTGTCCAGTCAATTGCGAACTTGCCGGATACCTGTGGGTCATAATGTTTACCTTACCAGTGCTACCCGCCACACGGAGGGGTGTCAAAGAAGGCTCGACGCCCCCCCCCCCAGACCGTCAGCTCGGTCGACAGGCCTGCTCGCCAATCACCCAACAGGAGGTCCACACCTCCTCGCGACAGATGGGCCCCATCCCCTGCATACAAGTCATAACTTTGGAGGCTAATAGCGGGGTGACAACTGACCCTCCCCCACGCCCTGTAGACAAGGAAACGCGCCACTGCCCTATTCACCATGCGTCTAGCACGGTCAAGGGCCAGGAGGTCAACACCCCCTCTGTAGGAATGGCGCTGGACCATGTCCGACCAAACAAGGGTTGTGGCGGGCCAGACGTAATGCAGGTAGGCGAGGTCCTCGCAAATCGCATGTTTCAGCGACAAGCCGGTGACCTGGCCCAAATCATTGCCCCCCAGGTGTATGATCAGAATGTCAGGCGGGTCAGCATTCTGGCCTGAAAAAAGGAAAGGCAGCAGCTCCCGCCACAACATCCCGGGCTTACCATGCCATGTGAGACTTGCGTATGCACCAAGTCCCAGTCGGGGTCCCCACTCTGTCGCCGCAGCATAACGCGCTGCCCTGTGCACATAGCTATGGCCCACCAGCCTTACTGTCACCGGTGTAATACGACACCCCGGGTCTGTAAGGAAAAATGAGGGAAAGTAGGTAAGGTGACTGGGTTGGTACTCACGGCGGGAGTGGGCGCACATAAAACTGAAAACATTGCGAACCCCACCGTCCCATGCTACGTATGTCAGCCCCTGAGTACCCAAAAGCAGCTGCGGTTGAGGCCGCCCCTATACGGAATGAATGAGTGCCATAGCGGGCGCCTGGGAGGCCCACACTGGCCAGCGCTTTGCCCGTCACCTTCCAAAATTGAAATTTAGTAAGGGGAGACCCATCTTGGTGACAGAAAAATGGGCCATGGTGCGTGCCATACAGTGCAAGGAAATCCTGTAGGGCACCAACCGGACAGATGTCTGCCGAGGAACATCGTAGCAGTCTACTCCACTGCCTACGCCGTGCTGATACGTTTTAGAGGAGCGTATCCCCAACTGAGCCGAATATTGTTCACTCAGACATCTTCGAGTTCCAGTGCCCTACGACTTGCATCCGCCTTATACAGCATCTCAAGCTCGCCGATGCGGAGCACTCCAAAAAAGGCCACCGTTGTAGCCGCATGAAATGGGCTGCCTCATCTTATCAAAACAGAGGCAAGGCCAGCCCCGGGCCAAGTGGGTAAAAACCCCTGGGGAAATCGGGTGGCGGTCGTCCGGGCAACGCCCACGCGCGCACACCCACCCCTCCAAAACATGTCTCACACGGAAGTGAGTGGTGCTGTCCACGACTTGCATCCGCCTTATACAGCATCTCAAGCTCGCCGATGCGGAGCGCTCCAAAAAAGGCGACCGTTGTATCCGCATAAAATGGGCTGCCTCATCTTATCAAAACAGAGGCCAGGCCAGCCCCGGGCCAATTGGGTAAAAACCCCTGGGGATATCGGGTGGCGGTCGTCCGGGCAACGCCCACGCGCGCGCACCCACCCCTCCAAAACATGTCTCACACGGAAGTCAGTGGTGCTGTCCACATGACCTCCCACTTTGGCCATAAAAGCCAACGCCAACAGCTTAGATGCTATGGTGCAAGGTGCAAAGCCCTGGGCATGCAGGTAAACCATGAACCGCAGAACATGGGTTACCGGGATCGGCCAGGTTCCTGGCATTTGGAATTGGGTACAGAATGCTCTGAAAGAATTAAATGCGTGGTGATACACCTTTCGCGTGCGTGGCGCTAGTGACAGGCCAATCACCCGGTTCACCTCTCCTTGCCGATGTTCCATATCCCGTCCGGGAGTGGCGAGGGAAATTCCTCCGCATCCGGGGCCAAGGCACGGAACCGGGAGATCTTCAGGCGGGACAAAGCATCAGCAATATCATTAGTAACCCCTGGGACATGCCTAGCCCTGAAAAGAACGTTGAGGCGCAGGCTGTGCAACGCAAACTGGCGCACTGGGTCGATAACCCTGGGCGATTTAGAGCTCTGTGCATTGAGAAAGTGGACAACAGCCGCATTGTCACACCAAAGTGGACAACCGAGTTGGCCTCCTCCTCGCCCCATAGCATCAAAGCACCCAGTATAGGGAAAATTCCAGATACGTGAGACCACGCAGGCGACCCGTGCCTGCCCAGGATGGTGGCCACCCACCATAGGCCCACTTCCAATTGACGTACATCCCATAACTCAGGGATCCCGGGCATCGGGCTGTATCTTAAAGCAAGGGGAAGCCAGGAGCTCAGACCTCCAAAATGACACCCCATTGAAATCCCTCAGGATCTGTAGCCAGACAAGCACGTCTGCCCTGATACCCCGGGTAAGTCTAACCCTATGGTGGGGCCTGGATAGTCCTGCCATGGCGTCGCACAAGCGCCGCGCAAATGCCCTGCCCGGTGCGACGACCCTGCCAGCGAAATTGAGGTGACCATGTAGCACCAGCAGGTCCCTCGGTAATGCCATGCACTTGGCCAGCAAGTCCGAGATAAGGGCCACTAGCTTTGACACCTTATCCCGCTGCAACCTAGAAGCCTGTGCTACCGTGTCAATCTCCACCCCCAGGAATACTAGCTGTGTAGGCGGGCCCTCGGTCTTTTCGGGCGCTAAAGGGACACCAAGTTCCTCCATTAGCATCTGAAATGTGTTGAGGAGACGTGTGGACGTGTCCCAGCCCCGTTCAGCCCCGAATAAAATCATCCAGGGAATGGGCTACAGACCGGGACCCTGACCTGCGAACAAAAGCCCGCTCTAGGAAGACGGAGTAACGCTCGAATGCCGAGCCCGAATTGGAACAGCCAAAAGGTATGGCATCAGTGCAATAATATGCTCCCCAGAATGGGGGCGCAGGGACAGGGCCAACGACCCTGCCCGCATAGACCTCCTTATCATTGCTGGCAGGAGCCACCTCCTCCCTCCCCCTAAGGGATAAAGATTGGGGGCATCCTGAGGGGACCTATCACCCATGAAAGGGACACGTAACCCCTGCCTAAAACCCTGAAGGAGATCTCCGCATCCTCTCCCTTCGGGAACAATGTGAGCCAGCGCTCCAACATGTCCACATTAATTGGGGAGGGAGCCTTTCGGTGAACCCGCTCCTTCAGCGGCAGTCTTGCCAGCCCACTGTCCGCCCCTCCCTCTGCCCCGCGTCCCTCCAGGCCTGGGACAGGCAGAGGCTGCATGGGGGCCCGCACAGGGGGGACACTCATGTCTGTACTTGCAATTCTTCTTACTGCATGAACCATTAGACGAGAAAGCCCAGCACAGCAGTCGGGCTGGAACCCCCTGCCCCGCCACTTGGCGGGGAACCTGTGCTGGAGCCACTCGCTGGACCGCATGTCCACAATGGTATCTTTCCCCTGGTGCGGGGCGCGTGGGCGTCATGTACAGCAGCCAAAGTCTCTGACATGGCTCATCCCACCTCATCTCAGGGTGCAGGGGAATTCTCATACGGAATTCCTCGTCATAAGCCAACCACGACGGGCCCGGAAAATCAACCATCGCCCAATAGATATTGTCCAAATACTGGACCATCGGAATTGCCAGATCCGGCCGGGCCCTCAGGTACACCGCCATGTAGATGAGGTAAGCCGGCAGCCAGTTGGCCCACGTCTGTGGCGGCTTGCGACGACGTGCCTGTTCCTTATCCTTCTCATCCTGCCCCTCCCTCTCTTCCTTGGTGGGCTCCCTGTTTAGGAGTGAGAAGATATCAACATACTCCCCCGCCATATTTTCTCTCTGGTGGCCTGTGCCAAATGGTCACCCAGTGGCAAGGAATAGCCCGCTGTTGGCAAGGCCGAGACAGGCACAGCCGAAACTGCTGGCATCTGGAAAGGGGCTTGAACTAACCCAGCCACCCCCAAAACATTCCCGACAGGGTAGGAAATGCTACCCACCCCGGGGCCCTGGGTGGTGGTTGACGTCGCCTGTTGGTGCGTCGGCGGCTGTACCACCTGACCACCCATGCGAGGCCAAGGCCATTGGACAGCCCCCCCCCCAACGTAGCCACATGTGTAGGTGCACTAGTTTGTACCGCATACTCACACGCTGCACCCCCGCGGGCCGCCCCCACCGGGGGTTCCGGCCCACTGGGGGCGTCGGAGCTCACGACCGCCGTAGAGCTCGCCGCCGGAGCTTGACCCGCGCCGGCCTGTTGGTCGGGGAGCTGCGAGGCCGAAGTCGCGCCACGCGCCTCAAGCTGCTCGACCCTTCCCGTCGCCTGCCGCTGCCCAGCAGACGACGCGTCCCAGCGCACCCCAAAAGGAGCGCCAGCGTGGCTGGCCCGAGCAAGGGAAGCCTCAAGTGCCGCCACGCGGGCCAGCAAGGCGTCGACACTGGCCTGGACACCCCCCCCCCCAAGGCTGGAAGGCCCCGGAGTGAGCTGGGCCCCGATGGAGGAAGGCCCAGAATGAGCACCAGGAGCGGCGTCCGCCGCTTGCGGGCCGCGGGCCGCAGCCCATACTGGACCCCTGCTCAGGTCCCCGGCCTCTGGCCAGGGGGTAAGAGACCCCATCCCACCGGTCCCGGTGGGAGCCGGCAAAGGCGGCAGGTGGGAAGGTGCAGCCGCAGTCCTCCGACCCGGATTGCGCCTCCGCACCGCCCGAGCCGCGCTCGCGGCCGCCTTCTTCTTCAAAGGCATCTCAGTCCAACCTATGGGAAGCCGAAGGAAGAAAATCAGCAGTCAAAAGGCTTCCCAGTCAAGGCAAAAGCGACGGAGGTAAGAGGGAAAAACTTCTTCGCTCCGTCGCTTCGCAAAATGGCAGCTCGGCTGCCTCGTGGCCACCCCTTTTATAAGGGAGCTGGCCACGCCCCTAACTACCCGGATGCCTTCGTCCTGTGGGGGGGCCCCGCAAAGAGTGCGGCGGCCATTTTGGCGCCGCGCTTGCATTTGCACAACTCCAGGGCAACTGTGCAAAAGGACTTTGTCCACTAAGAAGTTTTAACTGAAAGTACAGGCCAGGTCAGAAGGTGGTTCCCAGTCTGCCCACATCTTTCAAGGTGCCAATTAAGACATAGTGATAATTTCTATTACAAAATCATCACTTCAATAGGTGTCCAACAATTTTAAAAGTGGCTTAATTCTGGATAACATTTGAAAAATAAAGTTATGTGAAGTAAGCCCATATACTTCTATGTAACTTGTGTGTAAGATAAAGCTGGGATTACTTGCATAGTGTCTCCCCGAAGACTTCTGTGGGACAATGCCACTGAGAGATCTGTGTTTTGAACAGGGGAGGGAGGGAAACCTGGCTAAAGGATATCAAAAAGAAAATCCAAAACAGACAGTTCTCCTCCTATTAAAACATAGGTCTACCTGAAATGAATGCTGCACATTATATTATTATTTTAAACACTGAAGCCAGTGTTATTTCCCTCTCATTTATTGGACTATTGCATAGAATAGTGATTTGGATTTAACAGAAATATGGTTACTACGCTCTCACCCGGTTGCGGCAATCAGCTTCTAACTAGGATATATATTTGAGTCAAAGCACTTTGTAGTGTTACACTAAGAATTGTGGTACTGGGTGGCTAGGTGGCTCTCTGTCTTGAATTCCTCTTTAGTCTTGGAGCATAAACAGAAATCATATGAAATTATTTGATGTTGCATTTAAGGTTTCTGTGTGTTGCAATCCAAGCAGATTGGGTTTCCTTGCAAAAAAATCAATTTGTGAAAGAGGAAAAGGAGTTCTCCCTTTTGATGAGGAGAAATGTGGAGTGGTTTATATTTTCTGCAAAGTGCATATGAAATTAATGTTTCAATTAATATAATAACTCTAATTTGTTGCCTGAAATCCTGTTGCTTTGCTATGCAAATTAGTCATAACTAGAGTAGGCCCATTGAATCAGTAGAATTTATGAAGGAGTTGACATCAAATTCCCACTGATTCAATGGGCTTACACTAGTTGCGACTTACTATACTAAGCAACTCATCCAATGAGTTAAATGTAGCTGTGGACAAAATGCAGGCACCCTGAAATATTTTTATATCTGGGTAGAGCTACATTGGAAGGTTGAATTAGAAGAATTTGACTTTGTTGTGATTTCAATTGCAGCCTTTATTACATTTGAAATTATAATCAGTGCTCATGCTGGGTTTGCAGATTGAATCATCAGTTTACACTCAATGGGTGGCATTTCAGCCCACAGCCCTCCTTCTTTCCTTCAATTTTCTGTCCTGCCTTTGCCTAGCCTTTCTTCCTCTGCCCCCCCCCCTTGCTAGTCCTTTTGTGGTTCTCTGCCCATTGGTTAATGGAGGTAGAGAAAACAATTAAAACCATTAAAGGAAACTTCCTTAATGCCAGCTTCAGAATGTCTCATAAGGAAAAAATCAGGGCTTTGATATGCACACACATATACAAATGAACACATAATAGGGAATTCCCTTCCTCTTTCGTGGGACTGCAGTGGCTCCAGTGGCTAAGACGCTGACTGGGGGGCGGCAGGTCAGCAGTTTGATTCCTGAATACTGCAGGACGGAATGAACTCCCGTCTTTGTCCCAGCTCCTGCCAACCTAGCCATTCGAAAGCAAGAAATTGTAAGTAGATAAATAGGGACCACTTCAGTGGGAAGGTAACAGTGCTCCATGCACTCCAGTGTCTAGTCATGGCTGCCACATGGCCACGGAAATGTCTGCAAAAGCAGATAGCGCTGGCTCTTTGGCTTTGAAACAGAGATGAGCACTGAACCCTAGAGTCTGATAAGACTAGCTTTCGAGCAAGGGAAACCTTTACCTTTACTTTGCCCTATTCACTTAGTTATTAACTCAGTGATAATGTGAAAAGCTATTCTTATGCTAATGATTTTGCCTCCTCCCTTCTTGACTGCAGCAGAGAAAAAACATTCAGGGCTTTAAAATGCAGGCATACCTACACAATACACTACTGGGATTCCCTCTCCCCTTCTCCCTATTGGCAGACTAATATATCTATACCTATAAAATGGTGTGTTAACCATTGGAATGTGACAAAGGATGTTGCACCAGGCCCCACTAGCCCCGTCTGAGCCTCCGTTCACTCGCCCGAATGGGGTTCGCAGGTAACTGTCGGGTTGAAATTTTCGACCCGGGGGCAGGAGCCCCCCAGTCGCAAACAAAAAAAGGGAACTTCAATTCCCAATGTTCCTTTTGCCGTGCCACACCAGAGCCAATCAGGCTGAACGTGCAGCACTCAGGTATCGAACCCTGACCTTCCAGTCTTCAAGCTCAGCGTCTTAACCACTAAGCCACCGCAGTGCTGTTATTGGTTTAAACCTCCTTTTCCTCCTGCCATATATCCCCTCTGTGGGATGGAGTTTCAGGGAACCTCCATGCAGAGAACCTCCATGGACCAAGCTGAGTACCTTGGGAAGATGGATTAAGCCCATGAGTCAGAAATCCCCACACCTTGGTTTAAAAAGTCTATAAATCTCTGTCAAAGATTTAAAAGGCTGTTAAATCTTTATAGTCAAAGGTTTATGAATGCAGTACTTCTTTTAAACAGATTTTCTTAACTACTTCCCCCTTTTATTTCTCTTTGATAACTGTTGCTTCTCCTGAGTTGTTGTTATTGTTGTGAAGGTCATTCGGCACATTCCATGTCATTAAAAAAAGACTCATTTACTTACATAAGAAATGTAATGGCATGACTGCATTTAATCACAGGCACACTTTAAAGGGTTGTTCAAATTACTGGAAATCTTTGGATTTGTGGTCTGTGAAGATTTCTGTAAGAACACCAATAAAAATATTTCCTAATTTTGTTTTACAGATCGATACGGATACCTATTACAAGATATCTATTTGGATTTTAACACCTCTGGCCAGCATCCCTGTTGCCATCTTAACAACCCTGTCAATTCTTAGTTGGGTAGTCAAGAGCCGCAAAGCTGCTTTCCACGTGGACTGGTGCTGACCTTTCTCGTCCAACTGCGAGAGCTTCTCCATCTAAACCTAGAGAAATGGCGACCAATGGAACAAAAGTAGCTGATGGACAAATCTCCACGGAACTCATCGATGCCTCAATCACCAATGACAAGCCTAAGACATTGGTAGTCAAGGTGCAGAAGAAGAAAGGAGACATCCCAGTCAGAGATACCTGGAAGGGAAGATTTGACTTTCTTATGTCCTGTGTGGGATATGCAATTGGTTTAGGGAATGTGTGGCGGTTTCCGTACCTTTGTGGAAAAAACGGAGGAGGTATATGTTTCCGTTTGTAGAAAATATAACTATACTGAATAGCTTTCATTAATATCTGGGACCTCCTATTCAAAGTTGATGTGAGCAATGTCCCTTGCCCACAGGGACAGGTTACTGTTCCTACCATAGGCTTAGAAACATAAGAGAATATTTTTATATGAGCTGTTAAACAGTTTTAACATTGCTGACAAATGAGGGCCAAATTGTGCCCAAAATGCCTTCATTTCAGAGAATAACATTTCACCTTTGGAAAGCCAACTGCTATTACTGTAGCGCAGAACAAATCCAGTGTTATGGGTAAAAACGTTCCTGTGTTCTCTTATTTTGGCATGCTCTAGAACAGGATTTCTCAAACTTGGTCCCCCCAGGTGTTCTTGGATTTCTGTTTCAAGAAGCGCAAGTTGGCACACCTGCTGATCGAGGCTTCTAGGAATTGAAGTCCAAGAACATCTGGGGGCCTAAGGTTGAGACACTCTACTCTAGATGGGTACAGAGTCCTTATAGCAACTTATAGCCCACAGAGGCTGTATGAAAAGGGCTATACTTTTTACTCACTATATTGCTATGGGTCATCCTACTTCCTTCATATAATTATTTATCACTGGCAGCAGCTGCAGCAGTTAGCTCTTCAGAAACAAACAGGCCATGTTCATTCTGGGAATATCTGCCTTTTATCATGGATAGGAAACCAGCCACTTTAAGGATGAGCAAAGCACAATTGATTTCAAATGTCTGTAGCAGTGATGGCCAACCTTGGCACTCCAGATGTTCTTGAACTTCAATTACCAGAAGCCCTGATCAGCAGGTGTGTTGACTTGGGCTTCTGGGAATTGAAGTCCAAGAACATCTGGAGTGCCAAGGTTGGCCATCGCTAGCCTATAGTCTCTGGCTGTATAAAGGTTAGATTCAGGTATTACAAGGTGGCACATTCTCTGTGTGATGTGAAGACCTTCTGAATAATCCCAACTGTTAGTGAATCAGAGTCTCCTATAATCTACTGCATTCAAAAGCAACTGAAGAGAAAGTATTGTTGAAACACAGAAACTTAGGGAAGGACCTTATACAGTCGGAAGGGCGGGGGGTGATTTCCAGAGATTTGAGAGCCACATATGCCTAATCCTGGACCTTACAGTGCCACATGAGAGCTGCCATATTTTTTCTGTGAAATGATGGTGGTGGTGGTGGTGGTGGTGGTGGTGATGATAATAACGATGGAGGAAAAGCCCTCTTGCCCTCTAGTTGTAAAAAAAACTTTTTTATTATTATTTTGGGGAGTGGTGAGGACCCAGGGTGTAGTGTTTGGGAGACAGGGGCCCCTATGCAGCCAAAGGGCCATGTTTCACCAATATTGTACAGAATGCTGCAGATCACATAGGCCATCGGTCACATGATTTTTAAGAGTCTTCATCTGCTCTTGACAGTGCCCATCTGGAAGAAAGAAACAGAGAGAGAGATATTGAGAGAGAGAACTGATGATTTTAGAAGCCTCTAGGAATAACGTTTATCCTTTAAAATAACACAAAGTACCCTATCCCAGTGCTTTATTGGACCCCAAAAAGTAGGATTACAAAAACAGGATTGAATTTCTACTTCTAATTTCATTTTGGAAGGCCTCTGGACCTCTGGACCTTGACCATTCATTATACTGAGTCAAATCATCCATCTATTGAGCCCAATATTGTTCATACCAACTTATAGTGGCTCCCCAGAGTTTCAGGCAGGAGTTTTCTCAAGGCAGCTGAAAATGCCAGAGACTGAATTCCAGGATGTTCTGTGCACAAAACATGTGCTTTGTATTATAACTTACAAACATGTTCTTTTCAATGTGTAATTCAGCTCATGCTGCAAACAGCAAAACTGAAAAGTACCTTAAACCCATCCAAATGGGATAGTATATCTTTAAGACCACTGAGAGCTGCTGATCCCCACCTCAGAAATAGGGTTATTCATTTATAGGCTTAGGATAGAGGTGTCAGAGTCGTTCTATAGCAACCCTATAGCTAACTTTGGATAGTTCGGTGAGTTAAGTATCTGACTGGTGAGCAGAGGTTAGAAGAGTGATTTCCTACTATACCTCTTGGAAAAACAGTCAGCCTGTTTAACTATGTGCAAGCTTCACAGTCTCAAGGCAACCCCAAAAGAAGGAATCGGTAAGCCATTTCTGTGTATTCTCTACCTAGAAAACCCTGGGAAGGGTCACCATAAGTCAGAATTGACTTGGTGGCATAAAATTGCTATTAGCTTACTCTTATCTTACTCAGATCTAACTCATCATACAAATCAATGGGACTGGAAGGTATTTTGTCTGGCACCCAGGTACTAGGATCAATAAAACTGTTCCACTCAGTGAAGCAGTCCTACCAATAGAATACTTTCCCATCCACCAGCCCTTATCATGACTTCAAAATCTGTTGCAGACAACTGGGAAATCTGAAATAGATTTCTGCACAGTTGGCCAAAAGAAGGAGGCTGGTGAGGGGGAGAAATCCTGTTGCCCTGTAAGAAGCAGACTAACATAACACAGGAACGAACAAGATCTTGGCAGTAATGAGTTATAACTAGTATATATGTAAGCAGTTCAAAAACAAGAAATTGCATGTAGATAAATAGGTACCGACTGCAGTTCCCAAGTACTGCAGGACGGAATGAGCTCCCGTCTTTGTCCCAGCTCCTGCCAACCTAGCAGTTTGAAAGCAATAAATTGCAAGTAGATCAATAGGGACCACTTCAGTGGAAAGGTAAGCAGCATTCCGTGCACTCCAGTGTCTAGTCATGCCTGCCACATTACCACGGAAACATCTGCCGAAGCAGACAGCGCTGCCTCTTCGGCTTTGAAACAGAGATGAGCACTGAACCCTAGAGTTTGATACGGCTGGCTTTTGAGCAAGGGAAACCTTTACCTTTAAATAGGTACCACTTTGGTGGGAAGGTAAACAGCATTCTGTGCACTCCATTATCGAGGCATGCCTGCCACATGTCCATGGAAATGTCTGCAAACGCAGACAGCACTGGCTCTTTAGCTATAAATTTGAGATGAACACTGAACCCTAGAGTCAGATACGACTGGCTTTCCAGCAAGGGCAACCTTTATCTTAACTGGTCTTATTTTTTATCATCAGAGTCTCACAAAGTTATACTGCACTAGCTATGTAAGATGTCGGAATAAAATTACTAAGGGAATAAGTTACTCTTGTTACTTTTTAAAGTCATCATTTTTAAGATGTTTAAAGGCATCTGAAAGATATTTTGACAGGAGTGTTCCATATTTTTTTTATATTCTCTTTCCAATCCCCTTTTTAAAAACTCATAATTGAATGTTATATTAAAAAAGTAGTGTAATGAGTTGGTTTTCTAATCCTGTAACAAGTAACAGAAACAAATTATTTTTTAAAGTAACTTTCCAAGCTCTGGATTTAACTCCTAGTGTAGAGACCAACTGTTAAAAGTAAAGTAGGCAAAGCACACTGGTAATAGCATTCCATAGGGAGACTGATGTGGTAGATACCACAAATCTTGTGAGAAACACCTTTTGCTAAAGAGGGAAGGCAGCGTGTGTAATCTCCGCTTAATGAGTCGGTCAGTAAAACTTTTAAAATATTAGTTTGTGTTTTAATGGCTCTCTTCTTCTGCCCTTTCAGGAGCCTTCCTGATTCCATATTTCCTTACTTTAATTTTTGCTGGAGTTCCTCTATTCCTTTTGGAATGTTCACTTGGCCAATATACGTCGATAGGAGGCCTTGGAGTCTGGAAGCTTTGTCCAATGTTCAAAGGTACAATTCTGAATTATATACATTCTATAATTCTGTAATATACTTAGAAATTCAAGTGGTTGCAAAGAAAAAATCTTCATCCCTTTAATATTTTCCCTTTTCCACCTGGGACAAGAAATCGGTGTTGTTCAACAATATTAAAATGCTAATTAAATGCATCAGTGTCTATTGTAAAAGAAATGGTAAAATAATTTAACTGTTGAAATTAAGATATCACTAGCATTGAATGAATGTCTATCTCTTCTATTTTAAGGTTTATGGTGCCAAAATAGGATAAGATTCCCTCTCTCTTAGCTATGAACTATTTCAAGAGTATATACATCATGTCAATGCCTGTATCAGCAATTCAATTATCAGTAGATTCAGAGTTCATGCTATAAAATTAGGGTAATAATTCCACCACATTGCATTCTTTAGCACATGCCCCAAAATAAACTATGTAAAATCTAGCAAAATATGGCTACAGGTTGTCACTATGTAGGTATAATTTTTACCTTTTAGCCTTACAACACATATCAGGCTGTCAAAACGTGAAGTCACTTCCTTCCTGGCTTTCAGAGAGCATGAAAGCAAGCAGAGAACTTATTCATTCCATGATATCTGCTATTCCATACAAAGCTGAATACTCAATGAATTCTGATTAGGGTTTCCACAACCATTATTTATTAATTTACTATTATTTATACAGAATGTCTAACAATCATATATAATTTATCTTTTGCCCTTTTACAAAAAGAGCTGAACTCTTATCACTCCCTTTTGGACAGGTGAGTATATATAAATGTAGGCATGGACCAAGTAAGAGAAGAAAGTTGGAGAGAGAAACTTATAAACATTTTTGCAAAAAATTGAAATCACACACTCACACACCTTGTATCATTTCATACAAGTCCCTGGACAATTGCTATTGTTTTGTTACCTGTTTCTCAACACATATAGAAAGGTGAAGGGTCAAACTAGACAATGACTGAAATCCTTCTGGCAAAGCTGGGCTGCACAGCTGTAGTGGAGACCTAAAATACATAGTAATTTTATCTTACAAGTATTAATTTGTTGTTCAGTCAGACAGTCGATTCCTGCTAAGAATTTGTAGCATTCTGACGTTTTCCCTCTCTCTCCTACAGGTGTGGGATTAGCTGCTGCTGTCCTGTCCTTCTGGCTTAATATTTACTACATTGTGATTATTTCCTGGGCCATATATTATTTGTACAACTCTTTCACTACAGTAAGTGCCTTTTTCACTTTATCCTGATTACAACTCAGACTGATTTGTTCAAATGTTTAACATATTGTGGTATATCTATACCTATAAATCTGAGCATTAACTGTGGATTCCACTCCTTTAAACTTCCAAGAGTATGCAATCTTTTACGTGGTAGTGTACAAACCAGAGAGTTTAGGGGAAAACCTGGGTTAGCCTGATTAACTTGACATCCACTTTAGCAGCAATTTGTTAAGCAAAGCATCTGAAAAATAACAAAGACAGAATACAGAAAGAAATAGTTAAATTCTCCCTCTGGCAGAGCCTTGGGCAAGGCTTGCCCCGTAGATGTTTTATCTCTTCTCAGAGATCGGGGCAAAGTGCCAGCAAAACTATTTTAGTCTCAAACTGGTGAGCCCAAAGAGTGAGCTCTGTGCACTTCTCTCCTCCCTTAGGTGTTTGGTGTAGATAACAGAATCCAATAAAGGATGATCACTGATAAGAGTGTGTCCAATTAAGATGATTGACTCCAACCCCTCCCTTTAGGTACAGGCGGAGTTTCATCTGATTGGTTAGAGAAGAAGATAAAGATTAGGGACTTTCCCAGTGCTCCTGGCCCCATCCTTTGGAGTGTCCTTGAACCAAGGCCAGACAGCCTGAAATGGAGTCAGAAAACAAAATGGAAATAGTCTGGTTCATCAAGATCCTGACACCACCCGAAAGCACTTAGTGCACTCTCTTAGTTCACAGGTTAATTAGCATTTTGCCCCCAACAAGCTGGGTACTCATTTTACCAACCTCAGAAGGATGGAAAACTGAGTCAACATTGTGTCCCATCCGGATTGAGCTCAGATCATGATCACAGTTTTTGCTGCAGTTAAGCAGTTTAATAATTACACCACGAGGGCTCTTGAATGTAGCAACCTGTCGATTAAGTTATTAGCAGTAGATCTCAGTTTATTTATCACTAGCATAGGTGCCCGTCCTTCAGATGAAGAGACCCATGTCGTCTCTCTCTCTCTCTCTTTCTCACTCACTCACCCACCCACCCACTCACTGACACACACATGCAGTTACGCCCCCAGTCTGTCTGTCTGTCTGTCTGTCTCTCTCTCTCTCTCACACACACACACACACACACACACACACACACAGACACACACACTCTCTCTCACTCACCCATTTTTCTCTCTTCCACTCACCCTCTCTATTTTTCTCTCTCACACACATACACAAACACCAACACACACCAACACACACCCCACCCACACAAACACACACACAAGGCAGCGGTGCATGTGGCCCTCACCTTCCGGGGAAGTGGCTTGCTTCGCCCTGGTGGCGGGGGTCGAAGGCAGCTTGGTCAGAATGGAGCACTGGTTTTCGCCCTTGCCTCCCAGGGAAGTGGTTCGGTTCCCCTGGGAGGTGGGGGCCGAAGGCAGCCGCGCGTTGCCACCACCCTCCTGGGTAGGCGCTTGCTTCCTCCTGGGATGTGTGGGCGGAACGGAGCATAGTTCTCTGCCCTTGCCTTCCGGGGAAGTGGCTCCCCAGGAGAAGAGGGATGAAGGCACCCCCCTCGGGGTAGGGGCTCGCTTCCCCCATGAGGTGAGGGAGGAACAGAGTGCTGCTTTTGGCCCTCGCCTCCCGGGGAGGCCAAACAGAGAGCCAATGGGCTGTCTCTGTTCTGTCTGTGCACGCCCCCGGCCCCGCCTCTCCTGTGCTCGCGCCAGCCAATCTGATTGGCTGTTGCGTGGTGCTGGGGTTTGTGGGGCTTGTAGGTTTTTTTTGTTTTGGTGTTTGTGAGGTGCACGACCCACCCGTGTCCCTCAGATTTAGGATATGCAATCTGGGACGCAGATGGTAGGCGTAAGCTAGGGGGCTGTGTGGCCTTGTCCTGGTGCGTGGAAATGCATTCAGGACTCACAGGCGCACACTCCTGCTTTATTTATATAGATTTCCCATAAATCTGTTCAAATAACAGATTGAACAGAAATCTGTGTCTATTTGAAAAGTCTTGCAAAAATGTAATATTTAAACATAACGAACATTTTGAAGGTGATGAGCTTCAGATTTTGAAAGTCATGGTGACTATGAATAGAATTTTTTTGAGTGGAGAAGCATTCAGTCAAATATTATGTTCATTTTTGTACACAGAAGCAAGCTCTTCAACATGGACAAATGCACATACCAGGACTTGTGTTTCAGATATTAAATAATAAAGCAACACATAGCCTTTTCAAATAGAATGTTAAATGAAAGTTCAGTGGTAATCACCCCGCATAAGCACAATAAAAGCACAATTAATGCATTTCCTACAAATTAATATTTATGTCAGAAAGGTACTGTTTCTTCCATAAAATGAGATACTTCTCCAAGAAACAAACATAGGAGGAAGGCAATACTTTTACTGGATCACTCAAAAAATCAATCATTGCACGAGCTTTCGTGATTCAAGATCATTTCTTCAGGCAGGCAGGCATCGGTTTCTTGTGGATAGGACAGGAAAATTATCAATGAAAGTCCCAAATGTTCATGGCATGATGGTTCTGCCAGGCTCCAGTCTTAGAAACGAATGTGAAAAAGCAGCAGGCTGTTTGATACCATTCAGAAAACACAGGAAGCCAGTTATCTTCTATCCCAGAAACATCGTCTTTTGATATTGCCCTTTCTGAACAAACTAAGTTCACATTAGGAATTCTGTATCCAGTTCTGGTCACAGTATTACCCCCACTCCCCACCCCAATACTGTTGAGGGGGGGGGTGCAGAAAAGATACAATACTGTCTTCAAGCTTAGAAAAATTGTGAGTAAGGAAAATGATGATAGAGCTGTATCAAATTGTGCATGACATGGAAGAATAGATAGGGAAACAGTTTCTTTTCTCATAACCTGGGATCATCCATTGAAGCTGAATGTTTTAGCAGAAGTAAAAGGACACACTTCACTTCCCACATAACAAAACTATGGAATTGCAGGAATGTTCACAAATTTGGATCTTTTTTGACAATATGCTTATCAATGGCTACAGTCATGAGAGGTATATATTATTTCCACATTAGAGGCATTTTGTTTCTCAACACCACTTGCTGGGAAACCTGAACAGGAGAATGATATTATGGTCATGGCCCATGTCCTGGCTTCCTATTGATAAAGGTCACTATCAAGACACATCCCACTTCCATATTTGCTGACTATCCAGAGAGGTTATAGGAACTAGGACAGGTGTGATATTGAAGACCCCCATGCTTCTCCCAGTGAATAACAAATACATGTGTGAGAATCATTATGTAATGCTCCGAGCCGCTCCTTGACCTGTCATCAAGCAAACAGGTGGGTGGGTAATATTGTTATGTTTTTATGGGGTTTTTTTAAATTGTTTTACCTGTATATTGGTCTTAGTGTACACCGCCCAGAGTCCTTTGGATAGGGTGGTCCATAAATCTATTAAATTAAATTAAATTAAATTAAATTAAATTCTACTTTTCTTACCTGGGGATGAGGGAATTTGGATTGGATTTATCCTAAGTACTTCCTTTACATTCCAAGTCCCATCCAGCAGAACATTTCTATACTTCTTGAAGCTGAGTCTCACAGATCTTCTGATTATGGCCTGTTTCTGCCCATTGCTATGCCTCGCTTTGTGGCAATTGCCACAGAAAACCAGTCTTTTCTGGCACTTGTCTGGTAAATTGTAAATTGCTAACTGCAGGAACTCTTTCCGCTGCGCACCTGAGTTCCTCCTGTCACAGTTGCTCTGCCCTATAATCTTTCCTTAAGGCCTTCCTTCTTCTTTCTCTTCTTACAACAAGCTCTGTAACCATGGCTACGTGGCCTAGTGAATCCAAAGCTGGTCTAATCAATTGACGTCTGGTCAGAGGGGGGAAAGAGTTTGGCAATTGGTATGCACTCAGTCTGGTAAACAACTGATTTAATGGATTTGTGGTTGGTTGGTGCTTATTTTTGCTCCCTTATGGTTGGGCTACAGACCTAGCTAGTGAATAAGCCCCTCCTCCCTTCTAACTTTCCAGTTATCTTTTATATCCATTTTGAATGTGACCAAAGGAACAAAAATAAAGTAATCAACTTAACCAATTATTTACCAGACTAAAGGCCGCAGTGGCTGAGTGGTTAAGACACTGAACTGACGACTTGGAAGGTCATCAGTTCAAGACCCACGTACTGCACAATGGAATGAGTTCCCATCTCTGTCCCAACTCCTACCAACCTAGTAGTTAGAAAGCAAGAAATTGCAAGTAGATGAATAGGAACCACCTCAGTGGGAAGGTAAACAGTGCTTCGCTGCACACTTGAGTTCCTTCTGTCACAAAAGCAGGCCACTTGCTCTACCCTATAAAATGACCACGGAAAGGTCTGCAGACACAAACAGCACTGGCTCTTTGGCTGTAAACAGAGATGAGCACCATTCCCTAGAGTCAGATATGACTGGCTTTCGAGTAAGATGACCTTACCAGACTATATGCATACCATTGCTTTAAAGCAGGGATTCCCAATGTGGGGCCCATGCCCCACAGGGGCACTTCAATTCCCAGAAGGCTAAATAAGTACATTGGCTGATTTGGGGTATTGACTTAGGTTTCTGGAAATTGAAGTCCAAAAACCAAAGGTTGGGAAACACTGCTTTAAAGCAATGGCTTCAACCTGAAATTAACATCTATTCTCTCATACACAGCTGTATAAAATCTTTATTTCATCATAGGAGAGAGGTCTTATTCTGTCACAATTACATGTTAAAATTCATTTACCAAAATCCTCTTCTATAACTATGCAGATGGCTTAACTTTTGGAAGCAAATTGTTCCAAGTTAAGAAAATGAGAATGTCTACAGTGATTTCTTTAAAATGAGACAATTTGCCTCCCAAAGTTAACCTGTTCAAGCTACACAAGAGGATTTGCATGATTCATTCTTCACCAGGTGTATCCTTTTGAGTGCTGGCAGTTTGGTTCCTTCCCTGTTTCAGGACCGAGTGGCACACTGTCAAATGAGTCAGAATGTAGAATATCCTGCAGAATATCCTGCAGAACCCACCTGGGGGCGGGGGGGGGAGCAAAACACATTATAAATGTTACAGCAGTTTTAAATCAATTCTTCCATGTACATCAGTGTTCCACATTATAGACTCTATGAACTATGTGAAATAATTCACAGTTTGGGAATGACACAGTCTCTTTCTGGATTTGTTTGCTACATTGTCTGTCTGTCTTCAACAGAGATAGAGATAGATGTCTGGGTGTGTAGCAAATAAACATATCCATATTCTTGCTTCTCCAAATGTTGCCTGAAGAAGCTAACAAAAAAATGAGAATAAAATACAAAGTAGTGATAAAAAAATCATCATAGCAGAAAAATTATCAATAAAAATGGTGGCTGTAAAGCAAATTAATTCAAACACTCTAATAATGAATTTCGTGTCAGAAATTACTCTGGGTTAAAAGGATTTTTGCTGGAGAAACTCCGCTCAGGAGATGCCCAAATGAGGCTCCTTTCATGTCCCCAAGATCCGTCATGCAACACTCAGGTAGAGAACCACGACCTTCCAGTCTTCAAGCTCAGCATCTTAACCACTAAGCCACCTGTTATTCAAACACTCTAAGAAGTCTGTTACAGGACTAGGCTGAGTGGCTAGTTTTCCATAACAATATATCTTCAGTTCCAGGCCTCTCTTCTAGAAGATGGTCTGTGGTTTGGTTTGGTTTTTTTATGTATGCTCATGCTGGAAGAAACTCATTGCACTCTCCTTTCATGGTGTGCTTCTCTTAGCATGCTAATTACCACTATCAAGGTTTCTAAAGATTTTATTAAATGAGGCACTTCATTTTGAGAATGACATGCTGCATTCCTCCAATCTTATCCTTGATTTGAAAGTCAGACTGCTTGTTTTTGCTCTTCCATCCCTGAAACAGTCATGTGATGGCCTACTGAGAAGCCCTTTTTACTGACCAAGTTGGTTTCAACTTTATAGCTTGTGAAATAGTCCCAAAGTGTGTAGATAGCCTTCCTTGACTCCAGTTAAAGCTGGACATCAATTTATGCTGAGGAAAAGAGCTTTTAAGTACCTGAGGAGCCATTTGCTACAAAATGGATTTCATTCTGTTCACGCTCAAGGAAAATGATATAAATAATGCCACTGGCCTGCAATTCCTACTCACAAACACCTGTGTGAAGGATCATTAATACGGATATGGAATCGTTTTTAGTCACTTGCCCAGAGGGCCATCTGGTTAGTTTATGGCTGAGATGAAATGTGATTTTCCTTTTTTCCCCTAGACCTCTTGCCAGGCACCAAGGAGAAAGCAGCAGCAAGTTATCCAGTGTGCAGAGGAAATAAATCTAAGCAGTACTTAAAATAAACTTTATTTTAGAGACAAGATGCATCAGAATTGTTTTAACTTGATAAGCATATTTTCAGAAACAGAGAGAAAGGATTGGCACCAGACCCACATGAAATGTTACTGTGTTGAATGCAGGAGAAAAGCAGGAAAGAAGAGGGTTAATAGGAGAGTGTGCTTTCTTTCCTTTTTTCCTCACTACTAGAAATCCCATTAACATGATTTCAGGTTTCTGTTAATCTAACAAGTAGTGAAAGGGTTTATATTTTATACAGAACAGAACAAGAAGTGCCATAAATCTAAATTTGCAGTCAGACAATAGTCTTTCTTCTGTGCCTAGAACTTCACAGCATGTTAGGCCACATCCACAAATTACTACTTTTTTTTAAAAAAAAGAAGGTGTTCCTTAATGTCTCAAACAAGCTAATGCTTCACAACTAAACTATTACTAGAAGTAACTCTTGGGGAAGAAGAGAAACTGGTTGTTACGGTTAAGTTCAGTATGGCCGTAACATCAGTATGGCCGTAACATCCTAATCCTACGGCCTCATAAACAGATGAAAATATACAACAAAGCCAACAGCAACTGTATCTGGATTTTGTTTTATCTTATTTTTATGAAAGAATGCTCATAAAACTATGCTTCATTTTTTGTACAAATAAGAGGTACATCTGGAATTCTGGGAGTGGGTTAGATCAGAAGATCAGGGCCCTTAATACATCATGCTTCTTGGTTTTTCAAACACTTGGAATTCAAGAACAATTAACAGGTTTCAGAAGAATCTTGATCCTTGGGAAAACAATCCACGGAAGATTGGGGGGGGGGGATATTTGCATACACCACCACCACCACTCCTGAAGTTCAGTGTTCTGGGAAAGTGAAATTAAATTAATTTCTACACTGGCTATCATTTCTAGCACACTAGATGTACCTTAGATTATACTAGATTACAAAACATTGATGTTCTTACTATTTTGTCCCCCCTCACTCCCCATCCCTTCCTTTTTTCATTAGACTCTTCCATGGAGACACTGTGATAATTACTGGAACACAGACCACTGTTTCTCCAATTACAGTATAGCAAATACGACCAACATGACAAGTGCTGTTTTGGAATTCTGGGAGTAAGCCAAGAAGACTATTTTTCTCATTCCTATGAATATGTAGAATTGATTACTTACTACATGTAATAATTTTTTGGGGTGAAAGGTAAGTCAGGCAAGTTCATATAGTTCTTCTTTTTTTCAGACGTAATATGCACCAAATGACAGATGGGCTGGAAAAACCAGGACAGATCCGTTGGCCATTAGCCATTACTTTAGCAATCGCCTGGGTCTTAGTCTATTTCTGCATCTGGAAAGGGGTAGGCTGGACAGGAAAGGTAAGAGGGGTTTGTCCTTTGTGTTCTGTTTTTGTTTGCCACATCTACCCATTGCCATCTTAATCAGCACAGTTTTTGAAAATACTGTTACAAATGCATATATTGGTGCAGGTAGCCTAGTCTTGTTCATGCAGCTTTCCAAGAAATTTTCAAAAATATTTGCTACACATTATAACCTGTTGTATTTGTTTATTCAGCTCACAGCCCACCCATCTGTATGAGGAACTCAGAGCAGTGGATACATTTAATGTAAATGTCATCTATGAATTGTCTCTGTTACTGTCCAAACTGATTAATTACTTTGACTTCACAAAGCCATGTCTCTGGGCATTTAAAATAGAACAAAAATGATAAGCAAAGGGATAAGCATGCAAGGTTGAGGGAGCAGGCTAAAAGTGAGAAAACCAAGAGTGAAGTTGTTCAGCATTACACAATAAATAGTAGATGAAACATGAAACTCATTTGTAGCATCAAAGATTCAGTATAGCCATTGTTTCCAATACTGTTCATTTCCTTTTTTGCATTAGGTTGTGTACTTTTCTGCCACATACCCTTATGTCATGTTGATTATTTTGTTCTTCCGTGGAGTAACACTTCCTGGAGCAAGGGAAGGCATTTTATTCTACATAACTCCTAAGTTTGAAAAGCTGTCAGACTCTGAGGTAAGCTGGATGTATTTGTAACTTAAATATCTCTTAAATATCTGTATGATTCTTTTTATTACTGCTAGTCTTTATATGGAATTGCCTAGCACTATTCTCATTTTTGGAATTGTGTACATTACAGATAATAAAGTTACATACATTTGTTTTTTATAATTAGGTGTGGCTGGATGCTGCCACACAGATCTTTTTCTCCTATGGCTTGGGTCTTGGCTCTCTGATTGCTCTCGGAAGTTACAACCCTTTCAACAACAATGTTTACAGGTAAAGCAGTGAACTTTCTGTATTGGCCTAGTTACTACATATATGGAAACATTTAAGTATATGAAACAAAATCCCTAAGAAATCTGAATAGAAAGATTGTGTCTAAGACAGGACACTAGGCACTGCCCAAGCTGCCTTCCATATTTAACTCAAAGTTATGTTGGCAGCTCTGGTCTTCAAGGAGGGCTCCTGCTCACAACATTAATCTTTCTAGATGGGATCCAGTACTATATTCAGATTGTCTAATGCAGGGGTTCCCAAACTTTTCACGCCACGGGCCAATCACGTGGTTGAGTGGGCCAATAAAGTGGTTCCTCCTGCCATAAATGCTGCTGTAAAATGTGTCCGTGATGGTTGTAAATGCATTTATGACAGTTGCAGGTGCATTTAAGGCAGCGTTTGCGCATGCGTGGGTGTGGGTGTGTTTTACTTTCACTTTCGGTTGCAGCGAGGTGCAGCATGGGGTGGATGATTTGGCGCCATGTGCAGGGCCGGACCATGGGCCGTAATTTTGCCACCCCTGGTCTAATGCCTATCAGTTGGGAAATAATACAGGACTATTATGATGGCTTCTGTATATTTGAAGGACTTTCAGATTTACAAATGCATTTTTCTTTGTAAATTAAAATTTTAAAAACAATTTACAGCTTTATATTCAGGAGCTTCCAAGGCATAAGAAATATTGAAAGTGCCAGTTTGATGGGGAAGGATTATGAAGGTCTTCCTGAACCACTTAACAGGACTGAATCAGCTTCTAACAGCTTATACTGTAACTGAGATGGATGTAAGATCAAGGATATGTATACCATAGTATTAAATAGGGGGATTTTTGGGGAAAGGGAATGGAACAGGATACATTTCCCTTGTGGAACCTCTGTTTTTATGTGGTTTTTGTTGTTGTTTGGTGAGCCATTAAAAGCTGTAGAAAGAAGCAAGAAATCTGAACAGGCACAGTTCCCAGGTGTTCAGAATTCACCATAACAATTATAATACAGTAGAACCTCAGATAAAGTCCAAACTCCATTCCACAAGTTTGGACTTTGCAGGCGCACCACCCAATAAAGGACTCAGACACTGGTAAAAGTGGATAACGGCATTGGGCCACATTTATTGATTCATGCCCTAGTCCGAATTATAAATTTCTATTGGTAATTGACCAATCATAATTCTTTAAGGCAAGCAGGCCGAAGTAACACTGGTAAGGTACCACCCAAAATTGCCAACGGCAATTGTTACAATGTATCTATTTGTATCAATTTGTTTGTTGACAACAAACAAATTGTTGACCGTAGTCAATATCTAACTAATGACCCCACCCTCTGACGCGTATCCGTGAAATCACGGGGTGATGCATGCTGTCTAGCTGTAGCCATCACCCCGTCGCCTGGTTCGTCGTTGACCGGACAACGTTTAACCAACTTATGCCTGTCTAGTGTTGTCCAGTCAATTGCGAACCTGCCGGATACCTGTGGGTCATAAATGTTTACCTTACCAGTGATACCCGCCACACGGGGAGGCTTCCCAAAAGGCTCACCGCCCCCCCCCCAAGACCGTCAGCTCGGTCGACAGGCCTGCTCGCCATTCCACTAACCAGAGGTCCTTACCTCCCTGCGGCAGATGGGCCCCATCCCCTGAGTAAAGCTCGTAATTTTGCAGACTGACGCCGGGGAGGCTAATGACGCGTCCCCCGCCCTTGTCGAAAAGGAACCGGGCAATAGCCCCATTCACGGAGCGTCGGCTCAGTCAAGAGCCTCGAGGCCGAACGCCCCCCTGTAAGCGTACCGCAGTATCGTGTCCGACCAATTGAGGGATGTGGCAGGCCACACATGATGTGAGTAGGGCAGGTCACTGCAAACCGCAAGCTTCTGCGATAGGCCAGTGACCTGCCCCAAGCCATCGCCCCCAAGGTACATAACCAGGACATCGGGCGAGTCAGCATCCCTGATGTAGAAAAGGAATGGCAACAGTTCCCGCCATAACATGCCGCGCTTCCCATACTACCTGAGACGTGCGGCTGCACCCAGTCCCAGTCGGGGTCCCCACTCTGTCGCCGCAGCGTAACGCGCTGCCCTGTGCACGTGGCTACGGCCCACCAGCCATACTGTCACCGGTGTAAAACGACACCCAGGGTCTGTCAAGGAAAAAAGGGGGGGAGAAACAGTGCAGTGACTAAACTGGTACTCACGGTTGAAGAGGGCGAACACAAAACTGAAAACATTGTGATCCCCACCCTCCCGTGCGGCGTATTTCAGCCCCGGAGTACCCAAAAACAACTGCAGTAGAAGCCGCCCCTATCCTGAACGAATGGGTGCCGCAACGAGCCCCAGAGGGGCCAACACTGTCTAGTGCCTTCCCGGCACCCTCCAAATTGAAATTTAGTAAGAGAAGACCCACCTTGGTGACAGAAAAACGGGCCATGGTGCGTGCCACACAGTGCAAGGAAATCCTGTAGGGCACCAACCGGACAGATGTCTGCCGAGGAACATCGTAGCAGTCTACTCCACTGCCTACGCCGTGCTGATACGTTTTAGAGGAGCGTATCCCCAACTGAGCCCAATATTGTTCACACAGACATCTTCGAGTTCCAGTGCCCTATGACTTGCATCCGCCTTATACAGCATCTCAAGCTCGCCGATGCGGAGCACTCCAAAAAAAGGCCACCGTTGTGGCCGCATGAAATGGGCTACCTCATCTTATCAAAACAGAGGCCAGGCCAGCCCCGGGCCAATTGGGTAAAAACCCCTGGGGAAATCGGGTGGCGGTCGTCCGGGCAACGCCCACGCGTGCGCACCCACCTCTCCAAAACATGTCTCACACGGAAGTCAGTGCTGCTGTCCACATGACCTCCCACTTTGGCCATAAAAGCCAACGCTGACAGCTTAGATGCTATGGTGCGAGGTGCAAGGCCCTGGGCATGCTGGTAAACCATGAACCGCAGAACATGGGTTACCGGGATCGGCCAGGTTCCTGGCATTTGAAATTGGGTACAGAATGCTCTGAAAGAATTAAATGCGTGGTGATACGCCTTACGCGTGCGTGGCGCTAGTGACAGGCCAATCGCCCGGTTCACTTCTCCTTGCCAATGTTCCATATCCCGTCCGGGAGTGGCAAGGGAAATTCCTCCGCATCCGGGGCCAAGGCACGGAACTGGGAGATCTGCAGGCGGGACAAAACGTCAGCAATATCATTAGTAACCCCTGGGACATGCCTGGCCCTGAAAAGAACGTTGAGGCGCAGGCTGCGCAACACAAACTGGCGCACTGGGTCCATAACCCTGGGCAATTTAGAGGTCTGTGCATTGACAATGTGGACAACAGCCGCATTGTCACACCAAAATGGACAACCGAGTTGGCCCCCTCCTCGCCCCATAGCATCAAAGCACCCAGGATAGGGAAAATTCCAGATACGTGAGACCACGCAGGCGACCCGTGCCTGCCCAGGATGGTGGCCACCCACCATAGGCCCACTTCCAATTGAAGTACATCCCATAACTCAGGGATCCCGAGGCATCGGACTGTATCTTAAAGCGAGGGGAAGCCAGGAGCTCAGACCTCCAAAATGACACCCCATTGAAATCCCTCAGGATCTGTAGCCAGACAAGCACGTCTGCCCTGATACCCCGGGTAAGTCTAACCCTATGGTGGGGCCTGGATAATCCTGCCATGACGTCGCGCAAGCGCCGAGCAAATGCCCTGCCCGGTGCGACGACCCTGCCAGCGAAATTGAGGTGACCATGTAGCACCAGCAGGTCCCTCGGTGATGCCATGCGCTTGGCCAGCAAGTCCGAGATAAGGGCCACTAGCTTTGACACCTTATCCCGCTGCAAACTAGAAGCCTGCGCTACTGTGTCAATCTCCACCCCCAGGAATACTAGCTGTGTAGGTGGGCCCTCGGTCTTTTCGGGCGCTAAAGGGACACCAAGTTCCTCCATTAGCGTCTGAAATGTGTTGAGGAGACGTGTGGACGTGTCCCAGCCCCA
The DNA here is from genome assembly GCA_035047305.1 of Bradypodion pumilum. NCBI lineage: Eukaryota > Metazoa > Chordata > Lepidosauria > Squamata > Chamaeleonidae > Bradypodion > Bradypodion pumilum. Next base: position 380,412,894 of record JAWDJD010000002.1, read on the forward strand.
TTCAGCCCTGAATAAAATCATCCAGGGAATGGGCTACAGACCGGGACCCTGATCTGCGAACAAAAGCCCACTCTAGGAAGATGGAGGAACGCTCGAATGCCGAGCCCGAAATGGAACAGCCAAAAGGCATGGCATCATCGCAATAATATGCTCCCCGGAACGGGGGCGCAGGGACAGGGCCAACGACCCTGCCCGCATAGACCTCCTTATCATTGCTGGCAGGAGCCACCTCCTCCCTCCCCCTAAGGGATAAAGATTGGGGGCATCCTGAGGGGACCTATCACCCATGAAAGGGATACGTAACCCCTGCCTAAAACCCTGAAGGAGATATCCGCATCCTCTCCCTTCGGGTACAATGTGAGCCAGCGCTCCAACATGTCCACATTAATTGGGGAGGGAGCCCTTTGGTGAACTAGATCCATCTGCGGCAGTCTTGCCAGCCCCCTGTCCACCCCTCCCTCTGCCCCGCATCCCTCCAGGCCTGGGACAGGCAGAGGCCGCATGGGGGCCAGCACAGGGGGGACACTAATGTCTGTATTTGCCATTCTTCCTATTGCAGGAACCATTGGACGAGAAAGTCCAGCACAGCAGGTGGGCTGGAAACCCCCTGCCCCGCCCCTTGGCAGTGGACCTGTGCTGGGGCCGCCCGCTGGACTGCATGTCCACAATGGTATCTCTCCCCGGGCGCGGGGCGCGTGGGCGTCATGTACAAAAGCCACAGCCTCTGGCATGGCTCAACCCACCTAATGTCGGGGTGCCGGGGAATCCGCATATGGAATTACACATCATAAGCCAACCACGATGGGCCCGGAAAGTCAACCATCGCCCAGTAGATGTTGTCCAAATACTGGACCATCGGAATTGCCAAATCCGGCCGGCCCCTAAGGTACACCGCCATGTATATGAGGTAGGCCGGCAACCAGTCGGCCCACGTACGTGGTGGCTTGCTACGATGTGCCTGCTCCTTATCCTTCTCATCCTGCCCCCCCTACTCCTTGGTGGGCCCTCTGTTGAGGAGTGAGAAGATATCCACGTAATCCCCCCGCCAGATCTTCTCTTTGGTGGTCTGTGCCAAATGGACACCCAGCGGTAAGGAATACCCCGCCGTCAGCAAGGCCGGCACGGGCACAACAGGAACTGCTGGCATCTGAAAGGGGCCTGTACTAACCCAGCCACCCCCAAAACATTCCCCACAGGGTAGAAAACACCCCCCACCATGGGGCCCTGAGTGGTAGTTGTCGTCGCCAGGTGGGGCGTCAGTGGCTGGACCGCTGCCCCACCCGCGTGAGGCCAGGCCATTGGAAACCCCCCCAACATGGCCACGTGTGTAGGTGCACTAGCTTGGACTGCATACTCATGTGCTGCACCCCCGTATGCCGCCCCCACCGGGGGTTCCGGCCCACTGGGGGCGTCGGAGCTCACAACCGCCGTCGAGCTCGTCGATGGGGCCTGACCCGCACCGGTCTGTTGAATGGGGAGCTGCGAGGCAGTGGCCCAGGTCGTGCCACGCGCCTCAAGCAGCTCGACCCGTCCCGTCGCCTGCCGCAGTAGACGACGCGTCGAAACGAACCCCAAAGGGAGACCAAGAGTGGCTAGCCCGGGCCAGGGATGTCTCGAGGGCCACAACGCGGGCCAATAAGGCTTCCACGCTGACATGGGGCAAAGGACCAGCCGGCCCGCCTACTACAGGCATGGGTACAGGTCCCTGCACCCCGGGGCCCGAATAGGGCAACAACCCCACACCCGGGCCCGTTAGGGCCGATGTAGCAACCTGCCAGGGAAGGGGACCGGACCACCCCCCAAGGCTGGAAGGCCTCGGAGCGAGCTACGCTCCTATAAAGGGAGGCCCAGCGGAATGGGCAACACCAGGAGAGGTGTCCACCGCTTGCGGGCCGAGGGCCGCAGCCCCTACTGGCCCCGTGCGTGGGCCACCATCCCCTAGCCAGGGGGAACAGATCCCATTCCACCGGTCCCGGTGGGTGCAAGCAAATGCGGCTGCTGGGGAGGCGCAGCCACGGTCTTCCGACCCAGATTGCGCCTCCGAACCGCACGAGCCGTGCTCGCAGCCGCCTTCTTCTTCGCGGGCCTCTCAGCCAATCGATGGGAAGCCGAAACGAGAGAATTCAGCAGCCAAAAGGCTTCCCGGTAAAAGCCAAAAGCGACGGAGGTAAGAGGGAAAAACTTCTCTGCTCCGTCGCTTCGCAAAATGGCAGCTCGGCTGCCTCATGGCCACCCCTTTTATAAGGGAGCTGGCCATGCCCCCTAACTACCCGGATGCCTTCGTCCGATGGGGGGGCCCGCAAAGAGCGCGGCTGCCATTTTGGCGCCGTGCTTGCATTATCTGATTTTGGACTTTATCCAAATCAAATGGGTGATGCATTGGATAACGTCCAAAAAATGGACTTGATCCGAGGTTCCTATACTAAATACCTCGGATAACGTCCATTTTTTAGCAGTTTTGGACTTTATGCAATGCATCACGTGTGCATGAAAACCGCGACTTTACCTGAATCAGACTTTATTCAAATCAGATTTTATCCGAGGTACCACTGTGTTAGGATAGTAAGTTCCATGTAAGTTATCAGAACATGTCTAGATCAGTAAAGAGAATTTTGCATGTTGTGTATCCAGTATGAAACAGACTTCCAAGGTTGGCTGACTCCCCTCGGTCTTTCCACCAGGAGGCAAAAAGCTTTTCTTTCTATGCAAACTTTTAGCAGCTGAATTGAAAAGCTCAATGAGGAGTTTTTAAATAGAATGCCATATTCTTTGCTATTATGTTGAGTTTATTCATGTGTTTAAATTTGCTGTTGTATTAGCATTGTTTTTGACGTTATTTCATGTTTAATTTTTTTAATGTTATAAAATTTACTGGCTGAGATTCAATAGTAAGTCAAAGCTAGATCAGGCCCATTGAATCAACGGAGATTTAGTGAGTCAATTCCTCTGGAGGGTCCATTGATTCAATGGGTCTTCTCTAGTTGCGACTTACTCCTGGATTTCAGCCATAGTGTTTATACCTACATTTTAAAAAAATCATCTAAGATCTCTTCATTGGAAGAAAGGAATGAATTAAGTCAATCAATCTTTGGCTACTTTTGGCTGAGATTCACCCAGCTATATGTATCATCAATATAATATGTGATACAAATAGCATACTTTTCCTTATAGCATCTTATTTAGATAAGTAGGAATAACAGACAGACTAAGGAATAAACTCTGTTTGAAGTGGTTGGCAACTAGCTATAGATTAAGTAGGGTGGTCTTTTTTTATATTAAAAAAACCCCTAACTTTGAATGGCCAGTGTCAAAACTAAAGCATTAATAATGCTAATTAAAATACAGTATGGTTAAATTTTGGCCAGCAAGAATATGGTTAAAGTCTGGTTTCATGCTGTGTTTTTCTCTCTTTTCCCCTCAGGGATTCTATCATAGTCTGCTGCATAAACTCTTGCACAAGCATGTTTGCTGGTTTTGTTATCTTCTCCATTGTTGGATTTATGTCTCATGTCACCAAGCGCCCTATTGAAGAAGTTGCAAAATCAGGTATGCGATCTCTTTAATAGGTTGTGGTGCATTTCTTGTTACATTAGCATAGTAATTAACTCTTTATAAACATTGGATATTTTCAACTATTTGGGCCAAAAAATCAATTGTTAGTTCCAGCTAAAGTTAGACGCCTTGAATGAATGTGACTGATATATGTAGGCTTAACAAATTATATTTTTGCAAAGGATCTGCTCTAGTTGGGACTAATATTTGGATTTAGTTCAATAAGCATATTGTTTGATTTTTAACTTTGGGTTTTAGTTTACAGTGGTTTAGTTGTCACAATACTTCTTAATATTTTGCAGTATTGCACTTTGAAATATGATATACTGGTGATAATCCTGTTGCCCATGTATGCTTGTAAAACAACACCTTGCCAAAGTAATTTTCAATGTGCAAGCATAAATTGGCAATTGAATTTGGAGAACTAATTATAATAAAAAGACTATATGCGTGTAATGCAAAGCATTGAACCACATCCATTTTCCTTTGTTATCAGGTCCTGGTCTTGCATTTTTAGCCTATCCAGAGGCAGTGACACAACTTCCTGTTTCTCCCTTGTGGGCAATACTATTCTTCTCCATGTTGCTTATGCTGGGAATTGACAGTCAGGTAACACAGATGCAAGGTTGTTGTTTTCAGTGATTATTATGGAGAACAAAAATTCAGTAGCTCACAATATGTTTTTGACAGCAAATAACATTGCTCATTGTACAATATCAGCTACTTGTTGGGTGTTGAAGGTCCAGTCCAGAAGTTATACTTTGTGCTCTGCTTTGTTACAGCAGCGATGAGTGATGCATTTGGATATAGTTTTGTGTGATCTGCTCTAACAAAATAGTAATTGAAATGCTACATCTTTTCTCTATTTCTTGTAAATCTTTGCTCTTTCTCTTGTTCTAGTTTCAGACAGGAGCTGGCTGTGCGTTAGTTCACTACTGTTTCCCTTTGGGGTCCAATTGAGGAGGCTTTGGTTTAAGCCTTCCCTTCAAACAATACTGCCTCCTGTGCTTTGATCCTAATCTTAGGGAGGGCTTAGTGGGATATCACAGAAAAATTGTTTAGCAAACCAGGAGGTCTCCTCAGAAGTCGGCACAAGAGGAGAAGATAATTGAACTTCTAGCTTGTACCTGATCTAACAAAGCAATGCCAGAAGTACTGCATAAGACTATACTATGGTTTAGTGCTGCATGAATAAGCTCTGAACTTGTGCACTAAGATCAAATTATTGCTTAGGTTTCTGAGCTCTGCAATAAGTAACTAAGGATGAAGTAGCCAAATCCGGAAATTATCAGTTAAAAATACTTTCTAAGAAAACATAATAAAAAGGTGACTTTTCTGGCATTTAAAGAATAACAGTAGGCAAAGTACAAGTTTTTTTAGGCGGGGGGGGGGAGAATCAAGAGAGAACAGCATTTTTCTGGTCACTGCAAAGCTCACCTCGGTTAAAAGGGAGCATGTACTGTCTGATGTCTACTTGTCCTGTATATTGCCAAAATGATGTGGAAGTCGATGTGATATTGGCCAATTGCACACATTCAGTAAATGAGGATGCAGTTTTCAACAACTATGGATAGTCAGAGAACCCTGTTCAGAAAACTGGGCTTCTGCCTTGTTACAGAGATCAAACTCAAGAAGAAGATACAATTAGCAATAATATCAAATAAATTATAGCAAATTACAGAAAGAGTTGATATAGCAGTGAACAAAAATGATATGTCAATGGAGTTACAAAGGAGTATCTTTATTTTTTATAAACTGGAGAATAAATCATTGATATATAACTCATAATAATGCTTGAAATTTAGGTAGCACTAGCAGAGTTGCCCGGCTTTGCCAGGGGGGGGATTGGGGGGCTGCAAGCCTCCCGGGGTGACGGTGGCTCCCAGGGCGGCATTGGTCACACGTTGTGTGTGCTGGCCCCTGGTGTGTTCCCCTGTTGGTGATTTTCGTGGTTTGCCATTGTGTGGAGACACACACACACACATTCAAACACACAGAGACACACACTCAAAAAAAACATACACACACACACAAAGAAAAGAACCCAAGAGAGAGAGAAAACCAAGAGCCCCGTATCTTCATCCGGTAGTGCTTGCACACATACAATCATGCACACACAGTGATGGCTGATTCTGCAATTGGCGGTAATGGGGGTGGACTTTCCTTGTGGCTGTTGGTTTTCTTGCTGCGTGGGCATGGCCACGCCACTTCTGGTCTCATTCCAGACTCCCTTATTTGCTGCTGTGAGCCACAGTGCCTGTTGGGAGATGTAGTTTGGTTTGTTTTTCTGATTTTGTGGGGCAAGAGCCCCACCCACGGCCCTGGGGAACCATCCACTGCAAACCAGAGCACTGAAGGTATGTGTGTGCTGAATCCTAGGGGATTCGTTGCAGGGGTGTGGGAATGCATTCAGGACCCACGGACGCACACTTCTGTTTTATTTATATAGATATAGTCACTTTCCCCCAATTTATCTGAAAGGATAATTTATGTCTATGGGGAAATAAAGTCTCTAAGTTTAACAAAAACATACAGCTCCCACAAAGAAACAATTTCAGTTTCCTTCTTTATATTGTTATAGCAGTGAAAGATTTGGTAAAATTCTCCCATGTATAAAAGCATAGGCACAGGGATTGGTTCTAAAGGCAGCAGTCCTTAGACCAGGAGTTCCCAACCTGAGGCCCATTGGCCAGATCCAGCCCACGGCACCATTTCATGTGGCCCCCACCCCCTTCAAAGGCATATAAGAAACAAAATGACCACCCCTTTGAAGCTATTGGGACAAAATGGCCACCCTCATTGTACAGGCAGTGCAAAATGGCCATCTGGCTCTCAAAGCTGTCTGAGAGAGTGTGACCCGGCCCCTGGCTTGAAAAGGTTGGGAACCCCTGCCTTAGACCTACTAGATTCTTGGCAAGTTAGTAAGAGACAACGGAGGAAAGTTGTAAGAAATGTACACTGGAGAGGAATATTTCTACTATGAATATGCAAATTCCTTGTAATCCAAAGAGTGTTTTGAGAATTCTGATCTTTCTTGCACTTGGGGTTTTGGTGGCTGAGGTATCATCATCATCATCCGGTCTGGCCCCTGTCAGGGAGGCACAGTAGGGAATTGAAATCCCAGCCTCTGGCTCAACCGCCAGATACCTAAGTCCCAGTTATCCATCAAAACAGAATAAAATCTGTTCTTAATAGTGGAGCCCAAACCTGTTAATAACAGCAGGTTAAGTTTAGTGCACGAGGAAAGTGGGTAGGCCACAAATGTCCTCTAGAAGAGAAACAAAGTGACTCTTAGCTTGATCCTAGTTCATTATCAATTACAGTAAAGCCCCAGATAACTACTGAATCGGATAACACTAAAATCAGATAACGATGCAAAGTTTTGAAAAAATTGTTGCACCGGATAACACCATTTTAGTGTTATCTGATGCATCATGTTTGATCTCCTACTTTTTGGAGACAAAAAAATCACCATCGTTGGTTGCATGTCTCTGGCTCTCTGCCTCCCCTGTAACCTCTGGGTGCTATTCCTGCCTTCCTAGGACATCCCTGGGCTGCACAACAGCTGAAAAAAGTTGCAAGATGGGCCACTCACCACCCCCTGGCCTCTGGTAGCCTATCAGTATTTCTGTTTTATACAGTAATACCTTGGATGATACCCAAACTTGGTTCCACAAGTCTTAGCGTTATCCAATTTTTAGTGTTATCCGATGCATGCAGAATTCAATTCAATTCAATTCAATTTTAATTTTATACCCCGCCCTACACAGCACAAGGCCTACTCAGGGTGGCATTACAACATATTAAGGGTACAGTATACAATAAAAATACAATAAGCAATCCATATATCCATACAGCAGGACAATATAACAATATAATACATAAATAATCAGTACTCAATAATAAACATAAGATTAATCACAATATAAAATACTAAATTAAAGCTACAATAACAATAACCAACAAAACAGGAATTCGGAGTCCAGATCACGCTCTCCAAAAAGTCCAGAACTCAACGCTGCAAACGGGACCAACAGTCAATGTCCATGCGACAAGAAGTGTCCCCAGGAGGCACAATGGCATCCCTTCCAAGGTCCTCTGAGTGAGAACCTGCCTCCCATTCCCGGGCTGAATAGCGAGGGCCCCTGGAAGAGGCAACGTGGTGTTGATGACGGGGCTCCGTCGGCGTCTCCTTTTGAGCCCTCTCGGCAGGCAGGGCTAGGAGGGCGGGGAGACGCACCTGCCTTCCATTCCTGGGCCGAGTAGCGAGGGCCTGGGAAGAGGCAACGTGGCGGCAATGCAGAAGGCAGGTGCCAAAAGGAGTGCCTGTACACCAGCTGCCCATCCCCACAAAAAGGACGACGTGATCTTCCTACCTTTTCACGCTGTTTGGGGACAAAAAAATCACCATTGTTGGGTGCATGTTTCCAGTTCTCTGCCTCCCCTGCAGCCTCTGGGAGGGCTGGAGGACCTTTTTGCACTATTCCCACCTTCCTAGGATATCCCTGGGCTGTACAACAGCTCGAAAAAAGTAGAAGAAGTAGAAGCAGTGACAGATTTTTCTTTCTTAGGATCAAAGATCACTGCAGATGGTGACTGCAGCCATGAAATAAAAAGGCAACTAATGCTTGGGAGACAAGTTATGAGAAACCTGGGGAACATAGTTAAAAGTAGACATCACCTTGCAAACAAAAACACATAGTCAAACCAATGTTATTCCTAGTGGTAATGTATGGTTGTGAGAGCTGGACCATTAGGAAAGCTGAGTGCAGAAGAATAGATGCCTTTGAAATGTGGTGATGGATAAGAGTTTCGAGAGTACCTTGGACAGCGAGGAGAACAAATAAGTCAATCCTAAAAGATCCTGGACCAGGACTCCTTACTCATGGTCACTCATGCTCTGGTCACCTCTAGACTAGATTGTTGCAATGCACTCTACATGGGGCTGCCCTTGACGACCATCTGGAGGCTGCAGTTGGTCCAGAATGCGGTTGCTCGGGTGGTGATGGGGTGTGGGCGTTATGCTCGCGCCTCACCACTGCTTCGGGAGCTGCACTGGCTTCCAATTTGCCTCCGGGTGCAATTCAAGTTGCTGGTCATTACCCTTAAAGCCCTATATGGTAGTGGGCCAGGATACCTAAGAGACCGCATCGCTCCAAGAACGTCTGTCTGTCCAACCAGAGCGGACTGGAGGGGCTCTCTGCTTGTACCATCTGCTAGAGGGGCCCGTCTCTCTAGCACACGAAGGAAGGCCTTCTCTGTGTCCGCTCGGGCCCTATGGAACCTCCTGCCAGTGGAACTAAGGCTGCAGACGGAATTGCTGCCCTTCAGGAAAGATCTGAAAACATGGCTGGTGGGGCAGGTGTGGGGTCTTGAAGATGTCATGACCCCAACCTGCTGGTTGGTTTAATATCAAAGTAATCTTCCACTTTTTAATGTGTGGGGGTTTTAGCGGGGTAATTTGTTTTAATGGGGTTGTTCTTGTTTTAAGGGTTTTAAGATTGTATGCCGCCCAGAGTCTTTGTGAGTTGGGCGGCTATATAAATATGAATATAAATAAATAAATAAATAAATCAACCCTGACTGCTCATTAGAAGGTCAAATAGTGTACTGTAGTAAAGATGAAACTAAAGTACTTTGAACATCAAATGAAAAGAGAGGATTCACTTGAGAAAGCCTTGATGCTGGGAAATGTGGAAGGCAAAAGAAGAAGGGGGCGGCCAAAAATGAGATGGCTAGATGGTATTGTAGATGCAATGGCCACAGAGCTGGGCAGGCTGAGGAAGATGGTGGAGGACAGAGGTACCTGGTGGGCAATGGTCCATAGGGTCGCAAAGGGTTGGAATCGACTGTGTGACTGAACAACAACAACTAATAGGGCTGTGCATTTTAATATTGATACAATCATTTTAAAAACTCTTGTAATCTTAGCCTTTTAAGGAATAAATGTCAGCTGTGACAGACCACCATAGACTCAAACTTTCAAGTGTTACTATGACCATAGATTGCTCTGAAACCTTTATTTGAATGTCATACATTTGACCTTGACACACGTAGGAACAAAACAAAGTCCAAAGCAAAACAAAGTCCGGGCTTTTTTAAAACATTATCCAATGTATGCATCGGATAACACTAAAAATTGGATAACGACCAGACTTGTGGAACCAAGTTTGGTCGTTATCTGAGGTATTACTTTTAATTACCAAAAATTTGCCAGTAGAATTTCTTTACCAGTGACAATGATTTTCATTAATTAAGACACCACCACCCCGTCCTACAGTCTCTATATGTTCCTGACAATGACAGAGGACCAATGGGGAACAAGAAATTAAAGGAAATTTTCAATTTCCCCCAAAAAAATTATCTCAGCTGATGACATCATTAGTATTACACCACAGAATTTACATAAACAACATTACAGCAAATGAATGCTAACAAAGTTCTTTTTTTTCTTTTTTCTTTTTTCTTTTCTTTTTTCCCATTTCCCCCCTGTTCCACCGAACTTTAGCTTTATGCTGAAATAATATGTAGACACAGTAGCAACATCTACTTCATGAAGGAACTGGAATTAAACTAGGTTGTTTTGTTCATTCTTTCAAGAAACCTGATGCTCATTTTTAGGGGGGGGGGATACTACATTAAAAAGACTTTCTAAAGAAATTGCTGTGAATTTAATTGGAACAAATATCCTTAACAGAATGTGGCTTTAGGCTACTTGAAATAGGGAAGCAAAGTAGTCTCATGATTTTGCACACTAAATAAGTATCCGAGGGCATTCAGGATTCTTTCATTGTTGCTGTATTTTCTACCATCTTGAACTACTTCATTTCAATTATAATAAGGAATACTATTCTGCTGTCACCACTGAATATTCTTCACAATGTCCACCATATACTGCATTGCCCTTAGCTGACTTGTAACACATTGAAATGCTTACATTCAACTGCCAGTTTTGAAACTTTTTCGAGGGCTTGCCAGAAATGTGAATCAAGCATGTACACCAGGGGTTCCCAACCTTTTAATGCCACAGGTCTGACCATGCTCCCCAAACAGCTGAGCAGGCCTGGCCACCCCCCTGGAAGCGGAAGCGGGCGCATTTACATCAGCTGTAAATGCACCCACTTCCACATTTACAACAGCCACAAGTGCATTTATGCATGAGCGGGTGCAATTTATGGCTGACATAAACATGTCTGCTTCCACTTCCGGGTGCAGGTGCGGCAGTGATGGGCCAAATGAAATGGTGCCGTGGGCTGGGTTCAGGCTGTGGGCCGTAGGTTGGGAACCCCTGATGTAAACACTCATAACAGGTTGGCAGAGAGCCACATGTCAAATCTTTCCTTTGGTGGCATGGCAATCACTTGCTCACTGTTAGGAAGCAGCTTTCCCTGGTATCTGCCTATGCTAGTTCATTCATTTACTGTACTTAGAACATTTTCAGACCTAACAAGGGCCTCGAAAGCAATTTGCATAAAAGAACAACTAACTAAGCAACAAAATTCAAGTAACAGGGTAAAATTTTTAAAAAGTAAATGACACACCAGTAAACTTAACTGTAATAAATAGTTTCACTGCTAGCCTACATTTACCAGGTGTTCTCAGCAGTGAGGCTCTTTATGCTAGTCCAGGGCCTCATCCCCACATTATGCCAAATAAAATTCATGGTCCTTCCTACTTGTTTTTATACTTGGCACAACATATTGATCATGTTGTCTTTTAAATAATCTATGTGAATTTTAACTTTTCAGAGTCTTCATAATTGCCAAGCAGCTTAGATAAAAAGGGATGTTACATTAATCTGACTGGGTTGGTACACAATTTTTATTTCTGCTTTCAGTTTTGTACTGTTGAAGGATTCATAACAGCTCTGATAGATGAATTTCCAAGAGTTTTACGCAAGCGAAGAGAGATTTTCATTGCCGTTGTGTGCGTTGTTTCATACCTAATAGGACTATCCAATATTACTCAGGTGAGTCAAGTACTCAAGATGTATTATTCCCTGTTTGGTATCGCTATGTATTCTGTAAACCGAATAAAGGAAGATAAATGCTCTCTAGAATGTTTAAGATTTTAAGAGATCTGGGCAATGGATATGTCAGGTTTTTCAAACTTTGAATAACTGCCATCCTTCCAAGGTCAGCAAAATGAGTACCCAGCATGTTGGGGTCAAAATACTAATTACCTTATGAACTGCCCAAAGAGTGCACTAAGCGCTATGGGGTGGTGTAATTGCTATTTTACTGTTATGATCAAATCTTCTGTTTAATTTACAGATGAGATTAAGAATCTCATATTATTTTATGACTTTTCATTAGAACTGTTACATACATTATATTACTAAATAACCAAATGTTTTTAAAATTAGTTTTTGAACCCCCAAATTATTTAATTTGGTTAGTATTGAATGTCAGTCCATTATGCTTTATTGCAACAGCAAAAAAATCATGACAATAAAACAAACACAAAATATGACATTTATTTTTTACACTGAGCAATGCATCTGCATGTCATCTATTCCTTTTATATCTATTGTGTTTTCTTTGATTAGATTAAGAGCCCTCAGCAGTATTCAAGTGCACATGTCTTTTTCCATTTATCCACTATATTTATATCCCACCTTTCTCCCTGAATTGGGAATATGTTTTATGCAGCATTGGATAACATTTTTATTAATAAGGATAAATAATTAGATAATTACTAAACACATGGCCAATATGATAGAACAGGTCAGACTTATCCTGGAGTAAGTAGTGAACCAATGTTAGGCCATAAAATTTAGCAAAAAGAACAGATACAGAGTTAACCTCAGTCTTGAATTTAATCTATTTTATACATTGCAGGGTGGACTATATGTGTTCAAGCTTTTTGACTATTACTCGGCAAGTGGAATGAGCCTCTTATTTCTTGTGTTCTTTGAGTGTATCTCCATATCCTGGTGCTATGGTATGTGATGTTTTATTATTCTGAAATTTATTTAAACACAGAATAAGACTGTACATATGTAAAGGATCCATATATATTGATCTAAACTAGCATTGGACCTGCAGATATTTCCTTCCTTTAATAATAATAATTGTGTGCCATCAAGTCAATTCTCACTTATGACAACTCTTTCCAGTAGAGATCACTCAGAAGCTGTTTACCATTTTCCTCCTTCTGGGGCTGCCCTGGGACAGTGCAGCTTTCCCAATTCTACACATCCTGGCTCTTCTCCTTGGAAGCACAGTGTGGAATCAAATTCTTAGCTTCCAGATCTGTAGTGAGATACTTGAACCATGGAACTATTCAGCAAACTACTTCCATTCTTTACCATCCCCCCCCTCCCCACTTACAGCTGTCTGAAAGTAGATTTTAAGGATGCACCTGGTTAATGTGACTGATCCAAATAGGGAACAGTGACCACAGCTCAATTATGTTTAACTTGATCATAGACCGCAAGTCACTGATAAAATCTAACACAGACACCTTAAATTTTCAAAAAGGAAATTTCCCAAAAATGAGGAAACTAGTAAAAAAAAGAAGCTGAAAGGGAGAATTGAGAGAGTCCAAACACTCCAAGAGGCATGGAGGCTGTTTACAAAAACAATAACAGAGGCCCAATTGGAATGCATACCCAAAAGGAAAAAGGGCACTGCCAGGTCCAAGAGGACTCCGATGTGGCTTACAGGAGCTGTTCGGGAAGTGATCAAAAGCAAGAAAAGCTCATTTAGAAGATGGAAGGCTTGTCCGAATGAGGACAGCAGGCAGAAACATAAATTCTGGCAGAACAAATGCAAGGCAACAATCATGAAAGCAAAGCAAGACTTTGAGGAGCATATAGCTAAAAACACTCAGAGAAATAACAAAGACTTCTTTAAGTACATTAGAAGTAAGAACCCAACTAGGAAGGCCATTGGACCATTAGATGACAATGGAAGGCAAGGGGTTATTAAAAAGGAAACAGAGATTGCAGAGAGATTAAATGAATTCTTTGCTTCAGTATTCCCTGAAGAAGACAGAAACCACATGCCCAAAACAGAGCCTATCTTCGTAGGGAGGGAAACCGAAGAATTAAGGCAGTTAGAAATAACCAGGGAGGAGGTCCTTGCATGTCTTGTTAAACTAAACGCTAACAAATCACCAGGACCAGATAGCATCCATCCACAAGTTCTCAGGGAACCTAAAGATTAAATTGCTGATCTCCTAGCCAAAATATATAATCTTTCCCTCAAATCAGGCTTTGTGCCTGATGACTGGAAGGTAGCGAATGTAACACAAATTTTCAAAAAAGGATCCAGGGGTGATCCAGGGAATTACCGATCGGTCAGTTTGACATGTGTCCCAGGTAAAGTGATGGAAAACATCCTAAAAGATAGAATTAATAGGCACATAGAAGAGAAGGCACTGCTAAAGGAGAGCCAACATGGCTTTTTGCAAGGGCAAATCATGCCTCACGAATCTGTTGGAATTTTTTGAGAGTGTCAACAAGCATATGGATAAAGGGGATCCAGTTGACATTGTTTATCTGGACTTTCAGAAGGCTTTTGACAAGGTCCCGCACCAAAGGCTCTTGAATAAACTTGCCAGTCATGAAATAAAGGGACAGGTCTTGTCCTGGATCAGCAACTGGCTAATGGACAGGAAACAGAGGGTAGCACGAAATGGACACTTCTCCAAGTGGAGGGAAGTAAAGAGTGGGGTCCCCCAAGGTTCAGTACTGGGACCCCTGCTTTTCAACCTCTTCATAAATGATCTAGAAGTAGGAGTAAATAGCAAGGTAGCCAAATTTGCTGACAACACTAAAATATACAGGGTAGTGAAAACTGTGAGAGATTGTGAGGAGCTCCAGAGGGATCTCTGGGAGAGTGGGCAAAACAGTGGCAAATGAGCTTCAACATTAGTAAGTGCAGAGTGATGCATGTTGGGACAAAAAAAACCCAATTACATTTATAAACTGATGGGGTCTGAACTAGGAAAAGGACCTTGGTATCCTGGTGAACAGCTCAATGAAGGTGTCAACTCAGTGTGCTTCAGCAGTGAAAAAAGCAAACTCAATGCTAGGGATCATTAGGAAGGGTATAGAAATTAAGTCAGCAAGTGTCATTTTGCCTCTTTATAAATCTATGGTGAGGCCCCATCTGGCATACTGTGTACAGTTCTGGTCGCCATACCTCCAGAAGGATATTATGGAGTTGGAAAAAGTGCAGAGGAGGGCAACCAAAATGATTAGGGGAGTGGAATACCTTCCTTACCATCTGAGGCTGCAACGATTGGGCCTTTTCACTCTTGAACGACAGCGTCTAAGAGGTGACCTGATTGAAGTTTATAAAATCATGCACGGTGTGGACAAAGTAGATAAGGAAAAACTGTTTTCCCTATTGCACAACACTAGAACTAGGGGGCACTCCATGAAACTTTTGGGTGCTAGTTCTCAAACAAATAAGAGAAAGTACTTTTCACCCAGAGGATCACTGGTCTATGGAACTCCCTGCCAGAAGAAGTTGTGACAGCTGTCAGTCTTGACAGATTCAAGAAAGGATTAGACAAGTTCATGGGTATCAATGGCTATAATTATGGATACTTAAGGACAACCTCCGGGTTGGAGAGATAGGCAGGATATCTCTCAATACCGTTTCCAGGGAATCCTAAGCAGGTGAAGGCATCTCCTTGGGAATACCCTGAAGGAAATGGTGAGCCACCTTATGAGACAGAATGCTGGACTGGATGGGCTGTGGCCTGTTACAGCCAGGCTGTTCTTAACTTATGTTCTTATGGGAGTGGGATACAGTGGGAGAGTGAAATTGTCTTCACTGGATTCGTTTGTTCCAATTATGAATGTTCAGCTGTGGATCCTATCTATTGTGCTGACTTGCAATGGGATATTTCTTTTCTGTATTTGCTGGTTATGAATTTATTTATTTATTTAATACCTTTTTATACCACCCATCCTGGAGCAAATCCCCACTCTGGGCAGTTAACACCGGGTTGTTGTTGTTTTCTTTTTAAAAAAAAACATCAAAATGCATGTAATATATTGTTCCCTGACAGCAGCTATTTTTAAAAAATAAAATAACAGTAACTTTAAAGTCTTTTCCCACAGGAGAAAGGGTCTGAAATCTAATAATAATCAAAGTTAGGAGGAGGTTTTTGAGTCCTACTCTAAATAATTCAATTTATAGATTTTTCTTAAATTCCTTCAGAGAATGGTTCTAGAGATAAACCATTCCAGAGTGTAGGTGCCACTACCCAGAAGGCTCTACACCTTATTGTAACCTTCCTAGCCATCCTCATTGTCAGCACTTATAGCTGAAGACTTTGGGAGAAATGGGTGATGCAGGCAGTGGTTCTTTGGGAGCAGGGCTCCACCATGTAACAAAGTCCTAAACCATTTAGAGCTTTGCGGGTTAAAATTAATACCTTTTGCTTGACATGGTGCTCAACAGATAGCCAGGGCAGTTGGGCCACCAGGGTTAGAGTAATGTGATCAAATTTCTTCCCTCCTGATATCAACCTGGCCATCTCACAGAGAGAACATTACAGCAGCCTATTCTTAAAACTGCCAGTGCTTGGACCAGTGTTGTCAGGGATCACTTGTCCATGTAGGCGTGCAGCTGTACAATCTGGAGATGAAAATAGGTAGATTTGGTCATGGTGTTGAACTGCTGTTCCAATTTGAACACCTAATCTATAATGACCTCCACACTGTGAACTTGGCCTCTAAGGGGCAGGCCAACTCCATCCAGTGTAGGGACCAGACCCACCCCCTTACTGGGAAAACACCTCCTCCCCAACAGCAGGACTTCTATCTTACTGGGATTCAGGTTCATCTTGTTTGCACCAGACTGGATCCATTACAGCAGATGGGAAGGAGATATAGCATTGTTTATCATTCGCATTTTGATAACAACATACTCCAAATCTCTGTATGACACCCCTCCCCCAGTGATTTTAAATAACATTGGGGAGATGCTCAACCCTGAGGAACTTTACAACAGAGTATCTACAGGGACAAAATAACCTCCCTTCTTCTGGGGGAGTCAATAGGTCTACCCTGTATGACCCTGTCTTTGAAATAATTGCGAGAAGCCTTTTTTTTACTACCATTACCCTCTGAGTCATGTCTAGTGCAGATACTTCAGCAAGACTATCCACAGGGAATCTAGTACTGTACTTGTTTCTTTACATGGGAAGTAAAGGAATGCATTAGACCTAGTGTCGGTAAGAACTTTGAGATGTTGTCTGGGTAGGCCTTTTATGGTATAGACACATGATGGAAACCATCATATTGAGCCCAATAGCAAAATGAGCAGAGGAGAAACCACTTCACTATTCTGATTCCCAATGGTCATGAAGGCGGAAGAGGCCATACCAGATGGACTGGCTGTGGAGGCACACCTTGTTAATCTCCTCAAGGCTATGGCAGTCCATTGCAGTTCTGGTGTCAAATCCTGCATGACTCATTTCATACATGCCACAGGAGATGGCTCCATGATCACAGTGTGTTGGTCACTTTATGGCAAGCTGTAATCCATTTTAAACAAATTCATGCCAGTGGCATTTTCCTGTTTGCTGTGAAAATTATTTTCAGGAAAAAATTGTATACTCAGATACAAGTAGCAGCAGCCGACGACAATGACAAATAGACACAAGGAAGTTCTCTGCTCCATTGATTACTGAGTTCAACCGACTGACATTTTGTCATTCTTTTCTTCCTTCCTTTCTCCTAGGTGTAAACAGATTTTATGACAATATCCAGGAGATGGTTGGCTATAGACCCTGCATCTGGTGGAAACTCTGCTGGTCTTTCTTTACTCCTATAATTGTTGCAGTAAGCACAAATTATTGTCCTATAATGTTAGTGTGTAGGTCACTTCATGGCAAGATGGGACCCACCTTAAACAAAATTACACCAGTGACATTTTTCCTGCTTCAGGAAAAATGCATTCTAGGTTACAAGTTGCAGTCAACAACAACCACAACTAAACAACCTTGCAATTTAAATAGTTTTATACCAATAAAATAAAAAAAAGGTTTTAAAATTTTATTTTATTATAAGCTTGGTTTTTATTATTTCCCTGAGTCAGAACATTCTAATTCAACATAATTTATTAATGTTTTGGTTCTCAAAGTAACAAAGAATCATACTTCAGTATTGGACTATAAGTGTTCACTGTGTGTAGAAATATTTCCTGTGATAAATACTAAATAGTTATAGGGTGGTATCTGGAGGAGACTAGCTCTACCTCTGTAAACAGCACAATTTCCCCCTAGAAGTCCCATTCCCATGCCTAGTACCAAAACATGGTCCTTTGAAATATTTGTTGCTGCTACTGCTACCCTTCCCAAGGAATGTGGCCTATAGGAAAAGAGCAGGCAAGCAAGGCTCTGATTACCTTACTCACAGCCTGTGAATGGAGTCCTGCTTATTCACTTGTGCTTGGCAGTGTTAGATGCTGTGGACCTTCATTGGAAGCAGGTGTAGCTTAGAACATAAGATAACAACAACAAAAAGAACCAAAAATAATTCAGGTTGCACATTTCTATATTGATCTATAGCTCTTTTTACCCTTCCTTGTCTATATGTCTTTGTCCTCTCCCCTGCCTCCCCTACTGTCTCCCCCACTCCATATACAGATTTATTTTATTTGAAACTTTTGTGGTTTAGATTATTTTAGTTCTGTTTAATTTCCCTTTTGTACAAAATAAAATTTTGCATTCCAGTACGCTTTCCAATTACAACCTTGGATTCTAGTTGCTGTCAGGTTGACGGGCATGGGAGCAGCCGATTACTTTCTAATCTAAATCTAATCTAACTTTCTGTATGATGTGGGGGGGAAACTGCAAAATGAAAGTCTGAAAAGAGCTCCTATGTATTATGGCTCTCTGCAGGCATGAAAACCTACCAATAGAAACTGAAAATGCAGCATGAACAAAAAGGCTTCATTTTCTTCTTATTACATATTTTATTAATTATATTTCTTATTTAATCTTGTGCAGTCAAAGAATTATCACCTAAAACACAATAAAATATACTGGTAACTAACTTTCAAAATATTTTTCCCCAGGGTGTATTTATCTTCAGTGCTGTCCAAATGACTCCTCTTACAATGGGTGATTATGTATTTCCATCATGGGGTCAAGGTGTTGGCTGGTTTATGGCTCTATCATCTATGGTGCTGATTCCAGGTTACATGGCATACATGTTCCTTACTTTAAAAGGCTCTTTAAAACAGGTAAATTGTGGACTTAATAACAGATCTTCTCAAGGCAAAATTCTATTTCCTTTGATTAAAGTATCAAAGTCTAGTATACATCTTAGTCAGCCTTTCTGCAGAAATGGCCAGAATCCTACTGGTGTCCATGTAAATGTTGTGTAATTCGCCATGACAAATACCAGATACTGTACCAAAACACCAATACCAAATTGGTGAATCGGGATGGCATTCAGTTAGGCAAGTAACTGAGATATGCCACAGCACCTCTTCAATTAGTCGCAGTGATTCATGACAAAGCAATGCAAACTGCTAGTTATAATTTTTATGTGATCCAGCAAAAAAATCAGAAAGTTGTCCTGCTTCTCTCTTTTCAAAGATGAATGAATGTTTACAGTCTTATAAAGCTCCCAGATCCTACAGTGTAGACCAAATAAAAGTACAGTGGAACCTCATACAACAATTGCCCCGTATAGCAATTAAATTGCATAACAATTAGGTTTTGAGGGAAATGGCATCCCGCATAACAATTTTCCCTATGGAAAAAATCATGCAACAATTTTTCAATGGGAAAAACCACTTAGCAAAAAAAAAAAATGTTGTATGATGCATCCCATAGGGAAAATTGCTGTGTGATGCATGTATTGTATAGCAATTGTTTTGTTCAACAACGAGCCCCATGGTACGGATTAAAATCGTTGTATGAGGTACCACTGTACTTAGAACCAGTGCTGTGGGAAAAATATCTTAAGAAAATATTGTTCATTTTCATTGAAACTGTTGGGGGGGGTGTTGAACGCCTTCAACAATTTCTACTGCACCAAGTATGCCACCCAGACCAGCTTGTTAAATTTTAGTTGAAACCCAGGGAAAGATATAGACAGCAAGGAAAATTGCAAAGTGGTAAGAGATGTGTAACAGAAAGAAAAATAAATAAATGCAGAACTCTTAACTGCCTTGCAATATTACGGTAAGCTAGAAAATATCACAAAAATTCTAAAGGACTCTGATTCTTCTTCCGTGTCTAGGCCAGAAATTAAACTGCCAAAATGAAAGCCACCTTTGTTAATTTCTTTCCATAGTTACTGTCGCCTTACTTAGTGGGAGAAAGATTAGCTGGCTCAACAAGGTTACCGTTGCTCAGTGTATGCCTGATTTTAGTTTAAAAATACCGCATTCTTTGAGGAGGCTCCGCAATCTTTGAGGAGGCTCTTTCTAATAATTAGAGTCCTTTCTATTAGGACTCTAATAATGAGGGGAAAATATGAAAGACTTGTTCATGGAGAAATAGTAGTTCTGAAAATCTGAGGACGATTTATGACGTAACACCAGTTTTATCTTTTCCTGGAACTAGATACAATTCTGATATTCTCCATACTGGGAAGAAACTATGGGGTGAGCATTAGTGAAAGGGGGAGAAGAGATATTTAGAAAATATGTAGCATGTAGTAAACCCTGACAAATGGCTAGTAATACTATAATCAGCCAAGATTACTCATAAGATATTTTTTCTGAAAAACATGTTGAGAATTTTTTTTAAATTCCCCAAGAAATAAAGAAAAGGCTGCTTTGCAGAATTTTCTCCAAAATTTCTCCACAACCCACAATGACCTAGATAGAATAACCCTATTCTATCTATTCTAAAAATTCTCTTGTGTATCTATGCAAATGGTGTAATATTTGGGAACAAATGGCCTTAATGAAATCGATATAGACATTACTTGTTTCATCCTGAATCACATAGTTCAGGATGCAATACCTAACATCTATAGTGAGTTCTTAACTTGAAGCAACTTGCCTCCACATGAGATGCCATTTATATTATGGCTAATATGAATAAACTAGGGAGTTCGGGTTATTGCTGAGATAGTAAAATAATGGCCAGCACTTATTGTTGCCTCTTAGAATGAGTGTGCAGAAATATGCTACAATGGCAGCTAATGGTAAGTTCACTCTCCAAGAAAATGTCAGAGAAATTCTTTATCCCCTGGAGAAATAAGGTGAAATATCCCTTTCCTTTTTTTCCCCTCACAAAGTGAGTAGAGAATTTTGAGAGGCCTCTGATGCACAGCTAATTGGGATAAACATACAGGTTATAGAGGCTTGATTACTAGGCTATCATTTAACATGCTTTGCACTGTTTTAAGAGTTTCCTTCAGGTCTTGTTGGATAGGTACTGAAGAACATGTGGTCCTTTCCTCTGCTCAATAGCACATTTAAAGAAGGGCCACTAAAGAACAAAAAATAAATTGAATATGCAACTTAGGGACATTCAAGCTAAGAATACTGATATTCCTGTCTTTTTCTTTTTCTGTCTTACCTTAGCGTATCCAAGTAATGATTCAGCCAAGTGAAGACATTGCTCACCCTGAAAATGGGCCTGAACAAGCACAGCAGAGCAACTCTGCAAACAAAGAGGCGTATATATAAAGTTTGGGTCACAGAAATGATTCAAACCTTCCTCTGGGGGGCAAAAAAAAATAAACACAAAAGAAATATGGTTGAATATGACCACAAATTTATGTCTGAGAATAAAATTACCTACCTCTAGTGGCACAAAAGACCATCACCACTATAAGGGAAGCAATGTGGGTATGAACAAATCATTGTGTGGGCTTAGCTGTCGACAATGTTTTCTGTTTTCTGGCAATCCATAGACTGTTAACATTTTTATTCTCTCTCTCAGTAAGAGCTGAATATCTGTGGAATTTGTAAAGAACACACGTAGGCCATTTTTAATCTAACTTTTAGCACAACAATTTGAAGTTTGGAGCAGCTGGTTTTTATTAATACATTTCTTACTGTTTGAATCCCAGACTGTTATTTCTGAGAACAGTTAAATTGGAAAGCTGTTTTGTATTCACCAGCAAAGCATTTTTTTTACAAGGAAAATTTACATTACCCTAAAATAGTAACCAACTTCACTCTTGAGTTGGATTTTCTAATTTCCTTCCACACAGCAGTTATATTATACAAATGCCGTTAAGATATCAAAATATTTTAAAAATGCTATTTCTAAATATACAGCACAAACTAAATGGCACCACTAATTAACTCAGTTACATCTTTTGGAATATTGTTATTATAAGAGTCTTTCAAATATTCGGACAACTAAAAAGAGATCAAAATGCCAACATTTTGACACACATGCTTCCAGTCATGATAAGCCCTCCTAAAGGTTGCTGTAGTTAAAGCTGTACAAATTATCATTCAAACCAGATTGTGCTTTGCTTTCTGTTGCACCATCAGCAGGTGTAGCACCATATCACCAAAAGAGAACCATAAAATTGGTTATAGATCAAGATGCTCCCCCAAGGAAAATAATTTGGGGATTCAAAATTAATACTGCTCTAGTTTGTCTATTAAAGGTCTATCAACAATAAACATTTCAGACTTGCAAAAGTATTATAAAGCACTTTGAAGGAAAAAATAATGTTATTTGTATTGTTTTATTTAGATACATTTCTTTCATGATAAGGATGAAGATCCAAGGGAAAAGGTCTTTCTGTAAACAATGCCACACTAAGTTCTAGCTTGCAGTTTCCACACAGGTGTCTATGGCTGATTGGCTTCCTCCCTGTGTAGAGCACTGCAAGACTACAGAGTCCACGGTGGCAATTCTAGTTTGGCAGCTATGAGATAGACCATGAGGGAAAAGTGATCAGCCATGCTTTATTTTACATGACTGCAATAGAACTGTGCAATGAAATATGCTTTTCGGCAAAACCTTGTGCAACGTACAATGTTAGATAGCACACACTTTACGTAGAACTTCTATGTGAACAACATGTTAACTGTGAACGTCGGGTTTTTCGTTGTTTTTTTTGTCTGAAGGTGACAAACATATGTCCTTGCAATAAGGTATTATTCTCAGAATGTCAAGCACATTATTGTAGAAAATATATATATACATATATTTCAACCTAACAAAAAATCATATAAAGAGTATTGTTCAGTAGGTTCTAAACTGTTTCATACAGTATGTCAACTGTAAAATATTCAGAAATCTATGATACATGCTAAATGTCTATAGATCAACTCACAAATAAATCCAAATGTCTT
This sequence comes from Bradypodion pumilum, assembly GCA_035047305.1. NCBI lineage: Eukaryota > Metazoa > Chordata > Lepidosauria > Squamata > Chamaeleonidae > Bradypodion > Bradypodion pumilum. Next base: position 380,435,699 of record JAWDJD010000002.1, read on the forward strand.
GTAGATTTTCAGGATTTAGGAGAAAAGAAAACATGTCATACTACACATGCTTCATATACATTAGAACTGTGAATTTCATTAGATTTAAGATACAAATTCAAACTTTATTGTTTATGTAACCAAGTCCCATGTTGTTCTAAGACAAATGCAGTTTTCAATGTTTGATTGTAGAACACGTATGATAGATGTTTGGCAGATTTGCTCTTCAAGCAAAATTTCTGTGCAAACACATCATATATAGCACAAAAATAGTCTCGTAGAACTACTGTGTGTAAACTGTGAATAGCTGTATCTTTTTGTAGTATTTGCCCTTTAAAAAAGAAAGAATATATGATCATATATGATTTTTGCAATAATGAATTATTCTCTAAACACCAAGCAAATTTATCTCTATATAAAAATATATATGTAATATATACACATTCTAAAATATATATAGAACCTGTTTTAAAGAGAGAGAGAAGTACAGTATAATTTAGAAAATTGCAATGTTCTATGGACCAAATGTAAAATATTTATAAATTAAGATGCATTTTAAATGTCTACAAATGGTGTCCTAACTAAAGCACGGTTGTTATGTAACTTTCCAAGAGCTTAGAAAAAATAAAGATTATATTATACATTCTATGACTTTTCTTTCATTCTTTAATTGGACAAAAGGTTTTGACCAAAAAAACAAAAAAAATGAATTAAATTCTGATATGTGAGAACTTTCCTGCTGTAAGTAGTCATCTTTTGAAATATACTATTTCTGGATCATCATTCAATTTTGTTTTATTTTTGGAGCACAATGCTTGACAATCTTGAGCACACTCTTTCCTTCTATTCTCCTGTATACCGGGCTTCAAATGAGTTTGTTGATTGTGTTCTTCCTGGTGGTAGCACCTTACACCTCTTACACCTGTCTCCCTTTACGCATGGGGAGGAGGGGGACTAGCTAGTGCATTATCTTGCATTAGGTTAGCTACAGATACTGTCTTTTCCTGATTCCATTTAGCAGAAAAATGCAAACTCTTTGGAGATGCTTCCTACCCCAGGAACAATTGAATGAAGTCACAGTGGAAACCAGAAATAAGTCAGAATTGTCTAACATGTCAAAACTTGTTTTGGAAAGAAATGAATCATAGCAAGTAATGTTATGTAACCAATGATTAATTAAAATGAACAATTAATAATAGTGTTTTTCAGCAAAATCTTTGCTTTCAAAACCTTAATACAAGAGAGTAAGAGGATTAGTCATTTCTAAGTCTTGGCATTGTTCTTCCCTAATAAAATAGAAAATGAAATCTTGAAGTCTTCTATTCTTTTTTTTAAGCAGCTCTATCAACATGCATAAATGTGCTTCAATCCAATGTGACTACTCATAATGATTTGTCAGCCTATTTTTGTGCTAAGATTTAAGCTGCTTGATGAGACCTTGATTTCTTTAATTATGTAGTAAACCATGTTGAGATTTCTAATTCACTGCCTTGTTGCTTTTGCTGGACCAGTTTCAGGTTGTAATGCCTGATGATGTAGACAAGGGTCTTGCATGCTGTAAAGCTACTGTGTCTCTGTGAGATCCATGTCTGGGCTTGCGTTTGGGTCATCCAGGTTATCAATTCATCATTACAGGATGAACGTATTCCCTCCTTTTTGAAGAGATTGTTGTTCAATCTTATATAAAGCTTTGTACACAAGCTTCTAATTACATAATTTTAATTAGGTTTGATATTATTATTATTATTATTATTATTATTATTATTATTATTATTATTATTATTATTATTATTATTATTATTATTATTATTATTATTATTATTATTATTATTATTATTATTATTATTATTATTGTTATTATTGTTATTATTGTTATTGTTGTTGTTGTTGTTGTTGTTGTTATTGTTATTGTTATTGTTATTGTTATTGTTATTGTTATTGTTATTGTTCCCTGCAGTAGTATTCTTTTCAACACATTATTTTGATGCCTAATTTAATTGTCACCATCTGATTTTCTTTTTTTTTTAAAATGTATTTCTATGGTTTTATTTTTTATGTCTTTGGCCTGAGGTGGGGTGGGTGATAGGTAAGTATTATTGTTGGATGTTAACCATCCAGGTAATAGTTTTCTTACTAAATGGTTGGTACATGTAATATATGTAGGGTAATGTAATTACTATCTTTCTGCCCAGACCGTGCCTCTTCTATCCCCTCAATCTCTCAGAGTTTCTCCTTAGACAAAATTGTTGCAATGATGTACGTGATCATCTCATCCTGATCTCATGTTTTAGCAGCAGGAATGTAAGAAGCAGAGATGAAATACTGGCAAGATACCTGCAGTGTAAGCTGGCGAAGAGATAGCTATCTTGAAGTTTTCACAATGCAACATCATTCTCTGATGCATTTGTCCTGTTCTAAAACGCATATGGGTGGAAATAATTTACTGATGGCCAAGTAGTATTGCATCTCAGTTAATCAAGGTCAAGGGAAAAACATAGACAACTAAAGAACACTAACACTTCTGTATTTTTCTAACTAGATTGCCTTCTTATCAACAGATCCTCAGAGCAATGGATGAGAAAATGCAAATAAGGTCACATATTTCCTGCAGGACTGGAAGACACCCAGCAGGAATATTAGTTTGGTTGCTTATACTTTAATTACAAAATAATCTGATGTCTCAAATGCATTTTCAGAAGGTGATGAGCTGAATCTTTGCTTACACATAGGAAATACTCAATGATTCAATTCAATTCAATTCTCACACTTGTATGCCGCCCAATCAGGAAACCCGACTCAGGGCAGCTCACACAATACATGATGACTAGTAACCTGGAGTTCCACAAAAGCAAAGTTGCTAGGTTTGGAATGTGTTCCCTCAGAACAAGTGATGGATGGGACAGCCATACATTCCTCTTGAGTTTACAGAGCAGAATTACTTCTTGATCAGACATTTCTCCTAGTTGATCATGTAGTAACAGTGGTGAAGGATGCCTTTAGACTTTTGTGCCATGTACTGAGCACCATTGTAGAGATGTCAGAAATTTCTCTTATCAGTTTGTTCAAAATTCATTAGCAATTATCATGGAACTGTGAAGCTGGAAGCAGTCCCTATAGTCATGTTGTCCAACCCCTTGCCAAAGCAGGCAATCAAAAACTAAGCCATGCCTTATGGATAACTGTCCAAATGCTTTTGGAAAACCTCCAACAAAGAAAAATCTACCACCTTCTGAAGCAGTCTTTTCCAGTTGAAATGTTCAGTTGAAATCTGCTTTCTTGTAATCTGAGTTGTTTGCAGGCATGTGCTGGTATATGGGGCAATTGGGCTTTGTCCCACCCCACCCTCGCCTCTGGCATCCTGGGCACCAATAGTAATGTATGGGATCCCCCCCCAAATAGGCACCCCACAACTCCCTGTCCAGCACCTTCCCATAGTGCCCTGCACATCCTTGGTTGTTTGCTTCAGGTGTTACTCTCTGAAGCCACAGAAAGTATGTTTGCTTCATTTTCCATATGTCAGGCTCTCAAATATTTCAAGATGGCTATCATATCACCTCTCAGTCTTATTTTCTCCTCACCGTTTGTTCCTTTCCAGACCCAACATCATCTTAGTCAACCTTCTCTTGGGACATTCCAGCTCCTTGATGTCTTAACTGTGGTACCCAGAATTGGACACAGTAATCCAAGTGAAATACTGTATGACCAAAACAGAATTGATTGGTATTACTACTTTGCTTGATTTGGATACTATATTTCAGTTGATACAACCTCACACAGATATGTTTATTTTTCACATGTGCTTCTTTTTCTCAAGTGCTACTGCCAAAGTCCTACACCTGTTCACCACATTTATCCTTCTTAAATGTAGAACTTGGTTTTTCTTTCTTTTTTTTTCAAACTTGTTTTGTTTATTTTGGCCTATTTCCTCAATCTTTTAACTCCATGTTAAATCTGGATTGCATCAGCATAAAAATGTTGAATCACAACAGGAGATGGTAAACACTTGCAACATCATGCTTTTTACAGCTCTCCAGAATGGTAAGGAACCAGTAACAATTGCTCTTTACCTACAACCCATGAATCAGATAGTGATTCACCTCACAGGAGCTTCATCTAAGCTATATTTTACCAACTTGCTAACCAGAATATCATAAAGAACCTTGTTCTAAAATTTAGTGAATTCAAGATATACTACACAGAGAGTATCTATTGATCTACCTATAAAACTCTGTTAAAGAGAGAGAGAATGAATATTAGAAAAGTACAGCATGCTTATGAAAAACCCATGCTGGCTTTTTGCAACCACCATATTCCTTGCTCCAAGCTCGCAGACTGACTGTTTAATTACTTGTTTTATTTTCCTGGTATCAGTATCAAACTTACATGTCAGTAGTAGATCCTCTTTTCTCCCTTCCTGTTTGAAGATGGGTATATTTATCCACGTTCCCCATTCAAATACCTGTGCCTCTTGGGAGAAGAGCCAGGAAAAGAGAATGGTAAAACACTTCTCTACAGTCTCTACATAGAAAATTCTGGAAAGGAGCACCATAAATCAGAATTAACACAATGGTGCACAATTATTATTATTATTATTATTATTATTATTATTATTATTATTATTATTATTATTATTATTATTATTATTATTATTATTATTATTATTATTATTATTATTATTATTATTATTATTATTATTATTATTATTATTATTATTATTATTATTATTATTATTATTATTATTATTAAGTAGCAACAAGTCAAGAGAGAAAAGGTTTGATGGGCTTCACCTGATAGGAAGATCTATAATCTACACATAGCTATTGTAATGGGCCTTTACAATGTCCAAACGAGCAGTGTCTTTGACAGTGGCAGGATATGATCTGAACATCTCATAGACTGGAAAGGCTCCTAGCATAGAAAAGATTTCGGGTACTTTAGCTTCAATTAACCCTTTGTATGCAGTGCTCACACAACCACCTTTCTACTGAGGCCATGATCTCTGGTGCCCATTAAGAGAAAAAAGTTGATGGTTGTCCAAAAATTAAATCCACCACCTACAATAAAATCCAAATGTTCTTCTCCTCCAACACCCCTTGTCTCCATTTCTTGAGATCTAGAGTAGGAGAGCAATACCATCTGCAATTAAACACCTGGCGCCTCTGGGAGCAGTTCAGTCATATTAAAAGAGAATGGCATGAGAATGGAACTCGGGAGTCCCTGCAAGCTTGTGAGATGAACTGAAGTCAAAAAACCAATGGTTGGGAAACACTGATTTAATTATTTCTGTAGAGGAGCATGGATTGGGGATTTCAGGTATAGCATACTCAGAAGTCACTAACTATTCCCTTTTTCTAGGGGACACCCTGGGACTATGCAGCTTGCCCAAGGCATTGTGGGGAATCAAACTCTCAACCTCTGGCTTTTCAGCTGTAATACCTAAGCCACTAAGCTATCCAGCCAGTCCTTCCTACTTAAGACAGTTTTGTTCCAAAAAGTGTTCAGCTGCTAGGTTAAGAGATTTCAAAACTTAATTTTCATTGATCCTGGCAGATCTTTGGAATGTATGTTTGTTTAAATGGGAACAACCTTTTGTCACAAATGTTACAACATTTTGGACCTTGTAAGCTGATTCTAGGCTCAACGTGCTCAAATAGATAAGTCTGTGAAGCATATAATGGCTCCTTTGTTTTTCTTCCACTTTTGGACCTGTTATTGTTGCAATGTCTCCATCTCTCTTTGTGAGCTGACACTTTTTAAAAAGCTGTTACTAACTGACTATGGCTTTCTTTGTTCTGTCTATTGTAGTGTGTTTCTTAAAAAGGAAGGTGATATAGTTACTTTTAACCTGTTGGAAACTGTTCCAATTACTGTCCCTATCATCATCATCAACAACTGCAACTTGTATCCGAGAATGCCTTTTTTTCTGAAGCAGGAAAATTGCCATTGGCGTGAATTCGTTTAAGGTGGATCCCAGCTTGCCATGAAGTAATCTACACACTATGATCTCAGAGCCATCTCCTGTGGCACATATAAGACACAACATGCAGGATTTAACACTGGGTCTGCAATGGACAGCTGCAGTCTTGAGGATATTAACAAGCTAGTCCATCTGGCATGACCTCTTCTGCCTCCATGATCATTGGGAATCAGAGTTCCTCCTCCACTCATTTTGCCATTGGGCCCAATATGATGGTTTCCAGTGGCATTTCCTCCACTGAGGGGACCATCACCCCATCTAAAGGGGCTCATCTGTCCACAGTTGTTGGCCCCTTTAGGGAGTCATGTTAGATAACTGCCACCTGACACTCAGCATTGAGTCACTGGCTGTACGGTCTACTCCATTACCATAGCAGGATGTCCGGCCAGACAATATCAGAATGCAAAAAAAAATTAAAATAAATGAATTTGTTTAATAAATAGTAGATACTAGAGTCCCAGTACTGAGAACCAGTGATTATAAACATAAATTATTTTCTAATAATATTTAACTAATATTTCTGTGCTAATAATATCCAGGAAACATTCAATATCAGATGGGTAAAGAATATTGGCAAGGACTTTGATCTCTTCTAGATCATGATGTCCAGGAGTATATTTGGGTTGAGCTCCGTAATTTGGATGTTAGCTTTACAAACCGTGTTTACTCAAGATGAAGTTAACTGAGTCTGCTCCCTGGTCTGTACATGTTCTGTGAGGAACATACAGTAAGAGGTTGCTAAAGTAACGTGTCTGTGAAGAAAGGATGAGTGAAGATAATACCTGTGAGAGAAGATTTTAAAAATCTACAATCTCTTCAGGCTCAACAGTAATTGTTATTATGGCAAAGTAGCTGTTCTACATATCTTTCAGTTCTCTATAGGTCTGTCTTAGGCACTACATATTTAATCTTCTTTTCACATGGGGAGAACAGCTTTTAAAAAGTATTAAACACAGGGGGAAAGACTGTAATGATTTATCTATAGCAGGCATTTGCAACCTATGGCCCGTGGGCTGATTGCTGCAATTCATCCAGCCCATGCCGCCCGCACCACTCCCCGAAGCTGAAGTAACATGCACCCATGCATGCACAGAATGCTGCCGTAAATGCATTCTGCACATGCGCGGGAGTGTTTTACTTCCGCTTCTGGTGGGAGGAACCACGTGACCAGCCCGATCAGCTATCTGGGAGACATGGTCAGGCCCACGACTGGAAAACATTGAGAACCCCTGATCTATAGCAAGCAAATGTAACAGAGAAGCAGCAGTGCTGATCAATTCCCACTGGTATCATTCTCCTAATTTCAAAAAGAGATTCTTCATATTCCCAATTCCCGAGATTTATTTATTTGTTTGTTTGTTTGTTTAATTAAACTTATATCACCACTTGCTCACCACAGCAACTCAGGGCAGCTTATAGTCAACATAAAATATCATAGTAAACATCACCCCATGTCTTTTATCATTAGTCTGTTGAGGTAAGAGTTATCACACTTAATTCACCAACCAGAATGGAGGTGTTACATACTATAGGCATCTGTGATCATAAGCTACAGTTTTAGAGCAAATCCTCCCATACTCTGCACACATATTCTTCACCTCATAAGTCCTCTTTCACTTTCCTTTCATTTGCATCTTTTTCTAGTTGTGAATTTGGGCCGGGTAGAAGGATATTTGCCTCTAGGAGTTTAGTCATGAAGTGATTCAGATTCACTCTTCCTGCTCTTCAATCAGGAATCTGTGAATTTGAGCAGAGAGGGCACACAAAGTTCTTAACAATGTCAATCAATTAAGGGCAATTATGCTGCATATGAAATCATCTGGAAGACATCTGGAAGGGAAGCTGAGCATGTTTGTCATATGATCCCTTTTGATTGTTTCTTGTGATTATTTGTTGTAAAGTTTGCTGAACAGGTCTTCATTACCTCAGAAAACTCAGTATTCAAGCTAACAGTAGCCAATAGCAGTATTCAAGCTAATACGAGCCACTATGCATAATTAATTTTATCACCTAATTCATTGCTTAAAAGGGGAGAGAGATCACACTACTAGGTCACAAAGGTTCTTATGTGTCAATAAAATGGCATAATGCCACCACAATTTGCATCCTAGTTTCTTCTAACTGTGAATTTCCAGAGGCTTGCAGTGACTTCCTTAGCTATGGTAAGTCAAGATACACATTTACAGAACACATTTTGCTTCTGTACATATGGAGTTGTCCAGCACGTGATAATCTTTTGGGTCAGGAAATTCTAATTGTGTCTCTTCTACCAAAAAATATATATACCAAAAAGGATAAAATTATTTCTCTACTATCAAAAGAAGCCAAGTAAAAGATGAAAAATAATAAATGACTTAAGTGACTCAGAAATAAGTGGCTTCTAAGTCAGGGCCATTGCCAAGGTTTGGCCAGGGTGGGCTTTACCCTCCCTGAGTTAGCAGTTTGCCCACCCTCCAACTCCCAGCTGCTTATATATATATATATATATATATATATATATATATATATATATATATATATATATATATATATATATATATATATATATATATATATATATATATATATATATATATATATATATATATATATATATATATATATATATATATATATATATATATATATATATATATATATATATATATATATATATATATATATATATATATATATATATATAACCTCCTCCAGCGGTTGCTGCTGCCTCCTTAAGAAACTGTGGGTGCTGCTCAAGTGTGCTGGAGGCAGTGGTGCTTGTGTCCGGGGAAGGCAAGAGAGGAGCTCATGTTGTGCCACCCAGACCAGCTTGCACACCACCGCTGCCACTCCTTCTAGTAGCAGCAGCAGCAGCAGCACAACTCTCGCAATGCCCAGACATCCTGCAGGAAGATAACTTCTTGCAGGATGTCCGGGCATCATGAGAGTTGTGCTGCTTGCGATGTGCCACCCAGACATCCTGCTGCTGGGGGAAGGGGAAGGATGAGCTTGCACCATGCCACCCAGACCAGCCCACATGCCACCACCACCACTTCTTCTAACAGCAGCGCAACTCTCATGATGCCTGAGTTGCGCTGCTGCTGCTGCTAGAAGAAGTGGCAGGCGGTGGCAGGCAGGCTGGTCCAGGTGATACAGTGCTTGCTCCTCCCTCCCCTTCCCCTCTGGGCTAGAGCATCACGAGAGTTGTGCTGCTGCTGCTGCTGCTGCTGCTAGAAGGAGCGGCGGCAATTGACCTGGTCCAGGTGACACAGTGTGAGTTCCTACCTCCCCTTCTGCTAGCCACACACACTGCCACCTCCACCACCACCTGAGTGGCACCCACAGCCTCTTAAGGAGGTAGTAGTGGCAGCCACTGAAGAAGGAGGAGGAAATGGAGATGATGATGACACTCCCACCCCCAGAGTGGGGAGGAAGAGGAGCTGACACCAACACTGATGCCAACGCCAACCCGGGGGCCAGGCAGAGGAAGAAGAGCACTGGCTGTGCACCGGTGCTGCCCGCCCTTCTCCATCATCCGCCATGGTCATGAGTTTCTGCCTGTGTGTGTGTGTGTTGTGGGTGTGGGGAGGGGGGGAGAGTCTGGACCAGGCTAAGGGGATTTCCCAGGAAGGAGGGAAGGGGGGGCAAGGGCCATGGAGCTCCCTGAGCAGCAGTTAGTCTTTAAGGTGCCACAACATTTTTTTTCTTTTTGTTTTGTTTTCTTCCTGATATGTTTGTACAGAAGAAAACATTTGAATTGATAGCTGTTTTATTCTGTGCAAGCATATCAGAGAGTAAGCAAAACAAAAAAACAAAAATGTTGTGGCACCTTAAAGGCTAAGTGCTGCTTCAAGGTAGATTGCAGCTGGCCAGGGAGCTCCACGGTAAAACAGAGAAGACCACTGAACCCTAGAGTCAGATACAACTGGCTTTCAAGCAAGGGATACCTTTACCTTGCTTGAAAGCCAGTTGTATTCCACTCTAGGGTTCAGTGCTCATCTCTGTTTCAAAGCCGAAGAGCCAGCACTGACTTCTTCTGCAGACGTTTCCATGGTCATGTGGCAGTCAGACACCACAGCACATGGATCGCTGTTTACCTTCCCACTAAAATGGTCCCTATTTATCTACTTGCAATTTCTTGCTTTCAAGCTGCTTAGTTGGCAGGAGCTGGGACAGATCATCTGAATCAACTTAATTTACATCCATTTTTTCCAATTCTTTCTTGCATGCTCTACAGTTTTGCAGTACCCACAAAATGGTTGAAAAAGTAGAGGTAGAAATATTCATGCACATATGTACTCAGACTACAACTCATGAAGAATCCTAGGCACAGGACAACAAGAGTACTTCTGTCCTTGTAGATAGATAGATAGATTGCAAGCGCGGTGCCAAAATGGCCACCATGCTCTTTGCGGGGGCCCCACCCACCCGGACTCGGACATCCGGCTTAGTTAGGTAGATTGCAGCTGGCCAGGGAGCTCCGCAGTAAAACAGAGAAGACCACTGAACCCTAGAGTCAGATACAACTGGCTTTCAAGCAAGGGATACCTTTACCTTGCTTGAAAGCCAGTTGTATTCCACTCTAGGGTTCAGTGCTCATCTCTGTTTCAAAGCCGAAGAGCCAGCACTGAAAGGAAAGGGACCTTGGTGTCCTGGTGGACAGCTCAATGAAGGTGTCAACCCAGTGTGCCTCAGCAGTGAAAAAAGCAAACTCAATGTTAGGGATCATTAGGAAGGGTATAGAAAATAAGTCAGCAAGTGTCATTTTGCCTCTTTATAAATCTATGGTGAGGCCCCATCTGGAATACTGTGTACAGTTCTGGTCGCCATACCTCCAGAAGGATATTATGGAGTTGGAGAAAGTACAGAGGAGGGCAACCAGAATGATTAGGGGACTGGAACACCTTCCTTACCATCTGAGGCTGCAACGGTTGGGCCTTTTCACTCTTGAACGACGGCGTCTAAGAGGTGACCTGATTGAAGTTTATAAAATCATGCACGGTGTGGACAAAGTGGATAAGGAAAAACTGTTTTCCCTATCGCACAACACTAGAACTAGGGGACACTCCATGAAACTTTTGGGTACTAGTTCTCAAACAAATAAGAGAAAGTACTTTTTCACCCAGAGGATTACTGGTCTATGGAACTCCCTGCCAGAAGAAGTGGTGACAGCTGTCAGTCTTGACAGCTTTAAGAAAGGATTAGACAAGTTCATGGAGGACAAGGCTATCAATGGCTATAATTATGGCTACCTAAGGACAACCTCCGGGTTGGAGAGATAGGCAGGATATCTCTCAATGCCATTTCCAGGGAATCCTAAGCAGGTGAAGGCATCTCCTTGGGAATACCCTGAAGGAAATGGTGAGCCACTGTGTGAGACAGAATGCTGGACTGGATGGGCTGTGGCCTGTTCCAGCAAGGCTGTTCTTATGTTCTTATGTTCTTATGACTCCTTCTGCAGACGTTTCCATGGTCATGTGGCAGTCAGACACCGCAGCACATGGATCGCTGTTTACCTTCCCACTAAAATGGTCCCTATTTATCTACCTGCAATTTCTTGCTTTCAAGCTGCTTAGTTGGCAGGAGCTGGGACAGATCATCTGAATCAACTTAATTTACATCCATTTTTTTCCAATTCTTCCTTGCATGCTCTACAGTTTTGCAGTACCCACAAAATGGTTGAAAAAGTAGAGGTAGAAATATTCATGCACATATGTACTCAGACTACAACTCATGAAGAATCCTAGGCACAGGACAACAAGAGTACTTCTGTCCTTGTAGATAGATAGATAGATTGCAAGCGCGGTGCCAAAATGGCCGCTGTGCTCTTTGCGGGGGGCCCACCCACCCGGACTCGGACATCCGGCTTAGTTAGGGGGCGTGGCCATCCTCTTTAAAAGAGGTGGCCACGAGGCAGCCTGGCTGCCATTTTAGAAGCGACAGAGTGGAGAAGTTTGCTCCGTCGCTTCCTCCCTTGCTTGCCTCTTGCCAGAGGCTCGCTTTGCCCTGCAGTGGCTCGGGTAGCTGAGAGGCTGTAGGAATGTATCTGGATTCTGTCAGGCTGTCTCTGACACATTGTGTAAACAAAAGCCTCTTTGCTTGCATGAGAGACAACGCTCCTTATCTCTCCTTATTTGGGTTCTGACATTCTGATTGATTATGTAGGTTAAGTTTCGTTTCTGAGATACTCTGCTTGAATAAAGAGAAGCCATTAGTATCCTTTGAAAAGCCAAAGACTGCAGTCGTGTTTTCTGTCTCTCTCTGTTCTTTCCTTACTCTGAGCCTAATGAAGCTGGACTTCGTGGACTCTTAAGTTTCTATCTTAAAAGATCTGATGATATAAACTGCTGCTTCATGAGACTGATTGAGAAGAGATCTTTACATGAATCAGATTCCTACAACTGGTGCCCCGTCGCGAGGCCATTGAATGAAAGTCAAAGGAATGCTTTGAGGAGATCTGCTTCAGCAATTAGCACCTAATTATCACCTCATCGACCGGGACAAGGTCTCATTCACCTACGACCGGGAAGGTCATAAATCGAGCGTTCAAAATTCATCCAAAGTCAACTTTGGGTCCCACACTAGGTGAGTGACAAAAGAAAAAGAAAAATATTGTTTTTTTATCATGGGGTGCGTGCTTACTTCGCAAATGCAGGAACTTTATAAAGATATCTCAGATCTTTTGAATAACAATGGGCGAAAGGCTGATGAGAAGGAGATACAAAAGCTAGTCAAAGCTATAGGGAAAATCAGTCCTTGGGTTAAATTTGATGAATGCTTGGACTTAAAACAGTGGAAACAGATTGGGAGAGAAATGCAGAAGCATAATGGAATTTCTGTATCAGTGCTATTTACATGGGAGGAAGTCAGAGACTGCCTTCAAGGACTCACTCCAAAGAATATTCTGTTGTCTCAGGGGCTTGCTGGCCCCCTCCCAAAGCTTTTGCCCCCAGACAAGGGAGGGGCTATGGCAACTGCCCCTCCATCATATGAGCAACAACAGCATAAGCCCCCTGATGGAGGTGGAAATGGAGATGGGACATTATATCCTGCCTTGCAGCAATCAAGCACTTTTAGCCCTACAAAAGACCTGTTCTCTGCTGCAATACTGCCTGCCGAGTCTAAAAAACAACTAGTGCCAGCTGATGGGGAACAAATGGTGGGGACCTCATCACAGATTGAAGCTGTTAATGCATGCAGAGTGGCAGGAAGCAAGGAGTGTGTTTCAAAGAGCAGCATAGGAGATCTCAGCCCTCCCGTGAAGCAACCCTCATCACAAAAGCAGGAGAAGCTGAGTAGTAAACTTGATACCTCACGTTTGGGCAGGAAGATCCTACAGAAATGGAAGGATGGCCCAAAGGAGGAATGCACAAAACCCAAGACCAGAAAGGGGTGCAAGTACAAACTAACAGATGCAGTTTGTCATAAGGTTGAGAATCAGATGCTGCAAATGAAAGAAATCCAGAGGAAGAGGGGGGTGAATCCTGCCTGTATGGACAGCAGGCTGTTGCAAAAATACAAGGAGGGAGAAGACATACAGTTTTTGGCTGATTTTGAACTGCCCAACCCTCAAACAAAGAGATCCAGAGTGAGCTGTCCCAAGTTTCAAGCATCAGGATTGCAGGGAAAGCAACTTGGAATTCCCTGTGATTTTCTTCTGTGTGAAAATTACCTGCAACTTCTGGAGAATTTGTTCTTTGTGCCTTCACACCTCATCGGCCTGCCTTAATGCAGATGGGTGTGGCTGGAGCATAAAGGAATGTGTGTTTGCCAGAAAAGCTGAAAAGGGGGGTTGTGTGGGATTGTCTTGTGAAGTCAGTGAGACTTAATTTATGGCTTAATTTCAACTTGCCATGCCAAGAACTGTGCTGGAGAGAAGGTAGTGTTTGTTTAAGTGTTTAAGAAGAAAGCTTAATCAACATTTGGACTTTTAATTTGGACATTTTAATTGGACTAAAAGGAAAAAAGTTTGTGTGGACTGTAAAGAAGAATTGGCTTTGTTTGCATTTTAAAACCTGAAAACCTTTTTTAAGCAACCTGCTCATGCTATGAGTGTGAAATGCTCTAATGAGATTTGTACTGTATTTGAGTTACCATGCTATGCTGATTTTAAGTTATTGAATGCTTCTTTCATTTACACCAGTGGGAGAAGAAAAAATTTAATGCCTTACTCATGTACTTGGGGAGTGATAAATGCTTTCTAGAATGCAACAGAAACCTCCTTCATGTAAGGAAGAAGAGAACTGTTCATGTTTTGTTCATGCTTAAATGTTTGCTTATTCTCTTGCAGGAGAAAGACCTGTCTTTGCTTATGTTATGTTTTGCATACTGCATATCTCAAGGTACCTCCAGAAGTACATGGAAGAGTTTTCAGTACCATACACATGTAAATGGGTTTGTGATATTGCATTTGTGTTATATGTCACTCATGTTTCACATCTAGTTACATGGTACTAGTAATAACAGGGCATGCTCCTGTTTCTTAGGGGAGTGTCTTCCTAAGCCATTGGTCATTTATTGGCAACAAGGGAATCCTGAGTGGAAGGATTCCTGCTCGAGCGATCCGCCCATGGAGAGAGAAGAAGGTTACTCAGCTCCAGGATGGTGGTTCACCAGTAGACTAAAGTTGCTGACATTTGTTCTTTTCTTTCTTACTGTGCTTCCAGCTGTGAGAACAATACCTCATGGGGGCAACCCCAACTTTTGGCTTCGTCATGCTAACTATATGTTTGAGGTTCATGGTAAGAATGCAACGTTATACTATGAGCATCCACTGGCAGTGTCTCAAATGGCCTTTCTTCCGGCATTGTTCAACACGCCTGAGTTGGTTATTGGACATTTGCAACATGTTGATAGGTCTACACTCTTCTCTAATCCCCCAGAACAATTTAACAACACCCACTGGCGAAGCATGACATTCAAGAAATACACTAAAGGACTTTGTTTCTGCTGTCATAGTTCTGGAGTCTGGAATAGTAAATGGAAGTACTGGACTCAAGCAAAAAGGGTTTTGCAGAATGTAGGCAATTATACGGGTTGTGATGATTATTTTTGGTTATGGGGTAGTTATAACAGTTCTTATAAGCTTAATTATACCTTGTTTAACACTACTATTGAAGATATATATGATGTGTTTCCTATGTTTACTCCTGATTATTCTGCTATAGATAGTGGTTCAATTTGCAATGGATGGCAAATCAAGGATCCTAACATGCGGTTCTTTTTTAATGGAGTTGCCACGAATTTCCATCCAGGACAATATCAATGTGCAGCATTGGGTTATTTTACCTTACCCGTACAAGTGCAAATGCCGCTTCGGGCAGATGCACGGCGCCGGAGAGCTACTGCCGGCCCGATGGGTTCTGGTTGCAATGATGAAGTGATAATCGATGTTCAGCTTTCTGATGGTAGCTCCTGGGGGAGAGCTATAGGGAGTGCTATCACTGGAGCACTCACCTTGGGATCATACCCAGGTGTCATTTCCCAGGAGAATAGAAGGTCCATTTTGGGACTCACCTGTAGGCTGGAGAAATCAATCAATGCCACAGGGAGGGTCATACGGGATCTTCAAATGGAAATCACTGAGCTTCATCAAGACCAAATGCAGGAGAGACTGGCCATAGATTACCTGTTAGCAAAATCCGGAGGATTTTGTAAACTGGTCGGGAACCAGGGATGTCGGGTAAAATTCCAGGATCTGAATAATACTATTGAGAAAGAACTTCAGAATTTACAGGAGAGCATTACTAACAATGTACGCACTGATGTTAATCTCTTTGATTGGGTGACTTCTTGGTTGCCTGATTTATCTGTCCTTAGACTAGTTTTCTTTTATGGGTTCATTATTATTATCTGCCTTATATCTTTGTGTTTTTGCATTAATTGTATTCCTAACCTTATTTCTATGTGTAACGCATGTCCACTGCGTAGAAGGGAGACATCGGGGTTTGCACGACGGCAATTGTACTCAATAAGGTATCATCCTCCGGAACAAGGTACCATGAGTCAGGAGGGGTACGATGTCCAGGAGGACAGTGATGATGTATATGGAGGAGTAGTTATGGAGTATGATGACATGCAGGGGTATGATTAGCCGTCCCTCTCTCAAATTTTAATGAAAAAGGAGGACATGTAGGAATGTATCTGGATTCTGTCAGGCTGTCTCTGACACATTGTGTAAACAAAAGCCTCTTTGCTTGCATGAGAGACAACGCTCCTTATCTCTCCTTATTTGGGTTCTGACATTCTGATTGATTATGTAGGTTAAGTTTCGTTTCTGAGATACTCTGCTTGAATAAAGAGAAGCCATTAGTATCCTTTGAAAAGCCAAAGACTGCAGTCGTGTTTTCTGTCTCTCTCTGTTCTTTCCTTACTCTGAGCCTAATGAAGCTGGACTTCGTGGACTCTTAAGTTTCTATCTTAAAAGATCTGATGATATAAACTGCTGCTTCATGAGACTGATTGAGAAGAGATCTTTACATGAATCAGATTCCTACAGCTGACTTGGAAG
The DNA here is from genome assembly GCA_035047305.1 of Bradypodion pumilum. NCBI lineage: Eukaryota > Metazoa > Chordata > Lepidosauria > Squamata > Chamaeleonidae > Bradypodion > Bradypodion pumilum. Next base: position 380,452,144 of record JAWDJD010000002.1, read on the forward strand.
GTCAGCGGTTCTATCCCTGAGTACTGCAGGGCGAATTACTTGGGGAGGGGTGGCTTAGCCCAACCCTCCAATTTTAGAAGCGACGGAGGGGAGAAGTTTGCTCCGTCGCTTCCTCTCTTGCTTGCCTCTTGCCAGAGGCTCACTTTGCCCTGCAGTGGCTCGGGTGGCTGAGAGGCTGACTTGGAAGGTCAGCGGTTCTATCCCTGAGTAATGCAGGGCGGATTACTCCCAATACCTGGGCTCAGGTGGCCCCTTGGTCCCGCCTGGGGTGGGGTGGCTCAGCCCAACCCTTCCAATTTTTGGGAGTGTCACCGGGCCGGAGGGCTCGGATGGCACCCCTGCAGGTGGGTGGCAGGGTGGTCGGACAAACTGCCACCAATGAGTCCAGGCTGAGGGCTCGGCCGGGGGGCGGCATAGGCCTGCTCCACTGGGGTCTTGCCCTGCTGCCTCTTCACCCGGCGGGTCATAGCGGCCCACTCAGGCACGGTGCAGGTTTCCACCCCGCCGTCATTATGGCCCCTCATGGGCCAGATTAATGGGCATGGCCCTATTCTGGCCAGGGATTACCACAGCAGTTTATCCCTCATCAATGACCCGGTGGGCCATCTGGCCCACCCGGCCCACCTTATCCTGGTGGGTCAGATACTGCGGATGCTCCCCTGCCCACAATTCGGCACTGGAGGCTTCAACGGACATGGCTCCACCACCTTCGGATGGTGGGCGTGCCACCTCGGCGGTTCCAGCCCACATGCCGGCCATGGTTTCACAGCGGGCAGCCAGCAAGGTCGAGCTGCCGGAGGCCATCAGGCCAGCGCAGGCCGGCGCATCGCAGCTCCCCATCCGGCCTGGACGCACGGAAACACGGAGCTAGATGGCCATCGCGAACTTGGATGCCCACCACGGGCCGGAACCCCCAGTGGGGGCGGCTCGTGGGGGTGCACCGAGTGAGTATCCTGGTCAAATTAGCACACCTGTGACACTAGCTCATAACGCTGGGAGGGTATAGTGGCCATGGTCACAACAAGCCACTTACACCCTGGTTCTTACTGGGGTGACCGCCCCTATGCTTTTCCTTAATTCCCTGGGGCCCGGAGGGCCTATTACGTGTTTTCCCACTCCAATCCGTGCCAACGGTGGTTCTGCCAACGGCCGGTTACTCCATGCCCCTGGGTGACCATTTGTCCCGAGCTATTAGCAAGACTAAGTGGCTTGGGGAATATATTCACGTTTTACCCCCCCCCCTTCAATGTGAATACACTGATTAGGGCATGGAGGGGCAGGACTACAGGTACAGGGAGTTGCCCCGTTGCTGCAAGCTGCCTTGCAATGGGGCCGATTGGTTACCAGCCTATTGGGTATCCATGGTAGGATATATAAGGGCCCGTACTGATTTGGCCATCACAATGGTCCAGTGCTTGGACAATATTTACCAGGCCGTGGTTGCTTTCTCTGGCCCGTCATGGTTAACCTATGGTCAAGACCTTAGGATGAGGGCGGCCCTTCACCCTGAGAGGTGAGCGATGAGCCCTGCTAGCACTTGTAGTTAATATATATGACTCCTACATGGCAGCGCCTATGCTCCGTACTGAGAGCCTACTTTCGGGCAACCATCTCTGTGCCTTGATCTGGAGCTCTCAGATTAAGTTAGCTGCTACCATTTTCAACAAGGGACATTTTTTGCAGGGCACTGGAACTAGACTATGTGTTGTTTGATCAGGGGTGGGCTCTGGTGAGGCTTCGCTCCTCAAGGGCCAGTCAGCCGGGAGAGGGTACTAGCCTGGCACTGCCATATGTCCGGTTGCTCCCCCACAGGTGTTTGTGGCAGCACGTGGTTCATGCCCCCGCCTGTCGTCTGCTACCAAGCCGGGTCTACCCTGACTGAACTAGAATTGGTACCCATTCCTCCTGGTTGGGCACCGCATCAGCTGCGGCTGCATTTTGGTGCCCGGAGCCTGACATATCTTGCATGGGCAGGTGTGGATTTGCCCAATTTTCTCTGTCTGTTCGTCCCTTCACTGAATTAGTGCCTTGTTTGCCCTCTATTCTCCCTTCTTATTTTACGGACCCTGTGTGTTCCCGCACACTGGTGGTATTGTGGCTTGTGGGCCACAACTCTGTGCACTGGGGCAGTGCAGTATGCTGCTTCGTTAGAATGGGGACCCCATCTCGGATGACACATAACCGCGCGTATGCAGTGGTATGGTGTGCACGGCATAGAGGTGGCGGAAACTGTTGACATTCCTGATGTCCATTGGGGATGCGGGGCCGCCACATGTTTTAATGCTGCACCTCGGAGGCGGTGATCTTGCACGGATTGCTGGCCCGGACTTAAAGACTTCCGAGTGCAGTGACCTGGTGTTTCTTTGCCATTTATGGCCGTCTACACAATTGCTATGGTCATACATCATGCTGATGCAATATCATGGGCGACACTTTGTCCCAGCGATCGGACCGTGCCCGACGGTCAGTGAACAGGGCTGTTGCCTGGTTCCTTGTCTAGAAGGGCTCGGGGACAGCCATTTGTAGTCTGGGGATAGGGTTCCAGGAATTTGGCCTGTATTCTGGTGATGGGGTTCACCTGTCAACAAGTGGAGGCACCTCTCTTTTGAATAATGTGCAAGAGGGCCAGGTGACCGAATTGTCGGTCAAGGGGAGCGGCCCCTGCTGCAATGTGGCAATGTTGCCAAGTGGAAGGTGCTTCTCCGAGAGCCATGTGATGCATGGCCGCATCAACTTCGCCTGCAGAGTGGTAATACCAGGCAGTGCTTTCAACTAGTGTCTGGGTCACGCTATGGCGGGTCTCGCTAAACGATGGCGCAGGGTACAGCCGATTAGGGGTTTACGAGCAGACCTGTTGGTTTGGCTCACATTCCCGCAGGACTTCCATGCTGTCGCCTCGGGAGGTCTGAGCTTCGGGTCAGCCCCAGTTACAAGTACAGTTGGATGCCTCCGGCTCCCTGGGTGGGGGGATTTATTTAAGGACAGGTGCCTATGGTCATTGGCCCCACGGATGGCAGGGCATGGATCGCTAATGCGATCTTATGTTCCTAAAAAAAAATTCTCAATTCTGGGTACCCTTTATGCTCTGGGGGACAGGTGGCCTGATTCTGTGCTCCGCTTTTAATTTAATTTAATTTAATTTAATTTAATTTAATTTTCGCGCTTATATACCGCCCACTCAGGTACAACCCGACTCAGGGCGGTTTACATAGCGGACAATAAATACATAATAATAATACAATAACACAATAATAATACAGTAACCCATCTCCAAAGGTACAGTTACAAAAACGCAACCCGCCAAAATATACACTTCAATTATAGCAAGAGAAAACAAACAAAATTAGAAATACAAGATCCATAAGATACAGTATAACAGCAGTGTGGAAATGCTGCGGTGTGGAAATGCTGCGGTGGTGCACATTGTCAATGCCCGAACATCTAAATCCTCCAGAGTCATGGCCTCAGCTCGCATATTGTTCTTCGGTCCGTGCGCTTTAAGGCGCTTCTTTGGGTTAAACATGTGCCAGTCCTTTATAACGATATTGCTTATGCTTTCCCCCGCCTACAGATCGCCCGGTTCCGCGGCTGGGCTCCAGATGCTTGTGAGCTACCCCCTCCACTCCTGGCTGTGATATGGTCATTTGGCTAGGGGACGTGAACCGGGCGAATGGCATGTCTGGGCAACTCACACGTGCACTGTGCATCAGCATCCAATCCTTCACTTTAGAGCCTTTTGTGGGAAAAGGCAATTGCCCAAAATGTGGCCGACATTGGTCCACTAGGTTTTATAATGTATAGTCTGCCCTTATGATCTGGGGTTGGCTCCACGCACCATAGCCACCAGGCTTTAAGCCTTGATAGTCATGGCCAAGGCATGGGGCTTTCCTGACTATGCAAGGGTCTTCTGAATATGCCATGTATTAGGGGGGTGGACACGTGTACGTGGCCGCCGCCCGACACACGTCGCCCTATTCTCACAGTTATTCTGACCCACCTTGCATGAGGTTGGCATAGACGATGTTGTAGTAGGCAGGAGGAGTCTTTTTCCATGCAGCTACTGCTTTGCCTTTTTTCTGGAGCTCGATGACTCAGCGAGCTGGTCCCATGGTCAACGGGGGACATGTTTTGTAGGGCACTGGAACTCGAAGATGTCTATACCAACCAAGAGTGGGGCTCAGTTCGGGAGTCGTCCCTTGAAGGCCGATCAGCATTGAGTGGGCAGTGATGTATACTGCTATGACGTACATTTGCTGACATCGTTCTGGTTGGTGCCCTACATGCAATTGGCAGTGCCTGCTGCATGCCCTGGCCTGTTTTTCTGCCACCAGGATGGGTCTCCTCTTAACAAATTTAAGTTCTGGAGGGTGACCGGTACCGCGCTTCACAGTGTGGAGCCCGTTATGGCACCCATTCATTTAGGATAGGCGTCTCATTGACTGCAGCTGCGTTTGGGTACTCGGAGGCGGATATCTGTGGGCACGTGGGTGTGTGTGCGTATTTTCCTTATATGTACGTCCCCTCACTGTAAGAGTACCTAGTTATGTCCTTAACCTCTTATCCTCTTTTACAGATCCTGTGTGTCTCCGCACACCGGTGGCAGTGGGGCTGGTGGGCCGCAGCTATGGACACTGGGCAGCAGTATATGCTGCGGTGACAGAGTGTGGACCCCAGCTCGGGCTGCATGCATCCGCACGTATGCAATGGTATGGTATGCGCGGCACGAGAGGTCGGGAACTGTTGCCATTCCTGATGTCCATCAGGGATGCTGGACCGCCTGATCTTCTTATTCTGCACCTCGGTGGCGATGATCTCACACGGATCACTGACCTTCCCTTAAAATGTCGAGGTGCAGAGACCTGGTGTTTTTACATTATTTATGGCCGTACACGCAGTCGCTATGGTCTGACATCGTGCCGAGACACCAATTTAGGGGAGACATGGATCTCCGTGGTTTGGACCATCCCCGGCGGTCAGCGGACAGGGCTGTTGCCCGGTTCCTTGCTGGAATTGGCTTGGGGACAGCTAGTAGACATCTGAGGATAGGTTTGGAAAAATTTTGACCTATAGGCAGGATATGGGGTCTACCTGTTGGCTAGAGGTATGTACCTCTTTCTGGAGTAGGTGCAAGCAGGCCTGGTGACCGAGCTGACAGTCTGGGGGGGGGGTGAGTCATCATGGACGCCTCCCCGTGTGGCGGGTAGCACTGGGTAAGGTAAAGATTTATGACACATAGGTATCCGGCAGGTTCGCAATTGACTGGCCAACATGTAGATAGGTACAGGGGAAACAGGTTTGGCCGGTCAAGGGTGAACTATGAAAGGGGTGATGTCAGGAGCTTCATACCCTGCATCACCTTGATATTTGAACGGATACACTTCATAGGGTGGGGTCAGTAGATAGTATATTGACTCCGGTCAACAATTTGTTTGTGTCAATAAACAAATTGATACAAATTGATACATGTAGCCAATTTCCATTGGCATTTAGGGTGGAACCTTGCCAGTGTTACTGCGGCCTGCTTGCCTTAAAGAATTACAATTGGATGATACACCAATTGAAAGTGATAATTCGGACTAGGGCATTATTCAATAAAAGTGGCCCGATGCCTTTAATCCAATACCGGTGTCCGAGTCTTCTTTGGGTGGGTGCGCCTGCAAAGATATACTATAAAATAACCTGTCATTTTATTGTTATTTTAGAGGGATTTTTTGTGGGGGAAGCATTCAATGATTTTTTCCCTTATGATTTAAGTGGATTCCTCATCCCAAACACAAAAGAAATAAAGGTGCCAGAAATAACAAGTAATTCACTTACTAGAATTGTTTTTCAAAACCTTTACATAACTTTTACTAATTATATTTAATGTATAATGCAAAACAGTAACAGTTCCTCTGAAAATCAAGTTTTCTACCTCTAAGTGTTGGCTAATTAGACCTGCAAAATTTCAAACACACAGGCAAAGATCATTATGAATAATAAAACCCTCCCATATAAATCTTAAGAAGCTACAGGCATTTCATGTATTCAACTTGCCAAGCCTTGAAATGTCATTTCATATATTGTATTTAAAGACGAATGATTAAGACATTAGATTATAACCAAAGCACCATTGCTAGCAAAACACTTTAGTTTCTAGTTCTTCTGACAGTGCCTCATCTTTTCTGCTCTCTTCCTCTAAGGCTGTTTTGGCCACATTTAGCCATAGTCATCTTTTGACTCACAAACAACTCACCAAATTACTTCAGCCCCTCTTGGTAATCAAAATAATAAGCAAGTAAATATGTGATTAATCCAAATACAGTACCCAGATTCAGAGATTCTTATAATCATGGCAGAGCCACAGTAAGCTAAAAGCTGAAGAAAATGTCTTCCAAAATTCTTGCCTACTCTTGTACATATAAATTATTATTAACTCCCTCCTGTTCATTGAGGATTGCTACCCAATAAGTAAACAAGGAAGATTAGCCATGTGATCCATATTCAAATTGTAAAGATGCAAAAGATGCAGGAAACAGGCAATACCTTTATTGGATCACTAAAAAAACATTGCACGAGCTTTCATGGCTCAAGACCACTTCTTCAGGCATGTATTAAAGTGTTCATGGCATGGTGCTCTGCCAGGTTCATGGCATGGTGTTCTGCCAGGCTCTCTCATGTGGCATCTGTATTCCTTTGTTTGGCTACAAAAGGAAGCCAAATGGGCTGGGAGCAAATGCCCAGATTCCTGTGGAAGTGGCATCCTAACTCCATGAAATATTTTGCTGTCTTTCAGAAGAGAGCCTGGCAGAACACCACGCCATGAACCTGGCAGACCACCATGCCATGAACACTTTAATACATGCTTGAAGAAGTGGTCTTGAACCACGAAAGCTTGCAAAACATTTTGTTTTTCTTAGTGATCCAATAAAGGTATCACCTGTTTCCTGCATCTTTTGCATCTTGCCCAATAAGTGTACACCTTTGTGACTGAAGCTGCTCTCCTGTGAGGAAGCTTGTTAACAATTGGAACTGCCAAGATCAGTAGAAAGATGGGTAAGGGGAAACATGACAGAAGTTTATGAAATTGTGCATGGCATGGAGAAAGCAGGAATAAAACGTTTTCCCCTTCTCATAGTACTAGAGCCTGGAAGCATCCCCTGAAGCTGAATGGTGGGAAATTAAGGACAGCAATTAATCTTGTACCACTTTAAAGAATAACATATTTCAGTTGGTGCAAAGTTTTGTGGGTAGCCTTCTGATTAATAAATGAAGCCATCAAATTAATGTGCACACACATATAGAAAGGAGGGGTAGAAGGAAACACAAAGGATACCAGCTAGAGAGAATCTTGACAGCAACAGTTCTTCTTCTTCTTCTGAGTCATGAAACTGCGCAAATGAAGCCATCTTTTGGAGAATTCATTTCTGCAGTTCCTTTTGCTTGACACAGTGTGAGGAAGATTAGCCGACACAGAGTGGCCATTGCCCTGGGTATGCCCAATTGTGATTCAAAAATACCACAGTCTTCAAGGAGGCTCTTTCCATGTACCACACAACAGCAGTTTAGCAATTGTGAAGAGGTGAAAATCCTAGGACCATGATGGTCAATCTTGGCACTCCAGATGTTCTTGGACTTCAGTTTCCAGAAGCCCAAACCCCCGTGAATCCACACGACTGGGTTTGCTGCAATTCATCTGGCCTGCGCCGCGCTGCCCTCATCGCTCCTGGAAGCGGAAGTAAAACGCGCCCGTACGAGTGAATCGCAGCAAACCCATTTGTGTGGATTCATGGGGGCTTGGGCTTCAGGGAATTGAAATCTAAGAACATCTGGAGTGCCAAGGTTTGCCATCATAGTTCTAGGACATGTATAAGCAGAATAGCTTTAAGAGAAAAAAAATCCAGCTTTAAGAGATAAAAAGCCTCTGGTGATAATGTTCAACCTCTAGATGAACTTAAGAAGGACTCATCCTAGCCTGGAGCAGAAACAACAGCAGTCGCAAGACCAGAGGGCCAGTCTGAGAGCTGAAATCAGCCTGGATGACAACTGATAGCAATTGTGGCATGAGGATTCCGTGTGCCCGGTTGGGCATCGGCGGCCTCTGGCAGAGGTTAAACCAGTGAGCAGACTCCTGGCCTCTGGCCTTTGTCGGCGAGCAAGGGGGGAGATTAATGGTAGGGATTAATCCGGCCACTTATTGCCTGACCAGCGATTCTGCGAGGAGCTCATCTCGCTGACCCCAGTTACCCATTAGAGTAATGACTCATCTCTTACCCAAGGTTATGCCCGGTGCAAATAAGGGCTATGTTTGCCCCTGCCTAATCCCTGGACAATGGGACTCCTAAGTCCATGTTTGCCCCAGTTAATCAACTTCCCTTTGAGGTGTTCTCCATTAACCCGGGTACGTGGGTGAGGTAATTTTCCTGTCAGATGACGGTTCTGCCACCGTTGCGCTTTTTTCCCTATAAATGATGTTGCCTTTTCTCAATAAAGTACTGATCTGATCTCGCTCCGTTTGCCTCGTGTCGTTACTTGATCAGTCCTCCTCCGGCCCCCAGTGGCCCTGATTCCTTCATCTGGTGACCCCGACGTGATTTACTCGTGAGTAAAGGGACCCTGGAGAGGTCTACTCGTGAGTAACGATCCACGCGGTCCGGTTCTGCGCTTGAACCGCGACCTGTCAGCTTGGAGGACAGCGCGGCGCTCTGGTCGGCAGCCAGCCGGACAGAGAGACGGCCAGCGGCGAGGCATTCCAAAGAGGCATTCCTACAGCTTGCTCCCAGCTTTCGGGGAGGCTTGCGCAAAGGGAAAAACGCGTTCCGCTCAGGGCAGGCTGTGAGCCCCTGACAGCGCAGAGGCCGCCGAGGGCCCGTGGCAGAAGGTCCACGCTCCGAGGTCTACCCCAGACACCCGACGCCCGAACCTGTTGCCTGCAAAGACGCGTCGATCTTTGTCCTGAGGAGGAAACTCCAGAGGACCATCGCAGGTAATATGGGGACTTGTTCTCATGGACCAAGTCCGTCCGCTAGCCAAAGAACTCGGGAGCAAGAGTTCAGAATCCTGGCCAGGGTATTTCAGTTACGATTTCACAGCAGGGAACTAGCGAGACTTTTGGCGTACCTCAGGGAACACTGCCTACTTTACCCAGAAGTAGGTACGTTAACCCTGCAGCTCTGGGATCAGATAGGAGACTGCATTCAGCAGCCCCCCAAAGCTCCAGGAGGGATAGTTCGCACTTGGAGGAAGTGTAGGAAGCTCTTAGAACAGATCGAGCCAGTCCGGATAGAGGCCAATGAACCCCCGTTAGAAAAGTCATCAGGCAGGCCAGTCGAGCCGACTGCGCCCACGGCACTCTATCCGTCAATCAGCTATCAGCATAGTAGCGCAGGGAGCATTCCCGCGGTGACAGCTGCAGACGTCACCGAAGGAATGCAAGGAATGAGAAGCGCAGGTGCTTCTCTGACAGCTCCAAGCTCCCTAGTCGTGAAGAGTGCCCTTCAGCGCACGGCAGAGATAGAACTCAAAAAGGGGGAATTGTCAGCGGAAGAACTAGCTGAGCTTAGACAGATATGCCCAATCCGAATGGAGATGGACGCGCTCACAGGCGCTCAACAAATCGTCCATTCCCCAGTCCCGTACAAGCTTCTCATGGCTTTGCGGAAAGCAATCTCAGAGACAGGGCTCCAAAGCCGTTTTACCAGGGGCACGCTTCAGCAGGCGTGCGAGACCACCATGTGGATTCCCCATGGCTGGAAAGCCGTCATGAGGATGATGCTGATCCCTAGCCAGTACATGATCTGGGACAGCGAGTATCGGCTCGAGGCTCAGGCCAGAGCCGCCAGGATGGGAGGCGCGGTAATTGCTGAACAGCTATATGGTTCAGGTGCCTTTGAGTCAATCAATGCTCAGATCAACCTGCCTCTCGCCACCCTCGAGATGTCAGCCGAGGCAGCCTTTAGGGCTTACTTCAAGGTCCCAGCGACTGGCAAAGCGGCTAAAAATTACACCTCCATTAAGCAGGGAGCCCAGGAGCCCTACATGGACTTCATCAATCGCTTGGAAGAAGCCATCACCAGGCAGATTGATAATGAGCAAGCCCAGCAAGAGCTCATGATTAAGCTAGCCAAGGACAATGCCAACTTGGACTGCCGTAAGGTTTTGCAGTCGCTAGGCAATCGTCCTGACTTGACCTTAACGGACATGATCCGAGCATGTGCTGACGTTGGCACAGATTCCTATAAAATGGGGCTGCTAGCGGCAGCCGTGCAAGGGGGTAGAAGATCTCATCCTAATGGAAAGACCAAAGGGGCATGTCACACTTGTGGCAAGGTCGGCCACTTCGCTAGGGAGTGCCGATCCAAGGGAGGCGGACAAAAGTCCGGCCATTCCAAGGCTCCGAATACCCTCTGTCCGAAGTGCAAGAAAGGTTATCATTGGGCCAGGTTTTGTCCGAGTTCGGGAAACCGGAATCCGGGCACGTCTCTGGCCCCAGTCCAAACAGAGGCTTCCTTCACCCAGATCCAGAACTCCCCAGAACTAGACTAGATTCTAGGCACATTCCAGGCACTGCGAGGGCACAGGCCAGCCCCAAGGGTAGTACAGGGCTAGACTTGACTTGCCAGGCGGACGTTACATGCGACCTGCCAGGCACAGTCTATCTGGTCGATTCCCAGTACATGGGACCCCTGCCCAGAGGCTTTTTAGGTTTAGTTTTGCCCCGTAGTGCAGCTGGAGCACGCGGAATTTTCATAATTCCAGGAGTCATTGACTCAAATCTTTCAGGCGTTCTCCAAGTTCAGCTTTGGACACACCTGCCCCAAACCATTCACAAGGGAGACACCTTAGCGCAACTGATCATGGTTCCTTGTCACTCGTCAGCAGGCAGCCAGGGAAGGCTCAGTGACAGCGCAAGTGAGGCAGTGCAAGGATACCAGGTCTTAGCGACAGTGGAGACCAACATTGAGTGGAAACAGCGCCCCGTTATCGAGGTATTTTTGAACAAAAGAGTGTTCTCAGGGTTACTCGATACCGGAGCGGATGTGAGCGTGGTAAGCAGGAGTCAGTGGCCTAGGGAGTGGGCCATTGAGCCGGTCTCCGATGTGTGGGGGGTAGGTGGAGTTCAGGAAGCGTTTAGGAGCTGAGAGTGGGTGGAAGTCACAATCCCAAAGGCTGAGGGCACAGCGGTAATTCGGCCGCACATTCTTGACGTGCACGTCAATCTTTGGGGGCGAGACATTCTCCAGCAGTACGGTGCCACCCTTACCTTCGGGTAATGGCGTTGCCACTTAAATGGCTCACCGATACTCCGGTCTGGGTAGAACAATGGCCGGTAGTGGGAGAGAAATTAGTTGCGCTCAAGCAGCTAGTGAAAGAACAGCTAGACGCAGGACATATAGAACAGTCCACGAGTCCTTGGAACTCGCCAATTTTTGTGATTAAGAAGAAGTCGGGGAAGTGGCGACTCCTCCACGATCTCAGGGAGATCAATAGATGTATTCAGCCGATGGGTCCGCTCCAATGCGGCATCCCTAATCCTAATATGATTCCCGAGGGGTGGGAGATTCTAGTCGTAGATCTCAAGGATTGCTTTTATACAATCCCCTTAGACCCCAGGGACCGGGAGAGGTTCGCCTTTACGGTGCCGGTCGTGAACCACAGTGAGGCCACGCTCCGTTACGCGTGGAAATTTTTGCCACAGGGCATGCTCAATTCGCCCACCCTGTGCCAAATATATGTTCACGGCGCACTGGCAAAGTTTCGAGGCCTTTACCCACAAGCTATTGTTTGTCACTTCATGGATGATATTTTAGTAGCGTTGCCGCAGCTTGGCAGCGAAATGTTTTCAGACCTCCAGGCCAGCCTGGGGGACAAAGGTCTACTCATTGCCCCGGAAAAGGTGCAGAAGTCCGAGCCCTTCTCATACTTGGGTCATCGGCTTCTCCGCTCTTTTGCAGCGCCAGTCTTGCCTCAGATAAACCTACAGGACTCAGTCACCCTCGTAGAATTACAGCAGATTTTAGGAAACATTAATTGGGCCAGACCGTATTTCCGATTGGATACGGATCTTCTAAAACCGCTCTTCTCGCTGCTAACCTTAGGTAAGCAGCCGGCAGACTGGATAAAAATCTCTCGAGACGCGCGCTTGGCGCTCGAGAAAGTGAACCAGGTTCTCAGCCAGAGGTGGGTGGATAGGATCGCCCAGGGGCCATATGCCCCGATCCTGAATTTGTACATCGTACGGTCAGGATCCATGTTCACTGGGGCGCTAGGAGTAGACTCAGAGAAGGGAGCGAAAATTGTGGAATGGGTCTACTTGCCTAATACATCTTCACGGAACATCGTTCCGCCTCAAGAACTGGTCTCCGCGTTGGTCTACCGCGGCAGGCTGAGAGCTAGGGACATTTCAGGAAATGATTTGGCCAAAATTGTGGTTCCGTTTACCAAGGAACAAATTCATCAGTTGATGCAGCTGGGTGACTCGCTTCCGATAGCTTTGGAAGGTTTCACCGGCAGTTTAGCATATCATTTGCCCAAAGACCCCAGACTTGTCTCACTGCAAACAGGAACAGTCAGCTTGTTCGAATTGCTCTCGCTGGTCCCGCTTCAGGGGGCCAGAACAGTTTTCTCTGATGGCGGTCGCACCTATGGTGTTTTGACCTGGCAGGAGGGCGAAGCTTGGCACACGCTGTTAACCCTTCCACAGCAGTCCGCTCAGCGGGCGGAGTTGGCGGCCGTGAACCTTGCCTTGCGCACCTTCGCCAAAGAACGGTTAAATATCATTACTGACAGTCTGTATGTAAGGAATTTGCTTCACAGTCTACCGGGAGCTTACATCACTCCCGCGATAGACAAAAATTTGCTTAGTCTGTTTCTCACCGCTCAATTTCACTTGCGAAACCGCACGGAGCCGCTCTATATCGCCCACATTCGAAGTCACCAAGACCTACCGGGTCCGATTTCCGCGGGCAATAGCAGAGCGGACGCGGCTGCAAAGGAAATTCAGCAGCGTTCAGTTTTGGGAGTTTTTACTACTCCAATCCAAAGTCATGCCTTTTTTCACCAAAACGCCAAGGCACTCGCCAGACAGTTCAATCTGCCACTTTCTCAAGCCCAAGGCATAGTTCGCTCTTGCCAGCATTGTGCAGGGGCACCGGGGGGGCCCTCGTGGGGGGTCAACCCACGAGGGACAGAGGCTAATCAGGTGTGGCAGATGGATGTCACGCATGTGCCACAATTTGGGAGGTGGCAATACATGCATGTCTGCATAGATACCTTTTCACAGTTCGTTTTGGCTACGGCGCAGAAGGGGAAAACTGCGACCCATGTGGAGCAGCACCTCCTTTCCTGCATAGCTGCCATGGGCAAACCACGGCACGTGAAAACGGACAACGCGCCATCTTACAGCTCTAGGCAGTTAGCCGCCTTCATGGCAACATGGGACATCAAGCATACTTTTGGAATTCCCTACAATCCGCAAGGGCAAGCGATTGTAGAGCGGGTCAATCGGACACTAAAGTCCTATATTGACAAACAAACAGAAAGGGGGGAGCCACCAGCCCTCCCCAAGTCACAGGGAGAAGCACAGATGTGTCTCAACAAGGTATTGTTCACTTACAATCACCTTAATGTTTTTTCGGATTGCACGCCGCAGGAGAGGCACTTCCGCCGTTCGGAAGCTCTCCCGCGACCTATGGTCCGGTACCGAGCGCCGCCAGACCCTTCTTGGAGGGGCCCGGTGCCGCTCATAACCTGGGGAAGAGGGTATGCTGCAGTTATGTCTCCTACAGGTGTCGTTTGGATTCCAGCCCGGTGCGTCAAGCCTCACTTGGAACCTCATGGCGTGGACCCAGACCGACCCGAGTCCGATCCCGGAGATGGAGGACCTCACTCTGATCGAGGAGACCCACCGGGAGACGCGGCGGCTGCGGACCCCGGCACAGAGGATCACCTGGGGGATGGTCAAGACCCTTTGCTGTGAGGCCCGGGATGCCCTCCAACGCGAGGGGAAGGAGCTGACGCCGGAGAACTTCGTTGCAGCTGTCTTTGCCCAGATTCACATCAATTCGGTGATCTACACCATCATCCTGGTCCTCCTCCTGCTTTTGGGGGGAGGCGTTCAGGCCGCTTCACTTCAGGCCAACGGCTTGCCGCCTGGTGAAGACCTCTCCGCACGGATGCGGTACAACTTGTGGGAAAGGTTGGCGGGTCTCGTCAACCAGTCCGATTTTTGCCTACAGCAGGACATTGGTTCTGCATCTATCCTCAGCACCTGTCTCATCCCCGTGTGCCACACTCTGGACGCGCGCACCAAGGATGGCGACTGGTTGCTGAAAGCGTTCTTTGGCCCACACACTCCTACCACCTTCTCAGCATACGCACGCTGGGGGGGATTGCGACTTGCACCAACCTTGCCGGCTGACGCCGCCACTCTTCATACCCCTCGAGTGGCGATCAGCCCGGACGCTGCTTGTACCCGAATGACCGGCTGCACCTCAGGCGGTCAGACTCGGCGCCGCTGCCTCGACCCCGGCAGCGGCAACTGGACTTGTAATAAACCAGAGACACTCATTTCGCTGTACGCTCATGTCACCCTACCCTCAGGGTGGTTTTTCACCTGCAACCAGTACACATGGAACTATATCCCTGCGAACCTGTCGGACTCAATGTGTTGTATCAGTCGTTTGACACTGTTACTTCCTACCAAGGACATGATTGCCCCAAGTGTAAATGACACCAATGTGCCAAATGTTGATATTTCCCCACTCATACGACACACGCGCACAACCCAGTTCGACAGCTCTTGTGACAGCAGCTTCAGGGTAATGAGTCCCGCTGAGTATGTATCTCTGGCAGTCAGCCTTGTCGGCGTGCCAGGCTTGGCCGTCGGCAACGCACGGAGGATTGGCCGCTTGGCTTGCGGTTTGGCCAAAGCCATTAACCATACCTCCACAGCGATAGCGCTCCTCAATCAGGAGCAGGCAGAACTTCGCCATGCTGTTCTTGACAATCGAGCAGCTATCGACTACCTCCTCTTGCTGCACCACCTGGGTTGCGAATCTTTTCATGGAATGTGTTGTTTCAATCTTACTGATAACTCCCGTAAGATCCAAAGCCAGATCACGAACCTCCACACCATAGTTGCAGGCATTACAGAAGGCTCCGCGTGGGGAGCTTGGTGGAGTTCCCTGTGGAATTGGATGTGGTCGTGGATTCCCTGGGGGTGGCTGCAAACGGTGCTTAAGGTAGTGGTGGGGATAGCCATACTAGGCATCACGATTTGTTGCCTTGCTCAGTGCATTCCCTCGCTGATCTCTAAGTGCCGCCCCAAAGAGAAACTCCGTGACGTCATTCACACCCAACAGCTGATGCCGCTTTTGCGCGGGATCGCCGGCCAGGCTCTTAAATTAAACAGAAAGGGGAGATGAGGATTCCGCGTGCCCGGTTGGGCATCGGCGGCCTCTGGCAGAGGTTAAACCAGTGAGCAGACTCCTGGCCTCTGGCCTTTGTCGGCGAGCAAGGGGGGAGATTAATGGTAGGGATTAATCCGGCCGCTTATTGCCTGACCAGCGATTCTGCGAGGAGCTCATCTCGCTGACCCCAGTTACCCATTAGAGTAATGACTCATCTCTTACCCAAGGTTATGCCCGGTGCAAATAAGGGCTATGTTTGCCCCTGCCTAATCCCTGGACAATGGGACTCCTAAGTCCATGTTTGCCCCAGTTAATCAACTTCCCTTTGAGGTGTTCTCCATTAACCCGGGTACGTGGGTGAGGTAATTTTCCTGTCAGATGACGGTTCTGCCACCGTTGCGCTTTTTTCCCTATAAATGATGTTGCCTTTTCTCAATAAAGTACTGATCTGATCTCGCTCCGTTTGCCTCGTGTCGTTACTTGATCAGTCCTCCTCCGGCCCCCAGTGGCCCTGATTCCTTCAGTGGCAACTGCAGCACTAGATTGAAAATTTCAGAGGTTTGGAGACTTGCTTTCCACATTAGGTTGTGGAAATGAACTAGTTCAGGCAGTCACTTTGGAATGCACATGCAAAAGCCAATAGGTTTGAGAGAATATTTCCAGTCTTTACAAAAATCACAGTAGATCTGAGCCTCCTGGAGTATCTAAAAGGAACAGGCAGGGTTAGGCCATCATTTCCTTGGTAGTCAAACTAAGACTTTCCCCGTCTAATCTCCACAACATCATTTGAAAACCATCCTTGGTCTGACAAAGTGGACTTGATCCACAAAAGCTCACATTAAAATATAACATTTAGTCTTTAAAGTGCTACAGTGTTTTGATTTTGTTTTGTTTGTTCTCTGATATCTTTGGAAAGTTAGCCGCCCTTCTAGGCCCACTTTTAGGAATGCATGGAGTCTGTAATAGGAAGAGGAGCCACCCACCTCCAAGCTCCACTGAATCTTACAATTCTACTAGGAGAAAGCCATCACTGAATATTGCCTGTTTTTTTAATGCAATGTCTTAATTACATAGTACTGCTTTAGTGTTCAAGGAATGAATAAGAAGACGAATGAAGTAGTGAAATTCAGCTCTTTATTAGTGGCATTTGAACACAGTTTGGATGGGGCAAAACTCGGATTTATATACACTATAAACAGTAACAGTAACAATAATCCAACAAGCCCATTGGCTAACAGAGTGTGCACATTTTTCGATCCACTTATTTGCATAAGAATAGATACATGAGAAAAGATACATTCTGCTCCTGTCAGAAAACACACTTAACATACATAACAACTGCTGAATGACATTTTTTTGGAAAACACAATTCAGATCATGAGATGGTTTTGAAATGCTGATTTTCATCAATTCATTGGCAGGATCCTATTTGTAATGGTAAAGTGTAACTACTCTGCAGGCAGTCTTAAAGTTATTCAAGCTGTAGATCTCTCTCCAAAATAGGAAATAAACAAACTTCACTAAACACATGCACAAAGGGAGGTTGTACTTGCATTAAGAGTTAAAACCAATGCTGAATAAAGTCCCTTTTTTCCTTCTGACCAGTGATTCACTAATTTTTAGTCTGTGGCCTTTCATGTATCCTAAGGCTTACGTGGATGTAAAGATCAGAGCCCAAATTATCACCGGAATTTTTTGACAATATTCAAGTCATCATAGCTGCAAGGCAATGCAGTTTAGGATTACAAATGTACAGTAGACATAATGCTGCCCACTCACATACTAGTTTTGCTGGCATTATTCTCATTGTGCCCATAACTTTGGCTTTCTTGTTCTCAGTCATTTTCTCCAGAACAAGCATTTGCTAATCACAAATACACTACAGTATTATATTCAGGTCTTCCCAACTATAATTTAAAGCATCCCAACTTCAATTTAGCAGACACTTTTCAAAGCTGATTCTCTTCTGCCCAATAAGTAAACTGAGCAGTATTTTTTATCTATAAAAGATTTTATTTATTTATTTATTTATTTTGGAAAATGAGTGAAAAATACCTCCTAATACTGTATATATTAGCCATAGAATAATGTTTATTTTAAGAATGTTTCTTGCCATTGCTTCAAGTGGAAAAGCTAATTTCATAGGTGCCTGAAAACTGTTTTAAAATGTTAAATTAAAGGCATTTGGGAAGATCCCTAAGATCATCCTTGTGGATGAAGTGATACAATTCAAATTTAGAAATAATACTACAGTATTTAAATCTGTAAACCAGTGAATGTGCTTTGAAGAGACAGCAGCTTTTTTTTAACCAATGGAACACTTTTCAGAGCACAAAATTGGGTTTATGTGACAAGGCAGGTAAATGCATTTGGTACCTGTCATATTCCTGAAAAGCTGTTATGTCTTTGCTTAAACTGCTTCCTGTTGCCTGGCAACCCAGGGCTATTGATTTTGATAACCAAGACTTCATGCTTATGTCCCAGACCCAGAGGGTCTTGTACAGAGAGTGATTAAATGCAACTGCTTCTAGCTTGAGTGGAATATAATCATCCTCAGTAATGACTCAGTTGTGTCTTGACAAAAATCTTCTATGAGTAAAACAATAAACATCTATCTGGAGTTAAAGAGAAGTGTCAGTTTCTGCTGGAAAATTATTTCTAGGTCATTACCATTCACTGCACACTGTGAAATGTATTTGTCTAAACAAATGACCAAAATAATTAGGCAAAACAACTAGCAGTTTACAAGAAAGATATTTTGGCCTATAGTAATCTCCTTTGTTGTTGTTCAGTCGCACAGTCGAGTCCAACCCTTAGCGACCTCATGGACCATCGTATGGCAGGCTCCTCTGCAGGGCAGTAGCCAGGGGGTGGGGGGTGGGGGCAAAAACCCTCCTGAGCTAACACCCCCCAACCCACTCAGTGACGCCAATTTTTATATGTGAGTGTGACATTGTTGCTCCTCCTGAAAATTTCTTGCCCCTCCTGGAAAGTTTTTCACCCCCTCCTCTAATCTAGAATCCTGGCTACAGCCCTGCTCCTCTGTCCTCCACCATCCCCCTACACAATCTCATACACAATCACATTGGCAACAATTCACAATTTATTTATTCCAGAGTAGAACTATGAACAACATAGTGGGGAAAACAGAATCTGTGAATTCTAGAATGGAACCTATTAACTAATATTTATAACCTTTTTAAAAGGAAGGAAGCACCTGCAGTCATTCAGTACAGTCAAGGTAGAATATTGCAAATGTTGTTGGCTGACAACTCCCATGATCCTTTTCCACTGGTTGTACCATTGAGCCTCTGGCGCATCATAGTTGCACAATCTCTGTGTAACACTCTCTGGTTCTCTCTCTCTCTTTCTCATTGCAAATACAAACTTGACAATATATTTTTACATAAACTTATACAACAAACAACAACAACAATAATATAAATGAATTGGATGTTACAGCTGGTACACTCCGTGTTCTTTTCATCAGCACCAGAGTGAGAGTTGTTTGAAGAATTAAGGAAATATTCAAATACTGTAGCTATTTAAATCCAATGAAGGAAAAATATTTATCAATCAAATTAGGAGACCAACTAATAGAGAAATTGGCTCCATATATATAGTATCTAAAAGCTTAAACAACACAAATATAGATACAAAGACCATTTTGTGGATTTGTACAAACATATTGAAATTCTGCTTCCTAAGCCAAGATGGCAAAAGCCTTCTCTTCCTCTGTGGTAACAGCAGCTCATGCCTTTCCAACTCTCCTGTCCTTTCTATCTTGAATCATACTCCAAGGATTTACCCACCAAATAGTCCAATAATGCAATACACTGATATATTTAGAATTATTAATAATTAAGTGTTGTCAAGTCAATTCTGAAAAATGGCAACTGTTTTTAGGTTTTTCTAGGCCAAGAGTATCCAGAAACCTTTTTCCATTTTCTTCATCCCAGCCGAAGACCTTTGAAGATCTTTCTCTTCCACACCTTCCCTTTGTAACACCTCAATTATCAGTTTAGGCAATTGTTTTGTGCATTTGATAGATAATATGGGTACTTGTCCCAGGTGGTTTTAATGATTCCCTGTGTGCTGTGTGTTACTGATTTATTGACTTATTGTTTTGTCATGTTATAATTTGATATTGTTCATGGTTTAAATGTTGTAAGCTGCCCAGAGTGGTTTTTACCAATGGATAGTATATAAGTAAGTAAGTAAGTAATAGGGAAAGATCAATGAGACATGAGCCTTTGAGATTAGTGTAGAATATTTAGGAGGTGTAGTAATGAATACGATGGAAACTGGCATTTCTCTCCCATATATCCTGTGGAATATGAAAAATACATTAAGCCAATAGCAATGTAAATTGATTAAAATTACATATGTAAGAAATCTTTGTCTTGTGCAGTGGCTCCCAATGTGGGGCACACATCCACAGGGGGGACTTCAATTCCCAGAAGCCTAAGTCAGTACATTGGCTGATCAGTGCTCTGGGGAATTGACTTAGGCTTCTGGGAATTGAAGTGCAAAAACCAAAGGTTGGGAAACACTAGTGTAGTGTGAGTATAGACATTGCATTACTTCATTTCCTAATCTAATTAAAGGGTCCCACTCAGTTTAAAAGCTCTCTCATTCTTTCAATTCTTCTTGAAATTGGCTCAATAAAAACTGTTCATATCTAGAACCTGACATGTATTCCTAAAGCTCCAGGACTGACATGGAAACAACCTTCTGCATTAAATTCTATTCAGCTCAGAACTTTGTGGTTCTTCGTCATGGTCCGTAAGCATCCATACTGATGGGTTTGCTTGCGTGCATGCGCAGTAGCCAGTTCTTCCAAGCTAAGCTTTCTATTGTAGAAAAACTCAATCCCAGCATGCCTAGTGCCAGTGTCCCACTCATCTTCTTCAGTTCCATTTTTTCCACCACGTCGCTAGGTCATATTCTTCCAAGCTCCCGTGTGCCATAACTATTGGAATTGTTTACTATTGTGTTATATAGTTTATTAGTGCTAAAAGTTGTCATATTTATTATATCATTAGACTGTTTGATGAGGGAAGAAAATAAAGCACCAGTCAGAGTCCGTTTGGAGCAGCACGTTGCGCTCAATGGACTCTATTGTGGGATAAGAATTTGTGACTGTGGTGGCCCGTGCTCTGGTGGGGTGTGGTCATTTCGCCTGTGCCTCGTCACTGCTGTGGGAGCTGCAAATGGGATAAGGCTATGGGGGATGACGTGATCATTTCCTTCTGATTACTTTGATTCATCCAGATCTTGAAGCCCTTTGCTTGACAGCATGGAGGATTCTCCGATGCTGATGAGAATTATTCAGGACTCTCCAAAACTCTCCACATGCAAGGTTTATGTGTACAAATGGGCAAAGTTCCAACAGTTTGCCCTGCCACTAGGAAAGACTGCCATGTCTCCATGTCTCTCTACCCTCCTCAAATTCCTTTTACAGCTGAAGCAATCTGGCCTCTCTGTTTCATCTCTCAGGGTCTGCCTGTCAGCCATCATTGCCTACCAGCCCTCCAATTCAGTGACTAGGCATTTCTTTAAGGACTGAAGAGTAAAGAAATTTCTTCAGTGGTTAGGCAACACCTACGCAGATGTGTACAGACTACCCCCTCAGTGGTCTTTTCCCCTTGTATTAGACTTGTTGACTAAGAAGCCATTCGAGCCTATGGCTACCAAGGCTTTGCATCTCCTGACGTACAAAACTGCTTTTTTGTTGGCAATTACATCAGGCAGACGTGTCAGTGAGCTCTCAGCCCTTAGATCTGACCAACCATACACTAAATTCTTTGCTGACAAAGTGTTATTCCACCAGGATATGTCCTTTTTGCTCAAAGTTGTTTAGGCTTTACACCTGCAGCAGCCTATAGTCCTGCCAACTTTCTTCCTGTCCCCATCATCAGAAAGAAAGCTACACACACTGGAGATGAAGAGAGCTTTAGCCTTTTATTTGGACAGGTCTAATTGCTTTTGGAAAACTCAACGCCTTCTGGTCTGCCATTCTGGACCTAATAAAGTCTCGCCAGTGTCATCTCAGTGCTTTTCAAAGTGGATCATGGAGACCATCACCCTTGCTTAAAGACTGGCACATCTGGATCCACCTGTGGCTCCTCATACCCACTCTACCAGAGCCATCTCAACATCTATTGCATTCTCCAGGGGTGTCGCCCTCCATGACATCTGCCAGGCTGCGACATGGGCTCAACCCTCCACTTTTGTGAGGCACTACCGGTTGGACGTGAGACAATCCCGACATGCAACCTTTGGTCAGAGGGTCCTGGCAATGGTTCTACAATGATTCCCTCCATCCTGGTAAGTTAAGGTTAGGAATCACCCATCAGTATCGATGCTCACGCACCATGACAAAGAAGGGTAGGTTACCTCCCATAAACATAGTCCTTCAAGTGGTCCTGTGAGCATCCATACATACTGCCCTACCTCTCCTCTCTGTCATTGTAGAGCCACCCTTGCTTTGTGGAGATGCAAATGTAACTGAGGAAGATGGGCAGGACACTGGTGCTATGCATGCTGAGATCGAGTTCTTTCTAGAATAGAAAGCTTAGCTTGGAAAAACCAATTACCACGCATGTGCGTGAGCAAACCCATCAGTATGAATGCTCACAGGACCACTCAAAGAGCTATGTTTACGGTAGGTAATATACCTTTTTCTTGTTTCTGAACGATGCTAAATATCATAGGAATAACTTACGGTAAAATAACATTGGCCACAAATGAATATTCAGCAAAATGAAGCAGTAAAAATAATGCAGATCTGAATTATCTGCCTTCTAACCATAGGTAACCTTTCTCTAATCCTTTACATTTTCAGAATGACCCTGTGACATTCACTGCTATTTCATCATCTTTTGCCAGGAGGCACATATGTTAGTAACATGGGCTTCATCAGGGAAATTGGTGCATCATCATTTAGCACATTGAAGTGACATTTCAGCTTCTCTATAGGCACATTTGCACCCTTACTGAAAATAATTTCATAAAAAGATTAAGAATAAAAGTTCAAACATTTGAATAGATGAATGTGAAGTCTTCAAACTATTATTGTTATACTTCTTATTTCTAAGCATTGCTGGTGCTTGGAGGCAGACCAAAAAGTCAAGCCTAAAAATTAGAAAGCAAATTCTATATTTATTATTATTTTTTAATTTTTGGCTGAGATGATGTTGCAAGATCATTGTTTGTTTCTATTTATTTCCAGAAGCAAGTTAGCTGCAATTGGCAAATGTTTTAAACAAGTAACCAAATATTTTTGAATCATTCTGGTTGCTGAAATTAGTAGGGAAGGAAGATGACCTGATCTTGCTACCATGTTCTTTTAATTTCTTGCCTTCATGCTTAGTGCTTTCCATTTTCATATTTTCTATAATTTTGAGTTTGTTTGTTGATGGCACTCCAATTTCTATAAAGTGTGTTAATCTTAGTTGCTTATCCAGAAGTATAATTTCCAGCTTATTAATATCAACTGTTTTATCCATGATTACTTGTTTGCTCCTGTATAATATTCCGTTTTCATTTTCTAAAACAGGACGTGGCTGGAATTTATAACATTGAGAGTAAGATGCAAGTAATCTATGCAAGTTAACCAACTGCTGAATGATTATCTTTGCAGTTTAGTTATGCCTGTAAATATAATCCACTGATGCTCGTTTATGGCATCCACCTATGATATGATGAATTGTTTCTTTGGATTTATGACAAGCCATGTATAAATTACACCTTGTTTCATAATAATTTTTATTATATTTAGTACAAATAATTTGATCTTGGATTGCACATATACTGTAAATCCCTCAGTTCAGCCTGAGTAGTAGTAGTTTCTCATGCTATATGATCATACCTGTCAAGGCAGGTTTTTCAAAATCCAGGAACCGGGCACGCATGTGCAGTAAGTTTCCAGGTGCCAGGCATGAAAGGGGTTACTGTGCATGCACAGCTGTCAGAGGCAGCAGCACGCATGCACAGTAAACCCTGCGCACATGCACAGTAACCCCTTTCCTGGCTGGTCAAATTACGGGATGATGGCGGGAAGGAGGGGGAAGAAGTGCTAGATTATGGGATTTCCCGGCCAATCTGGGATACTTGACACCACAGGTATGTGTATAATGCCTGTCTCCAATACTACAGCATATCAGGCAATGAGACTCCTTGTTGTTACTTCAGCAATAAGGTTTTACAGTGCTAACTCAACACACAACCCTCTTCCTTTCTGGCAACGGCAGAGTTCAGTTCGGTTGGAAGGTATGATTCTTGCTTTTCAACATTATTATCCAAGGGGGAAACACAGTTCTGTCCAGGTAATGGTTTCTCACTAGCAAGTTGTCGTATCGTTGGCTAGTCTTCTATTATTTTCTGCAGTTAGCTAACGAAAGGAAACTGTGCTCCCATGGAAGTGGTTTTAAAGTTTGACTGTTTGACCTATACAGAGCTTCTTGAGGTTGGCAAGGCCATTGTTGCATGGCAAATAAAAGTGTTTCATGTTTTCTTTTTCATGTATAGTTATATGATAAATCATGTTTGGATGTATCTGAGGAAGGAGGTACACCACGTATAGCAACGAAATTGCATAACAATTAGGTTTTGAGAGAAAAAATGGTGTCCCGCATAAAAATTTTCCCTATGGAAAAAAATCATACAACAATTTTTCAATGGGAAAAACCACTTAGCGAAAAAAATCATTGTATAATGCATCCCATAGGGGAAATTGCTATATGATGCATGTATTATATAGCAATTGTTTCGTACAACAATGAGCCCCATGGAACGGATTAAAATCATTGTATGAGGTACCACTGTATCTCTATCTAAGTGGTTCTGACTATTCACTGATTTTGACAGGCCAGAAATCTGGCCCTGAACCCCCAAGAGAACCTCCACAGCATCTTTATATTGAGAAAATGCCTAGAAGCAAATTGAGCAACCAACACCACTCAGAATGGCAGCCTCTAGACTCGAGATCAATTCTTATTTAATGGAGGGGAGAATGCTGGGCTACCTGGGCTTCATTTCTGGCAGTTGATTGCGACATGTTATTTGCACCTAAGATAATTTGATATATTGCCTGAAGAAAAGCAAATAAACTGAACAGGCTACTGAAATTTGTTTTTATATAA
Organism: Bradypodion pumilum; assembly: GCA_035047305.1. Classification (NCBI taxonomy): domain Eukaryota; kingdom Metazoa; phylum Chordata; class Lepidosauria; order Squamata; family Chamaeleonidae; genus Bradypodion; species Bradypodion pumilum. The sequence continues at coordinate 380,476,679 of JAWDJD010000002.1, forward strand.
TCACAGCATCAAAAACCACAGACCAATAGTCTTTAAAAAATAACTCATTCTGACAATGAGAACTTTACCTTTAGATAACCTGGATCAGTTGTCTACCTAACACACCAGGTATGTTTGGATGTATGATGATGATTGTTGACAGTTGACTAGAAAAGGGAAATACTGAAAAAGAAAAGGTTCTCAACTGTGTGGGATAAAATCAGACATTTACCAATGTGTAGTCTGATTCACCAGCATGTAAATATTGGTGTGAGATCAAAACTTTTGGTGTCTAAAATTGAGTCTAGAAGAGAGAAAGATGCTAAAATGCTATCAAGTCACTTTTGTGAATTTAAATTCATTGTTTACTGCCATTACTAGATACCTGAACAAGGACACTTAATTTTGGGAGAGTATTAGGGGGGAGTTGGTCAAAGAAAAAGTGAGATCTTGCCTTTAATTTGCCAAACCTAATCGTCTATATTTGCCAATGAAAACAATGTTGTAAATGTCAAGATCGGGATGATGTTTATTTAGTCTGACATTGCCACTGCACAAAGCAGTAACATTTGATGAGGAGTCAAAGACTGATTACATCAGAGTTCACTTGTGGCTCATCCTCCAGTTGAGGAATTGCAGTCTTGTATCAAATACAATACAGTGATACCTCATACAACGTCCAAACTTGGTTCCACAAGTTTGGACTTTATACAGATTTCGACTTTGTATGAGGCATGTAAAATCCTAGCCGCGATGCCTCATACAATGTCCAAATCCTTGCCGCAATGCCTCATACAACGTCGTTTCCATAGAGATACATTGTACTGTAACAGCACAGACTTCAGGGCAAAGTCAAGGAAACAGACAGGAAACTGACAGAACTTTAAGAAATCATTGTCTAAAGGCTAAAAACATTACAAAAACATGTCAAACAATCCTGATTGTCCAAGAACCTGAAGAATGCTGCAAAAATCCCAGGAATGCTTCTAAAAATTCTGATGAAAAAATCCAAAAAATTCCAAAATCGTGCTCAAAACCACTCCTAAACACTTTTCGCCTCATGCAAAACCCACAAGAGCAATGCACGCATGTGTCCTGCCTTTTATACTGCCCAGGCACAATGCAACCTGGGGAAAACCCAATGCCTTATACAAAGTCACACGACTTTGTATGAGGCAACTTTTTTCAAGGAATTAGGCGATGTTGTAAGAATCCGATGTTGTATGAAGCGGACTTTGTAAGAGGTATTACTGTATATCCATCAATCCTGCAGCTTACAGTAGAGACTATCACACAAAGCATGAAATATTATCAGTTAAAAAAGGGAAATGCAGCACTTTCAATTGGTTACCAGATGCAGGCAAGTTTTACCCCCCTGGATACCTTCCCGCTCCAAAATTGAAACACACACATTATTAACAATAATGGTTTTATTGTGGGAGGAGTTGACATATCAAGGCCAACAGCTTGAATTAGCTGCAGCAGGATAGCATTGGCAGAGCATAAGGGGCAGATCCCTGCATCAGATGACCTTCCTGCCATCGGATGCCCATCTTCCCAGTTCTTTTCTGGGAAACCAAGAGAGATGGAACAAAATGTGTGTAGGTATCTTGTTGGGCACAAATCCACTAGAGTGGAGAGAGATCCCCTGCTCTCAACTGTGGAAAACTGAAGCCAGGCATACCCTTGTCAGTTTCCCATCCCTTGAACTGCTTGTAGAAGGAAGAGCTTGCCTAGGATTGGGCTGAATGCCCTTCCACACTGAAGTTCTGCTCCTTTGCATGAAATTGCCATCAAAGGTGACTGGGATACCTGTTGCTCCTGCCAGCTTTCTTACTGTACCTACAACCTCTCCAAAAGTTGTGACTTAAATAACGACACTTCATTATCATTGAATCTATTTGATATCTTCTTTCCCCCAAATTTATCAATTTTACTTTGATTGATGACAGATCTACTTCTTCAAAAGGACAGCCTCTTCGTTTGGTCATTTTAGCTTTAGTCTCAGAGACTGTGCAAAATCAAAACCCACTAATAATACATGGTTGCTAATTAGATGACATGTTTCAATAAGACGCCAAGATGAATTTCAAAGTTTCTTTAGTAATGGATTCCTTCACTAAGTTATAAACTGCCTATAGGAGACTATTAGTCTTTTCACTATTAAATGGTGTCCTCGGAAACTGATTGCTCCAATTCTTCTTTCTCTATGTAACAAAAAGGGCAACTATTTAACATGGCTGGATACACAACACAAGCAAATACTTTAAATTAACATATAGAAACTAGTGGACAACAGAGCTTCATTCAATATACAATAGAAAAGGAATTCCTAATTTAATCTATACCTATAAAATGGTGCGTTAACCAATGGAATGTGACAAAGGATGTTGCACCAGGCCCCACTAGCCCCGTCTGAGCCTCCGTGCACTCGCCCAAACGGGGTTCACAGGTAACTGTTGAGTTGAAATTTTTGGCCGGGGGACAGGAGCCCCCCTGACGCAAACAAAAAAGGGAACTTCAATTCCCAACGTTCCTTGCGCCGTGCCGCACCAGAGCCAATCAGGCGAAGCGGCGCAGCAAAAGGAATGTTCGGAAACATGCTGCGGCCAATAAAAAAAGCCGCAGGAAAAAACCGTTGCAGTAACCAAACACGCGCAGGCAAAACTACAAGCCCCAGTGTCCTGCGTGCCATTAGCGCGCAGAATGCTGAGGCAGCCGGTGCGTGGAAAATAAAAGTAAATACTCCCCCCACCGCCGCTGCCCTTCCTTCCCATGGGCCAGCCAGCATGGCCCATGGAAAATAAGAGCCCCCCGCTGCTGCTGCTGCCCTTCCTTCCCACAGGCCAGCCAGCATGGCCCATGGAAAAGAAAGCCCCCCCCCACTGCCACTGCCCTTCCTTCCCATGGGCCAGCCAGCATGGCCTGTGGAAAAGAACGCCCCCCCCTGCCACTGCCCTTCCTTCCCACGGGCCAGCCAGCATGGCCCGCAGAAAAGAAAGCCCCCTGCCACTGCCCTTCCTTCCCCACGGGCCAGCCAGCATGGCCCGTGGAAAAGAAAGGCCCCCCACCCATCTTTTCCTTTCCATGCGACAGGCTAAAAGCCTGGCCCATGAAAAAAAGACCCCCCCGCCCTTTCCTTTCCACAGGCCAGGCTTAGAGCCTGGCCCGTGAAAAAAAGAACCCCCCCTCGCCCCTGTCTTTCCTTTCCATGGGCCAGGTATTGAGCCTGGCCCACGGAAAGGAAAGACCCCCCCCTAAAAAAGTAAACACAAAAACACAAACCAAAAACAGTGAAAAACACTCAAAATCCAAAATCCAAAAAGGAAACACAAAAACAGCCAAAAACAAACAATAAAAACACACAGACCCCCCCAAAAAAAACCAAAACAACCCCCCCCAAAAAAAATCCCAGAGACCTTACCATAAGACATCTTCTCTCCATGAGGACCGGAACTCAAATGAGAAAATAAAGAAAATACTTACCGGAAGCGACACCCAGAGGACAGAAGAGAAAAATTGTAGAGAGGAAGAAAAGCTCACCACCCCCACCCAGAGGCCACAAGAGAAAAAACATTCAAAAATATTGAAACTAATAAGATTAATTCCCAAATTAATGAAATAAATTATAAAAACATTCAAAAATAATCACACTAATCTCAAAAAATACAAAAAAAGAAATCACTTTTCACTAAAAAAAAATTCGTAAAAATAAAGATTTAAAAAACCAAAATTAAATTTTAAATTAAATAAATTAATTTACATTAAATAAATTAAATTAAAATAAAATTTGCATAAAAATAAAACAAAAACCTTCAAAAACCAGTTTAAAGAGCCCGGCACTGAGGAAGCTGGCATGCAAAAAATAAAAATAAAACACACACTGGGAGCGCAAGTCCGCCACAGGCAGACGCAGCGCCTCGAAGCCACAAAATCACAAAACCTTACAACACCACTTAAAACAGCCCAGCACCATTGGGCCTCTGGGAGGTTAAAAGAAAAAAACCGAAACCCTTTACTATCCAACACAATTTTAAAAAGCCCGGCACCGCCGGGCAAAATATGCTAGTATACAATATAATCTAACAGGTTGGGTTGAAACAAGATGCTTAAATTAATACACAACTGGGATCAATATGAGCAGGCTGAGATAACTGGCCTAAACAGCAGAGATCAGTGCAGGAAGGCTGGGCAAATAGCTTAAAATTATTTTTTTAAAGCAATAGCGGGTTATTTATGAAGAATGGGGCCCCTTATTTTAGTTCATAAATTGCAGAAGTTACTTGTTCCATAGCTAGGTCAAGTCAGAGCTTTTCAAAGAGGCATTTGGCAACATCCTGCCTACATATTAGTTACATCCCTCTGCTAATAACTATTGTTTTAGTTGCTGCCACATCATGCCAAATAAAGTATTGACAAAAATTCAATGGCAATGGTCTCAAACCAGTACTCTCAAGACACTACCAGCACAAACTCACCCACTGCCTGTTATAGGAAGAAAAGTGTTGCCATACTTTCTGCCATTGTGACCCCCTCCTCCTGTGGCCATGTGACTCCACTTAGGGGGAAAGGGAGAGGAAAGGGAGCAGGGCAGGGCTGGTCCTGGGCTTCGTTGCCTAACAACAACTGTAGGGTTGTTATCACTATAGAGGACAGCAGTGGCTCAAGTGGTTAAGATGCTGACTGGGAGGTGAAAGGTCAACAGTTCAAAACCTAAAAATTGCATGACAGAATGAGCACCCATCTCTGTCCCAGCTCCTGCCACCCTAGCCGTTCGAAAGCAAGAAATTGCAAGTAGATAAATAGGGAACACTTCGGTGGGAAGGTAAACAGTGTTCAGTGCATTTCGGTGTCTAGGCATGCCTGCCACATGCCCACAGAAATGTCTGCAGATGCAGACAGTGCTGGCTCTTTGGCTATAAACAGAGATGAGCACTGAACCCTAGAGTCGGATATGACTGGCTTTTGAGCAAGGGTGACCTTTACCTTTACCTAACAACCACTGTAATGTAGCTGCTTCTGAAGATGGTTCTGTGAACAAGGCCTGGCTCGAAAGGTCATTGCAGCTGGGGCATTTAGGGAGAGACTGCATAAAATGTCTCTCTCCTGTGCCGTAGCCATCCCCAGTGCCATCCCTACCTCTTGAACAGTCTGCCTCACTTTGGCTAATGGGTGGCGTGGGCCAACCCTCCTCCTAGGTGGTGGAACTGGAAAAGTTCAGTCCTTTGGCCTCCATCTTCTCCATCAGCAGATTATATACCAGCAAAAACCACTCTCTTCTTTATAAGTTTACTGCAGCTAATGCCTCTTTGGGAGGGGTGGGCACAGTGGATGGATGACAGCTTAGTGTAAAAATAAAACTGTTGAAAGAAAAAGAATGCCAGGATTTAAAATTAAAGTCATAATATACATTGCCAAGGAATGGTTATTAGTTCAAACTGCCTTTTAAGGAACTTATATATGCTGGCTAGTCTACAAAAATTTGGACAATATAGCAAAATCCTGATGTTGCACTATTGCTTGCAAATTTGCTGGCTGAGAGAGGTTAATTAGAAAAAAGTACTTCAAATAAATTATGCTGAATGAGAAACATTCCTTTCAATGTGTCAGTAGTTTAAATTTTGCATGCATCTCTTGAGGAGTAGGATTAAATAATATCTTAAATCCATATGGATACATCTGGGAGGTTAAAAGCAAAAGCGACTTCATACACAAACAAACTTCATTCTCGGCTGAACCTATTAGCATATCTAATGGTCTGCGGCATTATTTAGCTGTGGCCTTTTCCTGCTTTGCTGCTGGAATAACTTTTAACCGTTAACTGTTTTAAATTAAACTGAAAAATCGGGATTGGAACAGTCCATTATCCAACTCACGTGTTAGATTTCTCCTCAGTAACAGTCTGCTAATCTCATAAAAATTGGCACACTAGAAGCTCCTCTTTAACAGGTCCTATCCAGCCACCATATATTGTGATTGGCAACAGATCCTAACCAGAGATCTTTCACATCACCTGACCCTTTGGAGAAAACCCAATGGATATGCCATGTGTTACAGAATCTTCCATGCAAACCTTGTGTTCTGCTATTATAATATAGGGCTGCCTCTCATGTGGGTCTCTGGCATGCAGTACATTTCAAACCGTTCTACAATTCAAGATTAAGTGTCAGGTGAGAATCGGACAAAGCCACTGATAATATTGGGGGGGGGGTATTTTTGACATTACCTTTAATTATTTTTTTAACTGCAAAAGGAAGAATGTAGATAAGAGTAAGAAAGGGAGAAAAGGGTGAGAAAGAGAGAAAGTGCATACACAATAGCCACAGGCTAAGCATGTATCTTAATGTAAGCTGATTAAATTTAAAAAAATAAAAATAAAATCCTGATCAAAGTTAGCATCTTCATGTACTGTACATTCATTAGTAAAGAAAGTGGTAAAGCCTTCCAGCCACTGTTGGATGGACGGCATGATTGTACCTTTTCAGTCTTGGTGTTTAAGACTTTCTGGCATAATAAGGGCACACCGGATATTGCTGTGCTGATGAGCAGTTAAATTTCAAAACATAAAGGCATAATTTAAAAGAACATTTGAATGTGCTTGATCCTAGGTTGCAATATATTGGAGGGGGCAGTCCTCAAAATGTAAATCTGCATAAATATTAATGAATATCAAACCATTCAAATTACAGAAGTAAATTAAAAAAGCGAAGCAAGGCAGGAATTCATTCGCACATGCAATTGCGCAGAAAGAGTGCCCTTTGCCATGGCCCTACCTCTTCAGGTGGAGTCAGACCACAGGGGGTGGGAGCTTGGGTGGTGGTATCTAGTGTGGCTTCCCATCCCCCGGGCTCATGTGTGACCCTGCCACCCACCCTTTAAGTTCAGGACAAGATTAACTGGTCACTTCGGGGCCAGACCAGAAATTTTGGTCCATGCTACAGGTGGTCGCTGGTGTGGGCTTTTTGCCTTTCCCATTCTGTTGGCAATTCATGCCAATTGCTTTAGGTAATTGGCATGGGAGGATTGTGCTTTATGTCACCTTTGGCAGGTAGGCAGTCTAATGGAACTATCAGGGAACCCGAGGTAATGGATGGTAGGACTCCCAGCTGATTTGGACCTCATGCGGGGCTGGGAGATCATGGTTTTGAATTAGACAGGTGGGAGCTCCTTTTGCTCCAGGCTTACGGGGGAGTAGCCAGATGGTGCCTTCTCTGGAGCCTTGGACCCTACCCGGCCTCATCGGGCAGGGTACTGAAATTTAGTCAAATTATGCTAATTATCACCCCAGGCTACAATATGTCAGGCCCCTCTCCCCTTTATAAGATCCCAGGGGAATACTGTTCTTGGTTCATTTTTTCACTGTTGCATTAAAAAAAAGATGGCTCTAGTTTACTCTGCCCTGTTGTCTGGCTCTTCATTTGGGGTGGTGGAGCAAAGCAAAATTTCAGAACTGTAACTACACAGCCATGACTCAGTGTTACACCTGGGGAAGCCACAATCACACCAAGGTGGATGTGCTGTCCACAAACTCATCAAAATGGGAACAATGTAGCCAATTTGCACAATCACCTTGTAAGCCCTTATAATAATAATAATTTCATGTCAGAAATTTATCTGGGTTGAAAGGATTTTTGCTGGAGATACTCCACTCTGAGAATGTCCGAATGAGGCTCTTTTCATGTCCCCAAGATCTTTTCTCACCGAGGTGGTCCCTATTTATCTACGTACAGTTTCTTGCTTTCAATCTGCTAGGTTGGCAGGAGCTGGGACAGTGATGAGCACTCATTCCGTCATACAATATTCGGGTCTTGAACTGCCGACTTTCCAGCTAACAAGGTGTGCTTCTTAACCACTGAGCCACTGCAGTCCCTGTAGCCCTTATTGCTATTGCTTAGGAAAAACACATATTTACAGTGGCATAACCTCATATCATGCCTTGACAAACTAGATTCCAGCCTCTTGGTTAAAGAATCTATACAACCTTTCCACTAAATCAATGGAAAGGTTGCCTTAATAAAGAAGACAGGGCACTTCAGCACCAGCAGACTTAATGTAAATGACCATTGCAGGCGCACCCCCCAATAAAGGACTCAGACACTGATGAAAGTGGATAACGGCATTGGGCCACATTTATTGATTCATGCCCTAGTCCGAATTATAAATTTCTATTGGTATTCAACCAATTATAATTCTTAAGGCAAGCAGGCCGAAGTAACACTGGTAAGGTACCACTCAAAATTGCAAACGGCAATTGGTTACAATGTATCCATTTGTATCAATTTGTTTGTTGACAACAAACAAATTGTTGACCGTAGTCAATACCTAACTATTGACCCCACCCTCTGACGCGTATCCGTAAAATAACGGGGTGATGCATGCTGCATAGCTCTTGCCATCACCCCATCGCCTGGTTCGTCGTTGACCAGACAACGTTTAATCAACTTGTGCCTGTCTAGTGTTGTCCAGTCAATTGCGAACCTGCCGGATACCTGTGGGTCATAAATGTTTACCTTACCAGTGCTACCCGCCACACGGAGAGGCTCAATAAAGGCTCGACGCCCCCCCCCCCCAGACCGTCAGCTCGGTCAACAGGCCTGCTCGCCAATCTCCTAACAGGAGGTCCATACCTCCCCGCGACAGATGGACCCCATCCCCTGAATAAAGCTCATAATTTTGTAGGCTGATTGCGGGGTGCCTAATGACGCGCCCCCAACCCTTGTCGAGAAGGAACCGGGCAATAGCCCTGTTCAACGAGCGACGAGCTCGATCAAGGGCCTGGAGGTCGAACCCTCCCCTGTAAGCATGCCGCGGTACCATGTCTGACCAAATGAGGGTTGTGGCAGGCCACACATAATGTAAGTAAGCCAGGTCACCGCAAATCGCATGCTTCAGCAAAAGTCCAGTGACCTGTCCCAAATCATTGCCCCCAAGGTGTATGATCAGAATATCTGGCGGGTCAGCATTCCTGCTGGATAAAAGGAATGGCAACAGTTCCCGCCATAACATGCCGCGCTTACCATACCACCTGAGACTTGCGGATGCACCCAGTCCCAGTCGGGGTCCCCACTCTGTCGCCGCAGCGTACGACGCTGCCCTATGCACGTAGCTGTGGCCCACCAGCCATACTGCCACCGGTGTAATACGACACCCAGGGTTTGTCAAGGAAAAAGAGGGGGGAGAACAATACAGTGACCAAACTGGTACTCACGGTTGAAGAGGGCAAACATAAAACTGAAAACATCGTGACCCCCACCTTCCCATGTGGCGTATTTCCGCCCCAGAGTACCCAAAAGCAGCTGCAGTAGAAGCCGCCCCTATCCTAAATGAATGGGTGCCGTAACGAGCCCCAGGGAGGCCAACACAGGCCAGTGCCTTACCGGTCACCTTCCAAAATTGAAATTTAGTGAGGGGAGACCCATCTTGGTGACAGAAAAACGGGCCATGGTGCGTGCTACGCAGTGCAAGGAACTCCTGTAGGGCACCAACCGGACAGATGTCTGCCAATGAACATCGTAGCAGTCGTACTCGACTGCCTACGCCGTGCTGATCAACTTTAGAGGAGCGTATCCTCAACTGAGCCCAATCATTGCAAACATAGACATCGTTGAGTTCCAGTGCCCTACGACTAGCATCCGCCTTAGACAGCATCACCAGCTCGCTGATGTGGAGCGCTCCAAAAAAGGCCACCGTAGTAGCCGCATGAAACAGGGCGGCCTCATACCTGTCAAAACAGAGGTCATGCCAGCCCCACGCTAGGTGGGTAAGAACCCCTGGGGAAATTGGGTGGCGGTCATCCGGGCTACGCCCACGCTCCCGCACCCACCCCTCCAAAACATGCCATATGCGGAAATCAGTAGTACTGTCAGCGTAACCCCCTACTTTGGCCATGAATGCCAACGGTGACAGCCTGGATGCTATGGTGCGGGGAGCTAGGCCCTGGGCATGTAAGTAAACCATGAATTGTAGAATGTGGTGACTGGGATAGGCCAAGCCTCAGGTAGACGACACTGGGCACAAAAGGCCTGAAAAGTGATAAACGCGTGGTGATACGCCTTACGCGTGCGGGGCGCCAGCGACATGCCGATCACCCGGTTCACCTCTCCTTGCCAAGTGTCCATATCCCGTCCGGGAGCGGCGAGGGAAATTCCTCTGCGTCCGGGGCCAAGGCACGGAACCGGGAGATCTGCAGGCGGGACAAAGCGTCAGCAATATCATTATTAACACCAGGCACATGCCTAGCCCTGAACAGCACATTGAGGCGCAGGCTACGCAACACAAACTGGCGCACCAACTCCATGACCCTGGGGGATTTAGACGTCTGTGAGTTGACAATATGGACAACTGCCGCATTATCACACCAGAAGTGTACTACCGAAGTGGCCCACTCCTCACCCCATAGCATCAAGGCTCCCAGAATGGGAAAAAATTCCAGATACGTGAGGTCGCGCAAGCGACCCGTGCCCGACCAGGCTGGCGGCCATCTGCCGTAGGCCCACTTCCCATTGAAGTACATCCCATAACCCAGGGACCCCGATGCATCGGACTGGACCTGGAAACGAGGGGAAGCCAGAAGGTCGGACCTCCAGAAGGACACCCCGTTGAACTCCCTCAGGAACTGGAGCCAGATGAGCATATCCTCCCTAAGGCCCCTGCTAAGACGCACCCTGTGGTGGGGCTTGGTTAAGCCTATCATGGCGTCGCACAAGTGTCGAGCAAAGGCTCTGCCAGGTGCGATCACCCTGCAAGCAAAATTGAGGTGACCATGCAGCACCTGTAGCTCACGAAGGGATGCCTTGCGTTTAGCCAGCAAGCTGGATATGAGTGCAATGATCCGTGTCACCTTATAAGCTGGTAACCTGGATGCTTGCACTACCGTGTCAATCTCCACCCCCAGGAATGTGAGCTCGGTAGATGGGCCCTCGGTCTTTTCGGGCGCCAAAGGGACACCAAGTTCCGTCATTAGCATCTGAAATGTATTGAGGAGACGCGCACACGTGTCCCAGCCCCGTTCACCCCCGAATAAGAAATCATCCAGGTAATGGGCTACAGACCGAGATCCCGACCTGCGGACGAACGCCCACTGCAGGAAGGTGCTGAAACGCTCGAAAGCCGAGCAGGAGATGGAACAACCAAAAGGCATGGCCTTATCGAAGTAATATTCACCCCGGAACTTGAAACCCAGCAACTCAAAGTCGCCCGGGTGCACCGGCAGAAGACAGAAGGCCAACTTGATGTCGCACTTAGCCAACAGTGCACCCGGGCCACATGAGCGCACCATGCGCAGAGCCTGGTCAAAAGATGTATACCGGACCGAACAAAGGTCATCCGGGATAGCATCATTGACCGATCGGCTGGCTGGGTAGGACAAGTGATGTATTAAGCGGAACTCGCCCGGTGACTTCTTGGGCACTAGCCCCAAGGGGGAAACTTTTAAATTAGGAAACGGGGGGGCCGGGAAAGGGCCGGCAACCCTGCCAGCATTCACCTCCTTACTAATGCTCAAGGCAGCCACCTCCTCCCTTCCCCTAAGTGACAAAAGGTTGGGTGCATCTTGGGGAGCCCTGATCCCCGTGAAAGGAATGCGAAACCCCTGCTGGAAACCCTCAAGCAGGTAAGCTGCGTCTACCCTCCTCGGGTACATCGTGAGCCAACGCTCTAACATGTCCACATCAATTGGTGAGGGGGCCTTTTGCCTGACCAGCTCCCTCTGCGGCAGTCTTGCCCGCCCCCTGTCCACCTCTACCCCTGCCCCGCGCTCCTCCCGGCCTAGGACAGGCGGGGGCAGCGTGGGGGCCAGCACAAGAGGGACACTCATGCCTATATCGGCAATTTCTCCTGCTGCAGGTACCATTGGCCGAGAAGGTCCAACACAGCAGGCGGGCTGGAACCCCCTGCCCCGCCACCTGGCGGGGTGTCTGCGCCGGAGCAGCTCGCTGGACCGCATGTCCACAATGGTACCTCTCCCCAGGCGCCGGGCGCGTGGGGGTCGTATACAGAAGCCACAGCTTCTGGCAGGGCTCATCCCACTTCATCTCTGGGTGTAGGGGCACTCTCATGCGAAATTCTTCGTCGTAAGCCAACCACGACGGGCCCGGGAAGTCAACCTTCGCCCGGTATATGTTGTCCAAGTACTGGACCATCGGAATGGCCAGATCCGGCCGGGCCCTGAGGTACACAGCCATGTATATGAGGTACCCTGGCAGCCAGTTGGCCCACGTGCGAGGCGGCTTACGACGACGTGCCTGTTCCTTATCCTTCTCATCCTGCCCCTCCCTCTCCTCCTTGGTGGGTTCTCTATTCAGAAGGGAGAAAATGTCCACATACTCCCCCCGCCAGATTTTCTCTTTGGTGGCCTGGGCAAGATGATCCCCAAGGGGCAGAGAATACCCCGCCGTAGGCAATGCCAACAGCGGCACAGAGGCCGCATTGGGCACAGTGAAAGGAGCCTGGACCAAGCCCGCCACTCCAAGTAGGTTCCCAATGGGACAGAGGGCACCGCCCCCAGAGGGGCCCTGGATCGATGGTGCCGCACCCGTATGGCCCGGCGGCGGCTGAACCACCGCGCCAGCCATACGGGGCCATGGCCACTGTACGCCCCCCCCCAATGTAGGTAGTGGTGTGGGTGCTCTAGTTTGAACCACATACTCACCCGCTGCACCCCCATGGGCCGCCCCTACCAGGGGTTCCGGCCCACTGTGGGCATCGGAGCTCGCGACCACAACCGAGCTCGTGGGCGAGGCCTGGTCAGTACCTGACTGCGGCGACTGTTGCACGGGGAGCCGCGAGGCCGCAGCTCACGCCGACCCACGGGCCTCGAGCGGCTCTACCCGTCCAGCCACCTGCCGATGACCGGCAGCCGATGGGTCGACCTGTAGTCCCAAATGTGCCCCGGGTGGGTTAACCACCCCCAAAGAAGCCTCAAGGGCCGCTACGCGGGCCAGAAGGAAGTCAACATTAACATAACCCCCAACACTGATGGGGGGCATAGGGCCGGCTGGCCCACTGAGCAGAGGCGCCGGGTCAGGTCTCTGGAACCCGGGTTCCGAATATGGCCATGAACCCAGTACCGGCCCCTGAGGGGCCGGAGGTACGCCCTGCCAGGGAAGGGAACCCAACCACCCCCCGTGGTTAAGGCCCACCGCAGGTAGCTGCGGTGCAAGGGCAGAAGGCCCCGAGGTATAAACCGGGCCAGAGCTGGGAGCCACCGATTGAGAGCCGGATGCCGCGGCCCCCGCCGGGCCGGAGGCCGCGGCCCCCGCCGGGCCGGCCTGAGGGCGCCCAGTCCCGGGCCATGGGGCAACCGACCCTATCCCACCGGTCCCGGTGGGCGTCGGCAAATGGGGCTGTTGGGAGGGCGCAGTCGCGGGCCTCCGACCCGGCTGGCGCCTCCTCGAAGTGCGAACCGCGTTCGCCAACGCCTTCTTTTTGGAAGGCATTCTTGAAAGTGCGGGGAAGCCGAAGAAAAGGAACGAAAAGGACCGCTGCCCGAAGTAGCTTCCCTGCTAAGGTAAGAGTGACGGAGCAATGGGGAAAAACTTCTCCTCTCTGTCGCTTCACAAAATGGCAGCTCGGCTGCCTCGTGGCCGCCCCTTTTATAAGGCTGCTGGCCACGCCCCCTAACTACCCGGATGCTCTTCGTCCGGTGGGGGGGCGCAAAGAGCGCGGCGGCCATTTTGGCGCCGCGCTTGCATTCTATACATTCCACTTCTAAGCAAAGGACGGTCTCTCACAGCATGATTGCACTGATACGAGCTTCACTCTTCTTGTGGTAATACATTTTTAGTGAAAGGAAGGGATCCAGCACAGTTTTCCATTGCACAGCCAGTTACACAATGCACACTGGCAATGTTTGGTAAATCTCTTCTACTACCTCTTGCACACTTATTGCATCCCATTGTAATTGCTCTTCTCAAGTTTTTTAGTCTGCTAGAATTGTATCAAATCTAGGCCAGTGTTTCAGGTTTTGCTCTCCATCATTCAGCTGATGTGGAAATATTCAATTTAAATTTTCGCCTCTGCCTCACTTCTGTGTTTATGACAGCTGCAGGAGTGTTTGTGCATGCACATTTTGTGGCTGACGTAAACACGCCTGTCATGATAATTATCCTCTTTCAGGGGAGTTTTATCATGCCTTCCTGTCATGCCTCACCATTTGCCTTCTTATCAGCAGCATCTGCCTCCTCCTGCATGGGGCAACCCCCCTTATGAGTTCACCTTGGCTCCGCTTGGCCCAGGCTGGCGAGTGTACAAGGTATCAGAATTAGGTAGCTTATATGTGGCCTCTTTGTGTGTTCCAGTCAACCCCCAGTCCCAATTCAAAAGACACAAAGGGTCTCAGATTAATAAGGTTTATTAAGTAAATTAAGAAGATGAGTAAAGCGTAAAGGAGCAAACTTGCAAGCGCAGTCATTCAAAGTTAATATAAAAGAAAATAAAGAAAGCTTAACTGGTTACCTAGGCCCTATGGCCCTGTCTGACTCACAACTACATCATGTAAGGCTCCCCCATGGGTGTCCACGGTGAAAGAACAGTTCCTTGAACAGTGGTTTTATTATCCTGAGATCAGTCTTCCCACATGGGGGCTTCTAGCCAATTGAAATTAATTTACATTCTTCTGACTCTCATTGGAATTTCATATACAGGGACTCCTACACATGATATTCTCCATCTTGAAGCACTAGGTAATTAAGTGACTTCAAGGATAAGGGAAAAGCACGATGAGAATGGAGTTTTTCCCTTACAGTGCCCACTTCCACTTCCGGGTACGACAGAGGCGGTAACTGGCCAGATGGAATAGCGTCTCAGGCCAGGTCTGACCCATGAGCCATAGGTTGGGAAACCCTGGTTTATACAAAAAAGAAGCCTCTCATAAGGCTAATCTGCTGATTTCCAAAACAGCTCTGTGAAGCTAATTAGTTTTTTAAAAGCAGAGGAAGGTCCCTTCCATTCCTCTCTCCATTGGACTCAGGTGGCTGGGAGGTGGCTGGTACTTCACCTGGCTCTTTCTTTCTGTAAAAAAGAGTGTGTGTGTGTGTGTTCTTTGGCTTCCTTGAGCAACCAGAGGTTACAGAAATCATGACTAAATACATTCTCAGAGCCAATCTAGAAAAGAGATTGCTTAACATGGTGGCTCTTTCCAGAGTTTTATAAATGTTTGTTGCACCAAAAAGTATTTTTAAACTCAGCCTGCAACACAATAATTTATCGCATTAAACTGTCCTTAAAAACATCTCACTTTGCCTACCAATCAAGCTAATAGCCATGTCACATGAGCACTGCAGCTGGAACAAATTTGAGAGCTTAGGCCACAGCTGCCTATTAAAAACAAAACACCAGAAATATGTGTACCAGGAAAGAGGGTGCTTCACTGCCTAAAGCATATTCACAGGCAATGGCAAAACTCCTGCGTCATTTACTATCCACACTGTGGTCCATCAGCATCAACCTGGAAGCCTGGGTGAAAGTGGCAGAAGAATGATCTATCCTCAAATGTTTCTCCTCTGTCTTTGTGGCCAGAAAAATATAACTGTGTATTGTATTTTAACCCTTAGTTTTAGGTGGGAGCATGTCACCTGCTAGCAAATTTTTTACACATACACACCTCTTTGAGATTGTTCCTTCTTTTCTAGCATTTCTTTTTCAATTGTGTTTTCTCCATCCTCCATGTTTTGCCCTCCAAAGAAGACAGATACTGTATGTGAAATGTAGCTCCATACAGTGACTGAAATCCTGTTGTGTCATTATACAAACAGTGTAACTGTTAGAAGCAAATTGCCATAAAGTAAGAAATCTCCATAAACCTTGTCTGCTGTGCACTGACACACACACCACAGTGTGCAACAGATGTCTGTGGAAATCTGTTAACATATGGCACTTCACTTCCAAAAGTTCTGTCATTTGTATAAATGCACAAGAAGATTTCAGCCTAAACATTATATCTAATCTACACCTATATAACTTCGGCTTAGAAACAGAGATGAGCACTGCACCCTAGAGTCGGATACGACTGGCTTTCGAACAAGGGAAACCTTTATCTTTACCTTTACTTTACACCTATATGAGCAAACAGTATATGCATAAAAGAACAAGGCCAGGAACTGTAAGCAAAAGATTATTGCTTTCTTTAACCAAGAAGCATGCAGACTGATCATTTATTTCTCCAAGGGACCAAATGAGCAGATCTTTCCACACTTTTCTCTGAACAGAAAGAGAATAGCAAAATTCCAAAACCCTCCAACATTTGTGATCTCTTTTGTGGTAGATTAGCAAACAATTGTATTCAAATTATTATCAACTCTAATGGCTATAAATTTTTAAAAAATCTGTCCTATGACCAGTCTTACATGCAAATACATAGAAACTGATCCAGTATAAAATCAGCTTATTTAGAATGTCAGTCTCTCTGAGCTAATGATTTCATGTCTCCTCAGTCATGCTCTATTTTTTTCTTTTTCTTTTAAAATTTGAGTCATCTAGAGAATTCAGAATGGCATCTATACAGAAGCTTCCCTTTAACAGACACAATGCCATATTGGTTGTGTTCTTAATGTGATCAAATGTTCTACACCAGGGGTTCCCGAACTATGGCCTGTGGGCCCGGCCCAGCCTGCAGCACCATTTCATGTGGCCCAGGTTGCCGCCACTGCCACCACCAGAAGTGGGTGCATTTATGACAGCTGTAAATGCACCCACGGCTGTTGTAAATGCATTTATGACAGCTACAGATGCATTTTATGACAGCGTTTATGGTGTGGGGGAACCACCAGTCTGGCCCACTCAGCTGTCTGAGGAGGCATAGTCTGTCCCATGGGGTAAAAAGGTTGGGAACCCCTGCCCTACATCAATACACAATGCAGTAACCACCCTACTTCTAAAGATCATGCATGTTTTCTTATGTGTGTTTGCATGCAGCCACAGGCCATCATAATTCATTCTGCCATTTTAGGTTACATCATATATTTTTAAAGTCGAATATGTTCACTTTCACCTGTGCTCCACTGTGAGAATGCAAGTTTCAAAATAAATATTTTACCTTTATTATCAGTCATACAACTGACTGCCATGCTTGTTTGTTGTTGTTGTTCAGTCGCACAGTCGATTCCGACCCTTTGCGACCCTATGGACCATCGTTCTCCAGGCGCCTCTGTCCTCCACCATCCCCCTCAGTCCTCCCAGTTCTGTGCCCATTGTGTCTACAATACCATCTATCCATCTCATCCTTGGCCTCCCCCTTCTTCTTTTGCCCTCCACCTTTCCCAACATCACGGCCTTCTCAAGTGAATCCTCCCTTCTCATTTGATGCCCAAAGTACTTTAGCCTCATCTTTACTATTTGACCTTCCAATGAGCAGTCAGTGTTGATTTCTTCTAAGATTGACCTATTTGTTCTCCTCGCTGTCCAAGGTACCCTCAAAACTCTCCTCCAACACCACATTTCAAAGGCATCTATTCTTCTGCGTTCAGCTTTCCTAATTGTCCAGCTCTCACATCCGTACATTACCACTGGGAATACCATTGCTTTGACTATTCTAATTTTTGTTTTCAAGGTGATGTCTCTGCTTTTCACTATGTTCCCCAGGTTTCTCATGGCTTGTCTCCCTAGAATCAGCCGCCTCTTTATTTCATGGCTGCAATCTCCATCTGCAGTGATCTTAGATCCTAAGAAAGTAAAATCTGTCACTGCTTCTACTTCTTCCCCGTCTATTTTCCAG
Organism: Bradypodion pumilum; assembly: GCA_035047305.1. Lineage (NCBI taxonomy): Eukaryota > Metazoa > Chordata > Lepidosauria > Squamata > Chamaeleonidae > Bradypodion > Bradypodion pumilum. The sequence continues at coordinate 380,494,368 of JAWDJD010000002.1, forward strand.
GAACTGATCGGGCCTGTTGCCATTATCTTGGTTTTCTTGATATTGAGTCTCAAGCCAGCTTTTGCACTCTCTTCCTTCAAACCGATCAAGAGATTCTTTAGGTCTTCCTCACTTTCTGCCATTAGGGTGGTGTCGTCTGCATATCTCAGATTGTTGATGTTTCTCCCAGCAATTTTGATCCCATATTGTGATTCCTCCATCCCTGCATTGCGCATTATGTGCTCTGTGTATAAGTTGAATAAGCAGGGTGACAGAATGCAGCCTTGTCTTACTCCTTTTCCTATTCCAAACCACTCGGTCATTCCGTGTTCTGTCCTAACTGTTGCTTCTTGGTTCATGTACAGATTTCTCAGGAGGCATATGAGGTGTTCTGGTATTCCCATCTCTTTAATCACTTGCCACATCTTGTTGTGATCCACACAATCAAATGCTTTAGTGTAGTCAATAAAGCAAAAATAAACTTGTTTCTGGTATTCCTTTGTTTTCTCCATGATCCAACGTATGTTGGCAATGTGGTCTCTAGTCCCCCTGCCTCTTCTGAAACCAGCCTGCACCTCTGGTAATTCTCTTTCCACATGCTGCTGAAGTCTATCCTGTATTATCTTGAGCATCACCTTGCTGGCGTGTGGGATGAGCGCAATTGTTCGATAGTTTGAACATTCTTTGGCGTTGCCCTTTTTTGGGATTGGAACATATACTGATCTTTTCCAGTCCTGTGGCCACTGTTTTGTTTTCCAAATCTGCTGGCATATTGAATGCAGTAATTTGATGCCATCATCTTTTAGAGCTTTGAAAAATTCAACTGGGATACCATCATCTCCACTAGCTTTGTTGTTTGCAGTGCTCTTTAGCTTGTTTAATATAGTGTTTTATTGACTGCTTGAATTGCCAGTATGATGTATCAAATGGTATGAGGAAACCTTCCTCTGTCTAGCTATCCCAATGTCTTTTTCACCTCTCATTGATCAGTTGTGGTAGTTTTATTATGAAAAAAATGCCACCACCTCCTCTTTTCCTTATCAAGAGCAAAAATATTCTAATAAACAATATTAATTCCAGTATACTGTAGGGCTAAAAATATTCCTACACATCTATAGGCGAAGATGTAGATAAATTGGCTTAAATCCAAAAATTTCCTTTTCAGTGACAAAGTTCAGTTTCAAATGCTAGACTGGATTTTATAAGTTTTATTTTAAAAGAAAGCAAAAAAAAGCAAATGAAAAAAATTAGCAAGATATGGTCAGTTGCTTCAAAGAGAAATAAAAGACAAGTAAAAAGAGTAAAATTTCAACAATCACACACAGATGGAGTCAAAGCCAGCATGCATTGAAAATAAGAAACTATCTTTCTTCATCTCTCCTTACTTCATAGCAAGCCCTCTTCTATGTCTTGGAATGGAGAAAGATATTCCTGCCTTATTAGGTCTACAGGACAGATGCCCCACACCATCCTGCCTCCCTGAAGATGAATGAATACAGCTCATTTTCCTTTTCAGAGAATCCATTTTTATCTGTAAACGGGCTTTTCATCTGAATGGCCCTTAATCAACCTTTGGTATAGCTCTTCCAGGAAAGCATTGCCTGAAGAAATCAACAAACTCTAACCCAGGGATCCTCAAACTACAGCCTGTTGGTGTCATGATAATCACAAGGGATGAATTCATATTTTATTTTACTTTACATTTATGAAGTATTAAGGTTCATATACTACTAGCAGGATTGCCCGGCATTGCCTGGGGCAAATTTACTTTTTTATGTGGTGGGCCAGGCCATGAGGTTGTGGAGGAGTGGGCCAGGCCCACCACATAAACACTGACACAGCTGAAGGGGCAAGTTAAGTCCTGGGAATGTTTTTATGGGGGAGGGTGGCCAGGTGTCAGAGTGCATATGCGTCTCACAGGGGGACACCTAGGGTTTATATATTAAGATATACTTAGTAAGATTTGAGGATAGCTAACTCATAAGTGAAGCATACTGAAGCAGTTGCATTCCAATCAACACATTCCACACATCAACATGTCACTAAGCATTTAGGTTGCTAAGTAGCAATGCCAGTCACTAGACCCCTGTTAGGGAACTCACACTTGCATAACAAGGGGGATTCCCAAGGCAACAATAAGTAAATAACACGTCACCTGAGAGAGAAAGAAAGTAGACATTCACATAGATGTGGATCATGGGTTTGGTGTCTTGCAAGGAAGACAATAGAAGGAGCCACAGTAGGGCTAAACACAACTTTATTGCATGATGGTCAGGGTGAACATGTGGTAATGGCGGAGATACAGCTCTATTTATGCGGTCACTATACATTTGAATGTGGTTGCACGGTAGCTCATTGGCTACTGTCCGCGTGAGATCATTGTTCGTCACGCCCATCTTGTCCAGGTGCTGTGTGGCGGGAAGGTTTCCTGCTCTGCAGGTATTCGGAGAATCTGTGCCATGTGAGCCGGATGCTTGCTACTGCCACCTGTGGCCCTTATACAGCTTGATACAATGTGTCTCTGATTAGGTACAATTGGATACATTGACTGGATACATTCTATTAAAGGGAACCTTGCAACATTCATTCAATACATAATGCCCCTCCCCCCAGGTAAGGATGAAGTCATTCAGCCACTGAGGCTTCCCGCATGTTTGCTTTGGGCGAGTGGCAGCCGTACTTTGACCTGGGGTCCCTGCATGCTCCTGATTACTCTGTCCTTGTCCTGCATTGGGAGAGGTTAACTCATTAGCGATTGGCCATGAGTTCTGAGCCAGGGATTGGGGAGGTCTGGGTGTAGGAGTAAACTCCAGGGACGTGAAACCGGTGGCTCCAGGGACGAAAGCAAAAACCCGATCTACGCTAGGATGTGGGGGGGACCACTCCAAAAAATCCCCCCATTTCCTAACTCAAATTCTAACTCTCCAAAATCCTCCTCTTCCAAATTGTTCCTGTAACTCGGGGGGTCAAAAGGATGCGGATTTGTTTCATTTCCCTCCCCCCTGTGGTCTGCATCTCCCCCTTGGGATAAGCGGGTGGGGGAGACACTAACACTGAATTCTCTGCTTGGTCACTCCTGTCTTGCCTATCTACTATCCTCCCCCTTAGCTGGTCGGCATGCCTCCTCCAGAGGAGTCCTGTGCTTGTCTTGACATTGTAGGAGACTGGCCCCGTTTGCCCAACCACTACTCCAGGCACCCAGGTGGGCCCGCCGGCCATGTAATTCCTGCAATGCACTGCCTCGCCGATCCCGAAACTCTTTGTGCCCCCTGTTTCTATGTTTCTACCCGTGTTCTCCACCCTGGTTGGGTCTAAGCATGAGAGGATTGTGGCGGGTTTCCTCCACATGAGGAGCTCGGTGGGCAATAGACCCGACACTAAAGGGGTTACCCAATACCTTAACAGGAATTGGCACAGCTGCAAGTTCAATTCCCCAGGGCCCATCTGATGCAATGCGTCCCTCATTGTTCGCACTAAACGTTCCGCTTGACCATTTGTAGTGGGGTGAAAAGGGGCAGAGGTGATGTGGCGAATCTTATTTATCTCTATGAAACCCTGAAACTCCACTGACGTGAAAGTTGTGGCGTTATTGCTCACAAGTACATCAGGTAACCCGAAGTAGCTGAATACCTTCCGCAATTGTTTAATCATCGCAGCTGACGATGTGCTGGCCATTGGGATTACCTCCAACCACTTGGAGTAAGCGTCCACTATTATGAGGAATAGGGTGCCTCTGAAGGGACCCACGAAGTCTACATGCAGACACGACCACGGCCCCACACATTCTTTGTGTGGAAGTCGGGATTCCTCGGGGCAGGTGCTTTGGCAGTTCTCGCATGTGCCAATCAAGTGTTATATGTCTGCGTCCAACTTGGGCCACCAGACGTAACTCCTAGCTAGCGCCTTGGAGCGCACAATCCCCGGGTGGCTGATATGCAGCATCTTCAGCACCCGAGACCTCAAAACTTTGGGGATTATTACCCGCTGCCCCCAGAGTAGGCAACCCCTTTCTAAGGAGAGCTTGTCTCTCCTCCTGCCATAAACCCTTAATTCCTCTGTAGGGGAGGTTGCTGGCCACCCTTTTTGTACCCATGAACTGACTAGGGCCAATGACTTGTCTTTCGCTATAGCTTTAGCGATCTCTGCTGGCAGTATCGGGGCGACTCTAGGGCCTCGATCAGGAGCACCTGGTGGTCTTGCTCTACTTCGCACTCTGGGTCCCCTGCCTGTGGGAGGGGTTACCTGGAAAGGGCATCGGCATGGCTGATCTCCTTGCCAGCATGGTAAGTCAACGCATACTGGTACGCGTTGAGGAAAATGGCCCATCGCAGCATCCTTGGGGACAAGATCTGCAGGGTGGGCTTGTTAGTAGTAAAAATTCCTAACAGGGGCTTATGGTTGGTCACGACGGTGAATAGTCTGCCATAAAGGAAGTCGTGGAACTTTTTGGTTCCCGCAACAATTGCCAGGGCTTCCCTATCTGTTTGTGCATAGTTGTGCTCTGCCTTGGACAGGGATTGTGAATAGAATGCCACCGGGGCTTCTCGCCCGCTCTCTAGCACGTGGCAAAGGACTGCCCCCACCCCCACCTGTGAGGCATCACAGACTAACACAATGGGTTTCTTGGGATCGAAGTGGGTCAAGACAGCCTCGGAGGGTAGAAGCTGCTTGAGCCCTCGGAATGCCCGTTCCTGGCTGTCCCCCCACCGCCAAGCCGCGTCTTTCTTGAGTAGTTTGTGCAGCGGCTCTGCTACCAATGCCTTTCCCGGCAGGAAAGAGTGGTAAAAATTTAGGAGTCCTAGGAAGGACTGTAGCTCGGCCTAGGTGGTGGGGCGAGGGGCATTCTGCACTGCCAACACCTTTGACTCTGCTGGTTTGATGCCCTCCAGGGTTATCCGGAAACCCAGAAACTCTACCTATTCAGCGAAAAATACACACTTATCGTTCCTCAACCTGAGCCCTGCTTTCTCGAACACGGTTAGTAGCCGGTCTAATCTCTTGGCCAATTCTCCCCCCCCCCGTTATCAAAGTGTCTTCAAAGTAAGGGAAAACACCTGGGAGCCCTTTCAACAATCTTTCCACGAGGGACTGGAAAATCCCTGGAGCCGAATTTACGCCAAATTGGAGGTGCGTCACTTTAAAGGCTCCCTTATGAGTAACAATGGTTTGAGTGGCAGCTGCAGCTGGGGTCACCATTAATTGTAGGTATGCCTGGGCTAAATCTAGCTTGGCGAAACACCTCCCCCCATGCAAAGTTGCTCAAAGTGACTTACTACCGGCACCGGGTACGCATTTGGGCGAATTGCCTTGTTAATCGTGCACTTGTAGTCAGCGCAGATCCTAACCTCCCTGTTAGCCTTAAGTGCTGTAACAATGGGGGTCTCCCACTCGGCGGAGTCCACAGGTACCAAAATCCCCTGACCCACCAGTTTGTCCATTTCAGTCTCAATTTTGTCCTTTAGTGTGAAAGGCACTCTCCGTGGCTTGAGCCTGATGGGCCGGACGTCGGGATCCATGTCGAATGAAACTGGGGGGCCCTTGAATTTCCCAAGCCCCTTCTCGAAGACGGCAGGGTGCATGTTACACACCTCTATGATCGGGTCAGCCTGCACGGCATGTATGCCCCCAATGAAAACCCCCAGGGGCCCAAACCACTGTGTCCCTAGGAGACAGCATGACCCTTCCCTTAAGACTACTAGGGGCAACTGCGCGGCGTGCCTCTTGAACTTCACCTTGAACTCCCCCACCCCCAACACTGGGATGCTTTTCCCTTGAACGTCCTGTAGATTAGTCTTTAGAGCCTTCAGCTTGGGGCGTGACTGAGGGGGAATGCGCAAAAATTCCTGGTGGGAGATGATGTAGTACAATGACTCCGAGTCTATCTCCATTCTAACTGGGACCCCTTGAATCAGTACCTCAACAAAGTAACGGGGTGCCTCAAAGGCCACCTGGTCATGGTTGTCTGGAACACATCGAGACACGCGGTGCTCCTGCAGCTCGTCATCATCGAAGATCCTGCCGACCCCGTCTGCCTTCCATTGGGGCCATTCCGCCTGGCCCTTGCCGTCGTCTCGAGGCTGCCTGCAGACCTTTGCGATGTGCCCACGCCGCCCGCAGTTGTGGCACTCCGCCTTCTGGAATGGGCATCGGCTCCGGTCGTGGGATGCCCGCATCCGTCGCAGCGGCAGTCCTCTCTGGCGTGGTCTCGAACCTCAGGTCTCCTCTGCACCCGCTGCACGTCGTTGTCCTCGCTGAAGTCAGAGGCAGACGTGTTGGACTCGGAGGGTCCCTGCTCTCCGTGGAAGGAACAGCTGTACTGGGGCTGCCGGCGGGGGGCCCCCAGCCGCCACAGCCCTGGCCTGGCACACCCACTTGCCTTGTTGCACTGACTCGGCGGCTTGGGCAATGCACAGGACATGCTCGAAGGAGATGCTCTCATCCTTGGCCAGTAGTTTTTTCCTGGCCCCCTCATCTCGCAGGCCCAGCAGGAGCCTGTCTCGCAGCGCCTCACTAAGGGATGCTCCCCACCGGCAAGGCACGGCAGCCACCCTTAGAGCTGCCACGAAGTCGGCCACGAACTCACCGGCCCGCTAGCACCACTGCTGAAAGGCCAGCCTTGCCGGGAACACCGACACTTTCGGGCGAAAGTGCTTCCTCTTTACAGGATGCCATTATCCCACCTTAGTCGCCAATTTGGTGTCTTGCAAGGAAGACAATAGAAGGAGCCGCAGTAGGGCTAAGCACAACTTTATTGCATGATGGTCAGGGTGAACATGTGGTAATGGCAGAGATACAGCTCTATTTATGCGGTCACTATACATTTGAATGTGGTTACACGGTAGCTCATTGGCTACTGTCCGTGTGACGTCATTGTTCGTCACGCCCATCTTGTTCAGGTGCTGTGTGGCGGGAAGGTTTCCCACTCTGCAGGTATTCGGAGAATCTGTGCCATGTGAGCCGGATGCTCGCTACTGCCACCTGTGGCCACTTAGCTCGCATCCTTATACAGCTTGATACAATGTGTCTCTGATTAGGTACAATTGGTACATTGACTGGATACATTCTATTAAAGGGAACCTTGCAACATTCATTCAATACATAACAATGGGATATTAACATCTGTTCTGTTATCTGGGAAAAGGGTGATAAACAAGCACCTGCATAGACACCTGAGAATGGGATTATGTCAATTCCTGTCTGGGGAATTTTAGTTACATCATAAACACCTGTTTGAGTAAACAACAGCTAGTCAAAACAATGAGGTAATCTTACATGTTTAACATTCTGGAGGAAGGTAGTAGAACCCCAGAAAAAGTATTTAAACAGCAGATTTTGAGTGTTCAGAAGCAACCATTTGGAAGTAGGCATGAGCCCATGGCATTCCGAACTCACACCATGGACATCTAAGGGAACCTTGATGGGGGCTTTCAGACCAAAGCAGCCATGCTTATTTTGTCTGAGTCTTTGCCAAAAATCATCTGGGCAAAGGACTTAGTTTCTGACAGAAATGCCAACTTAGAAAGTTAGTTATTTTCTTATTTTCTTAAATTAGAGTAGAATAAACTATTTCTTCAATCTGTATCCTTCATATTTCTGGATGATTATTCTTCTTCAATAAAAAGCCTCAAAGACATAGAGAAAGCCTCATCTTTGAACCAAGAAGGGAAATTTTGCAGAAAGGAGCAGACCTGAGATACAGCCAAAATCCAATTCTTTGCACCAGCACAACCTTGGGAAAGGGACTTTATTTTCTCAAGGGATGATAAGGTTGCCGTGGTGATCCAAAAAGGGAGTGAGCCTTTCTGATCAGCTGACAGGCCTGGGAATATTATCTTCCATGGTATTCCAGCCTTTGAAGGTAAATAAACTGGAGGGCAGTTCCCAGAGAGCCAGGGAGAAGCTCCGTCTCTGTGTGTGAGTGCATGTAAACGCAGGGGGGGGGAGGTGGAAAAATATAAAGGACTGTATTAATCAGCTGCCATGTTACTCATTGTCCACCCTCCTTCCTCCCGGTTTCATGACAGTTGGCTGGATTCGGCCTGTGGCACCAAATAATCCAGCCCGAGCCCTTCCTCCAGCTGCCGCAGCCACCACCTCAATCCTTGTCCCCTCCACTTGGCTTGGTGTGTCCCTACCAGTGCTCCAAGCATGGCGGATGTTGTAAGGCTTAAAACATCTGCCCTGCTACGGAGCTCCATTAGGGACACACCAAGCCAAGAAGAGGGGACAAGGTTTGAGGAGGTGGCAGCAGAAGAGGCAGACACACATGGCCGCCTGGACCCCTGCTTCACCCACACCATGCAACTCCTCCAGGCTTATAAGCAGGGAAGGAATGTGGGGGGGAGTGGTGGGTGGTCATCGGTGATGGTGGGGGGAGCGGTGGGGGTTGTAGTAGGTGGCTCAGGTGGTCACCGGCAGCAGTAGCAGCAGCAGGACTACCCCAAGCCCCCATCACTCACCACCACCACCACCGGCAGCGTTGGTAGCAATGGCAGCAGCAGGACCACTAGTCCGGTCCCTCAACAGTCTGAGGGGGTGAGAGCTGCCTACCAGCTTTAAAAGGTTGAGGATTCCTGCTCCAACCTGTCTATCAGGCAATTTGTTTTTTCCTATCTCCTTCTTTGATATTAAAATATATATTGGAAGCTTCCTTGTTTATATTGGGAAATTACTGGATGACTAGCTCCAAAGCCACATAGTTCCTTTGTAAATGAATGAAATTCCTCTTTATGTTTTCGCTCACATTTCATCTGAGCATTAACTGAGTATTTTCATCTGGCGAAAAGGTTAGCGCTTTTCCATTTCCTGACAGATGAAGTGTCAGACTAGGTTTCAGGAGACCAGGGTTGAGTACTTCACCATGGAAACTCCCTGGAGAGTGTCACTGGTAAAGTCACTGCTTGAACATCTCATACACCTTGCAAACTCTGTCAGAACTGCCGTAAGCTTAGACTTACTTGAGAATATGGAACATATCATCTCTAGGACCACTGACAGCTGGCCTGTTAGGGTAAATAAGAATATGACTTAGTTGAGGCTGAGCTGGCCCATAAGACAGCCCTCTCCCCCCTGCTTCTTTACTAGAGATGGAAAGAGCTGGGTCCTTTCCCTATGTAAAAAGTATGATTTCCTCTCTGTGCTTGTGTGTATCAAGCTCCACTGCTGTTCATGGCTCCACCCAATGTTGGGCATCAGCAGGTCAGCCCCGGTCTGATCGGACTGGTAGCAAACCTGGCTGGCCACACCCACCTCACTGCCACACCACGCCCACCTCTTCCTCTCCCCACACTCCAGGCATGAGTAGGAGCCAGGAAGAAGAGGAGGAGGAAGATGGAAGAGGTGCCACAGTCAGAGCCAGGGAGGAGGGGCCACCGCTTCACCCGCCCACCCGTCGCCACTGCTTGCCCAGAGTGGCATGACTGAAAGGACTTCACCATGCTGCTCTGGGATGCCGCACCGGGCTCAAGAAGAGCCTTGTTGTCCTCCAGCCAAAGAGGAGGAGTCCCAGAGCAGCCAGACTCACCATCCAGGCACACTTTCACCTCTGCACTTCCTGTGCGCATTCCACCCTGGGCGAGGTACATGGGAAGCGTTGCCGGTGCTGCTGGAAGGGGGGCTGCCAGAGCGCCCTCCACCCCGCCCACCCCCAAAGGACAACAAGGCTCTTCCTGAGCCCTGCACAGCATCCGAGAGTGGTATGGTGAGGTCCTTTCAATCATGATGCTCTGGGCAAACGGCGGCAGTGGCTCCTCCTCCTCCCTGGCCCTGGCTGTGGCACCTCTTCCATCTTCCTCCTCCTCTTCTTCCTTGCTCCCCCAGTCATGCCACTCTGGACAAGCAGCGGTGGCTCCTCCTCTTCCTCCCTGGCTGCACCTGGGTCTCCCGCCTCTGCTGGGAGTGAGGCTCTGAGAGCAAGGTAGGTACCTGCCCGATTTCTTTTCTTTTTCCTTTTTTTTGGGGGGGGGGATGAGGCCATGCTCACAGTTAGCCACGCCCACAGTGTGGTAGTAAAAAAAATTAGGCCCACCACTGGCTCCACCAGTCAGCACTGCTATGCCCAGCTGTGTTGTGCCTTCTCTGATTAGGACAGTGCAGTTAGGAAAAAACAGAAAATGGAGACAGAATGTCAGGACAAATGGAAGGAGGAAAGAATCAGGGATTGCATGAACCAAGTAGTACCAAGATAAAATGGGATTAGTCTCAGGCAGTCTAATATGTGGGTGTTGTGTTCTGTAAAGCTGTGCCTTTAACAATGTACCTTTACCATGTGTTACCAATGTAACCTTTCTGTGTGCAACATTATAACCATCAGCTGCATCAATGTAACCTAATAAGGGGACGCGAGCTAGTGACCACCAGAGGGCAGTAGCGAGCGTCCAGCTCACATGGATCATAGTCACCTGGTTCAGCAGCGCGGGAAGATTCCCCGCGACCTCCTCACCTGGTCAAGAAGGGCGTGACCTCCTACGACGTCACGCAGGCAGCAACCAATAGTCTGTCGACGAGCCACATTCAAATGTATAGTCAGCTGTATATATTGAGCTCCCCATCCGCCATTACCTCATGTTCCTCCGGATCATCATGCAATAAACCTGTGTTAAGCCAACCCTTCGGTTGTTTCGTTGTCTTTGGTCCCTTACACTAAACTGGCGACGAAGGTGGGATGATGGCAGCCCACGGGACCAAGACATGCGCCGGTTTCGAAATCAGGAAACCGGGCGACTGGGAGATCTCCGAGATGGACTTCCAGGCCGCACTGATCGAGTCCGAAGTCACGGAAGAGGCGAAGAAAAGAGCCATATTCACCAGAATGCTCGGACAAGAAACAAAAAGGACCTTGGTGGACCTGATTGCACCGAGAAGGGTGAGCAAATTCAAGGCCAAGGAACTCATGCAGATGCTGCGTGAGCACGTCCGGCCCGCCACGGCGATGTTTCCCACTCGGAGTGCGTTTTGGAGGCGAGTCCAAGCGCCCGGGGAGACGGTCGCCGCATTCGTGGCGGCCCTGCGGCTGGCGGCTGGCCCGTGCAAATGGGAGAATGCCGAAATCACCCTCCGAGACTGTGTGCTGTGTGGCCTGAACGACGCTGAAAACCAGCACACGTTAATTAACCAGGAGCCGCCTCCCACGTTGCAGGAGGTCGTAAGAGCGGCCCAGGCCGCAGAAGCTACGAAGGCCGGGGTCCAAGAACTGCAGGACTGGCGGCCAAAGGCGAGCAAAGCAGAGGCTTCGGTACAGGCGGCCCGGCGAACTTCGAGGTCGTCCACAGATAGCAGCGACGATGAGGACGTCCAGAGGGTCCGGAAGGAGAGCCGGCGATGCGACGGCTGTGGAGCGGCCCACGACCGCGTGAAATGCCCTTTCCGGAAGGCCGAGTGCCACAACTGCGGCCGCCGCAGGCACATCGCCAAGGTGTGCAGAAAGAAGCGCGAGACCCAGAGGAGCTCCGCAGACCGTTCCACGGGGCAAGATCGCCCAACGAAACCCAAGGACAGCGCCCAGGCCACGCGGAAGCAGGACGGCGTGGGCCGCATCGCCGACGGCAGCGAGGACGACGCCCCAGTGTTCAGCGTGTCTACTAGACACCCCCGCTACTTTGTTGAGGTACTAATCCAAGGGGTCCCCATTAGGATGGAAATTGACTCGGGGTCCTCATTTTCAATCATTTCCCAGAGGGAGTTTTTGGGAATTGCCCCCCATAAGCGACCCAAGCTCAAAGCATTGAGGTCCACACTACGGGACGTGCAAGGGAACAGTATTCCAATGTTGGGGGTTGGAGAATTTCAGGTCAAATTCAAGGAGCACGCCGCGTCCCTTCCCCTAGTCGTGCTCAAAGGAGGAAATTGCAGCCTCCTCAGGACTCAATGGTTCCAGCCCCTGGGGTTGTTTATTGGGGGGGTGCACGCTGTTGGGATGCACGCCGTGGGGACTGATCCAATTCAGGAGGTGTGCGAGGCGCACCCCGAAGTCTTCAAAAAGGGACTGGGGAAATTCAAGGGGCCCCCAGTGACTTTCGACCTGGACCCGGAGGTCTGCCCAATTCGCCTAAAACCACGCCGGGTGCCGTTTGCACTCAAGGACAAGATAGAGGCGGAACTGGACAAGTTGGTGGGCCAGGGGATCCTCGTGCCTGTAGATTCTGCGGAGTGGGAAACTCCAATTGTAACCGCTCTAAAGGCCAATGGGGAGGTCCGCATATGCGTCGACTACAAGTGCACCATCAACAAGGCGATCCGCCCGAATGCATATCCGGTGCCGGTAGTCAGCCATCTGCTGGCCAGGTTACACGGGGGAAAGTGTTTCGCTAAGCTCGACTTAGCACAGGCCTACCAGCAGCTCACGGTGTCCCCTGCCGCCGCTGCTGCGCAGACCATAGTCACCCATAAGGGGGCGTTCCAGGTGACGCGCCTCCAGTTCGGCGTGAATTCGGCGCCTGGAATTATCCAGTCACTCGTGGAACGCCTCCTGAAGGGATTGGAGGGGGTGTTGCCTTATTTTGATGACGTGTTAATAACGGGGGGGAGTCGGGCTGAATTGGCCAAAAGGTTGGGGAAGGTCCTGACGATGTTCGAAAAGGCGGGGCTGAGGTTGCGAAAGGATAAATGCGTCTTCTTCGCAACCGAGGTTGAGTTCCTAGGGTTTTGTGTGACTCCTGAGGGAATAAAACCATCCATGTCCAAAGTGGCAGCCATTAAAAAAGCCCCCCGCCCCACCTCCAAGCCCGAGTTACAGTCGTTCCTAGGACTGCTTAACTTCTACCACTCCTTCCTTCCCCGAAAGGCAGCGGTGGCTGAGCCGCTACACAAACTGCTAAAGAAAGACCAGGCATGGAAGTGGGGCGATGACCAAGAAAGGGCATTTAGCGAGCTAAAAAGCCTCCTGGCGTCCGACGCTATACTGACCCATTTCAACCCCAAGCGCCCAGTAGTTCTGATCTGTGATGCATCTCCAGTGGGGGTGGGGGCGGTGCTGTGCCACGTGCTGGAAAACGGAAGGGAGGCCTCGATAGCATTTTATTCCAGGTCCCTGTCCCAAGCAGAGAGGAACTACGCACAGACGGACAGGGAGGCACTAGCAATAGTTGCGGGGACGAAAAAATTTCACGATTTTCTGTACGGCCGCCCCTTCACCATTGTAACAGACCACAAGCCCTTGCTAGGCATTTTTACCGCTGATAAGCCCACCCCACAGATCCTGTCTCCGAGGATGCTCAGGTGGGCCATTTTTCTCAACGCGTATCAGCACGCGTTGACCTACCGGCCCGGGAAAGAGATCAGCCATGCGGACGCCCTATCTAGGTCTCCCCTCCCCCTAACACCCAGCCAGGTGAGCATGGGGGAGCGGGACCATCAGGTTCTCATGATAGAGGTGCTGGATTCGCCCCCCGTAGTGCCCGCCGACATTGCCAAAGCAACAGAGAAGGACAAAACGTTAGCGATGGTCAGCTCCTGGCTGCAGAAAGGGTGGCCCGCGTCCTCCCCAGCGGAGGAGTTCGCTCCATTTTTCAGGAAAAAGCTAGAACTGTCCCTAGAGAGGGGGTGTCTCTTGTGGGGGCAGCGGGTGGTGATTCCCACTTCCCTTCGGCCGCGGGTGCTCAAACTGCTGCACGTCAGCCACCCCGGCATCGTGCGATCCAAGGCGCTGGCCCGGAGTTATTTCTGGTGGCCCCAGCTAGACGCCGACATCGAGCACATGGTCGGCACTTGTGAAAGTTGCCAATGCTCCAGACCAGAGGAGGCCCGCCTTCCCCACAGGGAATGGGATGCGGCTAAGGGGCCGTGGTCCCGGGTGCACGTAGATTTCGCGGGCCCGTTCAGAGGCACCCTGTTCCTCCTTGTAGTGGACGCTTTCTCCAAATGGTTGGAGGTTATCCCAGTCACGAGCACCTCCTCGGCCCAGACCATTAGGCATTTGCGGAGGCTCTTTTCCACGTTCGGCATACCCGACACGTTAATTAGCGATAACGCTAGTTGTTTCACGTCCTCCGAGTTTAGGGCATTCATGGAGATTAACGCCGTCCGGCATATCACCTCCGCCCCGTTTCACCCGGCCACCAACGGCCAAGTAGAGCGCCTCGTCCGCACCACGAAGGACGCGTTGCGGCGCATGGGCCCAGGGGATCTGAATCTACAAGTGTGTCAGTTTCTGCTAGGGTACAGGGTGACCCCATTGGCGTCAGGATACTCCCCCGCAGAGCTTTTAATGCGCAGGAAGCTGACCACCATCCTCACTAGGCTAGACCCCACGAGGGTAGAGGACAAAGGGAGGAACGTCGGGCTAGAGGCTACAAAGAGTTTCAGTATAGGCGCCCCCGTGCATTGCAGGAATTACGCCAGCGGGGGTCCGGCCTGGGTGCCGGGCGTAGTTGTGGAGCAAACCGGCCCCGTGTCGTACCGAGTGGAAACCAGCACAGGGCTCCTGTGGAGGCGGCACGCGGACCAGCTCCGACGCAGGGTCTCCAATGAGCAGGGCACAGATCACGCAGGGAGTCAGTCAACGTTAGGGTTCTCCCCCACCCGTTCAGCCCAAGGGGGAGGGAAAGGGGACCGCGGGCCCCCACCAAGGGGGGAGGAGGATGTCCTCATAGATATCCTAGGGGATCTTTCCGAGGAGGAGGAACCCGACCCCATACATATCTCGCGGAAAGTCCCCACAAATGCGGGTACCCCTACCAAGTTAGATTTTGATTTTCAGAACCGGGGGGGGTTTCGGAGTGGTCCCCCACCCGTCCAAGCGAGAAGAGGGGTTTTTCGTTAGCCCCGACGGCCCCCGGTCTGCCCACAATGGAGTTTTTCCCTTCCCCTAAGGCCGCCAGACAGCGGCAAGCCACTAACAAGTCTCCCTCTCCCATTTCAGGACAAGGGACCAGGGAACAAAGAAGCAATAACGCCCCCGGGGGGGCAGCCCTCTTCACGGCCCAAATGCACATGCAACAAGCCATCTTGGCTGAGAGACTTCGTCTCATCCTAGGGGGGAGGGATGTTGTGTTCTGTAAAGCTGTGCCTTTAACAATGTACCTTTACCATGTGTTACCAATGTAACCTTTCTGTGTGCAACATTATAACCATCAGCTGCATCAATGTAACCTAATAAGGGGACGCGAGCTAGTGACCACCAGAGGGCAGTAGCGAGCGTCCAGCTCACATGGATCATAGTCACCTGGTTCAGCAGCGCGGGAAGATTCCCCGCGACCTCCTCACCTGGTCAAGAAGGGCGTGACCTCCTACGACGTCACGCAGGCAGCAACCAATAGTCTGTCGACGAGCCATATTCAAATGTATAGTCAGCTGTATATATTGAGCTCCCCATCCGCCATTACCTCATGTTCCTCCGGATCATCATGCAATAAACCTGTGTTAAGCCAACCCTTCGGTTGTTTCGTTGTCTTTGGTCCCTTACACTAAAGTGGGAGAAAGAAGACAGATGCATATCAAAGATACGAATCTTCTAAGTGCAGCTATTTCAAAAGGTGAGGTGACACCTTTTGGAAAGCATGGATTAAGAGATTCATGGAGCTTTTGGTATAGCTTTTCCCCCCAGGTTGCCTAAACCAAGGAAAGCATTTGGAAATTGGAAGATAGCTTTCTATTTCGCATTCCACAGGCAACATTAGTTTACCTGATAGGTTATAGTGTGTGTACTTTTCTCCATTGTATGTGTTGCACTTACTCACACCTTTACTTCACTATTTAATTAACCCCAAATCAGTCCATCAAAATTGTTCTCTCTTCTATCTCACACACCCCACACACCCCACCACCGCCAGCAAACATCTTCTGGGATCTTCTAGGACTGGATAAGAAGGAGGAGGAGGAGGAGACAAGCGAAGAGGGCACTTGATGATGGAAGCAAAGAGTCAAATAGCACACAAGAAGCAAGACAGGGGAAATACAGAGGCAGGAACTAAGGGCCAAATAGGAAAAATGGAAGACAGAAGAGAACATACTGTATTGGAGAATGTGAGTATATACATCCTGGGAGAAAAGGAAATAAAAAAGCAGCAGCATGGGAGTAGCACTAGCATAAAGCTGTAAGAGGTGGTTGCTGGCACCCAATCTACCTGTTCTCCAATTCAGCCACCCAAACTTCTTTGCATCCCAGTCAATAGTTTGTCCACTTGCCCATTTTCTACATTTTCAGCAGCATAATTTCTCTATGAAACTGGGAGCCTTTGAGACAGGACAATTGTAGGTTATCTCTGTAAAAATGTCGCTGTTACAGAACAAATTTGCTTTCCTGACAGAGTGCTGACCCAGTCGAATGTGCTGCATCCAACAAAATCTGCTGAAGGAATGTCAAAGTAGATTAACACATCAGTGTATTAACTTGCTCTTGCCTCCTCACTAATAAAGGACCTAAAAGGCAGATTGAAAGGGACCAATCTGCTACAGTACCTGAAAAGTCAATGGCTTTACCACATATTATGTGTTGATCTGCATAATAAAATCATAAATCAGCACTCAGGAGGAGTGGTTGCTCCAGCGTATTTATCAAATACTGTATGCGTACTTTACATTTATCATGTTTGCCATTTCTCCACAGCACAGTGATGTAGTAAGGAATGATCTCACATAACTGAAACCTCAAGTCATTTTGAGAAGTAGGGCTATGGCATCATCTACCTCTGTCACACATCCCTGTGAGCTTAGCTGCTACTGTCATTGGGTTTTGTGGAAGTGTTGCCGGATTTATGGTGGCGGCCCGCTCAAGGACCGTTATCCTGGCCACCAAATCTGTCAGATCTGGTGTGGCCAAGGCCTGTGTGGGGAAGTGTGACATTTAGGCACCATCATTCCAAAGCACTCTCTTCATAGAGATTTATTCCACATGCGTCACACAAGGAAGCTCAGGTGCACGTGCTTTAGCCAGATTATGAAGAAGAAGAGAGAGGGCAAGGCAGGAAGGAGCATAGGCTCCTCCCCAGAACACCGAGGCCTCTGGGTGGTTGCAGCCTTGGGGTGGATGGGCGGCAAAACACGTGCACATGTTAATTCACGTGACGCGGCCATTCTGAAAAACAGCAAACTCAGGCAAGGGCAAAATTAGTTCTCCTGGAAGAAACTCTCTGTAAGGTAAAGGTCAAGGTCACCCTTGCTTGAAGGCCAGTTGAATCCAACTCTATGGTTCAGTGTTCATCTCTGTTTATAGCCAAAGAGCCAGCACTATCTGCATCTGGAGATGTTTCCGTGGACATGTGACAGGCATGCCTAGACACCGGAATGCATGGAACACTGTTACCTTTCCCACCAAAGTGGCACCTATTTATCTACTCGCAATTTCTTGCTTTCGAACTGCTAGGTTGGCAGGAGCTGGGACAGAGACAGGAGCTCACTCCATTGTGCAGCACTCGGGTCTCAAACTGCTGACCTTAAAACTCTCTGTGGTACCCAGTAAAAATGCAAGATGTTGAACTCACAGAAAATCATTTACACCAGAGCAAAGCACCAGGTCAAGATCTAGTTCAAATTAATTCTTTAGGTCTAGTCCTTGATGTTCGGCTTCAATCTTAGTCCTAGAATTCAGCTGGATCCATCTCAGATAAAGGAAATAGGCCAGAATGGTACTGATATTTTTAAAAGGTTGGAGTGCTGTTGGCCAATTAGCCTTTTCTGTTCTTTACTCAACCTCATGGTCTATTAGACAGACTGAAAGAATGGCTAGAAGCCAAGGCTATCATAGGCATGGAAGAAATTAACTTTAGAAATAATTGTTCTACAATTGCCATGTGTTGAAGTGTTTAGCAAAAAAACAAGATGTGACTATTCTAGATGGATGCCTTTTGTGGCCTCTTGTTTCATCATCCCCCCCCCCCCATATGATCTTACCCTCTCTTTTGATGAATCTTGTCATTCATCAAAATTGGCCCAACAAGAGGGGGGTAATACAGTAAAACCCCTACTTACTAAAAAAAAAGTCCATTCCATAGGCTTTTGCTTAAATCAGTTTTTTATGTAACTCAAAGCAAACCCATAGGAGAAATCATTTGTTTACATAACTCGAAGTAAACCCATAGGAAAAATGAATTTTTTATGTAACTCGAAAGCAAACCCATAGGAAATCATGTAAATCAGGGCATGGTTTTAGCACAAAATCATTATGTAAGTCGAATTTTGTGTAACTCGAAGCATATGTAAGTTGGGGTTTTACTGTACTTCTTTCTGCAGATAATGCAGCACCTTTCTTACTGTTCCATTGGTGGTCTCAAATAATTTTTAAAGTCCTTTTCTAAATATTATAATGTTAATAACCTAGAGATAAACTATTAGAAATTGAAGATTTTAGTTTTCTCTAGAAACAATCTAGCTGGTTATTAAACGGTAGAGAACTTGAACAGGTAAAACTCTTTACTTTGGATTGATCTTTTTTTTAAAAAAAATATCTTGACAACAACACCAAGTTAGTATTTTTTGCAAACAAAACTGCTGACACAAGCAATTGTTAAATTCCACAAAATGAAAGGAGGTCATTATGTTCCAGCAGTGCTATTAGCATTTAATGCAAAAACAATTCCAGTTATTTTATATGGTATGGTATTGCAATATGGATACACTAGGTTTTAATACCTGTCATAATTTTTTTTTCATCTAGTTGTTCCACATTATTGCCAAGCCTTTTCATATGCATGATTGAATATTGTGCCTTTGAGAGAGATGCAAGGAAGATTATCAGAACAAACTTACTCCAAGAAAGCTTGTCCATGTGACAACACTGTGGATTCCCCGTGCCCCCATGGGCACGGAACGGCCCGGCAGAGGCCACTTCGGGAGAGAGGCTCCCTAGCCCGTGGGCTCTGCGAGCACCCAAATTAAGGGGGGGTGGATAAATTATAGGGTTTGATTCACCCAATTCCTTGACCTGACCTAAGACTCTGCCAAGTAAGCAGATCGCTAATTCCTGTAACATAATTAGGCAAACATTCATCTCCGAGCTTAGCGTAAATCCCTGGCGCAAATAGTGGCCACGTTTACCCAGCTCCTAAGCCCAAAACAATGGTGTTTTCCCAGTCAATGTTTGCCCGTACTAATTAACTTCCCCAAGAGAGATTCCCAATTAACCTGAGTAAATAGGTGATGTGATTTACTGTCGGGTGATGGTTTTTTCTACCTTGCCTTCTGATCTATAAAAGGTGATGTCTTTTCCTCAATAAACTACTGATCTTATCCTCCTCCATGCTGCCTCGTATCGTTCCTTGATCAGTCTCCTCCGGGACCTACGGCCCGTAGCGGCCCCGATTCACTACACAACACTAAGCTGGATACCTTGTCACGTCTTCTGTATTCTTGCTGTATTTATGCAAAAGCAAGAGAGCATTTTATTCATACCTGTCAAGTACCCCGTAATGGCTGAGATTTCCCCGTAATTTTGTGCCACTTTTGTTCATTTTCCACCCAGAGCCGCCGCTACCCCATAATTTGGCAGCAGGGGTAAAGTAGTTACTGCACATCCCTTCTGCGCAGGTCCTTTCTACGCATGCGTAGAAACCTTCTAGGCATGCATAGAAGGGTTCTGAGCAGAAGGGGATGCGTAGGCATCTACGCATGCGTAGAAGTGACCTGCGCACAACCGTTCTGCACAGGTCCCATATTGTCCGGAGCCGTGCTTAACAGGTATGATTTTATTTAATCTTCAGTGAAGATCTTGTTAGGAGATAATAATAATTTCATGTCAGAAATTATTCTGCATTGAAAGGGTTTTTTGCTGGAGAAACTCTGTTCAGAGGATGCCCAAATGAGGCTTCTTTCATGTCCCCAAGATCTTTTCCCATCGAAGTGGTCCCTATGTATCCACTTGCAATTTCTTGCTTTCAAACTGCTAGGTTGGCAGGAGGAACTGGGACAGAGATGGGAGCTCACTCTTGTCATGCAGTATTCAGGTTTTGACTTGCCGACTTTCCAGCAAACAAGGCTTCTTAACCACTGAGACACTACAGCCCCTATTGTTAAGATGTTTTAAAATCCTTCTTTGTAGCAGTTGCTAAATTTGTTGCTGCTATTCAGTCCTCCAAGATGGTTGAATTGCTTTCTGATATTTAAATATTTTCGTATTATTGTTCAAGAGTTTTTCATGAGCTTCCAAGAGAAGAAAGGCGTTTGCCCACCTCTGAATTACACAAATGTATTTTACAACCAGAAGCGTTCTGCTGTGTTTCACGCAACACTTCTAACACAATGCAGACCAGCTTAAGAATTTTATAGTCCTTCTAAAATCTCTCTGGTTGAAACCAATCAGGCATGAAAGTGTTTAAAATGGATAGCATTTAAATTTAAATGTGGCAATAATTTAAAATCTGTCCTGTAATTCACCTTTAGTGACTGATCTGGTGTGGCTGACTACATAAGCAACCTTCTTATTTCGACCTTCTATTTTCTAAGGTGATCATTTATATACTGTTCATTTATATGTTATTTTTGTTGTTTATTTGGTTGTTTATTGCCTTATTGTTCTTTTTTTGTAATGTGCATTTATCTTTATAATAAAATATATTTTAAAAATAAGAAAATCAAAAAGAAAAGGAAAATGGAATAGAAAACTGGAATGTTAATTTGCACGCATCCGTTGTTAGCCATCCAACTGTTTCCGCCTGCTCATCTCATATATAGCACTGGGGATGGGTGCACATTTTAGACATTTCACTTTGAGCTTTCCATGTGGTTTCTTGTTTGCACCTCTCCCAAAAAATGTTACTACTTTTTCAGTCCCACACTTTTTGGAACAGTCCACCACACCTGCAATGAGAAAACAGAAATGAATTGTTTAGATTTGCCCTTATTTCTCAAACCTGCCCCCCCAAAAATCAGTGGAGCTGACTGAAAAGTGTCCTTCAGCTCTCTGTGATCTGATCAGAAACAGGCAATATGTCTGTCAACACAGGCCCTCTGAACTTTAATGCATCCATTTTGTTGTCAAAAAGTAAAACCTGTGGTGGCACAGGCATTGTGCTCCAGCCTTCTTTCCTGTAAGTACAGCATGGATACAACTTCAACCAAGAACTTTTGCAGATCAAAGGCAATTATATTTATTGACTACCTTGAGCTCCTTAAGTCTCTTTTGAGCTGAGGTCTTTTAAAGTGGCTGTGGAATAATCACTGTTATTTTTCACAGCAGTTCTCACTTATTGTATATTGTGAAAGCTGCTATGAAATGCTGAGGCTCATGCAGGTTAAAAGTTTGTAATGGAAACAGGGCTGTGTTGTGTATGTGTTGTTGTTTTTTTAAAATCAAGAATTTCCTATAATAACTTCCAGTAGGACTCTGCTGGTTTTTGTGTGGAAAGAATAACTGCTCTAAATCATCAGACTAATCACTGCATTCTGCCCTTTGCAGCCTTTGCAACCACTTCTTTTCAAAGCTTTCAGAACTTCCTGGCCCAGAGCACCACCTGTCGCTAGCATCTGCTCAACTGAAGGTTAGGATGTGGTATTCTCCACCGCCATATCAGTCAAGTCCTCTCCTGTCATTTAGCCGATGATTTCTTCAAAGGATATTTTGTCAAAGATTCCCTCGCCTGCCTCTTCCTCCTATTGTATCTTAAGCTTTAAAATGAAGAGTCCAATGAGCGATGAATCAAACAACAATGCAACGGTTTAAAGAGAGATAGAGAGATAAATCTTTTTTGTCATTGTCCTGCACAGAACAATGAGATGGGGGGGACACTTATCAACCCAACAAAACCTAAACAAAATACAACTATACAAAATTATCAACATACTTCCACCCCACATATATACATTTAACCCCTAAAAAGCTCTAAAACTCTAAAAACTCTAAAAACTATATACAGAAGCTCCCTCATAGACTGCATTGCACTGCATTCAAAGCCAGAACCGCTTTTGGGTAGAAACTATTTCTCAAGTGGCTGGTCCTGGTCTTTATGACCCTATACCTTCTTCTAAAAGGCAGAAGCTGAAAGAGATCATTTCTGGGGTGCGTACTATCTTGCACAATCTCTACAGCTTTCTTATAACACCTGGTGGCATAGATTTGATCTAGAGTGGGAAGAGTACACCCGATTATCCCCTCCGCAGTCTTTATGACCCTGGACAGCATTGTTATTTCCTAGCTGTACAACTCCAAAACCATACACACAGACCATAGGTCAACACTCTCTCTATGGCGCAGTGGTAGAATGCCAACAGCAGGTCCTTTGAAAGGTTGTTCTTCCTGAGGCTTCTCAAGAAGTATAACCTCTGCTGTGCTCTCTTCATCAGATCTTTGGTGTTTGCTCCCCATGTTGGATCATCCCTCAGCTCCATTCCCAGAAATCAAAACACCGAGACCTGTTCCACACAATTCCCTTCAATAATAAGTGGCTGGATGTTCAATTTGCATTTTCTAAAGTCCACAATGATCTCTTTTGTCTTTTTTACATTGAGGAATAAATTGTTTTCCCTACACCACTCCGTCAGCATCTCAACCTCCTTCCTGTAAGCCGACTCCCCCTCCCCATCAGTAATCAGACCCACCACCATTGTGTCATCTGCAAACCTGACGATCTTATTGCTGGGGTAACTGGGAACACAATCATATGTGTAAAGCATGTACAGAAGCGGGCTCATCACACACCCCTGCGGTGTCCCCGTACTTATACTGAGATCCGCAGAGACATGAGAGTCCATCCTGACCTGTTGGGAGCGATCTGATAGAAAATCTAGTATCCACCTGCATAAGCATGGCAGAGCCCCAGATCTAAAAATTTGGACACCAGTCTATGCGGAAGAATAGTATTAAAAGCAGAACTAAAATCTACAAATAACAGTCTTGCATAAGTCCCTTGTTACTCCAAATGGGTCAGAACAGCATGTAGGGCTGTAGCCACAGAATCCTCCATGGATCTCTTTCTCTTATATGCAAATTGACAAGGGTCAAGTCCAACTGGTAAACAAGCCATAATACGGTTCTGCACCAACTTTTCACTACTCTTGGAAATAACACTACAGCTTAACTGGACATGATTTGGCTATGCACGTTCCACTATTCTGCTACCCAGAACAAGTTCCGCACCTGCGCCTACTGAAGGTAATCCACACGTGTGTGCGCCATGCGAGCGTGCGGACCAAGAGCCAATGCCTTATTAGCAAGTGGCGCTTATATAGTGTCCGAGCGGCAGTTACCCATGTTACAAGTTAGCAACCTTTTGGATAACCTTAATTAATCAATCAGTAATGCTATATTTGAGCAATGACGAATCCCCACTAGGATCCAAAATAGTAACCAACCAGGTATTACACATTTGCATAAGAGTGTGCCTTGAACTGGGGAAAGGGTGCTCCAAACTTTACCTTTAACTGGAATGGTGCAAGTCACCATTTTAACATATTATGATAAGTAATAATAACACTGAATATTATCTCAATACACAACATTCCTTCCCCCTCCCCAAGTTTTTATATGTTCCTGCTTGACAATTCGTCATATAATACCTCCACGCAAACCTGCTCCCTGTCTTGAGTTACGTTTGCTCTGCAACCGCAGGTTAATGGAACTTAGGGAAACTTCTCGGAACTGGGGAGGGAACAAACAATCCGTCGTGGATGCAGACCTGGTGTTTCAGGCAACCTCTGCCTTTCACATAATTTGGGATGTGCTTTCCCCAATAACGTACTCTGAGGAAAACCCACAGCTCCAGCAGTCTGACCGACCCACAAACTCAATTGTAGCAAAGCCTGGAGCAATTTCCCAGAGAGTGTATGAAGTAGCACCTAATAATATAGCCCCGTGGTGACTAACAGTATTCCCTGCTTCTCCTTTGGACAATACCATTCTCTTCAGACCTGAGCACACTGGCAATTCCCCCTCCACCCTCGGGAAATGTGGCTCCGTATCTTTTGTGTATGAGAAACAAGACACAGGAACAGCCGTAGCACTGGCTTAACACATCTTTATTGCATGGTGGTCTAGGGGAACATGAGGTAATGGCGGACGAACAGCTCAATATATACGGTGGTTATACATTTGAATGTGGCTCCACGATAGCCCATTGGCTACTGCTGGCGTGACGTCATTCCAGGTCACGCCCTTCTTGTCCAGGTGAGGTAGTGGCGGGAATCTTCCCGCGCTGTAGTTCTTTGGGGATTGGAACCTTGTGAGCTTGGGCGCTCGCTATTGCCACCAGGTAGACATTAGCTCGCGACCTAATTACACGGAATACATTGATACAGTTGGTGGTTGTTTTAATGCATAGAACTCAGAACACAACATTCCTCCCCCCTAGAATGAGACGAAGTCTCTCAACCAAGATGGCTTATTGCAAACGCGCCTTGGGCGAGATGCTGACTGGCTTGTCCCAGGAGTGCTACTGCTTCTCTGTCCCCTGGTTCCTTGTCCTGCAACGGGAGAGGGAGACTCATTAGTGACTGGCCGCGGCTCCGCGGCTCTTGGCGAAGGGACGGAAAAACCGGGGGCACTGGGGACTAACGAAAAACCCCGCTTCTCGCTTGGATGGGTGGGGGACCACTCCTGAAAACACCCCCGGTTTTGTAAATGAAAATCAGAATTATCACCTGGGGTGCCATTCGAAAGATTCCGCAGGATATCTATGCCCTGGGTACCATTAGAAGGATTCCGCAGGATATCTATGGGGACAGAATCCCTCTCCTCCCCCCTAGGTGGGGACCATTGGCCCCCCTCACCTCCCCCTTGGGCTGAACGGGTGGGGGAGAACCCTAACGCTGAGTCCTTTTCCTCGCCGGCCGCGCCCTGGTGCTCTTGAACCCTGCGATGGAGTTGGTCTGCGTGTCATCTCCATAGCAGACCTGTGATGGTCTCTACGCAATAGGACACGGGACCCGTCCTTCCAATGACGACGCCCGGGACCCAGGCCGGCCCCGCGCTGGCGTAATTTCTGCAATGCACCGGGGCACCAACTTCGAAACTTTTCGTGTCCGCTAACCCGATATTCCTCCCTGTGTCCTCCACCCTAGTGGGGTCTAGCCTGGTCAGGATCGTGGTCAGCTTCCTATGCATTAAGAGTTCTGCGGGCGAGCACCCAGAAGCTAGGGGGGTGACCCTGTAACCTAGCAGGAATTGGCACACTTGTAGGTTGAGATCCCCAGGACCCATGCGCCTCAGCGCGTCTTTGGTTGTGCGCACGAGGCGCTCGACCTGGCCGTTTGTTGCTGGGTGGAAGGGGGCGGAGGTGATGTGCCTAATGGTGTTGATCTCGGTGAATGCCCTGAACTCTGCGGACGTGAAACAACTAGTGTTATCGCTAATTAGGGTGTCGGGTATGCCGAACGTGCTAAAAACCCTGCGCAAATGCTTCACGGTCGTTGCCGAGGAGGTGCTCGTGACTGGGATGACCTCCAACCACTTGGAGTAGGCGTCTACAATGAGGAGAAAAAGTGTCCCTCTAAATGGGCCTGCAAAATCAATGTGCACCCGGGACCATGGCCCCTTCGCCGCGTCCCATTCCCTGTGCGGCAGGCGCGCCTCCTCTGGCCGGGAGCATTGGCAGCTCTCGCAAGTGCCTACCATGTGCTCGATGTCGGCGTCTAACTGGGGCCACCAGAAATAGCTCCTGGCCAGAGCCTTAGAGCGGACAATTCCAGGGTGGCTGACGTGCAGCAGTTTGAGCACCCTCGGCCTCAGGGATTCGGGGACCACCACCCGCTGACCCCACAGAAGGCACCCTCTTTCTATGGATAACTCTAGCCTCTTCCTGAAAAACGGGGCGAACTCAGCCGCCGGGGAGGACGCTGGCCACCCTTTTTGCACCCAGGAGCAGACTAGAGCCAGAGTTTTGTCCTTCCCGGTCGCCTTGGCGATGTCTGCGGGTACAATGGGAGGCGAATCTAAGACCTCTATCAGGAGTACCTGGCGGTCTTTTTCTTCCTCGCCCACTGTGCTACTCGTGAGGGGAAGGGGAGACCTCGACAGGGCATCCGCGTGGCTTATTTCCTTCCCAGGGCGGTACACCAATGCGTGCTGATACGCGTTTAAGAAGATGGCCCACCGTAACATCCTAGGGGACAGGATCTGGGGTGTGGGCTTGTCCGCAGTGAAAATGCCTAGCAGGGGCTTGTGGTCGGTAACTATGGTGAAGGGGCGGCCGTAGAGGAAATCGTGGAACTTCTTAGTCCCCGCTATTATCGCTAGCGCCTCCCTGTCTGTTTGGGCGTAGTTTCGCTCAGCCTGGGACAGGGATCTAGAGTAAAATGCTACCGGGGCCTCCCTCCCGTTTTCCAGCATGTGGCACAGCACCGCCCCCACCCCTACTGGGGACGCATCACATATCAGGACCACCGGCTTCTTGGGGTCAAAATGGGTGAGGATGGCATCAGACGCTAAGAGTTGCTTCAGTTCAATGAACGCCCTCTCTTGGCTCTCGCCCCACTTCCACGCCTCGTCCTTCTTGAGTAGCTTGTGCAGCGGCTCCGCTACCGAAGCCTTCCGAGGTAGGAAGGAGTGGTAGAAATTTAAGAGCCCTAGGAACGACTGCAATTCGGGCTTGGAGGTGGGGTGAGGGGCACCTTGAATTGCGGCTACCTTTGATTTGGAGGGCTTAATTCCCGCAGGGGTTACCCGGAAACCCAAGAACTCAACCTCTTTCGCGAAGAAGACGCATTTGTCTTTCCGCAACCTCAACCCCGCTTTTTCAAACACCGCCAGTACCTTGTCTAGCCTTTCAGCCAACTCCTCCTCGCTCCCCCCGTTATCAATATGTCATCAAAGTATGGCAAGACCCCATCCAGTCCTTTCAAGAGGCGTTCCACAAGCGACTGGAAAATACCGGGCGCCGAGTTCACTCCGAACTGTAAGCGCGTCACCTGGAACGCCCCCTTATGCGTGACTATTGTTTGCGCAGCAGCTGCTGCAGGGGTTACTGAGAGTTGCTGATAGGCCTGCGCCAGGTCAAGTTTTGCAAAACACTTTCCCCCATGTAATCTGGCCAACAGGTGGCTGACTACCGGCACCGGATACGCATTAGGGTGGATCGCCTTATTAATGGTGCACTTATAGTCAGCACATATGCGGACCTCCCCGTTGGCCTTCAGTGCAGTTACAATCGGAGTCTCCCACTCCGCGGAATCAAAAGGAACAAGAATCCCCTGGCCCACCAGTTTGTCCAGTTCCGCCTCTATTTTGTCCTTTAGTGCGAAAGGCACTCTGCGCGGTTTGAGTCTTATTGGGCGGACCTCCGGATCCAGGTCGAATGCTACTGGGGGTCCCTTGAATTTTCCAAGTCCTTTCTTGAACACTTCAGGGTGCGCGTCGCACACCTCCTGTATTGGGTCAGTCCCAATGGCATGCACCCCCCCAATGAACAAACCCAGGGGCTTAAACCATTGAGGCCCGAGGAGGCTGCAACTTCCCCCCTTGAGAACAACCAGGGGCAGTTCTGCGGCGTGCTGCTTATACTGGACCTTGAATTTTCCAACCCCCAACACCGGAATGCTATTACCCTGTACGTCCCGCAGCGTGGACCTCAACGCTTTGAGCTTAGGGCGCACGTGGGGGCAAATTCCCAAGAACTCCCGCTGGGACATGATTGAATAGGAGGAACCCGAGTCTATCTCCATCCTAACAGGGGCCCCTTGCACCAGTACCTCAACAAAATAACGGGGGTGTCCCAAGGACACGCTGTACACTGGGGCGTCGCCGCCGCTGTCGTCGGAGATGCGGCCTACGCCGACCTGCTTCCTCGCGGGCCGGGCACCCTCCTTGGTCCTCGGCGAGCGGTCTGGCGAGCTTTTCCGGTCCCTGCGCCG
Organism: Bradypodion pumilum; assembly: GCA_035047305.1. Taxonomy (NCBI): domain Eukaryota; kingdom Metazoa; phylum Chordata; class Lepidosauria; order Squamata; family Chamaeleonidae; genus Bradypodion; species Bradypodion pumilum. The sequence continues at coordinate 380,522,055 of JAWDJD010000002.1, forward strand.
TCGTCTGCAGACCTTGGTGATGTGCCCCCAGCGGCCGCAGTTGTGGCACTCGGCCTTCCGGAACGGGCACTTGACGCGGTCGTGGGCCGCTCCACATCCATCGCAACGGCGGCCTTCCTTCCGCACCTTCCGGACATCCTCGTCGTCGCTGCTCTCCGTAGAAGATTTCGGCGTCCGCCTGGCTGCCTGCACCGACCCCGCTGCCTTGTCGGCCTGTGGGGGCCTTTCTCTGAAACCCTTGACTCCGGCCCTCGTGGCTTCCGCGGCCTGCGCCGCCTTCACAACCTCGCGCAGCGTCGGGGGTGGCTCCTGGTTCATTAGCTTTCGCTGAACCTCCTCGTCCCACAGGCCGCACAGCATGCGGTCCCTGAGAGCGATTTCCAGGTTTTCCCACTTGCATGGGCCGGCGGCCAACCGCAGGGCGGCTGCAAAGGCGGCGATGGACTCACCGGGCGCTTGGACTCTCTTCCAGAACGCGTCTCGAGCCGAGAACATCGAAACCGAGGGCTGGAAATGGTCCCGCATCGCCTTCAGGAGCTGCTTGACCGTCAGTTCGCTCACCTTCTTCGGTGATACCAGGTCCACCAATACTCTCTTGGCGGCATTTCCTAGCATCCGGGTGAGGATGGCCCTCTTCTTTCCCTCGTCCGTGATGTCGGACACCACCAGCGCATCTTGGAAGTCCATTTCAAAGAGCTCCCAATCTTCCGGCTTGTTAATGTCGAAACCGGCATGACTAGCGTGTGTCTTGATCTCATGGGAATCCATTATCCCATCCTCGTCGCCAATTTTGTGTATGAGAAACAAAACACAGGAACAGCCGTAGCACTGGCTTAACACATCTTTATTGCATGGTGGTCTAGGGGAACATGAGGTAATGGCGGACGAACAGCTCAATATATACGGTGGTTATACATTTGAATGTGGCTCCATGATAGCCCATTGGCTACTGCTGGCGTGACGTCATTCCAGGTCACGCCCTTCTTGTCCAGGTGAGGTAGTGGCGGGAATCTTCCCGCGCTGTAGTTCTTTGGGGATTGGAACCTTGTGAGCTTGGGCGCTCGCTATTGCCACCAGGTGGACATTAGCTCGCGACCTAATTACACGTAATACATTGATACAGTTGGTGGTTGTTTTAATGCATAGAACTCAGAACACAACAGTATCCTCTACCCTTTGGCCAGCTGGTAAACCCCCCTCCAAACTCAGGGTAAATGGCTCAGTTCCCTCTGCCATTGGAAACTCTATTCCTATTCCCGTTTTCCCTTGGGGCCCTGAAACCTTCCCTTCCCCGCTGGGAATGAGTGTAGAATTATGTTTCTAAACCCAAGCTTTGATGGACTCCTCAAGTCCCAGCCACCAGAAATAACTCCTTACGTTCAATTTAGAGTGAGCGATATCAGCTGACCCGGACAGTATATTATGCAGAACCTTATCCCGGACCCTGGATGGTGTTATAGTTTTGCTTAACTAGTATAAACAACCTCCCAAGAATGTTATCTTATCCTGGTCTTTGTAGAAAACCTTAAAATCTGCAGAAACTGGTGGTGACGGCCACCCAAATTCTACCCACAATACAATTTGTGACAATACAGGATCCCTAAAAGTAGCACTTGCAAAGTCAAATCCTAACTTAAGTGAGGTAATTGCTAAACTGTCCCAAAACTCAGGGTTTGCTGGCTCCATGTCACCCTGCTGCAAAAGTTCAGGATCTTCACACAGTTCAGAGTCTTCGAGCAAAATGCAAGGCTTTTTAGAACAATCCTCAAAGTTAGCAAAGTCACAGTCAGTTTGAGCAACGTGCACATGATGGGAGTCCGTAGGTGCAAAGTCTTTATCAGAGTACAAATGCTCAGGGTGCCCCCTATACAAACCCATCTCAGAAATTGGCGCACTCGGGGCCTCGTCTTCCACACTAAGGACAGGGTCGCTCCCACCCAAGTTTATACCTGTGAAAGAAATGCCTAGGGGCCTGAACCACTGGGACCCCAAGAGATTGGCCTTACACACTTTGCACACTACAAGAGGTAGATGTGTAGAAATATTGTTGAAGAAAACTTTGAAGTTGCCTATTCCCCGCACCGGAACATGGCGGCCTTGCAAGTCCAATAACTTGCTTGGCAGTGCCCTAAGCTTAGGGCGGTTAGCAAGGGGAATACATTGGAACTCACATTCAGACATAATAGAGAGGAATGATCCCGAATACACTTCCATGTGAAACAAAACCCCTTCCAAGTGGATGTCGATGACGAACCCATCTATGAGCTCTTGCACCAACCTGTCGGACCCGTGGTTGGTGTAGACCTTGGAGATGAAGTGCTTCTCCTTAGGACAGCCTTTCTCGCTGGCCTCAAACTCCAAACGCTGGCGGCATACCTTGAAGATGTGGCCCTTCTTACCACAGAAATGGCACTCTGCACCTTTACTTGGACAATCTTGTTGAAGGTGGCGCCTACCGCAGCCCTGACATGGCACAACAGATCCCGGAGCAAGCGCCCATGTCCCCTGGAGTTTTCCTGGAAATCACTGGAGGATGAGTCCCGTCATCCCCTCGCAGTCACCAGGGTTCATAGCCGGACCTGGTGATTCTGTCTGCTGGAGAGCAGCCTGAGACTGGAAATAATGTCGTAGAAGGTCCAACAAGTCTTGCAGGGAAATCTTCCACAAAGCTATGGGCAGCAGCAATCTGGACACAAGCTCGAGAGTAGCTAACCCACAATGGGCTAGGAAGGTCGCCTTTCTCATGGTCGGGTCGAGCTTCCTTGCAATAAAATAATTCTCGAGTTGGAGTTCATAGAACGGCCATTTTTCTGGCTCAGTGATGTTGAATGGTTCTAGACTTACAGGAATGAGATCAGCCATCTGGACTTCTGAAGATCCCACCTTCATTGCCAAATATTGTGTCTTAAGCTTTAAAATGAAGAGTCCAATGATCGATGAATCGAACAACAATGCAATGGTTTATTCACTACTCTTGGAAATAACACTACAGCTTAACTGGACATGATTTGGCTGCGCTTGTTCCACTATTCTGCTACCCGGGATTAGTTCTGCACCTGCGTCTACTGAAGGTAATCCACACGTGTGTGTGCCGTGAGAGCGTGCAAATCAAGAGCCAATGCCCTATTAGCAAGCGGCGCTTATATAGCATCTGAGCGGCCGTTACCCCATGTTACAAGTTAACAACCTTTTGGACAACCTTAATTAGTAATGCTATGTTCAAGCAATGATGAATCCCCGCTAGGATCCAAAATAGTAACCGAATCAGGTATTACACATTTGCATAAGAGCGCATCTTGAACTGGTGAAAGGGCGCACCAAATTTTACCTTTAACTGGAATGGCATGAGTTGCCATTTCAACACATTATAATAAGTAATAATAACACTGAATATTATCTCAATACACAACACTCCACAGGGACCGTGGAAGACTGTCCCATCGTCCTTTAGCTCAGCCTTTGATTCCAGCCTTTGGCCACACCTTCCAGCTTCCAGCTCACTATAGCAGCTGGCCCAAGTATTCCTGGACTTTCTTGCTGACTTCCAGAAGCTGCTGCTGCAGATGTTATTGCACTGTGTCCTACAAAAGTAAAGCACAGAATAACACAGAGCTACCACTCTGAAATCATCTCGATGTGTAAAGCTGACATGCAAACAGGATCCCCTGAATGGCATTTGCGATTGAATGGCAAACAGCTCAGTCTGGATCCTTCTGTCTCCACCCAGCCCAGGTGGCCTGGGATCCCATCTTATCTTGCTCCCCATTCTGCATCATCATGATAAATGTTTGACTGAGGCTGTTCTCCAGCGGGTCACTATTCGTCATAGTCATAACTAATCCTGCTGATCAGGACTTCTGGGAATTGAAGTTCAAAAACAGCTGGAGGGCCAAGGGTGAGGAAGCCTGACTAAGAGAAACAAACACTGGGCAATTCCTGGAACAAACAGGAACGGTTATTTGAGTTTGCTTTTAAAGTTAAGTTTCTAGACCTCATGTTGGTAGGGGGAGGAATCATTTACATAAACCACCGCTGCCACCACTGGATGCCCTGCCGCCACCAGACGCCCTCGGCCACTCCCGGCATGGAAGGAGGAGCGGCGAGGAACAGCCATAAAACCACCACTGCCACCACTGGGCACTCTGCCACCAATGGACGCCCTCGGCCGGCCCTGGCCAGGAGGGAGGAGCAGCAGCTGCATGGCTGGCCCAGCCATAAAACTGCCGCCACTGCCACTGGACACACAAGCTTCATGTTTATGATCTCTCAAGTCTCAAGCCTTGCTCCTTCATCAGAGAGGAAACTCTATTTTCAATTATTCAGGAAAAGCTGGGACGGAAAGTACCACCATCCTCACTACAGCACCACCTCCCACCTCTCTTTCTGCCCCCAACCCCTCAATATCTGGGTCATCCTTCACTATGAAGAGTTGAATTACAATTTCCTATCACTTTAGGATCGTCAATAGGAAAAGTTCTCATCTATGCTGCTTTTCCTATATACCCTTTAAAGACACTTCAGTACCTTGGATGAAAAATGCAAAGCGATTCATGTAGCGACTCCTAGATATTTGCAGCAAAAACCAAGAAAGGGTCTGGTAACATCTTAAAAGCTATTGAGTTTAATTTCACATAAGCTTTTATGGACTGTATCCCATTATTTTTTCAGGAATTTTTGCATTTGGTTAATCAGTCCACTATTTTCTTGGCTTGCTGCTCTAATGGACAGACAGCTACTTGTTCTCTTGCAAAACAGTAGGCAAAAATTCCCCTCAGCTAAATTTTCCCATACAATTAGTTTTGAAAAAAAGACTTATTCACTAAATCTGTAGGTGTATATACATTCTTGGAAGGCATGGAAATAACATGATCTCCAAAGAGGTCATGACATTTGTGGGAACATTAGCCCATTAACTGTGCTTTTCCCTAGCAATAATAACAGTGTACCATCATGTCAATTCTGACTTATGGTGATTATTTCCAGGATTTTCTAGGTAGAAAATGCTGAGAAGTTATTTCTGCTGGAGGTGCCTTGGGACAATGCAGTATGCTCAAGGTTGTACAGGCTGGATCTATTTGCTAAAAACATTGCATGAAACTGAACTCCTGGACTCTGGCTCTAAAGTTAGATATCTAAACCACTTCGTTATCTAGCCAGTTTGAGCCTTTCCTTACTTGTTGGGATTGTGGGGCAGATCCGGCCCATGGATTGTGGAAGTGACTGATCAATAAAGGCATATGAGGCAGAGTGGAGCGAAGATCAGTGGTTTATTCATCAGAAGGCACCATAATTATACTCTTTCCTGGGCCACTTGCAGAAGAGGTTGAGCATGGCCCGACACCAGTTAATTAGTACAATACACATTTCATCAGGGGTAATAATTACTAGGGAATAACCGGACAGGTTAGCCATTGGTCTAATCCAATCATGGACTGCTTTTCCGGAGCTATCTAACACAAACATGGGATGACAGTTTACTCTTGGGGGGGTTCTGTGGAGTTAATTAACTTGCTGTATGTTTACCTTGAGTCACTTATCTGTGACTTCTGCACAACCATTGTTCTCAGAACTGCTGGCCAAAGCATGGTGAATCAATCTAGCTATAAACTGATATCAAATCCCGTGCCCCCAATTTCCATCCCCAAATGGTCCTTAGCGGGGCACGCGGCGTGTTCGCCAAACCCCAAACCATCCAAGGATGGTTTGTGCCAATTCTATCCTACGGGATATCTACACTTACTTGACAGCAAGTGTTTTCCCATATAAACCAGGAATAGGAAGTATGTGCACCAGGCATTTCTTCGGATACTTCCACCCCAAAAACCCACTAAAATCACTACTGAATTTGTACTCAGCAAATAAAACCAAGCACCTTCACAATATACATTGTTTTCAAATGAGATCTAGCTTTCCCTTTCAAAACAAGGTGTTGGGTTTTTTTCCTTTCAAACAAAGGAGTTTCTGTATCCTTCACCTTGACCTACCAGCTCCATTTGTAACTCCTGCCATGTAGCTAATACCTGTATAAAAGTGTAGCATCTTCATTTGTAAAGAAGTGTACTGTACTTTTTAAAAAGCAGATATTTTTGCAATACTGTACATCATTGTTTTTAAAGGGTCAAGTGAAACACCTTGTATTTTCCCCAGGTTTCTAACCTAGACCTGTTTAGTAACAGTACCAGAACATAACGAAGAGTCTCCTTTCTGTACCAATCTGACTGATGTCTTCAGAAGCTGTGAGGGTCATTTTCTCCTACAATTTATGGCCAGAAAAAGAAGATTTTTCTCATTAAAATAATATTGTACAACAGTAAAAGACTGTTTAGCAAAGGCTGAAAATGGAGCATCAGGAAATTATGGCTCAAAGCATGTTAATTCCTCCTTTCCCAACCTTCCTTCTTCTAAACAGGTCTGTTCACTTCCAGTTGCTAGGAAACATATTTGCTTCACATGATCTGCCTTCTTCTAACTGTGCAGACTCCAAGGGCAAAATTACGCTGACAAGAATACAGCATAATTTTTTTTTCCTTGGTGCCCCGTGTCTTTCATACCACATTAAATCTCAGTTTTCTGTGCTGAAGCAAGCGGCAGTGCTCCTGCTTAACAAGGACACGCTCCTGGCCAGGATCTTAGAAAGAAACATTTTGAAAAGGGTGGTGAGTCAACAAGCACACAGAAAAGGCTGTAAATATGTTTCTTGAAAGAGGTTTCTCCAAACAGGAGGCTCCATGGTAAATACTGAAATCATGCACGTATTGAAATCAAAAACAGCTTAAATAGATTTGTGTGAGATGTAATTCAGGAATTGGTTTCCCCCAACCCTCTTAATTTTAGTATTGGATATCTGTCATTTTAAAAAGTAGTTTACAACTTTTTGTGGAATTGTTAGCCCTGAGACCTCTCCTGTAATATTATTACAATAGTAATTCCCAAACTCATTGGCATAATGCTGTTTCTTTTAGGGGGAGGGGGAGAAGCCCTCACACTGCCCCACTCCTTCATCCTCATCCAAACTGTTCAAACCCCACTAATAAAGAGCTGAATTTCACTACTTCACTCGTCTGCTTCTTCATTCCCTGAACACAAAACTGGCGACAAGGATGGGATGGCATCCCCACACAGCAGCAATATCAGCTCATTTGACCCAGTGCATCCAGAGAAATGGGCAACATATGAACGCCAATTCCGCCACGCAATGGCCTTGCAGAAGATCACCAACGAAGACCAGAAGCACTCCTGTATCCTCGCTCAGTGCGGTTCTGAGATGCTTGAGCTGGCAACCCACCTCGTTCTCCCAAGGGACGTGGATGTGGTGCCGCTCGCATAAATCACGTCCGCACTGAGGAAACACCTGCAGCTAGAGGTCTTGATCTTCCTGGCTGGGGTGGCCTTCCACAGAAGTGAGTAGCGACCTGGGGAGTCCATTGCAGACTACTACACCGCTCTGCGCATTGCTGCCATCCCATGCAAGTGGGACAACATCGAAGAAGCACTCTGTGACCGTCTGCTCGCTGGCATGAGGGACAAAGATGCTCAATGTCACCTCATGATCAGGAAGACGCTAACTTTCAAGGCTGTCCTAGAAGAGGACAAATCAGGATCAGTGAGAAAACAGTCTTCTGTAACTGCAACACTAAAACATAACCTCACCCCAGCCCAAATATTAGTTGCAGCCTCAGGAGCTGGGAGTCAAAAACTCACAGAATAGTGTAAGAGAACATTATGCTTCAAAGCCAAGCATGACTATAAAATGTTCTATGCTGCATAAGCTGTGAAAAAAGGATGTCTCCTTCAAAATATATAGCTCAGCTCAAATAGCTAACTAAATCCAATTCATTTGATAACACCCTGGTAAAAAAAATGTTTGTTTCTGAAGTGAGCAATAAGACTGTTCACAGGAATATTCCTTGCTGACACAAGGAAATCTGAAATAAGCCACAGCTGTAGCTCCAAGAACAATTCTGTAAGCAGTAGCAAAAGATCCTAAGGATTTATATTAGAAAATTCAAGAAAATACAGAAGCCAGTCATAAGTCAGATACTGTACCATTGTACAGAACAAATGGAGAGGTGCTTCTAACCTGAAGATCATCTGGTCTTGATATGTAAAAGTATATGTCTAAGTAATTATGCATAAATCCTATTGCTAATCTCAACCCCTTTCCAGTGGTGGGCATCAGCAGGTTCGCACCAGTTCACCAGAACTGGTAGCAGAAATTCTGGTTGGCCCTGCCGATCCAAGTTTTGAAATAAAGTAGTCCTAATTCAGGTGCAACACAGGGCTTTTTCCCCGGCCATGCCCACCACACCACGCCCACACCCACAGAGTGGGTAGTAACAATTTTTGGAGCCCACCACTGCCCCTTTGCAGGCGCACCCCCCAATAAAGGACTCAGACACTGATAAAAGTGGATAACGGGATTGGGCCACATTTATTGATTCATGCCCTAGTCCGAATTATAAATTTCTATTGGTAATTGACCAATCATAATTCTTAAGGCAAGCAGGCCGAAGTAACACTGGTAAGGTACCACCCAAAATTGCCAACGGCAATTGCTACAATGTATCCATTTGTATCAATTTGTTTGTTGACCACGAACAAATTGTTGACCGTAGTCAATATCTAACTAATGACCCCACCCTCTGACGCGTATCCGTAAAATCACGGGGTGATGCATGCTGTCTAGCTATAGCCATCACCCCGTCGCCTAGTTCGTCGTTGACCGGACAACGTTTAACCAACTTATGCCTGTCTAGTGTTGTCCAGTCAATTGCGAACTTGCCGGATACCTGTGGGTCATAATGTTTACCTTACCAGTGCTACCCGCCCATGTGACCAAAGTCAACAGCAGCAACAGACAAAAACCCCTATGTCAAACCATAGCAACAGTGTGGGATGGGCGAAAAAACCAGGACCCGGAAGCCAATATGGGTCCCAGCCAAAAATTCCCACCCGGCCCCGAAGCGACCAAAACATCACACTGTTAACTAGGGAGGGGGTGGGGGGGAAAAACTTCTCCGCTCCGTCGCTTCGCAAAATGGCAGCTCGGCTGCCTCGTGGCCACCCCTTTTATAAGGGAGCTGGCCATGCCCCTAACTACCCGGATGCCTTCGTCCCGTGGGGGGGCCCCCGCAAAGAGCGCGGCGGCCATTTTGGCGCCATGCTTGCATTGCAGGCGCACCCCCCAATAAAGGACTCAGACACTGATAAAAGTGGATAACGGCATTGGGCCACATTTATTGATTCATGCCCTAGTCCGAATTATAAATTTCTATTGGTAATTGACCAATCATAATTCTTAAGAGAAGCAGGCCGAAGTAACACTGGTAAGGTACCACCCAAAATTGCCAACGGCAATTGCTACAATGTATCCATTTGTATCAATTTGTTTGTTGACCACAAACAAATTGTTGACCGTAGTCAATATCTAACTAATGACCCCACCCTCTGACGCGTATCCGTAAAATCACGGGGTGATGCATGCTGTCTAGCTATAGCCATCACCCTGTCGCCTAGTTCGTCGTTGACCGGACAACGTTTAACCAACTTATGCCTGTCTAGTGTTGTCCAGTCAATTGCGAACTTGCCGGATACCTGTGGGTCATAATGTTTACCTTACCAGTGCTACCCGCCACACGGAGGGGCTTCAAAGAAGGCTCGACGCCCCCCCCCCAGAACGTCAGCTCGGTCAACAGGCCTGCTCGCCAATCACCCAACAGGAGGTCCATACCTCCTCGCGACAGATGGACCCCATCCCCTGCATACAAGTCATAACTTTGGAGGCTAATAGCGGGGTGACGACTGACCCTCCCCCAAGCCCTGTCGACAAGGAAACGCGCCACTGCCCTATTCACCATGCGTCTAGCGCGGTCAAGGGCCAGGAGGTCAACGCCCCCTCTGTAGGAATGGCGCGGGACCATGTCCGACCAAACAAGGGTTGTGGCGGGCCAGACGTAATGCAGGTAGGCGAGGTCCTCGCAAATCGCATGCTTCAGCGACAAGCCGGTGACCTGGCCCAAATCATTGCCCCCCCAGGTGTATGATCAGAATGTCAGGCGGGTCAGCATTCAGGCCTGAAAAAAGGAAAGGCAGCAGCTCCCGCCATAACATCCCAGGCTTACCATGCCATGTGAGACTTGCGTATGCACCCAGTCCCAGTCGGTGTCCCCACTCTGTCGCCGCAGCATAACGCGCTGCCCTGTGCATGTAGCTATGGCCAACCAGCCATACTGTCACCGGTGTAATACGACACCCCGGGTCTGTAAAGGAAAAAATGAGGGAAAATAGGTAAGGTGACCGGGTCGGTACTCACGGGGGGAGTGGGCGCACATAAAATTGAAAACATTGCGATCCCCACCGTCCCATGCTACGTATGTCAGCCCCTGAGTACCCAAAAGCCGCAGCGGTCGAGGCCGCCCCTATACGGAATGAATGAGTGCCATAGCGGGCGCCTGGGAGGCCCACACTGGCCAGCGCTTTGCCCGTCACCCTCCAAAATTGAAATTTAGTAAGGGGAGACCCATCTTGGTGACAGAAAAACGGGCCATGGTGCGTGCCACGCAGTGCCAGGAATTCCTGTAGGGCACCAACCGGACAGATGTCTGCCAAAGAACATCGTAGCCGTCGCACACCACTGTCGACGCCATGCTGATCGGTCTTAGAGGAACGTATCCTCAACTGAGCCCAGTCTTTGGCTACACAGACATCCTCGAGTTCCAGTGCCCTACGACTTGCATCCGCCTTAGACAGCATCACAAGCTCGCTGATGCGGAGCGCTCCAAAAAATGCCACCGTTGTGGCTGCATGGAACAGGGCTGCCTCATATGCATCAAAACAGAGGCAAGGCCAGCCCCGAGCCAACTGGGTAAGGACCCCTGGGGAAATCGGGTGGCGGTCGTCCGGGCAACGCCCGCGCGTTGGCCATAAAAGCCAACGCTGAAAGTTTGGATGCTATGGTGCGAGGTGCAAGGCCCTGAGAATGCAGGTAAACCATGAACCGCAGAACATGGGTTACCGGGATCGGCCAGGTTCCTGGCAATTGAAATTGAGTACAAAATGCCCTGAAAGAGTTAATTGCGTGGTGATATGCCTTACGGGTGCGTGGGGCTAGCGACAGGCCAATCGCCCGGTTCACCTCTCCTTGCCAATGGTCCATATCTCCTCCGGGAGTGGTGAGGGAAATTCCTCCGCATCCGGGGCCAAGGCACGGAACTGGGAGATCTGTAGGCGGGACAAAGCGTCAGCAATATCATTATTAACCCCTGGGACGTGCCTGGCCCTGAACAGTACGTTGAGGCGCAGGCTGCGCAACACAAATTGGCGCACTAGATCCATAACCCTGGGCGATTTAGAAGTCTGTGCATTCACAATGTGGACCACAGCCGCATTGTCACACCAGAAATGCACGACCGAGTTGGACCACTCCTGGCCCCATAGCATCAAAGCACCCAGGAGAGGGGAAAAATCCAGATACGTGAGATCACGCAGGCGACCCGTGCCTGACCAGGCCGGTGGCCACCCACCATAGGCCCACTTCCCATTGAAGTACATCCCATAACCGAGGGATCCTGAGGCATCAGACTGAATCTGAAATTGAGGGGAAGCCAGGAGGTCATGCCTCCAAAATGAGACCCCATTGAAGTCCCTCAGGAACTGTAACCAGACAAGCATGTCTGCCCTGATACCCCGGGTAAGCCTAACCCTATGGTGAGGCCTGGATAATCCTGCCATAGCATCGCACAAGCATCGCAAAAGTCATCCAGGTAATGGGCTACAGACTGGGACCCTGACCTGCGGACGAAAGCCCACTCTAGGAAGGTACTGAAACGCTCGAAAGCCGAGCATGATATGGAACAGCCAAAAGGCATGGCCTTATCAAAGTAAAATTCGCCCCGAAATTTGAAACCCAGCAATTCAAAGTCGCCCGGGTGCACCGGCAAGAGGCGAAAAGCCGACTTAATGTCGCACTTAGCCAGCAGCGCACCCGGGCCACATGAGCGCACCATGCGCAGCGCGTGGTCAAAAGATGTATACCTGACTGAGCAAAGGTCATCAGGGATAGCATCATTGACCGATCGGCCGGCTGGGTAGGACAAGTGATGGATAAGACGAAACTCGCCTGGAGACTTCTTGGGAACCAAGCCCAGGGGCGATACCTTAAGGTTAGGGAACGGGCCCGAAATGGAACAGCCAAAAGGCATGGCATCATCGAAATAATATGCTCCCCGGAACGGGGGCGCAGGGACAGGGCCAACGACCCTGCCCGCATAGACCTCCTTATCAATGCTGGCAGCAGCCACCTCCCCCCTCCCCCTAAGGGATAAAGATTGGGGGCATCCTGAGGGGACCTATCACCCATGAAAGGGATACGGAACCCCTGCCTAAAACCCTGAAGGAGATAATCCGCATCCTCTCCCTTCGGGTACAATGTGAGCCAACGCTCCAACATGTCCACATTAATTGGGGAGGGAGCCTTTCGGTGAACCAGCTCCATCTGCGGCAGTCTTGCCAGCCCACTGTCCGCCCCTCCCTCTGCCCCGCGTCCCTCCAGGCCTGGGACAGGCAGAGGCTGCATGGGGGCCCGCACAGGTGGGACACTCATGTCTGTACTTGCAATTCTTCTTATTGCATGAACCATTAGACGAGAAAGTCCAGCACAGCAGGCGGGCTGGAACCCCCTGCCCCGCCACCTGGCGGGGAACCTGTGCTGGAGCCGCTCGCTGGACCGCATGTCCACAATGGTATCTTTCCCCTGGCGCGGGGCGCGTGGGCGTCATGTACAGAAGCCAAAGCCTCTGGCATGGCTCATCCCACCAAATCCGGCCGGGCCCTCAGGTACACCGCCATGTAGATGAGGTAAGCCGGCAGCCAGTTGGCCCACGTTCGTGGTGGCTTGCGACGACGTGCCTGTTCCTTATCCTTCTCATCCTGCCCCTCCCTCTCTTCCTTGGTGGGCTCCCTGTTTAGGAGTGAGAAGATATCTACATACTCCCCTCGCCATATTTTCTCTTTGGTGGCCTGTGCCAAGTGGTCACCCAGTGGCAAGGAATAGCCCGCTGTCGGCAAGGCCAAGACAGGCACCGCAGAAACTGCGGGCATCTGGAAAGGGGCTTGGACTAGCCCAGCCACCCCCAAAACATTCCCCACAGGGTAGGAAACGCTCCCCACCCCGGGGCCCTGGGTGGTGGTTGACGTCGCCTGGTGGTGCGTCAGCGGCTGTACCGCCGCACCACCCACGCGAGGCCAAGGCCATTGTAAAGCCCCCCCCCAACGTGGCCACATGTGTAGGTGCACTAGTTAGGACCGCATACTCACATGCTGCACCCCCGCGGGCCGCCCCCACCGGGGGTTCCGGCCCACTGGGGGCATCGGAGCTCACGACCGCCGTAGAGCTCGTCGCCGGGGCCTGACCCACACTGGCCTGTTGGTTGGGGAGCTGTGAGGCAGTGGCCGAAGTCGCGCCACGCGCCTCAAGCTGCTCGACCCGTCCCGTCGCCTGCCGCTGCCCAGCAGACGACGCGTCAAAATGAACCCCAAAAGGAGCCCCAGTGTGGCTGGCCCGAGCAAGGGAAGCCTCGAGGGCTGCCACGCGGGCCAGCAAGGCCTCCACACTGACGTGGGGCCAAGGGCCAGCCGGCCCGCCTGCTACGGGCGTGGGTACAGGTCCTTGCACCCCGGGGCCCGAATATGGCCATGACCCCACACCCAGGCCCGGTAGGGCCGATGTAGGCACCTGCCAAGGAAGGGGACCACACCACCCCCCAAGGCTGGAAGGCCCCGGAGTGAGCTGCGCCCCTATAGAGGAAGGCCCAGTAGAATGGGCACCAGGAGCGGCGTCCGCCGCTTGCGGGCCGCCGGCCGCAGCCCACGCTGGACCCCTGCTCGGGTCCCCAGCCTCCGGCCAGGGGGGAATAGACCCCATCCCACCGGGCCCGGTGGGTGCCGGCAAAGGCGGCTGGTGGGGAGGCGCAGCCGCGGTCCTCCGACCCGGATTGCGCCTCCGAACCGCCCGAGCCGCGCTCGCGGCCGCCTTCTTCTTCGAAGGCATCTCAGTCGGACCTAAGGGAAGCCGAAAAGAGAAAGGTCAGCAGCCAAAAGGCTTCCCAATCAAGGTAAAAGCGACGGAGTAAGAGGGAAAAACTTCTCCGCTCCGTCGCTTCGCAAAATGGCACCTCGGCTGCCTCGTGGCCACCCCTTTTATAAGGGAGCTGGCCACGCCCCTAACTACCCGGATGCCTTCGTCCCGTGGGGGGCCCCCCGCAAAGAGCGCGGCGGCCATTTTGGCGCCGCGCTTGCATTCTCAGATGCACACTTCAATGTGGTAAAGGTAAGGAGTGTGTTAGTTAAGTTCAGAGGAATGCCATCAGGAGATAAGACTCCATTACAAGCCTATACTCCCAACACGGCCATCAAAGGTAGAATGGTCATAGCTGAGGCACCCGACTGGAATGCATCAGTCTTCCTCAGGAGTAATGGCCACATCAACAGAAAAGAATGGACAATTCAAATAGGGATATGGATGGCAGCAACTTGGCAGCAGCAGTAGCTGAAGCTGCCATTGGCAAAGGAGGCAACAACAGTGACACTCATGCAACCTTTTGTTAGTACTGCAATGAGAACTGTAGGCCACATATTTCAATCTAGTAAAGCAGGGGTGCCCAAACCTTTTGGGCTGTGGGCTGGTCATGTAGTTCAAGGGGCTGTTCACTATGGCCCAGAAGCCAGATCCGGCGCCCAATGCCAATTCATCCGGCCCGCAAAGCTCTCGTTGCTCCCAGAAGCAGAAGTAAAATGCACCTGTATGGGCACATTTTACTTCCGCTTCCGGGAGCAACGAGGGCTTTGGGGGCCAGATGAGTTGGCATCAGAGGCCAGATCCGGCCCATGGGCCATAGTTTGGGCACCCCTGTAGCAAAGCTTTTTTTTTTTAGATTAGCAGTGGCTATCCTGAGTTTGGTAAAGTGGACCTATTCCCAACCCAATTTCCTGTGATTCTTTTAATTATATTTGGGTCATGAAAGAAACCCCAGTAAAGGTTGTGTTGAAATATATCAGTTTATCTCTCATGTTCACCATTAGAATCGTCTCAGCTGTACAGCTAATATTAAAGGTACTTAATGTGGATGGAACTGAAGTTTGTTTTAAAACTGTAATTTAATTTGGCAGGGAATGACTTGAAGGTCACATGATGTATGTGTTCAAACAACTGCATCAGGGTAGTTTTTCAATATCTTTGTGTGGCTTCCAGTAGCGCTATTTTAATTTCTACATCGTTATGCCTGGCAATTGTTAATGTCCGGCATAGTGAGTTTCAATTAACATTGACCTTATTTCCTTCCTTTTGGGACCTTAGGGGTTTCTACTAGCTTTATATCACCCCCACATCCCTACCCATCCCTACCCATGCTTGTGTTCATAGCTGTCATCTAGTCAGTTTGAAGCCTATTTTATGCCACCCAAATAGACCCAAAAATTACACAGCAAGGCAACTAAGTACCTCATGCCGTGTGAATCAGAATTACCATTTTTCATCTTGCCATGGATGTTGCAAATGCTGTCTGAGCCATTGTGGTGCAAGGAAATAGCTGCCCCAAGGCTTCTGACACATCTCACTGTGAGACCATTGAAATGCCAGCTCAAGGTAGCGTAAAGAGCCTAATGACCTGGAAAGAGGGCAAAGGATAACCAAAAAAGGTCAAGTGTTGGCTCTGTGCATTTGATTACAAATCACTTATTGTGATGGGATACACAGAAAAAGCCTCCTCGAAGATTGTGGTATTTTTGAACCACAATCGGGCGTATCCTGGTAATGGCAACCTTGTGTTGCCAGCTAATCTTTCTCACACTAGGTCAGGTGAAAGGAACTGCAGAATGAACTCACCAAAAGGTGCCTTTGTTTTGGCAGTTTCACATCTGGCCTAGACACAGAAGAAGAAAAAGACTTATTGTGATCATATTTGCACTGGATGCATCTTTATTTAATTTAATTAATTTAATTTAATTTAATTGTCACATTTATATACCGCTCACTCGGCCAAAGCCAACTCAGGGCGGTTCACAATAAAAATTAAAAAACACATGTTAAAAACAGTTAAAACTACCCACCCCCTAAAAAACAAGGGCTGCAGGATCCAAAGGCACCATGGGGAAGAGTTCTTCTACACCAACCACCCAATGGAGGTTACCCTTCCACCTGCACCCCACACTTGACCCGCCAGCCAGGTTTTAAGTTCTTTTCTGAAAGGCAGCAATTCCGTCCGGAGACGTAGCTCTGTTGGCAGGAGGTTCCAGAGGGCCGGCGCAGACACGGAGAAGGCTCTCCTCCTTGTGCCAGAGAGGCGAGCCCCTCTGGCTGATGGAACAATTAGAGAGCCCTTCCGGTCCGCTCTGGTTGGACGGACAGACGTCCTCAGGGCGATGCGGTCTCTTAGGTAACCCGGCCCACTACCATATAGGGCTTTAAAGGTCAAAACCAGCACCTTGAATTGCACCCGGAGACAAACTGGCAACCAGTGCAGCTCCCGGAGCAGTGGCAAAGCATGGGCATAACGCCCACACCCCATCACCACCCTGGCTGCTGCATTCTGGACCAGCTGTAGCCTCCGAATGGTCGTCAAGGGCAGCCCCATGTAGAGCGCATTGCAATAATCTAGTCTGGAGGTGACCAGAGCGTGAGTGACCATGAGCAAGGAGTCCCGGTCCAGGAGTGGGCGCAACTGGCGAATCACCCGAAGTTGGGCGAAAGCCCTCCTGGTCACAGCCGCCACCTGTTCTTCTAGCAGTAGCCGCGAATCCAGGAGGACCCCCAAGTTGCGCACCGGGTCTGTCTGGGGCAAAATAGCCCCATCCAGAACCAAAGATGGTAGCTCCCGGGTTAACGCAGGACCCCCTATCCATAGCCACTCAGTCTTGCTGGGATTCAGTTGTAGCCCGTTAGCCCCCATCCAGACCCCAACAGCTTCCAGGCACCTGGAAAGGACTTTGATGGCATCACTGGGGTCCCCATGGGCCGAGATGTACAACTGAGTGTCATCCGCGTACTGATGGTACCGCACCCCATGGGAACGAATGATCTCACCCAGCGGCTTCATGTAGATGTTAAATAGGAGAGGAGAGAGCACCGAGCCCTGAGGCACCCCCCATTTGAGGGGCCTAGGACTCGACCTCTCACTCTCCAACCACACCGACTGGGTCCGACCCCTCAGACCACACAGTGCCCTGGATTCCCAATCCTTGGAGCCGTTCCAGAAGGATACCGTGGTCAACGGTATCGAAAGCCGCTGAGAGGTCAAGAAGAGCAAGGACGGATGGGTGACCACCGTCCCGCTCCCGCCAGAGATCATCCATCAGTGCGACCAATGCCGTCTCGGTACCATATCCAGGCCTGAATCCTGACTGAAAGGGGTCCAGGTAATCCGCTTCATCCAGTACCCCCTGCAGCCGACGCGCCACTGCCTTCTCCAACACCTTCCCTAAAAAGGGGAGGTTGGAGACAGGCCTATAGTTGGTTAGGACAGCTGGGTCGAGGGAAGGTTTCTTCAGGAGGGGGTGCACCAAGGCATGTTTTAAAGGTGCAGGAAACACCCCCTCCCGCAATGATGCATTGATCATAGCCCCAACCCAGCCACCTGTCACCGCCTTGGAGGCTTTCACCAACCAGGTGGGACAGGGGTCCAATGGGCAGGTAGTGGCGCGCACAGCTGCAAGGAGCCTGTCCACTTCATCAGGGGCAACTGGATCAAACCGGTCCCAGATGGTATGGCAAGACTGTGCTCCAGCTCCCTCCGGACTCTCCCCATCCACGCCAGGATTAAACCCCGAGCGAATCCGATCGATTTTCTCCACTAGATGGTCAGCAAAGTCCTCAGCCGACCCCTGCCAACCAGGCACCGGGGTCCCCCTACCAAGGAGAGACCTGGTAACCCGGAACAGGGTGGCTGGGCGATTATCAGCAGAGGCAATAAGGGTGGTGAAGTATTGCCGCCTCACCACCTCCATCGCCACTAGATAGGCCCTAATAGCGGCTCTAGCTAGTGTCCAATCGGAGTCTCTCTGGGTCTTCACCCAGCGGCGCTCTAGGCGTCTCTTTGCCCGTTTGAGCTCCCGCAGTTCATCTGTGAACCACGGAGATGACCTAGCTCCATGAGCTCTGAGAGGCCGTAGTGGTGCGATTTCATCCAAGACCGCTGTTGTCATCCTGTTCCACAGGTCAACCAGCGCCTCGGGCGAATCGTGTTGCCGATCCAGAGGGAAATCCCCCAGTTCCCTCTGGAATCCATCAGGATCCATCAGTTGCCGGGGGCGGGCCATTCTAATAGGCCCTGCCTCCCTACGATGAAGCGTCGCACCCAGGAAGTCTAGAGCCACCAAATAATGATCTGACCATGGCACAGGTGTTATGTCTAGTTTCCGTAGTCTCAGATCACTCTGCCACTGCTCCGACAAAAAGATTAAATCTGGTGTGTGGCCACTGCCCCTGGTCGGGCCCTGAATTACCTGAATCAGGTCCATAGCTGCCATGGAAGCCATGAACTCCTGAGCCACCTCGGAGCCAGTCCCCAGCGAAGGCAAATTGAAGTCCCCCAGAACCATCAGTCTAGGGAACTCCAACGCCAACGCTGAGACGGCCTCGAGGAGCTCAGGCAGGGAGTCCCTTACCCTGCAAGGGGGCAGGTACAGGAGTAAGACTCCCAACTGACCCTTAATGAGGTGCATGATTTAGACTTTCTATTTTTAAAAAACTCTTTAGCACATCGATGGTGGAGGTAATCAAGAAGATTATTCTTCCGACTGATACCTTCTCCAATCACATCCAATAACAGGGTTCAGAGCTAAACTCCATTCATACAGTGGAGCAACATTTAAGAGTCTCGATTCTTCTGTGGCCAAAACAGCAATATTCCCACACAAGAAGGAAAGCAGCAAGTGGAGATAGCAATCCAGATGGCTTCAAAAGAAATGCTATCAACTAGTAAAAGAGGCTGTGCTTTAAAAAAAAATATTGCTAGATTTGTTTACAGCACACCATAGAGTTGGCTTCCATGTCTGCAGGTCCATCTCTTTGAGGGCTTGTCTACATAGGCTAGAGTGGGCTAAGCAGGGTTGTTGTAGTTCACAGAATGGCCTGGTATGCAATTTGGTGCAATTCTTCCATCCAAATTGTATACACACCTCATGTTGTCCCTATTTGTTTTGGCTCCTTCCACTGTCAATTTCCCAGATTGTAAAGTGGCGTAGAAGAGAGCCACTTCAGGATAGCAGCAAATTAAACACCTTCTCTGCTCCATAGATATGCAGAGGGAGTGGAAAAATGTGATTATATTAGGTCAGCATAAATTAGCTGCATCACTTTATAAAAATTAAAAAGATTGAAAACTTTCTCCAAAAAGCAGGAAGAGACAGGAGGGAACAATAAGGGACTATTTTTTTTCCCTTTGTGGCTATTATTAAAGGTCAGTTTAAGAAATTGCCCACAACCCAATCCACACTGCATGCAATGGAAAAAAACCAAAATGGAATGATCCATCCCTCACCAAAAAAAAGGAGAAACCCATGAGCGGAACATAGAAAGATGCACATGGGAATACTCTGGGGAAGCGGCAATTCACTCTAGAGATAATTAGATGTGACCACTTCAAAAAGTTACAAGCCAACCCATCTCTGCAGTGGACCAAGTAGCAGGCCAAATGCTCATGTGATCATACCTTGAGATGGAGGTGAAAGAAATAGAGAGTTAGCTCAGAGGAGGAAGAAAAAAGAAAACCTGACAACAGCCATCTAGAGGCAGGGCCGCCAACAGGGCAGTACTACCAGTACTGCCATATAGGGCCCGGAGCTGATGGGGGCCTTGCCGCTGCCGGCCATAACAGAGAAAAGTATGTGTGTGGGGGGGGGGGGAGGCCCAATAGGATTGCTCAGTATGGGGCCTAGAAATTTCTGATGGCAGCCCTGTCTAGAGGTAGGTAAAAGTTCACCCTTGCTCGAAAGCTAGTAATGTTCCACTCTAGGGGGTGGTCATGCTCATCTCCATTTATAGCCAAAGAGTTAGCGCTGTCTGTGCCTGATTACATTTCTGTGATCATGTGGCAGGCATGACTAGACATCAGAGTGCATGGTACACTGTTACCTTCCCATGAAAGCAGTACCCACTTATCTACTTGCAATTTCCGGCTTTCAAACGCATAGGTTGGCAGGAGCTAGAACAGAGACCGGAGTTCACTCTGTCATGCAGCACTCAGGACTCAAACTGCTGGCCTGCCAACCTTCCAGTTGTCAAGTTCAGCGTCTTAACCACTAAGCCACCACAGTCCCTTAGAGGTACAGACAAGGATGGAAAACACACTCAAACTATCTGGCAACAATCTACCTCTTCACCAACATCAGTTCAGGTGACTTGTTATATGCATATTCCCATGGAATGCTGTGCAAGGCATTTTGTGTGAAACTGAGTCCTGGGTTTGGCAGCCCTGGAGGGACAATTTAAATAGACCAAACAAAATCCTTGCCTGTTAAGGTGAAAAATGTAAAAGCAACCTAAAGGTCTTTGCTGCCCATTAAAACATATCCAGTTCAAACCATCAGGCTGCATGCATACTGTCAAAATAATAATAATGAGTTGTCTACTATAAAGCAGGCAGGTCATCCTTTGCAGGCGCACCCCCCAATAAAGGACTCAGACACTGGTAAAAGTGGATAACGGCATTGGGCCACATTTATTGATTCATGCCCTAGTCCGAATTATAAATTTCTATTGGTAATTGACCAATCATAATTCTTTAAGGCAAGCAGGCCGAAGGTACCACCCAAAATTGCCAACGGCAATTGTTACAATGTATCTATTTGTATCAATTTGTTTGTTGACAACAAACAAATTGTTGACCGTAGTCAATATCTAACTAATGACCCCACCCTCTGACGCGTATCCGTGAAATCACGGGGTGATGCATGCTGTCTAGCTGTAGCCATCACCCCGTCGCCTGGTTCGTCGTTGACCGGACAACGTTTAACCAACTTATGCCTGTCTAGTGTTGTCCAGTCAATTGCGAACCTGCCGGATACCTGTGGGTCATAAATGTTTACCTTACCAGTAATACCCGCCACACGGGGAGGCTTCCAAAAGGCTCACCGCCCCCCCCCCCCCAAGACCGTCAGCTCGGTCGACAGGCCTGCTCGCCAGTCCACTAACCAGAGGTCCATACCTCCCTGCGACAGATGGGCCCCATCCCCTGAGTAAAGCTCGTAATTTTGCAGCCTGATGGCGGGGAGGCTAATGACGCGTCCCCCGCCCTTGTCGAAAAGGAACCGGGCAATAGCCCCGTTCACGGAGCGTCAGCTCAGTCAAGAGCCTCGAGGCCGAACACCCCCCTGTAAGCGTACCGCGGTATCGTGTCCGACCAATTGAGGGATGTGGCAGGCCACACATAATGTGAGTAGGGCAGGTCACTGCAAACCGCAAGCTTCCACGATAGGCCAGTGACCTGCCCCAAGCCATCGCCCCCAAGGTACATAACCAGGATATCGGGCGAGTCAGCATCCCTGATGTAGAAAAGGAATGGCAACAGTTCCCGCCATAACATGCCGCGCTTACCATAACACCTGAGACGTGCGGATGCACCCAGTCCCAGTTGGGGTCCCCACTCTGTCGCCGCAGCGTAACGCGCTGCCCTGTGCAGCGTAACGCGCTCCCCTGTGCAGCGTAACGCGCTGCCCCATGCAGCGTAACGCGCTGCCCTGTGCACGTGGCTATGGCCCACCAGCCATACTGTCACCGGTGTAAAACGACACCCAGGGTCTGTCAAGGAAAAAAAAGGGGGGAGAAACAGTGCAGTGACTAAACTGGTACTCACGGTTGAAGAGGGCGAACACAAAACTGAAAACATTGTGATCCCCACCCTCCCATGCGGCGTATTTCAGCCCCGGAGTACCCAAAAACAACTGCAGTAGAAGCCGCCCCTATCCTGAACGAATGGGTGCCGCAACGAGCCCCAGAGAGGCGAACACTGTCTAGTGCCTTCCCGGCACCCTCCAAATTGAAATTTTGTAAGAGAAGACCCACCTTGGTGACAGAAAAACGGGCCATGGTGCGTGCCACACAGTGCAAGGAAATCCTGTAGGGCACCAACCGGACAGATGTCTGCCAAGGAACATCGTAGCAGTCTACTCCACTGCCTACGCCGTGCTGATTCGTTTTAGGGGAGCGTATCCCCAACTGAGCCCAATATTGTCCACACAGACATCTTCGAGTTCCAGTGCCCTACGACTTGCATCCGCCTTAGACAGCATCTCAAGCTCGCTGATGCGGAGCGCTCCAAAAAAGGCCACCGTTGTAGCCGCATGAAATGGGCTGCCTCATCTATCAAAACAGAGGCCAGGCCAGCCCCGGGCCAATTGGGTAAAAACCCCTGGGGAAATCGGGTGGCGGTCGTCCGGGCAACGCCCGCGCGCGCACACCCACCCCTCCAAAACATGTCTCACACGGAAGTCAGTGGTGCTGTCCACATGACCTCCCACTTTGGCCATAAAAGCCAACGCTGACAGCTTAGATGCTATGGTGCGAGGTGCAAGGCCCTGGGCATGCAGGTAAACCATGAACCGCAGAACATGGGTTACCGGGATCGGCCAGGTTCCTGGCAGTTGAAATTGGGTACAGAATGCTCTGAAAGAATTAATTGCGTGGTGATACGCCTTACGCGTGCGTGGCGCTAGTGACAGGCCAATCGCCCGGTTCACCTCTCCTTGCCAATGTTCCATATCTCGTCCGGGAGTGGCGAGGGAAATTCCTCCATATCCGGGGCCAAGGCACGGAACCGGGAGATCTGCAGGCGGGACAAAGCGTCAGCAATATCATTATTAACCCCTGGGACATGCCTGGCCCTGAAAAGAACGTTGAGGCGCAGGCTGCGCAACACAAATTGGCGCACTAGGTCCATAACCCTGGGCGATTTAGAGGTCTGTGCATTGACAATGTGGACAACAGCCGCATTGTCACACCAAAATTGCACAACCGAGTTGGCCCACTCCCCGCCCCATAGCATCAAAGCACCCAGGATAGGGAAAAATTCCAGATACGTGAGACCACGCAGGCGACCCGTGCCTGCCCAGGATGGTGGCCACTCACCATAGGCCCACTTCCAATTGAAGTACATCCCATAACCCAGGGATCCCGAGGCATCGGACTGTATCTGAAAGCGAGGGGAAGCCAAGAGCTCAGACCTCCAAAATGACTCCCCATTGAACTCCCTCAGGATCTGTAGCCAGACAAGCACGTCTGCCCTGATACCCCGGGTAAGTCTAACCCTATGGTGGGGCCTGAATAATCCTGCCATGGCATCGCACAAGCGCCGAGCAAATGCCCTGCCCGGTGCGACGACCCTGCAAGCGAAATTGAGGTGACCATGTAGCACCAGCAGTTCCCTCAGTGATGCCATGCGCTTGGCCAGCAAGTCCGAGATAAGTGCCACTAGCCTTGACACCTTATCCCGCTGCAACTTAGAAGCCTGCGCTACCGTGTCAATCTCCACCCCCAGGAATACTAGCTGTGCAGATGGGCCCTCGGTCTTTTCGGGCGCTAAAGGGACACCAAGTTCCTCCATTAGCGTCTGAAATGTGTTGAGGAGACGTGTGCACGTGTCCCAGCCCCGTTCAGCCCCAAATAAAATCATCCAGGGAATGGGCTACAGACCGGGACCCTGACCTGCGGACAAAAGCCCACTCTAGGAAGGTGGTGAAACGCTCGAATGCCGAGCCCGAAATGGAACAGCCAAAAGGCATGGCATCATCGAAATAATATGCTCCCCGGAACGGGGGCGCAGGGACAGGGCCAACGACCCTGCCCGCATAGACCTCCTTATCAATGCTGGCAGCAGCCACCTCCCCCCTCCCCCTAAGGGATAAAGATTGGGGGCATCCTGAGGGGACCTATCACCCATGAAAGGGATACGGAACCCCTGCCTAAAACCCTGAAGGAGATAATCCGCATCCTCTCCCTTCGGGTACAATGTGAGCCAACGCTCCAACATGTCCACATTAATTGGGGAGGGAGCCCTTCGGTGAAGTAGATCCATCTGCGGCAGTCTTGCCAGCCCCCTGTCCGCCCCTCCCCCTGCCCTGCATCCCTCCAGGCCTGGGACAGGCAGAGGCCGCATGGGGGCCAGCACAGGGGGGACACTCCTGTCTGTATTTGCCATTCTTCCTATTGCAGGAACCATTGGACGAGAAAGTCCAGCACAGCAGACGGGCTGGAACCCCCTGCCCCGCCCCCTGGCAGTGAACCTGTGCTGGGGCCGCTCGCTGGACCGCATGTCCACAATGGTATCTCGCCCCGGGCGCGGGGCGCGTGGGCATCATGTACAAAAGCCACAGCCTCTGGCATGGCTCATCCCACCTCATCTCGGGGTGCAGGGGAATCCGCATACGGAATTACTCGTCATAAGCCAACCACGATGGGCCCGGAAAGTCAACCATCGCCCGGTAGATGTTGTCCAAATACTGGACCATCGGAATTGCCAAATCCGGCCGGGCCCTAAGGTACACCGCCATGTATATGAGGTAGGCCGGCAACCAGTCGGCCCACGTATGTGGTGACTTGCGACGACGTGCCTGCTCCTTATCCTTCTCATCCTGCCCCTCCCTCTACTCCTTGGTGGGCTCTCTGTTGAGGAGTGAGAAGATATCCACGTACTCCCCCTGCCAGATCTTCTCTTTGGTGGTCCGTGCCAAATGGTCACCCAGCGGTAAGGAATACCCCACTGTCAGCAAGGCCGACACAGGCACAGCAGGAACTGCTGGCATCTGAAAGGGGGCCTGTACTAACCCAGCCACCCCCAAAACATTCCCCACAGGGTAGAAAACACCCCCCACCATGGGGCCCTGGGTGGTAGTTGTCGTCGCCGGGTGGGGCGTCAGCGGCTGGACCGCCGCCCCCACCCGCGCGAGGCCAAGGCCATTGAAAAAAAAACCCCAACGTGGCCACGTGTGTAGGTGCACTAGCTTGGACTGCATACTCACATGCTGCACCCCCATAGGCCGCCCCCACCGGGAGTTCCGGCCCACTGGGGGTGTCGGAGCTCACGACCGCCGTCGAGCTCATCGATGGGGCCTGACCCGCACCGGTCTGTTGAATGGGGAGCTGCGAGGCAGTGGCCGAGGTCGTGCCACGCGCCTCAAGCAGCTCGACCCGTCCCGTCGCCTGCCGCTGCCCAGCAGACGACGCGTCGAAATGAACCCCAAAGGGAGCCCCAGAGTGGCTAGCCTGGGCCAGGGATGCCTCGAGGGCCGCAACGCGGGCCAATAAGGCTTCCACGCTGACATGGGGCAAAGGGCCAGCCGGCCCGCCTACTACAGGCATGGGTACAGGTCCCTGTACCCCGGGGCCCGAATAGGGCCACAACCCCACACCCGGGCCCGTTAGGGCCGATGTAGCAACCTGCCAGGGAAGGGGACCAGCCACCCCCCAAGGCTGGAAGGCCCCGGAGCGAGCTGCGCCCCTATAGAGGAAGGCCCAGCGGAATGGGCAACACCAGGAGAGGTGTCCACCGCTTGCGGGCTGAGGGCCGCAGCCCCTACTGGACCCGTGCGTGGGCCACCATTCTCCGGCCAGGGGGGAATAGACCCCATTCCACCGATCCCGGTGGGTGCAGGCAAAGGCGGCTGCTGGGGAGGCGCAGCCGCGGTCCTCCGACCCGGATTGCGCCTCCGAACTGCACGAGCCGCGCTCGCAGCCGCCTTCTTCTTCGAGGGCATCTCAGCCAATCGATGGGAAGCTGAAAAAGAGAGAATTCAGCAGCCAAAAGGCTTCCCGGTAAAGGTAAAAGCGACGGAGGTAAGAGGGAAAAACTTCTCCGCTCCGTCGCTTCGCAAAATGGCAGCTCGGCTGCCTCATGGCCACCCCTTTTATAAGGGAGCTGGCCACCCCCCTAACTACCCGGATGCCTTCGTCCGATGGGGGGGGCCCGCAAAGAGCGCGGCGGCCATTTTGGCGCCGCGCTTGCATTATCCTAACAATGGGAGTATTGAAACAAAACTATGACAAGGCTGTCTCATAGAAAATACGCCTAGGTGACTTTAAAATGCAGGAAATGCTGTGGTAAACATGAATATTTGATGCATGAGTTTATAAGTATGGTCTTTTGGTCATTTTCAGATATTATCTTCTGTTTTGCTGAAATCAGTGTTTCGCAACCTTTCTTTTTTTGGACTTCAATTCTCAGAAGCCTAAGTCAATTCCCCAAAGCACTGATCAGCCAATGTACTGACTTAGGCTTCCGGAAATTGAAGTCCCCCTGTGGGGCCTGTCCCCCTGTTGGGAGCCACTGGCTGAAATGTTTTAGTAATTTTGTTATTAGCATTTGAGTGTGTACTTATTCACGTGTTTCACACTGCTGCACTGTGAATCATCTTGACAAAGTAAATAAAGATTTGAATTTTTAAAACTATAAAAAAATAGCCTGACCATGATTGGGAAGCTCATTAGAACACCTTTATTATCTAAAGAGTAAATCATAAACTGGAGTGGAGGAGGCAGTTAAAGAGCAGTAGCTTGACTGTCAAAATCAGAGCCCAAATTACCTCATTGTTAGACTGATAATATTACACTGTTTGATTCTGATCTCTGCATGTTGTGTTCCTTTGTCAAAGACTGTAACTCGGTGATCTCACACACACACATGACAGCAAAACTCCCAGGTTCTATTCATGGCATAATGTGAGTAAAGCTGAGAAGGATGTTTGCCTGAAATGGATGAAAATAGGGCAAGAGTGAGAACGTGGCTTCAGAAGCTAGGAGGTGGAGACAAGGTGTCATCAGAAAGAGAAAGGTGTGGGCTCTGAACCTTCTTTGTGACCTCTAAGTCTAAATTAACCAGCTGCCATAATACATTCCCAGTGCATACCTGTCAAGCGCGGCTCCAGTCAATACGGGACCTGTGCAGAAGGCTTCTGTGCAGAACCCTTCTACGCATGCACAGAACCTTTCTATGCATGTACAGAAGGGTTCTGCGCATGCGTAGAAGGGTTTTGCACAGAAGGGGATGTGCAGTAACTACTTTCCCCCACCGTCAAATTACAGGATGGTGGCGGGTCCAGGCGGGAAAGTAGAAAAAGCAGCGCTGAATTACGGGAAATCCCGGCCAATACAGGATACTTGACAGGTATGTCCCAGTGATGAAACAAGAGTGAAGCCAAATGATATTTTGGACTTTGAATGAAAGAGGAGGGACATCTTGTTCTTTGGCTCCACATCCATTGATACTTCATCGCATTTTGGAGCAGTACAAAATGTCCTCTTGCTCAACAACTACGGAGGTGGATGATTTGTCCTGTTCTTCTCTCAAAGAAGTAACAAGGTTTCTCTCAAACCTTCCTTTTGGATAAAGAGGCAGATGGAACAAGTAACTGCCAGCCTGTTTGGTGATGAAGTGAAGGAAAGGTGTCTGCCATTGCAATTTCAACCACTGCTTCATTCTAGGTTACTACTTGTCATCCAGACAAACCAGAAAGATCAAAGGTGGTGGAGTGGAGAAGGCCATGTTCTCTGTCCACCACTGCTCACCATCCAAACAGTACTGATGCTTTTCTACTTGCATCTCCACAAATCCTGTCCCCTATCAAGTACAGTACTGTGAGTGGAACATGATGTTTCTTTACCATCTTTGTCCTTGTTCCAAGTCAATGCATTTGTGGTCTTTTTCTCAATACTTGCAGATAAATAAATAATTGTTTGCCATCAAGTCAATTCTGACTTATGGTGATCCTTTCCATGGTTTTCTAGATAGAGCATGCAGTACATAGAAGTGGATTGCCACTCCCTTCTTTTGGGGATACCCTGAGACTGTGCAGCTTGCCCATGGCTACACAGGCTGGCTCTTCTCCCAGGAGGCATGAGGGGGGGGAGAGAATCAAGCTCCCAGCCTTCAGCTCTACAGGCAGATACTTAATCCACTCTTCAGCCGGCACCTGCAAAAAGAGCTGTAAGAGCCATTGTTTTGCTCCACTCCAATGACAGGAGTAGCAAAGGGGGGCTTACATAACATCAGTACAACAAAAAGAATTGTTGCAGGAAACAGTGAGTTTGTGACTTGGGTAGATTTCTCAAATTGAGTCTGGGATTGGTAAAATGACAGTTGCCACATCAAGGAAAGCAATATCTCAAGTCCATTATACTGGCAGCCCTAGGTGCCATTTGTTTATAAAGTGAGGATTTCTTTACACTAAACAAACATCTCTTACTCTTACAGCTTGAGCTACTGCAAAAATAAATACTGAGGTGGATGTTGAGTGTATTAAGTGGTTGATAATGGAGCGCTGGGCTTCATTTTACTGGCTTCGGAGCCACACAGCCTAGAATTACAATCTATCTTGCTTTTCATTATGTCTTGCTTGCTTTTCATTATGCCCTGATCGACAGTTCTGCGTCTCAATTGAAACAGCAAGAACATATTAATGCCTCCACTTCTTGCAATGCACTGCTTTTCTTCTGTTGCAAGGGGGGCATCCATTTCAGCTCCTATAAACAGAAATGCTTTTGCTGATCTACTACCAGCTGAAAAAGGCTAGCCACATGTGACAAGCCTTACACATCCTCTTCATTCACAACCAGGTCCCTATCCATTGTTTTCTAATACGTTTCCTGGTAGCTGTGGTATTTGTCTCCTTTTGTCACTATGGTCATTATTGTAAAGGTTTTATGCTTAAATACAGAACAGAGATACAATGTATTTTAACTAGTACAGATATATTATCAAGATGTTATTTCCCCCTTCTCTTTTTGTGATGTTTTATTATGTTTACTACAGGTAGCATACTCAAACAATACAATGGGAGAGAATAACAATGGGGCAAAGGTGGAGGCAGAGGAAGGAGGAAGACATTCCCTCCTCTTGTTACCCTTATTTCTTGCTTCCTGCAGACTTTACTGCATGGAAGAGCCCCATATTACATCATTACCCTATCTCCATTCCATTAGCAGACCTGAAGACAGACAGACATGGATTTAGACAATCCACTTTATCCAGGAATCCTTGGAGCTGAGAAACCACCACAGGTACCAGTATCTTGCCCAGAACATGCAGTTGTCCAATAAAGTTGAATTCAAGGAGGAGGAGGAAGTCATCCTCTGGTAGCATTTCAAATGGAAGAATAGCTTCCCTAAAATGTTCATCCCATCCAGTGATGCACTGCAGCAGGTTCTGTCAGGTTCTGCAGAACTGGTAGTGGAAATTCCCCCAGGCCATGCCCACTTGGTTGGCCATGCCCACCTCCACAGCCCATAATGCAGGATGTTTGGCCACACCAATAGATTTGGCCCCACCCACAGATTTGGCCCCACCCACAGAGTAGGTAGTAAAAAAATTTGCAGTGTATCACTGATCCCACCTGCTTCTCAAACTGTTAGCTATTACAGAGATTGGGAGAAGTGAAGCAAAACCTTCAATTTTAAGTGCTTATAAAATGGGGCATTTTGGCCTTTCAGTAACTAGACCAGTGGTTCTCAACCTTATCAAGCCAAGGGCCGGGTCACGCTCCCTCAGACAGCTTTGGAGGCCAGAGGGCCATTGTGCCCTGCTTGCGTGATGGGGGTGGCCTGTACTTTAAATAGGAAGCACACATGGCACTTCCAGGTATGGTGGAGGCAGTGGGGGGGGGGCACATGAAATGGTGTTGTGGGCTGCATCTGGCCCACAGGCCACAGGTTAAAGAAGAGACAGGGCACAGTTCTGAGGGAGAAGGCCCTTCACTAACTCAGGAGGGAGATGTTTGGAGGAATGTGACTCAAAGGAGGAGAAGTGAAGGGGATCACTCTGAGAGTCTGAAATTACAGAATAAATTTGAGGCTCTTTCCCTCATCATACCTGATGAGGAACACACAGAGGAACAACTGGTTCCACCTGATGATCTCTCCTTCATCACACTTGATGAGATCCAGGAAGATAAACAACAGGAACAAACTGAGGTTCTCTCCCTTAATATGGTTAATGAGGTGCATGTAGATGAACAGATTGCAGGAGAGAGGCTCCTTGTACTAGGTGATTCAATAATTAGAAACACAGAGAAATGGATTTGTGATGTACATGATAACCGTATGGTGACTTGCCTGCCAGGTGCAAAAGTTGCAGACATCACAAGAAATCTAGATAGATTGTTAGAGAGAACTGGGAACGAGCCAGTTGTCATGGTACACGTTGGTACCAATGATGTTGGGAAGGCCAAGCGGTCTGTCCTGGAAGCCAAATTCAGGTTGTTAGGAAGAAGATTGAAGTCCCGGACTTCCAAGGTAGCATTTTCAGAAGTGCTGCCTGTCCCTCGCGCAGGACCTACCAGGCAGGCAGAGCTCAGAAGCCTCAATGCGTGGATGAGGCGGTGGTGTCGAGAGGAGGGTTTCAGATTTGTCAGGAACTGGAGAACATTTTGGGACAAGCCAAATCTGTTCAGGAGGGATGGGTTGCATTTGAACCATGATGGGACCAGATTGCTGGCACTCAACATCAAAAAGGCTGCAGAGCAGCTTTTAAACTGATAACTGGGGGAAAGCCGACAGGAGCTGGGCAGCATCCGGTTCGAGAAAGTGTGTATTTGAGTAGTGAGGAGGATGCGAAAATTACTGAGCAGAGCGAGGAGCTAGTCACTAGCATTCTAGCAGAAGGATGCAAGTCTAACAATGCAACTGGACACAAAAGACTGTGTCAGAAAAGCATATATAAATGCTTGTATACAAATGCCAGAAGCCTCCGGAACAAAATAGCAGAGCTGGAATCCTTAGCAATAGATAAGAATATTGATATTATTGGTATCACTGAAACCTGGTGGACGGATGATAACCAATGGGATACAGTTATCCCAGGCTACAAACTGTACAGGAAGGATAGGAAGGGGCAAACAGGAGGTGGTGTAGCCTTGTATGTCAAAGATGTGATAAAATCGTATGAATTGGAATATCTAGGTGATTTGGAGTCACCATTAGAAGCTCTGTGGGTAAGAGTACCAGGCCACAAGGATGGTCTAACAGTAGGCATATACTATCGGCCTCCGAGCCAAACTCTTCAGGGAGACTGGCAGTTGGAGAATGTTGTAAAGGAGACATCCAAGAAGGGAAGCCTGGTTATAATGGGGGACTTCAATTACCCTCACATAGACTGGGTGAACTGTTGTTCAGCACATGATAAAGAGATAAAGTTCCTAGATATGCTAAATGATTGTTCCCTGGGACAGATGGTTGAAGACCCAACTAGAGGTACAAGAATCCTTGACTTGATCCTGAGTAATAATCAGGATCTGGTGCAAGATGTTAATGTGACTGATCCAATAGGGAACAGTGACCACAACTCAATTATGTTTAACTTGATCATAGACCGCAAGTCACTGATAAAATCTAACACAGAGACCTTAAATTTTCAAAAAGGAAATTTCCCAAAGTTGAGGAAACTAGTAAAAAAGAAGCTGAAAGGGAAAATTGAGAGAGTCCAAACACTCCAAGAGGCATGGAGGCTGTTTACAAAAACAATAACAGAGGCTCAATTGGAATGCATACCCAAAAGGAAAAAGGGCACTGCCAGGTCCAAGAGGACTTCGATGTGGCTTACAGGAGCTGTTTGGGAAGTGATCAAGAGCAAGAAAAGCTCATTTAGAAGATGGAAGGCTTTCCGAATGAGGACAGCAGGCAGAAACAAATTCTGGCAGAACAAATGCAAGGCAACAATCAGGAAAGCAAAGCAAGACTTTGAGGAGCGTATAGCTAAAAATACTCAGAGAAATAACAAAGACTTCTTTAAGTACATTAGAAGTAAGAACCCAACTAGGAAGGCCATTGGACCATTAGATGACAATGGAAGGCAAGGGGTTATTAAAGAGGAAACAGAGATTGCAGAGAGACTCAATGAATTCTTTGCTTCAGTATTCACTGAAGAAGACAGAGGCCACATGCCCAAAACAGAGCCTATCTTCGTAGGGAGGGAAACCGAAGAATTAAGGCAGATAGAAATAACCAGGGAGGAGGTCCATGCATGTCTTGTTAAACTAAACACTAACAAATCACTAGGACCAGATGGCATCCATCAACGAGTTCTCAGGGAACTTAAAGATGAAATTGCTGATCTCCTAGCCAAAATATATAATCTTTCCCTCAAATCAGGCTTTGTGCCTGATGACTGGAAGGTAGTGAATGTAATACCAATTTTCAAAAAAGGATCCAGGGGTGATCCAGGAAATTACCGACCTGTCAGTTTGACATGTGTCCCAGGTAAAGTGATGGAAACCATCCTAAAAGATAGAATTAATAGGTACATAGAAGAGAAGGCGCTGCTAAAGGAGAGCCAACATGGCTTTTGCAAGGGCAAATCATGCCTCACTAATCTGTTGGAATTTTTTGAGAGTGTCAACAAGCATGTGGATAAGGGGGATCCAGTTGACATTGTTTATCTGGACTTTCAGAAGGCTTTTGACAAGGTCCCACACCTAAGGCTCTTGAATAAACTTACCAGTCATGGAATAAAGGGACAGGTCTTGTCCTGGATCAGCAACTGGCTAAGGGACAGGAAACAGAGGGTAGGACTAAATGGACACTTCTCCAAGTGGAGGGAAGTAAAGAGTGGGGTCCCCCAAGGTTCAGTACTGGGACCCCTGCTTTTCAACCTCTTCATAAATGATCTAGAAGTAGGAGTAAAAAGCAAGGTAGCCAAATTTGCTGACGACACTAAATTATACAGGGTAGTGAAAACTGTGAGAGATTGTGAGGAGCTCCAGAGGGATCTCTCGACACTGGGGGAGTGGGCAAAACAGTGGCAAATGAGTTTCAACATTAGTAAGTGCAGAGTGATGCATGTTGGGGCAAAAAACCCAATTACATTTATAAACTGATGGGTTCTGAACTCTCTGTGACTAACCAGGAAAGGGATCTTGGTGTCCTGGTGGACAACTCAATGAAGGTGTCAACCCAGTGTGCCTCAGCAGTGAAAAAAGCAAACTCAATGCTAGGGATCATTAGGAAGGGTATAGAAAATAAGTCAGCAAGTATCATTTTGCCTCTTTATAAATCTATGGTGAGGCCCCATCTGGAATACTGTGTACAGTTCTGGTCGCCATACCTCCAGAAGGATATTATGGAGCTGGAAAAAGTGCAGAGGAGGGCAACCAGAATGATTAGGGGACTGGAACACCTTCCTTACCATCTGAGGCTGCAACGGTTGGGCCTCTTCACTCTTGAACGACAACGTCTAAGAGGTGACCTGATTGAAGTTTATAAAATCATGCACGGTGTGGACAAAGTAGATAAGGAAAAACTGTTTTCCCTATCGCATAACACTAGAACTAGGGGACACTCCATGAAACTTTTGGGTACTAGTTCTCAAACAAATAAGAGAAAGTACTTTTTCACCCAGAGGATTACTGGTCTATGGAACTCCCTGCCAGAAGAAGTGGTGACAGCTGTCAGTCTTGACAACTTCAAGAAAGGATTAGACAAGTTCATGGAGGACAAGGGTATCAATGGCTATAATTATGGATACTTAAGGACAACCTCCGGGTTGGAGAGATAGGCAGGATATCTCTCAATATCATTTCCAGGGAATCCTAAGCAGGTGAAGGCATCTGCTTGGGAATACCCTGAAGGAAATGGTGAGCCACTGTGTGAGACAGAATGCTGGACTGGATGGGCTGTAGCCTGTTCCATCAAGGCTGTTCTTATGTTCTTATGTTATGTTATGAGAAGCCCTGAACTAGACCATTCTAGTTCCATTCATACAGAAACCTAAGAAAATGGCTACAGGTTTTAGATGGAAGTTAGGCATTTCAAAGACTTGCTAAGCCAACCTGTTCCTTTGTGCATAAGAACCTGGCCATGCCATTACAAATATGTCCATTTTCAAGGGAGAGAAAAAAGAATCTTAATAGTTTTTCAATTTAACCAAAGAGATTTTTAAATATTCCTTGTAATTTGCTTTAGGTTTAATTGTAATCACTGCTAAGTGCCTGCAAGGCTTACCATCTGTAAAGCTTCTCTCTCCAGGATTTTCAACTTATTTGTGGCTTTTTCATACAAAGCTGCATGACAAAGTACTTCTTAACATCTTTAACAAGCAAATAATATTTGCTAGGGGGAGCCAATACAAATTCTAAAATAGCAGAATTGACCTTTTCTTTGTTGTTGTTCAGTCACACAGTCAAGTCCGACCCTTTGCGACCCCATGGACGTCTGCACAATTCCACACATTCCTTGACAGAGGCATTAGGTGCATGACACAAAAAGCCAACTTTGAAAGTCACAGGTATAAAACAGGCAGAAGAAATCAAAACCTCTGTCACATAAGATATATGACTGATCTTCATGTGTATACTTCAAAAACAAGCAGTTGAGTGTGGATGAAAGTACATAACGGAACAAACACAAAATGCAAATTGCAAAGGGTTGCTTGGCAACATTGTACAGTGATACTATACAAATAATGATCTGAGCATTAAACACTGTTCCCATCAAATTTCAAATAGAGTAAGAATGGGGAACCATTTGACTCTGATGTAAAGCAGACTCTTCTTCAAGGTTGTGTACTAGGGTGACATTATTCGGCTAGAGTGTTCATGTTCCAATCCAGCAGCTCCTTCCCAGGAGGGGTACAAAGAAAGAGCCTCCTCAAAGATTGTGGTATTTTTGAACTACAATCGGGCATACCCCGAGCAACAGCCACCTTGTGCCAGCTAATCTTTCTCACACTAGGCGAGACAAAAGGAACTGCAGAATGAACTCACCAAAAGGTGTCTTCATTTTGGTGGCAGCTTCACATCTGGCCTAGACATGGAAGAAGAAGAATCTTCTTCCCAGGAGATACAAAAGGGAGAACCTGGCCCTCCCAGACAGGACTCATCTCTTCCAGTTAAGGGAAAGCATCTAAAGAGGAATGATATCCCCACCCCCTGCCCAGCACTAGAGAACATGGCATTTCATAGTATGAGATAGATGGCCACAGCTGAGACAAAATTCAACCATGCTTGTATCAGCTGTAGTAGCTACAAATTGTGGGAGTTTCCCACAACACAACTAGACAATACACAGCAAAACAATAACAGCCCAGTTGCTGAAAATAATTCCCCTTCTTCATGCTTGTAGTATTTATTTTATTTCACTTATTTATTACATTTATTTCCCACCCATCTGTGATATTTTCCCACTCTGTGCTTCTTCCAGTCCTGCATTACATATGATGTACTCTGTATATACATTAAATAAACAGGGTGACAATATACAGTCTTGCTGTACTCCTTTCCTTATTCTAAACCAATCAGTTGTTCCATATCCCATCCAAACTGTTGCTTCTTGACTCTCATATAGATTTCTCAGAAGACAGACGAGGTGGTCTGGTACTCCCATCTCTTTAAGGACTTGTCACAGTTTATTGTGATCCACACAATCAAAGGCTTTGGTGTAGTCAATGAAACAAAATATTCTACGTCCCTAAAAAAGATAAACTGATGTTAAAGGGTTAGCATTTTCTAAAGACCTGTAGCAGATGATCCATGACAGATTATGAGATCTTTTTAGCACAAGAGTTATTCTGATCACTCTCTCAGGATATTTATTCTGTGCAATGTTGGTTTTCGTTTAATATAACCTTTTATACTTTATTCTAAACATCAGATTCCATCCAGGTTAGTATATTAAATACTTATTTATAGTAGCCCTATGCCTCATGCTCCAGTCTAAATGTCATTTGCATTAATCTTTGATTGCACAGGACATCCACCAGAGAACCAAATAGTGATTGAACATGGTATTGCACAATATAGAGTTGGAAACCTGCAATTGTGCTATATCTTATCTTAAATGCAGCTGGAAATGATCAGTTAGACAAAAAAGTGAGACTTTGAAAAATATTTACAGTGACTCGCTGGCAATCTTTGGGTATTTGAAGTTACTTAGGAGCTTAGTCCTATAGTTTCAGGAGTTACTTAGGAGATCAGTCCTTTCCAAAGCTAAGTACCAGTTGAGAAGGCAAACTCAAAAATCATTAGTGCTTGCTTATCAACTGTGGCAGGAGTGTCAAGTGGGACACCACAGTATTCTGATACTCTCTAACATTTTTTTACAACTTATAGGAAGATAATCACCAGGGTTTTATAATATTCATTATATAAAGACTAGCACTAAACATTGAAACTTTAGAAAAAAAGATTCACTTCTACACTGCACTTCAATTAATCGAGCAATCCAAAGCCTGAATTATCACTCTGTCCCCTGAGCATGCAAGCACAGCTACTTCAGAGCAATAATTAAAGATTATTAAGAAAATCAGAACAGTATAAAAGAAATAAATTTACCACAGTACAGTGGAATCTCAGTTAACAAATGGCTCAGTTAACATAAAATCGCATAACAAAAGGAAATCCATAGAAAATAGTGGCTCAATTTATGGAATTCTTTTCAGAATGGATTAATTGGTTTTAGTGCATTCCTATGGGAAACTGCATTTTGGTTAATGTATTTTGGTTTTCAATACATTCCTATGGGAAATTGAATTCAATGCATTCCTATGAGAAATGCAGTTAAAATAATTTTCGCTGTAAGAAACATCCCAGAGAACACATTAATTACATTAACCGAGGTTCCACTGTATATTTTAATAAAATTTAGAGTAAGAAATATTAGTAGGCTGTCAGTAATAAAATCTTTGTGGGGAAGATAACGTGAGTTGATATGCTTTTATACCCTTTCCTCCTGGAATCCAGTGTTACAAATTTCATAACCTCATTGTTTAGATTGGCTGACTTGACTGTATTTTAATCAACTCATGTTTTACCACCAGCATTCAATTTCTCTAAACTCTGATCATATTTACCTGCTGCAACCTGTGCAAACCTAAGATAAGGAGCTATGTAGCTGCGGATGCCAAGAGAACTAAGCAAAACAATGACCCTCAACATCCACTGAATGGATGTGTCTCAAGTCTACCAGATCTAGGAAGAGCTTTATAGCAAGAACAAACATTCTTAAGAGTATGCAAGAGCAAAATCAAATTAGAAGATGGAAGAAGGAGGTCACTGAACAAAGATCATCATTAAAGGAGGATATCGCTAAGGAACTCAACCTCCCCTACATCACTTAGAGGATCCTGAATAGGCTGAGGGTCATAGTGCCTAAATGTAAGACCAACATGCTCAAGTAGGGACTCTAGCAGACAACAACACATTGTGTGGAGAGATACAGAATCTGGCTCATTTTCAGATCTGCAGATTACTACCAGAAACATGTACTGATGAAGATTTAATTTTGGCCAACTACAAAGTCAAGAAGGTGGCTCCATTTTGCCAGTCCAAAGTTTGATCTTGACACAAAAGAAGAATCTGTGCAAATCTGTTCTAGCCTGCATTTGGTTGGATGAGAAGTATTTGCAAAACAGCATATCTGAAGGGGGGGCTTGGAGCCTGATCAATTGCAAGTCAGTCTTGGCAGTCTGAGATTGCGATTTTTATTTTAGACTGAATTAATAGAAAGGCTGTTATAATGAGAAACGAAAAGTATAGAATGCTACAGCCATCACTCATTCAAGGCAAACATAATGGAGGGAAGAATTGAAGGAAGGAAATAACTTATTGGTTACTAAGCCTTACTAGTTGGTTCAGATGCAACACAGCATCCAAAGCCTGAATAACCGTGGTCATGACCAACTTTTAGTACAGGCTTTCTCAACCCTTTTGGGTTGTGAGCCTAACCACGCCTCCTGGGCAGCTGATTGGGCCAGTCATGTGGTTCTGCCCACCCAGAAGTGGAAGTAAAATGCATGCCGTGCATGTGCAGAATGCCTTTAGCAGCATTCTGCCCATGCATGGCATGCAGTTTTTTCCACTTCCAGGTTTGGTGAGGGCTCATGGGCCTGATGAAATGGCTTCAGGGACCAGGTTTGGCCCGTGGGCCATAGGTTGAAAATGCCTGCTGTTGAGGGGAACATCAACAGGAAAAGCACAACCATGGTTTCCAAAGCTTGAAACCGCTTGTTAACCACTTTGAGTTTGTCGTTGACAAAGGAAAGCGGTATGTAAGTTCAAATATAATAATAATAATAATAATAATAATAATAATAATAATAATAATAATAATAATAATAATAATAATAATAATAATAATAATAATAATAATAATAATAATAATAATAATAATAATAATAATAATAATAATAATAATAATAATAATAATATTTATTCGACCATCAGTCAGCATAAAATAACACAGAGAGATACTACAGTGCCTTTGTGAACCGGGAGAGTTGAAATCAGAGGCCTATCGCTCCTCTGTAACTCTGTAATTTGGAATTCCAGTCAGTAAACACAATGTCACCTCACTCTGCTTGCTTCCTGATAAATCAAGTCCTTTATTAATTCCTCATGTCGATGTAAGTATTAATAGCACAAAGGATAACTTAAACCAGAGCCTGCTGCTTTTTGCATTAAAAAAAAAATCAACAGCTGACCTGGAAAATATTATGCAATGACAAGTGTGTAATTTTATAAGTAATCTCTCCCTTGAAGCACCGTGTCATTTTTTCTCATTTTCTTTTTTCTTTTTCTTTCTTAGGTTGAAACTGATTATGAAATTGGGTTCTTTGAAATAAAGAAAGGAATTGGTGTGTGAGCATTTCAGTGTTGTTTTGTTGTTGTTTTTGTAAAACAGAGGTTTTCTGACTAGGCACGAATGATGGCAGCTTGCCTCATCACCGTCAGCAGCTGCATATATTTCCAGTTTCCAAGTAAATATATGCTGGAACCCAGAAATATTTGCATTAAAAATGCTTTTAAAAAAAGTTTAATTATGTTGGCTACGCATTCCACTGGCTAATTTTCACAACGCTTGTTGGCTGTCCTAATATCCACAAGTTCACAAAAGGTCAAGGTGGCAGGCAGATGCTGTCAAGGAGAAAGAAAGAAAACAGTTTTAAAATATTAATATTACTTATGTAACAATTTATGAAAGGCAGGTACACTTAGTGTTTTGCATTATAATAATAACAGTCTATACCTGTGGGATTCACTACTTTAGTAGAAATGAACCTAAAACAGAGGAAAGAAAGAAATAGGCTTCCATTGGGTGTGGATTGCCACTGTCATTGGACTTTGATGGCATAGCCAAAGGAGACAGATGAGAGTTTACAGCTCATCAGCCTCTGGAAGACCATACATTCCTGACCCAAACTAAGCTCCCTGGTGAATGACCCAGTTCAACAGCAATCTCAGAAACGTTTGCTGGAAAAAGACAGAAACTCAAATGAGATGTCTGAAGATCACCAAGTTGAAGAAACTTAATCTGCAGCAAGAATATCCAAGCTGAGAATCTGGTGAGAATGATCTTAATGTGCAGCTTTATGCTCTTTTGAAAGCTGATTGACAATCAAGAAACTGGAAGCAACTTGATTTGTTTCTTCTTGCTGAACCAGAGATGGGAAATATTAATGGGCAGGGAGCCTGGTATTGTGGTGGCTTAGTGGTTAAGATGCTGAACTTGATGACTGAAAACTTGATCATAGACCGCAAGTCACTGATAAAATCTAACACAGAGACCTTAAATTTTCAAAAAGGAAATTTCCCAAAGATGAGGAAACTAGTAAAAAAAGAAGCTGAAAGGGAAAATTGAGAGAGTCCAAACACTCCAAGAGGCATGGAGGCTGTTTACAAAAACAATAACAGAGGCCCAATTGGAATGCATACCCAAAAGGAA
Source organism: Bradypodion pumilum (assembly GCA_035047305.1). NCBI lineage: Eukaryota > Metazoa > Chordata > Lepidosauria > Squamata > Chamaeleonidae > Bradypodion > Bradypodion pumilum. The sequence goes on from JAWDJD010000002.1 coordinate 380,561,740, forward strand.
AAAGGGCACTGCCAGGTCCAAGAGGACTTCGATGTGGCTTACAGGAGCTGTTCAGGAAGTGATCAAAAGCAAGAAAAGCTCATTTAGAAGATGGAAGGCTTGTCCGAATGAGGACAGCAGGCAGAAACATACATTCTGGCAGAACAAATGCAAGGCAACAATCAGGAAAGGAAAGCAAGACTTTGAGGAGCGTATAGCTAAAAATACTCAGAGAAATAACAAAGACTTCTTTAAGTACATTAGAAGTAAGAACCCAACTAGGAAGGCCATTGGACCATTAGATGACAATGGAAGGCAAGGGGTTATTAAAGAGGAAACAGAGATTGCAGAGAGACTCAATGAATTCTTTGCTTCAGTATTCACTGAAGAAGACAGAAACCACATGCCCAAAACAGAGCCTATCTTCGTAGGGAGGGAAACCGAAGAATTAAGTCAGATAGAAATAACCAGGGAGGAGGTCCTTGCATGTCTTGTTAAACTAAATGCTAACAAATCAACAGGACCAGATAGCATCCATCCACAAGTTCTCAGGGAACCTAAAGATGAAATTGCTGATCTCCTAGCCAAAATATATAATCTTTCCGTCAAATCAGGCTTTGTGCCTGATGACTGGAAGGTAGTGAATGTAACACCAATTTTCAAAAAAGGATCCAGGGGTGATCCAGGGAATTACCGATCGGTCAGTTTGACATGTGTCCCAGGTAAAGTGATGGAAACCATCCTAAAAGATAGAATTAATAGGCACATAGAAGAGAAGGTGCTGCTAAAGGAGAGCCAACATGGCTTTTGCAAGGACAAATCATGCCTCACTAATCTGTTGGAATTTTTTGAGAGTGTCAACAAGCATGTGGATAAGGGGGATCCAGTTGACATTGTTTATCTGGACTTTCAGAAGGCTTTTGACAAGGTCCCGCACCAAAGGCTCTTGAATAAACTTGCCAGTCATGGAATAAAGGGACAGGTCTTGTTCTGGATCAGCAACTGGCTAAGGGACAGGAAACAGAGGGTAGCACTAAATGGACACTTCTCCAAGTGGAGGGAAGTAAAGAGTGGGGTCCCCCAAGGTTCAGTACTGGGACCCCTGCTTTTCAACCTCTTCATAAATGATCTAGAGGTAGGAGTAAATAGCAAGGTAGCCAAATTTGCTGACGACACTAAATTATACAAGGTAGTGAAAACTGTGAGAGATTGTGAGGAGCTCCAGAGGGATCTCTTGACACTGGGGGAGTGGGTAAAACAGTGGCAAATGAGTTTCAACATTAGTAAGTGCAGAGTGATGCATGTTGGGGCAAAAAACCCAATTACATTTATAAACTGATGGGTTCTGAACTCTCTGTGACTAACCAGGAAAGGGATCTTGGTGTCCTGGTGGACAACTCAATGAAGGTGTCAACCCAGTGTGCCTCAGCAGTGAAAAAAGCAAACTCAATGCTAGGGATCATTAGGAAGGGTATAGAAAATAAGTCAGCAAGTATCATTTTGCCTCTTTATAAATCTATGGTGAGGCCCCATCTGGAATACTGTGTACAGTTCTGGTTGCCATACCTCCAGAAGGATATTATGGAGTTGGAAAAAGTGCAGAGGAGGGCAACCAAAATGATTAGGGGACTGGAACACCTTCCTTACCCATCTGAGGCTGCAATGGTTGGGCCTTTTCACTCTTGAACGACGGCGTCTAAGAGGTGACCTGATTGAAGTTTATAAAATCATGCATGGTGTGGACAAAGTAGATAAGGAAAAACTGTTTTCCCTATCGCATAACACTAGAACTAGGGGACACTCCATGAAACTTTTGGGTACTAGTTCTAAAACAAATAAGAGAAAGTACTTTTTCACCCAGAGGATTACTGGTCTATGGAACTCCCTGCCAAAAGAAGTGGTGACAGCTGTCAGTCTTGACAGCTTTAAGAAAGGATTAGACAAGTTCATGGAGGACAAGGGTATCAATGGCTATAATTATGGATACTTAAGGACAACCTCCGGGTTGGAGAGATAGGCAGGATATCTCTCAATGCCATTTCCAGGGAATCCTAAGCAGGTGAAGGCATCTCCTTGGGAATACCCTGAAGGAAATGGTGAGCCACTGTGTGAGACAGAATGCTGGACTGGATGGGCTTCTGTGGCCTGTTCCAGCAAGGCTGTTCTTATGTTCTTATGTAAGGTCAGCAGTTTGAGAACTGAGTGCTGCATGATGGAATGAGCTCCCGTCTCTGTCTCAGCTCCTGCCAACCTAGCAGTTTGAAAGCAAGAGATTGCAACTAGATAAATAGGAACCTCTTTGGTGGCCAGCAGTTCAAGACCTGAGTGCTGAACCATGGAGTGAGTCCCCATTGTCGGCTCCTGCCAACCTAGCAGTTCAGAAGCAAGAGCATTCTGTGCACTCTGGCTTCTAGTAATGCCTGCCATATGACCACGGAAACATCTGCAGATGCAGACACCTCTGGCTATTTGGCTGAAAATGGAGATGAGCACTGCCCCTAGAGTTGGACACGACTGGCTTTCAAGCAAGGGAGACCCTTACATTTACCTTTAGCCCAATTCCCTCCCCACAGTATCTGCCATGGGTTGCACTGGCCTACTTGCAGCGACTAAAAGTTGGTAGTGGGGAATCATTTAAAACAAACATTTCCTGGCTAGGAATTTTGTTTCTCCAGTTGCTTCTGAATTTCATTGTCATGAGTTTTAGGTATATATATAATGGGAGCACAAAAATGGCTGTGGGAACACACATGGCTCACAGGCTTCACAATTCCTACTTTTGCTGGCACTATGTAATACCCATTTTGCAGCTGAATGTGCAAACATTTGATGTACCAACTTCCCACCAAGCCTAAGGAAACATGGATTATTGTGTCTTTTCCTGGCAGGGTCCTCTGCTTTCCACCAGCTGCCCTGAGACCTATTCCTGTTCTTGGATTTGCCACGCAGTGTTAGAGGAGCCTTTTGATAAAACAGAAGTGGCAACCTTTGTCACACCAGTCACTCAGTACCAATATTCAGAAGCTTCTGGCAACACCAGAACTCCCCTTTGAGCTTTACTAAATCCTACATCAGGCGCCAGATTTATCTTTTAAAAAGTAAAGATCTCTTTTTATATGCGGGTGGCTGCACACTTGTCTAGAAGATAACATTAGCTTTTCTGTCATAAATCAGAAAAATAAACATAACAAGAAGTGTCAGCTTTCTTTGGTCTTCCTTATAGTAGATACAAATGCCCAGAGAGAAAGTTAACACATTTTATCTTCCAACAGAGGCCTCAAACCTCTTTTTTGAGTCATTGCCACAGCTACCAGCAGTGCCAAGCACACCCTTTTACTGCTCACTGAGAACCATTTTTGGTTAACTACATTTTGTGGGTTTGTTCTTTATAAGGCATGGGAGTTTTTCTGAGGCTGACAAGGAGAGGTTTATTTTTAATAGTTACTAGCTTTTTTTGCTTGGCCCTGGTGGGCAGTTATTATCTGTGAGTGGGTGGTTGGGGTGGTTTTGGGTAGTGTGCGCACCCCCCCCCCAAAAAAAAACCCACCTCAACGACCAACACACAGATAACTGCCCAGCAAGGCAGGGATGTCGGTGTGTGTGAGAGAAAGAGAGAAAGAGAGAGAGAGAGAGAGGGTGGGACATGCACAGCCCTTGCCTGGAGGGGAAGGGGGCTCCCTTCCTCTGTCAGGCAAGGACCGAACGGGGCGCCGGCTTTGGCCATCGCCTGGCGGGGAAGGCACGTGATTTCTCCATCTCTCTCTGTTCCCCCCTTCTCTCTCTCTTTCCCCCTCTCTCTTCCACTCTCCCTCTCCCCCCTCTATTTCTCGTGTGTGCTTTCTCCTTCTCTCTTTTACCCCTTCTTTCTTTCTCTCTCTTTTACCCCACTTTCTTTCTCTCTTCCCCCCTTTTATCTCACTCTTCCCCCCCTCTCTATGTCTCTCATGCTTTCCCCATCTCTCTGTTTTCCCCCACTCTCTCTCTCTCTCTATTCCACCCCTCCTCTCTCTCTCTATTCCCCCTCTCTCTTTCTTCCCTTTCATATATATATATGTGTATCGTTCCCCCCTCATTCTTTCCTCCCCCTTTTTCTCTCCCCCCTGGGCGGGGAAGGTGGCCTCACTCGGCAGGGCTGCAGGAAGTTGAGGGGCTCCCCTCCTTCCCACAACCCCGCCAAAGCTGCTGTGAGGCCAGCACTGGCCTCGCTCACCGGGGCCAGGGGAAGATGAGGGGTTCCCCCTGCTTCCCGCAACTCCACCGAAGCCACTGTGAGGCAGGCACTGGCCTCGCTCACCAGGGCCGTGGGAAAATGAGGGGTTCCCCTTCCTTCACACAATTCCACTGAAGCTGCTGCAAGGCCCGCGCCGGCCTCACTCACTGGGGCCGTGAGAAGATGAGGGGCTCCCTCTGCTTCCCACAACCCCCCTGAATCCACAACGAGGCCGGCGCCGGCCTCGCTCGCTGGGATGGTGGGGATGGATTCCCTCCAGGAGACTAAGTGTCTCCTAGAGGGAAGTGATTTGCGGCCGGCGCTTTGGCGCAGCAGCTTTTTTTTTTAGCATGCACTGGCTTTCCCGGCCTCCTCCACGCCCATGTCCCTCAGCCTGATTGGCTGAGGGGTCACGGCATGGAGGATGCTGTTGCTTGTTTTTTGTGCTTGCATTCATGGGGCGGTTTCCCTACTCGCGGTTGGCAGACCCTCGCGGCGATGCTCGCAGGGTGTTAAGGTAAGTGTTGGCAGCTCGGTTCGGGATGGTTGGGCCAGATGTGGACATGCATGCCAGACACGCACGGTTAACCCACCTTCTTATAAGTAAAGATTGAGATAGAAGAAAGCTGTTAATGGAATGTACAGTAGTTTATTTTCCTCCATTCTACACTTCTTGGATATCAGCTTAAATCATAATATATTGCAAGGATTTCATTATCTGCTAAATATAGGAACTTATCAAGCTGCTTTTCAGTGAGTCAGGCCATTGTTCTCTCATGCAGCCCACTATCCTGACTACAGCCATTCATAGTCTCAGAAAATTATCATTCCTAACTCTGTTTGGACACTGAGGATGAACCCAGGAGTTTACCAGCCACTCAATTAGTCTCATTTAAGTAGGGTTGCCCTCATGCTTTGTACATGGACTTCCCTGAAGTATAGGGTAGGCTCCTAATAGAGGTGCTGAATGGGATAGCCCAGTGATAGGCAGTCTTGGCCCTCCAGCTGTTCTTGAACTTCAATTCCCAGAAACCCTGACAAACTGGTGTGTTGACTTGGGCTTCTGGGAATTGAAGTCCAAGAACAGCTGGAGGGCCAAGACTGACCATCTCTGGGATAGCCCATTCGTATGATCAAGTGAGGCAATTCTGACATTACAAATGTTTTTGAAGATAACCTTCAGAGATAAATAACACACACATAAAATGCTACATGCAAAATGGTTATTGTTGTTCACTAATTAAGATCACAATCTATAAAGAAGAATCTGAGCTTAGAAAAGCGAATGTTTATTACTATAATTCATAACTTCAGAGATCCTGAAATACATACACACCCAATTCAGGATTTAACCACAGCTCCTATGTCTTGTTCATACATGTCCAAAAGAAAAATCCATTAATAATACATCCTATCATATAATGCTTCCACACAGACACATACCTGTCAACCATCCCGATTTGGCCGGGATTACCCCGTAAATTGACGTTGATTGATGTCATAACCCGCCCCGTGCTGCCAAAACCCCGTAATTTGGCAGCGGGGGGAAACACTTTCCACGCATGCGTGGAAGTGCTATGCCGCTTGCGCAGCCCCTACGCAAGTGGCGTAGTGCTTCCATGCATGCGTGGAAGGAAGGGGTAAAACCCTTCCACGCATGCGTGGAAGTGCTACACCGCTTTCATAGGGGCTGTGCAAGCGGCGTAGCCCTTCCATGCATGTGTGGAAAGCAACCTGCGCACATGTGATCTGCGCAGGTCCTGTTTTTCTGGAGCCACGGGTTGACAGGTATGCACAGACATATCTTCAGATTTAGTTCAATAAGGGCATCGGAGAGCCCAGAAGATTGTAATTAATGATGTCCTAAAAGGAGACATTACAGTTCTCATTATAATACTTTATGAGGGAAAGGTAGTGTGTGTGGTTTGGTTTTTTTAAAAAAGCAAAATGCCAGCAAAAAGATCTTTCAATCTGAAAGTTTGAGAGACATTAGTTGATGTATTTTGGACCCAGAACATGCCTATCTAATGAATGTGTCAGAACATACTATTCTATCTATTTTCATATTTGTGGCTGGTCTCTTGCATGGACTGCAGCTCTATGTTGGGAGGAGGGGAAAACAATTTTCATGCTGACATGTCTCTTATCTATAACAATTTAACACAGAGAGAAATTTGCTCAACTCAGTCACTTGACCTTGAATGAAAACAGCATCTACTGCCTTATTGAAAATTCAAGTCCAGAAAACAGTATTTCTCTTATCAGTAGGCTTGACAGATCCTGATAAACTGCCTTGTTCATCTTGTTCAGAGAGAGAAAGCAATGCTCTATTTAGGTCTGGATTTGATTTGTGTGTGTGTGAGTGAGTGCGTGCATGTGTGCGTGTATGTGTGCGTGTGTTGCAAAAAGTTCCCAAAGATTACTTCATTTGAATATGTCTGGGTTGTCTCCCCCCCCCCCTTATCAATATGTTTCCAATGGATTAATTTTGTTGCTTTCTTACATTGTGTGTTAGTGTCTATGCTGGTTTTCATTGTTGTAGTTTTTGTGTGTTTTGTTAGCAACCCTGAAATATTTGTAAGAGGTCCTAAAGAAAAGTCCTAAAATAAACAAAAAATGGCCAAAAGTAACTAGGATGGGAACACCAAAAAATATGTCCGTGTAAAAATTTTGTCTTCTGAAACAAAATAACTCTCTTGACATTAAAGTTAATTTACTGCATTTTTTTTAATTAGCAGTGCAAGTCTTTAGTCCTGCAACAATATTTGCAAAACTCTACATGGGAACAAGAGAGGCCTCTACAAGTGAGGATTTCCTGAGGAGAATTCTAAGTAACCCAAAACCTTATAGCCAGCTCGGTTCTATTCTTAAGATGCCTTCTTTCTGCAGAATCTCAAGGGGAAGGATATAGAGGCTGGCAGCAGAATCAAGGTCTTTGTGTTCCTTCTTTAAGGTAACTGGATTAAAGAGTGAATAGAGACAGGAAACCTGCTAGTTTGGTTCTCCTTCATCTCTCCTAAGCCAAGAGTGCCTAATTTGCATGAACATCCTTTCATGCTTCTTTTTACAGCTTATTTTCTCCAACAAATGATCAGCGTGAAGTGGGGGGAGCAAAAGACTAAAACACTTTCAGCAGAAGGACTGGAAACAACTCCTTCGCTGAGTACATTTGCAAATGGACACATCATCTGCGTGCCCTAAAGCAGCTTTTTTTTGTCAGGAACAGCCAGTAGAGTCTTCCCCAGCTGGATGTCCTTCAGCTGTCTTGTACTGTTCTACCCATCTTCCCTACCCAATACAGCTTCCTAAAGGTCAGATTAGGTGAGGCACCAGCAGAACAGTTGACCAGAAAGATGGGTGGCCTTCTATTTTTAAAAACCAAATTGACTGGGGTATCTAACTGAGCATGGGTTACTTCATATCCCTCCACTGGGGGAACCTTCTTGCCAAAGTTGTCCCTTCCTTCCATGCTGCTTTTCCTATTCATGTATTTCTATCTCTGAGAGTAGAACGACAATTTGGCATATAAAACCATATCTTAATCTCTAAGTGACAAGCAATTTTAAATAGTACCAGGAGAAAGCTTTCAGCATCCACCCTGTCCTTCTCACTGTTCCATTTATATATATTTGTTTCACTAAAAAAATAGAATAAGTTGTGATACCATTCATACAATTCTTGTTGTTTAGTGGCTTCAAGTTGCTCCTGAATCATGCTGACCGGATTAGTTTTTCAATTTGTCAGGATGCATATAGATGATTTTAAAATGAGTTAAAATATTCAGAACTAAAGAAAGAGGCGTCTAACCCGGCTAGAAACTGAGTGCCTGAACTCAACAGGCTGCCGTCTGCACTGCAGGGGGCTGGGTGAAATCTGTGCTGGGGGGAGGGACGATGCATTCTCATTGGGCTGCTGGGCAGAGGGGCGGGGTGAACTCTGTGGTGGGGCAACAGCATGCATGCCCACAGAGAGGGCTCTGAGTGCCCCCTCTGTCATGTGTGCCATAGGTTCGCTACCCCTGGATTAGGCTCTTCAACCTGTTGAGTACATAAGGAATTCCTTGAAAATCAAGTGCCAGATACAATAACTGAAATCATTTCTTGACATTTGTTCTGTTTTTGATGGAATTGTGAAATTGAAGTTCATCTATGTTGGCTCTGAAGCAGTACAATCTTTCATGCCATTGTGAATTGGGATAGGTTTTGGGCGAGAGGGATTTCTTATTTCTTCAGATATTAAAGTGTCCTGAGCTGCAACTATGTGATGTGACATATTCTATTTAGCATGACTTATTTATATGCAAACTCATGCAAAGCTGCTCAGCAAGGCATTTTGTAAAATTGACAATTTGACAATTCGAGTGCTAAAGAACTCCACTGTTCCTTTCCATACCATGCTCATGTCCTTGTTATTTTGAAAATAAAAGTAAAAAATGACTTCTAGTTTTAAACAGATGAAAGGAAGGCAAGACGGGTACTCATTAACCCTTTCTTCTCTGTTCATTTTCAAATCAATATTGATCTTTCTAAATGACTTTTTCATTCATAAAGCTAGGGAGTGTCTGTCAACAGGATGCTTGTTAAGAGTTGCTGCGAGATTTAAACTCTTGGTTGAGTGAGCCCAAGAGCTTGTGTTGTAGGTAACTTTTACCTTTACCTCTTAGCAACTGGATGACATCATTAGCTACCCTTTATTTGCTTCAGTGATGGAAAAGTGGCTTTTTGGATTGTATCAACTAGAATCCATAGCAAGCTAATGGACTGTGAAATGTGTAATCCCACATTGGAGATCGCTTCTCCAAGCTATAGTTTTTCTCAAAAGATGGTTCTTCTGCATAGGATTAGGTGAAGAATATCAACATGTTTCATGTCCCTTCAGTACATTGTAAAAATGTCAGAAGCAGCACTTTAACCAACAGATAGGGAAGAAGATTCTGTGTACACATCATCATTATTATTGTTATATTGCCTCTTTTCCCCTAATGTATTACCTTGGTTTTTAATTCACCCTACTTGAAGATCATACAGTATCAGCTTGCAATTCTAATACAGTAGTGGCATCTGAGCCACTATAGTGACATTATTTTTGGTGGAAGTCCACAGTGAGCAGATTCTGAGAGAAACATGATGACGTGTTTTAACCTCCAGTTCAGCACCAGAAGCAATTGTTTAATTTCTCTTTCTCCTCATCCAACTTCTCCACCTCTTCTTCCTAACATCTGATGGAATTCCCCTGCAGAAAAATATCTGAAATGCCCCTATCCAAATCAAAATCAGTCAAGTTTGGAATTATTCACACTGTTCAGAGATGGGGAAAGAAAAAATTCTTAAACTATAATTCCCAGAATGCCACAGTTAGCATGGCAGTTTCCAAAAAGTAATGTTGTCTGTCTCCTGCATAGCTCATCTATCTTCTTCATGACAATATGGAGATGGTTTGGTTGCTTTGTGCTTGTTGTTCACGCAACTGGCAATTTTAGGAAATGTTGCAATTAGGCATCTGCATTTGTGGATTTTTTTTACTCCAAATCCCCAAATTGTTCATTCTGGGAGTTCTATCTGCCAGACAAACACCTAACTGGTGCTCACCTGAGGAAAGGCTGGGTTGGAAGGCATTTATGGCCTAGGGCTGTGATGGCCAACCTTGGGATTCCAGGTGTTCTTGGACTTTAATTCCCAGAAGCCCAAGTCAACACACCTTCTGATCAGGGCTTCTGGGAACTGAATTTCAAGAACACCTGGAGTACCAGGGTTGGCCATCACTAGCCTAGGGTATGCTAAGTTCAGATCTAACAGTATTTTGGAAAAGAAAGGTCCACCGGTGCTTACTAGGACTGTGCATGCCTAGCCACAACAATTGAATCTACATATTTAGATCCTCTGGAATTATTTTAACATAAGCTCTTGAACTATAAGACTATATTCTTCAATAAGCAGCTGTAGTAACAACAGTAAGCGGCTCAAGGATTGTTCAAAAAATAGAGTGGAACTTTCAGCAGAGTAAATAGAAAGATTATTACAGTGCTACATCTGAACTCTCATTTGCAAAGACCCCAATTCAAACATGCTACACAAATCTCAGCACCCAAAATTGTGAATTTATACTAGATGTGATTTTAAACAGTTATTTCTGCTATGAAGTCTTTTGGTGGCTTTAATCCCTTTATATGCTGACTCGATTTATGAAATTCTTGTAAAAGCTAAGAACTAGGTAATACATGATTTGACATAATTTGAGCACCTTGAAAGTATTGTGTGGTTGTTGTTTTCAAGCACTTCTATGAGTGTTACACATAGTCCACCCATCATAAATGAGGCCATATTGCTGATATGTAATCATTACCTTAGACTTTTTAAAACACACACCTGATTGTGAATTTGAACTTCATATAGCTAGGAAATTCTTTTACTTTTACAGAATGTTTTTATAGTTATTCCTGGCAAGGTGTGCATACACATGATTTCTCACTATTTGAGAAGTTGTGGCTGACTTACTCAAAACTTAAGTGGATAGTTCAGAACTGTAGATTCTAAAGCATATCCCATTAGACTCTTGAATCCATCTGGATTTTATTCATTCATTTCTATTTGTCTTCAGATTGTGAAAAGGAATCCCTTCTTTCTCGCTATTTGAAAATAAATGTTTCATGATGAAATGGATGAGAAAAGGGCATTTTATTTTTAAAAGGAAGATGCATATCAATTCTTGAACTTATCTCAAATATAAATTACCAATTACCAGTTACCAAATTAATATCTTATTAATGCATGCTCTAAGCCACATTTTTAATAGATTCCAGCTCTATATCATATAAAATAGAACTTAATGAATATAATGACAAGAATTTGACTGCTCATTCCATTTCAAATGTGTTTAATTAAAAGGAATTTTCAACTTTCCTGCCTGCTTTTCCCTTCATATTACCATACATTTACATTATTTTAATTGGTTATTATAATCTTAGTAGTGATATGCACACATATTACTACTAAGATTATAATAAGTGTGTATACAGTATATACATACACACATACATACATACATATGCATTCTGCCACTCTTCTCTTATCCAGAGTAGCATAATAATGGAGTCACACAACAGTCATGAACGTATAAATAGCATCCATTTTCTAAAAATACAAGTAAAGAAATAGAATACTTTCATAATGCTCATAGTATAAAAAACAAAAATTAAAACTTGAAAGAGCAAAATATCTTACACATTCAAATTTTCAGCAGAAATTATTACTAGCCCTACTATAAAATGAATGACATTTGTTTCTTTGATTGAATGATATACCAACCTATTAGTGCAAGCACTACTCTGAAAGGTTTACAGGTTAAAACGTTAAGCCCACAAAACTCCACGTAACAAAATACATTGAATAATATGGTGATCTAACAGGTCTAAAACTCCTACAAAAAGGTCAGGGGGTGGGTTAAAATGAACAGCATCCAGGAGAATCAATTGTTAAAGGAAGCTTTGAATAATTCTGTTTTCACCAATTTTCTAAATATAAGGAGGGAAGGATCCAGGCGTACTCAGTTGATAACTTATTCCAAAGACTGTGGGGCCACCACTGAAAAGGACAGATTCCTTGTTGCTGCTTTTCTGGTCTCTCTCTCTTTTGTGACCACCTTTTAGCAACATGGAGTGGGAGGTATTAAAATGAGTACCTGATTTCTGAGAGATAATTAAGAGAATTATTGAGGTCCTAAACCATTAATGGTTTTATAGATCACAACCAGCACCTTGAATTGAGCACAGAAACTGACAGGGAGCCAATGAAGGTGCTCCAATACGAGAGATATCAGTCTAGCTGCTGCATTTTGGACCTATTCTAATTTCAGTGGCAGCCCTTTATAGAGAGTATTATAGTATATTTTTGAGATTACCAATCTGTGAACCACTGTTATAGGGCATTTCATATCTAGGAGGAGTGTGACTGGGAAATCAGACAGAGTTGATAAAAGGTACTCTTGATCATGCCCGATATCTGAGCTCCATAGAGAGTACCCCTCAAGCTGCAGACCAGATCCATCAGGAGGAACTTAATCTAATCAAACTTCCCTCTAACATCTAACCAGACCATTAATTCTCCCTAACAGTAGGATCTCCATCAAATTTGGATTGTTTCAATTTATTGCAGGGGTTCCCAACCTATGGCCTGTGGGCCTAATCCAGCCCATGTATATCATTAATCCAGGCCACAGTGGGAACCCCGGCACATCTAGACCCACCCACCACCCACCCCTGGAAGTCAAAATACATCACTTACCACAACAGCAATTGCACCATTTTTCTGGGATTTTGCAGAGCCTCCACTGCTTCTCAGGGTGGTGGGATGCTTTTTGGAGCTATTTCACTCTGGTTTGGGAATTTTCTGCCCCTTCCCCACTGCATTTTGGCAGCTGGAGCATGACCATGGGCAACTTCCAGTGCTGAGCAAAGTCAGCACCTGGGATCCCAGCATGGAACCAGCAAGTTGGCCATGGCAGCTTTCTAGCTGCTGAGGCACAGCGGGGAAGGGGTGGAAAATTCCCAAACTGGAACGAAATTGCTCCAAAAAGCCTCCCACTACCATGGGAAGTGGCAGAGGCTGTGCAACAACCCAGAAAAACTGTGCAATCCCTGCCGCCACCGCTGAGGACGACAAAAATATAAGTAGTGGGCACAGCTACACCTCTGGACCCTGGCGGGAAGTGTTGGGGTGGGTTCGGCCCATGGTGGGAAATATTGGGAACTCCTGGTTTATTGGCTCTTGCCCAGTCTATTATCACTGCCCAGTAGTGCTCGTGGACCTGTACAATATCACCTGCAGATGAATCAAAAGGCAAGTAGAGTTGTGTTCCATCAGTGTACAGGTGACAGCAAACTCCAAATCTCACAGCCTCTTCATGTAGATTTTAAAAAGATTTGGAGAAATGGCTGGCCCTTGTTGGACCCCATAAAGAGGTTCCAACAGGTGGAGATGGCATCTCCAAACTGTGCCATCTGAGATTGGCCAGTAAGGAAGGAATGGAACCAATGGAGAACAGAGCCCCCAATCCCAGAAGGATACCACTGTTGACAGTATGAAAGGACACATAAAGATCCAAAAGAACCAACAGGGCTACAATTCACTTGCCTGCCTCCCTTAGGAGATCATCTTGCAGAATGACCAATGTAGCTTCAGTCCCATGCTGCAGCCTAGACCCCAATTAAAATGAATCCAGATTATCAGTTTCTTCCAAGCGTGCCTTCAACTGGTCTGCTACTACAACTAACTGAAGCCCTGCCATTTCCAATGAATCAATGCCAGGTAAGACAGACCAACTTTAAATTTAGCCTTAAGTGTGACACATTCAAAGGCAGTCAGGGTAAGTGCCTTTATTCTTCTGTTCCTGAGGAGAGGGACACAAACAAAGAAACTTGAAAATTTTCAATGTGGAGAACAATAATTAATTCTTTGTGGAACTTTGTCTCCCATCTTTTGAATAATGTTAACCTCTTTAAAGGCTTTTTTAAGGTTATTATTCAAAGAGGCATGATAAAAGCAGGATTTAATTAGAAAATACATCATTTTTTCTCTTTCTGTTTCAGTAGTTCTGCTCCTTGAATTAACAAATCCATGGGGTCCAAAATGTGAATGAGTATATGTGCAAGAAAGTGTGTCTGAGAATGACTAAATTACATATTTTTCTGTCACAGAATGTTGAAATTCAATCCCTTTTATTAGTCAGGACCATTTTAACATACTCCTGGTGTGGACACTTTAGCCCAGGAGTTCTCAACCTTTTAAAGCTGGGGGCAGGGTTATGCTCATTCAGACAGCTTTGGGGGCCAGATGGCCATTTTGCCCTTCCTAGTGTGGTGAAAGTGGTGGTGGACCAGATGAAATGGTGCCATGGGCCACACCCGGCCCACAAGCTGCAGGTTGAGAATCCCTGCTTTAGCTGATTAAAGGATGATAGCCAAAGCCCACAAAATAACTAAAATGAAGCCATTATATTTTTGACATATTGTATGAAGAAAAGATTCACTGGGAACGACAATAATGGTAGGAAAAGTGGAAGGCAGCAAGGAAAGAGGAAGAGTGAATATGAGATCAACTGATTTAATAAAGGAAGCCATGCCCTTTTGTTTGCAGGACCCAAGAAGACTACTCATGGCATGATCTGTTAGTGAGGTCTTTTAGGGTACTGCACATCTTTTATTCTTTATTTTTATTGATTTATTTTATTGCATTTATATCCCTCCCCATCTGGGATATTTTTGCACTCTGGGCAGCTTACACCACAGTTTTTAAAAAAATCTTTACAATACGAAATTAAACATAAAAACATGTCACTGACAGCCCAGCCAGCGGGTGACTAAAACTAATGGCTAAAACAACTCACATAAAAATAAACAAATCAAATAAATTTATAAATAACAACAGAAAACAAAAACAATGCCCCCCCCCCCAAATTTTAAAAATACTCAGAAAACATGTAGGATAAAAATTCCTATATTTGCATCAGTTTTGCCAGGTCCCAAATCAATTGAAAGATCAAAGAATACAAGACACACATCTAAAGCTTGCATTATCTTGCCAAAAACATGATTTTTTTTAAAAACCACACCATAGGGCTCCTTTATTTTGACGCTTTTTTAAATCACTGTGTTTGGGTGTGTGTATGCATGTCTTGGTTGGTCAGAACACATGGTTTCCTTCCCTCATCTTTTCCTTGGTGCTGCCAGGAGGAGGGGGAGAAGAGAGGGACACTTACCTGTTCTGCACTCAACATGGATGCCCGCTGGCATCCCTGCTTCTTCTCAGCCCTGGCTGCCGGTCATGGTATTCATGTATGCATTGACTCAATAGCATATGAACTGAAATCAGGGGTGTTTAACACCGGCATGGTGTTTTCAGCCAGTCCAAGATAAGTCCTTATAGACCTTTCAGAGTTCACAGATTCCGGGTGTGATCATAAGTCAGCAGAACATTGACAGTATAGAGAAACAATCAAAAAACACCCTTTCTAGAGTGTAAATCCAATTGAACCGAATGAGACTCAATTGTAAATTTGATCTTAGGTTTTTGACTATATAGAACAGGGATTCTCAATCTGTGGCTGGTGGGCTGGATGCGGCCCATGGCAAACACTTCATGTGCCCCCCGACCGCCTCCACAACACCAGGAAGTGCCTTGTGGTGAAGGAAGGGTAAAATGGTCATCTGGTCCCCCAAAGCTGTCAGAGGGAGCGTGACCTGGGCCCCAGCTTTAAAAGGTTCAGAGCTCCTAGTATAGACAAACGTTATGACACTTTTATAGGAAATACAGAGGTATTAAAATGGGGGAAGTTGCTTTTTGAATTATAACTCCCTCAACACCCCCAGATGATACAGGCATGGGGTTTTCAATTACACAAACATCAAAGTCATGAGCACTATCATTATTCCCATCACAAGAACTTCCACAGAATAGAATAACCATTCTTCTAGGCCAGGAGTTCTCAATCATTTAAAGCCAGGGGCCAGGGTCATGCTCCCTCAGACAGCTTCAGAGAATGGATGGCCATTTTCCCTTCCTCCAACACATGGCACTTCCTGGTGTGGTGGAGGTAGTGGGGGCACATAAAATGGTGCCATGGGCCGCTTATTTCCAGGAGGTGGGAAGAGAATAGCAACATGGCTAAGCAGAGCAAATGAATAGGCAACAAGCATCCCAGGCACAGGCTGCTTTTTCAACTGTGAATAGATGTACTGTATAAATAATCGCAAGAAAATCCAAGTCCTCTTCTTGAAGCTCTTAAGTAACACAATCAACCTCATTAATTCTTGATTTTATAAGCTTTTACGTAGTCTTAAGCTTACTTCAGTCTTCTGAGCCTGATGGCCCACCTTACATATCTTCTCAAATATGAGACGTATAAAATATGACAAGTAGGTTTTTTGTTAAACTCTCAAGGAATTCCAAACATCCTCGGGTGCGCTTTCTATGCTATTTACTTCTTCACATATTTTTTTGACAGAAACATAGAATTCAAACTAAATTCAAGAACAGGGGTTGGCTCTCCAGGTGCTCTTGGACTTCAATTACCAAAAGCTCAAATCAGTACACCTGCTGATCAGGGATTCTGGGAACTGTAGTCCAAGAACATCTGGAGAACCAAGTTTGCTGACCCCTGTTTGCTGACCCCTATTCTAAAACATAGCTCTAATACACTCTAATTTGGATGAAACTCTTGATAGCCAAGAGTTAGCTTGCGAAGTCTTATTATATAACATGGCTCTCTCAATTACACTCTACAGCATTCCAGAAACACATGGGGAGGGGAGAAATCCTTCTAAGTTAGACTTTCCTCATTGTGGTGTGTTGTCCTACACCGGACAAAAGTTTTTCTTTGCATAACTACTAGACATCTGAAAACCTTCTGTGAGTCCTGTGAAGCTTAAATACAGAAGGCAGTTTTAGAATAAATAACAAGGACAGGAATTATAATAAATTAAATTTGTGCTGTACAAACTAGACTATTAAAATGTTTTCACTTACATTTTAATTTCCCCTAGCACAGTGTTTCCCAACCTTTCCCAACGGGTGACTCAAAGTGGTTTCCCAACATAATTAAACAATACAATATAGAGCACAGTATCATACAAATACAACAAAAATAAATAAATACCTTTACAAATTCAAAATACAATATTACAACAGAAAATGATATACAATAATAAGCAATGTAAAGTGCAAAGCCCAACAAAATACAAAGCAATACATAGTTTGTACAGTATTATATAATATAATTACAAGAAAAAGAAAATTCAGCAGGGATATACATTTTCCCCCCAAAGAGAATACCAATTATACAGTGAATAACGACAATAAACCTAACTCAATTCTCCAAAGCACTGATAAGCCAATGTACTGACTTAGACTTCTGGGAATTGAAGTCTCCCTATGGGGCATGGGCCCCACATTGTGAACCACTGCCCTAGCTTATTAATATTATTACTTCTAAAATATTATTATGATCAATTTGTAAATTTTCCAATTATACATTTTTGTAGGCTAAATAAACCAACAGGAAGTGTTATTGCCATGGCAGCTTCCCTGAAGCTAAATATTGCAGCTTAATGATCTGATTCACGCACCAACACATCTTAATTTTATTAATAAGGTTGCATGATATCCTTCTGTTGGCAATGGTTTGTGTTTGCTTAGCTCATTTGCCCATCACGTCAAAGAAAGTTTTGATTGATTTAAAAAAACCTCTGGTTTGAGAGGCAGGTTTCTATTAGTCCATAAGCCTGATTCCAAGTTTTTTTTTTGGACTGTTGGTAAAAATTTGCACAGTGGAAACTCTGCCATAGTAATTCCCTTCACAGAGAAAACCGACTTACAAGAGAAAAGGATTAGAAGAGCTTGCCTGACTTTCAGTGTTCTAAGAATGTACAGTATTTTCCTCATCTTCTATTGCTTTAGATAAGTTTCTGATAAGGAGTATAGGGAGACGTAAACTCAGAGTTAAAGAAAAATGAAAGAAAGCCTTTCCCTAACAAGTAAAATACAGCTTATATTTTTCTTTGCATCCTACATGTTGTTGCACAGCAGAGCAAAACTACATTTTACAAGGCAATTATAAAAATGAAATCACCTCAAACAAAACCTTCTGACTTTGCAACTGGATTTTAGATTAGCACCAAATGTGGCACAGATGTCTGCCAGCAGGAAAAAGGATATCAAACTTTACATAGCAAAGGGAAATCTGAATGTCAGCAACACCAATGGCAGCTCTCAAAATGGTGTACATTCACATAGAGTAGTACCATTCACTTAAATATAACAATCAAGAGAAAATCCCAGAAGCTGATTCCTTTCCTCATCATAGTTGAATTTTTTTAATAGTAGCCACGTTAGTCTGTGTTTCAAGCATGTCAGAGAGTAAACAAACCAAAAATGTTGTAGCATTTTAAAGACAAATGGCTGTTTTTTTAATGTTATCTTTTGTGGATCAAATCCACTTCATCAGACATAGGAGTGAAACTAAACACATCAGATACAGACAGGGTGATTGATTTGCACCGGTCTGACTAAGTGGACTTCAGCCACGAAAGCTAACATTAAAATACAGCAGTCTTTAAAGTGCTACATTTTTGTTTTTGTTTTGTTTTGTTTACTCTCTAATATGCATTTCTCATCAGTTAACCAGTCCTTGCCCAAAAACAAAGCAAATGTTATGGCTGTTTTTCAACAAATATGAATGGTATTGAACACAAGAGAGGATTTTGTAGACCACTTTGATTGCTGCCACTGTGGTGTCAACATTTGGGCTGCCCTTTGCTATATGGACAGTACAGTAAAACCCCTATTTACGCAAAAAGTCCATTCCGTAGTCTTTTGCTTAAATCAGTTTTTTATATAACTCAAAGCAAACCCACAGAAAAAATGAAATTTTTATGCAAATTGAAGCAAACCCATAGAAAACCACGTAAATTGGGACATGGTTTTAGCACAAAATCATTATGTAAGTCGAATTTTATGTAATTCAGGGCATTTGTAAGTCGGGGTTTTACTGTACATGGCAATATCAGGCCATTTTCAAAGAGCATAGAATCATGGATGCACAAGCACAGTACCACACACTCAGAAACTGGAGGGGGGTTTTCTCTGTAGAGCTGAATATGAAAAAAATAACCACTGCTTGTATATGAAGGGGAAGCATTCTTGACTGAAGTATATTTATTTGTAAAAATTCAAAACGGTCAAATGGTCAAGGCAGTCAGCCAGTATAAAATCCCTTCTATTTTGAAGTACATATTAATTATGTAAGCAAAACTGCACTACCAGTACAAAAGATGTATCCCTAGGCTTGTGGAGAACCTCAAAGATTTGAAAATAGGAGGAAACTCACTAGGAAGACAACAGAGAGCTAAGCCCACTGTGAAAACAAGAATGGAGCACATAAAATGAGTTAACCCAATTTATAATGACCATAACAAGTCAACTCATAAGTAGGGTTGTCATATTTCAGTCCCAAAAAGTTCAAGCACCCCAATTTGACATTATGCAAATTTGTATTAATTTGTAAATCAAACACAACTGGCATAATTACATTACAGTATATATAAATAAAGCATATTAACTGTGTTTTTCTCTACCAACATATTTCTGCTTTAATAATTATGTACCATTAAGTAACTTCTGACATCCCTGTGGCTGTGCAGCTTGCCTAAGGCTGCATAGGCTGGCTCTACAGATGAGCATAATGAAGAACTGAACTCTCAACCTCTAGCTCCACAATCAGATACCTCATTCACTGATGATTTTAAAAAAAAACTGGTATCCATGTTAGTCTCTAAAGCATATCGGACAGTAAATAAAATCAAACAAAAAAATTAAGAAATGTGGTACCTTAAAGACTAACTGCTATATTTAAATGTTTGTTTTTGTGGATCATGTCCATTTCTTCAGAAATTTTCTAGTGGATTTGACCTCCTTGAAAGATAACATTAAAACATAGCAGTTAATCTTCAAGGTGTCACAATGTTTCAAGTCTTCCTTTTTCTTTTCTTTTTTGGTTTTACTTACCGACTAGTCTGGCCAGGTTATCCTGCTATATTAATAGAGTAGACCATGCTGCCAGTGACTAAACATTGAGTGTCAGGTGGTGGTTAACTAACCTGACAACCCTGAGGACTTGGGTCCCAAAGATCAACATGGAAGGGTGATGGTCCCCAAGTGGATTAAATCTCACTTGAATCCATCTTGTATGACCAGGAGGGCTTTTGCCCAGATTTGGGTGATTCGCCAGTTGCGCCCGCTCCTGGACCGGGACTCCTTGCTCATGGTCACTCACACTCTGGTCACCTCCAGACTAGATTATTGCAATGCGCTCTACATGGGGCTGCCCTTGATGACCATTTGGAGGCTACAGCTGGTCCAGAATGCAGCAGTCCGGGTGGTGATGGGGTGTGGGCGTTATGCCCATGCTTCACCACTGCTCCGGGAGCTGCACTGGTTGCCAGTTTGTCTCCGGGTGCAATTCAAGGTGCTGGTTTTGACCTTTAAAAGCCCTATATGGTAGTGGGCCGGGTTACCTAAGAGACCGCATCACCCTGAGGACGTTTGTCCATCCAACAAGAGTGGACCGCAGGGGCTCTCTAATCGTTTCATCAGCCAGAGGGGCTTGCTTCTCTGGCACAAGGAGGAGAGCCTTCTCCGTGTCTGCGCCGGCCTTCTGGAACCTCCTGCCAACAGAGCTACGTCTCCAGATGGAATTGCTGCCTTTCAGAAAAGGACTTATATTGTATTAGTAAATAATTAGTTATATTTTATCTGTATGGAGTTTAGTTTTTATGTATTATTGTTTAAAAATTTTAATAAAAATTATTTTAAGAAAAGAACTTAAAACCTGGCTGGCGGGTCAAGTGTGGGGTGCAGGTGGAAGGGTAACCTCCATTGGGTGGCTGGTATAGAAGAACTCCTCCTCATGGTGCCTTTGGATCCTGCACCCCTTGTTTTAGGGGGTGGGTAGTTTTAACTGTTTTAAACATGTTTTTAAATTATGATTGTGAACTGCCCTGAGTCGGCTTTGGCCGAGTGGGCGGTACATAAATTTGACAATTAAATTAAAATTTAATTAAATCTTGTTGGAGGGCAGCAGCTTCATCAATACTGGCCTGGGGCTAATCAGGGCTTTGCATGCCAAAAGGGCTCAGGACCAAAAAGTGCCTCGTTGAACTGGATCAGTGGTATGGGGGTCGTGCTGCGATGCAGAAGGCAGATGAAAGGTCACTGCATTATATTCTCAGGACAGTTTTCATGGATGATCACCATGATGATCGCCAATATTTGGGTTCAGATGCGGCAGAAGAAGAAGAATTCACTAAGCTATCTGATCAGCTACACAGCAACTTCTGATCTGAGCATAACATATAATGCTGCATAAATCCTTTATAGACTGCCCTCCATGCCCCATGACATTTAGAGTATAGCAGGGAATCCTACACCAATTTACTTAGCTGTAAGACCCTCTTAACTTTGTAGGATCTATGTGAATTGCTAGGTCACCATCATCCCACTCCTTGACATTTCAGTGCAAATCTAAGTTCAATGTCATAGGAGACATGCCAGCAAGCTGAGGAAGGGGAATTGTTTTAGAAATAGCAAAAAAGAGAAATCCAGTTAAATGACCCCAGCATCCAGATAAAACTCAATTAACCAGGTAGTATCAATCCATGTCAGGAAAAAAATATATGAAGGAAAGACTTAATCTCAGTATGTTTGGGAAATAGACTTATTATACTTTAGAACAGGGTTCCCAACCTTTTCAAGCCGGGGGCCAGGTCACGCTCTCTCAGTCAGCTTTGAGGGCCAGACAGCCATTTTGCCCTGGCTGCATGATGCGGGTGGCCATTTTGTCCCAACAGCTTCAAAGGGGTGGCCATGTTGTTTGGAGGGGGCACATGAAATGGCACTGTGGGCCAGATCCAGTCCTCGGGCCTTAGGTTGGGAATCCCTGCTTTAGAAGCTGCCTAGCACATTTTTGCCAAATCTATCCATCACCAACTTCAGAGGCTATTCAAAATAAGCAAAAAGGAGCGATGCAGTGGTTATTGTCATTATATGTTCAGGGACATTTTCTAGACACATTAACATCACCTGTACAATATGTGCAGCCATAGACTTTCATTTTCAATATTTACAGAGAATGAAACCTTCATAAGTCATATTGCTGGGCACATTTACATAATATATATAACCATTAGCAGCTAAGGGAATGTGTCATGGTTATTCAAAACGCTGCAGAGTAAAAGCATAAAATTTTAAGACAACTGACTCATAGTTCATCTTATGAACTATGCCCTAAGAATCCAAACAACGATGTTATCAAAGAGATCAAAACCACTCTGCAGGAAGTTTAAATTTGGGCTGCCGTAGCTATTTAGAATACACATTTCTACTGAAAATCAACCCGAGGCTATCCATCCTCTGTAATGAATAACTATGGGTCACCAAGTCAATTCTTACTTATGGCAACCCTTTGCAAGGTTTTCTAGATAGAGAGTTGTTTACCATTCCTGTCTTCTGGGATAGTGCAACTTGCCCTAGGTAGGCCACATAGGCTGGGAGCCACAGTGGGAACTGAACTCTCAACCTCTGGCTCCACAGCCAGAAACCAATCTTGCTGAGCAATCCAGCCAACTACACATCTTCTATACTTTCCCCAATATCGACAAAGGCATAAATCCTGTTGTTCTTTCAAGTTCTGCATAATATTGCAATGCCAAGCCTATTACACCAAAAGCAACAAAGGACTACTAAGGCCCAATCCTCTAACTAGAATAGCCCTGTGATGCCTGGCTATATTTAAGTGCATTGTGATGGTAAATGTATTGTTTAAAATGCATTGCATTGGGAGGAGACAAGGTAGGTGAGGAAGGTTGATAAGAATGGTTCTGATTGGCCGGCAGAAGAACTATGCAAATGTGAAATGCCACAAAGTTTGTCTTGCATCCAACCATTTGCAACTCAACAGGGCCAAACTGTTAAGTAGTTTACACAGCAGGCAGCAGTAAAGCAGGACAGATTTACAAATAGCTTTAGTTTGAGTTTGCAAGTTCTCCAAGCCTTTTACTCCCCACACTAGCCCAGCAATTAAACTCTCCACAGGTACGCAACTTGGGGGTCATTTTCTATCACCATTTGACTCTCAAAATATAAATTACTAGCAGATTTTGCCCGGCAGTGCCAGGTTGTTTTAAATAGTGTTTGTATTTATTTATTTTTGTTAATGTTTGTAAAGGAGAAGCTAGTCTATATTTGAAATTTTTAATATGTTTGCTTGCTTGCTTGCTTGCTTGCTTGCTTGCTTGCTTGCTTGCTTGCTTGCTTGTTTGTTTGTTTGTTTGTTTGTTTGTTTGTTTGTTTGTTTGTTTGTTTGTTTGTTTGTTTGTTTGTTTGTTTGTTTGTTTGTTTGTTTGTTTGTTTGTTTGTTTGTTTGTTTGTTTGTTTGTTTGTTTGTTTGTTTGTTTGTTTGTTTGTTTGTTTGTTTGTTTGTTTGTTTGTTTGTTTGTTTGTTTGTTTGTTTGTTGCCAGGCTGTTATAAACTGTGATTAGTTGCGTTTGGTTTTTTGCTTTTGTGGATTAAGAAAAAAACAAAGGATGATATACTTTTACCAAAAAAATTTTTTAACCAAATAATGTTTTAGTATGTGTTTTTTTTAATAGTTGTACCGTAGGTAATAATTTTAAAAATGTGAAAGTACATGTTTTTTACAATAAATATTTTTAAACTGTGTTTAGATCTTTTGGGTTATTATTTTAGTTAAAATTCAGCACAGGATTTTTGAAAAGTTTTTATTTTATTTTATTGTCATATGTTTGTGATTTGTGTTAAATTGTGATTTTGTGTTATTTTGTTGACTTGTCTTTACTGTTGGGGCCTTTTGTTTGGTCCTGTTGTGTCTTTGTGAATTGTTTTTACTTTTGTGGCCAGCAGGTGGTGCTGGTAAGGTGTTTTCTTGTATTTTGACTGTTTTTTCTCTCATGGCCTCTGGGTGGAGCTTCTTCCGGTAAGTAGTCTGTTTCTTTATTTATTTCGTTTTCGGCCGTCGTAGAGTGAGGATGTCTGCTGGTGAGTTCCCTTGTTTTATTTATTGTGTGTGTTTGGGGGGGGGTGGATTTTGTGTTGTTTTGGTGTATTTTTTGTTGTTTTTGTGGTGTTTGGCTGGGTGCTGTTTGTGTTTTGTAATTTTTGTGTGTGTTTACTTTGTATGTTTTTGGTGTTAATTTCTGGGGTTTTTTGATGTTTTTGATTGTTGTTTTGTTTTAAGGGGGTCTTTCCTTCCCGCGGGCTGGGCTCGATGCCTGGCCCATGGAAAGGAAGGGCAATGGCGGGTGGGGGGGTTTCCGTCCTGTGGGCCAGGCTCAATGCCTGGCCAGTGGAAAGGAAGGGCAGTGGCAGGGGGGTATTTCCTTCCTGCAGGCTGGGGTCGATGCCTGGCCCGTGGAAAGGAAGGGCAGCAGCCGGGGGGGTCTTTCCTTCCCATGGGCCGTGCTCGATGCCTGGCCCGTGGAAAGGAAGGGAAGCAGCGGGTGGGGGGTCTTTCTTTCCCAAGGGCTGGGCTCGATGCCTGGCCCGTGGAAAGGAAGGGCAGCGGCGGGTGGGGGGTCTTTCTTTCCCGTGGGCTGGGCTCGATGCCTGGCCCATGGAAAGGGAGGGCAGCGGTGGGGGGGTCTTTCCTTCCCACATGTCGGGCTCGATGCCTGGCCCATGGAAAGGAAGGGCAGCGGCGGGGGGTTTCCTTACCACGGCCTGTGTTGCTGTGATGTGCTGCATTTTTTCTTTTATTTTTCGCGCTCCGGCTTCCTCAGCGTTCTGCGTGCTCATGGCGCGCAGGACACTGGGGCTTGTAGTTTGGCGTTTGCGTTTTTGGCTTGTGTGTCATTTTTTTCTGCGGGTTTGGTTTTGATTGGCTGCGGTGCATTTCCAAATGTTCCTTTTGCTCGCGCTGCTCAGCCTGATTTGCTCTGGTGCCACACGGCGCAAGGAAAGTTGGGAATTGCAGTTCTTTCTTTTTGTTTGCGTCCGGGGGGCTCCTGCCCCACTGGCGCATTTCTCAACCCCCCAGTTACCTCCGTACCCAGTTCGGGCGAGTGCACGAATGCTCGGTCGGGGCTAGTAGGGCCTGGCTAAACATCCTTTGTCAAATCACAACGGTTAATGCACAGAATTATAGGTATAGATGGCAGTATGTAAAGCTGTTTTTTCGATCTGTATCAAATAGGTCATTTGCATCCCTACTTGGACAGGTGGTCCCTTATAACACTGGTTATCTCACTGGTAATCTCTCATATAGTTGTTACCCCAAATCTGAAAATTACTCCTTTCATTATTATTATATTTTTATTTTCCAATAAAAATGCTTTTACTCTTTATTTTTCAACACACACACACCGTTCAACTGTTAGGCTCATGTATGCATAAACACTGCACTAAAACATGCATTCATTCAACACACTTTGCAGATAAATAACTGCAAAGACCTATTTTAATACATTTTAAAGGATCGCAAAAACCACGATTTAAAACGGCTCCTCAAAAGCCTATTCAATTGCATGGGTGATAGACTGGCCGGCTGTTCTGTTCTATTGAATGGGGGTAAACCAGGCCTCACTCTGGAAGTGAGGCCTCAGTCGAAGTGCCTATGTAGGCTGGCCCTTTTCAAAAGAAGGAAGAGTAAATCAAGCCTCGGTAGTGAATGAGATTTTTTTAATGGAAAACCGAGTAAACTGGGCCGATTGTGAGAACGAGGTTTTTTTAAAAAAAATACAAGTAAGGTAGACTAGCCCGATTTAGTAAACGAGGAGTAGACCGGGCAGTTTTTCCAGACGATCGTACTCATTCGAAAATAGTAAGTAGACAGAGCACATGTCCTCAGATGACCTCTGGATTTACATGAATGGGGTTCCAAATATGGTAGTTCAAAGAACTTCAAAGACTAGAACTTTGAAACATTGTATCCAGTTGACAGACTCAATCAGGTCATCAAAAGACATCAAAGAAATAGTCATTTTCCAGGCATTCTTAGATAGTGCCACGATCGAAAAATAATAGTAAAAATTCAGAACTATCAGGGAAGACAGCGGAGGGGATCTAAAGATGAAAGTTAACCCTTTAAATGCTGAATTAGACTTTAAAATAATTATTAAAAATCGTGTCTTCACTCCCGGAGCTTGGCTGACCCCCAGGATCGGTTGGCTGGACTGGCGGGACCGGACTGAGGAAAGGTCTCCTCAGGAGTAGGCCGGTAAAAGTGTCTTTATGTCTGATTGGCTGGCACCTTGAAAGAGCGGGCTTTTTGAAATTGGATTTCTCTCTGCCTTTTCTCCTGCCTAAAAGTCAAGCGCAGCTGCAGCGGCAAGTAAATTTAGGCTTTAAATGATTCAAAAGTAATTGCGGTTTGAATTAAAATGCAGTATTCTCATCTTTGGAGCCGCACTCGACCATAGGCATGGTGAACTTAACCCTTTCACCCCTGATTGGAGTTTAATAGCAGTTGTAATTAAAATGTTCCAAAAATCATTAAAAATGCTGTCAGATGTTCTAACATGTTTCTATACAGTAAGTTTCCATGTGGTAAACAAAATCTTTTTCTTAAACAGAAATGCTTTGCTTGCAAGGCAAATATAATTATCAACAACAATAGGGGAGTAGAAGAGAGAGAGCAGAACAGAACAGCAGAATTGAGGAGAATAAGGGACCCAGACAACAAGCAGCTTAACACCTAAGAACCAGTCCTAGAGGTGAAAAGGTAGAATAATTTTGTATTGGTTGCCCAGGGATAAAATTAACTTTAACAACCCATTGCATGCTGGGGTTGTTCTAATATACTCAACAGAAACTTAACAGCAAATTTAAAAAACAACCAGGGACTTTCTGCTATTACAAGTTATAAAAAGCCACATTGATTTATATATGTATCTGTTATGCTTACCAGCCATTGTGTACCTCTGTACCTGATATGTATAAATTGATGCCATGAAGTCTCACTCTTATGTCTGACAAAGTGGACTTGATCCACAAAAGCTAACATTAAAGTACAACAGTTAGTTGTATTTAGTTGTAAAATACAGTGATACTTCATACAACATCCAAACTTGGTTCCACAAGTTTGGACTTTATACAGATTTGGACTTTGTATGAGGCATGCAAAATCCTAGCAGCAATGTCTCATACAACGTCCAAAACCTTGCTGCGATGCCTCCTCGTACAACGTTGTTTCCATAGAGATACATTGTACTGTAGCAGCACAGACTTCAGGGCAAAGTCAAGGAAACTGACAGGAAATTGACAGAACTTTAAGAAATCATTGTCTAAAGGCTAGATACATTACAAAAGCATGTCAAACAACCCTGATTTTAGGGGACAAACCATACAACAAGTTTTTAACTTTTGCAAACTTTATGAAGTGCAGGTTTAAAAGTTAACATGTCCCATCATGCAGCACAGTGTTATTCTGCAGCCATGCGGCCGATCATCTATTTTGTACAAGCTACTGTAAACAATTACTGGATGGAACAAGGACAAAATGGATGCCAACATATCCCATCATGCAGCACAGTGTTAATCATCCAAACAGCAGCAAACACCAAACAATTGCCCACCCTACCAAACAGTGCTCCCTCAAAAAAGACCAACATAAGAAAAATTATGGAGCATGCAATCTGTTTTTAATAAGCACAGCAACAAACACCAAACAATTGCCCACCCCACCAAAAAATTGCCCTCCCCCATCAACCTCCCCACCCCAAGCCAATCGGAAACAGAAAACCTCATTTACCTACCTTTCTACTGTGCCAAAGAATGGTCAAAGAACCTGCAGAATGCTGCAAAAATCCCAGGAATGCTTCCAAAAATTCTGATGAAAAAATTCAAAAAAATCCAAAGTCGCGCTCAAAACCACTCCTAAACACTCTTTGCCTCATGCAAAACCCACAAGAGCAATGCATGCATGCGTTCTGCCTTTTATACTGCCCAGGCACAATGCAACCTGGGGGAAACCCCAATGCCTCATACAAAGTTGCAGCGACTTTGTATGAGGCAACTTTTTTCAAGGAATTAGGCAATGTTGTATGAATTCGATGATGTACAAAGCGGACTTTGTATGAGGTATTACTGTACAACAGTTAGTCTTTAAGGTGCCACAATGTTCTTTGTCTTTTTGTTTTGTATTCTTTACTCTCTGATATACATAAGGAGGGGAAGAGTGTTTGTGAGAGAGCTGGATGTGGAGAAATTAGGAAGGTGGTGAGTTTGGGGAGGGAGCAGTCTGAGAGAGCAACTTCAGAAAAAGATGGGAGGGAGAGGTGATAAAGAGAATGAAGAATTTACTGAATGAAGTTTAAGTCTAGCAATAAACAACCCTTTGACCCTATTATTTTAACAAAACCTTATTAATTCTGTACAAGCTGAGCAGTTCTGAGTTTAATAGTTGAGGACTGGCTTCATAAAAGTTATTAAAAGGTCTTGAGAGAAGGGACAGGCATGTACACATAGATGGTTGCAACTGAGGGATAAGCAAAAGAGAGGAAATAAATGAAGATTAAACTTGTCTATTACAATGGTTACTTAAAGAGACTACTACCTAATAGTCAAGTGACAAGCAGAAAACGTCTTCAAACGTAGACAGTGCTGGCTCTTTGGCTAATAAACAGAGATGAGTACTGAACCCTAGACTCAGATACGACTGGCTTTTGAGCAAGGGTGACCTTTACCTATCAGAGAGAAGGGTGTGACAAACCCCACTGATTTACAAAACAAGTTTGATTTACTAAGACCCATCAATTCCATGGGTCTATTCTGTTGGTGAGTTTAACAAGTGGGTTTAACTCCAATGACTTTATTATGGCACAGGCAGTTTTAACACTGGCTGGATTTTGTTCTTCTTTGTTAGCATCTCCCACCTTCCTGTCTTATGGCTCCATTGCTTTCTCTCTCTACCAAACAGGATAGGCTTTGTACCAAAATTGTAATCTAACACAAAGAACTATGAGCCATGGGCAACCTCTGCTGGTTTTCAGTGGAGAAGGGATTTTTCCCCTGCTGGCCTTCAGCATCTGGTGGTACATTTGAAATTAAGCCTGCAATCAGGTGGACCTTAGGACAGTGAGTTTCCAATCCAGTCTGTCTGCCTGCCTGAAATAAATCTGGTGGTGGGGACATCACTCCACTCAGAACCATCTACCCAGGTCTTTGCAAAGATGTTTATAGAGCACCATGATAGATTGCATATAGTTACAGAGCTTTCCACAGTTATGGTTTTGGATTGCACCTCTGAAAATTCTCCAGGCAGCTTAAAGTCTGTATTGATCCAGTCTTTCAATGCCTAGGCAAAGAAGCTGGATCAGCAGGTTGTATACCTTATTTTGAAAGAGAAAAGAAGGAGTGAGGGGAGAAATCACTTTGCTGATTTTTTGTTGTTGTTGTTGTTGTTGTTCAGAGAAGAGGGTGACAACCTTCCCATTACCCTTCTCTTTGACACCAGCTGTCAAACTGCAGGATTCTAACTTCCAAGGAAGGACTGTAAATGGCTGTCAGTCTGCAAAGGGGATTTGTACATAGAGCATTTGCAACCTAGCCAGGAAAATATCTACTAGTAGAAAACCAGTGATGCTCTCACACTTCACACACACACACACACACACACACACACACACACACTGAAATAAAGTAATTTATTGAAGTATATAACATAAATGAGATCTACAGTCTCTCACTGCAGTCATCTTTTTTTCACAGTAACCATGGCAACTCAGATTTTTGTTCCCACACTGCCTCTGGAAGTCAGCTGGCTGCAACTACAAATATTAAATCTCCCTATCAAAGAAGTATTGTTGCCTGCCCTTTACCACAAAAGGTTAGATCCTATGTTGGGGTGCATTCAACCTCTGGTTAAAGCTGGTCTCTCATACTTTGACAGTATTCACAGCACTGATGGGAGGTGGGTTGGGTGAGGGGTGTTTGTAAGTCCCTCATAAAGCACACAACTGCCAAACAACAAATTTCTTTATTAAACAGTAGTAGAAGAAGAAAACACAAGAGTTTGCTGTTCACAAGTTTTTATTGTACACAAGTCAGTTATTCTTTTTTAATATTGTATAATCTGTTTGACTTGTGATGCTAGGCTGGCCCTTACCTTAGTTTTGTCCTTCCATCAACAGATGAACCTTTCTTTCCAGGCCTGCTTTTAAACAATAATTTGGGGGGAGGGGCTCAGCAATGCTATGACAAAAAAGTTATCCTTGTTCCAATATTTCTTGGTCGGTCAGGGAATTGATCTATCAATAGATAGATGCAAATTTAAAATATGCATTTGCTAAATATGGCTGCTATGAAAGGGGGGTGGATTTGGACACTATTTGCTGATTCAGCTACAAGACTATTCTGACAGACAGAAATGTACTTGCCTGCTGGTGTCTTTTTGTATAGAGAGCTTTTATTTCCTACCAAGAGGCACCAGCTAACTACTGATGATGATGCTCTGGATCCCAGAGCACCATCCTGCCACACCCCACTTGTGGATGGCTTATGTGTGCTATTGCTAGGGATGTGCAGGTAGAAACTTTGGTTTGCATATGGTTTGGATTCTTTTGGGGAGCTGCTCTTTCAGTTTCAGTTCTTTGGGATAGAGGTCCTTTTGGCAAACATCTAAATACTGTATTTGAATCTTTCAGATTCTTTCATTTCAGTCTTCCCATTCTGTTTTCTAGCAGTAGAGTCAATGAAGCTCTACAGAAACTTCAAAACTAGTTTTTAAAAAACCAGGAACAAGGCAGTAAATAATTATCTGCTTCATGAATGGCCAACTATAGTACAGTACATGCAAAAGAAAACCAATCATCCACAGAACTATGCAGGCACTTGAAGTATTTCAAAGACACATTTATCCTCATATCACCATCACCACCATCATCAATTTGTCAGCAAATGACAGTCAAATTGAGAAAGAGAAATCCTCATGATGATGAATTTAAAAAAAAAATACAGTACACTCATCAAAGACAAGATAATCAAACCCTTCACATTCAAACACCAAAATATGAAAGACTGGGGAGACAAGTATATTACAGTAATACCTCATACAAAGTCCGCTTCATACAACATCGGATTCATACAACATCCCCTAATTCCTTGAAAAAAGTTGCCTCATACAAAGTCGTGTGACGTTGTATGAGGCATTGGTGTTTTCCCAGGTTGCATTGTGCCTGGGCAGTATAAAAGGCAGGACACACGCATGCATTGCTCTTGTGGGTTTTGCATGAGGCAAAGAGTGTTTAGGAGTGGTTTTGAGCGCGATTTTGGATTTTTTTTATTTTTTCATCAGAATTTTTAGAAGCATTCCTGGAATTTTTGAAGCATTCTTCAGGTTCTTGGACAATCAGGATTGTTTGACATGTTTTTGTAATGTTTTTAGCCTTTAGACAATGATTTCTTAAAGTTCTGTCAGTTTCCTGTCTTTCTTTGACTTTGCCCTGAAGTCTGTGCTGTTACAGTACAATGTTTCTCTATTGAAATGACATTGTATGAGGCATCGCGGCAAGGATTTGGACGTTGTATGAGGCATCGTGGCTAGGATTTTGCATGCCTCATACAAAGTCCAAATCCGTATAAAGTCCAAACTTGTGGAACCAAGTTTGGACGTTGTATGATGTATCATTGTACTTCTATGGCTTTACAGGAGCAGTGCATGCTGTAGTCCACTAGTTGAAGGGCAAGCAGGCATTCTTTCCAACAATAACGGAAATGAGAGGATATACCTCTAAAAGAATACAATAAAAGGGCAAAAAACTGGGAATCGAAATAATGCAGAAAGTAAATCAAAAGAGGAAGAACAGCAATAAATAAATAAATAGAGGATCAGCAGTATCAGTACCAGGTCAATGAGTCCAAAATGGAGGTTGGAGGAGTGTTCTCAGCAGCAATAGCAAATGTTTCATCAAGCAGCTAAAGAGCAGCAACTCCACTTTTCCAGCAGGTTTTAAAGATTAAAATTTCTCATCCATACTTTTCATGATATTACTGGAATTCTGATTGGCAGCATATTCTATGTGGTTTTCCCCTCAATTTGATTAACTCATAAGTCCTGTGCCTTGTACAGTGATACCTCATACAACGTCCAAACTTGGTTCCACAAGTTTGGACTTTATACAGATTTGGACTTTGTTTGAGGCATGCAAAATCCTAGCAGCAATATCTCATACAACGTCCAAAACCTTGCTGCGATGCCTCCTCATACAACATTGTTTCCATAGAGATACATTGTACTGTAGCAGCACAGACTTCAGGGCAAAGTCAAGGAAACTGACAGGAAATTGACAGAACTTTAAGAAATCATTGTCTAAAGGCTAGATACATTACAAAAGCATGTCAAACAACCCTGATTTTAGGGGACAAACCATACAACAAGTTTTTAACTTTTGCAAACTTTATGAAGTGCAGGTTTAAAAGTTAACATGTCCCATCATGCAGCACAGTGTTAATCTGCAGCCATGCGGCCGATCATCCATTTTGTACAAGCTACTGTAAACAATTACTGAATGGAAGCAAGGACAAAATGGATGCCAACATGTCCCATCGTGCAGCACAGTATTAATCATCCAAATAGCAGCAAACACCAAACAATTGCCCACCCCACCAAACAGTGCCCCCCAAAGAGACCAACATAAGAAAAATTATGGAGCATGCAATCTGTTTTTAAAAACCACAGCAGCAAACACCAAACAATTGCCCACCCCACCAAAAAATTGCCCTCCCTCATCCACCTCCCCACCCCAAGCCAATCAGAAACAGAAAACCTCATTTACCTACCTTTCCACTGTGGCAAAGAATGGTAAAAGAACCTGAAGAATACTCTTCGCCTCATGCAAAACCCACAAGAGCAATGCACGCACGTGTCCTGCCTTTTATACTGCCCAGGCACAATGCAACCTGGGAAAAACCCCAATGCCTCATACAAAGTCGCAGCGACTTTGTATGAGGCAACTTTTTTCAAGGAATTAGGCGATGTTGTATGAATTCGATGTTGCACGAAGCGGACTTTGTATGAGATATTACTGTAATTCCATTCAGGCTTATTTAAAATCCCTTTTCAAACTTTCTTAACAATCCCACTGTTTGCTTTTTTCTTTTTTCTTTTTTGCTTATTGTCTGAGAAATGATGGGGAAAATGAAGGAACTTTAGTTCTGAAATCACTGGCCTGAAACTGAGATAGTTGCGAATTGCAAGTATAAGGAGACAGAGGGAAGAAAAGAAATAGCAGCCCTTTGAAAGTTCTTCTTCTTTGAGTTCCATATTCGAGTCCAAATATTGGCTATCCTCATGGCGATCAGCCATGAAGATTGTCCTGGGGACAATATAACACATTGGCCTTCCATTTGTCTTCTGCATCACAATGCGATACCTGTACCAATAATAATAATAATAATAATAATAATAATAATAATAATAATAATAATAATAATAATAATAATAATAATAATAATAATAATAATAATAATAATAATAATAATAATAATAATAATAATAATAATAATAATAATAATAATAATAATAATTTATACCTGTACCACTGACCCACTTCCACCAGTCACTTTCTGGTCCTGAGCCCTTTTGGCACACAAAGTCTGCCTCAGCCCCAGGCCAGTATTAATGAGGGTGCTGCCCTCCATTAAGATGGATTTAAGTGGGATTTAATCCATTTGGGGACAATCACCCTTCCCTGTGGGCTTTGCCACCAAAGGCCATTAGTCCTCAGGGTTGTCAGGTTAGTTAATCGCTGCCTGATAATCGGCATTTAGTCACTGGCAGTATGATCTCCTCTATTACCATAGCAGGACAACCTAGGCAGACTCTCCTTGAAAGCTCACAACTGTTGAATTATCCCATGGGAAAGGAATGCATCTCAAGGTGAAACATCAAGGTTTCTGTGGACCAGCTAATTGCTGATAACCAGTTCCATCTAGAAAGAAATAAGGAGAGGTAGAAAAATTACTTTGAAAAAGGTTACCTTTTTCTAGAACGTTCAAAGAGCTTCAGGTTCTAATAAGTGGAAAGCCCTTGAAGAATGGATGTTGGGTATAAATCTGAACAGGAAGAGAGGTCATTTTAGATTAGCTATGCCTTTGTGAGTTATTCTCTGATGCTGTTAGGTTTGCACCCTGCCTAGGCCTTGGAACTATGCTGCTGCATTATAAATACAGTACTGTAGTAGCTTTGGATTGGCTAGGTTATATTGGGGGGAATGGCCTTCAAGCTGTGCACCTCCATTTCTTGTGAAAGGAGTTGGTTTCACTCCTTGTTTTTGTTTTGTAGTGTGTGTTGTTGTTGTTTTTTAAGTTTTGAACCTGTCTTTGCACTTATACTTTTTAAAGTATTTTTGGAATTTGTTCAACACCTTTAAATAAAAATAATAAAAATTTCAACCAGTTTTGGTTCCTTGTGCAAAATGAAGTTTCTCCTTGTTGCTACTTCTAGTCCTTGGACATTGCCATGCAATAAGTTCTTTATTTTATGGATGTTTTGGGCTGTGCTATCTTACTGGGGTGGTGGGCAAGGCAAAAGCATGCAACCTTGTTATCTTATTGAGTCTCCTTGAATCAATAAGCAGTCTGAAGACTCAGAGTGTGGAAGCAGGGCCTGACAAGGAAATTTCCCCATCCACATTCACGACACACGTTTTTGGGTAACATGGTTACTGTGGCCCTTTGCAGGCGCACCCCCCCAATAACGGACACAGACAACATTGAAAGTGGATAACAGCATAGGGCCACATTTATTGATTCAATGCCCTAGTCCGAATTATAAATTTGTATTGGTAAAACGACCAATCATAATTCCTAAGGCAAGCAGGCCGAAGTAACACTGGTAAGGTACCACCCCAAAATTGCCAACGGCAATTGGTTACAATGTATCGATTTGTATCAATTTGTTTGTTGACAACAAACAAATTATTGACCGTAGTCAATAACTAACTCATGACCCCACCCTCTGACGCGTATCCGTGAAATCACAGGGGTGATGCATGCTGGTTAGCAATCGTCATCACCCCATCGCCTGGTTCGTCGTTGACCGGACAACGTTTAACTAATTTATTCCTGTCTAGTGTTGTCCAGTCAATTGCGAACCTGCCGGATACTTGTGGGTCATACTGTTTACCTTACCAGTGCTACCCGCCAATGTGACCAAAGTCAACAGTAGGAACACAGAAAGACCCCTATATCAAACCATAGCAACAGTGTGGGATGGGCAAAAAAGCCAGGACCCGGAAGCCAATATGGGTCCCAACCAAAAATTCCCACCCGGCCCCGAAGCGACCATAATATCACACTGTTAACTAGGGAGGGGGTGGAGGGGAAAAAACTTCTCCGCTCCGTCGCTGAGGTAAAATGGCAGCTCGGCTGCCTCGTGGCCACCCCTTTTATAAGGGAGCTGGCCACGCCCCTAACTACCCGGATTCTCTGTCCTGTGGGGGGGGGCCGCAAAGGGCGCGGCGGCCATTTTGGCGCCGCGCTTGCATTGCAGGCGCACCCCCCCAATAACGGACACAGACAACATTGAAAGTGGATAACAGCATAGGGCCACATTTATTGATTCAATGCCCTAGTCCGAATTATAAATTTGTATTGGTAAAACGACCAATCATAATTCCTAAGGCAAGCAGGCCGAAGTAACACTGGTAAGGTACCACCCCAAAATTGCCAACGGCAATTGGTTACAATGTATCGATTTGTATCAATTTGTTTGTTGACAACAAACAAATTATTGACCGTAGTCAATAACTAACTCATGACCCCACCCTCTGACGCGTATCCGTGAAATCACAGGGGTGATGCATGCTGGTTAGCAATCGTCATCACCCCATCGCCTGGTTCGTCGTTGACCGGACAACGTTTAACTAATTTATTCCTGTCTAGTGTTGTCCAGTCAATTGCGAACCTGCCGGATACTTGTGGGTCATACTGTTTACCTTACCAGTGCTACCCGCCACACGGAGGGGCTTCAAAGAAGACCTGACGCCCCCCCCAGACCGTCAGCTCGGTCAACAGGCCTGCTCGCCAATCGCCCAACAGGAGGTCCATACCTCCTCGCGACAGATGGACCCCATCCCCTGCGTACAAGTCATAATTTTGTAGACTAATATCGGGGTGATGACTGACCCGTCCCCAAGCCCTGGTGGTAAGAAAACGCGCCACCGCCTTATTGACCGCGCACCCAGCGCGGTCAAGGGCCAGGAGGTTAACGCCCCCTCTGTAAGAATGGCACGGGACAATGTCCGACCAAACCAGGGTTGCGGCAGGCCAGACATAATGCAAGTAGGCGAGTTCCTCGCAAATCGCATGCTTGAGCGACAAGCCGGTGACCTGGCCCAAATCATTGCCCCCCAGGCGTATGATTAGAATGTCAGGCGGGTCAGCACCCAGGCCAGAAAAAAGGAAAGGCCGCAGCTCCCGCCATAACATCCCAGGCTTACCATGCCCTGCGAGACTGGCGTGGTCACCCAGTCCCAGTCGGGGTCCACTCTGTCGCCGCAGCGTAACGCGCTGCCCTGCGCACATAGCTGTGGCCCACCAGCCATACTGTCACCGGTGTAATACGACACCCAGGGTCTGTAAGAAAATTGAGAAAAAGGCGGTAAGGTGACTGGATTGGTACTCATGGCGGGAGTGGGCGCACATAAAACTGAAAACATTGCGAGCCCCACCTCCCCATGCTGCGTATGTCAGCCCCAGAGTACCCAAAAGCAGCTGCTGTAGAGGCTGCACCAATCCGGAACGAATGTGTGCCATAACGGGCACCTGGTAGGCCCACCCTGGTGAGGGCTCTGGCTGTCACCTTCCAAAACTGAAATTTAGTAAGGGGAGACCCATCTTGGTGACAGAAAAACGGGCCGTGGTGCATGCCACGCAGTGCCAGGAATTCCTGTAGGGCACCAACCGGACAGATGTCTGCCAAAGAACAACGTAGCAGTCTTACACCACTGCCTACGCCATGCTGATCTGTTTTAGAGGAGCGTATCCTCAACTGGGCCCAGTCTTTGGCTACGTAGACATCTTCGAGTTCCAGTGCCCTACCACTTGCATCCGCCTTAGACAGCATCACGAGTTCGCTGACGCGGAGCGCTCCAAAAAGGCCACCGTTGTAGCCGCATGAAGTGGGCTGCCTCATTTCCAGAACAGAGGCCAGGCCAGCCCCGGGCCAATTGGGTGAAAACCCTGGGGAAATCTTGCATCCGCCTTACTCAGCATCTCAAGCTCGCCGATGCGGAGGGCTCCAAAAAGGCCACCGTTGTAGCCGGATGAAGTGGGCTGCCTCATTTATCAAAACTGAGGCCAGGCCAGCCCCGGGCCAATTGGGTAAAACCCTGGTAAAATCTTGCATCCGCCTTATTCAGCATCTCAAGCTCGCTGATGCGGAGCGCCTCCAAAAAGGCCACCGTAGTAGCCGCATGAAATGGGCTGCCTCATCTATCAAAACAGAGGCCAGGCCAGCCCCGGGCCACTTGGGTAAAAAACCCCTGGGTAAATGGGTGGCGGTCGCCCGGGAAACGCCCGCGCACGCGCACCCACCCCTCCAAACATGTCTCACCCGGAAGTCATTGGTGCTGTCACACAACCTCCCACTTTGGCCATAAAGCCAACCCGACAGCTGAGATGCTATGGTGCGTGGTGCAAGGCCCTGGGCATACAGGTAAACCATGAACCGCAGAACATGGGTTACTGGGCTCGGCCAGGTTCCTGGCAATCGAAATCGGGTACATAATACTCTGAAGGAACTAAATGCGTGGTGATACGCCTTACTATGCATGGCGCTATTGACAGGCTAATCGCCCGGTTCACCTCTACTTGCCAACATTCCATCTCTCGTCCGGGAGTGGCGAGGGAAATTCCTCCGCATCCGGGGGCCGAGGCATGGAACCGGGAGATCTGCAGGTGGACAAAGCAGCAGTAATATCATTTTCAACCCTTGGGACATGCCTGGCCCTGAAGGGAACGTTGAGGCGCAGGTTGCATAACACAAACCAGCTCCATGACCCCGGGCGATTTGGAAATCTGTGGAGTGACGATGCGGACAACAGCCGCGTTGCCATGCCGAAATTGCACAACCGAGTTGGCCCACTCCTTGCCCCATAGCATCAAAGCACCCAGGGTAGGTAAACATTCCAGATACGTGAAACCCTGCAGGCGACCCTTGCCTGCCCAGGATGGTGGCCACCCACCATAGGCCCACTTCCAATGGAAGTACATCCATAAACCCAGGAATCCTAAGGTATCGGACTGCATCTGAAAGCAAGGGGGAGCCAGGAGATCAGACCCCAAAATGACACCCCGTTGAACTACCTCTGGACCTATGGCCAGACAAGCACGTCTGCCCCGATACCCCGGGTAAATCTGAGCCTGTGGTGGGGCCTGGATAATCCCGCCATGGCGTCGCACCAGCGCAGAGCAAATGCCCTGCCCGGTGCGACGACCCTGCCAGCAAAGCTGGGGTGACCATGTAGCACCAGAAGTTCCCTCAGTGATGCCACGCGCTCGGCCAGCAAGACCAAGACAAGGGCCACTAGCCTTGACACCTTATCCCGCTGCAACCTAGAATCCTGCGCTACCGTGTAACTCTCCACCCCAGGACTACTAGCTGTGGAGATGGGCCCTCGGTCTTTTCGGGCGCTAAAGGGACACCAAGTTCCTCCATTAGCGTCTGAAATGTGTTGAGGAGACGTGTATACGTGTCCCAGCCCCGTTCAGCCCCGAATAAAACCATCCAGGGAATGGGCTACAGACCGGGACCCTGACCTGCGGACAAAAGCCCACTCTAGGAAAGTGGTGAAACGCTCGAATACCGAGCCCCCATGGACTAGCCAAAAGGCATGGCATCATTGAAATAATATGCTCCCCAGGACGGGGGTGCAGGGACAGGTCCAACGACCCTGCCCGCATAGACCCTCTTGTGAAAGCTGGCAGCAGCCACCTCCTCCCTCCCCCTAAGGGATAAAAGACTGGGGGCATCCTGAGGGGACCTATTACCCATGAAAGGGATCCGGAACCCCTGCCTAGAACCCTGAAGGAGATAACCCGCATCCTCTCCCTTCGGGTACAATGTGAGCCAACTCTCCAACACGTCCACCTTAATTGGGGAGGGAGCCCTTCGGTGGACTAGATCCATCTGCGGCAGTCTTGCCAGCCCCCTGTCTGCCCCACCCTCTGCCCCGCATCCCTCTAGGCCTGGGACAGGCAGAGGCCGCGTGGGGGCCAACACAGGTGGGACACTCCTGTCTGTATTTGCAATTCTTCCCATTGCAGGAGCCATTGTCCGAGAAGGTCCAGCACAGCAGGCGTGCTGTAACCCCCTGCCCCGCCACTTGGCGGGGTGCCTGCGCTGGAGCAGCTCGCTGGACCGCAATTCCACAATGATACATCTCCCTAGGCGCAGTGCGCGTGGGGTCATGTACAGAAGCCACAGCTTCTGACAGGGCTCATCCCACTTCATCTCCGGGTGTAGGGGCACTCTTGTACGGAATTCTTTTTTTCCATAAGCCAACCACGACGTGCGTGGCGGCTAGCCAATCATCGGGAAGGCCGTTGTCAGTACAAAATGTAGACCAGGCATGCGCAGCGGGACCTGGATAGCCCATGCAGTGCCACATACTGCCCCGGGGCAGAAATCCCCACCCCAGGGTCGTGCCATAATGCAACCAAGGGCACTGGGATAGAATGACAAGTGATGCCCCACTAGCCTCTAATTGGCAAGGCGAAGAGCACTGAACCACCTCGCTGAAAGTGGACTGAGATGTGGGCGTATTCAACTTGACCCCATACTCACTAGTTGCACCCCCGTGAGCCGCCCCCACTGGGGGTTCCGGCACACCGTGGGCGTCGGAGCTCGCGACCGAAATCGAGCTCTAGGATGACCTCCAACGCATTCCAATCACTGTACCGGACAAACAGGGAGCTGCGAGGCAGCGGCAGGCACAGGCTGGACTGTCTCCATAAGCCCGACCCAGCCGGCCGCCTGTTACAGAGTGACAGCGGTGGAAGTAGCCGGCGGACAGGAGGGCCCGGTAGATCGGAAAAGGACCCCCCACCCACTGGATTGCTAAGGATGCCTCCAGTACAGCCAAACGTGCCAACCAGGCACCCCCAGCCACAGTAAACCCCCAGTAGGTGGGCCAGGCGGGCCGGACGGCCCGACGGGAAGTGTGCCAGAGGCCCTGAATTCAGAGCCTGTGCCCGAATAAGCCATGCCCCAAAATTCCAGCCCCTAATTGGCAAAAACATGCTGTGAGGCAGCACCAGGCCCTCCCCCCAATTGTCCCGGCCCCTGGCGGGCCGCCGTGGGCCAAGGGCCGCATCCCCCGCAGGGTCGGCCTGGGGTTGAAAACGGCACGGCACGGGAGCTCATCCTGTCCTGCATGCGCAGAAATTGAAACACTGACCTTAAACAACCCAGTCAGCTTCTGTAGCACTGGATACACTGCAGTCCTACTTAAAGTTTGGGCACCCCTAAGTTGGAAAAATCAGTGAGCGACGGAGCAAACTTCTCTGCTCCCCCGCGCTCCGAAGGCAATAGGCTGGAAAGCCGAAAGGAAGCCTCGAACAAAGGCTGGCAACTCAAGCCTCTTGCAAAGCGGCAGAAGGGAATAAAGCGACGGAAAAAACTCCTCCTCACCGTCGCTTTATTTTTACACTCACCAGCCATTCAAGGAGTATAGAGCAACACGATCCCTATCCAGGGCTCAGC
The DNA here is from genome assembly GCA_035047305.1 of Bradypodion pumilum. Classification (NCBI taxonomy): domain Eukaryota; kingdom Metazoa; phylum Chordata; class Lepidosauria; order Squamata; family Chamaeleonidae; genus Bradypodion; species Bradypodion pumilum. The sequence continues at coordinate 380,602,194 of JAWDJD010000002.1, forward strand.
ACCCACTGACTGGAAAGCCGGAGCACGAGAGCATTTGCAGTGCTCAGGAATCAAACTCCGACCCTCCAGGCAGCGAGTTCAGGATCTTAATCCCCTGAGCCACAGGGGTCCGACAGAGCGACGGGGGAAAAAACTTCTCCGCTCCGTCGCTGAGGTAAAATGGCAGCTCGGCTGCCTCGTGGCCACCCCTTTTATAAGGGAGCTGGCCACGCCCCTAACTACCCGGATTCTCTGTCCTGTGGGGGGGGCCCGCAAAGGGCGCGGCGGCCATTTTGGCGCCGCGCTTGCATTCTGCCCACATCAGTTTCTTGACATTATCAAATGGATTTACAATATCTGCTTACTCAGGGGTTACCTGTGTTTTAAAGTGATGCATCACAAAGAAATTACATTTTTTGCAAAAGAAATGTGGATATAAGCTTAGTTTTTGTTCAGAATCAGAATTCTTGCCTCACATTAAGCAGTTTTTCTGAGGTCTTTAGAATCTGAGGACAACCTGCCTGAGAGGGTGCTGTTTATTACTTATCTAAGTTCAAAGGATGCTCTTTACGGCTTATATAAGGTCAAATTGTATCTGAGGGAGAACTGAACTTCCCATCCTATCTTCATCTGTTTTTTTGTTTTTTTTAAAGAGATAACTGAGAATTGTAACCACATTCTGCTAACCTTTTCCCCACATTACTAAAATGCTATGGCCAAGTATCTGCAAGTAGCCAAACCATTCAGGATACAATTAGATGCATCTTGTCACAAGCTCTCCTCTCTTTTATAAGCATTAAATAGGAGAATTCCACTTGCAATTTATTAAGCTGCAGCACTCGTTCCATTTTTAATTCTGCCAAGTGAACTCTCAGAAATTAGAGATTATTGTAGACAGTGATACTTAATGATTGAGCATCATTTAGAATATTTAGTGTTCCATTACCACCATCCGGTTTCAAAACCCTAAAAATGTCACTCATAGGTTCCAGAAATATATAGGAGTGAATGTAAAAACTATAGACCTAGGTTACAGCTGTTTTTGCAGCTGCCTCTAGCCTTGTATATCCAACCATGACAGTGATTGATGGCCAAATTATGCTGCCAATATATTTTTGTGGCAGGCTAATTATTACACAATGCATTGGTAGCTCCAGGGAGTATCTTTCATTTAACTGTGCCCAAGATGAATGCCCCTCTCCTTCTCTAGAATTAGATAGACAAAATTGTGTCTTGCATACGTGCACACTCACACGTAAATTTTTGTGTGCCGCACTTATGGAATAAATGTATATCGATATAAGGAAAAGCTGTTTTAAAAAGCAAAAGGACAAGGACAATATTTTGAAGCAAAAAAAACTGAATAATTATCATTTTTGCACTGCAAGTTTCAAATATATTCAACTTGTAAGAATACTTTTGTCATAGAAGTACACAAAATGCCCGTGGGGCAATTAGTCATTCCACATCATTGTCTTATGTTTCTGTTAAATACAGTAAATAACCATTATTAATCCTTCTTATGTATTATGTAAGGAAACAAATTCTGCTCATATGGATGCTAAAGTAAGATTACTAACTTCACCAAAATTGCTGTGAACTGCACAAACTAGGAAGAATTTGTCCCAGAGAAGGAAAGATTTCCACAGATAATCTTCTCATCCTTTGTATGCCTGAGGTTCTGATAATAACTTTCATAACAACAGATTCAGAGTACAATCTAGAATGAGTCACCACTAATCCTTACCATGGCTTTGTAAGTAAATGAGCTCTATGGGTAGGGCAAAAAAATGGCACCTATAGTTAATGGTTTCATTTCTGAACTATACTTGTCACCAATTCTTTTTAAAAAAAATCTTTGCCTTTAGGGTAAGAATCTTCTTTTCTGTATGCATGTGTACACATGTGCACATAAGTAACCATGTCAGTGGCAAAGATAAATCCTTCAGTGGATGCTTACAATTTTAGCACAAAACAAATATTTTTCATTGCAATAAAGAAAGCAAAAGCATGGCTAAAATGAAGCAAGAGAATTGGCATTTAAAACATGGTTTCACAGTAGTTCTTTGGTGCCAGGCTGAGTATTATATCTGAAGAATGCAATTTTTTGTTATGTTTTAAGAGGATAGTTTCATCATTGAATTAAAATAATTCTGTAGGAGCCACAATCCACATTTCCTGTATTCTCCAAGAATTCTCTTGAGATGCAAGTGTGTTTGTAACATATAAGTGATTTGGGGTCAAAGCTGGGCAATATGGCTCTCCAGTTCTCTGAAGAGGAGTTCCTCAATCAAGAAAAAGATGGCTGCCAATCACAGCATGTGGTCTTCTTTACTCAGTGCATTTTCAGCCTTCTTTCTTGTATTTAGTGCCCTTTCTTTCATAGTTGCTCATAGGAAACAAGGGCTTAAGTTGCAAGTTTGATTGCTGAGGTGGATATCTCTAAGGACGTCCTGTTGTAAGAAGAAAAGAGGTCAATCCGGTTGATTCCTTTTAAAGTCCAGCATGACTCTTAACAGAAGGCATGTAGTACACCCACCATCTTTAATCTGAGGGAATGGCAGGGTTGCTCTCGTGGGCCACTTTTTATTAAACAAGGATGAGGAGTTTCACAGCACGATCGCTGTGGCTAGTGGCAAACCATGGTCATAAATCGTGGGTGATCATTCTCCTTACCTCATCTGTGTTTACGCTGTAGCTTAGCGGCCCCAGTTTGGGCCTCTCACTCCAGGCCTTCTGGTCCTCCCCACTATGCCCAGGGATGGCACGCAGTCATTCAGATAGCACGCAGCTTTCTGGCCAATTAGCAAAGTGAGCACGAGGCAGACATGCCGATATTTAGCCAATTAAGTAATCCTATGCTATCGCAGGTAACCAATAAGAATATATTGCATACCCTTCTCTGGAATTTCCTTTGTCCTGTTATTCCTAATAAACTCCGACCGGGCTATCTTGCCCTGTTGCCTCTTCATGAATCAAGCCTCCGCTGTCTCCTTGATCCCAAAACACAACATCTGGCGACCCGCATCGTGATTGCTAGATCCCAACTCCCCGACTCACCGGCTGGAATAGCCCCCTGGCGCGCCACAGCCTTTTTAGGCTCCCTCAGCTTTCGAGCTCCCGATTGTGAGTATGGGGGGGGACTTCCTTTAGGGCAGAAGACCCATGCAAGAGAATTGCAGAGACTCATCAAGGAGAGTGGATGTCCAGACATCACGCTTAGTAGTCTAGAAGACTTCATTAAGGAAGTCAAATGCCAATGTCCTTGGTACCCAGAAATTGGATCACTCAAACGGAATGATTGGCAAAGAATTGGAACAATTTTATTGGAAGAACCGAGGGCAGCAGTTCATCATTTATTGATTTGGCACAGAGTTAATGAGGCAGTCAGGAAACTAGTACCAGCAGAGGCATCCCTGATCAATCCTCTGACTCATCCACCTGAGGACTCACCACCTCCTTATCCAAAAGTGCTGCCTGCTATTTTACCACCTACTGCACCATTGGTGCCGCCCGTCCCGAGCCTGGTTCTCCAGGCGCCGCCTGCGTACCCTGCCGCTGTGATGGGAAATGTTCGCTCCGCCATACATCGAGCCAAGAGCGATGGGGTTTTGTCTTTGGAGGAGGCGGAAGAGTGGCAAGGAGAGAGTCCTTCTGCTTTTCCCATTACGGTTGAGATGGGGGGTGCGTTAACATCGCAGCAGCAGGAGTTTTGTAAAGATCTCTCATATCATCTGAATAAGAATGGGCAAAGAGCAGAAACAAAAGAAGTGCAAGATTTTACTCCAAAGAATATTCTGTTGTCCCAGAGGTTTACTGTACCATTGCCACAGCTTTTGCCCCCAGCCAAGGGAGGGAGTCTGACTGCCCCTCCATCATATGAGAAACAACAGCATGAGCCCCCTGATGGAGATGGGGGTGGAAATGGAGATGGGACATTATATCCTGCCTTGCAGCAATCAAGCACTTTTAGCCCTACAAAAGACCTGTTCTCTGCAGCTTTAACTGCAGCTGTGCTGGATATGGAAACTGTTGCTGTATATCCAGTGAACAGAGAGGCTCTGGCAAATGAGACTGCTGCAATACTGCCTGCCAAGTCTAAAAAACAACTAGTGCCAGCTGATTGGGAACAGATGGTGGGGACCTCATCACAGATTGAAGTTAGTAATGCATGCAAAGTGGCAGGAAGCAAGGAGTGTGATTCAAAGTACAGTACAGGAGACCTCAGCTCGCCCCTGAAGCAATCCTCATCACAAAAGCAGGAGAAGCTGAGTGGTAAATTTGATACCTCATGTTTGGGCAGGAAGTGGAAGGATGGCCCAGAGGAGGAATGCAGAAAACCCAAGCCCAGAAAGAAGGGGTCTTCTCACAAGTACAACCTAACGGATGCAGTTTGTCATAAAGTTGAGATTCAGATGCTGCAGATGAAAAAAGTCCAGAGGAAAAGGGGCGTGGATCCTTCCTCTATGGACAGCAGGCTTTTGCAAAAATACAAGGAGGGAGAAGACGTACGCCAGTTTTTGGCTGATTTTGAACTGCCCACCCCTCAAACAAAGAGATCCGAGTGGGCTGTTCCAAGTTTTATGCATCAGGGTGGCCGGAGCATGAAGGAATGTGTGTTTGCCTGAAAAGCTGAAGGGGGGTTGTCTAGTTGTCTTGTGAATTCAGTGAGAATTAATTTATGGCTTAATTTCAACCTTGCCATGCCAAGAACTGTGCTGGAGAGAAGATAGTGCTTAAGAAGAAAGCTTCAATCAACATTTGGTCTTTTAATTTGGACATTTTAATTGGACTAAAAAGTTTGTGTTGGACTCTAGAGTGAATTGGCTTTGTTTGCATTATAAAACCTGAAAACCTTTTTTAAGAAAAAAATTGTCTACCTGCTCATGCTATGAGTGTGAAATGCTCTAATGATATTTCTACTGTATTTGATTTACCATGCTATGCTGGTTTTAAGTTACTGAATGCCTCTTTCATTTACACCAGTGAGAGAAGAAGAAATGCAATGCCTTACTCATGTAATTGGGGAGTGAGAAATGCTTGCTAGAATGCTACAGAAACCTCCTTCACGTAAGGAAGAAGAGAAATGTTCATGTTTTGTTCATGCTTAAATGTTTTGCTTATTCTCTTGGGGAAAGACCTGTCTTTGCTTATGTTATATTTTGCCTTATGTAACTGCATATCTCAAGGTACCTCCAGAAGTACATGGAAGAGTTTTCAGTACCCTACACATGTAAATGGGTTTGTGATGCCCTGTCTCTCTATACTCCTATTGTAGCTATTAGTAATGCTAGTAAATGTGCCAGGGTTGTGAACTGTACTCAACATAAGTCAAAGCCTCGCTGTTTCCAGCCCGGTCGCGGCCTTAATTGCGCCGGGAGAGAAACAGAGGACCTTCATTTTAACTTTCAGCACATTCTGTTGCCTTCTGGGTGGTTCTGGACCTGTGGGTCACGAACTGCTAACCTCTCTAAAACCACTTGTTGCCTTAGTCGTATGATTGTTGCTTTGCCCAACCGCACTACACTGGACCGTCAGCGTCCCGCCCGCAAACGCATCGCCCGAGGTACTGCCGCTGAGCAGTTACCCTCTGATTGCGATAGCACTGTTAAGGTGCTTTCCCAGGCCGAATACACATCCTTGGCCATCAGTCTTGTTGGTGTGCCTGGCCTGGCAGCCGGGAATGCAAGGCAGCTTGGGAAGCTTGCTTGTGCATTTGTAAAAGCCATTAATCACACTTCCCAAGCTATTAGCCTCCTGAACAGGGAGCAATTTCAGCTTTGCAATGCCATTTTAGATAACCGCGCCGCGATCAATTATTTGCTGATGTTGCATCATCAAGGTTGTGAGTCTGTGCATAATATGTGTTGCTTTAACTTATCTGATAATTCTAATAAGGTACAAAACCAATTGGATTCTTTAACCAAAATTGTTTCTGATATTACGGACCATTCTGCAGTATGGTTTAATTATTCTTGCCATTCTGATAACTGCCTGTTGCTTTATTCAATGCATACCTTCGTTGCTAGCCACCTGCCTGCAAGGATTTCGCTTCCGGCCTCATGTACGCAAGGACCAAATTTATTATGCTTATAAGCTTCTTAAAAACAGAAGAGGGAAGATGTGAGGAGTTTCACAGCACGATCGCTGTGGCTAGTGGCAAACCATGGTCATAAATCGTGGGTGATCATTCTCCTTACCTCATCTGTGTTTACGCCGTAGCTTAGAGGCCCCAGTTTGGGCCTCTCACTCCAGGCCTTCTGGCCCTCCCCACTATGCCCAGGGATGGCACGCAGTCATTCAGCTAGCACGCAGCTTTCTGGCAATTAGCAAAGTGAGCACGAGGCAGACATGCCGATATTTAGCCAATTAAGTAATCCTATGCTATCGCAGGTAACCAATAAGAATATATTGCATACCCTTCTCTGGAATTTCCTTTGTCCTGTTATTCCTAATAAACTCCGACCGGGCTATCTTGCCCTGTTGCCTCTTCATGAATCAAGCCTCCGCTGTCTCCTTGATCCCAAAACACTACACAAGGAGTGTTGTAAATAATGGATTTCAAGAGAAAAATACAATTGATCGAACAAAACATAACCCCTGCTAACTACAACTGAAAGAAAATGGTATTCCATTCAGCTTTGCAGGCAAAATGGTTAATGATTTACTGAAATGCTCTTGTCATGCCAATGCATCCAAAATTAGACTGAGTCAATAACCCCAGAATTCTACCATTTGGTTGCTTTCCATTCTTTTCTGCAACGTTCTCCACTTGGACAAGAAAGAGTGACCCAGAGTCTCTTTAGGGATAACATTAACTACTCAGCTAGAGAACATTTTCCTCCTTGATCTTCATTCTCTCCCTCCCTGCAACCCTTGCAATACCCACAAAGAAGCCTGAAGCCACATCAGTCTGGTCAAATGAAATGTTCCCACTTCGCCTGACATTCACTTCAGCAGGACGCTGCAATACCCTGGTACAAAGAGTCACCACTTCCTTCATAATGAAGATACAGCTGAAATAAATGACGAAGTGATTTACTTCCAAGAGGATGAGAGGCAGCTTTCACTGAAAACAACACAGGCCTTTATGTTTAGTTGCAAAAGGGGCCAACCTTGTCAGGCTGTAGGAGATGAGTTGTCCGCTTGAGGGACAGCAGCTACCTCTGTGTAGGGATAAGATAAGTGAGATGAGAGCATTTCAAAAGAGCTGCAACTATATTTTATTTTTCTACATAAGTTCAGCAGGTAACATGAAGACACAGATGAAGAAATATAATTATCTCAGTGAACTAGAGTTGAATGGAAGCTGGTCAGACAAGACTACTCACAGTAAAGCATCTCCAGTAGATGGTGAATAAATGGTCCTGAGCTCTGGGTGTACTCTTCATTTAAGGTTTTGTTCTTATACAGAGTTTCACAAGATGTGCAGCATGAGTGAGTATTGGTGAATACCTCCAGTACTTTTTTTATAGAGGTGACGACAGGACATATCCATTGGACATACAGGGGCTCATGTGGAGGCTCTATCAGAATTGTTTGTAACTAACTATAAGCACATTCCATTCTACTCCACAGACAAGAATGCCATAGGGCAAGTGTTTGATTTATCCTCCAAATTCATGTCCATAATGTTCTTCAGTCATGCTGAGGCACAGTATATGTCGAATAACATTTCTGCATTAAAGCAACCATATTTTTACTAATGCATGGTTTGTGTACAATTACCATCATTTTCAGACTGCCTGGATGTGGACATGAACTCACATCAGGCCTGGCCCTTTTGGACTATCACTTGGGAGGACTTTCATTTGAAAAGATACACACCATTTTAGACCCTATGCTCCTCAGCTGCTTAATCTCATCCAGTTGTAACCAGCCAAGTACCTGATTTCTGTTCTTTGCTGGCCAGGATATTTTGTGCCATGAAAATGAAGACAAAATTCATGTAGACCTGTGGCCTACCCCTGTTTTTTATGGAGAGGATGAAGCCTAGAGTTGTTTTGGTCCCATGATATCTCTCCAGGGCTCTCCCCAGGGCTCACTCCATCGGCCCTGGGGATGGGAGGCAGGTACCACTGCAAGCTCCTTCCCCCAGTCTCGCCAGCCAGGGGAAGTGGGAGCACCTGGGGGGACTGAGACGTTTGGTGCCTTCTTGGTTCCGGCTGGCCACAGACTTTTTCCCCTCGTGGGTTCTCATTTAGATGCTGAGGCATGGGGCTCCTCCTCCCAGTCTGGCAAACTGGGTGGAGTGGGAGCACCCGTGCCGGCTCCCCGCAGTGACAAAGAGACTTTGTGTGCCCACTGAGGCCGATGCCAAGGCTAGATGCCAGCAGGAACACCTGCACCTTGGCTGGTTCGGCGGGAGAAAAGAGGCGAGACTGGCCAAAGCTGTGACAGCTGGCGCTGTGGCTATATTAAGTCCTTGATGCTGCAGCTACAGAACTTGGACCCTCGCCTGCCTGCCTTTGGCCGGTTTTAATGGGAGGGAGGAGGATTGTGTTGCACTTTTTCTGATTGCTTAACTGAGAGATGTTATTGTTATTGTATTATTGGTATTCTGTATTTCTTGTTTTTTTATATTGTATTTTGTGTGATTATATTGTACTTTTCTTTTTGCTGTATGGCCGCCCTGAGTCGGCCTGTGCTTGAGTAGGGTGGGATTATAAATTAAAATTTATTATTGTTGTTATTATTATTTCTCCTATGAGTAAGGACAATTGTCTCTCGCCATCTCTCAGTTAAAGATTCTGTGCACAGACATCCACTTGTTAGTATATGGAACAAATATTTTTCTTAGACACACACACAAAAGAAAACTGTGAGACAGGTGATACAGGATACACAGTGGAGCAGAAGGAAGGGATGAAATAGTGAATTTCCCCCTCTGTCTTCACAATCTTTCCTGGTCACATTCAGAGACAATTGTTCCATTCTCTCAATTGCTCCCCCTACACCTGCCTCAATCACCTCAGAGTGGGAAATATCCCAGGTGGGTGATATAAAAATGTAATAAATGCATAAATATATTAAGCCAGGGCTCATCTTTGTCCTTAACCTTGATTCAGCTCCTTTGGCTCAGTCAAGTGGTGGGCATTGTATGGTGTGCGTGGCCAGGAGAAAAGCCCTGCGTTGCACCTGAATTAGGACTACTTTATTTCAAAACTTGGATGGGCGTGGCCAGTCAGAATTTCTACTACTGGTTCTGGCGAACTGGTGCGAACCTGCCTACCAATTTCCATCTTTACAATGCTTTAGAGGATACTGAAGGCCTCTGACTCCTTTCAGTCCTGAAGCAACTACTGTTGTGAGTAGGTAGAACTCCCCAGGCTGGCTTAGCACTGCTAACAGAGATAGCTTCTTTCTCAGGAACCTGCACACACTACACAAACATGAGTAGGAAACACAGAAGAGTACATGCTGGACCTGCCTCCTACATACAATACAATACAATTTTAATTTATACCCCACCTTTCTCAGCCAAGGCTGACTCAAGGCGGCAACAACATATCAAAATCCATACAATACAACATAACAACATAATAATACAGTAATGCAAACGTAAATCGATACAAAAATCAGTACAATAATAACATAACATAATATAATCAGCAATATAAAGTATCAGTAAAGAATTACAGTTAAAGTGCAACAATGGCAGAATGGAATGCCTGGGGGTGGGGTAGAGAGGAGACATGGCGCTCGGTGACTTCCTCCTCCTCTTCGGCTGCCCAACAGCCCAAAGTTTCAGGGTCCTTTTATTCCCCCCCCCCCAGCGATGGAATGGCTGGGGGTGGGGTAGAGAGGAGACGTGGCGCTCCACATACCCAAGTGTTCTTGCCCACACATTTCAATACACACACACCCTCCGACCTCCCCAGGAAGAACATTGAGGTCTGAAAAGCATCTCTTTGCTTGTTGTCTCTGCACAAGTATAGACACTTATAATGTAGGTTTTTCCAATTACACAGAGAATTCTACTCACATCTGGATACAAATAGAGGCCCCATTCAGACCTTGATACTTAAAGCAGCAAGATGAGAGACAAAAATAGTGTCAGGCAACAATAACAGCTGTGAAGAAAAGGGAGCACAGCTAGGGAGAAAGGTTCATGTGCAGCATTTTGCCCTGGGACCTTGCCCTTACTCCCCACCAATAAATCTGGAACCAGCATCAAAATACAGTAGATAAGTGTCTTGGAGCAAGAAAGCTATTGAAGCACAGGCAACCCTCTGGAATAAATCTGTCCCTGAGGATGTTCTATCCACCCAAGATTTCTGAAGCCAAACTCTTTTTGGACTTTAAGCCTGCCGTGGCTTAAAGATTTTCCCCCACTCAAAAATATGGATCACTGGGGTTACCCATAGAAGGCACTGTTTTGATTAAGGTGAAAAGAACTTGTGTATTTGAGGAGAAGTACTAAATGAGTAGGCTTCTTCTCAAATACACAAGTTTTTATGGTATCAATAGAAGAAGCCTACTCATTTAGTTCCTTCTCTATTTTTATTTTTATTTTTTTGCACAGTTCTCCCCTCTCCACAGAATGGTCCAGCACTTATGCTTCTGAGAGGGAATGGTTAACCACTTTACCTTTGTATATCTAGCCCTAGCTATCTAGCTTAAATCTAAGGTAGGACTAGCATTCTGATTAGTTAAAAACTACTGGGTTAGTTGTCAGATCAAAGAATGTTTCAGCTATTCTGGAAATTCTGGTGAATAGAACCTCTTAATCTGACTATGTTTGATTATTGAGGACATTGTAGTAACTAATAACTATAATACAAATAAAACTTTCATTAACTTTTGAATAGTGAAATAAAAGAAGGCATTTGATTGGTGAGCTAAAAGGCATTCCAAACTATGAGTGTAAAACACTCTTTCCCAAAATTGCACCATTTCTTTTTCTTGTGTTTGTTCTCAGCACTATCAGTATCTTTCCTGTCATTTAGTCTCAAAAACTATACTCTGCTGTTAAGTAAAGGTAAAGGTCGACCGTGCTCGAAAGCCAGTCGTACCTGACTCAAGGGTTTGGTGCTCATCTCCATTTATAGTCAAAGAGTCAGCACTATCTGCCTCTACAAATATTTCCATGGACATGTGACAGGCGTGATTAGACACCAGAGTGCATAGAACACTGTCACCTTCCCACTGAAGTGATACCTATTTATCTACTTGCATTTTCTTGCTTTTGAACTGCTAGGTTGGCAGGAACTGGGACAGAGATGGGAGTTCACTCCATCGTGTAGTACTCAGGTCCTGAACTGCTGACCTGATGACATTCCAGTTGTCAAGGTCAGCATCTTAACTATGAAGCAACTGCAGTCCTCTGACTCTGCTGTTACTCTCCCTTTAATGTGCAGTGTATTATGCACTGTCATTTCAACTTATGGTAACCCTAATATGGTTTTTTAGCTATGCAAGATGTTCAAGGAATAGTTTACTATTGCTGACTCCCACTGAGTTTCCAAGGGGCTGCGGTGGCTCAGTGGTTAAGAAGCTCACCTTGTTAGCTGGAAGATTGGCAAGTTGGCAGTTTGAATCCTGGCTACTGCATGATGGATTTAGCATCCATCTCTATCCCAGCTCTTGGGGACCTGAAAGGAGCCTCATTTGGGCATTCCCTGAGTGGAGTTTCTTCCGCAAAAATCCTTTTAACCCAGAATAATTTCTAACACAAAATTATTATTATACTGAATTTCCATGGCCTGGTGGGATTTGTACCCGGGTCTCCAGAGCCCAGATCCATGTCTTTGCTATAGGATGTGGGTATGAAGCTCCCCAAAAAGAAGGGGGAAAGAACATGATGTTCCCTAATGAAACAAAGGTTTTATGTTTTTTTTTTTAAAAAAAAATGGAATTGGACCAAGATGTGTTGCTGTTTATTTTCTTAGGACTCATCAGTAGGTTCACCTCTAAATCTGGTACCCTCTAAATTTTGGTGCCTTGGGGCAAATCCTCACCCGTTCTGCCCTACTTACAGCACCACTTCAGTGCTCTAGCACTGTATCTGCTATGCTTCTCTGCTGTGTATCTTTGTTCTTTACTCACTGCACATCTGAAAACAATACTGGTTTTGGTACTATGCTGTAGTTATTTCCTCATTTCCTCCCATTATTCTTCATTCCACCCCAAACATAGCAGCTGATCAACTCCCCAGTTTATTGTGAAATACTATTTCAGAAACGTTATCGTTCAAGCAAGCTGACTATAACATGTCTCGAAAGGCAAAGCTGTCAGTTCAGATCAAATCATCACTCAGGGGATTTGTTGCTAAGATTTATTTGAGGAATGTGCCAAGAATTAAGAAAGGGTATAGGCAGAGAGTTCTCTTTGGTCCCAAAATTATAAATTCCCATTTATGTGTGACCTAATTTATACTTATCTATCATTCGCAAAGGGAGTTTTTGCTGCATTTCTCCTTTGGGAACCATTGCAGATCATCTGAGGCAACAATATTTGATGGCTGGAAATATCAGAACAATAATACTGTGTGTCTATTGGCTGTATCTAAAATAAACAGGGGACAAAAATGGGCAGAAAATAACCATCAGGCTGAAAAAAGAACCCTAAGGAATAGAAAAGGATTCATCCAACTCATCGTGTTTTCATAGTCTACTATGTGCATATTGCTGTTTGGCTAAATTCTACTAAATTTTAAACAATCATTATGAAGAATTCTACTAGAAACTTGGCAGGACCTTTAAAGAATATTTGCTCATAGGTAAAATGGGCACAGCATTACAACTGTAAGCAAAATACTATGCATGTTCACTTGGACTTGAGTCCCATCTTGTGAAATGGCACTTATTCCCAGGCGAGCATGGGTGTAATCCAAATAATTGTTTCTTCATGTTGTTCCTCTCTCACCAGATATTGGATGTCATCATGCCTATGGCAACAATGAAATACAAACCAGTTACCAAAGTTTTTCAGCTGAAAAATTCTTCTAGTCCTTATTTTCCTAGTGGTTTTACCTTGAATGGGCAACTATAAAATGTGCACTCTTTACGTCTCATTGTGTGACCCACATACTCTAGCCTTCTGAATTTTCAAGTTTCATGATTTCTTTATTCATTTTCCTTAGTACTTCTTCACTGATTACCCTTCCGACTCAAGAATTCTTAGCATCCTGTGACAAATTTGCATTTCAAATGCACCTGCCTTTTCTTTAGTAATTATTATATTTATATTTAAATTTGTAGGCCGCCCCCTCAACAACGCGACTCCGGACGGCTCACAAAAACAACAGAGCATCTTAAACACATATACATTTTGCAACACAATAAAATGCCATAGAATAACAGTAAATAAATCACAGAATCATACAAATCATAAGTCATAGCATCATAAAACATTACAGAGAAGGAAGAAAAACATTCATTTAAAAAAGTCCCATAACAACAAAATAACAGTCACCACATGAATCACACCACAGCACCACAGCACCACAGCACCACAGCCAAAATCATTGGTGGGGCTCGGAGGGCGGTGACGGCATCTTCTGCCACCCGTGGCCACGGTGGCTCTTTATTCCCCCTGCTGTTAGCGGGGCTTGGAGGACGGTGGCAGCATTTTCTGTCACCCATGGCCATAGTGGCTCTTTATTTTCCCCCCTCCGGCAGTTGGTAGGGTTTGGAGGGCGGCGGCAGCATTTTCTGCCACCCATGGCCATGATGGCTCTTTATTTCCCTCCCCCCGGGCATTGGTGAGGCTTGGAGGGTGGCAGCAGCATCTTCTGTATTAAAGTCTGCAAAGCGATGCTATACAGTAGAACAGGGAATACATCACACTATATAGTCTACATTTTTGTTTCAGATTGTATGTTTTGTTTTAAGAACACTGCTCTGGACCATCACTAATCTGATTTTTATTACATGGCTATGATTTCACTGTACCTTTAGGTCAAATCAAATCTTTATTACGGTCCAAGACCAGCACCGAACAGCAAAGGAAACAGAAGTTAAAATGGGAATACTGTACTGTAATGTATCAAGAGACAGAATTCAAAAGAAGGGTGCTTGAAAAGGAGCATTTCTTCTCAGAGTTAAGGAAGAGTAAAATTAGTACATATATCAATAAGGTTAAAGCTATTACTAAGCCTATGCTGTGGCACTAGTAGTTTAATTGAATGAAGGTCCTGCCAGGTTTGTTCTTCTGATCTTATATGCCATGGCGCAGAACCAGGCAGTGTTGTGGGTAAAGGTGGGTCTTTCATCAGATAGCAGCCAGCGGGTGTATGTGCTGATTGATTGGCCGGAATACTTGCAGAGAACTGGAGATATTAACTTGTTCCTGATGTCTCTATAAAAAAGAGTACTGCAGAGAACATATTCTGTGGTTTCAATTTCTCCGGTGTCACAGTGATAGGGGCATTGTCTCTCTGTCATTGGTGTCCTTTGGAACTTTCCTTTGAGAACTGCAGAAGGGAGGGCCTGGAAGCAGACTAGCTAAATTGATTGATTGATTGATTAGACTTGTATGCCGCACATATCGGCTACACAACTCAGGGCGGCTAACAACAATCATAATGCAATCTAATCACAATACAGTACATCTAATAATAACAGTACAACAGAATACAGTGAAATCAAACAATATCATATCATATCATAATCACAAATCACAGTATCAAAAAGCATTATAAAAGACAAAAACACTCATTTGAAAAGTCCCACAACAACAACACAAAAGTCACCGCTTGAATAGCCATGGCACCCCAACCAAAACCACCAGTGGAAGGGCTGAGGAGGATGCATCGGGGGTCCTTTATCCTCCCTTTATCCTCCTGTGGAAGGTGTCTCAAGTTGGAGCAATAATGTGTCTCCAAGACTCTAGAGCCAGGAAGGTAGGGGCCCTGGCAAGGTTGGTTTGCCTTTCCGTGTCTAGTGTTCTCTGTTTGATAATCTGTTTTGCCTGGTTGTGACCCATGGCCTGTATGAAAGGTTGGGAGAGGCCAAGGTACTGCAGTCTGGAATGGATTGTTCTTTTCCATGCTGGTTGGAAGCTGTCCTTGAGAGTTTGGTGTATGCAAACCAAGACACGGGACACAGCCTCGGGCTGGGTTAACTCAGGTTTATTGCATCGTGGACAGAGGGAACATGAGGTAATGGCGGATCGATAGCTCTTTATATACAGCAGTAACACATTTGAACGTGGTGCCATGGTAGCCCATTGGCTACTGTCTGCGTGACGTCATTGCAGGTCACGCCCTTCTTGTCCAGGTGTAGGTGGTGGCGGGAAAACTTCCCGCGCTGTTGCCTTTGATGAGTTTGGACCAAGAGAGCTTGGACGCTCGCTGCTGCCAGCTGGTGGTCATTAGCTCGCGTCCTATTACAGGGTTTATATGATACAGCTGAAGGTTACATTGTTGCTATAGGCAAGGTTACATTGGCTCAGATACATTGTAATCCGTGTGTACAATAAAACCAACAGAACACAACACCCCTCCCCCCTAGGACGAGACAAAGTCTCGAGCCCACACTTAAACACACTCCCCCCCCCTTAGGAGACAAAGTCTCTCAGCCAAGATGGCTTATTTCGAACACGCTGGGGTCTCGATGCGGGCTGCCTCTCCCCGGGTTTGCTACCTTCTCTTTGTCCCCTGGTTTCCTGTCCTGTAATATGAGAGGGAGACTCGTTAGTGACTTTCCGCGGCTCCGCGGCATTGTTGGGAGGTGTGTTCTTTCTTAGGGAGGAACCGGGGGCACTGGGGGCTAACGAAAAACCCCTCTTCTCGCTTGGACGGGTGGGGGAACACTCCTGAAAACCCCCCCGGCTCGCAAAATCAAACTCAAAATTACTATCGGGGGCAGCGGGCGCGAACTCCTCTCCCCCTTCCCCGGCCCCTGATAGAACTGGCGTATCAAAAGGATATGAGTCGGGGCCGCTGCTATCAAAAGGATATGAGTCGGGGCCGCTGCTTCTGCTTCCTTCCCCCCTTGCTTGGAACTGTCGTCCATTGCTGTCTCCCCCTTGGGTTAAGCGGGTGGGGGAGAACCCTAACGCTGAATCCTGTTGCTGAGCTCCATTGAGTGGCCCACTCACTCGGTGCCTCAGTTGGTCTGCGTGCCTCCTCCAGAGGAGGCCGGCGTTAGTCTCGACCCGGTACGATACTGGCCCCGTCTGTTCTACAACCTTCCCTGGTACCCAGGCCGGCCCTGCGCTGGAATAGTTCCTGCAGTGAACAGGGTCCCCGGCGGCGAAACCTTTCGAGACTGCCAACCCTATGTTTTTTCCCTTATCCGCGACCCTCGTCGGGTCTAGCCTGGACAGGATCGTGGTCAGTTTACGCCGCATCAAGAGCTCCGCCGGCGAGTAGCCTGACGCTAAAGGGGTTACCCTATACGCTAAGAGGAACTGGCATACCTGGTGATTCAGGTCCCCCGGGCCCATGCGCCGCAGCGCGTCCTTTGTTGTACGCACTAGTCGTTCCACTTGGCCATTCGTGGCCGGGTGAAACGGTGCGGATGTGACATGCCGAATGGCGTTTGCCCCCATGAAGGCTCCGAACTCAGCGGAGGTGAAACAACTAGCGTTATCGCTGACTAAAGTGTCGGGTAAACTGAACGTGGAAAAAACTCTCCTTAGCCGGCTAATCGTCGTGGCGGAGGACGTGCTCTTTACTGGGATAACCTCCAGCCACTTGGAGAACGCATCTACCACCAGGAGAAACATGGTTCCTCGGAACGGGCCAGCGAAATCCACATGCACTCTGGACCACGGCCCCCTTGCTGTGTCCCACTCCCTATGCGGGAGACGGGCCGCCTCAGGTCGGGATTCCTGGCAAGCCTCGCAAGTGCCGACCATGTGCTCAATGTCCGCGTCCAGCTGTGGCCACCAGAAGTAACTCCGGGCCAGCGCCTTTGAACGAACTATGCCCGGGTGGCTGACGTGCAGCAGTTCGAGCACCCTCGTCCGCAGGGGCGCAGGGACCACCACCCGTTGGCCCCACAGAAGGCACCCCCTCTCTAGGGACAACTCTAGCTTTTTCCTAAAGAATGGGTCGAACTCTGTACTCGGGGACGAAGCCGGCCACCCCTTCTGCACCCATGAACTAACCTTTCCCAGCGTCCTGTCCTTGCCTGTCGCCCTAGCAATGTCGGCTGGCAATATTGGGGGTGCGTCTAAAACCTCAATCAGCAACACCTGGCGGTCTCTTTCTGCTCTCGCCTTTTGGTCGTCCGACAAGGGCAAAGGGGATCTCGAAAGCGCATCAGCATGGCTGATCTCCTTTCCGGGCCTGTACTCCAACTCATGTTGGTACGCGTTGAGGAAAATAGCCCATCGCAGCATTCTCGGGGACAGGATCTGCGGCGTGGGCTTGTTTGCCGTGAAAATCCCTAACAATGGCTTGTGATCGGTCACGATTTTGAACGGGCGGCCATACAAAAAATCGTGAAATTTTTTGGTCCCCGCTACTATTGCTAACGCTTCCCTGTCGGTTTGCGCGTAATTTCGCTCCGCTTGGGACAGGGACCTTGAGTAAAACGCTACCGGGGCCTCCCTTCCGTCCTCCAACACGTGGCAAAGCACCGCCCCCACCCCCACCGGGGATGCATCACAGACAAGGACCACAGGCCGTTTGGGGTCGAAGTGCGTCAGGATTGCCTCAGATGTTAGGAGTTGCTTTAACTCTTTGAACGCCCTCTCGTGCTCGTCACCCCACATCCATGGCTCCTCCTTTTTAAGTAACCGATGGAGCGGTTCGGCCACGGACGCCTTCCGCGGGAGGAATGTATGGTAAAAGTTGAGGAGCCCCAGGAAAGACTGCAGCTCGGTTTTGGATGTGGGGCGAGGGGCCTTTTTAATGGCTGCTACCTTGGATTTAGACGGCTTAATCCCCTCGGGTGTGATCCGGAACCCTAAAAACTCGACCTCGGTTTCGAAAAAAACACATTTATCCTTCCTCAATCTCAGCCCCGCTTTCTCGAACACGGTCAATACCTTGTCCAACCTTTTTGCCAGTTCAGCCTCACTCCCCCCTGTTATCAACACATCATCAAAATAAGGCAACACCCCCTCCAGGCCCTTTAGGAGGCGTTCCACGAGCGATTGAAAAAGGCCGGGTGCCGAGTTCACGCCGAACTGTAACCGCGACACCTGGAACGCTCCCTTATGTGTAACTATTGTTTGTGCCGCGGCCGTGGCGGGGGTCACAGGAAGTTGCTGATAGGCTTGTGCCAAATCGAGTTTAGCGAAACACTTTCCCCCATTCAGCCTGGCCAAAAGGTGGCTGATCACTGGCACCGGGTATGCATTAGGGCGGATCGCCTTGTTAATTGTACACTTATAATCAGCGCAAATGCGCACCTCCCCGTTAGCCTTTAGAGCCGTTACAATTGGAGTTTCCCACTCCGCGGAATCAACAGGAATAAGAATCCCCTGGCCCACCAGTTTGTCCAGTTCCGCCTCTATCTTGTCCTTGAGTGCGAACGGCACCCTGCGTGGTTTGAGTCTTATCGGGCGGACCTCCGGGTCTATGTCGAAAGCTACAGGGGGTCCCTTGAACTTTCCGAGTCCTTTCTCAAAAACGGCGGGATGCGCATCGCAAACCGCTTGTATTGGGTCCCCCCCCACGGTATGCACCCCCCCTATGAACAAACCTAAGGGCTGAAACCACTGTGTCCCTAGGAGGCTACAACTTCCCCCTTTGAGGACAACTAGGGGCAGTTCCGCAGAATGTCTCTTAAAATTGACCCGAAATTTCCCGACCCCCAACACCGGAATGCTGTTTCCCTGTACGTCCCGTAGTGTGGACCTCAACGCTTTAAGCTTGGGCCGCACGTGGGGGTCGATTCTCAGGAACTCTTTCTGGGGAATTATGGAATAGGAGGACCCCGAGTCAATTTCCATCTTAATAGGGGCCCCTTGTACTAATACCTCAACGAAGTAATGGGACTGTCCCGCGGACACGCTGAATACTGAGGCGTCGTCCTCGCTGCCGTCCGAGACGCGGCCCACGCCGTCCTGCTTCCTCGCGGTCTGGGCGCCATCTTTGGGCCTCGCTGGACGGTCCGGTCTGGCTGCGCGGTCTTGTGACTGCCTCCGGCCCTCTTTCCTCTTTCTGCACGCCTTGGCGATGTGCCCCCGACGGCCGCAGGTGTAACACTCGGCCTTCCTGAACGGGCATCTCGCGCGCTCGTGGGCCGCTCCGCAACCCTCGCAGCGTCGACCCCCCTTCCGGACCTTCTGGACCTCCTCGCCGTCGCTGCCTTCCGTAGACGACTTTGAGGCCCGTCGAGTCGCGTGCACCGACTGTCCGGACTTCCCGTGCACCGAATTTTCCGCCTTGCCGGCTCTAGGACGCCACTCACGCCACTGGTGCATCTCGTCCACTCCGGCATTCGTGGACTCTGCGGCTTCCGCGGCCTCTATGACCTCTGCCAGCGTGGGTGGCGGCTCCTTATTCATCAAACTGCGCTGTACCTCCTTGTCTTTCAGGCCACACAACACGCCGTCCCTGAGGACCATCTCCAGGATATCGCCCCATTTACAGGGGGCGGCGGCTATCCTCATGGCGGCCACGAATGCCTCAACCGACTCATCCGGCGCTTGGACTCGCCTCCAAAACGCGCTCCGAGCGGGAAACATTGCCCTCGAGGGGCAGAACCGCTCTCGCAGCAGTTTCATGATGTCGCTCGCCTTAAAGTCGCTCACCTTCTTCGGGGCGATTATGCCCACCAGCGTCCGCTTGGTTTCCATCCCGAGCATTCTGGTGAGGATGGCCCTCTTCCTCTCCTCGTCTTCTCCTTTGACTCTGAGTTCCACCAGGGCCGCCTGGAAATCCATCTCAAGCAGCTCCCAGTCTTGCGGTTTGGTGATGTTGAAACCGCTCTGTGCCCTGGCTGTTCCGTGGGGATCCATTATCCCACCTTCGTCGCCAATTTGGTGTATGCAAACCAAGACACGGGACACAGCCTCGGGCTGGGTTAACTCAGGTTTATTGCATCGTGGACAGAGGGAACATGAGGTAATGGCGGATCGATAGCTCTTTATATACAGCAGTAACACATTTGAACGTGGTGCCATGGTAGCCCATTGGCTACTGTCTGCGTGACGTCATTGCAGGTCACGCCCTTCTTGTCCAGGTGTAGGTGGTGGCGGGAAAACTTCCCGCGCTGTTGCCTTTGATGAGTTTGGACCAAGAGAGCTTGGACGCTCGCTGCTGCCAGCTGGTGGTCATTAGCTCGCGTCCTATTACAGGGTTTATATGATACAGCTGAAGGTTACATTGTTGCTATAGGCAAGGTTACATTGGCTCAGATACATTGTAATCCGTGTGTACAATAAAACCAACAGAACACAACAGAGAGTTACAGAAGCCATGCCATGGGGATTAAATAGAATTTTGAGCCAAAAGTTGAGAGTAGCTATCCACAATCTTGTCTCAGCCTTTTTCATGCCCATCCCTAGGCAAATGGTGGCGTTGGATACATAGCAAGGGGTCTGGAGTACTGCACATATGAATTTAGATTGTACTCTTTCCATAAGAGCCAGGTTATTAGGTGGGGAGCCTGATTGGACTCCATAGAGTAGTTGCGATAGGATTTTGGCTTCAAATTGTTTGAGCGCAGGAGGGATGTGTTAGCCTCTATTTGTCCTCAAGAATTTTAGTATGGCGAAGGTGGATCTCTGAGCTGTAAGAACAATGTGTGTGGTATGGGCATTACTTGAACCTGAAGCTTGGAGGACTACTCCCAGGTATTTAAAGCTGGTTACCTGATCTATCTTGTGACCATTTATTCTCCAGGTATGTTTCTTAGGCCTTTTAGCAAAAGTTATCACTTTGGTTTTCTGATAGTTGATCGCTAATTTGTTGCTGTTACAGTAATGAGCCAGAGATGTCAGCAATTTTCTGAGACCTATTAGAGTCCTAGAGAGAATTACGGAATCATCAGTATATAGGAGTATGTGTATGGGTTTGTCAGCAAGCTTGGGAGGATGAAAGGCAGAGCTTCTTAAATGGTCGACCATGAAGAAGTTAAATAGAAGTGGGGTCAGTACACATCCTTTCTTGAGGCCCTTCTGTGTAGGTACCAGTTTCATAAGGTCTCCCTGTTGGGAGCATGTGACCTTAAGGTTTGTGTTGGTGTGGAGAGCGCGGATCAGGTGGAGCAGCCTGCAGACAATGAAGGATTTCTCTAGCTTCTCCCTCAGCTTTATCCTGGAGATTGAGTCGAAGGCAGCCTTTAGATCAAGGATTCTCAACCTGCAGCCTGTGGACCGAATGCAGCCCATGGAACAATTTCATGTGGCCCACCACCACCACCACCTCCACCACACCAGGAAGTGCCATGTTGTGAGGAAGTGGGGAAATGGCTGTTCAGTCCCCGAAGCTGTCTGAGGGAGTGTGACTTGGCCCCTGGCTTTAAAAGGTTGAGAACTCCTGCTTTAGATAGATGAAAGCAACATACAGAGATATTGGGCTCTTGGAAGAGTATTTCTCAATGAGATTTTGGAGAACTAGGCAGTGGTCTATTCTGGATCTGCTTTCCCTAAAGCCCACTTGCCCCTCTACTATCAAGGTTTCCACTTCCAACCAGCTCTTGAGTTTCTTGTACAGGTGACTGGCATAGAGTTTACTGATGCTGTTGAGTAGACTGATTGGCCTGTCATTCCTAGGGTCATACTTGTTTCCTTTCTTGAATATGGGAACAATGACTTCTGAACCCCAGTCTTTGGGAATCCATCCAGTGCTATCAATGTAGGTGAACAACAAGGCCAAAAGTGGGGACCACCACTCCTTATTGTTTATTAGCAGTTCTGTGGGAGTGAGGTCCTCCCTGGGGCCTTGCCTGAGTGGAGTTGGGTGATGAGGAGGTCAATTTCTGACTTTTATACTGGTGGCCATTTGGGGATGCTTTCTGGGTTGGAAGTCAGGAGATCTGTTTCAGTGGCTGCATCTTGGTATAGTAGCCTGTAGTTGTTCTCCCGCTTCTGGGGTGTGTGGGGGGTGGGGGGCACTTAACCTTGATGTGATTGAATTGGTGCTGATATTGGTGATACACCAGAACAGGGCTGAATCTTTTGATCTGGCTGCCTGTGACTGGGTGACCCTCATTCTGTACCTTTAAGAAAGTTCTAATATTTACTAAAACATTTTGCATTTTGACTTCAGATCTTGCATTTCTTGAAATTATATTTTTTTTACTTATTATCATGAACTTGGTTTTCTTTATGTACACTTTTAGACTGTGGTTCATTACTTATTTCACTGACTTTATTAAATAACATGGGTTTAGAAACACCCACAAACCTTAGAAAAACTTGTGATCTGGCGTCATTGCTATTTTAGTTGAGATAAAAATATCTCATGCCAATTCCTTTGTCGTCAGTCAAGGGGTTTTCAGATTTTCTTGGGCAGCGTTAGATAAGAAAACCTCTGGGTAAAATTTGGGCATCTATCTGCCCATAAGCGTATGCAGACAGTTTTTATAGAGTACCAGCACATCTGGCTTAAACACACTTGCTTGGATTTCCCCCGAATCTATTTATACATGGCTAAAAGCCAAAATCTACTATTCCACCTGTTTCATTGGTGTCATAAAACTTATCAAAAGAAAATGAGAAAAAGAGCTAGAAGAAGAGTAAAAAAAATACAGTCTGTAATAGGAACAGAAAAGGTTTTCCATAGTTCCTTAAATTCTTGTTAAAAAGAGATCTCGTGGTGCAGTAGTTAAGTTGCACTACTGCAGCCAAAACATTGTGAGTTTGATCCCGATGGGGATCAAGGTTAACTTAACATTGCATTCTTTTGAGGTTAGTAAAATGAGTATCAAGTATGTTGGGGGCAAAAATGCTAATTATGTTGTGAACTAGTGCTTTAAGTATTATGACATGGTATGTAAGTGTAATTGCTAATTATCCACACTGCATAGAGTTGCCACATGGAAAACTGTGGATTTCACATTTTGTAACTGTCCTGCACGGTTCCATAAAAAACATGGAAAATTCACAGTTTTCAAACCACTTGATTTGGAAGAAAAAAATCTTGCACTTCTATTGGAACGACTAGTAGGTGGCAGCAGCAGCAGCTTGGTAAACAAGGGGGTGGGGAGAAATGCACCTTGACCTCTGTAGCAGCAGCAGTTCAATACCCGAATATTGCAGGACAGAATGAGCTCCCACCTTTGTCCCAGCTCCTGCAAACCTAGCAGTTTGAAAGCAAGAAATGGCAAGTAGATAAATAGGGACCACTTATGGGGGGTTTAGTGTAAGGGACCAAAGACAATGAAACAGCCGAAGGGTTGGCTTAACACAGGTTTATTGCATGATGATCCGGAGGAACATGTGGTAATGGCGGATGAGTAGCTCAATATATACAGCTGGCTATACATTTGAATGTGGCTCGTCGACAGACCATTGGTTGCTGCCTGCGTGACGTCGTAGAAGGTCACGCCCTTCTTGACCAGGTGAAGAGGTGGCGGGGAATCTTCCCGCGCTGCTGAACCAGGTGAATCTGAGCCATGAGAGCTGGACGCTCGCTATTGCCATCTAGTGGTCACTAGCTCGCGTCCCCTTATCAGGTTTACATTGATACAGCTGATGGTTATAATGTTGCACACAGAAAGGTTACATTGTTAACACATGGCAAAGGTACATTGTTAAAGGCACAGCTTTACAGAACACAACATCCCTCCCCCCTAGGATGAGACGAAGTCTCTCAGCCAAGATGGCTTGTTGCATGTGCGTTTGGGCCGTGAAGAGGGCTGACCCCCCCCCGGGGGGCGCTACTGCTTCTTTGTTCCCTGGTCCCTTGTCCTGAAATGGGAGAGGGAGACTTGTTAGTGGCTTGCCGCTGTCTGGCGGCCTTAGGGGAAGGGAAAAACTCCATTGTGGGCAGACCGGGGGCAGTCGGGGCTAACGAAAAACCCCTCTTCTCGCTTGGACGGGTGGGGGACCACTCCGAAAAACCCCCCCCCGGTTCTGAAAATCAAAATCTAACTTAGTAGGGGTATCCGCATTTGTGGGGACATCCCGCGAGATATGTATGGGGTCGGGTTCCTCCTCCTCCTCAGAAAGATCCCCTAGGATATCTACGAGAACATCCTCCTCCCCCCTTGGTGGGGGCCCGCGGTCCCCTATCCCTCCCCCTTGGGCTGAACGGGTGGGGGAGAACCCTAACGCTGATTTTTTCTCTGTGTGGTCCGTTCCCTGCTCATCGGAGACCCTGCGTCGGAGCTGGTCCGCGTGCCGCCTCCACAGGAGCCCTGTACTGGTTTCCACGCGGTATGACACGGGGCCGGTTTGCTCCACAACTACGCCCGGTACCCAGGCTGGGCCCGTGCTGGCGTAATTCCTGCAATGCACGGGGGCGCCTATACTGAAACTCTTTGTGGCCTCTAGCCCGATGTTCCTTCCTTTGTCCTCTACCCTCGTGGGGTCTAGCCTAGTAAGGATGGTGGTCAGTTTCCTACGCATTAAGAGCTCCGCGGGGGAGTATCCTGACGCCAAAGGGGTCACCCTGTACCCTAGCAGAAACTGACAGACTTGTAGGTTCAGATCCCCGGGGCCCATGCGCCTCAACGCGTCCTTCGTGGTGCGGACGAGGCGCTCTACTTGGCCATTGGTGGCTGGGTGAAACGGGGCGGAGGTGATGTGCCGAACGGCGTTAATCTCCATGAATGCCCTAAACTCGGAGGATGTGAAACAACTAGCGTTGTCGCTAATTAATGTGTCGGGTATGCCGAACGTGGCAAAGAGCCTCCGCAAATGCCTAATGGTCTGGGCCGAGGAGGTGCTCGTGACTGGGATAACCTCCAACCACTTGGAGAAGGCATCCACTACAAGAAGGAACAGGGTGCCTCTAAACGGGCCCGCGAAATCAACGTGCACCCGGGACCACGGCCCCTTAGCCGCGTCCCATTCCCTGTGGGGAAGGCGGGCCTCCTCTGGTCTGGAGCATTGGCAACTTTCACAAGTGCCGACCATGTGCTCGATGTCGGCGTCCAGTTGGGGCCACCAGAAGTAACTCCAGGCCAGCGCCTTGGATCGCACGATGCCGAGGTGGCTGACGTGCAGCAGCTTGAGCACCCGCGGCCGAAGGGAAGTGGGAATCACCACCCGCTGCCCCCACAAGAGGCACCCCCTCTCTAGGGACAGTTCTAGCTTTTTTCTGAAAAATGGAGCGAACTCCTCCGCTGGGGAGGACGCCGGCCACCCTTTCTGCACCCAGGAGCTAACTGCCGCTAACGTCTTGTCCTTCCCTGTCGCTTTGGCAATGTCGGCGGGCATTACGGGGGCGAATCTAGCACCTCTATCATAAGAACCTGATGGTCCCGCTCCCCCTTGCTCACCTGGCTGGGCGTTAGGGGGAGGGGAGACCTTGATAGAGCGTCCGCATGGCTGATCTCTTTCCGGGCCGGTAGACGCGTGCTGATACGCGTTGAGAAAAATGGCCCACCTTAGCATCCTCGGGGACAGGATCTGTGGGGTGGGCTTATCTGCGGTAAAAATGCCTAGCAGGGGCTTGTGGTCTGTTACAATGGTGAAGGGGCGGCCGTACAGAAAATCGTGAAATTTTTTCGTCCCCGCGACTATTGCTAGTGCCTCCCTGTCTGTCTGTGCGTAGTTTCTCTCCGCTTGGGACAGGGACCTGGAGTAAAATGCTATCGGGGCCTCCCTTCCATTTTCCAACACGTGGCACAGCACCGCCCCCACCCCCACTGGGGATGCATCACAGGTCAGAACTACCGGGCGTTTGGGGTTGAAATGGGTCAGTATGGCATCGGATGCTAGGAGGCTTTTTAGCTCACTAAATGCCCTTTCTTGGTCATCGCCCCACTTCCATGCCTGGTCTTTCTTTAGCAGTTTGTGTAGCGGTTCAGCCACCGCTGCCTTCCGGGGGAGGAAGGAGTGGTAAAAGTTGAGCAGCCCTAGGAACGACTGCAGCTCGGGCTTGGAGGTGGGGCGGGGGGCTTTCTTAATGGCTGCCACCTTGGACTTGGATGGTTTTATTCCCTCGGGAGTCACACAAAACCCTAGGAACTCAACCTCGGTTGCGAAGAAGACGCATTTGTCCTTTCGCAGTCTCAGCCCCGCTTTTTCGAATATTGTCAGGACCTTCCCCAACCTCTTGGCCAATTCAACCCGACTCCCCCCCCCCCCCCGTTATTAACACGTCATCAAAATAAGGCAACACCCCCTCCAGTCCCTTCAGGAGGCATTCCACGAGTGACTGGAAAATTCCAGGCGCCGAATTCACGCCGAACTGGAGGCGCGTCACCTGGAACGCCCCCTTATGGGTGACTATGGTCTGTGCAGCAGCTGCGGCAGGGGACACCGTAAGCTGCTGGTAGGCCTGTGCTAAGTCGAGCTTAGCGAAACACTTTCCCCCGTGTAACCTGGCCAGCAGATGGCTGACTACCGGCACCGGATATGCATTCGGGCGGATCGCCTTGTTGATGGTGCACTTGTAGTCGGCGCATATGCGGACCTCCCCATTGGCCTTTAGTGCGGTTACAATTGGAGTTTCCCACTCCGCGGAATCAACAGGCACAAGGATTCCCTGGCCCACCAATTTGTCCAGTTCCGCCTCTATCTTGTCCTTAAGTGCGAACGGCACCCGGCGTGGTTTAAGACGAATTGGGCGGACCTCCAGGTCCAGGTCGAATGTCACTGGGGGCCCCTTGAATTTCCCCAGTCCTTTTTTGAAAACTTTGGGGTGCGCCTCGCACACCTCCAGAATTGGATCAGTCCCAACGGCGTGCATCCCAACGGCGTGCACCCCCCCAATAAACAAACCCAGGGGCTGGAACCATTGAGTCCCGAGGAGGCTGCAATCTCCCCCTTTGAGCACGACTAGGGGAAGGGACGCGGCGTGCTTCTTGAATTTAACCTGAAATTCTCCAACCCCCAACACTGGAATGCTGTTCCCTTGCACGTCCCATAGTGTGGACCTCAAAGCTTTGAGCTTGGGTCGCCTGTGGGGGGCAATTCCCAAAAACTCCCTCTGGGAAATGATTGAATATGAGGACCCCGAGTCAATTTCCATCCTAATGGGAACCCCTTGGACTAGTACCTCAACAAAATAGCGGGGGTGTCCTGCAGACACGCTGAACACTGGGGCGTCGTCCTCGCTGCCGTCGGAGATGCGGCCCACACCGTCCTGCTTCCGCGTGGCCTGGGCGCCGTCCTTGGGTCTCGTTGAGCGGTCTTGTCCCGCGGAACGGTCTGCGGAGCTCCTCCGGGCCTCGCGCTTCTTCCTGCACACCTTGGCGATCTGCCCGCGGCGGCCGCAGTTGTGGCACTCGGCCTTCCGGAACGGGCACTTTACGCGGTCGTGGGCCGCTCCACAGCCGTCGCACCGCCGGCTCTCCTTCCGGACCCTCCGGATGTCCTCGTCGTCGCTGCTCTCTGTGGACGACCTCGAAGTTCGCCGGGCCGCCTGTACCGGAGCCTCTGCCTTGCTCGACTTCGGCCGCCAGTCCTGGAGTTCTTGGACCCCGGCCTTTGTAGCTTCTGCGGCCTGGGCCGCTCTGACGACCTCCTGCAACGTGGGAGGCGGCTCTTGGTTCATTAATGTGCGCTGGGTTTCGGCGTCGTTCAGGCCGCACAGCACACAGTCCCGGAGGGTGATTTCGGCATTCTCCCATTTGCACGGGCCGGCCGCCAGCCGCAGGGCCGCCACGAATGCGGCGACCGTCTCCCCGGGCGCTTGGACTCGCCTCCAGAACGCACTCCGAGCGGGAAACATCGCCGTGGCGGGCCGGACGTGCTCACGCAGCATCTGCATGAGTTCCTTGGCCTTGAATTCGCTCACCCTCCTCGGTGCAATCAGGTCCACCAAGGTCCTTTTGGTTTCTTGTCCGAGCATCCTGGTGAAGATGGCCCTTTTCTTTGCCTCTTCCGTGACTTCGGACTCAATCAGTGCTGCCTGGAAGTCCATCTCAAAGATCTCCCAGTCGCCCGGTTTCCTGATTTCGAAACCGGCGCATGTCTTGGTCCCGTGGGCTGCCATATCCCATCCTCGTCGCCAATTTAGTGTAAGGGACCAAAGACAATGAAACAGCCGAAGGGTTGGCTTAACACAGGTTTATTGCATGATGATCCGGAGGAACATGTGGTAATGGCGGATGAGTAGCTCAATATATACAGCTGGCTATACATTTGAATGTGGCTCGTCGACAGACCATTGGTTGCTGCCTGCGTGACGTCATAGAAGGTCACGCCCTTCTTGACCAGGTGAAGAGGTGGTGGGGAATCTTCCCGCACTGCTGAACCAGGTGAATCTGAGCCATGAGAGCTGGACGCTCGCTATTGCCATCTAGTGGTCACTAGCTCGCGTCCCCTTATCAGGTTTACATTGATACAGCTGATGGTTATAATGTTGCACACAGAAAGGTTACATTGTTAACACATGGCAAAGGTACATTGTTAAAGGCACAGCTTTACAGAACACAACAGGGGGGGACAGCATTCCCGGTGCTCCGGTGTCTAGTCATGCCTGCTGTGTGACCACAGAAATGTCTGCTCTCGTCTCTGTCCCAGCTCCTGCAAACCTAGCAGTTTGAAAGCAAGAAATGGCAAGTAGATAAATAGGAGCCGTTTCGGTGGGAAGGTAAACAGCGTTCCATGAACTCCGGTGTCTAGTCATGCCTGCTGCATGTCCACGGAAACGTGTGCAGAAGCAGACAGCGCTGGCTCTTTGGCTTTGAAACAGAGATGAGCACTGAACCCTAGAGTCGGATACGACTGGCTTTTGAGCAAGGGCAACCTTTACTCCTGTCCCGTTTTTGCAAGAGGGAATTATGGTAACCATAACACTACATCTCCCTGCATTCACTGCAAGAAAAAGGCACTTTGCCTCAGAATTTGTGCATTCATTTAGCTTGCGGTATATTTTAGAGAATTAAAGCAGTCTTCCGAACCAAAACAGAACTTGTATACATTTCAAAAGATGTCAATGGCTACAGTGATTTCTCTTGAAGAATTTGACAAATAAAATGAAGGATGGGATAGGAACACAGTTGAGATTCTGAAAAATATGACAATATCAATTTGGAGAGTTGTCTATACACTGTGAGCTAGTACAAGATCATAGTCAAAAGAGAGAAATGCCATTAGACTTTCATCAAGTACACCCGTCATGGGTGTACAAGCAGCTCTGCCATTCCACTATAGGTCACAGAATTAGCATCAGCATCCAGCATGTGATTGCAAACATTGGTCCCACTGAGCAGCTACGTGCTATGAAGAGAAACGCTGGCACTGTCTTCTTTGCATTGGAAGGCCTGTGGCCTACTGCTACTGTGGCATGTCACTCAGCCTGAGAAGCTGAAACGTCAGGCAGCAGTGAGAAGAGTTAGCTCTAAGTTTGGCACTGAATGAAGATTTCCTTCTCTTCTGGAGTGTGATGACTGTGGTTCTGTGCTTATTGAAATGCTTGATAGAATATGGCTAGTAACATTTGGCTGTGCTCAGTTAGTTTTTCCCATTAAGGGCTCTATTCAACCCACTCTTTTACACATGCATACAGAATGCAAGCGCGGCGCCAAAATGGCCGCCGCGCCCTTTGCGGGCCCCCCCCACAGGACAGAGAATCCGGGTAGTTAGGGGCGTGGCCAGCTCCCTTATAAAAGGGGTGGCCACGAGGCAGCCGAGCTGCCATTTTGCCTCAGCGACGGAGCGGAGAAGTTTTTCCCTGCGCCTCCGTCCTCGTTGGTATCACCGGGAAGCCTTTTGGGTCGTTTTGCCTAGCTAGCTTCCCTTTTTTGCTTGAGATGCCTTCCAAAAAGAAGGCTGCTGCGAATTCAGCCCGGGCTGTTAGGAGGCGCAACCCAGGTCGGAGGACCGTGGTGCCGCCTCCTCAACAGCCACCTTTGCCATCCCCGGCCGGGGCTGGTGGCTTGGGGTCTATCGCCCATTGGCCTGATCAGAGTGCGGGCGCGGAGGGTGCTCCAGCCCGCGGCCCGCGAGCGGTGGACACCGCTCCTCCTCCTGCCCAATCCGTTGGGCCTATTGCTTTCGGGCCGCAGCCTCTCCCGGGGTCCTCTAGCCTTGGGGGGTGGCCCGGCGCCCTGCCTTGGCAGGTTTCCTCACCAGCCCTAACGGGCTTCGGTCCTGGCCAATGGCCATATATGGGCCATGGGGTGCAGGGACCTGTCCCCATCCAAGGGTCAGGCGGGCCGGCCGGCTCTTTGCCCATGGTCAATGTAGACACCTTACTGGCCCGTATTGCGGCCTTGGAGGCGTCTTTGACCCGGGCCAGTCAGGCAGGCGCCCCTTTTGGGGTACCTTTGGAGGCGCTATCGGCAGCAGGACACCGGCCGGCGGGGAGGGTTGAGCTGCTGCAGGCGGGTGGCGCGGCTCCGGCCACTGCCTCGCAGCTCCCCAGCCAGCAACCTGGTGCGGGTCAAGCCCCGGTGACGAGCTCTTCATCGGTCGTGAGCTCCGACGCCCCTAGTGGGCCAGAACCCCCGGTGGGGGCGGCCCGCGGGGGTGCAGCGTGTGAGTATATGGTGCAAACGAGTACATCCACACACATTCCCAATATAGGGGGGGCCTTTCAGTGGCCTTGGCCTCGCGCGGGTGTTGCAGGGACTACGCCGCTGGCGACCCACCCGGCGACAACTACTGCCACTATGCCACCTGGGGTGGGCCTCGGTTCTTACACTGCTGGGAACATACTTGGGGTGGCAGGGTTAACTCAGGCCCCTTTTGATAGGCCAGCTATCCCCTTTTCGGCTTTGCCGACGGCAGGGTATTCCTTGCCACTGGGTGATCACTTGGCACAGGCTACCAGAGAAAAGATATGGCGAGGGGAGTACGTAGATATCTTCTCACTCCTGAACAGAGAGCCCACCAAGGAAGAAAGGGAGGGTCAGGATGAGAAGGACAAGGAGCAGGCACGCCGCCGTAAACCGCCGCGTACCTGGGCCAACTGGCTCCCCGCTTATTTAATATACATGGCGGTATATTTGAGGGCGCGGCCGGATCTAGCTATTCCCATGGTCCAATATTTGGACAACATATATAGGGCGATGGTAGATTTCCCGGGCCCCTCATGGCTAGCATATGATGAGGAATTTCGTATGAGGATTCCCCTCCACCCCGAGATGAGATGGGATGAGCCGTGCCAGAGACTGTGGCTCTTGTATATGACACCCACGCGTCCTGCCCCGGGGGATAGATACCATTGTGGACATGCGGTCCAGCGAGCAGCTCCAGCGCAGGTTACCCGCCAACCGGCGGGGCAGGGGGTTCCAGCCCGCCTGCTGTGCTGGACTTTCTCGTCCAATGGTTCCTGCAGTCGAAAGAACTGCAGGTATAAGCATGAGTGTCCCACATGTTCTGGTCCCCATGCAGCCTCTGCTTGTCCCAAGCCTGGGGGGGCGCGAGGCAGAGGGAGGGGTGGACAGTGGGCTGGCAAGCCTGCCACGGATGGAACTAGTCCTCCGAAAGGCCCCCTCCCCAATTAAAGTGGACATGCTGGAGCGCTGGCTCGCATCGTACCCAAGGGGAGAAGACAGAGAGTATCTCATCCAAGGTTTTAAGCAGGGATTTCGTATCCCTTTTATGGGTGATAGATCCCCTCAGGATGCTCCCAACCTTTTATCCCTCAGAGGAAGGGAGGAGGTGGCCGCGGCCAGCATTAAAAAGGAATTAGACGCGGGCAGGGTCGCTGGACCTTTTCCCGCACCCCCTTTTCCCAACCTTAAGGTTTCGCCATTGGGTTTGGTTCCCAAAAAATCCCTAGGTGAGTTTCGCCTTATTCATCATTTGTCCTACCCAGCCGGCCGATCGGTCAACGATGCGATACCTGATGACCTTTGTTCGGTCAGGTACACATCGTTCGACCATGCGCTGCGCATGGTGCGCTCGTGTGGCCCGGGTGCCTTGCTGGCCAAGTGCGACATTAAGTCAGCTTTTCGCCTCTTGCCGGTGCACCCGGGCGACTTTGAATTGCTGGGTTTTAAATTTAAAGGGGAGTATTATTTTGATAAGGCCATGCCTTTTGGCTGCTCCATATCATGCTCGGCTTTCGAGCGTTTTAGTACCTTCCTAGAGTGGGCTTTCGTCCGCAGGTCAGGGTCCCGGTCTGTAGCCCATTACCTGGATGACTTTTTATTCGGGGGTGAACGGGGCTGGGACACGTGTGCACGTCTCCTCAATACATTTCAGACGCTAATGCAGGAACTTGGTGTCCCTTTAGCGCCCGAAAAGACCGAGGGCCCGTCGACCGAACTAGTATTCCTGGGGGTTGAGATTGATACAGTAGTGCAGGCTTCTAGGTTACCGGGTGATAAGGTGTCCAGGATAGTGACCCTTATCTCGGAATTGCTGGCCAAGCGTAAGGCATCCCTGAGGGAACTGCAGGTGCTACATGGGCACCTCAATTTTGCTTGCAGGGTGGTCGCACCGGGTAGGGCTTTCGCCCGGCGCCTATGCGACGCCATGGCAGGGTTATCCAGGCCCCACCACAGAGTCAGGCTTACCCGGGGTATCAGGGCAGACATGTTCGTCTGGTTGCAATTCCTGAGGGAGTTTAACGGGGTCTCATTTTGGAGGTCTGACCTCCTGGCATCCCCCAATTTCCAGATACAGTCTGATGCCTCAGGATCCCTGGGTTATGGGATGTACTTCAATGGGAAGTGGGCCTATGGTGGGTGGCCACCGGCATGGGCAGGCACAGGTCGCCTGCGGGATCTCACATACCTGGAATTTTTTCCCATTCTGGGGGCTTTGATGATATGGGGCGAACAGTGGGCTAATTCGGTGGTGCATTTCTGGTGCGACAATGCTGCCGTTGTACACATTGTCAATGCACAGACTTCCAAATCGCCCAGAGTCATGGATCTAGTGCGCCATTTTGTGCTGCGCTGCCTGCGCCTCAACGTCTTGTTCAGGGCCAGGCATGTCCCAGGGGTTAATAACGATATTGCTGACGCTTTGTCCCGCCTGCAGATCTCCCGGTTCCGCGCCTTGGCCCCGGATGCGGAGGAATTTCCCTCGCCACTCCCGGACAAGATGTGGACTATTGGCAAGGAGAGGTGAACCGGGCGATTGGCCTGTCACTAGCGCCACGCACGCGTAAGGCGTATCAACAAGCATTCAATTCGTATAGGGCTTTTGCTACTCAATTTCACTTGCCAGAGACCTGGCCTATCCCGGTGGACCATGTTCTGCGGTTCATGGTTCACCTGCATGCACAGGGCCTTGCACCTCGCACCATAGCATCCAAGCTCTCGGCGTTGGCTTTTATGGCCAAAGTAGGGGGTCATGTGGATACCACCTCTGACTTCCGTGTGAGACACGTTTTGGAGGGGTGGGTGCGCGAGCGCGGGCGTTGCCCGGACGACCGGCACCTTATTTCCCCAGGGGTTCTTACCCAGTTGGCCCGGGGCTGGCCAGGCCTCGGTTTTGATCATTATGAGGCAGCCCTTTTTCATGCAGCCACAACGGTGGCATT
This sequence comes from Bradypodion pumilum, assembly GCA_035047305.1. Lineage (NCBI taxonomy): Eukaryota > Metazoa > Chordata > Lepidosauria > Squamata > Chamaeleonidae > Bradypodion > Bradypodion pumilum. Next base: position 380,635,582 of record JAWDJD010000002.1, read on the forward strand.
TTTTGGAGCGCTCCGCGTCAGCGAACTCGTGATGCTGTCTAAGGCGGATGCAAGTGGTAGGGCACTGGAACTCGGAGATGTCTATGTCGCCAAAGACTGGGCCCAGTTGAGGATTCGCTCCTCTAAAACAGATCAGCATGGCGTAGGCAGTGGAGTAAGACTGCTACGGTGTTCTTTGGCAGACATCTGTCCGGTTGGTGCCCTACAGGAATACCTGGCACTGCGTGGCATGCACCACGGCCCGTTTTTCTGTCACCAAGATGGGTCTCCCCTTACTAAATTTCAGTTTTGGAAGGTGACAGCCAGAGCCCTCACCAGGGTGGGCCTACCAGGTGCCCGTTATGGCACACATTCGTTCCGTATTGGTGCAGCCTCTACAGCAGCTGCTTTTGGGTACTCTGGGGCTGACATACGCAGCATGGGGAGGTGGGGCTCACAATGTTTTCAGTTTTATGTGCGCCCACTCCCGCCATGAGTACCAATCCAGTCACCTTACCTCCCCTTTTTCTCAATTTTCTTATAGACCCTGGGTGTCGTATTACACCGGTGACAGTATGGCTGGTGGGCCACAGCTATGTGCTCAGGGCAGCGCGTTACGCTGCGGCGACAGAGTGGGGACCCCGACTGGGACTGGGTGACCACGCCAGTCTCGCATGGCATGGTAAGCCTGGGATGTTATGGCGGGAGCTGCGGCCTTTCCTTTTTTCTGGCCTGGGGGCTGACCCGCCTGACATTCTAATCATCCACTTGGGGGGCAATGATTTGGGTCAGGTCACCGGCTTATCGCTCAAGCATGCGATTTGCGAGGACCTCGCCTACTTGCATTATGTCTGGCCTGCCACAGCCCTGGTTTGGTCGGACGTTGTTCCGCGCCACTCTTACAGAGGGGGCGTTAACCTCCTGGCTCTTGACCGAGCTAGGCGCGCGGTCAATAAGGCAGTGGCGCGGTTTCTTACCACCAGGGCTTGGGGACGGGTTAGTCATCACCCCGATATTAGTCTACGAAATTATGACTTGTATGCAGGGGATGGGGTCCATCTGTCGCGAGGAGGTATGGACCTCCTGTTGGGTGACTGGCGAGCAGGCCTGTTGACCGAGCTGACGGTCTGGGGGGGGGCGTCAGGTCTTCTGTGAAGCCCCTCCGTGTGGCGGGTAGCACTGGTAAGGTAAACAGTATGACCCACAAGTATCCGGCAGGTTCGCAATTGACTGGACAACACTAGACAGGAATAAAGTAGTTAAACGTTGTCCGGTCAACGACGAACCAGGCGATGGGGTGATGATGATTGCTAACCAGCATACATCACCCCTGTGATTTTACGGATACGCGTCAGAGGGTGGGGTCATGAGTTAGTTATTGACTACGGTCAACAATTTGTTTGTTGTTAACAAACAAATTGATACAAATTGATACATTGTAACCAATTGCCGTTGGCAATTTTGGGGTGGTACCTTACCAGTGTTACTTCGGCCTGCTTGCCTTAGGAATTATGATTGGTCGTTTTACCAATACAAATTTATAATTCGGACTAGGGCATTGAATCAATAAATGTGGCCCTTTGCTGTTATCCACTTTCAATGTTGTCTGTGTCCGTTATTGGGGGGGTGCGCCTGCAATGCAAGCGCGGCGCCAAAATGGCCGCCGCGCCCTTTGCGGGCCCCCCCCCACAGGACAGAGAATCCGGGTAGTTAGGGGCGTGGCCAGCTCCCTTATAAAAGGGGTGGCCACGAGGCAGCCGAGCTGCCATTTTGCCTCAGCGACGGAGCGGAGAAGTTTTTCCCCTCCACCCCCTCCCTAGTTAACAGTGTGATCATGGTCGCTTCGGGGCCGGGTGGGAATTTTTGGTTGGGACCCATATTGGCTTCGGGTCCTGGCTTTTTTGCCCATCCCACACTGTTGCTATGGTTTGATATAGGGGTCTTTCTTCGTTCCTACTGTTGACTTTGGTCACATGGGCGGGTAGCACTGGTAAGGTAAACAGTATGACCCACAAGTATCCGGCAGGTTCGCAATTGACTGGACAACACTAGACAGGAATAAAGTAGTTAAACGTTGTCCGGTCAACGACGAACCAGGCGATGGGGTGATGATGATTGCTAACCAGCATACATCACCCCTGTGATTTTACGGATACGCGTCAGAGGGTGGGGTCATGAGTTAGTTATTGACTACGGTCAACAATTTGTTTGTTGTTAACAAACAAATTGATACAAATTGATACATTGTAACCAATTGCCGTTGGCAATTTTGGGGTGGTACCTTACCAGTGTTACTTCGGCCTGCTTGCCTTAGGAATTATGATTGGTCGTTTTACCAATACAAATTTATAATTCGGACTAGGGCATTGAATCAATAAATGTGGCCCTTTGCTGTTATCCACTTTCAATGTTGTCTGTGTCCGTTATTGGGGGGGTGCGCCTGCAAAGAGACAGATAGGCAGCTGTAGTCAGTGATACAGTTAGTGCTATGATGTTGCTGGTGCCAGACTACAAGGTACAAGTTGAGGCCAAACAACCCTGTGATATACATAGAGGTGGTAGAAGGCCAGTGATGGAAAGCCTTGGGCAGCCAACAAGTTAGAGCTATGCTCCGCTTTAAAATAAGGTGTTTCCTCAAAGCTTAGAAGTGGTTAGCTCAACCAATTAGTTGCTGCATTTGGAGGCATGTGACCAAGGAGGGCACTGAAGTTACAATTCAGCTGTCTGATAGATATGGAAGAAATAGTTTAAACAATTGCACATAAGTACAGTGGTGGGCATCAGCAAGTTCGCACCAGTACAAATGGTTGGCCCCGCCCACCTCCTCCTCCTCCTTGAAGAGGCTTCTGAAGGGGGCTGGCCCCATTTGCCCATTCATCAAAGGGTTTTCTTGGGCTCCGTTTCACCCCAAAGCGCATCCCCAGCCACTCCTGAGTCGCTGGGGAGGCACTTTGAGGTGAAACAGAGCCCTGGAAAAGCCTTGGACAAGGGGGAAATGGCTTCAGAGGTTCACTATGGAGTGATGAAGATAGAAGAGGCTTCTATTTTCATAGCTCTATAGCAAAGAGCAGTCACATGGCCAACAGGCCATGCCCACCCAGTCACATGGCCATGCCCACAGTGTGGTAGGAATTTTTTTATGCCCACCACTGCATACATAGCCCCAACGAGACATCAAAATGTCTCCATTCCTCCTGTGTACTGGTGGTCAGCAATGAGGAGGAAGAGGGAGATATTGCTGCTACCACTATGACCTAAGCATGTTTTCTAAAAGACTGGGTAGATGGAGCAGCAGTAGGAGTGGGCAAAGAGATGGGGTACCCAGGGATCAGGTTGTCTGGGGTCCCCTCTAATCTTTTGGCAGCTCTGTTCCTACAGGGAAACTGCTCTGTCAGCAGAGGCTCCAACAGTCCCACTCTGTCAATATAAAGTGCTCATATGCCACCACTAACATTGTATTTGGCAGATAACTTTTGCATGAAAGAAAGACATTTCAGAAATTGGATCTGATATTTTGTGCTGGGCTGACAAGTTGAGGAGGAGGAAAGGGTGAAGGTGTATGATGGGCATAGATATCAGATAGGCTCTGTCATAATTGTGTCCAGATGTCACTCCCTGTCTCTTGCTGGTGTTTCTTCTTCTTCTCAGCTTGTGGTTTTTATGTGGGAAGCAGGAGGGACAGATTCTAAATGAAACTCTTGCACAATCCTGTGGATAAACATATTTCAAGCTGAGCAGAGGCTGAAAAACATAAAGGGAGGATTATAGCTTGGGTCTCTTACTATTTTGAAGCAGATCACCTAAGGGCAGTGAATAAAAAGGGAATAAAACAAAAGTTCACAAGGATTCGAATAAAAATATTCTGTCCCTTCAAAAATAGAGCAGATGTTTCCTAAGCTCATTTTGTTCCTATGATCATTATGTTACAGAAAACTAAATATATCAAATAAACTAATAAATAGCATGTTGTATCTTAGCAAAGCTGTCCTTTATCTTTATTCCACCTTGCCTCTACCCAGGTACAGGAATTTACAATTGGATTCCACTGTATACTATATCACATTAGTGAGGCTGCCATTGAGGGATGTATACTTTTCCATATAGAAAGTTGCTTGGTCAATCCCTATGATTTTTTATTTTTATTTTTGCTGGGGGGGGAGTCCTGTCTGAGATGATGGAGAGCTACCAGTAGGATTAGAACAAGGATGGCCAACCTTGGTGCCCCAGTGTTCTTAGACTTCAATTCCCAGAAGCCCTAATCAGCAGGTGTGATTAATTGGCCTTCTTGTAATTGAAGTCAAAGGACATCTGAGGCAGTAAGTTTGGCCACCTCTGAAGTAGTTTATTGGGCTACATCAGGGGTCAGCAAACTTGGCTCTCCAGATGTTCTTGGACTTCAGTTCCCAGAAACCCTGAACCCTACAAATGGTTCAGGAAGACAAAGTCCCAACTACTGTATATTATTCTGAACTGCAATTTAGAGACATTTGTTCTCCATTTGTTCACCTTAATTAATTAGTGCATTATTTATATTCCAATCTTTGACAGTTGCACTCAGAGCACATACAAGGGGAAATGTAAACAGTTATGTCTGGATAGGTATATCCTCATGAATGTTTCTAATCTTCTTTAAACACCATTTTAGGCTTAACATCACTACATTCTTTGCCAGAAAATTCCTAATGTAAATTACATGTTCTATGTTAAGAAATATTTCCTGTGCCTATAATTTGCTGTCAGTCAGTTTCATCTGATCACTCCAATTTGAGTTATTGCAAAACATCTCTCTATTTTTTCCTCTATTGTTTGTCATTTTATGTTTATGTATATTGGATTTATACCCCACCCTACTCACACAGGCTGACTCAGGGCGGCATTACAACATAATTAAATACAAATTAAGTGTAACCAATACAAAATACAATAGAAAAAATATATCAAGATACAATATCACAAATGCAACAAAATGTACAACTATGATTACAGTAAAAATTTACAAATCAAAGAAAGAAAAAATACAATGATCCAAAAGGGGAGTGGGTGAGTGGAGCTCAAGGCTCAATGACCTTAAATGAACCTTAACTAGGTCCAGGCTCAACCTTAACCTTAACTAGGACTAGGCTCAACGACCTCAACGGTTTTATAAATCTCAATTATGCCCCCATCTTTTATTTAAATTAAAGAACCTTGAAGTGATATATTTTTAAAATCTCTAACTCTTGCAATCATTGTTTTACATGTTCTGTGCTTTTCCCGAATATATGATATCCTCGTTGGGCTTCAGTAACAAGAATTGTACAGACATTTTTTTTTTATGTAAAAGTGATAAAAATTTCCCTGAGGCTGGAATCTGGCAGGTAAATTAAGTGGCCAGATATTTAGTTTTGCATACTGACTGTACTAAAATTAAGATCATATTCTACACAGGAAAAAAATATGCAATGTCTATGGCTCTGGTTCCCAATGTGGGGCACACATCCCACAGGGGACATTTTGATTTGGGGTGGACAATTCAAGAATGATTATTAACAGTGAATGGCCTTTTAGGCTTCCTCAACATGAATAGGAGTTCACTTTTTGAATAATAAGAATTATATGTCATGGGGGGCATTGGAATTTTAAAGATGCTTAGGTGGGGCATGGCCAAAAAAAGGTTGGGAACCGCTGGTCTATGGTATACATTTATATATGTATGGTTCAGATTTTCAAAATATCTGTCGTACATTACGGCTTATAAAAATGGTACATGATCCTGCAATATTAGATGTCACAAAATATATATTGATTAAATTAAAAATGGGTCATTGCAACAACAAAATAAATTCTTTTTCCTGAATGCTCTTTCAACCATACTGGTACCCTACCCAAACCAATATAACAATTAGCCAATCAACAATAGTCTCAAACACAGAAGAATATTAACCAAGCAAAGTGATGCCCTTAGGATTCAAGGAATGCTAATAAAACAAGTCATAAGAACCCTCATGGTGCAGTCGTTAAACCAAAACTTGACTCACAATCTGAGTACGATCCTGGTGGGCTCAATATTGACTCAACACTCCATCCTTCCAAAGTCAGCTTGTTGTGGGCAAAATGCTAATTAATGAGTCAACCACCCAGTGAGTGCTCTAAATTCTACAGGAAGATATATGACTGCAATTGCTGTTGCTATTGGTAAACTGATAATTATGCACTCGGATCATATTTCTAAAAATATATAAAATAGTGTTATAATTCAAAGGCATCAGTATTTTTCTGATGCCTCTCTGAATTTTTCCAGTATTTTTCATCTTTCTTTTCATGATGGTCATGGTTCCATCGTAGTAAATTGTTGTTAACACATTTTTAATGCAGTCTGTACTACAAATATTTGCTAGTGTGTTGGACTGTGTATACAGACTGAATGGATTGTTTATTGTACAGATACCTGTTTCTGGTAAAATGTTAACCCAGAGAGGGAATGTTGAACATTTTAAATGGGAATACATTGTACAGTGTTTGCAAAACCTCTGCAATTTCATTTGATGAATAATGAGTCAATTGTTCCCACATAAGAAGAGACATTATGTAAAGCCAGAAAATATTTCTGCTTCTTTGAATTTATTTTATTGGAATATGCAAGGATTGCATTTAAGATTGTCCCCTTTCTTTAATTCCTTTATGATGGTTGAATTAATACCTAGAGAGTAAGGGGGCTACATCCCAGGCAGCTTTAAGCAAAGAGGACAGACGCTTGGTCACAATTTATTCTGAGGGAGTACATAAACCCTTGGAGTTATGGAGGTTACTGATTATATAATAGAAACATTTTTGAAATAAAAAAGGAGCACAACCTGATTTGACAGCTCCTGCCTCTTTACTACATTATGTCATTTTTTAAAATCCAAATATAGTTCACTTTTCCCAGGAACTGGTTTCAAAACTCAATAGGGAATGCAGTGCATATGCAGTTAAAGAAAGAAGAAAGCACTTGTCAAAACTGGTTGTCGCTATTGTTAGCAATTATAAGGTCAGCAAGGCATGGTTGGTAGTGGCTCGCTCTCTCTCTCTCTCTCTCTGTTTGTATACATACATGCACACATAAATCACCTACCAGCATAACAGTCCTTAGTGCCCAGTAGGAATGTTATATCTAAAAATAGCTGGTGATGTATATTTGTAATTGAGAGAAATAAGTGGAATAAGCATAGCATTTTTATTACGAGCGCCAAAACATCAAATGTTCAAAGGAAAGGTCATACTTCTTCAGAGAGAATAATGTTTATTCATAATTGAGGGGGAAGAAATGATTTTGTTTTTTGAGTAAACAGTGCCATCATGTGGTGAATGTATTTCAATATACATTAATTAAACTGGATGCAAAGCACATATTTTCATTACGATTTCCCTGTTTTGTTCACAAAAACATTGTTGAGGATGTATCTAGTAATGGAATACTGTTGTTGTTCAGTCGCACAGTCGATTCCGACTCTTTGCGACCCAATGGACCATTGCCCTCCATTGATTAATGCATTTATTCAAAGTTATTTTATGTTGTTTTCAACACATATATGTACAGAGAATCATAAAATCATGGAATAATTGAGTTGGAAGGGGCCTATAAGTCAATCCAACCCACAGCTCAATGCAGGAATCCAAATCAAAGTAGATCCGACAAGGTGTTTGTCCAATTTTCTCTTGAAAGACTCCAGTGTTGGAGTGTTGACCACCTCCTGAGATAATTGATTCCACTGTAATACTGCTCTAACAAGTAGGAGTTTTTTTCCTGATATTCAGCCTACACCTGGCTTCCTGTATCTTGAGCACATTTTTACATGTTCTACATTCTGGGATGATCAAGAACAGATCTTACCCATCCTTTTTATGACTGTCTTTCAAGTATTTGAAGAGTGCTATCATATCATATCCCATCTCAGTATCCTTCAGTGTTTCCTCATATAGTTTGGTTTCTAAGTCCCCTGATCATATTTGTTGTCCTCCTATGAACTTGTTCCAGTTTCTGGCATCCTTCTTAGAGTCCAGAGTCCAGAATGGGATTCAATACCCTAGATCAGGGATTCTCAACCTGGATCCATGGTCTGAATGCAGCCCATGGCATCATTTCATGTGCCCACCACCCACTGTCTCCACCACACCAGGAAGTGCCATATGGTGGAGGAAGGACAAAATGACCATCCAGCCCCTGAAGCTATCTGAGGGAGCATGACCTGGCCCCCGGCTTAATAAGGTTGAGAACTCCTGCTCTAGATGAGGCTTAAATAGTGCTGAAAGGAGGTGGACTAATCCCCCATGGTGTGTGTTCATAAAACACAAACATACATGTGCAAAGCACACTGCGAGATCAATATACCTATACATGCATAGGTATGCAGATGTATACCACACACTGAGAAGTGGTTAGATGTTGTGTTTGGAATATTGTGCCTTTAAGTAATGTAACACTTGAATGAGTGGATATAATAATCACCAGCTGTAACACTGTAACCTTCTGTATCAGGACGCGAGCTAGTGACCACTAGGGGCAATAGCGAGCGCCCAGCTCACATGGTTCCAATTCCCCAAATACCTACAGCGCGGGAAGATTCCCGCCACCACCTCACCTGGACAAGAAGGGCGTGACGGGGAATGACGTCACACGGACAGTAGCCAATGGGCTATCGAGGATCCACATTCAAATGTATAGCCACAGTATATATTGAGCTGTTCATCCGCCATTACCACATGTTCCCCCGGACCATCATGCAATAAAGATGTGTTAAGCCAACCTTTCGGCTGTTTCTATTGTCTTGGTTCTCATACACTAAATTGGCGACGAAGGTGGGATAATGGATCCCCATGGAATCAAGACAACGCAGGCCGGTTTCAACATCAACAAACCGGAAGAATGGGAGCTGTTCGAGATGGACTTCCAAAGCGCACTGATGGTGTCCGACATTTCAGACGAGGGGAAGAAGAGGGCCATTCTCATCAGGATGCTCGGGTTTCCCACCATGAAAGTATTGGTGGACCTGGTGTCTCCGAAGAAGGTGAACGAAGTGCCGGTCAAGCAGCTTCTGAAAGCGATGCGCGACCATTTCCAGCCCTCGGTTTCAATGTTTTCGGCTCGGGACACATTCTGGAAGAGAGTCCAGGTGCCTGGTGAGTCCGTGGCTGCCTTTGCAGCGGCCCTCCGTTTGGCCGTCGGCCCATGCAAGTGGGAGAACCTGGAAATCGCCCTCATGCTGTGCGGCCTGTGGGACGAGGAGGTTCAGCGAAAGCTGATGAACAAGGAGCCGCCTCCGACGTTGCAAGAGGTCATGAAGGAGGCGCAGGCGGCGGAAGCCACGAGGGCCGGGGTTAAGGGGTTCAGAGCAAGGCCCCCACAACCCGACAAGGCAGCGGGCTCGGTGCAAGCGGTCAGGCGGGCACCACACTCCTCTACGGAGAGCAGCGAGGACGAGGACATCCGGAAGGTGCGGAAGGATGGCCGGCATTGCAATGGCTGCGGGACGTCCCATGACCGCATCAAGTGCCCGTTCAGGAAGGCCGAGTGCCACAACTGCGGGCGCCGAGGCCACATAGCAAAGGCCTGCAGACGGCGGCGCAGAGACCAGAGAGGCTCAACAGACCGCTCACTGAAAAACCAGGAAGGCGTCCGGCCCTCGAGGAAGCAGGACGGCGTGGGCCGCATCTCCGACGACAGCGACGACGACACGACAGTCCACAGCGTGTCCTTAGGACACCCACGATATTTTGTTGAGGTACTGGTGCAAGGGGTCCCTGTTAAGATGGAGATAGACTCGGGTTCCTCATATTCCATCATTTCACAGAGGGAGTTTTTGGGAATTTCCCCCAACGTGCGGCCCAAGCTCAAAGCACTGAGGTCTACGCTACGGGACGTGCAGGGAAATAGCATTCCGGTGTTGGGGGTTGGAAAATTCAAGGTCCAATACAAGCAACACGCTGCGGAACTTCCCCTGGTTGTTCTCAAAGGGGGGAGTTGTTGCCTCCTCGGGACTCAATGGTTTAAGCCCCTGGGTTTGTTCATTGGGGGGGTGCATGCCGTTGGGACTGACCCAATACAGGAGGTGTGTAACACGCATCCCGAGGTGTTCAAGAAGGGACTCGGAAAATTCAAGGGCCCCCCAGTTGCGTTCGACCTGGATCCGGAGGTCCGCCCAATAAGACTCAAACCGCGAAGGGTGCCTTTTGCACTTAAGGACAAAATAGAGGCGGAACTGGACAAATTGGTGGGCCAGGGGATCCTTGTTCCTGTTGATTCCGTGGAGTGGGAAACTCCGATTGTAACAGCGCTTAAGGCCAACGGGGAGGTTACAAATGTACCATTAATAAGGCGATACGCCCAAATGCGTATCCGGTGCCGGTAGTCAGCCACCTGTTGGCCAGGTTACATGGGGGAAAGTGTTTCGCAAAGCTTGACCTGGCGCAGGCTTATCAGCAGCTCTCGGTAACCCCAGCTGCAGCTGCTGCACAGACGATAGTCACTCATAAGGGGGCGTTTCAGGTGACGCGCCTGCAATTTGGTGTGAATTCGGTGCCAGGCATCTTCCAATCGTTAGTGGAATGTCTCTTAAAGGGTCTGGAGGGGGTCTTGCCATATTTTGATGACGTATTGATAACGGGGGGGAGTGAGTCAGAATTGGCTGAGAGGTTAGACAAAGTACTGACGGTATTTGAAAAGGCGGGGTTGAGGTTGCGGAAAGACAAATGCGTCTTCTTCGCAAAAGAGGTTGAGTTCCTGGGTTTCCGGGTAACCCCTGCAGGCATTAAACCCGCCGAATCAAAGGTGGCCGCCATTCAAAATGCTCCTCGCCCCACCTCCAAGCCCGACTTGCAGTCGTTCCTGGGGCTCTTAAACTTCTACCATTCCTTCCTGCCTAGGAAGGCGTCGGTAGCAGAGCCGCTTCATAAGTTACTAAAAAAGGACGAGGCGTGGAAATGGAGCGAGAGCCAGGAGAGGGCATTCAATGAGCTGAAACAACTCTTATCCTCAGACACCATATTAACCCATTTTGACCCCAGGAAACCAGTGGTTCTGGTATGTGATGCATCTCCAGTGGGGGTGGGGGCGGTCCTGTGCCACGTGTTGGAAAACGGGTGGGCGGCCCCGGTGGCGTTCTACTCCAGGTCCCTGTCTAAGGCAGAGCGTAACTACGCACAGACAGACAGGGAGGCATTAGCGATAATTGCTGGGACGAAGAAGTTCCACGATTTCCTCTATGGCCGCCCCTTTACCATCGTGACTGACCATAAGCCCCTGCTAGGCATTTTTACCGCAGCCTCGCCCACGCCACAGATCCTGTCCCCTAGGATGCTCAGGTGGGCCATTTTTTTAAACACGTACCAGAACGCGCTGGTGTATCGCCCTGGAAAGGACATAAGCCACGCGGACGCCCTGTCGAGGTCACCCCTCCCCCACACGGGCAGCCACGTGGGCAAGGTGGAACAAGACCACCAAGTGCTCATGATAGAGGTCCTAGATTCACCCCCGTAGTGCCTGCAGAGATCGCCAAGGCGATGGGCAGGGACAAGACGTTGGCCCTGGTTAGTTCATGGGTGCCGAAAGGGTGGCCAACGTCCTCCCCGGTGGCGGAATTTGCCCCGTTTTTCAGGAAAAAGTTAGAACTGTCCTTGGAGAGGGGTTGCCTCCTGTGGGGCCAGCGGGTAGTCGTCCCTGAGTCCCTGAGAGCAAGGGTGCTCAAGCTGCTGCACGTCAGCCACCCTGGAATTGTCCGCTCTAAGGCACTGGCCAGGAGCTACTTCTGGTGGCCCCAGTTGGACGCCGATATCGAGCACATGGTGGGCACTTGCAAGAGTTGCCAAAGCTCCCGGCCCGAAGAGGCTCGACTTCCGCACAGGGAATGGGATGCGGCAAAGGGGCCGTGGTCCCGCGTGCACATTGACTTCGCGGGCCCTTTCAGAGGATCGTTTTTTTTCTCCTCATAGTGGATGCTTATTCCAAGTGGTAGAGGTTATCCCAGTTGAGAACACCTCCTCAGCCGCAACAATTAAACAATTGCGCAGGGTGTTCAGCTCGTTCGGCATACCCGACACGCTTGTTAGCGATAACGCTAGTTGCTTCACGTCTGCCGAATTCAGGGCATTCACTGACATCAACGCCATCCGGCACATCACCTCCGCGCCCTTCCACCCGGCGACGAATGGCCAGGTAGGATGCCTCGTGTGTACCACCAAAGACGCGCTGAGGCGCATGGGCCCCGGGGATTTAAACCTGCAGTTGTGTCAGTTTTTGCTGGGATATAGGGTGACCCCCCTAGCGTCAGGATACTCGCGCGCAGAGCTCCTAATGCGCAGAAAACTGACTACGGTACTGACTAGGCTAGACCCTACGAGGGTGGAAGACACTGGGAGGAACATTGGGTTAGCGGGCATGAAGAGTTTCGAAATAGGCGCCCCGGTCCATTGCAGAAACTACGCTAGCGCAGGGCCAGCCTGGGTGCCGGGCGTAGTCATTGGGCAAATGGGTCCCGTGTCTTACTGCGTAGAGACCAGCACAGGTCTACTCTGGAGGCAGCACGCGGACCAACTCCGGCACCGGGTCTCTGGAAACCAGAGCGCAGACAGCGCGGAACAAGACTCAACGTTAGGGTTCTCCCCCACCCGTTTAGCCCAAGGGGGAGGAGAGGGGGTCCAGTGGTCCCCACCAAGGGGGGAAGGGAATAAGTTTGTCCCCGCAGATATCCTGCAGGATGCCCCCACTGATATCCCTGAAGATGAGTTTGAGTTTGAGTTACAAAACCGGGGGGGTTTCGGAGTGGTCCCCCACCCATCCAGGCGAGAAGCGGGGTTTTTTGTTAGCCCCCAGTGCCCCCGGTTTTCCCACAATGGAGTTTACCCCTACCCCGAAAACCACAGACCCGCGGCGAGTCGCTAACGAGTCTCCCTCTCCCATTGCAGGACAAGAGACCAGGGAACAGAGAAGTGATAGCGCCCCCGGGACAAGCCAGCCAGCCTTGCGCCCAAAACGTGCTTGCAATAAACCATATTGGATGAGAGACTTCGTCTCATCCTAGGGGGGAGGGATGTTGTGTTTGGAATATTGTGCCTTTAAGTAATGTAACACTCGAATGAGTGGATATAATAATCACCAGCTATAACACTGTAACCTTCTGTATCAGGACGCGAGCTAGTGACCACTAGGGGCAATAGCGAGCGCCCAGCTCACATGGTTCCAATTCCCCAAATACCTACAGCGCGGGAAGATTCCTGCCACCACCTCACCTGGACAAGAAGGGCGTGACGGGGAATGACGTCACGCGGACAGTAGCCAATGGGCTATCGAGGAGCCACATTCAAATGTATAGCCACAGTATATATTGAGCTGTTCATCCGCCATTACCACATGTTCCCCCGGACCATCATGCAATAAAGATGTGTTAAGCCAACCTTTCGGCTGTTTCTATTGTCTTGGTTCTCATACACTAAATTAGCATAATATTGTGTGTGTACATGCATATCTAAAGCAACCATCCAGCACTGGAAGGCTAAAATGTTTCCCTCTCCTGTTTTCACTGATAGATAGATAGATAGATAGATAGATAGATAGATAGATAGATAGATAGATAGATAGATAGATAGATAGATAGATAGATAGATAGATAGATAGATAGATAGATAGATAGATAGATAGATAGATAGATAGATAGATAGATAGATAGATAGATCTTTATTGTCATTGTCCTGCACAGAACAACGAGATTGGGGGGGGGACACCTATCAACCCAACAAAACCTAAACAAAATACAACTATACAAAATTATCAACATACTCCCACCCCACATATACACATTTAACCCCTAAAATGCTCTAAAACTCTAAAAACTCTAAAAACTCTATACAGAAGCTCCCTCATAGACTGCATTGCACTGCATTCAAAGCCAGAACCGCTTTTGGGTAGAAACTATTTCTCAAGCAGCTGGTCCTAGTCTTTATGACCCTATACCTTCTTCTAGAAGGCAGAAGCTGAAAGAGATCATTTCCGGGGTGCGTACTATCTTGCACAATCTCTACAGCTTTCTTATAACACCTGGTGGCATAGATTTGATCTAGAGTGGGAAGAGTACGCCCGATTATCCCCTCCGCAGTCTTTATAACCCTGGACAGCATTGTTCTTTCCCTAGCTGTACAACTCCCAAACCATACACACAGACCATAGGTTAACACTCTCTCTATGGTACAGTGGTAGAATGCCAACAGCAGGTCCTTTGAAAGATTGTTCTTCCTGAGGATTCTCAAGAAGTATAACCTCTGCTGTGCTCTCTTCATCAGATCTTTGGTGTTTGCTCCCCATGTTAGATCATCCCTTAGGTCCATTCCCAGAAATCGAAACACCAAGACCTGTTCCACACAATTCCCTTCAATAATAAGTGACTGGGTGTTCAATTTGCATTTTCTAAAGTCCACAATGATCTCTTTTGTCTTTTTTTACATTGAGGAATAAATTGTTTTCCCTACACCACTCCGTCAGCATCTCAACCTCCTTCTTGTAAGCCGACTCCCCCTCCCCAGCAGTAATCAGACCCACCACCGTTGTGTCGTCTGCAAACTTGATGATCTTATTGCTGGGGTAACTGGGAACACAATCATATGTGTAAAGCGTGTACAGAAGCGGGCTCAGCACACACCCCTGCGGCGTCCCCGTACTTATACTGAGATCCGCAGAGACATGAGAGCCCAACCTGATCCGTTGGGAATGATCTGATAGAAAATCTAGTATCCACTTGCATAAGCATTTCGGGAGCCCCAGATCTAATAATTTGGGCACCAGTCTATGTGGAAGAATAGTATTAAAAGCAGAACTAAAATCTACAAATAACAGTCTCGCATAAGTCCCTTGTTTATCCAAATGGGTCAGAACAGCATGTAGGGCCGTAGCCACAGCATCCTCCATGGATCTCTTTCTCTTATATGCAAATTGACAAGGGTCAAGTCCAACTGGTAAACAAGCCATAATACGGTTTTGCACCAACTTTTCAAAGCATTTCATTATGATAGGTGTAAGCACCACTGGGCAGAAGTCATTCAGACTATCTATGTTAGGTTTTTTAGGCAGTGGTATAATAGTAGAGGATTTCAGACAAGGTGGGACAGTGGCTTGGGCCAAAGACCGATTAAAAATCTTCATATAAGTTTCTGCCAGCTGTTCTGAGCAGTCTCTCAGTGCCCTACCAGCCACTCCATCAGGACCCATAGACCCATCTGCCCAGCCATCAACTTGCCCACTCACTGCCTTGACAGCTGTTAGTTGAACCTCTCTCCAGATATTGCCACAACTGCACAGCTTGGTCACAAGCAGGAGGAAAGCTTTGCAGATACCCTTGACTTCCAAAAAAGACAAACAAAAGTAGGTCATAAAGTAAATGAAGCCTGAACTGTCTCTGGAGGCAAAAATTCTCTCCTTGGAATTGCCTTTCTTAGGGGTTGGAATGTACAGGTATATTGAGTATCTCTAGACTGTGGGCCACTGTTTTGTTTTGTTTTCCAATTTGTTGGCATATTCTCGTAAAGATTTTAACAGATTCATTCTTTATGGCTTGTAATAATTCTATCAGTATCCCATTCCCTGCTAAATTTATTTCTTCTCAGTACTATCAGATCAGCTTTCACCTTGTTTTCTACAATTTTTATATCTTCTGTATAATTCTTCAGTACAGTACACTGTTGTCACCTTCTCTTTATTTCCTCCTGACCAGATATGGTGTTTTCTATAGGCCATTCAGCATTCCTAATCTAGGTTTAAACTTCTCTTGGACTTCCTGGATCTCCTGGAAGAGATCCCTTGTTTTTCCCTTTTTGTTATTTTCCTCTATTTGTTTGCACTAATTATTATAATATTTCAAATTCTGTCTACATGCCAGTCACTGAAAAACTACAATCAAGGTTCTGACTGTACTTCTGCCATCTTTTATTTTTGACATTCAGTAAACAAGTTCATTCTAATAATAGAAAAGTTCAGGACAGCCACTAAACTCAATTTAATTCTACATTCTCTTTTTTTCTCCTATCTTTCCCACTGTAATATTCACTCTCTAGTACAGTGATGACAAACCTTGCACTCCAGCTGTTCTTGAACTTCAATTCCCAGAAGCTCTGATCAGCACTCCTGCTGATCAGAGCTTCTGGGAATTGAAGTTCAAGAACAGCTGGAGTGTCAAGATTCGCCATCACTAATCTAGTATAACTATTAAATAACATTTTAAAATAAAGGATCAATTTTAAAATAAATTAATTTGAATGCTTGAAGAAAATTCATTCCTACAGAAGATCATGAGCACACTTTTCCGCCCAGATCATATATCTGAGGAAACCATGAGGATAACAACTTGTGAGTTTTGCTTTTCACTTCCTGAACAGAAAGTACTTCACCATCACAGCAACTAATAACAACTTGGAGATCTTGTTCTTCATGCACTCCTTTGTGTCAAGTAGATAAAAGTGTTGCACTGATGTTGCTGTGCTTCAGTAAATTATATACTTCATCACAGAAGTATCTGTAGCAGTGAGGTACTGTTCCTAGGGAGAGCTCATAAAACAAGTCCCAAGTGACACCAACTTCTTGTGCCAAATACCCGTACTTGGTTTCCTTAATCAAACTTCACTACAATAATCATAAGAACATAAGAACAGCCTTGCTGGAACAGGCCACAGCCCATCCAGTCCAGCATTCTGTCTCACACAGTGGCTCACCATTTCCTTCAGGGTATTCCCAAGGAGATGCCTTCACCTGCTTAGGATTCCCTGGAAATGGCATTGAGAGATATCCTGCCTATCTCTCCAACCCGGAGGTTGTCTTTAAGTAACCATAATTATAGCCATTGATACACTTGTCCTCCATGAACTTGTCTAATCCTTTCTTAAAGCTGTCAAGACTGACAGCAGTCACCACTTCTTCTGGCAGGGAGTTCCATAGACCAGTAATCCTCTGGGTGAAAAAGTACTTTCTCTTATTTGTTTGAGAACTAGTACCCAAAAGTTTCATGGACTAAAAGGAAAACTTTGTTGTCATGTAAACATGGGCACAAAAAATTTCCTGTAGGCTGTCAAAGCACTACAGTTAGAAATCAGTGATTATAAAATGCAGACATGTTTTAATTAACAGAACACTTTTATTTTAGCTATATTCAAGCAAATTAAGATAAAAGGCAAAGTCTAAATATGCTCTGAGTCATTTCCTTCAGCCTCCTATGTCTGCATTACAACTGACACTAGGTTATCTCATTATGTTCAACTTATAATGGATACATGAAAATGAAGAGAAATCAGTGGCACAGTTGTTTTGCCCAGAGATGTTTGCTTTGTATTGTATCTGTATAAGAGTGTGACTAAAACGCCAGATTAAAGTAGCATAAATCACTAAAGTCAGATTAGCAATGATTTAGGTGGACTGAGTCAGGAATCCAGACTGCACCTCAAGTGACCCTCCTTTTGAAAAAAGTGGGGAGAAGAAACAGCAACAACCAAGAACACATTTGGTTCTCCCCTCCTGGTTTTCCCCTTGGCGAGGAAAGGGAGGAAAACTTTTAACTTTTTATTATTATTTCCAAGTGGTTTTAGTCCAGAATCAGATGGCTGATTAACCAGTTCAGCACCAGATGGCAAGAATTTTTTTAAAAACCTAAACATTTGCATCCTTCCATGGAGAAGCTTTCAATTTATGAATAACTGCTTAGATTCTGGAGCAGCTCAGTTGAAAGTAATAACTGCCCATCCACTAGTTTTTGATTGGTTTGTTTTGTTTTGGCTTTTTAAAACCCACCTCCTCGAGGATCATTGCCTTGTTATAATGAGGGGACCTGTGTGGTTCAATGAGACTTTAGGCTATGCCATATAGCAGAGATTGTCAAACCTTTTGAAGTTGGGGGCTGGGTCATGCTCCCTCAAATAGTTTGCGACCTAGACTGGTGGTCCAGCCGCTGCCGGAATCGGCCATGGACTCATTTACGGCTGTTGTAAATGCATTTACAACAGCCATAAATGAGTCCATGGCCTATTTTGGTGGTGGTGGCAGCGGCTGGAGCAAGGACACGGGCCAGTTGATTTTGCACCACAGACCAGATCTGGCCCACAGGCCATAGGTTGCCTATCCCTGCCATATATGGTCACCAAAGATGGGCAGGCCATAACAGAGAACTCAAAAAAAAACATGATCCACTGGAGAAGGAACTGCCAACCCACTCCAGTATCCTTACCAAGAAAACCCTATGGACAGTACTAACAGGCAAAAAGATATGATGCTAGAAGATGAGCCCTTCAGGTCAGAAGGTGTCCAATATACAACTGGAGAAGAATGGAGGACAAGTAAAGGCAGCCCCAGAAAGAGTGAAGTGAATGGCCCAAAGCCAAAAGATGCTCGGCTGTGGATGCGTCTGATGGTAAAAAGAAAGTCTGATGTTATAAAGACCAATATTGTATAGGAATCTGGAATGTAAGATCTATGAATCAAGGTAAGCTAGATGTGATCAAACATGAAATGACAAGACTGAACATCCTGGGAATCAGTGAACTAAAGTGGATGGGAATGGGCAAATTTGATGCAAGTGACCAATATATTTACTATTTACTACTGTGGACAATAATACCTTAGAAGAAATGGTGTAGCCCTTATAGTCAATAACACAGCAAAGAAAGCACGTAATGGGATACAATCTCAAAAATGATAGAATGATCCCAGCCCAAATCAAAGGCAGAGTATTCAGTATCACAGTAATCCAGGTCTATGCCCCAACCACTGTTGCAGAAGAGGCTGAAGTCAACAGGTTCTATGAAGAGCTATATCACCTTCTAGCATTGGCACATTCACAAAAATAGGGGACTGGAATGTCAAATCAAAAGGTAACTTGAATAGCAAGTAGGTTTGGCCCTGGAATACATGAAGCAAGACAAAGGCTAACAGAGTTTTTTCAAGGAATATACTGGTCATAGCAAAGATCCTCTTCCAACAACCTAAGAGGTGACTCTACAAATGTATATCACCAGATGATCAACAGCAGAATCAGATTGATTATGTACTTTCCATACAAAAATGGAGAAGCTCTATACAATCCAAGATCATAGCATCCAGCCCCATCACTCTCTGACAAACAGAAGGGGAAGAAATGAAAGCAATGACAGACTTTACCGTCTGGGGAACCATGATCATTGCAACCAGTGACTGCAGCCATTAAATAAAAATACACTTATTCCTTGGGAGGCAAGCTATGGCAAATTTAGGCAGCATAATAAGTAGAGTCATCACCCTACCAACAAAAAGTTTGCATAGTTAAAGCAATGGTCTTCCTAATAGCAATGTATGGCTGTGAGAGCTGGACCATAAGGAAGGCTAAGTGCAGGAGAATAGATGCCTTCAAACTGTGCTACTGAAGAAGACTTTTGAGAGTCCCCTGGACTGCAAGGAGATCAAATAAGTCAATCCTAAAGGAAATCAGCCCTGATTACTCATTGGAAGGGCAGATACTGAAGTTGAAGCTCAAATACTTTGGCCACCAAATGAGAAGAGAGGACTCACTGGAGAAGGCCCTGATGCTAGTTTGCACATTTTAGGCTGTTTTTTATGTATTGTTGGGCTGAATGTATTGCTGTAAATTGACCAGTTCTATGGGGTGATATACAAGTTGGATGGATGGATGGATTTATTTATTTATTTATAAAAATTGTATTGCCACCCACTCAACAAGCAACTCTGGGCAGCGCACAACACACATCATAAATCACCTACCTCAAAACTTTAAAAGACCCTAAAAAGCCCTTTAAACACTAAAAAAAACTACCACCACCCCGCCTCCACCAATTTAAATTCTAATTAAAAGCATGAGTGACCCTCCTTATATAAGCCAGCAGGGGGCAGTGGTTACCCTATCAACACTACCCCACACCTGCTTTCCCATCCAGGTTTGTAGCTCTTTCCTGAAGGGTAACAGCTCTGTTTGGAGATGCAGCTCAGTTGGCAGGAGGTTCCACAGGGCCGGAGCAGATGCTGAAAAGGCCCTCATTCTAGTGCTAGAGAGACGAGCCTCTCTAGCTGATGTGACTTTTAAGGAGCCCCTCCGGTCCACTCTAGTGGGATGGATAGATGACCTTGGGGTGACGCGGTCTCTTAAGTACCCTAAACCACTACCATGTAGGGCTTTAAAGATCATCACCAGCACCTAGAATTGCACCTGGAAGCACACTGGCAATCAATGCAGCTCCCGTAGTAGGGGTGAGGCATGGGCATAATGTCCACACCCCATCACCACATGAGCAGCCACATTTTGTACCAGTGCACCCTCTGAATGATCATCAAGGGCAGCCCCATGTAGAGTTCATTAAATAATCTAGTCTGCAGGTGACCAGAGTGTCTGTGACCATATGCAATGAGTCCTGGTCCAGGAGTGGCTGTAATTGGCGGATGACATGAAGTTGTGTAAAAGCCCTCCTGGCCACGACTGCTACTTGCTCATCAAACAGGAGTCATGAGTCCAGGAGGACCCCCAAATTACGCACCGGGTCTGTCTGAGGCAACGGAGCCCCATCCAATACCAAAGATGGTAACTACCGGGATAATGTGGAGGCCTGAACCCATAGCCACTCAGTCTTGCCAGGATTCAGTTGTAGCACATTTTCCCCCATCCAGACCCTGGCAGCCTCCTCAACAGAATCACTTTGATCACCACAGGCTGAGATGTATAGCTGAATATCATCTGCATATTGATGATACTTCACCCCGTGGGAACGGATCATGTCCCCCAGAGGCTGCATGTAGATCTATACCTATAAAAATGGGATGTGGCCATGCATGTCTGGAATTCATGTCCGCACATGTCCAGCCTATCCCGTAATGAGCTACCAACACTTACCTTAACTCCCGGACATCAACCCCGCAAGAGTCCGGAAGTCGAGAATGGGGCCAACGCCCCACGAACCCCAAAAAAAACCTATGCTTCCCAGTGTCCTCTGCACCGCACCACCCCTCAGCCAATCAGGCTGAAGGATGCAGGTGCGGAGGAGGCGGGACAGCCGGTGCACGCGTTAAAAAAACCAGCCGATGCGCGCCCAAAACAGCTCAGCCCAGGGCCCTGCCTTACTGAGGCAGACAGAGCCCGGGCTGAGGGAATGGTCTGCCTGCCGCCCCTTCCGCGCCACCTGAGGGGGAAATGCAAAGGTGGCAGTCAGCGATCCATCAGGGGAGGCGCTCTCCCTGCTGGATCACTGGCTGCCGCCTTTGTATTACCCCCACCACTGTTTCGAGAGCTAACACAAAACAGCGGTGGGGGTAATACAAAGGTGGCAGCCAGCAATCCACCAGGGAGAGCACCACCCCTGACAATTTGCTGGCTGCTGCCTTTGCATTTCCCCCTCAAGTGTTTCAGAGGTTGTTTCGTGTCAACCTTTGAAACAGTCGCGGGGAAATGCAAAAGCAGCAGCCAGTGATCTGTCAGGGAGAGCACCACCCCTGATGGATCACTGGCTGCTGCCTTTGCCTTACCCCCAAAACCACCCCACCACCAACACAGAATCCATACCTGTCTGCCAAGGCCAGGCAAAAATACTAGTATTAAATAGGAGAAAGCACCGAGGCATTGGAGGGGCCTTGGGCTGGACCTCACCCTCCAACCACACTGACTGAGTCCGATCCCTCAGAAATAAGGAAAACCAGGACCACACATAAGAACATAAGAAAAGCCTTGCTGGAACAGGCCACAGCCCATCCAGTCCAGCATTCTGTCTCACACAGTGGCTCAGCATTTCCTTCAGGGTATTCCCAAGGAGATGCCTTCACCTGCTTAGGATTCCCTAGAAATGGCATTGAGAGATATCCTGCCTATCTCTCCAACCCCAAGGTTGTCCTTAAGTATCCATAATTATAGCCATTGATACCCTTGTCCTCCATGAACTTGTCTAATCCTTTCTTAAAGCTGTCAAGACTGACAGCTGTCACCACTTCTTCTGGCAGGGAGTTCCATAGACCAGTGATCCTCTGGGTGAAAAAAGTACTTTCTCTTATTTGTTTGAGAACTAGCACCCAAAAGTTTCATGGAGTGCCCCCTAGTTCTAGTGTTGTGCGATAAGGAAAACAGTTTTTCCTTATCTACTTTGTCCACACCGTGCATGATTTTATAAACTTCAATCAGGTCACCTCTTAGACGCCGTCGTTCAAGAGTGAAAAGGCCCAACCGTTGCAGCCTCAGATGGTAAGGAAGGTGTTCCTTCCTCTGCACTTTCTCCAACTCCATAATATCCTTCTGGAGGTATGGCGAACAGAATTGTACACAGTATTCCAGATGGGGCCTCACCATAGATTTATACAGAGGCAAAATGACACTTGCTGACTTATTTTCTATACCCTTCCTAATGATCCCTAGCATTGAGTTTGCTTTTTTCACTGCTGAGGCACACTGGGTTGACACCTTCATTGAGTTGTCCACCAGGACACCAAGGTCCCTTTCCTGGTTTGTCGCAAAGAGTTCAGACCCCATCAGTTTATAAATGTAATTGGGTTTTTTTGCCCCAACATGCATCACTCTGCACTTACTAATGTTGAAGCTCATTTGCCACTGTTTTGCCCACTCCCCCAGTGTGAAGAGATCCCTCTGGAGCTCCTCACAATCCTCACAGTGCCCTGGATCCCCAATCCTCGGAGTCGTTCCAGAAGGATACCATGGTTAATGGTATCGAAGGCCGCTAAGAGGTCAAGAAGAGCAAGGACAGATGGATGACCTCTGTCCACTCCCGCCAGAGATCATCCAACAGCGTAACCAATGCAGTCTCAGTACCATATCCAGGCCTGAATCCTGACTGAAAAGGGTCCAGATAATCTGCTTCATCCAGGACCCCCTGTAACTGTCGCACCACTGCCTTCTCCAAAACCTTCCCTAAAAAGGGAAGGTTGGATACAGGCCGATAGTTTGCCAATATTGTTAGGTTGAGCAATTACTTCTTCAGGAGGGGGCACACCAAAGCATGTTTAAATGGTGCAGGAAACACCCCCTCCCACAAAGAAGAGTTAACTATTGCTCCGACCCAACCACCTGTCACCGCCTTGGTCGCTTTGACCAACTAGTCACCCAGTACAGAGTTGCTGGGTGATTATCCGCAGAGGCAATAAGGGTGATGAAATATTGACCTTTCACAACCTCTATCACCACAAGGTAGGCTCTAAAAGCAGCTCTAACAAGTTTTCAGTCAGAATCATTCTGAGTCTTCACCCAACGGCGTTCTCAGCATCTCTTTGCCCATTTGAGCTCCCTCAATTCCTCTGTTAGCCACGGGGATGAGCAGGCCCACATGCAGATGAATGGATGGATGGATAGATGGATAGGGAAATTTTTAGAAAATGTGCCACTGAACTAGATTATTTTTGCTGCCCCTCCAATGCAAGAATTCATGACAAATATAACAGGATGTACTAAGAGACATATTTATTTAGAAGCATATCACACTGACTTGAGTACAGCTTGCTTCTAGGATAATCTTCATAAATTAGTCACATGTATACTTAACTGCGCTCCAGTCCCATTGCCTTTGTTGGCCTCCCTTTTGAATAAATATGCATGGAATTGTTCTTTGTGAATTATATTAAGTTAAAACAATATTAACTGAACCACAACATAACTCAGTCAAGTATATAATTGAATTGCAGCTTCATTTCTCCCTCTATTTGGATGGTTTTAACATAACTGCAGGGAACTTTGTAAAACAAGTTTAAGAGGTTAGTATATTTCCATACATGCCCTGTATGTTCAATATACAATATTATAGTTTGCCCAGCGTTGCCGGGCTGTGTTAAATGTGTTGGAAGGTTTTATTTTTTGGTAATGTTTGTAAAAAAAAAAGAGGTTAGTCTGTAATTGTTCTTTTTAAAAAAATTATTTATGCACAATTCCTTCATGTTTTCATTTGTTAAATAGATTGTATTGTTGTGATACTTTGAAGTAATTGTTGTTGTTCAGTCGCACAGTCGATTCCGACCCTTTGCGACCCTATGGACCATCGTTCTCCAGGCGCCTCTGTCCTCCACCATCCCCCTCAGTCCTCCCAGTTTTGTGCCCATTGTGTCTACAATACCATCTATCCATCTCATCCTTGGCCTCCCCCTTCTTCTTTTGCCCTCCACCTTTCCCAACATCACGGCCTTCTCAAGTGAATCCTCCCTTCTCATTTGATGCCCAAAGTACTTTAGCCTCATCTTTACTATTTGACCTTCCAATGAGCAGTCAGTGTTGATTTCTTCTAAGATTGACCTATTTGTTCTCCTCGCTGTCCAAGGTACCCTCAAAACTCTCCTCCAACACCACATTTCAAAGGCATCTATTCTTCTGCGTTCAGCTTTCCTAATTGTCCAGCTCTCACATCCGTACATTACCACTGGGAATACCATTGCTTTGACTATTCTAATTTTTGTTTTCAAGGTGATGTCTCTGCTTTTCACTATGTTCCCCAGGTTTCTCATGGCTTGTCTCCCTAGAATCAGCCGCCTCTTTATTTCATGGCTGCAATCTCCATCTGCAGTGATCTTAGATCCTAAGAAAGTAAAATCTGTCACTGCTTCTACTTCTTCCCCGTCTATTTTCCAGGAACTGATCGGGCCTGTTGCCATTATCTTGGTTTTCTTGATATTGAGTCACAAGCCAGCTTTTGCACTCTCTTCCTTCAAACCGATCAAGAGATTCTTTAGGTCTTCCTCACTTTCTGCCATTAGGGTGGTGTCGTCTGCATATCTCAGATTGTTGATGTTTCTCCCAGCAATTTTGATCCCATATTGTGATTCCTCCATCCCTGCATTGCGCATTATGTGCTCTGTGTATAAGTTGAATAAGCAGGGTGACAAAATGCAGCCTTGTCTTACTCCTTTTCCTATTCCAAACCACTCGGTCATTCCGTGTTCTGTCCTAACTGTTGCTTCTTGGTTCATGTACAGATTTCTCAGGAGGCATATGAGGTGTTCTGGTATTCCCATCTCTTTAATCACTTGCCACATCTTGTTGTGATCCACACAATCAAATGCCTTAGTGTAGTCAATAAAGCAAAAATAAACTTGTTTCTGGTATTCCTTTGTTTTCTCCATGATCCAACGTATGTTGGCAATGTGGTCTCTAGTCCCCCTGCCTCTTCTGAAACCAGCCTGCACCTCTGGTAATTCTCTTTCCACATGCTGCTGAAGTCTATCCTGTATTATCTTGAGCATCACCTTGCTGGCGTGTGGGATGAGCGCAATTGTTCGATAGTTTGAACATTCTTTGGCATTGCCCTTTTTTGGGATTGGAACATATACTGATCTTTTCCAGTCCTGTGGCCACTGTTTTGTTTTCCAAATCTGCTGGCATATTGAATGCAGTAATTTGATGCCATCATCTTTTAGAGCTTTGAAAAATTCAACTGGGATACCATCATCTCCACTAGCTTTGTTGTTTGCAGTGCTCTTTAGGGCCTTTCTGACTTCACTCTCCAGGATGTCTGGCTCAGGTTCAATTTCTTCATCATTGTGACTATCAGGAGTGTTGAGTTCCTTTTTGTAGAGTTCCTCTGTGTACTCTTTCCATCTTTTCTTAATCTCTTCTGCATCAGCTAGCTCCTTTCCGTCTTTGTCCCTTATCATGGTCATTTTTGCTTTAAATGTTCCCTTGATTTCCCGGATTTTTTTGAAAAGATCTCTGGTTCTGCCTTTTTTGTTGTTTTCTTCCATTTCTTTGCACTGTTCTTTTAGATAGTTTTCCTTATCTCTCCTTGCTTTTCTTTGAAATTCTGTGTTCAGATGATTGTATTTTTTCTTTTCTCCTTTGACTTTTGCGTTCCTTCTTTCCTCTGCTATTTTAAGAGCCTCATCAGACAACCACTTTGCTTTCTTACTCTTCTTTTCTTTTGGTATGGTTTTCTTTGCTGCTTCCTGCATGATGTCCCTCATCTCTGTCCATAATTCTTCTGGCACTCTATCTATTGAGTCTAAGCCATTGAATCTGTTCATCACCTCCACCGTGTATTCTTTAGGGATGCTGTCTAGGTGATATCTGTCTGGTCTCTTTGTTTTCCCTATTTTCTTTAGTCTAAGCCTGAATTTTGCAATCAGTAGGTTGTGATCTGAGCCACAATCTGCTCCAGGTCTTGTTTTTGCTGACTGTATGGAGGTTCTCCATCTTTGGCTGCAGAGTATGTAGTCAATCTGGTTTCGGTGTTGGCCATCTGGTGATGTCCATGTGTAAAGTCGCCTCTTGTGTTGCTGGAAGAGGGTGTTTGCTATGACCAGTGCGTTCTCTTGGCAGAACTCTATCAATCTTTGTCCTGCTTCATTCTGTGTTCCAAGACCGAACCTGCCTGTTATTCCCTCCACTTTTTGATTGCCTACTTTGGCATTCCAGTCTCCTAGAATAATTTGAACATCATTTCTTGGTGTTTGTTCTATGAGGTGTTGTAAGTCCTCATAGAACTGGTCCACTGTGGCTTCATCTGCACCCGTGGTTGGTGCGTATATTTGGATCACAGTAACATTGAAGGGTTTGCCCTGAATTCTTACTGACATCATTCTGTCATTTTTGAGGTTGTATCCCATTACTGCTCTTCTCACTCTTTTATTGACAATTATGGCTACTCCATGTCTTCTAAAGTTTTCTTGTCCACAGTAGTAGATGTGATGGTTTCCAGAGCTGAATTCGCCCATCCCTGTCCATTTGAGCTCACTGATTCCCAAGATGTCAATGCTTATTCTTTCCATCTCATTTTTTACCACTTCCAGTTTACCTTGGTTCATTGATCTCACATTCCATGTCCCTATACAGTATTGCTCCTTACAACATTGCATTTCCCCTCCCCCTTTCCTGTCCATCCCCTTTCTCCCCTCTGAGGTGTTAAGCATCCTGTATCACCTAGCCTGCCCTTTTGTTTTGCCTTTTGTTTTGGTCCATAGGGTTCTCTTGGCAAGCTTTGTGGCGTGGTTTGCCGGTTTCTACGCCATTTTTTTCCTCGCATCATACATCATATCACAGTTTTAAAAGTTTAGAACAGTTTACACTACATATTGTCATGCATAATTATCACACTCTAAAACACAGTCTCTATGTTACTTGCTATATTAAGTCAGTATGAAGTCTCTATGTCAGTCTCTATATTAATTCAGCTGCATTTTTCACATCAGCTACTTATCCTTGTGTCCTCACTCCCCAGGTGGGGTTGTTGTCTCTGGGTCCCTTGCTCCAGGGGCATCGCAGTGGCGGGCAGTGGATGTTTTCCCTGTGTCTCAGCTGTTCCTCTTCCTCTGCCTCTGGCTGCAGTGGTGGATGGTGACCTTCTCCCTCCCAGGCCTCTGGATGGTTTCTGGGCAGTTGGGGCCTGGTCTTTCTCTGCCTCTTTCTTCCTTGCACCCAGGTTTTAGGATGGGGTGGAAGGGAGGGGCCGATTCTTCACTCACCTCCCTCCAAGGCTTCTGGATGGTTTCTGGGCAGTTGGGCCTGGTCTTTCTCTGCCTCTTTCTTCACGTCCTTTCCCACCGAAGTGGCCCCTATTGATCTCCTTGCAATGGTTGGCAGGGGCCTGGGACAGACGACGGGAGCTCGCTCCGTCCTGCAGGACTCGGGAACCTCGAACTGCGGACCTGCCAACCTTCCAGCCAGCGTCTTAGCCACTTCAGCCTAAAGTCTGAGTCTCTGCCCACCACGTTTCCAAGCCCAAGCCTTCCTTCCTTGACGTGTCCTGGTTCAGGCTCGGCATCGGGAGGACGAGGGTGCCTCTGAGGCCGTGCAGAGCGCCTTCCTCTCCGGAGAAGGACCGGAGCCTCCTTTGCGCATCCCTGCAGGACCAGCCGTGCGCCCTATTTTGTAATTTTTCTAATGTGTTTTTGAATATTTGCTTTAACATATACGTTAATTTTTGTTACGATGCCGGGCTGTTATAAACTGTGATCAGTTTGTTTGGGGTTTTTTTGTGGATTAAAAAGAGAACAAAGGATTATATAATTTTTTCTAAATGTTCTATTTAACCAAATAATATTTTAGTATGTGACCTTTTTTTTAATGGTTGTATCGTAGGTAATTATTTTAAAAATGTGAAAGTACATCTTTTTTACATTCAATGTTTTAAAACTGTATTTAGATTTTTTGGGTTTTTATTTGAGTTACAACTAAACACAGGATTTTAGAAATCCTTTTATGCTATTTTTTTGAAATATATTTGTGATTTGTGTAAAATTGTGATTTTGTGTTGTTTTTGACTTGTTTTTACTATTGTGCCCTGCAGGTGGGGCTGCTAGGGGTTTTGGTTTCATTTCAGGTGTTTTTTCTCTTCTGGCCTCTGGGTGGTGCTTCTTCCGGTAAGTAGTCTTTGGTTCTTCATTTCTGTTCCGGACGTCGTGGAGGGAGGACACGCTGGTAAGTTTTATTTATTTATTTATTTATTTATTTATTTATTTATCATTCACATTTGTAACTGCCGCCCACTCAGGCAGAACCCGACTCAGGGCGGCATTACAGCAGCTCAAGAAAATACATAAAAACATTATAAAAACCTTATAAAACCCACCCAATAAAAAACCCACCCAATAAGAAAAAACCGACATCCACCCCCATTTAAAACCCATATCCCACTAACCCGTCCCACCTACCACACAGAGGGAAAGAAAGAGAGTCTTATAAAAGCCAGCCGGCGGGGGCCATAGTCCCGTTCGGGCCCCACACCTGCCCTGCCAGCCAGGTCTTTACTCCTTTCCTGAAGGGCAGCAATTCACTTTGAAGTCTTAGATCTGTTGGTAGGAGGTTCCAGAGAGTTGGTGCGGACACGGAGAAGGCCCTCCTTCGGGTGCCAGTCAAATGTGCACCCCTCGTTGATGGCACCACCAGAGAGCCTCTCCGGTCCGCTCTGGTTGGACGGGCAGTCACTCTTGGGACGATGCGGTCTCTAAGGTATCCTGGCCCCCTGCCATATAGGGCTTTAAAGGTCAAAACCAGCACCTTAAATTGCACCCGGAGACAAACTGGTAACCAGTGCAGCTCCCGAAGCAGCGGTGAGGCATGGGCATATCGCCCACACCCCATCACCACCCGGGCCGCTGCATTCTGGACCAGCTGCAGCCTCCGAATGGTCGTCAAGGGCAGCCCCATGTAGAGCGCATTACAATAATCTAGTCGGGAAGTAACCAGAGCATGAGTGACCATAAGCAAGGAGCCCCGGTCCAGGAGCGTGCGCAGTTGGCGAATCACCCGAAGTTGGGCAAAAGCCCCCCTGGCCACGGCTGCCACTTGTTCTTCCAGCAGGAGCCGTGAGTCCAGGAGGACCCCCAAGTTGCGCACTGGGTCTGTCTGGGGCAAAACAGCCCCATCCAGTACCAAAGATGGTAACTCCTTGGATAACATGGGGCCCCCTATCCACAGCCACTCTGTCTTGCTGGGATTCAGCCGAAGCCCATTGGCCCCCATCCAGACCCCAATGGCCTCCAGGCATCCGGATAGGATTTCAACAGCATCACTGGGGTCCCCACGGGCCGAGATGTACAATTGAGTATCATCTGCGTACTGATGGTACCGCACCCCGTGGGAACGAATGATCTCACCCAGCGGCTTCATGTAGATGTTAAATAAGAGAGGAGAGAGCACAGATCCCTGAGGCACCCCATATTTGAGAAGCCTAGGGCTGGACC
The DNA here is from genome assembly GCA_035047305.1 of Bradypodion pumilum. Taxonomy (NCBI): domain Eukaryota; kingdom Metazoa; phylum Chordata; class Lepidosauria; order Squamata; family Chamaeleonidae; genus Bradypodion; species Bradypodion pumilum. The sequence goes on from JAWDJD010000002.1 coordinate 380,665,178, forward strand.
TCTCACTCTCTAACCACACCGACTGGGTACGGCCCTCCAGAAATGAGGAAAACCAGGACAACACAGTGCCCTGGATCCCCAGTCCTTCGAGCCGTTCCAGCAGGATACCGTGGTCGACGGTATCGAAGGCCGCTGAGAGGTCAAGAAGAGCAAGGACGGATGGACAACCCCCGTCCCGCTCCCGCCAGAGATCATCCATCAGTGCGACCAATGCCGTCTCCGTTCCATATCCGGGCCTGAATCCCGATTGAAAGGGGTCTAGATAATCCGCTTCCTCCAGGACACTCTGCAGCTGGCGCGCCACCGCCTTCTCCAAAACCTTACCCAGAAAGGGCAGGTTGGAAACCGGCCTATAGTTGTTAAGGACAGCTGGGTCGAGGGACATTTTCTTCAGGAGGGGGCGCACCAAAGCATGTTTTAGCTGTGCAGGAAATACCCCCTCCCGTAAAGATGCATTTACTATCCCTCCAACCCAGCCCCCTGTTACCTCCTTGGAGGCTTTCACCAACCAGGTGGGACAGGGGTCCAGAGGACATGTAGTGGCACGAACATCTGCAAGGAGCCTGTCCACTTCCTCAGGGACAACAGGATCAAACCGATCCCAGATCGAACAGCAAGACTGTGCTCCGGCACCCCCCCGACCCTCCCCATCCACGCCAGGATTCAATCCTGAACGAATCCGATCGATTTTCTCCACCAGATGGTCAGCAAAGTCCTCAGCCGACCCCTGCCAACCGGGCACCGATCTCCCTCTACCAAGAAGGGACCTGGTTACCCGGAACAGGGCGGCTGGGCGATTATCAGCAGAGGCAATAAGGGTGGTGAAGTATTGCCGCCTCACCACCCCCATCGCCACTAGGTAGGCCCTAATAGCGGCTCTAGCTAGTGTCCAATCGGAGTCATCCTGGGTCTTCACCCAGCGGCGCTCTAGGCGTCTCTTTGCCCGTTTGAGTTCCCGTAGTTCCTCTGTGAACCACGGAGATGACCTAGTTCCCCGGGCGCGGAGAGGCCGCAGTGGCGCGATTTCATCCAAGGCCGCTATTGTCGTCCTATTCCATAGGTCGACGAGTGCCTCGGGTGAATCGTTTAGCCGATCCAGAGGTACATCCCCCAGTTCCCTCCGGAAACCATCTGGATCCATTAGTTGCCGAGGGCGGACCATTTTAATAGGCCCTGCCTCCCTACGATGAAGTGTCGCCCCCAGGAAGTCAAGAGTCACCAGATAGTGATCTGACCATGGCACAGGTGAGATGACTAAGTCCTGTAATCTCAGGTCACTCTGCCACTGCTCCGACAAGAAAACTAAGTCTGGCATGTGACCGCTGCCCCTGGTCGGACCCCGAACTACCTGAGTCAGGCCCATGGCTGCCATGGAAGCCATGAACTCCCTTGCCCCCTCAGAGGCCACCCCCAACGATGGCAAATTGAAGTCCCCCAGAACCATAAGCCTCGGGAACTCCAACGCCAGCATCGAGGCGGCCTCGAGGAGCTCAGGCAGGGCATCCCTTACTCTGCAAGGGGGCAGGTACAGGAGCAAGATCCCCAACTGACCCTTGGGGCCCAACCGTAGAAGCAGGGCCTCACAACCAGACACTTGTGGAGCAGTGGCCCTAGCGACTCCCAAAGACTCCCTGGCAACAATGGCGACACCACCGCCCCTCCCCTCACCTCTAGGCTGGTGCCAAATACCGAACCCAGCTGGACACATGTCCGAAAGAGGTACTCCATCCTCAGGTGTCAGCCAGGTTTCAGTGATGCATGCCAGGTCGGCCCGCCCATCCTGGATGGCATCTTGAATCAGGGGGGCCTTATTGCAAACCGACCTGGCATTCACCAGCAGCAGCCTAAGGGCGGGGTCACTCTGGATCTGCTGCTCAGGACCCAGAGATGTACCTGCAAGGCTGGAATGAGGGACCGCTCTTAAACATCGGACCCGCATTCCCCGAGTGCGGCCCGCCCCACGGTACCCGCCATACCGCCCCATGCCCGTCACAACACCTATATTAGTCTCCGGAACCTCCCAAGACGGAATGCTGCCCCTCCTTCCCGGCTGGCAAGGCCAACACTCTCTCTTCCCTCCCCCTCCACCATCCACCCCCAAATCCAGCGCCGAACAAAATTTCCGGGCCTCCGGCGGCGCCTCTCCTTTAAGCCCCCCAACAGGCAGGGTCCAAAGGGGGATGGGACACCCCTGCCTCCCATTCCCAGGCCGAATAGCGTGGGCCCCCGGGAAGAGGCAGCGCCTCTTTATCTCCCCGCCGGTGGTGGGGGCGGGGGGAGCGCGGCTGCGGCGGCGGCGGCGGCGGCGTCCTTCTTTGGAGCCTCCCGGGCCACGGGAGGCTCCCCCTATCTCCCCGCCGGTGGTGGGGGCGGGGAGAGCGCGGCGGCGACGATGTTGTCTGGTTTTCTTTCTTCTGGGGGTTTTCTTTGTTTTGGTTTTGTGTTGGTGGGCTGGGAGGTGTTTCTGTTTGGTCTTTTGTGTGTTGGTTTATTTTTAGTTTGGTTAAATTGGTTTGTTTATCTCTGCTTGTTTAATTTGTTTTATTTTGTTGTTTCTTTGTGTTTTTTGTGTTGTAGTTAGGTGTTTTGTTTGTGGTTTAGATTTTGTTTGTGTATTTTGTGGTTTATTTTTTTTATTAATGTTTTTTTAAATTATTGATTTATTTTTGTTTTATTATTTTGTAATAGTGTTGGTGTTTGTTTTTGTTGTTTTCTTTTTGGTATGTTGGTGTTTAGGGGTTGTTTCCATGTGCGTGGACACACACACTAGGCAGGTTTTAAATGTGCAGCCCAGTATGTGTGTGCTGCACCCGGGTGAGTACCTCCAGGAGGCGAAGGCAATGACCGGAGGCCTGTTCGCTGCCCTTGCTCCCCGGGGAATTGGTTCGCTTTCAACGGGGGGGAGGGGAAGGTACTGGTGCATTCCCCCCCCCTGAAAGAGAAACACTTCCTCAGGAAGTAAAGGCAGTGACTGGAGCCTCGTTCGCTGCCTTGTCTTCCCAGGGAATTGGTTCGCTTTCAAGGGGGGGATGCTCCAGTACCTTTTTTCCCATTGACCCTCCCCCCTCCAGTTTTTCTGGGGCTTTTTTCACCCCGGCTCAACTTTCCTTGAGGCTGGTGGTGGTCTCGCCGTGTCTTCGGTGGGGTAGCGTGGAGGAGAGGGAGTCCCTCTCCCCCCCTGTTGCTCCGGGAAAGATGGACGGTTGGTGTCTCACGGTGGCATTTTGTGCCTTTTATTTTTGCGTGGCTGTGAGGCGCTGAGTCTGCTTGCTGGGGACTTGCACTCCCAGTGGTTTTTGTAAGTTTATTTTTCACGCGCCGGCTTTCTCAGCGTTCTGTGCGCTCACGGCGCGCAGGACACTGGGCCTTGTAGTTTTCAGTTTGTGGTTTGCGTTCATGCGGTGGTTTTTTTATGCAGCTCAATTTCGATTGGCCGCGATGCGTTTCCCAACGTTCTTTTTGCTCACGCCTCTCAGCCTGATTGGCTGCGGCATGGCGCAAGGAACGTTGGGAATTGAAGTCCTTTTTCTTTGAGTGTGTTCGTAAGTCTCCTGCCCCACTGTCGCATTTCTCAACCCGACAGTTACCTGTGAACCCCAGTCGGGCAAGTGCACGAATGCTCGGTACGGGCTAGTATGGCCTGGTGCAGGATCCTTTGTCACATTCTAATGGTTAACGCTCAGATTTATAGGTATAGATTAATATAGTAAAGTCAGCTTTGAAAATGTTTCAGGTGACACCCTCATGTGGAAGCCTTTCCTATTTCGGTATTGGAATATGTTGTACTGTATTAATTGTCAGACAGCGTGAAAGATTTTCTGCCCACTGTAATCCATGCTCTGGTAGCTGCCACATTATATCTTTCCAGTTGTTTGCCTGGGAAGGAGCTTTACAAATGCTTTAGAGGCTTCAGAATACAGCTGAATTGCAGTTGCTCACATTATGACTGGCACCATTCATCTGGCCCACCTAGTATGAGATTTACAAGAATGGCCCAGGCCCCTTTTCTGTTAATGAGCAGGATCCAACGTCTTGACTCTCAGTCCAAGGATGCCATCCTGCTAGTGCAAGATGTATTGTCCATTTTCAAAGTGATTATATCAGAGATACCTGATATATTTTTTCTATAAACAGTTTTACAACTTGTTATGAAACTGTTGTGTTTGAATACATTTATTGCTGTAACGTTTTGTAATATAATTGGGATCAGTATGATCCTCCATTTTGTCTCCTTCTTCTTGGTCTTAAAATATCACGGGACTGCGTTCCTGCCTAAACTATGTAGTCATGTACAGTTTTCACTCCGGTCCGATGACCTTCCAGTCACCCCACTTCTCTCCCATCCAATCCTGTTGTTTCCCGCCCAAATGTATCCATTCCTGATTGTATATATTTAGCAGTGCTGCACCATTGCTCCCCATGTTCTGACTGCCTAATAAAGTTGTTTGGCCCTGTCATGCTGGCTGCTTCACATAATAGCAAAATGAGAAATTGTTGGAAATGTAAAAGCAATCTCGGAACATATGAACATATGTGGTGGAGTTGTAAAGTGGTTAATGCTTTTTGGAAATTAATTGAGAAGGAAATATCAGAGATTCTTAAAGTTGATTTTAAGTTGGAGTCAGGTATCGCCTTACTGACAGAATTGGATAATATAAATATGAATCCCAGTAATGGGATACAATATCAAAAATGATAGAATGATGTCAGTCAGAATCCAAGGCAAACCTTTCAATATCACTGTAATCCAAGTCTATGCACCAACCACTAGTGCAGATGAAGCCACAGTTGACCAGTTCTATGAGGACCTACAACACCTCATAGAACAGACACCAAGAAATAATGTCCACATTATCTTAGGAGATTGGAATGCCAAAGTAGGAAATCAAAAAGTAAATGGAATAACAGGCAAGTTTGGTCTTGGAACACAGAATGAAGCAGGGCAAAGATTGATAGAGTTCTGCCAAGAGAATGCACTAGTCATAACAAACGCCCTCTTCCAGCAACACAAGAGGCGGCTTTACACATGGACATCACCAGATGGCCAGCATCGAAATCAGATTGATTGCATACTCTGCAGGCAAAGATGGAGAACCTCCATTCAGTCAGCAAAAACAAGACCTGGAGCAGACTGTGGCTCAGATCACAACCTACTGATCGCAAAATTCAGGCTTAGACTAAAGAAAATGGGGAAAACAATTAGACCAGACAGATATGACCTACACAACATCCCTAAAGAATACACGGTGGAGGTCATGAACAGATTTAATGTCCTGTACCTGATAGACAGAGTACCAGAAGAATTATGAACAGAGACGTGGGACATCATGCAGGAGGCAGCAAGAGAAACCATACCAAAAGAAAAGAAAGATAAGAAAGCAAAGTGGTTGTCTGATGAGGCCCTTAAAATAGCAGAGGAAAGAAGGAATGCAAAAGTCCAAGGAGAAAGGAAAAAATACAACCACCTGAATACAGAATTTCAAAGGAAAGCAAGGAGAGATAAGGAAAACTACCTGAACGAACAGTGCAAAGAAATGGAGGAAAACAACAAAAGAGGCAGGACTAGAGATCTTTTCAAAAAAATTGGGGAAATCAAGGGAACATTTAAAGCAAAAATGACCATGATAAGGGACAAAGATGGAAAGGAGTTAGCTGAAGCAGAAGATATCAAAAAAGATGGCAAGAGTACACAGAGGAACTCTACAAAAAGGACCTCAGCACTCCTGTTAATAACAATAATGAGAAATTTGAACTTGAACCAGACATTCTGGAGAGTGAAGTCAGAAAGGCCCTAAAAAGCACTGTAAACAACAAAGCTAGTGGAAATGATGGTATCCTAGTTAAATTTTTCAAAGCCCTAAAAGATGATGGAATCAAACTACTGCATTCAATATGCCAGCAAATTTGGAAAACAAAACAGTGGCCACAGGATTGGAAAAGATCAGTGTACGTTCCAATCCCAAAAAAAGGCAATGCCAAAGAATGCTCAAATTACCGAACAATTGCGTCCATCCCACATGCCAGCAAGGTGATGCTCAAGATAATACAGGATAGACTTCAGCAGCACGTGGAAAGAGAACTACCAGAGGTGCAGGCTGGTTTCAGAAGAGGCAGGGGGACTAGAGACCACATTGCCAACATACGTTGGATCATGGAGAAAACAAAAGAATATCAGAAACAAGTCTACTTTTGTTTTATCGACTACACCAAGGCTTTTGACTGTGTGGACCACAACAAAATGTGGCAAGTAATTAAAGAGATGGGAATACCAGAACACCTCATATGCCTCATGAGAAATCTGTACACAAACCAAGAAGCAACAGTTAGGACAGAACACGGAATGACAGAGTGGTTTGGAATAGGAAAAGGAGTAAGACAAGGCTGCATTTTATGACCCTGCTTATTCAATCTATACACAGAGCACATGTTGCACAATGCAGGGATGGAGGAATCACAATATGGGATCAAAATTGCTGGGAGAAACATCAACAATTTGAGATATGCAGATGATACCACCCTAATGGCAGAAAGTGAGGAAGACCTAAAGAACCTCTTGATTGGATTGAAGGAGGAGAGTGCAAAAGCTGGCTTGAGACTTAATATCAAGAAAACCAAGATAATGGCAACAGGTCTGATCAGTCCCTGGAAAATAGATGGGGAAGTAGAAGCAGTGACAGATTTTACTTTCCTGGGATCTAAGATCACTGCAGATGGCGACTGTAGCCATGAAATAAAAAGACGATTGATTATGGGGAGACAAGCTATGAGAAACCTGGGGAATATAGTGAAAAGCAGAGACATCACCTTGAAAACAAAAATTCGCATAGTCAAAGCAATGGTATTCCCAGTGGTAATGTATGGGTGTGAGAGCTGGACCATTAGGAAGGCTGAGCGCAGAAGAATAGATGCCTTTGAGATGTGGTGCTCGAGGAGAACATGGGGAGCAATGGTGCAGCACAGCTAAATATATACAATCAGGAATGCATACATTTGGGAGGGAAACAACCGGATTGGACGGGAGAGAAGTGGGGTGAGTGGAAGGTTATCGGACCGGAGTGAAAACTGTACATGACTACATAGTTTAGGCGGGAACGCAGTCCCGCAATATTTATATATATAAATATATCTATATAGATTTATATAGATATATATAGATATAGATAGATATATAGATAGATATAGATATAGATAGATATACAGATATATAGATATAGATAGATAGATAGATAGATATCGCGGGACTTATATATACATTCCTGATTGTATATATTTAGCTGTGCTGCACCATTGCTCCCCATGTTCTGACTGCCTAATAAAGTTGTTTGGCCCTGTTATGCTGGCTGCTTCGCATTTCTACCAGAACTTCAAAGAAACTGACTGCCCAACTGCTTCCACAACAACGGGTATCACAGTAGAAATCCAGTACAACTGCTACAGCAGGGATTTTCAGTCCACTCCATCCACTGTGGAAAAATTAGGAGTTGATATTTCCCTTCAAAGCATACAAATGCCTTAATATTTGAAAAGGCACCCATCTCAACCTGCATGCCTTTTACATTATGTTGTTCTGACATCAAAATTATTATATTTTGTGTGCAGGCAAAATTTTATTTATTTATTTATTTATTTATAATTTATAATTTATTTATAATTCAAATTCATATGCCGCCCAATCAGGCGAACCCGACTCACGGCGGCTCACAACAGGATTAAAACATACATATTAACAGGATTAAAACATACATATTAAAAACAGTTAAAACCCCAACATACCCACCCACCTATTAAAAACTAACCACATTAAAACTGCCCACCATAAAAAGATAGGGAGGCTTTATTTTATAAGCCAACAGGTGTGGGCCACTCTTCCATCCGGGCCCCACACCTGCCCCACCAACCAGGTCTTTAATTATTTTCTGAAAGGCAGCAGCTCCGTCTGCTCCCACAACTCTACTGGCAGAAGGTTCCACAAAGCCGGTGTGGACACAAAAAAGGCCCTCCTTCATGTGCCAGAGAGGCGGGCACCTCTGGCAGATGGAACAATTAGGCAGCCCCTCCAGTCCGCTCTGGTTGGACGGACAGACACTCTTGGGACGATGCAGTCTCTTAGATATCCTGGCCCACTACCATGTAGGGCTTTAAAGGTCAAAACCAGCACCTTGAATTGCACCCGGAGACAAACTGGTAACCAGTGCAGCTCCCGAAGCAATGGTGAGGTGTGAGCATAAAGCCCGCGCCCCATCACCACCCGGGCTGCCGCATTCTGACCAGCTGTAGCCTCCGAATGGTCGTCAAGCGCAGCCCCATGTAAAGCGCATTACAATAATCTAGCCTGGTGGTCACCAGAGTATGTGTGACCATGAGCAGGGAGTCCCGGTCCAGGAGCAAATGCAACTAATGGATGACGTGAAACTGTGCGAAAGCCCTCCTGGCCACGGCCATTTTATTCATTTCGCCATTTTGATTTTGACTATTTCCATGGACTTTAGCTACTGTTTTCATCTCTGTTTGATGCCTTTATGTTGTGTTCTGTAAAGCTGTGCCTTTAACAATGTACCTTTGCCATGTGTTAACAATGTAACCTTTCTGTGTGCAACATTATAACCATCAGCTGTATCAATGTAAACCTGATAAGGGGACGCGAGCTAGTGACCACCAGATGGCAATAGCGAGCATCCAGCTCTCATGGCTCAGATTCACCTGGTTCAGCAGCGCGGGAAGATTCCCCGCCACCTCTTCACCTGGTCAAAAAGGGCGTGACCTTCTACGACGTCACGCAGGCAGCAACCAATAGTCTGTCGACGAGCCACATTCAAATGTATAGCCAGCTGTATATATTGAGCTACTCATCCGCCATTACCACATGTTCCTCCGGATCATCATGCAATAAACCTGTGTTAAGCCAACCCTTCGGCTGTTTCATTGTCTTTGGTCCCTTACACTAAACTTTATAGAGATTGTTTGTAACAGCTGACTAATTATAAAGCCAACAAAAGTCCACAGAAAGCAATGGTCTTCCCATAGTAATGTATAGCTGTGAGAGCTTGACCTTTGAACTGTGATGCTGGAGAAGTCTCTTGGGAGTCCCCTGGCCTGCCAGGAGAACAAATCAGTCAATCCTGAAGGAGATCAACTCTGACTGCACATTGGAAGGACAAATATGGAAACTGAAGCTCAAGTACTTTAGCCACCAAATGAGAAGAGAGGACTCACTTGAGAAGGCCCTGATGCTAGGAAAGATCTTGGGTAAAAGGAGGAGGGGATGGCAGAGGATGTAATGGCTAGATGGAATCATTGACGCAGTGCACATAGATCTGGGCCAGCTACAGAGGATGGCAGATGTCAGAGGAGACTGGCATGCAGTGGTCCATGGGGTTGCAAAGGGTAGGACTTGACTGTGCAACTGTACAACAAAATTATAAAGCTGGAATTAACATGTAGTAAAGGGCTGTCCATAATTTTTAAAAATACATTAATTAATAGATGCTGAATCTGGGGGAATAGTTTTGAGTAAGAACATTCACACACTGTACTCAGATAGAGAAAAGATTTGAGTCCCCAGAGGAGGAAAAGCACAGCATGTCCAGATGCAGGAATTGTAGAAAATACCATCCAACATTTAAGAATGACTTGAACATGTAGAGATTATGGAAGTAAATACTGACCTGCTTCATCTTCAGAGACGGGAGACTTTACAAAGATGCTGATTCCTCAAATAAGTATAATATTGTGAAGCAGGCAGAAAAAAATCCTTGAATTATGTGGGCTTGGTATTCTCTTATAAACCAAATTTGTAAAATAAGTGGAGTTCCTATGCTGGAATTCATGATTCTTTTTGCTTTACAGGCTCATAGCAGTAGAGGGCAGAGCCTCGTTTTTTTAAAAAAAAAAACCTTGCCTTTTCATAGGCAAACAAGGAAGACCAGCCGTGTGATCCACATTCAAATTGTAAAGAATGCAAAAGATGCAGGAAGCAGGCGATAACTTTATAGGATCAATAAGAAAAACAAAACATCGTATGAGCTTTCATGGTTCAAGACCACTTCTTCAGGCATGTGTTAAAATGTTCATGGCTGTTGGTCTGCCAGGTTTTCTTCTTAAGAAAAGCAAAATATTTCATGGAGTTAGGATGCCACTCCCACAGGAAGGTATCACCTGCCTTCTACATCTTTTGCCTTTTCATCTATTTGATATCATAAGTGCTAACCCTCGGTCTCTGTTTTTCGATCTGAAATCTCGGAATGGGACGCTGATAACCTGGCAAAGTGATGCATGGCTATACAAATTTAAACTGCATAGAGATTAGAATTGTAAGCACTTTCTCCTTTCCTGGAACCCATTTTGCTAGCTATTTTTCCTAGGGAAGAATGCTATGTGTAATCAGTGGTGGGCTCCAAAAAAAATTACTGTCACACTGTGGGTGTGGTATGGTGGGCGGGGCCAGGGGAAAAGCCCTGTGCTGCACTCAAATAAGGACTACTTTATTTCAAAACTTGGATGGGCAGGGCCAGCCAGAATTTCTGCTACTGGTTCTGGTGAACTGGTGCGAACCTGCTGATGCCCACCACTGTGTGTAATGCTGAGAATAACCAAACACATGAAACTCTCTGGCATCTTCCAATGAAATTGCACTGTCCTTTTTAATTTTCTCTTTCAACTGTTCTGGGCTCCTTTTTCTATATTGTGTGGAACTTCTTTACTAAAGAAGTACTGTTAAAAGTCTTGAACCTTTACACACATATTCCTTTTTCCCCAGGCAGTAAGGTTTGAAGGAGAGCACAGAAAGCCATGTTAAATTCAGCACTGTGTTGTTGTTGTTGTTGTTCAGTCGCACAGTCGATTCCGACCCTTTGCGACCCTATGGACCATTGTACTCTAACCACCTCTGTCCTCCACCATCCTCCTGAACCCGCCCAGCTCTGTGCCCATTGCATCTACAATACCATCTAGCCATCTCATCTTTGGCTGCCCCCTTCTTCTTTTGCCCTCTACCTTTCCCAGCATCAAGGCCTTCTCAAGTAAATCCTCTCTTCTCATTTGATGTCCAAAGTACTTTAGCTTCACCTATTTGACCTTCTAAGAAGCAGTCAGGGTTGATTTCTTCTAAGATTGACCTATTTGTTCTCCTCGCTGTCCAGGGGACTCTCAAAACTCTCCTCCAACACCACATTTCAAAGGCATCTATTCTGCGCTCAGCTTTCCTAATGGTCCAGCTCTCACAACCATACATTACCACCAGGAATACCATTGCTTTGACTATATGAATTTTTGCTTGCAATGTGATGTTTCTACTTTTCACTGTGTTCCCCAGGTTTCTCATAGCTTGTCTCCCCAGAATCAGTCGTCTTTTTATTTCATGGCTGCAGTCACCATCTGCAGTGATCTTAGATCCTAAGAAAGTGAAATCTGTTACTGCTTCTACTTCTTTCCCCATCTATTTTCCAGGGACTGATAGGGCCTGTTGCTATTATCTTGGTTTTCTTGATATTTTCTACTCATAATAAACTGGAACAACCATGAAAAGCATTAGTTAGTGGATACATGTATACAACTACTTGAGTAGTAGAAAAACACAGTTTAAAAGATATTTTGGAGTCGTTATTGACATTTGTTTTTAACATATTCACTTGCACATATTTATTTGCAAAGATATGAGAGTAAAGAAATGAAAGATCTGCAAGATACAGATGCTCACATGGAAAAATGAATGATACATATCGAAAAATGAATGATGCAGATGCTTGCATGGAAAAAATGCTTGATACAGATACAGATGCTTGCAAGGAAAAATCAGAATGTATAGGTTCCATTTTAGAACCCTAAACTCTAAGGAATACTTTAGCCACCAAATGAGAAGCGAGAAATCACTGGAGAAGGCCTTGATGCTGGGAAAAGATCAAAGGCAAAAGGAAAAGGGGGCAGCAGAGGATGAGGTAGATGGATGGAATCATTGATACAATGGGTGTACATCTGGCCAGGCTGCGGAAGATAGCTGAGGAAAGAGGAGCCTGGCGTGCAGTGGTCGATGGGGTCGCAAAGGGTCGGACTCGACTGTGCAACTGAACAACAACAACAAGTTTAAAATATAGCATTTACATTATTTAATTAGAGAGTTCTTGTTCACAAGTGGGCAACATTAATTGCATTCTATTGCACTGTCATCAGATCATTAAATGTATATTGAGCAGGGCACAAGGGACAGGTGTAGATATGTCTGGTTGTCTGCACATCTCTGCTGTCGCAGAGGGTTGGCATCACCTCTGTGTCCCCACCTATTCAGAGTATCTCTGGATCTTGCTGTGCCCATGCACAGTCTAGTTCATGATTTCCAGACTTCACAACTTTTCTCAAAACCAGGTGCCAGCTCCTCTGTCGGTCTCATCCATTGCTGATCCTTCATAGCCTTCTATATGTCCATTCTACTTTGAAATTAATCCAGATCTTCTGTTGATTTAAGGAAGCTTTTCCAGGATTCTAAGCTTGTTGAAGGACCTAGAGGAGATGTCATTCAGAAATTAAAGATTCATTTCTCTCTGTAAATGTAGCTGTTAATCTGCGGACAGTGTGTGTGTGTGTGTGTGTGTGTGTGTGCGTGCGTGCGTGCGTGCATGTGTGCGTGCGTGCGTGCGTGCGTGCGTGCACGTGCACTTGCACCCATGCAATTAAGCTAGATGATAGATCTTTTCTAGGGAAGGTGGTTTCAAACATCCCATAATTATTCTACTGGTTTCATTTAAAGTAATAGCTAGTTGCCCAGCATGCACCAATTTATACCAAACTGGTCAGGCGTATTCTCCAGTGAAGTAACAAAGGGCAGGTGCTGTTGTTTTAAGGCAGTGATTCTCAACCCACTGCTTTCATGGTCCCAGAGGCTGTGGGAGCATTTCTGGTGGCTGCAAGGGCATTTCCAGCAGCTGCAGAAGCATTTTCCTCACCCACCGCAACACAGCTCCTCCAGATCGGTAAGCAGGGGAGCAGTGGGGGAGTGGGGGGGAGAGCTTGTCATGGTATGGTGGGCTTGGGTTGGTCGCCACCACCACCACCAAGGGTGGTGGCAGCAGAGGGACCACAGGTCCGGCCACTCAACAGTCTGAGGGAGCGTGACCAGGTCCCTGGCTTTAAAGAGTTGAGAACCCATGTTTTAAGGACTCTTTGTTGTTGTCTCCCACCCACCCCCGGTAGAACTCATTAATTTCTGAAGAATATTGACTCTTCCACTGACCTCCAGTTTACCATTAATACAATGTGTGTTAGGGCCCTGCCCAAAGTTATGCCTAGGATTGGTGCAATGCTGCAATAGCACTTCATTTCACATGATTTGCAGCTCAGTGGCTCAAGTGCCTAAGACGCTGACTGGGAGGCGGAAGGTCAGCAGTTCGATTCCCGAGTACTGCAGAACGGAAAGAGCTCCCGTCTTTGTCCCAGCTCCTGACAACCTAGCAGTTCGAAAGCAAAAAATTGCAAGTAGATAAATAGGTACCACTTCAGTGGGAAGGTAACAGCGTTCCGTGTGCTTTGGTGTCTAGTCATGCCTGCCACATGACCACGGAAACGTCTGCAGCAGCAGACAGCGCTGGCTCTTCGGCTTTGAAACAGAGATGAGCACTGCACCCTAGAGTTGGATACGACTGGCTTTCAAGCAAGGGAAACCTTATCTGCCTCTTTAGTATGAAGATGGCAAGCACGTGTGTCATTTTTTGCCAGATTTGGCCTTAATTGATTATCATAGTAGTACTAATACAGCACTTCTGGAGTTTTACTAAGGCATCGTTCTACCTAGAGATGTGAAGACCTGGGGGAAAACTAGAAAAATTCAGGGGGCAAAATTGGACCAGGAATGCAGTGCAGTAAAAGACTTTCAAGAGTCCCATGGACTGCAAAGAGATCAAATCAATCAATTTTAAAGGAAATCAACCTTGACTGCTCCTTGTAAGGACAGATACTGAAAGTGAACTTCAAATACTTTGGCTAACAAATGGAAAGAGAGGACTCACTAGAGAAAGTCCCAATGCTAGGAAAGATCAAAGGCAAAAGAAAAAGTTGGTGACAAAGGATGAGATAGTTAGACAGCATCATTGACATAGTGGATGTGGATCTGGGTGGACTCTGGAGGATGGCAGATGACAGGAACCTGGTGTACGGTGGTCCACGGGGTCGCAAATGGTCAGATTCTGCTGTGTGAATGAATAACAACATATTGTTTGGTAGCCAATCCAATAGCTGAACTGTGCTGTATGAGGGAATACCTCCTTTCGATTTTCCTGAGTCTCTTCCCCTTCAGATTTGGCTTATTATAGCCATAAGCACTAGTACTGTAAAAACAGGAAAAATCTCCTTAGCCATCTTTTCCACATTATGCATTACTTTTTGAATCTCTTTCATGTCTCCCTTTATTTGCCCTTTTTCGTAGGCTAAGCAGCCCCCAGCATTGTAACTCTCCTCACAGAGGAGCTGCTCCAGCTTTCAGCCCTTTGATCATTTTGGTTTTCTCTGGTTCTAGTTCAACACTCTCCTTTTTTTCAGATCTGCTGACCAGATGTATATGCAATATGCCCTTGTGATTGCATCACTGCTTTGTATAAAAGAATCATGACACTGACAGTTCTATTTTTATCTTTTTCATGACATGGAATTTGCCATTTTTTGCAGCACCCATGTCCTGGGTCAACACCTTTACTGAGGTAACTGTCTGCAGCAGGGGTTCTCAACCTTTTCAAGCCGGGGGCCGGGTCACACTCTCTCAGTAAGCTTCGAGGTCCGGGCAGCCATTTTGCACTGCCTGCATGATGGGGACATACATTTTGTCCCAACTGCTTCAAAGGGGCAGCCATTTTGTTTCTCAAATGCCCTTGGAGGGGCAGAGGGGCACATGAAATGGTGCCATGGGCTGGATCCAGCTTGTGCAATATTCCTTAGGTTGGGAACCCCTGGTCTACAGGTATACCCAGTCTGGTGTAGTGGATTGCGTGACAAACTAGTGGACAGATGGACAGACAAATGTGAGGATGTTCACAGCACGATCGCTGTGGCTATTGGCAAACCATGGTCATAAATCAGACAAACATCTCTCTCACACTTGTACCCTATTTAGCAACTGCCAAGTTAGTAAGTGCTGTGGGGTTTCACGGTGCGATTGCTGTGACTCATTGGCCATAAATCGTGTATAATTGTCTCCTTTACCTCATCTGTTTTTACACAGCAACCTAGAGGCCCCTTTTGGGTCTCTCAAGGCTTTTGCCCCTCCCTGCACTGTTCAGGGATGGCACATAGCTATCACGCAGCTTCTGTCCAATTAGAGCAAGGTGAGCACGAGGAAGACATGCAGATAGTTAACCAATTAAGTAGCCTCCTGTTATCGCAGATAACCAATGAAAACATCTTACATGCTCTCTCTGGAATGTCTTTGTCCTGCTTCTAATAAAGTCCAGCCGGACTGTTTTGTGTAAATGATGCCTATGCCTATGCCTTTGAATAAATTCATGCCTTTGGATGAATTCAAGCCTCCGCGTCTCCTTGATCCATACAAACTCTTCATCTGGTGACCCGCGCCGTGATTACCGGATCCCAACCCCCCTACTTGCCGGCTGGCATAGCCCCCTGGTGCACCGATCAGCTCAGCTTTTGAGTTCCCAATTGTGAGTATGGGGGGGGAAGTTTCTTCAGGGCCAAGAACCCATGCAAATGAATTGCAGAGATCCATCAAGGAGAGCGGATGTCCAGACATCACGCTTGATAGTATAGAAGGCTTCACTAAGGGAGTCAAATGCCAATGTCCCTGGCACCCAGAAATTGGACCACTCAAATGGGATGATGGGCAAAGAGCAGGAACAAAAGAAGGGCAAGACTTTACTCCAAAGAATCTTTTGTTCTCCCAGAAGTTTACTTTACCATTGCCACAGATTTTCCCCCCAGCCAAGGGATGGAGTCTGACTGTCTCTCCATCATATGGGACACAACAGCAGGAGCCCCCTGATGGAAATGGGGGTGGAAATGGAGATGGGACATTATGTTCTGACTTGCAACAAGCAAGTCCTTTTAGCCCTACAAAAGACCTGTTCTCTGCTGCTTTAACTCCAGATGTGTTAGATATGGAAACTGTTGCTGCTGGTCCAGTGAACAGAGAGGCTCTTGCCGAGCCTAAGAAACCACAAATGCCAGCTGATGAGGAACAAATGGTGGAGACCTCATCACAGATTGACGCTAGCAATGCATGCAGAGTGGCAAGAAGCAAGGAGTGTGTTTCACAGAGCAGCATGGGGGATCTCAGCCCCCCCGTGAAGCAACCCTCTTCACAAAAGCCGGAGAAGCTGAGTAGTAAACTTGATACCTCACGTTTGGGCAGGAAGATCCTACCGGAATGGGAGGATGGCCCAGAGGAGGAACGCACAAAACCCCAGCCTAAAGAGGGGTTTTCCTGCAAGTACAAACTAACAGGTGCAGTTTGTCATAAAGTTGAGGATCAGCTACTGCAGATGACAGAAAACCAGAGGAGGAGGGGGGTCAATTCTGCCGCGATGGACAACAGACTGCTTCAAAAGTACAAGGAGTTTTTGGCTGATTTTGAGCTATCCACCCCTCAAACAAAGAAATCCGAATGGGCTGTTCCAAGTTTCAGGCGTCCGGATTGCAGAGAAAGCAAATGGAAATTTCCTGTGATTTTCACCTTATCGGCCTGCCTTAGTACAGATGGGGACGGCCGGAGCATGAAGGAATGTGTGTTTGCCTGAAAGGCTGAGAGGGGGGGTGGGGGTTGTCTGGTTGTCTTGTGAAGTCAGCGAGACTTAATTTATGGCTTACTTTCAACTTGCCATTCCAAGAACTGAACTGGAGAGAAAATAGTGTTTTGTGTTTAAATTGTCTTCAATCAACGTTTGGTCTTCAATTTGGACATTTTAATTGGACTAAAAAGTTTGTGTGACTCTAAAAAGAATTGGCTTTGTTTGCATTATTAAACCTGAAAACCTTTTTTAAATTGGGTGAATGGTTCAACTGTATGATCATGCTATGTTCTGTTTTATATTCAAATGCCTTTAAATGCTCTGCTGATATTAGTACCTGTTTTATGAGTGTGAAATGTTTTAATGATATTTGTGCTGATTTACCATGCTTTGTAGTAAAAAGTTATTAATGCCTCTCTCACTTTTACACCAGTGAGAGAAGAGAAATATGCCTTACTCATGTAATTGGGGAGTGAGAATTGCTTTCTAGAATGCTATAGAGACCTCCTTCATGTAAGAAGAGATTCTCTTGCTTAGGGAAAGACCTGATTTTGCTTACACCAGTGAGAGAAGAAGAGAAATATGCCTTATTCTTGTAAGGAAGAAGAGAGATGTTCATATTTGGTTGATGCTTAAGTATTCTGCTTAATCTCTTGCTTGGGGAATGACCTGTATTTTGCTTTTGTTATATATTTTGCTTATGTTATATTTTGTGTTATGTTACTGCATATCTCAAGATTCCTTTAGAAGTACATGAGAAAGTTTTCAGTCCTATTATAGCTGTTAGCAGTGACACATGTAAATGAGTTTTGATGCTGTTTCTCTATGTTCCTATTGTAGCTGTTAGCATGCTAGAAAATGTGCCAAGGTTGTGAACTGTACTCGACATAAGTCAAAGCCTCACTGTTTCCCTCCCGGGGTCGACACCGGGGGAGAAACTGAGGACCTTCTTTTTAACTTTGGAACTATATTCCTGCTTACCTCTCTACAACCACTTGTTGCCTTAAAGCTTGTTTGTGCATTTGTGAATTCTGATAACTGCCTGTTCAATGCATACCTTCGTTGCCAGCCTGCAAGGACGCTTCCGGCTCGCAAATGCAAGGGTTAAATTTGTTATGCTTATAAGCTTCTTAAAAACAGAAGGGGGAAGATGTGGGGTTTCACGGTGCGATTGCTGTGACTCATTGGCCATAAATCGTGTATAATTGTCTCCTTTACCTCATCTGTTTTTACACAGCAACCTAGAGGCCCCTTTTGGGTCTCTCAAGGCTTTTGCCCCTCCCTGCACTGTTCAGGGATGGCACATAGCTATCACGCAGCTTCTGTCCAATTAGAGCAAGGTGAGCACGAGGAAGACATGCAGATAGTTAACCAATTAAGTAGCCTCCTGTTATCGCAGATAACCAATGAAAACATCTTACATGCTCTCTCTGGAATGTCTTTGTCCTGCTTCTAATAAAGTCCAGCCGGACTGTTTTGTGTAAATGATGCCTATGCCTATGCCTTTGAATAAATTCATGCCTTTGGATGAATTCAAGCCTCCGCGTCTCCTTGATCCACACAAACTCTTCAAAGTGCCACAGCCATTCCCAGCATCTTCCTGAAGGCAAAGAGTGGTGTTAGACAAAAAAAAGTTTTATTTTTCTATTCCTTTTAAATCTCTTTGCACAGACTGTCAGATATACTTTTTTTCAGTGTTTGTTGTGTATTAAAATAAAGTGCAAGTTGCTCCAGCAACGCTTTGCAAAGACAAAATGGTGATTTCCCGCCATCAGAATTAAGAGCAAGGGGGGGCGTGTCATGATGGAGGGCTGAGAGGGACGAGCTTTTCTCCGCTCGGAAAGGAGAGAAAAGAAAGTGACTTTTTTAAAGTGAAAATAGACCCTGAAACCGGCTGAAAAATGGACTAGGAAAAAGAGAAGGAAAATTAGTAGTGGAAAATATATTGAATGCTCCAAAGCAGCGCCGAGAAAAAGAGGTAGGACAGAGTTTCGATCTTGAGAGCGGGGGGATGGGCGACCTGTAATGGCGACGAGTCCCCAGAGCTCTGGATCGAAGAACGGAAATTCTGGAAACGGGAGGAAAGCGGCGTTCTAGTAAAAGAGCTTAAAAGTATGGGCAAAGCATAAGTGGACGTCGGAATTAAAAGTAAATCTGTTGGGGGGCCGAAAGAGATTTTGTAGCGGGCTCGCTTGGTCTCGTCGCCCCCCCCCCCCCGATCGGAGACGTACGGAGTTTTGAGGCGCTGGAAAGGAGCAAAGGGGAAAGCGAAGAAGTTTGACGGTGAGCAAAGTTGTAAAGACTTATAAAGAGAAAGGGGGAAATAGAAAGCAGAAGTAAAGAGACTGATTTTTTCTTATTTTTTTTTCTTCCCTTTTGAAATGTTTTATGCCGGTGGGAGTGGATAAATTAACGGCTAAGTAAAAGGGGCAAGATAGTATTCCCTGCTTTCCTTCTTTTGTTAATTTTTTTTCTTCCCCTTTCCTTGCCTCCCCCTCCCGCTATTGTGCTGTGGTCTAAGAGAACTGGTTTTTAAAGAAGAAGAGAGACGATAAGCCTGTCCCTGCATACATTTTTTTGGAGATACAAAGAGAAGCAAGAAGCTGTTGTGGCGTAGTTCTCTGAGAAATAAATTGCTTGTAGATCGGAACTTTGGAGAACAGGAAAGTGAACTCATCAGTGTTATCTTTGTTTCTGCTGACTCTCCCTTTTTCCCTCCTTAAAAGAGATTTGGAAATCGTTTGCAATTTACAATAGAGAGTTGGCTCCCCCTACAGTTAAATTTTGGAGATAAAAAAAATTTTTTTTAATTGCTGTTATTCTTGTTTGGTTTTTTTTTTTCTTGGCTGGTTTGAAGCTTTTTAATTTTTAAATATCTTTTCAAATAAGATTTTTCTAATTGTTTCTTTTTTAAAAAAAAATTTTTTTCCTTCCCCTTTTTTTTTCTTGTTTTTTTTTGTTTTTATTTTTATTTTATTTTGAATTTTGTGGGGAGGGGAAATATTAAAGTAGATAAAAATATAAGAGGGAAATTAATTAAATTTAAATTGGGACAACGGAAGTTTGAACGACTCTCTGGGTATACATGTGTGTGTATATGTGTCTGTAAATACACGCGCATATATAGGACAGAGAGAGGGAGGGGGGAGGTGATAAGGGTTAAGTACTGTATTTGGAAAGTTTAATAAAATTGGTTAGAGATAAAATATATGGTGAATTTTGAATGATTAAACTTTATATGTAAATTGATAATAAGCAGTTAGAAATATATTTGAATGAAACGGCAGGGGAGAGGGAAAGAGAAAGAGAAGAAATTGGCTTGGACAAGAGAGCAAAGACCAACGTCCTCCGATAGAAGTTTCAGGAGGCTTACAAGATTGGATGAGGAGAAAGAAGAAATGAAAAAAGCAATGCAACAAGAGATAAAGGATTTGGAGGAACAAGAGACAGTGAAAAAGATGGCACAACAACTACAGCAGCAGCAGCAACAGAAGACAATAATATCACCAACGGCGCCTACTCCATCTGTGGTAAAATCAATCGTGATAACAACAGCAAAAGTAACAACGACAACAACAGCTATGTCAACAGTGTCAACGACAGCGGCGATAGCAGGAACAACACCAACAACGATCGTAACCACGTCCACGGCCACAACACCAACGACATCGGCGACAGGGGGAGGAGAAGGAACTAAATCTGAATTTGAAATTCTTAACGAGAGATTTGATACCCTGGGGAATAATATTGGAAATATGTTTGCTCAATCTAGAACAGAATGGAAGAAGGATTTGCAAGATGTATTAGTAAACATTATGAAGGGAATTGAAGACATGAAAGAGGAAACAAAGACCATTAAAAAAGAGCAAGAAGAGATAAAAAAAGATCAAGCAATGATAAAAGTAGAGGTCATGGACTTAAAAAAGAAAGAAAAGGAAAGAGAAAATAAAGTTGGGGACCATGAAAAGAGATTGGAAAATGTAGAAGAACAATTAAGAAAAGCAAATGTTATAATTCGAAAATTCCCAGAGAATTCACCAGACAAATTAAAAGAAAGAATAGTGAAATGGCTTGACGAAATTATGGAAGATGGCTTCACGCCGCATGAAGTGGTAAATGTATTTAGGCTTGGTTCAAGAAGGGGCAAAACTGGGTCAAGGAATGTCATGTTAAAATTTGCTAATGTATCAGATAAACTGAGGTTAATGGCGCTTATACGTGAAAAAGGACCAGAGGTTTTAAAAGTAGAAGGCCATGACATTGAAGTGTACAACGACATTCCAATGGAGGATCGTTTCTGGAGACAGTCGATGAAGCCAATCACAAAAAGATTCCAGGAAAGGGGAATAAGATACAATTGGAAATTCCCAAGACAATTAAGTTTTTTTTATCTGGGAAGAAGATATTTAATCAATGAAGATATTAATGTCTTGGACGTAATGATAGATGCCAAATTATTGGAAGCAGGAACTAAAGAGTGGTTTGATCTGAAGGAAGAATTGATTATATCTGGTGGTTATAGAAGAAGGGATAGCAATGGAAACGAGAATATGCCAAAAGGGGCAGAAGGAGGAATAGCTCCGGACGGGGAGTAGGTTCAGGCCCAATCCAGACTCCTATGTATGACTGCACCCCCCCTCCCCCCTCTGAATTTTGGAGGCCATTTGTAAAAAAGAAATGGGGAGGGAGAGTAGTAGATTGTTTAGTGTATTTTTTCTTTTAGATGTTTTTTCCTCTTTTATTATTATTATTACTTTTTTGTATAAGGTGAAGGAAATGTTATATGTTGATCACATGTCCGTAGGAGGAAGTGGGAACTGCAAAAAAAGGGAGGGAGATACATAATAGATGAAGGATATAAAAGTATTAACATGGAACGTGAAAGGTACTGGTTGTCAAGTGAAGAGAAGGAGGTTGGAAGCGGCACTTAGAAAAGATAGACCGGATATAATTTTTCTTCAGGAGACCCATCAGAATTCGGAAAAAACCAATAAATTATTCTTAGGATGGACCCAAGTTTACGAAAAATCGTATGGCTCCTCAAAGGCTAGGGGGGTCGCAACTTTGATATCAAATAGAGCGGGATTCGAGATAATAAAAAGTATATCAGACCCAGAAGGTAGATACTTGATAATAAAGGGGAAGATAGAAGAAGAGGAAATAACGTTGGTGAACTTGTATGTGCCAAATGAACATCAAAACAGGTTTTTAAATAAGATATATCGAATACTAGAGAAAGAAAAAACAACAAAAATGATTGTAGGGGGAGATTTTAATCTAGTAGGATCAAATATAGATAGCACGAATATGAAGAGAAGTGTAGGTGGAAATAAGACGTTTGTGTTAAATAACTGGTTGAAATCCTTGGGGTTGAAAGATACATGGAGAGTACTTAAAGGACAGGAAAGGGCCTATACGTATTTTTCACAAGTGTACAATACATATTCCAGAATAGACTACATATTTGTTACGGATAATTTGATAAGTAATTTAGATGGTATAGAAATTGGAATATTCAAAGAATCGGATCATGCAAAAGTATTGGTGGAATTGAAAATAGATGCTATAAAGAGCCCGAAAAATTGGAGATATAACGCCAGATTGTTTAGAGATAAAAAAAGTAAAGATCAAATGGTAGAAAAATGGGAAGAAAATTGGAAGTGGAATGATACAGGGGAAGTACGAATTGGTACCGTATGGGATACTATGAAAGCAATATTTAGGGGTGAAAGTATTAGGTTGGCAAGTATTAGAAATAAACAGTTAAAAAGTAAGCAAGAAGAAACAGAAAAAGAGATTAAAAGGTTACAGGAGATACATGCAATAACCAAGGATAGAAAAGTATATGAAAAGATGCAGGGACTAAGGAAGGAATTAATTGGAAATGACATAGAAAAGGTGAAAAGAGACCTAACATATTTAAAAAGAGAATATTTTGAATACAGTAATAAAAATTCAAAAATGTTGGCAAGAGCGGCTAAAGAAAAGAGAGGCAGAAGAGAAATAGGGATATTAGTGGATAAGGAGGGTATAAGGCATAATAAGATTAAAGATAAATGCAAGGTGGTCAGAGAATTTTACCAATCCCTATACTCTAAAAAGAGAATAAACCTAGATAAATTAAAAGATAGATTGGAAATGCAAATTAAAAATAAAATAAGCCAAGAGCATAAACAAAGAATGGAAGAATTAATAACTGAAAAAGAGATAAAAAGAGTAATAAACAAACTGAAAGTAGATAAAGCACCTGGTGAGGATGGATTACCTGCTGAGTTTTATAAAGAATTTAAGGAGATAGTAATCCCGAAATTGTTAAAACTTTATAATGGTATTCTTAAAGGGGAACAGGTACCTGCATCGTGGTATAGAACAATAATTGTCCTATTACCAAAACCGGGAAAAGATTTAGAAAAAGTAGAATCATACAGACCTATATCCCTGATTAATCAAGATGCTAAGATTTTTACAGCTATACTGGCAAACAGACTGAATAGTTTTATGGATAAATATATAAATAAAGACCAGGCCGGCTTTGTGAAAGGGAGATATATGACAGATTTAGTAAGGCGAGTTCTAAATTTAATAGACGTGGCAAGACAAAATAAAGAGAAAGTAGGTATATTATCATTAGATATTTTTAAAGCATTTGATTCTGTACAATGGGTAACAATTATCGAGATAATTAAGAGTTATGGATTCGGTAACAGGTTTATAAAGACAATAGAACAACTGTACCAACAAGGATACGCTAAAATCAGGGTTAACGACGGTTTAACAGAAGAATTAAGATTAGAGGCAGGAACAAGGCAAGGATGTCCCCTATCTCCAATTCTATTTATTATGGCGATGGAAATACTAGCTAATATAATAAGAGAAGACAAAAATATAGAAGGAATACTGGAAAATAAAATTAGTTTATATGCAGACGATACTTTGTTAATTATGAAACACCCCAGAAGAACCATGGAAAGGATTCAAAAGCATTTAAAGGATTTTGAACAAATTACAGGTTTAAAGGTAAACTGGGAAAAATCAGAATTAATTTTAAATAATATTGAAAAAGAAGAGCAAA
The DNA here is from genome assembly GCA_035047305.1 of Bradypodion pumilum. NCBI lineage: Eukaryota > Metazoa > Chordata > Lepidosauria > Squamata > Chamaeleonidae > Bradypodion > Bradypodion pumilum. The sequence continues at coordinate 380,688,968 of JAWDJD010000002.1, forward strand.
GGAAAATCAGGGATGAATTTAAATTACAGATTAAAGGGAGCTTGAAATACCTGGGGATAAATATATCCAATAATTTAGAGGACCTGAAAAGACTAAATTATGATAAACAAAAGAAGGAACTTAAGATTAAAATTTCACAATATCAAAAACTGAAGCTGTCTTGGTTCGGCAGAATAGCACTGACTAAAATGATGTTACTACCAAAACTAAATTTTTTATTTGATGCCTTACCAATTCAGCTGATAGATAAGGATATTGAGGAATTTCAAAAACTATTTGATAGTTATTGTAATGGGGGACGCAGACCTAGAATTTTAAAGAAAATGTGGTATTTACCTCAAAAAGAAGGCGGTTTAGGAATGCCTAATTTAAAGAGTTATTATAAAGCCTTCCAGATAAAGAATGTAGTTAAGATACTGATGAAGGAATCGGTTATCTGGGAGGGAATCGAGATGAACGAAGTAAAGGAAGTTGGTAAGAGTTTTTTTTTAGACAAGGAAATAGGAAAAATATCGATTAAAAACAGAATGATGAGATCTATGTTGGGAGTATGGAAGAAAGTTAAAATGAAATTGGCCCCGAATATCTCACCGATAATTGAAATAGAAGATTTGAATAACTTCCCAATAAGATTGGATAACGAGATTAAGGAAATTTTGTCGACAAATAGGGTTCTCCTATTGAAAGATTGGATACGAGTCTGCAAAGATGATGCGAGGAAAAGAGAGCTATATACCCAGATGAAGCTGAATTGGTTTCAGATAATTATGGTGAATAAGTGGAATAATAAATACTGGAGAGAACGAAGCCTAGAAAGAGACAGGACGGAATTTGAGGAATTAGTTTGGAAAATTAGGAGGGAGGAAATTGGTATTAAAGGGCTGGTTAGTAAAATTTATAAAATAATAAACACAGAAGGTAACCCACAAGAAACATTAAGAAATACATGGGAACAGGACTTGAACTTGAAAATAACGGAAAAGGAATGGCAAAATAAATGGAAAAAAAGAATTATGAGATCCCTATCGGTCAGAATAAAGGAACACAATTTTAAAATGTTATGGAGGTGGTATCTGACACCCGTGAGACTGCACCAGATGGATAAGAAGAACAATAAAATGTGTTGGAGATGTAAAAACAGTTTGGGCACATATGTTCATATGTGGTATGAATGTAAAGAGGTAGAAAACTTTTGGACAAAAATAGAGATCGAGATAGGGAAAATTATGGGAGTACGTCTCAGATTGGGGCCAGATACCATCTTACTGACAGATGTTGAGAATATTAAAATAGATAATGATAAGAAAGAGTTGTTGTCTATGATGTTAGTAATGGCAAGAATGTGTATTGCAAAAAATTGGAAAAGTGATATAATGTTAAAAGTGCAGGATTGGTACGGGCAGATGTGGGATCTCGCATTGAATGAAAAACTAACATGGGAATTAAATCTTAAGAAAGGTATAATAAAAGAAAGTAGATTTTGGAAAATATGGCGAAAATTTGTGGAATACTCAATGACAAGAGATGAAATAAAAAAATTGACACCAGACCAAACGAAATTTTGGGAACAATAGAAATGAATGGGAGATCCCACAACCTCCTAGGACAATGTATATAGCACTAGGGTGATGAAGTCTGTAAGTGTATGTAATATACAGTCTGTCTTATCTTTTATATTATGATTTTATTTTTATTAATTTTTTGTTATTTTTTTCTGTCATGTATAAAATGTTTGTTTCATGTCTTATGCTTTAAAAAATCAATAAAAATATTAAAAAAAAAAAAGAATTAAGAGCAAGATTCGGTGCGTATTCTTCCCTTCTGGGTGCGCTCTGTATGTTAATTAGAGTTCTATGATTGGGTGCAACTTTGGATCCTGTTCCTGATTGGTTAATTAAGGTTATCCAGTGGGTTACTACATTGTATCTTAGAGTGACCATCGCTGAGACACTATATAAGCGCAACGGGTAAACAAGGGTGTGGCCGGGCCGGATCTATACTTCCCCATTCTCTGCAGGTTAGCCTTAACCCAGCTAAGCCTTGGGTCCTCTCCATACGCTCACACACAAATGTAGCTTAGTAGCCATGACGGCAGGTTTCGTAGAGACCGATTACATGGGACTTGCGTAGCTATCTGTTGTCCGGATATCTTTGTAATTGTTGCCTGCAAGACTTTTCAATAAACCATTGTTCGTTGTTCTATTCATCATTGCTGGACCGTTCTTTACCAAAGGTCCGGACACGACAGTGTTGTAGACAGTGTGTCCAAGGAACTGCACAAAGGCTGAGTGCACATCAGATTTTAGAAAGCAGGACAAGAGGAAACATTCAGTTTTCTAAGATAACAAGCTTTTGAGTATTAAAATTTTCACAAGCTAAGCCAAATATTAGAGGGAAGGAGGATGAGCAACCAAGCAATGGAAAAATTACTGGAGACATAGTATAATGTTAGACCCTCGTAGGATTTTCAGAGGAAGCTAGAAACTAGGCAGACCTCTTTCAGCAAGCCACCCAATGTGGTGCAGTGGATAGAGTGACAGACTAGGACTCTGGCGACCAGGGTTCAAATACCCACTTGGCAATGGAAACTGTCTGAGGGAGTGGAACTGGTAAAACCACTCCTTAAATGCATCACTTGTATTGAAAGTACTATTAGGTCATTATAAGTCGGTTTCAACTTGATAGCATATCATTAACAAACTACACAGCTCTCTGACTGAGGTGTTTAAAGCAGAGAGTGTTTTTGTAGCTTGGAGCATTGCAAAAGACACCCATCACAGTCTTTTCTACCCCCACCTGCAAAATTCACTGGTTCTGTTTTCAAATTAAATATCAAATTGTTCGTCATACTGTATAAATTGCATATATTGCTCTGTAGGGCATGCTTCCATTTCTTAACAATAAATTATTTCAGCAAGGGTTCCCTATGTAATTCTTTCAGCTGCTTTGTCCCCTGATTTAGTCATCCACATAAATGTCAACATAAAAAGCAAAAAAAAAATGTGTGGAGAGCTGTGAACAGATTTACCATTTCACTGACCCCTCAAGTTGCCATGGTAGATTTTCTCCCCTGGCCCTCATATATCCAATTTTCAGTCATCGATGTTTTGCTTTCCTCACTACTCAACCACCTGTGTCAGAGACTAGAAGTGACTTCGTTCACAGTCTTTTCTTTGTTAGAGCATGTGATTTCCATGTGTGGCTAAGAAAATCACCTTACCACTGTTTGGACCATCTCCATTAACGCCAAAGTTTTTATAAGAATCAAGCCTAATCTCCTTGTGGTTCTCACCAAAAGCCACATACGCCACAGGCATCAGCTCATTATTTTGTTCCCAGATTGGCTAAGGGGCCATTCAACAATTACGTGAATCATTTTTTGGGGGAAATTGACCCCCTAAACTCATGTAATCCAACCATAATTTCCGCTTCGAACTTCCCCCCCTTCCCCCCCCAAAAATTACATAATTCAGAGCTTTTGTATCAAAACTCTAATGTTTAGAGCTTTTCACTATTGGTGCCTAATGCTGAACGTATCGGTGAGGTTTCAATAATCTCAAATCGGATCAAAATTCCCAGAGATCATTTTGAAACCTAAAAAAAGTGCCATGTTTCAAAACGACAACAGCTCCAAATGGATTACGCAATCTTTGACCTGACCGCCTCCACCCTCCCTCGAGGATTACATATTTGTTAAAAGGCCCCTAAGTCACTTAGTTTGAGAAGCGCACCTGTAGATCAGGAGCACAATCATTCCCTCTGCTCATTCTTGGTCAGGGGGGTGGGAGCATGCTGCAGCTGCCCCAGGTTCCTGCTGCGGGGCTACAAAGAGCCACCGCCGCAGAGCCGCTGCAACACCACCGGCTCCCCCCCCCCTGACCATACCTGTCAACCTTCCTGATTTGGCCGGGATTAACCCGTAATCATGCGCCGATTGACGTCATTTCCCGACCCGCGCTGCCAAAACCCCATAATTTGGCAGCAGGGGAAAGGAAGTACTGCGCAGCCCTTCTGCGCAAGTCGCCTTCTACACATGCGTAGAAGGGTTTTACACTCATGTAGAACCCTTCCACGCATGCATGGAAGCCTACGTCACTTGCGTAGGGGTCTGCGCAAGCGGTGTAGCCTTCCACACATGCGTGGAAGCCTTCCATGCATGCGTGGAAGGCAACCTGCATGGAAACGCTCCACGCAGGTCAAGTTTTTTCCGGAGCCACAGGTTGACAGGTATGCCCCTGACTCGCCCTGGTTGGGGGGGAGCATACTGCAGCTGCCCTGGGTTCCCATCGTGGGGCTACAAGAGCCACCGCCACCGAGCTGCCACAACACCGCCAGCTCCCCCCCTGACTCGCCCTGGTCAGGGGGGTGGGAGCATGCCGCAGCTGCCCCGGGTTCCCACCACAGGGCTACAAAGAGCTGCCGCCGAGCCGCCGCAACACCACCAGCTCCCCCCCTGACTCGCCCTGGTCAGGGGGGGTGGGAGCATGCCGCAGTTGCCCCGGGAACCCGCCACGAGGCTACAAGAGGTGCCACTGCCAAGCTGCCGCAACACCGCCACCACCACCCCTGACTCGCCCTGGTCAGGGGTGGGTGGGAGCATGCTGCAGCTGCCCCGGGTTCCCGCCACGGGGCTACAAGAGCCGCCACCACTGAGCCGCCGCAACACCACCGGCTCCCCCCCCCTGACTCACCCTGGTCAGGGGGGGTGGGAGCATGCCACAGCTGCCCCAGGTTCCCGCTGCAGGGCTACAAGAGCCGCTGCTGCCAAGCCGCCGCAACACCACCGGCTCCCCCCCTGACTCGCCTTGGTTGGGGGGAGCACAGCTGTTGCCGGAGCACAGCTGCCATGTGGCGGGACATCCTCTCTCTTCAGTTGGGACGTTTTGAGCCACTGAACTCCGCCGTGGACGGCTGAGTTTTTTGGGCTCCTTCTTGGACATGTAACAGCTGAGGGTACTAGTTGGTATTTAAATGCTAATTTGTATTGTGTTAGGATCTGTATTAGACTTTGTAATTTTGTATCTTTAATATTGTAGAAATTGCCATATTGTGGAGAGTTCTATTGTAACTTATTTGTATTATTTCTCTTTACTTACATTGTACTTTGTTATTGGTTACTGTAAATGTTGTAAACTGCTTTGAGTCTCCCATCAGGATGAGAAAAGCGGTATAGAAATTTAAATTAATTAATTAATTAAAAAATTCTTCCCCCGTGACTGATACATGGTGGAGTATGAAAACATTTTTCTTTTATTAATGGCCTTAGAATCCACAATAATTGAGTTTCCACCATCTACCATGGCTAGTGGCCGTCCTTGTGTTGGAAACTGATAATCTTTTGAGCATGTCACAAGTAACCTGAATGAGAGTAGGGGGAGTAGAGATATGCAAACAGATAGCCAAGGAAGTCTGTCTCCCCTCCCCCTCCCTTATCTTTTTGTTGACATATGGTAGTGGGCCACGTTACCTAAGAGACCACATCGCTCTATGGACATCTGTCTGTCCAACCAGAGTGGACCGGAAGGGCTCTCTAATTGTGCCATCAACCAGGGGGGCTCGCCTCTCTGGCACAAGGAACCTCCTGCCAGTAGAACTGCGCCTCCAGACGGAGTTGTTGCCCTTTAGGAAAGAACTAAAAACCTGGCTGGTGGGCCAAGTTTGGGGTGCAGGTAGAGGGGTGGCTTCCGTTGGGTGGTTGATATAAAGGAGTATGCCTTCCGCCACAGTTCCATCCCCTTTTTAGGGGGTGGGTTTTTAATTCTGTATGTTTTTATCTGTTTTTATCTGTTTTATCTATGATTGTGAACCGCCCTGAGTCGGCTTTGGTCGAGTGGGTGGTATAGAAATTTAACAAAATAAATAAATAAAATTGCCACTCTCAGGCTTACTTTATTCCTCCTTCTTCTCCAAAATCAGGTTAGTTGTTACTCTTCTTTGTTAGAGGAAGAGAGTTTCACATGTAGTCTTCTCCATTATAGGTGCCAGCATAACTACATGGTCTAGACCAGGGGTGCCCAAATTACAGCCCATGGGCTAGATCCGGCCCCTAATGCCAATTCATCTGGCCCCGCACTGCCCTCGTCACTCCCGGAAGTGGAAGTAAAATGTGCCTGTACGGGCACGTTTTACTTCCACTTTCAGGAGTGATGAGGGTGGTGTGAGCCAGATGAATTGGCATCTGGGGCCAAATCTGGCCCACAGGCTGTTGTTTGGGCACCCCTGGTTTAAACAGAAAAAATGGCAACTTAAAAATCCTGTAGCAAAAGAGATTGCAATGTGCATTTTACTTCTGCTTCCAGTGGGAGGAACCACATAACCGGCCTGCTAGACCAGGGGTGCCCAAATTACAGCCCATGGGCTAGATCCGGCCCCTAATGCCAATTCATCTGGCCCCGCACTGCCCTCGTCACTCCCGGAAGTGGAAGTAAAATGTGCCTGTACGGGCACGTTTTACTTCCACTTTCAGGAGTGATGAGGGTGGTGTGAGCCAGATGAATTGGCATCTGGGGCCAAATCTGGCCCACAGGCTGTTGTTTGGGCACCCCTGGTTTAAACAGAAAAAATGGCAACTTAAAAATCCTGTATCAAAAGAGATTGCAATGTGCATTTTACTTCTGCTTCCAGTGGGAGGAACCACATAACCGGCCTGCTGAACCACATGACTGGCCTACTGAACCATATGACCAGCCCACAGCCCAAAAAGTTTGGGCACCCCTAGTCTAGACAGGGGAGAAGAAATGGAAAGATGGTGTGATTACTTCCATTCCCTCCTGTTTGTTTTAAGAGGCTGCACAAAATATCTTTAAAGGTCTCCCTTGCTCGAAAGCCAGTTGTATGTGATTCTAGGGCATGGTGCTCATCTCCATTGATAGCCAAAGAGCCAGTGCTGTCTGCTTTTACAGATGTTTCTGTATAACTAGATGCCAGAGTGAATGAAAAACTGTTACCATACCTGTCAAGTTTTGGACATAAAAATAAGGGAAAATTTGGGCCATGCCCCTCTTCCCAGGCCACCCACCCCACCCCAGGCCATGCCCCCTTCCCAAAATCCAGGCACATCCAAGAGCCTAGAAGAGGAAGAACCACCAGAGCCAGGGAGGAGTGTTGGGCTTCCCCTAGTGGAGGAAGAACCACCCTCCTAAAGGCACTCCCCTCTCTCTCCTGGGAAAGAGGGTGTTAAAGGAAGACAATGAGCCAATCAGCTTCAAGTATATTTGCATACAACATAAACAGGATACTTCTGTAATTTCCTCTTAAACACAGAGTTTTTAAGAATGAAATTGAGGCACACAAGGCTAAGACAGTAGACAATTAAGTGATTAAAGTGTAAAGAACATTTCCATGAAAAATCACCATAATATGAAATGCAGTCGCAGCAGAATAGGGGGAAATTTAAAAGAGAATTATTACAATAAGCCTGGTCTTCTGCCTTCTTCCCCATGAGGGGAAGTAGATGTGCTAAGGGGGTACCTAGGAGCAGTTCTTCCTCCACCAGGGGGAGCCCAACACTCCTCTTCTCTGGCTCTGGTATGAGGCACACACCTCATGAATAAAAATATAATACAATAATATAATATAGTAGCGTAGTTTGCCCAGCCCTGCTGGGCATTTTTAATGTGTGTGTTGGTGGTTTGGGGTGGTTTTGGTTCTGTACAACCACCACCCCTACGTAAAATACCTCTTCAACCACCAACAGACACATTTTAAAAAATTAAGACAGTAGTGTTATGTGTGTATCTGTGTCTCTGTGTGTTTGTCTGTGTTTGTGTGTGAGAGAGAGAGAGAAAGAAAGAAAGAGAAAAGCACTCTGTGTGTGTGTGTGTGTGTGTGTGTGTGTGTGTGTGTGTGTGTGTGTGTCTGTGTCTGTGTGTGTGTCTGTGTGTGTGTGTGTGTGTGTGTGTGTGTGTCTGAGAGAGAGAGAGAGAGAGAGAGAGAGAGAGAGAGAGAGAGAGAGAGAGTTAGTGAATGAATGTAGTCCACCAGAGGGTGCTATATTTAGTTAGAGATAGTGTTCACTGAACAGTATCTCTAACTAATTGTAGCTCCCTCTGGTGGAATACATTCACTAATGTTCTCAGATGGAAGAGGCAGTCGTGGAGGATGGTCGTGTGTAAGGGTGGCTCCATTTAGGTAAGTTTCAATTTTTTGTTGTTGTGGGTTGGTGGGTGGGTTTGTTGGTTGTGTGTGTGTGTGTGTGTGTGTGTGTGTGTGTGTGTGCATGTGTTCGGGGGTGAGTTGTGTTGGAAGGGTTTACTGTGGCCTGGCCTTGCTGGCCAGGATGTGGTAAATTTGGCAGCGGTGGGGGAGGGGGTTCCCGTGGTCTACCTTTGGTGGCCAGACCATGGGAATCCTTGTGGCAAAGGTGGCCACGGGGGGGGGGATTTTCCCTTAGCTTGGACTTCAAGGCCAGGCTTTGGTAAGCTTAGTGGCGGCGTTCCCCGTCACCCGTGGGTGGCAGTGGCTGGGTCCTTCGGCCCTACCTTCCCGGGCAAAGGGGGACCTGCCCTCCCCCTCAAATTTTTTTGGCTGGCGTGTTTTCCCCGGTGTGGCCTTCTCCGCTGGGATGCTCACCAGTCTCTTTGGTCCTGCCAGCGTTGAGGCCTCGACGCTGGCAGGAATGGAGGAGAGACCGCCGCGCATTCCAGCAGAGAAGGCTGTGTTTTTTTGGAAAAACACCTACCTTTAAAAGGTAAGTGGGGTGGGGGAGAGGAACTGTTGAGGGGGCAAGGTGGTGGGGCGGGTGGGCAGCATGGGTCCTGGGCTGCCCCCTCATTCCCTATTCCTCTCCTCACTTTCCTTTTTGTGGTTGGGGATTTTTCCATGGCAGGTTTTTTTTTAAAGTCGGCGCACCGCGCTTTCCCAGCCTCCTCTGCACTCGCGACCCTCAGCCTGATTGGCTGAGGAGTTGTGCAGCGCAGAGGACTCTGGGAATCATAGTTCTTTTTTGTTGGTCACGTTCATGGGGCTGGGAAGGCAGAGGTTATGGTGAGTGCGGAAGGCTAGGTCGGGAATGGTTGGACCTGGTGCGGGAGCCTTTAAACGAATCCAACGGTTAAGGGCTCTTTTTATAAGTATAGATGGGAGATTTACATGTCCCCTGGATTTTTTAAAAAATGTGGGAGATTATGGCGGGAAGAGGGGCTAAATTACAGGGTTTTCCTGGGCAATATGGGATACTTGACACCTATGGCTGTTACTTTCCTGCCAAAGCAGTACCAAATTATCTATTTACAATTTCTTGCTTTCAAACTACTAGATTGACAGGAACTGAGACAGAGACAGGAGCTCATTTTGTCATGCAGCACTTGGGTCTTGAACTGCTGACCTGCCAACCTTCCCGTCATCAAGTTCAGCATCTTAACCACTAAGCCACTACAGTCCCAGTTAAAATATCTCTAACCTGCTTTTATTGCTGTTATTCTAGCCCTTCTACTTTTCAAACTGTTGTAAAGATAAAAACTTTTTTTCATTTTGTACATCAAACGTCTCTTTATTTATCAGATAAACAATCATGCAGCCACTTGGCCAGAGCTCAGCAGTGGGCAGTGGTGGACTCCCCAAAAGATTACTACCACACTGTGGGCATGGTATGGTGGGTGTGGCCAAGGGGAAAGCCCTGCGTTGCACTCGAATTAGGACTACTTTATTTCAAAACTTAGATGGGCAGGGCCAGCCAGAATTTCTGCTACTGGTTCTGGCGAACTGGTGCGAACCTGCTAATGCCCACCACTGGCAGTGGGGAAGAAAAAGGCATGAAAACTACATTTTTCAAAAGGTGTAAAAGTACAATTCCAAAATCTTTGGCTACCAATTTAAAACAATTGCCAATAGCTGCTAACTTACTCCTTAAAATTAAAAAATCAGTTATTTGGAAAGCATATCACCTCACTCTACATTTTAGGATTTGTCTCCCGCTTTTTAGGCTTGATCCTTGGGTCCGCCCCATGTACTAACAAGAGGGAGTATATTTGTTGTAATATCAAGAAACAGCTAGAGAGATGATTGAATTTACATCCAAATGGATTTTTTCTATTTTTCTCCAAAAACCTTCCCAAGTGAATATTCTTCCATTTTTATTTTTAAGAACAATTAACTACGGAAAAACTAAACCACACATGCCAGAGAAAGTATAGCTGCTCTATTGCAGTTGTTCCCAGCCTTTTCAACCTGGGTCATGCTCTCTCAGTCAGCTTCAAGGGCCGGATGGCCATTTTGCACTGCTTGCACAATGGGGTGGCCATTTTGTCCCAACAGCTTAAAAGGGGATGGCCAATTTGTTTCTCAAATACCTTGGAGGGGTGGAGGCCACATGAAATGGCACCACAGGCCAGATCTGGCCTACAGGCCTTAGGTTGGGAACCCCTACTCTATTGAGATACTCCCTGATTATCCTATTGAAACTGGACTGACTCCCTCATCCGGATGATGGAAAAACAGTGGCAAAGGATAACAAATTTTTCTATTTTCTATGTTTGACTGTGTTCTACATGTGCCCTTTTATTGTTAACTGCCAGTTGATGGCGAGGCTTTGCTGTTTGTCTTTGGAAACCATTGTCTCTTCTTCCTATACCCTTCTTCAACTTCTTTCATTCTCTCACCAACATCATTTTGAACTGCAGTCCCAGACGTTTGTTCCCCAGAGGAAAGAGCACTCTAAAGCTTTTCAGATACACTCAGCAGTGTAACCAACAGCTTAGCAATAGGGAAAGAATATAAAACAGTGAAGGGCAAGAGGCAAGTATTGAGTTTATTTTTAACTGAGCAAGAACTGTTCCTGAGAAACGTTTCAGGAAAGAGGGAGACACCTTTTGTATTCACTGGGTTGTAAAGAGACATAAGAACTAGAGACCAAATTGCCAACATTCTTTGGATCATGGAGAAAGCAAAGGTGTAACAGAAAAACATCTACTTTGACTGCAGTCATGAAGTTAAAAGATGATTACTCCTTCAAAGGAAAGCTATGTCAAACATAGGCAGCATAATAAAACGTAGAGGCATCCCCCCTGCCAACAAAAATCTGCATAGCTAAAGCAGTGGTCTTCCCAGGAGTAATGTATGACTGTGAGAGCTGGACCATAAGGAAGGCTGAGCGCAGGAGAATAGACGCCCTTGAACTGTGGTGCTGGAAAAGACTCTTGAGAGTCCCCTGGTCTGCAAGGAGGTCAAATCAGTCAATCTTAAAGGAAATAAATCCTAAATGCTCCTTGGAGGGATACATGCTGAAGCTGAAGCTCAAGTACTTTGACCACCAAATGAGAAGAGAAGACTCACTGGAGAAGGTCCTGATGCTAGGAAAGATCAAATGCAAAAGGAGAAGGGGACAGCAGAGGATGAGATGAACAGACAACATTATTGACACAGTGGACGTAGATCTGGGCAGGCTATGGAGCATGGCGGATGACGGAGGAGCCTGGCATGTGGTGGTCCATGAGGTCACTCTCGACTATGTGACTGACAACAACAAGTAAGCCTCCACCAGGAGGACAGAATCTGTAGAACTCTTTGGCTTTGTCTGTAATTACAGCTTGCCTTAACCCTGCTGGACTGGACTGCTACTGAACTGTATGAATTTGTATATAGCACAACTGAACTGCCTCAGTGAGTTCAATTGAACAGCCCAAGAGAATATATCTGTTTTGTGTTACACTTGTTGCACTGTATATACTTGCACCTTTTTACTTCCTGAGTAAACCTACTTTGAGGTTTTCTTCTGCACCAAGATCTGTCTGCCTGTTTTTCTCACAAGGGACCACCTTGCTAGCCACTGCATACCACTCTGCTGACCATTTACATCAACAAATTCTCTATGTGCTAATTTATTATTCAGATGAAAACAAACAACTTCTTTCAGATGTTAAAATGTTCATCGTTCTTCCATTTCAAGGGTAAGTGAAGTTAGTGTCTCATCATAATGCTTTTCCTCCCCAGGCACTCTCATCATAATGCTTTTCCTCCCCAGGCACTATCCATCACTCAGTAGGATGGATAGCCTTGGATATTGACGCCCAATACATCCTTTCCTTATATTTTTGCTTTTTTATCATTCTCAAACATCCTTCATACATTCACCAGCCCTCATCTGCCATTGTCTGGCAAAGGAGAAGACTTTTGAATTATTACAAATTTAGAAGCATAGCCTCAAAGGTAAGAGCAGTCCAATTCCCCTTGCAGGCTCCTACTACTACTGTAAATTGGGGGTGTAAGATACTTTTATCATTTTTCAAAAGATAGAGCTGTACAATAACAAATATCCTGTCTTTATTTAGTCATTCATTCATTCATCTGTCACTGCTTCTGTTTTTAATTTGACAAGACATGACTTTGGCTGGATTAACTAAACAATTTTCAGGCCTCCTACTAAAAAGACAACTTTTCCCTGTATGTCTTCCAGTGTTTTAACTACTGTATTTATATACACAAGGCATTTTAAACTTCCATACATTTATGAAATACAAAAGTGTCCTTGTGCCTAAATAAAGATAAAACACATTCGGCTAACATGGGGCATTTACAGAAATACAGTAACAATAATTAATAATAGTAAGTATGGTTCACACTTCAATTTAAAGTGAAATATAAAGTTCCAGTGCTGATTTCTTCTAGACCCCCTGTGCTTATACAGTGTCAGCACTTTGTATATGCCTCATGGCATACCTTGGTTGGTTGATTAATTAATTATAAAACATATATACCATCCCTCTAGCAAAGCTGCTAATCTGGACCGTTTACAAAAGCAAAATCATGTCCAAATACAAAAATCGAACAAATCAAGATAAATTTATATAAATTCAACATAGAAAATATAATAAAGATTAATAAACGTAGAACAATGTGACAATATAAATGACAGCATCAACATCTACCACCTACTGTAAGGCTTTTGTTGTTATACATTATACCTGGGGAAGACTTCTTCAAAAGCTTCTCTTTAAAAAAACAACCTTCAGTTTTCTATAGCTTCTTAACAACATGAAGCAGGAGGCTAGCGTATCTCCAGCGCAGTGTTTCCCAACCTTTGATTTTTGGACGTCAATTCCCAGAAGCCTAAGTCAATTCCCAAAAGCACTGATCAGCCAATGTCCTGACTAAAGCTTCTGGAAACTGAGGTCCAAAAACCAAAGGTTGGGAAACACTGCTCTAGCAGAAAGGCACTGCAGAGATAGATAGCTATCAAGGGATTCCCCAAAGATCAGGACGTACATGTTCTTTAAAATCACACAGAAAATGGTCCAAGACAGGGACTGTCCCACTGTCATCTCCGAGTGAGCAGAAATCTAAGAAACATGTGAACTACTGTGCTGGAGCACAACACGGACAGCAGCTTCTCTACCTCCTTGACCATCAGGAGTCAAAAACAGTAATGACTGTTTGATTGCTGCCTCAGATCAGCCAGGTTGCAAGGCAGATATTGCAGGCGCACCCCCCAATAAAGGACTCAGACACTGATAAAAGTGGATAACGGCATTGGGCCACATTTATTGATTCATGCCCCAGTCCGAATTATAAATTTCTATTGGTAATTGACCAATCATAATTCTTAAGGCAAGCAGGCCGAAGTAACACTGGTAAGGTACCACCCAAAATTGCCAACGGCAATTGCTACAATGTATCCATTTGTATCAATTTGTTTGTTGACCACAAACAAATTGTTGACCGTAGTCAATATCTAACTACCGTAATGACCCCACCCTCTGACGCGTATCCGTAAAATCACGGGGTGATGCATGCTGTCTAGCTATAGCCATCACCCCGTCGCCTAGCTCGTCGTTGACCGGACAACGTTTAACCAACTTATGCCTGTCTAGTGTTGTCCAGTCAATTGCGAACTTGCCGGATACCTGTGGATCATAATGTTTACCTTACCAGTGCTACCCGCCCATGTGACCAAAGTCAACAGCAGCAACAGACAAAACCCCTATGTCAAACCATAGCAACAGTGTGGGATGGGCGAAAAAACCAGGACCCGGAAGCCAATATGGGTCCCAGCCAAAAATTCCCACCCGGCCCCGAAGCGACCAAAACATCACACTGTTAACTAGGGAGGGGGTGGAGGGGAAAAACTTCTCCGCTCCGTCGCTTCGCAAAATGGCAGCTCGGCTGCCTCGTGGCCACCCCTTTTATAAGGGAGCTGGCCACGCCCCTAACTACCCGGATGCCTTCGTCCCGTGGGGGGCCCCTGCAAAGAGCGCAGCGGCCATTTTGGCGCCACGCTTGCATTGCAGGCGCACCCCCCAATAAAGGACTCAGACACTGATAAAAGTGGATAACGGCATTGGGCCACATTTATTGATTCATGCCCTAGTCCGAATTATAAATTTCTATTGGTAATTGACCAATCATAATTCTTAAGGCAAGCAGGCCGAAGTAACACTGGTAAGGTACCACCCAAAATTGCCAACGGCAATTGCTACAATGTATCCATTTGTATCAATTTGTTTGTTGACCACAAACAAATTGTTGACCGTAGTCAATATCTAACTAATGACCCCACCCTCTGACGCGTATCCGTAAAATCACGGGGTGATGCATGCTGTCTAGCTATAGCCATCACCCCGTCGCCTAGTTCGTCGTTGACCGGACAACGTTTAACCAACTTATGCCTGTCTAGTGTTGTCCAGTCAATTGCGAACTTGCCGGATATCTGTGGGTCATAATGTTTACCTTACCAGTGCTACCCGCCACACGGAGGGGCTTCAAAGAAGGCTCGACGCCCCCGCCCAGACCGTCAGCTCGGTCAACAGGCCTGCTCGCCAATCACCCAACAGGAGGTCCATACCTCCTCGCGACAGATGGACCCCATCCCCTGCATACAAATCATATCTTTGGAGGCTAATAGCGGGGTGACGACTGACCCTCCCCCAAGCCCTGTCTACAAGGAAACGTGCCACTGCCCTATTCACCATGCGTCTAGCACGGTCAAGGGCCAGGAGGTCAACGCCCCCTCTGTAGGAATGGCGCGGGACCATGTCCGACCAAACAAGGGTTGTAGCGGGCCAGACCTAATGCAGGTAGGCGAGGTCCTCGCAAATCGCATGCTTCAGCGACAAGCCGGTGACCTGGCCCAAATCATTGCCCCCCAGGTGTATGATCAGAATGTCAGGCGGGTCAGCATTCTGGCCTGAAAAAAGGAAAGGCAGCAGCTCCCGCCATAACATCCCGGGCTTACCATGCCATGTGAGACTTGCGTATGCACCCAGTCCCAGTCGGGGTCCCCACTCTGTCGCCGCAGCGTAACGCGCTGCCCTGTGCACGTAGCTATGGCCCACCAGCCATACTGTCACCGGTGTAATACGACACCCCGGGTCTGTAAAGAAAAATGAGGGAAAGTAGGTAAGGTGACTGGGTTGGTACTCACGGCGGGAGTGGGCGCACATAAAACTGAAAACATTGCGAACCCCACCGTCCCATGCTACGTATGTCAGCCCCTGAGTACCCAAAAGCAGCTGCTGTTGAGGCCGCCCCTATACGGAATGAATGAGTGCCATAGCGGGCGCCTGGGAGGCCCACACTGGCCAGCGCTTTGCCCGTCACCTTCCAAAATTGAAATTTAGTAAGGGGAGACCCATCTTGGTGACAGAAAAACGGGCCATGGTGCGTGCCACGCAGTGCCAGGAATTCCTGTAGGGCACCAACCGGACAGATGTCTGCCAAAGAACACCGTAGCAGTCGCACACCACTGCCTACGCCATGCTGATCGGTCTTAGAGGAACGTATCCTCAACTGAGCCCAGTCTTTGGCAACACAGACATCCTCGAGTTCCAGTGCCCTACGACTTGCATCCGCCTTAGACAGCATCACAAGCTCGCTGATGCGGAGCGCTCCAAAAAAATGCCACCGTTGTGGCTGCATGGAACAGGGCTGCCTCATATGCATCAAAACAGAGGCAAGGCCAGCCCCGGGCCAACTGGGTAAGGACCCCTGGGGAAATCGGGTGGCGGTCGTCCGGGCAACGCCCGCGCTCGCGCACCCACCCCTCCAAAACATGTCTCACACAGAAGTCAGAGGTGCTGTCCACATGACCCCCCACCTTGGCCATAAAAGCCAACGCTGAAAGCTTAGATGCTATGGTGCGAGGTGCAAGGCCCTGAGAATGCAGGTAAACCATGAACCGCAGAACATGGGTTACCGGGATCGGCCAGGTTCCTGGCAGTTGAAATTGGGTACAGAATGCCCTGAAAGAATTAATTGCGTGGTGATATGCCTTACGGGTGCGTGGCGCTAGCGACAGGCCAATCGCCCGGTTCACCTCTCCTTGCCAATGGTCCATATCTCCTCCGGGAGTGGCGAGGGAAATTCCTCCGCATCCGGGGCCAAGGCACGGAACCGGGAGAACTGTATTAACCCCTGGGACATGCCTGGCCCTGAACAGTACGTTGAGGCGCAGGCTGCGCAACACAAATTGGCGCACTAGGTCCATAACCCTGGGCGATTTGGAAGTCTGTGCATTGACAATGTGGACCACAGCCGCATTGTCACACCAGAAATGCACGACCGAGTTGGACCACTCCTGGCCCCATAGCATCAAAGCACCCAGGATAGGGAAAAACTCCAGATATGTGAGATCACGCAGGCGACCCGTGCCTGCCCAGGCCGGTGGCCACCCACCATAGGCCCACTTCCCATTGAAGTACATCCCATAACCAAGGGATCCCGAGGCATCAGACTGAATCTGAAATTGAGGGGAAGCCAGGAGGTCACGCCTCCAAAATGAGACCCCATTGAACTCCCTCAGGAACTGTAACCAGACAAGCATGTCTGCCCTGATACCCCGGGTAAGCCTAACCCTATGGTGAGGCCTGGATAATCCTGCCATAGCGTCGCACAAGCGCCGGGCAAAAGCCCTGCCCGGTGCGACCACTCTGCAGGCGAAATTAAGGTGACCATGCAGCACCTGCAGTTCTCTCAGTGATGCCTTGCGCTTGGCCAACAAATCCGAGATAAGGGCCACTATCCTTGACACCTTATCCCGCGGTAACCTAGACGCCTGCGCTATCGTGTCAATCTCCACCCCCAGGAAGACTAGCTGTGTAGATGGGCCCTCGGTCTTTTCGGGCGCTAAAGGGACACCGGGTTCCTCCATTAGCGTCAGAAATGTGTTGAGGAGACGTGTACACGTGTCCCAGCCCCGTTCACCCCCGAATAAAAAGTCATCCAGGTAATGGGCTACAGACCGGGACCCTGACCTGCGGACGAAAGCCCACTCTAGGAAGGTACTGAAACGCTCGAAAGCCGAGCATGATATGGAACAGCCAAAAGGCATGGCCTTATCAAAGTAATATTTGCCCCGAAATTTGAAACCCAGCAATTCAAAGTCGCCCGGGTGCACCGGCAAGAGGCAAAAAGCCGACTTAATGTCGCACTTAGCCAGCAGCGCACCCGGGCCACACGAGCGCACCATGCGCAGCGCGTGGTCAAAAGATGTATACCTGACTGAGCAAAGGTCATCAGGGATAGCATCGTTGACCGATCGGCCGGCTGGGTAGGACAAGTGATGGATAAGGCGAAACTCGCCTGGAGACTTCTTGGGAACCAAACCCAGGGGCGATACCTTAAGGTTAGTGAACGGGGGTGCAGGGAAAGGGCCGGCGACCCTGCCCGCATTGACCTCCTTATTAATGCTGGCGGCAGCCACCTCCTCCCTCCCCCTAAGGGACAAAAGGTTGGGGGCATCCTGAGGGGACCTATCACCCATGAAAGGAATACGGAACCCCTGCCTAAAGCCCTGAAGGAGATAATCTGCATCCTCCCCCTTCGGGTACAATGTGAGCCAACGCTCCAACATGTCCACATTAATTGGGGAGGGAGCCTTTCGGTGAACCAGCTCCATCTGCGGCAGTCTTGCCAGCCCACTGTCCGCCCCTCCCTCTGCCCCGCGTCCCTCCAGGCCTGGGACAGGCAGAGGCTGCATGGGGGCCCGCACAGGTGGGACACTCATGTTTGTACTTGCAATTCTTCTTATTGCAGGAACCATTAGACGAGAAAGTCCAGCACAGCAGGCGGGCTGGAACCCCCTGCCCCGCCACCTGGCGGGGAACCTGTGCTGGAGCCGCTCGCTGGACCGCATGTCCACAATGGTATCTTTCCCCTGGCGCGGGGCGCGTGGGCGTCATGTACAGAAGCCAAAGCCTCTGGCATGGCTCATCCCACCTCATCTCAGGGTGCAGGGGAATTCGCATACGGAATTCCTCGTCATAAGCCAACCACGACGGGCCCAGGAAGTCAACCATCGCCCGATAGATGTTGTCCAAATACTGGACCATCGGAATTGCCAAATCCGGCCGGGCCCTCAGGTACACCGCCATGTAGATGAGGTAAGCCGGCAGCCAGTTGGCCCACGTTCATGGTGGCTTGCGACGACGTGCCTGTTCCTTATCCTTCTCATCCTGCCCCTCCCTCTCTTCCTTGGTGGGCTCCCTGTTTAGGAGTGAGAAGATATCTACATACTCCCCCCGCCATATTTTCTCTTTGGTGGCCTGTGCCAAGTGGTCACCCAGTGGCAAGGAATAGCCCGCTGTCGGTAAGGCCGAGACAGGCACCGCAGAAACTGCGGGCATCTGGAAAGGGGCTTGGACTAGCCCAGCCACCCCCAAAACATTCCCCACAGGGTAGGAAACGTTCCCCACCCCGGGGCCCTGGGTGGTGGTTGTCGTCGCCTGGTGGTGCGTCGGCAGCTGTACCGCCGCACCACCCACGCGAGGCCAAGGCCATTGGAAAGCCCCCCCCCAACGTGGCCACATGTGTAGGTGCGCTAGTTTGTACCGCATACTCACATCCTGCACCCCCGCGGGCCGCCCCCACCGGGGGTTCCGGCCCACTGGGGGCGTCGGAGCTCACGACTGCCGTAGAGCTCGTCACCGGGGCCTGACCCGCACTGGCTTGCTGGTTGGGGAGCTGCGAGGCAGTGGCCAAAGTCACGCCACGCGCCTCAAGCTGCTCGACCCGTCCCGCCGCCTGCCGCTGCCCAGCAGACGACGCGTCAAAATGAACCCCAAAGGGAGCCCCAGCGTGGCTGGCCCGAGCCAGGGAAGCCTCGAGGGCCGCCACGCAGGCCAGTAAGGCCTCCACACTGACGTGGGGCCAAGGGCCAGCTGGCCCGCCTGCTATGGGCGTGGGTACAGGTCCTTGCACCCCGGGGCCCGAATATGGCCATGACCCCACACCCAGGCCCGGTAGGGCCGATGTAGGCACCTGCCAAGGAAGGGGACCACACCACCCCCCAAGGCTGGAAGGCCCCGGAGTGAGCTGCGCCCCTATAGAGGAAGGCCCAGTAGAATGGGCACCAGGAGCGGCGTCCGCCGCTTGCGGGCCGCGGGCCGCAGCCCATGCTGGACCCCTACTCGGGTCCCCAGCCTCCGGCCAGGGGGGAATAGACCCCATCCCACCGGTCCCGGTGGGTGCCGGCAAAGGCGGCTGCTGGGGAGGCGCAGCCGCGGTCCTCCGACCTGGATTGCGCCTCCGAACCGCACGAGCCGCGCTCGCGGCCGCCTTCTTCTTCGAAGGCATCTCAGTCGAACCTAAGGGAAGCCGAAAAGAGAAAGGTCAGCAGCCAAAAGGCTTCCCAATCAAGGTAAAAGCGACGGAGGTAAGAGGGAAAAACTTCTCCGCTCCGTCGCTTCGCAAAATGGCAGCTCGGCTGCCTCGTGGCCACCCCTTTTATAAGGGAGCTGGCCACGCCCCTAACTACCCAGATGCCTTCGTCCCATGGGGGGGGCCCCGCAAAGAGCGCGGCGGCCATTTTGGCGCCGCGCTTGCAATATGCAAAGAGCTGGCATGCCAAGTGGGTTACACTCAGTGAAAGAGACAAAATTGACAAAGCAGCCTACTTGGCAGAAGTGAAGTTTGAACTTTTAAGGCAAAGATGGTTGAAACTTGATCCATCAAAAGGAGTGTGTTTGGGTGAACAATGCAGAGAAGCAGCCAACTGATGCATTCACTTAACACAATTTGTTGTAACTTCTTCCTCATCTATAGAAAGCCACATGCCACCAGCTACACGCATTTGCTGTGATTGATGAAGGCATGTCAGGTCCGGATGGATTTGTATGGCTTTCACACCACGGTTCTTCCCACCTGGAGAAACATGATTGCTGGACCAAGTAAAGTGAAAGAGAGAGTCCCAAAACAGGAACAAATTATTACTCAGCAGTGGAATATATGCTTTGCAGCTGAGGTAATTTAAGATAGGCAGCATAGAGTTGTGTGATCCAAACACCACTGGCTAGCAAAGTGCAAGATATGGTGGGGGTGGAATTGTGTTTGATTCATTAGTCACAACAAAAGTAACTTTTTCACACATCTTGAGATCCATTGTGAGAAGAAAAAACACTTTGCTTCAAAAACGTGCACAATTTTTTTCTTTTTTTCATTTCTGAGTGAAACAAATGCCGACATTTTAAAATGTGTCATTGCTAAAATACATACTGTTTGAAAAAGGTGGACCAAGCATGCTTTATTCAACAGAGAAATGCAAACACCAGGTAAAATGTGTGTACACATTGTATGTACAAATGTCAATGAGGGATGGAAAAAGCTGTTTTGTAAAAATAAGAATGGGAAGAAAATGCATTGAAGGTGGAGAATTCAAAGCAATGCAACCAAACTAAGAGTTTTACATAACTTTAAGTCCAAATTATATCAAAGATCTAAGTTGGCTGCTCTGCTGCTTACTATGATTGTTTACTTTATTGTTTATTAGTAAAGGTGGCCACCCTTGTTTGAAAGCCAGTCATATCCGACTCTAGGGTTCGGTGCTCATCTCCACTTACAGCCAAAGGCAGATAATATGCAGACGTTTCCATGAACACATGGCAGGAATGACTAGACACCGGAGTGCATGGAATGCTGTTTACCTCCGCACTGAAGTGGTACCTATTTATTTACTTGCAATTTCTTGCTTTTGAACTGCTAGGTTGGCAGGAGCTGGGAGAGAGGTGGGAGCTCACTCCATCATGCAGCACTCGGGTCTCAAACTGCTGACCTGACGACCTTCCAGTCATCAAGTTCAGCATCTTAACCACTAAGCCACCACAGCCCCTTTTTGTTATTTATTACTCTACTGTTTTTCCAGAGCTGGGACCCAAGATGGCTTGTGACCAGTTTAAAACATATAGATGAAATGAGATCAAGAGAAATTATGTGAAAACATAATTTAATTTTTATAGGAAAAGGTTGGGTTAAAAACCAATTTTAAAGTGCATCATTTTTTTAAAAAAGCCCAGCATCAGTCTCGTCTGCTTTACTTCACAATGTGTGTACAGTGTACTTGGGGACTAGTGAGAGTCTTCAGAAGTTAATGGGAGCAACATGCCGCTCTTCTGTCCTGTCATTATCAGCACTGCTCAGCTCTTGTAGGTTAAAGTCTGTGGTTTCCTTTACCGAGTCAATCTATCTCTTATCCGATCTTCCCCTTTTCCTTCTGCCTTTAATTCAGATACCTTTATGAATGATGCAACCTTTTAGCAGCATGCTAAACTATGCTTTGTTAATGGTTGTCATTGGCTTACTAATGGCACCGAAAGAGGATTTCCTCCCTACCAAATTATTCTTCAACTGTCTTTTCTCCATGTCCACAGGAATAGTCACTTCCTTTCCAGTGCTAGACAGATTCTGTTAATTGACTCCTGACTCAAGCACTCAATCCCATTTTTAAAAAAATTAGATATGAAAACAAAGATACAGTAAAACCCCTACTTACAAAAAAGTCCTTTCTGTAGGCTTTTCCTTAAATCGTTTTTTTATGTAACTCAAAGCAAACCCATAGGAAAATTATTATTATTTACATAACTTGAAGCAAACCCATGGGAAAAAATGAAATTTTTATGTAAATCGAAGCAAACCCATACAGAAATGAATTTTTATGTAACTAGAAGCAAACCCATAGGAAATCGTGTAAATCGGGACGGTTTTAGCACAAAATCATTATGTAAGTCGAATTTTATGTAACTCGAGGCATATGTAAGCCGGGGTTTTACTGTACTTTTAAAATCAGCCCTAGCTTGGCCTTGACTTGTACAGTTTTACACTTGAGAAGCAAGGTACCAGGAGAAAGTGAATAAAGGCAGGTGGTGGTGATATATTTTGCAATTCATTCTCAGCCTGATGAAGCAGATGGGAGATGGAAATTATTGGGAACAGCCCCACTGAGACTCCATTGACATAGCACACCGTGCAGCTCAAGGACTGGAAATTGATGTGCCCACTTGCTGTAATTTGCAAGCAAAAAAAAGGGGGGGGCAAGCATGCCTCCTCCAGTCTCAATGAAAGAACATGATCTAACTGGATTGCAGGATTGTTTAGCCCAGTGATGGTGAATCTTGGCACTCTAGGTGTTCTTGGACTTCAATTCCCAGAAGCCCGTCAGCACTCCTGCTAATTAGGGCTTCTGGGAAATGAAGTCCAAGAACAGCTAGAGTGCCAAGGTTTGCCATAACTGCCTTAGCTTGTGATATTGAAACAAGACCAGGGCTAGTCTGAGCTTGGTCTCCTTGCCCGGAGATCCAGAGAAGCACAGCAATTCCCCAATACTCCAATCCACACCTGATGACCTGCCAATGCTTATTATTAATCATGCAATTTATCCAACAAATGCATAACTAAGCTTGGCTGGTGTATTCCCCTGGGCATGGAGAATGCAGGATTTGAAGGTGTCCTGAGGAATGACAGGACACCTGAAGGTTTACTTACAAGGAGACATGTTTATTGAGTAACTTGCACATGTGCCCAAAAGGTAAAATGGACAACAGCTTGGTTCACAGATCAGTGCAAGATCCCCAAGAATCATTAAGTAAAGCAAAGTAGTCTTTATGCCTTTTTGCTATTTATACTGATGAGTTCCCATACTTGACAGTCTTAATATTATAAGAAGGGGACTTGCAACAAACTGTTGCAGTAGAAAGTGCTCTTGAGTTAGCAATAGCAATTACACTAATAACGCTTAGTGTACTATCTGGGCAGTTCATAAGGTAATTAGCATTTTGCCCCCAAATTCTGGGTACTCATTGTACCATCGTTGGAAGGCTGAGTCAACCTTGATCACCATCAGGATTGAACTCACAACATTTTGGCTACAGTACAGCAGTTTAACTACTGCATCACCAGTTCTGATTCCAGTGACAAACTATGCCTTCTCAAAATATGCCTTCTTTTGCAGCCTGTTAGCTGAGAAGAAATTCATACAACCCAAACCATCCTATCACTACTTTTCACTTCCATGGAGAAGAGAGTTTTACCATCAGACTATACGTAACCAATAATTGTTTCAGTGAGGTAAGTAGCCAGTGTTCCTCTTTACACTGTTGCTATAGCACTGCCACAGCTAGAGCAGCACATTGTCCTTCGAAAAGAACATCTTTAGTGAAACAAATTTGTTTCCTTTGGTGACGTTACATAAACCCTATGCCAGTGATAGCGAACCTTTTACAGACCGAGTGCCCAAACTGCTGTCTACGCCACACACTCATGCAATATGTGAGCCGCCTGCCTTACCGCAGAAAGGTGAGGGAGGAAGCACTCCCATTGGGCTTCTGGGCATAGAGGCAGGGCGAACTCTGTGCTTCGGGAAGTGAGGAAGTGCTCCCATTGGGCTGCTGGGCAGAGGGGCAGGGCAAACTTTGTGCTGGGTCGACGGTGTGCATGCCCACAGAGAGAGCTCTGAGTGCCCCCTCTGGCATGCATGCCATAGGTTCACCAGCACTGCCCTATACCATGGCATATCAGCATGATATTGTAGGACTGCTATGTACAGAATAACAAACAGTATCTACAAGGCAAAAAGAGCACAAATAAATTAAAAAAATCTGTGAACAGGAAAAACAAAATATTAGAGCAGCATTTCAAGGTGTCACTCTCTGTACTATATAATTAATAACCCTTTACTTGTCTTCTTTATAACCTAAACACTTTTTGTACTTTCTCTATAACAGTGTCTCTAGCACTAATAAGATCACACTATGATTTGCAGCCTCTTAAAAAAAAACAGGCCACGTTCATTGTCATTCCTTCCCCACTCAGGCTGCTCTGACTAACTGATTTTTCTTCATTTGTACACTCTAATATACAAAACAATGTCTCTGTAATTAGCTCACAGTCCCATACATAAATGTTATTTTATCCTCTTTAGCCATCCTAATTGGCACACCTGGCACACCTCCTTACATACAGCTATCAATCAGTCACCTACCACTGAAACAAACACAGAAATTTAGACCTAATTTAAACATATTTACAGTACAAAATCACGACAATAACCTTCATCCAAGTGTATGACCAGATATAGTTTCCAAAATTAAAAGTTTTAGGCAAGCGTCCATGTGGAAATCGATCATACACCAAAACAGGATGTGCTGATAATCACAGGTGATTGGAATACAAAAAATAAAGCACAATCAAACATTGGAAACTTGGTCTATTGGTCAGCAATGAAGCCTATGAACAACTCACAGAATTCTGTGAAGCCAACAACCTTTTTACTGCAAATGCATGCTTCAAGCAACTAAATAGACAACTGTACACAGAGATATAACCAGCTGACTGCTTTAGCTAGTACAGAAATCAAATAAACTATATAACTGGAAGTATGGAGAACTTAAATTCTCTTTGTCAAAAACAAGATCAGAAACAAACCATGGTACCATTTCTTACTTTCAAAAATTAGAATTAAGAGGAAGAAAAATATGAGAAGAATCATAGTGTTAAACTCTAAAAATGACAAAATATAATTTGAATTTAATTTTTGATTAATGCAAAATCTTTGATTAATGCCCCCCACACAAGCCCTCATACTACCTGATTGGGGGTTCCCTGGATTTGCCTTCTGCAGGATGAGTCGGCATGCATTTGGATAGTAAGTCAGGGTGAGTTATGCACAGGACGATGTCCCTCGGATCTGGTCAATGGATCGGGATCGCGGTCGTGGCTGCCATGGGGTTCTGCTGCTCTGCCTGTGGTGTTTCAGGATTCATGGCTCTCCCCAGACTTTGGAACGCATCCGTTCCTGATGTGTTTTGGGATCAAGGAGACAGCGGAGGCTTGATTCATGAAGAGGCATAGGGCAAGATAGCCCGGACGGAGTTTATTAGGAATAACAGGACAAAGACATTCCAGAGAAGAGTATGCAATATATCCTTATTGGTTACCTGCGATAGCATAAGGTTACATAATTGGCTAAATATCAGCATGCCTGCCTCGTGCTCACCTTGCTGATTGGTTAAACAGCTGCGTGTTGGTTAAGTGACTGCGTGCCATCCCTGGGTATAGTAGGGAGGGCTAGAAGGCCTTGAGTAATGGTCAGAGGCCCAAGCTGGGGGCCCAGGCCTCTAAGTTACGGCATAAACAGATGAGGCAGAAGAACGATCACCCACGATTTATGACCATGGTTTGTCATTAGCCACAGTGATCGTGCTGTGAACACCCTCACATCTCCCCCCTTCTGTTTTTAAGAAGCTTATAAGCATAATAAATTTGGTCCTTGTGTGCACGAGGCATCAAGCGAAATCCTTGCAGGCAGGTGGCTAGCAACGAAGGTATGCATTGAATAAAGCAACAGGCAGTTATCAGAATGGCAAGAATAATTAAACCATACTGCAGAATGGTCCGTACCCAAGCTCCATTGGGAAGCCAGGACCAAAGAGTGCTCCACCACGAAGGCAGAGGATTTTGCTTAATATCAGAAACAATTTTGGTTAAAGAATCCAATTGGTTTTGTACCTTATTAGAATTATCGGATAAGTTAAAGCAACACATATTACGCACAGACTCACAACCTTGATGATGCAACATCAGCAAATAATCGATCGTGGCACGGTTATCTAAAATGGCGTTGCGAAGCTGAAATTGCTCCCTGTTCAGGAGGCTAATAGCTTGGGAAGTGTGATTTACGGCTTTTACAAATGCACAAGCAAGCTTTCCAAGCTGCTTTGCATTCCCGGCTGCCAGGCCAGGCACGCCAACAAGACTGATGGCCAAGGATGTGTATTCGGCCTGGGAAAGCACCTTAACAGTGCTATCGCAATCAGAGGGTAACTGCTCAGCGGCAGTACCCCGGGTGATGCGTTTGCGGGCGGGACGCTGACGGACCAGCGTAGTGCGGTTGGGCAAAGCAACAATCATATGACTAAGGCAACAAGTGGTTTTAGAGAGGTTAGCAGGAATAGAGTTCCAAGTTCGTGACCCACAGGTCCAGAACCACCCAGAAGGCAACAGAATGTGCTGAAAGTTAAAATGAAGGTCCTCTGTTTCCCACCTGGTGCAATTAAGACCGCGACCGGGCTGGAAACAGCGAGGCTTTGACTTATGTTGAGTACAGTTCACAACCCTGGCACATTTACTAGCATTACTAACAGCTACAATAGGAGTATAGAGAGACAGGGCATCAAGGGGCAGCCTTTTGGTTGCCTTTCCCCAAAGGGGGCTAAGAGCATATTTGTTTTTGACCTTGTCATTAAAGTCGGCCATATCGTAACCCAACACTGACCTACTGACGTTTTGGGGAGTGTAGCAAATGGGAATGAGACAGGTGCTTAACAGGTGATAGGAGTCAACGCTTTGCTTAAGGCAAAACTCAGTTTGATTAGAAATGCAGGCAAGCTTATACCACAGGTTATACTCAAAGCATTGGGACAGCTCATCTTGGACGGCAAGCGCCCCTGGAAAGAGAAGCATGTAGCAACAAAGAATCATTATAGAATTAGCAGGTTATCGGCGGGTTTTGCCCCCTTCGCCTTCCCCCTCAGTTCCGTCTCCTCTCCGGCAGCTCGTGCAGGTGAAGGTCGAAGTTTGGAATGGGGTTGCTGAGACCCTGATGCCATGCCATGTTTCCACGGTCGAACAAACTGGGCAGGGACCCAAAGAGGACCTTCTGGCATAGACACGGCAGCATAGCCCCTTCCCCAGGTTATGAGGGGAACAGGCCCTTTCCACCCCGGGTCCGGCAGGCATCTGTACTGGCAGGCGTCTGTACTGGCAGAACCTCAAGCTGGCGGTAGTGACGCTGAGCCCTGGATAAAAATTGAGAATTAAATTGAGACAAGTTAAGGTGGTTTAGAGTAAACAGTACACTAGCAAGCCACTCCTCCTTTTCTGGAAGTGAGAGGGGGACAGTTCCCCCTTTCCTTTTTTGGCGATCTAGTGCCTCTTTCAGTGTTTTATTGGCCCGTTCGACCACGGCCTGTCCCTGAGAATTATAAGGGATGCCGAATGTGTGGACAATCTGCCAGCGGGTACAAAACTCTGCTAGGGCAGTAGAACAATAGGCGGGGGCGTTATTGGTCTTCAAACGGTCAGTTTTTCCCATGACCACGAAGCAGCGGACAAGGTGATTGCAAACGTGTTTGACCTTTTCTCCCTTCTGGGGCGTGACCCAGATATAGCCAGAGTAGGTGTCAACACAAACATGTAAATATTTCCATGGTGCAAAAGGTGCAAAATGGGTAACATCCATCTGCCAAAGCTGGTTAGCACCCAGACCGCGAGGATTTACTCCTGCAGCAGGATTCTGGGGCTGTTGTGAGCACTGTGGACACTGCTGAATTATGGCTCTTGCATCCGCAAGGGGAATGTTAAACTCTTTAGCAAGAGCTTTGGCATTTTGATGATGCAAAGCATGGCTTTCAATGGGGGAACAATACATGGCACATAATGCGCCATCTGCACGGTCATTCCCTTCAGTCAAGGGGCCGGGGAATGGCTGATGACTACGAATGTGTGCAATGAAAAAGGGTACTGTTCTCCGTTGGAGCAGCATCTGTAGAGACAGGAACAGTGACAGCAAGTTGCTATCTACTGAAGGTGACACATAACTTCCCACAATGTTGGACACGACATTGGTGACATACAGGCTATCAGAGATCAAGTTAACAGGCTGATCCTGAAACAGACTAAAGGCAAGGACAACCACCGCAAGCTCTGCACGCTGTGGCGAGCGCTGCGGCAGCGTAAATTGACTTTTCCATGTCCCCTGCTCCTGCCAGGCAACCACCCCACGGCTCGGGCTACCATCAGTGAAGACAGTGAGAGCCGGCAAAAGGGGCATGGGAGAGAGGAGGTGGAAAAGCTTGAAAGGTATATGCTGAGCAACCTGGAGCCGAGGATCCTTAGGAGAGTGGTACACTACCTGGCCTGTAAAATCTTCCATAGCAAGTTGCAGCTCGGTAGGAGAGCGTAGTCCCGCTTCCCAAACTGCGAGGGGAACGGGAACCACAATCTCCATGGGATCCAGGGCAAACAGGGCGAGACAGCGGCGGCGGCCTTTAGAGACGACCTGCGCCAGCATGCTCAAAAAGGGTGTAATGGTATTTTTTGTGGGGTGTGAAAGATACAACCATTCTAAAATACGAATTTTCCCATCTGAAGGCTCCGGATGTATGACAGCATATAATTGTTTCACATCTCCCAGGCAAAGGAGCTTGGGGGGGGCAATTTGGCTCAGCCTTATCAACCCAGACCTTGGCCATGGCAGAGTTAACCATGGAAAGGACCTCCCGTTGCGGGGCGGTAAGGGTGATCAGATCTCCTGGATTCTTCCCTGCTCTAAGAGCGTCAAAGAGGGGGCTGAGCGCAGCGGTGGTAAGCTTAAAATAAGGGCGGAGCCAATTGACAGCTCCAAGTATCTGCTGCAGGGTGACATAACTGACAGTAGGTGGAATTTCAATCCGCGGCAATGCTGGCATAGAGTACGCAGCCATCATGCAGTGCCCAAGATAGGAGAAAGGTTCGGCTAACTGAACCTTTTCCTGGGCGATTATTAGGCCATAAAGGCTCAGGGTCTCCTGAAGGCGAGGGAGCCACCCCTCTGGGAGGGAGGTCCCGGCCACCAAGATGTCATCCATGTAATGATATATAACCAAATTAGGGTAAGCCTTTCTGTACGGCATGAGAGCTGCATTTACATAAAACTGACACATGGTGGGGCTATTGAGCATTCCCATTGGCAATACCTTCCAATGGTACCGGACTGTGGGCTGGGAGTTATTCAACACTGGGACCGTGAAAGCAAAATACTTCCAGTCCTTTTCCTGAAGGGGAATGGTATAAAAACAATCCTTGAGGTCAATGACAGCCATCTCATAATCATGGGGTATCAAATTTGGGTTCGGGGTTCCACACCGGAGCGAGCCCATCGGCTCGATTATCTTATTGATCTCCCGCAGGTCATGGAGCAACCGCCACTTCCCGGACTTCTTTTTGATGACAAATACCGGGGTATTGAACGGACTACTAGTCGGTTCAATGTGACCCGCGTCCAGTTGTTCTTGAACGAGCTGCTTAAGCGCAGTCAACTTCTCTTGCAGAAGTGGCCATTGTTCCACCCACACGGCTTGATCGGTCTTCCACGAGAGTGGAAGAGCACAATGTTGATGGCTATTCATGAGTTATGAGGGTGGCGCCAACTTGCGCCAGCAAATCCCTCCCCCACAAGTTGAGATCAACTTGTAAAATACAGAGCTTGATTCGAGCGATCTCAGGCCCGCCAGGTTGGAGACTGACAGATAACCACTGAGCACTTTTCCGGGAGGCCTGGCTACCACCGATGCCCCAAACTGAGGGAGCGGTTTCGGTTGGCCACAAGGGATCCCAGTGCCCAGCGGCTATCACAGAAATATCCGCCCCCGTATCCAACAATCCCTCCAACAACTTACCGTTTACCCAATACTTACGGGTTGGCTTCTGTTGTCCTATCTGCTCTCGAAGGGCGGCAACCTGTGGATGATAGATGTCTCCATCGGCCCCGGCACAAGTGGAACCAAACCCCCCTCTGCGAAGGGCGGGCTCCGCTCCCCCTGGGGTCTCATAAAAAACAATGATCAATTGTGCCCAGGAGTCCCCCTTGCGCAGTTGCAATGGGAGGTGACTCCAAAATTGTACATAAATGATGCCTGTGTAGTCTGCGTCTATCACGCCAGGAACTATCATGATGCCATGTTTGGCCGCTGATGAACGTGGCAGTACCAAACCAACGGTCCCTTTTGGCAAGGGGCCAGTAAGGTCGGCAGGAATCAGGATAAGCTCCCCAAGCAACGCAGTTGTCATGTCCTGTGTGTTAACGAGATCGAGACCAGCGCTGCCAGCAGTAGCAGCCTTGCGCTGATCGACCCGTGTCCCCTTTATTTTCCCGGGCCCCGGGGAGGGCCCGGTATCTAGTTTGCCTGTGGTGAGGGGTTGACTCTGCACTGGCTAGCCCAATGGTAGCCTTTGCCACACCGAGGGCACTTCTTGCTGGGGCGCCTGACATCCTTTCCACCTCCCTTATGCGCTCCCCCTCCGGGGGCGTGACAGTCTTTCTTGAAGTGGCCCGGTTTCTGACAGTTGAAACAATTGCCAGTGGGCTTGTTTCCGGCACGAAGCGCTCCGGCCAGAAGGGCCATTGCATGTGTTTGAGTGCCCACCTCCATACAGGCTTGAATCATGTCAGCCAAACTATACTCAGGGCGGTGAATGACATTTTGCAAAATCTTCTTGCAATCGGCATTGGCCTGCTCAAAAGCCAGCCATTTCAGGAGTTCTCCCTGGGCATCAGGGTTGTCTATCTGTCTTTGTATGGCTTCCTTCAATCTATCAATGAACTGTGAGTAGGGTTCAGTGGGCTGCTGCCGTGTGGAAGTAAAGGAGCGTGTGGGTTTCCCAGAGATGGGGACCCTTTTAAAGGCTCTCGTGATGCACATAAAGGTGTGGTGGAAAGACTCCCGGGGGAGTTGCATCTGCTGTTGGAGGGTAGCAAATGCACCTGCTCCATAAATCTGCTCAGGGGTGTTTTGTGGCGTACCAGCCACCACCGCAGCCGCTCGGAATTCACTATCCCAAACAACATACTGTGAAGCAGTCAAAATCATTTGAAACAAATCCTTCCAGTCTTGGGGCAACATCATGTACCCATTCCCGATTCCCTCAAGCAACCCTTGCACAAAATTTGATCGGACACCAGCCTCTCTAACAGCTTTATTAAGTTTCCTAATTACTGTATATGACAGAGCTTGCCAATGGATACGTTCCTCTGGATTCCCATCCGCCCCCACCCCCATCTCAACCGTAATGGGAAAAGCAGAAGGACTCTCTCCTTGCCACTCTTCCGCCTCCTCCAGGGACAAAACCCCATCGCTCTTGGCTCGATGTATAGCAGAGCGAACATTTCCCATCACCCCGCCAGGGTAGGCAGGCAGCGCCTGGAGAACCAGGCTCGGAATGGGCGGCACCAATGGTGCCGTAGGTGGTAAAATAGCGGTCAGCACTTTTGGATAAGGAGGTGGTGGGTCCTCGGGTGGATGAGTCAGAGGATTGGTCAGGGATGCCTCTGCTGGTACTAATTTCCTGACTGCCTCGTTAATTCTTTGCCAAATCAATAAATGATGAACTGCTGCCCTCGGTTCTTCCAATAAAATTGTTCCAATTCTTTGCCAATCATCCCGTTTGAGTGATCCAATTTCTGGGTACCAAGGACATTGGCATTCGACTTCCTTAATGAAGTCTTCTAGACTATTAAGCGTGATGTCTGGACATCCGCTCTCCTTGATGATTTTCTGCAATTCCTTTGCATGGGTCTTTTGCCCTAAAGAAAGTCCCCCCCCCATACTCACAATCGGGAGCTCGAAAGCTGAGAGAGGTGCACCAGGGGGCTATTCCAGCCGGTGAGTCGGGGAGTTGGGATCCAGCAATCACGTCGGGGTCACCAGATGATGTGTTTTGGGATCAAGGAGACAGCGGAGGCTTGATTCATGAAGAGGCATAGGGCAAGATAGCCCGGACGGAGTTTATTAGGAATAACAGGACAAAGACATTCCAGAGAAGAGTATGCAATATATCCTTATTGGTTACCTGCGATAGCATAAGGTTACATAATTGGCTAAATATCAGCATGCCTGCCTCGTGCTCACCTTGCTGATTGGTTAAACAGCTGCGTGTTGGTTAAGTGACTGCGTGCCATCCCTGGGTATAGTAGGGAGGGCTAGAAGGCCTTGAGTAATGGTCAGAGGCCCAAGCTGGGGGCCCAGGCCTCTAAGTTACGGCATAAACAGATGAGGCAGAAGAACGATCACCCACGATTTATGACCATGGTTTGCCATTAGCCACAGCGATCGTGCTGTGAACACCCTCACACGTTCCGATACGTGGGTTCTGCCGGGCTTGTGGTCACGTTGGCTTCCTTGCTTCTGGATCGTCGCGGCCTCTGCTGGAGACCGCGTTGGCCTAGCCTTGAGATTGCGTCGGGTTCTGATCGGGGTAGCGTTCCGATTAGAATCTCAGCGTGGCTTCCAAGAGGAATCAGATGTTGCAATGGCTCTCAGGAGTCAGAGTGGCTGACCACAAGGAAGACATGCGAGACAATCTTGCAGTGAAGTCCAGCCCAGACCTGGGTTGGGTAGCACGTATTTATTACCTTGCCTTGGGGTGATGCGCACCTAGGATGAGCGTGACCCCCTAATACAGAAGGCTTGCATACGTGGCATTTCCGGTGGCCGAGCTATTTTGGCCACTCTTGGACGTTACTCGGAAGTTACCAAGTATCTCGGACCTCTAGAATCTAATTAACAGGGTTGGTGACACCCATTGTTCCTGCCCTAATCTCGGAGCCTTATGTGTATTGACTCTGGGCATCTAACTTGATCAGTTGTCTGGCGCGGCTTGTTTGCCTACTTAATCCGCAACCAGAAGCAGAAGATTGTGTATTACCTTAGAGTCATCACCTTTTGACTTTTGCCCTATTTCTATCGTAACCACCAGCCATGACTTTATGAATTGCCCCCCCCAAACTAGCTAACTAGCCCGAACCCCAATTGCCTTTCCAGCAAAACCCAGTTGGTACCCAGCTATGTTCGAGCCGAGCGAACCCATTGGGAAAGGTTTAGCCAATTATGAATGTGGGCAACCCACACATTAAGCCAGTCCTTTATACTGATTTCTGCTGTTGTTTTTGAAGGATTCTCTGGCCTTTCCCAAGCTAAAAACAATATTAATGAAATCCAGTTTTGTACCGAGGTTTTAAAAGAACCTTTCTTCTTTATAAAAAAAATTCACACCTATTATTTCCCAAAAGCTTTAAAGATAGTACTGAATGTAGATTCACTGTGTTCCACTGAAATGGGTAAGCACTCAAACACTTGATAAATTAGAACTCTCATCACACAGTTATGAGCAACAGCTGAATAATGTATGCCACACTACCTATACCTTTAATAGATGATGGGAGGGGGGAGCCATAACCATCTTGTACTACAAAGGTGATCCAAATTATTTGCCAAAATATACTGTGGTGACCGGTAGTGTAGCTGCCTCTTAAAAGGAATACTGTATTTTCTGGCGTATAAGACTACTTTTTAACCCCGAAAAATCTGTGCCAAAGTCAGGGGTCATCTTATAGGACAGATACTTAACTGCAGCTTGTTTCCCCTTGCTTCATATGTCCGGCGCATATGGTGGGGGGTGTCGCGGCCACGTCCCTGCTCTGTGCGGGGAGTATGAAGCAAGGGGAAGCAAGCTGCACACATCTTCCTGTACCTCGAGGAGGAGAACGTGAGCATGGATTGGCTCTCCACCAGAACCTGCCCATTTGACTCGGAGGGCTGCGCGTCTTCGGGTTGAGTGTGGGTTAATTTTTATTTGGTGTGCATTGGAAGAGAGGTAGTCTTATACGGCAAGTATATTCCCAACTCTATATTTTAACTGGAAAAGTTGGGGGTCGTCTTATTCGCCCAGTCGTCTTATACGCCGGAAAATACAGTAAATCATGGCCTGTCAATAGCTATTAGCTATAGTACAGAAGAATATAATTCCATATTCATATACTCATGTTAAAACATTCCAACCTGTCCTGGTAAAGACTATATGTACTACTTTGGATGCCTATTCAAATAGATTGTCTCTCTGATTACTAGATGCCTTGTTGATGAAAAAGAAATTGCTATCTCCATCATGTCATCTTGCTCTAAGACGTTTCGTGCGCTCCTCTGCAAAGTAGAGAATGGTGCCTAGGATCAATGTACGACCTATTTTGCAAAGGCAATTTTTACATTCAGTCTAGAAAGGGAAGGCAAATTAGAATGATAATGCTTTATAAGTCAAAATAAGTAAATGCTTCAGAATCCCAAATGACAGATGATATTTTTAATGGCAGTTACGACTTCTCCAAGTTCTTTGCAAGTTTATTTGGAGTTCTGGAGATTGAATATAATTTACAGAGGTTGTAGCCTGTAAATTGGTAGTACAGATTGACCCTCAAACGATGCAGGGGTTAAGGGGCACCGATCCCCCAAAGCAATTGAAAATCTATGTGGTTCTGAGTCAACCTGTATAAGTACCTACAGCTAGGGTTAACAGAGAGAACCTCCTCAAAGTTTGGGGTATTTTTGAGCCACAATCAGGTGTGCTCCGGGCAATGGCAACTTTGTTGTGCCAGCTAATCTTTCTCATACTAGGTCAGGCGAAAGGAACTGCAGAAGTAATGGAAAGGGTTGTGATTAAGTGACCTTTGTGCCTGCTCAATTTGCTGTCCAAATGCTGATTGCTGAAGAACTTTAAGGCTTTTACTTCCCTTCTTACAGCTTTATTTAAACCAGGGTTGAAGAGTCTTTCAAATGGAGGATGCCTCCAAATGGAAAACAGTCCTCTAACATCCCCACAAACAGAGGCTTGCGCCATGTGAACTAGCCCACACAGCCAAAGATAGAGTTTGTCTTGATTTTCTAGCCTCTCCCTTTAACTTCATTCACCACTGTCATCTTTCTTGGCTACTGCCTCCTTTGAAAATAGGCATTTTTATTCCAATGTATTGCATAGGATACAATGATAATATCTGCACTTAATGGCAGGATCATACTTGATTGCACCTGCACCTAATATTTAATTGAATCCTTAGTGCCAGACCAAATTAGTTCATTTCTCTAACGCAGGGGTGCCCAAACTTTTTGGGCTGTGGGCTAGTCACGTGGTTCAGGGAGCAGTCACTTTGGCCCAGGGGCCAAATCCAGCCCCCAATGCCAATTCATCCAGCCCGTGAAGCCCTTGTCACTCACGTAAGTGGAAGCAAAACTTGCCCATACAGGCGCATTTTACTTCTGCTTCTAGGAGCGACGAGGACTTCACAGGCCAGATGAATTGGCATTGGGGGCCAGATCCAGCCCCGGGGCATAATTTTGGCACTCCTGCTCTACTGATAAATGACTGGAAGTTAGTCAACACTGCAGCTGAGAAAGTAACACTAATAGAACAGTTGAACAGGTGGGTAAAAACAATATGCCAGATGGAGCTGAGGTGTCACAACTGAACAGATGTGTTGAGAATGCTGATGAAGCTTGCCAAACAAGCATGCAGCTCACTAAGGACTATAGAGAGTAAATATATTCAAGGGTGCAATGGCAGGCTGCAAAAATCCAAACCAACAACAGGGAAAAGCCTTAATCAAGTGTCACAAACAATCTGTACTCAGGGCCAACGAAGGATCCTTTAAGGTCACTGCTAATGTGTTGTTGGTATGCCTACAGTCTTGATATATGTGCTTCACATGCATATCTCACCTCTCTGTACAGTTTGTGTATGTTTTGCTGTGACAGGTAAAAATCAAACTTACTGGGACACTTAGAGCAGATATTTTCCGTCCTCTTCTCAAACCACAAGTCTGGTCTGATGCCTTTCTCTACTTTTCTCTGACATTTCTTTAGTGTTGGATATATAGTCTCGATCTTCCTTTGCTTTCTTTAAAAATGCCATAACATTTAACTTTTTTAAAAAAAACTTTTAGGCTTCTTGCTTCTTCAATTTCCCAATTTTTATAGTTTTTCTGCTTTAACAAAAGTCATTGGATAATTCAGATTATTGCATGCAACTTTCAGTAAGCCAATCAACCCAGACTTCTGTTTTTTCACCTGGATCGCATAACTATTTTAATGTATATTTATATGTGAATGTATGTGGGAGCAAAGTAATGCACCAAGAGTCCACCATACAG
The DNA here is from genome assembly GCA_035047305.1 of Bradypodion pumilum. NCBI lineage: Eukaryota > Metazoa > Chordata > Lepidosauria > Squamata > Chamaeleonidae > Bradypodion > Bradypodion pumilum. The sequence goes on from JAWDJD010000002.1 coordinate 380,724,897, forward strand.
TTCTAGCAAAATGATTTCTCTAATACAGTTTTGCCAAGTTTTGGTTCTATAGTGGTAGGAGTAATTCTGATTAAGATAGAGCTGGCACATTGAGTTCAACATTTTTCAGTCTTACTAAATGTGCTTGTTGTTGTTGCCTTATGCTTGATCTATACCTATAAAAAGTGGCCTTAACCATTGGGTTCGTTCAAAGGCTCCCGCACCCAGCCAACCATCCCCGATTGAGCTCTCCGCACTCACCTTAACCCCCACCTTCCCAACACTGCGGGGGTCTGGTGGTCACCAGTGAGGCAGCCGCCCCATGAACATGACCAAAAAAATAAAACTATGAGTCCCAGAGTCCTCTGCACTGCGCAACCCCTCAGCCAATCAGGCTGAGGGACGCGAGTGTAGAGTAGGCTGGGAAAGCGCGACATGCTGACTTTAAAAAAAAACTGCCCGGAGGGAAAGACTTTGAAATACCCAGCCAGAGCCAGGAGGTAAGCGCGGTCAGCAGGGGTTAGGAAGTGGGGGAACACATGGCCCTGGTAACCATGCCGCCCCGCTCCCATAACCCCCACCAGCTACATTTACCTTTTGCCAGCTCCGGCTGGTTCTTTGAAAGTTTTAAAACGAAAAAACTGTGCCATGGAAAAAACAACAACCACAAAAAGGTAAGTGAGGAGAGGAAGAGGGAATGAGGGGGTAGCCCAGGACCCACACTGCCCACCTGCCCCACCACCTTGCCCCCTCAACAGTCCCTCTCCCCCACCCCACTTACCTTTTTAAGGTAGATGTTTTTCCAAAAAGCACGCCGATCTCTCCTTCAATCCTGCCGGCGTCGAGGCCTCAACGCCAGCAGGATCAGAGAAGAGACTGGTGTGCATCCCAGCGGAGAAGGCCATGCCAGGGAAAACACGCCAGCCTAAAAATTTAAGGGGGAGGGCTTCCCCATTCGCCCGGGAAGGCAGGGCCAAAGGACCCGGCCACTGTCACCCACGGGTGACAGGGAACACCGCCACTAAGCTTCCCAAAACCTGGCCTTGCAGTCCAGGCTAAGTGAAAATCCCCCCCGGCCAGCCCCAATTTTTTAAAAAAAATAATCAGAAAGCAAAGACAGTGAACAGAGTCCCGTTCGCTGTCTTTGCTTACTGGGAAAATACCCCCACCACGCCCTGCGACCACCGCCGCCGCAAGGATTCCCATGGTCTGGCCACCAAAGGCAAGCCACAGGAACCCCCTCCCCCACCATACCACAACAGCAGCAAATTTAACGCGTCCTGGCCAGCAAGGCTGTTGGATCTGGGCCGCAAAGCGGGTTGCGCAAGCTAGATCGGAACCGCGAAGCGGCTGTTGGGTCCCGGAGGAGACTGGTCAAGTAATGACACATGAGGCAAGATGGAGCGAAGACCAGTGATTTAATAAAGACCAATCATCAGTATTTATCATGTTTAGGCTGCATGAGGCTGCATGTAAAAGCATTGCGATCTGGCAGAATTCACACACCATGTTTACACAAGTTAATTGGGGAAGTCTACAGGGGAAGTTAATTAACTAACTTAATTAACGGCAGGGGAAATACATTGTTCCGTGTTATCCGGGGTAAACAAGTGGCTAGTATTGGCTCTAGGGCTTAAGGTAATCAGCAGACGTGGGATTACCTATTGCGTGCCTAGCGAGTTAGTCATTAGCTCTCTATTGTTCGAGCCATTTGTCAGATCAGCTATTGATGAATTAAACTCTATCTAATATTCCGTTCCCCCAATTTCTGTCCCTTCAGGAACCCCTGGTAACGATGTGATCACCCATTACCGGGGTCCTGTCAGGGCCAGTATACCAATTGTGTGTGCGGATCCCACACAAGGCCAAGCCACGGAAAACCCTCCCAACACAACCCACCCACCCCCAACACACACACACACAAACACATAAAACCCACCCACCAACCAACCAACAAACCCACCTACCAACCCACAACAACAACAAAAAACCCCAAACTTACCTAAACGGAGCCACCCTCACCCACATCCATCCTCCATGACTGCCTCTTCCATCTGAACGTTAGTGAATGTATTCCACCAGAGGGAGCTACTTTTAGTTAGAGATACTGTTCAGTGAACACTATCTCTAATTGGAAATAGCACCCTCTGGTGGACTACATTCACTAACTATCACTATCTCTCTCTCTCTTCTCTCTCTCTCTCTCAGACACACACACACACAGAGACACACACACACATACAGAGTGCTTTTCTATTTCACACACACACACACACAACACTACTGTCTTAATTTTTTTTAATGTGTGTGTTGGTGGTTGAAGAGGTATTTTACTTAGGGGTTGTGCTTGTACAGAACCAAAACCACCCCAAACCACGAACACACACATTAAAAATGCCCGGCAGGGCCGGGCAAAATATGCTAGTTCTTCTATATAAGGAAATGCTGTATCAATTTTATTGGAGCACACATCCATGGAAGAGAGGTTAATATGGCCTCCTTACATGGACCTTAAACCTTTTAAATTTAGATTTAAGTGGAATGGAAAATGAAAGGATTCTGCCTTTTGCCACTTGGAGAAGAAAATACTTCATTAGAATAACTCACATTTTATCTGATTATCCAAAGATATGAGGGAGTCATAAATGTAAAAAAGATTGTGCTGATTCATAAGGAATTGACCATTTTTCAAAGCCACAGAGTACTAAAAGATCTTAACTGTAGAAAGATTGATGCTTCCTTACTTAACATATGTGATTTTTGGGGGGAAATGATCAAATCTTCTATACATTCTGTGGGGGAAAGAGTAATGTTCATAGGATTGGATGCAGACTTCTTCAAATAAACCAGTGAGGGCCAACCTTGGCACTCCAGGTGTTCTTGAACTTCAGTTACCAGAAACCCAAATCAGTACTCCTGCTGATCAGGGCTTCTGGGAATTAAAGTTCAAAAACACCTGGAGTGCCAAGGTTCACCATCACTGAAATAGACTATTGAAATTGGTGAGCGAACTAAACAGGACAAATCTGCACCATTGGCTCAAGTATATTTACTTTAGATATGCCTGTCTGGATGAAACCTTATTCATCTATACGCTGCATTTTTCTCAAACGTTCTGTGCTCAAATTGTTTTGGCAAAACAAGCAATGTAATTACAGTAACACAGTGCCCCCAAAATTAATGTGGTAGTCATAATACATAAAAATCGGAAGGCACTACAATTGTAGTGGTAATGGGCAACTTGTTTCCAGGAAAACAGGCTTTATTTGCTAAATATTATAACCATAATGTACAATACAGTGTTCAAACACTTCATTCAGTTACAGTTTATTCTAATAATGGTCTAACTTTACAATTTTATACTCATGTAATATTCATCATGTATACAATTATATAAAACAGGGAGGGAGGGGAATGAAAACAACAGTTACTTTCCATTACCTATTAGGAAATCAAGTGCCATCCTTATTTTAAGCTTAAATTCATCATAAAGAGAAAGAGAATTATTCTACTTCATTCTACTACAAACTTTAAAGTGATTACCAGTGGGAAGGGATCACCAGTGATTAATAATGGATCATCCTTTCATCTCCTGGTGATCCTAACAGAGTTTTTAAGATGCATGATGTGTTCATGGAATGGTTCTCCACTGCTGACCATGGCTGAGCAGGGATTTAAGTTGATGTTTCCTGAGTCCTGAGCTAATATTTTTATCTGCTACACTGTATTGGCTCTCACACAAGCTCATAAGTCCAATGGGGTAGGGGTGGGACAAATATAGTCCTTTTTCTTTTGACATAAATGAACTTTACAATAAAAGAAACTCAAACAAATGTTTCTATTTGATTGATGAGTATTTTCAGACTTTCCTTTAAGACTAAAATTATTTATTTATCTATTTATTTATTTATTTATTTCGGTTTCTATACCGTCCACTTGGCTATACCGCCCACTCAGGGTGGTTCACAGTCATAATAAATAACATGATTAAAAACTGCTTAAAACTACCCTCCCACTAAAAAGGGTGCAGGGACTGAGGAGGCCGGAATTTCACTATACCAGCCACCCAACGGAAGTCACCCTTCCACCTGCACCCCATATTTGGCATGCCAGCCAGGTTTTAAGTTTTTTTCTGAAGGGCAACAATTCCGTCTGGAGACATAGCTCTGTTGGTAAGAGGTTCCAGAGAGCCGGTGTGGACACGGAGAAGGCCCTCCTCCTTGTGCTAGAGAGGCGAGCCCCTCTAGCAGATGGTACAATTAGAGAGCCCCTCCGGTCCGCTCTGGTTGGACGAACAGACACTCTTGGGACGATGCAGTCTCTTAGGTATCCTGGCCCACTGTCATGTAGGACTTTAAAGGTCAAAACCAGCACCTTGAATTGCACCTGGAGACAAACTGGTAACCAGTGCAGCTCCCGAAGCAGTGGTGAGGCATGGGCATAACACCCACACCCCATCACCACCCGGGCTACCGCGTTCTGGACCAGCTGTAGCCTCCGAATGGTCTTCAAGGACAACCCCATGTAGAGCACATTGCAGTAATCTAGTCTGGAGGTGACCAGAGCATGAGTGACCATGACCAGGAAGTCCCTGCCCAGGAATGGGAGCAACTGGCAAATTAATCGGAGCTGTGCAAAAGCCCTCCTGGCCACAGCCGCCACCTGTTCTTCTAGCAACAGCTGCAAGTCCAGGAGGACCCCCAAGTTGTGCACCGGGTTTGTCTGGGGCAAGACAGCCCCATCCAAAACCAAAGATGGTAATTCCCTAGGCAGCACAGGGCCCCCAATCCATTGCCACTCAGTGTTGCTGGGATTCAGTTGTAGCCCATTGGCCCCCATCCAGACCCCCACAGCTTTCAGACACCCAGACAGGACTTCGATAGCATTGCTGGGATCACCATGGGCCAAGATGTACAACTGAGTGTCATCCATGTACTGATAGTACTGCACCCCATGGGAATGGATGATCTCACCCAGCGGCTTCATGTAGATGTTAAATAGGAGAGGGGAGAGCACTGAACCATGAGGCACCCCATATCTGAGGGGCCTAGGGCTTGACCTCCCATTCTCCAACCACTCCGACTGGGTATGGCCCTTCAGAAATGAGGAAAACCAGGACAACACAGTGCCCTGGATCCCCAATCCTCGGAGCCATTCCAGAATGATACCATGGTCAATGGTATCGAAAGCCGCAGAGAGGTCAAGGAGAGCAAGAATGGACGGACAACCTCTGTCTCGCTCCTGCCAGAGATCATCCATCAGCGCGACCAATGCCGTCTCAGTACCATATCCAGGCCTGGAAGACGAGGTTGCACATGAGCTCTATCAGTGAACTATCAGTGAAGTGAACATCATCAGGAAACTCTCAAACTATAAATGGGGAAGTCAATTGTCCACATTGTGCACATTGTGCACATCAGCTTTGGCCCTAAACGTCTCTGCAGCAAAGTATGGAGTGCATCCACACACACAAAACAAGTTGATATCACTGTGAATGAAAGATGCCTCAAACCTACACCAGTTGAGAAAATATACCCACTTGTTGGTATTGCTCCACCTAAGATCAGGAGAGAAGAAGCAGCGCATGGTGAAAGAACTAAGCAAGAGAATGACCCTTGACACCTCTGAACAGATATGAGCCTGAAGTCCCAGGACAGATCAGGAAGAGCTTTATGTCAAGAACAAACATTCGTGAGGGTACACAAGAGCAAAACCAAATTAGAAGGTGGAGGAAGGAGCTCACTGGTCAAGGAACAACAAAGGAGGGTATAGCTGAAGATCTCAACCTCACCTAGGACACTTGGAGGACCCTGAATAGGCTGATGGTTGGAGTCCCTAATGCAAGATCAACATGCTCAAGTGGGGGCTGCTGGCAGACAACAACACAAGGTGTGAATGTAGGGAGACCACACCGACTGGGGGCCGACCCCTCAGAAATGAGGAACACCAGGACCACACAGTGCCCTGGATCCCCAATCCTTGGAGCCGTTCCAGAAGGATACAGTGGTCAACGGTATCGAAAGCCACTGAGAGGTCAAGAAGAGCAAGGATGGATGGGTGACCACCATCCCGCTCCCACCAGAGATCATCCATCAGTGCGACCAATGCCGTCTCGGTACCATATCCAGGCCTGAATCCTGACTGAAAGGGGTCCAAATAATCCGCTTCATCCAGTACCCCCTGCAGCCGACACGCCACTGCCTTCTCCAACACCTTCCCTAAAAAGGGGAGGTTGGAGACAGGCCTATAGTTGGTTAGGACAGCTGGGTCGAGGGAAGGTTTCTTCAGGAGGGGGCGCACCAAGGCATGTTTTAAAGGTGTGGGAAACACCCCCTCCTGCAATGATGCATTGATCATAGCCCCGACCCAGCCACCTGTCACCGCCTTGGAGGCTTTCACCAACCAGGTGGGACAGGGGTCCAATGGGCAGGTAGTGGCGTGCACAGCTGCAAGGAGCCTGTCCACTTCATCAGGGGCAACTGGATCAAACTGGCCCCAGATGGTATGGCAAGACTGTGCTCCAGCTCCCTCCAGACTCTCCCCATCCACGCCAGGATTAAACCCTGAGCGAATCCGATCATTTTTCTCCACCAGATGGTCAGCAAGGTCCTCAGCCGACCCCTGCCAACCAGGCACCGGGGCTCCCCTACTAAGGAGTGACCTGGTAACCTGGAACAGGGTGGCTGGGCGATTATCAGCAGAGGCAATAAGGGTGGTGAAGTATTGCCGCCTCACCACCCCCATCGCCACTAGGTAGGCCCTAATAGCGGCTCTAGCTAGTGTCCAATCAGAGTCTCTCTGGGTCTTCACCCAGCGGCGCTCTTTGCCCATTTGAGCTCCTGCAGTTCTTCCGTAAACCACGGGGATGACCTAGCTCCACAAGCTCTGAGAGGCCGTAGTGGTGCGATTTCATCCAAGGCCGCTGTTGTCATCCTGTTCCACAGGTCAACCAGCGCCCCGGGCGAATCATGTTGCCGATCCAGAGGAAAATCCCCCAGTTCCCTCTGGAATCCATCAGGATCCATCAGTTGCTGGGGGAGGGGCATTCTAATAGGCCCTGCCTCCCTACGATGAAGCATCGCACCCAGGAAGTCTAGAGCCACCAAATAATGATGTGACCATGGCACAGGTGTTATGTCTAATTTCTGTAGTCTCAGATCACTCTGCCACCGCTCCGACAAAAAGATTAAATCTGGTGTGTGGCCACTGCCCGTGGTCGGGCCATGAATTACCTGAATCAGGTCCATAGCTGCCATGGAAGCCATGAACTCCTGAGCCACCTCGGAGCCAGTCCCCAGCAAAGGCAAATTGAAGTCCCCCAGAACCATCAGCCTAGGGAACTCCAATGCCAACGCTGAGACGGCCTCGAGGAGCTCAGGCAGCGAGTCCCTTACCCTGCCAGGGGGCAGGTACAGGAGTAAGATTCCCAACTGACCCTTAGAGCCCAGACACAGAAGCAGGGCCTCACAACCCAGAATTTGTGGAGCGGTAGCCCTGGCAACTCCCAGTGACTCCCTGGCTATGATGGCAACACCACTGCCCTTACCCTCATCCCTAGGCTGGTGCCAAATACTGAACCCAGCTGGACACATTTCTGGCAGAGGACCCCCATCCTCTGGTCTCAGCCAGGTCTCAGTGATACATGCCAGGTCAGCCCGCTCCCCCATAATGGAATCTTGTATCAGGGGGGGCTTATTACACACGAACCTGGCATTCATCAGCAGCAGCCTAAGGGCAGGGTCACCCTGGGTCAGCTGCTCAGGACCTAGAGGTGTAACCAGGGGGGCGGAATGAGGGACAGATACTAAGCATCTGTCCCGTGTTGCCCGAGTGCGGCCCACCCTTCGGACAATACCCGCTATATCGCCCCATGCCCATCACAACCTCTATATTGGCCTCCGGAGCCTCCCTGATTGCCTCGGACAGAACGCTGCCTCTCCTTCCTGGCTGGCCGGGCTGTCTCTCCCTCCCTACCCCATATAAAACCTCCCCACCCATGCCCATCACCCCCCTCCGCAAGTTTGGTGTCTTGCACGGAAGACAAAGAAGGAGCCGCAGTGGGGGCTAAAACACAGGTTTATTTCATGATGGTCAGGATGAACATGTGGTAATGGCGGAGGTACAGCTCATTTTATACTACAGTAAATACATTTGAATATCGTTGCACGGTAGCTCATTGGCTGCTACCGGCGTGACATCATTCTGAGTCACGCCCATCTTCTCCAGGTGATCCTCGCGCGGGAAAGGTTCCCGCGGCTGCCGGTGATTTGGGGAATGTGAACCATGTGAGCTGAACGCTCGCAGCTGCCCTCTATGGGCAGCTTACTCGCGTTCCTTAAACAGCTGGGTTACATTATAATCATTGTCAGGTTACATTCATACATTCTTAAAGTAATACTGTTACATACACAACACTCCTTCCCCCTAGGATGGGACGAAGTCCCTCAACCATTGTGGCTTTCCGCACGTGCGCTTGGGGCGTGCGGCTGCTTGGTTTAGCACAGGGGAACTAGGGGCTCCGAGTTCCGCAGAGTCTCGTCCTGCAATGGAAAGGGGGGACTCGTTAGTCGTTTGGCGGGGACTCTGCGACAACCTTGCATTGGGAGAAGGAAACGGAACATACAGCTGAGATGTTAACCCCTGCCTGTTGCTTGTAGCGCCTGGGGACCCCCCCAGTATGAACCTCGGGACCGACGAGGAGACCCTTGTTGCCTCCCCCCGGTTCCTTGCGCCTGCAACCGGCGTACCTGCGCCACCCCCTGCTGCCTGACCCGGAGTTCTAGGGGATGAGGAGAGCGAATTTCCCCCTGCTGCCTGGCTCGGGGGGCTTGGTGATATGGTATATTCTAAAGCAAAAGGGCTGGGGGGACTGGAGGTACCAGGGGCTGAACTGAAACCCCTCTTCTCGCTCGGACGGGTGGGGGACCACTCCGCGACACCCCCCTGGTACGATAACGTAAAGTCAAACTCATTCCCCTCTTTCAAAGTATCCTCCTCCTCGGCTGAGAATCCAGGGTATGCATTTGTACCTGAGGATGTCGCCGTGTCTCCCCCTTGGGTTACGCGGGTGGGGGAGGACCCTAACGCTGATTCCCCTTCACTAGTGACTCGCCTTCTGAGTTGGTTAGTGTGCCTTCTCCAGAGTAGACCTGTGCTAGTCTCGACCCTATAGGATACTGGCCACGTTTGTTCAATGATCGTCCCTGGGACCCACGTTGGTCCCGAGGCCGCGTAGTTCCTGCAGTGAACCGGGTTCCCTACCGAAAAGCTTTTGGAACTCTCTACCACTATATTTCTCCCTTCATCCTCCACCCTGGTCGGATCCAACCGATCAAACAGGGTTACCGGCCGCCTCCTCATGAGGAGTTCGGCCAGTGAAAGTCCTGAAGCTAGGGGGGTTGCCCTATAACAGATGAGGAACTGACACAGTTGGAGGTTCAACTCACCGGGACCCATGCGCCGCAGTGCGTCTTTCGTAGTGCACACTTGGCGCTCTACCTGACCGTTTGTGGCGGGGTGAAACGGGGCAGCGGTAATGTGCCTGATGGCATTCCTCTCGATAAACGCCTTGAATTCCGCAGAAGTGAAGGTAATGGCGTTATCGCTAACAAGGATGTCTGGCAGGCTGAAGCAACTGAACACCCTGCACAAGTGTTTAATGGTTGCAGCAGATGAGGTGCTAGTCATAGGGATTACTTCCAGCCACTTGGAAAAGGAGTCGACTATCAGCAGAAACATGGACCTGCGGAAAGGGCCAGCGAAGTCGACATGTATTCGGGACCATGGCCCACGGGCCGTGTCCCATTCCCTATGGGGTAGCCGGGACTCCTCGGGCCGAGAGCTCTGGCAGCTCTCACACGTGCCCACTAAGTGTTCTATATCCGCATCTATTTGGGGCCACCAGAAGTAACTCCTGGTCAGAGCCTTGGAGCGCACTATTCCCGGGTGGCTGGTATGCAGCAGTCTCAGCACCTTCGCCCGCAACTTCTCTGGGATGACTACCCGCTGGCCCCAGAGCAGGCAGCCCCTTTCAAGGGAAAGCTCTACTCTGCGCCTGAAAAATGACTTGAAATGCTCCTCGGGGGGAGTTGTGGGCCACCCCTTCCTAACCCAGGAACTAACTTGGGACAGGATTTTGTCAGCCGCCGTGGCTTTGGCGAGGACAGCCGGGACTATGGGGGGTGAGTCGAGGGACTCGATCAGCAGGACTTGGTGGTCCTGCTCTACCTCGCATGCGGGATCTCCTAAACTAGGGAGGGGAGACCGGGACAGCGCGTCCGCATGGGAGATCTCCTTCCCTGGGCGATAGACCAGTTCATACTGGTAGGCGTTAAGGAAAATTGCCCAACGTAGCATCCTGGGGGATAGAATTTGTGGGGTGGGTTTGCCTGTAGTAAAGATTCCCAGAAGGGGCTTGTGATCAGTCACAACCGTAAACTCGCGGCCATATAGGAAATCGTGGAACTTCTTTGTTCCCGCGATTATGGCCAGGGCCTCCCTATCAGTTTGCGCGTAGTTGCGCTCTGCCTTTGAAAGGGACCTGGAGTAGTACGCAACCGGGGCTTCCCGCCCGCTCTCCAACACGTGGCACAGCACCGCCCCCACCCCCACTGGGGACGCATCACAGACTAAAACTACTGGTCTCCTCGGATCAAAATGGGTCAGGACAGCATCCGAGGATAAGAGCGCTTTGAGCTCCTTGAAAGCTTTCTCTTGCCTATCCCCCCCACCGCCAAACCGCCTCTTTCTTTAGTAGCGCATGCAGTGGCTCCGCAACGGATGCCTTCCTTGGCAAGAAGGAATGGTAAAAATTTAGGAGCCCTAGAAATAACTGCAGCTCCGGTTTCGCGGTGGGACGAGGGGCATTCTGCACAGCTGCAACCTTGGACTCGGAGGGCTTGATGCCCTCCGGGGTTATCTTGAACCCGAGAAACTCAACCTCGCTCGCAAAGAATACACATTTGTCCCTTCTCAGTCGAAGTCCCGCTTTCTCGAATACTGAAAGAACCCTGTCTAGTCTTCTCGCTAGTTCTGATTCGCTCCCCGCTGTTATCAAAACATCGTCAAAATATGGGAGCACGCCTGGAAGCCCCTTTAAAAGGCGTTCCACAAGGGACTGGAAGATCCCGGGGGACGAATTTACGCCGAACTGTAGGCGCGTTACCTTAAATGCCCCTTGTGCGTAACGATGGTTTGCGCAGCGGCAGCAGCTGGGGTTACTGTGAGCTGCTGATACGCCTGCGCCAGATCTAGCTTGGCGAAACACCTCCTCCCATGCAACGTGGCCAGTAAGTGGCTAACCACTGGCACCGGATATGCATTTGGCCGAATGGCCTTGTTAATTGTACATTTGTAGTCAGCGCAAATCCTGACCTTCCCGTTTGATTTTAAGGCTCTAACAATCATAGTCTCCCACTCCGCTGAATTAACTGGAACCAAAATCCCCTGTCCCACCAATTTGTCCAGTTCCGCCTCAATCTTGTCCTTGAGGGCGAAGGGCACTCTTCTTGGCTTGAGACGTATGGGCTGGATTTCTGGGTCCAACTCAAAAGAGACTGGGGGCCCCTTGTAAGTCCCGAGCCCCTTCTTGAAAACGTCCGGGTGCGCATTGCACACGTCCTGCATTGGGTCAGTCTCTATGGCGTTAATGCCGGACAGTTCGATTCCCAGGGGAGCAAACCACTGGGTTCCCAAAAGGCAGCATCTTCCCCCCTTGAGAACCACTAAGGGCAGTTTCTCTGTGTAGTTTTTGAACTTCACTGTGAAGTTCCCCACCCCCAACACTGGGATCCCATAGCCCTGCACGTCCCGTAAGTGTGACTTCATGGCCCGCAACTTGGGCCGCGCATTTGGGGGAATGCGCATGAATTCTTTTTCGGACAGGATGGAGTAGGACGACCCCGAGTCTACTTCCATCCTCACTGGAACCCCTTGTAACAGTACCTCTACGAAGAAACGCCGGTGCTCCAGGCCCACGCGGTTCACGCCTTCAGCGTCATCGTTGGCTGAGACCTTTCCAATGCCGGCCGCCTTTCGTTGGTGTGCCTGAGGGTGTCTCGATGCGCCCTTGTCCTCGGTTCGCCCGCGCCTGCAGACTCTGGCGATGTGGCCCTCCCGGCCGCAGTTGTGGCACTCGGCCTTCCGGAATGGGCTCCTCGTCCTGTCGTGAGATGCCCCACAGCCGTCGCAATGGCGGCCTTGTCGCTCGCTGGTCTGGTGCTTCTCCCCGCGTTTCTTTACCATCTGGATGTCATCGTCCTCGCTGGAGCAGGAGTCCGCCGTTGTGGACGACTCCTCGGAGGTCGCTGGCATGCCTGCGGGCGACCGGGGTGCCCGCCAGGCCGTCTTCGCCGACGTCCACCGGGCCGCTTGCACGGGTGACTTGGCCCTTTAGGGTGAGGCCCCTCGGGACTTGAACACTCTGACCCAGCTCCTGGCCGCCTCGGCTGCTTGGGCTTCCCGCAGTACCTCGTTGAACGTGAGGCGATGGTCGCGGGTCATCAACTTCCTCTGGACCTCCTCATCCCTCAGGCCACACAGCAGGCGGTCTCGGAGGGCCGTGTCCAGGTCCTCCCACTGGCAGTTGACTGCCGCGAGCCTGAGGTCCACCGCATAGGCGGACACGGACTCCCCCGGGCGCTGGTCCCGCCTGTGGAATGCGACCCGGGCTGGGAAGATTGAGACGGGAGGCTGGAAGTGCTCACTCAGTAGCGCCAGGATGCGGTCGATGGGCACCACGTCTACCTTCCGGGGGGCCACCAGGTTCATCAGGATACGCAGCGTGGCCGGCCCCACCTGGGCCAGGAAGTGCGAGCGCATCTTTGCGTCGTCGTCGATGCCTGCAGCATCCATCGCGTGCCAAAACTGGCACTCGTACAGCTCCCATTGTTCTGGATCGCTGATATCAAATTGATGAGGCTTGACTTTGGAATACGCCATGAATCCCACCTTCATCGCCAATTTGGTCTCTTGCACAGAAGACAAAGAAGGAGCCGCAGTGGGGGCTAAAACACAGGTTTATTTCATGATGGTCAGGATGAACATGTGGTAATGGCGGAGGTACAGCTCATTTTATACTACAGTAAATACATTTGAATATCGTTGCACGGTAGCTCATTGGCTGCTACCGGCATGACGTCATTCTGAGTCACGCCCATCTTCTCCAGGTGATCCTCGCGCGGGAAAGGTTCCCGTGGCTGCCGGTGATTTGGGGAATGTGAACCATGTGAGCTGAACGCTCGCAGCGGCCCTCTATGGGCAGCTTACTCGTGTTCCTTAAACAGCTGGGTTACATTGTAATCATTGTCAGGTTACATTCATACATTCTTAAAGTAATACTGTTACATACACAACAGCAAGGCTCCAGCAATGATGGAAGTGGTGGGGCAGTCTTCTAAGTCTACCTCGAACCCTCAACTGGGGTGAGACATTCCACCCGCAGCAGTGATGGCGGTGGGGCAGCTTTTCAAAGCCATCTCGAATTCCCAGGGCTGGTGTTCTCCATTGATGGCGCAATGCTCCACCTCCCCTTCCAAAGGGGGGGGGGGCAGCAGCATAAGCGGCCCTCAATATCTATATTGAAAAATTAACTGCCAAAAGACACATGAAAAAAGATGATTTTTTAAAATAGTAACCATGTTAGACTGTGTTTCAAGCATATCAGAGAATAACAAAGCAAAACAAAAACAAAAATGTTGTAACACTTTAAAGACTAACTGCTGTTATTATTTGATATGAACGAAAATGTTTCCAAAGGGATTTCAGTTCATTTTGTTGCAAACTTACATGAGAGATATGTAAGTTAATTTGCCTCTGTACTTTATTTAGTTCAGCATTTCATTAGAAAGGTAGTGGTGTTTTGCATTGAAATACAGATTTGGAACAATGTTTGCTCAATTAAATCAGTATGTTTTTCCAAGAGAAGAGCCCGGATTCCTAGCAGGGTGGAGTGGTGATAGCTGAGACAACACACTAAGATGTATTAACCCACTTCAAAGGCAATGGCCGCATCTGCAAAAGACAATGTATAGTTTCGGGCAGTAGTGATAGATGGTGACACTAGCTGAGGAGGCAACATCAGGGATACTCAAACTAAATTTTGTTAGTCCTACAGAAAAGGTGGCAATTGTAAACAACTGCTGAACTTTACTTTTCTTGGAAACCTATGATGAAACAGTCCCAAATGAAACAAGAAATAGTGTTAAAAAAATGAGACTCCCACGTCATAAAGAAATCAATCCACTACTGGTGATTTTCTTTATTTGTGTCAGATGCACCACCAGCTTATACTAACATACAAAGCTAAATTAACACATCTAAAACAAAATAGAATTAAAATGACTAGCTGACATCTGCCCAATATCAGGCCAACTGAACAGCATTTCTTCTTGCCAACATAAGGTCCTCCTCAGTGCACGTTGAGGGGCATTGTGTGCATTGTATCATATGGAAGATAGTTCTACTGGGAATTTTTAGTGTTTAAGAACCAAGACAATAGAAATAGCCGAAGCCTGGCTTAACGCATCTTTATTGCATGATGGTCAGAGGGAACATGTGGTAATGGTGGACAAACAGCTCAATATATACAGTGGCTATAACATTTGAATGTGGCTCCTCGGTAGCTCATTGGCTACTGTCCGCGTGACGTCACTCTCAGTCACGCCCTTCTTGTCCAAGTGAGGTAGTGGCGGGAATCTTCTGTAGGTATTTGGGGAATTGGTACCATGTGAGCTAGGCGCTCGCTATTGCCCCCAGTGGTCACTAGCTCGCGTCCTCATACAGAAGGTTACAGTGTTACTGTTGGGGATTGTTACATCCACTCATTCGAGTGTTACATTACTTAAAGGTGCATTACTCCATACACAACAGAATTGATGCAAGTAGATTTTTAATTTAATTTAATAATTTAATTTAATTCATATTTATATAGCCGCTCAACTCACGAAGACTCTGGGCGACATACAATCTTAAAACCCTTAAAACAAGAACCCCATTAAAACAAATTACCCCGCTAACACCCCCCCACACACACACACACACATATTAAAAAGAGGAAAATTGCTTTGATATTAAACCAACCGGCTGGTGGGGGTCACAACATCTTCAGGACCCCACACCTGCCCCACCAGCCATGTTTTCAGATCTTTCCTGAAGGGCAGCAATTCTGTCTGCAGCCTTAGATGTTGAAAAGCATCGGGGGAGATAATTGTTGCTTTTAAAACTGCTATTGGTTTTATTTTCTGTGAGCTGCCCAGAGTCTTCGGCGTTGGGCGGCAATACAAATTAGAATAAATAAATAAATAAATAAATAAATAAAATGATTGGCCCCATACTAGTGGACCCATGGAGCCAACCCCAAGCTGCATCATCTGGACCAGTGGTACTTAACTTTGTTGAATGTAATAAACCCCACAAGTTTCATACATGCATTCACCAAGCCCTTCGTAGTTGGAAAAATATTTTTCCCCAAAATTCAAATCATACAGTAAAACCCCGGGTTACAATGGAGGTCAGTTCCAACAGCCTCTGTTGTAACCCGAAAAAATTGTAAACCAAAACATCCATAGGGATGCATTGAAAAATAAAAAAGATCCTGAATTGATCATTGTAAACAGAAAAAATACATTGAAAATTTGTAAACTGGGTTGGCATATCAATAAGATTTGCCGTTGTAAACTGCAGCAAACTTAAACTGAGGCAGTTGTAACCCCGGATTTTACTGTATATATTTTTTATTAGTGCACAAAATGAACCATGCGTCAGTTGCACAAAAATCACAGTGTTCAAAGAACAAGACCAACAAAACATGGACACACACACCTCCACCTCCCATCATTGCTTCATTGTTTCTTTGGCCATTCCTTGTATTGTATTTTCATTTTTATGTTAGATTTATTGACTGGAATCACAATATGGGATCAAAATTGATGGGAGAAACATCAACAATTTGGGATATGCAGATGATACCACCCTAATGGCAGAAAGTGAGGAAGACCTAAAGAAGCTCCTGATTAGGTTGAAAGAAGAGTGCAAAAGCTGGCCTGAGACTCAATATCAAGATAAACAAGATAAATGGCAACAGGCCCTATCAGTCCCTGGAAAATAGATGGGGAAGAAGTAGAAGCAGTGACAGATTTTACTTTTTTAGGATATAAGATCATCGCAGATGGGGATTGCATCCATGAAATAAAAAGGCGACTGATTCTTGGGAGACAAGCTATGAGAAACCTGGGGAACATAGTGAAAAGTAGAGACATCCCACTGCAAACAAAGGTCCACATAGTCAAAGCAATGGTATTCCTGGTGGTAATGTATGGTTGTGAGAGCTGGACCGTTAGAAAGGCTGAGTGAAGAAAAATAGATGCCTTTGCGATGTGGTGCTCGAGGAGAGTTTTGAGAATCCCCTGGACAGCGAGGAGAACAAATAGGTCAATATTAGAAGAGATTAGCCCTGACTGCTCCTTAGGACAAATAACAAAGATGAAGCTAAAGTATTTTGGACATCAAATGAGAAGAGAAGATTCACTTGAGAAGGCCTTGATGCTGGGGAAGGTGGAGGGCAAAAGAAGAAGGGGGGCTGAAGATGAGATGGCTAGATGGTATTGTAGAAACAATGGGCACGGGGCTGTGCGGACTGAGGATGATGGTGGAGGACAGGGGTGCCTGGAAAGCAATGATCCATGGGGTTGCAAAGAGTCGAAATGTGTGACTGAACAACAACAAAATTGATTGTATTATTTATTTATTTATTTACACACATTTGTGTCCCGCTCTTCTGGCGCATGCGCCACCCAGAGCAGTTAATAACATATATATATATATATGAATAACATATATATTATATAGTTATATTAGGCTGTTGGATTTATATTTGATATTGTAACACTGTAATATATGTTGCCCGCCCCTGAGTGCTTCGGGCAGTAAGGCAGCGGCATACAAGTCTAATAAATGAAATGAAATGAACCCTTGAGACTGACTCACGGAACCCCTGGGGTTCAATGAATGAACTCAGGTTAAGAACCACTGATCTGGACTGGACAGAGCCAGGAAAGAAGGCATAGACTTGCCAGGAGAAAGTTAACCCGACAGCCTTTCCAGAAGGATCCTGAGCGAGGCATATGGGACTGAAAAGGCGAGGGATGAGGGAAGGAAGAAGGGAAGGAAGGCTGAGGAGAGAGGGCGCCCAGCATCCCTTCGCGCTCTTTTCCTCACCCCGGTGGGGAAGAGAAGAGGGATGATGGGCTCCGCCTCCTGCAGGGAAAGCGTGCAAAGAAAGGGCGGGAACCGGGAATGGCTGTGGCGCGGGGAGCCGGGGGGGGGGGGAGGTCCGGCCGGGCGAAAGGAGCCCACCCGGCGAGCGTGGGCGGGGAGAGGCAACGCCGACGGTAAACAACAACGGAGCCGAGACGGGCGGAGGACTCGCGCCCGCCTCATGCCAAAGGAAGGCGACCACCTGGAACTGGCCGGAGAGCTCACTCAGCCCTTGCTTGGGCACTCTTACAACGCTTTTCTTGCCCTGCCGCCCCCTCGGGGGTGTCTAAGTAGGGCGCTCCCCCTTGCCGTCTGCTGGAAAGAAGGACGGGTGTGTTTGCGTGGGAACGGCGTTTCCCGTCCTTTTCCCCCCTTCGCCGCCGCAACAAGTGGCTCCGTCAGTCCCCGGCTGCCTCAGGCGCGGCCGGGGTCCCCGGGTGTCGCCCGCGTATGCTCCTGCTCCGGAGCCCCGGCCGGGCTTTGGGCGCGAAGACCAAGTGTGCCTTTCCTTCTTCTTCTTCGCTCGTGGCCGGTGAGTACAAGGGAAAGGCGGGAGGGTGCGGGGACAGACGCTCCCTCCCTTCTGGTCCACAAGGTATCCCGGGAGGGTGTTGGTAAAGGTTTCCCCTTGCTCGAAAGCCAGTCTTATCCGACTCTAGGGTTCGGTGCTCATCTCTGTTTCAAAGCCGAAGAGCCAGCGCTGTCTGCTTCTGCAGACGTTTCCGTGGTCATGTGGCAGGCATGACTAGACACGGAAGTGCACGGAACGCTGTTACCGAAGTGGTCCCTATTTATCTACTTGCAATTTCTTGGTTTCGAACTGCTAGGTGGGCAGGAGGGGGGGAGTTTTTTTCTCTCGTTTCCCTGCAATGAGAAAAATAGGCTGGGAAGATGAGAAACCAACCTTTGACCCGCCTCAGGATCGCAGAAGAATTGCAGGAAAGAGGCGCGGAGGTGGCTCGTGGCGAGCAAGAAGAATAGCAATTAGTACTGTACACTTATATAGTCAAAATCCTGTCAAGTCAGAATAATTTGTGACACGAAATTATTATACCGCCTAATAGCTGGCAGTGGCTCAAGTGGCTAAGACACTGACTGGGAGGCGGGAGGTCAGCTGTTCAATTCCTGAGTACTGCTGCAGGATGGAATGAGCTCCTGTCTCTGTCACAGCTCCTGCTAACCTAGCAGTTTGAAAGCAAGAAATTGCAAGTAGATAAATAGGGACCACTTCAGTGGGAAAGGTAACAGCGTTCTGTGCACTCCACATGCCTGCCACATGACCATGGAAACATCTGCAGAAGCAGACAGTGCTGGCTCTTCGGCTTTGAAACAGAAATGAGCACTGATACGGATACGACTGGCTTTTGAGCAAGGGAAACCTTTATTATTTATTTATTTATTTAAATTTATATGCCGCCCAATCAGGAGAACCCGACTCAGGGTTTAACTGTACAACAGTTAAAAATGTATAAAAACAGATTTTAAAATCCCAAATCGCTCACTCACTTCCCCACCCTACTACCCCCCACCCCAATTTAAAGAATAAAAGGGAATGGGGGGGGGAGGAATACAACAACACAAAGGGTGGGATATTAACTAAGCACTAACTGGGGATGAGCCAACAGGCTGGAGACGTATTCCCATTAAGGCCCCACACCTGCCCTGCCAGCCAGGTCTTCAACCCTTTCCTGAAGGGCAGCAATTCTCTTTGAAGTCTTAGATCTGTTGGCAGGAGGTTCCAGAGGGTCGGTGCGGACACGGAGAAGGCCCTCCTTCAGGTGCTGGATAGATGTGCACCCCTAGCTGATGGCACTATTAGAAAGCATCTCCGGTCCGCTCTGGTTGGACGGGCAGACACTCTTGGGACGATGCGGTCTCTAAGGTATCCTGGCCCACTGCCATATAGGGCTTTAAAGGTCAATTCCAGCACCTTGAATTGCACCCAGAGACAAACTGGTAACCAGTGCAGCTCCCAAAGTAGCGGTGAGGCGCGGGCATATCGTTCGCACCCCATCACCACCTGGGCTGCCGCATTCTGGACCAGCTGCAGCCTCTGAATGGTCATCAAGGGCAGCCCCATGTAGAGCGCATTACAATAATCTAGTCGGGAGGTGACCAGAGCGTGGGTGACCATAAGCAAGGAGCCCCGGTCCAGGAGCGTGCGCAACTGGCGAATCACCCGAAGTTGGGCAAAAGCCCTCCTGGCCACAGCCCCTATCTGTTCTTCTAGCAGCAGCCGCGAGTCCAGAAGGACCCCCAAGTTACGCACTGGGTCTATCTGGGCCAAAACAGCCCCATCCAGTACCAAAGATGGTAGCTCCCTGGATAACACGGGCTGTCTTGCTGGGATTCAGCCGAAGCCCATTGGCCCCCATCCAGACCCCAATGGCCTCCAGGCATCTGGATAGGATTTCAACAGCATCACTGGGGTCCCCACGGGCCGAGATGTACAACTGGGTGTCATCTGCGTACTGATGGTACCGCACCCCATGGGAACGAATGATCTTACCCAGTGGCTTCATGTAGATGTTAAATAGGAGAGGAGAGAGCACCGAGCCATGAGACACCCCATACTAGAGGAGCCTAGGGCTGGACCTCTCACTCTCTAACCACACCAACTGGGTACGGCCCTCCAGAAAAGAGGAAAACCAGGGCAACACGGTGCCCTGGATCTCCAGTCCTTTGAGCCGTTCCAGAAGGATACCGTGGTCGATGGTATCAAAGGCCGCTGAGAGGTCAAGAAGAGCAAGGACAGATGGATAACCCCCGTCCCACTCCCGCCAGAGATCATCCATCAGTGCGACCAATGTATATACCACCCAGTAGCACTTAGTGCACTCTCAGGGCAGTTCACAAGGTAATTAGCATTTTTGCCCTCAACATGCTGGGTACTCATTTTACCGACCTTGGGAGGATGGAAGGCTGAGTCAACCTTGGCTCCCATCAGGATTGAACTCACAATATTTTGGCTGCATTACAGCGGTTTAACCACTGCACCACCAGGGCTCTTCAAAATAGGGGAAATACCTGGTCATTGTTCACTTCCTTGCATTTGCAGGATCCCCCAGATCAGGATTTGGGCATGTGGAGACCCTGTCAAGTGGTCCAAAGACAATTGCCTTTCTCTAGCCCAACATACCCAAGCATGTGCACATACCCCTCTAAACCAGTGGTTCCCAATCTTTGTTTTTTTGGGCCATGCCCCACATAAGTATCTCTAAGATCCTGATGTCCCCCCCCCCCCCGCCACCCTTAAATATAATTCTTATTATTGAAAAAGTGCTATCCACATGGAGGAAGCCTAAAAAGACATTATCTTGGTCTAAACAAGCTCGAATTGCCCCCCTGTGGTTGCCACGGCTCTAACCCATAAACTAGTGTTCACCCTCACAGGAAAACCACCTTGGTGCTAGTTACTGATTAAAGATTGGTCCTTCAATTGGTGCAGATGTGTAAAAGGTCACTGTACCTTCAATATCTCCAAAATTGGTTGCACTTCAGAAAAACAGAGATTGCTTGAGTGGAAAAGTTAATAAGCAATAGCTTACAGTCTTGAAAGCCCAAGCAATCCAGTGCTTAGATAATTCTGCTAGTCTAGGGATTCTCAACCTGCTGGTGCCATTTCATGTGCCCCCCCTAACTGCCTCCACCACACCCGGAAGGGCAAAATGGCCGTCTGAAGCTGTCTGAGGGAGCGTGACCTGGGGCCCGGCTTTAAAAGGTTGAGAATTCCTATGCTAGTCTCTTAACAGGTTGAATATAGTAACACCAATTTTGTCAGCTTCTCTCCCCTGCCAAACCCTGTGTTCTCATAACTTACTGGAGCTTAGCTGTGGCCAAAAGGAAAGCACTTCAGCTACAAATATTTGGTCACAGATACACAAAGTTGCTTTTTAATATATCATGACTGGATCCATTTTGTACTGTAAAATATAAATTTGAAACAATTGCACATATGGTTGAGTTTCCCATGAAATCTGTTCTGAAAAGATAATAGTAGAAATCACAGGGGAAGAATACCGCTCCCCGATCTATTTTCTAAGTGAATGTTTTAAAATGAATTATTTTTTTGCTTTTCATATGTTACATACAGACAGACTTTTAGATTAAAAGCCAGAGGTTTTGAATCAGAAAGCAAAAGTAGATAATTGCATAGTCAGCTTTTGGTAAAGGAAGTAAAATTCTTTAAAACAAACAATCAAAAAATCAATTTACATTCAAGGTATTGCTGCCCAAACCTGGACAATAATCAAATCCATAATGGAAAAAACTTCCAAAACTTCCAAAAGCAAAAGAATGATAGATGTTAGAAGTCAGACTAATGGGTAAAGTGAGAAACAAGGATCTTTGGTGTGAAAGAATGAATATCATCGTTAAAATGGAAGTGGGAAGACCACACTATGATACAAGCAGATTTTTCTTCTCTTGTGTCCAGATCAAACTTTGGACTGCTAAAGTGAAACCACTTTCTTGGCTTTGTCATTGGCCAAAATTTGGTACATGTTTCTGGTAGAGATGGGCAAACCAGTAAATGAGCTGGATTCTGTATCTCTCCACATTCACACAGTGTGTTGTTGTCCACCAGCAGCACCCACTTGAGCATGTTGGTCTTGCATTTAGGCACTCAAACCCTCAGCCTATTCAGAATCCTCCAAGTGATGTAGGGAAGGTTGAGTTCCTCAGCCGTATCCTCCTTTAATGTTCCTTGTCCAGTGAGCTCCTTCCCCCATCTTCTAATTTGATTTTGTTCTTGCATACTTTCCAGGATGTTTGTTCTTGCCATAAAGCTATTCCCAAGTTGACGAATTTAAGATACATTCAGAGGATGTCTTAGGCTCATTCTCTTGCTTAGTTCTCTCAGCGTCCACTGCTACTCTCTTCTTAGGCTGAGTGATACCAACAAGAGGATATATTTTCTCAACTGGTGTAGGTTTGAGGCATCCTATCACAATACACATGGTTTCATTAACAGCAATGTCAACTTGTTTCACATGTGTGGATGCACTCCATACTGGAGCAGCATACTCTGCTGCAGAGACGTTTAGGGCCAAAGCTGATGTGTGCAATGTGGATGATTGAGTACCCCATTTATAGTTTGAGAGTTTCCTGATGATGTTCAATGATAGTTCACTGATACTCATGTGCAGTCTCATCTTCCTATGTAGGATTTTAGTCTTAAAAGAAAGTCTGAAAACACTCATCAATCAAATAGAAACATTTGTTTGAGTTCCTTTCTTTTATTGTAAAGTCCATTTATGTCAAAAGAAAAATCACATGAAGTAGAGAACATTATTTGGAATGTTTTGATGTTTTTTACTACCAGATTTAACTGTGATGGTAATTTAGAGCAGAGGAAATCATGATAATGACTCTGTGAACAAGCATAATTACTCTGTGCATTTCTAAACCACGGAAACTCTAATTGTGTTTGAGAAGAAGGTGATCTGCAATACCACTGTGTACTCAGCTTCTCATCAATACCCAGAACTGTGAGGTGTTGGTTCACTTCACTTACAGAAGGTAATGCTGTGGTATCTAATTAACACTATAGCAGAAAAGACGTGTGATGAAAGGAACACACCTAGCAGACTGCAAAATTGTCCAGCAATACTACTGTACATTTTGAAAAGGGTGTTTTGAAATAAATCCATTTGCTGATTAAGGCAAAGATGTTTAAATTTATTTATTACATTTTTATACCACCCATCTGGGATATTTCCCACAGACAAATAAACAATAGCAACATAATAAAACACTTTAAAGCAACATAAGAAATAAAAAATACACTACAGCATAAGAAATACACTGTGAATTGCTTACTTCTATGCCCAATCAGCTGCAAAAATGGAAACAATGCTTGCCCATTTGCAGTTCCAAATTTCTTGTGCTTTAAGCAACAGCAATGTCTTCTGAATCGTTTAAACATCTTGAACACAGTTCTTTTACTGGGACAAGTTGCCATGAACAAGAACACAGCAGTGTGGTTACTTTTACTTGCCTATATGCCGCCCCTTCTTGCCCACAATTACTACAGTTGTTCAATCTTTTTGGGTGTCATTATGTTAACCAAGATATTACGTCCAGTGTGCCTCTAAATTAAAGTTGGTGGGTATCTGTTGAGTCCGGCGCATAAGAAGTATTCTGACCAGCAGGATTGGGTCAAACGCAAGTGATTTATTATTCAGCTCATAATACCGGACTGGGGAACATGTACATGGTCGCCAGCTTATATACATTGAGAATGGCAATTACACAGGTGGATACATTTTCGACGGGCTTCTGGAGAAGCAGGAAAGTGTACTGACAAATCAGCTCTTTTTGACAGTAGTTTGAAATTGGCGCCTTTGCAAAAGGCACACTATTCCACCGTAGACTTTACGACGCTCATAACGTATTTTAGAAATAACGCTTGGACACAACAGTATCAAAAGTGCAATGATGCTACTACATTAGTGTCTTGGGCTTTCCTTAGACATCTATTCAGCCATTTCCTCCAAAGACAAAGTAGACATTACTGTTTAGTCTGTGATTAGAGTTGAGAGCAGGTTTGTGTTGTAGAGACTTGACCAGATAATCTTTTGTATGTGAGAAATCACAGTCCATGGAATCTCATGTTTCGTCTAGAAAATTAATCAGAAAACAATTCATGCTAATGTGCAATTAAATTGATAAAAAAGAAAGTTCCTCTCATACACTTGGACATTTTTAGCTAGTAAATTTTTCCAGTACCGGACTGTCTCTTTTCTCGGTTTCTTACCTAATCCAGCATAGCGAGTTGGTTTAGGTATCTGGCTGAGGAGCCAAAGGTTGGAGTTCAATTCCCCAGTGTGACTTCTAGGAGAAGAACCAACCTGTATAGCATTGGACAAGCTGCACATTCCCAGGGTACTGCTGCAAATTCAGGGAGATAATCCACAGAATTCGACTAGAGAAGGACCATACAATCCATACTCCACTACTCCTTCCTGAACTTCGAAGTGCATGGATTTCATGCACGGGTTACCTAAGAGACCGCATCGCCCTGAGGACGTCTGTCCGTCCAACCAGAGCGGACCGGAGGGGCTCTCTAATCGTTCCATCAGCCAGAGGGGCTCGCCTCTCTGGCACAAGGAGGAGAGCCTTCTCCGTGTCTGCACCGGCCCTCTGGAACCTCCTGCCAACAGAGCTACGTCTCCGGACGGAATTGCTGCCTTTCAGAAAAGATCTTAAAACCTGGCTGGCGGGTCAAGTGTGGGGTGCAGGTGGAAGGGTAACCGCCATTGGGTGGTTGGTGTAGAAGAACTCTTCCCCATGGTGCCTTTGGATCCTGCAGCCCTTGTTTTTAGGGGGTGGGTAGTTTTAACTGTTTTAACTGTTTTAACTTGTGTTTTTAATTTTTATTGTGAACCGCCCTGAGTTGGCTTTGGCCGAGTGAGCGGTATATAAATGTGATAATTAAATTAAATTAAATTAAATTTCAGAGTCCATAGGTAATCTTCCCCGTCTCTCTTTACCAAGAGACAAAAACTTTTCCTGGTTGTAACTTAACAGTCAGACCAGATAGTACACAGTCCGAGATAAAGTAGTGGATAAGGATACTTAAGGGACCGCATCACCCCAAGGTATTCGACCTGTCCTATGAGGGCAGACCGGAGAGGCTCTGTAGTGGTCCCATCTATGAGAGAAACACATTTGATTGGGACCAGAAGAAGAGCCTTTTCGGTGTATGCCACAGCCCTGTGGAACCTCTTGCCACCTGAGCTGCACCTCCAGACAGAGCTGCTCCCCTTTAGGAAGGCACTGAAGACTTGGTTATGCCAGCAGGTGTGTGGTATGACAGGAGTGACAGCCCAGTCCCGCTGGCTTGTATAGTTGGCTCGTCTGCCTTAGGGATTTGTTACAGTTTTACTCCCTCTTTTTATATTTTTATATTTTTACCATTTTATCTTTTTCTCTTAAGGGGTTAGGGAGGAAATTGGTGGATTTTTGAATGTCTTTTTATTAATTTTGGATTAGGTTTTAATTGATGTTTGACTGTTGTTTTAGATCTTGGGTCATCGGGGGATGAGGAAGGCAGGGTATAAATGCTGTAAATAACTATACCTATAAGAAGGTGGATGGGTGGTGAGTGTCCGGCATTAGCGCCCACACCCAGCCCAACCATCCTGTACCGAGCCGCCCACACTTACCTTAAAACCGAACTCACAACGCTGCAAGGGTCCCGAAACAGAGAGTGGGGCAAATGCCCCACAAACACGAACAAACAAACAAAACTACACATCCCAGCGTCCTCTGTGCCGTACCACCACTCAGCCAATCAGGCTGAAGGACGCGAGCGTGGAGGAGGCCGGGAAAGCCAGTGCACGCAAAATTAAAAAACGCCTCACACAGTGGGAGTGCAAGGACGCCGAAGGTGGACACAGCACTTCGCCGCCCTAGGGTAAGTTGAGGGGGAAAACAAAGGCAGCAGGCAGCAATTCATGAGGGGAGGCCCTTACGGATCGCTGCCTGCTGCCTTTGTTTTTTCCCCATTAACTGTTTCGAAGGCTGACATGAAGCAATCTTCAAAACAGTTAATGGGGAAATGCAAAGGCCGCGCTTCATCTAGCTGCCACCCCATGCAAGTGGGACAACATTGAAGAAGCACTCCGTGACCATCTGCTGGTTGACATGAGGGACGCAGATGCTCAACGTTACCTCATGACCCGAAAGACACTGACCTTTAAGTCCGTGCTGGATGAGGCACTAGTGTCTGAAGCCGCACAGTCCGGAGTGAATTTGTTCCGGCATTGCCACGCAACTACCAGTGCCACTGAATCAGCCATCCAGGCCCACCACTGCTCATCTTCTTCATCATCAACATCTCCTGGTTCAACATCGTCATCTTGGTCCAGCGACGACGAAAGCAAGGTCCGAGTGGTTCGCCGAAGGCACCAGGAGCACCACGACCGGGAGAAGAAACCTCTCCAGAAGTGCGATGGCTGCGGGGCCTGGCATGACTGCAAGAAGTGCCCATTCTGTAACGCAGAATGCCACAACTGCAGACAGAAGGGGCACATAGCCAAGGTATGCCGGCAGCGAAAGCGGAGACCCCCAACGCCAGAAGCCAAGCATGGTCATCGGTGATAGTCGTCCATTGCCAAGGTGTCCTCTGAGCCAGACCAGAGCCAGGTGGGCAACGTCAGCAATCGGTTCTATGCCGACCTGAGTCTACAGGACGTCCCCTTCAGAATGGAAGTGGATTCAGGTACTTCATTTTCAATAATTCCACAACGGGAGTTCCTGAGGATTCCCCTGGGTTCTCGCCCCAAGCTTAAGTCCCTTAAGACTTCCCTCCAGGATGTGCAGGGTTGCCAGATTCTGATCCTAGGGGTGGGTAACCTTTTGGTCCATTTCAAATCCATCCGCACCACCTTGCCCTTAGTTGTGGTCAAGCAGGGCACTAACAACCCGATAGGGGTACAATGGTTTAAGCCCCTAGGGATCTGGCTATCTGGCATACATGCAATTGACTCTGACCCCATTCAGGACGTCTGTGCTGCACATCCTGAGGTTTTTAAGTAGGGTTTGGGATTGTACAAAGATCCCCCTGTTGACTTTGAACTTGACTCTGCCATTCAGCCCATCCGAATGAAGCCGTGCCGGGTACCCTTTGCCCTCAAAGAAAAAATAGAAGCAGAGTTGGACAAACCGATTGGGCAGGGCATCCTGGTGCCGGTTGACTCCACTGAATGGGAGACACCGATTGTCACCGCACTAAAAAGCAACAGGGAGGTCAGGATATGTGTGGACTATAAATTCACAATAAATAAAGCCATTTGCCTGAACGCATATCCCGTGCCAGTGGTAAGCCATCTTCTTGCCTCCTTGCATGGAGGAAACTGCTTTGCAAAACTCGACCTTGCTCAGGCTTACCAACAGCTAACTGTGACACTCGCCGCTGCTGTGGCACAGACTATCATAACTCATAAGGGGGCATCTAAGGTGACTAGACTACAATTCGGGGTGAATGCAGCCCCCGGAATATTTCAATCTTTAGTCGAATGTATTCTTAAGGGGTTGCCAGGGATCCTGCCATACTTGGATGATGTCCTGATCACCGCTAAGGACACCGTTGAACTAGCGGCCAGGCTCGATAAAGTATTGTCATGTTTCGAGCGAGCAGGTCTACGCCTCAGAAAGGACATGTGTGTGTTTTTGGCAAGGGAAGTGGAGTTCCTGGGATACAGGATTAACACACACACACACCAGGTATCATGCCCTCAGACTCAAAAGTGGCGGCCGTGCGGAATGCACCCAGGCCAACGTGTAAAACTGAATTGCAATCGTTTTTGGGACTACTTAACTTCTATCATGCTTTTCTCCATCGCAAAGCCTCAGTTGCCAAACCACTGCACTGGCTCCTAAAAAAGGACACTGTTTGGCACTGGGGCCATTGCCAGGAGAAAGCATTCCAAGAACTTAAAAAATTACTGTCTTCTAATGCAGTGTTAACGCATTTTGACCCTACAAAATGGGTCATCCTGGTGTGTGATGCATCCCCTGTGGGAGTCAGGGCTGTGTTGTGCTATGTATTGAATGATGGGAGGGAAGCCCCCGTAGCATTTTACTCCCGTTCTCTTTCAAAGCCCGAAAAGAATTATGCACAGACTGACAGTGAGGCACTGGCTATCGTGGCAGACACCAAGAAATTTCACGATTACCTCTACAGGAGGCCCTTTACCATAGTATCTGACCACAAGCCCCTCCTTAGCATCTTTGTGAATGGGAAGCCCACGCCACAGATCCTATCCCCACGGATGTTGCGCTGGGCGATTTTTAAAAATGCGTACAATTTCACTCTGGTACACAGACCTGGCAAGGACATCAGTCACACTGATGCCCTGTTGCGCTCTCCACTGCCCGGGGTCAGGGAACCGAATTGCAAGATCGAACAGGACCACCAGGTCCTAATGATTGAGGCCCTCAACTTGCCTCCAGTTATCCCTTCTGACATATCCAAAGCCACGGCCAAAGATGTGGTACTATCAAAAGTAATCTCTTGGGTGCAAAAAGGCTGGCCCGTCTTCCTCTAGCTGAGGAGTTTAAAATGTTTCCCCGCAAACGCTTAGAATTGTCTATTGAACGGGGTTGCCTTCTGTTTGGCCAGCGGGTGGTCCTTCCTGTCACCCTCCACCAAAAGGCTTTGAAATTACTTCATACCAGCCACCCAGGAATTGCTCGTTCAAAAGTCCTCGCCCGAAGTTATTTTGGGTAGCCCCAACTGGACCAGGATATAGAACAGATGGTAGGCACATGTGCCAGCTGCCAAGGTTCTCGCCCCGAGCAATCCCATCTTCCCTCCCAAGAATGGGACTCTGCCAGGGGCCCGTGGTCCAGGATACATATAGACTTTGCAGGACCATTTAGGGGGGGTCTATTCCTATTGGTAGTGGACTCATACTCCAAGTGGCTGGAAGTAATCCGGGTGTCCAGCACCACTTTGCCCATGACAATTATGCACTTGAGAAGGTTGTTCACTACATTTGGACTCCCAGATGTTCTGGTGTCTGACAACGCGTCCATGTTCATATCTGCAGAATTCCAATCCTTCATGGAAAGGAATGCTATTCGGCACATCACTGCCGCCCCATTCCACCCTGCCACTAATGGCCAGGTGGAGCGCCAGGTGCGCACCACCAAGGACACACTCCGGCACATCTGCAGCTTCAATTATTTCAGTTTCTCCTAACATACAGGCTTACCCCTTTGCCTCAGGGCTATCACCTGCTGAATTGCTCCAGTGAAGGAAGCTAGCATCCTTGCTGGATAGGTTGGACCCCTCTCGGGTGGAGGACAAGGGTACCAATATAGGGATCCAACACCAAAAGGGTTTCTCGGCCAGGGACCCTGTCCACTGCCGCAATTATGCAGCAGGCGGTCCTACATGGGTACCTGGTTTTGTGTTAGACCAAACAGGTCCTGTTTCTTACAGAATCGAAACAGCCAATGGTCTGATCTGGAGATGGCACACGGACCAGTTGAGACCCCAAACACTGGACCCACAGAACGAACAGACATCCAACATTAGGGTTGGCCCCCACCCGTTTTAACCCAGGGGGCAGAGGTAATAGTCAGCAGCCAGCTAACACAGAGCCAGCAGTGACTTCCAGGGATTGTTTTGATTTTGGGGAACAGGGAGAACTTGCAGAATGCTCCCCCACTCAGGCCGAAGGTACCCCCACACTGTTTTATCCTAACACGCTGGAATCTCAAGTTAGCAATATGCACTATTCTTTTGAGTCACCCTCCACTCTTAGCAAGCACAGGAGGGACTCTCAGTTGTCGTTTCCACCTCCATCATTAGGATTTAATTTAGAGCGATCCCCTGCTCCTCCCAATGCCAAACGGGGTTATGATTTGAGTTTTCAGTCCTCTCCCACTAGTCAAACTCTCACTCCAGCCGGATTGCTAGACTTAAAAGCCCCTGAGCTGGGTCAACCGATTGTCCAACCCAAAAGGGAAACCAGACCGCCATCCTGGTTAAAAGACTTTGTCTATACAAAGGGGGGAGGAATGTTATGTATGATAACTGTGTTCATCAAACTGTCAAAGATTCAAACCGCTGAGTTTCTGTGTTTGCTGCTGTCAAACAGCGATGCTGTTTGACAGCCGTGAGATCTCGGCAAATCGCAAAGTATCGCAAGATTTCGGAGAGTGCACAGTTTGAAGTTGACAGGCGTGCTATGTATCTCTTTCATGCAAATGAAAGGATTAAGAAGTTTACAAAGGTTAATTGACCAATCAGCATTGTTCCCTGTTGGAAATGTATCTTTCTGTGTATGTATAAAAGATCGTGTTTTGCCCCATCCAAGTTGTGTTCAGACCCTCCAAATAAAGAGCTGTATTTCACTTTCAATGCTTGTTGTCTCCAATTCCTGAACACCAAAGGTGTCTAGTCATGCCTGCCACATGACCACAGAAACATCTGCAGAAGCAGACAGCGCTGGCTCTTCGGCTTATAAACAGAGATGAGCACTGAATCCTAAAGTTGGATATGACTGGCTTTCGAGCAAGGGGAACCTTTACCTTTACCTAACAGAAGAAAACAAGAGAAGCCCTCAAAGAAAACAGAACAGAAGTGACACCTTTAATTGAATAACTACATAGCTGGTTAACAAAATAGCAATTTTTAAGAATCAGCCCGGCCGAAAAGGGAACATACACATTAAAAAATAGGAGAACAAAAAGCACAGGCTCCTCCTCTCCCAAAACCCAAGAAAAGAAAGCAAATTTTTAAAAGGCAAATATACAATCAACACCCTCAAACCAAAACTACTAGGATGTGGGGAGATATCTGACCTCCCCCGCTCCACCATTTAATGCCTTCTTTTCTCTGCTCTGACTTCAATAATAGCAGCAGCAAAAATAACCAAAGAACTGACCCTCTCCTCAAGTTAAAAAGGGGGTAACCAAAGAATTTGTTGTGGAGAAGGTATCTGACTAATAATCCCAAAGAAGCACAAATTGCTGATGGCAGCAGCAAAAACCGATCCTACAAAATGGGGTGGGTGGAGATGAAATGTGGAGGAAGACAAAAAAATAAAGGATCCAAGATGGAGGAATGGCAGGAAGCTAGCAATACAACATGGACAACACCAGGAATTGAATGTGCATTAATACCACAAGGAAGAACTAAACTTAAGCAAAGAGCATTCTTTGTTGGGTTTGAGGCCCTTTGACAAGTCCCAAATTCCCAATACACCACAGACATTCTGATACATTGCTGGCAGTGAGACTCGAGCTATGGACGCAGAAGCTGTTCCTCCTTCAGTCACTTTTGAAAAGGACTAGGCTCATGGACCCCAGTGGTGTTAACTACGGGCACAGCCTAGGCTGAGAGGAAAATACCATTAACTCGTCCACGGGTGAAATCTGTGGAACTGGAGCAAGCTCCTGAACCTGTTGCTTCCCGTTTTCCTGTTTCAGGATGAGTCAGACCATATGGAGTCAATGAATAAGGGAATTGAGGGGGCGGGGATACCTGCTGACCCTGCCCTGGGTGGGGAAGGTAGGGCACACAGCCATCAAAAGGTTGAATGGCATTGATGTTTAGAAGCTGCTTTCAGAAATCACTGAAAGAACAGAATGCAAGCGCGGCGCCATAATGGCCGCCACGCTCTTTGCGGGCCCCCCCCCCACCGGACAAAGACATCCGGGTAGTTAGGGGGCGTGGCCAGCACCCTTATATAAGGGGCGGCCACGAGGCAGCCGAGCTGCCATTTTGCGAAGCGACGGAGCGGAGAAGTTTTTCCCTCTTGCCTCCGTCGCTCTTGCCTTGCTTAGGGAAGCCTCTGGCTGCTGATTTTCTTGACTTTTCGGCTTCCCATCGTTTAGCCGCTATGCCCTCGAAGAAGAAGGCGACCGCGAACGCGGCTCGTTCTGCGCAGAGGCACCAGCCGGGTCGGAGGACCGCGGCTGCGCCTCCCCAGCAGCCTCCTTTGCCTGAGCCCACTGGGACCGGTGGGATGGGGTTTATTACCCATTGGCCCGAGGCGGGGGGTCCGCGTACCGGCCCAGCTGGGGCCGCGGCCCCCGGCCCGCAAGCAGTGGCCACTGCCTCTGGCATGGCCCATTCTGCGGGGCCTTCTTCCATGGGTCCGCAGCTTCCTGCGGGGGGTTTCAGCCATGGGGGGTGGCTGGGTTCCCTCCCCTGGCAGGGTACCCCCCCGGCCCTGCAGGGGCCGGGCCTGGGGTCGTGGCCGTATATGGCCCCCGGGGTCCAGGGACCTGGACCGGCGCCTGCAGTCAGTGGGCCGGCTGGCCCTTTGCCCCCACTTGGTTTAGGGGGCTACGTTAGTGTTGAGGCCCTTCTGGCCCGCGTTGCGGCCCTCGAGGCATCCCTCGCGAGGGTTAACCACCCGGGGGTGCCTTTTGGGGTGCAGGTTGATCCATTGTCTGCCGGTCAGCGGCAGGCGGCAGGACGGGTCGAGCTGCCCGAGGCGCGTGGGCCGGCTTCGGCCACTGCCTCGCAGCTCCCCACTCAACAGGCTGATGCTGGTCAGGCCCCGTCGACGAGCTCAATTGCGGTCGTGAGCTCCGACGCCCTCAGCGGGCCAGAACCCCCAGTGGGGGCGGCCCGCGGGGGTGCTGCATGTGAGTATGCGGTTCAATCTAGTGCACCCACACACCTACCCACATTGGGGGGGGCATTCCAGTGGCCGTGGCCTCGCATGGGTGGCGCGACGGTTCAGGCGCCGACGTCCCACCCGGCGACTTCACCGCTCACCCAGGGCCCAGTTTTGGGTGGTACCTCTTATTCAGTTGGGAATGTGTTAGGGGTGGTCGGGTTGGTCCAGGCTCCTTTTCAGATCCCCGTGGTTCCCACTGTGCCGGTGTCAGCATTGCCGACAGCGGGGTATTCCTTGCCCCTGGGGGACCATTTGGCCCAGGCCACCAAAGAGAAGATCTGGCGTGGGGAGTATGTCGACATCTTCTCCCTTCTTAACAGAGAGCCCACCAAAGAGGAGAGGGAGGGGCAGGATGAGAAGGATAAGGAACAGGCACGTCGTCGTAAGCCGCCACGTACGTGGGCCAATTGGTTGCCGGCGTACCTTATATACATGGCGGTCTACCTCAGGGCCAGCCGGATTTGGCAATTCCGATGGTCCAGTATTTGGACAACATTTACCGGGCGATGGTCGACTTCCCGGGCCCATCATGGTTGGCTTACGACGAGGAATTCCGTATGCGGATTCCCCTGCACCCTGAGATGAGGTGGGATGAGCCCTGCCAGAAGCTGTGGCTTCTGTACATGACTCCCACGCGCCCTGCGCCTGGGGACAGATACCATTGTGGACATGCGGTCCAGCGAGCGGCCCCAGCACAGACACCCCGCCAGGTGGCGGGGCAGGGGGTTCCAGCCCGCCTGCTGTGCTGGACTTTCTCGTCCAATGGTTCCTGCAGTAAGAAGAATTGCCGGTACAGGTATGAGTGTCCCTCTTGCGCTGGCCCCCATGCGGCCTCCGCCTGCCCCAGGCCTGGAGGGGTGCGGGGCAAAGGTAGGGGCGGACAAGGGGCTGGCAAGACTGCCGCAGAGGGAGCTGGTCCACCG
Organism: Bradypodion pumilum; assembly: GCA_035047305.1. Classification (NCBI taxonomy): domain Eukaryota; kingdom Metazoa; phylum Chordata; class Lepidosauria; order Squamata; family Chamaeleonidae; genus Bradypodion; species Bradypodion pumilum. Next base: position 380,758,201 of record JAWDJD010000002.1, read on the forward strand.
AAAGGCCCCCTCCCCAATTAATGTGGACATGTTGGAGCGTTGGCTCGCATCGTACCCGAGGGGGGCAGATGCGGTTTACCTGCTTCAAGGTTTTCGACTGGGGTTCCGTATTCCTTTCCAGGGTGATAGGTCCCCCCAAGATACCCCCAACCTTTTGTCCCTTAAGGGGAGGGAGGAGGTGGCTGCCGCCAGCATTTCTAAGGAGGTTGATGCGGGCAGGGTCGCTGGCCCTTTCCCTGCACCCCCGTTCCCCAACCTTAAAGTGTCACCCTTGGGCTTGGTGCCCAAGAAGTCACCGGGCGAGTTCCGCCTGATCCATCACTTGTCCTACCCAGCCGGCCGATCGGTCAATGATGCTATCCCTGATGACCTTTGCTCGGTCAGGTATACATCTTTTGACCAAGCGCTGCGCATGGTGCGCTCATGTGGCCCGGGTGCGCTGTTGGCTAAGTGCGACATTAAGTCTGCCTTTCGCCTCCTGCCGGTTCACCCGGGTGACTTTGAGTTGCTGGGTTTTAAGTTCAGGGGTGAATATTATTTCGATAAGGCCATGCCTTTTGGCTGTTCCATATCGTGCTCGGCCTTTGAGCGTTTTAGCACCTTCCTACAGTGGGCTTTTGTCCGCAGGTCAGGGTCCCGGTCTGTAGCCCATTACCTGGATGATTTTTTATTCGGGGGTGAACGGGGCTGGGACACGTGCACACGTCTCCTCAACACATTTCAGACGCTAATGGAGGAACTGGGTGTCCCTTTAGCGCCCGAAAAGACCGAGGGCCCATCTACACAGCTAGTCTTCCTGGGGGTGGAGATTGACACGGTAGCGCAGGCTTCTAGGTTACCAGGGGATAAGGTGTCAAGGATAGTGGCCCTTATCTCGGACTTGCTTGCTAAACACAAGGCATCACTGCGGGAACTGCAGGTGTTGCATGGTCACCTCAATTTCGCTTGCAGGGTGGTCGCACCGGGCAGGGCATTTGCTCGGCGCTTGTGCGACGCCATGACAGGCTTGTCCAGGCCCCACCATAGGGTCAGACTAACCCAGGGCATTAAGGCAGATATGCTTATCTGGCTCCAGTTCCTGAGGGAGTTCAATGGGGGGTCATTTTGGAGGTCTGACCTTCTGGCTTCCCCTCGTTTCCAGATACAGTCCGATGCCTCTAGGTCCCTGGGTTATGGGATGTACTTCAATGGGAAGTGGGCCTATGGTGGGTGGCCACCAGCCTGGACAGGTAAGGGGCGCCTGCGGGACCTTACGTACCTGGAATTTTTTCCCATCCTGGGGGCCTTGATGCTATGGGGTGAGGAGTGGGCCAACTCGGTCGTTCATTTCTGGTGTGACAATGCAGCCGTTGTCCACATTGTCAACTCACAGACTTCCAAATCACCCAGGGTAATGGACCTGGTGCGCCAGTTTGTATTGCGCAGCCTGCGCCTTAATGTACTGTTCCGGGCCAGGCATGTCCCGGGGGTCAATAATGATATCGCTGACGCTTTGTCCCGCCTGCAGATCTCCCGGTTCCGCGCCTTGGCCCCGGATGCAGAGGAATTTGCCTCGCCATTACCGGACGAGATATGGACCTTTGGCAAGGAGAGGTGAACCGGGCGATCGGCATGTCGCTAGCGCCACGCACGCGTAAGGCGTATCAACACGCATTCAATTCTTTCAGGGCATTCTGTGCCCAATTCCGGCTGCCAGATACCTGGCCGATCCCGGTGGCCCATATACTTCAATTCATGGTTGACCTGCATTCCCAGGGCCTTGCACCTCGAACCATAGCATCCAGGCTGTCAGCGCTGGCTTTTATGGCCAAAGTAGGCGGACATGCGGACAGTACCGCTGACTTCCGTGTGAGACACGTTTTGGAGGGGTGGGTGCGGGAGCGTGGGCGTAGCCCGGACAACCGCCACCCAATTTCCCCAGGGGTTCTTACCCAACTGGCACGGGGCTGTCAGGACCTATGTTTTGATAGGTATGAGGCAGCCCTGTTTCATGCAGCTACAACGGTGGCCTTTTTTGGAGCGCTCCGCATCAGCGAGCTTGTGATGCTGTCTAAGGCGGATGCTAGTCGTAGGGCACTGGAACTCGAAGATGTCTATGTGGCCAAAGACTGGGCTCAGTTGAGGATACGATCCTCTAAGACGGATCAGCATGGCGTAGGCAGTGGAGTAAGACTGCTACGGTGTTCTTTGGCAGACATCTGTCCGGTTGGTGCCCTACAGGAGTTCCTTGCACTGCGTGGCACGCACTATGGCCCGTTTTTCTGTCACCAAGATGGGTCTCCCCTTACTAAATTTCAATTTTGGAAGGTGACCGGCAAAGCGCTGGCCGGTGTTGGCCTCCCAGGGGCCCGTTACGGCACCCATTCATTCAGAATAGGGGCGGCTTCCACGGCGGCTGCTTTTGGGTACTCCGGGGCTGAGATACGCCGTATGGGGAGGTGGGGATCGCAATGTTTTCAATTTTATGTCCGCCCTCTTTCACCGTGAGTACCAGTCGAGTCACCGCACCTTTTCTATTACTTGTTTTTTCCTTGACAGACCCTGGGTGTCGTATTACGCCGGTGACAGTATGGCTGGTGGGCCATAGCTACGTGCACAGGGCAGCGCGTTACGCTGCGGCGACAGAGTGGGGACCCCGACTGGGACTGGGTGCATACGCAAGTCTCACATGGTATGGTAAGCCCGGGATGTTGTGGAGGGAGCTGTTGCCATTCCTTTTCTCGGGCCGGAGTGCTGACCCGCCTGACATCCTGATCATACACCTTGGGGGCAATGATTTAGGTCAGGTCACCGGCCTATCGCTGAAGCATGCGATTTGCGGCGACCTCGCCTACCTGCATTACGTGTGGCCCGCCACAACCCTCGTTTGGTCAGACATGGTGCCGCGGCACGCGTATAGGGGAGGGTTCGACCTCCAGGCCCTGGACCAGGCTAGACGCATGGTAAACAGGGCTGTTGCCCGGTTTATTGTCAGCAGGGGTTGGGGGCGGGTCAGTCGTCACCCTGCCATTAGTCTGCAAAATTATGGCCTGTATGCAGGGGATGGGGTCCATCTGTCGCGAGGAGGTATGAACCTCCTGTTGGGTGATTGGCGAGCAGGCCTGTTGACCGAGCTGACGGTCTGGGGGGGCGTCGAGCCTTCTTTGAAGCCCCTCCGTGTGGCGGGTAGCACTGGTAAGGTAAACATTTATGACCCACAGGTATCCGGCAGGTTCGCAATTGACTGGACAACACTAGACAGGTATAAGTTGGTTAAACGTTGTCCGGTCAACGACGAACCAGGCGACGGGGTGATGGCTACAGCTAGACAGCATGCATCACCCCGTGATTTTACGGATACGCGTCAGAGGGTGGGGTCATTAGATATTGACTACGGTCAACAATTTGTTTGTTGTCAACAAACAAATTGATACAAATAGATACATTGTAACAATTGCCATTGGCAATTTTGGGTGGTACCTTACCAGTGTTACTTCGGCCTGCTTGCCTTAAGAATTATAATTGGTCAATTACCAATAGAAATTTATAATTCGGACTAGGGCATGAATCAATAAATGTGGCCCAATGCCGTTATCCACTTTCATTGGTGTCTGAGTCCTTTATTGGGGGGGGGCTGCAAAATACAATACACAAAAGAGAGCCTTTTTCAGGTTTGGGGGTCTTTAATTTAGATGGGAAAGCTCCACCACTACTGACTTTTATAAAATCTATTGGAGAAGATAGTCATATCAAGTAGCAGAAAAGAAAAAGGCAATGTCAAGTTGCCCTTCATAAGTTAAAGGCACAAAAAGCTTTCAGGGGAAATTGCATTGCTGCTAAGGAATGTTCAAGAGTGCAAGCAATGTCTTTATGTTTTGATGACTGTACAGTATTAGGTGTTCCAGAAAAAAATATAGGAATGCATTCTTCAAATTCAGTGCTGGCTGTTGAGCATCACTTGTCACAGGAAGGTGATAATTAAGTGTTTGAAAATGGAGCAGGCTCCCCACTTGTTGTTTAAAAAGCAGAATATCTGAAAGGTCAACTAGTATTTGGAAAAGTTGTTGGAAAACACTTGGAGAAGTTCTGTACAGACCAGATAGCACTGATCTTCTCATAAATCTAAATAAATCACAGTATATGCTTGCTTGGTCTTCCTGTAAAAGCAGTCGTATGTGTTGTGGGTGTTTTACAAATAATTCTTAAATTTGATCTTATTTCTAAAATTGATATATAATCTTACAATTCATGCTTTCTTACGAGATGAAATTATAGCAAATGGCCCATAAGATAGTGACCTTCTTTGCAGTGGCTCCTTCATTTTGGAAAACCCTCTTATCAGGGATTCATCAGGCCTCCTGTTGTGTATGTAACTTAAATAGTGCTTTAAACAGTTTGTAATTATTATTGCGGGATTGGGGTGTTCCTCCATTTTGTCTTCTTCATGGTGCCAAGATATCACAGGACTTGCATTCCTGCCCTTTCTAACAAGACGCGCGAAATCTCCCCAGTCTCCGGTCACCCCACAATCACCCCACTTCTCTCCCAACCAATCCTGTTGTTTCCCGCCCGAATGTATCCAGTGTATTTTGTATATAAAGTGCTGCTGTGCCATTGCTGTTCATGTTCAGTTTGCTTACAATAAAGTTGTGTTTGGCCCTGTTATGCTGGCTGCCTCTCTTCAGTTCCTGAACATAAAATTGGCGACGAAGGTGGGATATGGCATCCCACAAATCTTCCATTGATCCCTTTGATGTGGCCACGCCGGAGAGATGGAATCTCTACGAATGGCAGTTTCAGCACGCAATGGCAACTGAGGGCATCGTTGACGAGGGCCAGAAGAGGTCCTGCTTCCTCTCCACTGGCCACTCTTGAACTCGCCATTCATCTGGTGATGCCCCAGGACATCGTTGCAGTTCCCCTCACAGACATCCTTGCAGCTCTCCGGAACCATTTCCAGCCCAAGTTGTCCATCTTCCCGGCCCGGGTGGCATTCCACAGGCATGACCAACGCCCCGGGGAATCCGTCGCAGACTACGCCGCCGTGTTGAGGTTGGCTGCCACCCCATGCCAGTGGGACAACTTAGAGGAGGTGCTCCATGACCGCCTACTCGCTGACCAGAGGGACAAGGAGACACAACGCCAGCTCATGACCAGTGATGTCCTCACTTTCAAGTCGGTCCTGAGAGAGGTCTGCAGCACCATTTCATGTGGCCTGTGCCACCATACCCAGAAGTGGACGCGTTTATGTTAGCTGTAAAACGCACATGCGTAAATGCACCTGTGACTGTCGTAAATACAGAAATGGCTGCATTTATGACAGCTGTAAATGCACCTGCTTCCAGGGGGCATGGTCCGGCCCACTCAGCTGTCTGGGGAGGCATGGTCAAGCCTGTGATGTAAAAAGGTTGGGAATGCCTGCTTTAAAACTTTTTTATTCATGGAAGCCTTCCAGGGCATGGTCCCTCTAGCAATAAATTAGTCAGCTAGTTGATCCTCTGTGCCCTCTGATGCAGCTATTTTTTATTTTTACTTATTTTATTTTACTCTGGTATTTATATGCATTTTTTTAATGTGTGAGTTTGTGCTGTTATACACCCAGAGTCGGGAAATCCTCTAAATGGGTGGGGTATAAATATAATAAATAAATAAATAAACAACAGTTACCAATCTTGGTGAACATCTAGAAAGTGAAATACTGAACATTCATCTTTCACAGGTATGGAAACTGTACCACACTTCTGAAACACTTTTTAAAATGACATGCTGAAGCCATAACTGAGAAATGACAAAATTATGCTCTGAGACCCAGAGCATCATCTGACCACAGCTCAGTTATGGATGGCTTCAGTATACCATATTAATGTTAGAAGTAACTTAACATATTCTGAAATTTTAGCTACTTTTAAAACAGAATGTTATGCCCCTTTGCTCTATAAAAAGCTACCTGTTGGAAATCCATGGACAATACTGACACATTTTATATTTTGGTATGTTTTTGTTTTTTGTTTACTTTGCAGAGTCCTTTCTGTATGGCCAGGGCTTATAGTGGTGTGATCCTCTAAAGACAAGATGAAAAGAGTCAAAAAGGTAAGAGTTGTTTTGACTACACACTGATGTAAGGATTAAGTCCCACTGAACTAAACAGGGGTTGTTGTTTTTTTGCATAAAGGTGTATAGGACTATTATGAAGGCTTTCTTCCAGACAGTTTCAGAAATCTTTAGAATCTTACTTTCACATGGCCCACTGAAAATAATAGATGGTTTAAAGCTATAGGTAAAGGTCGCCATTGTTCAAAAACCAGTCGTATCTGACTCTAGGGTTCAGTGCTCATCTCTGTTTATAGCCAAAGAGCCAGCACTGTCTGTCTGCAGAGATCTCCGTGGATGTGTGGCAGGCATGACTAAACACCGGAGTGCATTGAATGCTATTTACCTTCCCACTGAAGTGGTCCCTATTTATCTACTTGCAATTTCTTGCTTTCAAACTGCTAAGTTGGCAGGAGCTAGGCACTTGGGTCTCGAACTGCTCACCTGCCAAACTTCCAGTCATCAAGTTCAGTGTCCTAACCACTAAGCCACTGCAGTCCCTTTAATGCTATAGGTTTGTATTCATATGTGGCCTTCCAGTGAAAAATGTATTCAGTTGCTGGCGTGTTTTTCTTATCCAGCGTTGTTATAGGGATTGTGCAGGACTGTACATGCTCTTTGCTCTTCAGATTCTTCTTTTGTGTATGAAACATTCACCCCCCATTGTTTAATTTGTCTAAGTTTGCTGGTATAATATTCACTTTTCCGTTCTTTCACATCCTGTACCTGCAGTCATGCAAATGAAAATCTATGAAGGAAACCATCATATTGAAGTAATGTTCTCACCTGACCATGAGAAACAGCTGCTGTAATATGTGTTAATTCACAAAACAACATTAGCCTGCTGTTCTTACTGTTGAGAAACTAGGAATGATTCATTCTATTTCTACCATCAATAGCAAAGAAAAAGTAAAGAAACAAAAGAAAATGAAAGAGATGTAATTCTCTCTGGTGTATGTCCATCTCATACATGCACAGGCACAAACACACAGACAATCAGATCATGAAACTATGAAGAAAGGCTCTGCTGTGACTGAAATGGAAAGCAATCTACCTGAATTGGTTGTCAATGTATAGTATGAACATTCAGAAATATATTTAAAGCATTTAGTCATTTAAAGTAAGTGCAGAGTGATGCACGTTGGGGCAAAAAAACCCAATTACATTTATAAACGGATGGGTTCTGAACTCTCTGCGACAAACCAGGAAAGGGACCTTGGTGTCCTGGTAGACAGCTCAATGAAAGTGTCAACCCAGTGTGCCTCAGCAGTGAAAAAAGCAAACTCAATGCTAGGGATCATTATGAAGGGTATAGAAAATAAGTCAGCAAGTGTCATTTTGCCTCTTTATAAATCTATGGTGAGGCCCCATCTGGAATACTGTGTACAGTTCTGGTCGCCATACCTCCAGAATGATATTATGGAGCTGGAAAAAATGCAGAGGAGGGCAACCAGAATGATTAGGGGACTAGAACATCTTCCGTACCATCTGAGGCTGGAATGGTTGGGCCTCTTCACTCTTGAACAACGGCATCTAAGATGTGACCTGATTGAAGTTGATAAAATCATGCACGGTGTGGACAATGTAGATAAGGAAAAACTTTTCCCTATCGCATAACACTAGAACTAGGGGGCATTCCATGAAACTTTTGGGTGCTAGTTCTCAAACAAGTAAGAGAAAGTACTTTTTCACCCAGAGGATTACTGGTCTATGGAACTCCCTTCCAGACGAAGTGGTGACAGCTGTCAGTCTTGACAGCTTTAAGAAAGGATTAGTCAAGTTCATGGAGGACAAGGGTATCAATGGCTATAATTAGGGATACCTAAGGACAACCTCGGGGTTGGAGAGATAGGCAGGATATCTCTCAATGCCATTTCCAGGGAATCCTAAGCAGGTGAAGGCATCTCCTTGGGAATACCCTGAAGCAAATGGTGAGCCACTGTGTGAGACAGAATGCTAGACTGGATGGGCTGTGGCCTGTTCCAGCAAGGCTGTTCGTATATAAAGAAATTCTTCGGCTACCTCACTTTTTTGCTATATACACCATTCTAATAAATGCACTTTATGTACTTGATTTCTCAAGTCCATCTGTTTGTGCAGAATGTCGTCGCAGAGACGTCTATCAATGCGTAGACTCCTCAATGAGTAATGACTCTAAGGTATCCAAGATATGTACTTTGCTAGGAAAACAATACTAGCACTTTATTTCTCTTTTGTTGAACAGAAAGATGAAAAAGACTGATAATATAGCAAAGCATTTCATTTCATTCATTTATTTGATTTGTATGCCGCCCACTCAGCATACGCCGACTCAGGGCGGCTCACAACATATCAAACAATAATACAATACAGGAAAAATACAATACACAATATAATAAAATACAGTAAACACAGTAACATCTCAGTAGTGCAATAACATCTCATACATCTCTCTCCGACCCCAACAAGTCCTCGAGGGGCCGGCGGCGTCGGCGTCCTTTTCTGCTCTCCGGGCGGGCGGGCCCGGAGAGCGAAGGCAGCTGTGGCGGCTCCGGCGGCGGCTCCCACCTGTCTCCACCCCCGGGGCCGATGGCGTGGGCTCCCGGGTGAGACAGGGAGCTCCTCGAGGGGCCGGCGGCGTCGGCGTCCTTTTCTGCTCTCCGGGCGGGCGGGCCCGGAGAGCGAAGGCAGCTGCGGCGGCTCCGGCGGCAGCTCCCACCTGTCTCCACTCCCGGGGCCGATGGCGTGGGCCCCCGGGCGAGACAGGGAGCTCCTCGAGGGGCCGGCGGCAGCGGCGTCCTTTTCTGCTCTCCGGGCGGGCGGGCCCGGAGAGCGAAGGCAGCTGCGGCGGCTCCGGCGGCGGCTCCCACCTGTCTCCACCCCCGGGGCCGATGGCAACATTTTTAATTAATTAATCACTGGCCAGTTATCAGATTCAATCATGTAAGGACATTTGAAAAAGACAACCAACTACTGTATAACAGAAGTTGACAAGTTGATCCAGGCCTGGCAGACAGAGCGACTGTCAACTGGAAGCGCCAGGTCTTGCTGAAGAGATGACAGACTGCCTTTTGTTTCAAATGTTTTACTTAGTTGCAAATAATAAAGGCAAATTAACTGCAGGATATATTCTCTATGCTAAGGCTACTATTTACCGAAATTCAAAGTACATGGTGTTGTAGCAGCTTAATAGATAATACAGTCTTAGAATGCTGCCAAAATCAAGCACATTACTTACAATAGGCCCCTTACTTATCTGATGTCCTTGAAGAGCCAGGTGAGGTGAAAGAAAACAAGTTCCTGTTTTTTTAAAAAAAATATAACTGTTATTTGCATGTTAGGTTTGCATATTACCATTTACCAGAATATCGTTTATTGAAATCTGGCTCTTTTTGCATTGTTAAGTCATTTGCAAAATACAGTAGAAGCCATGTTTTGTTGTTACTGGCTTCTGAAATATGATTTGCTTAAACTATAGACTGTCCCTGGTTTGTTTCTCCAGTGCTCTCTGCTCTGCCCTGAAACAGAAGCTGATAAAAGCTGTGTGGAAAACAGATAGAATCTGAGGAAAGAGGGCTACCTGCTGTTTCGTTGTCTGCGGAGCAATTGAGGATGATGAGCAGATGTGGCCAGGAATGGAAATTTTGAGAAAGAAGGCCATTGTTTTTTAAATGTTTGAGAGGAAAGAACAATTATGTGAGGAGTGGAATTTCTACAACGTTTCTCTTCTGGTAGGTATTCTAATGAAGCAAAGTGAGACTGAGCAATTGCCTTTTCATATTTGTCTTTCATATTTTTCCTACTTGCCTGAAGGAATGAAAGCAAACCATCAGTTAAAATGGAATATTTTCTTGAACCGCTTTTCTTCTGTCTAAAATATGCTTCAGCTCCAAACACTTAAGGATATATACTGTCAAACTTGGCTGTTGCTGCCTTAACAGAAAGCTGCTGTTTCTGCTGCTTTTGGCCAAACCTCATTGCATTTTTACGAGAAAAAGATAATCACTCAGAGAAAGGTTGCACTTTCCCCAGTATTCGTGTTGTTTAACATGTTGCCTAATTCCACTGCTTAGAAGGCTTATTTGTTCAAGTCCAGACAAAGATGGGAAGAAAAAAAGGTTCTTTTTTATTGATATCTTAATTTTATTCGTATAAGTTCATTTGTATAAGTTCCATCAGTCATCCCTTAAGAGTCACCATTAATTTATCATACAGAAGCCATCTGAAGAATTTATAGATCTGATAACAATTGTTGAGATCACGTGTCTAGTTTGCACTTGCTAACATAGTGGGGGGGGGGCTTACACAGGAAGAGCCTCCTCAAGGACTGTGGTATTTTTGAACCACAATCAGGTGTACCCTGGTAGCAGCCACCATGTGGTGCCATCTTAACTTTCTCACACTAGGTTGGGTGAAAGGAACTGCAGAATGAACTCATCAAAGGGTGCCTTCATTTTGGAAGTTTCACATCTGGCCTAGACACGGAAGAAGAAGAAGCATAATTTGGGTTCTGACTTTTTAAAAGTGACACTTTTGAAAGATACTCACATAGGCCTTGTGACTTAGAAGCAGCCTCCATTGAGCATATAATGAGATTAAATGGCTGCACTGTTTTGATAGATTTCCATGCTATTTTTGTAGCTTGCCTCTGAAGAGATGGAGGAGGTAGATTTTCTAGAGCTTTTTATTGTATCCCAGTACCTTAAATAGTTTCAGTTGAGCAGGCCCTAAGAAAATGCTATTGGGATGTTTCTCATAGTCTCCCTTTACATGTATTATTCCCAGCAAGGTAGTTCTGCATTTGTGGGGTAGTGTTCTCCATGCTGGATCTAGGTTCAAATGTTTATGCCCATTGGGCTTGTCACTGTGATAAATCTAAGCACTGTGGGAACAGCAAACCTTAATGGAGATGGATCTATAATTTTTTCCCTCTCTGGATTCTTCCTTGCACATATATTTTTCATTTATATTCAGGGTTTTATTTTGACCACCATTACATGATTTATTTGTCTATATACTAGAGGCAGCTGAAACCTAAGTGTATTAATGGCTGTACTTTAGATCATTTATCTTCTTTTCAGAGGAAAAAAGGGCCAAAGAGTTGAATGACATCAAACTTCAAATATTATGTGTTCTCTTGAGTTCTGTAAAAGAACAAAAGGATACAAAAGTAGCAACAGAATATAAACATAATAGCATTTTCTTTTATAAGTCTGGTGTTCAGTGATTTAGGTATCTGGCTGTGGGGTCAGAGGCTAGGAGTTTGATTTCCCCACAGGAGAAATCAACTTGACAGCATGCAATTACTGAAATGGGCATTCATATTTTAGTGGGAAATTGCCCTTAAAATTGGGTTGCAGATCACGGGAACTGAAATTCTCCTTCGTATAGTTTGTGAACACACACTATTGGGTTATGTGCCTGCGCAGAACATCGATCGGAGGCTTTAAAGCTAATTGGCTAAAAGTTTTGGCGGTAAGACCGCCCACCGCGCCGCCCACCCTTAGGCGCCAGACCGCCATTTTACCTCAGTTCTCTTCTTTCCGCCTCAGCAGCAGAAGGATCGTTGAGATCTTCCTCAAATTTTTGGTTGATTCCTTGTGAAAAGACTAATTCTCTCAATTTTTGCCGGCAATCTTGTCCTCCCGGCAGAATTGCCACCCCGGTGCGGTTTCTTCTTCCTTTGAGGACTCAGCTACCATCTGTCTCCGGTTCCCCTCTCAAGGGGGTGGCGGCTGGCCGGCCCTTCGGGGTTCTCTTCACCTTCGCAAATGTTCTACAGCTTGAACTCCCTTCCTTTGAAAGAATTTTTTCATGGCTGCGGCCTTCAAACAGTGCTGTACCTGCTTGAAGAAATTCCCGGCATCAGACGGGCACAGTCAGTGCCTCTTTTGTCTCGGAGAAGCGCACCAAAGCCAGTCCTGCATCCATTGCAAAAATTTCACCCGACTGGCTGTTCAAAATCACAGTAACTGACTTAAAGCGCACTTGATGGAACTTGCCCTCGCTCCGGCTGGTGCGCCTTCAACTTCCACCGTGTTGAGTGCGCCTCCCTCTGAACGGACTACTCAATCGTCTTTGTCCTCTCTTCTTGTTCGCAAGAAAAAGAAGGATAAGAATGGTGACAAGAAAAGGAAGCACAAAACGGACGAGCGTCGGTCACTTCCGCCGACTCCTCGGCCTCCAGTATCTCCCGGGCCCTCACCACCTTTCTCCGTCGTGAGATGTCCCTCGCCAGGGTCTTCTGCGTGGGGTGGCCGTTCGTCGTCCGATTCCCCGAACAAGGGCCGCAGGGCTGGGGCTCCAGCTTGCCCCTTGGGCTTGCCTTCACCACCTTGTGAAAGGGGATGTCTCCCCGCTCGACAACTCTCGGTTTCACCGAGACCTCCGACTCCGTCCATTGATGAGCCGGCGGTCACTATTCCGGCCACCGTTTCATCTCCAGTTCTACCTGTCACCATTTCGTCTCCCACCGTTTCGCCTCAGCCGACGGGTGTCGATGCGGCCCAGATGGACCTGTTCAGAGGGATGTTCAAGGCGATGGCAAAATCCTTTGTCCAACAGTTTAAGGCCCCAGGGACCCTGGCCCTGCTGTCGCTCTGCCACCCTCTCGAGGGTCGAGCAGTCACTCTGCCGGCCCACCCATATAATCTTGGCACGGTCCAGACATTGATGTGATGAGCGCTCAGCCCATCGACCCGCCCAGGCCGTACTGGCGTGGTCCCGATGTGGCTTCGAGAATCCCCCCCCCTCATCCTCCGATGATTCCAGTGTATCCTCAGAGGAGGAGGAGGGGGATGTCGATGTGGAGAAGACGCCCGACCAGGCTATCGGGGCGGTCGACCCACCGCGTGGTGAGGCTCAAAGATCCCTTACTGCTATGCTGACCCAGCTGGGCATGGCATTGAACCTGCGCGTGGACCAACCGCCTCTGGAGGGTGAGGACCAGATGATGGCCAAACTGGACAAGAAGGCCATCCATCCAGTCCACATCACTATGCTCCCATCCATATTGACGTCAGCAAAGGCAACATGGAAAAAGCCCGTTTCAGCCCACTCCGTTTCGTCCAGGCTCGATGGTATGTACAGAGTCTTGGACGAGAACTTCAAGTTTCTCCAGGTGCACCTACTACCAAACTCTCTCATTGTGAAGGCTTTCCAACATAAGACAGCTGTTAGTGGGTTTCCGGTACCTTCGACTCCGGAGGGGAAGAAGTTGGACTTGGTGGGGCGCAAGTTCTACGCCACTGGTTCACTCTTCCTCAGAGTGGCGAACCACTCTGCTGTCATGGTCTTGTATCAGTCTCATCTGTGGGAGCATGGGAAGACCCTTGCCGCGAGACTGCCGGCTGACCTCCAGAAAGAACTCGACTCGCTAGCTGAGGAAGGGGACTTTGTGGCAGAACAACAGATGAGGACGGCGAGGCATATCAACGACTATGCTGCCAAGGATATGTCCTCCGCCATCCTCCTGTGGCGCCACGCCTGGCTCAGGGGAACCTCCCTCGACGACTCGATGAAGAAGCTCATCGAGGAGTTCCCTTTCGATGCCCAAGGCCTTTTTGGCCAAGACACTGACAAGGTGCTCAACGAGTTGAGGCAGACCAACTCAATGGGCAAATTTCTGGGGCTCGCCACACTGGCTCAGCCAACGAAACCAAGATTCCAGCCCTTTACTCAGCGGTATCGGGGGAATCCACAACAACAACAACAAGGTGGATTGGGTGATCAACCCAGGACTACCTTCTATAAGCAAAGGCGCCAACACACGCAGCGTTACCAGCCCTATGGCCAAGGTAAACGTACCAACTCCAAATCCATGTCCGGGTTTGAAGTCACACAGGCCAAGGCTCTCTCGCTCCAACTCCCGTACCTCCCCCTCTGGAACTTCCTCCAGGTGTGGTCCGGCATCACGAATGACCGGTGGGTCTTGAACATCTTGTCCGCTGGCTACGCCATCGAGTTCGACCGGATGCCTCGGGTAGGAAGACACCATTTCACCAGCTCGTCCCACCATCTGCAGGAAGAAGTTGCAACCCTTCTTTCCAAGGGTGCCATCGAGATGGTACCAGTCACTGATTGGGACAACGGTTTCTACTCGAGGTACTTTGTTGCCCAGAAGAAGGATGGAGGCCTCTGCCCAATTCTGGACTTACATCGCCTCAACAAGTGCATCCACACTAGGAAGTTCCAGATGGTGACCCTCTAGACCGTCCTCCCACTCATCAGCAAACGGGACTGGTTTACGGTGATAGACCTCAAGGACGCTTATTTCCATAACAGCATCCTCAAGGACCACAGGCGATTCTGCGTTTCAGGATAAGAGACTCTGTCTATCAATACCGTTGCCTACCATTCGATCTGGCCACAGCACCCAGGGTTTTCACCAAACGCATGGCTCCGGTGGCTGCCTTCCTTCATCAGAAGGGAATCAGGGTCTTCCCGTACATCGACGACTGGTTGATAGTCTCCCCCACCAAATTGTCAGCTGTTCGGGACACGGCATTCACCGTACATCTCATGGAGAGTCTTGGCCTCAGGATCAACTTTACCAAGTCAAAGTTGGAACCTTCACAGAGAGTGGAGTACATTGGAGCGGTACTGGACTCGCTAGCAACCATGGCTTTTGCCCCTCAGAAACGCTTACTAGACATTGCAAAGGGAGTAAGCGACTTCAAGCATAAGCCCTTCATCAGAGCAAAGAAAACTCAGAGACTGCTGGGCTCAGAGACTGCTGGGCGGTGATCCCTCACACCAAGTTGAAGTTCTGGTCCTTACAATCGTGGCTCCTCCACGAGTTCGATCCGCTCACGGAGAGCCAGTCCAAACGGTTGACTCTGTCCCCGGAACTGGTGGACCAGCTGGTGTGGTGGACGACACCCCTGAATGTGGCCACGGGGAAGAACTTTTACCCCCCGCAGCCATCCTTCCAAGTTCTGACCAACGCAAGCAACCTCGGCTGAGGAGCTGCTTGCGGGGCTCTGTCGGTCAACAATGTGTGGTCTCCTCACGAGATGGTGCACCATATCAACTATCTGGAACTGCTGGCCATTTGGAAGGCCCTACGTTCCTTCGAGGCTCTACTCACAGGCAATGTGGTTCAGATAGCATCCGACAATTACTACAGCGGTGGCATATCTCAACAAACAAGGAGGGACAAGGTCCACGACGTTGCTCTATCTGGCAGTGCAACTTTGGGAATGGTGCCTGGAGATACACATCTTCCCAATTGGAGTACACATCCAGGGCAAGTTGAATGTGCTGGCCGACCACCTCAGCCGCCTCACCTCGACCACCCACGAGTGGGAGCTGGACGACATTGTGTTTCAGTCCCTTTGCAGGCCATGGGGGACCCCGAGCATCGATCTCTTTGCGTCGGAGTCCAACAAGAAATGCCATAGGTATTGTTCCAGGGCGGGCATCGGACTACACTCCGAGGGTGATGCCTTCATGAAATGGTGGGATCAGGATTACCTGTACGCCTTTCCCCCATTTCCTCTGGTTCAGAAGGTCCTCACCAGGATGTACCAGCAACAGGCCAATGCAATCCTCATTGCTCCGGTGTGGCCTCGTCAGCCCTGGTATCCTCTTCTGTTACACATGTCGTCGCGGTCTCGCACACTGCCAGACTCGCCGACTCTCCTCCAAATGGAGCACCGTCAACTCCACCATTCGGATCTGCCCAGCCTCCACCTCACCGCGTGGAGGATAATCCCAGACTATCCAGGATCTTGGAGTTAGCACGGCGACCCTCCACGAGGAAGTCCTATGCCTCCAAATACAGGCGCTTTCGTGCCTTCCTGGATTCTCAGCAAGGGTCTTCTCCACAGGTGGGACTGCAGGACATCATGGCCTACCTCCTCCATTTGGTGGAGTCAGGCCTTAGCATCACCTCTATACGGGTCCATCTGGCAGCGGTGGTGGCTCACTCTCCGGCATGTTCACCTGCATCTGGTGCCTTCCGTGACCAAACGGTAAAGTGTTTCCTTAAAGGATTACGGAACGCCTTCCCGCCGGTCAAGACTCCAACTGCGCAATGGTCATTATCTACCGTTTTAAATGCGCTCACCAGGACTCCTTTTGAGCCTATGGCTACCACGGATGTTCGTCTCCTCACTTGGAAGACTGCATTTCTGGTGGCCATCATGTCTGCTCGACGAGCTGGTGAAGTGGTTGCTCTGTGGGCAGATGCTCCATTTCTCAAGTTTTTCAATGACCACGTGGTGCTCCACGCAGACATCACCTTCCTGCCGAAGGTAGTCTCCCAGTTTCATATGGCGCAGACTATCTCCTTACCAACCTTCTTCCAGAACCCCAGCAACGCCCAAGAAAGGACTTGGCACACGCTGGATGTGAAGCGAGCTTTATTGTTTTACACCAGCAGGACACGTGAATTCAGGAAATCACAGCATCTGTTTGTTGCCTATGGGGGAAAGTCTAGAGGTGAACCCATCTCTGCCCAGAGGTTCTCCAAATGGATTACGTCGACCATCTATTTGGCCTACGAGTCTGCCTCATTGCCACCTTCACCACATGACAGGGCACATTCTACAAGGGCGGTTGCCACCTCCACTGCCTTTTTGGAGGGCACTCCACTTGAGGACATTTGTAAGGCTGCCACCTGGTCCAGACCTTCTACATTTGTCCAACACTACAGGATGGATACCAGAGCCACTGTGGACGCCAGACTTGGTCGTGTCGGCCTTGCCAGGGGGCTCCAGGCACCTCGTCCTTGAGGGTCCATCCTACCTGACTGTCATCTTCATCGTGGGATCATCTCATCCGACTGCCCACCGATGAAGTAAGTGTGAGCTTGCTAATCTCCCAATAGTGGGGATTCACAAACTATACGAAGGAGAAAGTTCGGTTTCACTTACCAGTGATAACTTTCGTTCTTCGAGTATATAGTTTGTGAATACACACTACCCACCCTACCTCCCCTCTTGAGCTACACGGATGAGATCATTTGGTTTATCCTGTGCTATGCTTAAGTATGGAACTGAGGTAAAATGGCAGATTGGTGCCTAAGGGTGGGTGGCGCGGTGGGCGGTCTTACCGCCAAAACTTTTAACCAATTAGCTTTAAAGCCTCCGATCTATGTTCTGCGCAGGCGCATAACCCAATAGTGTGTATTCACAAACTATATACTCGAAGAACGAAACTTATCACTGGTAAGTGAAACCGAACTTTCACAATCTCAATGTAACATTTGTTTTTGTTTTCCCTATTGTTGAATGAACCTAGTTTTACTACATAGGTACTTGTCATACTTTTTTTCTGTAACGTTCCTGAGATCCCTGATATTAACCCTAAAGTTACAGTAAAACCTCGCATTAAGAGTGCCTCACTTAGAGACTAACTCACTTAAAGAGCAGAATTTTCTCTGAATGGTTGCCTCACTTTAACAACTAAAACCAACAAAAAACTCCCTTAACAACTAAATCGGGGTTCACAATCCCCCCCACCAGAAGTCACAATTAGTCACTTACAATGGTGTTTTGCTTAAAGAGTAATCCCATTATGCTCTTTAAGCGAGGTACCACTTACTATAATGGCAAATCATATAATACAAGGTTTGAACAGCTCTTTTGATGTGTTTCTTTTCGTCTTGCAAGGATTCAAGGAAAGAATGGCAAACATCTTTCTGTCTCTTATGGATGCCAAAGATATACATATCCTAGCAACAATGGGCACATGAAATCTACAGTGCATTCATCTACTAATATGGTATGTATTCAAAAGCCTATTTCATTATTCTGAGTAGTACATGGAACGATTAAGTTACCATTTTGAACACACTGATGCTATTATAAGCTAGTCGGTTCTGAAACTAGCAGAACGTACACCCATCATTTTGAGAATTTCTTTTTCTTTTTTAATTTTTTTTTAATATTTATTTCCAAAAAACAAAAGATAAAACTAACAAACATACAGAAAAAACCCAGTAACAATACAATACAATGTTACATCAAGCTCATAGAAAATAGCACATGATAGTAATTAAGCTAATTATTTGCAATATATCCCACAATATTAAATACCCACATTATAGGTTATTACTATCACCATAACATTCATAAGAGCTTTCAGTGCTACAACTATTTTTTATTTCTTTACTAATTACACAACACCCAGTGAATATTTACAATGCCCGGAGAGTTTAGTATCTATATCATCTCCAAAACCCACTTTGAGATGGTACAGGTCCAAAACTGTCCCTAGCCATAAGAGAGTGATCCACAAACGGCTTCCAAATACTCCAAAACCTATTTTCTTTTAATTTATCCCTTTTTACTTTTATCTCCCATGTCAGTTTGTCATTCAATGCTAGACTCCACATTTCCTTATACCACTCTCCAGTCTGTATAAATACATCATTTTTCCAATTTCTAGCAATGCATTGTCTACCTGTAGTTAACATAATTTCCAATAATTCTTTTTCCTCCTTATTCAAACCCATACCTTCCACATTTGTTAATAGAATGGTACCTGACACCAATTTAATTCTTTTACCCATTATTTCCCCAATCTCTCCTTCCATTCTTCTCCAAAATTCATTTATTTTTTTGCAACTCCACCACATATGTTCATAAGTTCCAACCGTTTCTTTGCATCTCCAGCATAAATTATCCCTTTTATTATCCATCTGATGGAGCCTCAGTGGTGTCAAGTACCATTGCCACAACATTTTAAAATTATGTTCCTTAATTCTTACTGACATTGTTCTCATTATCCTCTTTTTCCATTTATTTCTCCATTCAACATCTCCTATTTTTATATTCAAATTTTGTTCACACTTCCGTTTCAAGTCTTCCTGTGGATCTTTACCCTTATTCAGTATAATATAAAGTTTGCTTACTAGACCCTTAATGTTCTTTTCCCCTTTTCTGATCTTTAATACCAATTCTTCAAATTCGGTCTTTGTTCTATCTATCCCTATTTCTCTTCTATATTTTTTATTCCAATTATCAACCTTCAATTTCTGAAACCAGTCCAATTTTAACTTTTCAAATATTTTTTCCTCTTGGTTTCATCATCACAAATTTTTAACCAGTCCTTCAGTAAAGACATTTCATTTTTATCCAATATTTCCTTTTTTTCCTTATCTATTTTATCGGAAAACACACCATATCAGTCAATTCCAAAATTGGAGAGAGATTTGGGACCATATCTTTCTTTACTCTTTTCCACACCTCCATGAGGCCTCTCATCATAGTATTGCTTGTCTTTATCAGTTTATCCTTAATTCCCAAAAAGATCATTTTGCCGATATTCCTGTATTCTTTCATCTCCAATTCCTCCCAAATTACCTTTTCTCTTGCCAAGATCTTCACAACATTCTTAATTTGGAATGCTCGATAGTATGCTAACAAATTTGGCATACCCAAACCCCCTTCTTTCTGAGATAAGTACCAAAGCTTCTTTGGAAGTCTAGATTTTTTGCCTCCATTACAAAAATTATTGAACATCTTTTGAAACTCATTGATTTCCTTCTCCTTCAAATGGATCGCAAGTGCGTCAAATAAAAAATTAATCTTCGGCAGCAATATCATTTTGCAAATTGCAATCCTCCCAAACCATGACAGATTCAACTTTTGAAACTCTTGTAATTTGTTCTTAAATTCTACTTTCAAACTGTCATAATTCAATCTTTTAAGTTCTTCCAATTTGTTTGAAATAGTTATCCCCAAATATTTCAACTTTTCTTTAATTTGTATGTTAAATGTCCCCACTATCTTTCCCATTTCCTTTACCCCCATGTTACACAGCATCAATTCTGATTTATCCCAATTTATCGTCAATCCAGTTATAGCCTCAAATTCCTGAAGTTGGTCTTTAATCCTATCCATTACCACCTCTGGATGTTTCACCATTAACAGCGTATCGTCTGCATACATACTCACTTTATTACCCAATATCCCTTCTATGTTTGGATAGTCCCTTATATTTTTAGCTAATATTTCCATTGCCATAATAAACAGGATAGGAGATAGTGGACAACCCTGCCTGGTACCTGCCTCAAGCTTTACCACATCCGTAACCTCCTCGTTTACTCTAATCCTAGCACTCCCTTTTTGGTATAATAGATCAATTACCCTTCTAAATCTATCCCCAAATCCATAATTTCTGACTATTTCCTTGATTGAAGACCATTGCAGTGAGTCGAATGCCTTAAAAATGTCTAACGATAATAAACCCACCTTTTCCTTCGTTTGATTAACATTATCAATTAGATCTAATACCCTTCTAGTCAAGTCAGCCATGTGCCTACCTTTTAAAAAACCAACTTGGTCAACATTTATATATTCCCCCATAAAACTGTTTAAACGATTAGCCAGTATTGCTGTGAAGATCTTGGCGTCCTGGTTTATAAGAGAAATTGGTCTGTATGATTCCACCTTTTCCAGATTCTTTCCCGGTTTTGGCAGCAGAACGATTATGGTACTATACCATGAAGTCGGAATTTGTCCTCCATCAAAAATATAATTATATAGCTTCACTAACTTTGGAACCACAACATCTTTAAATTTTTTATAAAATTATGTCGATAATCCATCGTCTCCCGGGGCTTTCCCCATCTTCAACCCACTAATTACCTCCTTTACCTCTTTATCAGTAACCCTTTCCTCCATTTTTTCTCGATGTTCCTGTTTTATTCCATTCCCTAGCTGTCTCTCCAAGATCCCTTTAAGCCTCTCCACATCTACCTCCTTTTTTGCATATAATGCTTGATAAAATTCCTTCACAATTTTACATTTATCCCTATTCTTATTACACCTTAACCCTTGTTTATTAACCAACACCCCAATTTCTCTTTTTTCCCTTTTAGCCTTAGCTGCTCTTGCTAATAATCTTGAGTTTCTATTACTAAATTCAAAATACTCTCTATTTAAATAAATCAGATCCCTTTTAACTTTATCTATATCCTTACCCATTAACTCTGCCTTAAGTCTTTGCAATTTAGTGAAAGTTTTTTTATCTTTACTTTTTGAATGGTCATCCTGTAACTGCTTTATTTCTTTTTCTATCTGGTCTACCTTATGTCTTTTATACTTAATACTCGCCAACTTTATACTTTCCCCTCTGAAAACCGACTTCATGGTATCCCAAACAACGTTAAAATTAACTTCATTATTGTCGTTCCACTGCCAACTTTCTTTCCACCCTTCCATGATTTGCTCTTTACATTTTTAGTCTTTAAATAGGTTAGGATCATACCTCCAACTTCTTCCTCTTTGGATATCTTTTTGTAATTTCAGTTCCAAAAGTACTTTGGCATGGTCTGATTCCTTAAAGATCCCAATTTCCATTCCCTCAATATTTTTGATCAGATTTTCTGTAAGAAAGACGTAATCTATTCTCGAGTAGGTCCCATGGACGTGTGGAAAAAAAAGAATATGCCCTTTCCGAGCCCTTGATCTCTCTCCAAGAGTCCTTCAAACCCATCGCAACCATCCATTTATCTAAAAACTTCCCTTTCAAGACAATTCCACATCTTGCTACATTTGTACAATCTAAATCTGACCTTATCAAGTTAAAGTCTCCAGCCACAATAGTTTTTGCGACATTTTCTAGCTCCACTACTTTCTGAACCTTTTCTAAGAAATCCGCTTGATGATCATTTGGAGCATATATATTTACCAACATAATTTCCTCGTCTTCTATTTTTCCTCTTACAATCAAATATCTACCCTCTTGATCAGCAACACTTTTTATAATCTCAAATCCTAATTTTTTAGAAATCATAATTGCCACTCCTCTCGCTTTTGAAGTACCAAATGCCATCTCATAATGTTGAATCCATCCCAAAAAAAGTTTGTTCGTGTCTTTTGACTTCTGGTGCGTTTCCTGTAAGACCACTATATCGGGTCTATCTTTCTTCAACGCCAATTCCAACCTCCGCCTCTTAAGAACAGAACCTGTACCCTTCACATTCCAGGTTAATATTTTAATATTTCCCATAATCTATTTCCTTTCTAACTTCTAAACTCTCCATTGGGCGTGCCAACACCAACCCCTTCCCCCCAAAACACAAAATTTTACATAGAACACACACTATCACTCTCCCCACTTTCTTCAAAAAAAAAGACGCCTTCGACAACCAAAGAGGGGAGAGGGGGGACATGCAAGATGTGCCTACCAACCAGTGCTACGCGCTACTCATCCTTCTATAATGCTTAAATGATTTGATTTTTATTAATCTATTTCTCATTGCTCCTTGCTTGCCTCCTCCTCCACCATGATCAGCGACAGCTCCTCCTCTTCTTTTCCCTGCGGTGTTCCACCTGTGGCACCACCAGCCTCTGCCCTCTCATGCTCCCTCCCTAGAGCACCCGATTCCAACAGTTCTTTCTTAAAATTTATCCACTCTTCTGAACCTGTTTTTACCAACTCCAGCAAACTCAAATACTCCAATGGATCGGTCCCTTCATCAATTACTTGCATTCTTTTCTCATAAAAAAGCGCAATTGCTGTGGAAATCTCCAGTTGTACCTTATGTTTTTACTCATCAACAATTTAGTTACAGGTCTCATCTTATATCTCCACATTCTTTCTTTCATTGAGATATCATTGTATACTTCTACATCAGAACCATCAAATTTCAGGGCGTCAGGCCCAGCTTGTTTCAAAAAAAGCCATTACTCTAAGCTTATCACCCCAATTTGCAAATTTTACCAGAACATTTCTTTGAACCACCTTCCCTCTTCTTGGGCCCACCCTGAATGCACTTACAATATCTTCCTGTACAAATTCCTTTCCCATATTCAAACCATTTAACCACTGAACCACTCTTTCTCTTAGCTGGTCCGGTGTCCGTTCAACCACCTGACGGATCACAGTGTTCTGCTTTCTCATCATATCTTCCACAGCATCAATCCTTTTCTTGTGCTCTTCCAATTTCAGCTTATTCTCCTGCACCGCTTCCTGAGTCCCTTTTATTTCCTTTTTTATAACATTTACCTCACTTTGAACCAATTTCACATTTCCCTCTATTTTTTGCAAACTTAGATCCACTTTTTTTGAGAAATCTGCAACAGATGATACCACCTTATCTTGTTTTTTCATCATTTCATTTCTATCTTTCACCCTTGATTCCTCATTCTTCTCTAGTTTCTGGAACAATTTACCAATTTCCACCATAATTTGAGTATGATCATAAGGTTCAGGTGGCGGTGATGAAGACTGAGGGACCTCTTCCATTGGTGCTTTTTCTTTCCTCTTAGACTTCACCACTGGTTCTTCCTCTTTTGCTTTCCCTCTTGTACCTTTATCCATGATGACACCCAATAAGAAAGTCCAGTGTTGCAGAACGTTGCAAAATCGTAGTCAGTCCAGACAAGCCTGTACCGCTGCAACCACTAGTACCACCTATCCAAACAGGTCAGACGAAGCTTATAGGGAGGAAGAAATCTAGCGAAGAATTAATTGCTGTAATCCACAAAAAAACAGGGACCGGAGTATGCTCCAAACAAAAAGAAAAAAGGAATAATCCACATCCGACCCATTTCCCCAAAGCAGGCAGTCCAAATATTCGCCCTCCAAACCACAAAAGTAGAAACTCCAAGGAAACCGTCACCCAGATTTTTTCATTTGAGTCAAAGCCACCAGGAAGGGGGGTGAGAAGAGAAAAAAGCCCAAAATCCAAGCAAAGAGAAAAAAACCAGGAGGAGCAATATATCCAAAGGGGGGGGAGTTATTTATAATCCACACGGTGAAGGAATAAAAAGCAAATTAGTCCTTCTCTTGAAGCGAACGAATCAAAGCGCCCTTTTCCAGCGGGTACATTAACTTCAGGGGGAAACCTCCCTTCTTCCTCTGTAAGTCGGAAGGCTTTCCCCACACTCTTTAGACTCAAAACACACTAAAACCTTCAAAAACTGGAGCCCAGACGAAAACTTCTTTAACCACTTTACTGTCGCCAAAACGCGCCGCGGTTCTCCCGGGGCGCAAGAAAGCCATAGACCAAAACACAGTCACTTTGATTTTCCAGGACCGCCGCCATTAACGGGTTGACAGCCCAATTTTATCCACTTCCACACCCGCTTCCAAGTCCGGGCTCTTCTAAGCAAAATCCCCAGTTAGCTTAAACTTTTCCACATAGACTTTCGTGAACTTACGTAAAGTTGTTTTCTTGCTGATTTTACTGCCGCCTCAAATCTCCGCCGTCTCGCTGAGTTCTCGGCTCCTCGGCAGGGAAAGCCGCGGCTTCCATCGCGAGCCTCACCTACCCAGGAAACCTCCCAAACTTCGACCGCCCGACTTCAAAACTTTACAAATGGGGAAGCAGGAATCTTATCAGCTAAAAATACCACTTTAAAATTTCCCCATTTTACTCGTTCACATTAATTACCACTTTGGTAAACGCGAGCAACCGAATCAAGATGTTACTCATCGGCCATCTTAGCCACGCCCCCTACTAAATTAATAATACAGAATCCTTTGTCTTGAACGCTCGACTGGGCACTGGCTTACAGGAGGCATGTACCGATCCTTTAGGCTGCAATAATTTCCTTTATCCGCACACTCCCAGTGCAGCCTAAGGTCGCCTCACTGTACCGCTTCCCAATCAGCTTAAAAAAACTCCACCTGTTGCTTACAGGGAGTATGCGGTGGTTTAATATGTTGGTAGCATGTGGGAGCATAGAGCAAAGCACTAGGATATTGCCTGATAAATTGACATCCACTCCGTTGATGTTACTCACAAAGAGTTTTATTTTCCTTTAGTATCTGGAAAAGAACAAAGATAGGAACAAAACAAAGTACATAGCAAACATAGTTAGTATAGAATTTCTATTCCCAGTGACAACCATTGTTCTTCTACTTCAGGTACCAAAATGTAGCTCCCTGGTGGCTCAGTGGGTAAAAGCACTGTGCTTGGAGACTGAAAGCACGGGGTTTGATTCCCCAAATGCTACACGATAGGGGACATGAAAGGAGCCTCATTCGGGTACCCCCTGAAAAAATTCTTTCAACCCAGAGTAATCTCTGACACAAAAACACACGCGCAGGTACCAAAATATTTTCAGCCTACCCTGCAGGACCTTTAACTTAACTCTGAGTTGGCATTACAGTATGCCCTTTATTTGAAGGAAAGTATTTTAAGTTCAAATTTCCCCGTTTCACAGCTTTGGTTGCCTGAAGCAACAGCTTCTCTCCTAGTCAGATCTGCTGCTTGTTTTCCTAGTTTCATGTTTACATGAGATCATGAAAACTTGAATCAGACAACCCTGTGATTATTAAGAATATTTAGATTTAGCTAGCAGGATAGCTCAGTGGTTTAGGTATCTCCTATTGTGCTTCCCATGAGAAGAACAGATATGGTGTAATGGATAGAGTGATAGACTAGAACTCAGGAGGCTGGGTTTGAATCCCACTCAACCATGGGGTTTCGAACTGGTAAAGTCACTCCTTAAATATCTCTATTACTTTGAAAAGCCTATTGAGGTTGGTTCTGACTTGACTGCACACAACAACAGCCACTCGTTACTTTATCCAATATCATTAGCATGGATTGGTGGGGGGGAGTTGGTCCTCCCTCATGCTTCAATAATTTGCTTATTCAAGCAATGCTGTGGCTGAAGAGAAGATTTTCTAGGGTTCCAAGGGCATGCCCAGCCAACAAATGATCAAGAACATCTCCTGTTTGATCTTGTGGATAA
Source organism: Bradypodion pumilum (assembly GCA_035047305.1). Taxonomy (NCBI): domain Eukaryota; kingdom Metazoa; phylum Chordata; class Lepidosauria; order Squamata; family Chamaeleonidae; genus Bradypodion; species Bradypodion pumilum. The sequence continues at coordinate 380,783,910 of JAWDJD010000002.1, forward strand.
GGAAAATGAAGCAGGAGAGGATGAGAGCTAGCTGCCCTCTGTCATGAATTTTTCTTCTTTCTTGTCCTGATCAAACTCTGGACTGCCAAAATGAAGCCATTTTCTTGACTTTCTCGTTGGCCAAACTTAAGTCATTATCAGTGAATGTTTCTGGCAGTAATTGGCAAAACAGTAAATGAGCTGGATTCTGAATCTATTCACATTCACACAGTGTGTTGTTGTCTGCCAGCAGCTCTCACTTAAGCATGTTGGTCTTACATTTACATGGTCAGAAATAAAAATGTCAGATAAGGTATCAACTGAATACAGCTTTTGAGTAAAATCAAAACTCATGTAATTAACATTCCAGACTCAATTTTGCACAATTGCACCTTGTCTCTTTTCCTGTGAAGGATTACTAATTTATCTTTACTTGTACATAGTGTCATTTGTAGCTGTTTGAAAACTGTAATGACTGATTGTCATAACATGTAGATAGGGAATCTGGATATTGTTGCAAAATTCTGCTTTTTTGTTGTTGTTCAGTCACACAGTCAATTCTGACCCTTTGCAACCCCATGGACTATTGCCCACCAGGCACCTCTGTCCTCCACCATCTATTTTCCAGGGAGTGATAGGGCCTGTTGCCATCATCTTGGTTTTCTTGATGTTGAGTCTCAAGCCAGCTTTTGCACTCTCTTCTTTCAACCTAAGCAGGAGCTTCTTTAGGTCTTCCTCACTTTTTGCCATGATCATCTGCATATCTCAAATTGATGATGTTTCTCCCAGAAGTTTTGATCCCAACTTGTGATTCCTCCATCCCTGCATTGTGCATTATGTGCTCTGTGTATAAGTTGAATAAGCAGGGTGACAAAATGCAGCCTTGTCTTACTCCTTTTCGTATTCCAAACCACTCTGTCATTCCATACTCTGTCCTAACTGTTGCTTCTTGACTCATGTACAGATTTCTCATGAGGCATATAAAGTGTTCTGGTATTCCCATCTCTTTAATTACTTGCCACATTTTGTTGTGGTCCACACAGTCAAAGGCCTTGGTGTAGTCAATGAAACAGAAGTAGACTTGTTTCTGATATAACTTTGTTTTCTCCATGATCCAACATATGTTGGCAATGTGGTCTCTAGTCCTCCTGCCTCTTCAGAACCCAGCCTGCGTTTCAGGTAGTTCTCTCTCCACGTGCTGCTGCAGTCTATCCTGTATTATCTTGAGCATCACCTTGCTAGCCTGTGGGATGAGTGCAATTGTTTGATAATTTAAACATTCTTTGGTGTTACCTTTTTGGGGGATTGGAACATATACTGACCTTTTCCAATCCTGTGGCCATTGCTGTGTTTTCCAAATTTGCTATGATGTTGCTTTGTAATCTTTCTTTCCTTGGTTAACTCAGTCTTTTTATTTGCATATATGTAAATAGTTTTGGAATTTTATTCTATTCAAATATATTATTTTTTCACTTATATATTTCCTAAGGTATCTGAAGAAAAATCCCAACAACAAGACTGCTTTGGAGACAAGACTGAAAATACTTTGAATTTTCTTCTTTTTCTAGCATTAGACAAAAGATGTGTGTGATTGACAGAGGCACAGAGAAGAATTCTACCGAGATTCAACCTGTTATTGGGCTGGCCTTGGGCAGCATCTCATTGATCACTGTTGTCATGAACATTTTGGTTTTGTACGCGGTGAAAACAGAAAAGAAACTGCAGACAGTTGGCAATCTTTATATTGTTAGTCTTTCATGTGCAGACGTTATAGTTGGTGCAGGTGTGATGCCATTGAACATTGTGTACCTGTTGAAGGATAAGTGGATACTGGCTAGAAAAGCTTGCCTGTTTTGGCTGTCAATGGATTATGTTGCCAGCACAGCCTCCATATTTAGCCTCTTCATACTCTGCATAGATCGCTACCGATCCATCCAACAGCCATTAAAGTATCTCAAGTACAGGACCAAAACTAGAGCTTCCATCATGATTTCATTAGCTTGGTTGCTGTCGTCTTTGTGGGTAATCCCAATTCTTGGCTGGCGTCAATTTACAAGTCACAATAACACAACCTCTGGGACTGATGATGAAAAGATTTGTGAAACAGATTTTTGCAGAACCACATGGTTTAAAGTTTTAACAGCCATGATCAATTTCTATGTTCCATCATTACTAATGTTGTGGTTTTATGCAAAAATATACATGGCTGTCCAGAGGCACTATCAACACCGAGAACTCATTAATGGGTCCTTTCGGTCTGCCCAAGAAAAGACAGGAGTTCAAAGTGAAAAGGTACAAGAAGTGCAAGAGAATTGTTTCCCAAATGCACGTAAAGATACACGTTGTGTTACTAATGAAAATGACAATTCTGATGAAAATAAGGTTGAGGTCAAATATCCAGCAAATAGATTTATCAAAATCTCAAAGACTGATGGAGATCATGAAGTTGGAGTAGTAAAGCTTAACTGTTTTCCTCTAGCCACAGCACAGAGTGACACAGGAGTAGATAATGCAGACAGCAAGTATGCCTGTGCTAAAGAAAACTTTCACAATACAGATACCTTTTGCTACCGAGACTATGAATTTAGCAAAATGTCTGATGTGCACAGCTTTGCAGAGAAGGTTTCCTCTAGACATCGCATTTCTTTTCTGGAGCAATATCCTGACTCTGGAAAATGTTTCCCTAGGTCTAACGACAGAAAAGACAGTACAAGTTTAGATTACTTCAAAAGGACCTGGGGAAGGCTGCACACTCATTCCATTAGTCGGAGTCAAGGGATCAGAGATAAAAAGGCAGCCAAGCAGTTAGGGGTCATAATGGCAGCCTTTATGCTGTGCTGGATTCCATATTTTGTATTATTTATGGTCATGGCTTACTGTGAGAAATGTTACAACCGCCCTGTTCACATGTTTACTATTTGGCTCGGCTACGTGAATTCAACATTAAACCCATTTATATACCCACTCTGCAACGAGAACTTCAAAAAGGCTTTCAAAAAGATCTTTCATATTAAAAACTGATCTACACTTGGCAAGGAGAAAAACGGGAATCTATGGCATTATAGTGAGAAATAAAAACAGGTTTTCCAATGTAATAAAGCCAAACTGCAGATGAAGCAGATGGTTCCTAATAGTATTGGAAAAGGGGGAAATACATTGTTTATTTCGGTGTGTGGGTGTGTGTGTTAATTTGTACACTTAAATAACAGACACAAGAATTTACATTGACTATAGGGTTTTAGCCTCAGGACTTCTGTACTTTTGTAAATTACTGTTCTTTTGTAAATATTTTGTAAGAATTGTGGGTTGGGTGGGCGGAGTTTAAGTTCTGTTGTTTGAAACCAGTGAAACATAATGAAGTACTGTACTTGGTCCTGGCTTCTGAAGTCAAAAGTGAATTGTCTCCATTCAGTCTGGTACTGGTTTACTGTCTTTCCATTGTCCTGTTGTTTGAGGAGTGTGCCTGGATTAGCATATGTGGAGGCGACAGGACACATGATGGGGAGCTTGGCCAGGCCATGCTCTGCTGCTATGGCTTTGGGAGGGTTCATTTCTAGCCTACAGGGAGATATTCTTTTTACAGCCTCTACACTGGGAGCCCCAAGGCTTGTGCAATAGGAAGGCTCGTGGGTCATGAGGCTGGCAGTCCTCTCCCTCATGCCTTGTTCCAAGTGGCAGTGGGTCCAACTGTATCCAGCCACCAGCTTCCTTCACAGCCTTTTCTTTTTTCTGGCTTACTGGTGCACTGAATTTGCACAGGCATAACACATTTAAAAAGCTCTTTGTGCTGAGCCAGTGAATCTGGTATCAGCTTCTTCTACCAAACTACCAAAATGAAGCCGCGATTTGGTGAATTCATTCTTTAGTTCCTTTCACCTGACCTAGTGTGAGAACAATTAGCTATCACACGGTGACTGTTGGCTGGAGTACGCCCGACTGTGGTTCAAAAATGCCACAGTGTTCGAGGAGGCTCTTTCTGTGTACTGTACCTCAAAATGAATGGTAATGGCTATCTAGGCTTTAAGTGTTTGGTCCTGTGGTTCCCAATGTGGGGGACATGACCCACAGGGGGGCCATTTGAATTTTTAAGGAGCGCAATTCGAGAATGAGTTATTAGCAGTGATTGGCCTTATGCTTCCTCCACATAAATAAGAGTTCACTTTTTGAATAATAAGAATTATATGTGATGGGGTGGCATCAGGATTTTAGAGATGCTTAGGTGGGGCATGGCCAAAAAAAAACAATCAAACTGTTGAGAACCACTCAGTTTAGTCTGAGCTTTGTCTCCTTGCCTGGAGATCCAGAGAAACACATCAATTCCCTGACACTCTAATTCGGTGTTTCCCAATTTTTGGGTTTGGGGCTTCAATTTCCAGAAGCCTCAGTCAATTCCCCAAAGCATTGATCAGCCAATGTATGGACTTAGGCTTCTGGGAATTGAAGCCCCCCCCCCCCTATGCAGCGTGGGCCCCATGTTGGAAACCACTGCTTTACATCCTTATGCAGTTGATGGAGATGCTAAGAGAAGATTAGGGGACTGGAACATCTTCCGTACCATCTGAGGCTGCAACGGTTGGGCCTCTTCACTCTTGAACGAAGGTGTCTAAGAGGTGACCTGATTGAAGTTTATAAAATCATGCACGGTGTGGACAAAGTAGATAAGGAAAAACTGTTTTCCCTATCGCATAACACTAGAACTAGGGGGCACTCCATGAAACCTTTGGGTAATAGTTCTCAAACAAATAAGAGAAAGTACTTTTTCACCCAGAGGATCACTGGTCTATGGAACTCCCTGCCAGAAGAAGTGGTGACAGCTGTCAGTCTTGACAGCTTTAAGAAAGGATTAGACAAGTTCATGGAGGACAAGGGTATAAATGGCTATAATTATGGATACTTAAGGACAACCTCCGGGTTGGAGAGATAGGCAGGATATCTCTCAATGCCATTTCCAGGGAATCCTAGGCAGGTGAAGGCATCTGCTTGGGAATAATACCCTGAAGCAAATGGTGAGCCACTGTGTGAGACAGAATGCTGGACTGGATGGGCTGTGGCCTGTTCCAGCAAGGCTGGTCTTATGTAAGATACTGGATTTTCTCCTACAACTCAGTACATGCTAAGGACTGTGGTGGCTTAGTGATTAAGATGCTGAACCTCATGACCAGAAGGCAAGCAGTTCCAGACCAGAGTGCTGAATGACAGAGTGAGCTTCCATCTCTGTCCCAGCTCCTGCCAGCCTAGCAGCTCAAAAGCAAGAAATTGCAAGTAGATAAATAGGTACCACTTTGGTGGGAAGGTAAAAACAGCGTTCTGTGCTGAGTCATGCATGCCACATGTCCACGGAAACGTCTGCAAACACAGGCACTGCTGGTTCCTTGGCTATAAACAGATAAGAGCTGAACCCTAGAGTTGGATACGACTGGCTTTCAAGCAAGAGCAACCTTCACATGTAAACTGTCTTGTAAAAGTCATTAAAGGTACCGTTCAAAAGTCATTAAAGAATTTATGAAAGATACATTTGTCTATATCATATTTATTTTTGAGAAAGGAAATTATGCTACCAGCTGATGGCTGTTGCTAACTTTATTTTAACCTTATTGACACTAGTTTTGCTCATTTCATTACTGCTCTTCATCTCTCCCACTGCTGTCATGTGCTCTTACATTTCATCTTGAGATTCTGAGTATGCAAGTTACCCTTTGCCTCTCATCCCCAGCATTCTGCCTGGCGAATTGATCTGGAGATGCCTTCCGAGATCTGCTGCTTCCACAAGGCATGGCATAAGCACAGGTGTTGGATTTTTGTTTTTCCATACAGAACAATATGGGACTTTTTGTTTTAAATGATTTTTATCTCTGGATAATTGTGACAGTTAATTAGAAAATCAGTTTTTTTTAAAAAAAAAACACACTTCAGCAAAGGGAATTTAAAAATATGAAATATAATTGTCACCTTGCAAACCAAGATAAAGTTCATTTGGATGGTACATCTACCTTTGCAAATGCATTGAAAAATGTAACATTAAACTGGAATGGAAAAATACAACAAAACAATGCTGTACAATCTATGTTTTGTATGCTATAGAGGCATACAGTATATGTTTTGTCATCTCTGTACTTTAACATTAAATATAAATAAGACTGCATATAAATAATACTGTTTGAATGTTACACTTATCTAAAAAGTTTTTAAAGTATTTAAAACATGATATTGAACTAAATTTTCATGTTTATTTGAACACTCAACAGAAGCCTTTATTCTTCCTCCATATTACCAGTGCAACACAATAGTAATAAAACTCCTAGGACTACAGCATACATTTTAATTCATTAGAGAACTATAATGAAATTGACCAGTGCTCCCTTTGATCAATTCCTGAACTTATTGTTCCTACTGGGCGGAGTTTCACAGTTTTCAGTTCCGCTGTTGTTCTTTATCTTGTTAACTGCAATGTAAGCATCTACTTCTGATGCTTATGGGTTGAAAGGATTAGCCGGTGAAAAATATCTGTTGCCGGTGATAAATCTCCATGTAAGATGTAAGCATCTTGAGAAAAAAATTGACTGAGGCTTTGAACTTAATGACTATCTTAACCTATAAAATCAAGGGTTAACCGTTGGAACTTTGTATAGGCTCCTTAGCCAGGCCCCACTAGCCTGCACTCTCTATTCATGCACACGTCCGAACTGGGTACGCAGGTAAACGCAGGATTTAGAATTGCGCCAGGGGGGCAAGAGCCCCTCAAACGCGAATAAACTAAATCAACTTCAACACCCGAAATCCTATGCGCTTTTGCGAGCTCCAGCCAATTAGAAACAGACGCCAGAACAAACAACGTTTCCATTCGCGCTGCAGCCACGCTGCAGCCAATGAAAAACAATGTTTACACAACATTTTTATGCACGAACGCGAATACTACATATCCCACAGTTCTAACCACCAACAGTATGTAATTCAATCTATCTGACTGCCTTTACCATTTTGGGAGTTAAAGACGACAAAACTCACCATCCTACACAGTTTTACCAATACAGCCAATCGCGTATTTTGCAACGCAGGAGCTGTGTTGGAAACCCCAAAGAGTTACAGACTTTGCCAACATTACCATTTAGGGAGCTATATATGACACATCACACCATCCTACGCAGTTTCTGCAATCCAGCCAATCACGTACTTTCACCAAAACGCATCACGAATTTCGAAAAACGCTACAAGCCATCCTTTAAAAGGAGCTGCATTACAAACCCCAAAGAGTTACGTACTTTTATGGCTGCAGATTAGTAAGGAGCTAAAAACTACCTATCTTTGAGCGAATAACTTTGAAAAACAGAACCCGACCTTTTTGTTTACCAATTTAAATCTTATTTAGTTATATCTATTTCATTACTTTTAAGGTTTATTTAATTTCGTTTACTTTCAATTATTTTAATTTTACATTAATTTACTATTTATTTCATTACACTACAACACACACTTCAAACACACACTTCAGGAGCTACAAACAGAACTGGACCGTTTTGTTTCTCAATATTTATCATATTTAGTGTTATTTTCAGTAACATTTATTAGAATTTTACAGTCATTTATTAATTATTATTAATTATTTTCTGATATTACAAAAAACAGTTCAATAACACACTTCAGGAGCCAACTCAATTTCATCTCAAAGTACGCACGGAACACAATACATTCTATTCAACAGAAAACATTTTTCTTTTACTTGTACCTTCGAAAATAATATTATTACACTTTTGGAAAACATAATAATCGACACACGAAGTAGGGAACAATCATTCAAAGAAAAATAACCATCACGCATTTAAATTTTTGCCGAACCAGTTTTATTTTACCTCTATATATTGACAGAGCACACTATATTTTAATATTTACAGAAAAATAAACATTTTCCCTTTAAAAAATTCCTCTCTAACAAATAATATAACGATCAACATTTTAAAATATTACAATAAGGACACATTTATATTGCACTAATTTACATTATTTACAAATAATACCAAAAAAACCACTTTACTTTTTTAAAACGAACATAAATATATTCAGAGACCACACACCATTTGGACACAGATAAATTAAACTGAAAACGGAATATAGTTTACTAATTTGACTAACAATATCAGTGTTAATTAAACACACCTAACAATAAAATTTAGAGGGAAAATACATCACAAGGATCTGAACAATACAGGCACTCCATTTGGTGTAAACTAACTTACATTCAAACCATAAGAAGCAGATTTTCAAAAAAACATTGAACACTCTCTGTAATTCGTTATATTCAATCAATAAAAACAATTACAACCAAAAACTATAACAGTAATCACCTTCTAACAGGAAATAATCCTAACCATTTATAAAACAAATTTTAAAAAACAAAATCCAGTACAGACACACATATTACAAATTTGAGAATTTTTACATTTCTTTTACCCATTTCTTTACAACAAACAAATTATCAACATGCCTCCAAAAAAAAACCATGTAAACAAAATTTACAAAAGTTTCTTTAACAAAACAAAAACATTTACATAAATAATTTTTTTCTTATAATCTAAATTTGATACTCATCATTTCCACAAATAAAAAAAAACCATTTAAAACAGCCCGGCAATGCCGGGCAACCTCTGCTAGTACATTATAGGGATAACCAACTGAAGCCAAACTGTTTAAAAACTCAACTCTGTGCTTTTAATCTGAAAAACCATGAGGCATCAAGAAGGTTGCAGGTGAACTGGAACGGCACCAGGCTCAAACACTGCGACACCCCCAAATACCTGGGAGTTACCCTGGATCAAACTCTCACTTTCAGGACCCACTGCCTAAATACCAAACAGAAGGTTTTTGCCAGGAACAATATTCTGAGAAAAATAACAGGTACAAGTTGGGGTGCCCAACCACACACACATTTAGAACTTCTAAATGCTAGCTTTATGTTACTCTGCAGGAGAGTTTGCTAGTCCAGTGTTTTAGTGTAAGGGACCAAAGACAATGAAACAGCCGAAGGGTTGGCTTAACACAGGTTTATTGCATGATGATCCGGAGGAACATGTGGTAATGGCGGATGGTTAGCTCAATATATACAGCTGGCTATACATTTGAATGTGGCTCGTCGACAGACTATTGGTTGCTGCCTGCGTGACGTCGTAGGAGGTCACGCCCTTCTTGACCAGGTGAAGAGGTGGCGGGGAATCTTCCCGCGCTGCTGAACCAGGTGAATATGATCCATGAGAGCTGGACGCTCGCTACTGCCCTCTGGTGGTCACTAGCTCGCGTCCCCTTATTAGGTTTACATTGATACAGCTGATGGTTATAATGTTGCACACAGAAAGGTTACATTGGTAACACATGGCAAAGGTACATTGTTAAAGGCACTGCTTTACAGAACACAACATCCCTCCCCCCTAGGATGAGACGAAGTCTCTCAGCCAAGATGGCTTGTTGCATGTGCGTTTGGGCCGTGAAGAGGGCTGCCCCCCCGGGGGCGTTATTGCTTCTTTGTTCCCTGGTCCCTTGTCCTGAAATGGGAGAGGGAGACTTGTTAGTGGCTTGCCGCTGTCTGGCGGCCTTAGGGGAAGGGAAAAACTCCATTGTGGGCAGACCGGGGGCCGTCGGGGCTAACGAAAAACCCCTCTTCTCGCTTGGACGGGTGGGGGACCACTCCGACCCCCCCCCCCGGTTCTGAAAATCAAAATCTAACTTGGTAGGGGTACCCGCATTTGTGGGGACTTTCCGCGAGATATGTATGGGGTCGGGTTCCTCCTCCTCGGAAAGATCCCCCAGGGTATCTATGAGGACATCCTCCTCCCCCCTTGGTGGGGGCCCGCGGTCCCCCTTCCCTCCCCCTTGGGCTAAACGTGTGGGGGAGAACCCTAACGCTGACTCCGTCCCTGCTCGGTCTGCGCCCTGCTCGTCCGGGACCCTGCGTCGGAGCTGGTCCGCGTGCCGCCTCCACAAGAGTCCCGTATTGGTTTCCACGCGGTACGACACGGGGCCGGTTTGTTCCACGACTACGCCCGGCACCCAGGCTGGGCCCGTGCTGGCGTAATTCCTGCAGTGCACGGGGGCGCCTACACTGAAACTCTTTGTGGCCTCCAGTCTGATGTTCCTTCCTTTGTCCTCTACCCTCGTGGGGTCTAGCCTAGTAAGGATGGTGGTCAGTTTCCTACGCATTAAGAGCTCTGCGGGGGAGTATCCTGACGCCAACGGGGTCACCCTGTACCCTAGCAGAAACTGACACACTTGGAGGTTCAGATCCCCTGGGCCCATGCGCCGCAATGCGTCCTTCGTGGTGCGGACGAGGCGCTCTACTTGGCCGTTGGTGGCCGGGTGAAACGGGGCGGAGGTGATATGCCGAACGGCGTTAATCTCCATGAATGCCCTAAACTCGGAGGACGTGAAACAACTAGCGTTGTCGCTAATTAATGTGTCGGGTATGCCGAACGTGGAAAAGAGCCTCCGCAAATGCCTAATGGTCTGGGCCGAGGAGGTGCTCGTGACTGGGATAACCTCCAACCACTTGGAGAAGGCGTCCACTACAAGAAGGAACAGGGTGCCTCTGAACGGGCCCGCGAAATCAATGTGCACCCGGGACCACACCCCTTAGCCGCGTCCCATTCCCTGTGGGGAAGGTGGGCCTCCTCTGGTCTGGAGCATTGGCAACTATCACAAGTGCCGACCATGTGCTCGATGTCGGCGTCCAGCTGGGGCCACCAGAAGTAACTCCGGGCCAGCGCCTTGGATCGCACGATCTCGGGGTGGCTGACATGCAGCAGTTTGAGCACCCGCGGCCGAAGGGAAGTGGGAATCACCACCCGCTGCCCCCACAAGAGGCACCCCCTCTCTAGGGACAGTTCTAGCTTTTTTCTGAAAAATGGAGCAAACTCCTCCGCTGGGGAGGACGCCGGCCACCCTTTCTGCACCCAGGAGCTAACTGCCGCTAACGTCTTGTCCTTCTCTGTCGCTTTGGCAATGTCGGCGGGCACTACGGGGGGCGAATCCAGCACCTCTATCATGAGAACCTGATGGTCCCGCTCCCCCTTGCTCACCTGGCTGGGCGTTAGGGGAAGGGGAGACCTAGATAGAGCGTCCGCATGGCTGATCTCTTTCCCGGGCCGGTAGACCAACGCGTGCTGATACGCGTTGAGAAAAATGGCCCACCTGAGCATCCTCGGGGACAGGATCTGAGGGGTGGGCTTATCTGCGGTAAAGATGCCTAGCAGGGGCTTGTGGTCCGTCACAATGGTGAAAGGGCGGCCATACAGAAAATCGTGAAATTTTTTCGTCCCCGCGACTATTGCTAGTGCCTCCCTGTCTGTCTGTGCGTAGTTTCTCTCCGCTTGGGACAGGGACCTGGAGTAAAATGCTATCGGGGCCTCCCTTCCGTTTTCCAACACGTGGCACAGCACCGCCCCCACCCCCACTGGAGATGCATCACAGGTCAGAACTACTGGGCGTTTGGGGTTGAAGTGGGTCAGTATGGCGTCGGACGCCAGGAGGCTTTTTAGCTCGCTAAATGCCCTTTCTTGGTCATCGCCCCACTTCCATGCCTGGTCCTTCTTTAGCAGTTTGTGTAGCGGCTCAGCCACCGCTGCCTTTCGGGGGAGGAAGGAGTGGTAAAAGTTGAGCAGCCCTAGGAACGACTGCAACTCGGGCTTGGAGGTGGGGCGGGGGGCTTTCTTAATGGCTGCCACCTTGGACTTGGATGGTTTTATTCCCTCAGGAGTCACACAAAACCCTAGGAACTCAACCTCGGTTGCGAAGAAGACGCATTTGTCCTTTCGCAACCTCAGCCCCGCCTTTTCGAATATCGTCAGGACCTTCCCCAACCTCTTGGCCAGTTCAGCCCGACTCCCCCCCCCGTTATTAACACGTCATCAAAATAAGGCAACACCCCCTCCAGTCCCTTCAGGAGGCGTTCCACGAGTGACTGGAAGATTCCTGGCGCCGAATTCACGCCGAATTGGAGGCGCGTCACCTGGAACGCCCCCTTATGGGTGACTATGGTCTGCGCAGCAGCTGCGGCAGGGGACACCGTAAGCTGCTGGTAGGCCTGTGCTAAGTCGAGCTTAGCGAAACACTTCCCCCCGTGTAACCTGGCCAGCAGATGGCTGACTACCGGCACCGGATATGCATTCGGGCGGATCGCCTTGTTGATGGTGCACTTGTAGTCGGCGCATATGCAGACCTCCCCATTTGCCTTTAGTGCGGTTACAATTGGAGTTTCCCACTCCGCAGAATCTACAGGCACAAGGATCCCCTGGCCCACCAACTTGTCCAGTTCCGCCTCTATCTTGTCCTTAAGTGCGAACGGCACCCTGCGTGGTTTAAGGCGAATTGGGCGGACCTCCGGGTCCAGGTCGAAAGTCACTGGGGGCCCCTTGAATTTCCCCAGTCCTTTTTTGAAAACTTCGGGGTGCTCCTCGCACACCTCCTGAATTGGATCAGTCCCAACAGCGTGCATCCCGACGGCGTGCACCCCCCCAATAAACAACCCCAGGGGCTGGAACCATTGAGTCCCGAGGAGGCTGCAATCTCCTCCTTTGAGCACGACTAGGGGAAGGGACGCGGCGTGCTCCTTGAATTTGACCTGAAATTCTCCAACCCCCAACACTGGAATACTGTTCCCTTGCACGTCCCGTAGTGTGGACCTCAATGCTTTGAGCTTGGGTCGCTTGTGGGGGGCAATTCCCAAGAACTCCCTCTGGGAAATGATTGAATATGAGGACCCCGAGTCAATTTCCATCCTAATGGGAACCCCTTGGACTAGTACCTCAACAAAGTAGCGGGGGTGTCCTGTAGACACGCTGAACACTGGGGCGTCGTCCTCGCTGCCGTCGGAGATGCGGCCCACGCCGTCCTGCTTCCGCGTGGCCTGGGCGCCGTCCTTGGGTCTCGTTGGGCGGTCTTGTCCCGCGGAGCGGTCTGCGGAGCTCCTCCGGGTCTCGCGCTTCTTCCTGCACACCTTGGCGATGTGCCCGCGGCGGCCGCAGTTGTGGCACTCGGCCTTCCGGAAGGGGCACTTCACGCGGTCGTGGGCCGCTCCACAGCCGTCGCATCGCCGGTTCTCCTTCCGGACCCTCCGGACGTCCTCGTCGTCGCTGCTCTCTGCGGACGACCTCGAAGTTCGCCGGGCCGCCTGTACCGGAGCCTCTGCCTTGCTCGACTTTGGCCGCCAGTCCTGGAGTTCTTGGACCCCAGCCTTTGTAGCTTCTGCGGCCTGGGCTGCTCTGACGACCTCCTGCAACGTGGGAGGCGGCTCTTGGTTCATTAATGTGCGCTGGGTCTCGGCGTCGTTCAGGCCGCACAGCACACAGTCCCGGAGGGTGATTTCGGCATTCTCCCATTTGCACGGGCCGGCCGCCAGCCGCAGGGCCGCCACGAATGCGGCGACCATCTCCCCGGGCGCTTGGACTCGCCTCCAAAACGCACTCCGAGCGGGAAACATCGCCGTGGCGGGCCGGACGTGCTCACGCAGCATCTGCATGAGTTCCTTGGCCTTGAATTCGCTCACCCTCCTCGGTGCAATCAGGTCCACCAAGGTCCTTTTTGTTTCTTGTCCGAGCATCCTGGTGAAGATGGCCCTTTTCTTTGCCTCTTCCGTGACTTCGGACTCGATCAGTGCGGCCTGGAAATCCATCTCGAAGATCTCCCAGTCGCCCGGTTTCCTGATTTCGAAACCGGCGCATGTCTTGGTCCCGTGGGCTGCCATATCCCACCTTCGTCGCCAATTTAGTGTAAGGGACCAAAGACAATGAAACAGCCGAAGGGTTGGCTTAACACAGGTTTATTGCATGATGATCCGGAGGAACATGTGGTAATGGCGGATGGTTAGCTCAATATATACAGCTGGCTATACATTTGAATGTGGCTCGTCGACAGACTATTGGTTGCTGCCTGCGTGACGTCGTAGGAGGTCACGCCCTTCTTGACCAGGTGAAGAGGTGGCGGGGAATCTTCCCGCGCTGCTGAACCAGGTGAATATGATCCATGAGAGCTGGACGCTCGCTACTGCCCTCTGGTGGTCACTAGCTCGCGTCCCCTTATTAGGTTTACATTGATACAGCTGATGGTTATAATGTTGCACACAGAAAGGTTACATTGGTAACACATGGCAAAGGTACATTGTTAAAGGCACCGCTTTACAGAACACAACAAGTGTGGTGCAGATCAATGCATGCAAAGCAGGTGGATGTGGCCTTAAATGAAACTGAGATTGGTCACAGGATGCCTAAAACCAACCCCAATACAAAAAGTGTATTACTTAGCTGGTATCCTTCCACCAACATTTCACTAAGAAAGTGCTGCTCAGAAAGAGTGGGTAAAAGCAATATCCTCGGAAACACACCTGCTGTTTTATCACCAACCACCAAAGCAGAGACTGAAATCAAGGCACAGTTTCCTCATAACTTCTGCTCTCCTGAACAACCAGCCCCCACAGACGGCCCTAGCACTTTGGAAGGCAAGCAAGGAGCTACCAGATAACTGGGCAGAACCACATGATTCTCTACTGGCTGGCCACAAACAACCATTGCCTGTGTGGAAAACTTTAAATAGACTGCGTGCTGGGATAGGAAGGTCAATAGCTAATCTGAAAAAGTGGGGTTTCCCTGTAGATGGTAGCCTGTGTGAATGCAGAAAAGAGCAAATATACAATGCACACGATGCCCTTCAACGTGCACTGAGGAGGCCCTCATGTTGGTAAGAAGAAATACTGTTGAGGTGGCCCGATATTGGGTGGATGTCATCTTGTCCTTTTAATTCCTTTTTGTTTTAGATATGTTAATTTTAGCTTTGCATGTTCTTATATGCTAGTGGTGCGTCTGACACGAACAAAGAAAAGATGTAAGTGTCAACCGGTTAGGGATGCGGTGGCACAGTGGTTAAGAAGCTCACCTTGTTAGCTGCAAAGCTGGCAAGTCAGCAGTTCGAGACCTGGGCATTGCATGACAGTTTGAGCGCCCGTCTCTGTCCTAGCTCCTGCCAACCTAGCGGATTGAAAGCAAGAAATTGCAAGTAGATAAATAGGGACTTCACTGGGAAAAGATCTTGGGAACATGAAAGGAGCCTCATTCGGGCGTCCCCTGAGTGGAGTTTCTCGAGCAAAAATCCTTTCAACCCAAAATAATTTCTGACACGAAATTACAGTAAAAACCAGGGTTACAACCGCCTTGGTTTAAGTTTGCTGCAGTTTACAACAGCAAATCCTATGGAAATACCATCCCGGTTTACAAAATTTTTAATGTTTTTTTCCCCTGGTTTACAACAATCAATTCAGGACCATTTTTTATTTTTCAATGGATCCCTATGGATGTTTCTGTTTACAATTTTTTTTGGGTTACAACGGCTGTTGGAACGGACCTCCGTCGTAACTCGGGATTTTACTGTATTATTATTATCAACCTGTTAAACAATAGCAATTTGCTGCTGCAATATATGTGATCACACTCTTTGCCAGGGTGAATCCAGAATGGGATTCTGACTAATTTCTTACTTCACAATACCTACATAGAGCATTCTTAGTCTGGTGTAGTGGTCAGAGTGATATACAAGGTCTGAGAATCCCCAGGTTCAAACCCTTGCTCAACCACATAACCTCACTGGAGAAGTGGACTTGGTAAAACCACTTTTTAAAAAAATATCTCACTTATTCTGAATGCTCTATTAGGATTGTTGTATGTCAGTTCCAGCGTAAAGGCACAGGACAACAACACAAAGGTAGAGGATTCCCTGTGAGTGGCCTTCATCCAAGTCATTTATCTCTTCACTCAACAGGGTTAGTGAAAATAGTTGCAAAGAGATTTCAGTAATTCTAAATGCTGTAATGATAAAAAGTGTGTTTTAACTTTTGATTTTTAAAATTAAAAATGTCATTTTATGAACGAATAAGAGTTCCTGCCCTAGGGCATTACATGACTCTGTGCTGTTTCCGCTGCTGTAACAGAAACTGGTACCACCACCGCCCTCTATTCAAAAGGCTAAGACAGCCCAGGAAAAACGAGCCCAGCAAACTTTACACACCACTTTTCTATAACCAGGGACTTAAGATGCTGAGCTTGACGACCAGAAGGTCGGCAGATCAGTTCGAGACCCGAGTGCTGTGTGGCGGAGTGAGCTCACAGCTCCTGCCAACCTAGCAGTTTGACAACAAGAAATTGCAAGTAGATAAATAGGGACCACTTTGGTGGGAAAGGTAACAGCATTCCATGGACTCTGGTTTTTTTTAGTCCTGCCTGCCACATGACCATGGAAACGTCAGCAAACGCAGGCAGCGCTGGCTCTTTGGCTGTAAAAGGAGGTGAGCACCGCATCCTAGGGTCGGATATGGCTGGCTTTCGAGCAAGGGAGACCTTGGTTTTTATCTTTCTGTAACAACCCCCTCCCGCCTCCCTTGGCACGTGCTGCAGGAAAACAAAATACTCGTGCCTTGCCCGCTTGCCCGGTCGCCAGTGAAAGGGAACGGCTTCGGCCGCGCATTTAATTAAACGTCATTGAAGCCGTTCCCGTTTGCTGGCAGCAGCAGAGCCAGCTGGTTAGTTTAGTTTTCGGTAATGCGGAAGAGTTTCATTCGAGGCGCGTAGAGCCCAATGGGAGCGGTGCTGCGCAGCTGAGCACCCCTATGGATGGCATCCATCTCCTCTGTTGCCATCACAGCGAACGTGTGAACCCTTCTGAAGCGTGTCTGGGCTCTCGGAATCCTCGGGTTTCGCACCCAGTCTCTCTGGGGCCGCCCGCCGCCTCCCGCCCAGTCCTGGTTCCTGCAGAGCTGAAGTTGTAGCAGCAGTGCAATGGCAAGCGAGGGCAATGAGACGCCCCGCCCGGGGGACGGGGGACCCCCCAAGCTGCAGTTTGTCCCCTTGAGCAGTGCCTTGGATGCAGGCTTCTGGCATGAGCTGACCCAGAAGAAACTCAACGAGTACAAGCTCGACGAGTCCCCCAAAGCGATCAGCGGATATTACTATAATGGTACGGAGGAGACGGTAAACATGTTTTCCCTCCTCCTGGCGGGGAACATGGGCTTTGTGGGCAATTGGGGAGGGTCAGGCATGGGCTTTGGAATTAAAAGCCAGGGTCCCAGGAGAGTCTGGAAAAAAAAATGGTTCGCAGTAAGAACCGGATTCGATTGCAAATGAAAGGTGGTCTCGTGGTGATTACTTAACTGTGTGATTGTTGGGTTGCAATCACGGCTTGTTTGGACAATCTGAAGTTTATCTTGTTTATTTTATTTATTGCATCTATATCCCGCCCATCTGGGATATTAGCAATAGCAATTACACTTATATACCGCCCCATAATGCTTAGTGCGCTCTTTGGGTCCTTCACAAGGTGGTTAGCATTAGTAGGATATTCTTCCACTCTGGGCAGCATACAACAAATTATTATTTTTTACAATCACCATAAGACATAGTGGCTTAGTGGTTACTATGATGAGCTGGAGACTGGAAGGTCGGGGTTCGATCCCCGTGGGCTGCACCTGGGGACATGAAAGGAGCCTCATTCGGGCATCCCTTGAGCAGAGTTTCTCCAGCAAAAATCCTTTCAACCCAGAGTAATATCTGACATGAAATTATTATTATTAAATGTAAAAAAATAAACCAAACTGAATAAAATTATAAGTAACAACAACAAAACAATAATCATGGCCCAAATAGGTCTACTGTGCAGATGGGGGGGGGGGGGAGCCCCGCTGGACTCAGTGGGAAATCTGCCTAAACCAGTGTTTCCCAACCTTAAGTTTTTGGACTTCAATTCCCAGAAGCCTAAATCAATTCCCCAAAGCACTGATCAGCCAATGTACTGACTTATGATTCTGGGAATTGAAGTAAAAAAGCCAAAGGTTGGGAAACACTGGCCTAAACAGTTCCACACAGTTTTTGTGTAGGTGGATCCTTGCCTAACTGCAGTGGCTCTGTCACTAGTCCCTCCTGGCAGGACAGATGGTGCTCAGGCATTTTTTTCTTCCATTTGCAATATGATCTGAGCTTGCTTAACTCTTGGGCCATTTCATTTCCAGGCTAGCAAATTTCAAATTAGTCACATGTTAAAGAAAGAGATGGGGGAAGTCAGTGGTGAAGTGCTTTAAACCATGGTAACATCAAAGCAGGGACTGTGGTGGCTCACGTGGTTAAGACGCTGAACTTGAAGTCAGAAGTTTGAGACCCGAGTACTGCATGATGAAATGAGCTCCCGTCTCTATCCCAGCTCCTGCCAACCTAGCTATTTGAAAGCAAGAAATTGCAAGTAGATAAAAAGGTACCACTTTGGTGGAGAAGTAAACAGTGCTCCGAGCACTCCGGTGTCTAGTCATGTCTGCCACATGTCCACGGAAACATCTGCAGACGCAGACAGCATTGGCTCTTTGACTGTAAAACAGAGATGAGCACCGAGCCCTAGAGTCGGATACAACTGGCTTTCAAGCAAGAGTGACCTTTACTAACATCAAAGCAGTATGCCCGCCCTGTGGGAAAGGCACTGTTTTTGAACTTTACCCTTAGCAGCCTTACATTGAATCTTCCCTAAGCCAGACTTAATAAGAAATATCTTATTTAAGAAAAAACCAACAACAATTGCTGATCATTCTTTGGTCTATGATATCATCTGATTATTAAACTTGTCAGGATTTTTAGTGATTGCTCTTAAATCCAGCAGGACTGGAGCCCTCAGCCTAGAAGCAGCTGCTAAGCCCCACCTGAGAGCCTTGGGGAAAGTTCTGGATCACCATGAGCTCCCCCCCCCCCCCCAGCCTTGGTGGCTTAGCTATATAAGAACTGGTCCTTTCTCCCAAAAGATGCCTATGGCAATAAAGGTCAGTAGGCATACAGTTGCTTGGCTCGTTCCCAGTTTCTAGAAGATCTCTTGCGTTGTTTCTGGTTTCTAGAAGACTCCCTGCCTTGTTTCTGATGCCTGCTTCTGAAGTCTTCTGCCCAGTTTCAGGTTCCCATGGACTGTTGTTGTGTTTTGCCTGGAGCCTTGCTCCTTGAACTCCATCCTTACCTTGTTCCAGCCCTTGAAAATACTCTGCTTTTAGTATTGAAGGTCAGCAGGTTTGCAGTTGCTTGGCTCCTGGATCACTTGCCTTGTTCCTGGTTTCTGCTATCAAGCCTTGCTCCTGATTCCTGCTCCAGAAGATCTCATGCCTTGCTCCTGTTGCTGAAGACTCTCTGACCTGTTTCTGTACACTGTTTTTTGCCCTACCTTAATCCTTCACCTTTCTCCAGCCTCTGAGGGTACTCTGCCATGTCTGTTCTCCCAGTCACCTAACTTCTGGCTTGTTTGGACTATGCTTCTGTTGTCTGGGCTAATCCTGCATCTGTGACTTCACTTCAGCTTGTACTCTAGACTGAAATACAGTTATTGTTTGGCCTGTTACCTGGTTGTCCTGTGTCCTAGCATTCACTTTGTGTGCCAGTCAGCCATGCTCTGGACTCTGACAAAGTTGAGGACTTAATGCTCTGGCTAGAAGGGTCAGACACTGTTGATAGAAAACTTTTTGTCAGTTGCTATTTAATATCTGAAAAATATCAGCTACCTTGTCCCAAGCCCCATCTGTTGTGGGGTGCCTGTTTCCTCTTTAGTAGTTTGAATGGTGTGGGGGAGAAAATTCCTTGTGACATAGAGATAAGGAAATAAGCCCTTTAAAAAAATCTCAGTGTTCTTAATGCAGTACTTAGCCTTATGAAATTAGGAACTAACTCTGAAACCACCATCTGGCAAAACACCATCTGGCAAAAGAACATCTGCATTGCTAAATCATCTTAGCATAAGGCAGTGTGTCAGGAGGACTGTGTACTAGACCAGTGGTGGTGAATGTTTGGCACACATGACAGAGGGAGCACTTAGAGCCCTCTCTGTTGGCACACACACCATCGCCCCAGCACAGAGTTCGCCCTGCCCCTCTGCCCAGTAGCCAAATGGGAGCACTTCCTCCCTCAACACAGAGTTCGCCCCCGCCTCTCTGCCCAGAAGCCCAATGGGAGCACTTCCTCCCTCCCCTGTCTGGGATAAGGTGGGCAGCTGAGGGTGTGGAGTGGATAGCAGTCTGTTGACATTGGGCACTCAGTCTCTAAAAGGTTCACAATCACTGTACTAGACTATTGACATGATTCTGAAGAGTTTATGGAGGAATATACCGCTTGGACATAACTAGCCATTGTTGTTCTTACGCCTTTTTCTTCCTTCTTTTTTCTAGGAGATCCTGCTGGTATGCCATCTCGTTTGACACTAGAATTTAGTGCCTTTGACATGTAAGTAAAATATGTGGCATAGTACTTTTCTTAAGAGAGTTAAGCATGTACACAAGCATTATGACATTGTACAATACAACTCAACCATGATGTTTTTGAGTTCAATATCTGCAATTTCAGTTAACCATGGGTCTAAAAATTCTTGAAATACATTATATGTGTGTGTGTGTTTCTGTGATTTATTACCAGAGTTGGTAATACTAGAGACCACTGCATGCTATGTAAAATATAGAGCTAGCTGTTCTCTAGGATTCCAGGTATCCATGGTAGGTCTTGAACTATATCCCCTGTAGATAGAGGAGGCAACCTGTACCAACCACTGTGATTTAGTACCATGCAAATGAGAGAAAGAAACCGTTTGAGGCAGAAGTATCTTTCAAGTATCTTTTACTGCAAGAATGTGAAGGAGTGAAGAAATAACATATGTATCATCAAAACTGTTCCGGTATTGCCAGTTTTTCAAAAGAATTTTTCTTCATCATGATATAATCTTAAGTATTTTTCTGTAGACAATAGAATGAAAACAAAATCATACACTTTGACAACACATTATAGTTTGGCTGTAAGCCTTAAACCAAGATATCTAAACATAATACATACCAAGAGTTTTTTTTACACGCCTGCTAGTTTTAGGGAGGAATACATCCTACGATGATGAGCTTCAAGACGTTAAAACATATGGTACAATGTTTGCAATATATATTGTGTGTCAAGTGATGTATTCATGAGAGATAATTTTCTTTTTCTTTTAAAGATACAGTAAGGAGGCAGAAATGGCTTGATATTTAAAGTGACAACATGCTCAGAATTACAAAACTATGCAAATCATTATAAAAAACCAAGAAAAGTCCAACTCACTATTCAAACCTGATGGAACCAAAGTCTTTAGACTGTGAATATAAAATGCTTCTCTCTGCAACAACAATGTATCAATATTGGGTTTTACAAAAGGTTTAGGTTGCACAACTTCAAGAATTACAAACTTTAAATGCTCGTCCGTGTGACCCTCCTTGATATGGTGCATGACTAAAGTGCATGATATAGTGCTTGTAATACCTGGTTTCTAATTCTGGACCTATGTTCTCCAATTCGTATCTTAATGGGTCTTGAAGATTTTCCAACATATTTCTTACCACAAGGACAAATCCATAAATAAATGCAATTAATACTATTACAATTTGAAAAGTTTTTGAGTTTAAGATGGAAATCAACTTCTGGAAAGGATACAGCCTTTGTTTCCCAGACACATTTGCATATGACACAGTTGTGACATCTGTAATGACCGCATATAATATTCTGTGTTAGTCCCTGTCTGGCCATGCACTCAGTATGTGTTACTATATTGCCCAGGGATCTGGTCCTTCTAAAACGTATAACTGGTTTATCATTGCATCCTGGTATGTCAACAAGGATATGCCAGTGTTTATGTATAATCTTTTTAATTTGGCCAACGGAGAGAACTCCAGAGATCAATTGATTCTAAATTTGCTGGGGCATGTCACCTCAAAAGCACATTTCTGGGTATTTTTTTGAATCTTATCAAAGGAACCATCGATGATGTGATGGGGGTAGCCTCTTTGATGTAAAGTCTCCCTGATATTATTAGCTGATTCTAAAAAGTCCCCTTCAGTAGAGGAGTTCCATTTTGCCTTTGAGAAGAGACTATATGGAATGTTATTTTTTAAATAATGTGAATGGAATGACCCAAACTGGAGATAAACATTTCTGTCTGTGGGTTTCTGAAAGTGTTTGATGCACAAAGTTCCTTGATCGGAGATATAAACATTGATGTCTAAAAATGATAAGGATTTAAGGTCCATGTCGGAAGAAAATTTTAAATTAAGATCCTGATTGTTGAGCCATGTTATAAAGCCTTGTATGATGCAATGTGTCTTTACTCCTTCACATTCTTGCAGTAAAGATACTTAAAAGATACTTCTGCCTCAAACGGTCTCTTTCTTTCTTATGCATCTGCACTGTTTGGCCCTATCTTTGTGATTTAGTACCATAACAGATGTTGGTGGACAGTTTCAGGAGTGTCTGGTTTTTCTCTCCCTCAGAAATACGCCAACACCAGCACGTTGCTGCCCTGCCATTGGAACATTGTATAACACGAATACCTTGGAGTCGTTCAAATCCTGTGATAAAAAGTTTCTTCTTGAACAAGCAGCAACTGAGGTGAGATAACAATGCGAAAGCTTTTTCATAAATACACAGCGTAGAAAATGGTTTTTGAAAAAGCTCTTGGCTTGGGATTGTATTCCTATTTTTGGATGCCATTTACAATGCCATTGTATGCCGCTACACTTTGAGGTATTTCCTACACAGTTTGATGAAAACTGCTTTCCATGTTAGTGTCCCCTGGATTTCAGACTTTGTTCAGCCCTGGATGGGCTGTGGCCTGTTCCAGCAAGGCTGTTCTTATGTTCCTTACCCCTTTCTTAGATCTTTTGAGCCACTGTGGTGTTATGGACAGAGTGATAGACTAGGATTCAGGAAACCTGGGTTTGAGTTCCTGCTTGGCTATGAAAACTCATGGAGGTGGTAGGGAAAAGAATGGTATTGGTAAAACGCTTCCTTAAATGCCTTGAGCGATTGGATGTAACCTGATCGCACATGACTAATTTGTTGCGCACACTTCAGGAGAATGAGTTTAGTGACATCAGCACCACTTATTGCCCAGATGTTTTTTATATCATACAATACTATTTGACAGCCCACTCCTTTGCTGTTTCTGTATTCCTTAACTTGTTGCTTGCCCATGTCACAGGTTCACTTTCTCTTTTGACTTAGTTACTTCTTCTTTTTAAGGAAGGTGACATGCCACCATCTGCTTCAGAAAGAAGCACATGGTTATGCAATGCTGCCAATTGTTTTGTGGGAAGATCTTGCTTTTAAGCCTTCCATTTCTATTACCAAGCAGACTAGCCAAACCCACCAGGCCCAGGTTCTTAGGATCTGGAGGCAATAAGCACTCAGCAGTAGGTAAGAAGCAAAGCTTTATTAGACAGATCTTAAGACCAAACATCCGAAAGCAAAATGTACAAAGTGTGCCCAACGTAACATACCAAACAAGGTTTCCCAATCAGCTGCCAGGAGTCTGGAAGCAGGAAAGCCCCTGGGCCGTGTGAAGCCGCAATACATGGTGCCTGGCCTATGGAGAACTCTAAAACCACCACCAACACCCCTTTACATATCCTTATCCAAAGCTGTTACCTAATCGGCCTAGTCCTAAGCCACTTTTGAGATGGCACTTGGGGCAAACATATTAACACGAACATCTTCATGTTCGCATAACATCTCTAAGTTGACATCTTCGCAAGTGCATCAAAGAGGAGGGCTGGTACTGGGCCTGCTCAACAAGGTCAGGGCAGCCTTATTAATTGCCTCATACTTATCTCATCTGCATTGTTATAGTTACACATCTAAACAAATAATTGTATGTTATGATTTATATGTTTGGTGTTCCCCTCCCAATAGACTAAGGTAGAGATAGACTTTTTCACAATAGTCCTGTAAACCAGGGATTCTCAACCTGCAGCACGTGGCGCCATTTCTTGTCTGTCTCTCCCTCTGCCTCCACCACACCAGGAAGTGCCATGTGGTGAAAGAAGGGCAAAATGGCTGTCCGGCCCCTGAAGCTGTCTGAGGGAGCGTGACCCGGCCCCCGGCTTTAAAAGGTTGCGAACTCCTGCTATAAACCTTCTTCTGTGTCTAGGCCAGACGTAAAACTGCCAAAATGATGGGTTGATTCTGCAGTTCCCTTTGCCTGACCTAGTGTGGGAAAGATTAGCCAGGACCACAAGGTTGCTGTTGTCTGGGATATACCCAATTGTGGTTCACAAATACTACAATTTTCAAGGAGTCTCTGTCTGTGTACCTTATCCATCCTATAAAACTAAGAGAGTAAGTAGCCCAGGGTCACTCAGTTGCTTTCATGGATGTTGGGGAAGTCTGAATCCTCATCTTCCCATTCCTATTCTGGTTGCTGTAAGAGGCCTTCTGTAATTCTAAAAGCCACGTGGTTCCTGCTCCTTAGAAGGTCAAATAGTAAAGATGAAGCTAAAGTACTTTGGACATCAAATGAGAAGAGAGGATTCTCTGGAGAAGGCCTTGATGCTAGGAAAGGTGGAGGGCAAAAGAAAAAGAGGACAACCAAAGATGAGATGGCTAGATGGCATCGTGGACGCAGTAGGCACAGAGCTGGGCGGGCTGAGGAGGATGATGGAGGACAGAGGTGCTTGGAGGACGATGGTCTATAGGGTCGCAAAGGGTCGGAATCGACTGTGCAACTGAACAGCAAGCTTCTACTAATAGTTCTACACTGTTCTACAACCATGGTCTTAAGGTAGCTTATAATTAAAGCAAAATGCATTAAAATTAAAATGCATATTTACTTAAAACTTAAAAGTGTTGAAACAAATATTTTTGAAAGACTGTGAGACCTATACGAACACCATATTTTACTCTTATTGTGACCAGGAGAAAAGTTGCTGATATTCATCATGGTAATGATGATATCCTTTCCTACCCTTTCTCTTTTAGATATGGAATTCAATAACATCAGGGGATGCAATTGAAAATCCTGTCTTATTGAATAAATTTTCCCTATTGACGTTTGCGGTGAGTAAAATGATTTTTTCCCCTTTAACACCCCCCCAACCCTATATGTTTCATAGGTCAAAAAAAGCCTGTGCAAGGTCAGTCAGTGAAATTGGCTGGTGTGTGTGTGTGTGTGTGGTTTCATTTATCTGGGATGTGAAAATATTAAATGACAGTCCCAGAAATACATATTTCAAAGTTGCATTACCATCAGTGATTACACTCTAGGTCATGAATCCTCAAGTTTTTCATGCCACAGGCATGAGCGGGCCGGACATGTGGTTCTCCCATCATAAACATGTCCATAAACCGCAGCGGGTGTATTTGCTCATATGCAGGTGCGTTTACGGCTGTTGTAAATGCATCCGCTTCCAGGGTCATTGCCATGGGCCCTCTGAATTCCAATTCTTATTTTATTTTATTTATTATTTATTTATTTACATTTATATGCCGCCCAATCAGGAGAACCCAACTCAGGGTGGCATACAACAGTTAAATATGTATAAAAACAGATTTTAAAATCCCAAATCACCCACTCACATCCCACCCTACTACCCCCCCACCCCAATTAAAAGAATAAAAAATAAAAAGGAATGTGGGGGGGGGGATACAACAACACAAAGGGAGGGATATTAACTAAGTACTAACTGAGGATGAGCCAACAGGTTGGAGCCGTATTCCCATTAAGGCCCCACACCTGCCCTGCCAGCCAGGTTTTCAGACTTTTCCTGAAGGGCAGCAGTTCTGTCTGTAGCCTCAATTCTGTTGGAAGGAGGTTCCAGAGGGCTGGTGCGGACACGGAGAAGGTCCTTCGTTGTGTGCCAGAGAGGCGAAACCCCCTAACTGAAGGCACAACTAGGGAGCCCCTCTGGTCTGCTCTGGTGGGACGGGCAGACACTCTTGGGACGATGCGGCCTCTCAGGTATTAATTTAATTTAATTTAATTATCACATTTATATACCGCTCACTCGGCCAAAGCCAACTCAGGGCGGTTCACAATAAAAATTAAAAACACAAGTTAAAACAGTTAAAACAGTTAAAACTACCCACCCCCTAAAAACAAGGGCTGCAGGATCCAAAGGCACCATGGGGAAGAGTTCTTCTACACCAACCACCCAATGGCGGTTACCCTTCCACCTGCACCCCACACTTGACCCGCCAGCCAGGTTTTAAGATCTTTTCTGAAAGGCAGCAATTCCGTCCGGAGACGTAGCTCTGTTGGCAGGAGGTTCCAGAGGGCCGGTGCAGACACGGAGAAGGCTCTCCTCCTTGTGCCAGAGAGGCGAGCCCCTCTGGCTGATGGAACAATTAGAGAGCCCCTCCGGTCCGCTCTGGTTGGACGGACAGACGTCCTCAGGGCGATGCGGTCTCTTAGGTAACCCGGCCCACTACCATATAGGGCTTTAAAGGTCAAAACCAGCACCTTGAATTGCACCCGGAGACAAACTGGCAACCAGTGCAGCTCCCGGAGCAGTGGCAAAGCACGGGCATAACGCCCACACCCCATCACCACCCGGGCTGCCGCATTTTGGACCAGCTGTAGCCTCCGAATGGTCGTCAAGGGCAGCCCCATGTAGAGCGCATTGCAATAATCTAGTCTGGAGGTAACCAGAGCGTGAGTGACCATGAGCAAGGAGTCCCGGTCCAGGAGTGGGCGCAACTGGCGGATCACCCGAAGTTGGGCGAAAGCCCTCCTGGTCACAGCCGCCACCTGTTCCTCTAGCAGTAGCCGTGAATCCAGGAGGACCCCCAAGTTGCGCACTGGGTCTGTCTGGGGCAAAATAGCCCCATCCAGAACCAACGATGGTAGCTCCCGGGTTAATGCAGAACCCCCTATCCATAGCCACTCAGTCTTGCTGGGATTCAGTTGTAGCCCGTTAGCCCCCATCCAGACCCCCACAGCTTCCAGGCATCTGGAAAGGACTTTGACGGCATCACTGGGGTCCCCATGGGCCGAGATGTACAACTGAGTGTCATCCGCGTACTGATGGTACCGCACCCCATGGGAACGAATGATCTCACCCAGCGGCTTCATGTAGATGTTAAATAGGAGAGGAGAGAGCACCGAGCCCTGAGGCACCCCCCATTTGAGGGGCCTAGGACTGGACCTCTCACTCTCCAACCACACCGACTGGGTACGACCCCTCAGAAATGAGGAAAACCAGGACCACACATTACCCTGGATTCCCAATCCTCGGAGCCGTCCCAGAAGGATACCGTGGTCAACGGTATCGAAAGCCGCTGAGAGGTCAAGAAGAGCAAGGACGGATGGGTGACCACCGTCCCGCTCCCGCCAGAGATCATCCATCAGTGCGACCAATGCCGTCTCGGTACCATATCCCGGCCTGAATCCTGACTGAAAGGGGTCCAGATAATCCGCTTCATCCAGCACCCCCTGCAGCCGACACGCCACTGCCTTCTCCAACACCTTCCCTAAAAAGGGGAGGTTAGAGACAGGCCTATAGTTGGTTAGGACAGCTGGGTCGAGGGAAGGTTTCGTCAGGAGGGGGCGCACCAAAGCATGTTTTAAAGGTGCAGGAAACACCCCCTCCCGCAATGATGCATTGATCACAGCCCCAACCCAGTCACCTGTCACCGCCTTGGAGGCTTTCACCAACCAGGTGGGACAGGGGTCCAATGGGCAGGTAGTGGCGCGCACAGCTGCAAGGAGCCTGTCCACTTCATCAGGGGCAACTGGATCAAACCGGTCCCAGATGGTATGGCAAGACTGTACTCCAGCTCCCTCCGGACTCTCCCCATCCACGCCGGAATTAAACCCAGAGCGAATCCGATCGATTTTCTCCACTAGATGGTCAGCAAAGTCCTCAGCCGACCCCTGCCAACCAGGCACCGGGGTCCCCCTACCAAGGAGAGACCTGGTAACCCGGAACAGGGTGGCCGGGCGATTGTCAGCGGAGGCAATAAGGGTGGTGAAGTATTGCCGCCTCACCACCTCCATCGCCACTAGATAGGCCCTAATAGCGGCTCTAGCTAGTGTCCAATCGGAGTCTCTCTGGGTCTTCACCCAGCGGCGCTCTAGGCGTCTCTTTGCCCGTTTGAGCTCCCGCAGTTCATCTGTGAACCACGGAGATGACCTAGCTCCATGAGCTCTGAGAGGCCGTAGTGGTGCGATTTCATCCAAGGCCGCTGTTGTCATCCTGTTCCACAGGTCAACCAGCGCCTCGGGCGAATCGTGTTGCCGATCCAGAGGGAAATCCCCCAGTTCCCTCTGGAATCCATCAGGATCCATCAGTTGCCGGGGGCGGGCCATTCTAATAGGCCCTGCCTCCCTACGATGAAGCGTCGCACCCAGGAAGTCTAGAGCCACCAAATAGTGATCTGACCATGGCACAGGTGTTATGTCTAATTTCCGTAGTCTCAGATCACTCTGCCACCGCTCCGACAAAAAGATTAAATCTGGTGTGTGGCCACTGCCCCTGGTCGGGCCCTGAATTACCTGAATCAGGTCCATATCTGCCATGGAAGCCATGAACTCCTGAGCCACCCCGGAGCCAGTCCCCAGCGAAGGCAAATTGAAGTCCCCCAGAACCATCAATCTAGGGAACTCCAATGCCAACGCTGAGATGGCCTCGAGGAGCTCAGGCAGGGAGTCCCTTACCCTGCAAGGGGGCAGGTACAGGAGTAAGACTCCCAACTGACCCTTAAAGCCCAGACGCAGAAGCAGGGCCTCACAACCCAGAATTTGTGGAGCGGTGGCCCTGGTGACTCCCAGTGACTCCCTGGCTATGATGGCAACGCCACCGCCCTTACCCTCATCCCTAGGCTGGTGCCAAATACTGAACCCAGCTGGACACATTTCTGACAGAGGAACCCCATCCTCTGGTCTCAGCCAGGTCTCAGTGATACATGCCAGGTCGGCCCGCTCCCCCATAATGGAGTCTTGTATCAGGGGGGCCTTATTACATACCGACCTGGCATTCATCAGCAGCAGCCTAAGGGCAGGGTCACCCTGGGTCAGCTGCTCAGGACCTAGAGGTGTAACCGTGGGGCTGGAACGAGGGACAGCTACTAAGCATCTGCCCCGCGTTCCCCGGGTGCGGCCCGCCCCTCGGTACCCGCTATATCGCCCCATGCCCATCACAACCTCTATATTGGTCTCCGGAGCCTCCCTGCTTGCCCTGGACAGAATGCTGCCTCTCCTTCCTGGCTGGCCTGGCAATCTCTCCCTCCCTCCCTTCCACCCCAATATAAAACCGCCCCATTCACTCCCCCCACCACCCTCCGCACGGCTCCGGTGGTGATGGAAGTGGTGGGGCATTCTTCCACAACTGTGTTGAACCCTCAACTGCCGGGCAGGGCCCGAAACGCCGGCCGATGGCGAGGCCAGCGAGCCTCTTCGCCCCCGCCGGGGCCGAACACAGCGGCGGTGATGTTTCGTCCGGCAGGCCCCCTCGCCTTTTGAGTCCTGGCGAGGGGCGGGGGGCGGGGCCCAAAACGCCGGCCAATGGTGAGGCCAGCGAGCCTCTTCGCCCCCGACGGGGCCGAACACAGCGGCGGTCCTTGGCGTTGGCCCCGCATTTGAGGCTGCCTGCCGAAACTCCCTCCAGCTGTACCTGTTCATCTCCCGCCGGTCTGGCCGGGAGGGAAAGAGAGCGCCCGGTGTCCTTGGCGTTGGCAGCGTCGGCCCCACTTTTGAGGCTGCCTGCCGAAACTCCCTCCAGCTGTGCCTGTTCATCTCCCGCCGGTCTGGCCGGGAGGGAAAGGGAGCGCCCGGTGTCCTTGGCGTTGGCAGCGTCGGCCCCACTTTTGAGGCTGCCTGCCGAAACTCCCTCCAGCTGTGCCTGTTCATCTCCCGCCGGTCTGGCCGGGAGGGAAAGGGAGCGCCCGGTGTCCTTGGCGTTGGCAGCGTCGGCCCCACTTTTGAGACTGCCTGCCGAAACTCCCTCCAGCTGTGCCTGTTCATCTCCCGCCGGTCTGGCCGGGAGGGAAAGGGAGCGCCCGGTGTCCTTGGCGTTGGCAGCGTCGGCCCCACTTTTGAGGCTGCCTGCCGAAACTCCCTCCAGCTGTGCCTGTTCATCTCCCGCCGGTCTGGCCGGGAGGGAAAGGGAGCGCCCGGTGTCCTTGGCATTGGCAGCGTCGGCCCCACTTTTGAGGCTGCCTGCCGAAACTCCCTCCAGCTGTGCCTGTTCATCTCCCGCCGGTCTGGCCGGGAGGGAAAGGGAGCGCCCGGTGTCCTTGGCATTGGCAGCGTCGGCCCCACTTTTGAGGCTGCCTGCCGAAACTCCCTCCAGCTGTGCCTGTTCATCTCCCGCCGGTCTGGCCGGGAGGGAAAGGGAGCGCCCGGTGTCCTTGGCGTTGGCAGCGTCGGCCCCACTTTTGAGGCTGCCTGCCGAAACTCCCTCCAGCTGTGCCTGTTCATCTCCCGCCGGTCTGGCCGGGAGGGAAAGGGAGCGCCCGGTGTCCTTGGCGTTGGCAGCGTCGGCCCCACTTTTGAGGCTGCCTGCCGAAACTCCCTCCAGCTGTGCCTGTTCATCTCCCGCCGGTCTGGCCGGGAGGGAAAGGGAGCGCCCGGTGTCCTTGGCGTTGGCAGCGTCGGCCCCACTTTTGAGGCTGCCTGCCGAAACTCCCTCCAGCTGTGCCTGTTCAGGTATCATGGCCCACTGCCATATAGGGCTTTAATGATCAAAACCAGCACCTTGAATTGCACCCGGAGGCAAACTGGTAGGCAGTGCAGCTCCCGGAGTAGTGGGGAGGCACGGGCATAACGTCCACATCCCATCACCACCCGTGCAGCTGCATTCTGAACCAACTGTAGCCTCCGAATGGTCATCAAGGGCAGCCCCATGTAGAGCGCATTTATATTTAAGAGGTGGCCCCGTTGCCTCAGGGACAGGAGCCTCAACATCCTATGAGATTCTGTAGGACTGTGGAGAGCATGGGGGAGATAGAAAACTGCATTCAAATGGCAGAATTCAGGTGGCTTGGAATGTCCAGTGGTTCCCAATGTGGAGCATATGTTCAGTTCCCAGAAGCCTAAGTCAATAAATTGGCTGATCAGTGCTTTGGGGACTTGGGCCTTTGGGAATTGAAGTCCAAAAACCAAAGGTTGGGAAACACTGAGCTAGACAGACCTTGGACAATTCCCTGGAAAGGGAATGAGGAGCAGCTGAGCGGCGCGGTGGCTAGACTTAATAACTCGACCGCGCTACTACTGGACGCCCTTCCCTCGGCTCCCCTGCCTGGAGGGAATGAGGAGCAGCTGAGCGGCGCGGTGGCTGGACTTAAAAACTTGACCGCGCTATTACCGGACGCCCTTCCCTCGGCTCCCCTGCCTGGAGGGAATGAGGAGCAGCTGAGCGGCGCGGTGGCTGGACTTAAAAACTCAACTGAGCCGCTACCGGATGCCCTTCCCTCGGCTCCCCTGCCTGGAGGGAATGAGGAGCAGCTGAGCGGCGTGGTGGCCGGATTTAAGATCTCGACCACGCTGCTACCGCCTCTATCGGACACCATTAACAGACGTCCTTCATTCCCTGGCCATAAGGGAATGAAAAGACAGCTGTGCTGCCACGACCCCTGGCCCTTTTCATTGGCCAGGAGGGCAAGTGCGGTGATTTCTTGAAGGTCTGGACTTTTCACATACAGTATAAGTATTGTGTTCTTATACTCTGTGATTTTGCTTTTGTAATGCTTTGTTTATTGTGATATTGATGTTTTTTGGTGATATTTTTATATTGTAACTTGTTAATTGTACTCTGTAAACCGCATTGAGTCGCCCCTTGGGCAGAGAATTGCGGTATATAAATTAAAATTCAAATCAAATTCAAATCAAAATCAAATTTGACTTTTTCCTTCTGTCCAAATAAGGTCACATGTCTAAATAAGAAAGAATATGCTATGTTTCTAAATGTTAATTTGCGCAGTAGTAAGTGTGTCAAATAATATTTCCTAGCTGTAATGGGTTTTCAGAGATATAACACTTTTTGTTAAGAAAAGTGTTCTAATGTATTCAAACAATTTTCTTCTCTAGGATCTGAAGAGGTATCGCTTCTATTACTGGTTTTGCTATCCTGCATTGTGCCTCCCAGAAGGCATCTCTTTAATTCAGCAACCCATGTGCCTAGGTGCCAAGTTCTCTCCAACACAGGTATTTCAATTGTGTTTATTGATTTAGCCATCATCATTGTCTAAATAGTGCTGCTCAGAATTTCATAATGTATATTTCTTTTGCACGACATTCATGCTTATGTTTGGAGGCTTTCCTTCACTTGTAGACGTTTGGAAATTAGGAACGATGGATAGGACCTTTTAATTTCTGGCCTCTAAATTCTAAACAGATCCTCTCCAAAGACTGTTTTCAAGCCAGCCGTTCACCTCTGTTAAATAGGCTTTTACCATATATACTTGAGTTTAAACTGACCCGACTATAAGCTGAAGTACATAATTTTGACCTGAAAAACCAGGAAAATAGATTGACCCGAGTGTAAGCCAAGGGTGGAAAATGCAGCAGCTGCTAGTGAGTTTCAATAATCAAAATACATGGAAAAAATGGTAAGATTATTTTAATTGTTGGTGCATCTCAATCCAGCATGATCTTGGGACCCTCTTGGTTGTTGACCCAAGTGTAAGCCGTGTCCCCTTTTTGGGGCTCATTTTTGGAGCTAAAAAACTTGGCTTATACGCGAGTATATACGGTATTCTTTTTTCTTACAGACATTTCCAGTTGATCTTTTCCTATGTATTGTTCTTCTGCTGTGGATGTGGTTTTTACAATGGTGATTTACTATTTGGTTTTTCAAGTTGTATCTTTATTTCCCTGCCCAAGCTCCTGAGTCTGGTTTAACATGAAAAGGGCAGAATGTAAGAAAAGGGATGAGTTCTGCCTATAAGGAAGTTACTTGTCAGGATACCAGAGAGTAAACAAAACAAAAACATTGTAGCACTTTAAGGACTAACTGCTATAATGTATTTTAATGTGAACTTTCTTGGATCAAGTCTACTTCATCATACATAGGAGTGAGACTTCATGGCATCAATTTATATACATCAGGCACAGAGTGATTGGTTAGTATAACAGATAAGTTGCGTACAAATCAATATGGCTTTTTACAACTGGTAATAGCAGATGATCTCTGGTTGTTATTCAGATTAGTTGTGAATTTTCAAAACAAACACCTGGCATTAAACATTTGCTACTGAGTTTAACTTTCAGCATCTATTGATAATTGTCCTTATGTCTCTACTTGTCAGGAATAGATCTTATTTAGACTGCATTTAAAATGACAGATATACCCATTTCTGGAAATCTATTTCTATGTTGACTTAGAAGAAACTCCCAAGTACAAAAAGGATTTCTTCTCTCCTCCTGCCTTGGTTAATGGGTGGTGCTTGCTCTTTCTCTGTTTCTCT
Organism: Bradypodion pumilum; assembly: GCA_035047305.1. Lineage (NCBI taxonomy): Eukaryota > Metazoa > Chordata > Lepidosauria > Squamata > Chamaeleonidae > Bradypodion > Bradypodion pumilum. The sequence continues at coordinate 380,817,113 of JAWDJD010000002.1, forward strand.
GTCTCTCTGTGGGGTTGTTTCTTGAATGTGGAGTTTCTACTTTTCAGCCATTGTACAGGGGCACACAGAAAGAACCTTCTCGAAGATTGTGGTATTTTTGAACCACAATCGGGCATACCCTGGTAACGGCAACCTTCTGTTGCCAGCTGATCTTACTCACACTAGGTCAGGCGAAATGAACTGCAGAATGAACTCACCAAAATGTACCTTCATTTTGGCAGTTTCACATCTGGTCTAGACACAACAACAAGAACAAGCCATCGTATACCACTCAAAGACTAGTTATTGTTGACTGGATAAACATAATAAGAAACATAGCAATTTGGTCTGGCTTATAAACTTTTACATGACACCAAGGCCGTGATCCAGTGATGCACTGCAAAAATTTTTACTGCCTATTCTGTGGGCTGGCCAAATCTGTGGGCGGGGTCAAACATCCTGCATTATGGGCTATGGAGGTGGGCGTGGCCAACCAAGTGGTCATGGCCTGGGGGATTTCCGCTACCGGTTCTGCAGAACCTGACAGAACCTGCTGCAGTGCATCACTGCTGTGATCCCATACTCAGTTAACTGACAGCAGACTTACATACAAGTAGATGTGTCCATAATAGTATTTTCATTAAACAGCATTTCTAGCATGATCATTCTTTCCCTTTCAAGGAGAGAGAACTTGAATAACCGCATCACTGACCTTGCCAGTGCATGTGTCTCTTCTGCAAGCATTCACATGACATGTTTGGAGGCAGAGCAGTTCTGCAGGGTACATGTCTTCTTAGTGCAGATGAGTGTTAATTAGCCCTACAAATGACAGCTGATCTTAGTTGACAGCATGTATTCTTTGGAGGATTGTGTGGTAAGCAAGAGACAGTGGCTTAAAGGTGTAGGTAGATGCAACAAAGCAATTAGGACTGTGATATATTGTGTTCAGCTGGTTTGTGGGGAAAGTACATAATTTTTAAATCATACTTATAGTTTTTTTAAAATGAAATTTGTATGTCCACCAGTGAGAGATTCTCTTTGACCAGCTTATAAAATGTCATGTTACATTTAATGTTGCCTTCCTCCACAGAATTTAGGTAGTATATGTGGTTTTCTCTTAACCCCAAACATGCTATATTCTCAGCATAACTTGAAGGTTAGGTTAGATAACCAGTGCTGATGACAAGGATGTTTGACCGAGATGTATTACTATGTTATTCTTTAACCTGCACTGGTTGCCTATTAATTTTTGTGCTCTGCTGATTCTTCCCTTTCAAGTTCTATATGTCTTTGTATCAGAGTTGCTTAAAAATCCCTTTTTTTCTTTTGTGTATAGCACCATACACATGGCAACTGGAAAAGGGCTATCTAAGCTGGATCAATCAAGACTTATGGCTGGTTGAAAACTTGGGTTTTAGAAAGGCCTTTTTGCTGTTGAGTAGTTACAGTTGTTCAAATAGCATGACTGGGCTTTTCTTTCTTTCTTATCAACCTATCCCATGATAGGACTCTGCTTTTTTTTGCTTCTGCTGCTTATTATTTTATACTTTGTTTTCTTGTTCACAGTTACTTTTTACTGTTTTGAAGGTTTTATTCCCTTGCATCATAAATTTTTCAAGTAGATTCCATTATATAAGCAGAAGGCAGTACCAAGGAACTGTGAACTGAGGAGAGCTCTGTTATGTTTTCTTTCAGATTCAGGCACTCCAGAAGGCATATGATGAGCTTTGCCAGAAAGAAAGTCTTACGGCTCTTCCTTACTTTTTCATCAAGTACCATGATGAGTCTGTTTCTGTATCTTTGCTTAAAAACTGGAAGGAGTTCATCCCAGGTCAAAGGGAGAAGGTAAAAAATGGACCTTGAAAATGATTCACGGAGCTTTTCTTTTTTGTGAGACCTAAGGAGAGTGAGTAAGGAAAGAAATGCTGACACTCTGAGGTCAGTTGTACAGTAATACCTCGGATAACGAATGCATCGGATAATGCTAAAATCGGATAACGTTGTTTTAGCGTTATCCGATGCATCCGTGTTTGGCCCTCCAGGAAGGGAACCAGCCAAGCACCTGGCTGCTTTCCTTCCCAGAGGGCTGTCGGGTGAAAGGCAGTGGCCAAATGGAGAGCCTGTCCGGCAGCTGCCTTCTGGAGAAGGCCCGCCTTGCCTTCTCCATTCGGCGGCTGCCTTCTCCAGAAGGCAGCGGCTGAATGAGTGCTCCGTTCGGCAGCTGCCTTCCAGAGATGGCAAGGTGGAAGGCCCAGAGAAGGGGCTGCAGATGATCCTGGCTGCTTCCTTCCCAGAGGGCCAGCAGGTGAGTGAGGAGACACCCTTCTGCCCTCTGGGAAGGGAAGCAGCCAGGCGCTTGGCAGGTTTTCTTCCTGGAGGCCCATTGGGTGTCTGTGCACTCACCGGCCTGCCCTCCAGCAAGGGAAGCAGCCAGGCTTGCCCCTTCTCTGGGCTTTTTTTTTAGCATTATCCGATGCATGCATCAGATAATGCTAAAAATCGGATAACGCTATGACTTGTGGAACCAAGTTTTAGCGTTATCCGACGTATTGCCGTACAGTATCTGAAAAAGAGGCATTTGAGAGTCAGACGTCCTTAAAATATCATCAATCAAGAGATCCATATTTGGTTCTCGACTAAAGACGAAACTAAATCCACACATGTTTATCAAACACATGCTTGTCTTAGTAAATTGATGGAGAGGCCTACTTTATGACAGAATGCCAAGAGAGTGAAATCCATTCCCATGGGGTGAGGTATCATCAGTATGCTAATGATACCCAGCTGTACATCTCGGCCCGTGGGGACCCCAGTGATGCGGTCAATGTTTCTATCCAGATGTCTGGAAGCTGTCAGGGTCTGGATGGGGGACAACGGGCTACAATAGAATCCCTCCAAGACTGAGTGGCTATGGATAGGGCCCCCCGCGTTATCCAGGGAGCTGCCAACTTTGGTCTTGGATGGGGCTACTTTGCCCCAGACAGACCTGGTGCACAACTTAGGGGTCCTCCTGGATTCGGGACTGCTACTTATAGATCAGGTGGCAGCCGTGGCCAGGAGGGCTTTCGCACAGCTTCGCGTCATCCGTCAGTTGCGTTCGCTCCTGGACCGGGACTCCCTCCTCATGGTCACACATGCTCTGGTGACCTCCAGGCTAGATTATTGCAATGTGCTCTACATGGGGCTGCCCTTGACGACCATTCGGAGGCTACAGCTGGTGCAGAATGCAGCAGCCCGGGTGGTGATGGGCTGCGGGCGTTATGCTCGCGTCTCACCATTGCTTCGGGAGCTGCACTGGTTACCAGTTTGCCTCCGGGTGCAATTCAAGGTGCTGGTTTTGACCTTTAAAGCCCTACATGGTAGTGGGCCAGGATACCTAAGAGACCGCATCTTCCCAAGAGTGTCTGTCCGTCCAACCAGAGTGGACTGGAGGGGCTCTAATTGTTCCATCTGCCAGAGGGGCTCGCCTCTGTGGCACACGAAGGAGGGCCTTTTCTTTGTCCGCACCGGCCTTGTGGAACCTCCTGCCAGTAGAGTTGCGGGAGCAGATGGAGCTGCTGCCTTTCAGAAGAGAATTAAAAACCTGGTTGGCGGGGCAGGTGTTGGGCCCGGATGGAAGAGTGGCCCCCGCCTGTCTTAACCTATAAAACCAAGTGTTAACCGTTGGAACTGGCTATAGGTTGCTATGCCTCGCCCTACTTGCCTGCACTCACCCTTCGTGCAAATGGCCGATCTGGGTCCACAGGTCAACAAAGGATTGAGAAAACAGGCAGTGGGGCAACAGCCCCACAAACACGAAAAAAGGGAAACAACTTCCTTTCCCAACGTTCTTTGCGCCACACCGCGCCACAGCCAATCAGGCTGAGAGACGCGATCACAAAGAACGTGGGAAACGCGGCGCAGCCAATCAAAAATAAGCTTCAGGAAAAAAAACTGCAGCACAAACTACGAATCCCAGAGTCCTCTGTGCTGCACAACCCCTCAGCCATTCAGGCTGAGGGATGCGAGCGCAGAGGAGGCTGGCAAAGCATCGCACGCCAAAGTTAAAAAATAAACTGCCGGGAGGGAAAGACTTTTAAAGACCCAGCGGGACTCAGGAGGTAAGCGTGGTAGCACCGATTAGGGAGTGGGGGGGAGGCATGGCCCCGGTAACCACACTGCCACTCCACCCCACCCCACCACCTAGCCCACCCTTCCTAATCCCCACCGACCACGCTTACCTCCTGGCTCCGACTGGGTGTTTAAAGGTTTCCCTCCTGGTGTTGCCTTCTACGTCTCGCCCTCGCTTCTCTCTGGGCTGCCTGGAAAGGAAACTTCTTTCCAAGCAAACCCAGAAAAAAGCAAAACCCCTCCCTGCTGGGGATTTCTTCTCCCCAGGAGGCAAAGGTGTCTTTGCCTCCAGAAGAGAAAGAATCGCTTCTCTCTGGGCTGCCTGGAAAGGAAACTTCTTTCCAAGCAAACCCCTTCCATGCTGGGGATTTCTTCTCCCCAGGAGGCAAAGGTGTCTTTGCCTCCCGAAGAGAAAGAATCGCTTCTCTCTGGGCTGCCTGGAAAGGAAACTTCTTTCCAAGCAAACCCAGAAGGAAGCAAACCCCTTCCCTGCTGGGGATTTCTTCTCCCCAGGAGCCAAAGGTGTCTTTGCCTCCCCAAGAGAAAGAATCCTGTGCTGAGTTTTAACTCAAATTAAAACCCAAAACATCTAAACACATTTTAAAAACATTGAATATAAAAAAATTTACTTTCACATTATTTAAATTATTACCTATGGTACAACTATTTAAAAAAATTCCAAAAACTAAAACATTATTCAGTTACATAAAACAATTTGAAAAAAATTATATCATACTTTGTTCTTTTATTAATCCTAAAAAAAAAGCAGATCACAGTTTATAACAGCCAAGGCAAAAAATTTTTTACATAAATAAACATTGTAAAAATTAAAATTACAGACTAAGCAATTTTAAAAAAAACAATTTAACATTCCAACACAATTTAAAACAGCCCAGCAACGCCGGGCAACCTCTGCTAGTTGGCTTATAAAATGAAGCCTCCCCATCTTTTTAATGCGGGCAGTTTTAATGTGGTTAGTTTTTAATAGGTGGGTGGGTATGTTGGGGTTTTAATTGTTTTTAATATGTATGTTTTAATCCTGTTGTGAGCCGCCCTGAGTCAGGTTCGCCTGATTGGGCGGCATAGAAATTTGAGCAATAAATAAATATAAATAAATACTTGAATGTGTGATGTTTTTCTGTAGAACTCAACTTGTGTGTGTGTGTGTGTGTGTGTGTGTGTGTGTTTGGAGGCAGATTCCTCATTAGAACCAAACAATTGAGTAGTTTTGCTGAGCAAGCATCATCCCTCTTTTCCTGAGAAGATATGTTTTCTGTAATTGAAGACAGTGATTTGGAAACATGGTGGGGAGTTCTCTAGCATCTTCATTTTTCATTAGTCTTGCCTGCGAATGTACAGTTCTAGTAACTGGAGAATCAGTGTGAGGTTATGAGGTACCAGGGGTATGTTCAGTTGCAAGTCTCCTGCATGCTTATTAAATGAGACTGTAGCGAGCATTAGCATATACTCAATACAAAAAACATTGATGGGATGCTAATTCTGTTGTCTTAATGTTTGCTTTCTTTGCAGGTAACATTTGGTGTTTACGACCCCAGTAATTTTGCTCAATACCCAGGATGGCCACTGAGAAACCTACTAGCTCTGGCAGCTCACAAATGGTATTTCTTATTATTTGATGCTTTGAATGGGGCTTTTATCTATGGCTGCAATCCTAACAGTTTTTACTGGAAACCAAACCTCACTAAACCTAGCAGTTTGAAAGCAAGAAATTGCAAGTAGATAAATAGATACAGTTTCAGTGGGAAGGTAAATAGCATTCCGTGCACTCCAGTGTTGAGGCATGCCTGCCACGTGTCCATGGAAATATCTGCAGGCGCTGGCTCTTTGGCTATAACCCACACTAGTGAAATTAAGTGGGTAATATTTTTATTATTAAAAATCAGTTTGTGAGTGAAGTAAGGTTTGACAGCATTGCCTGCTGAGATCAGCTGTGACTAGGCAGAAAAAGAGGGAAGGGTTCCTTTTTCTTGAATTGATGTGTAGAAGAAGGAATATCATCAAATGCAACTGTTCTGGTCAGCTGCATGGGCTGAAATAGCCTGTTTATGCAACTACCCTGCCCTCCTCCTCCTCAGTCTGGTCTATATCATGGTTTTGATACTTAGTTTTTTCCACAACACTGCGATGTGAAGGTTGCCACTGGCTTCTGATGCCAGTTTTGTCTGGCAAATCTGAGCTCAACCACAATGAAAAGTGTGCTTATGAACATAAGTGGATCTGCTGTTACAGAGTTTTCTTTTCTGACAGGGGCAGCCATCTCCATTCAGTTGAAGTGCTCTGCTTCAGGGACAGAACCATGCAGGGAGCAAGAGATATCTCACACAGTATAATATTTGAAATAACGCTTCCACTGATGGCACAGAATTTAGGTAATCTTTTCTTCCAAGTGAGTCTCAATGTTTAGAACAGGGGTTCTCAACCTACAGCATGGGGGCCAGATGCGGCCCGCAACACCATTTCATGTGGCCCGCCTCCACCACACCTGGAAGCGCCATGTGTGGCAGGCAGGGCAAAATGGCCGTCCGCTCCCTGAAACTGTCTGAGGGAGTGTGACCCGGCCCTCGGCTTGAAAAGGTTGAGAACCCCAGGTTTAGAGGCATGAATTGCAATATTTGTTGTTTGTGAGTAGGGGTTCATTTGGCTTTGCAGGTGTTCTGGAAATAAGCATACTGCTGCTTATGTCAGTGTATTTTAAGAGCCAGGTATGAGTAAAAACTTTGAGGTGTACAGATCTGTAGTTTTTGATTGCAACTTCCATGACTCACTATGCAATATGGCCAATGGCCATATTGCCTGAGGCATTCCAGAAGGTGAAGTCCAAGAACATGAAGGCGCAAACCTCTTTAGAAAAGTATTCATTGGTCCAAACCCTGCTGCTTAGCATAATGAGTTACCCTGGAGTAGACATATTGAATCAATGGCAACTTGGTGAGTCCAACCCCTTCTAGAAGTTCAGTTGACTCACATAGGGCTACTCTGATGTCAGCTTACGGACATGAAAGGAGCAGCACCAGGACAGCCTTGTCTAATTCCAGCTTAGGAACCTGCCTATCTCCTGGGCTTTCTTGCATTTATGGTTGCCTCTGAGACGTGGTTGGTGACATGGAAGAGAATCTCTTCTTCTGTTGTTCCTCAATACATGAAGTGGAAGTTAAATGGGGTTATCTGTCAATGTTCTGTTGACTTTTGAAAACCTTTAAATTCTTATAATCTTTTTATTCCTTTGGGTTTTTCCCATTTCCCCTTCAGCCTGGCTCTTATACTGCATCATTGTCCAAATGTGTTTTTGCTTTGTTGAGGATGTTGTTTATTGTCAAATGTTTATAGAATTCTGAACTGTTGTGATGGAAACTGAACGTGGGTTGTGTAAACTATTTTCACTGTGAATAGTGTCTTAAAGGTATCCCAGGCAGGAAAAGTATGGGATTTAGGAAAATTCTCAGGGAGAATAGTAACTTACTTTGGGTTGAGATATAGGTGAAACATTATTTTAACTTTGTTCCCCATTGCTTCCCAGTAAGGCATATCAACAAAAATTTCAAAAACACCTCAGTGCCTCAGTATTTCCTGCATGAATGGTATTAGCAATACATCTGGCAACAGCAGCCTTGGATGAAATCGCGCCACTGTGGCCTCTCCGCGCCCGTGGGGTTAGGTCATCCCCGTGGTTCACAGATGAACTGTGGGATCTCAAACGGGCAAAGAGACGCCTAGAGCGCCACTGGGTGAAGACCCGGGATGACTCCGATTGGACACTGGCTAGAGCTGCTATTAGGGCCTACCTAGTGGCGATGGGGGTGGTGAGGTGTCAGTACTTCACCACCCTTATTGCCTCCGCTGATAATCGCCCAGCCGCTCTGTTCCGGGTAACCAGGTCCCTCCTCGGTAGGGGGAGATCGGTGCCCGGTTGGCAGGGTTCGGCTGAGGACTTTGCTGACCATCTGGTGGAGAAAATCGATCGGATTCGTTCAGGACTGAGTCCCGGCGTGGATGGGGAGGGTCGGGGGGGGGGGTGCCGGAGCACAGTCTTGCTGTACGATCTGGGATCAGTTTGATCCTGTTGTCCCTGATGAAGTGGACAGGCTCCTTGCAGCTGTACGTGCCACTACATGTCCTTTGGACCCCTGTCCCACCTGGTTGGTGAAAGCCTCCAGGGTGGGGACAGGTGGCTGGGTTGGGGCGATAATAAATGCATCCTTACGGGAGGGGGTATTTCCTGCACCATTAAAACATGCTTTGGTGCGCCCCCTCCTGAAGAAAATATCCCTTGACCCAGCTGTCCTTAACAATTACAGGCCGGTTTCCAACCTGCCCTTTTTGGGTAAGGTTTTGGAGAAGGCGGTGGCGCGCCAGCTGCAGAGTGTCCTGGAGGAAGCGGATTATCTAGACCCCTTTCAGTCAGGATTCAGGCCCGGGTATGGTACGGAGACGGCATTGGTCGCACTAATGGATGATCTCTGGCGGGAGCGGGACGGGGGTTATCCATCCGTCCTTGCTCTTCTTGACCTCTCAGCGGCCTTCGATACCGTCGACCACGGTATCCTCCTGGAACGGCTCAAAGGATTGGGGATCCAGGGCACTGTGTTGTCCTGGTTTTCCTCTTTTCTGGAGGGCCGTACCCAGTCGGTGTGGTTAGAGAGTGAGAGGTCCAGCCCTAGGTCCCTCAAGTATGGGGTTCCTCAGGGCTCGGTGCTTTCTCCCCTCTTATTTAACATCTACATGAAGCCACTGGGTGAGATCATTCGTTCCCACGGGGTGCGGTACCATCAGTACGCGGATGACACTCAGTTGTATATCTCGGCCCGTGGGGACCCCAGTGATGCTGTTGAAATCCTATCCGGATGCCTGGAGGCCATTGGGGTCTGGATGGGGGCCAATGGGCTTCGGCTGAATCCCAGCAAGACAGAGTGGCTGTGGATAAGGGGCCCCGTGTTATCCAGGGAGTTACCACCTTTGGTACTGGATGGGGCGGTTTTGCCCCAGACAGACCCAATGCGCAACTTGGGGGTCCTTCTGGATTCACGGCTGCTGCTGGAAGAACAAGTGGCGGCTGTGGCCAGGAGGGCTTTTGCCCAACTTCGGGTGATTCGCCAATTGCGCACGCTCCTGGACCGGGGCTCCTTGCTTATGGTCACCCATGCTCTGGTTACTTCCCGACTAGATTATTGTAATGCGCTCTACATGGGGCTGCCCTTGACGACCATTCGGAGGCTGCAGCTGGTCCAGAATGCGGCAGCCCGGGTGGTGATGGGATGTGGGCGATATGCCCATGCCTCACCGCTACTTCGGGAGCTGCACTGGTTACCAGTTTGTCTCCGGGTGCAATTCAAGGCGCTGGTTTTGACCTTTAAAGCCCTATATGGCAGTGGGCCAGGATACCTTAGAGACGGCATCGTCCCAAGAGTGTCTGCCCGTCCAACTAGAGTGGACCGGAGGGGCTCTCTAATGGTGCCATCAGTTAGGGGTGCACATCTGTCTAGCACCCGAAGGAGGGCCTTCTCCGTGGCCGCACCAACTCTCTGGAACCTCCTGCCAACAGATCTAAGACTTCAAAGAGAATTGCTGCCCTTCAGGAAAGGATTGAAGACCTGGCTGGCAGGGCAGGTGTGGGGCCCGAATGGGATCACGGTCCCCGCCTGCTGGCTTACGTAAAGAATTAAGAACTCTCTCTTCCCTTTTTTTTTTAGAGTGGGTGGGATGGATGGGTGGGATAAGGGGTTTTTAAAGTGTTTTTATATGTTTTTAGAATTTGTTGTAATGCCGCCCTGAGTCGGGTTCTGCCTGAGTGGGCGGCATATATAAATACGACTAAATAAATAAAAATAAAAAAATAAACTGCTATATGATTAAAGATAATTATGGAACCATAATTCTGAAAGAAAAGCAAGGTAACAATTCTTAATAGACTAGCTGACATTTTTGAAGTGGTAGCCATTTTAGTCTGCGCAAGCATATCAGAGAGTAAACAAGACAAAACAAAAAAGACAAAACCCTTGTGGCACCTTAAAGACTAACTCCTGTATTTAAATGTGAGCTTTAGTGGGTGAAGACCACTTCATCAGATGTAAGATTGAGACCTCATGGCATCAATTTATACACATCAGGTATAGGAATCTATAAGATAAAGCCCCAAACTTTACAGTAAATCCTTTTGGTTCTATTACCCAGAAGCACATTGCAAGAGCACCTTTTAGTGAATATGGCTTATGAAAAATGCCTGGAATTTGAATCTGACTCTTGCTGCTTCCATTGTTTCTTCAAATTATTCAAGTCCTTCCTGCAGCTGCTTTGCCAGAAGGGTGGGAAATCTGCGGTCTTGAGAGGGCCTGGGCTTCTGGGAATTTAAGTTCCAGAACACCTGGTGGACTAGTCTGTTTCCTCTAGGCCAGGTTTTCTCAACCTTGTGCCTCCAGGCATACTTGGACTTCACTTTTCCGAAGCCCAGACGTCCCACAAGGCCACAGGTTCCCTACCCCCTGAGTGACATGATTCTGTCCTGGAAGCAACAGAAATCACTCCAGTTAACAGTAATAATTGTTTAATGTTTTATTAGGTTGCAGTTTTCTTTTTCACAACTACCATATCATTATTCTACAACACAACATATTCTTCTTCCCTGGTTAAGCAGGTTGTCCAAAAGCTGTTGGATGGGAGAAGAATCAAAAAGGGAGTATGGGCCCAAGAATGGTCAATCTTAGTGAGTGTATGGACCCTAAAAGGTATTTATCATTCTGAAGTTTTTAAATTTGATCTTACTGGGAAGATGCATTACTAGAAATATGTATTTATAAATGCATAAAAAATGTGTCTGCTGTATTTCAGAGTGGAATTTGTTGCCCCAGATTTCTATGTTTAGAGCAATTAGTCATGGCTGGTACGTAAAATTTTGCAGAGTTTAAAATAAAACTTGAAGCAAGATTTAGATATTGGTGGACATGTCAGTTCATCTACTCTTTATTCATTTACTATTTACTATTTTTTTTTAAAAAAAGCATGTTCAGTTTTTCCTAAAGAATTCCCTGTCAAAGGGAGGTAAAATTTTTAAAATCAATGACCAAAATTCTGTTGCATGTTTTTTTGTGGTCAGTTGCCACAAGTTAAGAAATTTGCTGGGCAATCATCTATTTTATGCTGAATCACATAACATGATGTGTGATAGATAATGTGTGCAGAGATTTCTTAGCTTATGACAATTTGTCACTAAGAGTTAATGCCTTTTGTGTAATTGTGCAGCAGGATTTTGGCCAATGGATTTTGATAGAACTTACAATTAATGAAGTTATTTTTTGTTTGTCTTATTAAAAATCTGTATTTCTTCCAATGGGAGGACTCAAGGCAGCTCACAATGTTAAAAAACAAATTTAAAATGTAATAAACTATAGCAATAATTAAAATCCATTAAATTTACATCTGTTTTCAGACACTTGAAAGAAAACTTCTTCCGTGTCTACGCCAGACGTGAAACTGCCAAAATGAAGCCACCTTTAGGTGGGTTCATTCTGCAGTTCCCTTTGCCTGACCCTGTGTGAGAAGGATTAGCTGGCAACACAAGGTTGCCATTACCAGAATGAAAGGAAACTAAAACAACTGTAATACTCAACACCAGGAAATCTAAAAAACAGATATTGATTGTCTTTTTTTTTGTAGACCAACATTTTTAATCAATAATTAATTCAAAATACAGTAAAACCCCTACTTATGAAAAAGTCTGTTCAGTAGGCTATTGCTTAAATTGTTTTTTATGCAACTCGAAGCAAACTCATGGGAAAAATTATTTTTTACGTAACTTGAAGCAAACCCATGGGGAAAACAATTTTTTTTGGGTAAAGCGAAGCAAACACAGGGAAATGAATTTTTACGTAACTCGAAGCAAACCCATAGGAAAAAGATTATTTATGTAACTCGAAGCAAACCCATAGGCAATTGTGTAAATCGGGACATGTTTTTAGCACAAAATCATTATGTAAGTCGAATTTTATGTAACTCAAGGCATATGTAAGTCGGGGTTTTACTGTATGGTCATTTATTTGTCCCATGATAAGGGACAAAGACGGAAAGGAGCTAGCTGATGCAGAAGAGATTAAGAAAAGATGGAAAGAGTACACAGAGGAACTCTACAAAAAGGAACTCAACACTCCTGATAGTCACAATGATGGAGAAATTGAACCTGAGCCAGACATCCTGGAGAGTGAAGTCAGAAAGGCCCTAAAGAGCACTGCAAACAACAAAGCTAGTGGAGATGATGGTATCCCAGTTGAATTTTTCAAAGCTCTAAAAGATGATGGCATCAAATTACTGCATTCAATATGCCAGCAGATTTGGAAAACAAAACAGTGGCCACAGGACTGGAAAAGATCAGTATATGTTCCAATCCCAAAAAAGGGCAATGCCAAAGAATGTTCAAATTATCGAACAATTGCGCTCATCCCACACGCTAGCAAGGTGATGCTCAAGATAATACAGGATAGACTTCAGCAGCATGTGGAAAGAGAATTACCAGAGGTGCAGGCTGGTTTCAGAAGAGGCAGGGGGACTAGAGACCACATTGCCAACATACGTTGGATCATGGAGAAAACAAAGGAATACCAGAAACAAGTTTACTTTTGCTTTATTGACTACACTAAGGCATTTGATTGTGTGGATCACAACAAGATGTGGCAAGTGATTAAAGAGATGGGAATACCAGAGCACCTCATATGCCTCCTGAGAAATCTGTACATGAACCAAGAAGCAACAGTTAGGACAGAACACGGAATGACAGAGTGGTTTGGAATAGGAAAAGGAGTAAGACAAGGCTGCATTCTGTCACCCTGCTTATTCAACTTATACACAGAGCACATAATGCGCAATGCAGGGATGGAGGAATCACAATATGGGATTAAAATTGCTGGGAGAAACATCAACAATCTGAGATATGCAGACGACACCACCCTAATGGCAGAAAATGAGGAAGACCTAAAGAATCTCTTGATCGGTTTGAAGGAAGAGAGTGCAAAAGCTGGCTTGAGACTCAATATCAAGAAAACCAAGATAATGGCAACAGGCCCGATCAGTTCCTGGAAAATAGACGGGGAAGAAGTAGAAGCAGTGACAGATTTTACTTTCTTAGGATCTAAGATCACTGCAGATGGGGAGTGCAGCCATGAAATAAAGAGGCGGCTGATTCTAGGGAGACAAGCCATGAGAAACCTGGGGAACATAGTGAAAAGCAGAGACATCACCTTGAAAACAAAAATTAGAGTAGTCAAAGCAATGGTATTCCCAGTGGTAATGTACGGATGTGAGAGCTGGACAATTAGGAAAGCTGAACGCAGAAGAATAGATGCCTTTGAAATGTGGTGTTGGAGGAGAGTTTTGAGGGTACCTTGGACAGCGAGGAGAACAAATAGGTCAATCTTAGAAGAAATCAACACTGACTGCTCATTGGAAGGTCAAATAGTAAAGATGAGGCTAAAGTACTTTGGGCATCAAATGAGAAGGGAGGATTCACTTGAGAAGGCCGTGATGTTGGGAAAGGTGGAGGGCAAAAGAAGAAGGGGGAGGCCAAGGATGAGATGGATAGATGGTATTATAGACACAACGGGCACAGAACTGGGAGGACTGAGGGGGATGGTGGAGGACAGGGGTGCCTGGAGAAAGATGGTCCATAGGGTCGCAAAGGGTCGGAATCGACTGTGCGACTGAACAACAACAAAAACAACAACATTTATTGAACATGTGAGCCTGGATAAGGCATGGCTCAATTTATCAGTATGGATCAGGAAGAATTTGTTGATAAAATGAAATTGTCATTAAATATTAAAACAGTGATAATTTTTTAAATATTTAATAAACTAATATAAATGTTAGTTTAGCAGATTGCCTCTAAAATATGTCAGCAGTTTGCTAGGTCATTGGAGATTGTCCTTTATCACCCTTGTTGTTTGCTCTGGTTGTTCAACCTATTACAATTGTTTTCAAAGATAATACCAAAATTGTTTTTATAATCAGGCCTTAATAATGTGTCTTTATGCTGATGATTTGTTTATTTATTCAGCTTTTTATACCATAGTATAGTGCAAGCATTCTCTGGCCAATAATATAGACTTTAAATAAACCAATTTAATTTCCTAGTTTAATACATAAATTTGTCTAGAGGAGTGGTTAATCAGATTATTTTAAGAGATTTGGATATTACTCCATTAAGTTGTATCAGGAAATAGGGAAGGGACTTGCAGTTGAATATAGATTAAACAGAATGGAAGTAGATTTCAGAAAATGTCAATTCAACATTAATTTCAATGAGTTCAATGGCAGTGTTTGTTAAATATTCTAATATAGTAGTAGTAATGATGTATAAGAAAAGTTTGCTGTTGCTACTGCCAGTGAATTTCCATGAGGGAGTGGAGATTTGAACAGTTATATATTAAAAATGAACACTGTTGGATGAGTCCTGGAGATATAATTTGTAGCATGTGAATATGTTACATATCTTTTATCATTGTTCCAAAATAGGCTTCTTTTAGCAAATTATGACTGTGTTTGTTACTGATAGCTTTAGTAATAACAATAATTTCATGTCAGAAATTATTCTGGGTTGAAAGGATTTTTGTGGGAGAAACTGCTCAGGGAAGGCCCGAATGAGGCTCCTTTCATGTCCCCAAGAGCTGGGACAGAGACAGATGCTCAATCCGTCATGCAGTACCCGGATCTCAAACTGCTGACTTGCCAGCCTTCCAGCTAACAAGGCGAGCTTCTTAACCACTGTGTCACCGCAGTACCTCACAGCATTGGTAGTATTACAGTACTGGATCCTTAAACTTTTTTGTTGGGTTACATAAAAGGACTTATTAATGAATAACATAGCAAGCTGATTTCAAGTTGTCTTGTTGCTGCCAAGATGAGAATAACAATTAATTAAAAATTCCTAATCACTGGTTTAACAGTGAGCGAAACTGACATATTATATCAGAGCACAGAAATTATTAGCCAGGGGCAGGTAGATTTTATGAGTCATGAGTGATAATGTAATGTACAAGAATGGCAAAGTGAGAAGCGAAACATACCCTTCAGTTTTGAAATGAATTGTTATTATAATTTATATAATTAGTATATATTTTAAAAAAAACAAGAAGCGCTGTCCTGTCATTCAGTGTGAATGCTTAACAACTGATTAATGAAGTCATGCGTATAGGGACAGGATGCCTCAAATCTACACTAGTTGAGAAAAGATACCCTCTTGTTGGTATCGCTCCACCTAAGGAGAGAAGTAGCAGTGGATGCTCAGAGAACTAAGCAAGAGAATGACCCTTAACATCCTTTGAACGGATATGAGACTCAAGTCTGCCGGCTCAGATCCAGGAAGAGCTTTATGGCTTTTTGCTCTTAAGGGTACGCAAGAGCAAAACCAAATTAAAAGATGAGGGAGGAAGCTTACTGGACAAGGAACAACATTAAAGGAGAATATAGCTGAGGAACTCAACCTGCCTTACATCACTTGGAGGACCCCGAATAGACTGAGGGTCGGAGTCCCTAAAAGTAAGACCAGCATTTTCAGATGGGGGCTTCTGGCGGATAACAACACACACTGTGAATGTGGAAAGATACAGAATCCGGTTCATTTGCTGGTCTGCGGATTACTGCCAGAAACATGCACCAATGAGAACTTATGTTTGGCCAACAACAAAGACAAGAAAGTGGCTTCATTTTGGCAGTCCAGGGTTTGATCAAGACATGAAAAAAGAAGAAACAATTGATTTTGCTGTTGGCTGAAGGACTGTCAATTATTCTACACCTAATAGGTGGTAGCCTGTTTTGCAAAGGAATTCCCCAGCTAAAGATGTCTCAGACTAATTCAATTTTTAAGTGCTCTGTTGTTGTCATCTCTGAATAGAGAGTGAGTCCTAGAGCTTTCAAACAATCTATCTCTTTCTCTTGCCACACATTCCCAAGCACACCTTGGTAGATGATCAAGTTTTTTCATTTTTAATGGACCACATGGCACAATTGGGGATTCTGGAAATTGTTGCTGTAAAAAAAACCACTTTTTAAGCTCTTAATTTTACAAGCTAGCTACATACTACGTCAGTGTCATGTTCCTTGTCATCATTCCTCATCAAGCACCAATTTAGGGCTGTGAGTTACAAATGGTCTCCGTTTAGTTTCTTTATATGTCCATGATCCTGTTTCATTCATGTATTGCAGATTTTCCTCCAGTCATTCCATGGTACTCACAGAGATTGTGATACTAAATTCTGTTTTCAAATTAGAGGGCAACAGATTTAAATATTAAACAAATGAAATATAAAATAGTAGGCGTCTAAAGGTTTGCTGATACAGTATGTAGAACAGTATGTGACATAAAGAGTTGGACAAGCAGGATGAACACAGGTATTTTAACATTTGGTTATAGTGCTGTTGTATTTAAAACCGGCCCATAGACACATCGGAGGAGCAACATTTTTTTGCTAGGACATTACAGAAATGATTATGGGAAATGTATTTCATCCTTCAGCCCAAAGAACATTAATAAATGCTTGTTTGTTCATGCCTTTCATTTTATTTGAGCTCAAGCTTTTGTACACTTGAATAAGTTAAAGAACCCTGTGATAATTAAAATGAAAGAGGGAAATAGTGGGAAATCTAATTTAAAAATCGGTGGATAGGTTTCTTTTCTGTTGTATTCAAGCTGAGATGTTTTTTTCCCTCCTGAGCAGGAAATTTGAACCCAGGCCTTCAGAGTCCTATTCCATCACTCTGTCTACTATACCACACTGGGTATCAGAACATAGATACTAGGTTTTGGCCTGTTTTGTTTTTGCTTGACACATTATCTTGTACTCTACAACTTTTTTTCAGAGAAATGCTGGTTTCTAGGTAGTGTATTTGTAAAGGAATAACAGTGGAGACAAAAAAAGGAAATTAAGTTGAAGTTATAACAAAATCATAGAAGAAACTGGAGGCAGAGCAAGAACAGTTGGCCAAATATGTTCTTTATGTTCTGTTTACAATTTGTTACCTTTTCAGGTTAGCTGAATCATCCGTGGATCTTAACCTTAAATTGATGTGCTGGCAGTTAGTGCCTACCCTTGACCTGGAGAAGGTTGTGTCTGTGAAGTGTCTTCTTCTAGGAGCTGGTACACTGGGTTGCAGTGTAGCCAGAACTTTGATGGCAAGTACTGAAGGCTACTTAAGTTCTCACTTTTTTAAAAAAAATCAATACAAGATTCTGTCACGCAGAATAAGTGTTTACTGTAGGAGAGCAACCTAGTCTATTGCTGCTTCCTTCTATGCATCTCTTTTGCCTGCTATTTTCCATGAGATTCCTCTTTTTCTGGCTCACTCCTGGAGGAAACTTCCTATGCATTAATGAGGGCTATGAGCATTCTGCTGGATTACAATAGTCTTCACGAAGAGATCTGTATATTTATACAAATTTCCTATAAACACTACTATTACTCAAAATCCTCTTGGGTAATTATGTTGGCATAATACAAACAATGTAACATTTGGAATCAAATTACCTCATGTTCAGAAATTACTGTACAATTACCTATTGAGTCATACGTTCTGAGTATGATTCTGGCAATAGGGTTACATAATTCCCTCTCACAAAAACGGGACAGAAGTAAAGGTTGCCCTTGCTCGAAAGCCAGTCATATCCAACTCTAGGGTTCAGTGCTCATCTCTATTTCAAAGCCGAAGAGCCTGCGCTGTCTGCTTCTGCAGATGTTTCCGTGGTCATGCAGCAGGCATGACTAGACATGGAACGCTGTTTACCTTCCCACCGAAATGGCCCCTATTTATCTACTTGCCATTTTTTGCTTTCAAACTACTAGGTTTGCAGGATCTGGGACAGAGATGAGAGCAGACGTTTCCATGGTCATGCAGCAGGCATGACTAGACACCGGAGCACAGGGAATGCTGTCCCTCCCAACCCCCCAAAGTGGTCCCTATTTATCTACATGCCATTTCATGCTTTCAAACTGCTAGGTTTGCAGGAGCTGGGACAAAGACGGGAGCTCATTCCGTCCTGCAGTATTTGGGTATCGAACTGCTGCCAACCCAACTAGGAAGGCCATTGGACCATTAGATGACAATGGAAGGCAAGGTGTTATTAAAGAGGAAACAGAGATTGCAGAGAGACTCAATGAATTCTTTGCTTCAGTATTCACTGAAGAAGACAGAGGCCACATGCCCAAAACAGAGCCTATCTTCGTAGGGAGGGAAACCGAAGAATTAAGCAAGATAGAAATAACCAGGGAGGAGGTCCTTGCATGTCTTGTTAAACTAAACACTAACAAATCACCAGGACCAGATGGCATCCATCCACGAGTTCTCAGGGAACTTAAAGATGAAATTGCTGATCTCCTAGCCAAAATATATAATCTTTCCCTCAAATCAGGCTTTGTGCCTGATGACTGGAAGGTAGCGAATGTAACACCAATTTTCAAAAAAGGATCCAGGGATGATCCAGGAAATTACCGACCTGTCAGTTTGACATGTGTCCCAGGTAAAGTGATGGAAACCATCCTAAAAGATAGAATTAATAGGCACATAGAAGAGAAGGTGCTGCTAAAGGAGAGCCAACATGGCTTTTGCAAGGGCAAATCATGCCTCACTAATCTGTTGGAATTTTTTGAGAGTGTCAACAAGCATGTGGATAAGGGAGATCCAGTTGACATTGTTTATCTGGACTTTCAGAAGGCTTTTGACAAGGTCCCACACCAAAGGCTCTTGAATAAACTTACCAGTCATGGAATAAAGGGACAGGTCTTGTCCTGGATCAGCAACTGGCTAAGGGACAGGAAACAGAGGGTAGCACTAAATGGACACTTCTCCAAGTGGAGGGAAGTAAAGAGTGGGGTCCCCCAAGGTTCAGTACTGGGACCCCTGCTTTTCAACCTATTCATAAATGATCTAGAGGTAGGAGTAAAAAGCAAGGTAGCCAAATTTGCTGACGACACTAAATTATACAGGGTAGTGAAAACTGTGAGAGATTGTGAGGAGCTCCAGAGGGATCTCTCGACACTGGGGGAGTGGGCAAAACAGTGGCAAATGAGTTTCAACATTAGTAAGTGCAGAGTGATGCATGTTGGGGCAAAGAACCCCAATTACATTTATAAACTGATGGGGTCTGAACTCTCTGCGACAAACCAGGAAAGGGACCTAGGTGTCCTGGTGGACAACTCAATGAAGGTGTCAGCCCAGTGTGCCTCAGCAGTGAAAAAAGCAAACTCAATGCTAGGGATCATTAGGAAGGGTATAGAAAATAAGTCAGCAAGTGTCATTTTGCCTCTTTATAAATCTATGGTGAGGCCCCATCTGGAATACTGTGTACAGTTCTGGTCGCCATACCTCCAGAAGGATATTATGGAGCTGGAAAAAGTGCAGAGGAGGGCAACCAGAATGATTAGGGGACTGGAACACCTTCCTTACCATCTGAGGCTGCAACGGTTGGGCCTCTTCACTCTTGAACGACGACGTCTAAGAGGTGACCTGATTGAAGTTTATAAAATCATGCACGGTGTGGACAAAGTAGATAAGGAAAAACTGTTTTCCCTATCGCATAACACTAGAACTAGGGGACACTCCATGAAACTTTTGGGTATTAGTTCTCAAACAAATAAGAGAAAGTACTTTTTCACCCAGAGGATTACTGGTCTATGGAACTCCCTGCCAGAAGAAGTGGTGACAGCTGTCAGTCTTGACAGCTTTAAGAAAGGATTAGACAAGTTCATGGAGGACAAGAGTATCAATGGCTATAATTATGGATACTTAAGGACAACCTCCGGGTTGGAGAGATAGGCAGGATATCTCTCAATATCATTTCCAGGGAATTCTAAGCAGCTGAAGGCATCTGCCTGGGAATACCCTGAAGGAAATGGTGAGCCACTGTGCGAGACAGAATGCTGGACTGGATGGGCTGTGGCCTGTTCCAGCAAGGCTGTTCTTATGTTCTTATGTACAGAGCCCAAGTTGTGTTTCTTTCTCCCCACCCCCTTGTTTACCAAGCTGCTGCTGCCACCTGCTGCTCGTTCCAATAGAAATGCAAGAATTTTTTTTTCTTCCAAATCAAGTGGTTTGAAAACCATGAATTTTCCATGTTTTTTATGGAACTGTGCGGGACAGTTACAAAACGTGAAATTCACGGTTTTCCGTTACATATGGCAACTTTATTCTGTAACCAACTGTATATCCATTTGACAGTTCCATCCAGCATACACCTAATTAGCTTGCTAATAAAAATATAATGGGGCACTTTGTCAAATGCTTTGCTGAAATCAAGATACACAGTATTATGTTCACTGCGTTCTCAGCATCTACCCATTGTAGTTGCACAATTAATAAAAGAGAAAAGATTAGTCTATCAGGATTTGTTCTTGACAAATCCATGTTGACTTCTAGTTCTAACTGCATCAGGGATTAATTTTGTGATTATGGTTGCATTTATTAGATCAGTTCATTTTTCATGATTTTTTTTTAAATGCAGGGATGGGGAGTCAGGAAGATCACATTTGTGGACAATGCAAAGATCTCTTACTCCAACCCAGTCCGCCAGCCGCTATATGAGTTTGAAGACTGCCTTGAAGGTGGGAAGTCAAAAGCATTAGCAGCAGCAGACAGGCTTCGAAAAATATTCCCAGGAGTGGTAAGCAAAATAAGCACAACTTAATTGTCAAACATTCTTACCAACTTAAATTACATGTATTAGCGTTGTCTTGATAGATTAATTTTTTTCACTTGTTTTGTAATATTGACATTTACTATATTTTTACTACCTTTAAAACAGTTGGTGTAGATCTTTGCTACAAACCTCCACGAGTTAAGCAGCCAGCGTAGGCATGTTGTGTTCCCACCCTGACAGGGTTTTGTCCTTCATCTCCAAATTCTTTTATTATGAGAAATCGATGGTGGCAGCAGCTACTACTTGTATCCAAGCATACATCAGGGGTTAACAACCTTTATTGCTGTGGGCCGGACCACATACCCTGGACAGCTGAGTGGGCCGGACTGTGCCCCCTGGATAGCTGAACAGGCCGGACCATACCTCCCAGAAATGGAAGCAGGGACATTTATGGCTGTCAGGGCAGCATTCAGGGGCCTCCATCTCCCCATTCCAATAACCTCAACTCTGTGAAGTAGGTCACTAAGTAGAATTTATCACCAGGTGGGGATTAAAACCCACATTTCCTGAGTATTAGTCAAGCCCTCCTAACCACTACACCACACTGCTGTTATAATGTTTGCTTTATAATTCTACAGACATGCAAACCTTAGCTCCATCTTGGCAAAAAGCCCTACTGTCTCCATTTAATATGATGCCTACTCTCTTGCAGAAAATGGGGGTGCAAACATTATTGCTAGGTCTGTTATAGGAGCCAGAATATGAATAGCTTGCAAAACAGTATCTTAAAATGAAGTATTCCTAAAGGTGGTGTGCAGAAGTAAGAGGTAGTGGTGGGGAAATCCCCTTGTTTGACCTTTTTTTAACAACACCGCTCCTGCTGCCGCCGGACTCTTCCCTCGGCCCTGGTCTTGAGGGAATGGAGAGCAGCTGTACGACATGGCTACCTGGCAATAAGAATGTGTTATATTGTGTTGATATTGTGTTGATGTGATATTTTGTAACTGTAATTTGTAGCTGATACTTTGATACTTTGTTTCTTTGTTAGCCACCCTGAGTCGCATTGTGAGTGGGGTGGCATACAAGTTGAATAATAATAATAATAATAATAATAATAATAATAATAATAATAATAATAATAATAATAATAATAATAATAATAATAATGGATGCAGCCCTCTGTGTTTTAAAGGTTTGTTTTATGGTTGCTTGAGGTTTGTCTGTAGAATTATCAATGAAATGTTTTGGTTTTGCCATCTGCTGGTCGACAAGCTCAACTGCAGTACAAAGGAAAACATTTTGTGACCATGTTTTTTAGATAACCTGTGCTTTTAAGTTTAAGTATTTTATTTTTGCATGCTGTTTAGTGCTTGCATGTGCACTCACACAAAAAAGTGTGCATAAAGGCAAGGATAATTTGTTTTTGAAATTATTTTTTAACCAAATAATGTTTTCCTCTTCTGAATACTATAATTTGGCACTTTCACATCACGGTCAGCTGTAATGAAGGATTACAAAACTTATTTTTTCTTATGCCGTTTTCATGTGTCACTTTTCAGAAATTCTTCATTTTATATGTTCTTCTTTCGTGTCCTGATCAAACCCTGGACTGCTAAAAAGAAGCCACTTTCTTCCCTTTGTCATTGGCCAAACTTAAGTCCTCTTTGGTGCATGTTTCTGGCAATAATCGGTATACCAGTAAATGAGCCGGATTCTGTATCTCTCCACATTCACACCACGTGTTTTTGTCTGCCAGCAGCCCCCATTTGAGCATGTTAGTCTTACATTTAGGGACACCAACCCTCAGCCTATTCAGGGTCCTCCAAGTGACGTAGGGAAGGTTGAGATCCTCAGCTATATCCTCCTTTAATGATGTTCCTTGTCCAGTGAGTTCCTTCCTCCATCTTCTAATTTGTTTTTGATTTTTTGTACCCTCATGAATGTTTGTTCTTGCCATAAAGCTCTACCTAGATCTGAGTCCTTGGACTTGAGATTCGTATCCGTTCAGAGAATGTTGAGGGTCAGTCTCTTGCTTAGTTCTCTCTTAGTTTTATATATAGTCTTTTTTCATTTTAAAAAAACCTTTGGTAATAGAATGACACTTTTTCAGATATAGTGGGAGGAGGTGGCAAGCTTGATAACTTGAATGAGATAGCAGAAAAGCTAGGCATATATTCCTAGGATGTTTTTACTTATGAGACTGGCTCAGTTGGATCACCTCTGAGACCTGCATTGTTGTTTCCTTCAAGATTAATTTGGGTTAAAGAAAGTAAAGTTCCATTCAGCTTCTTTAAGTAATCTCTTCTTGCTCATCTTTTTTTAAATCTCAGAGAAAAAGTAGCTTTTAAAAATCATTTGTCTATGGATATAATGTGTCTTCCTTTCTTTTCTTTTTTTAATTCATTTTTATTGAATTTTTAACATAAATACAATAAAGACCAACTTCAAAATCACATACAATAATAAAAACAACAAGTCATAAGTCTATAATTCTGTTGTGACTCGGTATTATATTGCTTCCCCCTTCAGTCTTGTAATTATATTTATTAATACTAAATTTTTATCTAATACCAAATCTGAAATTTTTGTT
Organism: Bradypodion pumilum; assembly: GCA_035047305.1. NCBI lineage: Eukaryota > Metazoa > Chordata > Lepidosauria > Squamata > Chamaeleonidae > Bradypodion > Bradypodion pumilum. Next base: position 380,840,419 of record JAWDJD010000002.1, read on the forward strand.
TTTTCACCGTCTCAGTGTACATTACATACTCTCTGTTATATCTTATATCCACCAAGTCACAATTCTAGCTCATGCTTTTAGTACAAACATAACAAAACTAAATATAAGAATAAACAATTTAACCAATATTAAAAAGAAAAAGAAAAAACTAACCACCATGTGTTATTTACATTGCCCTGGAGAGCACGGAGTTTCTCAGTAAAATCATTCCCAAAAGCTCTTGTGAGCAGGTACAGGTCTATTCAACTCTTCACCCTTCAATGAGTAATCCACAAAGATTTTCCAAACCTTCCAGAATCTATTTTCTTTAATAATACCCTTTTTCATATTTATCTCATGTGTTAACTTATCATTCAATGCTAAATCCCACATTTCCTTATACCATTCCTCAATTTTTATATTAACTTCATTTTTCCATTTTCTCGTAATACACATTCTACCCGTTGTCAGCATTATTTCTAATAACACTTTTTTTTATCTTTGCTTAAGTTTATATCTTCCACATCTGTCAGCATTATGGTATTTGAACCCAGTTTGATTTTTGTTCCCATAATTTCATTTCTTTCGTTCTCAATTCCTTCCCAAAAATTCTTTACCACTCTACAATTCCACCACATATGCTCGTATGTACCCAGTGCAGTCTTACACGGCAACACATTTTATCATTCTTTTTATTTATCTGATGTAATCTCACTGGGGTCAAATACCATCTCCACAACATTTTATAATTATGCTCCTTTACTCTTACCGACAGAATTCTCATAATTCTTTTCTTCCATTTATTTTTCCAATTTTGATCCTCTATCTTTATCCCTAGATCTTGTTCTCACCTTACTTTCAATTCCTCCTGTGGATTACCTTCCTTGTTTATCATTATATATATTTTGCTTACCAGCCCCTTTATTCCTCTTTGTCCCTCTCTTATTTTTAGAACTAGTTCTTCAAATTCAGTCCTCTCTCTTTCTAATCCAGCTTCATTCAAAAATTTACAATTCCACTTATTTACCATCCCTATCTGAAGCCAATTCAATTTCATTTGTAAATACAAAGTTGTTTTTCTCTCATTATCTCTACAGGCCCGTATCCAGTCTTTCAGCAGGAAAACTTCATTTTTATCTAATACTTCTTTAATCCTTTTATTAATTTGTATTGGAAAATCTGCACTATCCTCCAATTCAATAATGGGGGAAATATCTGGTACCAACACCTTCCTCACTTTTTTCCATATTCCTAATGTTGTCCTCATCATTTTATTTTTAATATCTACTTTCCCAATGCCACTTCCTAAAAAAAACAAACTATTTTTCCCATAAAACTAAGTTCTTTCATTTCAGTTTCTTTCCAAATTACCTTTTCCCTTGCTAACATCTTCACAACGTTCTTAATTTGAAATGCTCTATAGTATGTTATTAAATTTGACATTCCTAATCCCCCATTTTTCTGGGATAAATACCAAAACTTTTTAGCCAATCTAGTTCTTTTCCCGCTGTTACAAAAAACTATTAATCTTTGTTTGAAACTCATTAATTTCCTTATCCTTAAATTGAATTGGAAGTGCATCAAATAGAAAATTGATTCTTGGCAATAACATCATCTTACTAATTGCTATTCTTCCAAACCAAGACAACTTCAATCTTTGTAACCCCTGTATTCTAGTCTTAAGTTCTTTTTTCAATTTTACGTAATTCAATTTCTTAAGGTCTTCAATTTTATTTGAAATATTTATCCCTAAATATTTCAAATTATCCTTAATTTGTAGGTTACTTTTTCCCTTTATCTTTTGTTGATCTTCTTTACCCATATTACATAATATCATTTCTGATTTATCCCAATTTATTCTCAAACCCATAATATCTTCAAAATCCTTTAATAACGTTTGTATTCTATCCAATGCCTTTACCGGATGTTTAGTTATTATCAAAGTATCATCCACATAAAGATTTATCTTATTGCCTAAGACCCCATCTATTTCTTTATCTTCCCTTACAGCTTTTGCCAGCATTTCCATTGCAATAATAAATAAAATTGGGGAAAGTGGGCAGCCCTGCCTAGTACCTGCTTCTAATTTCACTTCTTCTGTATCCTCATTATTTATTCTTACTATTGCAGTACCTGCTGATATAATTGTTCAATTGTCTTTCTAAATTTATCTCCAAATCCATAGCATTTGATTATCTCGTTAATTTTTACCTATTGTAAAGAATCAAATGCCTTAAAAATATCTAATGATAATAAACCTACTTTTTCTTTTGTTTGTCCTACCACATCTATTAAATTTATAACTCTTCTTGTCAAATCCGACTTATGTCTACCTTTCAAAAAATCCACCTGATCCTCATTTATATAATTACCCATAAAATTATTCAATCTATTGGCCCATATCGCTGTGAAGATCTTAGCATCTTGATTTATCAATGAAATTGGTCTATATGATTCGACTTTTTCCAAATCCTTCCCAGGTTTTGGCAACAACACTATTATGGTCCTATACCATGAAGTCGGGATTTGTCCACCTTCCATTATATAATTATAAAGTTTAGTCAATTTTGGAACCACTAAATCTTTAAACTCCTTATAAAACTCGGCCGGTAAGCCATCTTCTCCAGGTGCTTTATCCGTTTTTAATCTAGCAATGACATCTTTTATTTCTTTTTCCGTAATCTGGTCTTCCATTCTATTCCAATGTTCCTGGTCTATCTTATTAATTATTTGTTGCTCCAATTGTTTTTTTAATTTCATCTCATTTATCTTCTTTTTTGCATATAAATTCTGATAAAACTCTTTCACAATTTTACATTTATCCCTGGTTCTATTGCATCTAACCCCATCTTTATTAATCAACACTCCAATCTCTCTTTGTTCTCTCTTTTCCTTTGTGGCCCTCACTAATAATTTTGAATTCTTATTGCTATATTCAAAATATTCTCTTTTTAAATATACCAAATCTCTTTTTACCTTGTCTATATCTTTTCCTATCAATTCAGTCTTTAATCTTTGCATATTATCAAATACCTTCTTATCCTTAGTTCTTGCATGCTGTTCTTGTAAATGTTTTATCTCAGTCTCAATTTTATCTTGCGCCACTTTACATTGTTTATTTCTAATACTAACCAATTTGATACTCTCCCCTCTAAAGACCGACTTCATGGCATCCCATACCACATTGAAATTTACCTCATCCGTGTCGTTCCAATACCAACTCTCCTTCCAATTCTCCATTATTTGTTCTTTAATTTTAGGTTCCTTATATAATTTAGCATCATACCTCCATACTCTTCTCTTTTTCCCCCGATCCTCTATTCTCAGTTCTATCATCATTTTTGCATGATTTGATTCTTTAAAAATACCTACATCTGCCTCATCAATGTTTTTAATTATATTCTCTGATACAAATATATAATCTATTCTAGAATATGAATTATGTACCTGTGAAAAATAGGTGTAGACCCTTTCCGACCCCTTAAACTCTCTCCGTGTATCCTTCAACCCTAGTGCTGCCATCCAGTTATCCAAAATCGGCTTCTTAGTTCTTTTCCCACATCTTAATATATTTGTACAATCTAAATTTGACCTTATTAAATTAAAGTCTCCAGCCACTATCATTTTTGTCGTCCTCTCTTTCTCTAATATTTTATACATTTTCTCTAAAAAAAAGTTCTTGCTGGTCATTTGTGGCATATATATTCACCAATGTTACTTCTTCATCAATCTTTCCTTTTACAATCAGGTATCTACCCTTCGGATCGGAAATACTACTTGTCATTTCAAAACCCACTCGAGTCGAAATCAAAATAGCTACCCCTCTTGCTTTTGAGGTACCAAATGATTTTTCATAATATTGCATCCATTTTAAGAATATCTTTAGTATCATGAGATTTTTGATGAATTTCCTGAAGAAAGACCACATCCGGCCTGTCCCTTCTTAGGGCTGATTGAATTCTTCCCCTCTTAACTTGAGACCCTGTACCCTTCACATTCCACGTTAAAACCTTGACCCTAACCTTAACCCTAACCCTAACCCTAACCCTAACCCTAACCCTAACCCTACCCTTCACATTCCACGTTAAAACCTTGATACTTCTCATACCTTAAAATTTAAAGCTCCTCTATAGCCTCCGATTTCTCCAATAGGCGTGCACCTTTTATCCCCACAGTTAAAACTAAACCTACTACATAAAACATTCATCTCTATCCTCCCCACCTTTTCTTACCCAAAAAAGCCGCCTTTTTACCCAAAGAGAGGGAGAGGGGGACGTGGAAGATGTGTCTTCTTGAGATAAAAAAATGCTCCAGCACTAATACAGTAATACTTTTAAACTTCTACTTTACTTGGCTTTTACTGGCAACTCTTAATTTTAAACATTTATTTCCTCTGCTTAACTCCTTCACTACCCTGTCATTCTTTTGAGCATGATGTGGTCTTACACCTGCAGCGAAAGGTCGAAACCGCTGCTAGTAACATTCTTTTTTTGTTGTTGTTTCAGCTGGTTTATTTTTTAATTGATTTTATAAGATATAAAGTAAATATATAAAAAGTCACAAGTGTAGAAAAATACAAAATGTAGAAGAAAAAATCAACATATATAGAAAATTTGACATTAACATAGTCGTATAAAAAGATAAAACACTAAGAGTATGAAGATACAACTAAAACTGCACTTGATTAAGTATAAGCAGCCTTGGCCTTGAGAAAACTCTTGTATTAGATTTATTTTTATTTGTTTATTTTTTGGATTTATATAACCATTCTTTTTGCCTAAGTGACCCAGGGCGGCTCACAACATCAGTTAAAACCTATACCCAATGCTAATAAAACTGAATACTATAGAACTATCTAAAAACATTTATAAAACCTCCCCAATCCCCTTAAAAAGAAGGACACCCAGGCAGGAGTAAAGAAGAACCTCGGGCAGGTCTAAATAAGCCAGCAGGACTGGGTTGTGGAAATAGTTGTACCCCACACCTGCTGGCATAGCCATGTTTTCAAGGCCTTCCTGAAGGGGAGCAACTCTGCCTGGAGGTGCAATTCAAGTGGCAGGAGGTTCCATAGGGCCGGAGCAGATACTGAGAAGGCTCTCCTCTTGGTCCCTGTGAGATGTGCCTCCCTGGCTGATGGGACCACTAGGGAGCCCCTACGGTCTGCTCTCGTAGGACGGGTCGAAAACCTTGGGGTGACGCGGTCTCTTAAGTATCCTGGAAAAGATAGCCAAGCATCTCTTTTATGCTTGCATCCCATTTAGAATGCTGAAGGTTTTAACATGAGTATCCCAATGCCTGGACACCCGGTGAATTTCTCTGAAGTTACCATGCAGCAGGCTCAGAATGAGGTGGCCCAGCTGGAAGAGCTCGTTGATGCTCACGATGTCATCTTTTTGCTAATGGACACCAGAGAGAGTCGATGGCTACCAACTGTTATTGCAGCCAGCAAGAGAAAGGTACGGTACCTGTGTTCTCAGGGCCATGAGGTAAGCAGCAAACTATGGTTGGCGATGGCTGTTTACTAGGCGTTAGCTGGATGTTTGTGGCTGGCAATTAAACATGACTCACACTTTTCTGCTTGGGAAAGTGCTCCGGCAAGTCTACATTTAGGTTTTTAAAGATAACATGCTAACAGCCAATTAGTTAACTTGTTAGTGTAGTTTTTCAGTTTAATTGTTTTTGTTTAATTTATACTCCTATTCACAGCTAGGCTTTTGCTGATTGAGCAATAGCCATTTTTCTTTTGCTGTATCCAAATCTGAATATTGGTGATCCTCATGGCGTTCAGCTATAAAGCTTGCCCTGGGGACAGTATAATGCAGTGGCCTTTCATCTATCTTCTGCATCGCAGCAATACTCACGTACCACTGATTCAGTCCTGCGAGTCACTTTCTGGTCTTGAGTCCTTTTGGCATGCAAAGTCCTCATCAGCCCCAGGTCAGTATTGATGAAGCTGCTGCCCTCCATTAAGATGGATTCAAGTGGGATTTAATTCACTTGGGGGGCCATTATCCATCCCTGTGGGCTTTGGCACCCAAGTCTGTTAGTCCTCAGGGATGTCTGGTTAGTTAACCACCGCCTGACACTTGGCGTTGAGTCGCTGGCAGTATGGTCTACTCTATTACCATTGCAGGATAACCTGGTGAGACTAATAACCTGGCCATTGAAAGTTTAATATGCCACTGGGAGGGACGTTGGGTTGATGTTTTTTTTTTAATATATTTTACATTGATTGTTTGCTATGTGTTTATGTTATTGGAGAGGGAGAGGGAACATCCTCCAGATGAGCTGTATAGAAATGCATTTCATTCATACATTCATTCGTATGTACGTATGTATGTACGTACCTTGCATTTATACCTTGCCTTTTTGGTGCAGGTACCACTCAGGACAGCTTACAAATATATAAAACATCACAATAACAAATACAACCAGGAAATGAAGCATAACCAATAACATGAAAGTAGATTATCAAGAAACCTAAATGCATTAAATAAGATCCAACCAATCTATGTAACAAAGCATAAATCAATAGTGTCAGAGATGCAAAACCATCAATTAAACACAGTCTTCATATAATCAGGGGGGAAAGCCACAATGGGGAAAGTAAAGCAGCAGATTGCCCAACTTCAGGGCAAATCATATTGCAGCCCAAGAGATATTAATAGCTTGGGAAGGCCTGCTAAAATAAGTAACTCTTCAGAGGTTTACGAAAGGCTGATCTTATCTGAGTTCATGGTTTAAGCTGGAATTTTGTAAGCTTCCTTGATGAATCTTGATGAAGAGCAAGCCAAAAATGCTCTTCACTATCTGAAATCGTTAGCCAAATAAACTATCAGCGATACGTTATAGGCTTAGTAGTTGTAGCATTATTAATCTTAAGTACTAATTTTATTATTCCTTACCTCTGAGCAGCAATGCTCCTTATAAAATATATTTTAAGTACCCTCTTCTCAGCAACTCCTGTTTCTTGCTGTATTATGCTGGTCTTGGACCATAATAAAGATTGATTTGATATCTGAATCATAATACAGTAAAACCCCTACTTACGTAAAAAGTCTGTTCCGTAGGCTTTTATGTAAATTGGCTTTTTACTTAACTCAAGCAAACTCATAGGAAAAATGAATTTTTACTTAACTTGAAGCAACCCCATAGGAAGAATGAATTTTTTTTTAACTTAATCAAAGCAAACTCATAGGAAAATTATACTTATGTAAATTTAAGCAACCACATAGGAAAAATGAATTTTTTACATAACTTGAAGCAAACCCATAGGAAATTGTGTTATGTAAATTGGGACGTTTATGTAAATCGGGACATGGTTTTAGTACAAAAATCATTATGTAAGTCGAATTTTATGTAACTCGAGGCATATGTAAGTCAGGGTTTTCTGTACTTGTTACAGTGGCATAATGGAGTTGGTGTAAATGTTGGCAATAAAATAACTTGAATATCTCTTTGCTTTCTGATATTTTGCATAGCTGGTTATCAATGCCGCTCTGGGATTTGACACGTTTGTTGTGATGAGACATGGACTAAAGAAACCAAAGACTCAGGAAGTGGGGGATTCCCCCTACAATAATCCCTCTGGCTCAGCCGATCTTCTGGGATCGTCCCTCTTCTCAAATATTCCTGGTTACAAACTAGGTTGCTATTTTTGCAATGACGTTGTGGCACCAGGAGATGTAAGTAGACCGTGCAAATCCATGTTATTCATTGGGCCATTTTTGTAATTCTCAGTGCTAGTCTCCCTCTCTCTCTAAAATGTCTCAATGGCCAGAATCCAATGGAATACAATACTTGGAGTTCTGAATATCTGCTAATTTCTGAGCCACTGATTAAATGTCTTGTTACACAGTTCAATGAGTGGCTATTTGCCATTTTGAGTTAACACCATTGCACTACTTCCATGTATAGCATGAAACTGCTAAAATGAAGCCACCTTATGGTGAGTTCATTCCGTAGTTCCTTTTGCCTGACTTTAGTGTGAGAAAGATTAGCCGGTTCAAGGTGGCCTTTGCCTGGGGTGCACGCGATTGTGGTTCAAAAATACAGTAAAACCTTGAGTTACAAATGCCTTGACTTAAGAAGGACTCAAGATACGAATGGAAATCATGAGAAAATGACACCTCAACTTATGTTTTTTTCAACATATGTGCAGATTTCTGACCTGTGGAACACGCATTTTTCCAGGTACTGGGGTGTGTGTGTGTGCTAAAGAAGTAGTAGTGTATGTTGTGAGTGAATCTGCTATATTTTTGGGATTTTTCAGGGTGTTTTCACCTTCTTTTTGGGACTTAAAAACGATGGGGGAAACTTTCTATCCTTGTGTATTTGGGAGCCTGTGGCTGTGCATTGGCTTCTGGGAATTGAAGTTCAACAGAAACTGGAAGTCCCCAAACTCCACTTTTAAGTCCCCAAAAGAGGGTGAAAACACCCTGAAAAATCCCAAAAATGGAACAGATTCACTCACAACACTCTACTCCTGCCGTGGGGAGCGGCGCAGACCCCCGAGGACTCGACATAATGGCTTTTTTCATATCTACGGAATGGATTAATTGGTTTCCCATGTATTCCTTTGGGAAACCGTGCTTCAAGATATGAAAAATTTGTGATACAAAGAATCCCGAGGAACAGATTAATTTCGTATCTCAAGGTTTTACTGTACCACAATCTTCGAGGAGGCTCTTTCTGTGTACCCCACTCATGCAAGTGTACATATTTAACTGGATTCTGGACATACATTGGTTTATTTTACTGTTGGTGCTGGTAAGACTTTGGGGCAGAACTCAGCTAAATTTACTTCACCGGTGGAGGGGTTCTATTAGTAGAAAAAGGAATAGAAACTTTAATAAAAAATTCCTGCGCCCCACATGGTTTTCCCCATTTGATGTAGCAGACTGAGGAAACTGTCTGCTGATTAAAGGGAACTATTTGGAGTCCACTCTTTGAAGTAAATGGATATTTCTCTCTCTGATACATGAATAAATACCAGCACAGTGATTAATTTTAACTAGAACCTTTCTTGATTCTAGCATTACTACAGAGTTTTAAGACTCTTAGAAGTATAACATGCTGAGAGCTCCCCCACTTTTCTTTTTGGCAGTCCACCAGAGATCGTACACTAGATCAGCAGTGCACAGTCAGCCGACCAGGGTTAGCTATGATAGCGGGAGCACTTGCTGTGGAACTGATGGTATCCATTTTACAGCACCCAGAAGGGTAAGTCTTAACTTTAGGGAAGGGAATGTGTTTTAAACTATTGTGTGTCAGAAGAAGAGGATTGTTTAGACAGAAAACCTGAGTTTTCTGAGAGAGAAAATAGATGTTATAACTGTTCCTGAGTAATCTAGAAATTCTCAAGTAGAAGTAATATTCAGTAGGGCTTCCTGCTCTTTCCTCTAGACCTGGAAGAGCAAAACTCACTATGGCCATATATGACACTGGTAGATAGTGAAATGACCTTCTGCCAAAGTCCCTTTGTCAGCAAATTACTTGCCACATGTAAGAAGGCAATGAAATTGGAAACAAAGTGGTTGGAGCATTATGATCTGTGGTTAAATATACATTATTTGCAAACTGAATTGGGTTTCATGTTAGACATCTTTGTAAAAGTAGATAGAAGTTCCCTTTTCTTTTCAATCCTAAAGCTTGAAACTAAGCAAGCAGACCTCTCACCTTAGATCTGTGGTTCCCAACGTGGGGCACATGCCTCACTGGGGTTGGGGCATCTTGATTTTTTAAGAGGGCAATTTGAGAATGAGTTGTTAACAGTGAATTGCTTTTTAGGAAATGAGTGCTTGGTGCACACTGAACAATATAAGAGTGGCAATTTACCACTGTGGTTTCTGCTGTTGCACTTGTTCCAAATTAACTAATCATAGAATTCAGTGGGACTTACAGCTGACTTCTGTCACTGATTTCAGTGGATGGCAGAGTCAGCACCCTACATGTAAACTGGAAGATAATCTCAGTACAGCACTTACCTGTGCCTCAGATACTGATTATTCTGTATAAGAAAAATTGTTATAGATGTTGCATTTCTATTTTTACAAAAACAAAATTGTATAAAAGGTTCATTTTAAACTGCCCAATTTCTCTTAGGAAAATAGTAAAGGCTGCTGTTGGTTGAAAGCCAGTTGTATCTGACTCTAGGGTTCGGTGCTCATCTCAATTTATAGCCAAAGAGTCAGTGCTGTCTGCATCTGCAGATGTTTCCATGGACATGTGGCTAGCATGACTAGACACCAAAGAGCACAGAACACTGTTTACCTTCCCATTGAAGTGGTACCTATTTATCTACTTGCAATTTCTTGCTTTTGAAGTGCTAGGTCAGGAGGAGCTGGGATACATGACAGGCATTCACTCCATCACACAGCACTTGGGGCTCGAACTGCTGACCTGTTGACCTTTTAGTCAATTTCAGTGTCTTAACCACTACGCCACTGCAGTCCTTTTTCTTAGGAAAATAGCTTGTCTTGAAAGGATCACTTTTAAACTTTTGAGTTGTATGAAGCAGAGGATTATTCTTTTCATCTTTATTTCCACCCTTTTTTTAGTGGCTATGCTGTTGCTAGCAGTAGTGATGACAGAATGAACGAGCCTCCAACCTCTCTTGGACTTGTGCCTCACCAGGTTGGTAAACCAGAGATAAAGACAGTTATTTTGCTACATTTGTATGTTGAAATGTGATAGGTCGGTAAACGTGGGCAGAAGAAAGGTCTATAGAGATTGATATTGAAATGCAATTTCCTGGGGAAATGTTGCAGTAAAACTTTTGCTTTCTGTTGCGGTTTTGTGAATTCAGATATTATTATTATTATTATTATTATTATTATTATTATTATTATTATTATTATTATTATTATTATTATTATTATTATTATTATTATTATTATTATTATTATTATTATTATTATTATTATTATTATTATTATTACCACCTTTACTCTGCCCTGTAGTGTTAAGCACTCTCTTGGCCATTCACAAGGTAATTATGCAAAGTACAGTTTAACATAAATTGAAATTCTAGAACAGCAGGTTTAAAGTCTAGGAATATTGTAATGAGAGCATGCAAAAAGAGTGGCTAATTGCTCCTTTGGCTTAATAACCAAACTTAATAATCTTTTTTTCCTGCCACTTTATACTCTTTCCTTACCTACCAGGATTCAGGAAGAAAACATAGCTTCCTTCTATTCAATTGTGATTAAATGTTCTCAGACAAAATTAGAATCAGAGGTCAATTGGAAGTCCTCTATCACATTTCCTAGTTTCTGTCCAATGGGAAGCTGTGTCTGAGTGTGGAATCCTGGCTTGTGTTCTTTGAAAGAGGAGTGAAGCCGGACGGAACATTCTGCTTGTGCGAATCCTAGGTTCTTAAAATGAGCCCGCCGCTACCACCTTCCCATGATAATGTGTGAAAATGCGTTTGGATTTAAGAAAATAGTGTACTATTGGAAGAGTTCATACCAGGACTGGTACTACCAGAAATTGGTAGTTCTTTCCACAAGGAGAGCCCTGTTAATCTGTTCTTATGAAAACAGCAATGAATTCCCAACTAATTTATTAGTTTTAGCATGCCAAGGGACTCTTTAATATGAGTCTCAACTCAACTCATTCTGTTTCTCTTCTCTATTTCTGATACTTCAAAAAATTAACAAAGGCCGATTGCAAGAAGACGTAGAATGACCTCAGTTAAATAAAAACAGTTTACAGTAGATGGATACAAGCAGTGAAGTCTCAGTGGAACAATATTCTCAAATGTCCTGTTATAAAAGGTAATAAAAAAGCGGCGCTGCAGGGAGGCCGCCGTTGGTGACCACAGGGCACAACACAGCACCAGCAGCCGGGTAGCTACCCCCAGACGGAGTGGAGAGGCAAGCGAGGCCTGGGTACTGGGTGGAAAAACACGGGGCGAAGAACAGGAACAGGGCGCCAGGCGGCTGGGATCACTGTTGCGGGGCCTGAAGGGACGACGTGCCAAAGAGGATGACCAGGGCATGCCATGGCATGGATGAAAGGTAAAAGAGGGCCTATCAGAGGGGGAAGAAACTGGCAAGGCCTGGAGTTGGGCCCGGAAACCACCAGGAGCACCTTCGGTTGACCACCAAGCACTGGAGGTCAGCCCCCCAGGCCCAGGGGGGAGGGGGGAGGCCGAGAAGCTGCAGCCACTGGCCACCCCCACCCCCGACAGATACTAGGAAGTAGGGCAGAACCACACAAAAACCACTTAGGTGGAGCCGGGCACTCAAGCTAGTGAAAAATAAAAGAGAATCATTCTGTCAGCATGGTCTCACAAACATGGAGGAAGCTCACCTTTAACAGTACATTCCAATGTAAGGGTTTGTGGTGCTGAAAACCTTAAGCTGATAGAGGTTGTTCTAAAAGAGGTTCCCAACTTAAGGCCCGCGGGCCGCATCTGGTACATGGTGCCATTTGATGTGGCCCCCTCCAAGGGCATTTGAGAAACAATGGTCACCCCTTTGAAGCTGTGATGACAAAATGGCCAACCCCATCATATAGGCAGGGCAAAATGGCCATCCAGCCCTCGAAGCTGACTGAGAGAGCGTGACTCGGCTCCAGGCTTGAAAAGCTTGGGGACCTATATTTTAAAACATCAAACTTCTTTCTGAGACAATTTTGCCCCCAGTGGCTAACCAAAGGATGAACCAACAGCCTGAAAAAACTGAGAGCAGCTGTCAAGGCCTTGGCTGAACTATGGAATACAGGAAATGGTAGGGTGTCTGATGCTGTCCACTCCCTGCTTACTGGGCAAGTCAGATGAACTTCATTTAACGGAAAGCAGAAGGCTTTCTGTTAAATGAAAACAGGAGGGCTGGAGGCAAGTGCACAGCGAAGGCAGTGCAGAGAGACAATGCCACTGTTACCAGTGTGTCTGGATTATCAACTGTAACAATCTGCTTACTCCCAGGTAGGACCCGGTAGTCCTCCAGCCTCCTGGTGATGGGATTGTGCCTGATCCTGCTTCCCTGGCCCAGATTGCACTCTGATGCTGGGATGATGTAACCTTGACTATCATTCGTTTTGTTATCTGGGATTCTTTTCCACTTGTGGCCGTGAACAGGGTGTCTGGAATAGCATCTCTACACTCAACCCCTGCCTTTCCTTCTGCATCTGGGAAGATAGGACCAACCAAGTGGTTACAGGAGATGACTAATACCTCTTTTACAGAAAAGAGCTGTCGTCTCCTGTCTGGCGAAGGAACAAGGCCTTTGCTTTGAAGAAAATTGCTCTCAACCTAGTAGTTCTGCCAGCCTCCAGGCAACAATTCTTGCAACTCTAAACACAGATTATCTGGATCCATTTCAATCTGGTTTCAGATAGTGTTTGAGACTGAGTTGTTTTGGTTCTTTTGCTCAACAAAAATGTGAGGAGTGAAAAATATAACTAAAATCAAATCAAACCACTACTAACTTTTTTATTACCTTTTATAATAGGACATTTGAGAATATTGTTCCAGGGGAGCCTTGCTCAGCCGTGGTCTGCAGTGGTGGCAGCCATTGGTGCACTGGATGCCCCTGTCATCCCGTGGCTCAATGCCTCCGTGCCGTCGGCAGTTGGGGCCACGACTCCGCTGTGGGGTGCGGAGGCTGTTCCGCATTGCCTACAGGCGGTCCTCCAGTGTCCGTGTTGCCTCGCCCGCGGCATCCCTGCAGGCGGCCACCTCTTCTGGAGGCGTCTTCCTGGCCTCCAGTGTTAGGCACTCCGGCCTGGGGCACAGGTTCACTCCTCGGCCGCGTTCTCTGCCCGCATTGGCTGTTGTTGCAGCAGCCGTGCAGCCGTAGCACCGCCTCTCCTGTGCTTGCAACGGCCTCGGTGATTGGCTGTGGTGCACCGCAGTGGCCGCTGGGGTATGTAGACTTTTTCCCCCAATTTTGTGGGGCTCAGGGGGCCCTCCCTGAAGGTCCGGACCCTGACATAACAGGGCACACACACCTGAGGTAGGTGTGTGCGAAGTTTCAGCATGATTGGTGCAACGGCGTGGATTTCTATACCGATCCCACAAGCGTTACACCTCGATTTTATATATACAGTAATACCTCACATAATGTCTGCATCGGGTAGCGTCATATTCACATAACGTTGTGGTTTTTATGCACACATGATGGCTCGCATAACATCCAAAACTGCTCAAAAAATGGACGTTATCCGAGGAATTGGTATAGGAACCTCAGATATCGTCCGTTTTCAACCATTTTTTTTGGACTTTATGTGAGGCATCTCCCCATAGGAACTGCATAACGTCCAAAATCGCATAGCAACCAACTCCGTGGAACGGAGTTTGGACGTTATCCAAGGTTCTACTGTATATATATGTGGACAGGCTTGTATGGTGAAATCCAGGAATTTGAGAATACAGTGATACCTCATACAACGTCAAAACTTGGTTCCACAAGTTTGGACTTTATACAGATTTGGACTTTGTATGAGGCATGCAAAATTCTAGCTGTGATGCCTCATACAACGTCCAAATCCTTGCCGTGATGCCTCGTACAACGTCGTTTCCATAGAGACACATTGTACTGTAACAGCACAGACGTCAGGGCAAAGTCAAGGAAACAGACAGGAAACTGTCAGAACTTTAAGAAATCATTGTCTAAAGGCTAAATACATTACAAAAACATGTCAAACAACCCTGATTGTCCAAGAACCTGAAGAATGCTGCAAAAATCTCAGGAATGCTTCTAGAAATTCTGACGAAAAAATAAAAAATCCCAAATCGTGCTCAAAACCACCCCTAAACACTCTTTGCCTCGTGCAAAACCCACAAGAGCAATGCACGCATGTGTCCTGCCTTTTATACTGCCCAGGCACAATGCAACCTGGGAAAACCCCAATGCCTCATACAAAGTCGAACCTTTTTCAAGGAATTAGGCGATGTTGTATGAATTCGATGTTGTACGAAGCGGACTTTGTATGAGGTATTATTGTATCTGTTTTGTGTGTTATAAGAGAAATCTGAGATTTGTTGATGAACCTGGGTTGTCTTAGGACAACTGTGCAACAACTAGTGACCTGGAAGTTCATGATGATATATGACTTCAACTTCTTTTAGCTCCCTCAGTTACAGGGATTTCCTTCTGTAAGAGGATGACTTTTTATATATGCTTTTGCTGGTGTAACACATGTGCCTTGTGGAAGTTAAGAGTACTGAAATTCAGTGATGCGCTTCTGTTTCACCTTCTTTTGCACAAGCTCTTGTATATTGATTCAGTCACAGCTTACTATGCTGAGCAGCAGGAATTTTAGCCTGTGTGAAGCTCAGTCCTATTGATTGAGTGAATAAATACATCCACTGAAAAAACCTTCTACCCCCACTGTAGCCCCATCTGTTCAGGAAGACTCCCAATCCTGCAGAACAAACTCACAGAAGAGACAGAGAAATTGATTCAATCCATGGCATTTGCTCTGATGTTGGTCAGACTCCATTGGATTTCATTCAGTGTTGATTTAATATACCGTGGACTGTGAGAAAAACCAGTAAATGAGTTGTAAATCCAATCCAATCTGAATTCCTACTGGAAGCTAAGATGCACATATCATGAGAGGACAAGTTTCAGGGGAAAAGAGGAAGACCTAACAAGAGACACTAAGTAAAGCCTATCTGAGAGCAAATAAAACAGAACAGCAAAAAAAGGACAAAAATAATAATGTTGTGGAACCTTGAAGATTAACTCTTGCATTTAACTGTGAGCTTTCGTGAACCAAGTCCACTTAAGCTCACAGTTAAATACAGGAGTTAGTCTTGAAGGTGCCACAATGTTTTTTGTCTTTTTTGCTGTTCTGTTTTATTTACTCTCGGATATACTTGCACAGACTAACACGCTACCACTTCAGACATAAATAAAGCCTTAAACTTTATTTTTGCAAGACCTGAGCAAGTCTGTTAAGAGCAAGGACCTTTGGGATGACATTGCTTCATACAGTTGTCATAAGCTTGGAAGAGGACTTGAGGACACATTGCAACAACTACTACTTCCTGTGACCTCAAGTAATCTAATTGTTGCAAGAATGTTTCCTTTTTAACCTTTGGAAACATATCTGGTTGTTATACTACACATTTGTGACTTCTCCTCCCAAAAACAACAGCGATGAAAGTGGATTACTTGTGGGGCTTTATAGTCCTTGAGAACTACCTCCGTTTAGCTGTTCTTACTGTTACCCCTGTTACTTGTTGGTTTTTAAGAGGCAATGAAATTAGATCGAGAGATGTGCCAAGGGGCTTTTTTCCCTCGTAAAAGCTGTATCGCACAGGGTGTTGAAAAATCATGTCAGTTTTAGTTGCAATAGTCACTTGCACAATAATGCTTGATGGTGTTACAAAATATCATCTTATACAGCCCAAGTTTTTCTTCCCTCCTTTTGTATCAACAAATGGTTTCCTGCTGACTGAGAAGTTGCAGTACTATCCTAGATCTATTTGAGGGTCATGTATCCGGTTTGGCACAAAAAAGGAGAGTTACTTTGATCTAGAATAGTTTGTTGTTTCTTTGAATTAGGGAAAATCTGGGTAATGCACCATAACTTCTGGTCTTTTATCCCCTCTTGCCTTCCCTCCTTGTATTATAGTCTTCTCATCCTTTATGGATGTCTTGCTTTGCAGCAATCTTTTCATTATTTGAATTCTCAGCTAGTGTCCAGGTCAGACTGCGTACAAATGCATTTTTTAAAAATAGTTTTGCTTCATCTTCCTTGCTATAGAATTTTCTAGTGTTTTCTTTTCTGAGCTTTAGTTTGTGTGCATTTCTGTTGCATTCTCTCTGGGTAGACAAAGCCTGTTTAACTAAGCAGGATGCATGTCGAGTAAGTACATTTAGGACTGCACCGAAAATGGATCAACACTTCTGTGTATCATCTTCCCAGGATACCATTTTTTCTTGGCCTTGTTGGTCATGTGATGGCAATCTTGGTAGCAGCAGTGCTCAAATAGAGCCAGGTTTCTTATTTAGTGCAGTGGGTAAATGGTTGTCCTGCAACTAATGGTTGTCCTGCAACTAAAAGGTTGGAAGTTTGATCCTGACCAGTGCTTAAGGTTGACTCAGCCTTACATCCTTCCGAGGTATGTAAAATGAGTATTCAGCATGTTGGGGCAAAATGCTAATCAACCTGTGAACTGCCCAGAGATTGCACTAAGGGCCTTCTCAGTCATAGCCCCCACACTACATAAGAACATAAGAACAGCCTTGCTGGAACAGGCCACAGCCCATCCAGTCCAGCATTCTGTCTCACACAGTGGCTCACCATTTCCTTCAGGGTATTCCCAAGCAGATGCCTTCACCTGCTTAGGATTCCCTGGAAATGATATTGAGAGATATCCTGCCTATCTCTCCAACCCCAAGGTTGTCCTTAAGTATCCATAATTATAGCCATTGATACCCTTGTCCTCCATGAACTTGTCTAATCCTTTCTTAAAGCTGTCAAGACTGACAGCTGTCACCACTTCTTCTGGCAGGGAGTTCCATAGACCAGTAATCCTCTGGGTGAAAAAGTACTTTCTCTTATTTGTTTGAGAACTAGTACCCAAAAGTTTCATCGAGTGTCCCCTAGTTCTAGTGTTGTGCGATAGGGAAAACAGTTTTTCCTTATCTACTTTGTCCACACAGTGCATGATTTTATAAACTTCAATCAGGTCACCTCTTAGACGTCGTCGTTCAAGAGTGAAGAGGCCCAACCGTTGCAGCCTCAGATGGTAAGGAAGGTGTTCCAGTCCCCTAATCATTCTGGTTGCCCTCCTCTGCACTTTTTCCAGCTCCATAATATCCTTCTGGAGGTATGGCGACCAGAACTGTACACAGTATTCCAGATGGGGCCTCACCATAGATTTATAAAGAGGCAAAATGACACTTGCTGACTTATTTTCTATACCCTTCCTAATGATCCCTAGCATTGAGTTTGCTTTTTTCACTGCTGAGGCACACTGGGTTGACACCTTCATTGAGTTGTCCACCAGGACACCAAGGTCCCTTTCCTGGTTTGTCGCAGAGAGTTCAGACCCCATCAGTTTATAAATGTAATTGGGGTTCTTTGCCCCAACATGCATCACTCTGCACTTACTAATGTTGAAACTCATTTGCCACTGTTTTGCCCACTCCCCCAGTGTCGAGAGATCCCTCTGGAGCTCCTCACAATCTCTCACAGTTTTCACTACCCTGTATAATTTAGTGTCGTCAGCAAATTTGGCTACCTTGCTTTTTACTCCTACCTCTAGATCATTTATGAAGAGGTTGAAAAGCAGGGGTCCCAGTACTGAACCTTGGGGAACCCCACTCTTTACTTCCCTCCACTTGGAGAAGTGTCCATTTAGTGCTACCCTCTGTTTCCTGTCCCTTAGCCAGTTGCTGATCCAGGACAAGACCTGTCCCTTTATTCCATGACTGGTAAGTTTATTCAAGAGCCTTTGGTGTGGGACCTTGTCAAAAGCCTTCTGAAAGTCCAGATAAACAATGTCAACTGGATCCCCCTTATCCACATGCTTGTTGACACTCTCAAAAAATTCCAACAGATTAGTGAGGCATGATTTGCCCTTGCAAAAGCCATGTTGGCTCTCCTTTAGCAGCGCCTTCTCTTCTATGTGCCTATTAATTCTATCTTTTAGGATGGTTTCCATCACTTTACCTGGGACACATGTCAAACTGACAGGTCGGTAATTTCCTGGATCACCCCTGGATCCTTTTTTGAAAATTGGTGTTACATTCGCTACCTTCCAGTCATCAGGCACAAAGCCTGATTTGAGGGAAAGATTATATATTTTGGCTAGGAGATCAGCAATTTCATCTTTAAGTTCCCTGAGAACTCGTGGATGGATGCCATCTGGTCCTGGTGATTTGTTAGTGTTTAGTTTAACAAGACATGCAAGGACCTCCTCCCTGGTTATTTCTATCTGGCTTAATTCTTCGGTTTCCCTCCCTACGAAGATAGGCTCTGTTTTGGGCATGTGGCCTCTGTCTTCTTCAGTGAATACTGAAGCAAAGAATTCATTGAGTCTCTCTGCAATCTCTGTTTCCTCTTTAATAACCCCTTGCCTTCCATTGTCATCTAATGGTCCAATGGCCTTCCTAGTTGGGTTCTTACTTCTAATGTACTTAAAGAAGTCTTTGTTATTTCTCTGAGTATTTTTAGCTATACGCTCCTCAAAGTCTTGCTTTGCTTTCCTGATTGTTGCCTTGCATACACTATGGAACCTCCTCCCAGTAGAACTATGCCTCCAGGCCCAGTTGCTACCATTTAGGAAAGAATTGAAGACGTGGTTGGTGAAATGGGTCTGGGGACCGGGATTGTCAAAAAGCTCCCATTTTTGGCTCATCTGAGGCTTTCCCCCCTCCTGTAATTAATTTTTTAAGGTTTTTGTAGATTTTATATTTGTTTTTAGATAATAGATGGGGGGGTGTAATATTGATATGTTTTTAAGGTTTTTAAAAATTGTTTTACCTTTATATTGGTCTTAACTTGTGTACACTGCCCAGAGTCCTTTGGATAGGGTGGTTATATAAATCTATTAAATTAAATTAAATTAAGTGCTATGGGGTGGTAAAGAAGTGTGATTGTTTTGCTTTAGCTCCTATGCATATATTCTGCCTTTTCACCAGTTTGCTCACAATATCTTACGTGACCCTTCCCCCTCTCACTGTAGCTTCATAATGACCTTGTCAGGTAGGTAGGGCTAAGAGGATGTGGTTAGGCCAAGATTAGCGAGCGAGCTTTGGGACCATGTGAGTAGTTGCATCCCGGTTGCCTCGCTCCTTCTCCAACACCTTAACCTAGTATTTCCCAACCTTTGGTTTTTGAACTTCAATTCCCAGAAGCCTAAGTCAATTCCCCAAAGCCCTGATCAGATAATGTAGTAACATAGGCTTCTGGGAATAGAGGTCCCCCTGTGGGGCATGACTCCCATGTTGGGAACCACTGGTCTAACCACTACACCTTGTCTCACACTGGTTCTCTGGTTCACCTTGTATTTTTTTACTTTTTACCTGTCTTACACCTTCAGTGTTTTGGAGTCTAGTCCATTTTTCCATGCCCATAGCATTAGCTTTTGAATGGAGGGGAATGGGAATGTTTGACCCATGAGAGAAAAACAGCCTCCAGGCTTCCTCTACAGCCTGCTAGTTTCCTCTCCAGGCCTTGACTTACTCCAAAGTCCTTTCCTCTCCCCGCTCCTTCTCCTTGCTGAGTTGCACTCTTCAGTCAGCTGAAGGGACACACTGAGAAAGGTCAGTCCTCCCTCTCTGTGTATGCCAAACTCAACTTGCTCATTGTTTTGAATTAAACCTTTTTGAGCTATCCTGTTCTGTGAATGATAGTTGATATAAGGTACACTTTTGGACTAGTGAATAACTTGTCACCATGGTACAGTAATACTAAAATACTTTATATAAGCTAAATCGGGTTTGCAACCTACAGCCCGCGGGTCAGCCCCCCCCCCCCCCCAGTGCCATTCCATCTTGCCCACAGCGACAACCCTGGAAGTGGAAGTGGGAGCATTTACAACAGCCGTAAATGCACCTGTCGCGGTTTATGGCAACATTTATGATGGAGGGGAACCACGTGTCTGGCCCGTTCAGCTGTCTGATTGGGAGTGGTCCGGCCTGTGACACGAAAGCCTTGAGACCCCTGAGCTAAATAAATATCGAAATGATCAAATCTAGATGAAGATCTGTCAATCTATCTTTATAACATAATGATTAGCACATACAAACACACACAGACACATCTATATGTTATGTATAAATACATAAACATTGAACAAATCAAATAATATATTTTATAAGTTTTCAGTATAGTAGCAACAACAGACATTTAGGTTGAAATCCTTTTCAGTAACAAAAGCCAAATCTTCGCCGCTGCCGCCCCAGTAAACAGAGTTGGCCCCACCATCAATCTCAGGGCACGAGTGTACGTGCACCCCCAAATATGGCAGGGATAGCTAAACAATAGGATTTCAGCCTTAGAATGAAAAGATACTTATGTTTTTTTGTCAATGTTGTGCAATTATTTTTTTTAAAGAAAAAAGTTTTTAAAAAGAATGAGAAGATACTGACTGCTTTACTCCTTTAAGTTTGCGACAGATAAACAAGGGTTTGATAGATCTATGGATATTATATTCAGATTGAATGCCAGTTGTAAACAAGTACAGTACAAAACATAATGCAAGAAGTGGCAATATATTCCATTCTAGATTAGTGGTTCTGCACAGATTTGGCTTATACGTTTAAAACGAGCCATGCTTAAAAATGCATAGTTGTGAAGCACAACAGTGCTTGCCTGAGTGGTACAGTAAAACCTCTACTTATGAAAAAAAGTCTGTTCTGTAGGCTTTTGCTTAAATCAGTTTTTAATATAACTCAAAGCAAACCCATAGGATTTTTTTTTTACGTAACTTGAAGGAAACCCATAGGAAAAATGAAATTTTTATGTAAATCGAAGCAAACCCATAGGGAAATGAATTTTTACGTAACTCAAAGCAAACCCATAGGAAAAAGAATCTTTATGTAACTCGAAGCAACCCCATAGGAAATTGTGTAAATTGGGACATGGTTTTAGCACAAAATCATTATGTAAGTCGAATTTTATGTAACTCGAGGCATTTGTAAGTCAGGGTTTTACTGTATTACTATTTGGGTCCCGGTCCCCGAGAACAAAATAGAGGAACTCAGAAAGGTGATCTCTTTTATTGTTCCAGAGTATCCCATTACATTTTTTCATTTTCCCCAAAGGACTTATTAAAGCTGACAGTATGGAAATTTCACACGCATACTTCTGTACCACAGAGAGCTGGTTAGTATCAAGCCGTAGTGCACTCACAGTACAGCAAGAAGCTAACTAGGGTGTTTGAATAGCATTTTGTCCCTCATCAGTTCTCCTTGCTACCTGGTCACTACTTCTTGCAGTCAATAGGTCTAATCACCAGATGTCGCTATTTTTTGTGTGTGTTTTTTGAGCCCATGGTGAAATCATGCTGCTCAGAACTGGCTGAGACAGTGTCTGTGGAAGGGCCTCAGGAAGTCTTCACACACTTACCTCTTCCAAGGGGGAGGTTGGGGTGCTTGGAAAGTGAGCCATCCACTATATTAGTTGCACTATACCCCTGGATCTCTCTTTCTTTTACAGATTCGAGGATTTTTATCAAGGTTTGATCACGTCCTTCCTGTCAGCCTGGCCTTTGACAAGTGTACAGCCTGTTCTCCCAAAGTAAGTTTGTTTTAAAAAAAAATAGGGTTCTACTATAAAGAATATTTTTTAAAAAAATTCTGTCTTGTTTGCTGTACTTTTTGTCAGTTTTTCTCATTTGCTTTGTTTATGTTTGGCATATTAAGTCTCAGATAAGGAACCAAGGATGCCCTTTACTTTAGGGCAGTGATAGCGAACCTTGGCACTCCAGATGTTCTTGGACTTCAGTTCCCATCCACAGGAATGGGTTTACTGCTCTGTGGATTGACAGAGACTTGGGCTTCTGGGAATTGAAATCCAAGAACACCTGGAGTGCCAAGATTTGCTATATCGGCTGTAGGGTTAGGTATTTTCTTAGTACAGGGTACTAAGCGTTGTATCATCGAAAAAGCCTTGTTTGGCAGATTTAAGCTTAAATAATGTTCTGGTTTAAGTAGTAAACTGTGAAATAAATGTGTCTTTCAAGTTAAAGTGGAATGCAGTCCGCATCCTGTGAAATACACTCCTTTCAGAATTGCTTTTCCATTTCCACTTTTACTATTTTCAGGTAGAGTGTAAAACACCAATTTTATACCAGCCAATAATTTATAATATGCTATATTATTTTTAATAATACACTTAATTTGTACGAGTTTTTAATCATTATTTTATTCTAACCATTTTATGGTTAACTAATGCAGCGAAGAGAGTGCAAAAGCTGGCTTGAGACTCAACAGTAAAAAAACAAGATAATGGCAACAGGCCCCATCAGTCCCTGGAAAATAGATGGGGAAGAAGTAGAAGCAGTGACAGATTTTACTTTCTTAGGATCCAAGATCACTGCAGATGGAGATTGCAGCCATGAA
Source organism: Bradypodion pumilum (assembly GCA_035047305.1). NCBI lineage: Eukaryota > Metazoa > Chordata > Lepidosauria > Squamata > Chamaeleonidae > Bradypodion > Bradypodion pumilum. Next base: position 380,863,431 of record JAWDJD010000002.1, read on the forward strand.
ATTAAAAAGCAACTAATTCTTGAGAGGCAAGCTATGAGAAATTTTGGGAACATTGTAGAGCCATCACCTTGCAAACAAAAGTCCACATGGTCAAAGCAATGGTATTTCTGGTAGTAATTTATGGTTGTGAGAGCTGGACCATAAGGAAAGCTGAGCGCAGAAGAATGAATGCCTTTGAAATGTGGTGTTGGAGGAGAATTTTGAGAGTACCCTGGACAGCGAAGAGAACAAATAGGTTGATCTTAAAAGAAATCAACCCTGATTGCTCCCTGGAAGGTCAAATAGTAAAGATGACGCTAAAGTACTTTGGACATCAAATGAGAAGAGAGGATTCACTTGAGAAAGCCTTGATGCTGGGAAAGGTTGAGGGCAAAAGAAAAAGGGGGTGGCAGAGAATGAGATGGATAGATGGTGTTGTTGACGCAATGGGCACAAAGTTGGGCAGGCTGGTGGAGTTCTTCTATTTGTTTTCCTTTCTGTCCAAGTTAGTCTCAAAATACTTCTCCAACACCACATTTCAAAGGCTTCTTCTGCGCTCAGCTTTCCTATATACAGTAGTCCAGTTCTAACAACCATACATTACAACCAGAAATACCATTGCTTTGACTATTGTTTGCAGTGAGATGTCTCTAATTTTAACTATGCGCCCCAGGTTTTTCATAGCTTGCCTCCCAAGAATCAGTCGCTTTTTTATTTCATGGCTGCAGTCACCATCTGCAGTAATCGTGGATCCTTTTACCCAACATCAATTAGACTCAATAGTGCCATTCTGACCCCGCTTCCTAGTTTGCCTTTTTAATGGTGCTCCTGAAGCAAGTGTGACTTAACATGCATTATGTCTTCCAACTAATTCTCATAAACATCGGAGTTGCTGCTGTTTAACTAACACACTCTTTTTCCTGTGAGAAAATCTGTGTGTTTCTTCCTTGAGGTATGTGTGCTTTCCTCTGTATCAAGAGTGGCACGGTCTCCGTCTTTCTTAGTCACTTTTGAAAGTGACCTAGAAGAGGTATCATCTCACTCCTGCATTTGTTTGAATTTATGGATGGGCCACACAGCTGGATTTTGTTTACTGAATCTTTCTTAGTGTGTCAGTACTTCACTCGGCTCTCCAGGATTAATGCTGCAAGACCCCATTAGGGTATGAAGATGAGTCAGTGAAAGGCATGAAAGGAAAAAGTTATTTCCTTTCCCCATAATTGCCTGGAGATTTACTATTGGCTGTACCTAAGACGGTAAAATATCATTTCAAAGAGTCGCCTGTTTGTTTGTTTTAAATCCCTTCCTGCCTGATGAATACTTATCAATTTAAGATAATTAACTTTGGCATTCCCCTTTATTTCCTTTTTCCTGTTTCCTCATAGTAAATTCCCATAATACAAGGGAAAGAGACATTCCCTTTAAATAAATAGAAAAATAGCTTCTACATGTTTTTTCTCATTTTCTCATTTCTGCTTCAGAAATTCTTGCTCCTGCTCTCCTGTCTTATGACTTCTCAGCCTTGTTTCCGTAGGGCTATTCCGTTTCTTCTCTGCTTCTGTTGTATCAAACATTTGCAAAACTGAAATCCCACAAAAGGGATATTCATGCACATGGATGGTGGGTCTCTCTCCCTGACCCGAACACCTACAAACAAATGCAGGTTTAATTATTCCTCCTTTCAACATTGGTTTCATTTCATTTTCATTCATTTCATTTATTCAATTTGTATGCTGCCCACTCAGCATACGCCGACTCAGGGTGGCTCACAGCAAATCAAACAATAATATTTCCTACTTAGGTTTGACATTTAGCCTGGCCAGCTGGCTTTACAACTGCTGAATGCCCAATTTGCATGTCATGTAGATTTCTTGAAGTTTGCTATCACAGGTCATATTTTACTTGTTGGCACTGAGTAAGTTAACAGATATGCGCATTCACAGCATTTCTACAGACACAGAAGTAATTCAGTCCATGCTTAAGTAGTCACCTTGACTGGAACACATCATAAGTCCAGCATTCTGTCTCACACAGTGGCTCACCATTTGCTTCAGGGTATTCCCAAGCAGATGCCTTCACCTGCTTAGGATTCCCTGGAAATGGCATTGAAAGATATCCTGCCTATCTCTCCAACCCGGAGGTTGTCCTTAGGTATCCATAATTATAGCCATTGATACCCTTGTCCTCCATGAACTTGTCTAATCCTTTCTTAAAGCTGTCAAGACTGACACTGTCACCACTTCTTCTGGCAGGGAATTCTATAGACCAGTGATCCTCTGGGTGAAAAACTACTTTCTCTTATTTGTTTGAGAACTAGTACCCAAACGTTTCATGGAGTGCTCCCTAGTTCTAGAGAAAACATTCCTTATCTACTTTGTCCACACCGTGCATGATTTTATAAACTTCAATCAGATCACCTCTTAGATGTTGTCGTTCAAGAGTGAAGAGGCCCAACCGTTGCAGTCACAGATGGTAAGGAAGGTGTTCCAGTCCTGGTTCATAATGTTCTGATCTAATCCAGAGGGTCCTTTTACTAATTATTATATAGCATGGCATACTCTTCACATTCAAAACCAACTAGCTTTATGAATGCTAGAGATATTTGGTACAGTATCTCTATCTGCCCAATACCTGGAAGTAAAATCTTGAAATTTTTTTTTCTCTAGCCCAAGTTTTTGGGGAGAAATGGAGAGGAGAAGAGAGAGATATATGTGTGTTAGGAAATGATTTCCTCATTGTGGTCATTTTAAAAGAGCCCTGTTTTACATAAACAGGTTTGACAACTTAATAAAATCTGACTTTGGTTTTAACAGCTGTGCCATTCCCATACTGGTCGCTTTTCATGTGGTGAGAATATGAAATTACTTCTATAATTTTCTGTGCTGAAAAGGTTGCTTCAAGGGTACATGCATTTCTCACAGGAAAAACATCATATTTGTTTGTGTGCTCTGCTCAAATTTTAAGTATAAAAATATATTACATAAGGTCCCAGAAGTGAGGATTCTGATGCAAATGGCAGATCCAGTTACCGGATTACCTTGGGCCAGTATCATCCCCCTGTCCCAACCATAACATGTTAAAATTGCCATAATTCTTCCGTTAGCATTACCCAAATTTCTGCCTAAAATTTTCTTGCTCCTTAAAAGTATTTTAAACATTCATTTTTAGAAATGCAATTAGATGCCATCTCCCTTCTCACCATTTTTAAAAATATAAATATATAATGGAGTACAATGGAAGCTGCATAAGTGTTAAGATTTAGAGTCATGTTCCTCCAAACACAGGCAAAAAGCTTACTTTATCTACCTGGTGTGTTTGGGGGCAGTTGTGTGTGTGAGAGGGAGAGAGGACTTTCATGCTTCAAACTACTTTTTAGGCTGATATAGGTGATTCCTGTGCTAGAGTGGTTAAATTGTAGTATTGCAGCCGAAACTGCTGATGTTTTGATTTCAATCCTGACCGGGATCTAGCTTGACTCAGCCTTCCATACTTCCAAGGTTAGTAAAATGAGTACATAGTATGTTGGGGACAAAAATGCCAACTACATTGTGAACTGCCTAAGTGCTGTGGGCATTCTGTAACTTATTGTTATTGCTATGTTTAATTTAATTTAATTTAATTAATTTAAAATTTAATTTAATTTAATTTAATTTTTCAACTTGTTTGCCGCCCACTCAGGCAAGCCCGACTCAGGGTGGTGAACATAATCTAAAAACCTCACAATAATAAAAACAGTTAAAAACCCCACCCACATTAAAAGAAAAATCCCACCCACCCCAAAAAGCAGAGAGAGGGTACATATTATGGTAAGAGCCAGCGAGCAGGGGCCACATTACCCTCAGGGCTCCACACCTGCCCCACCAGCCAGGTCTTAAGTCCTTTCCTGAAGGGCCGCAGCTCCGTCTGCAACCGTAGCTCTATTGGCATGAGGTTCCAAAGAGCCAGAGCGGACACGGAAAAGGCCCTTTTCCTTGTGCCAGAGAGGTGGGCCCCCCTGGCTGATGGCACAATTAGGGAACCCCTCCGGTCTTCTCTGGTTGGACAGACAGTTGTTCTTAGGACGATGCGGTCTCTTAGGTATCCTGGCCCACTATCATATAGGGCTTTAAAGGTCATAACCAGCACCTTGAATTGCACTCGGAGGCAAACTGGTAACCAGTGCAGTTCCCGGAGCAGGGGCGAGGCCCGGGCATAACACCCGCACCCCATCACTACCCAGGCCGCCACATTCTAGACCAGCTGCAGCCTCCGAATGGCCATCAAGGGCAGCCCCATGTAGAGCGCATTGCAATAGTCTAGTCTGGAGGTGACCAGAGCGTGTGTGACCGTAAGCAAGGAGTCCCTATCCAGGAGTGGGCGCAACTGGCGTATCACACGGAGTTGTGCAAAGGCCCTCCTGGCCACGACTGCCACTTGCTCTTCTAGTAGCAGTCGAGAGTCCAGTAGGACCCCCAAGTTGCGCACTGGGTCTGTCTGGGGCAAAGTAGCCGCATCCAAGACCAAGGATGGCAGCTCCTGGAATAGCGTAGGACCCCGAACCCACAGCCACTCAGTCTTGCTGGGATTCAATTGTAACTCATTGGCCCCCATCCAGACCCCCACAGCCTCCAGACACCCAGATAGGATGCTTGTAGCTTTGGCCTGCATTTGTCTTGCATAAGCTCTATCCTTGTAAGCCATAGATATTGTATAACTGTAATAGCAAGAAGGATGGCACTTGGATTACTTTGGTGTATGCCAAAATTACTGCAACCTTCAAATGTTTGTCCTTCTCCAGCATGAAAAAGAAAAGAAAAGCAACACATAATACACTTTTTTTTAAAAAAGAGAGAACACAATCTCGCAAGGTGCTACAAATTTAAAGGATCATTGTTCTTCTGAAGCTTATCTGGACGGGGACAATGAGAGTTGTAACTGAACATGTTGGAGGGCACTAATTTAAGTAAGGATGGTTTAAAGTCACCACTGTTTGGTCTGAATTACATGTGATGACGAAACCACAGGTTGATGTAAATGTTCCTAGCCTTCCACAGTCACACAGATCCAGAGGCCAGCCTAATGCTATGTGCTTAGCATTATGTGTGAACTGAGCAGCTGTGTCGCTATTTTTTAAAAAACCAGAGGCAAAGTGAGAACTGCCCATAGGAGGATACTGGAAACTCCAAGTTTTATTGTAGCTGTGGCTATCATGCTTTTGTTGTTTAGCTGCACAGTTGATTCAAACCCTTCGCAACCCCATGGACCACCGCACACCAGGCACCCCTATTTATTTATTTTTATTTATAATTCAAATTTCTATGCCACCCAATCAGGCAAACCCAACTCAGGGCGGCCCACAACAGGATTAAAACATACATATTAAAAACAATTAAAACCCCAACATACCCACCCACCTATTAAAAACTAACCACATTAAAATTGCCCGCATTAAAAAGATGGGGAGGCTTTATTTTATAAGCCAACAGGCGGGGGCCACTCTTCCATATGGGCCCCACACTTGCCCCACCAACCAGGTGTTTAATTCTTTTCTGAAAGGCAGCAGCTCCGTCTGCTCCCGCAACTCTACTGGCAGGAGGTTCCACAAGGCCAGTGCGGACACAGAAAGCGCCCTCCTGTGTGTGCCAGAGAGGCAAGACCCTCTGGCAGATGGAACAATTAGAGAGCCCCTCCGGTCCGCTCTGGTTGGACGGACAGACACTCTTGGGACGATGCGGTCTCTTAGCTATCCTCCACCATTCTCCTCCACCATTCTCTAGCCAAAATCAAAAGATAGCAGGGATGATGAGATACTTTTACTGATTAAGGCTTTATTGTTGGCAGAAAGTGTTGCACCATTTAAAAAGGTTTTTTAAAATTAAAATTACCCTGCCAATCATGTTAGAGACCATTCCGAGCATATATCCAGTAACCATGCACTGTAGATCTTTATTAAAATATCTGGACTGAGGCTGGCTTGGATTTCCAACCAAGACTCTCCTGCATAATACCCTGAGGCTGCAGCAAAGATCAATTACTTGAATTGTCTTTTCAAAATGCCCCCCCCCCCCCGCCAGCCAAAATCCAACACACAGTTACATGGGTTTCAAACTCCATTGACTTGCCTTCTGATGCATTGTACCTACTTATTTATATATTTTAAAATATTTATACCCTGACGTTCTCCCCAAGAGGACCTAAATGTTAAAAGGCTATGCAAAATGGTATCTCTTCTTCACTGTGACCCTAACTCCATTTTACAATGAAAAACAAGTCTTTTCCAATTTTAAAGGCAACTAGGGAGAACCTAGTGATTTTACAACAATATTAGAGCATACACTCTACCTGTTTACCAATGATAATCACACACAAAAAAAATTATTCCATCTTCCAGTTCTGGTTTTATTTTATTTTTTTTATTTTTTGGCGAGAATTGCTTTCTCCAAATGTCATTGTTTGAATCCATAATGTTCTCTTTCTTACAGCCTCAACTCTCAAGCTTGGCTCTGTAGACATTAAGCCTCTTCCCATAAATGAATGCATAATGCAAACACTCCTTACAAAAAGATGTAATGCTCTCTGAGTTTTTAAAAATTAGCTTAAGATCGGCTGCTTCAGGCACAGGATAGTAAAGGTCGCCCTTTCTCGAAAGCCAGTGATATCTGATTCAAGGGTTCGGTGTTCATCTCTGTTTATAGCCAAAGTGCCACTGCTGTCTGCCTCTACAAATGTTTCCATGATCATGGAGCGGGCATGACTAGTGCGCGGAACACTGTTACCTTCCCACCAAAGTGGTACCTATTTATCTATTTGCAATTTCTTGCTGTTGAACTGCTAGGTTGGCAGAACCTGGGTCAGAGACCAGAGCTCATTCCATCGTGCAACATTGGGGTCTTGAACTGCTAACCTGCCGACTTTCCAGTCATCAAGTTCAGGGTCTTAACCATTAAGCCACTGAAGTCCCTGGGGCACAGGATACAGGCAAGCAATAGAGTCTCTTCAGCAAAATGTAGCCCCTGAGGAAACAGAGCTCACAGAATACCCTGTACAGTAATAGTAGAACGCATGCTGTCAGATTCCAGGTATCCAGTCCCACCAGGAAGGAACAGTGAATAACTTGTAAACTTCCATGTTTGACAAAAGAGCAATTTTTTCCACCAAATAAACAACAGTTGTTCCCATGCTGCCAAGCAGGTACAAGGGGCGTTTTTTTAGTCCAGACACATTTTAAAATAAAAAATGTTACAATTTTGTGCGTCTGTCTGTCTGTCTGTCTGCCTCTCTGTCTGTTAGAAGCTTGCAGGAGGGCTGCATGTTTCTACCCCTTTTATCATACTAAGATCGTGATGGAGAACCTTGGCACTTCAATTCCCAGAAGCCCTGATCAACAGGAGTGCCAAGGTTTGCCATCACTGTACTAGGAAATTACACTGGTTTGTACCATAGTTTAATCCTTCAGACATTTAAAAGACAGGCAGTTTCTTCAAACTCTCCACACCTGTATTCCTCCAAACCTTCTTCCACACAGGTTGCAAAGGTGTTTTCATCCTGCAAGAGCAGTTATTGTTTTTAACCGTTGTGGAGAGAAGGGGGTGTTGAAGAGCCCCTTTCCATGAAACACAAATACTGTTCTTTTTTCTGAAAGGCCAGTTAGAATTCAAGCCATTATTATGTGTATCATTGGAAGAAGTTGGTAACTAAATGAAGAAGCCCCTCTTAGTAGATGACTAACACATTTCTACTTTAAAAGGATTATACTTTTATCTTCTAAGAGTTTTAAAAGCTTTTAGATATATAAAATAGACGGTCCTTTATGTTGTTGGCAAGTGTACACACAGAGAGATTACAGGAGTTAAAACTTGGGATTCAAAGTTTTGCTACTTTGGCTTCTTTCCTGTGTATGTTTCCACATTCTTCGTTAGGGAGCTATTTATGGTGAGGAGGGATTTTACATATTAGCTTTGAAGTTGGGGAGATAAGCCCTCCTTCTTCCTTCTCTCTCTTTAAAATAAATAAGAGCACATCCTTTGATAAATCTTTTGTGGCATAGTATCACTTTTACATCTTTGTGCTTTAAGTATGTGTCATATAACTCTCTTTAAAGCTGGAAAAGATTTCATTTTCAGGTTTTGGGAAGTCATATTAAAATCATGAAGAAACAAGGCATGGCCTTAGTGGTCTCTTCTGAGTAAGAGCCATGTTATAAGTGGGTGTGTATGTCAGTGTGTGTATAAAAGTATACATGTGCTTCTCACACACCCTGTGTACTGTCACACTTTAGTAACGGGAGGAAATAATAAAATCCTGAGGGTGTTTGATTTATTTTGGTTTTGGGTGGGGTTTGTTTTGGTTTTTGTTTCATTTTGTTTTGAGGTTTGGCTCTTCATCTTAAATTAGAGGGAAACTGTTTCCATGGATAGAAAAAAAGGGGGGGAGAGCCTTCTTGGTATCTGCTCCAGCCTTATGGAACCTCCTGCCACTTGAATTGCACTTCCAGGCAGAGTTGCTTCCTTTCAGGAAGGCCTGTTGGCTCATCCCCAGCTAGTGCTTAGTTAATACCCCTCCCTTTGTGTTGTTGTATCCCCCCCCCTTATTTATTTATTTATTATTTTTCACGCTTATATACTGCCCACTCAGGTACAACCCAACTCAGGGCGGTTTACATAGCGGACAGTAAATACATAAAAGACACATGATAAAACAAAGTTAAAAGATAAAAAACCCACCCCTAAAAGGTGCGCAAGAACCGAAGGGACCTTGGGGGAAGGCACACTTCTCTATACCAACCACCCAACGGTACCCCCATCCCCACCCGCACCCCAAACTTGGCCCGCCAACCAGATTTTTAGTTCCTTCCTAAAGGGCAACAACTTCCCTTTTATTTCTTTTTATTCTTTTAATTGGGGTGGTGGGTAGTAGGGCGGGGAAGTGAGTGGGCGATTTGGGATTTTAAAATCTGTTTTTATACATTTTTAACTGCTATACACCGCCCTGAGTCGGGTTCTCAGGGCGGCATATAAATTTAAAAGTTAAATTAAATTAAATTAAAAACGTGGTACCACAACCCAGCCGGCTTATTTAGTCCTGCCCGGGGTTCTTGTTTACTCCTGCGTGGGTGTCCTTCTTTTTAAGGGGATTGGGGAGGTTTTATAAGTGTTTTAGATAGTTCTATAGTATTCAGTTTTAATTAGCATTGGGTATAGGTTTTAACTGATGTTGTGAGCCGCCCTGGGTCGCTTAGGCGAAAAGGGCGGTTATATAAACCCAACAAATAAATAAATTACACCCAAATGGGACTCAGTTTCATACAAATGGGTTGAAGCTGGATAATGTTTGAAGCATATAAATTAAGGAATTGTGTTTAGCTAACATGACTTGGACCTCACTGACTCAGGTTCCTAGAACCACTGTTACTTTGTTAATTCAGGGAAGCCAGCTCCCTTTATATAGTGAATGCTTTTTTCTTTCATCAAAATAGATAAATCTTTTTCTTCCACTTTTCTTCTTTTACCAGAGGTTTGTATGACACTGTGATTGTTTTGACTTTTAATACAGCAGCTCTAAGCAACGATGTTGTGCTACATCCAAATAAGTCTCCAAGGTTCTTCAGCCAAGAAAGTTTCCTCCCTCTTGAATTTCTTTTCAATTATGGAATAGCCTTTTTCATATGATGCCATCTTTTCAGTCCTCCAGAAAGCGCTTTCTATTCCATTCATCCATGGCATTCCATTTATCAGAGAATTTGGTGTTTGGTTTTAAAGTCATTGTTTTCTTTTCTTTTCTTTCAAATTCATTGTTTTGTTTTGCTGAGAATTCCAACATCCAAGAATTCCCCAAGCTGAATTTTAGGTTCTCCTTCGTATAGTTTGTGAATCCACACTCATGGGTTATGCGCCTGCGCAGAACGGCCGATCGGAGGCTTGAAAAGCTATTGGTCAAAAGTTTTGGCGGTAAGACCGCCCACCGTACCGCCCACCCTGAGGCGCCCGCGCGCCATTTTACCTCAGTTCTCTTCTTTCCGCCGTAGCAGCAGGACGATCGTTGAGAGCTTCCTCAATTTTTTCGCCCTTCTGAGGGAAAGTCTTTTTGGCAAATCTTAACAAATTTTTCTCGGTGATCTTGTCCTCCGGGCAGGATCGCCACCCCGGCTCTGTCTCTTCTCTTGAGTGGATTCAGTAGCCAATTTTTCGCATCGATCACCGTCTCCCCCCTCAAGGGGGTGGCGGCTGGTCGGCCCTTCGGGGTACTTGTCTCCAGAAACTTCCACTGGAAGAATTTTTTCCGCGGTTGATGGCTGCAGCGTTTAAACAGTGCACGGCTTGCCTTAAGAAGTTTCCGGCTTCCGACGGACACAGCCTGTGCCTTTTTTGTTTGGGAGAGTCGCATCAGAGCCAGTCTTGCCCGCATTGCAAAAAGTTTACGCGCCTCGCGGTGCAGAACCGAAGCAATCGCCTCAAGGCTCACCTGATGGAGCTCGCTCTGGCTCCCGCCGCGTCCGCCTCCACGGCCGCCGCTGCCGCTCAACCACCGCCGGCCTCTTCCTCCGTGCTTCCGATGAGGAAGAAGAAGAAGAAGGACAAGAACGGTGAGAAGAAGCGCAAGCGTGGGTCGGAGAAGAGACGGTCGCTTCCCCCCACTCCGCGCACACCCGCCTCTCCCGGGCCTTCGCCGCCGTTCTCGACTGCCCGATGTCCTTCTCCGGGATCCTCCATCTGGGGAGGACGGTCGTCTTCCGGGTCACCTGAGAAAGGACGCAGGGCTGGGGCTCCAGCTCGCCCACCTCAGGTGCTCTCCTCTCCTCCTCGGGGCAGAAATTCCTCGCCGAGGCAGGCCTCCGTCTCTCCACGGCCCAGAACGCCGACGGACGAGGCGGTCGTCACCGTTCCGACGACCGTTTCGCCGACACCGACGCCGGCCACCGTTTCGGCTCCCACCGTTTCGTGGGCCACCATCCCGCCGGCCACCGGAGCTCCACCGCCAGCGGACTCGGACGCGTCTCAGATGGCCCTCGTCCGAGAGATGTTCCAGGTCATGGCGTCGTTTGCGACCAGGTTCCAGACCTCCACGCCTGCGGCCTCTGCGGCTCCGGTTCCGACCACCGCAAGCCCCGGGCATCCCGGCTCTGCCGCGGCCCCACCGACCTCCCGTGGGTCGAGTGCCCGCTCCGCCGGCCCACCCAACCCGTCATGGTGTGGTCCGGACGTTGATGCGGTGGACGCCCATCCCGCTGGCCCGCCCAGGCCGTACTGGCGCGGTCCGGACGTGGACGAAAGACTGCCTCCCTCGTCCTCCGATGAGTCCAGCTCGTCGTCGGAGGAGGACGAGGGAGACGTCGACGCCGAGCGCACGCCGGAACAGGCCATCGGCTCAGTGGACCCACCGCGTGGTGAGGACCAGCGCTCACTGACCGCCATGCTCACGAGGCTCGGCACCGCCCTCAACCTGAAGGTCGACCAACCGCCGTTGGAGGGTGAGGATCAGATGACCGCGAAGCTCGACAGGCGTGCTGTGCGGCCGGTCCACATAACCATGCTCCCCTCCATGATGACCACGGCGAGGGCGACGTGGAAGAAACCTTTGGCGGCACACTCCGTTTCGTCCAGGCTCGACAGCATGTACCGGGTCCTGGACGAGAACGTCGAGTTCTTGCAGGCGCACCCCCTGCCGAATTCCCTGGTGGTCAAGGCCTTCCAGCATAGGACGGCCACCAGCGGATTCCCGGTCCCGTCGACGCCGGAGGGAAAGAAACTGGACGCGGTGGGGCGTAAGTTTTACGCCACCGGCTCCCTATTCTTTCGGGCCGCAAACTATTCGGCCGCCATGGGCCTGTACCAATCTCACCTCTGGGAGCAGGTGAAGGTTGAGACGGCTAAACTGCCCGCCGATGCCCAGAGGAGGATTGACGCGCTGGCCACCGAGGGGGACTTCGTCGCCGAGCAGCTGATGCGCACTGCCCGGCATATCAACGATTATGCGGCAAAAGACATGGCCTCCGCAATCTACCTCCGTCGCCATGCTTGGCTCAGGGACACCTCCCTCGATGACGCTATGAAAAAGCTCATCGAGGAGTTTCCCTTCGACGGGCAGGGCCTCTTCGGTCAGGACACCGATAAGGTCCTGAATGAGATGCGCCAGACCAGTTCCACGGCGAAGTTCCTGGGGCTCACCACGCCGGCAACTTCCACCAGGCCGAGGTTCCAGCCCTTCACACGGCGGTTCCAGGGCAATCCACAGCAGCAGGGACCGACGGAGCAGCCTAGATCCAGCTCCTATAAACAGCGGCGACAACACAAACCCCGCTACCGGCCCTATGGACAGGACAAGCGTTCGACCGCGAGGCCCAAGCCCCGCGTTTGAAGCCGCGACGGCCGAGTCTCTCTCGCTCCACATCCCGTACCTCCCCCTCCGGAACTTCCTCCAGGCATGGTCGGGCATCACGGACGACCAGTGGGTCTTAAAGATCTTGTCCTCTGGCTACGCCATCGAGTTCGTGCGGGTGCCTCGAGTAGGAAAACATCATCTCACCACCTCGTCCCCCCATTTGGAGGAAGAAATAGCAACCCTTCTCTCCAAGGGAGCCATCGAGCGGGTAGCACCGTCCGACTGGGACAACGGCTTCTACTCGAGGTACTTCGTGGTCCAGAAGAAGGACGGAGGCCTTCGCCCTATCCTGGACCTACGCCGCCTGAACAAATGCATCCACACCAGGAAGTTCCGGATGGTGACCCTACAGACCGTCCTCCCCCTCATCAACAAAGGGGACTGGTTCACAGTCATAGACCTCAAGGATGCCTACTTCCACGTCTCCATCCTCGAGGAACACAGACGGTTTCTCCGCTTCCGTATCGACCATTCCGTGTACCAGTACCGATGCCTACCGTTCGGTCTGGCCACGGCACCGCGGGTCTTCACCAAATGCATGGCTCCGGTGGCTGCATTCCTCCGCCAACGGGGCATCAGGGTCTTCCCGTACATCGACGATTGGTTGATCGTCTCCCCCACCAAACCGTCGGCCGTTCGGGACACACAATACACGGTTCACCTCATGGAGAGTCTCGGCCTCAGGATCAACTTCACCAAGTCGAAGTTGACTCCTTCCCAGCGCGTCGAGTATATTGGAGCGGTACTCGACTCGCTTACTACGAGAGCCTACGCCCCCCAGAAACGCTTACGGGACATTGCGCAGGGGGTGAGCGAACTGCGCACGAAACCGTGCATCCGGGCGAAGAAGGCTCAGAGACTTCTAGGCCTGATGGCCTCAACGACGGCAGTGATCCCCCATGCCAAGTTGAAATTCAGGTCCCTGCAATCGTGGCTCCTTCACGAGTTCGACGCACTTCGGGAGAGCCAATCCAAACGGTTGACCCCATCTCCAGAACTGAGGGACCAACTGCTGTGGTGGTCTACACCACTCAACGTGGCCACGGGGAAGAGTTTCTACCCCCCGCAACCCTCGTTGCAGATACTGACCGACGCGAGCAACCTCGGCTGGGGCGCTGCTTGCGGGACTCTCACGGTCAACGACACCTGGACACCGCACGAAACGGTGTACCACATAAATTACTTGGAACTGCTGGCCATTTGGAAGGCCCTGCGTTCCTTCGAGACTCTGCTCACCGGCAAGGCGGTTCAAGTGGCCTCGGACAATACCACGGCGGTGGCGTACCTCAACAAGCAGGGAGGAACACGGTCCACCACCCTCCTGTACCTGGCAGTGCAGTTGTGGGAATGGTGTCTGGAGAGGCACATTTTCCCAATTGGAGTGCACATCCAGGGCACGCTAAATGTCTTGGCAGATCACCTGAGCCGCCTCACCTCCACGACCCACGAATGGGAGCTGGACGACGGAGTGTTCCAGTCCCTGTGCGAGGTCTGGGGGACGCCGAGCATCGACCTCTTTGCATCGGAGTCCAACAGGAAACTCAGCAGGTACTGCTCCAGAGCAGGCATCGGACTGAACTCCGAGGGCGATGCCTTCATGAAACGGTGGGATCAGGACTATCTCTATGCCTTTCCTCCGTTTCCTCTGGTCCAGAAGGTACTCACCAGGATGCACCAACACAGAGCCAATGCAATTCTGGTGGCACCGGCGTGGCCGCGCCAACCCTGGTTTCCGCTACTGTTGCGCATGTCGTCGCAGTATCGCACACTGCCGGAATCACCGACACTCCTCCAAATGGAGCAGGGCCAGCTGCACCATTCGGACCTGCCCAGCCTCCACCTCACCGCGTGGAGGATAACCCCAGACTGGCCAGGATCCTTGAACTAGCGCGGCGTCCTTCCACAAGGAAGTCCTACGCTTCCAAATACAGGCGTTTTTGTGCTTTCCTGGCCGCCCGGCAAACACCCCCCACGCAGGTGGGACTGCAGGACATTTTAACCTACCTCCTCCAGCTGGCGGAGTCTGGCCTCAGCATCACCTCCATCCGAGTGCATCTCGCAGCAGTGGTAGCGCACTCTCCTGCTGGCTCGCCCGCTTCCGGGGCCTTCCGCGACCAAACGGTAAAGCGCTTCCTCAAGGGACTAAAGAACGCTTTTCCGCCGGCCCGGACACCGACGGCTCAATGGTCACTGTCCACCGTTCTTAACGCGCTCACCAGGACCCCCTTCGAGCCCATGGCTACCGCCGATGTTCGTCTCCTCACATGGAAGACAGCATTCCTGGTGGCCATCACGTCTGCACGACGAGCTGGTGAGCTGGTTGCCCTGCGAGCAGACGCACCTTTTCTCCAGTTCTTCAACGACCGCGTCGTCCTCCAAGCGGACATCACCTTCCTACCCAAGGTGGTCTCCAAGTTTCACATGGCACAAACTATCTCCTTGCCAACCTTCTTCCAGAACCCCACTAACGCCCAAGAAAGGACTTGGCACACGCTGGATGTGAAACGAGCTTTATTGTTTTACACCAGCAGGACTAGAGAGTTCAGGAAGTCGCAACGCCTCTTTGTGGCTTATGGGGGAAAGTCCAAGGGTGAACCCATCTCTGCTCAAAGGTTCTCCAAATGGATCACCTCTACCATCTACCTGGCCTATGAGTCAGCTTCACTGCCACCTCCACCGCATGTCAGGGCGCATTCCACCAGGGCGGTTGCCACATCCACTGCCTTTCTGGAGGGCACACCACTTGAGGACATATGTAAGGCTGCCACCTGGTCCAGACCTTCCACATTTGTCCAGCACTACAGGGTGGACACCAGAGCCACTGCGGACGCCAGGCTTGGCCGTGTCGTCCTCACCAGAGGGCTCCGGACTCAACGCCCCTGACGGGTCCACCTACGGGTTCTTCAGCTCATCGTGGGATCATCTCATCCGACTGCCCACCGACCAAGTAAGTGTGAGCTTGCTAATCTCCCATGAGTGTGGATTCACAAACTATACGAAGGAGAAAGTTCGGTTTCACTTACCAGTGATAACTTTCGTTCTTCGAGTATATAGTTTGTGAATACACACTACCCACCCTGCCTCCCCTCTTGAGCTGCACGGATGAGATCAGTTGGTTTATCCTGTGCTTGGCTTAAGTATGGAACTGAGGTAAAATGGCGCGCGGGCGCCTCAGGGTGGGCGGTACGGTGGGCGGTCTTACCGCCAAAACTTTTGACCAATAGCTTTTCAAGCCTCCGATCGGCCGTTCTGCGCAGGCGCATAACCCATGAGTGTGTATTCACAAACTATATACTCGAAGAACGAAAGTTATCACTGGTAAGTGAAACCGAACTAGTTCTATCCTACAGATCCACATCTACAGACTCCTTTGTTTTTCTCACTTAAAACACAGCCTTTGAGATGTTCTTTTTCCTACTATAGTGCTTCCTAGGTGTGGTAGTTCTTTGGGGAGGCGTTCTCTGTTGAGCGTAGAGAGCAGCCAGACTACCATTGTGACAGCTGCCTCCCATAAATATTTATTCATTTATTAGATATGGAATGGTATTTGCATTCCCACCAGTGAACTCAGGAGAGCTAACATGGCTTCCTCTCCACACTATGGCTTCCTCTCAACAACAGCTTTCTGAGATAGATCGCCTCATGAGTAGCATGGCGAGTGGGGATTTGAACATAGGTTCATTGCTTAAGCTGCTACGCCACACTTGCTTTTGCACAGCTAGAGAGCAATCTCCCCATCCTTTGGTCATGCCATTCTGGTTTTGTAACTACAACCTCAATCCTATACTTTGCTGTTATTATGGAAACTAGATACTGTATGTATCTGTATTTATGCATTGATTCTGTGACACGCTGTTGTGCATGTATTAAAGTTAAGCAGGGTGATTTGTATTTTCCCACCCTGATATGGTCTTAATATGGGCAATGGAAATAACTTTACCTAAAATTTACCTATATAGGCCAGGGGGCCCCAAACTACGGCTCACAGGCCAGATCAGGCCCATGGGCCAAATCATCCAGACTGAACTGTCCTTGACACTCCCAGAAGCAGAAGTAAAATGTGCCTGCACATATGCAAAACGCTGCCGTAAATGCACTTACAGCAGCATTTTGCACATATTCAGGCACGTTTTACTTTCAGTGGGAGGAACCACATGACCGGCCCGCAGCCTGAAAAGTTTGGGCATCCCTGATCTAGGCTGTGCTATCAGTCACAATGGCTATATCCTATCATGCAGTTCAGAGGCAAGATTATACTGTATATTAATTGCTGGGGAACAGAGTAGAAATAATGTACAGCATCATCCCTATGTCCCTAGGTAAACTTTGTTGATTGCTGGGGAACCAAATGCTGGACTAAATATACAGTACTTTGAATCAGCACCAGCAAATTCTTTCTTATATTCTTAGGATATACTTGAATCTTTTTTTGGCTGGATTTTGTATTATGTAAGCTTACTGTTGTTTACTAGATGGGCCTCATGCCTTTAAGTGATTGTATTTTATTTGTCCTGTGCATAAGAATAGCAAAACAAAGCGGTCATCTAATTCAGCGACTTTTCTCCATCCTTTCCCAAATTAACCTCAGTCCCAAAGACCAGCCCAACAAGTAGATCTTGCAACACAATATGTGTGGAATGGATGAAATGTTGATGTTGGCATTCACATTGGTCTCAGTAGGATTTTGACGTTTCTTTCTTTTCTAAATAAGCAAAAAAAATCTATATTTAACTAAGGGATATAGTGAGCAACTTTCCTTGCACAGTTGTTATCTTTGGATGAACGGATGGGTAATAGTATATTCCTATTGGTTTTCAGACAGGTGTCCTTGTGACTGTCTATTTCAACAGCAACAAAAAGTTAAAAAAAAAGTTGCAGAACTTCTACGGTTAACAAACTTACTTTAGTATGAGCTATATGAGAGCCCACATGAATCAGTAAAGCCTCTAGATGTGTTTAATTGATGAAAAGAATTAGGGGGTACTCGCAAGTGGGACAGTATTGATGAGTAAAGTAGTTCTGCAGGAATCACCAGAAACACATAACAAAGGATTTGTTTTCTATCCACCGCTTCTGCTTTCATAGAAGTTGAAACCTGCATTCTAACTGGGTCTCTGAAGCCTCAGACTTTACAATATTTTTTATCCTGGGCTGACAGTATTGAAAGAACATCTTTGAATCACCTTCACCCACCTATCCTCGGACACCACCTCGGTCGTCACCATGATTGAAGTCCCTTCAGAATTTCCTCCTCCTCCTCCTCCTGATTTTTTGTTTTGCTCTTAGAACTGCCTTCTGACTGAACTCTGTACTGATCTCCACTAATTTGTGACTGTAGTTTGTAGATAGCATTCATTCCACTGCCTGAGGTGGGCCAGCATCCTTTAGTTCACCATAACGTTTATAGTTCTGAAGCAGGAATAGAGAACTACCGTATTTTTCAGACCATAAGACGCATTTCCCCCCCCCCTAAAAAAAGGGGGGATGAGGGTGTGACTTATAGTTCTAGGGTTACCATAATTCTATCCTCCCAAACCAGGACTGCCATGTGTAAAAGTAAAAGTTTCCTTTGCTCGGAAGCCCGTCGTATCCAACTCTAGGGTTCAGGGCTCATCTCTGTTTCAAAGCCGAAGACCCAGCGTTGTCTGCTTCTGCAGACGTATTCCGTGGTCATGTGGCAGGCATGACTAGACACTGGAGTGCATGGAACGCTGCTTACCTTCTCCCCGAAGTGGTCCCTATTTATCTACTTGCAAGTTCTTGCCTTCGAACTGCTAGGTTTGCAGGAGCTGGGACAAATACGGGAGTTCATTCCGCAAGCTGTTGCTGCCGTGACTTCAATAGAGGCAGCAATAAAATGGCACGGGGTTTTTTCTGTCTTTCCTTGCTATTGCTGCGCCATCTGCTGGTGTTCAATAGAAGTGCAGCTCTATTGCAAGAAAAAAGTGCATATTTTTTCTTCAAACCCCTTAGTCTGAAAAGCGGGAATTTTAAATGATACTTTTGGAACTGGGCCGGGGCAGGTTCAACCCGTGCAATTCCCAGTTTTCCGTTATGTATGGCATCCCTATATAGTCTGAATGCTGTCCGAATATAGTCCGAATGCTATCACTATATAGTCTGAATCCTTGCTGTCCAGCAAGGCTGTTGTAAAAAGATATTTTACAACAGCCATGGCTGGGTGAAGACCTCCTCCACCACCACCACAGCTGTTCCGGGGCCGGGGGGGGGGGAGGGCTAGGGAAAGGGGGGGTTAAAGAGGGAGAAAGGTAAGAGACAAAGGCTAGTTCCATGGGAATAAATCACAGCAGGAAGTAAAAACAACAGAAATGTAGAGGGAGTTGAATATGCCCCTTTTCTGATGAAAAGGATGAGAATATTTCCTGTTGAGACCACAGCATATTTCTTGAGAAGGGTGTACAGTACATGCAAAACCTCTGAAGCTAGAGGCGCACTGCAGTATCTTTAATCCACTCAACATGGATGGCATGAAACTCTTTTTCCGTAGGAGTAATGAGCAAGAGGATCTATGCCAGGAAATGGAGCCAGTGTATGGCTCTCTTGAGAGTGTTGCGAGCCAGAATGACACAAAAGAGAGAGATTTAAAACTTACAGAGGGTTTTGCTATCCAAAAGGGGACATTGAAATAAAAGGAGAAGGAATGGAGAGAAGCACCAATTGCTTGGCTAGGTGTCTTTTTGAACTTGCCATACAGTAGGCGAATAGTTCTGTTTGCCATCAATCACCCTGCAGAAATAATCTGTATTGCATTTCGGTACTGACATTCATGAGCACTTTAACAGCCACTGGGGAAGAGTCCAAATCCTATTCATATCAGTGCAGATCTTTCTTACCCGTATGAAAACACTGCTTTTTCATGTAGATAGATTAATGATGGGAAGCTTTTAAAATTGCCTCATTTTAGGGGTTTTTCTTTTTGCAACACACAGCTTTTAAAAATGTTTTAAAATAATATTTACAGGGAAATTATGAAGCAGTTCTAAATCCACAGTTTTGAGAACTTGTCAGTGTGGTAGCCATGTTAGTCTGTGCAAGCATATCGGACAAGAAAGAAAAAATAAGACAAAAATGTTCTGACACCTTAAAGAGAAACTGTGAGATTTTGTGGATTGAGTCCATCACTCCAGACATAAGAGTGAGACTTTATGGCAATAATTTATACATGGTCCCATGGGGGTAAAAGACAATACAGTAGAACCCCGTATAGCGATTTTAATCTATTCCACGGAGCTGATCGCTATGCGGTTTTCGTCATTGTGCGATCTTCCCTATGGGAACATCCGTACAATGATTTTCCCTATGGGGAAAAGCCGTTCAACAATGTTTGGCGCTAAGCGGTATTTCCAATTGGAAAATCATTGTATGGATTTTCCCATAGGAACGATCGCTATGCAGAATGGCTTTCCCCCCTCCAAGCCTCATCGCTATGCGATTTCATTGCTGTATGGAGCGATCGTTATATGGAGTTCTACTGTAATGCTAACAATAATGTTGGTTAGTATAGTAGACACAAATTGCACATCATTTTATTTATAATTTATTCATAATATTTGTATACCACCTGATTTAGTATCAAGGCACTATTTGTGACAGTGAATAGCAGGTGCGCATCAAATTAAAATCATAGTGGTACAATAAAAATAAACATTATAATAAACATCACAGAACATAAAATAAGACCCCACAAAACCCATGTAGCAGCGAATGACAGCATACAAAATCAACTAATGATAGAAAATAAACTCACAAAAAATAATAATAACTAAATATTATAATCCCACATACTGAGGGAGAATTTCAACAAAGGCCTCCTTGTAGAGGAACATTTATATCAGTTTTCTAAAGGAATGAAGGAACATGGCCTGATGAGTTTCAACTGGGAGAGCATTCCAAATGGAGGAGGCCACCACCTAGAAGGCCTTCTCTGGGTATCAGTCTTTTTGGCCCTTCTCAGTGGCTACCCTCAGCATAAGAGCCTGGGAGGACCTCATGGAATGTGGGGTATTTCTATGGGAGAGTCACTTCATCATGTAACAAGGTCCCAAACCATCATGTAGAGCTTTGCATATCAGTACAAGCACCTTGAATATCATGCAGAACATAAAGGGTAGCTAATGCAGGTGCACCAGAACCGGGGATATATGATCATATTTATGCATTCCTATAATGAGTTTGGTGGCTGCATTTTGGACCCATTTGAGGAACAATGGTAGCTCCATGCAGAGAGAGTGCTTCAGTAATCAAATGTAGAGATTGCCGGTGTGGGGGCCAAGGCCATTATGGATCTGATGCTATTCCTGATGTCAGTTCAAATCATATTAATCAGTGTGGCATTTCGCATTTGGAAATGACTGAAAATCTCTGATTGGTATTCATTAGTAGATAGATGCAACAAAATCATGGCATTACACATTTGATAATGAGTTTACCTTTCAGACTTTGTGTTTTGCATTTACAGACTTTATTCTGTGAAAAGTGACAATAGTTGGTTAGTGATCAGTCTATGGGAAACAACATAATTATTTAATTTTGATGCTTTGTTTTGTAAACAGGATATTAATAGTGGCCAAAAGGACCTCAGGCTATGGAAAACATGAGGTAGTGAGTATGAATCACTGAACATACCTCTGAGGTTTGCTTTGTAAAGGTGGTTGTGAAGAAATCTGAGTTAGGGAAATTCACAGCAATGACATAATTACTGTGGAATTTCAAATTTGGCAACATCTCAAAAACCCTTAACTTAATAATCAAACCATTGTAATAGGTATCCAGTATGTGTATATATTTTCTCTTTGCTGTCTCTCTCTGGAGCCTTGTCCTGTAATTTTCCTGTTCCAGAATGGTAACTTTCAAATCCAGTGTAGAGTGTCCAGTTTGACTGAGATGGTTTGAAACCGGTTTTTGTGTACTGCCATTCCTGATTTCTGCTTTGTCCAGTAATTTTTTGCACAGAGATTGTCAAATTTGCCCTATATAGAGTTCTGTGGGACATTGATGGCAAGAGATGGCAGAAATCACATTGGGAGTGGAACAAGTAAAAGTGCCCTTAATGACATTGTTAGATCCTGTAATAAAGTAATAGTATTGGGAGAAGAGCTGGCATTTGGATTTGCAGCATGGTTTAGTCCTCATCTCTGTTTCAGTGTTGTGTAGTGTGTTGTGTGCCAGATGTTGCTTCACAATTGAGGATTGCCTATAATCAAGTATGGATATATCACCATTGACTTGGGGGAGTGAAGTATTCTTGTAATGTAAAGGATGGGTTGGATACAGTGGTGGGCATCAACGGGTTCGCACCAGTTCGCCAGAACTGGTAGTAGAAATTTCAGCTGGCCCCGCTCATCCAAGTTTTGAAATAAAGTAGTCCTAATTCGGGTGCAACACAGGACTTTTCCCCTGGCCACGCCCACCATACCATGCCCACAGTGTGGTAGTAAATTTTTTTGGAGCCCATCACTGGTTGGATATCATATTATATCTAAAGCAAATATGTACATTTTAATGTCCTGCATGCCCTCTCCTCTCGCAACCCACCCCTCGACAATCATCCCGGACCTACCTTCCCCCACAAAGAGGGGGGTCCGGGGGCTGCGGGTGGGGCGGCAGCATTTCAGCTCCGTGCCAGACGGCCAACGTTACAAATGACTGCCTGACAATGGTGCCTGCATGCCCCCTTCACAGCCATGACAGGAAGGTGTCCGTGCACACAATAGCGCCACCACCATGCACCCAGTGACACCAACAGCTTCCGCCGGCCACCTCTTCAGGCCGCAGCCTGACACCTCAACTGCCTCACGCCTTTGGCTATACGTCAGGCCTCATGCACCACCCAGACCAAGGCGCCAGGCCTAGGCAGCGCCGGTAACATCCCCCACCCCCAACATGCGAGGTAAGCTCAGCGCAGGAGAGAGGGACCACCACTTTCTCCCCAGCCCAGCGTCAATCCCGCCCGGACAAAGAACGGGCACCTCTGCTAGTTTATTATAAGTGTGATTGGTCTCAATTGTGGTCTGAATGTGACAACTAGCAATGTTCATTCATTTTTTTCTGGGAGTCTGGGTATTCACCTGGTTATTTTGTTCTTCAGCTATATTGGGTGGATACTGGGAAATGTGTTATGCAGAATGTTGAGTTTGGAGTATCTGTCTTGTTTGAGAACAGCAGCCAAAATGATGCCTTCTCTGTCTTGAGCTCAGTAACTATTCAAAGTATTTCAAAATAGATTCTTTTCCCTTCCTCCTTTTTAGTTTGAAACAGGCCTGCAGTCTATTTCATATGATTTATTTTTGCTGCCATAATGCTGTATATTAACTATGTGAATGAGTAAAAACAATAAGTACAGAAGCCATTTTACTTGTGCACTCATATATCCTTACAGAAGCAAATGGTGATTCCACAAGTAAGTTGTCTGAACTATTTTGTTTCACTAACTCCTGAGAGAAGAAAGCATTATCAACTCATATTGTGCTGTTCATCAGAGAGGCACACGTTCCTGCCTATACAACTAACATGTCACAGAGAATGACTTTCTGTAGTTTTTGCTGTTCTGCTCAGTTTTGCATCATCTCAAAGTGAATGAGCATTCCCTCTACCCCTTCACCCAGATCATCAATAAAAAATATTGAGGAGCACTGTGTCCAGAACTGAGCCTCTTGATAAAGTCATTCATGCTGTGGACAAGCACATTCTTCCCAGTCTTTGTGACGTACAACTTATCTTTTGCCAATAGTCCTTCGAGGAAGTGAAGCCAGTGATCTTAAAATCCAAATCCCTCATGTCATTACCATCTTGAGAACTGCAGAATGAACTCATCAAAAGGTGCCTACATTTTGGAAGTTTCACATCTGGCCTAGACACAGAATAAGAAGAAAATCATTCACCCAGTATATTTTTCTTTCCTTTTCTGTTCTTCTTCTGAATACTGGTAGGATGGATGAAAAGACTATCTAGGCCCCAAAGTCTCTGAATTTCATTCCCTGCACTTCAAAGTCTGTTGTGATTTCTTTGTAGTTCTTCTTGACTGTGTCTCATGTTCCCACATGGATAAGAAGAAAGGGATAAACATCTATGGGTTTTATGAACAATAGCAATCCTATCACTTCCCTGATATGTCCTGTAACAGAATGAAGTATACCCTGTGTTTTAGCCTCTTTCAAAATGGCAATTTCAAATCAGAGGGAGAGAAAAAATATGTAAACATCCTTGCCTCATGAGTTGCCTCGTGGCTTTAGTTAAATGAAACCTAATGTGTGATTGACATGTCTTATTGTAAGATCATTGGTTGGAATCCCTAAGGGGGAGGGCCAGAGGTGGACCCTTTGGGAGGAAATATAACCCAGAGATTCACGCTCACACTCATGCAGTCACAGAGACACTCTCTGAAATGCTGTGCTTTTAAGCTGCCAAAATGTAGAAACTTGAAAGAAAGTGGGGGCATGGGCTAACCCTTGAACATGTAGCTTGCTTTGTTTCTGTTTTGAAATGCTTTCTAAGCTTTTGCTGGACTGTATCCTGAATCTTGCTATGCTTTCAATATATTTCTAAAATACCTGAAGAGACTTGGAGTGATTACTTGGTTCGACGCTACCTTATCTACACATATCTGATGCCTGGGTTGTCCAGCCAGGGAGCTGCAACTCAGAAGAACAATAGAGCCTACTCAAGAGTAAGACACCGTATTGTTACATGTCATCCAGGGACAGACCTGGTGGATCCATGGATCTTCCCAACGTATTTCAGTTTCAGTCCCATGCAGTAGAAGAGAGTCTCCTATTAAAACTACTCTTCTTGTTTTTGTAAGGGCTCGGTGACTGCTTGGCTAAGCTTCGATCTCTCTCATGTTCTCCTTTGGGATCTCCTCCATGCCTTCCTCTGGATACTGTCTGCCAGACTCCTCTTTAAGAATCTGAAAGTGATTTTGCAGTTCCACTGGTGAAGAGTGCCTTCTTCTTTTGTTCCTAACTGTGACAATTTTCCATGGGGCCGCCTCTAATATCGTTCTTTTCTCTTCATCGTTCTCCTCTTCTGTTTTGCATTCTTCTTCCACTTCCATTGCATGCCTTATCTACTGTTGCTGAAATGCTCTGTCTGTTTACTCTTTACTTCTTATAGCCTTAAATGTTGCCTCTCTCTGCTCCAGTTCTCCCAGATTTTCTTCCAACAGTGGCTACCAGTTTGCACTTGCTGTACGAACATGCTGTGTTGCTCTCAGGCACAAAGACAAACACTGCTCACACTTTGCAGGTCATCACCACTGAAGTGCCTCTTCCTTTCACAATCCCTGTTATTATTTTTATTTTCTTCTGTTTGTCTGTGAGGGCTCTTTTGATGTTGGGAAAGTCCCCTAATATATAGCTAAAGCCAGAAATTGACAATTTTGTTTGGGGCTTTCCCCTTGGTTTTACTAGATGGGAATTCCCCACCCCCTCCAATCAAACATCTGTTAGCACTCCCTGGGGTGTTCATTTTATCCCTCAGTTTTATTCTTCTGCTATAGGAGACAACCAACAGAGAAGCCCTCCCAGTTTTCACAGCTGCTACTTGCTGCTCTCAACAGTTAACAAAACACACTTTTCCACTTAAACTGAGCATATGATGCTTCTGAATTAGGAATTCCCAGGGGTTACTCCAGGTTACTTCCTGGTGTTAATCTAGATCACTCACCTCTCTGTCTTTCTATCCTTTGTCTCCCCTTGTCTTTTGTCTCTTCCTTGAGTAGACCCTCTCCTTGCTACCTGCCCTTATTACATCTCCCCAGCGGATTCCGATTACAGTAAAACCCCTACTTATGAAAAAAAAGTCTGTTCCGTAGGCTTTTGCTTAAATCGAACCCCATAGGAAAAATTATTTTTTGACATAACCCGAAGCAAACCCATAGGAAAAAATGTAAATCGAAGCAAACACATAGGGAAATGAATGTTTATGCAACTCAAAGCAAACCCATAGGAAAAAGAACGTTTATGTAACTCGAAGCAAACCCATAGAAAATCATGTAAATTGGGACGTGGTTTTAGCACAAAATCATTATGTAAGTCGAATTTTATGTAACTTGAGGCATTTGTAAGTCAGTTTTTACTGTAGTACTCTCTCTCTCTTTGCTCACTGGGATTTCTCACTCCCTGGATGCTCTCTGTTTTATTCCTTTCCTGTGGTCTTGTTAGGAGCCACCAAATAGAAATGCTTAATAATTGCTCAGAAAACAATTGTCATTTATGTATGTTGAGCAGGGCAATTTGCCTTGTTGCCAAACCTGTTAATTTATGCGCTGCATGACACAACTAGTAAAACAGATCATATGTTAATAGGGTGACCTACCATGGTTATGCAAAGGTTCATTCATTCATAACAAATGAATACATGCAACCAGATTTGGTGCCACTGGCACACATTCTGCATCAAGCCTGGAGAAGGTAAGGCTTTCCAGATGTTTTTGGACAGCAACCTCCAGCATCTTTCCTCACTGTCTTGGGCTGGTGAGTGTTGCAGTCCAACAACAATCAGAAGGCAATATTTCCCCCACCCTCTTCTATATAGAAATAAGCAAACACTTTCACAGCCATCTCTTATGAGAACTAGGTTTTGGTTCGCAGTTCTTCATAGAAGTTGTCAGTAATGTCAGTAATAGTAATCTGATACAGGCAAATATTGGATAATTTCAATTAAGCACCATGAAAGTTTCACTATAATAATGTCTATAAAAATGTTTCCAATGCTTCATGGAGTAATCTTCATGAAAGATTTACTCCATGAAGCAGGTGATTAGTGTCAGTTAAAAAAATATTTACTTTAACAATGAACAGTCTTCAAAAGGCTGAAGCTGTGCAAAAGCTCTACATCATACAGTATTTTGCTATACCTGCAGGCTTGAGGGGAATTTATTCTCCACTGATCTGATTAACATCTGTGACAAAATATGACGTACAGTCAGGGTATAGAAAAGATTTAACCTCTTCCAAACTTCTCACAGCTTAGTTAAATGGATCTGGAGATTTAGAAACATCAGAACTGGAAGAGTACTACTCCCTGCCACCTTTTGGTTTTTTGTTTCTGTCCTTGCAAAGTACTCCAAACTAAAAGTGTCAGAAAGTCCCACGTTTGGTTCCTGGCATCTCCGTTAAAACTATCAGGTATCTGATGATGTTGTGACAAAGTATTTGCACGTGCTTGGAGCTGCAACTACTACCCCCTTTTCAAGCACAGGCTCTTGAGCATGCAGAAGTGGTGCTTGAATGAACTGTATCCATACTGTGCAGTTCTAATAAACACATGCTTTGATGAGCCAATAAAACTATTACTTCTTTTTTCTCTGACTTCCTGCTGTTGATTGAATCTTAGTTGCAAAAATGGGCAGATTCTATGCTGAAAACAGTGGGATAATGCACAAATGACAGATGATCATGAAACTGAGATTTCCAATATGGTTGTGCTCAGAAACTGTTAAAACCTGATGCAAAGCAAATAAGTAGTTCATGAACAGTTGTTTGGATCATTTTGTAGGGTAGTTTGTCTAACACTCTAAAGCAGTGTTTCCCAACTTCCAATTCCCAGAAGCCTAAGTCAATTCCCCAAAACACTGATCAGCCAATGCATTGACTTAGGCTTCTGGGAATTGAAGTGGGGCGTGGGCCTCACATTGGGAACCACTTCTCTAAAGCAAAGAATTATTGTGGCTTAGGTTGCCCTCCCTCTCTGACCATGAGCTGCATTTCATCTTAGAAATGCCAAACACAACCGGGGGGAAAATTCATATGTTCTTCCATATCCAAATCAACCTTCAAAGCAAACGTCCTTGGGCTGTAAATGTCTCTTCAGATGTAAGGATGTCTCAAAAAAATTGCACCACTTACACTCACACAGAACAAGGCAGCTAAGGTATCGGAGAGAGAATTATATTGGTGTATGTACAAAATAAAGCAGGGTGGCTTATAATTACAGTTCTACTTAGAAGGTAGGATGCTGTCTCCAAAGGACAAGAAAGAGGTGGGAAAGTTCATGTTGTGTTGAGAAACTGCAGCCGTTTTAAACTTAGGGAACTTATGTTTGGGCAGATGCCAGTGTTCTCTGGCTCTATAAAGGAATATAACTTGAGGAATGGAAATTCATTTCTCTGGGGTTAAACACGGAAGCATAATAGAGCAATAGTATTACCAGAGATCTGCTGAACATAACTATTTAAGCTTTTAAGGGATTACTACTTCAACATAAGGAAAAAAATAAGTGACTCCAAATTGACATTCCTCTCCCCTCTTTTTTCTTTGGGTCTGGATATCTGAAATGACTTGAGAAACTTAAATGTTCTGCTCTACCCTTGATCAGTATGGTAATTCTTCTCCGTAAAGAAGATCTAAAGAGCCTCTGGATGAGGGTGAAAGAGGACAGTGTAAAAGCTGTCTTGAAACTCAACATCAAAAAAACCCAAGATCAGGGCATCCGGCCCTATTACTCCATGTCAAATAGAAGGGGAAGAAGGGGAAGCAGTGCCAGATTTTACCTTCTTGGGATCTAAGATAACTGCAGACAGTGACTGCAGCCATGAAATTAAAAGATGCTTACTCCTTGGGAGGCAAGCTATGGCAAAGCTAAGGAACATAATAAAAAGTAGAAACATCACCCTGCCAACAAAATTCCGCCTAGTTAAAGTGATGGTCTTCTCAGTAGTAATGTATGGCTGTGAGAGCTGGAACCTAAGGAAGGCTGAGTGCAGAAAAGTAGACGCCTTTGAACTGTGGTGCTGGAGAAGACTTTAGACAGGCCCCTTGACTGCAAGGAAATCAAATCAGCCAATCCTAAAGGAAATCAACCCTGACTGCTCCTTGGAAGGACAAATACTGAAGCTGAAGCTCCTTGGAAGGACAAATACTGAAGCTGAAGAACTTTGGCCACCAAATGAGAAGAGAGGACTCACTGGAGAAGGCCCTGATGCTAGGAAAAACCGAAAGCAAAAGGAGAAGGGGGTGACAGAGGATGAGATGGTTAGACAGCATCTTTGACACAGTGGTCATAGATCTGGGTGGACTATGGAGGATGGCAGAAGACAGAGGAGCCTGGTGTGTTGGGGTCCATGGGGTTGCAAAGGGTTGGACTTGACTGTGTGACAACAAATAGTTACAAAATAGTTAACTGCTCTTCTTGACATCTTCCTTCTGTTGACCAGTGTTTTGTTTCCAGATTTGTTGACATCTTGTGAGGACGTTAACAGATTCAGACTCTGGGGCTTGAAAATAATTCTATTGGTATCCCATATATCTCTAGTGCACGCTTTCCAATGCTTTTAGAATAGTTATGACTTCACTTCCTAGAATGGCTGGTTCTTTATCATAGGATTCCTCTTCAAAGGAGTCTGATAACCTTTTATCTCTTCTGTATATTGTATCCATTTTCTCTTTATTTAGTAAATGTTATAGTTAGGTGGGCAGGATGTACATCAAAGGAAGGTAGGAAGGAATAGTTACTTCTACATTCCTAATACAGTACAGTATAGGCTTAAATTTATCCTTGATTTCTCAGATCTTCTGGAAGAGATTTCTTCTCTCTTTTTTGATCTCTATTTTTTCGCACCAATTATTGTAATAGTTCTCTTTGTCTCTACATGACAGTTGCTGAAAAGCTGCATTCAAGATTATAACCCAATTTCTATCACCTTTTCCTTTTGCTTCTCAGTTATCCTTAGCAATTTTTAGCATTTTGCCCATTATCCATCTAGGGTTTTCTTTCTTTTTGACTACACTACATTGTCTTTTGGCATTCTTCCCTAATAATATCTCAGGCTTCAATCCACACTTCTTCTATTTCACGGTCAATAGAATTTAGAGATATAAATCTATTTCTTACTTAGGTGTTTAAATTTAACTAGCAGTGACACTCAAGCTAACTTTTATTAGTACTGTGCAGAAGATGGGAATGGTAAAAACACTGTGGAACATTTCTTAGCTTGAAAGTGGGTGGTAGTACTATACTGCTGCTGAACATGTCTTACCTTGAAAATCCTATGATGAAACAGTCCATAGATCAGGTCTTTTCTATTTCAGCAGTAAAAATGATAACAGTAAGAGTAATTTACAGTGATGATTCCCCTGCCCTTTTTTACAAGAGTTTCCTGTAGGAAATTTGACATTTATTTATTTATTTATTTATTTATTTATTTATTTATTTATTTATTTATTCTTAGATTTTTATGCCACCCACTCGGGGAAACCTGACTCAGGGTGGTGCACAACAGTAAAAACAGATAAAATACAGTAAAATATAACAAAACAGATTAAAACCCTCACTCGACCACCCACCAACCCACCCTCCCACTCCCACCCCACATAAAAGACTAAAAAGGGAATAGGGAATGGAGGAATACCGCAGTACACAACACAAAAAGGAGGGACAGTTGAGCTCTAGTTGGAAATAAGACAACAGGCTGGGACCGTATTCCCATTATGGTCCCACACCTGCCCTGCCAGCCAGGTTTTCACTCCTTTCCTGAAAGGCAACTAAAAAACTGTCATCTGTTCTTTTGAATTTTACAATGTACCTTATTTGTAAACTTAATTTAGACTCTCTAATTGCCAAGTTAACCTGCTATCGTAGACCAGTGATGGTGAACCTTGGCACTCCAGGTATTCTTGGACTTCAATTACCAGAAGCCCAAGTCAGCACTCCTGCTGATCAGGGCTTCTGGGAATTTAAATACAAGAACATACGGAGTGCTAAGGTTGGCCATCACTGGAATAGACAATACTGCCAGCAACTCAATGCCGAGAGTCAGGCGGCAGTTAACCGGACAACCCTGAGGACTAATGAGTTTGCGTGGCATAGTCCATAGGAAAGGGTGATGGTCCCCAAGTGGATTACATCTCACTTGAATCCATCTTGATGGAGGGCAGCAGCTTCATCAATACTGGCCTGGGGCTGATGAGGACTTTGTGTGCCAAAAGGGCTCAGGGGCAGAAAGTGACTCAAGGAACTGTATCAGTGATATGGAGGTCATGCTGCGATGCAGAAGGCAAATGAAAAGCCACTGTATTATATTCTCAGGACAGTCTTCGTGGCTGATTGCCATGAGGATTGCCAGTATTCGGATTCAGATATGGCAGAAGAAGAAGAAGAAATTGGCCTACAGTATGGAGATTAGGCATTAAGACTGACATGGACTATTAAAATAATTACCTATGAAGCACTGTCAAGTAAAAAAAAGTTCACATTCCTTTGTTACGAATGTTCACAGGATGTACATGAAAAGAGGTTTGTCATGGTTTCCTGGTTTTAGTATCTTAGTGCTTTACTGGATTATTAGACACTCCTGAAGGGTGTAATCTTTTGAGCAGTGGCACATGTCACTAGATACCTTTCAGTGAAGAACCACAATAAAGAGGATGGAATCTTAATGTGGCAAAGCTTAAGCATACACGGTCCAAGAATGTGAATGGATTTTGTTTTAATTTAAATATCCCGTATTGTAGTGAGTCACTCTGGAATTGCTTCATTCAGAGATTAACCGAGATAATACTTATTACGTATGACTACATTCTGGGGAAATAGACTCTTATTAGTTGCAAGACACATGGCTGGATTTCTCAAGTAGATGTGATTATGTCAATGTTAGTGATTGATTTCCTTTGTGATTCCCCTTGAAAAGCTAAATACTGGTGCGTAGATTTAGATCAGTGATGGCAAACCTTTTAGAGACTGAGTGCCCAAACTGCAACCCAAAACCCACTTATTTATCACAAAGTGCCAACACAGCAACAGGGAAGGAAGGAATCTCTCCCATTGGGCTGCTGGGCAGAGGGGCTGGGTCAACTCTGTGTTGAGGGAGGGAGGAAGCACTCCCATTGGGCTGCTGGGAAGAGAGGCGGGGTGAACTCTGTGCTGGGGTGACTGCACAGGTGCCCACAGAGAGGGCTCCAAGTTGCCATCTCTTACAAACGTGCCACAGGTTTGCCACCACTGCTTTGCCACCACTCTGCTCATTATCCTCCAACTGAAGCAAAAATAGTTTTATTTCACACATGAAGTTAAATTAGGATTCTTATTACCTCGTAAGTCTTGAAAGTGGTTGTTCTGTAACACACATGAGGTCTGCTAGAGGGAATAACACATGTTACATTTGGGTTTTTGCAGGTCCTGGACCAGTATGAAAGAGAAGGCTTCAATTTCTTAGGAAAAGTTTTTAATTCCTCACATTCATTTTTGGAAGATCTGACAGGTCTGACTCTACTGCATCAAGAGACCCAAGCAGCTGAGGTAAGGTGTTTCAAACACTGGCAACTAAATAAGTTTAATAAAATATAAGTCAATATTGTTGCTCTGTTTCATGAATACAGACAGAAACAACTGGGAACACTTTTAAACAAAGATTGCTGCTTTTAATGAGGGATATAAGCGGCAACTAGTGACATTGGCGATGAGGTTTATGTATTTGCTTTCACACTGGCATAACTAACCAACAGAATTCTGGCTATCAAGATATTTTAATATATTTTAACTTCTAGGGATAAGATTTTCATATTCTTCAATTCCATAATTCCTATAATTCTCCATTCTGGGAGTTCTTCCTGAAAATAGACATCTTGCAAACAGCTCAATGTGGCTCGTCTGGGAGAAGGACCTCAGCTGGAAATATTTGAGGCTAAACTATGCCTGTTTCTAACCAAATGATAGGTGGAAGCTTTCTTTCTGAATAAACTTATCTCCCTACTGAACAACATTTAGATATCTGTAAGATATCTGTAGATCCTGTAAGAATTACAGGATCTACAGGCCAAAACTCTGAAAATCACCATTTTAATTAGCTGAAAGAGACTTGACAGTTTTCCTGGGTAAGAAATTGCTCAACTCTAATGGAGCATTTAATAGTAATAATGAATATATCACATATAAAACTTTGTAATACCATACTGGGAGACTTTAAGAAATTTAAAGTGGGACATGACATTTTCATAAAGCTTAAACAAATTTCTGTGAATGTATTACTAGAATTCCCCCCCCCCCCAGAAAAATGAACCCTATTTTAAAATAATTTGATTCCATTATTCTGTTTATTTTTATTTTTAAAATAAAATCTAAAAATCTAAAATTAACTTTTAACATTAAATTGAACTGATTTTAAAAGGAGGTTGGAATATGATACAGAAGAAGTTGGAAGACATTTTTCAGATGGTTTCTCCCTGGTCTATCAAGTTCATCACATCTTCAAAGTATGAAGTCAAGATTTATAGCTTGTAAATAATTTTCTTTGCAAGCCAAGCCACCAAATAGCTCCACAAGCATCTGCTTCCAAAATCAGAACATTCTGCCAGTGTGTACCCTCCTGCATTTCCTTTTAATGGATGAAGGCGGGAGGGGAGAGACCAGTTGCAAGAGAGACCTAAAATGGCAAAAAGCTGCAGAGGGAGAGTAACAGAAAGAAGACTGTATCTGTGGGATGCCCTCTGATTCTCCTATCCGCCAGCCAGTCAAGTTATCAAATTAATCTTACATGTCCTTGGAAAAAGGCTATTATTATTATTATTATTATTATTATTATTATTATTATTATTATTATTATTATTATTATTATTATTATTATTATTATTATTATTATTATTATTATTATTATTATTATTATTATTATTATTAGCAGCAGCAGCAGCAGCGGCAGCGGCAGCGGCAGCGGCAGCGGCGGCATTGTTGTTCCATGTCTAGGCCAGACGTGAAACTGCCAAAATGAAGGCACCTTTTGGTAAATTCATTCTGCAGTTCCTTTTGCCTGACCTAGTGTGAGAAAGATTAGCCAGCAACACAAGATTGCCGTTGCCCAGGATATGCCTGATTGTGGTTTGAAAATGCCACAATCTTCAAGGAGGCTCTTCTGTGTACAATTGGAATGAAGTAGTACAAACAGTTGTTTACTGGGAAGGGTTTGGAAGGAATCTGTAGTCAGAGTAGGGATGGACTGAAGCATGAGATTTCTGAGTTTTTTAGCTTTCAGTACTGAGCTCTTCGAGGAAGAAAATGGTGGTGGAAGAGGGGAAAGAGAGAAAGTTAATGTTGGATGTATATTGAACAGCATGGGGAGGCGGCGACTGAAAATATTCTGGTCACATCATTCTACAGACCTATAGTAGTCCTATGAAGGAGAAGAGAAGAAACGTTATAATTGACCTTGTAGTCTCAGCTTTCTTGAAGACCAAACATACAAGTAGTCTTACAGCCTTGATCTCACCAAGGCTTTCTTGTCTTTGGTTTGTTACAGAGTGGGTTTGTTTATGATATTTCAAATGGCACAGGACCTCCCACGGTGAGGCTAAAAAGAAATAACATCTTGTATTCAAGATGGAAGTATGAAAATTAGATGAAAGAGCAACCAAATAACAAAAGAGCAAGGGCAAATTATATATGACAAAGTCTGAAGTGGCTGTTACTACAGTGGAAAATGTTTCTGAATGGGCAGCTTAACTTAGTCTACCATGACAGGCAAACATTTTTTTAAAAATGCCAGTTTAGCATTAAAATCCTTCAGAAAAGAATTGGAATAAAACTGACAATATTATATGGCAGATTATATAAATCCACAGTTTGGCCAGTTGTATGATTTTGTGTATAATTTTGGTCAATTTTTGTGGCTTTTGAAAATGTGCAGAGAATAGCTGTTAAAATTATTGGTGGAAAGACTGCAGCATTTAAGACGTTCAAGTTTGTGGAAAATAAGCCTTTCAGTTGTGGAGTCGTACTCAATAGTTGTACAGTAAAACCCCTACTTACGAAAAAAAAGGCTTTTGCTCAAATCGAATTTTTTTGTACCTCGAAACAAACCAATATGAAAACAAATTTATATAACTCGAAGCAAACCCATAGGGAAATGAATTTTTACGTAACTCGAAACAAACCCATAGGAAATCGGGACATAGTTTTAGCATAATATCATTATGTAAGTCGAATTTTATGTAACTTGAGGCATTTGTAAGTCGGGGTTTTACTGTACTCAGTTTACTTGTACATTGGATTTTTGCAGAAGCAGCAATTGTTAGAATGTATTTTAATCTTCCAAAATGTGGGTCTATTAGCTGTAAATCTTAATGTGTAAAAACTGTTGCTTTTCCCCAAGGGGGAAAAATACATATACAATGGAACCTTGTATATAATTCATTCTACAGGCCTGTTAGCTATGCAATTTTTACATTGTACTATTTTCCCCCTATACTAAAGAAAATCCCTATGGGAAAAATCATACAACAAATATCTCTATGAAAAAAATCATACAATGAAAAAAATTTCACTATGCGATTTTCCCCATAGAGATTTTTGTTGTACGGTTTTTCCCATAGGGACGCTGTATTGCATAGCGGACATTTTCGTTGTATGGGGCGCTGTGGTTTTTTTAATTTCTTTTCGCTATGTGATTTTTTTCACCATAGGGGGAATTCGTTATACAAGGTTCCACTGTATTTGCTTTTAACCATCAACTGGTTTGATTTCTTTGATGTGTGAGAGACAGCCATGCCTATTGGTGTTGTTGGAAGTCAGAAGAAGAGGTTAAAACTCCTGATAAAAGTAAACATGCTAAAGTCCAGATTAAAGACTAGTTGGAACTAGGCATGTAAGTAGTATTGTGTCCTAACTCCAGTTTTTTCAGGATCATGATAATACATCCCAGTCTTAGACACAAAACGCAGTCAATCAGTGTTTGTATCAACTAACAACAAAACTGTACTTAAAACACCAGATTTCTTGTGTGTTAGTCTTCTGCTACTTTACTTCAGCATCCAGAATACAGGAGAAGTCATTGGTGATGAAAGAAGTAGAGCTGAACAGTGCCACAGAAATGCGGGTGGCGGGTGTGTGTGTATGGTTGCTGAAGTAAATAATAACAGCAAAACCCATGACTGAATGAAGACTGAGCATACCTGTTAGCCGGTGAATGTTAAATGTGAGCAATCTTGATATGGGAATATGTACTGCAGCATTATGTTGCAGATGCAGTTGTGCCTTTCCACACTAGACCCTGTAGTCATACTTCCACTTTCAGAAGTCTCTGTCTCACAAATGCTGGACACATGACTTTGCCGTATCTTGCACTACATAGACAGCCCTTCCAGTCAATTTTTATCCTTTTTTCCAGAAATAAATTCTATAATTTCATATTGTTTGTAAATATGTCTTTTTGAATTAGCTCAAAAATAAACACAAACAAGGAATTTGAATTTAGTTATAGAGACACAGGTTACAATTGAACAGATTCTTGTGCCTTTGGTGCAACACAGACCAGGGTTTGTGTTGGGTTTACTTGGCATTTCTCTTCTGTCATAGGAATCACAGAAGTCCTAACCATCTGCATAGCATTTCCATGTCATAATTTTGTGTAACGGCATAGTTTTTGACGGGGTCTCACTGCTGTTTGAATGAATTAGTCCCCACTACAGGGGGGAAAACTAGCAAGAATTTATATGGATGTTTAAGAAATAACAATGAATTCTGGGAATGCCAGTGAAAATATCTTCTCACATCTGGTTTTAATTTCCAAGAGACGTCTGGTATACATTCATCAAAAATCATAGCTTTATGATAGTTATTGAGGGAAGTACCAGCCAAATCCTAAAAGACCCTGCCCCCATCTCTGACTGTTCATGGTCCCAATTTCTGTAAATGTCCCACAAGAATTTGACCTACACTTTTTTGCTGATTGAGTAATGCACAGTATGTGTCTGAGTTTTTATACTTACTGTATATTGAAAAAGAAGCTTTACCATCATGGCAAAATAGGTTATCCGCTCTCTCTTTCTTTTTTTTGGAGGGGGAGGCAGCTTATTTATTTCTTTTGCAGTATCATAGAATCACAGACTAAATGATTTGGAAGGAGTCTTATGAGGCCATCAAGTCTAACCCCCTGTTCAAGGCAGAAATTTAAATCAAAAATGTTTTTCCTGATATTTAGGCTTTATCTGGTGTGGTTTGAGTCTATTATTACATGTACTGCACTCTGTGATGAATGAGAATAGATCGGGGTGCCCAAACTTTTTGGGCCATGAGCTGGTCATGTGGTTCAGGGGGCCGGTCACTTTGGCCCATGGACCAGATCCAGCCCCCGGCACAAATTCATCCAGCCCATGAAGCCCTCATCGCTCCCGAAAGTGGAAGTGCGCATTTTACTTCCGCTTCCAGAAGCGACAAGGGCTTTCTGGGCTGGATGAATTTGTGCCGGGGGCCGGATCCAGCCCACGGACCATAGTTTGGGCACCCTGGAATAGATCCTAACCTTCATCTTTATACAATCTTTCAGGTATTTAAAAAGTGCTAATATATCTCCCTGTCAGTCTCCTTTTCTCAAGGCTAAACATGCCCAGTTCTTTCAGTCTTTCCCCCTATGGCTTTGGTTTCCTGTGCTCTGGTCATCCTTGTTGCCCTTCTCTGTACCTGCTCTAGTTTGTTTGGATCTTTCTCAAAGAGTGGTGTCTAGAACTGGACACAATACTCTATATGTGGTCTAAATAGTGCTGGATAGAGGGGGACTAGGACCTCACAGGGACCGTGGTGGCTTAGTGGTTAAGACCTTGAAATTGATGACAGGTCAGCCGTTTGAGACCCAAGTGCTGCATGACAGAATGAGCTCCCGCCTCTGTCCCAACTCCTGGCAACCTAGCAGTTCAAAAGCAAGAAATTACAAGTAGATAAATAGGTATAGCTTCACATCATATATATTCAGATGCACATATAATATATATATTGCATGTTAAGACGATGGCATGCGCTATGCAATCCTGCAGGTGAATGATAAGGTGCATGTTTAAAGAGTTGTAAAAATCAAACGTTTTGACATATTTTATTAGTTGTGACTTTATTTCTTCTATAGGATGGTAGCTTGGCTCAGGCGAAGTGGCTTAGCTCTGTAAAGATGTGACTAGCCAGTGTATCCTAGTTTAGCTTGTTTTCTGATCAGAGAAATTCCTATGCAGCAGAATCAAATATGCCATTCCTAAAACTGATACATTTTCCTCTCACAGAGGCTCCTGCTTTATTCCAATTGCCTTGCTTGTCCCTCTGGCAGTCAGCCATCTGATGTACCACCTTTGCTTTTTAGAGCCTAGTGTTTTGGCTCTTGACCTGCTGTACGTTGGGTTGTTGCCTCCATCATGGCAAATACACTCTGCCCTGTCTCATCTCTGTCACGGAATAAGAACTACTCTCTGCATATACAGGTGAAACTCGGAAAATTAGAATATCGTGCAAATGTCCATTCAGTTCAGTAATGCAACTTAAAAGGTGAAACAAATATATGAGATAGACTCATTACATGCAAAGATTATGAGAAAATTAGTTTCAACACATTTTGTGTGCCATTCACATGGTTTTTAAATATATATGTTTATGCGTGTGTGCCCTTAAAACATTGATAGCAGGACCCATTCAATTAAAATTACAGGTGAAACTCGGAAAATTAGAATAACGTGCAAGTGTTCATTCAGTTCAGTAATGCAACTTAAAAGGTGAAACAAATATATGAGATAGACTCATTACATGCAAAGCAAGATAGTTCAAGCCTTACTTTGTTAGAATATTGATGCTTATGGCTTATAGTTTACGAAAACCCCAACCCCCAATCTCATGTACCCCATAATCATCACATAATCTCATTTACGCTGTATGCCATGCTCATCACAATCATAATGAATTAAGGCATGACATCTCTCACTTTGCATGTAGTGAGTATATCTCATATTTGTTTCACCTTTTAAGTGAAATGAATGAACATTTGTATGATATTCTAATTTTCCGAGTTTCAACTATATGTGACAGTTCCTGCTTTCAAGCCTATGCCCCAATATTCTGTGCCACTTGATTATTGTTAACATGATACAGTATGGCCAGAAGGACCTCTAAATTTTCAGCCTGTGATTTGTTGTATTAGCTTTACCTCTCCATTTATCTTCTCCTCCAAATAAGATAGAAGGGAAATGAGACATTAGGATGTTAGATTGAAAGATATGTGAACCTAAAAGGCACACCTTTCCCCTTCGCATAATAGCACCTGAGTAGTCAGTACAGTGGTTCCATGAAGCAGGAAATGTTTTTACTGTTAGACTCTTAAAGGCAGGTGTACAAATGATCCTGAAACAACAGAAGTGCACATAATTAGCTGACAAGGTGCACATGGTCTCTTGAATGCATGTGTAAGTAGCCAGACAATCAAGGAATGACATAGAGCTGGGTTTCTCAACCTTGGTCCCCCAGATGTTCTTGGACTTCAGTTACCAGAAGTCTCAATCAGCAGGTGTGCTGACTTGGGCTTCAGGGAACTTGAAGTCTAAGAACACCTGGGGACCAAAGATTGAGAAACCCTGACATAGAGGAAGGATCTGTTTGTTAACTTCCTGTGTGCAAAAGTGATCGTCGTCAGTGGTGAGAAGACTAGTCAAATATGAGACTCCAAAGAACCCTTTTTGGAAATATTAGCTAGGGTTGGCCACCCATGCGGACCTATAAGACATAAAACAGCATGCTTGGTTACTGCAGTGAGACTAATTATATCAAAAAAAAAATAGGAAAGTAAGATTTGAGTTTCAGCATATGAATGGTATAAAGAAATTTGGAATTTAGCTATTAATGAGAAATTCACATGTGAGATTAGGGTTACAAAAGTACTGTCTAAAGTGAATAGATTTAAAGATACATGGAGAAATTTTATAGAATTTGTCCTGTTGAAGGGGAAATAGGAAATGCCAGCACATGAAACATTGTCTTTTTTGGAGAGAAGCAGAGTCTGGTAAATAAGGGAGAAGTAAAACAAAAGTAAAAGTTATTTTTAGGGGCTGTGGTGGCTTGTGGTTATGTGGCTAGCTGGAAGTCCGAGAAGTCAGCAGTTCGAGACCCAGGTACTGCATGGCAGTTTGAGCACCTATTTCTGTTCCATCTCTTGGGGACATGAAAGGAGCCTCATTCAGGCGTCCACTGAGCGGAGTTTCTCTAGCAAAAATCCTTTCAACCCAGAATAATTTCTGACACGAAATTATTATTATAACAGATTTTCAAGGTTGGGGCACAAAATTTGTATTATAATTTTTTGTTATATGTCTATTTTACATTCACTGATTTATGTTTATGACTAGTTAAAATAAAGGACATGCTTTTCCTTTTAGATACTGTAAACACCTCAGGTTTTTTTTAAAGCACAAATTATACTAGTCTCACTTTTCTTTTTTCTTCCACTAGGCAAAATTGTTTGTATTTCAGTGGTATTATGATTCATAAATTGTTTATTGTTTGACGTGCTTTAGGATCACTGATTTTAAATGCTTTGTTTATAACTAATATGGTTAGTCAAAATCAAGACAGCTTTCAAAATTATGTTGTTGTTTTTCATTATTTCATTTTACTTTGGAAAAGACAGCAAAATGCTGCTTAGGCAGTACATTTATTTTATTTCATTTCAACTTGGCTGTTCTTTCAATTCTGTCAAAGTTTATACATGTATGAATGTGTTTTAGCCCCTTTTTGTATTGATTGCAAAATAGATTATTTACTTTTTTAAAAAAACCATTCCAAGTGAAGAGTTTGAGGTTTGGCAACCTGTTATTCTACTTTACTCTTTACACCGTGTTCCACTGCTGTAAATAATAAACAGGCTGACTGAGGCACTTTATGTTATTCTCATGTGAAGAATAAGACATTACAACATGTAGATAAACCTTGTATAATTAAGAACATAAATTATAGCATGATATGTCCACATACAAATGAACACTTTTTAGTATATTGGCCCCATAGGTCTTTGGAGTTGGATGAGAAAAACTTGGTTCCAGTTGTACAGATTAATTCCAGATGTAGATTTCAATAAACACATAGTGTTGTTCCTTTACCCAGAGGTGTAGTGAATTTCTTGAGGCAAGTCTGCATCTAGTAAACTGTTGAATTTTTGAATGCTAATGAAGTTACAGTACTGTATTCTGCATGAATGTCACGTCTTAGTGTGTAATTCTCTTCTTGCAAATCCTTGAACATGACTTTTCATTCTTAAAATGTATATTTTTATGCCTATGGCCATGCTGCTTGTTTCATCTGTTCAGCAGTTCCGTTGGGAGTTCATAGGCAACATCCATTTGTATCCATCTGTTGATGGAACCACTTTAGACATTTTGTGACAGCTGAAAGACCCAGGTTAGAGTAAAGACCCAGGTCAGAGTAAATGGGGGTGGGGGACTTCCCTTCTGCATTTGAACCACTAGAATCAGGCCTTAAAAATGCCCACTGAAAATATTAGACTCACAGCAAGATGTCACACACTTGTTTTCAACTCTGAAAGGTGTGCTCTGGTTTGCATGGAAAGTGCAGTGGGCATAATTCCGGTTTCTTACTGTGTTAACAACATGTCTAGGCAACTGTTCCCTAAATTTAACTGGTTGTTAAAGTAGTTATAATAATCCAAGCCAAGGACTGAATCAGTTTAAGACAGAGTTGCACTTCCTATCCCCACCCAAACTGGGATATACTGTGAAATCTACTTTATTAAAAGCTAAATTAGAACTTTCCTACTGGAAACAGCAGTAATGTAATGTCTAGGATCATCGTCTAATGTTGTGATGCAATGATGCCTCTCCTAACCAGCAGTAACACTAATTTTGGCAAGAAAATGCAAAAGCTGTATCTTATCACAGAGTGAGTGATTTTATCTTCAACAGCAGTTTCATGTGCATAAAATGTAATTCTGCATAAATTTACATTTTTAAGCCACTAGAACAAATTGATGCAAATGAAAGGTTGCTAGTAATTCTACACTAGACCTGTATTACTTTATAACTCAACCTTCGTGCTGTACAATTTAAACAAATTTGCATGGTCCTTCAATTACTTCTAGTGTATGACACTCATGCATTACATGTAATGATAGTACAGCATCTTCGTAGAAGGTAGTTTCAGGCTAATGATGACTAGGAAATGATTGCACAATGACAACCAGTGATAATAAATGCCTTTGTCCTTCAAATGATGGAAATGCTCTTTTTCCCAGTACAAATGAATTTCCCAAAAGGAGAGGAAAGCCAAAATTACATGTTAAAAGAGGAAACTGGGCACCCTTCTAATTATGAAAATGTCTTGATACACAGTGTGTTGTTGTAATATTAGGCTGAATTGGAAGGATGGCCATCCAAAAAAAAAAATCCCCATTTCATATATATATATATATATATATATATATATATATATATATATATATATATATATATATATATATATATATATATATATATATATATATATATATATATATATATATATATATATATATATATATATATATATATTGGGGGGGGGTCCTAACCTGAGAAGCAAATAAGCATTAAATGGATTAGAGTATTTCAAATCCTTTTTTGTTCACCAAATTATTGGATTTAGAGATGTTTACCTCCCCAATCTTTGCTAAACCTTGGGGATGACCCATTTAGTTTGTGGTCAGTGCAGTTCTGTTGAGCAATCCTTTTGGCAGACCCTTGAACCAAAATAAAATGAGACTTCAGAAACCACTATTGGGAGCTAAAAAGATATAGAGAAAACATAGCAGACAGTATTTGGTATGGAAGCAGATAGACTAGACCAGTGATGGCCAACCTTTGCGCTCCAGGTGTTCTTGAACTTCATTTCCCAGAAGCCCTGATCAGCACCTGGAGTGCCAAGGTTGGCCATCAGTGGACTAGACTAAGCATAGCAATGCAAAAACAAGTTATGTAGGAAATGAAATATTTTGTGGGACATTTATGAATGTGGCCTCTGTTTTAATAGAGAGACATGAAGAAGAGAAGCTAAATCAAGCCAGAAGCATGATATCAGCATGAGATGGCTTTCCCACAGTTGAATTATCCCCTCTTGGCTTGTAATGCTTGAAAATGATAGCTGGAGTTTGCTCATTTAATGTTATTATTTAATGTTTCTCCCTCTTTCTCCAGCCCTACTGAGAACAGTGTAAGGTAAGGTAAAGGTCACCCTTGCTCAAAAGCCAGTTGTATCAGCCTCTAGGTTTCAGTGCTCATCTCAGTTTATAGCTGAAGAGCCAGCGCTGTCTGCGTTTGCAGACGTTTCCGTGGACATGTGGCAGACATTCCTAGTCACCGAAGTGCACAGAACGCTGTTTACCTTCCCACCGAAGTGGTCCCTATTTATCTACTTGCAATTTCTTGCTTTCGAACTGCTAGGTTGGCAAGAGCTGAGAGAGACGGGAGCTCATTCTATCATGCAGTACTCGGGTTTTGAACTGCTGACCTTCAACCTCCCAGTCAGCGTCTTAACCACTAGAGCCACTGCAGTCCCTGAGAACAGTGTAGGCAGAATGAATTAAGGAGGAGAAGTCTCAAGAATGAGCCAATGCCTAAAAATTAACCTGGCTGAATATTCTACAGTTGAATTAGAAAAATGGAGTGAAGTTGTTTAACAAATGCATTACCCACATTTCATTACATAATATCAACATACATTGAGAGAGAGAGATGAAAAGCATTCAGTTCAAACTATAGATGATAATAAAGGCACATACACAGTTTACAAATTCTTCATTAACACAGTTTCAGGCCAAAGGCCTTCAGTTGGTGCTTTGGTGCTAACGAGGGCTGAAAGAGAGAGTTAGTCAGAATAGAAACTTTTTCCTATCTGAAAATATTTTCATCATACTGTTACAATGATGAAACCCACTTGCCCCATAGTCTTGTCTATCCTAAATTTCAACGTTTGCCATACAGTGCCACAAAATGATTTGCAGAGCAGGGGGGATATGTATATCTATACCCCTCCCCCACAATAACCTTAGTCTGAATGTGCAACAGGACCCATGAGCTTCAGGGAGGAGTTGCAGCTTAAACTGTTTGTCTCTTACCTGTTTGTCTTAGAAATGCATCCACAAGGTGACATGAATCTGGCAGTTTCCAGAAAGAGCCAAATCCATGTTACAAAAGTGTCGGTGTGAATAATTGTTTTTACTGGCAGAATAGTAAAGGTGAACCTCGGTTTCCAAAAGTTTCATGAGAATAATGTTTCAGGATTTCCTATCTTTGTATTTGAACTAATACATAAATTTTTAGCATTTACAGTATAGCTAAATATAGTTAAGTAAGTGATGCATTCAGTGTAATATAATCATAACTCAGACACAGGATATTACCTGAAAAATCACTTCCTTTTTTTTTCTTTTGCTAAGTTCCTTGACTTTGAGAAAAGTCAAAAGCATTTCTCCTGAATTTAATCTTCCAAATGGCAGAAGATGTCGCTTTTCCTGCCAAGAGTTTATTTCATATGTGGCTGATGCCAATTTTCTTCTCACATATGTGAAATGCATTTGACCTATGGTATGTATAGTAGGCTTTACAACTTTTTAAAAAAGTGCTGACATTTAATGGAAAACAGTTTATTAAATAATCTTTCTCCTTCAATAAACAATTAAGACTTAGAATTTTACTGGAGACAGCCAAGAAACAAACTTCTAAGATGCAAATACCCAAAGTTATAATGTATTTTTGTTTTATCTTGGAAATCTAGAGCGCTTTATGATAGCACATCTCAGTATGTGAATTATGAATGTGGGATCCAAAAATAAATAAAAACATTCAATCCTTACAAATCCATTTCTAAAGACTATATATTTATCAGTCCCTTCTTATGGAAAAAGACAAGAAGAGTTTTACTCAAAGTTTCTCTC
Organism: Bradypodion pumilum; assembly: GCA_035047305.1. Classification (NCBI taxonomy): domain Eukaryota; kingdom Metazoa; phylum Chordata; class Lepidosauria; order Squamata; family Chamaeleonidae; genus Bradypodion; species Bradypodion pumilum. Next base: position 380,907,430 of record JAWDJD010000002.1, read on the forward strand.
ATAAAACTCCTTTAGTCCTCTCTTCCAGTTGTGTGTTTTACAGAAAGGCTCTTACAATCAATCATGCTCTGTAACAGATAATCACTTATGTATAATTCAGAATATTTCCATAACCATGAAATGCAGAATCTCATCAAATGCACAGGAAAAGCAGACTACAGTATGGTTTTCTGACAAATTTATTAAGATTAATGACATTTCAAATCTATCCTGTGTATGCTTTTAATAACAGAGAAGTAAATGAAACAAGCAAAAGATCTACACTAAAGATCCTTTAAGCTGTCTTCACCTCCATCCAGTATCCAAAATATTTATTTGAAGGCTACAGGGAGCTGCACTGGTTTTATTGCTTCAGTTTGCTAGTAAGATTTTTATTCTCCTTTGCCAGTTTACTCAGCAGTAGCAACCTAATGCTAAATGCTCAGTTAATGAAGTATCACAATTTTAGCCTGCCCCAGTCTAGGGCTTAAGTGTTTAAAAATATCTATTAATATCTATTTTTGTTATTTTTAAAGTTTTATATTGCATTACCTTGTACTGTGTGGTACAGTCAACCCTCACATAACAACACGTTCGGATAGCATCATTTTTGCTTAACAACGCATCGTTATGCACCATGTGTTCCCCCGCATAACAACATTTTTAGTGTTGTCCAGACAACAACGCTAAAATAACTGTCATTCTCCGGACAAAACATCGTTATGCGGGAAACTCCATAGAAACCCGCATAACAACAAAAATTGCTTAGCAACGCTACTTGGGGAACCAAGCAACATCGTTATGCGAGGGTCTACTGTACTGAAAGGATAAAAGAGGGGGAAAGACAGAATACACAATTCCTTAGTGTGGATAACTGAGTGTGTTCTCAAAAGTAATCCTACGTTGACTTTTCACTTGGTGGGGAAGAGTTCTACGGTGGTTGGAATACCTGCTGAAAGTGCCTTCCATGAGCCCAAGGCTAGGTTGACATAAATCTTGGGTAGAATATTCATAGAATCCTAGAATCTATACCTATAAGGAAGGGGTGTGGCCGTGCGTGTGTGGCATGCACCCCTGGAGCCTATCCTGTAATGCTCCACACACACCTACCTTTTGTCCCCAAGATCAGCGCCATGAGTGTCCGGGGGGCCGAGAGTGGGGCTTACGCCTCATGACCGTGAGAAAAAACTACAAGTCCCAGCGTCCTCTGTGGCATGCCTCAGCCAATCAGGCAGGAGGACCCTAGCGTGGAAGAGGCGGGACAGCTGGTGCGCGCAGGCACGAACCAATGCCAACCGTCCTGTCACCCAGCGTGTGAGCCCCAATGCGCAAGTGCACCCAACCACCGCCACTGCCGAGCCTGAAGGACAAAACAACACCCTCGGCAGAGGCAACAACAGCGCGACTAACCCTCTTTCTTTTACTTCCCTACTTTTCCTCCCTCCCTCTTTCCCATCTTCCTTCATTTCTCCCCTCTTCCCTCCTTCCTTCCCTTCCTCATTTGTTCCCACCCTTCCTGTGTCCCCACTTCATTCCTGCCTTCCCTCCCACCTACTTTCCGTCCCTTCTCCATGTCCCTCCTCCCTTCCCTCCTCCCTTTCTGTCTCTCACTCCTTCCAACCCTCCCTCCCTTACCTCTGTTACGGTCCCACACCATCGCCGGAGGAGGAGGAGGAACAGCGCAACGGGGAGGTAAGTTGGCAGGCAGACTGCTTCCTGCCCTGGAATGCACCACCCCGGATAGAAAGCGGCCTGTCAGTTTCCCCCTCCACCACGCTGTTTCGATCCCGGCTTCAAAACAGCGCGGTGGAGAGGGAAGTGTATGGGCAGGCTGCTTCCTGCCCGGGGACGCACCACACTGGATGGAAAGTGGCCTGTCACTTCCACCTCCGCCTCGCTGTTTCAAGCCTGGCTTCGAAATAGTGAGGCAGAGAGGGAAGTTGGCAGACAGGTTGCTTCCCGCCTGGGGATGTGCCACCCTGGATGAATAGCAGCTTGTTAGCTTCCCCCTCCGCCTCGCTCTTTCAAGGCCAGCTTCAAAACAGCATGGCGGAGAGGGAAGTTGACGGGCAGCCTGCTTCCTGCCCGAGAACGCACTGCTGTCCTCCATCCTCCTCAGCCCGTCCAGCCCTCTGCCCATTGTGACCACAATAACATCTAGCTATCTCATCTTTGGCCGTCCCCTTCTTCCTTTACCCTCAACCAGCATCAAGGCTTTCTCAAGTTAATCCTCTCTTCCCATTTAAGCCACCCCCCGAAACCACCCCACCACCAACACAAAATCCATACACCCAGCAAGGGCAGGCAATCAGTTAGTAATCAACATGGAAGGAGGGAAGCAGGGAGAGAGAGAAAATCCAAATCAAAAAAATATTTCACAGTTGGTTGTCTAATTTCCTCTTGAATGTCTCCAGCGTTGGAGCACTCACCACCTCCCAAGGGAATTAGTTCCGTTGTCATACTGCTCTAACAGTTAAGAAGTTATCACCCATTATTACATGTTGTAACAATCGCCAGACCGTTTTCCTAATAAAATCTTGGTCTGGGATCATACCTGGCCAGGACGCTTTCATTTGCGAAGTCTGGTCTGGATTTTTCTTACCACAAGACAAGCCTTGGGATATTCACATCACCCACTGGCTAGGCAGACCATGGCATGTGCCCTCTGCTTTCACCTTGCCCAAGGGATCCGACAGACAACACTTTGGTAACATCATTGACAAGTGATGGGCAACGCTGCCCAGTAAGACTGCTCAAACCCCGCGCCCTGACAAAGCTCTCATCTAGCAGTGGGTGCCTTTGATACCAGGGGGAAATTCTTAAGACTGGCAGCCATTCGTAATAGCCACTTATCTCACATGGATTTTCTAACTCCCTTTAAAAATAGTCATGTGTGGTAGTAGCATTGATACATCTTATGATAAAAATATAGTTATATTTTGGTATTAGTTGAAAATATCTCAGAATTATATATTTCACACCTTGGAAAATTACTTTTAAAATTATATTAATTTCACTTGACAGATTCAAGATCCACACATTATTTAATTACAAGTCTGAAGCAGTAATTCAACAGTAACTAAAATAACTGTTTTCAATGCTTTTAAAAACCCATCCTAATCATTCCAGCATCTGCAGCAGAGCTCAAGGGAGCATCACATGGCATTAGCCAGCTATTAATCCACACTGTACCTTTACCTTTATACCTTCTGTACCACAAACCAGGATTATAAAGTAAGTTGAATAGATACACTGCAAGCAAGTAACATTAGGTGTTGCTAAATTACAGTAGTACAGTAATATGTAAAGCCCTTGTTCTTAGAAAATGACTAGCTTACACGTAAGTAGCTATTTGTAGCTGGTTGTTTCAAACATTGGCTTGTATGAAGGCATACAGCAGTCAATTTCCATGTTGGAACAAAGATATCTAAAGAATAAATGAGATAATTTTCATATGTCTGTGAATGTGCATACATATATTACCTATCGGTCTGTCTGTATTTATATGATTCTTATATCAGCGCACTGCATTGTCAGAGAATACAATGATTTTGTTACAGAAATGTTAAATAAAGTTCACAGATAATATTATGTTCAGGCTATGGGCAAAACATGCTAGCAGTATTTCTTGGACAATTTACTTCAATGTATTTTTTTTCCCAGTCTAGTTCTTTCAGTAGAAAAAGCTAAGAATATGGAACTGGTTGTTTCTTCCAAACTTTCTTTGAACAGAGTTTCTTAACTATGTTTGACATCAGCAATATTTGAATAAGAAATTCACATTTCTCTTGACTTTGAGACAATGTTCTTTTTCACTGCTTTAAGGAAAACCATTCACTGTCACATTTTATGAGTTTACATTGTTTGGCCTTTACTTTAATTTAAACAGCCTTCCAAGGCAGCGATTTTGAAATAGAAACAGAACAATTTCTACCCACTCATTATTCCCTATATTAGTGTGTTACTACTTACTCAATTAATGGATTCATACATCAGTTAATGGATTCTTTGCCATACTACAGTCCAAATTCTAATAAGAATCATGATTTGCATAGAGCAGCTTTCGAAGGGAAATTTATTTAATTTAATTTTTAATTCAGATTTCTATGCCACCCAATCAGGTAAACCCGACTCAGGGTGGCTCACAACAAGTTAAAACATACATAAAACAATTAAACTATTAAAACCCCAACATACCCACCCACCTACCCCGTTCATCTTTAAAAAAACTACCCACATTAAAACTGCCTGCATTGAACAATTAAAAGAAATGGGGGCTTATTTTATAAGTCAACAGGCGGGGACCATCCTTCCATCTGGGCCCCACACCTGCCCAGCCAACCAGGTTTTTGAGATGGCTCTGCTTGATGAAGTCTTATCTGGGATCAATAATCAGATAGTTTATAGACTTAAAATTGTAGATCTAGATTTAGATACAGAGGTTGCTTTCTTAGACTAAGCTAGACCATTTTTCTATTTTGTCCAGTATTGTAAACCCTGGCAACAACTCTGGAGTTTCAGGCAGGATTCTTCTTTTGCCCTATCTATAGTGGTTCCCCTTACAAGTATTAATTGGGCTCAACTTAACTTAGTTTGCAAAATCATATGAGAGTGGGTGTATTTAAGGTATTATGTTGCTGATGTGGAGATACCTCCAACTGTTCTGAATGGCAGGAGTGGACTTCCATGAACCTCCAACTGTTCTTCTGAAATAATACATAATAATGAGCACCCATGGCACAGTGATTAAGCTACAGTACCGTAGTCAAAATTCTACTCACAATCTGTGTTTTGATTCTGATGGGCTTTCATCTTTCCAAGGTTGGTAAAATGAGTGCTCAGCTTCCTGGGGACAAACTAGTTTTCATGATTACCTTGTGAACCACCCAGAAAGTACTTAGCACTATGGTACAATATACATGTGGAAACTGCAGCAACAACAATACTAATACCATTTCTGGGGTTAAGAAGAAAGGATGCTTAAGACAAGAGGTCTGTTAAATAGGTATTACGTGCATACATGTAATCTTCAATATTTCTCTTTCAAAGGAACAACACATGCATGTAATATAATTTCACAAATATTCAACTTAATACTATTCTATATGCTAATCACAAACTCTGTCTCCAGCCGAACTAAGAGGACATAAAAAGAAGGATATCGGAGAGTAAATTTATACCTGTGTATAAAGTTTTACTCTTATGCCTGATGAAGTGGACTTGATCCACAAAAGCTCCTATTTAAAAAAGGAGTTAGTCTTTAAGGTGCCACAATGTTTTTGTCTCTTTTGTTGTTTTGTTTTATTTACTCTGATATGTTTGCACAGACTAACATGGCTACCACTTCAAAAAAACAAGAAGGATATATCCGCAAACTTAGAGTTTTACTGAATTATTATTATTTTTTAGGAAGGAGGAATAAAAAAACACTAAGAGTTGAGGAACCTCTGAAACTAGCATAAAGAGGCATGGAGCATCTGTTGAAAATGAGTGGTATATGTGGAGGGAAGAGGTAATGGAATAGAACAGTAATAATATAACAATAATAATAATTTCATTTCAGAAATCATTCTGGGTTGAAACGATTTTTTGCGGGAGAAACTCCGCTCAGGGAACGCCCAACTGAGGCTCCTTTCATGTCCCCAAGAGCTGGGACAGAGACAGGCGCTCAATCCATCATGCAGTAGCTGATTCTTGCCAGCCTTCCAGCTAACAAGGCGAGCTTCTTAACCACTGAGCCACTGCAGCCCCTAATAGAACAGTGACCCTACAGAGGTTTTGAACTTCAGCTCCCAGAATACCTGACCATTGGCTGTGTTGGCTGGGACTTCCAAGAACTGAAGTCCAGACATATGGAGGTCAGAAGGTTAAGAACTAATTGCATGGAATGCCCTGGAAGAGGGTATGTCTGGCTGGCTGGATTGTGAACAGGAATGCAGTGGTTCCTTTAAGTTCTCACTTTTTAAACTTTAATAGCTTATGAAGACCTGCCTCTTTTTCAAATATTCTTTTCTGCACTGTCTTTTTAAATACCTGTTTGGAGTATTATGTAACATCCATCTTATAAAATTTTTAATTAGCAGAAACTGTCATTTTAATGAACTATTTGGGGCATTATGTTTTATCTTTTCATCATTGATAGTTACACTAACTAAACTTAAATATAGTTAAATTGTGAATGTGAATATGTAATTATACTGAATTATATATTTACATTTCTTGGGCTATTTCCTAACTTAAAGTGCTTCTCGTGGATTGTAAACATTTACAGTATACATAATAGTAAGTGCTAAAGACCGACCAGTCTTTCTGCTGTATTGTTCAAGCCACTTTGGCTATGAGCTAACTGGACTTTCCACCCTCTTGAACATCTTTGAGTCATGGGTAGTTTTCACACATGAGCTGTTCTTCAGAGCAGCAGCTCACCTTGGACTAGCAGCAAGGACAGCAATGAAACTTTCAGTTTCTGTGTCAGTGTCTACTTTGGGGCAACCTGCAAAATAGGAATTAGTCATATTTCTTTTACCTACAGATGTTTTGACAATATTTTTAATGACTGCATAAACTTATGTGACCATATTGAATATCCACAGCAAACATATTAAGGTAAAGGTTTCCCTTGCTCGAAAGCCAGTCGTATCTGACTCTAGGTTACATAAGAACAGCCTTGCTGGAACAGGCCATGGCCCATCCAGTCCAGCATTTTGTCTCCTACAGTGGCTCCACCATTACCTCAGGGTACTTCCAGCAGATGCCTTTACTTGCCTAGGAATCCCTGGAAATGGCATTGAGAGATATCTTACTAGTCTTTCCATCCTAATGTTGTTCTTAGGTATCCATAATTATAGCCATAATTATAGCCAGTTATAACCTTATCCTCCATATACTTGTCTAATCCCTTCTTAAAGCTATCAAGACTGACAGCTGTCACCACTTCATCTGGCAGGGAGTTCCATAGACTAGTAATCCTCTGGGTAAAAAAATACTTCCTCCTATATGTTTTACATCTAGCACCCAAGAGTTTCCTGGAGTGCCCCCTAGTTCTAATATGATGCGATAAGGAAAACAGGTTTTCCTTATCCACTTTATCCAAATCATGCATGATTTTTTAAACTTCAATCAAATCACCTCTTAGTTGCCATTGTTCAAGGGTGAAGAGGCCTAGCCGTTGCAGCCTCAGATGATAGGGAAGATGTTCCAGTTCCCTAATCATTCTGGTTGCCCTCCTCTGCACCTTTTCCAACTCCATAATGTCCTTCTGGAGATATGGCGACCAGAACTGTACACAATACTCCCAAGTGGGGCCTCACCATAGATTTATAAAGAGGCAATATGACACCTACTGACTTATTTTCAATACCCTTCCCAATGATCCCCAGCATTGAGTTAGCTTTTTTTACTGCTGAGGCACACTGGTTTGACATCTTCATTGAACTGTTCACCAGGACACCAAGGTCCCTTTCCTGGTTCGTTACAGAGAGTTCAGACCCCATCAATTTATAATTGTAATTGGTTGTTTTTTTTTTTGTTTGCCCCAACGTGCATCACTCTGCACTTACTTGTGTTGAAGTTCATTTGCCCCTTGTTTGCCCACTCCCCTAGCATCGAGAGATCCCTCTGGAGCTCCTTGCAATCTCTCACAGTTTTCACTACCCTGCATAATTTAGTATCATCGGCAAACTTGGCTACCATGCTATTCACTCCTACTTCTAGATCATTTATGAAGAGATTGAAAATCAGGGGTCCCAGTACTGAACCTTGGGGGACCCCACTCTTTACTTCCCTCCACTTAGAGAAGTGTCCATTTAGTGCTACCCTCTGTTTCCTGTCCCTTAGCCAGTTGCTGATCCAGGACAAGACCTATCCCTTTATTCCATGACTGGTAAGTTTATTCAAGAGCCCTTGGTGCGGTACCTTGTCAAAAGCCTTCTGAAAGTCCAGATAAACAATGTCAACTGGATTCCCCTTATCCACATGCTTGTTAACACTCTCAAAAAATTTCAACAGATTAGTGAGGCATGATTTACCCTTGCAAAAGCCGTATTGGCTCTTCTTCAGCAGCGCCTTCTCTTCTATGTGCCTATTAATTCTATCTTTTAGGATGGTTTCCATTACTTTGCCTGGGACACATGTCAAACTGACTGGTTGGTAATTTCCTAGATCACCCCTGCATCCTTTTTAAAAAATTGGTGTTACATTGGCTACCTTCCAGTCATCAGGCACAAAGCCTGATTTGAGGGAAAGATTATATATTTTAGCTAGGAGATCAGCAATCTCATCCTTAAGTTCCTTGAGCATTTGTGAATGGATACCATCCAGTCCTGGTGATTTGTTAGCATTTAATTTAACGAGACATGCAAGAACCTCCTCCCTTGTTATTTCTATCTGGCTTAATTCTTTAGTTTCCCTCCCTACAAAGATAGGCTCTGTTTTGGGCATGTGATCTCCATCTTCTTCAGTAAATCCTGACGCAAAGAATTCATTAAGTCTTTCTGCAATCGCTATTTCCTTTTTAATAACCCCTTGCCTTCCATCATCATCTAATGGTCCAATAGCCATCCTGGTTAGGTTCTTACCTCTAATATACTTAAAGAAGTCTTTGTTATTCCTCTGAGAGTTTTTAGCTATATGTTCCTCGAAGTCCTCCTCAGCCTTCCTAATTATTGCCTTGCATTTATTTTGCCAAAATTTATGCTCCTGCCTGGTGTCTTCATTCAGACAAGCCTTCCATCTTCTAAATGAGCTTCTCTTATTTTTGATCACATCCTGAACAGCTCCTGTAAGCCACATCGGAGTCCTCTTGGACTTGGCTGCACCTTTATTCCGTTTGGGTATACATTCCAATTGAGGGCTCAGTGCTCATCTCTGTTTCAAAGCCGAAAAGCCAGCATTGTCTGTTTCTGCAGATGTTTCTGTGATCATATGGCACACACAGAATGCTGTTACCTTCCCACCGAAGTGGTCCCTATTTATCTACTTGCAATTTCTTGCTTTTGAACTGCTAGGTTGGCAGGAGCTGGGACAAAGACGGGAGCTCATTCCCTCCTGCAGTACTCAGGAATCGAACTGCTGACCTTCCGCCTCCCAGTTAGTGGCTCAAGTCTTAGCCACTTGAGCCACTGCAGTCCCTAAACATATTAACATGTGGTCAATATTTATGCTCACTTGTACAACATACAGTCTTATCTACATGTTCCTTATGGAAGATGATACTACTGTACTTATAACTGGAGTTGCTTGAAAACTTCTCTGTCAGTATGTCAGTATGTTAAGTGACCCAATCAAATTCATGTTTGGTAATAATATGTTGATTGAAATGGAGTTATCATCCAGCTCTTCCTTTTCATCTAATTTTGTGATTCACTTCTCAGTTCAAACAGTAGATCGGAATGCAGAGGGGAAAGTGTTTAATGATAAAATGTGTACAGAAGTGTGTTAATTGAGAAGAAAGGCCCATGCCAATTTTCTTTCATTCTGAAAAGAATGATCATTGCAGTGACATTAGAATTTATCCAACATAGATGGTCATGGGTTCACGCTTATTATGACATGATATAGCTGATCTTTATTTCACAGATCTTTATTGTATAATAAATCTGATAGTCTTTACAGTGCCACAAGACTCTTAATTTGGGACATACCACAAGCAACAAACATGAGTAAATGTCTGGAAATTGTACAGAAATAACATTCAATAAGCAAGCAAGAGGAGCTAAAGCATAACAGAAGGCCCCATTAAAAGTAAGATCAACTGCAAAGACAGCAACATGTCAAAGTAAATAAAAGTTAATAATAATGATAGGCCTTATACTAGTCATCATTCTGGCGTCCCACAACTTGCCATCTTATCCATATAATTTTTGAGACACCACCACTACCGAAGTTCCTACGACAAGCTGTTCAGTGTTTTGGTTCATAACTGTGGAACTTCCTCTCAGGGGATGTACTGTAGGCCTCATCAGTCTTACCCTTCAAGAATATTATAAACAGTGATCCATTTCAGTTTGCTTTTAATTTAGATAGATCTCAGTTTTGTACTAGATTTTAAAAATTGCTACCTTATAAATGATTGACTGTTAAATTATTGACTTTTGTATGTGTACAGTACTTTTAAAAAGGTTTTAGTTGTTTTGATTTAATTATTTTGATTTGGTTTGGTTTAGTTGTTTTTGTTTTTATATTCTGTTTTAAATTACTACACTGTGATTTTATGGTCTAATATGTCTGTAAACTGCCTTGGGACTGTATCCAGAGAGAGCCAAACCATTATTTAAACAAAGTAAATTTTCTGGGAATAACCTTCCAGGAAAAACTGGAGCCACCACATGTTGCTCTCCCAGTCTCATCCCCCACCTCCAGACTTCTTCTGCTGCTGCTGTATCCGATTCCAAATATTGGAGATCATCATGGCTATCGGCCATGAAGACTGTCCTGCAAATATAATGCTGTGGCCTTTTATCTGCCTTGCGCATCGCAGTGTGACGCCCGTACCACTGATCCAGCTCTGCGAGTCATTTTCTGGTCCTGAGCCCTTTTGACACGCAAAGTCCTCCTCAGTCCCAGGCCAGGATTGATGAAGCTGCTGCCCTCCATCAAGATGGATTCAAGTGGGATTTAACCCACTTGGGGACTATCACCCTTCCCTGTGGACTTTGCCAAGGCCACTAGTCCTCAGGGTTGTCAGGTTAATTAACTGCCGCTTGATGCTTGGTGTTGAGTTGCTGGCACTATGGTCTACTCTATTACCATAGCAGGATAAATTGGTCAGACAAGGGAGTCCAAAAGGACCTGTTGACAGTATAAAAACTGAACCAGCAGAAGGCACATGGTTGCTCTTCCCCGATCCAATTCTCAGGATCAGTGTAGCCATACCTTTCTCTTTGTTCCATAGTTGGATTTGAAGTTGAACTAAAATGATTGCAGAAAACCTGTAATTTTAAGGACCACTCCCTTTTCTCAGATATCTTCCTGAAACTGAAGCTTGTAGATTTCAGATGGTATCCTTTAAAAGCCCCTGAGAGTGAGTGTCCAGAGGTTACGTATGTCATTGCTTATCCTCAGTTCTTGTTATTTCCAGTTAAAGGATATTTGACAGCACAATTGGGAGAGAACTTGCTTAAAAATTGGAAGAGCATCCATCAGTCAAATACATAGGTCTTGGCTAGATGAATCAATGGCCTCCATACTATAATAACATCCTCACTGGGACTGCAGTGGTTAAAAAGCTCACCTTGTTAATTGGAAAATCAGGAAGTCAGCAGTTCAAAATCTGAGTACTGCACGATGGAATGAGTGCCCATTGTCTGTCCCAGCTTCTGCCAACCTTGCAAGAAATTGCAAGTAGATAAATAGGGACCACTTCGGTGGGAAAAGATCTTGGGGACATGAAAAGAGCCTCATTCGGGCATCCCCTGAGCAGAGTTACTCCAGCAAAACTCCTTTCAACCCAGAAACCACCTTTGTGTGCTTCTGACACATTTTTTTAAAAAATCATCATCACTGTTTATAATTTGTTCTCCCAAAGTCCCACACACTGAAATTAGATCTTGAAAATCCTCCAGGCTTTTTAAAAGTTTGATGATGGTAAGGGACAGTGTGGTCATTGGCCTAGCCTGATGCCCCTGTTTTCAGAAGCCTTTTCCACTGTTCATTTGGAGGCTTAGGACCAAGGCCTCATGGGAAGAGGGATCTCTGAGGACAAACAAAGGAACTCACAGATTTCCTTTTCCATCGTTCCTTGGTTTTGAGGATCTCTTTGGCGACATCACGAAAGAAAGGAGTTGGAGCTGCAGAAAGGCCACTACTTATCTCTGAGAATGTGACTCCCATCCATCATTTCTCTGGTGGCAAAATACACTCCAGGGGCAAGTTGTTTGGGCTTTTTCAGTAACATTTCGGTGTATGGGGGTGGGCAGTGCGACAACGTCACGCCCTATGGTGGGCCACCTTGTGTTGGGAAACCTGTGAAATCAATACTTTAGGCTGCTAATTTTAATAAGTGGTTTCAAAAAAATGTTGAAGACTTCTATAATTGATCTGGATAAATGAATAAAATTTATCTAATTTATTACTTTCTTAATAACACATTTAATTTAAGGGATAAATACTATAGAAACAATTAAAAATATTATTTGTAAATAATTACCAGTTCTGAGCAGATCATGATAGATATTTATGGCTTGATTTTTGGGGGGTTAAAATTAAAAAATTAAAAAAGGTCTTATTTTCTAAGAAAAATATTAGAACGTATGAAGGTATGAAGCACTGTGCTTTATGGATTTCATTTATATCACACCTGTTCTCCATACTAGGAAATAAGGCTGTCATCCAGGTTAACCTGTGGTCTGTGATGAGTAGTATATTGTAATTCAACCTTTGGTACAACAGATATACAGTGGTACCTCGCTTAAAGAGCATAATGCATTTCACAGGATTGTTCTTTAAGCAAGTTTGCTCTTTAAGCGAAACACCATTGTAAGTGACCAATTGTGACTTCTGGTGGGGGGGGATTGCGATCCCTGATTTAGTTAAGCAAGTTTTTGGTTGGTTTTAGTTGTTAAGCAAGGCAACCATTCAGAGAAAATTCTGCTGTTTAAGCAAGTTAGTCTCTAAGCGAGGCGCTCTTTATGCAAGGTTTTACTGTATCTAACTATAACATAACTGGATCTGTTAACTTAAACTGGCATGTACAATTTTGAAGCAAAATTGTCCTCCATTGGTGCCCCTCACCCTTTTCTTGTGATTTAGCAACAGCTGTTCAAATGGAGGATGAGGTGATTTTCTCAAAGGCAGGTTGCGGTCTTTGGAAGGACTTACAGATAGATAGATAGATAGATAGATTAGATAGATAGATAGATAGATAGATAGATAGATAGATAGATAGATAGATAGATAGATAGAGTTTTATTTCTATACCACTTTTCTCATCCCAGTGGGAGACTCAAAGCGGTTTACAGCATTTAAAGTAACAAAAGGCAAAAATACAATGTAAATAAAAATAAATTACAATTACAGAGGAAATCTCCACAATATGGCAAATTCTCTATTACAGAATACAATAAATACAAAACATAATATAAGCAATATAAAGCAAAACTACAATAATTCCTACCCCCCAGCAGATGAAAATACAAACAACAAAAGTTCTACAGCCTCAACGGCCTTTTGCATCCTGGCCAGAGGCGGTAGGCGGGGCCGGAGGTGCAGCGGTGGCGGTGGTCTGTGTCTTAGCTGCAGGCCTCCCCGCCCGTCAGGACAGCTGAAGGGAGGGCGAAATGGCTGCCACCTCACCGGCTTTTTAAAGTCCTGGCCAGAGGTGGGAGGCAGGGCCGGAGGCACAGCGGTGGCGGTGGTCAGCGTCTTCGCTGTGGGCCACCCCACCCATCAGGACAGCTGGAGGGAGGGCGAAATGCCTGCCGCCTCACTGGCTAATTATTCTAATTATTCCTCTTCCTGTAAGGAGCTCATGATCAAGCAGTGGGGTGGGCGCATTGGTTCCATAAGCTGCCATGTTCTTCCCTATTTCCCTTCTCTGCACAGGCAAGAGGGAGGAAGAATGGGTGTTTTCAGCCCACCTTTATTCAGTCTCTCCTCCTCCCACCTTTATTATTGTTGTTGTTGTTAAACTTTACATAGGGAAGGTGAGGAAAATAAGGTGAATGGCCTCAGCTAGCAGTTTGCAGTGGCTGCTTGGATCCCGAAATTGAGGCTCACCCAGTGTCTGTGTACTTTGGCGGAAAGTTGTTGCTGATGCCTCCTGCTGCTGCTGCTTTGGTGTCCTGATCAAATCTTGGACTGCCAAAATGAAGCCACTTTCTTGGCTTTGTCATTGGCCAAGGTTAAGTCCTCATTGGTGCATGTTTCTGGCAGGAATTGGCAGACCAGTAAATGAGCCAGATTCTGTATCTCCACATTCACACATTGTGCTGTTGTCTGCCAGCAGTCCCCACTTGAGCATGTTGGTCTTACATTTAGGCACTCCAACCCTCAGCCTATAGAAGGTCCTCCAACTAAGAGAGATAGGGAAGGTTGAGTTCCTCAGCTATGTCCTCCTAGAATGATCTTCCTTGCCCAGTGAGCTCCATCCTCCATCTTTTAATTTGCTTTTGCTCTTGTATACCTTAAAAAATGTTTGTTCTTGCCTCCTGCTGTAAAAAGTTCGATATACATTTTTGTTTGTTTCAGTACAACATCCAGTTTCATGCCAATCCATCATGTCAGTTAATTATGTAGTATCAGGTTTGGACAGGTAAAAAGTGATGTTGCGTTCACTGGTCCAAATATATATATATGTCTGAGCCATAATAACCTACATTGACTTTACTGATAGTACTTTTTCTTTGCTTACAAATCTTGCTTTCTTCTCAATTTCTTAAAAACTTAAATATTATCCGCAATTAAATAGTATATCTCCAGCCTATATGGTAGAACTGCAGGTAATGAAGCATTTGTTGAAGGGACATTATTTAACTTGCACTACAGACTGGCATTTATTTTCACACTTTAAATGGGAAGAGCAAACAATCACTGTGTTTATAATGCCATGATCTCATCGGAGATGATGGAAATCAAAAGCTTGGCAAATGAGAGCAGACGTCATTCACTCATGGAGATCTGAGAGAAGGAGAGATTATTAAGGAAAGTACTGTACAGCTTTAATTCTCCACAGACATGTTCAAGCAAGATTGTAAAGAATATTAAAAACTGCAAGCTGACCACACCTTCCAGAACATCTGCCAGGGCCTAGGAATACTTGAAAACTAGAATAGATTGTATGATGTTGTCACTCATGAACTGTTTTTATGCTGCACCATTAACTGGTGTTCTAAAATACAATTATAATAATATTGTAAGGATGAAAATGGTATTAATTGAATTATTATTAAGTGATTGATATTACTACGGGCATAATTTTGGGTTTCTTTTCTGTCTTTTTGAAATTCTTGTTGCTGTCGTTCTGATATAAACTCATTAACATTCAGTTCTAAAAAGCTTTGAGTACTTTCTGTGCTTCTTTTAAGATAGAACTAATTTTTAACAGATTCCATAATATTTTACTGCCTATCTAAAGTGATCATGATAGGATTCAAAAGTTTATTTTTATATAGCATGTTAATCTCAGTTTCAGCACTAAAAATATAGGTGCACCTCCACTTCAACGTAAGAAAGAAAGATTTTTCTTATAATATATAGGTCATTCAATAAATAAATGAAATGTGTAGTCTCTCTGCAGTTTGTAAAATATTTATGATGATTCATAGCTCTCAGTTGAAGAGTTATTGGTGGGTGATTATATCCTCTGGAAGCTGCATGTGCAAAATTTTAAAAGAATAAAAATGAATGCTAACGGGAAGAAACATTGAAGCTAAGAATTAATCAGAATTAATTAGTGTGGGTATTTTTTAAATTTCTATGAATTATTACAATTTAATTCCTTCAGATTTTCATACTAGGGCAGTAATTTCAAATTTTTAAATGCTGCACAGTAAATACAATATATCGATCAGTCATAGCTACCATTCCCTATGTTCATAAAAGTTACAGGACTGCAACAACAATGCTAATTGTTTGTTTGTTTGTTTGTTCTTCCTACTGAATAATTTGCCTACCGTGATCCAAACCAGCCTCTTGGGCCTGAGGAAGGAAATCTTGTAGTGAAAACATTCAGTCCTTTACCCAAGTTGCCTGCTCATTTTGTTGGCTACCATTTGTGATAGAAAAGAGGTAGCCAAACTCTCAGCCTTGGAATTATCTCAGTTTTCATCAGGAGAATGGAAAAACCACTTCTGCTTTCTCTGATAAAATAAATTTCATGTCAGAAATTACTCTGGGTTGAAAGGATTTTTGCTGGAGAAACTCCGCTCAAGGGACGCCCGAATGAGGCTCCTTTCATGTCCCCAAGATCCGTCATGCAGCACTTGGGTATCGAACCCCAACCTTCCATTCTCCAAGCTCAGCGTCTTAACCACTAAGCCACTGCAGTGCTGCAACAACAGCAAAAGAGAGAGAGAATTAACGTTTTCCTATTTGAAGCAGACTGAATGAGAAAAGGCTTTGAAAATAGTACTTCTCCTTTTGGTGATAGAATAATTGTTCTGACCTTTTTATGTAATTACAGTCAGAGTGAGAGTTCCTAAGTGGGGCTGAAAATATCAAAAGGTGGGAAATTGTGTGTGATGAAATAAGGCTGTCCTTTGATTGGGTCAGAAAGTTTCTGTTCACACTTGTCTACTACAGAGATTTCTCCCTTCTAGCCAAAAAGCTTTTTCTCATGTTGATACTGGCTATGTAAGAGCTCTGTTTGCTCAAGCAATATGAAAGAGCATCTTTTATCATTTTAGATATGTAGCCCAAGGCCAAAACAGACACTGCAGTATTAAAGAAGTATGATCAGAAATAAATTCCCACTGTACAGCCTTAGGGGAATATGACTTCAATAACGAACTCTGAAGCAGTTCTTTATCATAATGACAACTGTTGATCTTCCTGTAATTGTTCAGCTGAGCTCCCCACTGCTTGTCACCTAATTAGCCATCTGGCTATCCATCCTTCCAGCTTTTATTTTATTTTATTTGCTTGGTTGGTGTCCCCACCCCACCCCCAGCCTTCCTTCTGTTAACTCCCAAAAATGGCTTTAATATTGTGATGTTACTGAACGGATTCTACAATCTGATTGTGCCTTTATAGTTAAACCTTCAAATTGTTATCATTTCTTGGTGGTGGTGGTGGTGGTGGTGGTGGTGATAATGGGGTGGGGGCAGTGGTGGGATTCAATTTTTTTTACTACCTACTCTGTGGGCATGGTATGATGGGCATGGCCAGGGAGAAAGCCCTGTGTTGCACCCAAATTTGTTGTTGTTCAGTCACACAGTCGATTCCGACCTTTCGCGACCCCATGGACCACCGCACGCCCGGCACCCCTATCCTCAGCCATCCTCTTCAACCCGCCCAGCTCTGTGCCCATTGCGTCTACAATACCATCTAGCCATCTCATTTTTGGCCGCCCCCTTCTTCTTTTGCCTTCAACCTTTCTCAACATCAAGGCTTTCTCAAGCGAATCCTCTCTTCTCATTTGATGTCCAAAGTACTTTAGCTTCATCTTTACTACAGTATTTGTCCTTCTAAGGAGCAGTCAGGGTTGATTTCTTCTAAGATCAACTTATTTGTTCTCCTTGCTGTCCAGAGGTCTCTCAAAATTCTCCTCCAACACCATATCTCAAAGGCAGGTTCTTCTGCGCTCAGCCTTCCTTATGGTCCAGCTCTCACAACCATACATTACCACCTGGAATACCATTGCTTTGACTATGCGAACTTTTGTTTGCAAGGTGATGTCTCTCTTTATTTCAAAACTTGGATGGGCGGCGCCAGCCAGAATTTCTGCTACCGGTTCTGGCGAACTGGGGCGAACTGCTGAATCCCACCACTGGGTGGAGAGAAGGGAATCAGGACAGACAAAGCATCAACCTGTGCTTTTTCAGTACCTGAAACATATTATCTTGGTTGAGAAAAACTGCAACCAGATATCTTAACAAATTTAGGTTCAGATATTAGCACATTGTACTATCCATTGCAAAACTGGTTAATTGTTCATAGAATTTGAAACACAGAGAGAGAGAGAGAGCGAACGAACATTGGAACATTGGTTTACTACAAACTCTATAGCTTCAGCATTTTACCCAGGAGCATTACTTCTGTTTCTTCCTCAAACTTAAGCCTTGTGAAAAGTCAACAAAAAGAAGTAAACAGAAAGGAAGTGGCTGTGCAAGGGGGAAAGGATATCATATTATAAGGGAGGGGAAGGAGAAAACCAAAAAGAGGATTTTTTGTTTGTTTGTTTGTTTGTTTGTTTGTTTGTTTGTTTGTTTGTTTGTTTGTTTGTTTGTTTGTTTGTTTGGGTAGGTGAGAAATCTGACTGTCAGAAATTCATCCCTTCTCCCCAAAAGTCAAAAGGGATAATTATGGGTGGGATTTTGTTTACCTCCATTCAAATAAAACTTTTAGCATAATAAGCTAACATAACTCTTATGTTATATTGTGGCTAAGACGCTGACTGGGAGGCGGAATGTCAGCAGTTTGATTCCCGAGTACTGTAGGATAGAGTGAGCTCCTGTCTTTGTCCCAGCTCCTGCCAACCTAGCAGTTCGAAAGCAAGAAATTGCAAATAGATAAATAGGGAGCACTTCGGTGGGAAGGTAACAGCGTTCCGTGCACTTCGGTGTCTAGTCATGCCTGCCACATGACCACGGAAACATCTGCAGCAGCAGACAGCGCTGGCTCTTTGGCTTTGAAACAGAGATGAGCACTGAACCCTAGAGTCGAATACGACTGGCTTTCGAACAAGGGAAACCTTTACCTTTAGCCATGTTTGTCTGTGTTTCAAGCATATCAGAGAATAAACAAAACAAAAACGTCGTAGCACTTTGAAGACGGTTTTATTTTAATGTTAGCTTTTGTGGGTCGAGTCTACTTCGTCAGACACAGGAGTGAGATTTTATGGCATTAATTTATATACATCAGGAGCAGAGGTACAGAGTGATTGGTTAGCATGACAGATAAGTATACAAATCAATGTGGCTTTTTACAACTGGTAATAGCAGATTATCTCTGATTGTTATTCGGATTAGTTGTGAATTTTCACCCTGTTGAATTGCAAATAGGAGGAGGATACAAGGCAGACACCTGACATTACATATTTGCTAATGAGTTTAACTTTCAGCATCGATTGACAATTGTGTGAGTTCATACTTTGTTCTGTGAGACAGCCTAACTTTTAATGGCAAATTAAAATTAACGTACATGTTCAAAATGTCCCCATTTTGATATAAACAAAACTTAACATATTTTTTCTTATGAACAATTAATTGTATGTGTGTTCTTTCCCAACTAACTTTCACATTTTTGCAAAGGTGCTTGCATTTAAGGGAAGATCGAATTCATTATTCAGTTGCATTCATTCTTTCATTCATTCCATTTCTACATCATCCATCTGACAGTGAACATAATAAATAAAACAGGTACTATATAATATAAAATCTTCCAGCCACTAACCATCAAAATATATTAATTATATAACACACAATAGATATTAAATTAGTAAAAAGAAAACCAAAGCAAGCTTAATTTAGGGACAGGATATTTTTTTGAAAAAAATGCCTTTGTTATCTTCTTAAACACTGCGTATCTGTTGACTAGCATGCAAGCTAGGTAAAGGTAAAGGTTTCCCTTGCTCGAAAGCCAGTCGTATCCGACTCTAGGGTGCAGTGCTCATCTCTGTTTCTAAGCCGAAGAGCCAGCGCTGTCTGCTTCTGCAGACGTTTCCGTGGTCATGTGGCAGGCATGACTAGACACCGGAGGTGTTAAATCAAGGACTCCTGTCTGTGGTGCTGTTCTTCTGTTGTTTTTTCAGCTTTAGTCTCAGAGTAACACACCCATTGGGGATTTGTTGTGACATTGTGTTGTTGGGCCACGGGCATCATATCTAATAAGAAGCCAAAGTTCTTTTTGTATGGCATTAGATTTTGTAAGAAAGCTGACTCATAGCATAGTAAATTATTGCAGATACGCAGGGTTTTATATTAATTGGAAAGCATTAGTTCTCAAGGCATGTTATGTGCTCTCAATTTGTGAATGACTTGTAGCAACCCTAATAAAACTTTCAAGGCTGAGTATGGATTCAAACCCAGGCCTTCTAAGTCCTAGTCCAGCAATGGCAAATCTTTTAGAGATCGAGGGCCCAAGGAGGAGGAGGTGCACAGGCCGACACTGCACATGCCCACGCATCCGTGTGACGCCTTTGGTGATGTCACATGGGTGTGTGCACAAGCGCGCTGCTTGACGTGCATCAAGGATGTCACGTGCATCAAGGATGTACGTACACATACCCCCATGCTGGTTCCCCCACCCCTATTGTGTGCATGCTGCCCCGTGGGTTCACGTGTCCCCTGTGGGTTCCCTCACTCACCCTGCGGGTTCCCCCACCCCTGTGGGTGTACACTCACCTTGTGGATGTGTACCCCCCATGGGTTCCCCCATGGGTGTGCATGCCCCCCTATGGGTTCCCCCCAGTGTCCATGCCCCCCATGCATACACCACCACTGCCTCCAAAGAGAGGTGGGTGGGGATGTCTGGTTACCTCACCTTGCCCCTACTGCTGTCTCCCAGGAGAGATTTCAGCCCAGTAGGGTAGGGCAGCGCAAGGCTTGCCCGCAACGGCGCATATGCCAACAGAAAGGCCTCTGCATGGCACCTCTGGCACGTGTGTCATAGGTTTGCCACCACTGTCCTAGTCCATCTCTCTCTCCACTACACCACATTGGATATCCCAAGGCATACTCAATTTTAAAAGTGGGAATAAATCTGTGACTCATAGCCTGGAAATCAGTTCCCATTCTATCTATTGCCAATTGTTTTTCCTTTTAGGATTGGATAGGCAATAGATCACAATTTCCACATAGGAGAGATTGCTTTTTGCTGTTGAACTATATTGTGTATTGTATTTTGTTTTGTATTGTATATTTTGATTTTGGCGAGGAACCTTGCCGGCTCTACCCCCAGCTGCGGGTGAGCCATCACACCCCCGGGCCTCCGCCCCCACACCATCGGGGATGCAAAAGCCGGGACGCTTTACTGTTATAGTGTTTATGAGGATTGATGATGTTATATTGCCTAGTCGTTTGATGTAATTATTTTTTTATGATATCTGATATGTTTAATTGTTGTAATTGTTATAATGATTATTGTATAATTATGCTTGGTGCTATTGCATCACCTGTGTTCGTTTTTGTATTGATTATATTGCACTTATATGCTGTACTGCTTGTTTTGTGAACCGCTTTGAGTTGCTCATTGGGTGAGTAAGCGGTATATAAATTAAAATTTCAATTTCAATTCAATTCAGTTCTGTAAAATTCCCTGTATTTTCCCCATTGGGATACTTTTTAAAGGTCCAAGCTGCAAGTCACTTTTTGCAGCCTGAGATTGTTGTTTCCATTAGTTGCTATTTTACCTCTTCCATCAAAAAGGAAGCAGGGCATCTCAGTGTAGTAGATAGTGTAGTAGAATGAAGGATTTCCCCCCTAGAACAGCATTGTAAAACCAAGGTATGTTTTATACTGCATTTATATATCTTCTCCCCTTAAAACTGCTTGTGCAATGCTACATACAATTCTGATTTTCCAGTGATTAATTTTTATCATGCAACTAACTAAATGGATGCAAATATTGTTTACTATTGTTTCCTCTCCATTGCTTGTATTGCTTCCACATTTCTTGCTTTATATGACAAGTAAATTTGTCCTTAGAACATTTCTGTTTGTATAGAATATGTCCCAGGACTTTGTCATTTGGGAGGCTGCACTTTTACCCTGAAATACCATTGTTTCTTGTTGTACCACTCTATATGTCAGGAAAGAGGCTGCAGGGAGGATTTCCTCCGCCCATGTGCCTACCAAGAGCTCTTCCCGGAGGAAGCATCTCAGGTCAAAACTTTCCCTTCTGCATAGAATTCTAATTATTTGGAAGAACCACAGTCAGCTGCATTATATAACTTGCCAGGGCAGAAACAGCAAAGGGATTCTGTGTACAGCTTATTGAAGTACATTTTCAGTTTTCACAGTGTAGTAGGCAAAAAAAAAATCAAAGCAGAATCAGGAGCAGTATCCTCAGGAGATTTTTAAAAGATTATACTTAGATCAGTTTGAGAACGAATTTTATGTTAAGAATATGTTTTCATAATTGGTAGAACAGTGCAGTCTCTTCATGTAAATTATAAAACAACTATGCCTTTTGTCTACAAAGAGGTTGTGTATTTGGCAGAAACTGGATGACTTGATTAGATTGATTCATCAAACAACCCACCCTTCTCCCTGGAATCACTGCACTGGGCAGACACATATAAACAAAAAGCTTATCTAATCTGGTAACAAAGTTAGTCTAATCTGGTACAGTAATACCTTGTACAACGTCCAAACTTGGTTCCACAAGTTTGGACGTTGTACGATTTCCGACATTGTACAATGCATGGATTGGATAATGCAAAAAAAAAAAAACAGGTGTGGCGGAGACGAAGCGGACGTTGTACGAGGTATTACTGTAATGAAATTGTTAAAATACATTTAAGGAGCCCTGGTGGCACAGTGATTAAGCTACTAGACTGCAACTAAAAAGTTGTGAGTTTAGTCCTCACCAAGGTTCAAGATTGACTCAGCCTTCAATCCTTCTGAGGTCGGCAAAATGAGTACCCAGCATGTTGGGGGGATGCTAATTAACTTGTGAACCGCCCAGAGAGTGCACTAAGCGATATGGGGCATTATATAAGTGTGATTGCTTTGCTTGCTTTTTCTTTAATAATAATAATAATAATAATAATAATAATAATAATAATAATAATAATAATAATAATAATAATAATAATAACAATAACAATAACAATAACAATAACAATAACAATAACAACAACAACAACAACAACAACAACACAAAACAAAATAAAAATACCCTGCCATTAAAAGAATTAAAAGGCAACACTAAGAATAGCCCAGCGTGCCTGGTTATATTAAGTGATTTTTAAAAAGACATCAGAGAAGGCATCTGCATGGGAATAATACCCTGAAGCAAATGGTGAGCCACTGTGTGAGACAGAATGCTGGACTGGATGGGCTTCTTGGCCTGTTCCAGCAAGGCTGTTCTTATGTTCTTCATAAACAAAACAAAAAGACAAACATTGTGGCAGCTTTAAAAACTAACTGCTGTAGAGAGTAATAGCTGGCTTCCTGTGGAGGAGTTGGCCTGTTGCAGTTTTTCCACATGCATTTCCAAGAAGAGCACCTGGCAGAACTATCTTGCCTGATGAAGAGATCTTGAATCTCGAAAGCTTGCACAATGATTTATTTTTTTGAGAGATCCAGTAAAAGGTATCGCCTTCTTCCTGCAATTGTTTTGTGTATGGATCGCACGACTCTCTTTGTTTGCTACATTTTAATGTTAGCTTTTATGGATCAAGTCTGCAAAAGCTAACATTAAAATACAGCAGTTAGTCTTTAAAGTACCATAAAGTTTTTTTGTCTTTTTGTTTTGTTCATTCTGAAACACAGACTAACACAGCTATCATTTTTTTAAAAAAAGATGAATAAGAAATTCGCAGCAAATGCTGTGTTTGTTCTCTCCCTCCCTCCCTCTCTCAACATCACTCCTGCCCAGGCAACACAAAGAAAACAATAATTAAAAAAAACAAAAAACAGTTTAGGAAAGCTTTGTTAGGGAAAGTGCAAATTTGCCAATAAAAGTGAAAAGGCCTGATTTCTTGTTTCAGCCTGCTGAACTTTTGACAGGAGACCCACCCATCCCCCAGACCAGGCTTTGAGCCTTGACTGCAGTGTTAAAGAAAATATATTTTTGAGGAAGTAAAAGGAGTAAGACAAGGCTGTATTTTGTCACCCTGCCTATTTAACTTATACACAGAACACATAATGTGCAACATAGGGCTGGATGAATCAAAAGTTGGAACTAAAATTGCTGGGAGAAACATCAACAATTTGAGATATGCAGATGACACTACCCTAATAGCAGAAAGTGAAGAAGAGTTAAAGAAGCTCTTGCTTAGGTTGAAGGGGGAGAGTGCAAAAGCTGGCTTGAGACTTAATATCAAGAAAACCAAGATAATGGCAACAGGTCCGATCAGTTCTTGGAAAATAGATAGGGAAGAAGTAGAAGCAGTGACAGATTTTACTTTCTTAGGATCTAAGATCACTGCAGATGGGGATTGTAGCTATGAAATAAAAAGGAGACTGATTCTTGGGAGGCAAGCTGTGAGAAACCTGGGGAACATAGTGAAAAGTAGAGACATCACCTTGAAAACAAAAATACGCATAGCAAAGGCAATGATATTCCCAGTGGTAATGTATGGTTGTGAGAGCTGGACCGTAAGGAAAGCTGAGCGCACAATAGATGCCTTTGAGATGTGGTGTTGGAGGAGAGTTTTGAGAGTCTCCTGGACAGCAAGGAAAACAAATAGGTTGATCTTAGAAGAAATCAACCCTGACTGCTCCTTAGAAGGTGAAATAGTAAAGATGAAGCTAAAGTACTTTGGACATCAAAAGAGAAGAGAGGACTCACTTGAGAAAGCCTTGATGCTGGGAAAGATGGAGGGCAGAAGAAGAAGGGGGCAGCCAAAAATGAGATGGCTAGATGGTATTGTAGATGCAGTGGGCACAGAGCTGGGCAGTTTGAGGAGGATGGTGGAGGACAGGGGTGCTTGGTGGGCAATGGTCCATAGGGTCGAAAAGGGTTGGAATCGACTGTGTGACTGAACAACAGCAAAACTCTTTAAAGTACTCAGGAAATGCTCCTCAGAAGTAATCACAAGTGGCTTGAAATATCAAGGGGGAGGGGTGGATAATACAAAGGTTCTCTCAAGTAGATTTTGAGGTGAACGGAGCTGAGGAGGATGGGGGAATGATCACCCTCTCTGTTTTACCAGCAGAAATTGATCTTGGCTGGAGGAGTTAATTGGTTATGACCATCTTCCTTTTGTCCCGGGGGTCCCCCCCCCAAATTTTTTTTTGCTTCTGGTTGGTTGTAGACTGTAGGAGTAAGAATAATGAGGAATATAGGAGTAAAGAAGGACAAGTCAATAGACAAGATTCAGATAAAATAGAAATGAAGTGGGACAGAAATGATAATGTAAATAGAGGCAGAGATTTATTTGAATTTTTTCAAAAAGAAACGCCTTTCCACAAATTCCTTATGCAGTATGTGTTATCATTAAAATGCTTTTTCACACAATCTTCTGTATATGCCACCCCCACCCCCCTTAAATTGTATGCTTTTCTTTAGAAATCCTCACCTAAAAATACAGGCTGTGTGGGTAAAGGTATCTGTATAGTGATATGTATTTTGGCCAGAGGAAGCTATTTAAAATCCTGCCCAAGAATCTGTGTGAAGGGATATGGTGCAGATCTGTTGCAACTTCCTTCCCTTCTTAACAGATGTGACTCAATGCATTTTCACTGCCCTGAACAATTAGCATAGTTATGAAACCAAACTTACACATATGAATATACTCCTGCACAAGCTATGTCATGCTTTAAACTGCTTCCAAGGATTTCCTCCCTGTATTTGTATAAAACTTGCAATGGCTTTTAAGCATTGCTACTCTGACATGCATTTGATAACAGTAGTCAATTGTTATAAGAAAATGGCTCCTTTGAACTGATTTGGAACCCCCGAGCATTATAGTTGCACTGACTTGTGAAGCAACATTTTGATTGTTTCTCAAAATTCATGTTTTCATACCACTTCAACCCTAGTGTCTCTCTCTTTTTTTTCCTTACTGGGGATACAGTTGGTACATATAAAACACAGGAGGATACATTCACAGGTGCTGACAACTCCTGCCCTTATAATGAAGTCTGGATCCTTGAGCGCTCTTGACATGTGTTTTGTCAACCAGTTGTGAAGTTTATTATAAAATACTTGTTTACTGCACAGGAAAGTGTTGGAAGCATCCCTCTCTTGCAGCTACTGCCTCCTACAAAGATCTTAAAAGTTAGAAGTGTAGGAATCGGGGCTGCAGAGGGCCGGAGGTCCCGGAGGAGACTGATCAAAGAACGATACGAGGTAGTATGGAGGAGGATAAGATCAGTGGTTTATTGAGGAAAAGGCATAACCATTTATAGAACAGAAGGCAAGGTAGAAAAAACCGTCACCCAACAGTGAATCACATCACCT
The DNA here is from genome assembly GCA_035047305.1 of Bradypodion pumilum. NCBI lineage: Eukaryota > Metazoa > Chordata > Lepidosauria > Squamata > Chamaeleonidae > Bradypodion > Bradypodion pumilum. The sequence continues at coordinate 380,933,134 of JAWDJD010000002.1, forward strand.
ATTTACTCAGGTTAATTGGGAATCTCTCGGGGGGAAGTTAATTAGTGCGGACAAACACTGGCTGGGACAACACCATTGTTTTGGGCGTAGACTAAGGCAATCATGACTCCTGTTTGCTTCTGGGATGAGACTGAGACTCGGAGATGAGGGATTACTCTAATAGGTAACATATTCGCTCTCTCAGCAGGTCCGCTGGTCAGGTCAGGGAATTGGGTGAATCAAACCCTATAATTTATCACCCCCCTTAATTTGGGTGCTCGCAGAGCCCACGGGCCAGGGAGCCTTTTTCCCGAAAGTGGCCTCTGCCGGGCCATTCCGTGCCCACGGGGGCACGGGGAATCCACATCTCCCCTTTTAATTTTTCTTAAGAGCCTGACCGGCGACCCTGCGCAGGAGCGGGACCAGCTGATGAGTGGGAATGGCGTCTCGGGGTTTCCTTCTGGGGCGGCACCTTGAGATCAGCGAGGGAATACATTGCGCAAAGCAGCAGATTGCTATGCCTAGTATAATCACCCCCACAACCACCTTGAGTACCGTTTGGAGCCACCCCCGGGGGATCCATGACCACATCCAGTTCCACAATGAACTCCACCAAGCTCCCCATGCAGAACCCTCTGTGATGCCCTGGACTATGGTGTGGAGATCAGTGAGCTGACTCTGCACTTTGCGGGAGTTGTCAGTAAGGTTGAAACAGCACATACAATGAAAGGATTCGCAACCCAGGTGGTGCAACAATAAGAGGTAGTCGATAGCCGCTCGATTGTCAAGAATGGCATGGCGAAGCTCTGCCTGCTCTTGATTAAGGAGCGCTATCGCGGAGGAGGTGTGGTTGATGGCTTTGGCTAGACCGCAAGCCAAGCGACCAATCCTCTTTGCGTTGCCGACGGCTAAGCCTGGCACGCCAAAGATGCTGACTGCCAAAGAGAGATATTCGGCAGGGCTCATTACTCTAAAGCTGCTCTCACATGAGCTGTCTAACTGGGTGGTGCGAGTGTGCCGTATGAGTGAGGGAACATTTGAAACATTTGTAGCATTTGTGCTTGGGGTGACCATTTCCTTAGTAGGGAGTAACAATGTCAAACGGCTGATACAACATATAGAGTCTGAAACATTTGCAGGAATGTAGTTCCACATATACTGGTTGCATATGAAGAACCAACCGGATGGCAGGGTGACATGAGCGTACATGGTGCCAAGCGGTACCGGGTTATTGCAAGTCCAATTGCCACTGCCAACGTTGAGGCAGCGGCGCCGGGTACGACCAGCTGAAGCGCAGCCGTACATTCGTCCACAGGTAGTGTTCGGGCTGACCGCCACCCGAGGAGTGTGGAGGGTGGCTGCATCAGCCGGCAAAGTCATGGTCAGCCGCATCTCCCAACGGGCATACTCTGAAGAAGCCGCTGGGTTGTACGGGCTGAAAAGTCTTTTCACAAGCCAGTCCCCATCCCTGGGGTGCGCGCCTGGAGAATGGCACACAGGGATGAGGCAGGTGCTGAGGATCGAGGCAGAACTAAGGTCCTGCCTGAGGCAAAAATCGGACTGGTTGACGAGACCCGCCAACCTCTCCCAAATATTGTACTGCATCCGGGCAGAGAGGTCTCCGCCGGGCAGCAGATCGTTGGCCTCCAACGAGGCGGCCTGAGCGACTCCCCCCAAAAGCAGGGAAAGGGTCAGGATGATGGTGAACGCCAGGGTGTTGGCATGAATCTGGGTGAAAACTGCAGCTGTGAGGTTCTCCGGCGTTGGCTCCTTCCTTTCGCGCCGGACGGTGTCCTCGGCCTCACAACAAAGGATCTTGACCATCCCCCAGGTGATCTTGGGTGCTGTCGTCGGTGGCCGTCTCTTCCGACGGGTCCTCTCGGTCAGAGTGAGGTCCTCCATCTCCGGGATCGGACTCTGGTCGGTCTGGGTCCACGCCATGTGGTTCCAAGTAAGGCTTGACACACCGAGCTGGAATCCAAACGACACCTGTAGGAGACATAACTGCAGCATACCCTCTTCCCCAGGTTATGAGCGGCGCCGGGCCCCTCCATTAAGGGTCCGGTGGCACCCGGTATCAGACCATCGGTCGCGGGAGAGCTTCCGAACGGCGGAAGTGCTTCTCCTGCGGCGTGCAATCCGAAAAAACATTAAGGTGATTGTATGTGAACAATACCTTATTCAGGCAATGCTGTGCCTGGCCCTGTGACTTGGGGAGGGCTGGTGGCTCCCCCCTTTCTGTTTGTTTGTCAATATAGGACTTGAGCGTCCGATTGACCCGTTCCACAATCGCTTGCCCCTGCGGATTGTAAGGAACGCCAAAAGTATGCTTAATATCCCAAGTGGCCATGAAGGTGGCCAGCTGCCTAGATCTGTAGGACGGGGCGTTATCGGTTTTAACGTGCCGAGGTTTGCCCATGGCTGCAATGCAGGAAAGGAGGTGCTGCTCCACGTGGGAAGCAGTCTCCCCTTTCTGCGCCGTTGCCCATACGAACTGAGAAAAAGTGTCTATGCAAACGTGCATGTACTGCCATCTGCCAAACTGCGGAACATGCGTGACGTCCATTTGCCACACCTGATTGGCCTCTGTCCCTCGTCGGTTGACCCCCCACGAGGGCCCCCCCGGTGCCCCTGCACAATGCTGGCAAGAGCGGACTATGCCTTGGGCTTGAGAGAGTGGCAAGTTAAACTGTCTGGCGAGTGCCTTGGCATTTTGGTGAAAAAAGGCATGACTCTGAATTGGCGTAGTAAAAACACCCAAAACTGAACGTTGCTGAATTTCCTTTGCCGCCGCGTCCGCTCTGCTATTGCCCGCGGAAATCGGAGCCGGTAGGTCTTGATGACTTCGGATGTGGGCAATATAGAGCGGCTCCATGCGGTTTCGCAAGTGAAATTGAGCAGTGAGAAACAGACTAAGCAAATTCTTGTCTATCGCGGGAGTAATGTATGCTCCCGGTAGACTGTGAAGCAAATTCCTAACATACATACTGTCAGTGATGATGTTTAAACGTTCTTTGGCGAAGGTTCACCGCTGCCAACTCTGCCCGCTGCGCGGACTTTTGTGGAAGAGTTAGCAGAGTGCGCCAAGCTTGGCCCTCCTGCCAGGTCAAGACACCATATGTGCGACCACCATCAGTAAAAACTGTCCTGGCCCCCTGAAGTGGAACCAGCGAAAGCAATTCAAACAAGCTGACTGTCTGCGTTTGGAGTGAGACAAGTCTGGGGTCCTTTGGCAGGTGGTATGCCAAGCATCCGGTGAATCCTTCCAACACAATTGGAAGCGAGTCACCGAGCTGCATTAATTGCTGGATTTGTTCCTTGGTGAACGGGACTACGATTTTGGCCAAATCATGCCCTGAATTGTCCCTAGCTCTCAGCCTCCCGCGGTAAACCACCGCGGAGACCAATTCCTGGGGAGGAACGATGTTTCGTGAAGAGGTGTTCGGAAGGTACACCCACTCCACGATACTCGCCCCTTTCTCGGCATCTACGCCGAGTGCTCCAGTGAAAATGGATCCTGACCGTACGATGTACAAATTCAGGATCGGAGCATATGGCCCTGGGGTGATCCTATCTACCCATCGCTGGCTGAGAACTTGGTTAACTTTCTCGAGAGCCAAGCCCGCTTCTCGAGAAATCTTTATCCGGTCTGCTGGCTGCTTGCCTAAAGTTAGCAGCGAGAAGAGCGGTTTCAAAAGATCCGTATCCAATCGGAAATACGGTCTGGCCCAATTGATGTTACCCAAAACTTGCTGCAACTCTACAAGGGTGACTGAGTCCTGTAAACTGATCTGGGGCAAAACTGGTGCTGCGAAAGAGCGGAGAAGCCGATGACCCAAGTATGAGAAGGGCTCGGTTCTCTGCACTTTCTCTGGGGCAATGAGTAAACCTTTGTCCCCCAGGCTGGCCTGGAGGTCAGAAAACATTTCGCTGCCGAGTTGCGGCATCGCGACCAAGATGTCGTCCATGAAATGGCAAACTATGGCTTTAGGGTAAAGGCTTCGGAACTTTGCCAGTGCGTTGTGATCATAAATTTGGCACAGGGAGGGCGAATTGAGCATGCCCTGCGGCAAAAATTTCCACGCGTAACGCTGCGTGGGCTCACTGGTTCACAACCGGCACTGTAAAGGCGAACCTTTCCCGGTCCCGGGGGTCTAAGGGGATTGTATAAAAGCAATCCTTGAGATCTACGACTAGAATCTCCCACCCCTCGGGAATCATGTTCGGATTTGGGATGCCGCATTGAAGCGGACCCATTGGCTGTATGCATTTATTGATCTCTCTGAGATTGTGGAGGAGTCGCCACTTCCCCGACTTTTTCTTTATGACAAAAATTGGCGAATTCCAAGGACTTGTGGACCGTTCTATATGTCCTGCGTCTAGCTGTTCTTTAACTAGCAGCTTGAGGGCAACTAATTTCTCTCCCACTACCGGCCATTGTTCTACCCAAACCGGCGTATCGGTGAGCCATTTAAGTGGCAATGCCATTAGCCGAAGGTAAGCGTAGCACCGTACTGCTGTAAGATGTCTCGCTCCCAAAGGGTGATGTGCATGTCAAGAATGTGCGGCCGAATTACCGCCGTGCCGTCAGCCTTTGGGATTGTGACTTCCACCCACTCTCGGCTCCTAAACGCTTCCCGGACGCCGCCTAACCCCCACACATCGGAGACCGGCTCAATGGCCCACTCCCTTGGCCACTGGCTTCTGCTTATCACGCTCACATCCGCTCCCGTATCGAGCAACCATGAGAACGCTCTTTTGTTCAAAAATACCTCGATAACGGGGCGCTGCTTCCACTCAATGTTGGTCTCCACTGTTGCTAAGACCTGGTATCCTTGTACTGCCTCACTGGCGCTCGAGCGGTCCTCTGACCGGGACTCGGAGCTGTCACTGAGCCTTCTCTGGCTATCTGCTGGCGAGTGACAAGGAACCATGATCAGTTGCGCTAAGGTGTCTCCTTTGTGAATTGTTTGGGGCAGATGAGTCCAAAGCTGAACTTGGAGAACGCCTGAAAAATTCGAGTCAACGACTCCTGGAATTATGAAAATTCCGCGTGCTCCAGCTACGCTGCGGGGCAAAACTAAACCTATAAAGCCCTTGGGCAGTGGACCCATGTACTGGGAGTCCACCAGATAGACCGTGCCTGGCAGGTCGCATGTAACGTCCGCCTGACAAGTCAAGTCTAACCCTGTACTACCCTTGGGGCTGGCCTGGGCCCTCGCAATGTCTGGAGTGTGACCGGGATTTAGTCTAGCTCTGGTGAGCTTTGGGTGAGGGGAGTCCCTGTTTGGACCGGGGCCAGAGACATGCCCGCGTTCCGGTTTCCCGAATCCGGACAGTCTCGAGCCCAATGGTAGCCTCTTCTACACTTCGGACACTGGGTTTTCGGAGCCTTGGAACGGCCGGACTTTTGTCCGCCTCCCTTGGATCGGCACTCCCTAGCGAAGAAGTGACCGACCTTGCCACAACTGTGACATGCTCCTTGGGTCTTTCCTTTTGGTCTCTTACCCCCTTGCACCGCTGCCGCTAGCAATCCCATCTTGTAGGATTCTGTGCCATCGTCGGCGCAAGCTCTAATCATGTCTGTAAGGGTCAAATCAGGACGATTGCCCAGGGACTGCAAGATTTTACGGCAGTCTAAGTTGGCATTGTCCTTGGCTAACTTCATCATGAGCTCTTGTTGGGCCTGCTCATTGTCAATCTGCCTGCTAATGGCTTCTTCCAGGCGATTGATGAAGTCCATATAGGGTTCCTGGGCTCCTTGCTTGATAGCGGTGTAATTTTTTGCCGCTTTGCCAGTTGCTGGGACTTTGAAAAACGCCCTAAAGGCGGCCTCGGCTGACATCTGGAGAGTGGCTAGAGGCAAGTTGATCTGGGCATCGATGGGCTCGAAGGCACCTGAACCATATAACTGGTCAGGAAGTACTGCACCTCCCATCCTGGCAGCCCTTGTCTGCGCCTCTAGGCGAAACTCGCTGTCCCAAATTAAATACTGGCTAGGGGTGAGCATCATCCGCATGACGGCTTTCCAGTCATGGGGAATCCACATGGTGTTCTCGCACACTTGCTGAAGCGTGCCCCTAGTAAAACGACTTTGGAGCCCTGTCTCGGAAATGGCTTTCCGTATAGCCATGAGAAGCTTATACGGGACTGGGGAATGTACTATCTGCTGAGCGCCCGTAAGCGCGTCCATTTCCATGCGGATGGGACATATCTGACTGAGCTCTGCTAGCTCCTCGACTGGTAATTCCCCCTTCCTGAGTTCTTCCTCTACTGTGCGCTGAAGGGCACTTTTGGTAGCTAGGGAACCTGTTGCTTTCTGAGAAGCGCCTGCGCTCCTCATTCCTTGCATTTTGCCGGTGACATCTGCAGCTGTCACCGAGGGAAAGCTCCCTACACTACTCTGCCTAAATTGGAGTGACGGATAGAGCGCCGTAGGCGCCGTTGGTTCGGCTGGCGCATCTGGCAGACTTGGGGGTTCTTTGGCCTCTACCCGGACTGGCTCTATCTCCGCCAAGAGCTTCCTACACTTTCTCCATGTGCGAATTACGCCTCCTGGAGCTTTCGGGGGTTGCTGAATGCAGTCTCCTATCTGATCCCAGAGCTCAAGGGTTAACGTACCTACTTCTGGGTAAAGCAGGCAGTGTTCCCCTAGGTACACCAAAAGTCTCGCTAGCTCCCCGCTGTGAAAACGCAAATTAAATATCCTGGCCAGGATCTTGAACTCTCCCTCACGAGTTCTTTGGCTAGCGGATGGACGCTGTCGCTGAGGACAGGTCCCCATATTACCTGCGATTGGGTCCTCGGAAGATTCCTCCTCGGGACGAGTCGACGCGTCTTTGGCAGGCAATAGGTTCTGGCGACAACGCTTCTGGGTAGAGCTCGGAGCGTGGACTGCGGCCACGGGCCCTCGGTGGCCACTGCGCTGTCAGGGGCTCACAGCTGCCCTGAGCGGAACGCGTTTTTCCCTTTGGTGCAAGCCACCGCGAAAGTCGGGAGCAAGCTGTAGGATGCCTCTTTGGACTGCCTCACCGCAGGCCGTCCCTCCGATCGGCTGGCTGCCGGACGGAGTGCCGCGCTGTCCTCCGGGATGATTCGGACATGGTTCAAGCGCAGAACCGGACCATGTGATCGCTACTCTGAGGAAGACCGCTCGGGGGTCGCTTACTCACGAGTAGATCACGCTCGGGGTCACCAGGTGTAGGAATCGGGGCCGCAGAGGGCCGGAGGTCCCGGAGGAGACTGATCAAAGAACTATACGAGGCAGTATGGAGGAGGATAAGATCAGTGGTTTATTGAGGAAAAGGCATAACCATTTATAGATCAGAAGGCAAGGTAGAAAAAACCGTCACCCAACAGTGAATCACATCACCTATTTACTCAGGTTAATTGGGAATCTCTCGGGGGGAAGTTAATTAGTGCGGACAAACACTGGCTGGGACAACACCATTGTTTTGGGTTTAGACTAAGGCAATCATGACTCCTGTTTGCTTCTGGGATGAGACTGAGACTCGGAGATGAGGGATTACTCTAATAGGTAACATATTCGCTCTCTCAGCAGGTCCGCTGGTCAGGTCAGGGAATTGGGTGAATCAAACCCTATAATTTATCCACCCCCCTTAATTTGGGTGCTCGCAGAGCCCACGGGCCAGGGAGCCTTTCTCCCGAAAGTGGCCTCTGCCGGGCCGTTCCGTGCCCACGGGGGCACGGGGAATCCACATAGAAGAATCCTATCCCTCTAGAGCGTTGACAATTATTACTAGGCTAGACAACAGGTAAACTTTGAACAAGTCACCTCAGTCAAGCTTGATTGCTGCAAAACCTAAAAAAGGACTCACCAAGAACTTTGTTCTTTTCAATAGTTCTATAGTCAGACCTGCATCACATAGTGAGCCCCTGTCTCTGTCCAAGCTCCTGCCAACCTAGCAGTTCAACAGCAAGAAATTGCAAGTAGATAAATAGGGACCACTTCGGTGGGAAGGCAAACAGTGTTCCGTGCACTCCAGTGTCTAGTTATACCTGCTACATGTCCATGGAAACAACTGCAGATGCAGACAGTGCAGGCTCTTCGGCTATAAACAGATGAGCACTGAACCCAAGAGTTGGATACGACTGGCTTCCTGCAAGGGCAAACTATTGTCAGACCATGGTAAGCACTCTGTGTAGGTGGAAATAGGAAGGTTGGACTTAGTGGTGATGTAGGAACTCAGGAAAGTTCAAAACAGCAAGATGTGGTTGTTTTGCCTTTAATAAAGAAAACTTACCCCTTAGATTTCTATCCTTAGTCTACTGTTAAACTTGCTTCCATTCATTTTTGTTTTATACAAATAGGTCTTTTTATAGTTGCTTGGAAATAGGCACGGAAGAATGATAATTCTTTTTCTCTTCTAGGCTTTTCTCAAGCTGGAATATCTGTTTTACCACTAGTATTTTGCATAACAAAAACATGCAGATAAATTTAGAACAGAGGAGGGGAACCTCCAGCCCTCTAATCTGACCAGAGTGAGCCATCCCTGCCTACTTGGCTGAGGAAGTGAGGATCCATTGCTTGACTCCTATGTCCCTTCTTCAGATGGAATTTGACCCACGGGATGAAGGTTTGAATCCTAAGGCAAACCTGTATCAATAGAATAGAGGGAATTGTATTGTTAGGGAATTAAATTGCTTGGGATTCAAAACTTTAAAGAAAGGTGCATATCTATCCATCTGACCAAAACGCAAACTCCTCTTATCCCATTTTAATATAAAGAGTGGATGGAGGCGCATGTAGTCCTCCAAGCAAGTCACCTCTTCTCACCCTTCCCAGCTGGCCAGGACTGGTAGTATTTGCTGTCTGCCACCAGTGCCCATGCCTGCTCTCAAGAGGTGAGGCAAATGTGCCCTTTGGTTGCCTTGGCTACTAGAACTCTGTTCTTCAAGCCACATCAAAGAATTTAAGATAGCGCTGCACATGGAGCCCTAGGGCTAATTCTGATCAGGGAGCAGCTCCATCCTATCTTGGGTTCAGAGTGAAGGCAAGAATTCCATTTTGTTAACAGGATTACATTTTTAGATTTAGGAGCCAAGGGTGAAAAAAAATTATTGTCTAGAAGCAGAACCCTGAATGACAGCATGCATCAGAACTAAATAACCTAATCTGTGTCTAGAGACAAAGGAAATTTCATTTGCCCAGGTCTTCCAGCTGGTAAACAGTCAGCAGAGCGGGAGAAATGAACATTGCACTCCTAGTTTTTGCAGAATGTTACTGTATGTTACAACCACTGGTTTTAAAAAATGGCAAACCATTTAGCTCAATGGGTTTGTTTGGTTTTTTTGTAGCTGACAAGGGTTAAGAATATGTTGTGCATATATGGAATAGAATGATGGAATACAGTATATCTTTTTAATGGACACTGTAGTGAGCGCTGGCCAATTTATACAAAAAAGGGTCTATATTTAGGGAGCTGAGTTAAATGTTGCCAAAGTAAAGAGAGAGATGATCAGAGCTGTTCTTTTGTAGCCTATTTTCTTTGGACAGCATACTTTGCCAGGCCAGGGCTCTGTGTTATAGTTGTACAGTACAATCTTGTCTTCCTGCATTTAATTCCAAAACATGGAGGATTTTTCTTCTTCTCAAGACTGTTCATAAGAAGCTAGCAAACAAAGCAATAATGCAAACAATGGGACCCAAAGTTTCCTTTGAAACGTTTCCTTTGAAAACTAGTGGGGACTTTTTAAAAATTGTTGTTCTGGTTGTACACTTCCAGTCATGAATCTCAGCCAGAAGAAAAGAAGGCTCACCCATTTTCTCAACCTGCCGCTAGCAAAACAGTCTTTCCTAGAAGTGTGTACTCACAAATTTGCTTGCCAGGACGAGCCTTCCCACTACGATTGTTGCTAAACTGTAACCACTTCCACCCCTTCCTATCCCAGCACCACTTGGTGCTGAGTCTTTTATTTGCCACAGCTTCCTTTCCCAGTATGCCCACTGAGATAGTTATTGCCTGTCCCTAGTGCCCCTCGACACCTTCCAGTCCACATGGACAGAAACAGTAACATCTTCTGCTTGTACTGCGAAGGGAAGAAGCAGCAAAAGCACCAGGAAGGGGTAATAGGAAGCAGTGAGGCAATAACAACAGTAGAAAAATAAAAGTGCAGTTAGGAGGAAGAAGAAGGAACATTCTTCTATGAAGCAGTGTCTCCCAACCTTTGGGTTTTTGGGACTTCAGTTCCCAGAAGCCTAAGTCAATCCCCCAAAGCACTGATCAGCCAATGTAGTGACTCAGGCTTCTGGAAATTGAAATCCACCCCACCCACCCCTGTGGGGCATATGCCCCATGTTGGGAACTGTTAGGGATTGGGTCATTGCCTAACTTGTTGGGAAGGATGATAAATAAACCAACATAGCATGTCTGTTGTAAAATGTACTATGGTGCTTTAAGAGTATTGAGTTGATGTTGCATGGTTACTGTATTATCTCATTGGTTCGTTCTGCAAGTAATGTGGTTAAAAGGAAGACTGTAGCCACATTTAACTCACTTGTTACTCTTTCACTACTCTTGTTCTCTGCTGTTCACTGTTTGATGGAGATTTGCCTTTCGGTTTGCTTATTGCTGTACTGGACTCCCCCCCCCCCCCAAATTATTGACAAGGACTGGTAGGAAAAAAGATTATTCTGCTTTAACCCTGAAACAACATTGTGACTATCTGCCATTACTGTGTACGACTTGGAAGGAATTTGGACTCTGGTTTTGCTACAAGTAAAACAGTTTGTACAATGCAGGGTATCTGTCTGGTTACTGTGTTGTTCATTGTACTCTCAGACGTCCGCTGATACACCCTTGCAACACATGGGTTTACTCTATATCTCAACAGGAACCACTGCTTTAGACAGTCTTCCCTGGCCCCATAGAGCAGCAGTAAACCTCTACTGTTCTTCTGAGCTTGGAGCTGGGGAATATGGCCAGGGATTGTCTCTGACTTCATCTGGGGCTTTAGCGGGACCTCTGAAGTTAAGCTTAGCATTAAATACAAGATCCTTCACCCTCTGGATCAGATCATGGTAAATCCAAAGCTACCAGGGCAGCTATTATTTATGGAGCTCTGTTCTTAGTAGCATTAAAGCTGCCCCCATAAATCAGGGGTTCCTAAGCTTTTCACTCTGTGCTCTCCCCCCCCCCCGACAGCTAAGCGGGCCAGTCATGTGGTTCCTCCCACCATAAACACTGCCATAAAACGCATCCGTAGCTGTCATAAATACATTTACAACAGCCATGGGTGCATTTACAGCAGCGTTTACGTCAGGCATGGGCGTGTTTACACCTGTGCGGCCATGTTTTATGGCTGTCGTAAATGTGGCAAGGGCAGCGGCGGACCACATGAAATGGTGCTGCGGGCCAGGTCTGGCCTGTGGGTTGTAGGTTGGCCACCCCTGCTATAAATATTATATGAGGACAATAGCACTTCAAATGTTATAGAATGCCACTGCCAAACACTTAGGTTGTGTAATTCTGCAACACTGTGAAAATGTGGGAAATGTGCTGTTAGTCATCCAAGGTGTACTACTATGCATAACCTATGATCTTGGTCTCCTGATGTGCTTCAAATAAACAGCATTGATTGGATTAACTTCTATCTCCTCAGTTTTACAGGTTGATGTTCAGATGTTTTTTTTAAGGAACCATCTCAAGTTTTTCAGCTGACACTGGTATATTTAACAAATAAGGCAATTTTGTTTTGAACATTTAGTTCTTTGTTTTCCTAAGACTTCAGAGCAGATTCTAAACAATTTTGACTTGAGGGCAGTCCTGGGATCTTAACTTGAACAACATTCCTGCTAGCTATATTAAGCTGCTTTAGGGAGAGAAACATTATTTTTCTGCTTTGCAGCATAGTCCCATTTCGGGAAGCTGTTAAAGATCTTTGCAGCCCTGTATTCAAATTACAAAAATGGCTTCTTACACTAGCACTCACAGAGGGATCAGTGTGCTCTTTCTGTAGTCCCAGTTGATCCCATAAAATGAGTGTGATTACTTTTGTATACTAGTCTTAAAAGTTCAAAATTAAGTCCCATACGGGGAAGATGGTGTTGAGAGCCAAAGCAAGTTGTTTGGTTTTTACGCAAGCAATTGGAAGCCTGTAAGGTACTGACTCACATCTGTGGCTTACTTTCTGGTGCTAGCTACTCCATAGCATATGTTACATTATAGTGTGTAATGCTGAAGAAATAATTTGTACTCCAGAGAGCTAGAGGGAGGAAATGTCAGATTCTTTAAATGCCAGTTCCTTTATTGCCTTTGAATTCTTTGGGATTGTCTGGCTCCAGGTTTAGCCTCCTTCTCTCTCACTCTCTCTCTCTCTGGATTTGCAGAGTAAAGTGTTCTAGTTGCTTTTCAGGAATGTCACAGTGTTCATTATCATGAACAGTAGCATGTGTTCAGGAAAATGTTAATTTCAGTTAGCAGAACAATACAGTCCTGTGTGCTGTCTGATTGCTTGTGTGAGAGGGCTGGCTTTTGAATCTAGTACTAGTCCTACTGCTAGTGAGGTTGGTTTACTTGCTTGCTTGCTTGTTGGTTTTCCTATGTGATTCAAGTGTTGGAGTTTTCCTGATGTCGTTGTGAAAAAATAAGCACAGCAAAACACAAGCAAGGATGCCACGCTTCCCATGTGGCAATGGCATCATGGTTTTGTGTATCTTTCATGCTTTACTGTTTGGATGACTTGGTCCCTTGCTGAAGTACCAATCTCACTTGTGCTTTCTGCATAGAAAAAAAAAACCGACCCAGTCAATGACATGTGACTGTTATGTAGCACCTGGACACTTCCCTTGCATTCTAAATACAATACGACAATGTGTCTTGGAGCACTGTTGCATTTGAATTGGGACTTTCAAAGTTTTACCACTAAGATTAGCCTGGCTGTACTTTGAGAGATTGCTTGGATTTGTTGTTGTTGTTAAATTTGTATGCCACCCCACTAGCAGAGCGACTCTGGCGGCTAACAAAGATACAAAATATCATAATTACATTAACAAGGTACCACATTATCATAAAACAAAAACATTTTTAAAAACAATCCCAATTACAATTACAAAATACAAATTGCAATTACAAAATATCATAAACTCAACCCCACCAAACTATGTCTGAGGGAAAACCCGGTGGCGGCGTCAGCAGCATTCTTGTAGTCAGCCGGCCAGCCGCACAGCTGTCGCTTCTTCCCTGAGCCGGGGCCAGCCGAGAGAGAGCCCAGTAGCGGCGTCAGTGGCGTTCTTGTAGCCGGCCAGCCAGCCGCACAGCGTTGCTCCTTCCCTGAGCCAGGGTCGGCTGAGTATAAGCCCGGTAGCAGCAGCAGCAGCATTCTTGTAGCTGGCCAGCCACACGGCTGTTGCTCCTTCCTTGAGCCAGAGCCAGCTGAGGGAGAGCCCAGTAGCAGCTTCAGAGGCTTTCTTGTAGCTGGCCGGCCGACCACACAGCTGTCACTCCTTTCCTGAGCTGGGGCTGGCCGAGAGAGAGCCCGGTAGCGGCGTCGGCGGTGTTCTTGTAGCCATCATTGCCATCCCTGTGGTTGTCAGGGTTGTTGAGGTCCTTTTTGTAAAGTTCCTCTGTGTACTCTTGCCATCTTTTCTTAATCTTTTCTGCATCAGCTAAATCCCTGCCGTTTTTGTCCCTTATCATGGTCATTTTTGCTTTAATTTCCCCCTTTTTTTAAAAAAAAGATCTCTAGTCCTTCCCCTTCTGTTGTTTTCCTTTATTTCTTTGCACTGTTCATTTAAGAAGGTTATTCAAAAATTATTCTGGTTTGAAAGGATTTTTGCAGAAAAAATTCTGCTCAGAGAACGCCCAAATGAGGCTCCTTTCATGTCCCCAAGAACTAGGACAGAGATGGGCACTCAATCTGTTATGCAATACCTGGGTCTCGAACTGCCAATTTGCCAGCCTTCCAGCTAACAAGGTGAGCTTCTTAACCACTGAGCCACCACAGCCCCTATTTTGAGTGCTAAAATGAAAGTAGTTTTGCTTGGAATAATTGGTCACTTCATTGGTTCACTATGACCCACATCATTTTTACACGCACAAAAGCTGAAATGGAGTTACTCCTGACCCTTTTTCCTCTTAATAAAAGAGTAACTATAGAGTGCAGCACTCTGCTTTCACTCGGGATGGATATTTTCTGCACAAATAAATGCAAGATGTGTGCTTATGTCTTATGATCTTCCAAGCAAATGTATCCTGAAGATGTAAAGAAATTACACTGTATCGATGATTCAACCTGATGGAAAATACTAGTAGACCAGTGTTTTCCAACCTTTTGTTTTTTGGACTTCAATTCCCAGATGCCTACGTCAATTCCCCAAAGCACTGATTGGCCAATGTACTGACTTAGGTTTCTGGGAATTGAAGTCCCCCTGTGGGGACCTGGGCCCCACATTGGGAACTACTGCTGTAGACCTAGGTTTTTTTTAATTACATAAATAAAAAGTACATCAACCGGGGCACATAGTACAGTGGTACTTCGCTTAAAGAGAATACTGTAATGCGTTCTACGGGATTGCTCTTTAAGCAAAACATTTGGAAAAAGCGCCGCCGCTGCCATTGTAAGTGATCAATTGTGATTTCTGGTGAGGGGGATTGCAAACCCCAATTTAATTGTTAAGCGAGTTTTTGGTTGGTTTTAGTTGTTAAGTGAGGCGACCATTCAGAGAAAATTCTGCTCTTTAAGCGAGTTAGTCTCTAAGCGAGGTTCTCTTTATACAAGGTTTTACTGTATACTTATTTACTGTAGTTCTTTAACCAAGCTTTATAACATAAAAAAATGCATGACCAGCCTACTAAAAGTCAGTAATGGGATTTCATGGGGACAGAATTACTTCCCAAAAAGGAAGGTGTGAAAAGGAAGAGGCAAAGTGGTACTGGAGTGTTTTGCAAAGTTAGAAATGGATTCAGGTAATTTGTATGATATAGTTTATCAATGTACAGTGAAAACCCGTTTTACGGAATGAATCAGTTCTGCGGGGTTTTCCTTAAAGCAAAAATTCCTTAAAACAAAGCATGGTTTCCCATAGGAATGCATTGAAAACAAAAAAGTTTCAGATCTTAGAGAAAAAGCAAAAAAAATTATGTTCCAAACTCTTTATAAAGTGCACTTTGGAATTTTTTTGTCTTGTTTCTGCCACTTTATAAAGAGATTTTAACAGATAAAAGACTTCACTTTTTTCTGACCTCCAGAAAGGATTTCAATGCATTCCTCTGCATTTTAAGCACTTCCAAGAGCGGCCACTAGTGGCCAGGTCTGGTAATGTCCCAACAATGAGCTGTTAAGCTCCCCGGCCACCCGGAAGTGCTGAACTCCACACTTTAGCTGCCGAAATGCAGCGGAAATGCAACAAAATTTCCAGAAATGAAGCAAACATGCTCCAAAAAACCTCCCGCCACCATGGAAAGCAGCACAGGCTGCCAAAGCAGCCAAAAATGGCACAATTGGGCCCACCATGCAAAAAAAAAAAAACTGTTCGTATGACAAAAAAAACCTGCAAGTTGATGCATCATTTTCTCAGGATTTCCTTCTGTATTGCAAGGCGTCCATCAAGCAAGGTTCCACTGTAGTGATAAAATAAGAGGTAGGGGATAAAGAGAAGATGACCAGATATTCGCACTGACATGTGTGCAGTAATTAAGAGCAACTATAAACATTAAAAGGTGCATAGTGGGGAGGGAGGATGTGGGTGCTGCAGATGAGGAAGTACCCCTTTCTTTCAGATTCTTTCAGATTCATCGCTGCTCGTATGATAAATGCAGTGTGGTGGTGAAAGGACTAACCACTTTTCTCTAACTGTCCCAACAAAACTGGATTAGAGAAAGGACTAACCACTCTACCAGGAACTCTGATAGAGATTTTGAGAAGGTAACCTGCAAGCAGTAGATATGTAAAAGAGAGAGCTGCAAATAAGTAAATTAGCATTGTGAACATCGAGATTATATGGGTACTTGAGTCATATGATATGCTGTACAGAGATTCACTAGATCAGGGATTCTCAACCTGCAGCCTGGAGGCTGGATATTGACCGCGGTGCCATTTCATGTGGCCTCCATCACCTCCACCACACTAGGAATTGCCATGTGGAAGGGCAAAATGGCAGTCCAGCACCCGGCTTTAAAAGGTTGAGAACTCCTGCACTAGATTGTGAGCTGCCTGTAAGTTCATGTTTGACAAACTAAATTTCTGCCAAAATAGTCAGTAGAGAGTAATGGATGAAAAACACATTTTGGGGAACAAAACGGTTTTTAAAAAGACATTCCAGGCAGCACAGTTTGGCTGTATTCTCTGGTGAGCAAAGTAAAAGAAGGGGAAAGCTGCATGATTTTTAAAAAAACTTGCAGCATGAGATGATGTTTTGAATATAGAGAAAAAAGCCAATACAGTAATACCTCATACAAAATCCACTTCATACAACATCGGATTCATACAACATCGCCTAATTCCTTGAAAAAAGTTGCCTCATACAAAGTCGTGCAACTTTGTATGAAGCATTGGGGTTTTCCCAGGTTGCATTGTGCCTGGGCACTATAAAAGGCAGGACACATGCGCGCATTGCTCTTGTGGGTTTTGCATGAGGCGAAGAGTGTTTAGGAGTGGTTTTGAGCACAGTTTTGGATTTTGTTGAATTTTTTCGTCAGAATTTTCAGAAGCATTCCTGGGATTTTTGCAGCATTCTTCAGGTTCTTGGACAATCAGGGTTGTTTGACAGGTTTTTGTAATGTTTTTAGCCTTTAGACAATGATTTCTTAAAGTTCTGTCAGTTTCCTGTCTGTTCCCTTGACTTTGCCCAGAAGTCTGTGCTGTTACAGTACAATGTATTTCTATGGAAATGACATTGTATGAGGCATCGCCGCAAGGATTTGGACATTGTATGAGGCATCGCGGCTAGGATTTTGCATGCCTCATACAAAGTCCAAATCCGTATAAAGCCCAAACTTGTGGAACCAAGTTTGGACGTTGTATGAGGTATCACTGTATGGTTCATTTGGGTGGAGCAAATCCCAGAGAAGGAAGGAAGGAAGGAAGATATGAGATAAAGTGTATATTCAAATTGAAGGAGTAAGAGAAGAAAGAAAATTGAAGACTAGAGCAGTGAAATTATAGGGAGTGGTTAGAGGGATCAGAAATGACTGGGCTTCAAACCTTTTCAATTGAACGTGAGGGAAAGACGTGAAGAAATGTTTATGGGAGGAGGATAAAAATGATTAAACAGGAAAATATCGTGTTGCCTAATAAAACAAACTAGGGAAAACATATTCATTGCCTGGCAGAAGAGAGGATTTGAATGACAAAAACCATTTTCTAATGGAGATACTGTACTTAACATTCTCTTCCTCTGGCAGAAGGAAAGGGGGTATGGACAGCATGGAGATGTTTGTATATTGAACAAGCTGGTAAGATACAGAATCTTACATATTAGGTAGCTTAGATAGATAGCTTTTTATTTATATCCCACTTCCCTCAGCTCGAAAGCAACTCGAAGCGGCAAACAACAATATCAACATAATACAATAAGTATACAATATACAAAATAAATAAATACACAATAATACAAAAAATAGCACAATACAATATAATCCATACAATATCAATAACAATAACAAGTGCAAAAAAGAAAGTAAAAATACAATATAATATACAATAATACAATACAATGCATATAAACAATATTACAAGCACCAAGAAGATGAAAATACAATGTAGCAGAGTTTCAAGCCGTGGCCTGCAACAAAGTCCTTATGGCTGCGGGGTGGTGGCGCAGGTATTTCCACTTCCCCTGTCAGGGGGGAAGGAGCTCCGCGCCTTGGCAACAACCTCAGCAGCACCAAAAGTACTTACAGCCTTGATGTGCCAGCACCAGCACTTCCCCTCCCCACATCAGGCCGGGGGAAGGAGCTCCGCGCCTCGGCATCAGCAAGGTCCCGGGAGGTGGTGAAAAGTCCTGCCGCAGCCGCTCCTCTTGAGGCCCCAGCAAGGGGTGGGGCCAAGACACCGGTGGCGTGGGCGGTCCTGAGCCCTCCGTCCCAGCTCCAGGTGGGTCCCAAGAGGCAGCGAAACATCCTTCTGCGGCCGTTCATCTTAAGGCCCCAGCAAGAGGTGGGGGCCAAGACGCCGGTAGCATGGGCAGTCCTGAGCCCTCCATCCCAGCAACAGGTGGGTCCCAGGAGGCAGCGAAAAGTCCTGCCACGGCCGCTCCTCTTGAGGCCCTGGCAAGGGGTGGGGTCAGGATGCCAGTAGCGTGGGTGGTCCTGACCCCTCCCCCCAGGGGTGGGTCCCAGGAGGCGGCCTAGTAGATATTAAAAACAAGGACTGTTATATCAGATTTACTGAAGAATAAAATGGAAAGCTGAGGTGTCAGATGAAGATTGCTGGAAAAGACTCAGTAAGGAATGTCGAAAGAAATACGTTGACAGTTGTTTAAAAGCCTATGAAGTTTCAAGAGCGATTCTTGTTTTTTGTGAATTGTTGAAAAACTGGAAGGCAAGTTACATCTACAAGCACAGTTCTTTGCATACTCAAACTATTGGCCACTTCTGGTTGGGAACAATGGGAGTTGTAGTCCAGAACATTAGGAGGGTACCAGATTGGAGAAGGCCATGTGTACATTTTCCATATGGTCTGTCTGGAAAGGTTGAGAACCACTCATCCTCTGTGATTCTCAGACATGGGTGTGCTACTTCAAGGAGTGCGTGGAACAATTGTGTTGAATAGATAAGAAGGGCTAAAGCTGGAAGCCACATTGGCTGTTGTAGCTGATAGCATGAACCACAAGAGACCTTTACCTGATTGTGGCTGAAAAGACAGTGCTAGGATTATATGGCCCTTTAAATTGACTTTCCTGGCAAGTTCGTGTTTCCAAAGGAGGCATATTCCTGATGTTTATGGCTCCTGGCATTTGCATTATAGTAATAATTTTGTAAGCATGCATCTTATAATGTAGTCTTTATGTTACAGTTTTCTTACATTTGACTTCATAGATCTTTGTCTGTCTCTCCACTTCCCTTTTTTTAATTGTTTCCGGGCTCTTTAGCTTCAGGAAGGAGATGAAAAACTTTGACTTTATCTAGAATTGTTTTATAGCAATGATTGCGGTTGAATGGGAGAAAACAGCCTATTTCCCTCTCCCCTTCCAGTTCTGAAAGAACAAAATACAGATACAGGGGTGCGTGTGTGTGTGCGTGCGTGTGTGTGTGCGCGTGCGCTTTTAAACTACTGGAGCTACAGAAAACAGTTCTTCAGAGATAGCATAGGCTTAGTGTGCTATCAGCATAGGCTTAGTGTGCAACTGAAAAGATCCTCAAACTGATACTTTAAAACACACATGCTTGAGCCATTCATATAATTATGCACATTTAATTCTACACAAACTAGGCTTAATTAAACAACTACTTCATGTGTTTTCTGTTCATGACTTCTAGCTGCATTGAAGAAACTTCTAGCTGCATGGGAGAAACTCAAAACAAGATAGTTGTCCCAAATTCACTAGTTTCATTTGGATTTGTTTTTCAGATAAATTGTTGGTGCTGACCTACTATGACGTTTCCTTACTCACAAAAACTATAGCGCCATGTCAGGAAATACGGCCAAAAGATAACTTCTTAATGATTGAATGGAAATTATTTTGTAGTGTACTTTCAGCATTATGGGAAAGGTATATAAGATAGCTACTACTGTATTTTCTGGCGTATAAGACTACTTTTTAACCCCGAAAAATCTGTGCCAAAGTCGGGGGTCGTCTTATAGGACAGGTACTTAACTGCAGCTTGTTTCCCCTTGCTTCATATGTCCGGCGCATATGGTGGGGGGTGCCGCGGCCGAGTCCCTGCTCTGTGCGGGGAGTATGAAGTAAGGAGAAGCAAGCTGCACACATCTTCCTGTACCTCGAGGAGGAGAATGTGAGCGTGGATTGGCTCTCCACCAGAACCTGCCCATTCGACTCGGAGGGCTACGCGTCTTCGGGTTGAGTGTGGGTTAATTTTTATTTGGTGTGCATTGGAAGAGAGGTAGTCTTATACGGCAAGTATATTCCAAACTCTATATTTTAACTGGAAAAGTTGGGGGTCGTCTTATATGCCCAGTCATCTTATACGCCGGGAAATACGGTACTTTTGTTACTTTCTCCTTGATTTTTAAACAGTCATAGCCATCTGCTTTTAATTATTTATAGGACACTTGGCTTCCAATAAAAATAACATACCTGAGACATAATTATAGTAAAACACCACATTAGTAAAAAGGCAAGAAAAGCACTGCCATGACCAGTTCTATTTACAGTAGAACCTTGTATAACGAAAATAATTAGTTCCACAAGGCATTTTGTTATTTTTTTTTTTGTTGTATGATACATGCATTATATAACGACAATCTCTATGGGGAAAACCGTACAACGAAAATTTTCATTGTACAATTTTTCCCATAGAGATTTTCGTTGTATGATGCAATGTTTTTTATTCCAATTCTCTTCATTATATGATTTTTTTCGTTATGATGGTGCATTTGTTATATGAGTTTCCACTGTAGTTACATAAAAGTGCCAATATGGTGTAAGAAATTGTCGTCATTGAATGCAACTTGTATCCGAGAATGCATTTTTTCCTGCAACAGGAAAATTGCTATTGCCGTGAGTTTGTTTAAGGTGGATCCCAGCTTGCCATCTCCTGTGGCTTGTATGAAATTAGACATGCAGGATTTAACACCGGGACTGGAATGGACTGCTGCATCCTTGAGAACATTAACAAGGTGCGCCTTCACAGCCACTCCATCTGCCATGGCCTCTTCCGCCTCCGTGACCATTAAGAATCAGAGTTCATCCTCCATTCATTTTGCCGTTGGGCCCAATATGATGGTTTCCAGTGGCATTTCCTCCACTGAGGGTGCCATCACCCCACCTAAAGGGGCTTATCCGCCCATAGCCATTGGCCCCTTTTATCCACCCCCTAACAGTGTTGTCACTGGCTGTATGGTCTACTCCATTATCATAGCGAGATGTCTGGCCAGACTCAAGGTGTCATAAATAAAGTGTTAGATAGGTACCCAAATGATCTGGGTTCAAGTCCTCACTGTACCATGGGAATTCCAAAAGGGAGAAGGTCATACTGGGAAAACAATTCATTAAATATCTCACATACCTTAAAAGTACCTTTAAGGTAGGCATAACATATATTTAAATAAAATAATTTAAACAAGTGAAGAGAACAATTGAAGACCAACAGTACAAACCCAGAATCAGAAACATCTATTTAAAACACTGGACACTGTGCCTTAACTACAATCAGCTTAGAATAAAAGGGATTTTACATTCATATCAAAATCACTTTAGATTACCTTGCCCAACGATGTTAGACACCAACAGCACATTAAACAGTCAAAGATGATCAGCAAAATATGGATGGCTCTTCCTCTGATAATATTAGTTAGCCTGTAGTAGAGGGATGGTTCTCAGGCCTTTCGTAACTCACACTCATGTCCCATTAATCACTCTCTTGGAGAACCTGAGTGCCATCATGGTAGAGATAAAAAAAGCCCACTTTTTCTGTGAAGGGTGTTTTTATGTTTACAGGCGTTCTGTAAACTTTATAATTTATAGCGAATTCAAAGCACATAAAATGCAGGCAGTAGAAACAAAAATAATAACTCTATTGGCAACTGAAAACTTATTGATTGTTAGTAACTGTGATGAAAAGTACCCATTGTGGTGTAGTGGAAAGAGTGATGGACTAGGATTCAGGAGGACTGAATTTGAAACCCCAGTCAGCCATGGAAACCCATTGTGGATGTGGAACTGGTAAAATTACTACTTAAGCATCTCACTTATCTTGGAAGTCCTATTAGGGTCACTATAAGTACGTTCTGAGTTGACAACACATAAAAGAACACAAATTGTCATGAAAATCATGGTCATACCCATCAAGCGTGGCTCCGGAAAATACGGGACCTGCTCCGGCCCGGATGCGCATGCACAGCAACAACTCCTTTGTGCATGTGCAGAAACCCTTTGTGCATGCACAGAACCCCTTTGCGCATGTGCAGAACTGCCTCTGATGGGCGCGCATGCGCAGTAACCCCTTTCCCTGCCGTTCAAAATATGGGATGGTGGCAGGAAAGGGGAGGGATGAGCGCTGAAATACGGGAAATCCCGGCCAATATCGGATACTTACAGGTATGACCATGGTGACCCCTCTAAACATCCACTGGTGGCAGGTTGAGAATGGCTGTCGTGTGTGTTGTGTGTTGTGGCTATTCCTGCACCAGTTGCCGATTACAAGCTACCTTTCCAGGCAGCCGCTCGTTAAACATGCTGCTCTTCTACAGTCCAGATGTAACCAACATGTGGATGAGTAAGGCAGGATCCGCTTTTTCTATAGAGGCAGCTGCTAGTGTCCAGGACTTAGCTTTACTATGAGGGTAAAGCACCCCAATGTCTCAAACATTGCTAAATCTCTGAGATAGGAAATTTGATCCTTCTCGAGAATGGAGATCAATCCAAACCTGATAACAAACTTCTGTTCAAACCCTCTAAGGCAACCTTGTCAGTCCAGATGTTCTTGGACTTCAATTCCCAGCAGGAGTGCTGACTTTGGCTTCTGGTTATTATTATTATTATTATTATTATTATTATTATTATTATTATTATTATTATTATTATTATTATTATTATTATTATTATTATTATTATTATTATTATTATTATTATTATTATTATTATTATAGGTTTCTTTATATACCGCCTTATTCAAACCCATCAGGTGACTCAAGGTGGTTTCCAACAAATAAAAAGCACAATATAAATACAAGAGCAATAAAATATAAAATACAATATAAAAATTGACAATCAAAAATATACAATGAAGGCAATAAAATATCCAATAAAAATATCCAATACAGTAATTGAAGTCAAAGAACACCTGGAGTGCCAAGGTTGGCCATCACTGCTCTAAGACCTGTTATGTGGTAAGCAGGGTTTCCAGTTGATTTAAAATACTGGATTGCTTTCTTATTTGAAGACATAAAAATATCTGGCTTCCACATACTATCAGGAGATCAAGGAGATATTTAATAATGTATATTAATTTAACAGATTTTAATCCATAATAGTAAAGGATGTCAAATATTAACAGTACTGGTTTCAATTTTTCTTTCTTTTTCTTTGTAGATCTGGGACATGAGTGATGATGAAACTGTCTGAAGTGGATGATGACCTACTTTCCATTTACCAGTTGTTAGACAAGTTAACGATTGCTTACTAAACTCTGACTGTTGAAAATAAAAACACATGGTCCCCTTCTTTGAGCTGGATGACAACTCAGAACAATTCTACCATGAGTATCACTCCTCTTTTCATTGCATATCATGCACACACATGCATAGCCATGAACATGAAAGCCAATTAACTTTGTTTTGTAGCTTCTAAATATAGCTTGTATTTAAATATATATCTTCAGTGAACTTGTTTGTTTGTTTTTTGTCCTTTTGAGTTCTTGATAATAATAATAAATAATAATAGGTTTATTTATATCCCACTTTCCTGGCACAAATGCCACCCAAGCGGCCTACAACATAGGAAAAGGAAAGCTTTCTTCAACGGAAAGCCTTCTCACAATATATAAAACATTACATAGAAATATCAAACACAGCAATACAAAATATATACAACGCACTTGTTCCAAATCAAGATACAGTACACAATACAATATTCAATAGCCGTCAAAAATAAGTATCACAAAGCAATACAATCAAAATATCAAAATATAATAAAGTATGCTATAATATAATAGAACAACTATCTATCCCTACCCCAGCACAGAAATCCAGCCTGCCCACCGCCTTTTAAGTCCGAGGAGGGAGGGGTGAGAGTCTCGGCAGGTAGAGTGTCCAGCGAGGGCCTCTTCACCCCAGCTGGGGCTAGGGACTGCGGAGGTAGTGGCGTCCGGCGTCCAGCCTGCCCCCCGCCAGTAAGGAAACATTCCAAATACGTTACACCTTTTTATCATCATTTTTTAGTTCGGACCAAGTTGGGCACATTGAGAATTGGGGGGGGGGGTCCCCAAAGATACAAAGAAGGACACATTTTTGCAATGTGAAATATATTGGCTTTAATAATCCATTGAGGAAGATTAGGGGAAATATTTCATGCCCTCTCCTTTTCCAGGCATCCTCCAGAGCTTTGGGGGGAAATGCTGCTCTGTAAATCTGTGGCATTTCCTAGATTGGTAAGAGCTGAGGGTGAAGAGTGGGGAGCAGAAGATTGTGAGGAGGCAAGCAAAAGACAAATTCTGTCCACCTTCTGCAGGCAGTAATCTGGAGCCACCACTGGTGACAGAATATTTCCCTAACTCTTTTCTGATTCAACTATTTTTTTCTTTTCCAAAACAACATAATTTTTAAATGCATTAAAAACAACAGATAGAATCCTATTAAACATCAGTGATGAAATACAACTGATGTCATGTTATCAAACCACTGGATCTCATTTTATGCCTGCAAGAGCTTTTCCACCTTTCCAAGCATCGCTGCCTTTTCCTGAAAGTCTTGCCTTCTCATGAGGTTGTTTCAAGTCATTGCTGTTTTCTTTCAGGAGATCATTTAAATATTATTATTGTTATTGTTATTGTTACTACTACTACTAACCTTTTCTTTAACATAAAAACAATGACACAGTACATGAAAATCCATTATTATTATCACAACTCAAGTTAGACCCACTAAAATAATGGAGTGTGTCTGTCTTGTTGGTGACATTTCAACATGTCTCATTTAAATGGGTCTAACAGTGGCTTTAGTAAGAAGAAGTACTGTATGCCGTCAAGTCAGTTCTGACTTATGGCAACTCGTTCCATGTTTTTCTCAGCAGATTTCCTTCTTCTGAGGACATTGTGGGACTGTGCAGTTCACCCAAGGCCACACAAACTGGCTCTTCTCCCAGGAGGCACAAACTCAACCTCTGGCTATGGAGCCAGATACCAAAACCACTGCGCTAACTAGCCAGCAACAGTGGTTTTAGCCCTTTGTATTTACCTTCTGCCAAGATGATAGATGGTTTAAGTCTCACATAAACTGGACTCACAAAATCTTGAAGTAGGAAGATGGGGTCAAAATGTTGTGGGTTAATAGTTTAGTTTTCATGCTGCTCTCTGAATCATGGCCTTACTTACTATGAAAACGTGTTCATTTCATCTTATATTTCCTGCTAAGATACTGCAGATGAAAATTCATTTCATAACGTAATCTATTTTATTCCCAACATGTGCTATGTAAAGGTAAAGGTCACCCTTGCTCAAAAGCCAGTCATATCTGACTCTAGGGTTCAGTGCTCATCTCTGTTTCATAGCTGAAGAGCCAGCACTGTCCAATTCTGCAGATGTTTCTGTGGTCATGTGGCAGGCATGACTAGACACCAGAGAGCACAGAACGCCATTTACCTTCCCACCAAAGTGATCCCTATTTATCTACTTGCAATTTCTTGCTTTGCAGGAGCTGGGACAAAGATGGGATTTCATTCCATCTTGCAGTATTCAGGTATCGAACTGCTGACCTCCCGCATTCCAGTCAGCGTCTTAGCCACTTGAGCCACTGCAGTCCCCACCAACTTGTGCTATAATTGACCAAATTCTTGCTGATGAAATTAACCTGGATCAGGGGTGGAGGGAGGACATGCTGTTTAATTTAATTTAATTTTCACACTTATATGCTGCCCAATCAGGAAACCCGACTCAGGGCAGCTCACACAATAGTTATACAATAGAATAGTTATACAATATGCACAATAATACAATATACAAAATAATTATGCAATAACGCATAATATAATATATAACAATACATTGCAATACTGCACTACAGCGGCCTCTCTGCCCCGGCCGCAGACTAAGTCCAAGGATGGCGGCAGCGAAGTCCTGCCACGTGCTGCCATAGCGGCATTTTCAAGTCCCAGCCAGGGGTGCGGCGATTGAAGGGCCTGCCACCCGCTGCTATCGCAGCCTCTCTGCCCCATCCACAGACAAAGTCCAGGGATGGTGATGGGGAAATCACCTGGCTGGTGGAAAGAGCCAGGAGGACACGGCGGTGCAGCGACATCTCCAGCCTCCCATGGCTCTTCTCCCTCCAGGCCAGAGCCGGCCAAGGGGGCGTCAGGTGTCTGCAGCGGCAGCAGTCTCAAGGCCGTCCAGCCGTGCAGCTGCTGCTCTTTCCTTTCCCCCCTCCTGGCCGGGGCCAGCCGAGGGGGTGTCCAGTAGTGGTGTCAGCGGCAGCAGGTTTAAGGCCAGCCAGCTGTGCAGCTGCTGCTGCTCCTTTATTCTCCCCCTCCAGGCCAGAGGGGGAGGCACAACTCCTTGAAACTGGATGTATGCAACAGAAGAAACAGAGCAAAATTATCGTTTGCATGCGAGAGCAATCTTTTAATCTAATGAAATAAATAGCCATCAAGCTTTCTTTGCTGAGGAAACTGGAGCTTGCAGTGGGAACAATTAGTAGTACTCAACGTCTTGCTCTGAGTCACCTGCATAGACGTCATTTGTAGATAGTGAAACAGGAAACTCTGTTTTGAAATTGTACAGCCTTGATTTAGCTGACTTTCCAAAACAACTTGGCTATCTCCACGGACTACTTTCCAGTGAGTGGTCTGCCTTGACAGTTGGCTTATCAAGATGGAGTTAGTTGACTTCCCCCATGCCCATAGAGACCTTTAGTTGTATGTGACATTTTGAAGCCCAGGGTAACGTGGTGTTTCCTAGCTTAGTAATTCCAGTAACCTAGAGTTGTATAAGACTGTGCTTGCTTCCTGTACATATGCTTCCCAGATGTGTGTGCTGCACAGAAATGCACCAGTGTGACTGAGGAAATCTTCTGTTGTTTAACTTTATTGTGGTTTTTTCTTCCTGACAAACTGGGATGGATTGCTGGCTCCTAAAATGTTCCTTTTGTAAAATGTTGTCAGCACTTTAATGAAAGTGGAGGTTTATACCCAAATAGATACAAAGAACCTCCAAGCATGTTTAGATACTGGCATGCACACTTGAATAACAGGGTTTCGGAGGGTCTTTTTGTCTGCTATTCCAGTTCCATCATGGAGGAAGCTGGGACCTGAGCTTCAAAAAGTGAATGGGTTTAGATAGATACTGGAGTTGCCACCATTTCCACCACCACTACCTTAAATGATTTCCCATAACAAAAAGGTCAAAACTCTTCTTGAAATGTGGACATTGTCATAATCTTTGGATACTTCCCGTAGAATGAGCAGGAGAGAGAGATACTTCAATTTCTTTGATAACATGGGCAAAATACTAAATTCTGTGAATTTTTATATTGTTACTTAATAAAACTATTTGTGTCTTCTGAATGCTTGCCTAAGAGTAATTCTACCCATATACCTGTAGGAGCAAACACTGCAGTCTAGTTACATAAGAACATGCCTTGCTGGAACAGGCCACAGCCCATCCAGTCCAGCATTCTGTCTCACACAGTGGCTCACCATTTCCTTCAGGGTATTCCCAAGGAGATGCCTTCACCTGCTTAGGATTCCCCGGAAATGGCATTGAGAGATATCCTGCCTATCTCTCCAACCCGAGGTTGTCCTTAAGTATCCATAATTATAGCCATTGATACCCTTGTCCTCCATGAATTTGTCTAATCCATTCTTAAAGCTGTCAAGACTGACAGCTGTCACCACTTCTTCTGGCAGGGAGTTCCATAGACCAATGATCCTCTGGGTGAAAAAGTACTTTCTCTTATTTGTTTGAGAACTAGTACCCAAAAGTTTCATCGAGTGTCCCCTAGTTCTAGTGTTGTGCGATAGGGGAAAACAGTTTTTCCTTATCTACTTTGCCCACACCGTGCATGATTTTATAAACTTCAATCAGGTCACCTCTTAGACGCCGTCGCTCAAGAGTGAAAAGGCCCAACCGTTGCAGCCTCAGATGGTAAGGAAGGTGTTCCAGTCCCCTAATCATTCTGGTTGCCCTCCTCTGCACTTTCTCCAACTCCATAATATCCTTCTGGAGGTATGGCGACCAGAACTGTACACAGTATTCCAGATGGGGCCTCACCATCTATACCTATAAAATGGTGCATTAACCGTTGGAATGTGACAAAGGATTTTGCACCAGGCCCCACTAGCCCATAATGGGCCTTCATTCACTCGCCCAAACCCGGTTCGCAGGTAACTGTTGGGTTGAAATTTTCGACCCGGGGGCAGGAGCCCCTCAGTCGCAAACAAAAAAAGGGAACTTCAATTCCCAACGTTCCTTGCCAATCAGGCTGAGCGGCGCGGCAAAAGGAACGTTCGGAAACGCGCCACGGCCAATAAAAAAAGCTGCAGGGGACAAACCGCTGCAGTAAGCAAACACTCGCAGCCAAAACTACAAGCCCCAGCATCCTGCGCACCATTAGCGCGCTGAACACTGAGGCGGCCTGCGAACGACAAATAAAAGTAAAAAAAAGCCCGCCGCCGCTGCCCTTCCCCACGGGCCAGCCAGCATGGCCCGTGGAAAAAAAAAGAAACCACACACACACACCCCGCCACCGCTGCCCTTCATTTCAATGGGCCAGCCGGCGCAAGAAAAATAAAAGTAAAAAAAAACGGCGCCGCTGCCCTTCTTCCCCATGGGCCAGCCAGAATGGTCCGCGGGGAAAAAAAGGGAACCACCGCCACAGCTGCCCTTCTTCCCCACGGGCCAGCCAGCATGGCCCGTGGGAAAGAAAGCCACCCCCTGAAAAAGTAAACAAAACAAAAACACTCAAAAATCCAAAAATGAAACACAAAAACAAACAAGAAAAAACACACAGACACCCCCCCAAAAAAAACCAACAACCAAGAGAGCTTACCAAAAGACGTCTTCTATCCATGAGGACCGGAATTCAAATGAGAAAAAAAACTTACCAGAAGCGACACCCAGAGGACAGAAGAGAACAATTGTAGAGAGGCAGAAAAGCTCACCACCCCCACCCAGAGGCCAAAAGAGAAAAAACATTCAAAAATATTAAAACTAATAAGATTAATTCAACAATTAATCAAATAAGTTATAAAAACATTCAAAAATAATCACGCTAATCTCAAAAAATACCAAAAAAAAAACAAAAATCACTTTCACTCAAAAAAAACCAAAACAAAAAATAAAAATGCATAAAAATAAAGATTTAAAAAACCAAAATTAAATTTTAAACTAAATAATATAAAATAAAATAAAATAAAATAAAATAAAATAAAATTTGCATAAATAGAAAACAAAAACCTTCAAAAACCAATTTAAAGAGCCCGGCACTGAGGAAGCCAGCACGCAAAGAAAAACACAAAAAAAACACACTGGGAGCGCAAGTCCTCCGCAGGCGGACGCAGCGCCTCGAAGCCAAAAAATCACAAAACCTTACAACACCATTTAAAACAGCTTCATTGAGTTGTCCACCAGGACACCAAGGTCCCTTTCCTGGTTTGTCGCAGAGAGTTCAGACCCCATCAGTTTATAAATGTAATTGCTGATCTCCTAGCCAAAATATATAATATTTCCCTCAAATCAGGGTTTGTGCCTGATGACTGGAAGGTAGCGAATGTAACACCAATTTTCAAAAAAGGATCCAGGGGTGATCCAGGAAATTACCGGCCTGTCAGTTTGACATGTGTCCCAGGTAAAGTGATGGAAACCATCCTAAAAGATAGAATTAATAGGTACATAGAAGAGGAGGCGCTGCTAAAGGAGAGCCAACATGGCTTTTGCAAGGGCAAATCATGCCTCACTAATCTGTTGGAATTTTTTGAGAGTGTCAACAAGCATGTGGATAAGGGGGATCCAGTTGACATTGTTTATCTGGACTTTCAGAAGGCTTTTGACAAGGTCCCACACCAAAGGCTCTTGAATAAACTTACCAGTCATGGAATAAAGGGACAGGTCTTGACCTGGATCAGCAACTGGCTAAGGGACAGGAAACAGAGGGTAGCACTAAATGGACACTTCTCCAAGTGGAGGGAAGTAAAGAGTGGGGTCCCCCAAGGTTCAGTACTGGGACCCCTGCTTTTCAACCTCTTCATAAATGATCTAGAGGTAGGAGTAAAAAGCAAGGTAGCCAAATTTGCTGACGATACTAAATTATACAGGGTAGTGAAAACTGTGAGAGATTGTGAAGAGCTCCAGAGGGATCTCTTGACACTGGGGGAGTGGGCAAAACAGTGGCAAATGAGCTTCAACATCAGTAAGTGCAGAGTGATGCATGTTGGGGCAAAAAACCCCAATTACATTTATAAACTGATGGGGTCTGAACTCTCTGCGACAAACCAGGAAAGGGACCTTGGTGTCCTGGTGGACAGCTCAATGAAGGTGTCAACCCAGTGTGCCTCAGCAGTGAAAAAAGCAAACTCAATGTTAGGGATCATTAGGAAGGGTATAGAAAATAAGTCAGCAAGTGTCATTTTGCCTCTTTATAAATCTATGGTGAGGCCCCATCTGGAATACTGTGTACAGTTCTGGTCGCCATACCTCCAGAAGGATATTATGGAGTTGGAGAAAGTACAGAGGAGGGCAACCAGAATGATTAGGGGACTGGAACACCTTCCTTACCATCTGAGGCTGCAACGGTTGGGCCTTTTCACTCTTGAACGACGGCGTCTAAGAGGTGACCTGATTGAAGTTTATAAAATCATGCACGGTGTGGACAAAGTGGATAAGGAAAAACTGTTTTCCCTATCGCACAACACTAGAACTAGGGGACACTCCATAAAACTTTTGGGTACTAGTTCTCAAACAAATAAGAGAAAGTACTTTTTCACCCAGAGGATTACTGGTCTATGGAACTCCCTGCCAGAAGAAGTGGTGACAGCTGTCAGTCTTGACAGCTTTAAGAAAGGATTAGACAAGTTCATGGAGGACAAGGCTATCAATGGCTATAATTATGGCTACCTAAGGACAACCTCCGGGTTGGAGAGATAGGCAGGATATCTCTCAATGCCATTTCCAGGGAATCCTAAGCAGGTGAAGGCATCTCCTTGGGAATACCCTGAAGGAAATGGTGAGCCACTGTGTGAGACAGAATGCTGGACTGGATGGGCTGTGGCCTGTTCCAGCAAGGCTGTTCTTATGTTCTTATGTTCTTATTGGTTTTTTTTTTTTGCCCCAACATGCATCACTCTGCACTTACTAGTGTTGAAGCTCATTTGCCACTGTTTTGCCCACTCCCCCAGTGTCAAGAGATCCCTCTGGAGCTCCTCACAATCTCTCACAGTTTTCATTACCCTGTATAAATTAGTGTCGCCAGCAAATTTGGATACCTTGCTATTTACTCCTACCTCTAGATCATTTATGAAGAGGTTGGAAAACAGGGGTCCCAGTACTGAACCTTGGGGGACCCCACTTTTTACTTCCCTCCACTTGGAGAAGTGTCCATTGAGTGCTACCCTCTGTTTCCTGTCCCTTAGCCAGTTGCTGATCCAGGACAAGACCTGTCCCTTTATTCCATAACTGGCAAGTTTATTCAAGAGCCTTTGGTGTGGGACCTTGTCAAAAGCCTTCTGAAAGTCCAGATAAACAATGTCAACTGGATCAACTAATTGCATCCTACCATTTGGCCTTCTAGCTTACTATGGCAATGTCTTTCCCAGTTCTATTAACATACTTTGTGGAGATGACGGGCTGTACAATGTAGGCATGTGCTCTGGTGTGAATATGCTACAGTTTCACCCATTCAGGTGAAACTGCAATGGGCCAATGAAGCTGTTAGCATGGAGCCATTTCAGTGTAACCGAAGGACTAGTACCTTTTTGTGTCATTTTAAAGCTGGCATTGCTACACCTCTGTATCATGAACTAAAGAAAGCACAATCCCTTGAGAGGTCACTGGGTTAGCCATATGTGTTAAAGCAACTGAACATTGTGTAAAGGTAAAGGTCACCCTTGCTCGAGAGCCAGTCATATCCGACTCTAGGGTTCAGTGCTCATCTCTGTTGATAGCCAAAGAGCCAGCGCTGTCTGCGTCTGCAGATACTTCCATGGACATATGACAGCCATGTCTGGACACCGGAGTGCACAGAACACTGTTTACCTTCCCACCAAAGTAGTCCCTATTTATCTACTTTCAATTTCTTGCTTTCAAACTGCTAGGTTGGCAGAAGCTGAGGCAGAGATTGGAGCTCATTCCATCCTGCAGTACTTGGGTATCGAACTGCTGATCTGCCGTCTTCCAGTCACGGTCAGAAAAGCTAACTATATGGGCCAGTAGTAGACCCATTGAGTAGGTCGGTAAGTCGGCTGGGGTGTAACAATAACGATGAGAGAAGAACACTCCCAGAGAAAAGATCAACGTAAAATGAGCTCCGTTTATTTCTTGAAATTCCTGTGACTCTTATTCAATTCATAAGCAGTACACTGTTCAAATAAACTGTAAATATGGTGGAGTCTAAATTTGTATAATCCGGAAAAGTCTCTTGCGTCTTTAAATAATGTAAGACTTGTAAACTGCGTCTTTAAACCAATGTAGACTACGGGATGGCGATGTCCTTCCGGTAGTTGGACATTTCGTTGCACTTTATCAAGCGTCTACAATATAAAATATGTACAGACATAATACGATATAGCGCAATGCAATGCGATGATTATCCATAAAGTACAATAATATTAACAGATGAAAGCTATAGTTTGTAATTCAAGCAAGAAATGGTATATAAATGAAGGACAAAGTAAGGTGTCTCATACAAGAATTCGCTACATATCTATTCGCAACATCCGTTGCTGTAAAGCTGAAATAACATGAGTCAATGGACGTAATTAATGGTACATAATACATCCTGGTCCGCGACAGAGTAAATACGTATAAAAACCACCTAGAAAACCCTTTAAGAATAAATGAAATACATACCTAAATGTATATATGTGTGTATGTATATGTATATATATATTTGAATCGCGCGTCCTGCACCTCATAAAGTCTTATGCCGTGTGCTCGCGTTAACTATCAGTAACCCTCTGTTCTTTAAATATTCTTTTTCCGTACTCTCATATGTGATCACTTGGTCAATTTACTAGTTCCATGTGAAAGGAATATAGATACCGATTCCTAATCCGAGAGCGCCACGCTAGTCTTTAAAGGGACCTGTCACTGGACTAAGAACCAAACCAAGCCCGCTTTGGCATATAATATTGAAATGTTCATAGAAATGCGGATGGTTCCCATTCTGTGTTCAAGCCGTGTGGTGTCAATGTATTGAACCGATGGATATAAAAGGCTTCTCTTTGTAATAAAACCTTTTCTACGTTAAGGATATGATATTTGTTGACAGTAATAGTCTCCAGTACAATAATCTTGAGATCTCCTAGTTTGTGTTGTTTGTTGAGGAAATGATTTACAAGAGGAGCAGTGATGTTCCGGTTTCTAATCCGTGAGAGGTGTTCACCTAAGCGTATTTGCAAAGAGCGACTGGATTGTCCCACATAACCCAGCCCACATGGGCATATTATCATGTATACGATATTTTTTGCATTGCAATTAGAGAATGAGGTGAGCTCCAATGAAAAGCTACTTGAAGGTAATTTGACAGTGTTCGAACATATGTGTGCACAGTATTTGCAATGTCCGCAGCTGTGGTGTCCTGCAGGGAGAGACGATCGCTTGTGATCCGGAGTGGAAATGTCTGCTCGCGAAAGGAAATTGGCTAACGACTGGGTTTTTCTGAATCCTACCAATGGTTTTTGTTGGCAGCCGGGTATCATGTCCAGTATATGCCAGTGCCTGTTGATAATGCGTTTAATTTGGTTAGCTAGTGGGGTGTAGTCCAAAGACCAAACCAATCTTTGCTGAGATGTTGTTTGTTCCGTTCGTCTTTCGAGAAGAGAGCTTCTTGTGCGTAAGTCCGCTTTTGTTTGTGCATGTGCAATAATATATTCTGGATATCCTCTCTTGCTAAGTGTTTGCGAGATGTCTTTGGTTTAAAGACGCAGTTTACAAGTCTTACATTATTTAAAGACGCAAGAGACTTTTCCGGATTATACAAATTTAGACTCCACCATATTTACAGTTTATTTGAACAGTGTACTGCTCTGAATTGAATAAGAGTCACAGGAATTTCAAGAAATAAACGGATATCATTTTACGTTGATCTTTTCTCTGGGACCCATTGAGTAGAGCAGAACCAATTGACCTCTATTCAAGTTACCGGAAAATCAAAAGTATCAATGTACAAAATAACTGGGGTCTATTCTAGCTCTATTAATTTTTCAAAATAGGGTGTGACAAACAAGTGGATATTTTGAATGCATCATACATTTTATTTGCAATTTACTTTATTTTTTTTTCCTGTGCCATTTCAACAACGCTGTATGAGAGAATTTTCATAGTTTTTTAAAACTATTCCTCTGTGGACAGAAGAGAATCCCATTACGAAGTACTGCAGGAGTATGTTAATTACAGGAATAAAATTCACCCTAGGTGGTACATTTTCCTCCAATTCAGTTTTAACTTGACATTGGACTTGGCGCTCTCAGAGTGTTAATGTCGACACTTACTACAAGAGAGAAATCTCAGGGCACGGGAGGGGCATTGGGGGGGAGGAGCCTGCTAGGGCATTTTAGCAGATACTGGAGCTGTCCATTATGTACTCTGAGCTCAGTGTGAAGGTTTTTAATTTGTTTATGCTTCTTTTCTAGGGTTGTCCATTAACCCCACATTATTTTAAAAACCTCATCGCACCCAATGGACCTTAGTAATTTTGTGTTAGAAAATAAATTTTCGAATATGACTGGGAGGCGGTATGTCAGCATTTCGATTACCGAGTACTACAGGATGGAATGAGCTCCCGTCTTTGTCCTAGCTCCTGCCAATCTACCAGTTCGAAAGCAAGAAATGGCAAGTAGATAAATAGGGACCACTTTGGTGGGATGGTAAACAGCATTCCGTGCGCTCCAGTGTCTAGTCATGCCTGCCACATGGCCACGGAAACATCTGCAGAAGTGGAGAGCGCTGGTTCTTTGGCTATCAGAGCTTTATCGCAAGCCGACTGACAAAAATACATATTTACATTACAGCTCTTTTCATCCGGCTCACTTTAAAAATAGCATACCTACTAGACTCCTTTCGCGAGCGAAAAGAAATTCATCACGTGAGCAAGATTTTGTTCAGGCAGCGACTCAAATTAAAACCTTTCTCAGCGAGGTTATCCTGAGACTGTGGTTGTCCGATCTTTTGTAAGAATTAAATCTATTCCCCATAGAGCGCTTTTAGCGAAAAAGGGTACTGACCTTCATTCTAATAGAATTCATTTTTCTCTATATTACTCTCCTTTGGCATCGGACATCAAATGAATCATCTTGCATCATTGGTGTAACCAGTCGAAATTTGAATACTCGTATTATTGAGCACCGTTCTCGCATCAGAAGCCACACCCCTAATGCTCCTTTGGTTGAACATTATATCAAGAAAGGACACTCTGATTGTCAATTTACTTTCTTTGCATTGGAGACTATTAAACATAAACCCTTTGATAAATTCGATATTAATAAGCGACTCCTACAGAAGGAATCATTCTACATTCATAAATTCCATGCTCTTGAACCTCATGGGTTAAATCATGATACTGAGTTCTCCTCTTTCCTGTAACAATCTGATGAGCCACACCTGCCTCAGTTTCCTGATGGGGTATATTTTCTCCTTCGCGTTCTTACCCAATCTAACGTCATGAGCACACATGAATTTACAATTTGAGGCTCCGATGCTAATAATAATAATAATAATAATAATAATAATAATAATAATAATAATAATAATAATAATAATAATAATAATAATAATAATAATAATAATAATAATAATAATAATAATAATAATAATAATAATAATAATAATAATAATAATAATAATAAGATTGTTAGTATGTATTATACTTTTATAGTGTTGTCTTTCTGCATTTACGGTCATTTGCTATCTGGGTCTGACACATGCTTTATATGTTTAAAGTGTATTATTCTGTACTTTTGCTATTAAGAGTAATTTTATTATCATTTGTATATTATATTCAGATTTCCTGATGAAAGCATAACCTGAAAAGTTGGATTAACCGGGATCAACTTTGAAATCACCCCCTGTTATTGAAATTATTCAGAGAATAAATTTTTGTACATAATAATTATCACTTTGTTCTTACTTTGACTATTGAGATATTGTGAAACCACTATTTTATTAAGCCACAATAGCAGATTGGTAATGTTAAAAAACAATGTTGTGGGAAGGTTAAACATTCTAACTAGGAATGCTCATTAAATGGAAGTATATTTCTTCATAAACAACTTACAGATGGTTTAAGAAAAACCATAGAAACTGTGAGAAAGAGCAAGGACTCAGAACCCAGAAAGAGAGACTTTTACCACAGCTACTGAAGAAGGTGGAAGCTAAAATGTATTATTTAAGTACTGTATTCTGTTTATGAGTCTTGATTCTTCTTGCTATTTCTGTAGCAGTTTTAGTTTTTACAGGGACAGGTTGCAAACCCGACGGCCAACCCTCTGACTTTCTCATCCGGGCTTAGGACTGGCAATAGCGGAGTTAAAGATTCACTATCTTGACTACATTACCAATGAGGAGGTGCTTTGAAGGAATGGCTAGTGCAAATTACATAACATTATTGCACAAAGAAGATTCCAAATATCAGACCTAA
This sequence comes from Bradypodion pumilum, assembly GCA_035047305.1. NCBI lineage: Eukaryota > Metazoa > Chordata > Lepidosauria > Squamata > Chamaeleonidae > Bradypodion > Bradypodion pumilum. The sequence goes on from JAWDJD010000002.1 coordinate 380,969,752, forward strand.
GGAACATTAGGAATATTTAGAAGAACATTCCAAATGTTCCTTAGGTTGCAATAAGTTGGACCCCTCCTAATGCCAAACCACAATGTGGACACCTTAGAAATACATGGCAAGGAACTTTCATGGCAGATTTAAAAACCCTGAAAATGATATGGGTAGACTGAAAACTTGCCCAAAACTGAAACCATTGGAGATCCCTTGCTGCCAGATATGCTACATAACATGGGAGGATCTAACTCTTAGTAGGTTTGTGAGTCAGCTGTATATGTGTTTCAATAAATAACTCTATCCCTCAAATGGAACCAGAAAAACCTTGATTGAAGTACAGTACGGCTTAGTTCTCATGAGCTGTCTTCATAAACAACAATAGATTTAAATTTTCTACACCAGGAGTTCTCAACCTTTTAAAGCCAGAGGCCGGGTCACGCTCCCTCAGGCAACTTCAGGAGCCAGACAGCCATTTTGCCCTTCCTCCAACACATGGCACTTCCTAGTGTGGTGGAGGCAGGGGGTAGCACATAAAATGGTGCCACAAGCCACAGGTTAAGAATCCCTGTTGTACACTGTAAGCACCGCAAAATTATGTCTAAACTAACCTTATTATTATTTCAAAATATTATTTATAGAGTAATTGTATCACACAAACCTCTTTAGAGTCATCTTTTAAAATATGAACCAGTTGAACCAATGTGGAGAATGAATATTAAAAGCAGAAAAGGTTGCAAAAGCACAATTAGGAAATTGCTGTTACTGTATAAAGATCTAACATCCAACAAATGTCAAGGAAGATTAGAAACATTGCATAAGTGTTAATAAAAGAAGATGGTAGGATGTGGCTGCATTATGAGTTTTTTAAATTGCTATAACACGTTAAAGAATAACTGTTATAATTTACTGTTAGCTTTCATGGATCAAGCCACGAAAGCTAACATTAAAATAAAAGTTAGTCTTCAAAATGCTACAGCACTTTTGTTTTTGTTTTGTTTATCCTCTGATAAGCTTGAAACACAAACACGGCTACTATTTTTTAAAAATTAAAATGCTGTTACATACCCCAAATAGGCATGTGGTTTTGTAAAGATAGAGAACTTAATGCTTGAGCCATGCCCTCGTCAGTTTCTAAGAGCCTATAGCTAGGTGCCATGGCATCTAAGTTAACTCAAAATCAATTAATATTTTTTTTTAAAAAAAATGCCCTTGTTCATAGGGAGTCTAAGGGGAAAATATTCTTTTTATTTGTTTGCTCTGTTGAGATTTTTAAAAATTTGTTAATCGTCTTAGTGAATATAAATGTGTGCTTTCTTGACATCAGTGAACAAATGCCCAAGATGATAGTTGATGCAAACTCAATATAGGGAGGGTTCTTTATGCTAGAATTACTCAAGTTCTCAAATCAAACCAGTATGGTCTAGCTGTGGGTGTGGAACAGCAAATTAAGAACAGCTAGTGGAAGCATGTCTTAATACACAGCAAAGTGGATCCAGAGCTGAGCCAACTTCCCTTCTGTGGAAATTAACCTTTGGCTCATTGTCTGGCAGCCTGCACTTTGGTACCCAAGTTACAAAAGCTGTATTTCAAGTGTAATTCCTTCAGCTAGTGCCTGGAATATTTTTCACTAGTAATTTGTATATGTGTGTGTGTTTGCGTGTTGTAGCAAGATGTAAAGGCCGCTACGGTGGCTGGACTCCACCGCCGCCCCGGACTTTCTTGTGGCTGGGGCAAAGAGGCCACTGCGGCAACAGGTGACAGGATCCTCCTTCACTGCCGGCGCCCTGGGCCTAGCCCCGGGTCAGATACAAAGGGCTGCTACGGTGGTGCATGGCAGGACTTTGCCACTGCCGCCCCCCTTGGACTTGCCTGTGGCTGGAGTGGAGGGGGCCATTGTACTAGTGTATTGTATTGTTGTATTGTTTATATTATATGTGCTTTTGTAGGATGAATATGGTATAATTAATGTCTTTATTGTATATTGTATTATTGTGTTTACTGCATAGTATTGTGTGAGCCGCCCTGAGTTGGGTTTCCTGAGTGGGCGGCATACAAATGTGAGAATTATCAGGGGGGGGACCACCAGTCTGGCCCACTCAGCTGTCTGAGGGGGTGTGGTCCGGCCCACAGCTTGAACAGGTTGAGAACCCCTGCTATAAGTCATAGGCTTCTAACTATAGTAAGTGAGTAGACAGAAAGTGAGCTACGACTATATGACATCACAGTGGTGGAATTTGGAGCAGAAAACAAAAAAGTCATAAATTGCTTTTGTTTGGAAGAATGGACCACAAATGGCTGCTTTCTCTTGTTACTTTCTTAGGCAAGTTGCTTTTCTGTTAGGTTCAAACAGGGTGTGAAAGTCAGGGTGACAAGCAATGACTCTACACAGCTGTCCCCATTTTTGGATAGTTTTGTTGAGGATGATGGTTCTGAGGACCATCCAGGTGAGTGCCTGCACCTCAAAACTTTTGGGGAAATAGCAGTCTTGCATGTACTAACACAAACTCTCAATTATAGACTCAACATTTGTGCAGGATGCCTGGGAACGTAACACAGAAATAATTTCATGATCATGATGGAGCTATAAGAGGGAGGTGGCTTTGCAGCCTAATGTGATTGTGCTCTGCTAGTACTGTATTTTTATTGGTAGAGTTCTTTTTCCCCCTCCCTGGCATTTGAGGCAAGTCAATGTCCCACTCTTCTACTTTGTAGGTTGCTTCAATTGTTTTTATTGATCCCTCTCTTCTTTCTCTGACCTTCTGATCAAGCAATAAACATGGAGGTTCTCTCCATGTTTTGGAGACTCAATTTACTCTATTTTTCTATTATTTGTAACTATAGTAAAGTATAGTTGGCAACTGTAAGTAAAGATATCTTTTTCTACTTTAAATGCTTCTATGGCGATTTTTCCATACAAAATGGCATCAATTTATACACATCAGGTACAGAGGCATACAATGACAGTTGCAAATAGCTACATTGTTACTTTTCTGTTGGCCTGGCTAGCCATTGTGTGCCTCTGTACCTGCTGTGTATAAATTGATGCCATGAGGTTTTAAGCTCACATTAAAATACAGGCTTTAAGGTGCCACAACATTTGTTTACTCTCTGATATTTTTAGAATGTTTCACAATGGTCTCCTTTTACTGGTGCATGGAATCATTCCCATACATATGCTACTGAATAAACATCCGCTTCATCTATCTTTCAAGTAGTTTAACTTTAATTTTTATCTTCCCTGAGACTAAATTTAAAACAATTTAAAACACATAAGATAATTGAGCATGTTAAACTATTAAAAATATACATGTTGCGAAAACTGCCCAACCTGTTTGAGCCAAGAACCTTACATTCCAAAAAGGCTCTAGTAGATGGCCTCGTTTTGATGTAGCACTGACATGAAGTCAGACTTGGTACCAATCAAGCCTCCATGGTCAAGACTTCCCATACTTTTCTGTACTGTATACCTGTGTCTCAACCTGGAAGTAAGTGCGGGCCTTTCAAAATGTTTGGCACGGGTTTATTCTATCATACAAAACATGGCCAACCTCTTGCTTGGCCTTTATGAAGAGTGCTTCATAATAGTACCAATGTGACATCCAATGGGCCAGATGAACAATGGACAGTGCAGCCAGTCATCTGTCACATGAGAGAGGCTGAAATGATCCTGTCGATGGGAGAAGCAGACCTTTACTGGAATGAGTAACAGCTTTGTCATAAAAACTGGCCTCTTGTAGGAGGGATTGTCTTTTCCCACCCTTGCACTATGTGTATCCCCATTATGTCTATTTAGGATTCCTCCCACGTTTGTTGGCGCTAACAGAGAAATTACTGCATCACTTTGACTATTTATATCCAGCTGACCAATTTGTGAATCAAGAAATCCTATTCCTGAGTTATGAAGCGGGCTCTTGATTGTGATGTTAAAAGGTCAAATGAACCATCTCCATGATCAATCGACCCTTATTAGCCTCTGGCTTTTACACCCCACTGCCCTCCTAAGCAGAAAAAAAGAACAGAAATCAGTTTGTGGAAGATGAAATCTTTTATGGTGCCCTTTTCTCTTTTTAAAAAATACTTCAGCCAGAAAAAGTTCAATGGGGAAGGAAAGAGAGAAGAATGTGTGATCAACGTCTTCTCTTGCAAGGCTATCATCTCTCCAACACCTAGGTCTCAAATGGGTGGGTGACGTTATTCCTACCACTTCAGGTCACAGGTCTACAACCTCATGCCATGATGCAATTAGATGATCTGGCATTGTAGATGCCAGAAACCTTGAGAGTTGGTCTTTTTTCCTGCTACCATTGCTTACATGGCGAATCTTCCATTCTTTGCTGTAATGTAGCCTAAAGCAGCAGAGGTAAGACAACATTTCGCCCTTACCAGCTGCATGTGGAAAATGAGATCTAGGAAGCAAGGCAATAGGAGATGGCCAATCTGGAAACAACACCATGGCCTGTCACATGACAGTTGTTAGCCTTACAGGCTTTCTTTTTGCAACCAGCTTATTTCACATATTGGTAAATGCACATTTAGCTACCTTCTTTCCTCTTCACCTATACCTATGTTCAACCCATACATGCAGCTTCCCAATCTATGCACATACCAGATTTGATAGATGTTGTGAAATTGCTGATTTATGAAGAACCCATAATCCATGTTCTTTAGTGGTTCCTTATGGGTGAGCAGTGTGTGCTGCTGAGCTCTGTGGTGCCCTCCATCTTGATTGTGCTCTTTGTCTTTACTTGAGAATCCTTTTTCATTGGTTTTCCTTCCTCGGTGTGTGTACGTGTGTGTGTGTACGTGTGCCCATGTCCCTTTATCCTCTGGATTATTTTTATTACATGCTACTCATGGTCTCAAGAAAGGGAAGACAGTGAGTGGTAGAAGAGAGAGAAACCTTCTAATGTTTTAAAAGTTTTCACAGAAAGGGGCTTTATATTTTTATTTGCTTCCGTCCTATTTTTGTTTTTGTGGGGGGAGTAGTTTTTGTTTAACTTTCCCCCTTCTGTCTGTATGTGGGCAGGGCATGTTTCCCATTAAATTAATTATTATTATTTTTAAAAAATAAAATCTACTGTGGGTTGTCCACTTTGTACTTGTTTTTGAAGTAGTTTTAACGGTTATTTAAAGGTTTTGAATAGATCCTGTTGTCCATCTTCCAGATTTTTTAGAGTAGTTTAAAATGGGTTATTTACAGTTGTTGGATATCTGCCGGCCAGAATCCAAATATGTAAGAACCGGTACCATTAATATCCAAAAACAAGTGAAACACATGCAAATCTGAAAGAACATGAAACAAATGAAATCCCTTCCTCCTTACATATCTATAATTATGAGGTACTGTACAATTATTTTTATGAGGAATTTTTGCTTCATGTGTAGTTTCCTCTGGAATGAAGGCATTTTTAAGCCTCAAATTCCATAGAGTAGAATGTTCACGGGAAGGAGCACAAGATAAATTTATTGCTGCTGCCGCCAAACTGGGACTGCTGCCTGAGCCACTCCCAGAGCCCTTGCCACCGGCTCCGGGAGGAGAAACAGCTGCGCCCAGCGCCCCTCCCCTTGACCATCAGGTGGGGAGTTTAAAAAGCGCTGGAGGCACCAGAGATCCTGCTGCTGCCGCCAAACTGGGACTGCTGCCTGAGCCACTCCCAGAGCCCTTGCCACCGGCTCCGGGAGGAGAAACAGCTGCGCCCAGCGCCCCTCCCCTTGCCCATCGGGCGGGGAGTTTAAAAGACGCTGGAGGCACCAGAGATCCTGCTGCTGCCGCCAAACTGGGACTGCTGCCTGAGCCACTCCCAGAGCCCTTGCCACCGGCTCCGGGAGGAGAAACAGCTGTGCCCAGCGCCCCTCCCCTTGACCATCAGGTGGGGAGTTTAAAAAGCGCTGGAGGCACCAGAGATCCTGCTGCTGCCGCCAAACTGGGACTGCTGCCTGAGCCACTCCCAGAGCCCTTGCCACCGGCTCCGGGAGGAGAAACAGCTGCGCCCAGCGCCCCTCCCCTTGACCCGCAGTGAAGATGCCGAATGTCGCCACCGCTGCACCTCGGGCCCACCTTTCATCACTCGCCTCCGGCCAGGACTTTAAAAAGGCTGTGTGAGGCACTAGAACTTTCATTTTTGTATTTTTATCTGCTGGCGGGGTTGGATTGAGTGTGTGTGACAGTTGATGTTGTTAGTGTGGCTGTAGTGCAGTCACACTTTATATTGCCTATATTGTGTTTTTGTATTATTGTATTTTGTAACTGAGAATTGCCACTTTGTGGAAATTTCTATTGTACCTGTAATTTATTTGTGTTTCTGGGTTTACATTGTATCTTTACTATTTGTTTGGGACTGGATCGTCCTCTTCTTTGGCTTTGTTAGGGACCTATGAGCTATGGGGTTATGTTTTGGGGACATTAGTAGTTGAGGGATCGTGTTTATGTTTGGGTCTGTATTAAACGTGATAATGTTGTATTGTTAACATTGTAGAAATTGCCATTTTGTAGAGAATTCTAGTGTAATTTATTTGTATTACCTGTATTGTACTTACTGTTGGTTTTGTTTATATTTTGACTGTATATTGTGTATTTGATTATGTTGTAATGCCGCCCAGAGTCGGCCATGTGCTGAGAGGGGCGGGGTACAAATTAAAATTATTATTATTATTATTATTATTATTATTATTGCTTAGGAATCTGAGATTTTCAGTTCACGTTGATAGGAGCTGTGCAAAATTTCCATTTTTTTTAAAAAAAACATGTATTTGGTTAACAAGAACAATGAAAACCATCTCACCACAAGAGATTTAAGAGCACTTTATTGTTCATTAAGGCTACTTTTAAGTACAAAAAAAAGATGGCCTGCCAAACCTTTTCTAAAAATCGCCAGGTGAAACAAGGCCACAAAAGAATGATATATTACAGATTTACAAATATGGAGAGCATTGTTGAAGCAGAACTGTAGACACCATGGCTCTGTGGTAAAAATAAAACTTCACATAACAGTGATATTAGTAGCCCTCCTCTTCTTCTTTCACCCTAACCCTTTGGGCGTTCACAAAATAACTACAAGTTCCATAGGAGATTCTCTCTCAAATTGACACACATGGGACATACCTCACAGAGCCTATAATCCTAAATATCCTTGTTTGAAATACGTTCCACCAAAAACAGAATAAATTTTCTTCCGGGTGTGGCAGAAGTGGGTTAGGGTTATGGTGTCTGTTATCTTTGCCTCACCACAGATCCATTCACCTATCACAGATAAGTAAATGTGACCATGTAGCCTTTGTGCTTCAAAGAAATGTCCAAGGAATTACATGTTCCACAGAGTCCGATCTACAGTGATTAGTACTTTCCTGTTAGACCGCTCAGTAGCCCGTAGCAACAACACACTAGTGGCTATTAATTGCTAATGCAGTGTTCTTATAGAATAACTGTGTTCCTGCACTTTTACTGTATTACAGACATCTACAAACAAACAAAAAAAGATCAACTTTTTTCTCCAAACAGACAAAAAAAAGAAGAGAGAGAATGATTACAATAAAGGAAATGGGAAAAATTAAATAGCTACATATCATTAACACATTAATTGTTCCTCAAAAAATACCTACAAATTTCTCTGTACATTCTTTACGCACAGCGTAACGATGGTCTTAAAGTTGCCTATTTAAAAAGTGTGTGTGTGTGTGTGTGTGTGTTTTGCGACTGCCTTATGGGAAGTAGGGTAGCGAATGCCCAAACAGACTGAGCACTGGCTACCCAATATTACAAGGGCAGTAAAATGTGTGAAAGAGGAGGAGATTCTCTTGTTCTCTTCATGCATTTAGAATTAGGCAGCTACACTCAGTGGAGAGAAACAAAACAATGAACTAGTAAGGCTCTGATCTTTTCTGCTTTGCACTGTTTTTTTTTTTTTTAAGAAACAGTTTTAACATTAGGAAAATAAAGCAAAACCCCAAATGGAACAGACGTTGTGGACCCAATACTGTGATACAATCCAGAATACATCGCGAGGCATTCTCTACTCGTGAACCTTCTCAATAGAACCAGTTCTTTTCAGGTAAGCCTGGACTAAAAAGGCCTCCATGTTGGAACGGGACATAGGGCAGTGGAATGTGTGGGGTGTGGATTCAGGGAGTGGGCGAGTTGCGACATTTAAGAAAAAGCTCAGAGGCTTGTGTAATGTTCTTTATGTCTGCCTCTATTATGTAGTTAGTGGCTATTAATACAGCAAATGAAATAAAATGCAAAATTACGCCTTTATAAAATATTTTAAATGGAGGAATGTTATGGTGCCTTGGCCTAGATTTATAAGCAGCCTCAAAAAAATGAAAGATTGCAGTTCATTATAATTGGGTTTCCTTACACAGATTTCTCTTTTTTAATTTAGTGAGTGAGTGAGTTCGCATTAAGGTGTAAATGATGCAAATGTACAGTGCTGAATGGAGTATTATAGCATTTCGTAACACACAGCATGGTCTCTATGCTATAAACTGCTTCTTCTGATTTGAGGCCTGACCTGAGGTGCCTTGACTGTGGCTGCCGGCTGCTCATAAAAGTAAATATGAAATACAAATATCAGAGTACAACTGTACCAGCAGTAAAGTTTATCTACAACTGTTACTGGAAAAACAACAACAACCCTAGTTCTCAAAAAGGCTAATAAGTATTATATTCCTTACTGTCTATACATTAATAGATACCAGCTATTTTTTTCCATAAAACATGCATCTCTTAGCACTATTGAACCCTCTGACTTCAGCTCTAGTCTAACAAACTGCAGTGTTAACGAAAATTTAAATGCCCATGACCAGTCAATTAATGCAGTCCAGTTTCAAGCACTAAGCACCCGAAATCTAACGAGAGAAAGACCTATAACCTGTATGAGACTTCCCCTTCCTACGTAAATTTTGCTTTTCTTTTTGCTTTAAAGAGACAGACGCATAATCTTTAGAACCCCCCCCAGCAGTTTGCCCTCAGAATATAAGCATCGTGCATGAAGTTGCTATGCAACTCTAGACCTCCTCCTCCAATAGTGCAAATCATACATGACAATTCTTTTCAAGTATATACATACAAAGTTACTTCACGAAGGAAAAATAGAAAGCAACAGAAGTAAAAACAAGACAAAAATTCTACTTTCAGGAAGTTAATCAAAGCACAGCATTTTGGGTCAACCAACTGTACAAAATGGCTTTTAGAAAACAACATTTTAAACATTTTTTGACCATTGACTTTCTTCTGTGTTGCTGTTTTTTGTTTGTTTTGTGTGGTTGGTTGTTTTTTTTAAGTAAAGGGACAGCAGATTTACATCAGAGGTTTCTTTGGTAACTGAAGCAGGAAAAAATGAAGAGTGCTACATCATATACAGGTGAAACTCGGAAAATTACAATATTGTACAAATGTTCATTCTTTTCACTTAAAATGTGAAACAAATATATGTGATAGACTCACTACATGCAAAGCGAGAGATGCCATGCCTTAATTCGTTATAATTGTGATGATCATGGCGTACAGCGTACATGAGGTTATGTGATGATTATGGGGCACATGAGATTGTGGGGTTGGGGTTTTCATAAGCTGTAAGCCATAAGCATCAATATTATAACAAAGTAAGGCTTGAATTATCTCGCTTTGCATGTAATGAGTCTATCTCATATATTTGTTTCACCTTTTAAGTTGCATTACTGAACTGAATGAACATTTGCACGTTATTCTAATTTTCCGAGTTTCACCTGTAATTTTAATTGAATGGGTCCTGCTATCAATGTTTTAAGGGCACACGCGCACAAACATATATATTTAAAAACCATGTGAATGGCACACAAAATGTGTGTTGAAACTAATTTTCTCATAATCTCCCCTCCCAAACACTAATTTTGTTTTGAGTACTGTTCCAAGCTCAGCCAAATTATGCAATTGCAAGTTTGGATGAAGAAAAAGAAAACCACCCGGTGGTCCTCTCTTCATGAGACTACTGAAGGTGAATGGTTGTGATTGACCATATGGGAGGAAGGTGGAGAAGATGACTGGCCCCTCCTGGAGGCAGATTCAGGACTGCTGGACGCTCCATCCTTTGCAGCTTTAATCTGAAGCCATGTGTCTCCGAGTGCTTTGGCAAAGTGGTCATCAACAGATCCAGTGATGGATACAGAGTTTGTCACTGGCTCTGGCTCCTTGTAATTCTTCCCAAGGCTCCTGCGGAAGTGCTCCTCCACCACTGGATCACAGGCCGTGGTAGCTGCATTGAGAAAACAGGCGGGCAGGGAGAACAGACTAGTCAGCAAGAAAGCAGCAACTCCTGATGTCTACAGCTATAGCCTATAAATCAGGGGTGCCCAACGTATAGGCCACGGGCCAGCCCCAGCCCCCGTGATACCATTCCATCCGACGCGTTGCCGCTTCTGCCACACACAGAAGTGGAAGCAGGTGTGTTTATGTCAGCCATAAAACACGCCTGCGCATGCACAAATGTGGCTGTCTTAAACACGGAAGATGGTGCATTTATGACAGCCGTAAATGAACCCACTTCTGCTTCCGGTTCAGCTGTCCGGGGGCGTGGTCAGGCCCATGGTGTAAAAAAGTTGGCTGTTGGAAGATGGTGGGGGCATGTGGGGGTCTGGCAGGGGTGAACCATAAATCAAGTTCATCCCCCACCATCCTCCAACAGTTGGCCAGCCCTGCTATAAATCCTCAACCTGCAGCTATACCTGTAAATGCCAAAAAAACTTCATAATGTGTATTTTTGAAAACAAAAATGATAACAGTCTGGCAAACATTATGATAGCTTACCATTTTTAGATAAGTAAAACCTCCCATAAAGAGCGCCTCGCTTAGAGACTAACTTGCTTAAACAGCAGAATTTTCTCTGAATAGTCGCCTCACTTAACAACTAAAAATAACAAAAAACTTGCTTAACAACTAAATTGGGGTTCGCAATCTCTCCCCCCGCCCCCCGCCAGAAATCACAATCAGTCACTTACAATGGCAGCAGCGGCACGTTTTCCAAGTGTTTCGCTTAAAGAGCAACTCGCTTAAAGAGCAATCCCATGGAACACATTATGCTCTTTAAGCAAGGTACTTCTGTAATGTATTTATGTCATGTAATTCATCCATCTTTTACACACATTCAGGAAGATTACAAATCATTATTTATTTATAAACTATAAAGTATACAGAGAGGGAGGAAATAATTTTTGCCATTTTAAGCCCAGCATTTGTGATATAGTCTCAAAAGGTATTTATGACCTAAAATACCGCTGAAGAGATAAGTGCTCCATCCTAAAGAAGCATAATAACAAAAAGTTGAATCTAATGTTAAACCATGTAAGTTAAATCATATAGAGTTTTAAAAGTATTCTGAAATACAAAATGTGGCTTCACACAGACGTAAAAACGAAAAAATTGTTGTTTTTTCATGAGATGAGATAGTGAATTTATTAGATGTAATTTTTGTCCTATTCTTAAGTCATCATCCTCTGAGAAAAATAATAATTTTCTATATTATCTCTTTGGCATGTATTTTGTGTCCATTTCTGCATAGTAATTACTCTTGCTTAGAACAGACCTTTAAATTGGATGTTATTCATTCCTAACTTGTCCCGCTGACTTAAACAGGCTTACTAAAAATCTGGATTCAGCTGAAAGTTCAACATCTTTGAGGGGATTTACTCCAAAACAAATTAGTTCTTACTTAGGTCCCATTAAAACATGAAAACTGAGTTATGGCAGAGATCCAACAAAACAAGACCAAGTGTGTCATGTAGGACCATGATTTGAAGTTAACACTGCACTGTATCATATGCATTACATTTTTAATGCATACATAATACTATTCAAGATAGTGGGAGGTAATAAAAGAAATGTGTCACATTTTAGAAAATAGCCCCAACGAAGTCTGGAACAATGCAGGTCCATGTTTCCAAGCATAGAGAGTTTAAAAAAAATTGAATGAGGAACCTCGCTTTTTCTCCTTCATTGCATTTGCTAAAATTTCTGGCATAATTCAAGTTTTCTGCTGCCAAAAACAGGGAAGAAGAGCCGAATAAAAACCCTACTTTAGTGTACAATTACACATTTAATTTGACCCCAGCATACCCTCTCTCTCTCTCTCTCTCTTTTTTTTTAAAAAGACCCACTTTGCTTTTAATTCATTACATCTGTTAGAATGATTTGATGGCCTTACGTAGCTTCCAAGTCCTCAGAAGAAACACTCTGGAAATGAAGCATTACTTACTGCTTGATGGCCTCCGGTAACTGATTGGCATGGCAGCCCCACATCCGCTGTGTGCAACGGGACAGTGAGAAAGGTTACAGTTCCGATTACTTGCAGAGGCACACGTGATTACAGATGGACGGTTCTGAGGGGCAGAGAGAAAAACAAACCTTCAGCACAGCTCCTCCCCAAACAAGGGAACATTTTGCTCATCTAAAAGAACAAACTGCATACAGTCAACCCTCACATAACAATGCATTCGGATAGCATCATTTTCACTTAACAACGCGTTGTTATGCACCACATGTTCCCCCACATAATAACGTTTTTAGTGTTGTTGTCCAGACAACAACACTAAAATAACCGTCATTATTCGGACAAAAACGTCGTTATGCGGGAAACTCCATAGAAACCCCCATAACAACAAAAATTGCTTAGCAACACTACTTGGGGAACCAAGTAACATTGTTATGTGAGGGTCTACTGTACATCAAATAAAAGTACAGTACTGGGAGTGCTCTAGTAGCTGCTAGTGGCAAGTCACTGTTATGGACTGTCAGGTCACTTCCAACTTATGACAACCTTACTAGGGATTTCATGGTATCTAAACAGTGGCTTAGTGGTTAAGATGTTGGGCTTGATGACTGGAAGGTTGGTAGGTCAGCAGTTCAATACCTGAGTACTGCACGACAGAGTGAGCTCCCGTCACCATCCTAGTTCCTGCCAACCTAGCAGTTCGAAAGCAAGAAATTGCAAGTAGATAAATAGGTACCACTTTGATGGAAAGGTAACAGCGTTTCGTGTGCTCTGGTGTCTAGTCATGCCTTCCACATGTCCACGGAAACATATGCAGACACAGACAGTACTGGATCTTTGGCTATAAACGGAGTTGGATACAACTGGAGTTGGATACAGTTGGATACAACTGGCTTTCGAGCAAGGATGACCTTTACTTACGGTATTCAAGGAGTGGTTTACCACTGCCACACACCCCAGTATCTTTCCCTCACTAAACAGACTCCTGCGTCCCGGTCTCATATTCTATCTTCTTTTACACACACCCCCCCCCCGTCTTCTAGTGAGTATATGGAGCAAAAAACAAGAAGAGCCAACCTATTCAAGCGATCAGTCTTCTTTTTCAGGCGTATTAAGTCTGAAAGTCTGCAGATATTGATGAATATTTTAAATAACTTTCTAAACAGTCACAGAAGGCCAAATCCAATGCAAACACCTACTGACCATTTCTGGTTGTACCTTCACAAATACAGTAAAACCTCGCTTAGAGACTAATTTGCTTAAAGAGTAGAATTTTCTCTGAATGGTCGCGTCGCTTAACAACTAAAGCCAACCAAAAATGCGCTTAACAACTAAATCAGGGTTCGCAATCCCCACCACCGCCAGAAGTCACAATTGGTCACTTACAATGGTGTTTTGCTTAAAGAGCAAACTCGCTTAAAGAGCAATCCCGTGGAACACATTATGCTCTTTAAGTGAGGTACCACTGTACATAAATATGTGCTATCATAAATATGGCTAGTGGCAATTCCTGTTACATCAGCAGAGCCCTGTAAGGAGATATAGGTCATAAAACTACTATTAGGAAAGAAACCAGTGAGATGCAAATGGGTCTTCAAATCTAGCATAATGCAGCTGATTTGCCAATGGATACTCTCAGAAGTACAGGAAAGACTACAGTGAGACTCTTGGCTCAGCTAAGAAGCACAATTCTGTTTGGACACATTGATCAACAAAGAAGCAAGAAAGATTCATCTGGTAGATATAAATATGGACCGGATTCCATGATATAAAGATTCAGACCTCTAGTATCTAAGTTTCAAAAGAGCAGTTTGGATTAAAGGAAGCTACAAGAACAGAAGTGGAAACTAAACCACATGCTTCTCAAAAAGATAACCACACTAGGAAAGGGTGATCTTTGTAGTAAAGGAAGAACAACAAGTGGACTTTTATTTTGTCTTAAAATAATGATTTGATCCTGTACTATGGTGACAGAAAGTACCGTGAGTTAAAAGGCTATCTGAACAAGTAGACAACAAGGATGTGTTGGAGGACATCATGTGCTGTCTAACAAAATGGATAGAAAGGACTAAAGATGGGAGCTGTGGCCTCAATGGAAAAACGAAGACTGTTGAAGCCCAGAACACTCTGGCTTAAGAAATATTAAAGGAATTTTAGAACTGCATGGAGACAAATTTCCTGAAACAAAGAAGAAAGGCTAGACTAGATGAATACAGGGGGGAAAACTCCTAGTGGATCATCTGATATTCTACCTTAGAAATATTTTAAAAACTACAAAAAACAAAAGGACGGATCACTTTCCTTGCCAAACAGGATAGAAAAAAGAAATGGCCGGAGACCAAGTAAGCTCACCAATACAGCAAGCAGTACGAAATAGTGAGAAGCTGTACGTAAGCACAGTGGCAAGACGTAACGTAACTTCAGTTGTGGAAATGTCATGTGCAAAGACCAACAATCAGGCAACAAAGAGACTGGTGAAGAAGATAAATAGATTGCATCTTTAATGGTTAGAATGTGTGTAAGGAACATCCCTGTTGTGAAGGCAAGTGGATTTAAACTGGGCTAGTAATAGAAGAAATGACTGGCTAGAACAGCCAGAAACAGATTTTAATTGTCTTATCTTCATTCCCAAGCATCTTTTCAGGCTTGTTTCTACCAGTATGGTAATCCATAATGCTTGCACAGATTCTACAACTTGACATGGCAAGTTGGTTATGGTGTCCTTTGTAGTCAATCTGAACGATCTTACTAAATCTACTGATAATATGGTCTACTTTCATTCCTTTACAAACCTTACACTTACTGTCAGTTCTAGTTTTTTCAAATTTTGTTTTAATTATGTTGGTTCGTAGTGCTTATTCCTGGTCAGCAGATATAAGTCGTTCTGTCTCCTTTTTTGGGATACCATATTTTAGCTATACCCAATTATTAGAAATCATGGCTATGCCAGCGGGTATGGGGCACGGATGCATCAACTGCCCAGTCCCGCTGGCTCATTTAGCCCATATGGGTTTTTGTCCTGACTGCTTTTTAACTGTGGTGGGTGGGAAGGGATATTTTAGATGGTTTTAAAAAAGGTTTTCAGATGGGTTTCTTTTTTAATTGGGGGGTTAGATGGGGGGGGGGGGTTAGTTAATTGTTTTTATTGTTTTAACCATGTTGTTAACTGCTTCAGGTCTCTCTCGAGTGAGGGAAGCGGGATAGAAATATTTTAAATAAATAAAATAATTAGTCCTGGGACTGTGGTGGCTCAAGTGCTTAAGACGCTGAACTCAAGAGTTCGATTCCTGGGTACTGCATGACGGAGTGAGCTCCCATCTCTGTCCCAGCAGTTTGAAAGCAAGACATTGCAAGTAGATAAATAGGGACTACTTCGGTGGGAAGATAAACAGTGTTCCGTGCATTGAGGCATGCCTACCACATGTCCACACAAACGTCTGCAGATGAATACAGCGTTGGCTCTTTGGCTATAAACAGAAATGAGCACTGAACCCTAGAGTTGTATATGACTAGCTTTCAAGAAAGGGCAAGCTTTACCTTTACCTAATTATTATTCCTACCCACTTTATCTTTAATTTAGTCCTATCTACTTGATGATGATGATGATTACAGAAAGCCATGATCAAATTAAAGTCAAATTATTCAGCAAAGGCAAGAATAAAACTGCCAACATTTAGCATCCTATGTATTAGTTACGTGTATTAATAATACCCACTTTTGGACATAGTATAACCATGCTCTAAAAACTGACCCAAATCATGAAAATACAGCTCAGTAAAAAGAGTTCCTGAGGTACTCTTAAGAGTGTCAGAACTGGCTGCCAAGCTGAGAAACAATAGCAAGGCTTTATCACAGAGCCTTAGTGGCATCAGGGGAGACCTCTCCCTTCCTGGCCTGTCATCACTGAAGCAACTAGGGCCATGATGACGAACCTTGGCACTCCAGGTGTTCTTGGACTTCAATTACCAGAAGCCCAAGTCAGCCCTTCTGCTGATCAGGGCTTCTGGGAACTGAAGTTCAAGAACAGCTGGAGTGGCATGGTTTGCCATCCCTGAACTAGGGCAAGGAGGCGGTGTAGGTTGAAAAGCAGTAGCTTGCTTTTGCACCATGGATTTTATAAAATAATGCACCTATGAATAGTGCAAGTGCTTCCATGACAGAAAGACTGTAGATTACATTCCCCCAGACATGTGGATTGCAAAAGCATAAAATGTTCAAGACACATGGCTCAAAATAAAAGGGCCAAAGAAACATTAGCAAATGCTATGTGAGAAAGTATATCTGTATGACAATTGGCGTGATAAGGCACACAGAAGCAAAACGATACATGAGGAATCATGTTACTTTTATGTTTGGCTTGCAATATACAGTTATATCAATACACACACACACACTTCCCCTTTAAAACTAGTATAACAGTACCATATAGAAAAAGTACAGTTCAGGTCACAAAATGTCTACAGGCCATAACTAATCTGAACAAAGGACAAAATAAGTGTACTGTACATTCCTTATCTGCAAGTATTTTCCTAAAGGAAACAAAACTAAATGAGCATTAACAGCCATCCAGAAAAGTTTTGGAGTAAGCATCACATTCATTAACTTGTCTAAATCCACAATGTCAATAATAGTGTGTCCCTCTTTGTTTCCCTACCCGTCTATCAACCCTGAAAGTAGAAAAAGGGGGCTGGAGACAACTGGACTAAAAATGGGAAAGGCAGCCTCAGTTTGCAGTCTTTAGATCATGTAATTCCCACACCTGAGGTGGTGTAATCCAGAACCTATGATTTCACCTTATTTTCGGCTTGTGTGTTATGAGACCCACAGATCTGCTAGCAAGCATGCTTTCAAAATAGCAGCCGCGGCACCTAAAGATAGTGGGTCTCAGGCAATGGCAGCAAGGTCTTCCTCCTCCATTTAATCCTCCAAGATCACAAGGAATGGAAGAGACAGCCTAGTCTTTTACTTGTGGGATCTTTTCCAATGGGCACCCTAGGTGCACATAAAAACCAATGAAACTATTTGTAAAAGTTGTAGCCTGAATTTTGAATACCTTTGCAAAGCAAAAGTTCAACTGAAATAGGAACCAGAAAAGGCTTCTTGCACAAGCAAATCAAAATAAGCTGTAGAAACACTGGATATTAAGTACAGTGGAACCTCAGTTAACAAACGGCTCGGTTAACAAAAAATTGCATAACAAAAGGAAACCCATAGAAAATAGTGGCTTGGTTTACGGATTTTTTTTGGAACAGATTAATTGGTTTTCAATGCATTCCTATGGGGAATTGCATTCAATGCATTCTTATGGGAAATTCAGTTAAGAGTAATTTTCGCTGTAAGAAACGTCCCGGAGAACGCATTAATTACGTTAACCAAGGTTCCACTGTATATTCAGAAGGCAATGCATTCTGCTTATTAAGAAGCCGCGTACCTGCTGCCGTTCCACTGACGTCATTGTTGGAGTGATGCTTACAGACCGGGTAGCATCCATGCTGTTTTTGGTCAGTGCTAGAGGTTGATCCATAGTTAAGCTTGGGATTGAGGCATATATGTGGTTAGAATGAAGACTCATGGTTGGTGCTACAGCCCGGTCTATTGGACTGCGACTTCTTTCTCTGTGCTCTTTTCGGTAATCCCCATTGGCAGTCTTCATTCTAAGAATAAAACAAATGGACCATTATTTTCACTTTTATAGATTAACATGTTGAGAACAACACTGTTTGCTAGAAAACGCTGTACTGTACAAGAAAAGGCCTACAGATGAACAAATGACAGATCTGACTAATTCAGTAGTAAGAGTACTATGAAATATTGAAACTGCCAAGCCTGAACATTACAGTTACTGTACATCAAAGAGAGAGCATGCTGTGTTTATTTCTTCAGTGTCATAGAGTCATTTCGGAGGGAATTTATTTAAGCAGTTTTGCTTAATCTCAACAAAATACAGCTTTTTCATGGAGATCCTAACTATGCATTCTAATTGCATGTCAGTGAAAAGATAGTTTTGTTTATAAAATATTAGTGCATTTGGCACATGATCATTGTAAACACAATGCCTTCAAATAAATACTAGTTACATGAGAAGAATTTTCTAATTTGCTGAATTCTGATAAACAAATGGAACAATAATTAGTAACTAAATTTAAATATTTACTTTATCTCTCTATTTGTAAGCTTTTAAAATACCCCACTCTTCTTTATAATCAAATTATGCCCCTATTTGCCCCAATGCCGAACAGAAATATATAAAAGAAATTGAAGCCATTTGTAAGTTATATTATTTTTGTGTGAATGTTAGAAAAATTTAGTGCTAAGAGATTTTTAAAATGAAGAATACAGCAGAAATTAGGTTGTACATGGGAGTCTCACTGAACTCAGTGGCACTTTACTGCAGATCAGATGTATAAATAAGATTGTATTGTTAGATTTTTTGTGTATCAGCCAACATAACTAGGAGTAACTCAGTGGAGTAAGTATTAGGTTCCAGCGGAATATAATGTTAACAGTTTCCTACTTCTAATCTTTAGGAAACTATTTCCACATCAGCTTTTACATATAAGAGTTACCCTATTTGCTGTTATATAAGCCCCCCCCGCCCCCCCTACACTGGAAAAATGGAGTGCGTCTTATAATGTATATAGTGGCCTATTTTGGCAATAATGGGGTGCATCTTATACTCCGATGCGTCTTAACGATAGTTAGCCATCTGACATTTGTCATAGCATTCTTGCGTTCTCTACATGATTTGGGGATGTTACTCTAGGGCAGTGGTGGCAAACCTATGGCACACGTGTCAGATGGGGCACTCCCAACCCACTCTGTTAGCATGTGGGCCATCACCCCAGCATAGTTTGCTCTGCCCCTGTACCCAGAAGCCCAATGGGAACATTTCCTCCCTCCCCCAGCACAGAGTTCGCCTTGCCCATGTGCCGATCAGCCCAATGGGAGTGCTTCCGCCCTCCACCCAGGACAGAGTTTGCCATGTCCCTCTGCCCAGTGGGAATGCTTCCTCCCTCCCTCCCTCAGCACAGTTCGCTTCACCCCTCTGCCCAGCAGCCCAATTGGAGTGCTTCCTCCCCCCAGCACAGAGTTGCCCCACCCTCTATTTGGGTACTCGGTCATCACTGCTCTAAAATATGTCATTCACATGTGGGCACAGGCATACCTGAGGGGCCTCAATATTTCGATCCATAAATTGACAGACTGACCTAAAAAATGCAACATTACCCAAGGTTGTGCACACTGCAGGGGAACATCAACAACTCTACAGTACAGATGGAACAACATGAGCACAACATGCCTGTTGCTCTCATGAAGAAAAGCTAGATATCAAGAAACAGTGTTCCAGAAAATACAGGAGATCAACTATTTGCTATTCAATTGTGTAAACAATACTGTATAGCAATCAACCAGAAGGCCAATTCAGTACACCTGCTGAACAAGGCTTCTGGGAATTGACGTCCAAGAACAGCTGAAGTGCCAAGGTTGGCCACCAGGGATTATAACTTAATTGAGAAGGTGACTTCCTCTATCTGAATTTTTTAAAATGGGAAAAATCCATAGTTGTTCCTCCACATAATTCTCAGCTCCTTTTAAGTTAAGCATTGCAGGTGACCTTACTTGGAACACAGCAGGATGGCTATTAAATCAATAAAGTATCAAGGCTGTGAAAATGTGAGGGAAATTCATAAAGCAGAATTGTCTGCGTCCTCTGGAAAGCAAAGACCTTCCATTACTAAACAAAAATTATCCAGAGCAGAGCTTTGGCCTTTTCAGCACCATCTCAAACCCGCTTCACGGGAATTATTTCATATTTATCAGTCAGCACTTGTTCTTGTTCTAAACTCAAGGGGCACCCTCAGATATAGACATCACCCCACCCCATCCTTTACTGTAATACAGGTGGGAATGACTTGTGACTTATCAAATCAACTGTATCGTGTTCACTCTATAAGCGACTTCTGAAATACTAGGTACACTTTCCTCCTGTGCAAAACCCTAGTTTTTCCAACCCATGATCAGTAACAAGGTGGTTTAATAGGCCAATGACTGGCTCCCAGAGGTGATCTAGTAAGTTACATTTTATTATTTATTTTATTTATTCAATTTGTATAGCCGCCCCAATTGACGTGTGACTCTTAATTACACGCCTATGCTATCAGTACTCCTTCTATCACATCTACAGCTAATACCCAGTTTCAAATACTGTACACATAAAATTCACCTTTTTGCCTCCTCTCTAAAGGTGTGACATGGCAAGAGAGTGGTCACAGAGCAAATACAAAATGTGATACTTAAAACAAACTTTTTAGAAAGGAATTAACTCCTCCGTCTCTTCTTTCAAACTAAAATGTGTACTTTTGGCACCTTAAAGACTAACTTCTGTATTTTAATGTTAGCTTTTGTGGATCAGGTCCACCACTTCGTTAGACATAAGAGTGAGCCTTCATGGTATTATTTCATAACTATCAGGTACAGAGATACACAATGATTGGCTAGCATAACAGATAGCCATTTACAACCCATAATAACAGAAGATCAGTGTGGCCGTTTACAACCAATAATAATAGAAGATATCACTTCAAAAGGTATTCTGAGGAAACCAATCAGAGGCAGGTTCAACTAAAGCAGGGGTGGCCTGTGGCACCATTCCATCCGGCCCGCCACCACCTTTGCTGCTATTACAAGTGGAAGTGTTTACGACAACCGTAAAATGCGCCTGTGTATGCGTAAACACATTTCTGCGGCTGTCGTAAACGCTACCGTAAATGCACCCGCGGCTGTTGTAAATGTGTTTACAACAGCCATGGATGCGTTTAACAGCAGAAGGAACCATGTGACCAGCCCGCTCAACATGACTGGCCCACAGTGCGAAAAGTTTGGGAATCCCTAAACTAAAACCTTCTACTCCTTTATTTTATCTTTCTACCTTAAACACTTCAGCATTTAATCAACATAAGGCATAAGCGACTATGTCCATATTTCTAAAGGGACCTTATCCGTTGCTTGTTTGCTCTAGCGTATCTCTAGATAACAAAGGAGTAACGTAACAGGCAGTCCTTTTTTTGAATTAAACAATAGCTTTTATGACCAGATTAATAATGAAACCAACTATATACCTTAAGTTACACACACTGGACATTTAGCCAAGTAATTAAAAAAAAACAGTTCATTGCAACTACTTGTTAGATGTAATCAAGATAATGTCTATCAATAAAATGGTCACAGACATCATCATCATCATCATCATCATCATCATCATCATCATCATCATAATAATAATAATAATAATAATAATAATAATAATAATAATAAAAGTTAAATTTATATACCACTTTTTCAGCCCAGCGGGCAACTCAAAGCGGTTTTACATCCAATAGGTACACAATAATGTCCAAAAATACACAGCCAGTAAGGCATACAAAATAAAACACAATACAGAGTTCAAAATACACAATAAAGCAGTATACAAAGCAAATAGACAATAATACACGTTACAAATTCAAATTACCACGAAGCATCATATCATGCACCTTGCCTCAAAGGCAAAAAGAAGTGCCAATGCAATCCAGAGGTTTTTTTGGAGGAAGGGAGGTCGTACTGTTGAGGCTGCCCTTAAATTATTTACAGCCAAATCCCTTGCACAAATGCTTTATGGGGCCCCTTTCAGTGTGGGCTCAAGTATAAACAACTTAGAGGTTGTCCAAGCAAAATTTCTGAGGTCAATCCTCCGGACCCCAACAAGCATTTCCAATGCAGCAGTGAGGTTAGAAACTAGAGTATATACAGTTCAGGCGAGGTTATTGATCAGTGCATCACTATACTGGTTAAAAATTATATTTTCTCCCACTGGTCTACTTAAATTAATTCAGTGAGAAACTACCGTTGCACCTTGGATTGTTATCCTGGAAGGAGTTTTGGCTTCATAAGGTCTTTCCAAACAGTATGTCATTTTAGGATAATGACAATGATTTTAATCCTGGAATTATATGTAACTATTTCACTGAATATTTATTTGAACGTGTTGGAAATGGAAACACCTGGGATGTAGCACCCATTAGTAGTTGTTAGTTTTATCTGTTTGAACTGTATCTACTGTAACTGGCCATTGGCTGTAATAAAGAGTTTGATTTGATTTAAGATAACATCTATCTAATGAACATTCTTACATCACTGGTGGCTTTGGAAACATGTCACTACCATTTATATTATCTTAATAGAAAATACCACTTTACTGATCTTGTGGGTTTTTCAACAAATACGCTGCCTTTTCTCCATGGAACTCTCTTCCTACATTGCTCTCTTCCGTTCCCCCTGGTATCCTCACAAAAAACCCACGTATTAATATAATTACCATTAATTGTAGCATTAAGTATGTTTTATGTACAGTATATGAACAGATCATAATGAAGTGCTTTATAACTGGAGCTCCTATGTGGATGGGGGCTCTCCCCCTGCTCCAATATTCTCCAACACATGCTGCTTAAAGCCTTTCTTTTCTTTGTGTTTAAGCAGACATTATTTTCCATCATTCTCCCTAGTGAATCATAATGCAGACTCCAGTGCTTGCCCAAGCATCATGTGCTCAGATGGATGACATATCAAAACCACACACATCCTGAAAGTTATATCCAAATTGCAGCAGATTTTTCTCTTTTGTTCGCTGAAAGCAATACTTTGAATCCATACACTGAAAAGGTTCAGATGACACATTGTCCTTAAACGATTCTTATGTCATAGAACCCTCAATCCTGCTTCTCTGTTTACTGGAACCAAGCTATGGGAAATTCACACCCATCCTGGAGAAATTACTAACTTTGCCAACTGTTTAAGGAAAAAAGTGGAGAAAGAGAGAGCAAGAGAGAGGCCCAAAGAAGGGGATGGCTCCTCTTTACAGAGAAATAGCCAGAATTACTGTTGACAAAAAGCGAGCATCTTACAGTGTCTTTCTGTAAGGCCTCTATTCAAATTAGCCCAGTTTTAGGACATGAAGGGTAAGCAATGCAATTTTATAAACGGCAATACACACACTTTCAAACCTCAGTTCTAAAACAAAACAAAATAAAAGTAGCACCATCTCATATTGCCAAATGAGCTTAAATTGCAATTTTCAACCTACTTATTAGGAAGCAAACACTGCTGAACACAGCATGACTTACTTCAAAGTATATTATCTGATTCTTCATTTAAAAATACAGTAACACCTCGCATAAAGAGTGCCTGGCTTAGAGACTAATTCGCTTAAAGAGCAGAATTTTCTCTGAACGGTCGCCTCGCTTAACAACTAAATCAACCAAAAACTTGCTTAACAACTCAATTGGGGTTTGCAACCCTCCTGCCCCCAGCCAGAAATCACAATTGGTCACTTACAATGGTGTTTTGCTTAAAGAGCAAACTCACTTAAAGAGCAATCCCGTGGAACGCATTATGCTCTTTAAGCGAGGTACCACTGTACTGAAATTCTAGTACTGTAGATCATTATAAGTACAGCTTCTTTATTCTGAAGATGCCACTTGCTTCAAATACCCACCCACCCATCCCACACAACTACATTTCAACAGCTAATAATTCTAAGATCTCTATCAGGCCAATGAATCTATCCAGCCAATTCTTTTTGTTTTTTGAATAAGTCAAGATCTAATTTCTCCCAGCCTCTATTGCATATTCACTAAAAGGATTTCCTTCTGAACACACACCTGCGTCTAGCACTTGCTATATTGAAACTAGCTAAGAACTATCAGATTCCCAATGCTACAGGCTAATCTCCCAACTATGACACTTTTACAAAATGTTTAAATGAATGATATTAAACCATCTAGCCCTGAAAACTGAATCCCTTCTCATTGCAGAACAAACAGGTAGGCTTCATATCTAGGCAAGATCTGTATGGATGAAATATTAAATCTAACCCAATATAAAGATGGTTTTTGAAAAATAAAATGACTGTCAAACGTACAGTGCCATGATACTGTTCATCATCAATTGCTGCTCAAAAAACTCTACCTCCTTACTAAAGATCACAGACCAGTGATGGCGAACCTATGGCTCGTGTGCCAGAGGTGGCACTTGGAGCCCTCTCTGTGGGAAGCTCTGCGGTCACCCCAGCCCAAGGTTTGTCCCGCTCTTCTGCTCAGCAGCCAAATGGGAGTGATTTCTCCCACGTCCCAGCACAGAGTTTACTTCACCCCTCTGCCCAGTAACCCAATGGGAGCATTTATTCCCTCCCCTGTTCCTGTGTTGGTACTTTGTGATAAATAAGTGGGTTTGGGGTTGCAGTTTGGGCACTCGGTTGTTAAAAGGTTCGCCATCACTGTCACAGACTAACAGAAATTATCGATGTTCTACTTCCAAACCAAAGATTCTTCGTGAAAGTGTCAAGGAGTATACAGTTGCTGGAGAAATCATAGGGATGTTCTCCCATAGGGAAGTGCCTTGGCTCCATTATTTTTCTACATTTAAATGAGTGATCAATCAATGTTCCCATATTCCAGGAGTTTTAATTATGCTGATGCTAGACAATCCATGGGGAAACCTGAGTCTACTGAACATCAAATAACCTCTGCATTAGAAGATTTTTCCTTAGTATTATAAAAATAACAAACTGAAATCAACCCCTTAAAACCTAGGTCTATCCCTTCCACTTAAAGAATGGAGAAGTAGAGAGGATGTGACAAGTTTACCTGGGAAAGCAAGATTTTAGAGCATCACTCTGGCTTACAAAAACACTGTCTAAACACCAAGTGAAAGGTTGTTAGCAAAAATAATATACAGTACTTAGGATGCTGGCTGGGTCATACTGGGATGCATATTCATAAAGAATAAAAACAAGAACTTTGTCCCTGTGCTATTCCACAGCAGAATATGTTAAATGCTGTATGGGATAAATAATCACATGCCAAACAAGTAGGTATAGCTCTTAATGAATCATGCAGGATTATTACTGGCTGCTTTAAAGCTACCCCCAGTGATAAAGTCTAGTATTTAGCTCATTGCTCCTGCAAAAAAAATTGATTTTTAGAGGGTGGGGGGAGAATTCAAGAATGAGTTATTAACAGTGAATGGTCTTTTAGGTATCCTCCATGTGAATAGTTCACTTTTTGAATAAGAATTACTGTATTTGCTAGTGTATAAGACCCACTACTCCCCCTTTAAAATACACTAGAAAAATGGAGTGTGTTTTGTACTGTATATAGTGGCCTATAGTGGGCTATTTTGGTAATAACTGGGTGCGTCTTATACTACGATATGTCTTATACACCGGCAAATACAGTATATGTCACTGGGGTAGGAGGATCAGGATTTTAGAGATACTTAGGTGGGCATGGCCCAAAAAAAAAGATTGGGAACCACTTGCCTAGACCAAACCTAAGGAGAGCAAAAACTGTATTTTGTATTGCATCCTGACTTAAGCTATTTTGGCCTGCAAGTGCTTACTTGGGCCTACAAATGGCTCATGGCTGCGAGGTGATGTTAAGATTTTTGGATATTCACTGTGAATTCTGTGCTTATATAAACAATGTAGATAAATAAAACTTGTAAAAAATAGACAAGCTGATGTTGCCTGGTATTAGTGCCACAATGAAAATACTTTTACCTTGATACCTAGATGAATTCTGATATGACTGCCAAAGGTTGTTTGAATTATTTTTGGATTTACTCCTTTATGCCAGCAGTGAAAAAAGCAGGCTTCTGATTTTCCCCTTGGAGATATGTATTTTCTGTAGGGCTCCTGGGGCAATGATCAGGCATAAGTAGTAATCCTGACTTTCCAAATGCATTTTCAAAGTTATTCAGCTTTTTATCATATACTTCTTCTTTATGGTTACTAAACAATAATTCCTTTGACTGTTCATGATTGCTTCAAGTTGATTACTCCAACAACTCATGCCTTTACTCAAAGAGTAAATTAAAGCTACTGATTACTATGCATAGCTTCACCAAACTGCAATCCATATTCCAGAAAATTTGCAAGTAAAATGATTTTAATGTATATTATTTTACTGCTGCTGTAATGAGTGCCAATAAACCTCCAATTATTAAACCTATCTAGATTAAAAGCACAATAAATAAGTTATTGACATAACCTCTCGCCCATCTCCTGAATCCTCTATGGAAAGAGGGAAAAGATTGGGGGAAGGTTCTAGTTTGCTGTTCTATCCAAAGCTTGCAAATTCTAGTTTACACAAACCAGAATTCTGCTTTTGAATAAATATAGGTTGCACATCTTCAAGTTTTGGATAAAACCAACAACACGTGCAAACCTGAAGGGGCTTTGTTTTTTAACAGCTGTTGTACACTTCTGCCCATATGGAGGATGAAAATGGTTATTGGGTTTTAGACTCTTTCTGACTATCCCTTTAAAGTTATGATCAATCTACTAATGGTTATTATAGTTTGCAATACAGCCTTACAGAATTATTGGTGTTATATAGGAATGGAATCATACTTCACCTTAATAAAAAAGGACCACTGAAGTCAACAGGATTTAAATTGGTCATGACTAATACAGTAGAACCTCGGATAAAGTCCAAACTCCATTCCACAAGTTTGGACTTTATCCGATTTTGGACTTTATCCGAGGTTCCTATACCAAATACCTCGGATAATGTCTATTTTTAGCGGTTTTGGACTTTATGCAATGCATGAAAACCATGATTTTATCCGAATTGGACTTTATCCGAGGTACCACTGTAGTTTCATTTATTTTAATGAATCTGCTCTAAATATTACTATGTCTGCATCCAGCTGTCACTATATTTTCTTGCAAATTAGAGGAAAACCATTCTTTTCAAATTTTCATTTTTCAAAATTTAATTTCATCATAGATCTTTAAAAAGAAGAAATAAAAATAAAATGGAAGTTAGCATAATCACTATGTATGTTACAGTGGAACTCCGGATAACGACAGCATCAGATAAGGACAAATCCGCATAACGACACGTTTGTTATGCACCATGTGATGCTCCGCATAAGGATGAAAAAACGCCAAAAAACATCCTTATGCGGGGCATTTGGTATCAATGCTCCAGACAACGACTTTTTCTGGCATTTTTTTTTTGTCCTTATGCGGAGCATCTCCCATAGGGATCGCATAGCGTCAAAATCCGGATAACAACACGACTTGTGGAACCAAGTTTTGTTGTTATCCGGAGTTCCACTGTATTCTAGTAAGCAAGCCCAATTTTTGTAGCAGCTTATTATTTTATGGTCTTATTTCCATAATTACACAACCTGTTAATTCTGACAATATAAGCAATATTCTACCATCTGGAAATACTATACAGTACCTGTAAACAGAAGACCTCCCAACAATCCACTGAAAGCTGTCTACAACTGATTTTATTTTAATTGATAGATATAAACTCAAAAACCAGTTTTCTTACATATTCTTAGTTTGTTCCTAGCCAGAAAAAAGGAAATAAATTGATGCATTTCTTTTGTTTATATACAAACATAATTATCCTGAAAAAGGGCCACCCAGCTAAAGATCCAGCAGTAGTCTATAACATAACTTTAGAAGAACTGCAACAATTGAGATCTGTGCCAAACATTCCTTCATTTGATGGATCCCTTCCAAAAATCTATCTTGAAAGCTGTAAGAACAAAAGGTGAAGCAGAAAATGTTTGCACAAGGGCCCAATTTTACACAGTGAGTGCAATTTATTGTTGTTCAAATGCTTTTTTCATGTAGCTCATAACAGAAGCTAAAAACGCAGATTTGACAGATGGCAAAGAAAACCTGAAAAAGGAATCTTTTAATTTACTAGACAGGCTTAAAACCACAATACATTAAAAGCAGTGATTTGATCAGGTCTATTTGCTTTTTCAGGTTCTATGATGTTGCATCTTCACAGCATAGGTACATCTGTATTGCATTTAATTTATATCATGCTGTCAAGTGAGATATACTTCAAGGCAGTGTTTCCCACCCTTTGGTTTTTGGACTTCAATTCCAAGAAGCCTCAGTCAATTCCCCAAAGCACTGATCAGGCAATGTGCTGGCTTAGGCTTCTGGTGATTGAAGTCCCCCTGTGGGGCCTGTGCCCCATGTTGGGAACCACTGCTCTAAGGCAGTGCCCAGATGTTCTTGGACTACAGCTCCCAAAAATCTTGGCCAGCACAACCAATGGTGGTGAAAGTTTCGGGCAGTTTTAGTTCCTGAACATCTGGGACTCAAAGGTTGTAAACTACTGGTCTAAGACCTGACTCAGGCTTGTAAACAGCCACTCTTCTGATGATCTATGCTAAGAATGAATGATTTCAATGGAAAATACGCTTTTGGAAATTAGAAGATTTGTAGCTCCTCTTTCCTTTCAGGCCACGTATGTGCCACAAATCGCTAAGACATGTTTGTACACTGCAAGACCAGTAGAAGAGATCTGCTGGTTAACTCATTTTTGGAGTATTATTTGCAAGGATTTGTATTACAGTCTAAGACACTGTTTCCCAACCTTTGGTTTTTTGAACTTCAATTTCCAAAAGCCTAAGTCAATTTCCCAAAGCACTGATCAGCCAAAGATCTGAGTTAGGTTTCTGAGAACTGAAGTCTCCCTGTGGGGTGTGGGTCGCATGTTGGGAACCACTGGTCTAAGACAAAATGATTTAGATTCGGAAACTCAAATATCAGAAGATCGTTAAGTTTTTTCTCTCTCTGCCCTGCTCTGACACTTTTAACTAAATGGGTACAGAATTATGCTGAAGATGAACATACACCCTCCAATATATATTTTCAAAATAAATATGGGGTGGAGACAGGAAAAGACTGCTGAATGTTAACCACAGGAATACAAACCTCAGTTCATTTCATTGTGTTTCTCAGAATTCCACCATTGTTCTGCTCAGGACAGGAAACGTTTCTTCCCAAATGGAAATGTGTACATTTACACTTTTTCCTGATGAACAAGATTTTTATACAATCGTCTTCTCTCTATTAAGAGGGCATGTTTGTGTGATTTCCCCCAAATATGATAGCTGGAACCCTATTGGTATTAAGTGGAAAGTTCAAAGTAATTTGCTCTGGCTAATTGTGGCTTGGTCACCTGCTCCAGCACCTAGTCAATTAGAAGAATGTCATGCAAACTTTATGCAAATAGCAACAGAATTTGGGTCATGAATTTTTGTCACATGCAACAGCTTGTGTATACTGTAATTAGAAAAATAAATAGAGAATCTGCTGCTCCGTTTACTCCAAATGAAAGTGGGGGCAAGATACCCACCTGCTCACTTTTGTTAACTGCCTTAAAGGTAAAGGGTTTACCTTGCTCGAAAGCCAGTCGTATCCGACTCTAGGGTTCAGTGCTCATCTCTGTTTATAGCCAAAGAGCCAGCGCTGTCTGCTTCTGCAGATGTTTCCGTGGTCATGTGGCAGGCATGACTAGACACCGGAGCGCACAGAATGCTGTCATCTTCCCACCAAAGTGGTCCCTATTTATCTACTTGCAATTTCTTGACCATGAATAGACTTAAACTTCAAACCCTTAAACTTCAAACTCATTTATAGACTTAAACTTCAAACTCATTAAACTTAGAATTACTATTTCGATTCTAGCTGTGCCACCAAGGTTATAAAAAACTCCAATGCATATTTTAGCACTGCAATTCTTTTAATAGTAAAAGATGAGAAAGCATACAAAATCAGCATGTAACAACAAGAAGTCAGACAAGAACAAAAAGGTTACCTGTGCATAAACTAAATCTAAGTGTAGATTTACACAGAGACACACCATTTGTACAGGTGGCATAGTTAGGGTTTAATTCAAGCCCAGTTTGAATCCTAGAAAACTAGTGGGAATTCAGTGGATTCTCAATGGTTTTACTCTGCTTCGAAACAAAACAACTCTTAAAGCCTTACTATCTCCTTTCCCAGGTAAAATTATCACAGATTCTACACAAATAAAAAGTGCTTGTTATATTCAAACATAACATGAATAAATGAAGCTACTCCTTCTCAAAATAATATGTGGGTGTCATACTAGTCTTAATTGAATCAGACCATGGAAACAGATTAAATGCAGAATCCATCTGTATCCAGAGCAAAATTTGCTTGAGGAAGAGTTGCTGGGTTGCATATATAAATGTGTATCTGAGGAAATAAGACTGGATATCCATGAAAGCTCACACTAAGATAAATCTGCTATTCTTTCCCATACTGTAATACCTGCAAAATACGCTGCACTTAAAAAAGGAGGCGGAATAAAAGAACTCACTGTTAATGAATTTAAGAATTTGAACTCCCCAACATTCCTTTATAATTCCTATGACTCCTGCATATCACAATGTATACTTGCTACTGACCTTCAATTTTCCAGCTATTATCACCCTTAGGAGTCTTCAGTTCCTAGAAAATTCAGGTTTTTTTCCTTCCTGACTGCTCTCTCCTGATAGTCAGTTTTTGGTACCACACCAAGGAGATGGAACCTTTAGTGATTCCTTCAAGTTCCATCTGAAATCCCATCTTCTTCATCAAGTCTTTGGCACATGTCCTATCGCAACTAAGCCTGCAGTTAAGCTTAAGTATGTGCAACTGAAATAACTGCACTTTCTTTTTGTGTGTCAGATTTTGAATTGTAAGTTCCTTAGTATAGGGAAATTCCCTCCTGTAGCCAGTACAGTACTGTAATAAATCAGTAAAAATGGTATCCTGCATAGTACCACATGAGGGCAGGATGATTTGTAACCCTAAACAACTTTTGGGAACAAAATACCCATTGTTTCATCCAGTTTACCCAATTCACACTATTTTTGTTTCTTTTTGCTTTAAACAGAAACGAGCAACCAAGTGTGCAACAGAGTGTGGAATTTATGGTAAAACAAAACAGGATTCTGGTCATGGAGGGGATGGGTACCTATATATATTCTTGTTTTCTGTGATCATCTGGCTTAGAAATTCAAACACAATCTAACCAACTTTTTACCAGCCTAGCCACAAGAATATCATTGGGGGGATGCAATGTCTTTCTGAAAGCAAAGCATACTTCCTCCATTGTAATCTTCTGGCCTATCAAACACCTGATTGACTTTATTCCATCCACCCACCCAATCACACACAAGAGCATACCTTTCAAGTATCCCGTATGGGCCGGGATTTCCCATAATTCAGCACCGCTTTTTCTACTTTCCTGCCCGGACCCGCCGCCATCCCGTAATTTGACGGCAGCGAAAGTAGTTAGTGTTCATCCCCTTCTGCACAGAACCCATCTGCGTATGCGTAAAGGGTTCTGCGCATGCGCAGAAGCCTTCTGTGCAGGCCCCGTATTGTCCGGAGCCACGCATGACAGGTATGCACAAGAGCAGAAGGGGGGGGGGCGGAGATTATCAGACTGGCATGATGTTTCTGAGAAACCCATGACAACTGTTAGTAATAACGAATTACCATGCTTCTTTCTAAGTGCTCACAGCCTTTCTGTTTAACGAAGTGTCTTAAAAAACATTGCAGCACTTTAAAGACTAACTATTGTATTTTAAAGTTAGCTTTCGTGGATCAAGTCCACTTTGTCAGACATAAGTATGACATAATGGTTAGAGAAGTGAATTAGGACAAGGAAGAGCTGATTTTGAACTTCCTTTCAACCAAGAAAACTACTGGTGATTTTGGACCAATCCTATTCTTTCAGTCTGATCTACCTTGAAGATTTGTTGTGAGGATAAGATTGGGTGGGACAAAGAAACATGTGTATGCGACCTTGTGTTCATTCTTCCATTGCTGCATATCAGTTGTTTTTTTTTAAAAAGTAGTCCTTCAAAATGTTGAAATAATCCAGACTACAAATGCAGATTGAGTGAATGTGAGATCAGGAGAGGATGATGGGGTCACCCTTGAGTCAGTGGGGAGCAGAACATGTGGCTTGACAGACTGTGCAACTTGGAAATAGAAAGCATGGACTCATTACCCCCAGAGTTTTCTGAAGTTTATGATTTGCTGGTCAAGCACTAGGAGGGTTTACAAAATGAGCGTTTTACAAAATGAGTTTGCTGAGAAATAGGTTCCTTATCCCTACCCAAGTAGATACAGTAGAAAAAGAAGTCACCCACAACCATTATTTATAGGCAAATCTGCATATATGTTCTTTGTTTGTTTTTAGTTCTGAGGAGTGCAAGAAAGGCTCATATTCAGAAGTACAGCTGGAGAAGAGATATCACATGTTGCCTACCCCTTGGGGTTATGATTAATCACACACAATTACTTCTATCTATAGCTGGAAAGTCAGCTGCTTGCTGTACTGATTTTTTAAAAGGATAAATGATATTCAGTACTACTGTGTGTGTGTGTGTGTGTGTGTGTGTGTGTGTGTGTGTGTGTGTGTGTGTGTGTGTGTGTGTGTGTGTGTGTGTGTGTGTGTGTGTGTGTGTGTGTGTGTGTGTGTGTATTCTAGAATACTGTCATACAGGCAAGGCAATTGTAGACATTTAGTTGCAAGCATATTTTTTTTAACCTGCCATATCATGTATTTTAAGTTCTGCACAAAGCTCACATAAAATACAGTGATAAAGCATAAGGACTGAAAAACAATCAGTTTCTCCAACTTGTCTTAAATCTGTGTATTAGTAAGTAATAAAATAATTTTACAAAAGAAAATGAACCAGAACAGTTTAATCAGAAACTGTGTTCACAACAATGTTTGTCTCATTTTGGCATGTAATGGGTCATTGTGTATGGAAAGTTTCCAAGCTTGCAGAAAAGTGTATCCACTAATAGTAATTCCTTGTGCAAGAAGCCATCCAACAATTCCCTTAACAAACTATTGTTGAAGCAATAAGCACAGAAATAATTCTGCCTAATACATTATTATTTTGCTATATTCTTTAAGGACAATTCCTAAATTGATCAAATTACCACACAAAGGGCCTTTTCTGTTATGACTCTCATTCTCATTTGTGGTAGCCTTTGCAATCAAAGCATTATTGAGATTACCTTCATTTTATGTGAAGTAGTGTTTGGAAGAGGAAATGGAAGATGACACATTTATAGATGTATTTTTAAATGCATTTTTTTTTAAATCTGATTTTCACTTTTCTTAACTATATTGATTAGCAGTAGGAAATAAAAGCAAAAATTGAGAACAGGAAAAAGAAGTCCTCATCTTAGATTTCAAAATGCACAACTAGAGCTTGTTGCCAGGCTGTGTCACCGGACAAAAACATATTCTTGCCACCTCAGGCTCTCTGTTTCCTGTTAGGGGGGAAAAAAGAGCTGCTTCTTTGTACATCACACTTGATAGTTTTGTTTAGATATTATTACGCTTCGTGTGTGTGCTCGAGCAACGGTCACACCTAGTGTCCTGGTCTCTTCCTTCATGGATATGAAGGTGACCAAAACATGCTAGCAACATGCATCTGATCAGTATTTGTAAAGAAAAGAACGGCTGCCTGCCCAGCAGAGTAACTTGATCCACTCTTACACTTTCCTGTTAAACACTTAAAGAGTTTAAATTAATTACAGCTGAAAATATGGCATTGCCATCTGGTTAAAAAACAACAACAAGATCTGGTTTGGGGGGCGGGAGGCAAAGATCAGGGAATAAAATGAAAGCTCTTTTCTTTTCTCCCCTCCCCCTCTCAATTTTCTTTCTTTCTTTTTTTGTACTAACCTCACTTTAATCATTGCCAAAGAGCATGAAGACAGCCTTTCGTCCTCCCACAAGAAAGCCTTGGGCCTCACAAACTTGGCAAACACTCTCCTGCGCTAAAAGATCAGCCGGCAGAAACCCTGTCAAAATAAGAGCCTTTCCTCCCCAAATTATGTGCTAGAAAACAAGGACCGATTTCCTTGCTGAATGCCCATGTTTGTGGGAATCTCTCTTGTTGGAGTTATGTTTTTTGGGGGAGAGGCAGTCTCCTCTGGGTTAAAAAAAAATGGGATTGGGGAATGTGCTAGATTCACGGAAATGTCTGCAGAAGCAGACAGCTTGAAACAGAGATGAGCACTGAACCCTAGATTCGGATACGACTGGCTTATGAGCAAGGGCAACTTTTACCTTTACTAAGATTTAAAGGACTACAGTCAACCCAGCAGTTCAAAAGCAAGAAACTGCAAGTAGATAAATAGGTACTGCTTTGGCAGGAAAGGTAACAGCGTTCAGTGCACTCCGGCGTCCAGTCATGCCTGCCACATGTCCACAAAACATCTGCAGAAACAGACAGTGCTAGCTCTTTGGTTGTAAACCAACGTTTCCCAACCTTTTGTTTTAGGACTTCAATTTCCTCAAGGCACTGATCAGCCAAAGTACTGACTTAGGTTTCTGGGAATTGAAGTGCCCCTGTGTGGTGTGGGCCTGACGTTGGGAACCACTGCTGTAAATAGAGATGAGCACCACCCCCTAGAGTTGGATATGACTGGCTTTCAAGCAAGGGAGGCCTTTACTTAAGGTTTAAAGGGGAGGGGAAGTAAATTCAGGAGGCCCAAAGAATAGTCAGAAGTTCCCTTGCCAAGCTGAAGTGACATTTTCAAGTCCCACTGAGATACTAGACTGGTGTGACCCACGCAATGTAAGAATCACACAAGATGTGCCCCCAGCCTCCTGTTGTCCCTCTTCTGGCAGGCAAAGGCTTTTCTGTTTAGCTGATCCTTTGGCAACTGACTGGCAGAAAGGGCAGGCTTCTAATGGGTGTGCATACTTTTTAAATTTTAATTGTTTTAATTGAGCACTTTTAAAATTCTGCTGCAACTTGTTTTACTTATGCTTTGAGATTATTACTGATTGCAGTTTTATTCATACTTGTTTTAATCATGTTATCAAGCTGCTGGGGGGAGCTAGGTAAAAAGGTGGAATATAGCAGTGAGAGCGAACCTTGGCTCTCCAGATGTTTTTGAACTTTAATTCCCAGAAGTCCTGATCAGCAGGAGTGCTGACGGGCTTCTGGTATTTGAAGTCCAAGAACACCTGGAGTGCCAAGGTTCGCCATCATGGGCATATAGCAATGACACTTATATACAGTCCCACAGAACTAATATTGTTGCTCTTTGGGCAGTTCACAAGGTAATTAGCATTTTGCCCCCAATGCTGGGTGGGTACTCGTTTTACTGACCTCACTTTAATTATTAAAAGGATGGAAGGCTGAGTCAACCTGGAACCCCCTTGGGATTGAACTCACATCATCAGATGTTGGTGCTGCACTACTGCAGCTTAACCACTAGAAGGGCTCTGTAATAAAAACTAATTTACGTACTTACTGAATGAGCTATAAAGCTGAAGACCCTGATACAAATCTCACTTCAGCTGAACTGAACTGGGAGAGATTTTTGGGTTTTCTTGATGTCAAATACCATAATTCTCTACTCTGGAAGTTCTTCCTACCCTGCAGGCATCGTACAAAGACCTCAATTTGAAGCACCTGAGGAAAAAGGTCTAAATTAGAAGTTTCTGAGGCTTAGCTAGACCAAGCTCTGCTGAAGCTTCCTTCTTAGAAAGTTCCCAGCTAGCACATTCCCTCTTTGTAAAGGTTATGGCACATCTGCTGGCCTCTAGCCTCTACCTACTTAATTTCAAATGCAATAAAATAAGCTACATCAATCTTTACCTATAAAGAGGGGTGTTAACCATTGGACTCCGGTATACACTCTCGCACCCGACTATCATATTGAGCCGCCTGCACTCGCCTGAACCCGGACCGCAGAGCGCCGCAAGGTTCCCAAAGCCGGCAGTGGGGCAACAGCCCCACGAACGTGAACAAAGGGAAACAACTTCAATTCCCAATGTCCTCTTGTACCGTGCCGCGCCTCAGCCAATCAGGCTGAGAGGCGCGAGCAAAAAGAACGTCGGGAAATGCGGCGCGCCCAATTGAAATTGAGCCGCAGGAAAAAACCACTGCACGAACGCAAACAAAACTCCAAGTCCCAGCGTCCTACGCGCCGTGAGCACTTCAGCCAATCAGGCTGAAGGGTGCGAGCGCGCAGAACGCTGAAAAAGCCACCGCACGAAAAATAAAATAAAAACACGCAACGGGAGTGCAAGTCCACCGCAGGCGGACACAGCGCCTCATGGCCTCACAAACAAACAAACACACACAAACAACCATGGCAACACCACCACAGGCCTTCTTTCCCAGAGCAACGGGGAGAAGAGGGACTCCCTCTTCTCCATGCTACCCCACTGATGACACGGTGAGACAACTGCAGGCCTCAAGGTCAGTTGAGCCGGGGTGGAAAAAAAATACCACCAGCAGGCAGCAGTTCGTCAGGGGAAGCACCCTCCCTGGCGGATGACTGACTGCTGCCTTTGTACTTCCGATGGAGGTAATACAAAAGCAGCAGCCAGCAATCTGCAAGGAAGAGCACTACCCCTTACGGATCACTGCCTGCCGATCTCCGGTTAGGTAAACCAGGAGAAAAAGGAGACAGAGAGGAGAGAACCATCATCAGGCAGATAGCTCTTCTCTGCCTCCTTCTCCCCCGACCTACCTAACGAACCTTACCGGGGGAAGAGCCAGCTGACTGCCGGCTCCTCCTTTACCCCATTGATGCATCGAAACCAAATTTCGAAGCAGCAATGGGGAGAAGAGGAACCGACAGGCAGGCCGTTCTTCATGCAAAAATACACAACAACAACAAAACCAAAGATTTACCGAAAACACCAAACACCAAAAATAATAAAACACAAATAAATAAATAAATAAACAAACACATTAACCAACAAAACAATAAACAACAAAATCCACAAACAGAAACACCCAAAATACCATGAAAGCACAGAAAAAACACCCAACTACAACACGAAAATACCTAACTCAAACAACAAAAATACCACAAATTAAACAAATAATCACAAAAGAAATCAGAAACATAAAAACCAACCAGAAATAAACAAAACAATTAAACACATCTAAACCCCAAAAAAACCACAAAAGAGGAAACAGAAACACCTACCAGTCCAACACCAAAAAACAAAACAAAAAACAAAACCCAGATTAAAAAAAAACCCAGAGAACTCACCAGCACGTCCTCCCTCCACGAGTCCGAAACAGAAATGAAGAAACAAAGACTATTTACCGGAAGAAGCCCCACCTAGAGGCCGGGAGAGAAAAAACAAGTGAAACAAAAAAAGAATCCAACACTATTACTAACAGCCCCACCTAGAGGCCACAAGAGTAAAAACAGTCAGAAAAATAAGAAATAAATCAAAATCACAAATAAATCTAATAAAATAGATCAAAAAAAGTCACAAACCACAAATGAAAAAACACCCCAACCCAAACCACCCTTAACCCAACCCCCCCCCCCCCCCACACACACACACACAAATAAAAACTGTCCGGCTGGCCGGGCACAAATATGCTAGTGGTAAAAAAAATCATCATGAAATATTAACCCCAAGTACTTTAATTGACTTAAAACATGTTCTTAAGAATCAAATTTTCTCCAAGTTGTATTTACAAGAGTGACTTTTATCTCCTGAAAGGGATGGAAAGGTAACAACATTCAATATATATAGATCCCATACCAATAGACACCTCTGTTGTCAATATAATCACTGTGTATCAGAAGACAGTAAGAAAGCACACACACCTTTTCTGCAAGGAAAAAAAACCAAGGAATTGTGGACAAAACGCTGCAGAATTCACTTTACCACAGGTAAAGCAAGGCTACCCTTGCTTAAAAGCCAGTCATATCCGACTCTAGGGTTCAGTGCTCTTCTCTGTTTATAGCCAAAGAGCCAGCACTGTCTGTATCTGCAGACATTTCTGCGGACATGTGGCAGGCATGACTAAACACAGGAGTGCATGGAACCTTCTCAACAAAGTGGTACCTATTTATTTACTTGCAATTTCTTGCTTTTGAACTGCTAGGTTGGCAGGAGCTGGGACAGAGACGGGAACTCACTCCGTCATGCAGTACTCGGGTCTTGAACTGCTGACCTGCCGAACCTTCCAGTCATCAAGTTCAGCATGTTAACCACTAAGCCACTGCAGTCACACTTTACCACAACACATTAATACATAAGAATAGAGCAATGTTCACTAGGCAAAAGTTACAAAACCAGACCAGCCAGAGCCATCTGCATAGCAGCTCTTTCACACACTTTCAAAGATGGGCGACACAGCACCTCTTGGTTTTATCCCATCTGAGAAAGCCTTTGCCATAGTTGAGTTAGTTGAACTACACAAGCAATCCAATGAAACTGTTTATGCACAACCCATGGCTTTCTTATATAGGGTTCAATATTTGTAGTTACAGCCATTGCAGTAGTGTTTTTTGTTGTTGTTTTTTTTTTGGGGGGGGGGCAAATGGACAGCTGTAGCTTCCGCTACACCAATCTCCTGGGTGTCAGCCTCAGATGCTTAAACTAGCAGGATAGAAGAAAGATGGGGAGGGAAAGAAAACGCATAGCCATAGAATTTCGACTGCTTCAAAAAACTCTTCATAGTTCCTGTTGAAAAGCAAATGTTGCTCCAAGGGAAACATACATGAGAAATGCTTGAACTGCTCCATACATTGGTTCATGGTGTACTCCTTCTCCCTCAAGGTCCACTCCTGAAGAAGGGGGACACCCATTCTCCTGCCAAGAGCTCAGAAGCAGATAGTTTTGTATTGATATTTTTGATGATGTAATTATTCTTTTCATTGCTATACCACCCCATAATGTTAAGCACTCTCTGGTTTACTAGATAACTATGTGAACTACAGTTTGCCTCCAACAAGCTGGATACAGTACTAACTTTACCAACCTCGGAATGGTGGAAAGCTGAGTCAACCTTAAGCCTGCTGGGATCAAACTGAGATCACAGTATTGATTGCAGTATTGCAGTTTAACCTCTGCACCACATGGCATATGTACCGTTAGAATGTATATTCATGCAATGTTTCAGAAATTTTGTAAATGATATCCACTGATTCATTCATTAGGACTCCTTACAGAGGTTTATATAAGTTTATTTATTATTATTTCCTCCCTTTTTAACATTAGAGTGAGCCTCCTTGAAGACTGTAGTATACTCCAAGCACAATTGGGCGTACCTTGCTAACGGCAACCTTGTGTTGCTGGTTACTCTTTCTCACACTAGGTCAGGCGAAGGCAACTGCAGAATGAACTCACCAAAGGGTGCCTTCATGTTGTCAGTTACCTGTCTGGCCTAGACATGGAAGAAGAGCATTATTGTACATCCAATGACCTATAACCTCTGCATACTTAATTTCAGATACAAATAAAAAAGATACAGCAATGATAAAAAATTAATCACCATGCAATATTGACCCCAAGTACTTTAATTGGCTTAAATTTAACAAAAAGAGCCAGAAATACTTGTGCAACCTCTTAGCACTATAGAAATTTGCTTCTGAGTGAGTGTTAACATTTGGCAGCTTCAGACTGAACTACTGCCAGTGTGAAAAGGCAGCAAATTGTAACAGATTACAGTATAAAAAGAAATGAAAGGATCTTCTCAAAGACATCATTTTTAGTCCAGAGGAAAATAATTTTATTTGACAAAAAGTAAACATAAGATTTTATTCCAAATCCTGCTTTTATACTCATTGTCTATAGCAACTGTGTCCATAACATTCTAACTCTCAAGAGCACTACTTTCTAGTAAATGGCACATCTGTCAAACTGCAGGAAACATCTGGGAAAATGGTTGAACAAAAGTAGCAACTTTAAAACTTTTGTTCCATAAAATATTTTCTGCACAAGCGCAAAATGTACAGTTTTGTTCTAGAAGTTACTTGTCCACGCCCCTATGCAGCTGACATGCACACACCTCCATTGGACTAAACATAATTAGTCCAATGAATACTTATGTTCTAGCCTAGCCCAACCTGTATTTGGTATTCTTCTTTCATCTCCTGATCAAACCCTGGACTGCCAAAATGAAGCCACTTTTTTCGCTTTGTCGTTGGTCAAACAGAAGTCCTCATTGGTGCATGTTTCTGGCAGTTATCGACAGACCAGTAATTGAGCCGGATTCTGTATCTCTCCACATTCACACACCATGTTGTTTTCCACCAGCAGCCCACATTTGAGCATGTTGGCCTTGCATTTAGGGACTCTAATCCTATTTGGTATTATTTACTCACATTCAGACTACATTTCACCTTTGCTGCTGCTGGAGGGAACTTGACTGCACTCATATACTGTACTAGCATATTTGTGCCCGGCCAGCTGTGCAGTTTTTATTTGTGTTTTTTTGGTTAGGGGTGGTTTGGGTGGGGGTGTTTTGCATTTGTGGTTTGTGTCTTTTTTTGATCTATTTTATTTATTTCTTATTTTTGACTTGTTTTTACTCTTCTGCCCTCAAGGTGGGGCTGTTAGTAAGAGTGCTGTATTGCATATTTTTTGACTTATTTTTTCTCTTCCGGCCTCTAGGTGGGGCTGTTATTTAGATTACTGCGATTTTCTTTCTCTGTGTTCACTTTAGTTCCAGAACGCATGGAGTGAGGACGTGCTTGGTGAGTTCTCTTGATTTTTTGTTCTGGGTTTGTTTGTTTGTTGTTTTGATTTTGTGGTGTTAGGCTGGGGGGTTTAAGGAGAGATTCTACTTAACCCCTCCCCAAAGTGTTTCTGCTTGTCCCTTTGTTTTTATTTTGGGTTTAGATATGTTTAATTGTTTGTTTTTTTGGGTTGTTATTTATTTTTCTGATTTCTTTCCTCTTTTTTTGTTTTTTTTTTGTGTTATTTTTATTTGGTGATTTAGGTATTTTTGTGTTTTAGATAGATGTTTCTAGTGTGCTTTCATGGTTTTTCCATTAGACTTTGGTATTTCGGGTGTCTTTTGCTGTTTTTGTTGCTTATTGTTTTGTTGTTTAATGGGTTTTTAAAAATAATTTATTTATTTGTGCTTCATTAATGTTTGTGATTGGCGTTTTGGTTAACTCTTTGGTTTTCTTGTTGTTGTGTTGTTGTGTGTGTGAAGAACGGCCTTGTCTGTCAGTTCCTCTTTTCTCCATTGCTGCTTCAAAATTTGGTTTTGATGCAGCGATGGGGAAAAGGAAGAGCCGGCAGTCAGCTCGCTCTTTGTCCGGTAAGGTTCGTTAGGTAGGTCGGGTGAAAAGGAGGCAGAGAAGAGCTATCTGCCTCACAATGGTTATCTCCTCTCTGTCTCCTTTTTCTCCTGGCTTACCTAACCGGAGATCGGCTGGCAGCGATCCGTAAGGAATGGTGCTCTGCCTTGCGGATTGCTGGCTGCTGCTTTTCTATTACCTCCACCACTGTTTTGTGCTAGTTCTCGAAATAGCTGTGTGGGTAGTAGAAAGGCAGAATACAGTCATCTGCCAGGGAGGGTGCTTCCCCTGATGAATTGCTGCCTGCTGGTTTTTTCCCCCCACCCCGGCTCAACTTACCTTGAGGCCTGCGGTGGTCTCGCTGTGTCTTCGGTGGGGTAGCAGGTAGGAGAGGGAGTCCCTCTTCTCCCTGCTGCTCCGGGAAAGAAGACCGGTGGTTGTCTCGTAGTTGTTGGCGTTTTTTTTGTTTGCGAGGCTGTGAGGCGCTGCGTCCGCCTGTGGCGGCCTTGCGCTCCCGTTGCATGAGGCATTTTTTATTTTAGTTTTTGCGCGCCGGTTTTTTTAGCGTTCTGCGTGCTTGCGCCCTTCAGCCTGATTGGCTGAAGTGGACATGGCACGGAGGACACTGGGGCTTGGAGTTTAGTTTCTTTTGTTTGCATTCGTGCGGCGGCTTTTTTTCTGCAGCTCAGTTTCAATTGGGCATGCCGCGTTTCCCAACATTCTCTTTGCTCTCGCCTGTCAGCCTGATTGGCTGAAGCGCAGTGCGGCGCAGAGGATGTTGGGAATCTAAGTTGTTTTCCTTTGTTTGCGTTCGTGGGGCTGTTGCCCCACTAGCGACTTTGGGAAACCTATGTTGCTCTGCGGGCCAGCTTAGGGCGAGTGCAGGCGGCTCGGTACAAGACAGTATGGACGGATGCGGGAGCCTTTTTTACATTCCAACGGTTAACGTCTCTCCTTATAGATAAAGATATCACAGTTCAAGATTGCCTGAATCCAGACAAGATTGAGTGGCTGTTGGTTTGGGGCCTTGTGTTATTCTGGGAGCTACCATCTTCGGTACTGGATGGGGCAACACTGCCTCAGACAGACCCAGTGCATAACTTGGGGGTCCTCCTGGACTTGCGGCTACTAGGAGGGCCTATGCACAGCTTCATGTTATCTACCAATTACGCCCGCTCCTGGACTGGGACTCCTTGCTCACAGTCACTCACGCTCTGGTCTCCCCTCCAGATTGGATTATTATAATGCATTCTACATGGGGCTGCCCTTGATGACCATTCGGAGGCTCCAGCTGGTCAAGAACGCGGCTGCCCGGGTGGTGATGGGGCGGGGGCATTATGCTCGTGCCTCACCACTGCTCCGGGAGCTGCACTGGTTGCCAGTGTGCCTCCAGGTGCAATTCAAGGTGCTGGTTTTGACTTTTAAAGAGGCTTCTCTGTGTTTGCCCCAGCCCTGTGGAACCTCTTACCATCGGAACTGCGCCTCCAGACGGAGCTACTCCGCTTTAGAAAGGCACTCAAAACCTGGCTATGCCAGAGGGTTTGGGATCCAACATGTGGAACTACCCAGGTCCGCTGGCTGGTTTAGCTGCCTTAGGTTATCACTGTGATGGTCAGAATTTTGTACTTTGTCTGTTTTTATGATCTTTTCATGACTTTTATCTTTTTAACTTTTACTATTCTTCTCTTAAGGGGTTAAGGAGGGACTGGAGGGTTCTAGGTTTTTAAAGATTATGTAGGTATTTTATTGTATCTTTTATCTTTTGTATTATGCATTGTGTTGTGTGGAGATTGCTTTCTTTTGGTTTTAAAGAGCTTTCTCCTTTTATGTTGTTAGCCGCTCTGAGTGGCGCCTGTGCCAGAAGGGCGGGATATAAATACCCAAATAAAAAAATAAAAAAATAGTAAAAAAATCTCTGGTTGTTATTTAGATTGTGCTCACACAGTAACACAAAGGATAAACTCATTAGCAAATGTTCAATGCCAGGTGATTGTTTTGTATCTTCCCAATTTCGCAATTGAAATTGTATCTTATTTATTTCTTTATATTTCTTTTTATTTTTCTATTGCCGCCCAACGCCGAAGACTCTGGGCAGCTTACAGAAATAAAACCAATCACATTTTAAAAACCAATAAAAACCCCATTAAAACTGTCACCAAAAATTACTCTGACCTCTACAGATTAAAAGAGGGAGTGTTCTTACTAAATCACCCAGCAGGCAGGGGTCATCCCATTGCTGGTGCCCCACACCTGCTTTGCCAGCCAGGTTCTTGCCAGTCTCCCCACATTTCGCAACTGAAATAGTATTTGGCCACTCACCCCACATTTGCAATAGAAAAATAGAGGGATTT
This sequence comes from Bradypodion pumilum, assembly GCA_035047305.1. Taxonomy (NCBI): domain Eukaryota; kingdom Metazoa; phylum Chordata; class Lepidosauria; order Squamata; family Chamaeleonidae; genus Bradypodion; species Bradypodion pumilum. The sequence continues at coordinate 381,013,257 of JAWDJD010000002.1, forward strand.
ATAGCTAATCTGAATAACAACCAGAGATCATCTGCCATTACCAATTGTATGAAGTCACTATGATTTGTATGCCATGAAGCCTCACTCCCACATCTGATGAAGTGGACTTGGTCCACAAAAGCTCACATTGAAATATAACAGTTAGTCTTTAAAATGCTACAGCCCTTTTGTTTTATTCTCTGATATGCCTGAAGCACAGACTAACACGGCTACTATTCCAAAAAGGGCAGAAAAGGTTTTCTTCCACAACGGCAGATGTACTCACTAAAGGGTACAGTATGAAAGGCAGCAGAAAAGTTTTTATACACATCAAAAATAGTTCTAAGTCTTGTTTTTAAAATAGTTTCTAACAACACCCCTTGCAAGCCAATAATTCCTGCTGGCTGCCACTAGTAGGATTAGGGGTGGGTCATTGCAAGAAGAAATAACCCTGCCAAGCTTGAAGGAAGGTTCTCTCCTCCTCTTCCCAGGCCTGCTAGGAGAATCCATGTTCACTATACCAGGTCTTGGGTAAAGCAGATATGCCTAAAGAAGCCACAGGGAATAATTATTCTGCTTCCAGAATACAGTACATGTCTCTCCTCTTTAAACATTATGCTGCAAATCAAATGATATGCAAATAACAACCCCTAAATTCTAATATTGACCTATTTTTCTCTTTCCTGAGAGTCCCCTGGACAGCAAAGAGAACAAATAGGTCAATATTAGAAGAAATCAACCCTGACTGTTCATTGGAGGGACAAATGGTGAAGATGAAGCTAAAGTACTTTGGACATCATATTAGAAGGGAGGATTCACTTGAGAAGGCCTTGATGCTGGGAAAGGTGGAGGGCAAGAGAAGAAGGGGACGTCCAAAGATGAGATGGATAGATGGTATTGTGGACGCAATGGGCACAGAGCTGGGTGGGCTGAGGAGGATGGTGGAGGACAGAGGTGCTTGGAGGAAAATGGTCCATGGGGTCGCAAAGGGTCGGAAACGACTGTGTGACTGAACAACAACAACAACAACAATAACAAAAACAACAACAACAAACAAGTTCAACAATCCTGTCCAGTATGAATCCCTCAGCACTGTCAACGTGGTTGGCATTCACCATGACACATATATAGATTGAAACATATATATTTAGGTGAATGGGAAAAATAAATTTAAACAATTATTAAAAGTATACACGTTTGTGCTTTTCTTAAGCATTTCAAAAGACATAATGCTGTGAAAATAAAGGCAGATGACCAAAATACAGAGGGGTAGATATTCTAGCACACACTGGCTTGGCCATCGGTGTCACTAAATAATTTTTGTTATGCAATGCATCCTTAGGGTAAGGTTTTTACCAAGTGCAAAAGGTATTCTAAGTCCCATACAAAGTTTCAGAAATTTTGTAAACAAAATCCATTAATTTATTCATTAAGATTCCTTACACAGGTTTCTATAAAATTATTTGAAGTAATTTTTCTAACTAAAGAAAAACTATACCATCATAGATGCTTGGTTTAGAGTTTTGAAAACTGTGACCTTGTATCAGCAGAAATAATATTAAAGAAGAATTGTTTTAAAATAAAAATGCAGAATTTCTGAAAGACTTCAATCATATAGTTCTTTTGTAAATCTATGTACACAGATGATCAGGAAACTCATATTACATTGGGAAGGACAAAAACTCATCCATAACAATCCATTCAGGACACATACACACACTCTCCTATAAGATGAAAAATGTCACATGTGGGGGAGATCTCAGACTTTAGCAATAGCAATAGCACTTATATACCGCCCCATAGTGCTTAGTGCACTCTCTGGGTGGTCTATAATGTTAGAAGGCAAAATAGGGTGATTTTTACTTGGCATTTATAGTATTTCTATAGCCATGTGCACCACCCAGAGTGACTATCTAGTTCAGGGGTGCCCAAACTTTTCAGGCCGGTGGTTGGTCATGTGGCTTAGTGGACCTGCCACGTGGTTCCTCCCACTGGAAGCAAAACACACCCATGCATGTGCAGAACACTGCTATAAATGCACCCACAGCTGTCATAAACATGTTTATGACAGCCATGGGTGCATTTATGGCAGCATCTGCACATGTACGTTTTACTTCCACTTTTGGAGTGACGTGGGCTGGATAAATTGGCGTCATGGGCCAGATCCAGCCCGTTGGCCATAGTTTGGACATCCCTGATCTAGTCTATTGGGTGGTATAGACATATAATAAACAAATAAATTGTGGTATAGACATATAATAAATAAGTATACAAACAACAAAAAAAAACCTATGAACAGAAGGTTGGTATACTTTCAAAATGAGACACTCTTAATTTTTCTCCAATACTTAGGCACCAGTCCAAACCTACCGTGTAGCCCATCATACATGACTCATACACTCAATCATCTATCTTTACCTATAAGAATGGGATGTGGCCATGCGTGTCCGGAATGCATATCCGCACATGTCCAGCAAATCCCGTAATGAGCCGGCCACACTTACCTTAAGTCCTGAAGATCACTCCCGCAAGGGTCCGGAAGCTGAGAGTGGGGCCAACGCCACACGAACCCGAACAAAAAAAAACCTATGCTTCCCAACATCCTCCGCGCCGCCCCTCAGCCAATCAGGCAGGAGGACGCAAGCGCGGAGGAGGTGGGACAGCCGACGCGTGCATAAAAAATAAATGGCCGATGCGTGCCTAAAACAGCTTAGCCCAGGGCCCTGTCTTACCGAGGCAGACAGAGCCCGATCTGAGGGAACAGTCTGCCTGCCGCCCCTTCCGTGCCGCCTAAGGGGGAAGTGCCTAAGGCGGCAGTCAGCGATCCGTCAGGGGAGTCGCTCTCCCTGGCGGATCGCTGGCTGCCGCCTTTGTATTACCCCCACCGCATAAGTTCCAAGGGTTCCAGTAACATGTCCAATATTTATCCACCTGCACAAATAAGGTATCCCAGTGTTCAGACTACATACTGGTTATGTGTGACGGGTCACCATGTCATTTCCAAAGATGGAGAACATGTGAAAATAGTGACTATTGGCTAAGTAATCAAAGATTCATTATGGGAACCTAATCAAAGCTGGAATTACCACAGAATCCTCTCCCTAATAAATTACTAATGCAATAGTGCTTTTTTTGCAACTTGGCAATTGTTTATCTTTTATCTACTTAATATTATCTATAGTGGCCAAAATTCTATTGTTTAACTATTGATTCAAACGAGTCTATCCTAACTGAGACTTACTTCAGCATAGTAAATCACAATCAGAGTACAGTAAAACCCCTACTTACGGGAAAAAAGTGTGTTCCGTAGGCTTTTGCTTAAATCGATTTTTTTTTAAAACTCAAAACAAATCCATAGGAAAAAATATTTTTTTACATAACTCGAAGCAAACCCATAGGAAAAAATGAAATTTTTATGTAAATCAAAGCAAACCCATAAGGAAATGAATTTTTACGTAACTCAAAGCAAACCCATAGGAAACAGATTCTTTATGTAACTCGAAGCAAACCCATAGGAAATCGTGTAAATCGGGACATGGTTTTAGCATAAAATCATTATGTAAGTCGAATTTTATGTAACTCGAGGAATTTGTAAGTTGGGGTTTTACTGTAAGCCTGTTTCAATCAATGAAGCTTACAAAAGGGTTGACTCACTAAATTTAAATTGATTCAATGGGCCGACTCCTGTGCAATTTACTATGCTCAACAACAGGATTTTCGCCAATGTTATCACTAAATAAAGAAGCCAGATGCGTAATAAAAAGAATACACACATTCTGCTTGGGGGAAAATTTATACTGACTAAAAAGGTTCTTTAACACTAGAAACAATGCACCAAACTATATTTACAATACTGGTTGCACCTCTCTCCCTTTGCAGCAAAAGAGAAGGTAAAGCTTTGTGTTTATAGCCTGGAAGTTCTTTTAAAAGATAATCAGAGTTGTTACTTTCCCCCTACTTTCTTAGTTATATGATCCTTTTTGGTCTTGCTCATTCTGTCTGATAACTTGGCAAAGAACATGACCTAAGAAGAAATTGTCAAGCCTTTTGGGCTCGCTGCATGGAAGGACTCTTAAGACACAAGTAATGCCTGTTGAGAAAAGGCTGATGTCAACTCTTAAGAGCTCCCTGCAAGGATAAGGAGGCCTTTGTTTTCAGCTGAACTGTGAAAATGAGAAAATATCTCCAGTCTGACAAACAAGAAACCCACACAACATAGGGTCAGTTCTGAGTAAAGTTGCCATAATTCTCTCCCACAAAACCGGGACAGAAGTATATTTGACAAAAATGGGAGGGCCATCTACAAAATAGCCCTTTTTAAAAAACAAACATAATATAATGACAGCTATAAAACACTTTCACATTAAATATAACAATACATTAATGAATTTATTTACAACAGTTCATTCTTACTGTAAGATGATCTGTTGTACTTCTGAGAAGTCACATTGCTGTCAACCATCAACGTCCTCAGTTCCAGGAAACACACCGGTCACAGAGTTCGAATTTATTTTGATGGTGTGTTATAATACAAAATCAGTAAATTTTGAAAATCCAGGACTTTAACATGATTTTTATTGAACTGGCTGGGACAATTTTTCTGACCTTGAATCCGGGACAATCCTGGTTTTCCGGGACATATGGCAACCCTAGTTCTGAGACTCTTGTCTAAAGGGACAACACTCCATTACATTTACACTTGCATAGCAACATCTATGCATTTTCAACTAAAACAAAAGCTAATTCCAAACTAAACCAGATGCATCTTTTAAAATAATATAAAAGCAAGCTGACAGCTGGTGGATGGGTTTTTCCCCACTCCTTACTGAGAAATCTGTTGGCATCTCTTAGTGAAATAACAGCAGCAGCAGCAGCAACAACAATTTTATGTCAGAAATTATTCTGGGTTGAAAGGATTTTTGCATAAGAAACTCTGCTCAGGGAACACCAAATGAGGCTCCTTTCGTGTCCCTAAGAGCTGGGTCAGAGATGAACACTCAAGCCATCATGCAGTACCTGGGTCTCATACTTATGATTTGCTAGCCTTCCAGCTAACAAGGTGAGCTTAACTACTGAGCCACCACAGCCCCTTTCTTAATGAAACAAAGGACACAGATATTTATACAGAGGAAACAATTGAAATATAGGGCATGTGAACAACATCCAAAAGATCTACTGATTTATTAGTGATAGTAATTATCGTGTTTCCCCGAATATAAGACACTGTCTTATATTTTTTAAAACTCCAAAATTAGCACAAGGTCTTATTTTCAGGGGATGTCTTATTTTTCCACGAAGAAGAATACCAGTCTCGATCGTGCTTCCCCACTCACAACCAAGGGGAAATGCGATCAAGACTGGTCTCGGCTGCGAGGCGGCCGGCGTGGCCCATAAGAAGGCCTGCCGCGTCTCGATCCCGCTCTCACCAGGGGAAACTTCCCTTGGTTGTGAGCAGGGAGGCAATCGAGACTCCGACGCGGCAGGCTTTCTTATGGGCCACGCCGGCCGCCTCGCAGCCGAGACCAGTCTTGATCGCATTTCCCCACACACAACCAAGGGACGCTTCCCTTGGTTGTGAGTGGGGAAACGCGATCGAGACTGGCCTCAGCTGTGAGACGGCCGGCATGGCCCATAAGAAGGCCTGCCGTGTCGGAGTCTCGATCCCGCTCTCACCAGGGGAAACTTCCCTTGGTTGTGAGCGGGGAGGCAATCGAGACTCCGACGTGGCAGGCTTTCTTATGGGCCACGCCGGCCGCCTTACAGCCAGGAGGTAAGGAGGTCTTATTTTTGGGTGGGGCCTTATATTTCAAAGGCAGGGGGCAAAAGGGGGGTGTCCTATTATGGGAGGAGGTCCTATATTCGGGGAAACACGGTAGCTTACAATTTGCCCCAAGCTATTGATACAGTATTCACATTCAGTGACAAGAGCATTATTATGCATTATTATGCTGGATTAAACTTTCTGGAGGTTAATTAAAAAAAAGTAAAACTGTACCCGGCATTAAGGAACTGTATCACATTAATTAAGTGTGTCCTGTGGTTGTATACATTACTTAACATAAAATGGACCTACTGTAATGTACATGTCAAAAATCAATTCAGTATAAACACCAGATCTTAAGCAGAAAACCAAAAACTTATTTTTAAATTTTCTGGAAATTTCGCTACCTAAATTTTATATTGATCACACTTATCCACTTAAGAATAACCTAGGCCCGTGATGGCGAACCTTGGCACTCTAGCTGTTCTTAGACTGCAATTCCCAGAAGCCCAAGTCAGCATTCCTGCTGATTAGGGCATCTGGAAATTGAAGTCCAAGAACAGTTGGTGTGCCAAGGTTGGCCACCACAGACCTAGGCAAATGTTCTTTCTTCCAAATCCTGCTGGAGAGCAGTTTTCCTCCAGAAAATGGAATCCACTCTCTCTGACAAGGCTCATAAACAGTTTTCAAAATAATCCTGTATCCAATTATTTTCCTATAAATTCAAGTGGATGCAGGGATTACAAATACTCATCTTTCAGCTATGGTTTGCTAGCTACAGCCCTTTCTGCATCAAGATAGCCTTACCACCATGGTTACTACAACATATTTTATGAGAGGCTGCACTGGAACACAGCTCATGAGCCTCAGCTGGTGCAGAGTGGCAGTCTTCAATTACCATATGGCTTGCTAACCCTAATTCATAGCACATCTACCTTCAGTTATTGTTTCTGGATGTCTACTGACTTCCGGGTACTGATGGTACCTAAACAACTTCAGGGCCCTAACCAACCTCAGGGCAACATACTTGCTTGAGACATTCTGTCAGTGGACTTCAAGGAGTGTTAATGGAACAAAAGTACATGGATGCCTACACAAAGTGGTTAAATCCTCATGACCCTGCCTAGGTGATAACCAGAACAATGACCACTGAACATGGCATTCTTGTTATGGGATTGCCTATCCTTTGGAGATTACCACTTTTTAAAAAATATCCAGCATCATTTTGATGCCAGTTGAAGAGATCTTTAAATCTTCTGCATCTATTAACAGCTTTAAAAGGTGATCCAAATAAAACATGTAGAGTTTCAACAGCGGTTTGTGTTCTTTATTTTACTTATATATAAACAGCTCCCTATGTTTGTTTTATTTTTTTAAATGAAGTATATTATAAAAATAAAATAACAAAATAAAACTACAAGCAAACCAATCATCAGGGGCACTAGGATTGTAACTAGGAGATTTAATATTTGATTTATTACAGCAGGGGTCAATACTTATAAAAATACTAGCAGAGTTGCCCGGCTTCGCAGGGGTGTGTGTGTTGACCAGCCTCCCCACACACAAATCCTCCCCCCGGCCCTCTTTGCTTCCGACCCCCCACACACTAATACACACACACACACCTCGCCCTCCCTGTCCCCTTCCTGCTCGCCCTGGAGACACACACAAACACAAACGCACTCACACACACCGTGTCCCTCTTTCCCTTCCACCTCTCCCCACCTTCCCATCCCTCCCACCCCACCCCACCCCCCTCACTCACACACTTCGAGGGGGCCCCGTGCCCTTTCCCCACCCTAAGCGAACTCTTTCTCTCTCACACACACACACACACCACTCACACGCTGCTCATATCCCTCCCACACATAATCATGCACACACAGTGTGTGTGTGTGTGTGTGTGTGTGTGTGTGTGTGTGTGTGTGTGTGTGTGAGAGAGAGAGAGAGAGAGAGAGAGAGAGAGAGAGAGAGAGACCCGTTGAAGCAGCACATTTTCACTCCCGGTGAGTGGGCAGTGGCTGTTTGTGTTCTTGGTGCATGGGTGTGGCTACGCCTCTTCTAGCCTCGTTCAGGACTCCCTGATTGGCTGGTGTGTGGCACAGGGCACACTGGGGCCTGTAGTTTTTTTATTTGTTTTCTGTGGGGCTCACGCCCCACCCACGGCCCCCAGACTCTGGCTATGCAATCTGTAACTCCAAAGGTAGGCGTGTGCAAGCTTTCAGGGGGCTATGTCCAGAGGTGTGGAAACTCATTCGGGACACATGGGCGCACCTTTCTGTTTTATTTATATAGATGCCAACTTCAGTTCCATTAAATGTTACCAAGGCTTCCATCTGGTGCTTCTTACATTACAAATACAGAAAAATATAATGATGGCAATTATATACAGTATATTGTCTAGTTGTGGATTTTGATTTTATGAATATAACTTAAAATTAAGGTGTTGGGTTTTTTTGAGAAATATATTTTATTGTTCCACAGAAGGAAATGTGAATGTATCAAATGCCTACAGCACATCAAACCCTAACTGTCTAAATTAAATGAAATACTTCACATAATTAGGTTATTTTACTTCCATTTTACTCACATTTTCTCATTGCTCTCAAAATGTTGAACACCTGGGGCGAGGCATGGCGGGCTCAAAAGGACACCTGCCACCGGCCCCGTCGATGCCTTTGCCGCCCACCCTCCAGCCAGCTGGGCCAGGGGGAGAGACTCAAAACATCTGGGGGAAGGCTCGGCGGGCTCAAAAGGACTTTCCTCCCCGTTGCCCATAGCCGCCGCTGGACCCGGGTGGGCCCTACCCAGGGCAGAGGGACACTTGCGGAGCCGGACGCTGGGAGTTCCATCACCGCCAGTGTCCTGAGCCCCGCCTTCGCCCTCGCTCAGGGCTCAACTGGTCGTGGCAGTGGCAGGACTTGCACCGCCACCCCCATTGGACTTTTTTCTTGGGTCAGTATGGAGAGGTTATTGTAATTTGATATTGCTGTAGTGTTCTATATTGCAATATGAGTTTTTGTATAACTGTGCTTTATTGTATTGTTCTATACTGTGATATGACTTTTGGTATTATTATGTATTGCTTATTATTACTATGTGAGATGTTATTGTACTCTATAATATTTTGTATTGTATCTTTGTCATGTTGTGTTGTAATTGCAATTGTATTTTTGATATTTTGTAGCTGTATCATATTTTTGTTGGAAACCGGCTTGAGTCGCACTTGTTCTGAGTAAGGTGGTATACAAATTTGATAAATAAATAAACTATTTACAGGCCATAAATTTTCTTACATGTTAAATGGCTGCTGAGACAGAAAAAACCAGCATCTTTTTCTTCCAAAGGTCACAAATCTCACATCAGAATGGTTTTTAAAGAGTTAATAAGGTGCCAATTCACGTCACAAAAGGAAAAGAATACTGTTCGTAAGTATCTTTTACCCTGGTACCAGAGCTCTTGCTTCTAACAATTGCCAGGCCTGGAGACTTCTGACTAACACTTCTGTAATTTTGCTGAGAATAAAATACCTCTCTTCACATCTTATGACTGAGCAGAACAATCCAAAGCAGAGGGGAATGCGTGGAATGTGAAGTGCTTCTTGAGCTGAGGCAGACACGAAAGTACATAGCTATCAAGTTGGCTCTGACTGAAACACTCCAATCACTTCCTCTAGGCAGGAATGAAAGGAATTCTTTCAGCTTCTACTTCACTGCAACAAGAGCTGCATTCCTAGGAACGAGAATGCAAAATGGATGGAAACTCTCTTCTTCCTTTCCAGCAAAACCCGTATTGTACCTGCATTGTAAAATCCTCTATTATTGGCATGTGAAAATAGAAACACATTACTAGTGTTTAGTAACAACTGCAGCCTAACCAGCTGTTGGTATGTTTTCTGCTGAGCAGCTGCTCCAAAAATTTCCTGACTTAAAAAAATAATAATCGAAGCCTTTCTCCTCCCCCCACCCCCCCTTTCAGGGTAGGGAGGCTTAATTCATAGGAGACTGCTGAGTGGGCAAATAGGAGTGGTATTTTTAAACATACCTAAGCATTTCCTTTCACCAGAAACAACTAGAGCTAAGGCTGTGAAGGAAAAAAGGACAGCATTCTTAACTGAATTTATACTTGTAGTCATATCAAGCTGATTAAAAGCTGTTTGAAGAAACAGATACAGCTAGAAATAAACTTGGCTCCAGCAGTGCTTTAGAAAAGTGAAAAGAATGTTGTCAGGTAATACATGAACTGATATTTAACCCAAAGATAGAGCTCAATGTTAACAGTTTTTGGAACTGTTGCTGTGATTGTTCCTCATCGCCACATTCCTTACTTGTTGCAATAGTTTATGATACAACATCATGACATGGAACATTCCTTACCAAGATCCCTGAGCAGCAGAGTAAGATTAGACAGCAGGGGAAAAACTCAACATGAAAGCACCATTTCTGATGACAACCCAGTGTGTGTGTGTGTGTGTGTGTGTGTGTGTGTTTGTTGTTGTTGTTGCTCCACTCAACATTACACATCAATGATACATCATTAGATTGCCATTTTACAACAAATAACATTTTAATTTAAAAAGAAAATCCACTAAATGCTTTATAAACATAATTCACTCATTTAATCTAAAGCAACAGATAACCATGTAAACTTAAAAGACTTACAGAGGGGGACTGAACATGCGGCTCATTTTAGAGACATGTTCATTTTCACAGTCTAGGTCATCATCTCCTTGGTCCATGCTGAACTTCCTCTTGCAAGGACTGATCGGCGGTGGCCCCGTCCTATGGTTGGTTATAGTAGTGGATACAGGGAGTGACTGCATCCTGGGTTCTCCTCTTAAAGCAGCTTCACCTAAGGAAGAAGCAAAGGCATTGTGGATTGCCAAGGAAAACACCTGTCCTTTAAAGCCCACATCTCCTTAAAGGTAACCATTCAACACATCAGCACTGTGTCTGCTTTGACAGAGTTGTATAAGACTTTTCAAACGGTGGTTAGGAATGAAATACAGCACTCATTTTCTTAAAATAAAATATGACTGTTAAAAATCAAGCACTTGTTAAAATACAGTTTCTAAAACACTGGAAAAAACCAGTAGAGGAGGAGGGAGCATAGCTGACTCACCTTAGGTGCACTTAAGTACTAAGCTAACAAATCTACAAATTATTTTCTTTGGCTGCAACTCCATTTTAAGAAATAACAACCCAATACTGAACTTTATGAAGTTGTGATCATAATTTAGCGATCTGTTTCACAGCATTTAGTTTCTAATTGTTTTGCAAGTGCTCACATCCTGTGCTCAACTCTATAAGGTCCTGCATTGATAATGTTAAGTTTGGAAAACGTTAATTTCCTGCATTGATATCAGAAATGTTAAGTTTGGGAAATTTTAGTTTCTTATTAAGTGTGATTTAAAATACTGTATTGCAATTCACTACATGTTTACCATGAAGCTCAACAGAGTGATCTGTGGTGAAGTTCCAACCTTTATCCATAAGGCAAAATGTGGACAACAAACTATGTTCAGACTTAATGAGAAACCAAAATTTGTAACTATAAATATGAGTTTATACAGCTTCAGTTTTCTCCAAAGGAGGAAGCTCTGTTAGTCTGCTGCAATGAAAACAACAAAGAGTCTGGTGATACCTTTCAGACTACTGAATTTCATTTCATTTGTTATACAGTATGTCAATGATGGCAAACCTTTTAGAGACCAAGTGTCCAAACTGCAACCAAAACCCACTTATTTATCTCAAAGTGCCAACACAGCAACAGGGGAGGAAGAAAACGCTCCCATTGGGTTGCTGGGCAAACTCTGTGCTGGGGGGAGGGAGGAAGTGCTCCCATTGTGCTGGTTGGCAGAGGGGCTGGATGAACTCTTTGCTGAGGGAGGAAGTGCTCCCATTGGGCTGCTGGGCATAGGGGCAGGGCAAACTCTGTGCTGGGGTGACTGCACGGGTGCCCACAGAGAGAGCTCTGAGTGCCACCTATGGCACGTGTACCATAGGTTCACCACCAGTTATATGTAAGATATGTGAACAAGTGGGCTGCTTTCTACAAAAGCTTATGCTGAATATAACCTGCTAGTCTTGAATGTACCAAGAGAATCTTTATAGTTAGAATGTTTTTTATCAATCAAAGTTAGAACTTTGTTAAACTTTGCAAAGTTAAAACAAACCATTTCACCTTCGGATGTCATAGAAAGCTATGATTAGGTGCTCCAGAGGAGAAGCCTTCTGTCTCCTGCTGCCATGCAAAAACAAATATTGGAATGTACATGAGCCCAAGGTTCAAGCCAAGCTATTCTTAAGAGACTAGTCTTATGGTTGCATATGAACTGAAACACCTTACACTCTGAAGTTGAATAATAGTATAAACTTAATACGTAATCAGGATATCCAGTGTAGTGTAGTAGTGTATAGAACAGAAGATAGGAGTTCTCAACCTTTTTGAGTGCGTGCGTGCGTGCGTGTGTGTGTGTGTGTGTGTGTGTGTGTGTGCGTGTGTGTGTGTGTGAGAGAGAGAGAGAGAGAGATGTGTATATTTATTTATTCCTTGTATACAAGTCAAAGGCAAACAAGAATGATACTTTTACTAGGCTGCTGTAATATCAGAAGCAGAGCTAGCTTTCCTCTATGCAGAAGTCTTTCTCAAGCTGGGCATTACAAGTGATGCAGCAGAAACATAAATATTCACAAATCCATGGCCAAATGTATGAGCCAAGCTTTTTGTTTTAAAGCGTGTTCCAAAATGGGAGATGCAGAGCTAGCATAGAAATGGCAGGTTAAAGATTTCATCTCTGGTGGTGTGAATCTGAAGGTCCCTCCCTACCTTGTCATCTTTCATTTAAATGTATTTGAAATAGAGTGTTGTGCATTGCTCTTTTTGATTGAAACATGGTATAGAAATACCGTACATTTAACTCCAATTTAACTTTTCCCAAGGAATACAGTGTTTATTCCAGGAATAAGTCTCCTATTCTTGACCATTCTGGTAAAGACAGATGAGAGTTGTAGGCCAAAACATCCAGAGGTCCAAACTTTCACAACATACCCAGTAGGTAAATAATGTTAAAAGTAGACTTGCTTTAAGGACACACCATAAATGCCAAGCCAAAAGAGATTCTAAATAGGAAACCTCCCTAACCTTGATGGCCAAACCATTTCTCTTACCGGTATAATTTATACAACATCCAAGTTTTCATATCCTATGTAATGCTCAGCTGACATATAAAAAGAAACTTATTTAATAAGCACTATTTTGTTATAAAAAGAACCACTAGAGACTAATCTCCACAACGTTTACTAGAAAAAATAAACATTTTGCTGATTTAGTAGGTAAGATATAAACTAGCAAACATTCTGTGGCTTATAAAAACACCACAAGTAATGGGTTCTATTCAAGACTCTGGCACCAAAACTGTACTGTAACTTTCCACCTGAAGGCTAAAAGCAGAGAAGTGCCTGTTCCACAGGAGGCCAGGCACACTCTGGTCAGCCACCTACACATCCTAATGTATTAATGCACAAATCCTGATTCATTCTGATGGTATTTTCCCAACCTTTCTCCCTCTGGGAATATGTTGGAGATGTGTGTGACTGGAGAGTATTTATAGGCCTTGGATATATAGCTATATTTCTTTTGAACTGTAAGGCTTCCCAAGTGAAAGCATTCTGTTAAAGTGACAGTCTCTGAGAAAAAAATATAACAAGCAGAAAAATGTAACTTTTATTGGACCAAATAAATACAGAAGTTTAACAACCTAAAATTTACACAAAAACTCCAATGCAAACTGAAAAAACTCACAAAAGTTAGAAAAATCAGTAAAATGGCATCACTATCCTCTTTTGTAACCTTGTAACCTCCATGAGTAAAGTGTAATTTAATGTAAATGAAATTACATTACAACAGGAAACCTTTCACTTCAGCATAAAACATTCCATAAAACTATGCAATCCCAAAATTTAAAAAGACCATTAATTTGACTAACCAATTAACCTACATTACTTTAGTGCTGAAGTCTTAACAAAAATACCTTTGAAGTCTCTTTTACTGAAACAAATATTCTATCTAGTGCTTAATTTGCTGCAAAATAAATGAAAAAGAAACGGTGGCTGGTGTAGAAGAACTCCTCCCCATGGTACCTTTGGATCCTGCACCCCTTGTTTTAGGGGGTGGGTAGTTTTAACTGTTTTAAACATGTTTTTAAATTGTAATTGTGAACCACCCTGAGTCGGCCTTGGCCAAGTGGGCCATATATAAATTTGACAATTAAATTAAATTAACGGTGCTATAGAAAAAACCCCAACCTTAAACCATGTCCTCAAATGTCAGTAAGTTAAATATCTATTGAGCACCCCCTCCCCTACAAAGAGCATACAGTTTAATGATTAATTTTGGTGACAACCACCTAACTTTTGTTTTTGAAGGGCCTAGCTGCCAAACATCTCAGAACTATTTTGGATATCTCTACTGTATTACTCTTAGCTGAAAACACAGTAACATTTGCAATATTTCTTGTAACGCTAGTCACAATTCTGACTATGACTTACATGTGTATAAATTAAACCATGTAACTCACCATGGTGAATTCCAGCTAACTAATAAGACATCAGTCACACTATGAGGCATGAGGCCAATACCACTACAGATGTACACCAAGTCACGTGATCAACATTTTGTTAGCAGCAATTCACCAGTGTCAGTTATGTAATTTAATGCACACATACATAAATCACTTACAAGATACTGCCCATTGGGTTATCATAGACAATGTGCACAGGATGCTGTTGAAGGGGAATTCTGATAAGCTGCACTCTCCTATCAACCTCCCTCTCTTAGAGGCAGTATCACTAGTTACACAGAGGAGAACTGTGTACTGAGCCAATGGTATCCCTTCATGTAATGTCTGAAGCTACTCTTTTCAGAAGGCAAAGAGAATGAACTGATCTTCAGATGTTCAGAAGAAATCTGGAACACTTCACTATCTGATCAGACATCCTACATCACATGGACAATGGAAAGTCATTCATTTCCCCTGAGAAAAGGCATTCAGCTTTCAACTAATCCTTTCTGCTCATCATTCTAGGAGCCAGTACTGTATTCTAAATCCCAGATTGAGAGGAAGGAAGGAAAGACATGTACAATGATAGGAAACATACAGGTGAAACACGGAAAATTAGAATATCGTGCAAATGTTCATTCATTTCACGTAAAAGGTGAAACAAATATATGAGATAGACTCACTACATGCAAAGCGAGAGATGACATGCCTTAATATAATTTTGATGATCGCAGCGTACAGCATACATGAGATTATGTGATTATTATGGGGTACATGAGATTGTGTGGTTGGGGTTTTCATAAACTGTAAGCCATATGCATCAATATTACAACAAAGTAAGGCTTGAACTATCTCGCTTTGCATGTAATGAGTCTATCTCATATATTTGTTTCACCTTTTAAGTTGCATTACTAAACTGAATGAACATTTGCACCAGGGTGGATTTGATTTAAATCACTTTGATTTAAATCATGATTTAAATCATGATTTAAATTACTAGTCAGTAAAGCTCGATTTAAATCATGATTTTCTACACAAAGACTCATTTTTGCTGGAGTTGTTTTAATCTTAATATTTACAACCAGATAAAGGTTTCATTTTTAGAATAATAATTTTTCAGATTACAGTAGTTTTACAGTTATATCAGAAAATTACGGATTTGGTGGTTATATACCATTAGAAATACATAGATGGATAATTATGAAATTACTGCAAGGTGAACTATCTCCAGGTTAATCATTCATATTTGGACAACTGTTCTGTTGTACTTTATTGGAAGGAGAAAAATAATCATTACCTTAACATTTAAATAGTTTTATTTAACCAAAACAATATTATATAGGAACTTCATTAAAATATTCCCAAACTGGGTCTCTTTTACGGCCTGCTACCAATACAGGTTTTTCTCCTCAAGGGAGAGAGTGAGAATAATATGATAAACATCAGGCTGCTATACAAATAAAGATCTCAAGATGCAGAGTTCCGTCCTCAAAAGGTTTCACTTTTATTTTACTGCTTGCCCCTCCCTCCTCAAACTTTGCTCCTTGTGCTATTCCATTCCAAACAACCTTCTATTCAATGAATTTCTTGAAATGTAGCAGCACTTAAGAGGTAAGGGGGATGATTCTGTGTATATAGATTTGCAGAGGAACAATGGGATTAAGGTATTTTTCTCAATTCTGATGTTTATTTTATAACATTTTTTGCTATGAAGGAGGCATGTTATCGTTGCAGATCCAAATGCACAGTTTTGAAAACAGCAAGACCAAGCATTTGATTTGATAACATCTTCTAGATAGAAAAATTGCCCCAAATAATCAGAAACCTCTGGGAGAGCATGACATTGTGAATGGATTAATACAGCCTTATGCCACATAATTAAAAACTAATTTCATGATGAATAACCTTTGGACTATAATGTATCTTAACTAGAACACAATCTTTAGAGAGATTTTTCCTCAAAAAGCATTTAAATCAAAAAAATCCGATGTAAATCAAAAAAATCAATTTTTTTGATTTTTTAAAAAAATCATTGATTTTTATCCACCCTGATTTGCACGATATTCTAATTTTCTGAGTTTCACCTGCATGTAGAGGCAACAAAAGAATGGGGAAAGAATCAAAGCAAGAGGTGAGGAACCCTACACTTAACCATAAAACTGCCTCAAGGCCTCTGTTGTGCTTGGAATAAATATAGTTAAAATGAGTGGCTAGAGGTAGTTTTCCCAGCCTTTCAATATGTGCTTATTTACATGATACTACTCAGACCAAGTTGAGGGTGTTCACTGGAGGAAATGCTGTGCATTACAGCAATAAAGGCACCTAACTCCACATAATCCATACCAACAGAAAGACAGAAAGAGGGGGGAAAGTTTTGAAATGTTTTCCTCTCTGCAGCATTAAGGTTTCCAAAAGAAAGAAAAACCACTGCTCAGTTTATCAAAACACTTGTCTTCTTCTGTCTGACCGCATTCCATGGTAACCAGACTGACATCATCCAACTGGCAGCACAACATACTGATAGAACAAATTGCATCTACTTAAAAAAAAAAAAAATAGTCCGCAGAAACATTCTCTAATTTTCCAGATTCATTACCATACAGGCCTCCGTCTGCCCTGCGACAGAATAACACAGAGAGGCAATGCATATTCATTGCACAGCTCAGAATGATCCTCTTTGTTTGAGCAGGCAGCTGGACAGGGGCACAACATAGCTACATCCCTCAAATAGCTCTGCCTATAGCTCTATTCATCAAGCTTTTCGCAAGACCTGGAATGTTAGGCAACATGACGAAGTGCAAACAAGACAGCCAGAGACAACAATGTGACGTACCGTCTGCCTGATGTAACACTACAACCTCCACACACCAATATAAGCTACAAGTTCACAGCACAAAAAAACCTAGCAAATGAGCTACAACAATTTTGAAACACAGTACTGTACTATACTGCAGTGGCTCAAGTGGCTAAGACGCTGACTGGGAGGCGGAAGGTCAGCAGTTCGATTCCCGAGTAGTGCAGGATGGAATGAGCTCCCGTCTTCGTCCCAGCTCCTGCCAACCTAGCAGTTCGAAAGCAAGAGGTTGCAAGTAGATAAATAGGGACCACTTTGGTGGGAAGGTAAACAGCGTTCTGTGTGCTCCGGTGTCTAGGCATGCCTGCCACATGACCATGGAAACATCTGCAGAAGCACACAGCGCTGGCTCTTCGGCTTTGAAACAGAGATGAGCACTGAACCCTAGAGTCGGATACGACTGGCTTTCGAACAAGGGAAACCTTTACCTTTTAAAGGTCCCCCTAACTCAGGAGTTCTCAATCATTTTAAGCTGGGGGCCAGGTCACGTTCCCTCAGACAGCTTTGGGGGCTATTCTGCCCTTCCTCCACCACACAGTACTTCCTGGTGTGGTGGAGGCGGTGAGGGGCCACGTCTGGCCCACAGGTTGAGAATCTCTGCCCTAACTACTAACCGGGCAAGATGGACCCGGGCATCTGAAGAGACCCTATGAATAGTTCCAGAAGAGTCTGAGCTGGGTGGGAATCCAGCATAAATCAGTTTAAAACAACAACCAAAAATAGTATGGTTGAGAAATCAACCCAGAGATGAGTTCCTAGTATCCTGACTGAAAATACGGGCAGACTGGTGTGCCCTTTTTTGTGTCTTAACCTCCACACCCAGAAAACCCAAAAGGTAGGCCACACGTTTTGAATCCCTAAAGAGGAAACCCACCTCCACTTACCTAGGACTAAGCCTATAAAACACAAGAAGACGCCTTTCCAGCACATAGAGATCATAATTGTGGCTAGAGCTACACTGCATACTTGCCATTTTAAACACTGAAACTATCAAAGCCACACTGTTCCTTTTTTATTGTTTCACTCAGCTAGACATGTGATGTACAAAGAATGGAGCAATTTGTGGAAGGAGGCTGTGCCTTTTACTGGAGTGGAAATGAAGATTCAAAAGGGCTGCACAAATGAATCCATGAGAGCTGGAGAGTTTGATCTGTGGTTGAAATTCCCTTAGCTGATGATGATAATACCCTTTTTGCTTTAAAACATAATTTGTTCCCTTTTGGGACTGTCCCATTGTTTTTAAATATACAAATACAGCACAATGACAAGTGATATTGGCACAACTGGAATTACAAGAATTTTGTTATTAGAAACACACTTTACAATTTAAAAAAATCAAGCAGTCCACAGGAATCCAACACTTTAGCCTCATTATCGTCTTTCAGACAATTCTAACTTCGAACTGATCTCTGAGGAAGCAAAGACAAGCCACAAAGGAAAGGCAATGGGCACCAAAGACAGGAAAGAAGGTCATGCCCACTACTACCAAGTGCCAGCCATTATTCTGACACTACCAGGGTGCTTCCGTGTGTCGGTGTTCAAGGTTTTCTCCTGAGAAACACACTCTAGCTAGCATCCTATGTTCCACCAAAACCCAGTTGTCTCCAATTAGTAGGAGGTAACAGAGCTATTGTTCTCAATCTAGAGACTTCTGACTTTCTGAAAATGACAGCATTGAGAGGCTGAACCATAACACTAGTGATCAAAAGGCATAATTAAAGCCTTTCTGAAAAGAAACAAAACTTATTTTCTTACCTTAATTCTTGTGGACGACAAAAAAATAGAAACTACTCTCTAACCTAAAATATATGTCCCAATCCCAAAAAAGGGCAATGCCAAAGAATGTTCAAATTATCGAACAATTGCGCTAATCCCACAAGCTAGCAAAGTGATGCTCAAGATAACAGGATAGACTACAGCAGCATGTAGAAAGAGAACTACCAGAGGTGCAGGCTGGATTCAGAAGAGGCAGGGGGACCACAGATCACATTGCCAACATACGCTGGATCATGGAGAAAACAAAGGAATACCAGAAACAAGCTTACTTCTGTTTCGTTGACTACACCAAGGCCTTTGATTGTGTGGACCACAACAAAATGTGGCAAGTAATTAAAGAAATGGGAATACCAAAACACCTCATATGTCTCATGAGAAATCTGTACATGAGTCAAGAAGCAACAGTTAGGACAGAGTATGGAATGACGGAGTGGTTTGGAATAGGAAAAGGAGTAAGACAAGGCTGCATTTTGTCACCTTGCTTATTTAACTTATACACAGAGCACATAATGTGCAATGCAGGGATGGAGGAATCACCATATGGGATCAAAATTGCCGGGAGAAACATCAACAATTTGAGATATGCAGATGATACCACCCTAATGGCAGAAAGTGAAGAAGACCTAAAGAAGCTCCTGATTAGGTTGAAAGAAGAGAGTGCAAAAGCTGGCCTGAGACTCAATATCAAGAAAACCAAGATAATGGCAACAGGCGCTATAAGTCCCTGGAAAATAGATGGGGAAGAAGTAGAAGCAGTAACAGATTTTACTTTCTTAGGATCCAAGATCTCTGCAGATGGGGATTGCAGCCATGAAATAAAAAGGCGACTGATTCTTGGGAGACAAGCTATGAAAAACCTGGGGAACATAGTGAAAAGCAGAGATATCTCACTGCAAACAAAGGTCCGCATAGTCAAAGCAATGGTATTCCCGGTGGTAATGTATGGCTGTGAGAGCTGGACCATTAGAAAGGCTGAGCGAAGAAAAATAGATGCCTTTGAGATGTGGTGCTGGAGGAGAGTTTTGAGAGTCCCCTGGACAGCGAGGAGAACAAATAGGTCAATATTAGAAGAGATTAGCCCTGAGTGCTCCTTAGAAGGACAAATAACAAAGATGAAGTTGAAGTATTTTGGACATCAAATGAGAAGAGAGGATTCACTTGAGAAGGCCTTGATGCTGGGGAAGGTGGAAGGCAGAAGAAGAAGGGGATGGCCAAAGATGAGATGGCTAGATGGTATTGTAGACACAATGGGCACGGGGCTGTGTGGACTAAGGAGGATGGTGGAGGACAGAGGTGCCTGGAGAGCGATGGTCCATAGGGTCGCAAAGAGTCGGAATCGACTGTGCGACTGAACAACAACAACAACAACAACAACAACCTAAAATATGCAGCTAGAACCAACATTTAATTTTACCTTAATAGAAGGAATAGTTTCATAAACAACCCCTCTCTTCTATTCACTACATGCCCTATAGTTATCTTGTGATTTTTTAAACAGATAATTCACTCACTCTCTTCTGCCGCTTGCACTTATTTCACAATCATATTTTAACTTGGCCTAATATGATGGATAAAAAGCCTTTAAATAGTGTCGTAATTAGTCTCTGTGGCAGACATGTTATGATAAAAAATGCAGTTCACTGCAAGAATCCAACATTTCCCAGCCTTACAGATCAGCGGGGGGGGGGGGGGGGGGGAGGGGTGCATAAAATTTAACATTTATTAGATATAAATGCCTAAAATGTAGAGATTGGAGCAAAGCAGGAGAAGCCAATACACAATTTATTCAGTGGGGAAAATATGTGAATTAGGTAAAATGCATTTTTTTTTTTACTTTTTGAAAACATCGTGTGAAAAAACACTTCCCCAAATTAAATATGGAACAAAGACACATCTGAAATTTAGAAAAATGTAGCACACTTTGATCTGAGAATTTTTACACCTAGAAGTTAGCAAAGCTCATAGCAATACATGCTGATCTTCAGAAGAAAGGAATAATTCTTCATAATTCACAAATCAATTTAATGTGTACCGTTTGTTCTAGGCTCCACTGCTGTAAGTAATATATCTAAGTTTAAGTGTTATGTGTAATCTTAGTGAACTGTTCTATTCTTAGTTAGCTTGCTGCTTTGGTGTGCTGTTCTTTGATGTTTAACTAGCAATGTTAATCACTTCAGCTGTGACCCTATGGATAGCTTAATCTCTATTTTGAGCTGCACATGTGCTGTGCTAGCCAAACACACATTCATAGATAATGAGCTTTGTTCCGCTATTACTACATTTTATGCAATTACATTTTAGTGCACAAGGAATAGTCTATTGACATGGATTGTAATTTAAAGTCTTTATAAAGGCAAGAGGCTTCCAAAGGCAATAATATTATGCATTGAATTGACTTACAGCAACCAAAATAAGACTTTCAAGATAAGTGAGATATTTAAGGAGTAATTTTACTAGTCTCCCCCACCCCCATGAATTTCTATGGCCAAGTGAAAATCTGAACCCTGATCTCCTGAACTCTAATCCATCACTATAACTATCTAGAGAAGCACTGCTGCCCTCCTCCTCCATTGCTTCAAAAGGATTCTCTCAGATGTTTTTTAGATCTGATACTGTGTGGTTCTTATTTATTTGGTTTCTGCCCTGCCTTTCTTCCAGAAACACAGAAAAGTGCAGCTTATCCTTTAAAACCCTCAAGAGAAAGTTCCTTAGCCTGGGAAAAGGCCTCCTCTCATATCCTCATCAAACATATCTCTAAAGCCAGTGGAACCAAGAGAAGAGTCTCTGCAGCAGATCTCAAAGCCCAGACAAACTGAGACCCAAGACCTATAAAAATCTAAAGTTCATAATCTATATTCTGAATTGAACCCAGAACTGGCTTTTTAATCACCAATGCTCCTATTCTAGAAGTTGCATGCTCCCTTGAAACAAATCAAGTTTGGTAACAGCATTTCAGATGCTGAAGGTTTTACACCATCTTCAAAGGCAGCCACATGGGACAGTACTTCAAACAGATGCCACTAAGGTATGTGCAACAATGATCAAGTTAGACAACATCAATAACTGGCATAAGTGATGCACTGTTTTAATTTTGCTAAATATACACTTGGTCATCAGCAAAGCTAGAAAACCCAGTTCAGACTGATTCCAAAAACATTTCTAAGACTGTCTGGAAACCTGTGTCTGCAAGGACAGTTATAATCCCAACCAGCACAGGTTAATAATATTAATAATTTCATGTTAGAAATTATTCTGGGTGGCTAAATTCCTATTGTCTGACCTGACTTTTAATTTACCAGATATACTACTGACCTGCCTGGACTTAGCTCTAATTTGTTTGTCTATCACTAATATGAGGCACAATTCAAACAACCTATTCATATTTAGATGGAATGAAAAACTCAGCAAAATTATCTGAAGTATGGTCAGTTTCAAACAAGCTAATGTGAAACCACACTTTATAAAGCCAATCTGTCTAAAAAGCAAAGACAAGCCATGTGATCCATAGGTAAGGTAAAGGTCACCCTTGTTCGAAAGCCAGTCATATCTGACTCTAGGGTTCAGTGCTCATCTCTGTGTCATAGCCGAAGAGCCAGTGCTGTCTGCTTCTGCAGACGTTTCCATGGTCATGTGGCAGGCATAACTAGACACGGAACACTGTTTACCTTCCCACCGAGTGGTCCTTATTTATCTACTTGCAATTTCTTCCTTTCAAACTGCTAGGTTGGCAGGAGCTGGGACAAAGATGGGAGCTCATTCTGTCCTGCAGCATTTAGTTATCTAACTACTGACTCTCCCGCCTTCCAGCCAGTGTCTTAGCCACTTGAGCCACTGCAGTCCCTTGTGATCCATACAATGCAGGAGGAAGGTGATACCTTTTCTAGGGTCATTTAAAAAAAACCAGACATTCATGATTCGAGATCACTTCTTCAGTCAGAGTGGGAAAAGTAAAAAGAAGTTTCAGAAATTCATGGCATGTTTCAGCCAGGCTCGGTATCGTATATACTCGAGTATAACCCGTCCCAAATATAAACCGAGGTACCTAATTTTGACCTAAAACCCCAGGAAAATAGATTGATCCGAGTATAAGCTGAGGGTGGGAAATGCAGCAGCTGCTAGTGAGTTTCAATAATCAAAATATATGAAAATATGGTAAAATTAATTAAATTGTTAGCACATCTCAATCTGACACGGTCTTGGGACCCTCGTGGTCATTGACCCAAGTATAAGCCGAGGCCCCTCCTGGGGGCTCATTTTTGGGGCTTAAAAACTCGGCTTATACTCGAGTATATATGGTATTTTAGATGGTCATGTGGAACAAACAGCAGACTGCATACTTTTACAATTCTAAAACAGAAAGCCAGGTATTTGCATAAAATAACCCTATTTAAAATAACCATTGTTAAAAATCCATACGATACAGAAAACTGTACTTAAATCAGAAGCAAAGGGTTCATAGCTTTTCCTCCATGGTGCAGCAGAGAAGCAAGAAGCACAAAAGCTCATGGGAATGTTTAGTTCATTCTCATCTCAACTAAACCATAATCCAGCATGATGTACAAATGCATCCATTATACTGTCCGGCTCAAGACTGAACATGGTCTTTCAGCTTCTAGGTTCATTTGCTTTTCTATGGATATACAGAAAACTATTATTAGATGGAACTACTTTAGAAAAGAATTTAAGGTTTTCTCCAAGGTCATGGCAAACAAACTTCCACCTGTACAATGGGTACCTGTCTTTCTACGCCTTCTTAAATCTCTCCCAAAATCCAGAGGGTCCTCAACACACCAGAGACTTTGAAAATAGATTATTTGGAATGGTAGCCGTGTTTCAGGCATATCAGGAAACAAAAACAAAAATACAAAAAATAAACACAATGCAGCACTTTAAAGACCAACTGCTATATTTTTATTGTGAGCTTTTGTGGATCAAGTACACTTCTTTATCAGAAGATGCCATTCTGATTTAATCATCTATGACTCTGTATTTGGTGTATATAAGATCATGCCTTGCTATTTCATTCCTATGTCTGAAGAAGTGGACTTGATACACGAAAGCTCACAATAAAAATATAGCTATCTTTAAAGTGCTGCAGTGTTTTCATTTTTTTGTTTTTGCTTCCTGATATGCCTGAAAATAGATTGAGATCACAGAATAGATGGGCAATCAATTTCATTCACAGGGTCCATTGTGCTGGTGGATGGACATAGTAAAATTGATTTATTCATTCATACACCACCATTTTGGTGCAGGTACTACTCAGAGTGGCTTGCAAACATATAGACCATCATAATAGTAACAAATAAAAACAAGAAATAATACATAACTGATAACATGAAAGAATTTGCAAAAATAATTCTCAACGGATTAAAGATCCTAGTGATCTATATAACAAAGCATAAATCCACGGGGTCAGAGATGCAGAACCCTCAATTAAACATCTCATCAGGAGGGGCGGCGGCGGGGGGGGGGGATAGAGAGGAAAAAAACACAATTGGGAAACGAAAGCAGCAGGTTGCCCAATTTATAAGCAAATCATATTTATGCTCACGAGATATTCATCGCTGGGGAAAGTCTGCTGAAATAAGTAAGTCTTCAGAGACTTACGAAAGGCTGGTCTTATCTGGCAAATCATTCCAGAGGTTGGGGGCCATGGTGGCGAAAGCTCTCAATATGGTTTGTTTTCTACACATCTCTAGGTTTGACCACTAAAGAGTTTAAGTATCTGGATGCTCCAGGTATAATTTCTGAGGAAGAGGCAATCCCTAAAATAGCATGGTCTCAAACCATTCAAGGCTTTATAGGTCAGCACCAACACCTGTAATCTGGCACGGAATGGACCAGGCAACCAATGCAGTCTAGCCAAGACCAGCATGATGTGGTCTAATCGGCTAATACCAACCACCAGCCTGGCAGCCATGTTATACCCGCTGAAGTCTCTGTACCAGCCTCCAGACTCTGTACCAGCCTCCAGACTAGCCCCATGTAGAGGGCATTAGAATAATTGATTCTGGAGATTACCAATACGTAGGTTAATGCCACAAAGTATCTCCTCTCAAGGAGTGAGGAGCTGGGCTAAAATGCAGAATTTACCAACACTGAACAACTGATTTTCAGTGTCAAGGAATGGCCAGGTTGCATGCCCAGATTGCGTACACTGTTGCTCAGAGGGAAAAAGTTATCCTCTATCTTGAAGGGGTTCTTATCAATCTGAGATATGTTATCTCCTATCAGCATAACCTCCATTTTATCCATATTCAGCCTATATAGACATTAAATAGCATCAAGGAGATTGCAAACCACTGTGTTACCCCATACAGCATGGATATACAGTGGACCCTCGAATAACGACGTTACTTGGTTCCGCAAGTAGCGTCGCTATTGGAATAACGTCGTTATTCGAATAACAGCAAAAAAAATAGTTATTTGAATAACGACGGTAAAAATACCGTCGTTAATCGAATAACAATGTCGTTATTCGAATACCGTCATTATTCGAATAACGATGGGAAAAAGTACCACCGTAATTCGATTAACGTTGTTATTCGAACAATCACATTGGGAGCGTTGTTAACCAAAAGTGACGCTATTCGAACGTGTCGTTAACTGAGGGTCCACTGTATACTGAAGCATTATAGAACTTCAGCATTTTAAGGAGGGTGACTCGAATGAGGGATATCCTTTGCTTTAGACCAGGGATTCCCAACCTTTTTATGCCATGGGCCTGACCACACACCCCGGACAGCCGAGCAGGCCTGACCACGCCCGCCGGAAGCAGAAGTGGGGGTGTTTACGACAGCCATAAATGCGCCCACTTCTACGTTTACAACAGGTGAGGCACATTCTGTGGTGGGATTCAAATTTTTTTACTACCTACTCTCTGGGTGTGGTATGGTGGGCGTGGCCAGGGGAAAGCCCTGTGTTGCACCCAAATTAGGACTTTATTTCAAAACTTGGATGGGTGGGAACAGCTGGAATTTCTGCTACTGGTTCTGGCAAACTGGAGCAAACCACTGGGCACATTTGTGCATGCGTGGGTGCATTTTATGGCTGCTGTAAACACATCTACTTCCACTTTCGGGAGTGGCAAGGATAGTCACAAGCCATATGAAATGGTGCCATGGGCTGGGTCCGGCCCATGAGCCGCAGGTCGGGAACCCCTGCATTAGATCCTAGTGTTCAATAATCCTGAAGAGCAGATATTTTATTTTCACCATAGTTTATTTAAAATCAGATTCATTTGCTGTGCTTTTTTCATTTATAAATGTATGTAACCCAGCACATATCAGCAATAGCAAAGAGAGCTAAGAAACCTGGGGGAAGGTATTAAGCAGTGATGGCTGTTACAGGTGAAACTCAGAAAATTAGAGTATCATGCAAATGTTCATTCAGTTCAGTAGTACAACCTAAAAGGTGAAACAAATATATGAGATAGACTCATTACATGCAAAGTGAGATAGTTCAAGCCTTACTTTGTTATAATATTGATGCTTATGGCTTACAGTTTACGAAAACTCCAACCCCCCAATCTCATGTACCCCATAATCATCACATAATCTCATGTACGCTGTACGCCATGATCCTCACAATTATAACGAATTAAGGCATGACATATTTCGCTTTGCATGTAGTGAGTCTATCTCATATATTTGTTTCACCTTTTAAGTGAAATGAATGAACATTTGCATGATATTCTAATTTTCCAAGTTTCACCTGTACATCATACAGTTAGCTTTCATGATCACATTTTCCAATCAATGGAAAAATATTGCATGCAAAAATTTATTTGGAAATTTGAGATTTATCACTAACTATCCCATTTATTAGTTATCATAATCTATTTTGCACCAGGAGGTCAATATCCGGTGGGTATTGCCTTAAGTGGATAACCAAATTTGTCCTGGCAAAAAAGACAGTTTGTGATTTTTAAAAAGCAACCCACACCCCAAAAAACAAACCAACAACAAAAATCCAAAATTAAAAACCTCACGCTAGTCATTCTCCTAAGTATGCAATGGATTAGACATGGAGCTCAAACTACCACTACGCTCCAAAATCACAGCATCCCTAAGTCCTTGTCTTCTTTTCCCCCCTGCTATCCAGGGAAGTGACTTTTATGAAACTGAAGACACAAGAAAGCTAAACTGATCAAAGTAGTATCTGTCATCAGGTGAAGATGATCAAAGCTTAATGTCTGCCCTTCTACTTCAAAAGTAAATTTGTGGAAGAGTAAGGTTATAACATTAAACATGAGTAAGAGCATGTGTTTATACATCAGCATCTTGATAGGCTGTGTGACACATTTTGCTATACCAGTTTTGCAACAAAGGGCGTAAAATATTGGTTAAATTAATCTTGCTTAGACAGCAGTGGATAGATTTGGTTATGCTACAGAAATATTTTAATTACCACAGCTGGCTTCCATATGCCTTCATTCTGAAAAGGACACTTACAGGAGCAGAGGAATTGTTAGAGTAATTGTTTTAGCAGAGTCTCCCCAAGGATCAAAAGCAATCTCTCTTCATCTCTTTTAGAAACACTTTAGATACATAAACCATATTTTTATTTAGCACATTTCCTCCTATTATATGTGTGTCTAAGAATTCCTGTTTCCAAAACACTGAATTAAATTAAGTTAATTTAATGTCAAATATGTCAGACAGAAACAGATTTCATCAGACTAGACGCCAAACTGTTCTTTAACCACTTTCAAGACCGGACAATTAAAAGTTACAAATACTGTACAGAATACTTTCAAGTACTCTGAAACGCCCCATAAAATAAGACCTTAATCACATTGTTCCTTTGCAAATCTAAGAATTGTACTCAGAATCAACCTCTTAAATGCTAAATTCCAAAAAACTCAACGTATAGAAGTTTGTTGCAAGTGGAATAAGGTAAGTATGAGAGGAGCAAGCAGTAAAAAAGAAAGTGAAATATTTTCAGCAGAATACGTCACAGGTTTTTGGATCTTTTTGTGTGTACCCTGAACATACCTGTCAAGCGCGGCTCCGGACAATATGGGACCTGCACAGAACCATTCTACGCAGGTCCCTTCTACGCATGCATAGAAGCCTTCTACACATCCCCTTCTGTGCAGAACTCTTCTACGCATGCATAGAAGGGTTCTATGTATGCGTAGAAGGGTTCTGCGCATGCGTAAAGGGTTCTATGCATGCGTAGAAGGGTTCTACAAATGCATAGAAGGGACCTGTGCAGAAGGGGATGCACAGTAAGTACTTTTCCCCCGCCACCAAATTACGGGATGGCGGCGGTTCCAGGCAGGAAAGGAGCAAAAGCGGTGCAAAATTACAGGAAATCCTGGCCAATACAGGATACATGACAGGTATGACCCTGGGGTTTAATCATAGTATTTGTTCCCTGGAGGAGAAAACCTATAATGGCAGCAGGATTTTTTTTCAATGAAGTTTCTCTACCTATGGGGATGGCAGCCATGTGTACAAAATGCAAACATTGAAACAAACAAAAGCAAAGACTGGTGGCCTGAACAAGACAACATCACGAGAAACATTGGGATGAAGACAACAAAAGGAATATGTTTGAATAGGTAGGAGCTTCAGGTTTGTAAATGTTTTTATTTCATCATATTTCTTAAAGACTGACTTAAGGAACTGTCTTGTTTGAGCAAAATTGTATTCATTATTATTACTGTATGTTACTATCATTTTACTATCATTTGTTATGAAGAAATAAAAAGTTGAAATAAGCAAATACTGCATTCCTTTTTGGGCAGTACTGAGTGGCAGTGAATACAACGAGTAATACTAAATAAGCAGACATGGTGTAAATGAAAAGACAACAGCAAGCAAGGTCTTTTGTGTAGAAATTCATAATCAACATAAAAGATTCTATAAACTGTCTACCTCTGAGATGACCATCCTCCTAGTCTACAGTTTCAGAATTATCTATCTAGGACAGTGTTTTAGGTGATATATATCCATAGTATATCACCTAAAACAGGGGTTCCCAAACTTTTCGGGGCACAGGCTGGTCATGTGATTCAAGGGGCTGGACACTACAGCCCACAGGCCAGATCTGGCCCGACACCAATTCATCCAGCCTGTGACACCCTTGTCACTCCCAGAAGCGGAAGTAAAACGCGCCTGCACGGGTGTGTTTTACTTCCCCTTCTGGGAGCGACAAGTGTCTCGTTGGCCAGATGAATTGATGTCAAGGGCCAGATCCAGCCCATGGGCCATAGTTTGGCCACCCCTGACCTAAAAGAAAGAAAAAAGTCATCTGTTCGGGAATTAGCATAGATGAATTTGTGATAGCAACATGCAGATTAGCCGAAGATAATGGATGTAAAAAATTTGTGCAGGTTTTAAAAACATGACCAACATTTTCCCCCATTTGATTGAAAACCCACACTGATGCATTTCAAAACAAATGCAGAATGGAAGTGATACCTTTTATAGGGTCACTTTAAAAATAAAACATTGCAAGCTTTCGTGACTAAAAGGTCACTTCTTCAGGCAAATTCTCTTGGCAGGATGTTAAAACTAGGTAGGTTACATGGGAAAACAGACAGCAGGCTATATCTTTCTACAATCCAAAGTCAGGAATGCCAACAAAAAAGACTAAAAACTATGACTTCCTAAAACAAGAAACTGATCGCACTCTGGTCAGAATAAACTGCTATTTGGAAAGCTTGGATGAGTTCTTATTTCTTCTCTGCCATTCAGGTAATCTTTCAGAGAGAAAGAAAACACAAATTAATTTATTTCCAGAAACAATTCCATCATAAGAAATTTCCATTACTGAAATGTTAAATCCTAGATTTCATAACGAAGAACTTCCCATAGAACTGACTGTTTAAAAACAGAAGTCATTTGAAAAAGTTTTTTTTTTAAAAAAGTTTTCCTTTTTTAAACCAAAAAATAAAACTGGTGTAGATCTCAAGTATCCTGAATGAAACATCTGTGAAAAAGAGTAAATTCTTTTTGAAAAGCATGTGTGTGCATTATTAGCTGCATAAGTCTAAATAATAAGCAAAGGGTATGTCAAATGCTATTCATCAGAAATTAAACCTTGTAGCAACCCATGTAAATCAAGAATGAAATGCAGTGATTAACTTTGAAAGGGCAACAGTAAGTTACTGGGAAAGATGAAGAAAAGCAACACCAAAAGAGAAAGCAAAGAGTTGCAACACAAACAACCTTGATTTGGCCCATGTTGCTGCTTTACTGGCTCTGAGAGGAGGCAGTGATAGGAACCCTTTTTAACGCATGACACCTTCACTATTTATCTAAAATACAATATAATGGTTTATGGTGACCATTACACAGGCAAACCCAGGCAAAAGACCCAGTAGTGTAAAATAATGTTGGAAAATCAGATTCACGTTTAGGATACACAGGAAGTGCTATTTTTCCCCTGCATATAGGACTATGTAACAACATAAAATGAGCTGATAACTCAAAAGGTACAAATATACAAATCCCTCCCCCCTTTAAAAACACTAACTACAAAAATAGACAAGAGATCTGACCACAGTTTCCAGAGTGTGTGACACTTTAGAAAGAAATCACTGTAGAATATTTAGGGACTTTTCTGCATGGCACTCAGTTGAAAGCAGTTTGTAATTTATTTCTACCTAGGCACTATAACTGGGAGAAATTTCTTAAAGCACGTCCTTCTACCATGTTGTCAAATTTCTCTTGCAACAATTCATTGATAAGTGAAATTCCCAGACTTTTATTCCATGACCATCAAGTAACGGCAACTTTGATAGTTCATCAGATGATCTCTGGGGTTACTTTCCATATTAGTAAGGATCAGGAACTGCTTGCTTTAAACAGATCAAAACTATAGGGTAGAAATGATGGAGAATCTACACTCTCTGTAACAGTCTGTAGCAGGGAAAACAAAAGGGGACAAAATCACACATACACATGAATTGGTTAAAAACTATGTTGGCTTCTTATATTTTTATATATTCTTATATTTTATATTGATTGGCCCATTATACAACAATAATCTGAGCTGGTCTGACAATCGGAGGGCCCTACCCTCTTATGGGGAATCTCGGTACCTTATTCCCAACTTATCCCATGACATGATTATCGCCTAGTGCAGGGGTTCTCAACCTACAGCTCACGGTGCCAAATAATCTGGTCCCTACCCTTGATCCAGCTGCTGCAGGAATCAGCCATGGACTTCAGATCTCTACTCCCAGCTGCCTATCTATAAGTGGTAGCTGTGTTAGACTGTGCCAGGGGCTTGCTGGCTACGCTAAATGGGTGCTGGCCAGGAAGTAATGATGAACAAAATATATACATAACAACTTGCCTTCCAATTTCAACTCCCCTCCGGGTATTCGAACAGACAACCTCTTGCTCACAAGACAAAATTGCAACCTCTAAGACACAGCAGCTCCACAGCAAATGGAGCTGTTTTTCTAAGCTTATCTTTGGCAACAAAGGAAGAGAAGGCAGGCAGAGAAACAAGGAGCCCCACTCGTTTGCTTGATCGTTCCGGGCATCGCAGCTCATCTTGGCTCTTTTGATTGGCACTGGGGGGGCGGCATGGTCCTGGGGTCTGCCCTGGGCTGAGTCCTGGCAGCCCAGTGAGCCAGCCCACCACTAGACTGTGCAAATGACTACCTGTAGTATAGGAAGGAAAATTTTCCACCTTCCATCCACACCCAAAGTGATGGTAGAAACAGTATGCAAGGAAGTGGGCACAGTTGCAGCACTTCACTAATAAGAAAGGGCAAAAATATTTAATAATTTTTATTAAATTATTTAATAATTTTTATTTAAAAGTATTACATTTAGTCAGAAGTGGTTCTTGGGAACCAAACCACCTGGTTTGCGCATCAAAGTAAGGGTGGGATTTTTGGGAATCCTGGTTTACTATATAAAAGCGGCACACTTGTTCAAACCTGCTTGTCACTCCCAGTGGCAACAAAAGTGGTTAAACAAGCAGCTCCTTGTCAAGTTCAGCTGGCAAGGAGCTTGTATCTCTTTAGACAAACAGAGAAATAACCATTCAACAAACCCTAGATTATTTCTCTGGCTTGCTGAGAGAGGGGACAAGCCAGAAATTCAGCTCCTACAGGGTTTGTACATCACCAAAAAAACCCACAGACCAAAAAGTTATGGTTCATTTCTGTAAGCGGTAGTGATTAGCTAGCATTACACCAGGGGACTCCATGGTCTTTGATAAACCAGAACTCACTTAAATCTCTGGCTTGCTGGGGCATCCATATGTCTTATAAGTAATGTGATCAAAAAAACTAAGTAATGGCCCTCTCCCCATTCTAATCTTTTAATTAACTACAAGAAAAGATCAAGTCAAGTTCTATCTGGTATGTTTAAACATAAAACCCACATTATTCCCAATATCCAATTTTGTTCTGCAGTAGGAATGCCAGGTTTTAACTGAAGCCTCAGGAAACAGCTAGATTCTTCCCCAGGTCTCAGGGAAAGAGTGAAATCTCAGGGTGAGTGCACTGAAGGAGAAGGAAGTTTAATCTGAAGATAAGAAGTGGTTGTATAGCTTGAGCATCCATCCCCTCCCATACCTCACTGGCATCAAGAACCATGGCTCACTGCCAAGATGTTTGCAGTATGTTGCACACATCTGCTTTAGAGGCAGTGGAAGAAATTCGCTTTGCCTGACTGTCTCAGATGCACAAAAGATACTCATTACTTTCCAATTGCTATAGGAGGCCTTGAGCTTTGATCTTGAAATGTCTGGTAATATTGGGAAGCTGCTGACCTGGCAACCTATTCTGTAGCACCAAATCAGAAAACCCCCAGGCGACTGTTAACCTAAGCTAAGAGGAATGTGAAGCTGGAAGCTACAAGTTTAGAATATTTGTTCACTTTCTGTACAATCCTAGAATTGAGATTGGTTCTTAGGAATTGTTTCAATCATCTTGGATGGCACAGATCCATAACATCTCAAATCTGGTCATACTATATATTCTGAACCAATCCAGGTTTCTAAAGAATTATCACAGTTAAGCTATAACATTGTTAATGGGACTAACTTTGAACTTAAAAGCATGGAAGCTGTGTCATGATTAGGTTCTCAGGCAGGGCTACAGCTACTCCATCAGCCAATATATAACAGGAACCACATTTAAATTGGATTGCACCTGGATATGCAATATTCAATACATAAGGACAGCCTTGCTGGAACAGGCCACAGCCCATCAAGTCCAGCATTCTGTCACAAACAGTGGCTCACCATTTGCTTCAGGGTATTATTCCCAAACAGATGCCTTCGCCTGCTTAGGATTCCCTAGAAATGGCACTGGGAGATATCCTGCCTATCTCTCCAACCCGGAGGTTGTCCTTAGGTATCCATAATTATAGCAAATTGATACCCTCATCCTCCATGAATTTGTCTAATCCTTTCTTGAAGCTGTCAAGACTGACAGCTGCACCACTTCTTCTGGCAGGGAGTTCCATAGACCAGTGATCCTCTGGGTGAAAAAGTACTTTCTCTTATTTGTTTGAGAACTAGCACCCAAAAGTTTCATGGAATGCCCCCTAGTTCTAGCGTTATGCTATAGGGAAAACAGTTTTCCCTTATCTACTTTGTCCACACCGTGCATGATTTTATAAACTTCAATCAGGTCACCTCTTAGACACCGTCGTTCAAGAGTGAAAAGGCCCAACCGTTGCAGCCTCAGATGGTAAGGAAGGTGTTCCAGTCCCCTAATCATTCTGGTTGCCCTCCTCTGCACTTTTTCCAACTCCATAATATCCTTCTGGAGGTATGGCGACCAGAACTGTATACAGTATTCCAGATGGGGCCTCACCATAGATTTATAAAGAGGCAAAATTATATTTGCTGACTTATTTTCTATACCCTTCCTAATGATCCCTAGCATTGAGTTTGCTTTTTTCACTGCTGAGGCACACTGGGTTGACACCTTCATTGAGTTGTCCACCAGAACACCAAGGTCCTTTTCCTGGTTTGTCGCAGAGAGTTCAGAACCCATCAGTTTATAAATGTAATTGGAATTTTTTGCCCCAACATGCATCACTCTGCACTTACTAAGGTTAAAGCTCATTTGCCAGTTTTGCATCAGCATCCATATATCCTACAAAGAGAGCTCAGTGATGGCGAACCTTTTAAAGACCAAGTGTCCAAATTTACCTTCGCCACAGACTCAACAGGCTGCACTGCACCCTCACGCCGCATGTGAGCTGCCCTCCTTACCCCAGACAGGGGAGGGTAGAAGCGCTCCCATTGGGCTGCTGGGTAGAGGAGCAGGGCAAACTCTACTAGGGGGAGGGAGGAAGCACTCCCATTGGGCTGCTGGGCAGAGGGGGTGGCGGACTCTGTGCTGGGATGACAGTGCGTGTGGCCACAGAGATGGCTTGGAGTGCCTCCTCTGGTACGTGTGCCATAGGTTCGACACCACTTATTCTATACAATCAGCCCATAAATGATTGTACAGGGCCTTAATACCACATAATTCAGATTTATATTCCTGAATGACAGTAGAGTGACACAGTAGCCTGTTCTGAGCTTCTATATGAAGATGCATCATTCATCATGCACTGGTGCCTTTCAAAATAAGAAAACAAAGCACATACCAAAAGACCAAATGGGCAATTCCCCACATGAAACATACAAAAACTGTCAGACTACATTAAGAAACAGAACTTTCTAGTCTTATAATATGGAGCAATAAATGTGACATCTAGAAGCAAGCATTTTAAAAAATGGTTTGTCTGCCAAGTGATTTTATGGAGAATAATGAAGGGTCAACCCTCTAAAAGTTGGATTCTGTTTAAATTGGATTCTGAACAGAAAGATGCACTCAGGGTCATATTGCAAATATATGCTGGCTAATGGAGTGTACCAAACAATTTCAGAAGATGATCAGTATCTGCTTTATAAACCAGAGCAAAGCCTTTGACTATTTGGATCATGAGAAACTATGAACTGTTCTGAAAGAAATGGGGGTGCTTGAGCACTTGACTGTCCTGGTGCACCTCCTACATTGTGGACAGAATATGAAGAGACAGAATGGCTTTCTATAAGAAAAGGTGTCATACAAAGATCAATTTTATCTCTCCATCTGATCAGTTTGTAAACAGAACATCTATACCTATAAGAAAGGGGTTGGGCCGTGCGTGTGTGGAATGCATTTCCACACCCGTTGTCTATCCCATAATGCACCATTCACACTTACCTTACTTTCCTGATATCATCGCTGCAAGGGTCCAGAGAACGAGAGTGGGTCCTGCGCCCCACAAACGGCAATAAAAAAACTTAAAGTCCCAGCATCCTCCGTGGCATGCCACAACCAATCAGGCTGGATGGCCCAAGAGCGGAGGAGGTGGGACAGCCAGCATGCAAACGCTGAAGCCAAAGGCCGCTTCGCGCACTACAGCTGAGGACCTGACACGGCTAGGCGAGGCACCACCGTAGGCGCTGCCTCTGCCCTGCCGCCCATTCCGCCCTCAGCCACACAGCCTGAAACAGCGGAGGAAGAATGGCAAGGGCGAGATGCAGATATCCGTCAGGGGAGGTGCCTTCCCTGGTGGATCCCTGCCTGGCGCCTTTGCATTTCCTCCTCAGCTGTTTCGAGGGTTGTCTTCGAAACAGCGGTGGGGAAAATGGTAGGGTGAGAGGCAGGCATCTGTTAGGGGAGGTGCCTTCCCTGGGGAATCTGCCTGGTGCCTTTGCATTTCCCCCTCTGCTATTTCAAAGACAGCCTTCTATTTTGAAAACTGCTGAGGAGGAAATGCAAAGGCGCCAGGCAGGGATCCACCAGGGAAGGCACCTCCCCTGATGGATACCTGCCTCTCGCCCTGTTGTGTCTTTGGCCGTCCCTTTCTTCCTTTGACCTAAACCTTCCCCAGCATCAAGGCTTACTCAAGTAAATTCTCTCTTCCCAATTAAGCTACCCCCCGTCCAAAAACCATCCTACCACCAACAGAAAATCAATACCTGCCCAGCAAGGCCGGGCAATCAGCTAGTATCATTTTAAAAGAAAGACTAGATTCAAGGAAAATATATGATTGGTATAAAATATGGTGCTTCAAAAGAGTTTTGCAGATACTGTACAGTAAAACCTCTGTACCATAGGCTTTTGCTTAAATCAGTTTTTTATGTAACTTGAAGCAAACCCATAGGAAAAAATATTTTTGTATGTAACTCGAAGCAAAACCATAGGAAAAATGAAAAATTTATGTAAACCGAAGCAAGCCCATAGGGAAATGAATTTTTACATAACTCGAAGCAAACCCGTAGAGAAAACAATTTTGTTATGTAACTCGAAGTAAACCCATAGGAAAGCATGTTATGTAAATTTATGTAAATCGGGACATTTATGCAAACTGGGACATGGTTTTAGCACAAAATCATTATGTAAGATGAATTTTATGTAACTCAGGGCATTTGTAAGTCGGGGTTTTACTGTACTCTAGAACAGAGATTCACAACCTTTTCTCGCAGCAGGCTGGACCATTGCTCCCTCAGGCAGCTGTGTGGGCTGGAGGCATGGTTTCTACCACCGCTTCCAGTGGTGGCGAGTGCATTCACCATGTTTTTGGATTTTTTTGCCACTTCTGCCATTTCTGGTGGCGGCGAGAGCAAGGGCGGTGTGTTTTCAGCACTTCCGGGTGCTTCCAGTGTGTTTTTGGTGCTACTGGTGGCGGGGTCCTCACCATGGCCTGGATTAATTGGCACCATGGGCCGGATCCAGCCCACAGGCCATATGTTACAAATCCTTGCTCTAGATTGCTAGAAAGACAAACAAGTGGGGTTTAAAGCAAATTAAGCCTAAATTATCTCTGTGGGGGTGGAAATGACAATGAGGCTGTCCTACTTTGAGAGCATCATGAAAAAACATGACAGCATAAAAGAAGCCATGGCCTTGAGTTTACAAGAGGGCTGTAGAGGACAAGATATTGTGGAGATCACTCATTCATAGGGTTGCCATTAGTAAAAAGTGACTTGGCATCCCATAGCAACAACAAATGATGTATTAGGAACAGATATTTAACCAGAGGTTGGATGGTTAAGGATGCCTTAGTTGCATTCTATATTGAACAGGGAACTCAACTAGATAATCACAAAGGCCAAATCCAAATCTTCAATTCTACGATTCCACAAGTCCAAGTTCAGACAGATGTTTTGCAAACATGTTTCCCATTTATATACTGTATTTTCTGGCGTATAAGACTACTTTTTAACCCCGAAAAATCTGTGCCAAAGTCGGGGGTCGTCTTATAGGACAGGTACTTAACTGCAGCTTGTTTCCCCTTGCTTCATATGTCCGGCGCATATGGTGGGGGGTGCCGCGGCCGAGTCCCTGCTCTGTGCGGGGAGTATGAAGCAAGGGGAAGCAAGCTGCACACATCTTCCTGTACCTCGAGGAGGAGAACGTGAGCGTGGATTGGCTCTCCACCAGAACCTGCCCATTCGACTCGGAGGGCTGCGCGTCTTCGGGTTGAGTGTGGGTTAATTTTTATTTGGTGTGCATTGGAAGAGAGGTAGTCTTATACGGCAAGTATATTCCAAACTCTATATTTTAACTGGAAAAGTTGGGGGTCATCTTATACGCCCAGTTGTCTTATATGCCGGAAAATACGGAGGTTCATTTCAAGATTCTTAAAAGAGTTCATCTTTCAGCAGTATTTTCAGATTAAAAAAAACACACAGTACAGTATTGTCATTTTTGCAGTGCTTAGAAACTTTGTATTGTGATGTTTTTTGTTCATGTGCAGCCTGGTGTCTAGACTTAATCAGTGAGAATTTCTCTTTAACTCCAGCCTGCGGTTTCAGTGTGCTCAGCACGAAAACTGTGTGTGTCAGCATTCTTTCAGCTGGCTCCATGTGATTTAACTTAGGCCAACCACAAAATGACTGTGATAGCTTTCTAAGATGCCACAGCCTGCAAACTGGGGGTGGGGAACAGAACAGAAGCAATGTGCACCAGATGTTAGAGCACAGAACATCTAAGATTATTTATCCAGAACTTACATTTTAAAAAAAATCTTCTTTCCATTATATAAACATCTGCATACAAACCAAGTATGTAGGATGCCTAAAATTCACGTAGAAGTAGTCATAAAGAGCTTCCTACAATTCTTTATATGAGAGAGGGGTTCCTGCTTGCCAATAATATTTTCCCCCTGAAAATCTCAAACAGCTGGTACGGTCATAGTTTGCACACCCCTGATCTACACCACTGAAATCACTGCTTGGCTCAAATGCAACTAACACTGAGCATGCTTCATAATGCTGGTGAAAAATACTGCTGACATTCTGAGTCTTTTTAGAAAATCTGATATTGCCATTTTTGGGAAATAAAACATTTCTGAGGATTCTATGGAATCCTTTTCATTGTGGGGAAGCCATGGGGGGGGGGGGGGAGACAGGAACAGTCTTCATTTTGTGAAAACTGCCACCTCCAAAGAAATCATCTTGTTATACAGCTAAAACTGGCATGACAAAAAGCTGCATTCTGTGGCACACACTGTGTATATGCGACTACAACCATGATCTTGACACTTGTGAGTCAATATTCAGTATCTAACGCAGCCCTATAACACTACCAATTCTTCCACATGCATTTAACTGAAGAGAGAGAACAAAGAGTCTCTGTATTAAGCACTCATTCTATGTAAACATTCTTTCCAACATTAGACAGGCAAAGGTTGGTGGGTATTGCAAACTTAAATTAGTAGAGCATCTTTTAATTCTTACTGTTCATATTGTAAGGGAGGGGGAGATTGGGACTGACTGTTGAATTATTAGGTAAAGCATAACATAGTATAAGCCAAGTTTTTTAGCCACAAAAATGAGCCTCCAAAAGGGGACCCGGCTTATACTTGGGTCAATGACCACAATGGTCACAAGACTGCACTGGATTGAGATGTGCCAACAATTTAATTAATTGTACCATATTTTCATGTATTCTGATTATTGAAACTCACTAGCAGCACCTGCATTTCCCACGCTCGGCTTATACTTGGGTCAATCTATTTTCCTGGGTTTTCAGGTCAAAATTAGGTACCTTGGCTTATATTCGAGATGGCTTATGCTTGAGTATATACAGCAATACTAACTTTAGCAAACAATTTATTATCATTGCTACTATTATTGTTATTTGTGAAAACATGATGACTTTTGTTATTCCAGATTAGGAGTATAGTGAAGGAATCCATTGAATTAACAAAAAGGGGGTAGGTGGGGAGTAAATGCTCCACTCATGGTGCCTTTTAAAAACTGAGCTGCTATGAAAAGCAGCTATTGTGGGTGGGAAATTAAAACAAAAAGCAACAAGGCTTTTGTATTCATACTTCAGTTGCTACATAATGTAAAACTATTTAAAATTAATGTTGCTTTGCACAAGACACAATACAGCAGCTGAAAAAAAGTAATCTCTGTACAATGCCTGCCAAACCACTACAATTTGCATACAAAGAAAATAAGCACTGTTAACAAATATGACTTGGAAGTTCTCATGTCAAACACCTATAAGCAAATTGCTCCTTAATGAGCAAGTCAATCTTGAAGAGTAGCTTCTAGGTTTTGTTTCTGATATTACCTACCTATACACCAGGCTGCTTAGGAAAGCAGAGACTAAAACTGCTTTCCTCCTGCCAAACTCTTCATGTAGCCAACTCATGCTTCATTGTTACAGGAAGTAAGTGAAGTAGTTATGTAATGTGCATCTAAGCAATGTAAGCTGTCATGCAGCCATAAGGAAAAAAAAAAACCACAATGGTCCTGTTCTTCACATATGGATCTAATTTCCTTTGTTATAAATCCAGTCCTCTAGATTGTCCACATAAGATAGAGTAGAAATACATAAGACTATTCTCTCATAACATGCCTAAAGGGAATTCTCTGCAACTTATTAAATTTCTTTCTTACTCATGTTAATACTCTCAAGAATGTTGCAATACAAAAATCTGAGTGATTGGAGATGAAAGACAAAATCTACCTTGACCACAGAGGTATTTGCACGTTTTATGAAAACAGACTAATTATATACACAGACAGACACAAACTTGGAGAATAATGTGTCACCTACAAGAGCTGATATCAGCTTCCAACAACCCACTTTCATAGAGCAAGGCTCAGTTAGCATATGGTTACATATCCAGCTTTTTTTCTTTCGCAAACTACAAGAATGCACTCCCCCCCCCAACACATCCTGGTTTAAGCTGCAAGCTCAACACAAAATAACTCACAAATATGCAGAATTTCACATGGAGAATGGATTCATTTTTTCAGGCCACTACAACCATAGAAATTGCATCACTGGGATCAACTGCTTCACTAAAGATCTGGTTCTAATAAAAAGGATTGAGTATTGCTGGGTCACAAAGTCTTATATTTCTAAAAGACCCACATGGAACCAGACCTATAGAAGGGTCACAGAAATGCTTCCATGTAGAAATACACCTGAGCTTCATCATCCTCACTAAATTGTCGGCTGCAACTCATATCCGAGAATGCATTTCCCCCCGAAGCAGGTAAAATGTAATTGGCATGAATTTGTTTAAGGTGGATCCCAGCTTGCCATGAAGTGACCCACACACTATGATCACGAAGCCATCTCTTGTGACACTTATGAAATGAGACATGCAGGATTTAAAACCGGGGCTGTAATGGACTGCTGCAGCCTTGAGGATATTGACAAGGTGCGCCTTCACAACCAGTCCATCTGGCATGGCTTCTTCCGCCTCTATGACCATTGGGAATCAGAAAGTGGTTCCTCCTCCACTCATTTCGCCGTTGGGTCCTATATGATGATTTCCAGTGGCATTTCCTCCATTGAGGAGACCATCACCCCACCTAAAGGGGCTCATCCGCCCATAGTCATTGGCCCCTCTAAGGAGTCAGGTTATTTACCGCCACCCAACACTCGGCATTGAGTCACTGTGCAGTATACTCCATTACTATAGTGGGATGTCCGGCCCAACATGTTCTCACTAAATACTACGCCTTATTTAGTGTATTGGGACATTAAGTGAGGATGTTAACTGCTTGCCTAATAACATCACTGCATCTTCCTATTTAGAAAAATGTTTCTCCCTAACCAAAGTCAAAATCAAAGTACTGTACTGTCACATTTTGAAGAATTAACAGGTTTATTACAGTATAAACTTTTCATTGATTACAAACCACTTAATTAGACACATGCCATGTATCTCAGGAAATGCATTATAACCAAAAAAACTTACACGGAAATAAATATGTGCATCTTTAAACTGCCAAATCCCCCCCCCCCTTACCTGTATTTTGATTTTGCTGTGCAGACAGACTAGAATAGGTATTTCTTTGATAATGTCTCTCTAAAAGACATCCTCCCATGAATTACCACAAACAATTGTTCTACAGGTTCTGCCGGTGATATGAGATCTTTACCCCAGTCACAGAATGAAGAACTAAGATTATTATAAAGCAGACTATCTTTGAATCAGAATGCTTCTGCAAATGAACCAAAGTAAAAAAATGAGAAGAAACTACAGTATATTGTTCTCTCACTGCCCATTTCATATAAGATCATTTGCATTTTTTGGCCATTTTCCACATGCATTATTTTCCATTTGATTCACCAGAATATCTTAGGCATTATAGCAATGCAAATTCAGAATGTGGGTGCGAAGTATAAGCAAAAATAATTAGTATAACTTTTAACTGGAAACTTAATTACAGCCCAATGTTTGATAGAGGACTTTGACATTCTTATACTGCTTCAGTAACAAGGCAACATTTATTTTGTTAAGCAGATGAATCTAAATGGCCAACTGGTACACTGGTAGATATTTCTTGAGTAGAATTAATGGA
Source organism: Bradypodion pumilum (assembly GCA_035047305.1). Taxonomy (NCBI): domain Eukaryota; kingdom Metazoa; phylum Chordata; class Lepidosauria; order Squamata; family Chamaeleonidae; genus Bradypodion; species Bradypodion pumilum. Next base: position 381,054,993 of record JAWDJD010000002.1, read on the forward strand.
AGGGAGATAATATGGAAGGGAAATCCATTAGACTTCAGAAAAATTTATATACTCCATATCTTCCAGTTAAAAGAAAGAAGGCAATAAAGCTCTCTCTCTGTGTGTGTGTGTGTGTTTGTGCACGCGCGCGAATGCACACGCATGTGCACGTGTAGAACAGGGGTTCCCAACCTTTTCAAGCCAGGAGTCAGGTCATGCTCTCTCAGTCAGCTTTGAGGGCCAGATAGCCATTTTGCCCTGCCTGCATGATGGGGGATGGCCATTTTGTCCCAACAGCTTCAAAGGGGCAGCCAATTTGTTTCTTGAATGTCCTTAGAGGGATGGGGGTCCACAAAAAAATGTACCGGGGGTCGGAACTGGCCCATGGGCCTTAGGTTGGGAACCTCTGGTGTAGAAATATGAGTTTGTAACAAGGGAAATGAGATAATAGCTAGATATGAGTGGAATGCAATTTCTGGATATCATCATCATCAGTTTTTATTTATACCCTGCTTCCCTCATCCCCAAGGAGACTCGAAGCGGCAGAACAATACAAATTAGAGCACAAATACAACTAATAAATAACAGATTAAACAGAACAATATAAAGCAAATATCTGCAAATTACAACAAAAGGGAAATTACAATATATCAGTCAAATCAAGTTCAGTATAGCAAATACAAAATAATACAACAATACATTTCCTACTGGATATCCCTCAAAAGAACCAGACAACCATCATCTAGCACAGCAATGACAGCGCTGAGTACAGCGATCCCCACCCCTCCCTACCGCCAGGGCCGACACCACCCACACCTCAACCTCCAACGGCCGATCGGGCCAAATGAGAAGCTGTGAAGGTGATGGCTGGATCAGCACTGACGTCGGCTCTTGCCGCCCCAACTGCACACATGGTCGCAGGTTCGGGTGGGCGGAACCGACGTTCACCGACGCAAGAGCTTTGTAGGCGGGATACCCCCCCCACAGGTGGAACTCGTTGGCAGGCGGTGGCGGCGGGTGGCAAACGCCCCCTCCTCCGGCATGGTCCGGGCGGGCGGAACTGGCATTCGCCGACACAAGGGCTCCAGTCTTTGTAGGTGGGAGCCCCCCACCACAGGTGGAACTTGTTAGCGGGCGGTGGCGGCGGCCGGCAAACTCCCCCTCCTCCAGCATGGTCTGGGCGGGCCATGGAATAATAGACCCATTACTTGATGGAAGCACACTTGTCTTCATTCTTGTTTGCCATTATCCTGTTGGGGATTTATGCAGTACTAGCAAGGGTTGCCCGGCGTTGCCGGCCTTTTTTTGTGTGTGTTTAAAAAAATATGAAAAATGGTGTTGGATGATTTTTGTTGTATGTGTATTTAAATGAGTTATGTTATTTTTTAAAAATAATGGTTTTTTATACGTAGGTAGTGTTTTAAACTGTTATAAAAGAATTTGGATTTTAAAAAGAGGAAAGGTTGATATAATTTTTTTTCAATAATGGCTTTTTTAAAAATAATGTGTTACTATGTGGTTTTTGGTAATAGGTCTACCTTGGATAAGAATTTTTTTAAAATGTGTAAGTGTATGTTTTTTTTAAATTCAATGTTTTTGACTGTGTTTAGATATTTGGTTTTTCTTTTAGTGTGTTCTTATTTATTTATGAATAATTTTTTTGTTTGGATATTTTTGAATGTTTTTAAAACTAATTTCCTTTTTTTAAACTCTTGGAGATTAATTTGAATTTATTGAGTGTCATTTTTCCTGTGGCCACTGGGTGGTGCTGTTGCATAATTTTTTAATTTTGACTGTGTCCTGGGCTGTGTATTCTTCCTGTTCTTTTGTCATTTCAGTTCTGGACCTCATTGAGGCTGGACGTGTAAGGTGTGTGCTCTTTTCTGTTAGGGGTGGTGGTGTTGGGATTTGTGGGGGGGTGGGGGGGTTGTGTTTGTCCTTGTTTATTTTTGTTTGTTTGTGGATGTTTTTATTTCTAATTTTTATGTTTATTATTGTTTTTTATTTTTGTTGAATGTTCTTGTTTGTGATTTTGGTGTGGGTATTTCTGTGGGCCGGCTTCGGTGGCTGGCTGGCCCATTGAAATACCATGTGGTGGTAGGTTGGGGGTATTTTCGCGGGCCAGTGTCAATGGCTCATGCATGGTTGGGGTTGGGGTATTTTCACGGGCTGGCCACGTTGGAATATCCACGCCGCCGGCCCGTGGGAATCCCCACATTGTGTTTGTTGGTTTGTTTGTTTTGGTGGGGGTGGGGGCTTCGCGGCTCGGCCTTGGTGGCCGGACTGCAAAAATCCCCACGCCGTTTTTGTTTTTGTTTGGGGGGGATCCCAATGTCGGGGTGTGTGTGGGCTTTCCTTCCTGGGGGCTGGCTTCTGGCCTGCAGTAAGGAAGCCCAGTGGCGGGGTGGTGGTGGGCTTTCCTTACCGGGGGCTGGATTCCCTGGGCGGCCCGCGATAAGGAAGCCCAGCGGCGGGGTGGGTTGCTGGGCTTTCCTTACCGGGGGCTGGCTTCCCTGGGCGGCCCGCGGTAAGGAAGCCCAGCAGCGGGGGGTTGCTTTCATTACCGGGGGGTGTGTCGCTGTGAGCCTTACCGGGGGCTGGCTTGCGGCCCGCGGTAAGGAAGCCCAGCGGTGGGGGTGTGTGCTTTCGTTACCGGGGCTGTGTGGCTGTGCGTTTTTTATTTTTATTTTGGCCGCGCTGGCTTTCCCAGAGTTCTGCGCACTCACGGCGCGCAGGACCCTGGGGATTGTATTTTTCCATTTGTGCTTTCCCTTTGTGCTCCATTTTTTTCCTGTGCGGCTTGGTTTTGATTGGCCACGCTGTGTTTCCCCAGGTTCTTTGTGCTCCCGCCTCTCAGCCTGATTGGCTGTGGCGCAGCGCGGCGCAAAGAACGTTGGGAAATGAAGTTGTTTCCCTTTTTTTGCGTTTGTGGGGCTGTTGCCCCACTGCCGCTTTACTCAATCCTTCGTTGACCTGCGGACCCAGTCCGCACGTGTGCATGAAGAGTGAGTGCAGGCAAGTAGGGCCAGCCGTAGGAACCTATAGCAAGTTCCAACGGTTAACCCTTGGATTTATAGGTTAAGATTAAGTGTAAGTGTGTAAACTGTGGTGGTGAACTGCTGCTAACTAACAAGTTGCCACTTGCATTCCCAGCCATATGCCAAGTTATGCAACTGAAAAATAATCAGGAATGCAATCGGCAGCAACTGTCACTCTCATTCCTAATTGCACGCCAAGTAATACAACTGGCACAGGGTCTGGAACGCAAGCAGCAGCTCATTAGTCAGCAGCAATCTACCATTGCATTTCATGTAATTACATTGGCACAACCCCCCCTGTCCCAAGATTCTGGCCATGGTATAACTGTAAACAAACGAAATACTTTGGAAACCAAATATTATGAAAGCACCATAAGACGGCAGTGCTCTCTGCACTGAACAAAGCTAGTCAAACACAATTTTGTCTCTACAGTTTTCAACAGTTGGGGAAGAACAAAAGAGCCTCACTAGGTCAGACCAAAGGCTTATAAAGTCAGGTCTGTTCACACAATGTCCAACTACATGCTCCAGGAAGCCAATAAGCAGGGTAAATGTTTAGTAGACCCACCATTCCTCCGCCGCCACTCTAAATATAGGCATACTGCCTCTGGTACTGGAAAAAGGATGCAACAATCACAACTCACAGCCACCGATAGAACCTTCTTCCCCTGAATTTGCCCAGTCCCATTTTAATACTGCCCAGATTGGCACTCATCAGTTCATTCTTGTAGTAGAACCAATGGAGTTTAATGATACATCTGTTTATGCAGTTTAATGATACTCACTGTGTAACTTTGGGAGGGACTACCATATGTCATGCAAGGCTCCCTCATGAAGTTGTTGCCAAGAAAAAGTTGGGGGAGGAAACCACCATACACTAACCTGAACTCAATCAAGGAAAGACTGGACAGAAATACAAATTATAAATATACAAACTCAATTCCACAATGGAACCATGCCCTGTATGAAGCAATATTCCCCACCCTATCTCTCACAATTCAGCTTTAGCGGATACTCCTGCATTCAAGTATTATATAGTGAGAGGGGGAAAGAACTAGAGCTCATGTAACATTATTCGGGTATAAAACAACTGAAAATTCATCTGAATACTGTACAGTATTACCATCTCTCGCATATCACAGACTTGACCCTAGCCGGGGTTCGAGAGGCTGGTTACGATCAGTAGGCTGTTAGATTTTCCATTATTCCGCAAAGCCCATCTGTCACCTCTCCATCCAGAACCGGGATCGCCGTGTTCCCACCTGTCCGACACAGGGAGTATGCGGTTATTTAGTTGGTAGCGTGTAAAGCAGAGAGCAATAGTACCTAGATATGCCTGAGAAGTAGACTCCAACTCAGTAGATAGTAAAACTCACAAAGAGCTTTATTTTCCATTCCAAGATGCAATTTCATAGAAGCAAAGCATATATAATACTTGGGGGGGGAGAGTTCATAGAGACAAAAGTCTCAGAATTCCAAGAGATTGTTGGGCAGGGAATAATCTCCAAGACAGAATCCAATCCAGTTCATTCCATTCCATGCCCTGTTGGGCTCATCCATCCTGCCATGGGTCATTGTTCCCTTTAGGGATAGAGTTCAGCTTCAAGAGCCTGGTAGCTCCGGGTTAGAGAACCGATTTGGGGGTCTGAAAAGGCACCCCTTATATAGGGGAAAGAGTGGCTCCTGCCACCCCTAGGAATGCATTACCTAATGGGGAAACCCCTGGATTGTGTAATGTGTTTATGTCTGGAAATTCCTAGACTGTAGGTGTGGAATGCATGGGATTATGGGAACACACCTGGCCTCCCAATGTATGTTAGGAATGCATGGGATTATGGGAACACGCCTAGCCTCCTAATGTATGTTAAGAATGCACAAGGTGTTTCTGATGTCATGTCTGGCTGTCAAACACCTGAGGCTGATTTAAGATACGTGGAATCTGAGATATGAGTAAACAAAAGAATGCAGCTGCTTAGTAATGAGCTGTCAACCTAAGATCATGACATTGCACAGCTCCCATTCACCTGAACACAATATTTTTTTCTAGGGATGACACCAACCATTTCAAAGTCCTTTACAATCTTTGCCGACAATCCAGATTTTTTAAAAAATTAACAGGGATTACTCATTACCCATTGAAATTTCAGAATGCGTTTGAAGAACCATACTGCTTTTGTGTTCTCAAAACAAACCCTATGAATATTAATATTATTTTACAGTTGGGAACTAAACCAGAGGCACAGTAATTAGGCCAGAGCCATGCAGCAAGTCTATAGGGTGATGAAGTCAGTGTTATGAATTTTTACACTTTTATAGTACTATTTCCGTAACTTAATAAACCTAAGCAACATAGAGAACAAGTCAGAGTTACACAAGCCAGGCATCAGCAGCCAGCCTAAGAAAGCAATTGGTAGAGTATCAGTTTCCTCTGAAAAAAATGATTCTTTAAAAAAAGAGTATTACAGCCCAACACTCCAAACAGAAATCATGTCCAGGCAAGCCAGCTTCAACCACTGACATTTCAATCTCTCCAAAATATACCTAGGCTCAATAAAGGGTCCAGGGCATTATGAGGAAATTAAGCTGGTAGCATCAATAACCACCTCCCCCCCCCCCAATACTTCTCTTTTGCTTGCTATAGCTTTCACCACTGCTGTTTGCTACCACCTACCACATTACTCCTGTAAAGTCATAAACAAATCTGAAGATAACAAGAGGAGAAAAGAATCAATATCTGTGTTGCTGCCTCAACCACTCTCAGGGGATAAGAGTTTCAGAGAAATCCCAGAAGATCACTAAATACCCTCCACTGGCATTTTGTGGAAGAAAACAAATAGTATCAACTGTGGTTTATGCTATGACCCTGCAGCAAGAAGACAGCCAATCTATTTGCTCCGCCTTAAATACACAAACAAACCCCACTATCTGCTGGCTGTGTACCAGCGAAGGGAAAGATGATAAGGAAGATGCAACTCACCTTTAGCAACACCACTGTGATGGATGAGCATCCTTGCACATGAAAAGTAAAAAAGGGAAGCTCTCATCTTGTAGAGATGATTTTAAAAAGAAAGCAGAACATTAAAGGTAAAGGTTTCCCTTGCTCGGCTTGAAAGCCAGTCGTATCCGACTCTAGGGTTCAGTGCTCATCTCTGTTTCAAAGCCAAAGAGCCAGCGCTGTCTGCTTCTGCAGACATTTCCATGGTCATGTGGCAGGCATGACTAGGCACGGAGCGCTGTTACCTTCCAACCGAAGTGGTCCCTATTTATCTACTTGCAATTTCTTGCTTTTGAACTGCTAGGTTGGCAGGAGCTGGGACAAAGATGGGAGCTCATTCCGTCCTGCAGTACTCAGGAATCGACCTGCTGACCTTCCACCTCCCAGTCAGCGTCTTAGCCACTTGAGCCACTGCAGTCCCAAGCAGACCATTAGGATAGTCATATAACTGTTCGTCAGGAGCCTCTTACACACTATCCAACAGATAAAACTACTACATTCCATATGGCAGTCACATTCACAACCAATGGCTTAGCTGAAGATAGGAGTGGGGAGGAAAATTGCATGTTCACAAGCTATGTACTGCAACCTGATGGATGCAGGGAAGTGATACTTCAGGAGAAGACATCTGTAGCGCCACTTTGAATGAGAAACAGTTTACATATTGTATCAATATGGAGATTATTTGGGAACCCCCTTAGAAGCTCAACTCTGTTTAAACCAGCAAGTTATCCAGGCAGGTGCATTTTGTTCACCTCTATTAAAAAAATCACATACTCTTTATGCACATATGTTCAGTAAGCTAAATGGAAGGATTACAAAATTCTTCAATCCTCTGCTTTCTAGTACAGTGATCTCTCCTGAGGAAACATGTCCTTTAAGCGTACGAAGCAGGACCTAGACTGGAGATTTGTGTATTTATTTTGAATTACACATTCCATTTTGGGAGATCCACCTCACAGACCCTCACAGATACTTCAGACACACTGGCTGCCCATTGAAAGGAGCTTCATTTCTGCACAGGAAACTAGGGTCAAGAAAGACTATTCTACACCATGCAAGCCTTTCCAGTCAGGCCTTTTCTCCAAGTGAACCACACTGAGGCATGTGCAGATGTGGAACACCCAGAATGGAGAATGATGGGATTAATAGCCCCAAAAGTCCAAAGCTCAAATGCCTTGCAGGATCTATTCTATAACAGTTCCTATTAACAATAATTTAGGAATGAGGGTTTGTAGTCATGTTCCAAAGAAATTACATATTCAAGTTCACAATTCATAAAGCTATCTCAAAGAAAACAATACAGACCTTAAAGAGCATCAGGGGTGAAGTTATACAAATATCTGTTCACGTGTACATTACAAAAGTTAATGAAGATTTCCCCCCAATTCTACCACTCAACGTACTTGCACCTGAATGTCCTCTCGCAACAGAAATAATTCTAGATTTATTCCCAGTAAACAAACAAGCAAGTAATAATAAAGACATTTGCTCCTAATGCATACACTGTGAACAACAGCTCTAAGGAAATTAAGGACAAATCATTTTCTCCCCATTTCTCCATGGGAGAGCCAATTTTCTTACCAAAATCAGTGGGATTTAAAAAGGGGCTTGATTGTGTCTGCACTTGTTATTGCCAGCCTTCTGACTGACAAATATTATGGCACTGGTCTCTAAAATCCTCCACCATCCAACAATTTTTGCAGTTTCAAAATATTACAACCAAACACTTGTAAAACCTTTCCAAGATTTTACTTCCTGCCTTTTAACTCATACATTATTAATTCTGGTAGTAAAGGTAACAAAAGGGAAATAGTAGTAAATACTGAATAGCATTAGTTTATTACAGACCTGACACACCACACAGTATCTTTTTTAAAAAAAATAATACTGTCACAGCAGCATAATTTGGAGGTGGGAAACAGGAGGAAAAACTGTGGGGAAGTTTCTGAAAGCATCTGAGATAAATTCTTGAACCATCACATTGATCTCTGCCCCCTTGTTACAACATCATCCCATCTCAACTTATAATCACCCTTAATTTTTGCACTTTTCAAACATGTTAACAGTAATGCTTCTAAGAAGAGCTAGGGCAGGAGTTTTCAACCTTTTAAAGCCGGGGGCTGGGGCGCGCTCCCTCAGACAGCTTTGGGGGCCAGATGGCCATTTTGCCCTTCCTCCAACACATGGCACTTCCTGGTGTGGTGGAGATGGGCCACATGAAATGGTGCCGTGGGCCGCATCCAGCCCACAGGTTGAGAATCCCTGAGCTTGGGGGATATACAGAATTCTCTAAGCTTGAAAACGCAGACCTTGTGACTTCAGTTGACATGTTTCCAACCTGAACATTTTGCAAGCACCTCATTTATTTGCTCCCCCCACCCTTAACCTTAGCAGATTTTGATTAAGGTATCCCGTGGGATGTTCTTCACAGACCTCAATGATTCTCTTAACAACCAAGGAAAAATTTCCAGCTAAAATTTTCTTGGGGAAAGGAAATTTGTGTTATGATTCTGTGTGTAGGGGGAGAGGGGGGGAGGGGACCCATCCCTCCTGCCAAGCAGAATTTGCTCTGTGGTGCCTTTCTTTTCCCCTTGCTAAACCAAGCCATTACAGCTTCTTCGAACTGCACGTACATAAAACTCAACTAGTTAAAAAAGCAGCTTAGTTCTTGAACTCCCCTTGCCAGACGCTTTTAAGGAGGGAGGGGAAAAAACAACACTACTAAATTTAAATATGAGGAGCAAACAAATCTCAGAGCAAAGCACAACTATGGGGTTGGGAAGGGAGAAAGAAAGAAACCACACAGAAGAAGATGGCCATGAAGTTATGCTTTCTAGCAGAGGAGTACTGTAGTTCTTTTTTTTTTTTGGGGGGGGGGGGTGGCAGGGACAGAGAGGGCTGAGCAGAGGAGGGAAGAGAAGGGGAGGCAGCCTCTGTGTCAGAGCTTTCTCAGAGCCCGACAGGAAATGAGAAGTCAAACAAAGGGCCACTCTGTATTCTGCACTACTACAGACACCCTTCACTCCCCGGAGCTGAGCAGCAAACTCTCTCCATTGTATCTGAAACAACAGTAGATGGACATCAGAAGGGGGGGGGGAGGAAGGGGGAATTAACACACCAGTGTGTACAATGCAGACCGGGTTTCGACCCATCCATATTCTTACATGGAAGTAAAGCATAAAGAGACCATGTACACTTTCAAGACAACAATGGCTACGCACAGGAAAACCTTTGGCAGCCAGAAAGGCATTGAACAAAAGTCCCAACGCACCATCACAATAAATTTAAAAACATCTCACGCATCGTGAAACAGAGGACCAAGTCTTCAAATGATCTAATAGAGGACCAAGTCTTCAAAGGATCGAATAGAGGACCAAGTCTTCAAAGGATCTAATCGGTGTCCCTTGACCAGGGAGTCAGTGTGTGTGTGTGTGTGTGTGTGTGTGTGTGTGTGTGTGTGTGTGTGTGTGTGTGTGTGTGTGTGTGTGTGTGTGTGTGTGTGTGTGAGAGAGAGAGAGAGAGAGAGAGAGAGAGAGAGAGAGAGAGTGTGTGTGTGTGTGTGTGTATTTTAGAACCACAGCATTCCCAATTTAAAAGAACGACAACTCTAAATGGAGTTTTGGAACATCAATTCTAAAGAAATAAAAACCACTCCACCAAGAGACCAAAAATGCAACTTGAGTGGGACTTGCAAAGGAGGAAAGCAACCAAACCGTAAGAATTACCTTCATACTGGCGGAGGAGGCCAATATTGTTGTTCATCTTGTCCAAGTACTGGTAGTTCAACAGGTCCATCTTCATAAATAGCATTTAGTGGGCTAGCAAAGAAGACCAGCTTGCTTGCTTTTTGCCCACCAAATGAGCGACGCGAACACAAGCAGTAAAGACTGCTGAGTGGCTCCTGGCTCTTTTCCCAAGCTCCGCAGGCTCAAGGCCCAGCCTCCGACTAATCAAAACACAAGTATATTTATGTATTTTTTTAAAAAAAATAAAGAAAAACGGCTTGAGGGGAAAAAAGTGGGGGAGGTAGGAAGAAATCCCTTTCAAAAGGGTGCAGAAAGAGAGAGTCAGAAGTAACTTGTGTCCTCGATTGCTGTTCAGATGGTTCATAGATCCCACTCTGAGCAGGAGGAGGGGAGGGGAGTTTTTTTTTTTTAAAAAAAAACCTGGAACAGCAAAGACTTCCTAGGACAAAGACATGCTCATTCTCCTCACAGCCCCGCTGCAAGTTAACTGCACTGACATGCAGGCTATGCTTGGTATGACTCCTATGTAAACGAACTTCCTCTTTCTAGCAGGCGGGGAAGACTGAGCATGCTCACTGAATCCCTGGAGCTCTTCAAATGTCAGGGATATTTTCTGCACAAGATCAGTCGCTAAAAGTACAGAAGGTTTGAAAAGCAAGACAGAGGAGGAGGAGGAGGAGGAGGAGGAGGAAAAAAGATAGCACAGAAGGGGCCAGGTCAGAGTCTGCCTTTACTGGGAGCATATTTCCTGCTGCAGGATCAGGAGAAAAGAGGAAGGAAAACAAAACAAAACAAGGATCAGTTTTGTATATTTGTAGTGAGATATGCAGACACCTCATCTCTCCCCCCCCATCCAAAAAAAAGTTTTTTTGAAAAAAAGTTTTTATTTTATTCCCATTCCCCCCTCCACACAACTTAATTTTTATTCTATCTTTCCCTTTATTCCAACTTTCTCCTAGGCTAGTTTTGTGGCACTGGCTTAGTCTCCTTATAACTTGTGACAATATATTGTTAATTTAAAAAAGATGGCATTTGATTCAAGAATAAATACTATAGGCCATTCATACAAGGGCCAGCACTTTTATTAGCTAATCTACTGGCAATAATTCAGTTAAAAGGAAAACATAAAAAGGATTGATTTCTCTGTTATTACTTTAAAAAGTGCACGAGAAATATTTATAGAACTTTCAAAGGTTTCGTTAAAGTGGCCTTTTTGGTGTTTGGTCTTAGATGTTTAAAGGATTTAATTTTAGCCACTGAAGATATTTAATCATGTGGCCCTTTTCTGTCTTGGAAGAAACAAGAGAGATTTTTTTTTCCATCCTTCACTCTTAATTGCAGGATGTGGTTTGTTTTGCTGCACTTCAAACCTTGATCCTAAACTTTCCCAGTTGTTTATACAGATGGATGTGAATCATCCCAGCAAGGTGGAAGTTCTGTAATCAGTATCACTGTGTGAATCCTGAGACAAAGAAAAGCTGTCTGCAGTTCCCCTATAGTACGTATTTTTTGCCTTATAAGACGCACTTTTTCTTCCCCAAAACTGGGGGGGAAAAGTTGGTGCGTCTTATATGGCAAATACCTCTTCCCGGGGGTCCTCGCCATTCGGCCCGGGAATGGGAGGCAGGCGATGGCGGGGCTCCGGCTGCGTCTCCTTTTAAGCCCTCCCGGCAGGCAGGGCTCGGAGGGCGGGGAGACGCGCCTGCCTCCCATTCCCGGGCCAAGCAGCGAGGGCACCGGGAAGAGGCAACGCGGCGGCGGCGATGGCGGGGCTCCGGCTGCGTCTCCTTTTAAGCCCTCCCGGCAGGCAGGGCTCGGAAGGCGGGGAGACGCGCCTGCCTCCCATTCCTGGGCCCTCGCTGCTTGGCCCGGGAATGGGAGGCAGGCGCGTCTCCCCGCCCTCCGAGCCCTGCCTGCCGGGAGGGCTCAAAAGGAGACGCCGCCGGAGACCCGCCATCGCCGCAGCCGCGTTGCCTCTTCCCGAGGCCCTCGCCATTCGGCCCGGGAATGGGAGGCAGGCGATGGCGGGGCTCCGGCGGCGTCTCCTTTTAAGCCCTCCCGGCAGGCAGGGCTCGGAAGGCGGGGAGACGCGCCTGCCTCCCATTCCTGGGCCCTCGCTGCTTGGCCCGGGAATGGGAGGCAGGCGCGTCTCCCCGCCCTCCGAGCCCTGCCTGCCGGGAGGGCTCAAAAGGAGACGCCGCCGGAGACCCGCCATCGCCGCAGCCGCGTTGCCTCTTCCCGAGGCCCTCGCCATTCGGCCCGGGAATGGGAGGCAGGCGATGGCGGGGCTCCGGCGGCGTCTCCTTTTAAGCCCTCCCGGCAGGCAGGGCTCGGAAGGCGGGGAGACGCGCCTGCCTCCCATTCCTGGGCCCTCGCTGCTTGGCCCGGGAATGGGAGGCAGGCGCGTCTCCCCGCCCTCCGAGCCCTGCCTGCCGGGAGGGCTCAAAAGGAGACGCCGCCGGAGACCCGCCATCGCCGCAGCCGCGTTGCCTCTTCCCGAGGCCCTCGCCATTCGGCCCGGGAATGGGAGGCAGGCGATGGCGGGGCTCCGGCGGCGTCTCCTTTTAAGCCCTCCCGGCAAGCAGGGCTCCGTGGGTGGGGAGACGCGCCTGCCTCCCATTCCCGGGCCAAGCAGCGAGGGCCCAGGAATGGGAGGCAGGCGCGTCTCCCCGCCCTCCGAGCCCTGCCTGCCGGGAGGGCTTAAAAGGAGACGCCGCCGGAGCCCCGCCATCGCCGCCGCCGCGTTGCCTCTTCCCGGGGCCCTCGCTGCTTGGCTGAGTGAGGCAGCAAACGGAACAAACGCGCGGGGCGGCCTCCACTCCAGCTGACTCTGCTCGCCGGCGGGCATTCATTTGCCACCTTACCCCGTCCGCACACAGCATTCCCCCCCTGTTGGCGCGAGCATACCCGCCCCATAGACTGTCAGAGGAGTGGTTGTTTTAGTCAGAAAATGGTGGGGGAGGAGAGAGAGAAAGGCTTCTCCGTCTTCGTGGCTCCTTGAGGGCTCTCAACATTCCTCCGAAGGAGGTTTAGGAAGATACCGGACCTCCTCTCTCTCTCACACACACACACCCCTTTCTGCCGTTGTACGCCCCCACACACACGTATTCTCCCTCAAGCCCAGGCGGGTTCGCCCTCCACCAGCTGCCTGGAGGGGTCTTTTTGCCCCCTGCTCGGACTCCCGACCAGCGCCTACTTGTGTGGAGAAAAAGAAGAGGTCGGGTTACTGAGGGAGCCAGGCAGGAGGGAAGGAGGGGGCGGCGGCTGGAGGAGCGAGCCGAGCATGCTTCTTTGGCTCGCAACCTCCTCCCCCGCCCAAAAAGAGCGAGCCGAGGCAGGCAAAAGCCACGGGCGATTAAATGCTCCTGACTGAGTCAAGGAGAAAGTGGGGAGGGGGGCGAGGGTCGCGGGGAGAGGCGGGCGCCGAGGGAGGTGGCGTAGCTGGACCATTAGGAAAGCTGAGCGCAGGAGAATAGATGCCTTTGAGATGTGGTATTAGAAGAGAGTCCTGAGAGTCCCCTCGATGGCAAAGAGAAGAAATAGGTCGATATTAGAAGAAATCAAGCCTGACTGTCCATTGGAGGGACAAATAGTGAAGATGAAGCTAAAGTACTTTGAACATCAAATGAGAAGAGAGGATTCACTTGAGAAAGCCGTGATGCTGGGAAAGGTGGGAGGGCAAAAGAAGAAGGGGGCGTCTAAAGATGAGGTTGATAGATGGTATTGTAAACACAATGGGCACAGAGCTTGGTGGGCTGAGGAGAATGGTGGAGGATAGAGGTGCCTGGAGGACAATGGTCCATGGGGTCGCAAAGGGTCGGAATCGACTGTGCCACTGAACAACAACAAATGTACAGAGTTGCCAATTGCGCGCTCTTCCCCATGCACAGGCATCCGCGGCTTATTATATTTCCCCCCCCCGCGCTCCGCGGCTCTTCCTTCCCCCTCTTTCCGTGGGAGGAAAGCGGAGTGATCCATCTTTCCAGGTGATCCATCTTTTAAGCCCTGCCTGCCGGGAGGGCTTAAAAGGAGACGCCGCCGGAGCCCCGCCATCGCCGCCGCATTGCCTCTCCCGGGGCCCTCGCTGCTTGGCCCGGGAATGGGAAGCAGAAAAGGGACGATGATGCCAGCCGCCTCGAGCAGCTCCCTGTCCCACCCCGGCAGCCCATGCCACTGGCCCCATTGGGGAGAGACAGGTACAGTACAGTATTTGGTTCAGAATCTTTTTTTTCTAGATTTTCCTCCTTTAAAATTGGGTGCGTCTTATATGCCGGAGCGTCTTATATGGCGAAAAATACGGTAAATGCCTAAACACCATTTTACTATTACCAAAATTAAGGAACTAATGGTGAAATTCAGGAGGTTAGAAACCTAATTTCTTTTTTTTAAAATCCTTCTATATTTTATGTATTTTTTTGTACATAATTAAATAATTAAAATAATTTGGTTGGTTCCAGGGTTGGCAATACTTACAACAGAATTACTTAAAATTAGTGCGACACAGAAGAATCCAAAGTTATTTTATCTGGATTACTTTGGATTCTTCTATCAAAGAAAAAGGCTGCAGTCCTAACCATACATATGCCCATACCTATCAAGTTTTGGATTCGGAAATAAGGGAAATTTCCCGGCAAATACAGGATACTTGACAGAAGGGAAATTTCCCGGCAAATACAGGATACTTGACAGAAGGGAAATTTCCCGGCAAATACAGGATACTTGACAGAAGGGAAATTTCCCGGCAAATACAGGATACTTGACAGCTGGACTATTAGGAAAGCTGAGCGCAGAAAAACAGATGCCTTTGAAATGTGGTGTTAGAAATAGGTCAATCCTAGAAGAAATCAACCATGACTGCTCATTAAAGGCCAAATAGTAAAGATGACGCTAAAGTACTTTGGACATCAAATGAGAAGAGAGGATTCACTTGAGAAAGCATTGATGCTGGGAAAGGTGGAGGACAAAAGAAGGGGGTGGCCAAAAATAAGATAGCTAGATGGTATTGTAGATGCAATGGGCACAAAGCTGTGTGGCCAAAGAACCCTTTCCCCATCTTCTCGGGGGACTTTTGTTTTGCTTTCTTTCTTGTTTACTCAGTGGCTTAAGTGACTAAGATGCTGACTGGGAGGCAGAATGTCAGCAGTTCGATTCCCGAGTACTGCAAGACGGAATGAGCTCCCGTCTTTGTCCCAGTTCCTGCCATCCTAGCAGTTTGAAAGCAAGAAATTGCAAGTAGATAAATAGGGACCACTTTGGTGCGAAGGTAACATCGTTCCGTGCGCTCTGGTGTCTAGTCATGCCTGCCACATGACCACGGAAACGTCTGCACTCAGACAACACTGGCTCTTTGGCTTTGAAACAGAGATGAGCACTGAATCCTAGAGTCGGATACGACTGGCTTTCGAGCAAGGGAAACCTTTACCTTTCTCATTTTTAATTATTTTTTTCCTGGGAAGCAAAGTGCAGAATAGTAAACCAGCCCCCTAGGGTTTCTCTCTCTCTCCCCCCCTGATTTACCCCCCTCTCTCTCTCCCTCACTGATTTGCCCCCCCTCTCTCCCCACACACACTGATTTTCCCCTCTCTCCCTCCACTGATTTGCCCCCTCTCTCCCACTGATTTGCCCCCCCCTCTCTCTCTCCCCGATTTGCCCCCTCTCCCCCACTGATTTGCCCCCTCTCCCCCCACTGATTTGCCCCCTCTCTCCCCCCCCACTGATTTGCCCCCACTCTCTCTCCCCCACTGATTTGCCCCTCTCCCTCTACCCCCACTGATTTGCCCCCCCTCTCTCTCTCCCTGATTTGCCCCCTCTCTCCCACTGATTTGCCCCCTCTCCCCCCCACTGATTTGCCCCCTCTCTCCCCCACTGATTCCCCCCCCCATTCTCTCTCCCCCACTGGTTTGTCCCCCTCTCTCCCCCCCACTGATTTGCCCCTGCATATATGAAATATATCGTTCACCTAGAGTAGACTCCGCAGCAGCAAAAACAAAGCTTCCCCATGACCATGTGGCTGGCAGGGAAGGGAAACAGAAACTACAAAAAGTCCCCACCACCTTCTCTCTCTCTCTCTCTCCCTTTCCACAAGTGAAAAGCCACAAACAGCGACCTCTGGTGGCTGGAATAACATACTGCAGCTCATCAGGATTTTTTATTTTAAAAAAGGGAAAATAAGGGAAAATTAATAAAACGGGATGGGGCAGGAAGAGAGGTAAAAATAAGGGGTTTCCTGGGGAAACGGGATAGTTGACAGGTATGCATATGCCATGTCTACCTTACTAAATGAAACTTAGTTTCAAGTAAATTAACCGAAAAAGAAAAGGAGCCTACATATCATCCTCCCACCTTCCTTCTATAAAACACACCCAATGTTAGTCCTACATAGGGTAGAGCTAATGATTTTAACTGGACTTATTCCTGACTAACTTAAATATATTTTCAACACATCTGCTCTAGATAGGCCTAACTTTGGATTTAGCCATGTATTTCCAATTTTCTTCATTTGCTAATATGTTCTCACACACCCCTCAGAAAATATCAGATTAGACACCCCTGCTTGAGGTTAAAAATCTTTAAAGGCATATTTTCTTTAAAAAGGGAATGGGGAATGTATCGGTCTCCAAGAGTTATTAGACTACATATCCCATCATTGCTCACTGTCAAAATGCCTGGAGGCGGTTAGAGTTGCTATTCAACAACATCTGGAGGCTTTCAAGTATTCTATCCCCACCTAAAAATAATTTGTAACATTACACCTATTCGAAAAATAGGTGTGAACATTTATCTTAGGTAGCAGCTTCATATGTTCATGGTGATGGGGACAGAAACATGGTTTTGTGAAAATGATGTATTACTTTTACATGACTACTACTAACAAACTGTCTGAAATAACAGTACTGTGTTTGTTATTTACTGTATTTAAAACATCTGTTTATTCCTTTCCTGCCTCCCAGGATACCACATGCAATTCAAAAAATACTAAAATTATTAAAAACAGATTTAAAATGTAAGTAAAACATTGTGTAAAACCAAAAAATTTAAATCCAATCCTAGAGATCAAAAGAATTCAACAATTAGCATTCGGTGAAGGGGAATGTCCTGTCTTGTGTATCCATCAGGCTTTCCATGGTGGTAAGACACATGCTTGGTTTCTGTTGAGGAACCTGAACTCCACACAGGCATATTTAGGTATAGGAAAGCACTGTCTTTCCTTTATTATAATTTTAAGCCATTTCAGATGAAAGGCAAAAGATTGTATCCTGAACTGAGCACAGTAGTAAACTAAAAGTAAGAACAATTAGTTCAATATCACTGTAATACAGCATCAAAGCAGATACAGTACAGGACAATCCTACACCTTCCACATTGCACATTAACTGGAGCTTCTGGACACTTTTCAAAGGCAGGCCCACCTTGAACAGATCACAGCAGTGTAATCAGTGAGTAAATAAGGCATGGATCATAATGACTAAATCCATTTCCCTAGGAAGGGGAAACAGCTGAAGGTGGGTGGAGGCACTCTTAACCATAGCTACCACCTACCTTTCCAGCAGAAGTGTTTGGTTCAAGAGCATTATGAAACTGCAAACCAGACAATTTAGATAATATAATATCATCCTGAACAAGACTGGAAATCTAATCCCAAACTGGCCTTTCTACTGACCAACAGAACTATCTTGTCTTTACTGAGCCTCATTTTGCTGCTCCAGATCCAATTGCTCACCATATTCAGAAACTGATTCAAGACTTCCACAGCCTCCTTGACATCAGCAGAGAAAGAAAGACAGAACTGGCTATCATCAGCATATTGGTAAGATCCAGTTCCCAAATTCTGTTTTATCTCCCCCAGAGGCTTCATGTAGACATTCAAAAAGCAAAGGACTCAATGCTAAGCTTTGAGGGACTCTGTCAACTAATGACCAAGAGGCTGGAAAAGAGGCTTACAGCTTCACCTTCTGGAATGTTCAGCCACATGGGCTCCAAAACTATTTTTAAAAATCACCACGCAAATGGCTGCTTCTACTATCAAGGCCCGTTCTGTGCTGATGAGGTAGCCAAGACCATTTCTGTTAAGTCTAAGCTGGACTTAGATACTAATGGGTCCAGCTAATCAGGTTCATCGAAGGAAATATGGGGTTATCCTGCCAGGATCCATTCTAAACCCTTATTTTTTATATAAAAGAGGATGAGGTACTAGCCTAATTATGCAGGATATTGGATTTATGTTTTTAAAAAAATCTCAGCAGAGATCTTATAATTGCTTTTTTCAAAGGAGTTGCTTCCATTACAAAGAAAGCTTTACAAACTGTATCACTCGACTCTGGGAGTTCTCATCAGCCAGAATGGAGATGGGACCTAACAAACAACTAGTTGCCCTCCACTTTTCCAAGTACATCATCAGGATGAAAAAATAAACTCATCTACAAAGAATGGACTACAGGATGCCTCTGTTATTTCCTCAGAATCTGGAGTCCAAGCTGACGCCAATAAAAACTATCTCCTCTGCAACATATCTTTATTACATCACACTTCTACAAATATATTTGCACATTGGTTGAATATGGCCCCTTCATGACATCAATCATAAAGAGTAGCAGAGACTTACTCTTGCCACAACCTCCAGACTAGGACGCTCCCGCCGCTGCTCGCCCTGGCCCCGTCAACGCCGGGGTGGGAATTGATTAGGCAAAAGAGACCACAGCAGTAGCGGAACTTTCACAGCCACTATCTCTGAATTTATCTGGGATTGGAATTGTGAGATGTTGCCGCACCTTGAAATGTTAATTCAGTACTGTGTATTTTGAATTTTGTATATTGTTGGTTATTGTACTGCTATTTTGTATTGTATGCCTATTTTATTGCTATGCTATTGTTGTTTTGCCGCTTCGAGTCACCTTCGGGCTGAGGGAAGCGGGGTATAAATTAAACTTATATGATATGATCTTGCCCATGTCATGTGTTCCATTTCTATGAGGTCTAGAAAATGCAGTTCTTCAGTTTGCTTTCTTCCTAGGCTCCTTCTTTGTCTATCTTCAAAAATGTGGTCTCTGACTCTGTCCATTTTGGGGGGGCTGATGCTAACTCAATGGAAGAAACTGACATCTTCGTTTTAGTTACTGTATATGAGATTGTTGTATAATTCTAAAAGTGCCAGTTTTACAGAGTAGCAATGGTGGTGTGGCATAAGAAATTGTAATTTTGGGGAGGAAAAAAGGAAGACCATTTTTGAAAAGCTTCCTATAAGAAAACAGCCTGGGCCCCGAAGGTGAAAAACAAGTATTGTAGTAGATTAGTAATAGTAGAACTCTTTTTGAAGAGAGACATACATCATATAATAGTAATATATTTAGAATATTATATTACTGTTATATCCTGGGTGCCTATTTCTATTAGCAGAATACTTTCATTAGGTATTTAGGTATTCTGGGTGTGGAGAGAAGAGCCAGGTAAACAATTCTGTGTATTTCTACCTAGAAAACCCTGGAAAGGATGACTTTAAATCAGACTTGCCTTTTCAGCACACTGTTATTATTAATCAGAAAATTTAAGAGACACGAGTCAAGCTCAAAAACCATTCCTGGTTTCAACTGCTGTTGCTACCACCACCAGTGCTACCACCTCATTATTCAGAAGCAACACAGGATAAAAGAACCTGAAGCAGTTGCACAACTAGGCAAACAAGAAGGATCCATAGTGAGGCCTTGGTAATCCACCAAAGGCCTAGCACATTTAAAGACTGCTCCGCGCTTCTCTCTGGCTCCCCTGAAGTCAGGGGTGTACTGTAAAGTTTTGACATGATGAAAGTGTACTTATCATAAAAGTTGCCAAGCCACACCCTCACACTAAAAATGGAGTCAGCTGATTGATACATACCAACTAATGAGGAACACTGTTGTAATGCGCCATCAAGTCAGAATTGACTTACTGTATAGTGATTCTAACAAGGCTTTCAAAATAAATGAAATATTTGGGGAGTGATTTTACCAGTGAAATATCCTCAGTGAGCTTCCATGGCTCAGTGGGATTCAAACCCCAGGCCTCAGAAGTCTCAATTCAACACTCTGTCCATTGCAACATATGAAGAGCACAGCTTCTGTAAAATTAATAACTCTTAATTGGCCACTACAGAAGAAAACACGTCAAGGAAGGCTTGCAGCAACATATCCTTCCTGGGAAAATCCATTTCTCTCTGAGGGAAGCTTCAGATAAGTGGCAGATGATGTCATAGTCTCTCCTTTTCAGAAAATCCTGAGGCAGTTTGAGCAAGAAGGATTTTCTCCTCTCAGGTCTCTTAGAACTGCAGGAATCCAGATCCAAAAGCACAATGGAAACTGCCAGCTGCATGCCTGCAATTTGGAATGCAAGGAAAATACACCCATAAAGGCAAGACACAGGGGCACCTCATGAATCCTGAAAGCACTCTGCATTTCCTCCCAAGATCTATGCAAAAGATCATTTCACCCAAGATCCTACTTGCTTACACAATTATATGCACCCAGTCCTGCAGCCATGTTGATAAGGTAAAGTAATACAATGTCTTTGATATGGAATATTTGTGACACTGCCCTGATGCTGCACAATGATTAAAAGGTTATGCCTGACTGTAGTGACAAATGGAAGAAAGAGAAGACAGCCTCTTCCTCCTCTTTCTTCCATGTCTAAGCCAGATGTGAAAGTCTCAAAATGAAGCCACATTTACACTTGTACATAATGATTGGGAATACAAGAGGGTTGATGGTCCTGGTTTCAAGAGGCACTTCTTTACACTTGATGATCTTTTATAATTCCTTCGTTTCTGCTTTCTGATTTTTTAAGATGCACACTCCATTTGAACCTTTGACTGAGCCAAAAACTGAACAAAACACTTTTAACACTGGTAATACCTCACAATGGTGTAGAATTACATTGGTGTTGTACATCACTAGTTTGGCATCAATTCCAATGCATTAAATTAACACAATTTCTGGTTCCACCACAACAGAATAAATTATGATCCCATCCCTGCCTAACTAGTATAACTTCAGTATAGGGTGCAATTTTCTGGGCTTATTTGTTCACATAAACTCTTAGCATCTGAATATGCCAATTCAATATCAGCCTCAAAACAGATTTGGTAGATCTCCTGATACACCGTTTTGAATTACCCCTCTACATTTTTCTCTTACACATTCTTGGTTTGATTCTAATTTTAAAAATCATGATTGCTTTACTAAGTCATAATTCAAATAACAGGAAAAGGCCAAGAATGCATTGAAAGGTACAAAGAATGTACTCATCCTTAAGTGCTAAGCCACTATGTACTTGAATTTGCAAATGTTCTTGCAAGGAAAGAAATACATTTCCCCTAAGGAGTATCTTTTATGTGGATAAAGTGTGCTTTGATTGCTTTTCCAAAGGAAAAAAAATCCCATTGGTCTTATAAAATAATTCACTGGAATGTAACCAGTATGTAAACAAAGTCAGATTGAAATAAAATCAGTGTGAAGCATGTGACATTATACAATTTGTTCCATTAATGAGAAAGACAAATATGAGCACGTTTTATGATCCACAGCTATTGTTAAAATTTACTTACTTTAGCCATTCAAAACTCAGCTTTCTTTCCCGCAAACTACTTTGCACTTTCCATTACTGCATCATATAATATACAATAGATATTTCATTCACTAAAACACAGTGAAATCATATGACACCTTCAAAGCTTCTAGCTGCTGACTTTTTTTAGTGTTGAGTTATGTTATCAGATGCTTAAAAGGTTATCTTCAGCTAACAGATTGTGTGCATATAATGGAGCGAGCGCCTTCATGCAAGGGCCTGTGCCTGTGGAAGTAATGTGTGCATGGCAAGTACTTGCACATGCCTGTTTTGCTACTTAGATTTGTGCATATTATACAGCACATATTCCAACTCAAAGACCTCATTGAAAATTTGACTATACAGGTTTGAGGAAGCACAGCATATGTTAAAAACTATTCTGAATAGCTCACTGTGTCCTCATCATATGTAGATTTGCACAAGTTATTACAAAGACCATCTACGACCTCTTGTGTTTCATAGTCTATGAAACAAAATGCTTATGACAATATCTCCTCTGTCCACATCCATGCTTGGGTTTGTAAAATGAGGTCCTCTTGCTAAGAAATCTTGCTAAGCAAAACTATTTTTTTCTGCTTCAACAAGGGAGTTGTTGTGGGAATTCTAAACATGCTAAGATTGCCATATATATATAAGTAGTACAACACTGTCCCCTACGGACAATTCTTAAAATTGCACATACTTTTAATTTTTTTATAACTTTTATTGAATCACGTGAATTATTAACCATCAGCAGCTGTCAGTAAAGGCTGAAAATGTTCTTCATTTTTCCTTGGAATGTTTACCAGTTTGTTGATAAAGGAACTCTTCAGATTTTTAGTTAACATTCATTTAAAACAACAGCCATTAACTTCTAATGAGCAGAATATGTAGTTTCTTGCTACCAAGTCATCTGCAACTTATTATTTATTTATCTCCACTTACAGGGGTCACATGAATTAATCACCTCAAAAGGTCCTTATATTAATAGCCCTGCTCAAGACTTGCAAATAAGAATCAGCTTTGCTTACTGAGTGAACCTCTCATATATAACCCTTCATTACCCCTAATATCTCTACTTTTTCAGTATCATTGTCTTTTCCAATGAATCTTGTCTTCTTATGGTGTCCAAACGCACAGCAGTCTCAGTTTTGTAATTTTAGTTTCTAGTGTTTCATTATGTTTCTATTCCTAGAATAGAATTATTTATGTAAACTGCCCAAACTGATGAATCTCTCACTAGATGGGTGGTATATAAATGTATTAAATAAATAAAAATAATAAATAGCAAGAGTTCAGACTTTATTTGGCGTACAGCACATTTATTTTTCTTTCTTACACTCAACTACTGTTATACTTGAGTATAAGCCGGCCCGAATATAAACCGAGGCACCAAATTTTTACCTGAGAAACCAGGAACATTGATAGACTCGAGTATAAGCCGATGGTGGGAAATGCAGTAGCTGCTAGTGAGTTTCAATAATCAAAATACATGAAAATAAAATTACAGTATGTTAATTGAGACATCCATGGGATAGTGTTTTTAAATAGTTGTGGTATTTTCAAAGGAAACACATAAATTGGTGCTATCCAACCAGCGCTCATGCTGCCAGGGAAGGGGGGAGGAAGAGGAATAGGCAGCCAGTTTGTTGCCGTGGAGCAGGGATGTCGAGGCAAGTAAGTGAAGCCTCAGGGGCTGAGGGGAAGCTGGCTCTGCCTCACTAAGAGAGTGGAGGCTCTATGGTTCCCTCTCCCTGCTGGGGCTCCACCGTCTGGTGCGTCAAGCCATCCCCTGCACCCGAGAGAGCCCCAATGCCCACACTGGCAGGCAGCCTTTGTCGCAGTGGAGCAGGGAGAGGGAACCACGGAGCCTCCACTCCCTCATAGCAAGGCAGAGCCAGATCCCCCCCAGCCCCTTCAGCTTCACTTACCAGCCTCATTGTTCTTGCTCTGCGGTGACAAACCGGCTGCTTGGTGGCAGGGGTCTCTTGAGCCAATGACAAGATGGAAGAGGAGGGCAGTGAAGGCTTCCTTGTCCGGTGCACCAAGCCACCCCCTGAACTCGAAAGAGCCCCACCACAAGGCAGCCTTCACCATCTACTTATCTCTCCAGAGCCGTCCTTTGCTGCCAGGCTGGGAGGAATCAAGCGGGCATGTATGTGTGTTGCTGGGGAGAGACCCTCAAATTTTGGATGACTTGAGTATAAGCTGAGTTTGCTTTTCTCAGCTCATTTTTGTGGCTGAAAATTTCAGCTTATACTCAAGTATATACAGTATATCAGTAAAATTCTTATCTAACATCAAATTTCAAATGAAGTGATTTTTCTAACAGGAAGGCCAAATTGCTTTTGAGTGCATTCATACTTTTCAGATTCTTGAAGAAGAATTCGAAATATCCAAATTATACCGGATGGATATTGACTCTGGTTTTCTGCATTGCATCTCATGAACTGAATAGAACTGAACTATATAGAGCTTTGATACACACGGATTCACCAGCTACCTAGACATGACTTCGTCACTCACCTTTTAGATTTTCCACATTATATGAAGCAGGACTATTATTGCTGATGAATTTGGACTATTGTTGTACACTACGCATATCATGCTTGTTGATTGTTTGTTATCTGACATATGATATACTTATAGACCTTGTTGCGTGATACGAATTGAAAACAGCTCCATGTTATCTATATTGTGTTCTACCGAACTCTTATTGCATTCCACAGTTCACGGTTGCTTTTTCTACTTTTTAATAGACTATTAAGATTGAGTAAAGACTTCACTCTTGCTTATTGCCCTTTGTATCTCTCAGGTGTTTTCTTCCCCTCTCTATTTACACACCCCAGCCGTCTTTTCCCGCTTGAATTATGGTTAGGCTGATCAGTTTTTCATGGTCAGATTAACATTATGCAGTCAAACTTTTCATTACAGCCCCTCACTTCTTGTGTTACATCATGACTTACAGTGCTGCAGTGGCTCAGTGGTTAAGAAGCTTGCCTTGTTAGCTGGAAGGCCGGCAAGTTGGCTGTTCAAGACCCGGGTACTGCACGACGGTCTGAGCGCCTGTCTCTGTCCCAGCTCCTGCCAACCTAGCAATCTGAAAGCAAGAAATTGCAAATTGACCAATAGGGACCACTTCGGTGGGCAAAGATCTTGGGGACATGAAAGGAGCCTCATTCAGGCATCCCCTGAGTGGAGTTTCTCCAGCAAAAATCCTTTCAGCCTAGAATAATTTATGACACAAAATTATTGTTATTATTGTTATTGTTATTACTCCTCCTCCTCCAAGAGCCACATATATTATTCTGAGTCTGTCACTTCCAAAGTAACAAACTTTGTAATTCCTGGACTGAAAATATCCTCTTCTAGTCAAATTTAGTTCATTCACTTCCAGTTTAAACAGCCTACCCTATTTACTGGCATATAAGACCCACTTCCCCCCCTTAAAATACACTGGAAAATGGAGTGTGTCTTGTACTGTATACAGTGGCCTGTAGTGGGCTATTTTGGTAATAATGGGATGCGTTTTATACTTCAATGCATCTTGTATGCCGGAAAATACAGTATTTAAATGTTTAGAACAGAAAATATTCTTATTATATTTATTTGCTAGGTTACTTATTTAATGAAATTGAGTAGAACATGTAATAAGAGGTATGGAAAACAAAGAAGAATGCATATTTTGGTATGAAATTGATTTTAAAACAAAACAAGCAATTCTTCTGAACAAATGTTAGATTGGTGAAGATTGAAAATTTAAGCAAGATTCCACTCATTAAAGTATTCACAGAAGTTTTACAACCAGGTTTACCCAAGTATTAATTTAGTGGGATATGGGAATGATCAACTGTCCCAATAATCTGGAGTAAACATAAACAGTAAACAGGCTCTTCAGTCTGGGGAATTTAAAAGGTAAATACAGGTGCTCCAAAAGTAAAGAGTTTTAAGAGATATTATTATCCTTGGTTTTGATCATAAGGTACCAAATTCATTCCAGTTCCCTACCTCATAAAGCAGGTGTGGTCAATCAAGACAGTAAAACACACTTATCTGTGTGGATTAACTGGCTAATAGATGTGATGAGATAATAAGTCCTCGACAACTAGAGAGGGATAGGAGTGAATGACTTAATGTATTATTGTTCAGTCACATCCTTTCAGAATCTGACTTTGAATATCTTTTGTTCAACATAGCAGTCTTAAAAGCAGAGACAAAAGTCTTACTGATTTATTTACTCTCTCAGTGGACTAAATGCAGGCCCCTTCATATTTGATTCTAAAAAGCAAACTCATCAGTCAAGGAGGTTGCCCTGGACAGCAACACCTCTCTAGTAAAGACTTTAGATAGGAAACCTACATCTACAAACACACAGTTGCCCAGTCTGGAACCATAATTCCCCCATGGTGTGACTCCTACAGAGAGCTATAAGAGACGGGCAAGACTTCCCTCTTCAGATCTCTTCCTTCAAATGAGTAGAGCAATACGAAAGGCAAGTCCAGTTTGTTCTTCTTCTTCATACATTTAGTACACTGACCTTTTTCTTCTTCTTTTAAATACTATTGTTCCTAATGTCAGATCTGTGCCCATTTATACTTCTGCATAAAGACCTACCTATTTGACATAGGGTCTGCTATAGAATTTGCTGAATGTGTCAGTTTCTTATATTCCATGAGTCATCTACAGAGCTAAGGCAGATATGTATATGCAAGTGTGAGGCTTCATGCTCAAAGATCTTGCAACAGAATTATAGTAGTTAGTCTTTAAGGTAGTGGTTTGCCATTCTGGAGAGAATATATTGGAATTCCATACTATACAAAGCATATGTGGAACAAGAAGAAGGACAAAGACCATGAGGAAGATCCAGAGCAAGGTGGAGAGATAACATCAAAGAAATATTACAAGAAAACCAAGTAACACTGGTGGAGGTGTCTAGAAGTGCCAGAACAAGGACCTTGCATCTCCCTCGACACCTGTTGATGTTTTTTGTGTTTGTTTTTTTGGTGTGTTTTTTGGGGGGGGGGAGGAAGAAGCGGCCTTAAGGCAAAATAACAAATTTGTCTTTTAGTCAGCCTTTAGAATTGGTCCAGGGTGGGCTGTAGAATGTTGATGTTGCAGTTATGTTGATTTAAATGAGAACTGCAGATTTTTTAAAGTGATATTCTGTTTCGTCTTTTCTGGATTTTTCCAATACAAGATAGTTTCTCAAGAGCAGTCTAGCCCTGCTGATCTGTCATTGTTCTTCCCAGTTCACAGGGTTGCTACTATAGTATGCAATCACATAGATTACTTTATCACATAATGGGCAACCCTACTGTGTAAATTTGCATTGATGGAAGCTGGTGCCAACAAATTTTAATTTAAATTAACTAAAACCTTCCTATCCCACCCATCCCACTTTGGGATCTGAGACTCCCTAGAGCTCCTCTTTGTCCTAGGGAAGTTTCTGAGAGCCTGAAG
This sequence comes from Bradypodion pumilum, assembly GCA_035047305.1. NCBI lineage: Eukaryota > Metazoa > Chordata > Lepidosauria > Squamata > Chamaeleonidae > Bradypodion > Bradypodion pumilum. The sequence goes on from JAWDJD010000002.1 coordinate 381,081,785, forward strand.
GACCTTTAATCATCAAAAATTGCTGCCAGATTACCACTGCTAGGAACAGGACTGATGGCAATGATGTGGTAGCAATTTTTAGCAATTAAAGGCTCTCCCTCTAGTACCAAGGCTCGCAAAGGCTTGCTCAGGACAAAACGTTAGAAAGGGCAGGCATGCAAGTCCCGCGATAGTTCAGCACCATGAAAAGACAAAATGGAGGATCACCCCGATCCCACAATAATAATTACAAACTGTTTAAAGTAATATTTAAGTTACATACACAACAGAACCCCAGAGTGCTGATCTCGCACGGCCAAGGTATGTACGTGCCAAATTTCAGCGACATTGGTCTAGGGGTGTGGGTTCCTTTAGAGGACATACAAACCCACACCTCTGTTTTATAAATATAGATTCCACCTACAGTGGGAATGTAGGTTCCAACCGATTCATGAGCAAGATAATGCAAACCTCGAAAAGAAAAAAAATATTCCTCAAGATAAGGTTTTTCAGATTTGTGCAAAGTTATCAATGGAAAACATGGATATTACTGGAATATACTGGCTGAAATCCTATTTCTTACAATAAAATTACATCTGTGGGAGTTTACAGGAAACTACACCCTGGCAGTCTGCATTACATCTCTGATTATATAAGTACAGTAATTGGATAATTTCACCTGCAGAACTGTTTGCATGATATATCTTCAATGACTTCTGAAAGCATTGCTGCACAGCAAGAGTTCAGCCATTATGTTCACAACCTATGCTTTCTTTTCTGCATGGAAGTGTGTTCGGTTTACAAATGTTTTTTTTTTAAATTAAAAAGCATCAAAATAAAAACAAATGTAAGTCATAGTCTCCAGTACTACAGAAAGGAAAGTTGAAACAGACTGTATCTGAAAGCTTCTATCCACTAGTTGAAGGCCAACCTATATTACAGCAATCCATTGCTGCATTTCTGAGAAATCAAATACAAAATATGCTTATGTCCTCAAAACTGAACAAAGTGACCTGTTAAAGGCAACCTGGATTTTTAAAAACTGCAGTGGTTTAAAATACTAATGCATACAACACTGAGTATTTGCTATTTTAATACAGTCTTTGTTACTAATATTTAAAGGTTTTGGCACGTTCTGGGCTCATAAAAATTTAGATTAAGAATATTATGGTAATACCAAAAAAATTAAACTAACCCCCACAGAAAAGTAATTATTTTATGACAAACTCTACACACACTTCCTAGTTTAATTATTTTTTATAACTCAAGTGTCACTAAAGTACTTCATCTATAGTCTTCTGTCCTATGTCCCATAATAGGAGCTTATGATTTCTCCAAAATGGAGACAAAGAAACCAGCCCTGAGCTGACCTGCTTTGGTTTTTTAAAAATTTTTAAAATTAATTTTCAAAATATAATTACAAAACCTAAATATAAAATCTAAATAAAAAAATACAATACAAAAAATCATATGACAATATACAATAAAATACATAAAATTCATACAATAATAAACAATAATAAACAAATAGTAAACAATACTAAAAATACCACTATAACAATACCTCTACTTATCAAGGTAATACCTCCCATCCTTCACTAAATCTTAATTATTGTAACTCATATAATTATATGCAACTTAAAAGTTACATTTGCAATATTTTCTTTTTCTTATAAAATAATCTCCAAAGCAAACTTATTTATATATTTCTATAATATTCATATTTACATCATCTTCTTTTTTCCCCACCCAAAACTTATTAGTTAATAGTATTACCATCTTAAAATAATATCATGAAAATACAATAATAAAAACATGTATACAAAAATCAAACTACACACCCAGTGTATCTTACAATGCCCTAGAGGATGCAGGATATCACACATTTTCACTGTTTCCAAAAAGTAAATTGATCAGGTACTGTCCCAACCCTTGCACCTCCAGCAAATTTTGACTCTACAAATAGTTGCCAAATTTTCCAAAATCTATTTTCTTTAATTAAACTCTTTTTTTATTCAATTCCCATGTTAATTTATCATTAAGTGCAAGATCCCACATTTCCTTGTGCCAATCTTCAATTTTCAAATTTGCATTATTTTTCCAATTTCTAGCTATACATTGTCTACTTGTTGTCAACGTTATAGCCAGTAACTCTTTTTTATCAACATCTAAATTTATATTATCCATCTGTCAACAAAGTGGTGCTCGACCCCAGTTTAAATCTCATTTCAAAAATACTACAAATTTCTTTCTCAATTCTTTCCCAAAAATCATTTTCCACATTACAACTCCACCACATATGCACATACGTCCCCATTGTATTCATACATCTCCAACACATTTTACTCTTATTATTATCCATCTGATGTAACCTCACTGGGGTCAAGTACCATCTCCACAACATTTTATAATTATGTTCTTTTATTCTGACTGACATAGTTCTCATAATCCTTTTTTCCCAATTGCTTCTCCATTCAACTTCTGTAATTTTTACATTGAGATCTTGCTCCCAAAGATTTCTTAATGCATCTTGTGGATTGCCTTCTTTATTTAACATCTTATAAATCCTACCTACAATGCCCTTAATTCCCGTTTCCCCCTATCTTTAATACCAATTCCTCAAACTCAGTCTTACTCCTTCCCAAACTGGTTTCTGTCGAAAATTTACTATTCCACTTGTTTACTAATGCAATCTGAAACTAGTTCATCCTCAATTGTGTATATATTTCTACTTTCTTCTCTCTATCCTCACAAACCCGTAACCAGTCTTTCAACAAGGAAACACCCTTTCTAATGAAAACTTCCTTCACCCTCTCATCTATTTTTATTGGAAAGTTTTTCATATCCTCCATTTCTATAATCGGGGAAATATCTGGGGCTAATTTCTTTTTTACCTTCTTCCATACATCCATCATTGTTTTCAGCATTTTATTTTTAATTATTATTTTTTTGCCTACCTCTTTATCTAAAAATACCCCTTTACCAATTTGTGCCAACTCTTTCCTCTCAATATCCTCCCATATCACAATTTCCCTCATCAAAACCTTCACAATATTTTTAACCTGAAAAGCTCTGTAATAATTCTTAATGTTCGGAATTCCCAGTCCTCCTTCTTTCTGAGATAAATACCACAAATTCTTAGTAATTCTAGCTTTTTCCCCACCATTACAATAATTGTTGAATAAATTTTGACATTCCTTTATTTCTTTTTCCTTAAGTTGGATTGGTAAGGCATCAAACAAAAAACTAAGCTTCGGTAATAACATCATTTTGCATAATGCGATTGTACCAAACCAAGACAGCTTTAATTTATTATATTGCTGTATTTTATCCTTAATTTCCCTTTTTTGTTTTCCATAATTTAATCTCTTAAGATCTTCTACCTTATTTGAAATATTTACCCCCAGATATTTCAGACTTTCTTTAACTTGTATCTTATACTTGTCTTTTATTTTCTCCTTTTTGCTCACATTACACAATATCATTTCAGATTTATCCCAATTTATCCTTAAACCTGTCATCTCTTCAAATTCCTTCAAATGTATCTGTATCATTTCCAGTGACTTCATAGGATTTTTCATAGTCATCAAAGTATCATCAGCATACAAACTTATCTTATTACCTACTATGCCTTCAATACTTTTATCCTCTCTTATGGCATTCGCAAGCAATTCCATTGCCATAACAAATAAAATTGGGGATAACGGGCATCCCTGTCTCGTTCCTGCTTCCAATTTTATGTCTTCTGTAAAAGTATCATTAACTCTAACCTTGGCGGACCCCTGCCGATACAATTGTTCTATCACCTTACTGAACTTGTTCCCAAATCCATAACATTTAATTATCTCATTAATTGTTTTGCAATAAAGCGAATCAAATGCCTTGAAAATATCTAATGCTAGTAACCCCATTTTCTCCTTGCTTTGTTCTGTAATATCTATCAAGTCTAAAACTCTCCTTGTAAGGTCCACCATATGCCTTTCTTTAAGGAAGCCTGTTTGATCTTTATTGATATAAAACTGTTTAATCTTCTTGCTAAAATTGCAGTAAAAAAAAATTCATCTTGATTTATTAACGAAATGGGTCTGTATGATTCTATTTTTTCTGGATGTTTCTCAAGTTTTGGCAACAACACAATTATAGATCTATACCATGAAGTTGGAATTTGTCCTCCATCCAAAATATAATTGAATAACTTCAATAATCTTAATACGACCCTATCCTTAAACTCTTTATAAAATTCAGCTGATAACCCATCTTCTCCTGGGGATTTATCAACTTTTAAGTTAGCTATCACTTCTTTTATCTCTTTTTCCATTATTCGCTCTTCCATCCTATTTACATGCTCCTGGTTTATTTTATTTCCAATGTGCTTTTCCAATCGATCCTTTAATTTTCCCAAATCTATATTCTTTCTTGTATACAAATCCTGATAAAATTGTTTAATTGACTTACTTTTATCTTTAGTCTTATTACATCTCATTCCATTTTTATTAACCAAAATTCCAATTTCCCTCTTAATTCTCTTTTCTTTAGCTGCTCTTGCTAATAATTTAGAATTCACCTGCTTTCGTTCTTGGCATGAGGGACAGGTCAGCTGAGCTGATCCTGAATGCCCACTGCTACCAGTCATTCCCTTGGGAGAATCACTTGTGGGGACATGCAGGCAAGGGCCCATATCTTTCCATACAGAAGGTGGTAAATCCCAGGGCAAAACAGTTCCCTATCAATGAGGGGCAAGGTTGGGTCATTATCTACTAATAACGGGAAGGATGTGCCATTCTTAGTGAAGGGGGAAAGAGACAAAAATAAGCCAGTGGAACTGTTATGGCCAGAGATACAGATGGGGAGTCACTAGAGTCATCATGAGAAACAGAAGAGCCAAGAGTGTGTGTTGCACCCTAAACTTCCCCAGTTCAGAGGCCCTGGATAGCTTTAATGGCAACCCCTATGGTCTGCAAATGCTATTGCCCAATCCCAAAATGGGACAAAACAACCATCCAGGATAATGTACCAATCTAATTTTAACTACAGAGATGTGGCTTGATAAATCTGTGGGAACTCATCATCATTAGTTTATCCACCCAAATTTTCTGAGCAACAGCAGGTAAGACCTGGATTAGGGAGGTAGAGTTACAGTGATCTATCATGATATCATCACCCTAACTAGGTGCCTGATCCTAGTCTGTTGGGTTCAAGTGTGTCTACTTGAAAGAGAGTGTGTGGGACAGAGTAGGAATTCTGTTGGCACACTACACACCCCGCTGCTCAGCAATTTGTGTCTGAGCACTAGTACAGCTGGTTTCAGAAGTGGTGATGGACTTCCCTCAGTCTGTTATGCTAAGGGACTGTAGTGTCTGCACTAAGACCAACTTGCCAAGAATGGATGAGGTCCTCACACCTCCAAGTTAACTATGGGTCTGCCTCAAGCAACATCTGGCCCCAACTGTGCTGGATGTCACTCTTTGTAACTGGTTTCCTATACTGGGGAGAACTATGGTAGTTTGATTATAGGAGAACTCTTAGTACTGTACTTCGATTGTCATGGACGTTTCACTAGCTGATTGAGACTAGAACTCAGAATCAGGGTGTATTGAATTTAAATTACAATTTGAATGCTTTAACTCACTAATCAGGAAGGCTCAATTTAAAACATAATTTTCTACATAAAAGCTCATTTTCTGTTTGATATGATCTTAATATGTACAATCCAACAGGTTTAATTTTTGAAAAACAACTTTTCAGGGTAACATTTTTAGGAGAAAATTTTAACTCTTAACATTTCCTCCCTATGGAATCTATTCCACCCCAAACAATCTTCTATTTGTCAAACTTCTTGAATTTGGCACTTATGGGGCAAAAGACTGATTTTATGTACATGGGTTTGCAAAGGGACAAGAGGCTTGAGGTCTCTTTTGCAATTCCTCATGTTTATTTAAAATATTTTTCTGTTAAGCTGGAGCATGTTATTTCTGCAGACACACATTCAGTTTTGAGAAATGCAAAATAAAGCATATATGTTGGTATCTAGAATAGATAAATCACCCAAAATAATCTTACATAAACCTATGAAATGGGCCTTGATGAATGAATTAATAGAATTCATTTTTTTTTAATTGGTAAACATTGCACGGCACGACTATACAGTCTCATGCTATGTAAATAAAAACTATTTCTTATTGCATGGTGAGAAACCTTCAGGCTATAATGTACCTTAAACAGAAAGCTATGTTTAGATAAAATGCTTTCTGAGAGGAGGGGAACCTATCAAATAAAATCTGTTTTAAATAGAAAACCTCAATTTAAACTTTTAAAATCTTATTGAAACAATGTTTTTTCTTTAAAAAAACAAAATAAGTTTTATCCACCCTGATCAAAATCTCTGTAGGATATTAAAATGGTCCACCATATGTGGCTGATTATCTTGAGCAATTTGCTGATATCTCTTGGAGAGTGTCTTGTCAGCTTTCCAGGTGAAGCTCTGATTGATGTCTAGAACAAGGAAATAACCAGCATGATGCACACCACTGCTCCTAAGCACCCTCTATGAGAGAGTTGAGTCAGTCAATTCCTCTGGATTCACAGGGAACTTTAAGTGATGAAAGAATTGGCGATAATGGCAGAAAAACTCAGAGGAATTCTCTAAGCCCGCCCAAACATTCTACTCCATGATAGCAATAAAATAATTATTTCTGCCACCACTCTCTCTGGACAGAGCTGTCCAAAAGAGCTTCCTTGAATGATCAGAGGCCTGTTACACTCTGGTCTACAACCCGGGTCTGAAGACCATTTGAGAGCATGTTGTGTAGCATTTGAACAAAAACATTCAAATCCATTGTCTTGAATGCTGTACTTGATACAGGTCTGGTGGATTCTATTCTTTTAATATTAGAATTTACTATATGTTTTAGTAAAAAAAACCAACTAAATATATATTATCTGTTTAGATCCATATACAGTAAAAACCCGTACAACGATTGCATCATACAATGACTAAATCGTGCAATGATTGGAATTTTCCAAAAATGTTTGCATCTTACGATTATTGTCATTGTATGATGCAATACTCTTTCCTCCAATAAGTGTCAGCCTGGACTTCTGCGGCCGTTCATGCATAAAAGCTTGGCAAAGAATCTATCCTTTCGCCAGCTTTTACACATGACCCCCACCTCCTCTGCAAGGCCGCCGCCTGAGTTGCCAAGCGCTTGCCGACCCAGCCAGTTGCCTTGCAAAGGGGCTGTGAAGACCTCCGCCTCCTCTGCAAGGCAACTGGCTGGACCGCCGAGCGCTTAGTGATCCAGGTAGCTGCCTTGCGTAAGGGCTGGGATGAGTCCCGACTCCTCTGCAAGGCAACCGGCTGGCTCACCAAGAGCTTAGCGGTCCAAGCGGCTGCCTTGCATAGTGACTAGGATGAGCTCCCGATTCCGCTGCAAGGCAACCAGCTGGATCGCCAAGTGCTTAGCGATCCAGGCGACTGCCTTGTGGAAGAGACCAGGGCTGTTTCCCAGACCTCCGCAAGCCAGCTGCCTGGGTCGCAAAGCACTTGCGGACCCAGGCGGCTGGCTTGCGGAGGTCTGAGAAAGTGCCCAGATGTCCTCGCAAGTCAACCGCCTGAATCAGTAACAATCCAGGCAGCTGCCTTGTGAGGAGATTGGGGCACTTTCCCAGACCTCCGCAAGCCAGTCAGCTTGATACCGATCCAGGCGGCTGGCTTGCGGAAGAGGCAAGGCTTCCTTTCCCTGCACTGACCAGCGCCGTGTTGCTGCCTTTGGGGTCGGATTTGGGGGGGATTTCTGCAGGCGCTGCCAGTCAGTGCAGCAAAACGATGCTTTGTTTAGCTTCACTGACAGGTGGCTGGCTTGTGGAGGAGTCGAGGGCTCTCACCAGCCACTCCAAACCCCCCTGCACATCATTCGCATCCCGTACAAAGATTATACCATACAACGACTAGCACGGAGGTATGAATTAAAATCGTTCTACAGGATACTACTGTATATTGTAAGCTATCTTGGATCATACAAAGGAGAAAGGTGGGATATAAACAAAATTAATCAATCCAAAGTAAGTCCACCAAGAAAAACTACCCCATTAAAGCTCTTAAATATTGTTAAATAAACTCAGGAATTTTATGTGTTTGTGAAGTTGTAATGAAAGACTAAAACTTATGTAAAGTACCCATTAGCTGTGGCAACCAAGTAAAGACCCTGTTTGAAAAATGTTATGTCACTGGTTACCAGCTAAAAACTAGCAACAGGGCATGCTCTGGTTTTGCAAGACAATTATTCTAAATAGTTCAATCATCACTGAAAACGGTATGGATATTTAGGTGAGATGCCCTGTTGACTTCCCATTTCATTCCCACTGGAAAACAATTCTTTCCTCTGTGGCATACAGAGGACTGCAGATGGTTTTTCTACATGATGTAGAGATTGGTAACAGTTGAGGGATTTAGAAATAAGAAATAAATTTACCCATTGGCCCTTATGAACAAGGAGAAGAAACCTTTGTGGCTCTCTCCCTTATTACCCAAGATCTGAATTCAGCTTAGAGGAAGAAGTTTTATAATTAACCTACCTAGCTGACACGATCTGCAATACCATCTATTTTGCACTGAGTAAATTGAAATAATAAGATTAATTAAACATGCAACTGATGAGAACTGCCTGGGGAAAGCCTTCTCCTGGCTCCCCATCTTTGCTCAATACCACACCCTCTCCATTTAAAACAGTTCAGTAATTCACAAGTCTTTTCATGAAGAACCTGTTTAGCTTGTTTAACTTCAGTACACTGAAAAGCTAAAAGAAAGTGTTCAGGGTTCCTTGCAACAACGAGCATTAGTGTGTAATGGTCTATGCATAGGAAAAGGAGAATGGGCAAATATTACTTCCTTCCTTATGTCCCCTCTCCCCTACTTCCTGTCACTTTATGTTTCTATAGCAGAGGAACATTTCCCGAATATTTAACATATACAAGAAACAGCTCGTTCTAACTACCTACTCATTGTTTCTTTTATCTTCTCAGGGCATGGTTTTGCTCTACTGCCACCAGTATCCAGTTACAAACAGGTGCAAGGCGAATCTAGGTAAGAACAGCAGTAGGATCCAAAATGTAGCATGAATTTGAAACTAGATAAGCAAAGCTAAATTTGGAAAAAGAAAGCATGTTAACTCAGAAGCTGAAAAATAGACATAGTACTGTATAATGAAATCTAAGGGCTAAATTCTTGATTATGCAGCCTAAAAACACTTCAATGAAGGTAGGGAAAGTTATAATCAGCTCGCATAAGGAAGCTGAGTCAGAATTTTTCCTTGGGCTATCAAGAATGAGAGTAGAGCTGGAAATGAAACTGCTCTGACAAGTTTATCGTACAGTATTTGTTACATGAAAGGGCTATCTTCAGAAATCTTGTATGTCAAGGAGACTTGTACCGGGAGATACAGTCCTTCATATAGACTGCATCCAAGTATAGGAATTTATAGCTCTTCTTCTTTTGTGTCCCGATCAAACCCTGGATAGACTGCCAAAATGAAGCCACTTTCTTGGCTTTGTTGTTGGCCAAACTTAAAACCTCATCGGTGCAGGTTTCTGGCAGTAATCAGCTGACCAGTAAATGAGCCGGATTCTGTATCTCTCCGCATTCACACCATGTGTTGTTGTCTGCCAGCAGCCCCCACTTGAGCATGTTGGTCTTGCATTTAGAGACTCCAACCCTCAGCCTATTCAGGGTCCTCTAAGTGACATAAGGGAGGTTGAGTTAGTCAGCTATATCCTCCTTTAATGTTGTTCCTTTTCCAGTGAGCTTCTTCCATCTTCTAATTTAGTTTTGCTCTTATTTATCCTCAAGAATGGGGACTGCAATGGCTCAAGTGGTTCAGATGCTGAACTTGATGACTAGAAGATTGGAGTTTGATATCCGAGTACTGCACAACAGAGTGAGCTTCCGTCTGTCCCAGCTCCTGCCAACCTAGCAGTTCCAAAGCAAGAAATTGCAAGTAGATAAATAGATACCACTTCGGTGAGAAGGTAAACAGCTTTCTGTGCACTCCAGTATCCAGGCATGCCTGCCACATGTCCATGGAAACGTCTGCATATGCATATGCATATAGCACTGGCTCTTTGGCTATAAAGAGAAATGAGCACTGAACCCTAGAGTTGGATATGACTGGTTTTCAAACAAGGGCTACCTTACCCTCAAGAATGTTTGTTTTTTCCATAAAGCTCTTCCTGGATCGGAGCGGGCAGACTTGAGGATCATAGCCATTTAGCGGATGTTGAGGGTCATTCTTTTGCTTAGTTTTCTCGGCATCCTCTGCTACTTCTCTCCTTATCTTAGGTGGAGCAATACAAATAAGAGGGTATATTTACTCAACTGGTTTAGGTTTGAGGCATCCTGTCACTATGCACATAGCTTCATTAACAGCAATGTCAACGTGTTTTGCATGTGCGGATGAGCTCCATACTGGAGCAGCATACTCTGCTACAGAGACACTCAGGGCCAAAGCTGATGTACACAGTGTGGATGACTGAGTTCCCCATTTATAATTTATGAGTTTCCTGATGGTGTTGTTTCTTGTACTAACTTTAGCTTTGGTATTCAGGCAGTGTTGCTTAAAAGAGTGTCTCCTATGAAGCGTCACACCGAAGAATTTTTCCACGTAACATCCAACTCAACCCTTTCGAAGGTGGAAAGTATACACTTGAGTCTTGCTTAGATTAGGCTTCAAATGGTTGATGTTGTAAAATACTATCCTAATTCTTCAAGTGTTCCAGTAAGTTTTCCAGCTACCTCATCGAAGCTTGATCCTTGAACTGCCATTGCCGTGCTATCCATATCAATTTATAGCTGATCACCTAATACCACATTATGAACTGCGTTTCCATCAGTTTTCCTTTCCACATTTGTTTGGGCTACAACATTTGTCCCAGCTCCTGCTAGGTTGGCAGGAGCTGGGACAGAGACGGAAGCTCACTCTGTTGTGCAGTACTCGGATATCAAACTCCAACCTTCTAGTCTTCAAGTTCAGCATCTGAACCTCTATGCAATTCCACATGTTTTGAGGCCCTCCCAGCCACTTCACCGGCCGGCGTTCCTGGGCCCCGCCCTCCCCCTCGGACTCAAAAGGTGAGGGGGCAACGGGCGAGCTGCTGCCGCCACCGCGTTTCACAGCCCCAGTGGGGGTGAAGAGGCCCTCCCGGCCACTACACCGGTTGGCATTCCTGGGCCCTGCCCTCCCCCATCACCCTCGGACTCAAAAGACTCTAAAGGCAGGGGATTTCATGGGTGGTCCTGGCTAATTTTTGTTACTTATTATTATTAATGGGTTTATTTTTTATATTGTATTAATTAATCTATGTTTATTACTTCCTATTGATTATTGTATCGAATTTACTTTTCATGCTTCTTTATTATTGTATTGTATGGTATATACATGTTGTAATGGCCGCCTTGAGTCAACTTCGGTTGAGAAAGTGCGGGATATAAATCAAAATTTATTATTATTATTATCATTTCTGGGCTCAATTCAAATTGCTGGTTATGATCTATAAAGCCCCATAAAGCTTAGGTCAAAGTTACTTGAAGTATTGCCTAGGCTCCTCAGCTCCTAGGATCTTCATGGTAGGACTTCTCTCAGTCCCACTGCCCTCACAGGCAGATTTCGTGGGGAGGTGAGAGGGCCTTTAGTGTGGTTGCTCACAGGTTAGGGAATGGCCTTGCTAGGCAGGCTACATTAGCTACCTCTCTTGTCTTTCCAGAAAAAGGCACTTCTTTTTAAACAGGCTTTTCATAACTGCACAGAGCATTAAACCAGATTCTCTCTGAGATCCTCGTTATTCTCTAAGCATGTTTGCAGGCTGTTTTCAGTATTCTAGATGACTCAGCTACCTTTTGAGAGCTGATTAAAAATTTTGCACTACAGTCTCCTGCTGTATTTACAAGAGGATATGTTCTGAGATCTTCTGCAAATACCTGAAACTGTGGATAACAGCAAATCTTATAAACACATATACCTGAGTCATAGAAGCAGGGGATTTCAAATGTCTCCATTGGTCTACATGAGAACTAACAAAATGTCTGCCTCCGTTCTTTGTAAATATTACATCACAGATACTGTAGTGGCCTTTAGTGGCCAGCTCTGGTAATGTACCATAAAAAGTATCAATTAATCTTTATTACGGTTCAAGACCAGCATAGTACAGCAAAAGAACAGAAGCTAAAATACATATTAAAATAAGAAATAAAAAATCACAATACATAGTTGTAGAATAGTCAATGGAGGTTAGGACATGTTTTAACTCCTCAGTTATGTAATTCATAGAATGTGAACTCACAATCTACATATTTTCATGCATTTTCTCATTCTTCTTCACATAACCTCTGCTGGCCTGTAGACAATTATGTATGTAATTTTCTCATGCAATGGAATCCCTTACAAAATCTAGGAACAAATGAAAATATTGCAAAATCAAGAAACTGCTGAAAATCCAGGCTACCACCTCACACCTATGAACCCAAGATGGAATTCAGAAGTCAATGAACAACCAATACAACAAGGAACAAGGTTTTTGTTTTAAGTATTTCAAAGCATATCAAGAGGTTATCCATCATATTTTTCTCCCCATAGGTTTCTACGCCTAGCTTGCACAGAAAACTATGGACAAGAAGGCTATGGATACCAGCTAAGGACAGCAAGACTGGATGATGACACTGCTACCTGTATCAGCTGTAGTGCTTCTGATGTCTCAAACTGATCGTGATTGCTTTGCACCAGGTGTAAATGCAGTTATCACTCATGCTGACAGATACCATAAGACAAGCCATTGGAAAACAAAGATCAGGTTACGAGCTCTTACTTCACAACACTTTCATTGACCTAAGGTTAACAGAAGGGTAGTTAAGAAAGGGAATAGCAATCAATGCTCATATTATTGTAAAAAAAGGCACTGACCATGTTCAAATATAAAAGCAATAATACACAAACAAAGCAAACAATTATTGCTCATGGTTGTTTTTTGCAAAAGTTTCTCTTGAGTAATTTCATGTTGGCTTCAGGAATAAAGCTCCGCAGCATACAGAAAGCAGTACAAAAAGCCATATGTGGCACATGTGACTCTGACTATTAAATGCTCAATTGGAAACCAATGTTTCAATCAATCAATCAATCAATCAATTTAATTTGTACCCCGCCCTACTCAGCACAAGGCCGACTCAGGGCGGCCTCACAACATATCACAAAATTTACACATTTTCAAAATTACAAATTACAGAATACAATTCAGAAAAGGTAACATACAATTAAGCAAAGTTCATACCAAAAACAAAGTTAAACCCACAACCCCAAACACAGCCAGGACTCCATGTCCAAAATGTACTCCAAAGAAAACAACATTGTCCTCTTTTGGGGGAGCCATGCACCAGCCTCACGTCTCTGGGGCCGATGGAGTAGGTCCCGGAGCAGGCAACACGGCGGGGGCAGCTTCGGCGTCTGCTCCTCTCCCCCTCCCCCGGCAACAAGCATGGGAGGGCGATGGCGACACAGCTGTCCCGCATCTCCGGGGCCGATGGAGTGGGTCCTGGAGCAGGCAACATGGTGGCGGCAGCAGCTTCGGCGTCTGCTCCTCTTACCCCCTCCCCGGCAACAAGCACGCTAAGGACCTAGAGATGTAGGGGGCGGCGCTCCCACTGGTGTGGCTGGGAGGAAAGGCAGCGTCCCGGCAGTCCATGGCGGGGGCTGGGCAGCAGTTCTCAGAAGCCTCAGTTTCCTTTAGCAACTTTCACTACCTACATTTTTATTAAAATATAGACTATTATAAAAAGGGCAGCCTCTCCAGACAGAATACAATCTTTTATATGTAGGGAGGTGTATTTCTTGTGTATGTTAGGCAGTGACTGCACAACAGTCAGACCACAAGCTACTATAACACTACAGAAGGCAACCAGCCTTAATCTACTGCCCTCCAGATGTGCTGCTAAAGTATAACTCCCATAATCCCACGGCTAGAAATTTTAATTTCTGGAGGGTGCCAGACCAGGGGAAACCTGTTACAAAAAACATTACTACCATGGATTTATGGTTTGAGATATCCCAAGAATTCTTTGGAATTGAGACTGTAGAGAGTTCCAAACCTTAGTTCCTAATTTAAACTAAATGAATAGTTTTGAATGAAAAAGGAAACAGGATCTTTGAACAAAGACCTTCAGCTTCCTTCACTGGTACAGACACAGTTGCATAAACATTTACCCTTTATTTAGTGAACTCTACATTTTTTGCATTTTAAAAGCATTTTTCAAAACACAATTAGAGAATGTTACCAAAAAAAAAAAATCACTATTCCTCTTAATGCATACTGGGAGATGACTTTCCTGGTGGCCTAAATTATATTGATGCATTGAATAAGAAGTTGATCATGAATCAGCATTCCTCTTGTTTCAGACGACTCAAGTGGTGGGTCATAAAATCCAGGCCAAAATTACACATGACGAGAATGCAATTCCCCTGCTCAGAAGAATTGAGCACAGAAGCATCTACTTTTAATAGCAAACCTTTTACTTTCAGTTTGGGTCTCAAACGCCGAGTGTTGGACGGCAGTAAATAACCAAACTCCCTAAAGGGGCAAACAACTACAGGAAGATGAGCCCCTTTAGGTGGGGTGATGGTCCTCTCAGTGGAGGGAATGCCACTGGAAACCATCATATTGGGCTCAACAGCAAAATGAGCAGAGGAGGAGGTAAAGGTAAAGGTTTCCCTTGCTCAAAAGCCAGTCGTATACGACTCTAGGGTGCAGTGCTCATCTCTGTTTCTAAGCCGAAGAGCCAGCGCTGTCTGCTTCTGCAGACGTTTCCGTGGTCATGTGGCAGGCATGACTAGACACCGGAGCGCAAGGAACGCTGTTACCTTCCTACCGAAGTGGTCCCTATTTATCTACTTGCAATTTCTTGCTTTCGAACTGCTAGGTTGGCAGGAAGCCACTTCATTATTCTGAGTCCCAACGGTCATGGACATGGAAGAGGCCATGCCAAATGAAGTGGCTGTGAAGGCGTACCTTGTTAACATTTTCAAGTCTGCGGCAGTCCATTGCAGTCCCGGTGTTAAATCCTACATGTCTCATTTCATAAGAGCCACAGGAGATGGCTCTGTGATCACAGTGTCACTTCACGGCGAGCTGGGATCCACCTTAAACAAATTCACGCCAATGGCATTTTTCCTGAAAATAATTTTCAGGGGAGAAATATATATTCGAATATTAGTAGCAGCCAACGCCGATGGGTCTCAAATCCATTGGTAAGTCACAACTAGAGTAGAACCCACTGAAGCAGTGGAGATTTGGTGAGTCAACCCCTCCATAAGAACAGGCCCAGTTCTTTCAGTCTTTCTTCATAGGGTTTGGTTTCCAGTCCCCTGATCATCCTTGTTGCGTTTCCTCTGAACTTGTTCCAGTTTGTTTGCATTCTTTTTAAAGTGTGGTGTCTAGAACTGGGCACATTAGCTGTGGTCTAACAAGTTGTGAATAGAGGGAACCCATGTACTTCATGGGGTTTGGAGACTATGCTTCTGTTATTGCAGCCTAAAATAGCTTTTGCTTTTTTCTTTACTTTTCTTTTTCTTTTTTGCAGCCGCATTGCACTGTTGGCTCATATTCAGCTTGTGATCTACAACAATTCCAAGATTCCTCTCACTGCACATTTCCCCGCCTCTTCAGTATAGAACTTTGCACTTATCTGTGATAAATTTCATTCTGTTGTTTTCAGACCAGTGTTCAAAGCCTATCAAAATATTTCTGAATTCTGTTCCTGTTTTGCAGAGTTTTAGTTATTCCACCCGCTATTCAATTAAAGCTGTGTTAAGTGCACCTAAGATCAGCAAGAAAGATGAATGGGATCTCCTTCATCATCACATTATAACTACAAGTACAACAGTAACTACAGTTTCAAAAGGGCTTGTTCAGTTCATGAGAAGGAAACTGTCATCTTTCTCCTGCATTAAGATGGGCAAAGTATTGTCGTGTGGATATATCGGTGTAATTTTAGTGTTAAACAAACACCTATGGATTGAAGCCTGCTATGAGATCATCCCCATTCTTAGATAAACATAGGTGTGGGGTTATTTTCATTTAGTTGTTGATTTTTAAACAGTGATTCAAGGTTGAAAGTAAGAAATCAAAAGAAAGAATGTGAGAATCATGTTTATATAAATCAAATATTGATCTAAACTAACTGAATAAAGCTTATTTTAAAAACAAATATATGGAGATCAAAATATGTTTGCTCCAAAGGCTTTAAAAATACATCTTTTCTCACTTCGTACAGGTTGCTCTGTATATTTCACTGATACTGCACCTAGACTACATACTGTAGTCAACATAATCCAATTCAGTTTTTCCATATAAAACAATTAAAACAACTAGTAATGCTGCATATACAAATACAAAGTACTGTACTACAATTATCAGAACATGCAAAAACAAATGGCCATGCCAGCAGGTCAGAATTTTCATATGAATCTCTAACAGAGATCAGAAGTTCTCTTGGGTTTGCCCACTATTTCTAACAGAGATGGAATACAGAGCAGAACTTCCAGTGTTAAACTGAAGGCTCAGACAAGTTCATCTAAGACAGAGAAGGGGAACATGAAATCTTCAGGCTACTGCAGGATCACAGGTCCCATTAGCCTCAGTCAGCCTGGCTGGAGGTGACAGAAGTTGTAGTATGACAAGCTATGGGGAGCCACATGCCCCCCCCCCCCCCCGATGATGTATGAGAATGATGTTCCTAGGCTTTCCTGGACCCAGAACACTAACAACATCAAAGCTAAAAACCAGCCCTCTGAATCAAAACAAACTGGACAGCCCACAAAAATAAAATCAATCCAACCCATAGACCTCAACTTAAACTTGCACTGAAATATTAGAAACCAAATGTAATGCAGGTCCACACAGAGTACATGACATAAACATAAACTTTATACCACTAAAAACCTGAATCACTAAGGCCAGGTCTAATTTCTCAAAGAAAGTCCACTGCTTGGGGCAGCAGCAAAAGAAGGCAGTAAATAGCACTCTCAGTGACCTCGACCCCAGGATATCTGGAAGAACTGCTATCCGACGGCGGCATCAACATTAAGGCTTTGATTTTCTTCCTATCGCCATCTAATTTTCGTGCCATTCTGAGGTCAAACAGATCAGCATTTCTTGTAGAGACCACAGATTTCTGAACCCTAACCATAAATCCCCATAATAGTGTAAACATTATTCAGTTACATTGAAAAATCTAATCCCAGCTAGCAAACAACATTAAACGCTGTTATGATAAACTCACTCATATTTACCCCAGTCAGCTTTTATCTATAAAAAGTGGAAGTGCTCTGACTTTGAATAACGGGTGCTGTAATGGGACTTTTAAAGCACCAACATTTGGCCAATAGGGCAACATTTGCTTCTCACTCCTTGCCTTGCAAGAGTATACCTTCAAATACAACTCCAAAGTGATGCCATGCAGATACAGTATTGTACTTGTGGTCCTTCAATTAGTGATAAACCTCTCTCTGTGTAGTCAGTACAGTTACTGTGGAAATACACAAAATGCCACTCTCTGGGCTGTTTGTTCTAAAAGTCAAAAGCTGTGCTGACCTACTAATTTCTTTTGATTTCTAGTGAACTTGATCCACAAAAGCTAAAATTAAAATATATTAGTTAGTCTTTAAGGTGCCATAACGTTTCTTGTTTTTTATTTGTTTACTCTCTGATATGCTTGCACAGACTAACACGGTTACCACTTCAAAAATTTGAACTTGAAAAAAAGAGTGTCTGAAGGTTCAGGACTCTGTATCAGTTCCAAGGTGACTAGGATTTCCCCAGCTTTTCTATGTTATTAGATTTGTTTTACATATCATTGTGTAAAAACCTTCCTAAACAGGAATCATGGGCAGATCTAGGCCTAGCAGGGCCCCACACTTCAATCTGGGAACTTCCTTTCTCAACAGGAAGCTAGGCCTATACCAGGCTACAAAGCCTTCCAATTGTTAATTATTGGTATTTGGGGTCCAACACACAAACAAAGCTGCATCAAGAGAAATAAGAATTCTAGTGTACTCTTTTTGGGGGGTCAAACTTCACTGAAGTAAGCTACGGTTCAGGACTTCTGATGCTTCAGGGTTTATGAGACCCAGCAGTTCTTCTTCCATGTCAAACTCTAGAGGTTCATCCTCATTAAGACGGCAATTTAACTAACTGTTAGTATATTTTCAAATAATGTATGTACTCAAGTATAAGCTGAGTTTTTTAGCCCAAAAAAGGGGGACATGGCTTATACTCAGGTCAATTACCATGAGGGTCCCAAGACTGTGCCGGATTGAGATGCACCAACAATTTAATTAATTTTACCATATTTTCAGGTATTTTGATTATTGAAACTCACTAGCAGCTGCTGCATTTCTCACCTTCGCCTTATACTCAGGTAAATCTATTTTCCTGGATTTTCGGGTCAAAATTAGGTACCTCGGCTTATATTTGGGTTGACTTATACTCGAATATATACGGGTAAACGAAAAATATAAAACTAGTCATTCATAAGCTCAGACATCTAGCTAGCACAGGAAAAGAGCTTATCCAGTTTCTGCGCTTCTAATTACTTTGCACAAGGCTGGACTCATGTAAAGTTCATTTTAACTGAAATATTTTTAAATGGCATTACAAATTTTTGTTTTAATGCATTTATATTTTAACCAGATCCTGTATTATAAAAGTCATGTGTCAGAAATGTATTTATTTATTTTACATTTCTAATCACTACTTCTTCAATGCGCTAAAAAAAATACATTACTGCACTCCTCCCTACATAATGATCACAAAAAGCCTGCAAGGAAGTGTGCAACCTGCAATAACATACTGCAAGCTCTTGCAAGCCCCTGACACACCAAGACAACTGAGTTAATTGCCAACCGTCCACAGTCACTTTATTAATACAAATATGCTGTCCACATGGGCTACACCCTTGATTGCGCTGTCCTGTACATACAGCCTTCATGGTTAAATACTCAATCTTCCGACCTCCTCCATGGCATGCACAAAGTGCCAAAGGAGGAGAACACGCTTTCCTTTCTCTTGCATTAATTCACCCAAATAATGAATGACTGAATAAAACGTATTATTCAGAGAAAACACATTCAGAGAACGGTCCTTCCCCCATTCTGATCACACCCTTGTTACTTCTCAAAAGCAAAATGATTAGTGCAGTCTTTGAAATTATACGGATTCAAAAACAAAGGAAACTGGTGAACACAGGGTCGAGAGATTCCATTCTTCTTTGAACCTGAGCAGGATGCAGACTTATATGCAAACAAACAGAGGGAATTGTGGTGGCTTTATCTGATATTTATACTCATTGTTGATCTTAGACAACTCGGCTTAAATAAAGCATGTGCCCTCAAAATAGTACTGTACAACTTCATATAGCAAGACTCACAGACCAAGAGGTACAAATTTTCAAAATCAACTTTGCAAAATACAATTAAGTTCCACATTTCCAAACTGCTACAGAGAAACAACTGCAAACCCAAGTAAAGTTGCTTTGAACAGGGCAATCTCCAAATCTACTGCTTCTCAATTCAGTTTATTCTCCTTAACTATTTAACAGGTTCTGGGATTTTACAATTCTATTTTAATTAACTTGAGCACCTGGTTTTTTTAATGTTGATATCTACCTGTTATCTGTTGCCCACATGGAGAAACAAAGAAATATTATACACAAGGGCAGAAATATATAAATAACTTCAAATTATTAACCTATATTTGTCTCATGATTGTACAAATTAACAGTCTGCAATCCTATTGCAGTTACACAAACTGTTAACTTTTAAAGACGAAATGCAATAAGTTAAGAAATCTTCATGATTTAAGGGAGAATTCATCATGGAAATAATTGATAACAAAATTTCATAACAGCATTGAGAAAGTTTGAACAAATCATCTTCTTTTTAGCAAAATGTATATGCTGTTGAACTCCTTCCATCATTCTGATACCCATATTTTGAATATTGAATACTGTATTATTTTACTTTGTTTAAATAATGAATTTTATTTTGTATTTTCCCCATTTTATTTTATACTTTTCTGATTATTTTCTCTGCTCTAACCAGTAGGCATTATATTCACACAAGAATTCATATGTTACATGCAGCCACTCAAACAGCTGTGGGTAAATAACCATGGTCCATATATTTTTAATAAATATTTTTGCACACAAACTGCTAAATAAAATAACAAAGAAAATCACCCATTATAGTCAATGGGAGGCAAAAGCCATTGACTTGCATTGCAATTTCCCCCCACCCTACAGGCTCTCCCTCCATATAGCAATGGCTAGGGAAATGGAGTTAACTCTTTATATTCCAGTGAACTTTAAATATACAAAATCATTAATAAATAAATGTTTTCTTCCATTTAAGAAGCAGCAACCCTTTGGAACTTACAACATCACTAATCCAGCCCACAACCATGGAAATTTAATTTAATTTAATAGATTTATATACCACTCTATCCAATGGACTCTGTTAAACACAAGTTAAAACCAATCTAAAACAATTAAAAAACCCTTAAAACATAGCAATATTACACACACACCCAGCTGTGCCATTTACTATCTAAAACAATATAAAATCTACAAAACCTTAACATTAAAAAAAAATTACAGGAGAGGGGAGCCTCAGATGAGCCAGAAAGGGGAGCTTGTTGACAATCCCGGCCCCCAGACCCAGTTTGCCAACCACGTCTTCAATTCTTTCCTAAATGGTAGCAACTGGACCTGGAGGCGTAGTTCTACTGTGAGGAGGTTCCATAGTGTGGGGGCTACGACCGAGCCTCCCCAACAGATGATATCTGAAAGGTACCCTTTTGGTTTGCTCTCATGGGTTAGGTTGATGTCCTAGGGACAATGCAGTCCATGAGGTATCCTGGTCTGCCACTATTATTATTATTATTAATAATAATAATAATAATAATAATAATAATAATAATAATAATAATAATAATAATAATAATAATAATAATAATAATAATAATAATAATAATAATAATAATAATAATAATAATAATAATAATAATAATAATAATAATAATAATAATTTAATATTTGTATACAGCTTTAGATAGATAGATGGATAAATCTTTATTGTCATTGTCCTACACAGAACAATGAGATTGGGGCGAAAACTTATCAACCCAACAAAACCTAAACAAAATACAACTATACAAAATTATCAACATACTCCCACCCCACATATACACATTTAACCCCTAAAAAAGCTCTAAAACTCCAAGGCTCTAAAAACTTTATACAGAAGCTCCCTCATAGACTGCATTTTACTACATTCAAAGCCAGAACCGCTTTTGGGTAGAAACTATTTCTCAAGCGGCTGGTCCTGGTCTTTATGACCCTATACCGTCTTCTAGAAGGCAGAAGCTGAAAGAAATCATTTCTGGGGTGCGTACTAGCTTGTGCAATCTCTAGAGCTTTCTTATAACACCTGGTGGCATAGATTTGATCTAGAGTGGGAAGAGTACGCCCGGTTATCCCCTCCACAGTCTTTACGACCCTGGACAGCATTGTTCTTTCCCTAGCTGTACAACTCCCAAACCATACACACAGACCATAGGTTAACACTCTCTCTATGGTACAGTGGTAGAATGCCAACAGCAGGTCCTTTGAAAGATTGTTCTTCCTGAAGATTCTCAAGAAGTATAATCCCTGCTGTGCTCTCTTCATCAGAGCTTTGGTGTTTGCTCCCTATATTAGATCATCCCTCAGCTCCATTCCCAGAAATCGAAACACCGAGACCTGTTCCTATTAAGGAGTCCCCAACACAAAAAATGAAACTCACAGCATACATCTGATGTAAACAATGGGATGTTGTAAATGAAGAAGCTTGCCTAAGAAAGAGTGGGACCCACATGCTTGTACCAGGGTGAAGCATGGGGCTGTGAATTGACTGTGAGCAACCAGAGCAGATGGCATCCTAGCCAGTCAACAGACAGCACCTACATGGTGTGGATTCCAGTTTTCCCATGCCTCTACAACTTGCGCTTCACATATCCAGTCAGTTTATGCTCATCCTTGGCTTCTGGGTCACAAATCACAACACAAAAGCCATGCCTTATAACAGAGAAGGGGAACCATCTACAGTTCTCTGAGTGTGGCTACATTGAAATTCCCGCTGGCTAGGGCTGCTGTTCAGCAACATGCAGAGGCCATACTATGTCCATTTCAAGTTTAGAGATACAGTACATCATAGTTGCTACATTTGGCCCAGTTCAAATAACATGGGCTACTGGAAAACAGCAGCAACGCTTCTAAACACTTTATGGCTTCATCAGAAAAGAGGAAAGGACATAAGAAGCTCCCACACTGAACATGTTTCTTGCAGCTCTGAAGCCTACTTTATGATCTTTACAGTTCTTATTCCATAAAGGTGTCAAGAAACATTCCCATTGCACAGTCATGGACACATAAACTTGTTTACTTGGAGCAGTTGAAAGCCTTTATCTTACAACAATGTGTACTTTTTTTAATGTTGTGTAAAGCTATTTATGCTTTTCACCACTGATCTGCTATTTATGTAAACTCTGACTGGTATCTTGCAGAGCCTCCAAAGAGCCAATAGATCCAATAGTGTGGTAACGGAGAAACGCACGGCTTGTGCAAGGGCTGCCAATGTGCAAACAGAGGGTTTCCTCATGAAGACTGTTGCTTCCCCAACAACAACATTTGCATAAAAGTGTGCTCTCACATTATCCCATTATTAAGACTTTCCATTCAGAGGAAGCTCATCAGCATACTGGCCTATTCTTTTAGAAAATGTGTCAAGATTCACATTTTTAATTTGGCCACTCAAATTGTGGGGTTTTTTTTAGCAGTCCTCTTGTTTGTTTTTTCAATTATGGTTTATTGTTGGCTTAAATGTTTCAATGTCATTTTTACTGTTTTGTTTCTTAGATACCGTATGTTAAAAACACGCAAACAAATTAAAACTTTGAGATGCACCTGTGTTAACAGAGCAGAATTTTGCGAGTGTGACACAATGAACTATGCTTTGTTTGTGCTCCTGTTACAACTGACTCATCAGATATGATGGCAGTTGGTTTAACAACTTCTAGTACAAATAATGACAAGGAAAACACTATCCATTATCAAAGCATATTGGCCCAGCAAATTTGCTTAATGACCCAACTACAACAATGATGAAATAAAGACAAACAAATGAATAGGAAAGCCTGAATATTTAATGTTGGCACTCTGGACTGCAGACAAGGGACTGCAGTGGTTCAAGTGGCTAAGACACTGACTGGAAGGCAGGAGGTCAGCAGTTCGATTTCCGAGTCCTTGTCCAAGCTCCTGCCAACCTAGCAGTTCGAAAGCAAGAAATTGCAAGTAGATCAATAGGTGGGAAGGCAAAGTGTTCTATGAGCTCATTGTCTAGTCATGCCTGCCATATGACCATAGAAATGTCTGCAGAAGCAGACAGTGCTGGCTCTTCGGCTTTGAAACGTAGATGAGCACTGAACCCTAGAGTCGGATATGGCTGGCTTTCGAGCAAGGGAAACTTTTACCTTTACTCCGGACAATATGGATGTTAACCATTTCAAATACTATTTTAAGGATAATCAAAAAAGAAAAATAGTTACTGCTAGTTAAATCAAATTACTATTCTATAACAAGCAGAGAAACTCTCTTCTAAAATCAGCAGCAACTATTCCAGGAGGAACCTTATTCTCTTACTGAGGTATATGTTGCATCTCATGGAATCTACTTTACTCGACAGACAATATTACAATACTATTATGCACCAATCAGGCTGCAACCTCACTATGAATTCTTATGACTGCTTTTATTCTGCACAAACGTCTGACCACTGTGTGTACTGACACAGGAAGCATCTGTTTAAATAGCACACGGCAGCAGAATGATTAGTACTACTTCATTTTGGATAAGTGTGTCTAACATGGTAAAACTTCAGATGTTTAACATCAAAGAAAAAATTACTCACTATTGAAGGTACACATGAAAGTAAGGCCAGTAGCCTTGTATTATTTATTCTAAATCCAGTACAAGTGCTACAGTGATTATTTTCCTAATAAATTTCAATATTTTAGACTGTCCAATAGAAAGGTTATTAAAATGAATTTACTTCAACAATAGATGAGCAATAAGATTAATTTTTAATATTCCATATAGTAACTCTACCACAGAAGTATTTTAAAGAACGGCAGAAACAAAAATCTAAAACTTTTCTATCCAAATTGAACTTGAACATTTTTTATTTACTGCTGTATACTCAATCAGATTACAGAGATCTTTCTCTGCCATTAAACACATATTTTCAGAGCTCTTCTGACTACTCAGAAAGGCAGGAAACTTCTCATGTTGACTGTCTGCTAACCTCCTCCACAAACTTTCCAGTATTTCCACTCACTAGGCTGCACAAATGTCTGTAATGGTTTGGGTCACCTGCTACAGGAAGGCTTAAAATTTTTATGTAAAGGACTGTGCTTTTTTGCAGATTGTTGAGAAGATAAATGGGAGGAAAGTAGCATATGTATTCTTTTCTTTTAGACTTCCCAGAGCAGGGAATTTATCCCTGTCATGGAGAAATATGGTTCTGCTGTGCTGATCTACTGGATGTGGCAGATATTTGGATCTATTAGAAAGGGGTCTGTCTTCGCAGTGGGCATGGAAATTGAGGTTTTGGTAGTACTGTACAAAGAAAGTATAAAAGGAAAGGAAAGGAGATGTTTGTTGGGCAACTGAATGCGAGAGGCCAGGCCAAAACATTCCACGGGACTAAAGACATTTGTAGGAGGCGGACATAAGACACATGCTCCAATTTTAGACTCAACAGATCGGTTTGTGCCAGGATGTCAGTGGGAAGACAGACCACAAAGTAAGCTATACTCTAGCAGGCACCAGCGCTTTTAATCTGATGAATAAAACTTCCACAGTAATAGCCAAGCATACATATTATCTTCTTCTTGTGCCATATCCAGTTCCGAATACTGACGATCAACATGGTGATCAGTCATGAAGCTTGTCCTGGGAGCAATATAATACAGTGGCTTTCCATGCCTTCCGCATTGCAGTATCACACTCATCCCACTGATCCAGTTCCGCAAGACACTTTCTGGTCCTGAGCCCTTTTGGCACGCAAAGTCCTCATCAGCCCCAGGCCAGTATTAATGAAGCTGCTGGCCTCCATCAAGATGGGTTCAAGTGGGATTTAATCCATCACCATTCCCTGTGGACTTTGCCACCCAGGGCTGCTAATCCTCAGGGTTGTCAGTTAAGTTAACCACCACCTGAAATCAGCATTGGTTTGCTGGCAGTATGATCTATTCTATTATCATAGCAGGATAACCTGGCCAGACTGGAATACATGACTATGCCAGCAGGTGTGGGGTACAACTGGTACCACAACCCAGCTCTATTGGCTTATTTAGCCCTGCCTGGGGTTTTTATTTACTCCTGCCCGGGTGCCCCTCTTTTAAAGGGGACTGGGGAGGTTTTATGGATGTTTTTAGATAATTTTGTAGTATTTGGTTTTAATTAGTATTGGTATGGGTTTTAACTGAGGTTGTGAGCCGCCTTGGGTCACTTAGGCGAGAAGGGTGGCTAAATAAATCAAATAAATAAATCAAATAAATCAAATAAATAAATAAATACATGCCACTCGTGCAAGGCTGCCCCCAACACCCAACCAAATATAAATCCTTTACACTAGGCAGTGTGAAATTCATGTCTTTGGATTGAACCAAAGCAACAAAGAATCTTGTGATACCTTAAAGGCCAACCAATTATCCCCTTCCGTAAGAGCCTCAAAACCTGGCTTGCCCAGCAGAAGTGGGGGGTGGCTGGGGGGGGGGGACAGCCACCTTGGGTTGGCTCATCTAGATCTGCCTCGGCTGACAGTATCTGGCAGCGTGTTATGTTATGTGCTACTTTTAAAAAGAATTTTTAAATAAATCTTTTATGATTTTTATAATTTTAAATCTATACCTATAAGAAGGGCCTTGCGTGGTACGTGTCGGGCATGCACGTCCACACCAAGCCCAACCATCCCGTACTGAACTGCCCACACTTACCTTTAAACCCTGCAAGCATCGCCGCAAGGGTCCGGTCATCGAGAGTGGGGCAACCGCCCCACAAAGATGAACAAAAAAACCCTACAAGGCCCAGTGTCCTCCACACCACGCCACCCTTCAGCCAATCAGGCTGAGGGACGCGAGCGTGGAGGAGGCTGGGAAAGCGTTGCGCGTGGGGGGGAACCGCCACTGCATCCAGGCCCCGGTGATGAAGGCCGGTGCCGGCTCCGCCACGGCTTCGGTGGGGTTGCAGAGGTAAGAGGGACTCCCTCTTCTCTCCACGGCCCTGCCGCCGGCCCCGCCACGACTTTGGCGGGGTTGTGGAGAGAAGAGGGATTCCCTCTTCTCTCCATGGCCCCGGCAAAAAGCTTCCTTCCGGGACACGGAGACTGAGAACGGCACTCCATTCTTGGCCTCCGTCTCCAAGAGGGAAGATGCCTTTCATGGAGGATGGGGGCCGAAAACCTCAGCCCCCACCCACCGAGGAAAACGAACCACTTTCCTCCGGGAGACGGAGGCCGAGAATGGAGCACCGTTGTCGGCCTCCATCTCCTGGAGGGAAAACCATCTGGAGCACACACACATACACACCCTGTGTGTGTGTGTGTGTGTGTGTGTGTGTGTGTGCATCCCAAAACCACCCCTACCACCAACACACACAAAAAATGCTAGCCTTTTATAATTTTAAGTCTATTTTTTATGTTTTTAAATGTTTAGAGGTTTTATTGTTAACTTGTAAGCCACCCAGATTCACCTCGGCGAGGGGGCGGCAGTATAAATGCGATAAATAAATAAATTTGGTATAAGATTTCACGACCTTAGCACACTTTACCAATAAGTACCTCTGGAAGTATATTTCTGTGGAGTGCAATAAAGTGATATTTTTCTTATGTCTATATAGAACATAATTATAATACTTTTTGCTACTGCATTTTTTTGTTCTGAAAATAGTTATACAGTAATACCTCATACAAAGTCCGCTTCATACAACATCGAATTCATACATCGCCTAATTTCTTGAAAAAAGTTACCTCATACAAAGTCGCTCGACTTTGTATGAGGCATTCAGTTTTTCCCAGGTTGCATTGTGCCTGGGCAGTATAAAAGACAGGACACATGCGTGCATTGCTCTTGTGGGTTTTGCGCGTGATTTTGGATATTTTTTAAAATTTTTCATCAGAATTTTTAGAAGCATTCCTGGGATTTTTGCAGCATTCTTCAGGTTCTTGGACAATCAGGGTTGTTTGACATGTTTTTGTAATGTATTTAGCCTTTAGACAATGTTTTCTTAAAGTTCTGTCAGTTTCCTGTCTGTTTCCTTGACTTTGCCCTGAAGTCTGTGCTGTTACAGTACAATGTATCTCTATGGAAACGACATTGTATGAGGCATCGCAGCAAGGATTTGGACGTTGTATGAGGCATCGCGGCTAGGATTTTGCATGCCTCATACAAAGTCCAAATCCGTATAAAGTCCAAACTTGTGGAACCAAGTTTGGACATTGTATGAGGTATCACTGTAGTAAAGGTCACCTTTGCTCGAAAGCCAGTCGTATACGACTCTAGGGTTCAGTGCTCATCACTGTTTTTAGCCCAAGAGCCAGCACTATCCGCTTCTGCAGACATTTCCGTGGTCATGCGGCAGGCATGTCTAGACACCGGAGCACACGGAACGCTGCTTACCTTCCCACCAAAGTTATACCTATTTATCTACTTGCTTTCGAACTGCTATGTTGGCAGGAGCTGGGACAGAGACGGGAGCTCACTCCATCATGCAGTACTCAGGAATCAAACTCCAACCTTCCAGTTGTCAAGTTCAGCATCTTAACCACTTAAACCACTGCAGTTATACAAAATTTTTATTCCCACTGTCATGACTGTCATCACAGACAACACACTGGAAAGTTAATAGTATCACCCAGGAGGTACACTGAAATTTATGAACTACCCAGACTCTTATTCTGCTATCACCCATGAAAAACCAAGACCAGTTGGCAAGTTGGGAGTATGGCCCTATTTGGCTGTGACAAACATTATACAGACAGTTCCATTTTCAAGTTGTTAAATAGACTGGAAAATGGAGCAATCGTCTGTCTGTGTGCCTAGTGGTTTTTTTAAAAAAAGAATGACAATGTAGCATAGAGCTCATTAACATAATCACTGGGCACAATTCCCCACAAAGGAAGAGACTGCTAAACTTTTTTTGCATCTGTTTTGGAAGATATTCATTAGGTATTCAACTGACCGTAAACACATTTATTTTTTAGATACTAGGTGTTACTAGGTGTTCAGATACTAGGACTGCAGTGGCTCAAGTGGGTAAGACGCTGACTGGGAGGCGGAAGGTCAGCAGTTCGATTCCCAAGTACTGCAGGATGGAATGAGCTCCCATCTTTGTCCCAGCTTCTGCCAACCTAGCAGTTCGTTCGAAAGCAAGAAATTGCAAGTAGATAAATAGGGACCACTTCGGTGGGAAGGTAAAACAGCATTCCGTGCGCTCCGGTGTCTAGTCATGCCTGCCACATGACCATGGAAACGTCTGCAGAAGCAGACAGCGCTGGCTCTTCGGCTTTGAAACAGAGATGAGCACTGAACCCTAGAGTCGGATACAACTGGCTTTCGAGCCCTCACCATAACAATTCAACAATGTTGTACTTTCAAGCTGCAATTCATGCAGATCTGTCTTCCAGTTTTCCCTGAATTATATTGTCAGAATGACTGTAGTAACATAATGTGCCTCAGCTAATATAAAAATGAAATATTTTTCTTGTTTAAGCCAAGTAAAATGGGGAAATATATTTTAGATTTGCTGCACAGCAAGCATCTGCTTTATTCCTTATACTTGATATTAGATGAATACAGTATTCCTAGACTTTAGTCTACTTGGGTGTGACATACTTTTGCTTTGTACTATTAATTGTTCAATTTTTTTTGTAAAAAATCCCCACAGGCAATTGGACACATGAATAAATTGTACTTTTTATGAAAATTAGTGGTAGAGAACAGGCATCTAATATTGGTCTAAATTTTAATCAAAAAGATCAACAAGAATCAAGAATATTTTTAAATTGTTAAATCCTACCTCCTCTCCTCTATTTTTTTTAAGAAATAACATCTTGCTGCTGATCCCTCCTATTACAACTGTAAGAAATCTTAGAAAATCAAAACATCTGCTGTATTAGGATAGTTTGTGTGTTCTCTCCCAGTAGGCTACAGCAGAGATGTTCAGCATCTACTAGCCAGATGTTAATGTTCTGCACTCTAAAAATACATATATATTCTGATGGAAGGGTGTTTCTTTTATAGTTATTACATATTCCTTTCACATAGTGAAGAAAATCTGGATGTAATTTTTTACTAAGGCAGAGAAAGAGTCTCTACTCTTCTTTCAGAATCTTTGTCTGAAGACTATGGCAGCAACTGCACTCAAAAATTCAAAGACTTAAATAAGGACTAAGTTGCATGAACGATTTGAATACCATAAACACTAGCTAGCTGGTTCATTTAAAGCAGGGCATCTTGTACAAATCAGCCATCGCCTGCAGCTCCCTTCCCTATTCCCAGAACAATTTTGAAAAGAAAAAGTTACATATAGATACATAGAAGTAAAACACAGATGCAAAACACAGATGTTTCACAATCTCCAAGTACTGCAAATGAATGAGAAACCAGAAGCCCTGATACCAACATAAAATCTGGCAAGATCTTTCTTAACGCAAATGATTCTGAAATGTAGAATAACATGGCTCTGAACATGTTAACTAGTTTATATAATTTTTTTAAAACAAACTACAACTGGAACAAACAGAAACCTGCAATACAGTACTAGCAAACTCTACACACTGCTTCTGAAGTCAATGATACATATTCTTGATATAAAATAAAAAGACAGAATGGAACACTTGCCAAAACCAATCACGGTAGAACCATAGAATAATTCCAGGGAAAACAGTAACCTTGCTGTACATAACATGAATTTATTCAGTACTGAATCAAGTAGGCACACCGTCACTTTCATAGTTTGATAACTGTTTCTACAGTGCTCAGATCATGCTAGAAGCCACCAGACAAATCAATATCACAGTTTAATATGATTTAACATGATTTTCCCCATTTCCTTGCACCTAATTTCTGTCTCACTGGCACTTCAGGAAGTCTGTGGTAGTGTAGTTTACAAACTAAAGTGGAAGCCCCCATGACAAAACTCAGTAAAACAACTAAGCATCAGAACATTCAATTAATTGCCCAACAGGGTAAAGTGAGCCATTCTGCAAAGTTAATAAGACCGACAGAGTCTCTCTTGGTGTATGGGTAAAGCCAGAGAAAGACTTTCACTTCAACCAGACCACATAATCTTTTGTACTACTGGATCCCTGTCACATAATTCTTATCTTCTTCCTGGAAAAGGAATATCCAAGGGTTTTTTTTTAATTCAAGTGCCAGGTTTTTTATCACAATTTACTTTATTCTCTCCCATCTCCGTTATGGCGCAAGCAAAAACAACTGGAAGAAAGGCAGCACAAACTGGGAACTAGTTTAGAAACAAATTGAATAAAGCATTGCGATTCATTCAAAACAAGTTCATTCCTTAAACTAGATCTTTATATTTGGCTATTTTGTGCAAGAACTGTGAGAACTTAAAATATAGTATAATGTCTGCCCTATACTAAGGCTCAGAAGGAAAATGTTAGGTTCAACTTTAGACTTACGTTTTTCATCAACAGCATGCATTAGGGATGCCGCTCTTGACAAAACATCCAGTGGAGTCTCCATTCTTGGCAGGATCCTAGATAAATAAGAAATATTTTGTGACTTTCTTGAACAATACTTATAATAAAACAAAAGAAATGTTGCCTTTCACTCATTCCCTTTCACCATTTGTCTAAACCTATGTGCAAACCTAAATACAGTACAAAAATATTTTTCAAATTTCTATCACAAGCTGTCTTTCATGCTTGAGCTACTGAGAAACTAGTAGAAGTGTATGTACTGCTAAACCAAGTAATTCCTTCCCTTCCATCATTCATGCTATTACCTATCCAAAAAGGCATTTATCCAGAGTATGTTGCATTTGATGATCAGCCACTTTGCACCTAGTAAAAAAGTTAATACCAGATACAATGCAATCTTGTTCTTGCAGTGAAGAGGTGCTGTCCTTTGATATCCAAAGAAATGTGCAAGTCTGGGACAGGAGACAGCAACTTTTAGTCCCAGTGGGCTAAATCTGAGGCTCCTTCTATTCCCCCACTCTAAGCCACCCAACAAGATGGGAAGTTTCAAGGTTCACATTGTGGCGGCTATCTTGTCCGACTAATAACTATTTTCATCACACAGATTAGAAAATCAAACTAACACCACATTTATTATTTTGTTTGCACCAGAATTCCAGCAGTACTACATGCAAAACAAGCTACGTTTTTATTGTGCAAAATGCACACAAAAGAAACTTCTACCTACAATCCAGAACATTTCCAAGTACTGTACCAAGGAACGTGGAATATATTCCCAAGACTGCCAAAAACACAAAAATCCCTCTAATGTTTTCAAAAAATGCAAAGAGCAATGTTACAACGAAGAGTAGAGAAATAGAACATGACACAAAGCACCCCCCGTCTCTACAAATTGATTAACTCCATGTGCCCAAATGCAGAGGTATAAAAGCGGCCTGTTAATCTACACTGTAACATAATTTGGCACCCTATATTTGTACTGGACTTCTGTCAGCTCTGTGATAACAGCCTTAAGGATCCTGATTCTCCTGCCCCCATCCTTAAAACACCTGAAGAGAGTGGTCTACGCCAAAGAGGATAATCTGATACACAAATGAAGAGACCTGCTTGCCATCTTCCCACCATATTAGTATGAAAAATATCTGTAGGAAATTCCAAGCAAGTCAGAAGGGGAACATTCCGTTTCTAAAAACAGAGCACTGCAACCCTATGATCAAAAAAGAGAATTATTTGCTTAAATAGTACAATAGAGGACTAGTGATTTAGCATTATTCAAGTTGACTATCCTGAACAGATAGTCTGCTTCCAAAGATCACTGCATGTCTCTTCTTTTTTACAAAAGTAATGCAGCACAGTAGTTGGTAGTGCCAGACTATCACAAGCTCAAGTCCTGAGTCAGACATGATGTTTGCTGGGTAATCTTGGGCCAAATGCTATATGTCAGCCTAGTCTAACCCACTCAGAACTGAGTACTGTACATGACCTTCCCTGAGGAAGGCAGTGCATAGATAGCTAGGTAGACAAAACAATTTTTGATTCTAGACCCATTTTTAACTCGAACAATTTCAATAAATAAGAAAGAATAGAAATTCTTCAGTGATGAAAAAAGTTTATTTTGAATATGCCACTTAAATAAATCTACTATAATCCGTCCTGAGGCTAAACTACAGGCAACATTCATCCCTTGGGTTGCTCTTCAATGCATGATCTTTGTTTGAGAAACAGCCAGCACAGGGGGCCTTTTGTTTCCCATAGCAGGCCTAACTGGGTGTTCTTGGACTTCAATTCCCAGAAGCCCAAGTCAGTACACCTGCTGATCAGGGCTTCAGGGAATTGAAGTTGAAGAACATCTAGAGTGCCAAGATTGGCCATCACTGCAGTAGACTATGATTTTAACAGGTATTACAAAGCTTTGACTTGCCTTGGGAGAACAAAAAGGCTGGCTGGTTCTCTATCAACCAGTTTGCAAATGACACAAGGAGCATGCTTCTAGACTCAAACTGATGTTTTAGTAAGCATCCTTCCACATCCTCACCCTAGAGAAAAGCTATCTTCACATAACAAGCCACTGCTCTGTTCCGATCTTCACATAACAAGCCACTGCTCTGTTCCATTTACCTCAGAACAGGTTATATTCCTAGAAGCACTAGGACCATATTACCCTTCTTCAAGTCTTAACTGTAACTGTAACTACCAACTGTTAACAGTCTTCAACAAATCCTGCACAGACTCAGTTTTGAAACCAGGCCGGTTAGCTTAGTTTTCTTTCCTCAGGACACAGCATTCCATCATACTGCCAATTCGGTGTGTTGGTGGAGTCTGCTGAAAACACTTTGTGTGTGAAAACATTGAGGGAAAGTTTTAGATGCAGAATTAAATGCAGTAAGTACATACTTCCAACCTCAGATTACAAAAATGCTAGCAGAAGAAAATAATTATTAACCATGAAGCAAATTGCATTTCCCAGCCATTTTGCATCCATAAAATACAGACTTGAAATGTATTAATAGCAGGAAACAGGGACTTCTGCAGCTACTGTCTTTCTCTGAGTTTCAACAGGTCATCTTTCACTCTAGGAGCCTCTTTACTGACACACTATTTCCAACTCATAGTGCTGTTAACTGTCAAAGAAAGGTGCAACCGTTATCAATGCAGACAACATTTGCTGGTGGGGAAGCAGGCTGACATTCTAATTTTCCTAGAACCACAATTCAGTAAATAAAGTCAAGGCATGTCACTTGGTTGGTTGGAACTTAGAAGAAAGCAAAATGCTGAAACATATTACAAAAAGCTTATTTAGATGACTCAGCTGAATTATTATAAACTCGAAGGAAAAGTCAAAGAAGATACTGCTGTGTTGCAAACTGAACCATTTGCAAAACAGCAGGAGCTATGGTGACCTGCAGGAATCCCAAAAACATACCTGTCAAGTGTTGCCTGTGAAAATACAGGAAATTATCTGGGCATGGGCGCGCATGCGCAGCAACCCCTTCACGCATGCGCAGTAACCCCTATGCGCACAACCCCTTTGCGCATGCGCACCACTGCCTCTGACGGGCATGCATGCCCGCTCCAATATGGGATGACGGCGGGAAAGAGCGGCAAAAAACGGTATTTCCTGGCCAATACAGGATACTTGACAGGTATGTAAAAAGGGAATCCAAGAATCGCACATGTCACAAGGGAGGTACTGTACAAACCCAGTGAAACAGAAGGCAAGCACATACCAGAGGTAGCAAGGTACAACACCTAGCCTGGAGAGGGAGATGAAACAGGATTCCTACGCTACCAAGCAGTCACTGCAAAACTGAGCAAGCGACATCCCATTTGCCTATCACAGAAGCTTTATAGATCAGCAGGTAATTTGGGAGACAAAGGCTGGGACAAGTTCAAGGACAAGAAGCAGACTAGGACTCCGGGTAGAGGTCAAGGTCTCCCTTGACTGGAAGCCACTTGTGTCTGACTCTGTGGTAATTATTTCCGTTTACAGCCAAAGAGCCAATGCTGTCCGAGTCTGCAGACCATTCCGTGTGGCCATGTGGCAGGCATGACTAGATGCCGGAGCACACAGAACACTGTTACCTTTCCCCGCAGAAGCAGTACCTGTTTATCTACTTGCAATTTCAAACTGCAAGGTTGGCAGGAGAGCGTATACCTGGGTTGGAATCCCTTCCGACCAACCCCTCAGCCAGTCCAGTGGGGCAGCACCAGGCCCCTCACTAGTCGTCTGTGGGGTAACGGGACAGACTCTCTCTCTCTCTGTGTATGACAGACTCTGTATGTGGGGGGGGGGGGAGTCAGTCAGTCAGTGTGTGTGTGTGTTTGTGTGTGTGTGTGTGAGAGAGAGAGAATGTTTGATGCGGTGCGTGCCGTGCCAGGCTAAGGACGAACCTCCCCCGAGTCCCCCCCCCTCTTCTTTTTACCCGTCTGTTGCATTTTAAAATGGGACTTGAGGAGGGCTCCGGGCTCCGCTTTCGTTCCCCACCAGCGACTCTTCAACTGCCGGCCGCAGGGTGGCGAGTTCTAGACTCAACCCGCGCCGCCGAAGGAAAAAAGAAGGCGGCGGCGTGGCAGTGGGGCGAGCCCGGCCGCCCCCCGCGTGTCCGGGTGTCCCTCTCCTCTGCCTTCCCACCCGCGGCGGCCACAGCCGTGCATTTCCGCCCCTGCCACAAAAACATGCCGGCGACGCTTTCCCGCCCGTCCACCCGCCCCCTCCTCCTCACCAGTTTTGCTCCAGAGAGCCGAACCAAACCCGGGGGAGGCGGCCGCGCAGAGTCAGACCCAGCGTGTTCCTTCCCGGGCCGCCGCGGCTCCTCCGAGTGCAAACGAGCTGTGTGTGTGTGCGTGTGTAGGGGGGGGCGTGCTGCGCGCGCGCGAGCAAGAGAAGGGGGGGCGCCTTCAGCAACACCGGGAGCTCCCTGCGCGCTGATTGGTCAGGCGAGCGGCCGGTTCCCCCAAAACAATGCGAGCCACCCTTTTCTTTTTTAATTTTGCCGAGTCAGCAGCAGCAGCAAAGAAGCCGCGTCCGGAACGCGCGCGCGCCGCCGCGGTGCCCTGGATGGGTCCCTGCCTGCCTGCCTGCCCGGGGAAAAGGAGGGAGGGAGGAGGGGGGGGAGGGAGGAATTCCAAGAATGATGGAATTCTCTTCCTAGCAGGTGGGGAGAGCCGCGCTCCTCCATTGGCTGGAGAGCCCATGAGGTCAGCTTACATTAGGCTAATCATCAGGCCTTGACATCACATCCTCAGCAGGTAAAAAAAAGGGCCGGGTGGGGGGGGGGGGCGCTTGAGAGACAGGCAGGCACCTTGGGTTGAGTGGGAAGGGAGAGGGCGGGGAGCGAACGAACGCAGGAGGGGGGCAAGGAAAGGAGGGAGGAGGAGTCCACGCGCTCCCGCCCCGCTTACACGCAGAGAAGAGCACCGCAGCCGCCAAGTGTTCCGCGCAGCAGGGCTTGCAAGTGCAGCACCTCGAAGGTGCCGGTGGAAGGAAGCGGCTGTCGAGGGTTTTCCAGGGAGCAAACGGGCACCAGGCAGGCAGGCAGGCTCTCTCCGACCGGAGCAGCGCCGCAGAATTGTTCCCGGAGAAGCACAGAGGTTGCTGTCAACGAAAAGCCCTCGGGGTAATAAGGAGGTGTGCCCGTCCCTCTCCGTCTGCTAACCACCCCACCCCACCCCCGCTCCCTCCTGCGTTCATAGCAACGGCAATCACACTTATATTACTACCCTCATAGCGTTTAGTGCACTCTCGGGGGGGGGGGTTCGCAAGAGCAATTGCTGTACAGTACTCTTATAATACCCACCCCATCTCCTGCCAACTCCGAGCAGTTCGAAAGCAAGAAATTGCAAGTAGATCAATAGGGACCGCTTCGGTGGGAAGGTAACAGCGTTCCGTGGGCTCCGGTGTTGTTATGGATGTTAACTGTGTTTTCTGGCAGGAGCGGAATGCATCTTTTCTCATGTATCTATTCTTATGCAAATAAGTGGATCGAAAATGTGCACACTCTGTTAGCTTGTTGTATTATTGTGACTGTTTATAGTGTATATTAGTCCGAGTTTTGCCCCATCCAAACTGTGTTCAAACCCCACTAATAAAGAGTTGAATTTCACTACGTCTGCTTCTTCATTCCCTGAACACGAAAGGTGTCTAGTCATGCCTGCCACATGACCACGGAAACGCCTGCAGACGCAGACAGAGATGAGCACTGCTTCTAGAGTTAGACACGACTAGCTTTCAGGCAAGGAGGGCGACTTTTACCTTTTACCCAGCCCATAGCGCTTAGTTCATTCATTCTCTGGGCGGTTTACAAGCTAATTAGCATCCTCCCCCCACCCCTGACTGGGGGGGGGGGGCGGAAGGTCAGCAGCAGTTCAATTCCTGAGTACTGCAGAACAGAATGAGCTCCCGTCTTTGTCCCAGCTCCTGCCAACCTAGCAGTTCAAAAGCAAGAAATTGCAAGTAGTGTAGATAAATAGGGACCACTTCGGTGGGAAGGAAACAGCGTTCCGTGGGCTCCGGTGTCTAGACATGCCTGCCGCATGACCACGGAAATGTCTGCAGAAGCAGACAACGCTGGCTCTTTGGCTTTGAAACGGAGATGAGCACTGAACCCTAGAGTTGGATACGGCTGGCTTTCAGGCAAGGGAAACCTTTACCCAAGATGCGACCTCGGAAGAATAGGAGGCTGAGTCAACCTAGTGTTCTGTCAGGATTGAAATAACAACGTTTTGGCTGCAGTAAAGCAGTTTAACCACCAGGGTTCTTAGTTGCGGCATTTCTAACTGCTGTACTGTACTTGGCAAAAGCAAATTCGACAGGTCTTTAAGGAGACCTGAAAGAACGACTCAGGGAATCATTGTCCTTTGAGACACGTGATGAAAAAAAGACAGAAAAAGAATGTAAACAACTATTTAAAAATTAAAGGACCATGCTTTATTAACCACTGGTCCTGTTCAATCTTGAGATATAAACAAATTATGTATCTTTTTGTTTCTTCTGAGAAACTGATTTTCACACACACACTCCATTATTCCCACCTTGGAGTGGTCTCCCTCAGCTTTCTGAAAGACCAAGGGATTACAACCAAATTAACTGTGTTTTAAGGTTGCTGTGCATAATTAACAATATACAGTTTGAACTTGAAGAGACACACTCAGAAATAGTTATTTAAGTTGT
This sequence comes from Bradypodion pumilum, assembly GCA_035047305.1. Taxonomy (NCBI): domain Eukaryota; kingdom Metazoa; phylum Chordata; class Lepidosauria; order Squamata; family Chamaeleonidae; genus Bradypodion; species Bradypodion pumilum. The sequence continues at coordinate 381,119,285 of JAWDJD010000002.1, forward strand.
TGTTCAGTTGCATAGTTGACTCTGACCCTTTGTGACCCCATGGACCATCGCATGCCAGGTACCCCTATCCACCATCCTCCACAGCCCGCTCAGCTGTACAAACCTTAAATAGATAACCACAGCTTGATGAAAGTCTCTTTCGTGTTGTTTTGCAGACGAATCCTGCAAGTATAATACTTTCAAGAAATACTTTGCACTAGTTTGTCCTACGTAGGAAAAAATTGCTAACAAAACAAAGACCACTGCCCACATCCATGGGAGGAAGTCAACATGTTGGATGGTCCACACCTCTCCTAAGCATTGAAGATGTTGAAAATGGCACTGTCTTCTATATCTCTGCAGTTCGGTCAGAGTAGGGTTCATCAGGTAGGATTGATGGGAAATACATTGCACCTTCTTTGGGTTATAGCAGCCCTGTTCTGGTGAAGACAACATTGATCCTTTCATCGCCTTCTCTCCATGGAGAAACTGGCCAAAGGTTTCAATTGGAAAAATTGTTAATCTTAATTTCTCTACCTGTCTGTTGGACACTGTATTCACCTTGTCACTGGGCTGTATAATAAACCAAACTGCAATCCTGTGCCAAATTATAGGAGAATTAGATTTTTTTTGCCCAGCCCTTTCGGGCAGGTATAACATGTGTGTTGGTGGTTGGGGTGGTTTTTTTTTGGGGGGGGGTTTACACACAACCACACACAACACAACCATACACACAACACAACCACACGCACAATACATAACACAACCACACACAGACAACACAACCACACACAAATACACACACAATACACACTCAACACCACACACACTACACAACCATACACACACAATACACACAACCACACACACAACACAACCACACACACACACACCGAAACTGCGTGGAGAGAGGAGGGGCTCCCCTTCCTCTCCCCCCGAAGCCTCGGTGAGGCCACACACACACCCTGAAGCTGCGTGGGGAGAGGAGCTCCCCCCCGAAGCCTCGGCGAGGCCACACACACACACACACACACACACACACACACACACAGCTCAGAAGGCCGCACCGGGAAGGCTCGCCCAGGGCCAGCCGGCAGCAGGTAAGTGGGGCAGGGGACAGGGACTGAGGGGTGGATAGGCAGGTGGGGTGGGTTCATGTTTCCCCTTTCTCCTCCCAGAGCAGGGCGGGTGGCGTGGTCCCCGGGCCCATTCCCCCCCCCTCCTCAGTCCATGCCCCCTGCCCCACTTCTGTTGCTGGCTCGGCCGTTTGCTCGGCCGCCTGAGCTGGGCCGCTCACCTTCCATGCCTCCGTGGCGCGGCCTGTCTTCCGTCCCGGCCGGTGTCGAGGCCTTCGCCGGTTGGTCGGTGGGTACCAAAAGCAGGCGGCCCAGCCGGCAACCGACGTACTCGCCCGCCCACCGTGGTGAGCTGGGGATGGCTTCCCTCCGGGAGACACTTTGTCTCCCGGAGGGAAGTGGTTTGCATGTAGGCTGGCCGTTTTTTTTAATGCACGCACCGCTTTCCTGGCCTCTGTGCTCGCGTCCCTCAGCCTGATTGGCTGATGGGTTTGCAGCGCGGAGGACGCTGGGAAACGGGGTTTTTTTTGTTCATGTTCGTGGGGCGGGTGCCCCACTCTCGGCGTCCGGACCCTTTCAACGATGCTCGCAGGGTCTTAAGGTAAGTGTGGCCAGTTCAGTAAAGGATGGTTGGGCTGGGTGTGGCCACGTATGCCGGACACGTACCATGCAAACCCCTTCTTATAGGTATAGATTATAAATGAGAAACAACACCCAGGTTTTCAAGAAGTTGATCAGAAATTGATTTTTCTCAAAGTATGAAAGCTGTCGAACATGATGTATTATGAAACCAAACTCAAAATATGGGAAACTGAAATTTCTGTTAGTTCATCCCTTGTATTATTTTGTTCTCATTGCAGTTTCTAAGGCTAAAACTCAATCATTTAATACAAATTGATATGGGAATGGAACTCCATACTATAAATACTCTAAGTTGTTTTGCTAGTGACATTTTAAAACTGCATTGTAAAGCAGGGACAGAATAAGGCAACCTCAGCACAAAAGGTACTGAAATACCTAGGGCTTATTACCTTTAAAAAGTTGAAGGTGGAAGACATTACAAAGATACCTGTATACATGATATAGAAAAAATAGATTTCCCAGTGTCTTTTCATGAGACTTCCCTAGAGCTATCCAGTGGAGCTAAAGTATGAGGAGGGGAAATCATACTATTTATAGAATTGGATTCAACCAAATGTACTAACAGCCACAAAGCAAAGAGGCTTTAAAAAGGGATTAAGATAAATTCATGGAGGAAAAATTATCAATCACTGTTAGTTCAGATGGTTCTAATTCCAGTATCTGAGATACTGTTCATGTGTGTACCAGTTGCAGGGGAAAGGGAACTGAAAGATGTTATTTGCTCACATCTTGCTTGTGGCTATCTTCCACGGAGAGTTTGTTGCAGTTACTCAGTTGTATGGTGTACAAAAGAAATTATCCAAGAATATACTGAGACTTATATTGAAAGATGTTAATATTGACCAACTGAGAAGCTCTCACTCAAAACTGGAGTACCCGGTGAAGCACTATTAAACAAGGGGCTAAAGATTTTAAAGTAAAAAAGAATCAAGGGTGCACAAATGAAGACAGAAATTGGAAAGCAAGGATGTAACTTCTTGACAGCCTACCAGGATCAGCTAACTTCCCCCCAATGTTTTTTCCACATAGTTTGAGGTAAATATTGGGCCAGTTAAGCCACCTGCCTGTCCATTAATGTGTGACTATTCAGCCATAACCAAGACGAACTATGGCTGGTTCTGGATTTCTCATATAGTCTTGTTAAATCTAGCAGGGTCTTATACAGTATTCTTAACCAATGCTAAAGACTTTGGTAAAGTAGCAATAGCAGTTGTAATTGGTAACATTACAGAATTATTATCCCATAATATTTTAATGCCAGACAATCTGTGGCATTAACCTATTTTGTCAAAAACCAGAAAACAATCCTGGAGATATAATATCAAGAATTTGGAGCACCCATCTAAAATGTTCAAAGATATCCCAAATCATAGTAGTTATTGTGTCAGTAAAGGTCATCTTTACTAACCCGAAGGTTCCTACCTTTTTCATTCATTGAGATTGATTCTGTGACTTAACTATAGCCACATACTGCCTTAATAAAGATATTGGTCATAGTTTACCACTGACATCAGCTTTATAACATTTTCTTCAAGGAAACTTTAATCTAAAACAAGTCACTTAACTCCACATGCAAATAATTTAAGAAAAGTTTTCAGGGTTCTTCAGCTGTAAAGTTTCCCACTTCGTACAGTTTGACAGCTAGACATACTCAAATGACAACAAAAATTCAAACTTCATCAGAAACACTCTGCATTCATGACAGTGTTGTCCATATGGGAAGACTTAAGGATAATCTTCAAAAGCCATCATAAAACACACAAACTCACATACACAGAATATGGAACGTCATTAATGCCAACTTTGAGTTGTGTCAGACTGAGGCAATTCCAGATAGATTTTGCTATAATAAGAGAAACTGATTTGTTTTATTTTTCACCTCCTCCTAAGGTTACATTATGCAAAGACGGCTTTATTCTAGAAGCAAAGACTCTACGGAAAAAAACGAGAGCCCTCGTTTTCTGAAAGTGTTCTTGGAAAGCAATGGTGATTCTGTTGCCCTTTTTGAATTCATTGTCTTGCAAAATTTGTTCTAGCTGTGAACAGATTGTCTCTCTTTTAGTACAGTACTGATGAAATGCAGGCATGAATCCAAATCCACTCTGCTACTTCCCTGAATCCTAGTATACTATGGACTTGCATTTCTTGAACAACATGCTAGCTGAGAAGGGCTTTGGAAACCAAATAAAGTTATATGCACAGTCAAAGGATCTCTTGTTCAGAGAAAAAAAATCTGCTGGACTAGCAAGTGGTCTAGCTGAAAGTAGTTTGTTTCCTGGAGATTTTTTTAAAAAAGGATGTTGCCTTTTAAAAACATTTAGTGTCATTCTATCAACTCAACAACCTTTCAGGCACTGATTAAGAATGCTATATAAAACATTCAAATGTCAAAGGGATGTGTTGTTTCAGACATGACATAATTATTGTAATTCATTATCCCAAAACAAAGTATCTCTTTGAGGTAGCAATACATAGGGCTCAATCGGACTACAAAGGCTGCATTTAGTATGTACATATTCTCTAAAGGCAGTCCAGTGAATAATTTATATTGACATTCACTGTCATAATTGCTCTCCATCCCCATTAAAGAAGCCACAGGCTTGAGTTTACATGAGCTGAGCAGGGCTGTTGAGAGCAGGACATTGCTCATTCATGAGGTCGCCATGGGTTGGAGACGACTTGACAGCACATCACAACAGCAACAACGATTTGCATACCTGCAGCATTTAACAAGTAAATTATTACACATTCACTTTTAAAATCTGAGTGCACAATTTATCACATAAATACCATCCATAGATGTGCTATAGAAATGAATCACTTTTATTTCTGGTCAAGCATTCCGTTGCTCACAATAGTATAGCTAGAAACGTGCCATGCATGAACTGTACAAAAATCAGACAGTGAACCACAAAATGTTTTTGTAACAATTTGTTTTACACATACACCTATCTTTACTTCTACTCCTTTATATGAATTGGAACAAACCACAGCTGGCTGGATAGCTCTGTGAGCTGGTTACCTGGGTGTGGAGGCAAAGGTCATAACTCTGATACCCACTGTGCCTGCTAAAAGAAGAGCCAGCCTGTGTAGCACAGTTCCAGGGTGCCCTCAGAATAAAAGAATAAGCCACTTCTAGGGACTGCGGTGGCTTAGTGGTTAAGATGCTGAATTTCACAACTGGAAGGTTTGCAGGTCAAGACCCGAGTGCTGCATGACGGAGTGAGCTTCTATCTCAGTCCCAGCTCCTGCCAACCTAGCAGTATGAAAGACATTGCAAGTAGATAAATAGGGACCACTTCGGTGTGAAGGTAAACAGCGTTCTGTGCACTCTAGTCTAGTCATGCGATGGCTCTTTGGCTATAAACAGAGATGAGCAGTGAATTCTAGAATCGGATACGACTGGCTTTCGAGCAAGGGGCGACCTAAGCCACTTCTGGGAAAGGGTCGTCATAAGTTAGAATCATCTTGATGGCATGTTATTATAACTTTATCTTAAAAGAAAGAAGCTTGTCTGATTCAATGTAGGTAATCTGCAGAAAAGAAATGAATCAACCCTATCAAACACTGAGGCAAGGATAGGCAACTGGGGCCTTCCATTCAGAGCCTTTTTAATGTGGAAGCAAAAGAGGAAATGTCCTGACTCTCACACGTAGATGACTGACACAAGGTGTTTTGCGAAGCGTGTGGTGGTAAGGGAGACCTTTACCTTTCCTAAGTTTACATATTTTTCCACTGCCATATACTGTCTATTCCACTGAATTATGAAAACACTAGTCTTGAAAGATCTTGAAAGATCTGAGCTGGGATGAACTAGTGCTGACAGAGCACTATCTATACCTATAAAATGGTGCATTAACCGTTGGAATGTGACAAAGGATGTTACACCAGGCCCCACTAGCCCGTAATGGGCCTCCGTTCACTCGCCCGAACCCGGTTCGCAGGTCACTGTCGGGTTGAAATTTTCGACCCGGGGGCAGGAGCCCCCCAGTCGCAAACAAAAAAAGGGAACTTCAATTCCCAACGTTCCTTGCGCCGCGCCAGAGCCAATCAGGTTGAGCGGCGCGGCAAAAGGAACGTTCGAAAACGCGCCGTGGGCAATCAAAAAAAAAAGCTGCAGGAAACAAACCACTAAAGTAAGCAAACATGCGCAGACAAAACTACAAGCCCCAGCGTCCTGTGCGCCATTAGCGCACAGAACGCTGAGGCGGCCGGTGCGCGAAAAATAAAAGTTTTTTAAAAAAGCCCGCCGCCGGTGCCCTTCTTCCCCATGGGCCACATGGCCCGTGGAGAAGAAAGCAAAAAAAAAAAGCCCCCACCCCAAGCCCTTTTCCCCCACGGGCCAGCCAGCATGGCCTGTGGGGGAAAAAAAGGAACCCCCCGCTGCCGGTGCCCTTCTTCCCCACGGGCCAGCGAGCATGGCCCGTGGATAAGAAAGCAACCCCCCCCAAGCCCTTCTTCCCCACGGGCCAGCCAGCATGGCCCCGCGGGAGAAAAAAAGGAACCCCCTGCCACCGGTGCCCTTCTTCCCCACGGGCCCAGCCAGCATGGCCTGTGGAGAAGAAAGCAAACCCCCCCCCAGCCCTTCTTCCCCACGGGCCAGCCAGCATGGCCCGCGGGAAAGAAAGCCACTGAAAAAGTTAACCCCAAAAAACAAACCAAAAACAATCAAATACACTCAAAAATCCAAAAAGAAAACACAAACACAGCCAAAAACAAACAATAAAAAACACACAGACCCCCCCCAAAAAAATCCAAACCACCCCCCCCCCAAAAAAATCAGAGAGTCTACCAATAGACGTCTTGACTTCATGACCACCGGAAATCAAATGAGCAAAGAAAGGAAACACTTACCGGAAGCACCCAGAGGACAGAAGAGAAGAATTGTAGAGAGGAAGCAAAGCTCACCACCCCCACCCAGAGGCCACAAGAGAAAAAACATTCAAAAATATTTCAAAATAAAAGATTAATTCCCAAACAAATCAAATAAGTTAGCCCAAAATTCACACTAATCACAAAAAATACACAAAAAAACCCAAACCACACACACTGGGAGCGCAAGTCCACCGCAGGCGGACGCAGCGCCTCAAAGCCACAAAACCACAAAACCTTTCAACACAATTTAAAACAGCCCAGCACCATTTGTAAAAGAAAAAAAAACGAAATCCTTTACTATCCAACACAATTTTAAAAAGCCCGGCACCGCCGGGCAAAATATGCTAGTGTTGAATATATTACAAGTGTCTAGACAGACATATTAATGAGCCTCTGTGAGACATGGATTTATCTTCTTCAACTGTTCCCAATGATGGGGTTTTCCAAAAGGTAAGAAGCCAATGGTTCAGCCCTCTGTACAAAGAGCAATCATACAGTCAACAGATAGGAACACCAAAGGAACATTGGGACCAAGAGCCCTAATAACACTTTTACACTGAGTGTAGACTCATGTCAAATTATGTCAGCAAGCCCGTGTTCTTTTGAAAGTATTCTCTTTTATCTGAAGAACCAGCAGACATCCCTTGCCAATGCAGCTGACAACTTCATAGTGCAGAGGAACTCTATATAAGCATAGGCAACAAGTTTTTTTTGGTTTTTTTTTTAAAAGGCTGCAGCTGAGTTTCAGGTTTGGCTCATCTAAATATAACCCTGGGCTCCTGGTGGAGTCAGATGTCTAACATCCTGGAGCAACATGCCATCCAATTATGCCTCTAGGGGGGAAATTAACATGGGGAACTAAGCAGGTGGAGAATAATAAATCTTTCCAGAGCTCCCCATTTTATTTCTTAAGCTTGCATCCTCTCCACACTAGTTAGCCAGCTGTGTACAAAACACTGTATATTAAATAGAATTCATTTACCATACAGTACTGTGTTATCATATTAGTCAAATTAAAACTCCCTGGAAGATACAGATCTTCACAGATGTTCCCCCCAATAATTACACCTATGATCAGCAATTTAACATAAAACACTCTTGGGGCATACATTCCTGCTTGTACGTATGTTGAAAGAAATTAAAAATAAAACAGTTGCACAAGCAGTGGCTCTAAACTCATGACAACTGCATATAGGAAGTGGAAGGACAAGACATGAAATATTTCCAGGGGATAGGACTTTGCATATTAAATCCAAGAGAAATAAAATCCTCATTTGGCCAATGCCAGTATTGGAACACTATTATTTTACAATCAAGGCAAGCTTTTAGGTTCTCCAAAGATCTTCAGGCACAAGTATGGGACACTGGGATAGCCCAAAATTTTATGCAATCTGTATCTGAAAAAGAGTTCCAGTAATGTGAAAGCTCACACTCTCTGTGTAATTTTATCAATCCAATAAAGGCATTATACAATCCATGATTTTGCTCCCACTCATAGATCACATCACTGCCTTTTTTTAAAAAAAATTGCTCTTATAGATTCCAGGAGAGTAAACTCAGCAGAGGGATAGAACAAAGTTTCAAATGCAGAAAGAATGCACACATGATTAAGTGGGATGGAAGATTCTAGAAGCACACAGCACTAGATTAAATATGTTCTTTGAAAAAGTCAAGAGTTTCTGACATAAACTTTAAGTTTTCATTAATACTTCTCACAGAATCTTTAATACATCAAACCAAATGAATTCTCCCTACAGTAGTGTTTCCCAATCTATGGTTTTTGGCGTTCAATTCCCAGAAACCTAAGTTAATTCCCCAAAGCACTGTTCAGCTAATGTACTGACTTAAGCTTCTGGGAATTGAAGTCCCCTTGTGGGGTGTGAGCCCCATGTTGGGAACCACTGCCCTAGATCCTTCTGTGTATGCATACAATTTCCCTGAGGTTTGTTCATTCATCTGTAAGGAATTAAACCTGCTCTGATCCCCTGCCTTAACACTGTGATTTAACAGAGTGTTTTCCATTAACAAAAATAGGAGGAGGAGGAGGAGCTCCCTGCAAGGACTACTTTAGCCTATGATTCATTCATGGCTGTGTGCCAAAATGTGAATATATTGAAGGGCTGGACTCTCCTGAGGAAAGGTGGGCTGCTTTTTTTAAAAAACCACAAAGACAGGAATAATTTACAGAGACTTGAAAGTAAAGGCTTTCAGCTAGAAAGGGAAACTTTGTAAAATCTCAACCCTTAAAAGATTTACAGTGCAGAGTGGAAAATTATCAAAACAGTTGCAATACACTAGTCCACTTCCCACCCTCACAATCAATATTAATCTGAGGTCTTAAATTTCTCCCTCATGAGCATAAGGAATGCCTTATTTTTTAGTTGCTGCATATAAACAAATACATAGCAGAGATGCACCACCTACATCACGCACATTGGACAGATAAACTGACTAAGATCATGCTCAAGCTCTATAATGAAAACAACACGTGATGTGAAAGAGATGGTTCAATCAATTTCCTGGACTTGGAACCTATACAGAACATCTGTTGCACATAAAAATGTTTAATTAACTTTTGAACAGAGAGTTGTTCTTTTCTTTTCCCTCCAGAACATGAACATTTTTAACTTTACTCAACAACCATGGTTTAGGATTAAGAGTTAAGTTCTTTATCAAATATGGGGGTCAACCTCTGAGTAGATCAACCTACTTCTAAAGTTCTGACCCATATTTTTCATGAGGACAATCTTTCCCAAAGTGGCAACTTAACTTTTCAGATTCATCTTTAATTGTGATTGGTCACTCTCATCTCTACATGGTTGCTCAAGGCTCTACCTTGCCTCTCTTACAAAACTGGATACATGAAATATGATAATGCCTGGATGTAAAAATATACAAATGAGATTTTACATGTGTATCAGTTTACACTTGCAAAATAAAGACCTATTTATAAACTATTAAGAGCTATTACCTTTAGCATAGCAACTCGGTTGATCCCAATTACAACTGTCAGAGTGTAGATGCCTCGATACTCCAGCAAATATGCAGTATTATCAAGTCAATGTATTGTCAGGTTGATTAATCCTTGCCTACACCGTTTCCCACATGCATGATAAAATGCACTCATGCTCCAAAACTCTTGGTACGATAGCAGAAAGAGGAATGGCAGTTTTGCCTCATTTCATCAACAGTTGAACAGGATCATATATTAGTTACATTTAATGGCCTTCTGTACAGTTGGGGTGGCAGTGGAAATTTTAATGGCTGGTTCTCAAAAAAAGTGAATGGATATAACAGTAAAGTTTAGTAGTGATACGATAAGTGATAAATGATTAGTGATTAATGCTGTAAACTAACAGTACATTCTGAAAAACTTTGTAATATAAATCTAGTGGTGAATTGATACTCCTTAAACACACATGCAGTTTTCTCCTCCCCCTGTTTGCCTTTTGAGACTCATCTATATATCTATTTAGGCTCAAATCCCTGAACTATGTTTTAACTTAAAGAGTTTAAACAAATGGGGAGGCTGTACGGGCACTTTGTGGAAGATAAATTTTTGGGGGAAATCTACGTCATGGAGTATCTTCTCAGCTACGTTTACGCAGCTTTACAAATGCTGCCATAAATACATTCTAGAAAAGCTGGAGAATAGTGCTGCTTGATGAGAAAGAAGCCACTTTAGTTACATATTAGCAAACACTGATTTAAAAATTGCTTGAAAGAAAGTAATCCTTTTTAAAAAAAAATTACATAGTTTTATTAATCAAAATGCAATAATAAAATATAGAAATGCGTGCCCACAGAGAAGATATATTCACCAAGTAGAAAGAAAAGGCACCAATGTAAGGAAAAGAAAGTCTTAAAGGGACATAACCTACACCCTATAATGTCTAATTTACCAACAGCCTTTATTTAGATATGAAGTTTCATATTTTGTAAACTGCATACCTTATAACCAGTGCCATTAGGTATGAAAAGTTTTCTTCCGCATGCTTGCCTTTTCAATGATTTCCATTTAGCATGTCTTAAAAATAAAACATCATGACTCTGAAAGATGTCCCAAGACTTTGGAAAGCTGTACAACGTCTGCTTTTGGAGTTAGAGATTCCACTGGGTGGTAACAGCCCAATTCTAGATACGCCTGGATAAAAATGATTATCTGGACTCCTGTGTATTTGATTTTCAGCTCAGGTGTGACGCTGAAATTTTTTTGGTCAGCCCAACAGATGACCTATGGGGGGGGGGACAAATTAGAAAGGAGGAGTACAAACCTTTAAGTGCTTCTGAATCTATCACCAGCCTTTGATAAAGATAGGAAAACCTCTCTGAAACTGCCCTGCCCCCATTTTGGACAACATCTCCCATAATTATCAATAAAATAAGACATAATACTTCAAAACTGTGTCTTCCTTGTGACAATAGCCACAGCATTTGCAGACAGAGTAGCCCTTTTTACTTTTTTTAATGAAGTGTTTCTTTTTGTAACTATAGTGGAAACCCGAGTTACGAACGCCTCGAGTAATGAAAAACTCGGCATATGAAAGAAAATCACGAGAAAATGATGCTTTGACTTATGTTTTTTTCACCATTTGGACAGGTTTTTTTTTGGCATGGTGGGTGCAACTGCCCCATTTTTTTGACTGTTTGCACAGCCTCTGCCACTTCCCATGGCAGCAGGAGGGTATGGAGAGCATTTCTGCTCCATTTCTGTAATTTTTTCATCATGTTTTCAGTGCATTTCAGCAGCTAAAATGCGGAGTTTTTAGCACTTCCATGTGGTGGGGGAAGCAAACAGCTGTTTGTCCAGAATGAGTCCAGCACATTACCAGTGCTGGCCATTAGAGGCCACTATTGGAAGTGCTGAAAATGCACTGAAAACCAATTAATCCCTTCCGGAAGTCAGAAAAAAGTTGTGTGTGTCTTTTATTTGTTCAAATATCTTTATAAAGTGGCAAAAATGTGGTGAAAAATTACAAAGTGCACTTTATAAAGACTTTGGAAAAGAAAAATTATGGTGTTTTTTTTTACTTTTTTCTGACCTCTGGAATGGATTATTTGGTTTTCAATGCATTCCTATGGAAAACCATGCTTCGAGATACAAAATTTCCACGATACAAAAACCCCAAGGAACAAATTAATTTTGTAACTTAAGTTTCCACTGTACTATTAAAATTATTATCACTACATATATTTAAAGTTCATATGATTGCACAGAAAGTAGCTATTTTCACCTTTCAGGCACTTGTGCCAACTAAGCCTCCAATCTACATACACTGTACAGTTACCTGCCTTTAATCCATGAGATATACTAAGTGATAATCAAGGTAATTTAAAGTGATCTTTTAACTCAGGATATTGTAATAATTTACCATGGTAAACAAGTCATCCCCCATATCCAGTTTCAGTTATTTGAGGGTCTAAAAATATTCAATAAAGATGGAATAGGCACATTACTAGAGCGGTCCATTAGAGGGTGATGTCTGCAATGTAAAATATAGGGTTCACTGTTATCTGTGGTTTCAGATATCCGCAGTATATCTTGAACATATTCCATGCAGATATGGGTAGGTGTGTGATCTATATACTATTTACAACAAATGGACTTTAAGCACCACTTTCACAGAGGGCTAAAACACATCTTTGCCCACATCTTGATGGCAAACACCTATGCAAATATTTTGAATGGGGTTCTTATAGTCTGCAAAAGCAGAAACAACAGAGATACTTGTCGTACCTAAGAAACAGGCTACAATATATTTTTTAAAAAGTTGTATGCCAAATGCAACTTGGTGGTACAACTTATAGGAGAAAATGTGAATGGTTAAGAGCACGTGGTGGGAAATAAGAAGCATAGAAAAACAAACAAACAAAAACCTTTCCTAGTGAAATCTGTGCATATTTTCACTACACACTACATTTGGGATCAATGCCATAACCTGAATCAACTTTTGGTAACAGAGCACAATGTTGCTACTGACAGCTTGATTACAACATGCCTTTCCTTACAGAATAAGGCAGATCATTTTTTAAATTAAAAAAAATATAGTGCCTGGCTTTTGTTCCTCAATAACTAAAGCTCAATAACCTGAGAGAAACAAAAACAACCTATACTACAAAATAAGCATCATGTTTCCTGATTTTAATCACAAGCTGACATTAAAAGCATCCTGAACTGGCAGTGCAGAATGCCCCTTAAATTATCTATCTAAACAAACATCTATTGTTTGAACCAGAAGCTCAACTATAACCTGACCTTGTTTTGAAATATGATCCTCTCACCAATGTGAATTACGTTGCTGTCAGCTGTGCTTACAACAAATGGCTGACCTTTTTCAAAGTTACATAACATGCATGTATACACAGTAAAGAGTGGCACAAGTAAAATAGTTCAATGCTTTTGGTTTTCTTAGCCGTGGGACTAAAATCAGCAGGAGTTCTTGGAAAAGTGAAAGATGCAAAACAGGCCACTTCTGCAGGAGACAAAGGGACACAGACATGGACCAAGACTTGAAAATCTAAGAATCTGTGGATATTCTGACGAAATTAAAGCACAGCACACAAGTGTATTTCACACTCAAAGCAGTGTAAAAGTAGAAAAGGAAAAGTTTAAATGAAGTTAAGGGGAAATCCCTCATCTAGATATCCCTCAAGGAAGCAGAAAATGAAATTCCCTGCTTATCTTCAGAGGAAGAAAATATAAACAGCACAAACAAGTTCCGACCTATTGTTCAATTTTTCAAGACAAGGTGATGCAATAAACAGAATTAAAATAGCCTCAATCACAACTAATAGTTGCCCTTACTTTCAGCAAATTTTTCATAGACATCATGTCTTCCTTGGCCATCCTTTTGACATTTTGTACATTTTCTTTGCACTGTAAATCATAGATTTTTTCATCCCTGTAAAAAAGAAGAGAGAAAATAAAAATACCCTACAAACTAGCCAAACTTCAACCTTTAACATTCAGAGCGAGCAGTCTTTGCTTCATTCTAGCCATGTCAGTTTGCAATAATTCAGCTACAGAGAACTCTTGGGCCATGTTAGCCTAAGTGCCTTTGTAAATTTATAAGGATCAACATTTCCAGCAGTGACACCAAGACTGTAGAAAAATTCCCCTTACCAAGAGCCATCTGGTTTCTTTGCTTTATATTCAGATGCCTATTACATGCTCTTATTTCAGCACATCTTTAATGTATTATTTTAGCTTGCTAATTTGCTTGTGCGGCTGCTATTACAAGTTGTACTGTATTTTATTATTGTAATGGTGATTCTTTTACATTTTCAAACTATTTTAGCACGTTTTTCTTCAATATTGACTGACAACCACAGTAGATTTATTTCTACAATATTCTCTAACACTCATTTCTTCCTATTTCCTAGCAACTATATTAATCACTGCTATCCACTAATGATAGATTTAAAATTACAAGGCTAAGAAGAACCCTTTAGTAATATTTCAGTATAATGTGCTTTGAGTTCAAAAATTATTTAGAACCTGAAGCCAAGCAGGGCTACTTGTTCATTCTGAAATGACCTGGAGCAAAGCAAGGAGCCCTTAACTGACAATCAACTTGAATCAGGGCTCTCCAAAACACCAAATATTGCTTCAAATCTTTAGTTTAAAAAGCTTTAAAATTAAACAAGCAAACAAAATAAAATCCTTGGTTCCAGTGAGTTGTCAGGTAAATTTCTCTATAGCTGTCAAGACTCTTCACAAAGAATATAAAATATTTCAGAACACAGCTTTATTATAAGAAAACTTAGAATAGACCTTAAAATATCACTTATCAAACTTATCTACTATAGTTAGAAAACAATACAATACAGGTGCCATATATGAAAGGAAGGATGGCGATGGGGGAAACAAAGAGACAGATCCAGCGAGGATCTGTTATCTACATTGCCCCTTGACCAAGTATGATGAAGTCTTTTTATACCTTTTGGTGTAGGTATCTCCACTAGGGTCATGTTTTGCGGTCAGTATGTGTCACACTTTGCAGTCAATGTATTTACTTGATTGAACTGCCTTATTTGTCCGGTCACCATGTACTAACCGCAAACCACAATCTTGCCCCCTCCCCGTTTTGCATCATATGTTGACAACTGCTGTCTTACTTTTATTTTTTAAAAATTTAATATGGCTACACATTTGATAAATAATATGGATGAAAATCTACTCTCTTACAGAGTCTCACTTGGGAAACTAAAGTGATACTATGAAAGAACCAGCAGTTCAGGTAAAAGGAGATATTTAAATCAGGTACAAAGGAAAAACCCAAGTTCTCATGGAATCCCCAATCATGGAGCTCCCAAATGGCTTCAGATCAACCAGACACAAATTTTTGTCTTGTGACCGATGGCTATTTTGCATCTTGTCATGGTGAGCAAAACGTGTTAGTCTGCTATAGAATGATATTTACATCACTTTCATTTCAAACCCACCCACCCCATTTTATGTCAGAGTCCTTTATTGCCCCGATTCTCACATTTTTCAGATCTATACAAATATGCACAAATCCTTTTCAATACTCAGATGCAGAACAAAGCAGGCTATATATGGGCTGCTATTTGTAAGACAAATAATTTGGACTAAAACTGAAATAACTGTTATTTGCACACCCCTCTATTCCAGGCATTTCAGAAATTCAGATCAGCTCCGGTAATCCTGGTTTACACTGTATTTCTGTGGGAAATCATCAAATAGTCAAGTTTTAAAGAATATTTATTTATTTGTTTGTTAGATTTGTATCGCCGCCCCATCGCCATGGCGACTCTGGGCGGCTTACAACAAATATTACCAAACCCAACATAAAAACAACCCCCTAAAAATAAATCATAAAAACCTCAAGATAAAATAATTAAAACCTTGAAAATCCTCTACTTCCAGTTCCCCATTAAAACTAGCTAGAACTAGGATAAAGAAGCTAAAAACCACCCTGGACGGCCCTTATACCAACCAACAGGGGGGCACTGCCACACGGACAGCTGGTAAGCTAGCCATGTTTCTAGTCCCTTTCTACAAGGCAATAGTTCTGTCCGGAGGCGCAACTCGATCGGTAAGAGGTTCCACAGGGCCAGAGCAGATATGGAGAAGGCTCTCCTTCTAGTGCCAGAGAGACGAGCCTCTCTGGCAGATGGAACCTTTAGGAGAATTTAAAACAAGATTCTGATGATTATTCTAACTAGGCCCCAAAGCGTACCTGAACAGTATCATTTCTAAAAGCTCTTTTGCCTCTCATAATTCTGCTGTTGCAGAAGCAATCAAGGTGCCCATCTTTAGTAATTCAGTCAGCACTCTTCTGGCAGCATGTAACTTAAGTACCCTGGAGACCAGACTGCTTAATACATCAGCACTTCCTTCTTGGCCTGTCTTCTGTTGCTTAAAAAACAAACAAAAAACTCCCTGGTATTCTCACTTGAGGTGGGCCACCCTCACTCCTCCAGACTAGATCTGCCCCTGATATAGCCTCTTTGTTGCTTTCTGTTTCTCTGAAGCTTGAAACCCACAACAGCTCTGTCATGTAAGCTATATGAAAGCACTACAGGATGTTTTGTTTTTCGGAGAGAAGCTAGCTGGTATTTACCCGAACACTGGCTGTCAGGCAAGAAATGGTAACTGGCAAGAGGTGCAGCAAAAAAATTGCACACCTGTTGTGTATTTCATAAAATAATTTGCCATTTTGGGTTCTCAGTTGTCAAGTAATGCGAGATTGGGGTTTGCGCCATTTTACTCCGAGATGCGTGAGTGGTGTCCGGTCCAGGATCACCCCATTCTCTCCTGAGTTCCATCAACCAATCCTGTTAATTCCTGCCTAAATGTATCTTTCCCTAACTGCATATAAGGCGCTGTGGCGAGTTGAAATTGTGTTCTTATCCCCTGAATAAAGTCATGTGTTTGGCCCGTTATGCTGGCTGTTGCTCGTTATTTCAAGAGCACTAAAACACCCTTATCAAGGGGAACATCGAAACAAAAGGAATAATGGCAGATCTACTTTTTATTCAGAACGTGGTTGGAAGAATGTCTGAGCTTACTTGCACTTCTCGTCCTCATGCCTCTAAACCAGTGTTTCCCAATCTTTGGTTTTGGGACTTCAATTCCCAGATGCCCAAGTCAATTCCCCAAAGCACTGATCAGCCAATGTATTGACTTAGGCTTCTAGGAATTCAAGTCCCCCTGTAGGGCATGTGCCCTACATTGGGAACCACTGCTTTAAATATACCCATCTCTCTCCTCCACTTATGGTTTCCCCCAGATAGGCCTAGGTTAGGACTGAGAGGCAAAGAAATAGACAAATTTCATCAAAAGCATCAACAGATGCCCCTGACTTCCTCTGTCCACTTTTGTGTGCCATACACACAGTGATCCCAGATTTAATGATAATTTCCTTGAACACAACGACCAATGGTTTCTAGTGAATCCCTTAATATTTGGAAGTACATAGTTATTACAGAAGATAATGTGTTCCCATGCCACTATGTTCTTCCTCATTAGTATGGGTAGGAAAAAATGACCCATTAGAATCAATAAGCCATTTTGTCAATTCATGAAAATATTTAATGGAAATGGGCAAGGAAAGAATTAATTACAAACTGAGTTATGGCAGTGATATTGTCAATTACAAGAAACTGGAAAATAAAATATGAGTTTCAAGTGACTGAATGGAATAATGAAACTGGGGGATATTGCAATTGATAATAAACTTACTTGTGAAACAAAAAAGGGAAACTTAAAAGAAAATAAATTCAATGGCATGTTGGAGAGATATTATTGAATCTGTTTTGGTGAAAAGGGAAGGACAAATGCCCGGAAAGATATGTTTTTTTGGGAGGGGGTATAAGGCATCCTAATAATTTGATGCTATTATGTATCGGCCTTCGATACCGTTGACCACGGTATCCTTCTGGAACGTCTCTGAGGATTGGGGATCCAGGGCACGGTGTGGTTTTCCTCACTTCTGAGGGGCCGGACCCAGTCGGTGTGGTTGGAGAGTGAGAGGTCGAGTCCTAGGCCCCTAAAATATGGGGTGCCTCAGGGCTCGGTACTCTCTCCTCACCTATTTAACATCTACATGAAGCCGCTGGGTGAGATCATCCGTTCCCACGGGGTGCGGTACCACCAGTACGCGGATGACGCACAGTTGTAGATCTCGGCCCGTGGGGATCCCAGTGATGCAGTCAAAGTCCTTTCCAGCTGTCTGGAGGCTGTTGGGGTCTGGATGGGGGCAAATGGGCTACAGCTGAATCCTAGTAAGACTGAGTGGCTAAGGATAGGGGGTCCTGCGTTATCCGGGAGCTACCATCTTTGGTTTTGGATGGGGCTGTTTTGCCCCAGACCAACCCGGTGCGCAACTTGGGGGTCCTCCTGGATTCATGGCTGCTGCTAGAAGAACAGGTGGCGGCTGTGGCCAGGAGGGCCTTCGCCCAACTTCGGGTGATTCGCCAGTTGCGCCCGCTCCTGGACCGGGACTTTTTGCTCATGGTCACTCACACTCTGGTGACCTCCAGACTAGACTACTGTAATGCGCTCTACATGGGGCTGCCCTTGATGACCATTCGGAGGCTGCAGCTGGTCCAGAATGCCGCGGCCCGGGTGGTGATGGGGTGTGAACGTTATGCCCATTCCTCACCACTGCTTCGGGGGCTGCACTGGTTACCAGTTTGTCTCCAGGTGCAATTCAAGGTGCTGGTTTTGACCTTTAAAGCCCTACATGGTAGTGGGCCAGGGTATCTTAGAGACCGCATCACCCTAAGGACGTCTGTCCGTCCAACCAGAGCAGACCGGAGGGGCTCTCTAATTGTGCCATCAGCCAGGGGGGCTCACCTCTCTGGCACAAGGAGGAAGGGCTTCTCTGTGTCCGCACCGGCCCTTTGGAACCTCCTGCCTGTGGAACTGCATCTCCAGACGGAGTTGTTGCCCTTTAGGAAGGAACTAAAGACCTGGCTGGCAGGCCAAGTTTGGGGTGCGGGTGGGGATGGGGGTACCGTTGGGTGGTTGGTATAGAGAAGTGTGTCTTCCCCCAAGGTTCGTGCGCACCTTTTAGGGGTGGGTTTCTTAACTTTTAACTTTGTTTTATCATGTGTCTTTTATGTATTTACTGTCCGCTATGTAAACCGCCCTGAGTTGGGTTGTACCTGAGTGGGCGGTATATAAGCGTGAAAAATAAATAAATAAATAAATAGTATTTGTGTTGGGCAATATTATAAATAATTTGGAATGCAATGTATTTTTGCCTGTTATATTTTTAAAATTCAACAACAAAAAGAATCAATACGCAATATAGAATCATACAATAATGGAGTTGGAAGGGGCCTATAAGGTCATTAAGCCCAACCCCTTGATAAATGCAAGTATCCGAGTCAAAATATATCTGACAAATCATTGATTAACTTTCTATTGAATATCTCCAGTGCTGGAGAGCCTAACACTTCCAGAAGTAAATGGTTCCATTGTCATACTGCTCTAACAGTTAGAATGATTTTTCCTGATATATAGCCAAAATCTGGCTTCTTGCAACTTGAGAATACCTGCCTTTTATAATTTTTATGAAATTGACAAATCTCTGAATCTATATCTATATGGATTTTTCTACTACTTATCCAAAAACTATTGTCAATTTAACTTGTTTATATACCTCAGCATTTCAAATGGCCAAAGGTTTCAACAACGTGAAACCATTTGTAACATAAATAATTTTACAAGTTGTAATCACTTGGCTCATTCATTCATTCATTCATATCCTACCCCACTGATAAACACCACTCCAGATGGCTTCCAATCACTGAAAACACCAAACAGCATCAGACAATAGAACAATAAAATAGTAAAACATTTATATGTATGCATCTGCAAACCTATGATTCCCATTTCCTTGCATCTGATTGGTGACATTTTGGCTACTTTTTGATTCAAGAGAATAAAAATGGCTATTGATACCTAGATTTTGTGTATATTCTATACAACATAGCAATAGCTGGCAGGGACACTCAAATCTATATATAAACACAACTCCATTATTGTGGGTCCATATGCAGCCAAAATGCCAACATCCAGATCAAAAGGAATGGGAGAATCCTAGATTTGGAAATAGGTAAAGGTCACCCTTACTCGAAAGCTAGTTGTATCCAACTCTAGGGTTAAGTGACCATCTTTGTTTATAATGGTGACTCAAGTGGTTAATATGCTGAGCTTAAAAACTGGAAGGTTGGAGTTCGATATCCGAGTACTGCATGACAGAAAGAGCTTCTGTCTCTGTCCCAGCTCCTGCCAACCTAGCAGTTCGAAAGCAAGAAATTGCAAGTAGATGAATAGGGACCAGTTTGGTGGGAAGGTAAACAGCGTCCCGTGCACTCCGGTGTCTAGCCATGCCTGCCACATTTCCACGGAAATGTCTGCAGATGCAGACAGCACTGGCTCTGTGGATTTGGAAATACAGGCATGCATATAGAGTATGGCTCTCCCATGCTCTCACACCATTGGTGCGGGATGGGAGCTGCTGCAGCTGTGGACGCTGTCGCTTCCCTCCCAGCCCCACCTGGCTGAGAGGTAGAAAAGACAGCCACAGCCACGGAGGACTTCCCTGCTCTCCCTGGCGCCGCGGCTATAGGAACTTTTGCCGTGGACGCCGACGTCAGTCACGAGCTCCTTCCCCCGGCCCTGGCTATGCCTTCACTCTGGACTCTCCCCCCCCCTCCCGGCCCCAGATGGCCGTGGGGAAGTGAGAGCAGCTGTGACCAGCTCCACGGCTACCTAGACCCTTGCTGCTCTCTCCGCCGCCTACACCACCAGCACGGGGATAGAAGCTGGTGCAGTTGTGAGCACTGTCGCCTCCCTCCTGGCCCGCTCGACCGGAGGATAGGGAGGGACACTGGGGGCCACCGGGTGTTCTGTATTTGGGACTGGGGAGGGGATAGACAGCCGCCCTATTATATCTTATTGTATTGTATTTTTTTGCTTTTGCTCTTGTGTCGGATATTTTGATTGTACCAATTGTACATGTTTATTTTTTTAATTGTGATGTTTATTTTTGAATTTTTGCATTGCTGTATTTCTATTGTTTTATAGTATTGATTGTTGTAAGCCATCCTGAGTTGGCTTAAGCCGAGTAGGGCGGGATATAAATAAAAATCTATTTATCTATCTATGGCTGGTAATTTGCTGTTCCTGTCCTCACTGTTTTTTCTAGCTAAGATTGATGGGAAGTACAATCCAACATTTGGGGGGCCATACCTCCCCCTCCCTAATACACATGTCAAAAGCAAAGGAATGTAATTTCTTTCTGACACCTCATGTCCAACAGGATATTCCAGTAACTTTGCATAAACCAAAACATGCTGGGCATTTGATATTTTTGATTAAATAGTATGTCAACACCATTGTGAAGCTTTGCCCCCTCTTTTATTTGGCTTTCTTATCTTCTGTATATGAACCTCTGCTTTTTCCCCTTGAACATCATACTCCCACTGGGTGCCCTACATGATGAAGAGAAAGGCCAAAGGCTATATATAGGCATGGCTACAACACAGCAAAGGAGAGGAAATGCAGTTGGCTGGATGGCTGTTGAACTTGTGAACCATTTAGGTGGCTCAGGTATTGAGGAGCCACCCACTAAACATTTGCATGGCAGATTATTACCACCATCACCAGCCTGTTTCATCATACCCAGTAATAACTAAAAGAGTTACTCTTCAGAATTTGATAGGAACATGCACCCTGGCAGAAAGCAATAGCTGACTGGATCATTAGTACACATATAACAAAGCATGATAGCAGCACTGCAGTGGCTTAAAATGGTTAAGACACTGAGCTTGAAGACTGGAAGGTCGGGGTTTGATACCCGAGTACTGCATGACAGATCTTGGGGACATGAAAGGAGCCTCACTCGGGCATCCCCTGAGCAGAGTTTCTCCAGCAAAAATCCTTTCAACCCAGAGTAATTTCTGACATGAAATTTATTTATTTTACAAAGCATGATCTTTATTTCACATAAGGTTGCAAGTAGATAAATAGGGATCACTTCGATGGGAAGGTAACAGCGTTCCGTGCACACCTGTGTTTAGTCATGCCTGCCACAGGACCACAAAAACGTCTGCAGAAGCAGACAGCGCTGGCTCTTTGGCTTTGAAACAGAGATGAGCACTGAACCCTAGAGTCGGATACGACTGGCTTTCGAGCAAGGGAAACCTTGCCAACTGAAATTTTAAAAAACAAACTATGTAATAATTTGTTAGAAGAATTTATGGATTATTTCAACTTTCTCCCCACACCTCCAATAATGGAAGCAATCTTTGGGCTGTTCAAAACACACTAAATTACATTAAATACAAAAGGCAATGGTAAAAGCTAAATATAAAACTTTTCAAAGGCTTCAGTCCCAAAAGACTATAAGGCCAACAGGAAAAATAAATCAATTGATGTTGTCACTTCTAATAGAAACCAGACCAAAAGTCTTGTCACAGATTTGACAAAACACACAAGCTTATTCCTTTTATAAAGCAAAACAGGGCATCTAACCCTAAACAAAAATATAGGGCTTAAACCCACACTGGCAGAAAAAGATGAAGGGAAGTAGTGAAGGGATGCTGAAGATCTTTGTGTTTTATACCAAATAATGGTTGCAAATAGTCGACACAGTTTACATAATGACTGCCATCTCTGGAATCTCACTGGCTACCAGATGGCCCATAGTTATTCCCTAGCTTAACAAGGGCTATTTTACCTGTGTATTAACTTCTGATAATTTAAGCATTTTTAAAGTACAGGCATTGTGTGGAAACAAATAATGGATACATTACACCATACTAGTTAAGCAATGTTCAGTGTTAACAGCACCTATGCCAAATTCTGGAAGTCAAACATATTCACGACTGCCAGAAAGGAAGGAGATGAAAGGCAAGTTGTTAATGCAATGTCTGGCTTTAAGCTCATGCCTCAAGCCTGCCAATTAAAATTTGAATAAACTTTGTGTGGGAAAGATGAAAAAGGGCGTAGGAGATGAGTGGATAATACAGCACAATAAATAATACGCATACAAGCCTGTGCTAGTTGAAAGATCCACTAGGAGAATTATAGTCGTAACAAGAGAAGGGTGGCTAAGTGGTTAAACCAGTATCTTTGTGTACAAGTGAATATTTGAAAAACACCCACACAGCAACCAATCTTAATTGTGTTTATGTTCGCAAGACATCTGCACCAATACTACCATCGATGTATTTGAGGCAGAGAGTCTGCTAAATTAACTATTAGATGACAGAATGTGTTAGCTGCCCAAATTTAAGATAAGAGTGATTCCTTCTAATCTAGCAATTTCACAGCAGGTATTTAATTGTTTACCATTCAGGTGTGAATAGAAAAAGTCCTTAGCCTTTTAGACTAATTCCAAGAATCCTCCACTCACCATCATGGCTGGAAGACATGGGGAGTTAAGGTCCAAAAGGCCCTCTGACCTCAAATGGTAACCATCACCTTTATGGAGTGTCAATTGAATCAGGATCAGACTCCTGCAGACAGTACTAAAAAGTCCAGAAATCCCCTTTCCCCCCCACAATCCGAATAACCAAGAATAGAAGGTTGGCAGGTCAGCACTTCAAGACCCGAGTGCTTCACGATGGAGTGAGCTCCTGTCATTGTCCCAGCTCCTGCCAACCTAGCAGTTCGGAAGCAAAAAACTGCAAGTAGATAAATATTGTAGGTACCACTTTGGCAGGAAAGCTAACAGCATTCCTTGTCTAGTCATGTCTAACATATGTTCACAGAAACATCTGCAGACACCCACAGCGCTGGCTCTTTGGCTGTAAACCGGTGTTTCCCAACCTCTGGACTTTGATTCCCAGAAGCCCAAGTCAATTCCCCAAAGCACCGATCACCCAATTTACTGACTTAGGGTTCTGGGAATTTAAGTCCCCCTGTGTTGGAAATCATTGCTGTAAATGAAGATGAGCACCAAACTCTATAGTCGGATATGACTGGCTTTCGAGCAAGGGTGACCCATTCCACAAAAATGTCAGCCACAGCAGTTGAATTAACTTCTTCAGAAGAGCCTCCTAAACCAATCACACAATGCTTGGTTGAGTGCAGAGAAGGGGAAAGGACAAAGCCTGCTATGCACAAAGAAGCCCACAAGTGAACCCGTGGAAGCGCTTGACATGGAGTCCTCCTGAAAGCAAAACTATACATTTTTCATATTTTAGAGCTCTTGCCAAGAAAACTAACCCCCTGCTGAGTATCCCATCTTCCTCCCTAATGAGTAACAAAAGCTTTCCTGACAATACCTCCAAGCTGTAATTCACCCTCATGTCTCTGCCACTGGCCAAAAAAAAAAAAAAAAAAGACTCACTCCCATGATGTCCCACTATGAATGAGTGGGAGGAAAGGCCTCAATGCTGGACTGAGGTTTCGGGAGCAAACCCCACAAATTTCAAAAGCTGGAGCCTCAGTCTTATTTTACATGGGGAAGGCCAAAGCTAGAGAAAAACTAATTCAGTTGCCACGTATAGTTTGAGATCTCTCAGTTTCAATCCTTGGCAATGCCAAGAAAAAACACAGAAAAGACGTCTGCTTGAAAGCCTGTAGAGAGGGAGTCATTCAGTGTCAAGAGTATTGGGTTCAAAAGACCACGGACCTGACTCTAGAGAAGGCAGCATTCTTATTCATTCATTCATTCAAATTTATATTCTTCTTCCCTGTGAGGGAAGACTTTAACCACTGAGCATGTTTAGCCTTGGAAAATTAAAGCCAAGGGGAAATATGAGAGCACTTTTCATAATGTCATCATTCAGAGGAGGGGTAGGAGCTGTTTTCGATCATCCTAGAGTGCAGGAGATGTAATAACAGCCTTAAACTACAGGAAACCAGGTATAGGCTGAATATCAGGGGGGAGGGAAACTCCTCAGTTGTTAGAACAGCACAACAATAGAACCAATTACCTCAAGGAGGCAACAAACACTCCAACGCTGGAGGCAACCAAGAGAAAACTGGACAACCATCTGTCACATCTGTTTTGATTTGGATTCCTAAATTGAGCGGGGTGCCCTCATTGACCTCTTCCGACTCTATTATTCTACAATTCTTTTCCTTACATTTAAAGACACAAGTGTGCCAAGATACGCAATTCTATTAAGCATTTCTTATTAAATAATTTACAGTAAGAGCCAATTTGTAATTTCAGTGGGAGGAATGTGTGTCACATCCACCACGTCCACCATCTGTAGCCAACTGTTCAGAGACCATCTTGCTGGCGTCATGGCAGCCAACACATCTGTCACAGCAGAGTGTAAAGTGCATAGATTCCCTTGTAGAGAAGCCTTGTGTCAAGGGAAAACAACACAAGGCCGGATTAAAATAGAGCTGTGAATTCATTAGGAAAGGGACACACACTGCAATATTGTCCCTTAATGCCTGTTCAAGTCCTCGCTAAGAGTACTGTTTATTGTTAAGCGGCAGCCATCGTTGGGACAAAGAAATGCAGACACAATTTTTTCAGCAAGCCAAAAGCACAGTGAAGCTTTGTTAGCAGAGAGCGCACACGATAAACCTTGCCAGAGTGATTAGAATGGATGCCCTCAATGCCATCCTCTTAGAGAGGACTCCGGAGACAGCAGCTGTCAGATGGTTATCCACGCCTTCTGAATCGTATGAGGCTGTTGGTTCTTAGCACATGTGAATCAACAGGCTCTCCTTTAAATTTTCATGCAACATCTTGCCTCTGGCTATGTAAGATCATTATTACTAATTTCAGAGACAGAATTAGCCATGCATGTTTGTTTTCCTTGAGGGTACGTTCCATCAGGAAGACAGAACGACCAAGGCACTCTTACCAGCTGTTAGGATGGTTTTAGCACTCTGAACTAGGCTGGAGAATCTCACAATTCCTGAAATGCCTGAAGGGCAGGAGAAAAAAATGAAAGAGGAGAGAAAGAAGAAACAGAACACACATGTTATTATTTATGTATTTATGACATTTATATCCTGCCCATCTAGGATATTTTCCCACTCTGGATGGCTTACAACATCTTTAAAAAAATATTTACAATAAAAATTAAACAAACTGAATAAATTAAGTGAATAAAAATTAAATTGAATAAAAATCAAACAAATTGAATAAAGAGCCAGCACACAGCTCTGGCTCTTCAGCTTTGAAACAGAGATGAGCACTGAACCTTAGTCGGATACGACTGGCTTTCGAGCAAAGGAAACCTGTAAATATCAACAAGAACAAAAATGATTTTTAAATTAAAAAAAACCAGCCCAGCAACAAAGAACACATATTGGCGATGGAAAAAGTTAATCAACTTTTAGTGTATCATTATTTGTTTATACAAGTTCCTTATTTTACTTGCTGTCTGTTTTTCATTTGGTTGTAAACCGCCCAGAGTGGTTGGTTATTATCCTATCAAAGGATTAAGAAACCAAGTGTTCTTCCAGTAACACAATAAACTCAGTTATCCCCAAACAAACACTGCTTATTTTGCATTTGTCAAGTAGATTCAAACATGCTTTCCAATGACATTAATGTATGCATCACACACCTACATTACTTAAGAAATACTTCTGAAAAGAAATTTGGGGTTTTGTTACCATGAGTATGCTCAAGAAGAAGCTATAGCTGATCATGGTTGTTTGCTGACCTGAGGCAGAGGCCAACATGCTTGTACCATCTTATTTTTTAGAATGTCTGCAATACCTTTTGGACAAATAGATTCTAAGATGGCGCACAGCAGTGTTTCCCAACCTTTGGTTTTTGGACTTCAATTCCCAGAAGCCTAAGTCAATTCCCCAAAGTACTGATCAGCCAATGTACTGACTTAGGCTTCTGGGAACTGAAGTCCACCAGTGTTTTGCGGAACATAGTTTGGAAACACTGGTATACAGCAATGTATCACATAGGTAAAATACTTTCCGGCTGACGTAATGGTTATTCTGGTACAAATGTGCCCAACATTATATTCGGCGAGAAGAAATTTCACCCTGTATTTGGCAATTGGTCACATCCTGCTGCATGCTCAACTGCGCAATTCACTGGTGAAATTGATCTGGGGACAGAACCTCCACTTTGGGGTTCCACAACTACCACTGGCACAACTTTGTAGTTGCACAGCAGGATTTCTAGCCCAGGTGTCATATAAATCATGGGTGCACCCTCTAGAGGCCTTGAGGGGGACATCCCCCCGTAGCCTATACTGCCCCTCCCCCAAAAAACTTTCTGCCATTAAAAAGGGGGGGGGAGTGCCTAGATTTGGACAGAATGGGGAGGCTATACAGTCCTGGTGGCACAGTGGTTAAGCTGCAGTGTGGCCCAAACCCTGCTCACGATCTGAGTTCGATTCTAATGGGATCCAGGTTGACTCAGAATTCCAAAGCCAGGAAAATAAGTACCCAGCATGTTGGGGGCAAAAATGCTAATTACCTTGTAAACAGCCTAGAGAGCACTTTAATAGCTTTGGGGTGGCATATAAGTATACAGGAAAACCCCTACTTGCAAAAAAAAATCTGTTCCATAGGCTTTTGCTTAAATCGGTTTTTTATGTAACTCGAAGCAAATCCATACGAAAAATTACTTTTTTTTATAACTCGAAGAAAACCCATAGGAAAAATGAAATTTTTACGTAAATCAAAGCAAACTTATAGAAAAAAGAATCTTTATGTAACTTGAAGCAAACCCATAGGAAATCATGTAAATGGGGGCATGGTTTTAGCACAAAATCATTATGTAAGTTGGCCACAGCTGATCCTGGGCTGCTTCTCCCAGCCTGAGGAAAGGTAAAAGCGACCAGCCCCTGGCCTGCTGAGAACACCAAGGCCACAGCTGATCCTGGGCTGCCTCTCCCAGCCTGAGGGAAGGTAAAAGCCACCAGCCCCTGGCCTGCCGAGAACACCAAGGCCACAGCTGATCCTGGACTGCTTCTCCCAGCCTGAGGGAAGGTAAAAGCCACCAGCCCCTGGCCTGCCAAGAACACCGCCTTCGGGAGGGAGACTGGCGAGAACACCTGAGGCAGGGCAGCTTCTGGACTCCTGGTTGGGCTCCAAGGCCACCGCCACCGCCTCCACCGCCGCTTAGCTGGTTTCATCTTCGGGAGTGGAGGCCGTTGAGAACATTGGACGTTTGTCTTCCGTCCCATGGTTGGTTTCGGAGAGGGGATATTTTTCCTGGCTGTGCGTGTCCGGCGCAGCAGCTACAAGGAGGGCCTTGCGCCGCCAGGACTGGAGGCGGGGAGGAGAACATCGGCTGCACCTGGGGTCGCTTGTGGCCCCAGAGATGGCGTCCCCCGCCATCTCTGCAGCTACGAGCCTTGCGCTGCCAGGACTGGGGTGGGGAGGAGAGCATTGATTGTACCTGGGGTCGCTTGCGGCCACAAAAGTGGCACCCCTCGCCATCCCTGCAGCATCGCGCCTCCTGCCGTGTGGAACGGGGTGGAGAGGAGAACTATGGCCGCACCTGGGGTTGCTTGGCGGCCTCAGGGGCGCCCCCCCTCCCCATCACCCCCGCGGCCTTACAGCGCTTGGACCAGGGCCGGGAGGAGGAGACTCCCACCATTGGAGTTCTGTTAGGGGGGGAGGTGGAGGGAGTGAGAGGGTATGTTTTAAGTGGGTTAGGTAGGGAGGGAGGGAGAGATGGCCTTGTCAGCCGGGAAGAGAGGGCGACACTACGTCTGGGGTAATGGTGGAGGTTCCAGGGGCTCATTTAGAGGTTGTGATGGGCATGGGGCGTTATAGTGGGAACTGTGGGGTGGGCCGCACTTGGGGAACGCGGGACCGATGCTTAGTATCTGTCCCGCATTCTGGCCCCCCGGTTTCACCTCTAGGTCCCAAGCAGCTGATCCATTAGGCTGCTGCTGATGAATGCCAGGTCGGTCTGTAATAAGGCTCCCCTAATACAAGACTCTATTTTGGGGGAGCGGGCCGACCTGGCATGCATCACTGAGACCTGGCTGAGACATGAGAATGGGGTGCCTCTATCAGAGATGTGTCCGGCCGGGTTCAGTGTTTGGCACCAGCCTAGGGATGTGGGTAAGGGCGGTGGTGTTGCCATTATAGCCAGGGAGTCATTGGGAGTCGCCAGGGCCACTGCTCCACAAATTTCGGGTTGTGAGGCCCTGCTCCTGTGGTTGGGCCCTCATGGTCAGTTGGGGGTCCTACTCCTGTACCTGCCTCCTTGCAGGGTAAGGGACTCCCTGCCTGGGCTCCTTGAAGCCATCTCGGCATTGGCTTTGGAGTTCCCTAGACTGATGGTTTTGGGGGACTTCAATTTGCCTTCGCTGGGGTCTGGTTCCGAGGTGGCACAGGAGTTCATGGCTTCCATGGCAGCTATGGACCTGGCTCCAGTAATTCAGGGCCTGACCAGGGGCAGTGGCCACATGCCAGATTTAGTCTTTTTGTCGGGGCGGTGGCAGAGTGATCTGAGTTTACAGAAGCTAGACATAACACCTGTGCCATGGTCAGATCACTATCTGGTGGCTCTAGACTTTCTGGGGACGACACTTCATCGTAAGGAGACAGGGTTGATTAAAGTGGCCCGCCCCCGGCAACTGATGGATCCGGATGGATTCCAGAGGGAACTGGGGGAATTTCCTCTGGATCGGCGACATGATTCACCTGAGGCACTTGTTGACCTGTGGTACGGGTTGACGACATCTGCCTTGGATGTAATCGCTCCACTACGGCCTCTCAGAGCCCATGGAGCTAGGTCATCCCCGTGGTTCACTGAAGAACTAGGGGAGCTCAAACGGGCAAAGAGACGCCTTGAGCGCCGCTGGGTGAAGACCCAGAGCGATTCCGATTGGACACTAGCTAGAGCCGCTATTAGGGCCTACCTAGTGGCGATGGGGGTGGTGAGGAGGCAATACTTCACCACCCTTGTTGCCTCCACTGATAATCACCCAGCCACCCTGTTTCGGGTTACCAGGTCCCTCCTGGGTAGGGCGGGGCCTGTGCCTGGTTGGCAGGGATCGGCTGAGGACTTTGCTGACCATCTGGTGGAAAAAATTGATCGGATTCTCTCGGGGTTCAAACTTGGCATGGACGGGGAGGGTCCAGGGGGAGCCAGTGCGCAGTCTTACGGTGTTACCTGGGATCGGTTTGATCCAGTTGCCCCGGATGAAGTGGACAGGCTCCTTGCGGTGGTCCGTGCCACTAATTGTCCATTGGATCCCTGTCCCGCCGGCTGGTAAAAGCCTCTAAGACGGTGACAGGTGGCTGGGTCGGGGCTATAATTAATGCGTCTTTTCGAGAGGGGATGTTTCCTGCACTGCTGAAACATGCTCTGGGGCGCCCCCTCCGGAAGAAGCCATCCCTCGATCCAGCAATCCTAACCAACTACAGACCTGTCTCCAACCTTCCTTTTGGGGGGAAGGTTCTGGAGAAGTCAGTGGCACATCAGCTGCAGGGGGTACTGGATGAGGTGGAATATCTGGACCCATTCCAGTCAGGATTCAGACCTGGATATGGTACTGAGACTGCATTGGTCGCGCTGATGGATGATCTCTGGCAAGAGCAGGATGGCGGTCATCCGTCCGTCCTTGCTCTTCTTGACCTCTCAGCAGCCTTCAATACTGTTGACCACGGTATCCTTCTGGAATGGCTCCGAGGATTGGGGATCCAGGGCACGGTGTGGTCCTGGTTTTCCTCATTTCTGAGGGGCCGGACCCAGTCGGTGTGGTTGGAGTGTGAGAGGTCGAGTCCTAGGCCCCTAAAATATGGGGTGCCTCAGGGCTCGGTACTCTCTCGTCTCCTATTTAACATCTACATGAAGCCGCTGGGTGAGATCATCCGTTCCCATGGGGTGCGATACCACCAGTACGTGGATGACACACAGTTGTACATCTCGGCCCGTGGGGACCCCAGTGATGCAGTCAAAGTCCTTTCCAGCTGTCTGGAGGCTGCTGGGGTCTGGATGGGGGCTACAGCTGAATCCTAGCAAGACTGAGTGGCTATGGATAGGGGGTCCTGCGTTATCCCGGGAGCTACCATCTTTGGTTTTGGATGGGGCTGTTTTGCCCCAGACCAACCCGGTGCGCAACTTGGGGGTCCTCCTGGATTCGCGGCTGCTGCTAGAAGAACAGGTGGCGGCTGTGGCCAGGAGGGCCTTCGCCCAACTTCGGGTGATTCGCCAGTTGCGCCTGCTCCTGGACCGGGACTCTTTGCTCATGGTCACTCACGCTCTGGTGACCTCCAGACTAGACTACTGTAATGCGCTCTACATGGGGCTGCCTTTGATGACCATTCGGAGGCTGCAGCTGGTCCAGAATGCCGCGGCCCGGGTGGTGATGGGGTGTGGACGTTATGTCCATGCCTCACCACTGCTTCGGGGGCTGCACTGGTTACCAGTTTGTCTCCCGGTGCAATTCAAGGTGCTGGTTTTGACCTTTAAAGCCCTACATGGTAGTGGGCCAGAGTATCTTAGAGACCGCATCGCCCTAAGGACGTCTGTCCGTCCAACCAGAGCGGACCGGAAGGGCTCTCTAATTGTGCCATCAGCCAGGGGGGCTCACCTCTCTGGCACAAGGAGGAGGGCCTTCTCTGTGTCCGCACCGGCCCTTTGGAACCTCCTGCCTGTGGAATTGGATCTCCAGATGGAGTTGTTGCCCTTTAGGAAGGAACTAAAGACCTGGCTGGTGGGCCAAATTTGGGGTGCGGGTGGGGATGGGGGTACCGTTGGGTGGTTGGTATAGAGAAGTGTGCCTTCCCCCAAGGTCCCTTCGGTACTTGCGCACCTTTTAGGGGTGGGTTTTTTAACTTTTAACTTTGTTTTATCATGTGTCTTTTTATGTATTTACTGTCCGCTATGTAAACCGCCCTGAGTTGGGTTGTACCTGAGTGGGCGGTATATAAGCGTGATAAATAGATAGATAAATAAATAAATAAATAAATAAATAAACTTTTATGTAACGTGAGGCATATGTAAGTCGGGCTTTTACTGTACTTTGCTATTGCTTCTGGTGACCTGCAAGAGTGAAACAGGTACAGTATTTGCTTTAGCAAATAAAGTAGAATAAGTTTAATTTTTTTAAAGGGGCTCTGATATGGTCTTGAGGGCTACAAAAATACCCCTGGAGGCTACATGCGATCATTCACTGATATAAATGAATGGTTCTCATTGAGTAAAAAGTGTGTTACAGCACAAAAGCTGTATATGTGGGGTACAAAGGTTTAATTTCCATTAGTAACCATTTGCAGGTACATCTGCACTAACATTTTAAAATGTATAATATGTTATGGCAATCTAAGTGGAAAGTTAGCAAAGCATGGGTCATTGTAGAGAAGCTGTTTCTGTCAACGAACATTTGCTGAGGGCCACTGGAGACCCACTGAGGCTACCTGGGTCTCCAGTGGCAATGCTGGATGACGAGTATTTGGGAGGAGTGTACAGTAGTCCATCTGGCATGGCCTCTTCCACCTCCATGGCCATTGGGAATCAAAGTTCCTCCTCTGCTCATTTTGCCGTTGGGTCCAATATGACGGTTTCCAGAGGCATTTCTTCACTGAGGGGACCATCTCCCCACTTAAAGGAGCTCATCTGCCCATAGCCATTGGCCCCTTTAGGGAGTCAGGTTATTTACTGTCGCTCAACTGAGTCGCTGGCTGTACAGTCTACTCCATTACTGTGGTGTGATGTCCAGCCAGACATTTATAAAGCACAATACATATAATTAAACTCTTTTAGCACGGGTCTCATTGTCTTTGTGATGAAAATTATAGAATTCTTTCTATGATGCATTTAAAGTTTTTTTCAGTTTAGCTGGGCTTCAAAATGGCTGGACTTTAATTGGTTTGTGCCCTTTTTTAAATCACAGTTTTGACAGCAGTTTACATTGTAGAGTACATGCTTTACCTTGTAAAGACTATAAAACCCCTATCAAAGTGGTCACTATTTTGCATGTTTTATATTCAGAGCAAATGGAAGTTGAAGTAATAGAAATTCTCAAACCACTCAACATCTTTATGATTCTAAAGGTACTGAAGTACAGACTGTAGGTTAGAAGTACAATATACCATTCACTGGCAATAGCAGTTTCCAGATACAATCTTCAGGAACTCCATTTTGTTTAGTAAGACCCAGGTACTGACTAGAACCTCAAAAACTATGCATCTTATTCAGCACAGCCATGGCAAGCTGATTATGAAACTAGAACCTGTAATATGCAGTGGTGGGCTTCAATTTTTTTTACTACCACACTGTGGGTGTGGTATAGTGGGCGTAGCCAGGGGTAAAGCCCTGCATTGCACCCGAATTAAGACTACTTTATTTCAAAACTGCAGTGGCTCAAGTGCCTAAGACAATGACTGGGAGGCGGAAGGTCAGCAGTTCGATTCCCGAGTACTGCAGGATGGAGTGAGCTCCCGTATTTGTCCCAGCATCTGCCATCCTAGCAGTTCGAAAGCAAGAAATTGCAAGTAGATAAATAGGGACCACTTCGGTGGGAAGGTAACAGCGTTCTGTGCGCTTCGGTGTCTAGTCATGCCTGACACATGGCCACGGAAACGTCTGTAGTAGCAGACAGCGCTGGCTCTTCGGCTCTGAAACAGAGATGAGCACTGTACCCTAGAGTCGGATACGACTGGCTTTCGAGCAAGGGAAACCTTTACCTTTACCTTATTTCAAAACTTGGATGGGCAGGGCCAGCCATAATTTCTGCTACCGGTTCTGGCGAACTGGTGCAAATCTGCTGATGCCCACCACTGGTAATATGGGATGGGAAAGAGACTGGCTTAGAACAGGTGTGTGGAAACTCCCACCCAGCACAACCAAGAAATGGACACATCTACAGTGGTACCTCGTTTAAAGAGCATAACGTGTTCCACGGAATTGCTCTTTAAGCGAGTTTGCTCTTTAAGCGAAACACCATTGTTAAGTGACCAATTGTGACTTCTGGCGGGCAAGGGGGATTGCGAACCCCAATTTAGTTGTCAAGTGAGCTTTGGGAAGGTTTTACTTGTTAAACAAAGCAACTATTCAGAGAAAATTCTGCTCTTTAAGTGAGTTAGTCTCTAAGCGAGGCGCTCTTTATGTGACGTTTTACTGTATTTTGAACTTGCTCTTTGAAAAGAATTAACCTCCAAAGATATTAGCATTGTTCTACAAAACAGCAGTTTGATGTTCTTGTTCTATTATACCATCCTGAGCACATCAGATTTTTTTTGATTTCAAAAGCAAAGCTAGGGTATGGTTTAGTACTCAAATGAAAATATTGAGAATTTCCAGGCAGATCTAGGAAAAACCCACCTACAACCCTGGAGAGCTGCTGCCAATGAAATTTGGCAGGCTCAAACTAAACAGGCCAGTGGTCTGACTCGGTATACTTCTCTATAAGAATATTAAGCATTGCTCATACTATGTAAGAATATTAAACATTATTCCATCTTACAGAAGTGTTTTACTTTTAACATAAAGTAAAGTAGACATGGCCAAAATCCTGTTGCTTATCACAGTAAACCACACTAGAGGAGATTACTGCATCAGGGCAGATTTTGTTCTCCTCATTCAAATGGGCCTTTTCTAACTGCAATTTATAATCTGCAGTCAGAGAAGGCAAATTTGAATCAATGTAATTTACAGAAGGGTTGACCCAATAATCCCCATTGATTCAATGGACCTAGTAAAGTAAAGGTAAAGGTTTCCCTTGCTCGAAAGCCAGTCGTATCCGACTCTAGGGTTCAGTCCTAATCTCTGTTTCAAAGTCAAAGAGCCAGAGCTGTCTGCTTCTGCAGACGTTTCTGTGGTCACGTGGGAGGCATGACTAGACACTGGAGCGCACGGAACGCTGTTACCTTCCCACCGAAGTGGTCCCTATTTATCTACTTGCAATTTCTTGCTTTCAAACTGCTAGGTTGGCAGAAACTGGGACAAATACGGGAGCTCACTCCATCCTGCAGTACTCGGGAATCGAACTGCTGACCTTCCGCCTCCCAGTCAGCATCTTAGCCACTTGAGCCACTGCAGTCCCTACAGTAAATTCTACTGTGCTAATCAACAAGATCTTGGCTATTAAATTTTAAGAACTGTGAAGTCATCACAATCAAAGTTATTGGTAAATAGCCAGTTCTACATTATCATTTATCAGTAAACTTACCTTGATGTACCACTAATCCGCAGTCTGGATCATGTGCAACTTGCAATAAAATTTCTTCAACATCTCTGTTCTTCCCTGGAGGATCCACAACAGAAGTTATTTTCTGCTGCAGGGTTCTTGGCAAAGCCATTAGTTGTGCAAACTGACCTTCCGGACTCTTATCTATCTAAAGACAGAGATCAATAAGCAGATATGTTTTGGAAACAGTTTTGGTACCAGCAGCCAAAGTGGGCAATCAGACTGCTGATTCTACAGTCTATTCAAGTTCCTCATAAATATCACAGGCCGCAAAAGAATCATTGTCAGGATGTTTGTCCACTTACCTCAGTATCTGCTACTATTCTAACTCACAGCATAGTTCCAAAGAATACAAAGCAAGACTTCTTCACATCACTTGCTCACTAACTCTTTTAACATAAGGTTCCATGCACTGAACCCAGAATCATTGTTGCGCAAAGCATGTGCTTCACAAATAACTATGTCTGTCTCAACATGCTATGCATTTAAAATATTCTATCTAACCCCACCCCATACACAAACAAACGTTCATATTTATCCTATGTTCTTCAATACTTAGTCAAACACCCAGAAGCTGAAATCTAGCAGTAAGTTGCAACTTGAGTAGGCTTGTTTGAATCAATGGAACTTACAATGGATTGACTCACCAAATCCCCACTGACTCAACAGGCCTACTCTATTTACAACTTACTACTGGATTTCAGCCACAGAATTCCAAATGACTCAGACATTGCAAGTTTTATTCCTACAATTCAAGAGATATATTTATATTAAATAAGAGCTGATATAACATTGGCAGTAAGAGTGAGTGGGAAGACAAAACTCAAATCCCATTTTAGCCATTAACAACTGGCTTTAGAGAAGACACATAATACTTTCCAATGCAAGACTAGAGATTCCATGCAGATGTGTGCAATCCTACCTAGACTAGGGATAGGAAACCTCAGGCCCTGGAACTGAATCTTAGACCCCCTGAGACCAAGTACAAAGATTCTTCCCAGGATTTACCAAACCAGTCACACCCTCTTCCCCCATGACACCACCATTTGGCAGTTTCCCTATGATTGTACAATCTACCAAAAAGCAAAAACAAAGCAACACAAAAGAAAAAAACCAGCAATCAACATCAACTGCATATGATGTATGTGAGTGAGCCTACATCAGGGATTCCCAACCTACAACCCATGGGCCTAATCTGGCTCATGACACTAATTAATCTGGCCCAAGGTGAGTACCTAGGCACTGCCGGAAGACCCCACCACCAGAAGAAGTGCTAAAAACACTGCGTTTTCACTGCGAAACGTGGTGTTTTTTGTTCCGGCTGCTTTTGCAGCCTCCACCACTTCCCATGGTGGTGGCAGGGAAGGCGGAACATTTTTGCTGCATTTTTTGATTATTATTTTTTGCTGCATTTTCACTGCGTTTTCTCAGTAAAATCACAGCATTTTGGCACTTCTGGTTTCTGAAAACCCGGCGAAAAATTCCAAAATTGTTTTTAATATGTATGTTTTAATCCTGTTGTGAGCTGCCCTGAGTCGGGTTCGCCTGATTAGGCGGCATAGAAATTTGAGCTATAAATAAATAAAAATGTGGCAAAATTGTCTCCCCCTCCCCCCGCCCCGCTACCACCATGGGAAGTGGCAGAGGCTGCAAAAGCAGCTGAGCAAATCGCTGCGATTGTGCCTTCCTCCCCCCGCTGCAGAAACCAGAAGCAGCAGAAGCAACAGGAGGAACCACGGCTCCAGCCCATGCAGGTGTGTGTTGGGGTGGGTCTGGCTTGTGGTGTGATAACCTTAGCCACCGCTGGTCTACATGGAAAAAAATATTGTTCATTAACTCAGAATGTCTTCAACTCTTGTTGCACCCAAATTCTCTGTAACACCTACAGAAATTGCTGCACTGAACACATTTTATTCCACTGCTGAACAAACACTATAGCTTGGTGACAATATTAGCTAGCAATCTTTCACACCATGAAACATCTTTCCTGCACCATTCACATACAGTATCTGTAGACAGAAGCAGAACTTTTAGTAGTGGAGGCACAATATTCTTTCAAATATGCAGCTTGTAAACTGATATATATGTGGGACCCATAGTCGGTGATCTGAAATTTGTACAGAAAAAACTAAGACTTTTAAATTTGCTCCTGTCAGAATTCAACCAGGCTATGTTACTTTCCAGGCATCTGTTTTAAAAAGAGTTCTACAAGACAAAGCCCAGTGGACATCTGCAGCTCATGATCAGGTAACATAAACAACCCAAACTCTTGACCTCAATACCATATCACACAATAATTCAAAAAATACAAAGCAAAATGGAGTGTTGTATTTACTACTGAAGTTGCAAGTATCAGCTCACCTAAACAATCCTTTCGAAGGAGAGGGAAATATGCATCAACAGAAACAACACTATTGTTGTTATAAAATGCCGCCCAGAGTAGGAAACTCTCCTAGATAGGCGGGGTATAAATATAATAAATAAATTATAACAATGTTGACAACCAACTTACCTCCATTCTGCCCAGCTGGTGCTTGTACACCACTTGTGGGCAATCTTGCAGTATGTTGCTATATAATTTCTGAAAATGTACCATGTTTGGCTTTACTATATTCATAACCTTTGATTTATCTTCTCCAATTATCATTCTGAAGTCACCTAAACATAAGCAAGATGTTATGGGTATTAGGCAGATTCCTAGCCATGATTGCAAAGTGGTAGCATTAACTACAGACAGTAAAGCCACGTATTCTAATGTAACACCCTCCCAAAGTTAGCCAATCTTGCATCAGTATTGGCCCTCGACATAGGTCAAAAAGGACAAACTCTTCGCAAAAGTATTAATGGACACAAATCAGACATCAGAAATGCCAACACATTGAAACCTGTTTCGAAACATTTCAATTTACACCAGACCTAAAAGTTTCCATTCTGAAATAGGGAAATTACAAAACAAGAATCCAAAGAGAGACAGCGAAGATAAAATATATACACATGCTGGACACACATCACAAAGGTTTGAATATTAGCCAGGGGTTTCTGTGACATTATCAAATTTAAAAATGCCACAACTAAGGTATTGCATTCACCTTGCAAAACAGAATTTAAAATGTTGGGGTAGGGGAGATGATTCTCAGGACAGTTGACCTGTGACTGTGCCTCTCCCATAAAGCTTCCTCAATTACCCCATTAGCAGATGTGTAATGTCAGAATGTTTATTTTGCAAAAACAGAATCTAACTCCTTAAACTGATTCTCATCAGGCGTTGGTTTTTGTTGGACTTCGCTTGCCGCTACTGCTGCCCTGCCTGCTGGCTTCGCTCCCTCGCTCAGCTGGGGCTGGAGGGAACGCAGAAACACCTGGGGTGGCTGTCGTGGCTTTAAAACGCCGGCGCCAGGGTGGCCCCCCCACGTTGCCCCGCCTATTGTTTGGCAAGAAGTGGGAGAACCTGGCCCTCACAGCAAAGTGGACTTAAACCATCATCCCCGCCACAGATGGACACTCTAGGATTCTTCCATCACTTCCCAGAGGAAGGGGAGGACTGGCGCAGCTGTGACCGCTTCCGTGGTTGAAGAATTTTCCTGCTCGCCCTGCTCTGGGTCTTATCTGCCACAGACAGGATTGTAGTACATTGTATTTAATATTGTATTTTGACCTGTAATTTGTATTTTGTACTTGTAACTGCATTATTATTATTTTTGTACTATATTTTTGTAGTGCATTTGTATTCTTATTCTGTATTGCATTTACTGATATTTTTGATTAATATGTGTTTTATTGTGTGAATTTGTATTATGTATTTTACACTATGTAAACCGCTTTGAGTTCCCTTATGGGAAGGAAAGCGGTATAGAAATATAAATAATAAATAAAATAAATAAATCAGAGATTTACTGCTGTAAATAGGCAAACTGATTGTATGTTATTACTGGTTGTAAATAACTCATTGATTTGTATATCCATCTCTTGAACCAACTCTGCCCAGCTACTATGGGCCTCTATACCAGATATGTATAAAAGTATACCATGATATCCACTCTTATGTCTGACGAAGTGGACTTGATCCACGGAAGCTAATATTAAAATACAGGAGTTAGTCTTTAAGGTGCCAGAGCATTTTTTTGTTTACTCCCTGACAGAATTAAGAATCTTATGCATTAAACAAAAAACTGTCAGGTCAAATGGCATTAAAATCCAATTTAAAAAGCGTGGGTTCATATGTATATTGCTACCTGGATTTCAGTTGTTCTCTTTGGTTTTCTTCTTCTTTTGTTTAGTACTGTATTAGATTAAATGCTGAACTGTACATATTTTGTTTCAGGTTTCCAGTTTTATTGAGCTGTAGCTGATTATTATTGCTGTTTTAATTACAACAAAAAAGTAACCTAATAACTGCCCATTATAGAACCTTTGTATACTTGCAACTAATTCCCTCCAAGCCCAGCTTGGCCCCCACTGGATGGTGGTAGAAGCAGAAAAAGATGCATGAGTGTCTCCTTCTCCTACAGAAGGAAAGGGTTACCCTGCCCCTTATGGTGGCACCCAGCCGGTTGTCAGCAGCACAGATTTGCAAGCAGCAGCAAAACGGATAAGAAGGAGGGTTTGCAGAAAAGGCCTGGGGAACAGAATGTAGCTGGTAAGGAAGGAAACTCCCAGGAGGACTCTTCTTCCTAAATCAGGATCTTACCCTTCACATATTTCTGGGCAGATAACTATACCAGTCTACTTCAATAAAAATAGCTAGAGGTCTAGCTGCATCTAGTAGGCTAGTATCTGTAGTGAACTCTGGTGGTGCAAAGGTTAAACTGCTGTGCTGCAGCTAAAAGGTTGTGAGTTCAATCCTGGCATGGATCCAGGTTGACTTAGCCTTCCATCTTTCCAAGGTCAGTAAAATGAGTACCCAGCATGTTGGGGGGGGCAATAATGCAATTACCTTGTGAACCACCCAGAGGGTGCACTAAGCACCACGGGGTGGTATATAAGTGTAATTGCTATTGTGATCTTAAAAACGAGCTACAGTGGTACCTCATACAATGATTTTAATCCGTTCCACTGGACTCATTGTTGTACAAAACAATTGCTATACAATGCATGCATCGTATACCGATTTTCCCTATGGGATGCATCATACAACGATTTCTTTCGCTAAGTGGTTTTTCCCATTGAAAAATTGTTGTACGATTTTTTTCCATAGGGAAAATTGTTATGCAGGATGCCAATTTATTTCAAAACCTAATTATTATGCGATTTTGTTGCTATATGGGGCCACTGTATTTTTATTTGGCACAAGCATCTGTGGAGTGCAACCCACAGTTTACCAGAGGCACCTGTTGAAGTGTGGGCTGCAGCTTAAGCAGGCATATCCTAAATAAAGCTTGTCAGTCTTTACGGGATGGATTCTCAACCTGCGTCCCATGGACCGGATGCGGCCCATGGCACTATTTTATGTGGGGCCCC
Source organism: Bradypodion pumilum (assembly GCA_035047305.1). Lineage (NCBI taxonomy): Eukaryota > Metazoa > Chordata > Lepidosauria > Squamata > Chamaeleonidae > Bradypodion > Bradypodion pumilum. The sequence goes on from JAWDJD010000002.1 coordinate 381,159,397, forward strand.
ACTGCCTCCACCACACCAGGAAGCATCATGTGGTGGAGGAAGGGCAAAATGGCTATCCGTCCCCAGAAGCTGTCTGAGGGAGCATCACCCGGCATCCGGCTTTAAAAGGCTGAGAATGCCTGCTTTACGGTGTTGTGAGACACTTCTTTGCTCATACTGTACTTCAAAAAAGCAGAGGAATATGAAACTGTGGGTGCAAGGAAGATCTAATCAGAAGCTTCTTATGGAAGAAGACCATGTAGAAACCAATGATAACACCACTATAATTCTAGTGTTTTCTGGGGGTTTTTAATTTGAGGAGAGTTAAGTTGCTACTATTGGTAACTATTAATTAGACATTGTTGTAGAAACATTTTGGCAAAGAAGGCCTGCAAGGACGAAAGAGAATACACAAACAAATTATAGCAGAAGTAACATTCTTCAACATGGGTGACATCTCTTTTAGCAACAAAAAAATCAAGTTGAAACTCATACTAACCAGAATACGAAAGTCCTGTGATCTGCATATAAAGATCCTCTTCAGAGAAACTTTCGGGCAACATTAGAAAGGCTGCGGTGACTGCACTCTTCAAATTGCTTGTGAGGGCAGACTGCAGCTTTGCATTTTCATTCTGGGTCAGGATTTTCACCTGCAAGCAATCAGAGAATCTTTAGAGACTGCTTATGTGCAAGAATACAGTAAAATGATCATGCAGTTCATAAGTCAATATGAATTGCAAAATGACACCATCATTGCAAAGGCAATGAGCAAGATATCTTAAACCAGATGTTTCTCTTTAAATAATAGCACACTAACATGTCAATGGAGAAAATTTAAATTGATGCAGTACATCAAAGCTTGTGCATTATTATAACGTCATTTTCAAAATCCTGTTGTATAAGTTATATCCATAGAAGGTTGATGATTTCACCAGGAGGGGAACATTTCTAGGAATTAAAGACTCCCTCCCCCTGTCCTATAGTTTATCTGATATACAAGTACAGTGATACCTCATACAACGTCCAAACTTGGTTCCACAAGTTTGGACTTTATACGGATTTGGACTTTGTATGAGGCATGCAAAATCCTAGCCGCGATGCCTCATACAATGTCCAAATCCTTGCCACGATGCCTCATACAACGTTGTTTCCATAGAGATACATTGTACTATAACAGCACAGACTTCAGGGCAAAGTCAAGGAAACTGACAAAGTCAAGGAAATCATTGTCTAAAGGCTAAATACATTACAAAAACATGTCAAACAACCCTGATTTTAGGGGACAAACCATACAACAAGTTTTTAACTTTTGAAAACTTTATGAAGTGCAGGTTTAAAAGTTAACATGTCCCATCATGCAGCACAGTGTTAATCTGCAGCCATGCGGCTGATCATCCATTTTGTACAAGCTACTGTAAACAATTACTGGATGGAAGCAAGGACAAAATGGATGCCAGCATGTCTCATCATGCAGCACAGTGTTAATCATCCAAACAGCAGCAAACACCAAACAATTGCCCACCCCACCAAAAAATTGCCCTCCCCCATCCACCTCCCCACCCCAAGCCAATCAGAAACAGAAAACCTAATTTACCTACCTTTCCACTGTGCCAAAGAATGGTCCAAGAACCTGAAGAATGCTGCAAAAATCCCAAGAATGCTTCCAAAAATTCTGGCGATTTTTTAAAAAAAATCCAAAATCACACTCAAAACTTCTCCTAAACACTCTTCGCCTCATGCAAAACAGACAAGAGCAATGCACGCATGCATCCTGCCTTTTATACTGCCCAAGCACAATGCAACCTGGGGAAAATCCCAATGCCTCATACAAAGTCGCAGCGACTTTGTATGAGGCAAGTGTTTTCAAGGAATTAGGCGATGTTGTATGAATTCAATGTTGTACGAAGCGGACTTTGTATGAGGTATTACTGTAAGCCATTTCATTGTGTGGGAGCTGTGGGAGCCACGGGACAGAAGAGGAAGTCTTTAATTACCTAACATATTTTCCTGCTAGTAACATCATTTTTTATCAAAAGTGTTACAATTATTCTGTACCAGGTACACGAAGGGCTCATTTTGTTCCATCTCCAACTTAAGGTCACCATTTTAGCCTTTTAAAGGCCTAAATTAGTTGGGACTTATTTATCTAAACAAGCAATGTTTGATCAGTGAGTGATAGGGGCAGCACACTCTTAGCTGGGGCTGCACATCTGTTGAATTCACTTGTATTCTGAAAGATATGCATGGCTCTTTTACTGCTAGCTATTTTTAAAGTACAGTTCTGTATTCAAATACCCTATTGCCTTAATTTTATTAGCTATTGCCCTGTGGATCTGCAATGCTGTTCAGAGGCATTTGGCTTGATAATTTAAGAATAATAATTTTATATGTGTATCATAGTATACTTTATTTACTACTACTATATCACCGATGTCACTACAGATACTATATCCTGGTAGACTTTAGAATCTGTTAAAGAAACAACAATTTGCCCATCTAGCCTACTGTGCCAGTAGTGACTCTGCAAGATTTCAAAGACAAGGCTTTTAACATCACTATCTGCCATATCTTATTTAAATAGAGATTAAACCAATGCTCATTATTATTGTTTATTTCATTTACACCCCATTTTTTTCTCTTAAGAGCTCAGAGAAGCCGTTATGAATATGTGCGCTTTCCATCAACACAGACACAGTACTTGCCCTGGACGCTAATGCTGCAATATCTAGCTACAATACTGATAAAAATGCTATTGCCTGAAACTTTATCTAAGGTTGTGAAAAGCATTCACCACTACTTGTTCCACCAGCTAGCTTACAGAAGAGAAGAGGTGATTGCATTCAAAAACTCTGGCTATGAGCCAAATACCTGTGAAACCTGGTTAGCCAGGAGGAGATGGGGATGGTGGTATTGGATGCGCTCTTCTTGAAATATCAACCCTGCACAACAATTTAGCTCAGGGGCTCCCAACCTTTTAAAGCTGAGGGCCAGGTCACACTCTGTCAGTCAGCTTTGAGGGCCGGACGGCCATTTTGCACTGCCTGCATGATGAGGGGGCCCATTTTGTTCCAACAGCTTCAAATGGGCAGCCATTTTGTTTCTCGAATATCCTTGGAGGGGGGCACATGAAATGGTACCATGGGCCTGATCTGGCCCCCGGGCCTTAGGTTGGGAACCCCTGATTTAGTTGATGGAAATGGCTTCTAAAAATATGGGAAATTTTCATTTATAATACTGTTCACAGTTTAAAAATCCCACTGAAACTGAACAAGCTCCTTGCCCTCTTTGGAGCCAAGCCAGTACTTACCACTTGTTATTGCTATGCATATTTGTGTTGTCACAATTATTAGTACTTAAGAGTCCACAACTTCCAGGTGTTCCCTACTTTTCTGCACTGTATCTCTCAAAATTCCCCCAGTAGTCATACAGACTGAGGGATCATTTACACAGCAATAAATATCTGATATCTAATAAATAAATAAATAAATAAATAAATAAATATCTAATATCTGGCAATAAAGTATCAATAAGTGATCATGTTTTATTGGCACTCATTATGTTTGCAGCGTCACTTTAATTTGACACAAACTTGCTTAAGTTCATTGAAATAACACAAACAAGAATGCAAAATTTTTCAGGCAGATAGATTTGGCCCAACAGGCTGCAAGAATAAGTACTGCCTCTAATCTAATCACCAATTTCTGCCTTTGAAAAAACCCCACATGATGAAATTAGAGTGAAGGAGACAGCTGGAGCACGATTGGGAAAAAATAGACTGCTATTATTACACTGTTCAATTTTACAAACATGCAGAAGGTGCTTTAGTGAAAGCAAGCCCATGACAAAGGGATGATTATATCCAGAACTTCACAACTGAAGGTATATTTATATTCATAATTTATTTCTGATCACAACCCTGGAGACTCAAAATGAATCTGCAGAACATACAATATCATTATTCTTCCATTATCTCCCCTTACACTTGAAGTATGTTTTTTTGTTACTGTCACAAAACCTGAACCATATGAAAAAAGGTAAACTGGTCCTCAGAGAGGTTATTTGGACACATGTTTTTCATTTGCTCTTTCTACATGTTTTTAACAGCCTAATTTTACCAACAAGCATCGACCCCAACCCCTGAAGAGGAAGAGGAGGAGGAGGAGGAGGAGGAGGAGGAGAGGGATGTGTGTGAAGTCAACATGATCTTCTAGAACTGAAAATGGCAGCTGAGAAGACAACAGAAAAACCCTGTAGAAGACAGCTGCTTTAACTGTCTGTGTCTAACGGCCAAATTACACAGTCAATTGAATAACTGACTCACCAAACAGCTACTTTCACATCTACTGAGAAGAACTTTGCTTCCATGTCAGAAAATGTTTATTCACAGTAGCTGAACTCTTTGATTGGGGGAGATGGGAGGAAACAACGTGAAAAAATGAAGGCTGTTAATTCACCTCTTTGACCTAATTTGTCCTACTATTTTATATATGAAAGTCAGAACAAGCACACCCTTCTTCTGTTTTAAATTACAGTAGACATGTCTCCTTGTTTCACATGTGCTTCTAAAACATGCAATACAGTGGAACCTCGGTTAACAAACAGCTTGGTTAACATAAAACACGCATAACAAAAAGAAATCCAAAGAAAATAGTGGCTCAGTTTACAGATCCCCCGCCCCCCAAGAATGGATTAATTGGTTATGAATGCATTCCTATGGGAAAATGCATTTCAGTTAATGTATTTTTGTTTCAGTGCATTCCTATGGGAAATTGCATTCAATGCATTCAAATGGGAAATTTGGTTAAAGTAATTTTCGCTGTAAGAAACGCATTTTACTTCACAGCAACTTGTCTTGGTCTCCAGCCTCTTTTTCTAAAGTGAATAGCAACAACAATGGCAATTACATTTATCTACTCTGTGTGTGTGTGTGTGTGTGTGTGTGTGTGTGTGTGTGTGTGTGTGTGTGTGTGTGTGTGTGTGTGTGTGACTATATTCCCAGAGCCTAGTTTAAGATTTTATATGAATGAGAGGCTAAGTCAGAGAGGACCAAATTTAAAGTTACAGTGTACCTTTGCAATATGTGAAAGATGCCTTTGTTTTGTCATATCAGAGGGTAAACAAAACAGATTTAAAAAAAAAAACCTCTTGTATTTTAATTTTAGCTTTTGTGGATCAAGTTCACTTCATCAGACATGAGAGTTTTCATGGCAAACATTTATACATCTTCCCAGAGTAGCTAGGCAGAGTTGGTTGGTTCAAGAGATCGATATGCAAATCAATGAGTTATTTACAACCAGTAATAAATTGCAATCAGTTTGGCTTTTTACAGCGGTGAATCTCTGAGGGAAGTCAGTTTGAGGAGTTAGGTTTGCAAAATAAACAATCTGACATTACCCATCTGACTGATGAGTTAATTGTGGAAGCTTTCTGACATTACACATTTTGTTTTGGCAGTTCCACGTCTGGCCTAGACATGGAAGAAAAAGAAGAAGATTTTCTCAAAAAGTTTCATAAACAAAGATAGCCATGTGATGTTTGTTTATGGAACTACCCAGGACTACAAAAAAGTCACCTGACAAGAACTCCTTGGACTTTTCTCAAAAGTTGCCATACATTATGGTTCCTCCCATACATTTAATTTTCAAGTCCCTTTTTCATCCATTGGGGAAATTATTTAAAATGTTTATATTCATAAGGTATATTTTAACAGAACAGCTTCTGGGAATGGTACTTATGCGGTTAAGTTAGATAATTCATCCTGTTATCTGCAATAATGTGTACTGGCTAAACAAGCTTTTTTCAAGTGCTGAATATAGAGAGGTTGTGAAAATACTCTCTTTCTCTGTGTGTATGTGCATGTACACATTCATGTTTCATTTTCCAATTTACGATAATTTTCAATTTAAAGAACTCTGTTTCTTAGTTTGATTATATACATAGAACAAATCATATTCTGAAATTATATATTTGGATAGTACCACCAAGCTGCCATTTTAAGTGGGAAACTGCTTTGGTTTAATTTGAAGTTTGAGATGCAGGAGGATAAGAAAATCAATCCTTTTACGGAGGATAGTTGGGATCCTAGAAATATTGGCCAAAACCATTTTGCCTAGCATTGTAAATTGTACTAGAATAGGTCTATTGAATCAATGGGGATTTGACAGTCAACCCCTCCATATGATCATCCCCCCCCATTTTTTTTTACGTTTCTATAACCACTTTTTGTTATACTTCAATGCATTATAAAGCCCATATAATTATCTTAACTTACACGTTCAAAATCAAATTTTATATTCAATTATTCCATTAACATATTTAACATGTCAAAAACTATATTAAACTATTGCATTGCTATTTTACTGTTAGCAAATAATAATCACGTTTCAAACCCCTTCCGGTGGTGGTGGTGGTGACGTGGGACACATGAAATAGTACCAGCCCACAGTCCGTAGGTTGTGAACCCCTGATCTACTGGTAAACCCCACTTTCTCAGATTAGCTCTTGATCTTCCTACCACAGCACACAGTCTGTTTAACATTTTCCACACAGGCCATGGTTGTTTTTGTTAGGGGATGTAAGTCTTCGCCTCACACCCTAACTGGTTGCAAGGCATATTGTGTTTGTTATGCCTTTAAGATCCCACTGCAAGATCACACAGATGTTAGGACTTTCCCCTGGTATGCTCTGTGAGCCAGTGTATTTAGGTCAGAGCAGAATTGCAGGCTTCAGCTTCAATGCTCAACCATCTCTGCTGACGGTCTGCATGTTCCAGAACCTGCTACAAGGAATGAATCTCTGCACAGATTCTGCGGATGGTTTTTGTCTGACATGCCATCCATGCTTGCTTGACAAGGAAGGACTACTCGGGGTAAGCCTTCATCAGGAAAGACAGAGGCTGTAGAACTTTTGGCTTTGTCAGTAATTCCAGCTTGCTTCTACTCAGCTGGACTGGACTGCTACTGGACTGCATAGACTTGCATGTATAGCACAACTGAACTGTCTCAGTGACGTCAACTGGGCAACCCAAGAGAATATATCTGTTTTGTGTTACAGTTGTTGCACTGTATCTACTTGCATCTTTTACTTCCTGAGTACACCTGCTTTGAGTTCTGTTTTGTTCGAAAGCAAGAAATTGCAAGTAGATAAATAGGGACCACTTTGGTGGGAAGGTAACAGGGTTTTGTGTGCTCCGTTGTCTAGTCATGCCTGCCACATGACCACGGAAATGTCTGCAGAAGCAGACAGCACTGGCTCTTCGGCTTTGAACCAGAGATGAGCACTGAACCCTAGAGTCAGATACGACTAGCTTTCGAGCAAGAGAAACCTTTACCTTTACTGAAACAGAGTTTGTGTCACTTAAAGCAATGGTGAATAAATAATGTTTGGGGCTTAGACCTTATCCCCAACTCGTATTTGGTTTGTGGCCCTACCCAAGAAAACTTTCTATCTGGCATCTGTGTTTCTAAGAAACTTACAAACCAAGCAGGAAAAGAACGGCTTACCATTACTGCACATCATATCCAAAGACAAGAGTTTCTCTGAACATGGAAAAGGAATATATAGCTATTATGGGCTCAGCAAGTAGAACTGAGACAGATATGCTAGGAGTGGTTTGGCAGAATGGGTATAATGTGTGGTGTCTTTTCACTTTTGGAGTCATCTGCCATTTACATCTCCATCACCTGGAGCTATGATCTAAATCCTAACACCAGTCCTGATTAGAGTAGACCCACTATTAAAAAATTGCTGAATGAGGACTCAATATTTGTAGAAATGGCATTGGCTTTTTTCTAGATTAAGAATACCCAGAGAACTGAAGCCCCCCCAAAAACTAAGGAAGCTAGCATTGACATTTTAAAGTTCAAAATAATATAAAATTAACTTAAAACCACAATTAGGCTGAAACCAACGACTACAATGCTTATTCAGTTCTTGCCATGAAATTGAATGAAAACTTGGCTAATCAAGTTTATATGGTGTTCAACTCAAAGAAGCCAACAAGCTCTTGAGACCAAGCCAGAAAGGTCTGGGAAGAAGAAAGAAGTTCACTATTCTCAATAACCATTTGTGCCCTCATCTGTCCTCATCAGAACTACAGAGATCATATTGGCACGGTTGCAAGAAAAGTTCAAGCCAAGGAAAGCCAATACACAGAGAAATTGAAGCTTGATCTAATATTCTCACCCCCATCACCAAATGTGAAAGCAGACAGATACAGTACATACATTGACTAACTACATCACTCTTAATTAGTCCAGACAACTGAAGCCTAGGAGTTATTTTTGTTAAATTGTTTCTAAAAACAGAGGAAAGATGAGATTCTAATTCCTTCATCATATCCGATGTCCTACTGCCAGATTGGTGCATAAGGAGTTGATTTTAAACTCCAAGTCTCTGGGTTGAATCCAACTCCTTATAGCCACCAAATATTAAGGCAAATTGCCTCTAATTTGCATTTCTTGCTGCATACCAAGTCACATGATTAGGGTATGACAATAAATATAACTGCCAACCTCTTAACTGACATTTTACACTGATAGGCATATGCCAGTGTTAATTATTCAACTGGATTCTGGTCTTTATCTCCCAATCATCCTGTGGTAGAAATAACTGAAACAATGGTACTGTATCTCACATTAGGTCGGGCGAAAGGAACTGCAGAATGAACTCACCAAAAGGTGCCTTCATTTTGGTAGTTTCACATCTGCCCTGGATACAGAAGAAGACCAAATGAAAGAAAGGCTTTACTGATGAGGCCTGAAGCTTTTGCCATCATGTTTAAAAAAACAAAAAACCAGTAACTGTATCTTGCAATAATTTCCCCAATTACACAACACCACTGGATCTTGACCACATTGTTACCGTCATGTGATCACAATAAATCATATTAAAAATCAGGCAAAGAAGTAAAACATAACCAATTAATTTCATTCCACTAGTCTTAACCCAGGTAGACATTCCGTATGTAGCATGTGAGTGTCGATTTCAGGTGTTATACCATTTCAAAATGGACAATGGGGAAGATTGTATGGAAGTACCAGCCAAACAGGATGTCCAACTATGTCTCCTTATATGCTGGAGATAATTTGAATTGAAGTGTAACATATGAGAAAGGCGTAGGCTGGGAAAACAGCATCAGTATATCTCTGCAAGTAAACATTGACGTTTTTGGTAAGAGGACTTTCTGTTCGAATTGAATGCCAACAAATGTAGCAAGAGGCTACTGGAGGAGCTTCCCTTTTTCTATATTTATATTTAGACTACTATTCTTAGGCATTCTTTGCTCCTTTCTCTACTGTCACTATTTGCTTATAAAAATGGTTCCCAAAAGATGTATATACATAGACACCAACATCAGGAACTTTGCAAAGTTTAAGAATCCTGTCTCTCTGTATAAGGTGAATTCCCAGCATAGGTCACAAGCTAGACTACTGAATTCTGTAATTAAAATCCTAAATACAGTCATGCTAAAACTTTCAAGCAAGTGACTTCCACTTGACCAAAAACCAGCTCTCCCCCATCCTCTCCTGCAGCTCCCTGTACACATGAAAAACTGCTTTAGATGGGTAGGAAAACTTTTGAGGCAAATTTTAAATTCTGTAAAGGGCTACAACAGGAGGGGGAAGAAAATAACCCCAGTTCTGTCAACATAGGATATAGAAGTGCGCCAGTAGATCTCGTGCTAGAGGGGCAGAATATGTGAGGACTCAGTAGCGTCCACAGCTACATATTTTACTCTATCTCATTTTTAAATTTATCTAGTTGCCAGTCCCCCCCAGGAAATCATATTTATTCCATTCTCCTATGCAGAAAGAGAATTACCAGAAGTGCAGGCTAGGTCCCGAAGAGGCAGGGGAACTAGAGACCACATGACCAACATGTGTTGGATCATGGAGAGAACAAAGGAATACCAGAAACAAGTCTACTTCTGTTTTTGATTACACCAAGGCCTTTGACTGTGTGGACCACAACAAAATGAGTCAAGAAGCAACAGTTAGGACAGAATACGAAATGATGGAGTGGTTTGGAATAGGAAAAGGAGTAAGACAAGGCTGCTTTTTATCACCCTAACTTATACACAGAGCACATAATGTGCAGTGCAGGGCTGGATGAATCACAAGTTGGAATTAAAATTGCTGGGAGAAACATCAACAATTTGAGATACGCAGATGATACTACCCTAATGGCAGAAAGTGAGGAAGACCTAAAGAAGCTCTTGCTTAGGTTGAAAGAGGAGAGTGCAAAAGCTGGCTTGAAACTCAACATCAAGAAAATTAAGATACAGTAATGGCAACAGGCCCTATCAGTCCCTGGAAAATAGATGGGGAAGAAGTAGAAGCAGTGACAGACTTTGCATTCTTAGGATCCAAGATCACTGCAGATGAAGATTGCAGCCATGAAATAAAAAGGTGACTAATTCGTGGGAAGCCAGCTATGATAAATTTGGGCAACATAGTTAAAAGTAGAGACATCATCTTGCAAACAAAAGTCTGCATAGTCAAAGCAATGGTATTCCTGGTGGTAATCTGTGGTTGTGGGAACTGGACCATTAGGAAGGCTGAGCGCAGAAGAATAGACGCCTTTGAAATGGTGTGTTGGAGGAGAATTTTGAGAGTACCCTGGACAGCAAAGAGAACAAGTAGGTCGATCTTAAAAGAAATAAACCCCAACTGTTCCTTGGAAGGTCAAATATTGAAGATGAAGTTAAAGTACTTTGGACATCAAATGAGGATTCACTTGAGAAAGCCTTGATGCTGGGAAAGGTGGAGGGCAAAAGAAGAAGGGGGTGGCCAAAGATGAGATGGCTAGATGGCATTGTTGACGCAATGGGCACAAAGATGGGTGGGCTGAGGATGGTGGAGGATAGGGGTGCGGTGGTCCATGGGGTTGCAAAGGGTCAGAATCGACTGTGTGACTAAACAACAACAACCTACTGGAGGTAGCCAACTCCTGCTAATGTTTTCACATGATATACAAGAGAAATATTACACAGACGATGAGTGTCAGAATAAAGACAAGTCAGTTGGGAATATGCATTTTCCAGAAACGTACCATTTGAAGACTAACAAAACACATTGAAGACTAACAAAACCCAACACCCCTCCTTACCTAAGTACTAAAAGTGAGACTGTTCCATTTTATTGCACAATAAATTTCGAGTCAGACCTCCCTTCTCCATTGTGCTCAACTCTGCTTCCACCTAGTGGTCAACTGAAATGTTTGACAAAAGCTTTCAGATGCATATTAACATGGAAGGCATTTTAAAACCTCAGAGTTTTAAGGGCACCCAAGAACTCCTGGAACAAACAGTTGGACTAGTGAACAGACAATTGGACTAGTGCCTCACCACACATCTTATTGGGTATGTTTGGGAAGTCATTATCACAAAGCGTTTTTAGCTAAAGCACAATAATTTATAACCAGCTTTTTGGAGCCTAATACTGTATAGCCTTTCCCAGCCTGTCACTCTCCATAAGTGCCAGACTTTGGCTCTCATCGAAGACTGATAGAAGGCATAGTGCAACACATCTGGAGGACACAATGTCTGGGAAAATGTATCCTCCACTAGTGTGAAGTGACTACTAGCCACTACTGCATGATCAGCAGGTTTCATCTTCCTAAAAGGTTCTCTATACAGCACAGTAGCATTCACACACACACACACACACACACACACACACACACACAAAGGAGGGGGGAGGAGGCTATTTTGATGCTATTATTACAAGGCCTTTGGAGTGGTCACTGTTATTTTGACAAAAAAAAACAGCTATGAGTGTCTCAGTCCAAAAGGTGACCCTGATTTGGAATGGGAAGACTTTGGCATTTTCCTGCTGAAAATCACCCAGCTACACACTGCTGTTTATTCCCAAAAGAACTGTTTACAGCAAACAGCACCCTCATAGGAAGAAAAGCTGCTCCATATAGTAGAGAATTTGCAGGGCTCTGATTCAGGGCAATCCAGGGTAGGAGCATATGTCAGGTCATAGCAGAGAAGAGAAGTGGCCAATTCAAACACATTGCCTGTAAATAAGGTAACCTATTGAATGACCCTCAGATAAAAGGAAGCACTGACTTCATTAGCACATCAAAACACTACAGAACAGAAGGGAAGTTCTTGCTGATCTGATAACGAGAGGGTAGCTCACCTCCCCTAACTCTCCCCACCCAATCTCCCATTTTTAATACTTTCTGCAGCCTGTTCTTTTTTGCTGCTGTCATTTCTGTCCTTTTAAACCAGAGGTTCTCAGCTTTACACACTACGGTTTGGACAACTCCCCTCAGACCATGCCGTGGGCCAGACAAAATAGCGGCGGGTGCATTTGTGCATGTGCAGGCACATCCGCTTCCGGTTCTGGGGTCGCCGCTGCAAGCCGGATGGAAAGGCATTGGGGGCCAGGTTCAGGCCACGGGCCGTAGGTTGCGAATGCCTGTTTTAAACATACAAAGGAACTGAATACATACCGGCTTCTGCAGACGTCCAGCTACATACAGAGTCTTCCAGTGAAGCAAATCTTCAATGAGAGCATCAGTACTAATGACACCATATTTTATAACCTGAAACATGGAACAACATATTAAAGAAGACCATAAGTTTAACATAGGTGAAGATAGGATGCCAAACATACACATAGGGTACCTCTCTTAGACTTTCTTTTTAAGATTATGGTTCATAAAGTATACAAAAGAATGATGTCTGACCAGTTCATGCTAAGAACAAAAAAAGAACATGGCCCCTTTGTTTGCAAAACGAACACCTTCCTCATTCTTCCCTGAACCTCTTAGCTCAAGTGAAAACAGTGGCAGATCCTCCTGACTGCTGTTCAAAAGGTCTCCTGATGCTGAAAATCCTTCCCTGTCAAAAATGTCCCAGAACCAACCAAGATATTGGGAAGCTTGGCAGAGAATAATGGAAGGCTTGTCTAAGATGGTCTTGGTGACATGACAGAATTGGTAAGATCTATTAATTCACTTATGGATGCCATCTAGGTAGGCCTTTTATTGTTGTTATATGATTTTATTCTTGATAAGAGATGGTTGTTTTTATTTGCCTTTTTTGTTCATTGTTCCTTTATTGCTGTAAGAGGTGCTTGCACAAGGCAAACAAGCAAACAAGCCTTGACACTCAAGAGCTTCCCTTCTTAATTCTGGATTAAATCTTCCTGTAAGATGCAGAACTGTTTAACTGATTAAACATAACTGATTTTTCTCATAGGCACCTGTTTCTCCTACCGTATTTCCCCCAAAATAAGACTGGGCCTTATATTAATTTTTCCTCCAAAAGATGTATTAGGGCTTATTTTCAGGGGATGCCTTATTTTGTTTTTGTCCATTACAACACACAGTTCCCGTGGCTGGCCAACTTTCCCTTTCAAGCCTCCGTGGTGGCTGCCGCTCTGGCATGCTTTGCCGTCGCCACTTCCTCTACTGGTAGGAGGAGTTTCCCTTCCCATCTTCACCTGTTTCTGCTCCTTTACTCACTGGTGCAGGCTAGAAAAGGGGGGGAGGACCTACCCACCCACCCCTCTAAGGGTGCTACAATTAAAATCTGGCTGAAAATCTTAACTGGGGCTTATTTTTGTGGTAATGGTTACATTATGAGCATCCCGAAATTATGCTAGGGCTTGTTTTCCACTTAGGTTTTATTTTGGGGGAAATATGGTAAGTCAACCCTCACATAACAACGCATTCGGATAGCATCATTTTCGCTTAACAACGTGTCGTTATGCACCATGTGTTCCCCCGCATAACGGTTTTAGTGTCGTCTGGACAACAATACTAAAAGAACTGGACAACGACGCTAAAACGTCGTTATGCGGGAAACTCCATAGAAACCCGCATAAGAACAAAAATAGCTTAGCAACGCTACTTGGGGAACCATGTAACATCGTCATGCGAGGGTCTACTGTATGTTCCACAGACAGCATAATAGCTACTAGGCAAGTATTTGTGTCGTTTAAATACCTGTCTGAATATCTATCAAATTAAAAATACAGATGGTAACCTATTGCTTCTAGACAATACAAAAATCTTGACATCTTCAGCCTAAAAAAGCTAAACCAATTAAACCAATTCACTCATTTGGCCTGGTTTACGGTACAATGATTCTGGTAGAGACATTTCTTGAAGGGACAAAGAGCTACTTAGTGATTAATTACACTGATGTAACTGTAACAGCATTTATTGCAGCAGTGAATTGTTAGTGGTTAAGCCACTTGCACTACTCTCTGCATGTCAAACATGTGCCTGATGAGAGGTACAATTGGCAATTTGTTAAGTCATAACAATCAGCCACTGCAATTTACACTGCTATGGCATTTATGTTGGAGTAAGTAACGAATAACATTCTGGCAAGTATATTAAACAATGGCCCATAAAAAGCCTACCCCAAATGTGTCTTTTCAGCAAGTATTCAAAGAAATTTGACCTTGTAATTTCCACTGATTTCCCTCCTGGATCTTATAAAGTCATCTTTTTCAGAGATGACAGAGATGGGGGGGGGGCTTTTATTATATATGTTATCCATGCCCAGAGCAGTCCAGAAATACCAAAAACTATCCTGGTCCCATGGCAACATACATTCTAAGGTTTGCAATATCAAAAGCAAGGTTTTGAAAATACGTACTGTATGACACAAAAGATTTTGTTTCCTCTAAAGTTTGTGACCTGCTTTTCAATGGGGCAAAATCATAGTTTTTGTAATCGAAATACAAACCAAACCACACCACACACACCCAAGCCAAGTGAACATCAATAAAAACCAGGTTTACAGCCAAATGAAGGTGGTTTTCATAAAACAAGACTGCTTTCTATAATAGATTTGGTTCCAATTTTAAAAAAAAACACACAACGAAGACAGAAAAGATCTGGGGGAATAAAAAGTGCTTCCCAGTTTCGCTGAAGGAGCTGATATCTGCAATCACCTAGTCCAGGAGTTCTCAACCTTTTAAAGCCAGCGGCTGGGTCATGCTCCCTCACACAACTTTGGGGGCCGGATGACCATTTGGCCCTTCCTCCACCACACGTCTCTTCCGGGTATGGTGGAGGCGGGGGGGGGGGTGGACATGAAATAGTGCTGTGGGCTGCATCCGACCAGTGGGCTGCAGGTTGAGAATCCCTCACCTAGTTCCTGATATGAACCTATCCAGGTTTCAGCTTATATTACTTACCCTGCCATTACAAGGCACCAGTGTATTGTAGTAAACCCCAGCTCCACAGTTTTGGACATAAGAGATTGACTTGGGGCCAAAATATTTCAGGATGGAATAATGACTCCGATTCGTTACCAGGTTCGCTGTATGCCACGTTACAGAATCATCAGCCATAAATATAAAATCCAGCATATTTTTCTACAAAACAAAGGAAGATGGCATGGGTTGAACTCAATACAATACAATCACAAAACATCTGTTCATAAAATACATGAAATGACCACACTAGTCTTCAAACAGGCATTTTAGTTTGTTTCAGCATATGTAACAAAGCAAAACAATGCAACAACACTAATCCCGCTCCACAAAGACTTCTGTATTTTTTCTTTTTCCTCCTGAAGTATTTTCAAATTATTTTAAAAACTTGATTATTATTTTAAGATTTTATTTTATTATTATTTTATTTTATTATTTTATTAATATTAATATTTTAATATTAATATTGTAAGGTATTATTTTTATTTACATCTGTTCTTAATCATGTTAATCATCTTGGGTATTAGTATTAATACAAAGAGGGATGTAAATGCAATACTTTTTAAAAAAAGTACCCTCCATGTTTGTGTAAATAAACATTCATCAAGCAGGGTTGCTCATTTCAGTTCTAATGGTTTACATTCAGACTAAGTTAGTTACACATAGGTTCTATTGAAAACAATGTAAAATAAGTTAGTTATGGACCATTTCAGTTCCACTAACTTCATAGTATCAATGATATAATCCAGAGTAAACCTAAATCCTGCAATGTTATCAATTCAGTACATAATGTTTCCAAATTTGACCACAGTTCACAATGAAGAAACAAAGCATCAGCAACACTGATATTTAAAATACTGTATATGCAATAAATGTAATAAATAAAAGAAATAATGCCTAAATCAGGTTTGTTATTTCAAAAGCCCCAACATTCCCATTAATAAACTCTCTCAGATATCTAGTGTATTTTTGTTGTTCAGTCGCACAGTCGATTCTGACCCTTTGCGACTCCATGGACCAATGTCCTCCAGACACCTCTTCAACCCGCCCAGCTCTGTGCCCATTGTATCTACAATACCATCTAGC
Organism: Bradypodion pumilum; assembly: GCA_035047305.1. NCBI lineage: Eukaryota > Metazoa > Chordata > Lepidosauria > Squamata > Chamaeleonidae > Bradypodion > Bradypodion pumilum. The sequence continues at coordinate 381,175,650 of JAWDJD010000002.1, forward strand.
CATCTCATTTTTGGCTGCCCCCTTCTTCTTTTGCCCTCCACCTTTCTCAGCATCAAGGCTTTCTCACGTGAATCCTCTCTTCTCATTTGATGTCCAAAGTAGCTTCATCTATTTGACCTTCGAAGGAGCAGTCAGGGTTGATTTCTTCTAAGATTGACCTGTTTGTTCTCCTCGCTGTCCAGGGGACTCTCAAAACTCTCCTCCAACACCACATTTCAAATGCATCTATTCTTCTGCACTCAGCTTTCCTAATGGTCCAGCTCTCACAACCATACATTACCACCAGAAATACCATTGCTTCAACTATGTGAATTTTTGTTTGCAATGTGATGTCTCTACTTTTCACTATGTTCCCCAGGTTTCTCATCACTTGTCTCCCAAGAATCAGTCACCTTTTTATTTCATGGCTGCAATCCCCATCTGCAGTGATCTTAGATACTAAGAAAGAAAGATCTGTCACTGGTTCTACTTCTTCCCCATCTGTTTTCCAGGGACTGATAGGTTCTGTTGCCATTACTGTATCTTGGTCTTCTTGATGTTGAGTCGCAAGCCAGCTTTTGCACTCTCCTCCTTCAATCCGATCAAGAGATTCTTTAGGTCTTCCTCACTTTCTGCCATTAGAGTGGTATCGTCTGCATATCTCAAATTGTTGGTGTTTCTCCCAGCAATTTTGATCCCATATTGTGATTCCTCCAGCCCTGCATTGCACATTATGTGCTGTGTGTCTAAGTTGAATAAGCAGGGTGATAAAATTACTCCTTTTCCTATTCCAAACCACTGCATTATTCCGTGTTCTGTCCTAACTGTTGCTTCTTGACTCATGTACAGATTTCTCACAAGACACATAAGGTGTTCTGGTATTCACTGGTATCCAGAGTATTATCACAAGCCAATGTTAACAAGCTGGCACAGGAAACTAAAACAGGTCAGTTTAACTATATAAAGAACCATCTGTCAAGCTGGCTGAATAGCTCAGTGTTTTAGTTATCTGGCTGTGGAGCCAGATGTTGAGAGTTCAATTCCCAATTGTGCATTTAGGGAGAAGAGGCAGGCTGTGTAGCCTTGGGCAAGCTGCACAATCCCAGGAGAAGGGAATGCTAAATCACTTCTATGTGTGCTCTACCCAGGAAATCTTGGAAAGGGACATCTTAAATCAGAATAGCCTTTATGCCACATTCTCATTTACCGAGCCTACAGGTCACCTCACATTACCATCTTCTGCGTGTTTACTCAGAAGTAGGTTCCACACCCCTTAACAGGGATCTTTCCCAGGCAAGCGCGGGGGCGGTGTGTGTGTGTGTGTGTGTGTGTGTGTGTGTAGCTACAGCCTCAAAGCAGAGCATCTGGTCTATAAGACAGCAGTGAGCAATTGGCACTTTCTAACCTCTGGAGGCAGACAGCAAGCTACAGTTCTGGATCAGTACCACCTGATGCACTTATCCAGTCCTGTTCTTTGCCCATCATCCAAGACTTTGCGCACATGGTGCGGTAAGGAAGAAGAGACAAGCTTTGCTTAGAAATGGTCTAGGGCAGGAGTTCTCAACCTTTTAAAGCCGAGGGCCGGGTGCGCTCCCTCAGGCAGCTTCGGGGGCTGGATGGTCATTTTGCCCTTCCTCCATCACATGGCACTTCCTGGTGTGGTGGAGGCGGGGGGGGCACATGAAATGGTGCCATGGGCCGCATGTTGAGAATCTCTGGTCTAGGGGTCAAGGTCTGCCTTGCTCGAAAGCCACGCCTGACTCTAGCGTTCATCTCCATTTGCAGCCAAAGAACCAGCACTGTCTGCAGGGATTGCCGTGGTCATGTGGCAGGGATGGCTGGACGCCGGAGCGCACGCAACGCTGTTACCTTTCCTGCCGAAGCAGTACCTATTTATCTACTTGCAATTTCTTGCTTTCGAACTGCTAGGCTGGCAGGACCTGCAGCGCTCGGGTCTTGAACTGCTGACGAAGGGGTGTAACAGCACTGGGAAAAGTGCCAGCGACGGGCGGGCACCTGCCGGCTTTCCGATCACCAGCCGGTCCCTTCCCGGGAGATTCCGCCACCCACCCACCCCAGCTCACCTCCTTCCCCGCCGAGGAAGTCCCCGCTTGCTGAAAGACGCCGGAGCCATAAGCAAAGGCCAGGCTCAGCTCTTGCGGGAAGTGCGCCAGAATCCGGCGGAGCTTCACCGCCGAGCCCGGCAGCGCCATGTGGGCGCGCGCCTGCCAAGTTAAGGCACGGGGGCGAGGAGAAGAATCCCCCAACGCCAACGCCGGGCGGAACCACCGCCCTGTCCGACCTCTCTCGCCAGTAAGTGAGGAAACGGGAAGGCACCGGAGAGGAGAGGAAACCACCGAGCGGCCCGGGAAAGCCGCTCTGAAGCCACAGCGCCCCTCTCTGGTAGGCGGCTGCATTTTAGAGGAAGCGCCGGAGGGGAGGATACTTGTGGCATCTTGACAAGTCAACGCGTTTGATTGGGGCCATCAGATGTTTTATTATTGTTGTTTCTACTTCGGGTGCTTGAGTTGGCAAGAGGAAATGCTGTTGATGTGGCTTGATATTGGGCGGATGTCATCTAGCCCCCCTTTAATGCTATTTTTGTTTTTACACGTGATGTGTTAATTTTAGCTTTATATGTTATTATATGGACTGCAGTGGCTCAAGTGGCTAAGACGCTGATTGGGAGGCGGAAGGTCAGCAGTTCAATTCCCGGGTACTGCATGATGGAGTGAGCTCCCGTCTTTGTCCCAGCTCCTGCCAACCTAGCAGTTTGAAATCAAGGAATTGCAAGTAGATAAATAGGGACCACTTCGGTGGGAAGGTAACAGTGTTCCGTGCGCTCCGGTGTCTAGTCATGCCTGCCACATGATCATGGAAAGAGCGCTGGCTCTTCGGCTTTTAAACCGAGATGAGCATTGAACCCTAGAGTCGGATACGACTGGCTTTCGAGCAAGGGAAACCTTTACCTTTATGTTATTATATACTAGTGGTGGATCTGACACGAATAAAGAAAGAAAAGAAAGATTATTGTTGTTTGTTTTATACTATTGTTGTTTGTTCATTTAATTATTTGTACACCACCCTGAGTGGGAAATATTCTAAATGTAAATGGGCAGTATAAATATAAAATGAATTAATTTACAGTAAAACCTCGCATAAAGAGCACCTCGCTTGGAGACTAACTCACTTAACGAGCAGAATTTTCTCTGAATGGTCGCCTCGCTTAACAACTAAAACCAACCAAAAACTCACTTAACAATTAAATTGGGGTTACTTTAGTGTATGAGAGTCAAGACACAAAGCACAGCCAACGGCTGGGTTAACTCAGGTTTATTGCATGGTGGACAGAGGGAACATGAGGTAATGGCGGACGAACAGCTCTATATATAAGGCAGTAACGTATTTGAATGTGGCTCCACGGTAGCCCGTTGGCTACTGGTCCGCGTGACGTCATGGCTGGTCACGCCCTTCTTGTCCAGGTGTAGGTAGCGGCGGGAAACTTCCCGCGCCGCGGTCTTTGATGGGTTTGAACCAAGAGAGCTTGGACGCTCGCTGCTGCCAGCTGGTGGTCATCAGCTCGCGTCCTATTACAGGGTTTATGTGATACAGCTGAAGGTTACATTGTTACTCATTGGCAAGGTTACATTGGTTCAGATACATTGATATCACATGTAGAAGGATACACTATTAGGACACAACACTCCTCCCCCCTAGGATGAGACGAAGTCTCTCAGCCAAGATGGCTTATTTCGAACACGCTGGGGTCTCGGCGCGGGCTGCCCTGCCCCGGCTTCGCTCCCTCCTCCTTGCTCCCTGGCTTCCTGCCCTGCAATCGGAGAGGATGACTTGTTAGTGGTTTGCCGCGGCTCTGCGGCTTTGTTGGGAGGTGTGTGCTTTGTTTGGGAAGAACCGGGGGCACTGGGGGCTAACGAAAAACCCCTCTTCTCGCTTGGACGGGTGGGGGAACACTCCGAAAAACCCCCCCGGCTCGCAAAATCAAAATCAAAATCGGATTCGGGGGAAGCGGCAGCGGCGGCCGCACACTCCTTTTCCCTCCCCCCGGCCTCGGATAGAACTGGGGTATCAAAAGGATATGAGTCGGGCTCGCTGCTTTCCCCCCTGTCTCCCCCTTGGGCTAAACAGGTGGGGGAGAACCCTATTGCTGAATCCTGTCGCTGTGCTCCACTGGTCGGTCCCTCGCTCACTCGGTGCCTCAGTTGATCAGCGTGCCTCCTCCAGAGGAGGCCGGTGCTAGTTTCCACCCGATAGGACACTGGCCCCGTCTGTTCTATTATCGTCCCTGGCACCCAGGCTGGGCCTGCGTTGGCATAGTTCCTGCAATGTACAGGATCGCCTATACCGAAACCTTTCGAGACCGCTAACCCTATGTTCTTCCCTTTGTCCTCGACCCTCGACGGGTCTAGCCTGGACAAAAGTGTGGTCAGTTTCCTCCGCATCAGCAGCTCGGCCGGCGAATAACCAGACGCTAAGGGGGTCACTCTGTACGCTAATAGAAATTGACAAACCTGGTGATGTAGATCTCCCGAGCCCATGCGCCGCAACGCATCTTTTGTGGTGCGCACTAACCGTTCCACTTGGCCATTCGTGGCCGGGTGAAACGGCGCGGATGTGACATGCCGAATTGCATTTGCCTCCATGAATGCCGCGAACTCAGCGGACGTGAAACAACTGGCGTTGTCGCTGACCAAAGTGTCGGGTAAACCGAACGTGGAAAAGACCCTCCTTAGCTGGCGAATGGTAGTGGCGGAGGATGTGCTCTTTACCGGAATGACCTCCAGCCACTTAGAGTATGCATCCACCACCAGGAGAAACATGGTACCCCGGAATGGGCCAGCAAAATCTACGTGCACCCTGGACCACGGTCCCCTCGCTGCGTCCCATTCCCTATGTGGTAGGCGGGCCACCTCCGGTCGAGAACATTGACATGCTTCACAAGTGCCAACCATCTGCTCTATGTCGGCGTCCAGCTGGGGCCACCAGAAGTAACTCCGGGCCAACGCCTTGGAACGGACGATCCCCGGGTGGCTGACGTGCAACAGCTTTAGCACCTTTGGCCGTAGGGACGTAGGAACCACCACCCGTTGGCCCCACAACAGGCACCCCCTCTCTAAAGACAACTCCACTCGCTTCCGGAAGAATGGGTCGAATTCCGTGCCTGGGGGTGACGCCGGCCACCCCTTCTGTACCCACGAGCATACTTTCTCTAGTGTTCTATCCTTTCCGGTCGCCCTGGCAATGTCGGCCGGTACTATCGGGGGTGACTCTAAAACCTCTATTAGCAATACCTGGCGGTCTCTTCTTACCCCTGCCTTCTGGTCGTCCGACAATGGTAACGGCGACCGTGAGAGCGCGTCTGCATGGCTGATTTCCTTCCCTGGCCGGTATTCTAATTCATGTTGATATGCGTTAAGAAAAATAGCCCACCGCAGCATCCTCGGGGACAGGATCTGTGGCGTGGGCTTATTTGCAGGGAAGATCCCTAACAGGGGCTTGTGATCAGTAACGATCTTGAACGGCCGACCATACAGAAAATCGTGAAATTTCTTGGTTCCCGCTACTATCGCTAGTGCCTCCCTATCGGTCTGTGCGTAATTCCGCTCTGCTTGGGACAGGGACCTTGAATAAAACGCTATCGGGGCCTCCCTTCCGTCGCCTAACACGTGGCAAAGCACCGCCCCCACCCCCACCGGGGATGCATCGCAGACCAAAACTATGGGCCGTTTGGGGTCGAAATGAGTCAGGATTGCCTCGGATGTGAGGAGTTGCTTTAACTCTGAGAACGCTCTTTCTTGCTCGTCACCCCACAGCCATTTTTCCTCTTTTTTAAGCAGCCGATGAAGCGGCTCGGCAACAGACGCCTTCCGTGGAAGGAAGGTATGGTAGAAATTGAGAAGCCCCAGAAATGACTGAAGCTCGGTTTTGGAAGTGGGGCGAGGGGCTTTCTTAATGGCGGCTACCTTAGATTTGGACGGCCTAATTCCCTCGGGTGTGACACGGAACCCTAAAAACTCAACCTCTGTTTCGTAAAATACACATTTGTCTTTTCTCAGTCGCAGCCCCGCTTTCTCGAACACGGCCAGGACCTTATCCAATCTGTGGGCCAGTTCGGCCTTACTCCCCCCCGTTATCAACACGTCATCAAAATATGGCAACACCCCCTCCAGCCCTTTCAGGAGGCGTTCCACTAGCGACTGAAAAATGCCAGGTGCCGAGTTCACGCCGAACTGTAACCTCGACACCTGGAACGCCCCCTTATGTGTGACTATTGTTTGTGCCGCCGCTGTGGCGGGGGTTACTGGGAGTTGCTGGTAGGCCTGTGCTAAATCGAGTTTAGCGAAACACTTTCCCCCATTCAGCCTGGCCAGAAGGTGGCTGACCACTGGCACCGGGTATGCATTAGGGCGGATTGCCTTATTAATGGTACACTTATAATCAGCGCAAATGCGCACCTCCCCGTTAGCCTTCAGTGCTGTTACAATTGGAGTCTCCCACTCCGCGGAATCCACAGGAACGAGAATTCCTTGACCCACCAGTTTGTCCAGTTCCGCCTCTATTTTGTCCTTAAGCGCGAACGGTACCCTGCGCGGTTTAAGTCTTATCGGGCGGACCTCCGGGTCTAAGTCGAAGGCTACAGGGGGTCCCTTGAACTTTCCCAGTCCACTTTTAAAAACGGCGGGGTGTGCGTCACATACTGCTTGTATTGGGTCCTCGCCTACGGCATGCACCCCCCCTATGAACAGGCCTAAGGGCTGAAACCACTGTGTTCCGAGGAGGCTACAATTCCCCCCTTTTAGCACCACTAGGGGAAGTTCCGCAGAATGTCTCTTAAAGCGAACCCGGAACGTTCCGACCCCCAACACTGGAATGCTGTTCCCCTGAACGTCCCGTAGTGTGGCCCTCAACGCTTTAAGTTTGGGCCGCACGTGGGGGTCGATTTTCAAGAACTCTCTCTGGGGAATTATAGAATAGGAGGACCCCGAGTCAACTTCCATCCTAATAGGGGTCCCTTGTACTAGTACCTCAACAAAGTAATGGGGCTGTCCCGCAGACACGTTGAACACAGGAGCGTCGCCCTCGCTGTCGTCCGAGATGCGGCCCACGCCGTCCTGCTTCCTCGTGGCCCGGGCGCCATCTTTGGGCCTCGCTGGACGGTCCGGTCTGGCTGAACGGTCTTGCGAATGTCTCCGGCCCTTTTTCCATTTCCTGCACGCCTTGGCGATGTGTCCCCGACGTCCGCAGTTGAAGCACTCGGCTTTCCTGAATGGGCACTTCACGCGCTCATGGGCCGCTCCGCAACCATCGCAGCGGCGCCCGCCTCTCCGGACCTTCTGGACCTCCTCGCCATCGCTACTCTCTGACGACGATTTCAAGGTCGGTCGGGTTGCATGCACCGACTGACTGGACTTCCCGTGCGATGAGTTTTCCGCCTTGCCGGCCCTCGGACGCCACTCACGCCACTTGTGCATCTCGTCTACTCCAGCATTCGTGGACTCCGCGGCTTCCGCGGCCTCTACAACCTCTTCCAGTGTGGGTGGTGGCTCCCTGTTCATCAAGCTGCGCTGTACTTCCTTGTCCTTCAGGCCACACAGCACTCCGTCCCTGAGGGCCATCTCTAGGATGTGGTCCCATTTGCAGGGGGCGGCGGCTACCCTCATAGCCGTTACGAAGGCTTCTACCGACTCGTCCGGCGCTTGAACTCGCCTCCAAAACGCACTCCGAGCGGGAAACATTGCCCTCGAGGGTCGGAAACGCTCACGCAGCATTTTCATGATGTCACCGGCTTTGAAATCGCTCATCTTCTTCGGTGCAAGGATGCCCACCAGCGTCCGCTTGGTTTCCATCCCAAGCATGCGAGTGAGGATGGCCCTCTTCCTTTCCTCGTCGTCTTCTTTGACTTTGAGCTCCACCAGTGCCGCCTGGAAGTCCATCTCAAAGAGCTCCCAGTCCTGCGGTTTGGTGATGTTGAACCCACTCTGTGTCCTGGCTCCGTGGGGATCCATCATCCCACCTTCGTCGCCAATTTAGTGTATGAGAGTCAAGACACAAAGCACAGCCAACGGCTGGGTTAACTCAGGTTTATTGCATGGTGGACAGAGGGAACATGAGGTAATGGCGGACGAACAGCTCTATATATAAGGCAGTAACGTATTTGAATGTGGCTCCACGGTAGCCCGTTGGCTACTGGTCCGCGTGACGTCATGGCTGGTCACGCCCTTCTTGTCCAGGTGTAGGTAGCGGCGGGAAACTTCCCGCGCCGCGGTCTTTGATGGGTTTGAACCAAGAGAGCTTGGACGCTCGCTGCTGCCAGCTGGTGGTCATCAGCTCGCGTCCTATTACAGGGTTTATGTGATACAGCTGAAGGTTACATTGTTACTCATTGGCAAGGTTACATTGGTTCAGATACATTGATATCACATGTAGAAGGATACACTATTAGGACACAACAGTTACCAATCCCCCCCCCCCCGAAGTCACAATTGTTCACTTACAATGGTGTTTCGCTTAAAGAGCAAACTTACTTAAAGCGAGGTACCACTGTATAACCTAGTTGGCAAATACCTTCAGGATTGGTTTGAAAAAAGAAACTCATATGAAATAATAAAAACAACCAAAACACATAGATAATTCCAGAGTAATATTAAAATATTGTCATATTAAACACCAACAGCCACAACAAAGAAACACTGTACACCTAAAACACTGTACCGCTGTATTTTATTGTTTTATTTATTTATTACATTTTTATACCACCCACTCTGGGTTGTGTACAAACAATTAAACAACAGCAACATTGATACAACAAAGAACAAAATGAATTAATGAATATTTTTTTGCGGGCTCCCACACATTTCTTCCGAACAATCTCTGAGTATACAAAGTTGGTTAGGGGCAGGTACAAGTGACTAACTGGAGGATCCCAGGTCAGGTTTTCGCTTCCCCACCCAGAAAAGAAGTTCTGTGGCCTCTTTTAGCAAATGTTGGCAGTAACAAGGTGGGCATTCCGTGGAAAAGGTTCCTCCATTGTTGTCCTTCAATGCAAGACAAAGGAGCCCATGTTGATATTCTGGCTGCCAAGAGGTGGTAAAGGGTACAAGAACCATCCTGGAAAAGGTGGTAATAAATCTGGAAATTAGGGTCTAGTTTGAATTTACAAGCTATTGTCAGAACAAGCTCAGGTCCCTTTTGCCATGTAGCATGAGATGCAAACACGCTGCATCAGGAAAATTTGAAGAGGTCTCATTTATCATAGTATTCATTCATTTATTAGACTTGTATTCCGGTTATATTTGTCCAAAGCTAAAATCCTAGCTATGAGCAATTCCAAGAAACCTAGTTGTCATGTCTGCTTTTGAAATTCTGTAGGAAAACAAAGGATTTCTGAACTGCAATTTGTGTTAACTAAACCGGCACTGACTGATCTCTGCTACCACAGTGATTTAAGGCAGGGGACAGTGTGGTTTAGTGGTTAGAGTATTGGGCTGGAACTTGGGTCGACATCCTCAATGAACCACAAAACTCGCTGGGTATAACTCGGACCAGCCACACACACTCTCTCCCTCCCTACCACACAAGTTGGTTGTAGTGAAGATAAAGCAAGGAAGAGGAATAACACTTTAAGATTAATGGAGGAAAGGCAGAATATGAATGTGACTACTAAGCAAATGAATTCATAGATGGAGAAAAGGAAGAAAGTTGGTCTTCCATACAGCTAGCAACCGTTAAGATGATGGATAAACATTGAGGGTTGTCAGGTTGTATGAAAAATTAGGGGCCCTAATCTGGTTGGATGTGAACACAACAAACCCAAGAAAGCCCCTGAATGCGCCATGTAGAATTCATGTCCTATATTGTCTGGATATTTGCCTTCTTATGGCCACTTTGCCAGCATTCCTTTTCATCATGTCCTATCCTCACCTTTGTAGTTTTAGCATCATAGCTCTAGATAACCAAACAAATATGCCAATTATATAAATTGTTAATTATGCTGGGACCATCCTACAAAGTGTGTGTTACTGTACTTCTGCTGCTGCATCATCTGAATATAGGTGATCATCACGGCGATCAGCCATGATGACTGTCTTGAGAATATAATGCAGTGGCCTTTCATCTGCCTTCTGCATCACAGCATGACCGCCATACCACTGATCCAGTTCCATGAGGCACTTTCTGGTCCTGAGCCCTTTTGGCATGCAACATCCTCAGCAGTCCCAGGCCAGTATGGATGAAGCTGTTACTCTCCATCCAGATGGATTCAGGTAGGATTTAATCCACTTGGGGACCATCACTCTTCACTGTGGACTTTGGCACCCAAGGCCGTTAGTCCTCAGGGTAGTCAGGTTGGTTAACCGCTGTCTGACACTGTCTGAGTCACTGGCAGTATGGTCTACTCTATTACCATAGCAGGATAACCTGACTGTTACTGTACTGCCTGTATGAATATTTTGGCATTTTTACACTTATTTTCTACTACATCTGGCAAGATAGATAGCTTTTATAAAATAATTATTATTAAGCTGTCCAAGCAAGAATACTTAATGGCTAAAATCCTATTAAGTGACTACACAGATATAGCTGCTGATGACATAATCGGTCCATGACATCACTCTTGAATTTAATTTTTTGTAATGCTTCCTATAATCCCTATCCAAGGCTCTCAAGAGAACCCTTTTGCTATGGGGAAGTCTTTAGGTGCCATGGAAGAGAGAAAAAGCCTTTAATATTTGGGGTCTGTCCACCTTCCTCCATATTGAATTAGATGCCGAGACGTTCTTTAAAGTGCAAACATCTAACTTTAATATAAAAATGTAAAATGCTGTTCTAAACAGGATAAACTATTTGCAATTCTCTGGCAACAATTACTTCACTGCCACCATCTTCTCATTTTTCCGCAGTCCACCTTTCAGAATCCCATAATGTGATGCTGGGATAGGAAGACATGGTACTGAGCACACTCCTTGGGCACCAACACCAGAAAGTCTTTCAGGTCCCGAGCTTTAGAAGTTGAGTTTCCTGAGCCTCAACTTGTTGGTATTTCCACAATTCCCTTTCCCCTTTGCTATCTTTGATCTTGTCTGCCTTTTGGTCTCTTCAAGGGATACGTTCATACAAATCCACTTCCTGATCCACAGAACCTCTTTAAGTATAAAAGTCCATTTCTCCTTAAATATCAAATCCTCCTGTTTTGGGCACTTTGGTGTATGCAAACCAAGACACAGGTGTTGTGTTCTGTTGGTTTTTATTGTACACACGGATTACAATGTATCTGAGCCAATGTAACCTTGCCTATAGCAACAATGTAACCTTCAGCTGTATCATATAAACCCTGTAATAGGACGCGAGCTAATGACCACCAGCTGGCAGCAGCGAGCGTCCAAGCTCTCTTGGTCCAAACTCATCAAAGGCAACAGCGCGGGAAGCTTTCCCGCCACCACCTACACCTGGACAAGAAGGGCGTGACCTGCAATGACGTCACGCAGACAGTAGCCAATGGGCTACCATGGCACCACGTTCAAATGTGTTACTGCTGTATATAAAGAGCTATCGATCCGCCATTACCTCATGTTCCCTCTGCCCACGATGCAATAAACCTGAGTTAACCCAGCCCGAGGCTGTGTCCTGTGTCTTGGTTTGCATACTCCAAATTGGCGACGAGGATGGGATGATGGATCCCCACGGAACAGCCAGGGCACAGAGCGGTTTCAACATCACCAAACCGCAAGACTGGGAGCTGCTTGAGATGGATTTCCAGGCGGCCCTGGTAGAACTCAGAGTCAAAGGAGAAGACGAGGAGAGGAAGAGGGCCATCCTCACCAGAATGCTCGGGATGGAAACCAAGCGGACACTGGTGGGCATAATCGCTCCAAAGAAGGTGAGCGACTTTAAGGCGAGCGATATCATGAAACTGCTGCGAGAGCGGTTCTGCCCCTCGAGGGCTATGTTTCCCGCTCGGAGCGCGTTTTGGAGGCGAGTCCAAGCGCCGGATGAGTCGGTTGAGGCATTCGTGGCCGCCATGAGGATAGCCGCCGCCCCCTGTAAATGGGGTGACATCCTGGAGTTGGTCCTCAGGGACGGCGTGTTGTGTGGCCTGAAAGACAAGGAGGTACAGCGCAGCTTGATGAATAAGGAGCCGCCGCCCACGCTGGCAGAGGTCATTGAGGCCGCGGAAGCCGCAGAGTCCACGAATGCCGGAGTGGACGAGATGCACCAGTGGCGTGAGTGGCGTCCTAGAGCCGGCAAGCCGGAAAATTCGGTGCACGGGAAGACCGGACAGTCGGTGCACGCGACTCGACGGGCCTCAAAGTCGTCTACGGAAGGCAGCGACGGCGAGGAGGTCCAGAAGGTCCGGAAGGGCGGTCGACGCTGCGAGGGTTGCGGAGCGGCCCACGAGCGCGCGAGATGCCCGTTCAGGAAGGCCGAGTGTTACACCTGCGGCCGTCGGGGGCACATCGCCAAGGCGTGCAGAAAGCGGAAAGAGGGCCGGAGGCAATCACAAGACCGCGCGGCCAGACCGGACCGTCCAGCGAGGCCCAAAGATGGCGCCCAGACCACGAGGAAGCAGGACGGCGTGGGCCGCGTCTCGGACGGCAGCGAGGACGACGCCTCAGTGTTCAGCGTGTCCGCGGGACAGTCCCATTACTTCGTTGAGGTATTAGTACAAGGGGCCCCTATTAAGATGGAAATTGACTCGGGGTCCTCCTATTCCATAATTCCCCAGAAAGAGTTCCTGAGAATCGACCCCCACGTGCGGCCCAAGCTTAAAGCGTTGAGGTCCACACTACGGGACGTACAGGGAAACAGCATTCCGGTGTTGGGGGTCGGGAAATTTCGGGTCAATTTTAAGAGACATTCTGCGGAACTGCCCCTAGTTGTCCTCAAAGGGGGAAGCTGTAGCCTCCTAGGGACACAGTGGTTTCAGCCCTTAGGTTTGTTCATAGGGGGGGTGCATACCGTGGGGGGGGACCCAATACAAGCGGTTTGCGATGCGCATCCCGCCGTTTTTGAGAAAGGACTCGGAAAGTTCAAGGGACCCCCTGTAGCTTTCGACATAGACCCGGAGGTCCGCCCGATAAGACTCAAACCACGCAGGGTGCCGTTCGCACTCAAGGACAAGATAGAGGCGGAACTGGACAAACTGGTGGGCCAGGGGATTCTTATTCCTGTTGATTCCGCGGAGTGGGAAACTCCAATTGTAACGGCTCTAAAGGCTAACGGGGAGGTGCGCATTTGCGCTGATTATAAGTGTACAATTAACAAGGCGATCCGCCCTAATGCATACCCGGTGCCAGTGATCAGCCACCTTTTGGCCAGGCTAAATGGGGGAAAGTGTTTCGCTAAACTCGATTTGGCACAAGCCTATCAGCAACTTCCTGTGACCCCCGCCACGGCCGCGGCACAAACAATAGTTACACATAAGGGAGCGTTCCAGGTGTCGCGGTTACAGTTCGGCGTGAACTCGGCACCCGGCCTTTTTCAATCGCTCGTGGAACGCCTCCTAAAGGGCCTGGAGGGGGTGTTGCCTTATTTTGATGACGTGTTGATAACAGGGGGGAGTGAGGCTGAACTGGCAAAAAGGTTGGACAAGGTACTGACCGTGTTCGAGAAAGCGGGGCTGAGATTGAGGAAGGATAAATGTGTTTTTTTCGAAACCGAGGTCGAGTTTTTAGGGTTCCGGATCACACCCGAGGGGATCAAGCCGTCTAAATCCAAGGTAGCAGCCATTAAAAAGGCCCCTCGCCCCACATCCAAAACTGAGCTGCAGTCTTTCCTGGGGCTCCTCAACTTTTACCATACATTCCTCCCGCGGAAGGCGTCCGTGGCCGAACCGCTCCATCGGTTGCTTAAAAAAGAGGAGCCATGGATGTGGGGTGACGAGCACGAGAGGGCGTTCAAAGAGCTAAAGCAACTCCTAACATCTGAGGCAATCCTGACGCACTTCGACCCCAAACGGCCTGTGGTCCTAGTTTGTGATGCATCCCCGGTGGGGGTGGGGGCGGTGCTTTGCCACGTGTTGGAGGACGGAAGGGAGGCCCCGGTAGCGTTTTACTCAAGGTCCCTGTCCCAAGCGGAGCGAAATTACGCGCAAACCGACAGGGAAGCGTTAGCAATAGTAGCGGGGACCAAAAAATTTCACGATTTTTTGTATGGCCGCCCGTTCAAAATCGTGACCGATCACAAACCGCTGTTAGGGATTTTCACGGCAAACAAGCCCACACCGCAGATCCTGTCCCCGAGAATGCTGCGATGGGCTATTTTCCTCAACGCGTACCAACATGAGTTGGAGTACAGGCCCGGAAAGGAGATCAGCCATGCTGATGCGCTTTCGCGATCCCCTCTGCCATTGTCGGACGACCAAAAGGCGAGAGCAGAAAGAGACCGCCAGGTGCTGCTGATTGAGGTTTTAGACGCACCCCCAATAGTACCAGCCGACATTGCTAGGGCGACAGGCAAGGACAGGACGCTGGAAAAAGTTAGTTCATGGGTGCAGAAGGGGTGGCCGGCTTCGTCCCCGAGTACAGAGTTCGACCCATTCTTTAGGAAAAGGCTAGAGTTGTCCCTAGAGAGGGGGTGCCTTCTGTGGGGCCAACGGGTGGTGGTCCCTGCGCCCCTGCGGACGAGGGTGCTCGAACTGCTGCACGTCAGCCACCCGGGCATAGTTCGTTCAAAGGCGCTAGCCCGGAGTTACTTCTGGTGGCCACAGCTGGACGCGGACATTGAGCACATGGTCGGCGCTTGCGAGGCTTGCCAGGAATCCCGACCTGAGGCGGCCCGTCTCCCGCATAGGGAGTGGGACACAGCAAGGGGGCCGTGGTCCAGAGTGCACGTGGATTTCGCTGGCCCGTTCCGAGGAACCATGTTCCTCCTGGTGGTAGATGCGTTCTCCAAGTGGCTGGAGGTTATCCCAGTAAAGAGCACGTCCTCCGCCGCGACGATTAGCCGGCTAAGGAGAGTCTTTTCCACGTTCGGTTTACCCGACACTTTAGTCAGCGATAACGCTAGTTGTTTCACCTCCGCTGAGTTCGGAGCCTTCATGGAGGCAAACGCCATTCGGCATGTCACATCCGCACCGTTTCACCCGGCCACGAATGGCCAAGTGGAACGACTAGTGCGTACAACAAAGGACGCGCTGCGGCGCATGGGCCCGGGGGACCTGAATCACCAGGTATGCCAGTTCCTTTTAGCGTATAGGGTAACCCCTTTAGCGTCAGGCTACTCGCCGGCGGAGCTCTTGATGCGGCGAAAACTGACCACGATCCTGTCCAGGCTAGACCCGACGAGGGTCGAGGATAAAGGGAAAAACATAGGGTTGGCAGTCTCGAAAGGTTTCGCCGCCGGGGACCCTGTTCACTGCAGGAATTATTCCAGCGCAGGGCCGGCCTGGGTACCAGGGAAGGTTGTAGAACAGACGGGGCCAGTATCGTACCGGGTCGAGACTAACACCGGCCTCCTCTGGAGGAGGCACGCGGACCAACTGAGGCACCGAGTGAGTGGGCCAGTCAGTGGAGCTCAGCAACAGGATTCAGCGTTAGGGTTCTCCCCCACCCGCTTAACCCAAGGGGGAGACAGCAATGGACAACAGTCCCAAGCAAGGGGGGAAGGAAGCAGAAGCAGCGGCCCCGAATCATATCCTTTTGATAGCAGCGGCCCCGACTCATATCCTTTTGATACGCCAGTCCTATCAGGGGCCGGGGAAGGAGGAGAGGAGTTCGCGCCCGCTGCCCCCGATAGTAATTTTGAGTTTGATTTTGCGAGCCGGGGGGGTTTTCAGGAGTGTTCCCCCACCCGTCCAAGCGAGAAGAGGGGTTTTTCGTTAGCCCCCAGTGCCCCCGGTTCCTCCCTAAGAAAGAGCACACCTCCCAACAACGCCGCGGAGCCGCGGAAAGTCACTAACGAGTCTCCCTCTCATATTACAGGACAGGAAACCAGGGGACAAAGAGAAGGTAGCAAACCCGGGGAGAGGCAGCCCGCATCGAGACCCCAGCGTGTTCGAAATAAGCCATCTTGGCTGAGAGACTTTGTCTCCTAAGGGGGGGGAGTGTGTTTAAGTGTGGGCTCGAGACTTTGTCTCGTCCTAGGGGGGAGGGGTGTTGTGTTCTGTTGGTTTTTATTGTACACACGGATTACAATGTATCTGAGCCAATGTAACCTTGCCTATAGCAACAATGTAACCTTCAGCTGTATCATATAAACCCTGTAATAGGACGCGAGCTAATGACCACCAGCTGGCAGCAGCGAGCGTCCAAGCTCTCTTGGTCCAAACTCATCAAAGGCAACAGCGCGGGAAGCTTTCCCGCCACCACCTACACCTGGACAAGAAGGGCGTGACCTGCAATGACGTCACGCAGACAGTAGCCAATGGGCTACCATGGCACCACGTTCAAATGTGTTACTGCTGTATATAAAGAGCTATCGATCCGCCATTACCTCATGTTCCCTCTGCCCACGATGCAATAAACCTGAGTTAACCCAGCCCGAGGCTGTGTCCTGTGTCTTGGTTTGCATACACCAAAACAGGACACAGCCTCGGGCTGGGTTAACTCAGGTTTATTGCATCGTGGACAGAGGGAACATGAGGTAATGGCGGATCGATAGCTCTTTATATACAGCAGTAATACATTTGAACGTGGTGCCATGGTAGCCCATTGGCTACTGTCTGCGTGACGTCATTGCAGGTCACGCCCTTCTTGTCCAGGTGTAGGTGGTGGCGGGAAATCTTCCCGCGCTGTTGCCTTTGATGAGTTCGGACCAAGAGAGCTTGGACGCTCGCTGCTGCCAGCTGGTGGTCATTAGCTCGCGTCCTATTACAGGGTTTATATGATACAGCTGAAGGTTACATTGTTACTATAGGCAAGGTTACATTGGCTCAGATACATTGTAATCCATGTGTACAATAAAACCATCAGAACACAACACCCCTCCCCCCTAGGACGAGACAAAGTCTCGAGCCCACACTTAACACACTCCCCCCCCTTAGGAGACAAAGTCTCTCAGCCAAGATGGCTTATTTCGAACACGCTGGGGTCTCGATGCGGGCTGCCTCTCCCCGGGTTTGCTACCTTCTCTTTGTTCCCGGGTTTCCTGTCCTGTAATTGGAGAGGGAGACTCGTTAGTGACTGGCCGCGGCTCCGCGGCGTTGTTGGGAGGTGTGTTCTTTCTTAGGGAGGAACCGGGGGCACTGGGGGCTAACAAAAAACCCCTCTTCAGCCTGGCCAAAAGGTGGCTGATCACTGGCACCGGGTATGCATTAGGGCGGATCGCCTTGTTAATTGTACACTTATAATCAGCGCAAATGCGCACCTCCCCGTTAGCCTTTAGAGCCGTTACAATTGGAGTTTCCCACTCCGCGGAATCAACAGGAATAAGAATCCCCTGGCCCACCAGTTTGTCCAGTTCCGCCTCTATCTTGTCCTTGAGTGCGAACGGCACCCTGCGCGGTTTGAGTCTTATCGGGCGGACCTCCGGGTCTATGTCGAAAGCTACAGGGGGTCCCTTGAACTTTCCGAGTCCTTTCTTAAAAACGGCGGGATGCGCATCGCAAACCGCTTGTATTGGGTCCCCCCCCACAGTATGCACCCCCCCTATGAACAAACCTAAGGGCTGAAACCACTGTGTCCCTAGGAGGCTACAGCTTCCCCCCTTGAGGACAACTAGGGGCAGTTCCGCAGAATGTCTCTTAAAATTGACCCGAAATTTCCCGACCCCCAACACCGGAATGCTGTTTCCCTGTACGTCTCGTAGCGTGGACCTCAACGCTTTAAGTTTGGGCCGCACGTGGGGGTCGATTTTCAGGAACTCTTTCTGGGGAATTATGGAATAGGAGGACCCCGAGTCAATTTCCATCTTAATAGGGGCCCCTTGTACTAATACCTCAACGAAGTAATGGGACTGTCCCGCGGACACGCTGAACACTGGGTCGTCATCCTCGCTGTCGTCCGAGACGCGGCCCACGCCGTCCTGCCTCCTCGTGGTCTGGGCGCCATCTTTGGGCCTCGCTGGACGGTCCGGTCTGGCCGCACGGTCTTGTGACTGCCTCCGGCCCTCTTTCCGTTTTCTGCATGCCTTGGCGATGTGTCCTCGACGGCCGCAGGTGTAACACTCGGCCTTCCTGAACGGGCATCTCGCGCGCTCATGGGCCGCTCCGCAACCCTCGCAGCGTCGACCACCCTTTCGGACCTTCTGGATCTCCTCGCCGTCGCTACCTTCCGTAGACGACTTTGAGGCTCGTCGAGTTGCGTGCACCGACTGTCCGGACTTCCCGTGCACCGAATTTTCCGCCTTGCCGGCTCTGGGACGCCACTCACGCCACTGGTGCATCTCGTCCACTCCAGCATTCGTGGACTCTGCGGCTTCCGCGGCCTCTATGACCTCTGCCAGCGTGGGTGGCGGCTCCTTATTCATCAAACTGCGCTGTACCTCCTTGTCTTTAAGGCCACACAACACGCCGTCCCTGAGGACCATCTCCAGGATATCGCCCCATTTACAGGGGGCGGCGGCTATCCTCATGGCGGCCACGAATGCCTCAACCGACTCATCTGGCGCTTGGACTCGCCTCCAAAACGCGCTCCGAGCGGGAAACATTGCCCTCGAGGGGCAGAACCGCTCTCGCAGCAGTTTCATGATGTCACTCGCCTTAAAGTCGCTCACCTTCTTCGGAGCGATTATGCCCACCAGCGTCCGCTTGGTTTCCATCCCGAGCATTCTGGTGAGGATGGCCCTCTTCCTCTCCTCGTCTTCTCCTTTGACTCTGAGTTCCACCAGGGCCGCCTGGAAATCCATCTCAAGCAGCTCCCAGTCTTGCGGTTTGGTGATGTTGAAACCGCTCTGTGCCCTGGCTGTTCCGTGGGGATCCATCATCCCACCTTCGTCGCCAATTTGGTGTATGCAAACCAAGACACAGGACACAGCCTCGGGCTGGGTTAACTCAGGTTTATTGCATCGTGGACAGAGGGAACATGAGGTAATGGCGGATCGATAGCTCTTTATATACAGCAGTAATACATTTGAACGTGGTGCCATGGTAGCCCATTGGCTACTGTCTGCGTGACGTCATTGCAGGTCACGCCCTTCTTGTCCAGGTGTAGGTGGTGGCGGGAAATCTTCCCGCGCTGTTGCCTTTGATGAGTTCGGACCAAGAGAGCTTGGACGCTCGCTGCTGCCAGCTGGTGGTCATTAGCTCGCGTCCTATTACAGGGTTTATATGATACAGCTGAAGGTTACATTGTTACTATAGGCAAGGTTACATTGGCTCAGATACATTGTAATCCATGTGTACAATAAAACCATCAGAACACAACAGGCACCTCTCCTCATCTTTCACCATTTATCTCCCTTTTTATCTCCTCCCCTTCCACCCTTTTTCTTCTTCCAGTCTCAGCCCTTCCATCCCTCTCTCCATACTTGTTAACCATTTCTTCTTTTCTTCCACCACTTTCATCCCATCCTTCTCTTTCCCCATCTCTTTTACAACCACATAACCCTCAGCCCCTTCCTAGTGATTTCGACTCCAATCCACTGAAGAGCTAAAGGTCTTGATTCCGGACTCTCTTCTGCAGGAGGTGAAAGGACATCTTGTTCTCTGGGGGTCTACTCATAATATTAGAACATTACTGCCAACTTGATAGATTGTAAAGCTTTTTTTCCCCCAAAAAAAAGTGTGCTTCTGGATAGAAAGGATTAGCCGGTGAAAATCACCGTTGCCCAGGGAACACCCAATCGCTGAAATAGCAGTCTTCAGGGAGGCTCCTTTCATGTCTAGTGTGGTACAGATCAAAACATGCAAAGCAGGTGGGTGTGGCCCTAAATGAAACAGCAAGATTGGTCACAGGATGCCTAAAACTAACCCAATACAAAAAGTGCATTACTTAGCTGGCATCCCTCCACCAAATTTTGCCGAGGAAGTGCTGCTCAGAAAGTGTGGGTAAAAGTAAGATCCTTGGAAACATACCTGCTATTTGATCACTTTAGTGTTCCGGAATCAAGACGCCTGGAGCAGCCGTAGAATAACTTAACACATCTTTATTGCATGATGGCCAGGGGGAACATGTGGTAATGGTGGACGAACAGCTCATTATATACGGTGGCTATACATTTGACCATTGGCTACTGTCTGCGTGACGTCACCCTTAGTCACGCCCTTGTCCAGGTGAGGTAATGGCGGGAATCTTTCCCGCGGCTGTAGGTATTTGGAGAATTTGTACCATGTGAGCTGGACGCTCACTACTGCCCCCAGTGGTCACTAGCTCGCGTCTTCATGCAGAAGGTTACATTGTTACTTATACATGATAGAGATTGTTACATTCACTCATTCGTGTGGTTACATTGACTTAAAGGCACATTACAAACCATACACAACACCCACCAACCACCAAAGCAGAGACTAAAATCAAGACACAGTTTCCTCATAACTTCTGCTCCCCCGAACAACCAGCCTCCACAGACCACCCTAGAACTTTGAAAGGAAAGCAAGCAGCTATCAGACAACTGGGTAGAACCACACGATTCTCTACTGCCTGGACAAAAACAACCATGGCCTGTGTGGAAAACTTTAAACAGACTGTGTGCTGGGGTAGGAAGATCAAGATCTAATCTGAAAAAGTGGGGTTTACCAGTAGATCAGGGGTTCACAACCTACTGACTGTAGGCTGGCACCATTTCATGTGGCCCGCGCCACTGCCGCAGGCGGAAGTGGAAGCAAATGCATTTACAACAGCCATAAATTCACCCGCAGCTGTCGTAAATGCATAAACACTGCCATAAAATGCATCAGCAGCTGTCGCAAATGCATTTATGACAGCCATGTGTATGTTTATGGCAGCGTTTATGGCAGGGGGAGCCACCAGCCCAACCCACTCAGCAGTCTGAGGGGATGTGGTACAGCCCATGGTGTGAAAAGGTTGAGAACCCCTGTTGTAGATGGTAGCCTGTGTGAATATGGAGAAGAACAAACTATCACCCATATGATACAATGTACAATGTGCTCCTTAACATGCACTGAGGAGGACCTTATGTTGGCAAGAAGAAATGCTGTTGATGTGGCCCGATATTTGGCGGATGTCATCTAGTCCTTTTAATTCCTATTTGTTTTAGATATGTTAATTTTAGCTTTGTATGTTATTATATGCTGGTGCTCTGACATTAATAAATAAAATAAATATTGTAAAGCTTGCAATTTTAAAGGAAAACAATCAGTGTTATGCATGTGTTTGCATGTTAGATGTATATACAGTAAAACCTCACATAAAGAGTGCCTTGTTTAGAGACTAACTCGCTTAAAGAGCAGAATTTTCTTTGAATGGTCGCCTCACTTAACAACTAAACCAACCAAAAACTCGCTTAACAACTAAATTGGGGTTCACACCACCACCAGAAGTCACAATTGGTCACTTATAATGGTGTTTCGCTTAAAGAGCAAACTCACTTAAAGAGCAATCCCATGGAACACATTATGCTCTTTAAGCGAGGTACCGCTGTATAACCTACATGGCAAATACCTTCAGGATTAGTTTGAAAAAAGAAACTCATATGAAATAATAAAAACAACCAAAACACAAAGATAACTAATTCCAGAGTAGTATTAAAATATTGTCATGTTAAACACTAACAGCCACAACAAAGAAACACTGTACACCTAAAACCTCAGCAATAGTGATACAAAAAAACAATTTCAAACAGGTACGTTTGGATTTATTGTAGGTCCAGTGAGAGGCACACTTTGTTTCTTAACTAGACTGAACTGTCAGAAATCCTGAGTGATCTGATAGGTGATACTGATAATGAATGTAGCTACTGATGGTCATAGTTACTCTGAACTACTGAGAAAACTCACCAGATTATACTCTATGTCAAAATGACTAATGGACTTCAGGGAATATAGGGAACTGATAATTAATCAGTCCATAGTACTCCGCTGCCAGCAGAGTTTGATAAGGAAGTTATTAAAATTTAGCAAGGAACACTAAAGGGAGAGCTATCTTTTAGATAACTTCATGTACAGTTAAAAAACAAAGACCCTGGAGACAGAGAGGGTGATTTCAAGCTTCTTAACAAAATTAGATTACAACAATTTGATAAGTGCAAATAACTATGAAACACCTTCCTGAGTGGATTTTATATATTTATTCAAGGGTGTGTTGCCAACCCAGACTGACTTGAATAAGCTTATGTTCTTTTAGGATTTCAGTGACAAGATAAGCATTTCAGTGGGTAAAGCTGCAAAACTTTATTTCAGACAATTCCTAAGCAATACATAGCAATCTGGCCAGGTTATCCTGCTATGGTGATAAAATAGACCAGACAGACAGCGACTCAACGCCAAGTGTCATGTGGTGGTTTACTGACCTGGCAACCCTGAGGAGTAACAGCCTTGGGTGGCAAAGTCCACAGGGAACGGTAATGGTCCCCAAGTGGATTTTTTGTTGTTCAGTCATAGTCGAGTCTGACCTTTTGCGACCCCATAGACCATAGCATGCCAGGCACTCCATCTTCTACCATTCTCCTCAACCCACTCAGCTCTGTGCCCATTGCATCAACAATACCATCTAGCCATCTCATATTTGGCCGCACCTTTCTTTTTTTGCCCTCAACCTTTCCCAGCATCAAGGTTTTCTCAAATGAATCCTCTCTTCGCATTTGAAGTTCAAAGTACTTTAGCTTCATCTTTAATATTTGACCTTCTAAGGTGCAGTCACGGTTGATTTCTTTTAAGATCGACCTATTTGTTCTCCTGGCTGTCCAGGATATTCTCAAAATTCTCGTCCAACACCACATTTCAAAGGCATCTATTCTTCTGCACTCAGCCTTCCTAATGGTCCAGCTCTCACAACCATACATCGCTACCGGAAATACCATTGCTTTGACTATGCAGATTTTTGTTTGCAAGGTGATATCTCTACTTTTAACTATGTTCCCCAGGTTTCTCATAGCTTGTCTCCCAAGCATCAGTTGCCTTTTTATTTCATGGCTGCAATCTCCATCTGCAGAGATCTTTGATCCTAAAAAAGTAAAATCTGTCACTGCTTCTACTTATTCCCCATCTATTTCCCAGGGACTGATAGGGTCTGTTGCCATTATCTTGGTTTTCTTGATGTTGAATCTCTAGCCAGCTTTTGCACTCTCTTCATTCAACCTAAGCAGGAGCTTCTTTAGGTCTTCCTCAATTTCTGCCAATAGGGTAGTATCATCGGCGTATCTCAAATTGTTTAAATCCCACTTGAATCCATCTTGATGGAGGGCAGCAGCTTCATCAATACTGGCCTGGGAATGATGAGAACTTTGCGTATCAAAAGTGCTCAGGACCAGAAGGTGACTTGCAAAACTGGATCAGTGGTAAGGGTGTCATGCTGCGATGCAGAAGGCGAATGAAAGGTCAATGCATTATATTCTCAGAACAGAAAATGGGCAATATCACTTCAAACTCCTCGCCATGTGCAATGTCAATACAGCAGGAGGGGATGCTTGTCTTACCAGTGGAGTCTTCCAAAGTATCCAGTTGATCCATATGAGAGTAGTACAGCAAAAAAGCCAACTTTGGTGGAGGATCTTTCCTCCTATGACATTATATTCCAGTTCTCCTCAAAGCCTAACCAATGGTGAGATGGGACAGGATTTCAGCAACATCCAAAGGGCCATAGCTTACCTGTCACTTTTACAGATTAATCTCTTTAGATCCTCTTATGTAACTCTGCTTCTGCAAAAACACACACACACACACACACACACACACACACACACACACAGAGTTTGCATTATTGCTCCTCCTGTAATCCCAATTTTCTCTTGGTGCCAGTGTGCAGCTCAAAATCCCTTTTGTGTCTGTAAACTCAATTTGCACAGTGAGAGATTTTTGAAACTCTATCCAAAGATGAAGTACTGTACTTGCTTATCTGTCACATAACTCACAAGCTGTAATTAGTTTTTCTCCCCTTTTATGACACATATGACTGTGAAGCTTGGGATGCAGAAGTTAAAGGGGAAAAAACCTGGTATATTAAAGACATATCTGTCTTACTGTTAGATTTGTAAAATCCCTTGTATAAACAAGAAAGACCTCATTTTAAAAACACAGTGTACATGGCAACTGAGTTACCAAATTTCAAATAAATAGGATAACAGCACACTTAGAGTCCTGAGGTAGATTTTGCTGCTTCGCAATGCACATGACAGATCTCATTTCGGATATGATTTCTGGCCCATCTAGAGAACAAGCAATTCTACAAACCAGCAAACTAGCAACCTGACTTTAGCTGTTGGACCAAGTTCATCTCTATTCATTCTGCAGTAACACAATTGGCTATAGCAACACGTTAATTCTATTCTCTATGGCCATGCGGCTCACTTTCAACACTTGTGTAATTCTCCTTAGCCTTTTTTAAAGCTGTCACATCCTGCTGGCTGATATAAATTTCATTTTGTCCATTCTCTCAGATTTCTGGAACATTTTAATGAGCCAAACACTTGGAGCAATTAAGAGCAGTTGGTTTTCCAGACCTAGATTATCCAGTAGCTATTTCCATCTGATATTTAAATCCCAACACATCAACCCAGGCTGGTTATTCATGGCCGATAATCTGCTTGGACACATTTATGTAAACTGGGAAAATAGTATGTATCTTATCTACCCCTATAGCATGAGCTGTCATTATTTACTACAAATATAATCCAGTACCTACTTACCAGAGGATAAATCCTATTGGTAATGGGTAGTCTATAGGGCAAATGGGCCCTCCTCTATGTGTTTGCTTTAATGTTTTTGCTAAGTCTTTGCCCAACATGGGGCTCGAACCCACAACACTGGGATTAAGAGTCTCATGCTCTACTAATTGACCTTAAAATGGGACTTGACTGCTTAAAATGGAGCCTTAAGACAAAGCTCAGTTTTAAGCAATTAAGCCCCATTTTAAAGCCAATCTTTTGCTTTTTCAACAATGGATGTGACCCGACACTCCTATCAATAATATTATCATGACATCCTTGACCTCTCAGCAGCTTTTGATAACCTTCACCGCAATATCCTCTGCAGGTGGCTGCATGGCTTTGGTGTAGAGAGCATTGCATTACAGTGATTTCATTCCACGTCAACTCAATATCATGAGATCAATCTCATC
Source organism: Bradypodion pumilum (assembly GCA_035047305.1). Taxonomy (NCBI): domain Eukaryota; kingdom Metazoa; phylum Chordata; class Lepidosauria; order Squamata; family Chamaeleonidae; genus Bradypodion; species Bradypodion pumilum. Next base: position 381,200,753 of record JAWDJD010000002.1, read on the forward strand.
CAATTTACTATTGACTATGAAAGTGTTGGGAGATGCCATTGATGGTTTTAGACTAAGATTTCATCCAGTGTGCTAATGACACCTTGTTCTAAATTTTTTAAGCAAAAGAGGTGGCTGGATGCTCAGCTTGTATGGATGGGCATGCTGAGCATTTTCAAAATATGGAAGACTAATCCAGGTAAGATAGAAATGGTGTGTCTTTTGAGTTGGCTAGAGACCAGATGTTGGGGAGTGTCCTATTCTGGACATTGTTGCTTTCATCCAGAAGGAACAAGTAAATTGACTAGGACTAATCATTTCCAAGCCTTGTTGCTGGGAGCCCAGAGGCACATGGTGGTTTCATTATAAACATTTCATTGGCAATTAGGGATGCCAAGTCCTGGGAGTAGATGAATGGTATGAAATCATGTTGTTTTCTCTTGTGGTGAAGCTGTGGAATGAACTTTCATTTGTAGTTTTATGTAGTTTTATTGTTATATTTCTAGTCTTCCCTGGGACCATAAAGTAAAAGGCAGACTATAGATGCAGTTAGTAAACAAATAAATAATACCTTGTGTATATGTGAACCAAAACATACATCACAGACATTGGCCAGTTGTTGAACACATAATATTGCATTTCCTTGTGAACATCTGAGTATTACAATCAGCATGTAAAACAGATTCCATTGTAAATTGTGTAGCGATGTTGGGCCGCTAGGGCGGCGCTAGGTCCCGGAGGAGACTGATCAATGACAACACGAGGCAACAGGAGCGAGATCAGATCAGTGGTTTATTGGAAAAATACATACGCCTTTTATAGATCAGAAGGCAGGTAGAAAAAACCATCACCCGGGAGTCAATCACATCACCTGTTTACTCAGGTTAATTGGGAAACCCCTCGAAGGGAAGTTAATTATTTCAGACAAACACGGGATGAGGGAAGCCATTGTTTAGGGCTTAGACAGGGGTAAACATATTCACTATTTGCACCGGGGATTTCCTTGGCCAGGAGATGAGTGTTTACCTAATCAGTCACTGGGGTTAGCGATCTGCCTACCTTGCAGAATCGTCGGTCAGGTCATGTAATTGGGTGAATCAAACCCTATCATTTATTCACCCCCCTTAATTTAGCTGCCCGCAGAAGCCACCGCCAGGAGCCTTCTCACCTAAGCAGCCTCCGCCGGGGCTGTTCCATGCCAGATGGGCATGGGGAATCCGCATCTCCCCTTACTTTTTAATATTAAGAGCCTGACCAGCGATTTTGCGCAGAAGCGGCACCAGCTGTTGGTCGGGAGTGACGTCACGGGGTTTCCTTCTGAGGCGGCACCTCGAGATCAGTGAGGGAATGCATTGAGCGAGACAGCAAATTGCTATGCCCAGTATGACTACCCCCACCACTACCTTAAGCACCGTCTGAAGCCACCCCCATGGGATCCACGACCACATCCACTTCCACAGAGAACTCCACCAAGCCCCCCACGCAGAGCCCTCTGTGATGCCTGCGACTATGGTGTGGAGATCTGTGATCTGGCTTTGAATTTTCCGGGAGTTGTCAGTAAGGTTGAAGCAGCACATTCCGTGAAAGGAGTCGCAGCCCAAGTGGTGCAATAGTAGGAGGTAGTCGATAGCCGCTCGATTATCGAGAATGGCATGGCGAAGCTCCGCCTGTTCCTGATTGAGGAGCGCTATCGCTGAGGAGGTATGGTTAATGGCCTTTGCCAAACCGCAGGCCAAGCGACCGATCCTCTTTGCGTTGCCGACGGCTAAGCCTGGCACGCCAAAGATGCTGACTGCCAAGGAGAGGTATTCGGCAGGTCTCATTACCCTAAAGCTACTTTCACATGAGCTGTCTAACAGGGTGGTGCGAGTGTGCCGTATGAGTGAGGGAACATTGGAGCCATTGGAAGCATTGGGGATATTAGCGCGTGGGGCGATCATATCCTTAGTGGGGAGCAACAGTGTCAAACGACTGATACAACATATAGAGTCTGTAATATTAGCCGGAATGTAGTTAAACGTATACTGGTTACACGTAAAGAACCATCCAGATGGCAGGGTGATATGTGCGTACTTCGAGCCAAGTGACACTGGGTTATTGCAAGTTCAATTGCCGCTGCCTACATCGAGGCAACGGCGCCGGGCTCGGCCGGGTCCGGAGCAACCGTGTATTCGGCCGCAGGTAGAGTTCGGGCTGACCGCCACTCGAGGAGTGTGGAGAGTGGCCGCATCAGCCGGTAAAGTCATGGTCAGCCGCATCTCCCAACGGGCGTATTCCGAGGAAGCTGATGGGATGTATGGGCTGAAGAGTCGCCTCACCAGCCAGTCCCCGTCCCGGGGGTGTGCGCCTGGAGAATGGCACACCGGGACAAGGCAGGTGCTGAGGATCGAGGCAGAGCCTGAGGCAAAAATCGGACTGGTTGACAAGGGTAGCCAACCTTTCCCAAATGTTGTACTGCATCCGGGCAGAGAGGTCTCCGCCTGGCATTAAATCGCTGGCCTCCAGTGAGGCGGCCTGAGCACCTCCCCCCAAAAGCAGGGAGAGGGCCAGGATGATGGTGACTGCCATGGAGTTGGCGTGAATTCGGGCGAAAATCGCAACCGCAAAGCTCTCTGGTGTCAGTTCCTCCCCCTCGCGCTGGATGGCGTCCTGGGCATCATGGCAGAGGGCCTTGACCATTCCCCAGGTGATCTTCGGTGCTGCCGTCTGCGACCGCTGTCTCTCCCGGCGGGTCCCCTCGGTCAGGGCGAGATCCTGCATCTCCGGGATCGGACTCGGGTCGGCCTGGGTCCACGCCATGTGGTTCCAAATGAGGCTTGACGCACCGAGCTGGAATCCAAACGACACCTGTGGGAGACATAACTGCAGCATACCCTCTTCCCCAGGTTATGAGTGGCACCGGGCCCCTCCAAGAAGGGTCTGGTGGCACTCGGTACCGGACCATAGGTCGCGGGAGGGTTTCCGAATGGCGGAAGTGCTTCTCCTGCGGCGTACAGTCCGAAAAAACATTGAGGTGATTGTATGTGAACAATACCTTATTCAGACAAAACTGTGCTTCTCCCTGTGATTTGGGGAGGGCTGGTGGCTCCCCCCTTTCTGTTTGTTTGTCAATATAGGACTTTAGCGTCCGATTGACCCGCTCTACAATCGCCTGCCCTTGCGGATTGTAGGGAATGCCAAATGTGTGCTTGATGTTCCAGGTGGCCATGAAGGCGGCCAACTGCCTAGAGCTGTAGGACGGGGCGTTATCCGTTTTCACATGCCGCGGCTTGCCCATCGCCGCAATGCAGGAAAGGAGGTGCTGCTCCACGTGGGAGGCAGCCTCCCCCTTCTGCGCCGTCGCCCAAACGAACTGAGAGAAGGTGTCAATGCAGACATGCATGTACTGCCATCTGCCAAACTGCGGCACATGCGTGACGTCCATCTGCCACACCTGATTGGCCTCTGTCCCTCGTGGGTTGACCCCCCACGAGGGCCCCCCCGGCGCCCCTGCGCAATGCTGGCAAGAGTGTACTATACCTTGGGCTTGAGAAAGTGGCAGATTGAACTGTCTGGCGAGTGCCTTGGCGTTTTGGTGAAAAAATGCATGACTTTGAATGGGAGTAGTGAAAACTCCCAAAACTGAACGTTGCTGAATTTCTTTTGCCGCCGCATCCGCTCTGCTATTGCCCGCGGAAATCGGACCCGGTAGGTCTTGATGACTTCGGATGTGGGCAATATAGAGCGGCTCCGTGCGGTTCCGCAAGTGAAATTGAGCAGTGAGAAACAGACTAAGCAGATTCTTGTCTATCGCGGGGGTAATGTAAGCTCCCGGTAGACTGTGGAGCAAATTCCTAACGTACAGACTGTCAGTTATGATGTTTAAACGTTCCTTGGCGAAGGTGCGCAAAGCAAGGTTCACGGCTGCCAACTCCGCCCGCTGCGCGGACTTCTGTGGGAGAGTCAACAGCGTGTGCCAAGCTTCGCCCTCCTGCCAGGTCAAGACACCATATGTGCGTCCACCATCGGTAAAGACTGTCTTGGCCCCCTGAAGTGGGACCAGCGAAAGCAATTCGAACAAGCTGACTGTTCCTGTTTGAAGCGAGACAAGTCTGGGGTCTTTAGGCAAGTGTTATGCCAAGCTTCCAGTGAATCCTTCCAAAGCTATCGGAAGCGAGTCACCTAGCTGCATCAACTGATGAATTTGTTCCTTAGTGAACGGGACTATGATCTTAGCTAAATCGTGCCCAGAAATGTCCCTAGCTCTCAGCCTGCCACGGTAGATCACCGCGGAGACCAGTTCTTGGGGCAGAACAATGTTCCGAGATGAGGTGTTAGGCAAGTACACCCACTCACAATTTTCGCTCCCTTCTCTGAGTCTACTCCTAGCGCCCCAGTGAACATGGATAATGACCGTACGATGTACAAATTCAGGATCGGGGCATATGGCCCCTGGGCAATCCTATCCACCCACCTCTGGCTGAGAACTTGATTCACTTTCTCGAGCGCCAAGCGCGCGTCTCGAGAGATTTTTATCCGGTCTGCCGGCTGCTTGCCTAAGGTTAGCAGCGAGAAGAGCGGCTTTAGAAGATCCGTATCCAAGCGAAAATACGGTCTGGCCCAATTGATATTCCCCAAAACTTGCTGCAATTCTACGAGGGTGACTGAGTCTTGTAGGTTTATCTGAAGTAAAACCGGTGCGGCGAAAGAGCGGAGAAGCCGGTGGCCCAAGTATGAGAAGGGCTCAGTTCTCTGCACTTTCTCCGGGGCAATGAGTAAACCTTTGTCCCCCAGGCTGGCCTGGAGGTCTGAAAACATTTCGCTGCCAAGCTGTGGCAACGCTACCAAAATATCGTCCATAAAGTGACAAACTATGGCTTGTGGGTAGAGGCTTCGAAACTTTGCCAGCGCGTTGTGAACGTAAATTTGGCACAAGGTGGGCGAATTGAGCATGCCCTGTGGCAAAAACTTCCACGCGTAACGCTGCGTGGGCTCACTGTGGTTCACGACCGGCACCGTAAAGGCAAACCTCTCCCAGTCCCTGGGGTCTAAGGGGATTGTATAAAAGCAATCCTTGAGATCTACGACTAGAACCTCCCACCCCTCGGGAATCATGTTAGGATTTGGGATGCCGCATTGGAGCGGGCCCATCGGCTGAATACATTTATTGATCTCTCTGAGATCGTGGAGGAGTCGCCACTTCCCCGACTTCTTCTTAATAACAAAAAATTGGCGAATTCCAAGGACTTGTGGACTGTTCTATATGTCCTGCGTCTAGCTGTTCCTTAACTAGCTGCTTGAGAGCAACCAATTTCTCCCCCACTACCGGCCATTGTTCTACCCAGACCGGAGTGTCGGTGAGCCATTTAAGTGGCAACGCCATTACCCAAAGGTAAGCGTGGAACCGTACTGCTGTAGAATGTCCCGTCCCCAAAGATTGACGTGCACGTCAAGAATGTGCGGCCGTATCACCGCCGTGCCGTCAGCCCTTGGGATTGTGACTTCTACCCACTCTCGGCTTCTAAACGCTTCCTGAACGCCGCCTACCCCCCACACATCGGAGACCGGCTCAATGGCCCACTCCCGTGGCCACTGGCTTCGGCTGACCACGCTGACGTCAGCTCCCATATCTAGCAACCCTGAGAATGATTTTTTATTCAAAAATACCTCAATAACTGGTCGCTGTTTCCACTCAATGTTGGTCTCCACTGTCGCCAAGACCTGGTATCCCTGCACTGCCTCACTCGCGCTCGAGCGGTCTGCTGAACCGGACTCTGAGCTGGCACTGAGCCTTCTCTGGCTGCCTGCTGGCGAGTGACAAGGAACCAAGATCAGTTGCGCTAAGGTGTCTCCCTTGTGGATAGTTTGGGGTAGGTGTGTCCAAAGCTGGACTTGGAGGACGCCTGAAAAATTCGAGTCAATGACTCCTGGAATTATGAGAATTCCGCATGCTCCAGCTACACTACGGGGCAAAACTAAACCTATAAAGCCTCTGGGTAGGGGTCCCATGTACTGGGAATCGACTAGATAGACTGTGCCCGGCAGATCGCATGTAACGTCCGCCTGGCAAGCCAATTCTAGTCCTGTGCTACCCTTGGGGCTGGCCTGCGCCCTCGCAGTGCCTGGAATGTGCCTGGAACCTAGTCCAGTTCTGGGGAGTTCTGGATCTGGGTGAAGGAAGCCTCTGTTTGGACTGGGGCCAGAGACGTGCCCGGATTTCGGTTTCCCGAACTCGGACAATACCTGGCCCAATGATAGCCTTTCTTGCACTTCGGGCAGGGGATGCTCGGAGCCTTGGGACGGCCGGATTTTTGTCCGCCTCCCTTGGATCGGCACTCCCTGGCGAAGTGTCCGACCTTGCCACAAGTGTGGCATGCCCCTTTGATCTTGCCATTGCCCTGAGGTCTTCTTCCCCCCTGCACCGCGGCCGCTAGCAGCCCCATCTTGTAGGAGTCGGTGCCAACGTCGGAGCATGCTCGGATCATGTCCGTTAAGGTCAAGTCAGGGCGATTGCCCAGGGACTGCAAGATTTTACGGCAGTCCAGGTTGGCGTTGTCCTTAGCTAGCTTAATCATAAGCTCTTGTTGGGCCTGCTCATTATCAATCTGCCTGCTAATTGCTTCCTCCAGGCGATTGATGAAGTCCATGTAGGGCTCCTGGGCTCCCTGCTTGATAGCAGTGTAATTTTTAGCCGTTTTGCCAGACGCTGGGACCTTGAAGTATGCCCTGTAGGCAGCTTCGGCTGACATTTCTAGAGTGGCGAGAGGCAAGTTAATTTGAGCGTTGATGGGCTCAAAGGCACCTGAACCATACAGCTGGTCAGGAAGTACTGCGCCTCCCATCCTGGCAGCTCGGGCTTGGGCCTCTAGGCAAAACTCGCTGTCCCAAATCATGTACTGGCTGGGGGTTAGCATCATCCTCATGACGGCTTTCCAATCATGAGGAATCCACATGGTGGTTTCGCACACTTGCTGAAGCGTGCCCCTCGTAAAACGACTCTGGAGCCCTGTCTCTGAGATTGCTTTCCGTAAAGCCATGAGAAGCTTGTACGGGACTGGGGAGTGTACTATCTGCTGTGCGCCCATGAGCGCGTGCATCTCCAAGCGGATTGGACAAATCTGTCTAAGTTCAGCTAGTTGTTCAACTGACAATTCCTCCTTTTTAAGTTCTATCTCAGCTGTGCGCTGAAGGGCACTCTTCACGACTAGGGAGCCTGGAGCTGTCAGACGAGCGCCTGCGCTTCTCATTCCTTGCGTTCCTTCGGTGACGTCTGCAGCTGTCACCGCGGGAACGCTCCCTACGCTACTCTGCCGATAGCTAATTGACGGATAGAGTGCCGTGGGCGCAGTCGGTTCGACTGGCTTGCCTGATGGCTCGGCTAACGGGGGTTCTTTGGCCTCTACCCGGACTGGCTCGATCTCTGCTAAGAGTTTCCTACACTTTCTCCAAGTACGAACTATCCCTCCTGGAGCTTTCGGGGGTTGCTGAATACAGTCTCTTATCTGGCCCAGAGCTGCAGGGTTAACGTACCTACTTCTGGGTAAAGTAGGCAGTGTTCCCTGAGGTATGCCAAAAGTCTCGCTAATTCCCTGCTGTGAAAGCGTAACTTAAATACCCTGGCCAGGATTTTAAACTCTTCCTCACGAGTTCTTTGGCTAGCGGACGGACCTGGTCTATGAGAGCAAGTCCCCATATTACCTGCGATTGGGTCTCCAGAAGATTCCTCCTCGGGACGAGTCGACGCGTCTTTGCAGGCAACAGGTTCAGGCGTCGGGTGTCTGGGGTAGACCTCGGAGCATGGACCTTCTGCCACGGGCCCTTCAACGGCCTCTGCGATGTCAGGGGCTCACAGCTGCCCTGAGCGGAACGCGTTTCCCTCTATGGCAACCCTCCTCGAAAGCGGGGAGTAAGCGGTAGGAATGTCTCTCTGGGATGCCTCGCTGCAGGCTACTCCTCCGATCGGCTGGCTGCCGGCCGGAGCGCCGCGCTGTCCTCCGGGATGACGGGTCGCGGTTCAAGCGTAGAACCGGACCGCGTGAATCGCTACTCACGAGTAGACCTCTCCGGGGTCTCTTACTCACGAGTAAATCACATCGGGGTCACCAGCTGTAGCGATGTTGGGCCGCTAGGGCGGCGCTAGGTCCCGGAGGAGACTGATCAATGACAACACGAGGCAACAGGAGCGAGATCAGATCAGTGGTTTATTGGAAAAATACATACGCCTTTTATAGATCAGAAGGCAGGTAGAAAAAACCATCACCCGGGAGTCAATCACATCACCTGTTTACTCAGGTTAATTGGGAAACCCCTCGAAGGGAAGTTAATTATTTCAGATAAACACGGGATGAGGGAAGCCATTGTTAGGGCTTAGACAGGGGTAAACATATTCACTATTTGCACCGGGGATTTCCTTGGCCAGGAGATGAGTGTTTACCTAATCAGTCACTGGGGTTAGCGATCTGCCTACCTTGCAGAATCGTCGGTCAGGTCATGTAATTGGGTGAATCAAACCCTATCATTTATTCACTCCCCTTAATTTAGCTGCCCGCAGAAGCCACCGCCAGGAGCCTTCTCACCTAAGCAGCCTCCGCCGGGGCTGTTCCATGCCAGATGGGCATGGGGAATCCGCAAAATTGTGTATGCAATTTCTGAAGCTTTATGAACAACAATTTTCCTATAACACATTATATAGTGCAGTCTCCCTCACTCATATAAGGTCTGCAATGGATTACTGCTTTGAGAATTGTTTTCATAAACCTGAAACAATGAAATGAATCATCTCCTAAGCTTGTACATCAGTATAAAGCATTTGCAACTTCTGTGGATTTCCTTTATTAGCAAGAATACATTCTTGATACAATAGTAATTTGCCATTCTATCCTAAATCTAGTGATCAGAAACCAAATATTTGAGTGTCTATCTGTCAGTGTGCTAGCAGTTTGAAGTAGCAGAGGCTTTTATCCTTGGCTATTTGTCATAGAACAGCAATTAGAATTACTGTACTGTATTCCATCTGTTAATCAAATCTATCTGTAATTATATGTCATCACCACTTGAGGTCATCTTTTCTCCAAAATAGCAATAGTAATAGCTATTCCCCAAACAGTGTACAGTATATACCGCCATTCAAAAATGCTAATATAATAAAATTAATGTTGCTTCTGTCTATATACAGGGAAGGATAAAATGAAGTCCCACTCCCCACCCCTGCCCAACTCCATGGAGCACTATTGGACTAATATTGTTGTTATTACATGCTGTCAAGACTCTTCCAACTTACGGTGACCTTATGAATGAGAAATCTCCTATCCTCAACAGCCCTGCTCAGCTCTTGGAAACTTATGTCTGTGGTTTCATTTAGGGAGTACATCCTTCTCACATCTGGTCTTCCTCTTTCACTTCTGCCTTCAACCTTTCACATTATTATTGTTTCTTCCAGAGAATCTCGCATTCTCATTGGGGGCCCAAAGTATGACAGCCTCAGCTTCATCATGTTTGCCCTCGGAGATTGTTCAGGTTTGGTTTGCTCTAGGACCCACTTGTTCATCTTTCTTGCAGTTCAGGATATCTACAGTGCACCATAAAAATATCTCCAGCACCATATTTCAAATGAGTCAATTCCCCCTGTCACCTTTCTTTGCTGTCCAGCTTTCACACCCGTACAAGGTGATTGGAAATACAAGAGTATGGACTATGCTGGGGAATTTTTTTAGTTCAGCTTGTGCAGAGGCCATAATATAAAATAGCTCAAATGTGATTACAATCAGCTGATAGCATCCTCTCCAGCAATTCACAGATAAAAATAGAGATGGCATCTCAGTTTCCAGGGGCATTTCCTGGCAAACAGCAGTACAGTCAAGATAGCGTAGACTTAAATAGACTAAAAGGTGGAACTTAAAGTACATGCAAACAAAAGGCCTACATGGGAAAAAAGCATGAGGTCGTATTTTCAAGGTCAGAGGCTGCAACCTTCGTAAAAACAGCTTCGCAGTCCGGTATGTGTTACTGAGCTTTGAAATCTAATCCATTTTTATTTAAGTTGGGAGGGGGAGTTTAATATACTAAGTTGCTGTTATTTTAATTGTTGAAATTAACATTTAGAACTATTGGACTAACAAAGGAAATGGCCTTTAATACTTTGGATGTCACTGTCACCTACAAGTAGAGCAGTGTTGTATGGACAGCTCCTTCAAAATTGCCTCCTGAGGTAACTTGCCTTTTTCAGCTTGCAACTTCCCATTTATAGCCTAAAATCCTCTAGCTGGCTAGGGACAGTACAATTTGTAATTCACAGCATCTGGAAAGACCTTGATTGTAGAAGGGTGTATTTCTGCTATAGTTTGCTCTTCCTTCCATCCCACCTACTACCAGCCAAATTAATCAAGCACCCTTTAAGAAGGGACTGCAGTGGCTTGGAAAGTCGTCAGGTCAGCAGTTCAAGACCTGGGTACCTGTCTCTGAGTGCCTGTCTCTGTCCCAGATCCTGCCAACCTAGCAGTTCAAAAGCAAGAAATTGCAAGTAGATAAATAGGTACCAGTTTGCTGGAAAGGTAACAGCGTTCCGTGTATTCTGGTGTCTACTCATGCGTGCCCCATGCCCATGGAAATGTCTACAGTTGCAGACAGTGCTGGTTCTTTGACTATAAACAGAGATGAGCACTGAACCCTAGATTAAGATGCAACTGGCTTTTGAGCAAGGGTGACCTTTACCTTTTACCCTTTAAGAGAATGCTAGAAAACTGGGGGCAGGGGCGGGGGGATCCTGTCACAATATGCCTCTAAAAACATCCATAAGCATCTAAATGTTATTTTAAAATATATTTAAAAATACTGTAACTAGAAAATAGCTACTGCCTGTTGTGTCCTAAAGCCTGTGCCTTTAAACAATGTACCTATCCATGTGTATCCAATGTAACCTTTTCTATGTTGCCTTGAACAGTTCGTTATCTTACTTTTGAAATGTAACACCATTAGGCTCATTAATGTATTTTTAGATGGTACTTTGTTAAGAAAAGAAGGGGGAAACTGCATTACTTTAATTCATTGCTGCCCACCTATGCCCAGTGTGTCCCAGTTTAGAAGCTGGTAGTTCAATAAGTATTTATGGAACATTTATGGAGCCTGAAGAAATGTGTGGCATAAAAATATCCTGGGAGGGCCCTGCTTTTTAGAAAATGGACGACCTTCAGGTCTCTTTACGTGGTAGTGGTTTAAAGAGCATGGCTTGCCTGCAGAAATAGCTGAATTCTGCCAACCTGCAGTGCTCAATTGAATCCAAGAGCCTCTGAATTTCAAAAACACCCACCTTCAGAAGGATTGTTCTTGAACTGCATTTTGTAATCGTGTTTGTTTCTGAGAGAAGCATTGTCAAAGGCTGGGCTATTTTTATCCAAGCAGGAGAATAATGAGCGGGCAAAGCAACCAGGCTCTGCCCAGGAAGAGTAACAGCAGCACTCAAGGCTGAAAAGTGTACAACAATGTCATAATGCCAGAGACTTGATGCTTTGCTCTTAGAGTACATGTGTGCCCCTCAGGGTGGGGTTGGTGGAGAGGCCATTGCAAAAATCTCATTATCTTCTCTCTTATGCAAGGCGCTGTGGTTGCAACCCAGGGTTGCTACTAGACCCGACTACTGTTATTTAAAGTCAATAATGGAAGCAAGCGGTTCAGCCAAACCAAAGCCTTCCAGAAATCAAAACCCTATCAGAATAAAAGTCCTGTACTGGTAGACAGCATTGAAAGCTATGTTTCAGGCAAAAGATTGGCTTCATGAATGGACTATTGTGACGTAGGTCAGGCTTTGGCAGGGCTGAGAGCTACCATGCTTCAAACAGATTAATGGAACTCTTAACAGATAAAAAATGTTTTAAAAATCAGTGGCTTTCAAATCACTTGGAAATCAGGAGTTAGGGTGTTATTTCCCACCACAACTATATGACGACCTTCTATTGCTTAATGCATACCTATCAAGTATCCCAGATTGGCCGGGAAATTCCATATTTTGGTACATGTTCCTCGCCTTTCCTGGTGCCATCCTGTATTTAGAATGGCAGGAAAGGGGTTACTGCACACACACACACACACACACACACACACACACACACACACACACACACACACACACACACACACACACAGAGACACACACTGACACACACAGACACACACAGACACACACACACACACACACACACACACACACACACATGCAGTTCTGTGCATGCACAAAGGGGTTCTGCACATGCACAAAGGAGTTTTTGCTGCGCATGCGCACCCGGGCCGGAGCAGTTTCCGTATTTTCCAGAGCGGCGCTTGATGTGTATGGCTTAATGGGACATCATTTCAATTTTATTTGTGTTATTTAATTAGTCTTCTAAAAGGAGATATTTTTATGCATTAGCCTTAATGCTTTCTTAGGCTGCCATTCATTCCAACTCAAAACCAGGAGGGCAAAGCCTGTGGTTCCATGACTGCTGTTCCAGCTACCCTGCTCTCTCCCAGGTGGTTCTTCCTTTTCCTGTTTTACATTCATCCAAAGCTGTGATGCTGGACTGCAATTCCTATCATCCTTCATCAGTGGCTATGGTGGAAAAGTGGAAAGGAGCTGCAGTCCAACAGCACAGAGAGAGGTAGAAGTTCCCCGACTATGCTTTAGTCCTTACTTTCAATTTATGGTTCTTTTGGTTATAACTATCCATGCATGCCTATTGAGGAGTCAATGGGGATATTCAGACTTTGGAGATGGATTTTCACCAAAAGTAAAATAAAAAGAAAAGAAACATTAAATGACTACTCTCTTTATTATTATTTTTAAAAATCTGTACTCTTCCTTTCTCTATTCATCACCTTCCTGCACTCATTATCACAATGGCTAAACTGTAGTACTGGAGCCCAAATGGTTCATATTGTGAGTTTGATCTTGACAGGGATCAAGGTTGACTCAGACTTCCATCCTTCCAAGGTCAGTAAAATTAGTACCCAACATGTTGGACAAAATGCTAATTACCTGTGAACTTCCTAGAGAGTGCTCTAAGCACTATCGGGTTGGGGGGGATGTATATAAGTGTAATTCCTATTCCTATTGCTTAATGGGATTGAAGGTGTCTAACAGTAAAATTCACAGAGATTACATTCCAAGATCTGTGAATATCTGAAACTGTGGAAAAAATGAATCCTATATTTAAACACAGATACCTGAGTCACAGAAGAGTTTTTGTATCTGTGCATGTGTGCGTATGCATGCAAATGTCCCCATCATTCTACAAGTGCACTAACAAAATTGCTGCTGTAAAAATCCTAATCATTCATCTTAGAGTTTAGAAGACATTACATTGTAAAGAGTGGCCTCTAGTGGCCAGCTGTGTTAATGTGCCATAGAAATACATATACAGTACTGTATATAATCTTTCAGGGATTTTTTTATTGAATATTTTTGGACCCATGAGAAACTGAAGCTATAGAATCAGGACCCACAGATATGTAGGATGATCTGTACCATACAGAAGTTCACAAATGTTGTAGTGTCTTCATGCGGATTCCCCATGCCCAGTTGGCATGGAACGGCCCTCACAGAGGCCATTTCAGTCGAGAACGCTCCTGGCCCGTGGGCTCTGCGGGCACAGAAATTAAGGGGGGGTGGATTAATAATAAGGGTTGATTCACCCACACCTGACCTGACCGGCGGTTCTGCTGAGAGAGCAGATCGCTAACCTCCGTTACCCATTAAGCAATTACTGACCCACAGATCAGCCTAATCTTTGGTGCAAATAGAAGCCATATTTACCCTGGCGTAAGCCTCAGACAATGGGTTTCCCCTGTCAGTGTTTGCCCGAGTTAATTAACTTCCCCAAGAGAGATTTCCCATTAACCCGAGTAAATGGGTGATGTGATTTTCTGTCAGATGACGGTTCTTCCCTGTATTGCCTTCTGATATATATATGATGATGCTTTTCCCTCAATAAACCACTGATCTGATCTCGCTCCATATTGCCTCATATCGTTACTTGATCAGTCTCCTCCGGGACCCAACGGCCGTCCTAGCGGCCCCGATTCCTACACCTGGTGACCCCGACGTGATCTACTCGAGAGTAAGCGATCACACGGTCCGGTTCTGCACTTGAACCACGTCCGATCGTCCCGGAGGACAGCGCAGCAGCCCGGTCGGTAAGCCAGCCGATCGGGCAGACGGCCCAAGTGGCGGGGCAGTACCGAAGAGGCATCCTACAGCTTGCTCCCGACTTTCACGGCGGTTTGCGGTTACGGAAAAACGCGTTCCTCTCAGGGTCAGCTGTGAACCCCTGACAGCGCAGAGGCCACCGAGGGCCCGTGGCACGGGGCCACGCTCCGAGCTCTACCCAGAAAATCGTCGCCAAAACCTATTACCTTGCCCGTAGATGCGTCGACCCGTCCCGAGGAGGAAACTTCGGAGGACCCTCGCAGGTAATATGGGGACTTGCCCTCAGCGGCAACGTCCGTCCGCTAGCCAAAGAACTCATGAGGAAGAGTTCAGAATCCTGGCCAGGGTGTTTCAGTTACGGTTTCACAGCGGAGAACTAGCGAGACTTTTGGTGTACCTAAGGGAACACTGCCTACTTTACCCAGAAGTAGGTACGTTAACCCTTCAACTTTGGGATCAGATAGGAGACTGCATTCAGCAACCCCCGAAAGCTCCAGAGCGCTTAATTCGCACATGGAGTAAATGTAGGAAGCTCTTAGCGGAGGTAGATCCAGTCCGGATAGAAGCCAAAGAACCCCCAGCGCCAGCCGAACCATCGGCGCCCACAGCGCTCTATCCGTCACTTCAGTTTAAGCAGAGTAGTGTAGGGAGCTTTCCCTCGGTGACAGCTGCAGACGTCACCGACGGAATGCATGGAATGAGCGCGCAGGCGCTTCTCTGACAGTTACAGGCTCCCAGACCAAGAGTGCCCTTCAGCGCACAGTTGAGGAGGAAATTAAGAGGGGGGAGTTGCCAGCAGAAGAACTAGCTGAGTTTAGTCAGATTTGTCCAATTCGCTTGGAAATGGATGCCCTCACAGGGGCCCAGCAGGTAGTTCATTCACCAGTCCCGTATAAGCTTCTCATGGCTATACGGAAGGCCATCACAGAGACAGGACTCCAGAGTCGATTCACTAGGGGCACGCTTCAGCAAGTGTGCGAGAACACCATGTTCATCCCGCACGACTGGAAAGCCGTCATGCGGATGATGCTCAACCCCAGCCAGTATTTGCTATGGGACAGCGAGTATCGCCTCGAGGCTCAGACAAGGGCTGCCAGGATGGGAGGAGCAGTACTTCCTGACCAGTTATATGGGTCAGGGGCCTTCGAATCCATCGATGCGCAGACCAACTTGCCACTAGCCACTCTCCAAATGTCAGCCGAGGCTGCCTTCAAGGCTTTTCTCAAGGTTCCTGCAACTGGCAAAGCGGCCAAAAATTACACCGCAGTCAAACAGGGAGCCCAGAAGCCCTACATGGACTTTATCAAGGAAGCGATCAGTAGGCAGATCGATAACGAGGAAGCCCAACAAGAGCTCATGATGAAGTTGGCCAAGGATAATGCCAATTTAGACTGCCGTAAAATCTTGCAGTCACTGGGCAACCGTCCCGACTTGACTCTCACGGACATGATTAGGGCTTGCGCCGACGTTGGCACAGAATCCTACAAAATGGGTCTGTTGGCAGCGGCGGTGCAGGGAGGCAGGAAACCCCGACCCAAAGGAGCATGTCACAATTGTGGCAAGGTCGGTCACTTCGCTAGGGAGTGCCGATCCAAGGGAGGTGGACAAAACTCCGGCCGTCCCAAGGCTCCAAACACCCCGTGTCCGAAGTGTAAGAGAGGCTACCATTGGGCCAGGAACTGTCCGAGTTCGGGAAACCGGAACGCGGGCACGTCTCTGGCCCCGGTCCAAACAGAGACATCCCTTGCTCTGGGCGGGCCAGAGCTAGACTAGATTCCATTCACATTCCAGGCATTGTGAAGGCACAGGCCAGCCCCAAGGGTAGCACAGGGCTAGAATTGACTTGCCAGGCGGACGTCACATGCGACTTGCCAGGCACAGTCTATCTGGTGGACTCCCAGTACATGGGACCCCTGCCCAAAGGCTTCATAGGTTTAGTTTTGCCTCGCAGTGTAGCGGGAGCACGCGGAATTCTTGTAATTCCGGGAGTCATTGACTCCAATTTTTCAGGCGTTCTCCAAGTTCAGCTTTGGACGCACTTACCCCAGACAATTCACAAAGGAGACACGTTAGCGCAACTGATTATGGTTCCTTGTCACTCGCCAGCAGATAGCCAGGGAAGGCTCAGGGACAGCTCAGAGTCCGGGTCAGCAGACCGCTCGAGCGCAAGTGAGGCAGTGCAAGGATACCAAGTCTTAGCGACAGTGGAGACCAACATTGAGTGGAAACAGCGACCAGTTATTGAGGTATTTTTGAATAAAAAATCATTCTCAGGGTTGCTAGATATGGGAGCTGACGTCAGCGTGGTCAGCCGAAGCCAGTGGCCACGGGAGTGGGCCATTGAGCCGGTCTCCGATGTGTGGGGGGTAGGTGGCATCCAAGAAGCGTTTAGAAGCCGGGAGTGGGTGGAAGTCACGATCCCAAAGGCTGACGGCACAGCGGTCATTCGGCCGCACATTCTGGATGTGCATATCAACCTTTGGGGGCGAGACATTTTACAGCAGTACGGTGCTACGCTTACCTTCGGGTAATGGCGTTGCCACTTAAATGGCTCACCAATACGCCGGTCTGGGTGGAACAATGGCCGGTAGTGGGGGAGAAATTAGTCGCCCTAAAGCAACTGGTTAAAGAACAGCTAGACGCAGGACATATAGAGCAGTCCACTAGTCCTTGGAATTCACCAATTTTTGTCATTAAGAAGAAGTCGGGGAAGTGGCGACTCCTCCACGATCTCAGAGAGATCAATAAATGTATACAGCCAATGGGTCCGCTTCAATGCGGCATCCCAAATCCAAATATGATTCCCGAGGGGTGGGAGATCCTAGTCGTAGATCTCAAGGATTGCTTTTACACAATTCCCTTAGACCCCAGGGACAGGGAAAGGTTCGCCTTTACGGTGGCGGTTGTGAACCACAGTGAGCCCACGCAGCATTACGCGTGGAAATTTTTGCCACAGGGCATGCTCAATTCACCCACCCTGTGCCAAATTTATGTTCACAACGCACTGGCAAGGTTTCGGAGCCTTCATCCCACAGCTCTAGTATGCCATTTCATGGATGACATCTTGGTCGCAGTGCCGCAACTCGGCAGCGAAATGTTTACTGATCTTCAGGCCAGCCTGGGGGAGAAAGGGTTACTCATTGCCCCAGAGAAAGTGCAGAGAACCGAGCCCTTCTCATACTTGGGTCATCGGCTTCTCCGTTCCTTCGCAGCACCAGTTTTGCCTCAGATCAATTTACAGGACTCAGTCACCCTGGTAGAATTGCAGCAGGTTTTAGGAAACATTAATTGGGCCAGACCGTATTTCCGATTGGATACGGATCTTTTGAAACCGCTCTTCTCGCTGCTAACGCTAGGTAAGCAGCCGGCAGACCGGATACAAATTCCTCGAGAGGCACGCTTGGCCCTCGAGAAAGTCAACCAAATTCTCAGCCAAAGGTGGGTGGACAGGATTACTCATGGGCCATATGCCCCGATCCTGAACTTGTACATAGTTCGGGCAGGATCCATGTTCACCGGAGCCCTAGGAGTGGATTCCGAGAAAGGAGCGAGTATCGTGGAATGGGTGTACTTGCCGAACACCTCTTCCCGAAACATCGTTCCTCCCCAAGAATTGGTCTCCGCGGTGGTTTACCGTGGAAGGCTGAGAGCCAGGGACATTTCAGGGCACGACTTAGCAAAGATCGTGGTCCCGTTCACCAAAGAGCAGGTTCAGCAATTGATGCAGCTCGGTGACTCGCTTCCAATTGCTTTGGAGGGACTCACCGGATGCTTGGCGACTGGCTGCTGAAGCGGATTTTCGGTCCGCATCTCCCTGCGAGCTTCACAGCATACGCTCGCTGGGGAGGAATGCAGCTGACAATGACTTTGCCGGCTGACGCAGCCACTCTCCACACTCCTCGAGTGGCGGTCAGCCCGAACTCTACTTGTGCTCGAATGGTCGGCTGCACTGCAGTCGGCTGAACCCAGCGCCGCTGCCTCGACACTGGCAGCAGCAATTGGACTTGTGATAAACCAGAGACACTTGGCTCAATGTATGCTCATGTCACCCTACCTTCGGGTTGGTTCTTTACATGTAACCAGTATACTTGGAACTACATTCCTGCAAATGTATCAGATTCCATATGTTGCATTAGTCGTTTGACACTGTTGCTCCCCACCAAGGGAGAGAGCAGATCGCTAACCTCCGTTACCCATTAAGCAATTACTGACCCACAGATCAGCCTAATCTTTGGTGCAAATAGAAGCCATATTTACCCTGGCGTAAGCCTCAGACAATGGGTTTCCCCTGTCAGTGTTTGCCCGAGTTAATTAACTTCCCCAAGAGAGATTTCCCATTAACCCGAGTAAATGGGTGATGTGATTTTCTGTCAGATGACGGTTCTTCCCTGTATTGCCTTCTGATCTATATATGATGATGCTTTCCCCTCAATAAACCACTGATCTGATCTCGCTCCATATTGCCTCGTATCGTTACTTGATCAGTCTCCTCCGGGACCCAACGGCCGTCCTAGTGGCCCCGATTCCTACATCTTCATACAGTAGTGTCTACTGTATGTGGATGCAGGAATACCAGTATTGGTTAGGAAGGGATAGCAGCTTCACCTCCAACCAACTATAATACTTTATTTTCCAAGTTACTGATTCCTGGGCAGGTACAGGAGTGAAGGAAGGACAGACTGACCTCAGCAGGAGACAGGTGGTTGATTCCCAAATGTATATGTTGATTTTCTAGGGATCTTTTGTGAGAGAGCACTAGATAACTTTCAGAGCGTACACGATGAAGCTGATTCATCTGGCATTCCAGTAACAGAGGTTGCTTTAGTTAGTGCATGGGCCTGTTTATAATTCTGTGCATGATACTGATTGCTTTAGCTTTATAATGCTTATCCAAGAAAGCTTTCTGGGTTTAGTTGCGAAGGATCCAGGGCTTAGAGCAGGGATTCTCAGCCTGCGGCCCACGGACCGGGTGTGGGCCATGTCACCATTTCATGTGGCTTTACACTGCCACCACCGCACCAGGAAGTGCCATGTGGTGGAGGATTGGCAAAATGGCTGTCTGGCCCCCAAAACTGTCTGAGGGAGCTGCAGTACAGCTCCCTCAGTCTGTGCTTGCTGCAGTATAGTGATTTTATTTTATTTTTAAAAAAAACTTTATCCCGCTTTGGAAATTAGCTTACCTGTGCAAAACTGAAATCTAAAATTAATTTCTGAGCTCCGCACTCGATGTCTCCACATTACACACAGAGAGAAATAGGGTAAAGATCTTTCTTTGTGGATCTGGAGCACCAGCAAAGAGCAATATTCTTTGCCAAATATCCTCTAGTGCAGGGGTGCCCGATCTTTTTGGGCTGTGGGCTAGACATGTGGTTCAGAGGGCTGGTCACTATGGCCCGGGGCCCGGATCCAGCCCTAACACCAATTCATCCGGCCCATGAAGCCCTTGTTGCTCCTGGAATTGGAAGTAAAACGCACCTGGGAGCAACAAGGGCTTCACAGGCCGGATGAATTGGTGTCGGGGGCCGGATTCAGCCCCCAGGCCAAAGTTTGGGCAACCCTGCTCTAGTGAATAAAAAGCAGGAGACAACAGTTCTAATTACTTTATGTTCCAAATGCAAATCAAACTGACAAACTTGCTCTCTCTAGTAGAAGAATTTGCTTTGTTTCAGAAGTTCTGCTGTTAATCCGTTGACCCATGCCTACATGGGAGCACATACTGACTTTTTGTATCTGATCTTTTCCATTGTTCTTGAAGAAGGGGTAGTGTTAAATTCATTGCACAACTCCTATTAAAAACACACTCTTCAATTTTTAAAAGGATAACTTGTCTAATCAAGAGCAAACATAATTATTTAGGAACCTGGTGCTCCTACTTCCTAAATCATTGTTGTCCACAATGTAAACCAGAATTAAAGTCTACAGCAGTGGAGAAGAAGGATGAGAGTAAAGTGCAGTGTTAGGAAGGAAAGGGAACAGAAATGGATCTTTGTGAAGTAGAATGCTATTTCGTATCTTCTTCTTCTTCTTCCGTATCCAAATCTAAATATTGGTGAATCCTCATGGTGATCAGCCATGAAGAGTGTCCTGGGAATATAATGCAGTAGCCTTTCATCTGCCTTCCGCATCGCAGCATGACACCCATACCACTGATGCAGTTCAACGAGTCACTTACTGGCCCGGAGCCCTTTTGGCACATAAAGTCTTCCTCAACCCCAGAGTCCAAACCAATATTGATGAAGCTGCTGCCCTCCGTCAAGATGGATTCAAGTGAGATTTAATTGACTTGGGGACAATCACCCTTCCTTGTGGACTTCAATGCTCAAGGACTTTAGTTCTCAGGATTGTCAGGCAGTGGTGGGCTCCAAAATAATTTACTACCACACTATGGGTGTGGTATGGTAGGCGTGGCCAGGGAAAAATCCTGCGTTGCACCTGAATTAGGACTACTTTATTTCAAAACTTGGATGGGCGGGGCCAGCCAGAATTTCTGCTACTGGTTCTGGCGAACTGGTGCGAACCTGCTGATGCCCACCACTGTTGTCAGGTTAGTTAACCACCACCTGACACTAGGCCAGGAGTTCTCAACCTTTGTAAGCCACGGGCACACTGTCTGAGGAGACAGCTTTGGGGGCCAGACAGCCATTTTGCCCTTCCTCCAACACATGGCACTTCCTGGTGTGGTGGAGGCAGTAGGGGACAACATGAAATTGTGCCACAGGCCACATCCGGCCCATGGTCTGTAGCCCTTTTGACTCTGCATGTGCTCTTAAGCAGAGCTGCTGCTGAGGAGAGCCAAACAAAGGAAGTGAGCACTGGTAAGTTTTGCAGTTGGAGTAGAGCTGCTTTAGAGGCCTCCACTAATTTAAATTGATAATTTAAACTGCTGAGAGCCACCTCTGTTCAAACAGAGAAAGCAGTTAGAAGCTTCCAGAAGCAGGGGGCAGAGCCACAGCAGGCCCTTCCCTAAACTGTGACTCATAGGGGCGGAGCCACACTAGCCTTTAAAAGCTCTGAGCTCTTTCAGGGTCAGCCCTTTTGACTCTGCATGTGCTCTTAAGCAGAGCTGCTGCTGAGGAGAGCCAAACAAAGGAAGTGAGCACTGGTAAGTTTTGCAGTTGGAGTAGAGCTGCTTTAGAGGCCCGCGCGCCTAACGGTGCGCGAGATTGCAAACTAGTAACAAAGGAAGAATATAGTCTTACTAGGTAGAAAGGTAGTAAACGTGTACATTTTTGAGGCCCAGAATACTGCACTTGTTAAAATGGATTCTGAGGGAACAGTTGTAGTTACCTGCAATACTTGTGCCATGTTTGTGTTCTTGCCAAAGCATATGGAGAACTACACTTGCAGAAAGTGCAAGCTGGTTGCACTACTAGAAGAGAAGGTCCAGGCCCGCATATCTAACCATCAACAAATTAAGGAGCTTGAGCTGTTCTTGGACAGAGCGGAGCAGACTATGCTGGACAAAGAAGAGACAGGGCACAGTTCTGAGGGAGAAGGCCCTTCACTAACTCAGGAGGGAGATGTTTGGAGGAATGTGACTCAAAGGAGGAGAAGAGTAGGGGATCACTCTGAGAGTCTGAAATTACAGAATAAATTTGAGGCTCTTTCCCTCATCACACCTGATGAGGAACACACAGAGGAACAACTGGTTCCACCTGATGATCTCTCCTTCATCACACTTGATGAGATCCAGGAAGATAAACAACAGGAACAAACTGAGGTTCTCTCCCTTAATATGGTTGATGAGGTGCATGTAGATGAACAGATTGCAGGAGAGAGGCTCCTTGTACTAGGCGATTCAATAATTAGAAATACAGAGAAATGGATTTGTGATGCACATGATAACCGTATGGTGACTTGCCTGCCAGGTGCAAAAGTTGCAGACATCACAAGAAATCTAGATAGATTGTTAGAGAGAACTGGGAACGAGCCAGTTGTCATGGTACACGTTGGTACCAATGATGTTGGGAAGGCCAAGCGGTCTGTCCTGGAAGCCAAATTCAGGTTGTTAGGAAGAAGATTGAAGTCCCGGACTTCCAAGGTAGCATTTTCAGAAGTGCTGCCTGTCCCTCATGCAGGACCTACCAGGCAGGCAGAGCTCAGAAGCCTCAATGCGTGGATGAGGCGGTGGTGTTGAGAGGAGGGTTTCAGATTTGTCAGGAACTGGAGAACATTTTGGGACAAGCCAAATCTGTTCAGGAGGGATGGTTTGCATTTGAACCATGATGGGACCAGATTGCTGGCACTCAACATCAAAAAGGCTGCAGAGCAGCTTTTAAACTGATAACTGGGGGAAAGCCGACAGGAGCTGGGCAGCATCCGTTTCGGGAAAGTGTGTATTTGAGTAGTGAGGAGGATGCAAAAATTACTGAGCAGAGCGAGGAGCTAGTCACTAGCATTCTAGCAGAAGGATGCAAGAGGCAGTCTAACAATGCAACTGGACACAAAAGACTGTGTCAGAAAAGCATATATAAATGCTTGTATACAAATGCCAGAAGCCTCCAGAACAAAATAGGGGAGCTGGAATACTTAGCAATAGATAAGAATATTGATATTATTGGTATCACTGAAACCTGGTGGACGGATGATAACCAATGGGATACAGTTATCCCAGGCTACAAACTGTACAGGAAGGGGCAAATGGGAGGTGGTGTGGCCTTGTATGTCAAAGAAGTGATAAAATCGTATGAATTGGAATATCTAGGTGATTTAGAGTCACCATTAGAAGCTCTGTGGGTAAGAGTACCAGGCCACAAGGATGGTCTAACAGTAGGCATATACTATCGGCCTCCGACCCAAACTCTTGAGAGAGACTGGCAGTTGGAGAATGTTGTAAAGGAGGCATCCAAGAAGGGAAGCCTGGTTATAATGGGGGACTTCAATTACCCTCACATAGACTGGGTGAACTGTTGTTCAGCACATGATAAAGAGATAAAGTTCCTAGATAGGCTAAATGATTGTTCCCTGGGACAGATGGTTGAAGACCCAACTAGAGGTACAAGAATCCTTGACTTGATCCTGAGTAATACTCAGGATCTGGTGCAAGATGTTAATGTGACTGATCCAATAGGGAACAGTGACCACAACTCAATTATGTTTAACTTGATCATAGACCGCAAGTCACTGATAAAATCTAACACAGAGACCTTAAATTTTCAAAAAGGAAATTTCCCAAAGTTAAGGAAACTAGTAAAAAAGAAGCTGAAAGGGAAAATTGAGAGAGTCCAAACACTCCAAGAGGCATGGAGGCTGTTTAGAAAAACAATAACAGAGGCCCAATTGGAATGCATACCCAAAAGGAAAAAGGGTACTGCCAGGTCCAAGAGGACTCCGATGTGGCTCACAGGAGCTGTTCGGGAAGTGATCAAGAGCAAGAAAAGCTCATTTAGAAGATGGAAGGCTTGTCCGAATGAGGACAGCAGGCAGAAACATAAATTCTGGCAGAACAAATGCAAGGCAACAATCAGAAAAGGAAAGCAAGACTTTGAGGAGCATATAGCTAAAAATACTCAGAGAAATAACAAAGACTTCTTTAAGTACATTGGAAGTAAGAACCCAATTAGGAAGGCCATTGGACCATTAGATGACAATGGAAGGCAAGGGGTTATTAAAGAGGATACAGAGATTGCAGAGAGACTCAATGAATTCTTTGCTTCAGTATTCACTGAAGAAGACAGAGGCCACATGCCCAAAACAG
This sequence comes from Bradypodion pumilum, assembly GCA_035047305.1. Taxonomy (NCBI): domain Eukaryota; kingdom Metazoa; phylum Chordata; class Lepidosauria; order Squamata; family Chamaeleonidae; genus Bradypodion; species Bradypodion pumilum. Next base: position 381,224,584 of record JAWDJD010000002.1, read on the forward strand.
AGCCTATCTTCGTAGAGAGGGAAACCGAAGAATTAAGCCAGATAGAAATAACCAGGGAGGAGGTCCTTGCATGTCTTGTTAAACTAAACACTAACAAATCACCAGGACCAGATGGCATCCATCCACGAGTTCTCAGGGAACTTAAAGATGAAATTGCTGATCTCCTAGCCAAAATATATAATCTTTCCCTCAAATCAGGCTTTGTGCCTGATGACTGGAAGGTAGCGAATGTAACACCAATTTTCAAAAAAGGATCCAGGGGCGATCCAGGAAATTACCGACCTGTCAGTTTGACATGTGTCCCAGGTAAAGTGATGGAAACCATCCTAAAAGATAGAATTAATAGGCACATAGAAGAGAAGGCGCTGCTAAAGGAGAGCCAACATGGCTTTTGCAAGGGCAAATCATGCCTCACTAATCTGTTGGAATTTTTTGAGAGTGTCAACAAGCATGTGGATAAGGGGGATCCAGTTGACATTGTTTATCTGGACTTTCAGAAGGCTTTTGACAAGGTCCCACACCAAAGGCTCTTGAATAAACTTACCAGTCATGGAATAAAGGGACAGGTCTTGTCTTGGATCAGCAACTGGCTAAGGGACAGGAAACAGAGGGTAGCAGTAAATGGACACTTCTCCAAGTAGAGGGAAGTAAAGAGTGGGGTCCCCCAAGGTTCAGTACTGGGACCCCTGCTTTTCAACCTCTTCATAAATGATCTAGAGGTAGGAGTAAAAAGCAAGGTAGCCAAATTTGCTGACGACACTAAATTATACAGGGTAGTGAAAACTGTGAGAGATTGTGAGGAGCTCCAGAGGGATCTCTTGACACTGGGGGAGTGGGCAAAACAGTGGCAAATGAGTTTCAACATTAGTAAGTGCAGAGTGATGCATGTTGGGGCAAAGAACCCCAATTACATTTATAAACTGATGGGGTCTGAACTCTCTGCGACAAACCAGGAAAGGGACCTTGGTGTCCTGGTGGACAACTCAATGAAGGTGTCAACCCAGTGTGCCTCAGCAGTGAAAAAAGCAAACTCAATGCTAGGGATCATTAGGAAGGGTATAGAAAATAAGTCAGCAAGTGTCATTTTGCCTCTTTATAAATCTATGGTGAGGCCCCATCTGGAATACTGTGTACAGTTCTGGTCGCCATACCTCCAGAAGGATATTATGGAGCTGGAAAAAGTGCAGAGGAGGGCAACCAGAATGATTAGGGGACTGGAACACCTTCCTTACCATCTGAGGCTGCAACGGTTGGGCCTCTTCACTCTTGAACGACAGCGTCTAAGAGGTGACCTGATTGAAGTTTATAAAATCATGCACGGTGTGGACAAAGTAGATAAGGAAAAACTGTTTTCCCTATCGCATAACACTAGAACTAGGGGACACTCCATGAAACTTTTGGGTACTAGTTCTCAAACGAATAAGAGAAAGTACTTTTTCACCCAGAGGATTACTGGCCTATGGAACTCCCTGCCAGACGAAGTGGTGACAGCTGTCAGTCTTGTCAGCTTTAAGAAAGGATTAGACAAGTTCATGGAGGACAAGAGTATCAATGGCTATAATTATGGATACTTAAGGACAACCTCCGGGTTGGAGAGATAGGCAGGATATCTCCCAATATCATTTCCAGGGAATCCTAAGCAGGTGAAGGCATCTGCTTGGGAATACCCTGAAGGAAATGGTGAGCCACTGTGTGAGACAGAATGCTGGACTGGATGGGCTGTGGCCTGTTCCAGCAAGGCTGTTCTTATGTTCTTATGTTCTTATGTTCTTATGTTCTTATGTTCTTATGTTCTTATGTTCTTATGTTGAGAATCCCTGCACTAGGAGTTGAGTTGCTGGCAGTATGGTCCACTCCAGGAGTTCTCAACCTTTTAAAGCCATGAGCCGGGTCACTCTGCTTCAGACAGGTTTGGGGTCCAAATGGCTATTTTGCCCTTCCTCCACCACATGTCACTTCCTGGTGTGGTGGAGGTGGTGGTGGGCCACATAAAATGGTCCCACAGGCTGCATCCAGCCCATGGGCCTCAGGCTGAGAATTCCTGGTCTACTCTATTACCATAGCAGGATAACCTGGCCAGACATATTTCCTATAGAACACCATTTTGTCTCTATGGAAGCTGAATAAGATCAAGACACATAACAACACAATTTATAGCTCAGTAATGGGACAGGGACTTTAGTGTATGGGACCAAAGACAACAGAACAACCGAAGGGTTGGTTTAACACAGGTTTATTGCATGGTGTTCCGGTGAAGCATGGGGGTAATGGTGGTGGTACATCTCATTATATACTGAGGACTATACATTTGAATCTTGCAGCATGGTAGCTCATTGGCTACTGTCGGCGTGGCCTCGCCCAGGCACGCCTTACTCTCGCAGTTGTATCTTCTTCCTGCTGAATGCGAGTATCTTCATTCTGCTGAATGCGAGTATCTTCATTCTGCTGAATGCGGAGGCATTTCCCGCGGCTGTCCGTGATTGAGCAATGTGAACCATGTGAGGCTGAACGCTCGCAGCTGCCCCAAGGGGTTGCTTGCTCGCGTTCCTTTCAGCTGAGATACATTGTAATTGTGATGGAACATTTATATCTTGATAGCTTTACAGTACATTGATATGCATACATAACACCCCTCCCCCCTAGGATGGGACGAAGTCCCGCAACCATTGTGGCTTGCCGCACGTGCGCTTGGGGCGTGCTTGCGCCTGACCTAGTACCGGAGAGCCTGTGATCCCTGACTCCGTGGGAGCTTGTCCTGCTACGGGAAACGGGGATTCGTTAGTGGCTCTGTGGGGCGTCCGTGCCTGCCTTGCGCCCGGGGATGGGAATGGAATGAATAGTTGGGAGGTGAACCCCTGCCTGTTGCTCTCGGACCCCGGGGACCCTCCTATTGTGAACCGCGGAACCGATGAGGTCGCCCTTGAGGTTCTGCTACCTTCTGATCCCCGCTCGGGGGACCTTGAGACTGTGGTGGGCGGACTCGCTGCTGCCTCCTGTCTTGGGGGTGTCGGTCTCCGGGAAATTGGCGCTATATTGCATTCTAACTCACAGGGGCTACTGGGACTGGAAGTACCAGGGGCTGAACTGAAACCCCTCTTTTCGCTAGGACGGGTGGGGGACCACTCCGCTAACTCCCCCTGGTACTGTAAATCAACGTCTAAACTTCTATGGGCGTCTGTGTCTCGGGGAAACTTCCAAGGGGTATGTGTGTGGTCGGGGCTCTTCCTTTCCGCCGCGGACTCCCGCAAAAGATCTCTGTGGATCGATTCCCTTTCCTCCCCCCTTGGTGGGGACCCATGTTCCCCTTTTCCTCCCCCTTGGGCTAAGCGGGTGGGGGAGTACCCTAACGCTGATTCGATGCTATTTTCGTCTCCGTCCTGCTCTCCGGGAACCCTGCGCCTGAGTTGGTCCACGTGTCGCCTCCACAGGAAACCTGTACTGGTCTCCACGCGGTATGAGACGGGGCCAGTTTGTGCTATTACGGTGCCCGGCACCCAGGCTGGCCCCGCGTTGGCGTAGTTCCTGCAGTGCACCGGGGCGCCTACGCTGAAACTCTTTGAGGGTTCCACCCCTATGTTCCACCCTTTGTCCTCTACTCTCGTGGGGTCTAGCTTGGAGATTCCCGTGGCCAGCTTCCTGCGCATCAACAGCTCTGCGGGGGAGTACCCTGACGCCAATGGGGTGACCCTGTACCTTAGCAGGAATTGGCACAATTTCAGGTCGAGGTCTCCGGGGCCCATGCGCAGCAGCGCGTCTTTCGTGGTGCGCACGAGGCGCTCTACTTGGCCGTTGGTGGCCGGGTGAAAGGGGGCGGAGGTGATGTGCCGAATGGCGTTGCGCTCCATGAACACCCCGAACTCGGCGGACGTGAAACAGCTAGCGTTATCGCTGACGAGGGTGTCGGGTAAACCGAACGTGGAAAAGACCCTCCGTAACTGTTTAATTGTTGTGGCCGAGGAGGTGCTCGAGACTGGGATGACCTCCAACCACTTGGAGAACGCGTCCACCACAAGGAGGAAAAGCGTTCCCCTGAACGGGCCAGCAAAGTCTACGTGTACCCGGGACCAGGGCCCCCTTGCTGCGTCCCACTCCCTATGTGGCGAGCGGGCCTCTTCTGGCCTGGAGCTTTGGCACGCTTCGCAAGTGCCGACCATGTGTTCGATGTCGGCGTCTAGCTGGGGCCACCAAAAGTAACTGCAGGCCAGCGCCTTAGAGCGGACGATCCCCGGGTGGCTGACGTGCAGCAGTTTAAGCACCCTCGGCCGGAGAGACGTGGGGATCACTACCCGCTGTCCCCACAAAAGGCAACCCCTCTCTAGGGACAACTCTAGTTTCTTTTTGAAAAATGTGTCGAATTCCGCTGCTGGGGAAGACACGGGCCACCCTTTCTGTACCCAGGAGCAAACTGTGGCCAGCGTTTTGTCCTTGCCGGTCGCTTTAGCGATGTCGGCCGGTACTACTGGAGGGGAGTCTAGGACCTCTATCATTAAGACCTGGTGGTCCCTCTCTACCTCGCCCACGTGGCAGCAATCCCGGGGAATGGGGGACCTTGACAGGGCATCCGCATGGCTGATCTCCTTCCCGGGCCGGTATACCAACGCGTGCTGATACGCGTTGAGAAAAATGGCCCACCTGAGCATTCTCGGGGACAGGATTTGGGGTGTGGGCTTATCTGCGGTGAAAATGCCTAGCAAGGGCTTATGGTCAGTCACTATGGTGAAGGGGCGGCCGTACACAAAATCATGAAATTTCTTAGTCCCCGCAATTATCGCTAGTGCTTCCCTGTCTGTCTGGGCATAGTTCCTCTCCGCTTGGGACAAGGACCTAGAGTAGAACGCTATCGGGGCCTCCCTCCCGTTCTCCAGTACGTGGCATAACACCGCCCCCACCCCCACCGGGGATGCATCGCATATCAGGACCACTGGGCGTTTGGGATTGAAATGGGTCAGTACCGCATCTGATGCCAGGAGTCGCTTCAGGTCATTGAAAGCCCTCTCCTGGTCGTCGCCCCACTTCCATGCCTCGTCCTTTTTTAACAATTTGTGTAGCGGTTCCGCTACTGCTGCCTTCCGCGGAAGGAAGGAGTGGTAAAAGTTGAGCAGTCCAAGGAACGACTGCAACTCGGGCTTGGAGGTGGGGCGAGGGGCCTTCTTGATGGCGGCCACCTTGGATTGGGATGGCCTGATTCCCTCGGGAGTAACACGGAACCCTAGGAACTCAACCTCAGTTGTGAAGAAAACGCATTTGTCCTTCCGCAACCGCAACCCCGCTTTCTCGAATATTGTCAGGACCCTTCCCAACCTGCTTGCTAATTCGGCCCGGCTCCCCCCTGTAATCAATACGTCATCAAAGTAGGGTAACACCCCCTCTAACCCCTTCAGGAGGCGTTCCACGAGTGACTGGAAAATCCCGGGCGCCGAATTCACGCCAAATTGGAGGCGCGATACCTGGAACGCCCCTTTGTGGGTGACTATGGTCTGTGCAGCAGCTGCGGCGGGGGTCACCGGGAGTTGCTGGTAGGCTTGGGCCAGGTCGAGTTTAGCGAAACACCTCCCCCCGTGTAACCTGGCCAACAAGTGGCTGACTACCGGCACCGGATAAGCATTAGGGCGGATCGCCTTATTGATGGTGCACTTGTAATCAGCGCATATGCGGACCTCCCCGTTGGCCTTGAGCGCTGTTACAATTGGAGTTTCCCACTCCGCAGAATCAACAGGAACAAGAATCCCCTGGCCCACCAATTTGTCCAACTCCGCCTCTATTTTGTCCTTTAGTGCGAAAGTTACTCTGCGCGGTTTAAGTCTGATTGGACGTACTCCAGGGTCCAGGTCGAAAGTCACTGGGGGGCCCTTGAATTTTCCGAGCCCCTTTTTGAAAACCTCGGGTTGCGTGTCGCACACGCTCTGTATTGGATCAGTCCCGGTGGCGTGTGCTCCCACGGCGTGCACCCCCCCAATGAACAACCCCAGGGGCTGGAACCATTGAGTCCCGAGGAGGCTGCATTTTCCTCCCTTGAGGACGACTAGGGGAAGCGTTGCGGTGTGCTTTTTAAACTGGACCTGGAACTTCCCAACCCCCAACACTGGGATGCGGTTCCCTTGCACGTCCTTCAGTGTGGCCCTCAACGCTTTGAGCTTGGGCCGCACGCGGGGGGCGATTTTCATGAACTCTCCCTGGGAAATAATAGAGTATGACGAACCCGAGTCCACCTCCATTCTAACAGGGGCCCCTTGTATTACTACCTCAACGAAGTAACGGGGGTGCTCCGTGGAAACGCTGCAAACCGGAGCGTCGTCCTCGCTGTCGTCGGAGATGCGCCCTACGCCGTCCCGCGTCCTCGTGGTCCGGGTGCCGTCCTTTGGCCTCGTGGTGCGGTCCTGCCTCGCCGAGCGGTCTGGAGAACTCCTTGTGGCCTCGCGCCGTTTCCGGCAGACCTTGGCGATGTGCCCGCGCCGGCCGCAGTTGTGGCACTCGGCCTTGCGGAATGGGCATTTGGCGCGGGCGTGGGCGGCGCCGCAGCCGTCACAGCGCCGGCCCTCTCTCTGGACCCTCCGGACGTCCTCGTCGTCGCTGCTCTCCGCAGACGAGTTCGAAACTCGCCGGGCCGCGCGCACCGAGCTCTCTGCCTTGGCGGGCTTCGGGCGCCAGTCCTGAAGCTCTTGCACCCCGGCCGTCGTGGCCTCCGCGGCCTGCGCCGTGTCGAGGACTTGTTGCCACGTGGGAGGCGGCTCCTTTTTCATCAGCGCGCGCTGAGTCTCGGTATCCCTCAGACCGCAGAGCAGGCAGTCCCGGAGGGTGACTTCTGGGGTCTCCCACTTGCATGGGCCGGCGGCCAGCCGCAGGGCCGCGGCGAACTCGGCGACCGATTCCCCGGGCGCCTGGACTCGCCTCCAGAACGCGCTCCGAGCGGGGAACATCGCTATCGCTGGCCGGAGATGGGCGCGCAGCGCCGCCAGGAGCTCTGTGGCTTTGAGGTCGCCCACCTTCCTCGGCGCGATCAGGTCCACCAAGGTCCTCTTGGTCTCGTGTCCGAGCATGCGGACGAAAATGGCCCTCTTCTTGGCCTCATCTGAGACTTCGAGCTCCACCAGCGCTGCGTTGAAGTCTATCTCAAACAGCTCCAAGTCTCCCGGCTTCCTGATCTCGTAGCCGGCGCATGTCTTGGTCCCGTGGGCAGCCATATCCCACCTTCGTCGCCAATTTAGTGTATGGGACCAAAGACAACAGAACAACCGAAGGGTTGGTTTAACACAGGTTTATTGCATGGTGTTCCGGTGAAGCATGGGGGTAATGGTGGTGGTACATCTCATTATATACTGAGGACTATACATTTGAATCTTGCAGCACGGTAGCTCATTGGCTACTGTCGGCGTGGCCTCGCCCAGGCACGCCTTACTCTCGCAGTTGTATCTTCTTCCTGCTGAATGCGAGTATCTTCATTCTGCTGAATGCGAGTATCTTCATTCTGCTGAATGCGGAGGCATTTCCCGCGGCTGTCCGTGATTGAGCAATGTGAACCATGTGAGGCTGAACGCTCGCAGCTGCCCCAAGGGGTTGCTTGCTCGCGTTCCTTTCAGCTGAGATACATTGTAATTGTGATGGAACATTTATATCTTGATAGCTTTACAGTACATTGATATGCATACATAACAGGGACATTTATTTCCTTGGTTTCCCTTATACATATTGCTGTGAATTGAATTCGTCTTCCAGAGCATAGTTGTTAGAATGCTACCCATGGCTGTAATGCCTTAACTCAATGAGGAAATTGTCGCATTATGCTGGGGAAAAGAACTGATTGATCTGGTAAAAGCATGTTATTCTGATGCCACATCACACATCAGAGGGCTGCTGTTAGTAAGGGCTGCAGATTGTTTCGGTCAAAGCAGATGCTATGGTGTGTGTGATTGGTAGAAGAAAACATAGTCGCGTTTTATCATCAGTCTCTTTCATACTTCAGTATTTCAGCCATCAGAAGGCAAAGACATTTCTTATCTCTGGATGACCAGTGACAAAACAAAGCAAACCAGTTTCAAAGCTGCTGGAGATCAGAAGAGTTTCTGTGATGAAGATCAGATGCCTTGTTGTACTTGAGGATTTGCTCCTTCTAACCACAAGCTCTCTGCACAGTCTAGTTTGAAGACTTGTCCTTTACTACTGTAGTCTTGCTCATATGTTGTCCTTTCTTGTATTCCAGGATTGTTTGATGGAAATAGTATACACATTATTCCCCCTCCCAAGTTACATTCCCTGTTAATCCCTTCTAATATCCACATGTTTTGGAGGAGAAGATCTGGCGAAGGTAGAATGCTCCATGTAAGTAGATTCCCCATACCATTTAAAGTCTTCCACAATCAGGGATATGAGTCTTGAAAAGACCCTACACATAGAGCATAGACTTCTCCAAAATATGTTGGGATAGCAGGACCAGGTGATAGGGATAGGATTGAGGGGGTCGATCCAGGTAATATGACACTTGTTCATCCTAGATTCCCTGCATATAACCAGGCAGTGGTGGCTGATGTCCACAGGGACTTGTGGGGCACAGGGTGAACCAAAGGAACTGAAGAATGAACCCACCAGAAAGGTCTTCGTCATGACCAACCATAACAATGATCTCAATAAATATTAAGGGACTTTCGAGTAATAAGAGTGTCCTCTTAGTGGCAAAAAGTGACATACAAAAGTGACATACTTCTGCTCCAGAAAACACATCGGGGGACAACAAGGTACAGTCCCAAAGTGGCTGGAATGGAGCTAGTGATTGAGAGACCTCATGACCAGTATGGGAGTGCAATTTTTGTTAGACCTGGTCTCACTATAATATCAGCGGCACTGATGGAAACAAACAACATTGAAATTCTCACATCTGAATCCCACAATTCTTTGTTACTTCTGTCTATAAGCCGCTAGAAGCAAATTTTAGTTTTAATGAACCGGACAATTTTACTTACTTACCAGAGGCAGAAGTTACATCTCACTCTTTTATGCAAACTCCTCTGATGAATAGTCTTCATAAATCTTATACTTCCACTTCTATTGGTTGGGAGATGTTTTGCAGATTAGGTGGGGGAATTCCCAAAATTGCAAGGTCAGCCCTATGCATAGATAATTCTGAACAACTAAATTAGGCATAAGATTAATTTTTTTAATAATTGAAATCTTGTCACCTTACTTCTCCCTCCATGTTGGCTCTCTCTGATCATTTAGAGTAGAACCCCGCATAACGAAAAAACTCGGTTCCACGGAGCTCTTTGCTATGCATTTTTTAATTATGCGAAGTGCATTGGCGATATCCTGTATAACAGAGAAAAAGTTCATTATATGGGGTTTCGTTAAGCATGGTATACCTCGCTTAACGGAAACCCTGTTTAATGAAAAAAATCATTATGCAGGGTATCACAAATAGCACACGAACGCATAGGAAATAGGAAATGGTTTACTGCAATTCATCTGGCCTGTGCCACCCTCATCGCTCCTGGAAGCGGAAGTAAAATGTGCCCATATGGGGGCTTGGGCTTCTGGGAATTGAAGTCAAAGAACATCTGGAGTGCCAAGGTTCGCCATCACAGCATTAATCTGGTCTATCTATGCTTCTTCTGGACACGAGATCCTGACCTATGCCTTCACATATCAGTTCCTGGGGTTCTCTTGCACTCCACTCCTGCCTGTGGGTTTCCCAAAGGCAGTTAGGAAACCACTGTGCAAACAGAGTGAAGGAAGAGATACAACTTCTATCTCATGCTCATTTCTTATAAAATAGAAATGAATCTTATCAAAAGCCTCAAGGGAAATAAATAGGTATTTTTGGAATGAATTCTCTAAAAATCTCCCCTACTTGCCTAAAATGTAGACTACCCAGTCTTGGAGTTATTGTTTGAAAACTACAGGGTGGGTGTGGGTAGGACAAAAGGTATGATTTGTCATCGAAAAATAAACTAAATTTACAATCATTAATTCAAAACTTAACTGATCTTATGTACTTGTCTACTAGTGTTTTTAAGCACAGTAAAACCTCAGGTTACGACTGCTTCAGGTAATGTGTGCTGTGGTTTATTATGGCAAATCCTATGGAAATGCCATCCCGGGTTACGAATTTTTAATGGACAATCAATTTGCGACCATTTTTTATATTCTCAATGCATCCCTATGGATGTTTCGGGTTACAATTTTTTGTGTGTGTTAGGATGGAGGCTGTTGGAACAGACCTCTGTCATAACCAGCGGTTTTACTGTAGTCTTCCAAAAGCGGAAAATCTGTATTTTCTGCGCCAAGACTCATGTTTACATGAATGTAGGCATGAAAATATAACTACAATATTAATGATTTATTTAACACAATTACATTTAGGGTCACAGAAAGAAAAAAAACTGATTGAAGTAAGGAAAATATAGGATAACTTTATACAGTAGTACCCCGTATAATGAAAAAGCTCCGTTTCATGGAGCTCTTCGTTATACAAATTGTTCCATTATGCGAATCATATTGGCGATACCCCACATAATGATAAAACATTTCCCATTATACAGGGTATGCCCCGTACAACGAAAAAATATGTTCGTAATACGGGGTATACTCCGTATAATGATTTTTTTTGTTATGTGGGGTATCTCCAATAGCTCCAAAATACTTCATTATATGAATTTTTCATTATACGAAGTGTTTGTTATACGGAGTACCACTGTAACTTTTTATATATAAAAGGGAACAGAAAAGAAAAGATTTAACCTTGATCTCACTCAATCAAATTGTAAAAAACACATATAATATGGCATACATTTATAAAGAAATAGGTCAGGTACCGGGATATCTCTTATGGTTCAAGTTCTTTGAAGCTGTCATCTATAACTTAGTCTGAATTCATTGGAAAAGTTCTACTATGACAAGTTGGGCTAAATTCTATTTTAAATGAGCTGTTAACCAAAAGGATTATGCAACAAAAATGCCTTTCCCTGGAAATAAAACCTCTTTAATGTTAATAATAATTATAACTGTCATAATCTTCTTCTCCTTCATCATCTACAACAGATTCCTGCATTTTGACAGCTACCTATTGCATATCTGCCTCACTCAAAAAGGAGGCCAGATTCTATATAGGTGTCCCTTTAAGCCCTAGGATTTTTTTCTCTTTACTCTTAGACTTCTACTGCTATTAAACATGTGACATGATCTCCACCTCCCCTTTTCCTTCCTCTTCAAGAACATCGCAGAGTACTGTGCACAGATTGTGTGGGTGGAATTTCTAATTACCATTGTTTGATCATATGCTCCTATTTGCCTCAGCCAGCAATGGACAAACCAAATCACAAATGCTTCTCTCTGTATCCAGACTCAAGCAAGAAAATATTTACCAGGATGCCCCAAATATCTTTCATACAAGAATCTCACTGCCTCAACCCCAGCTGCTTCACAGAGCGGCAGCTGTAGGCTGCAACCTGTCTGAACAAAACTCATAAGGAACAGTCTTTCTTTTCCTGTCCACCTTGATTAGAAATTGGAAGGCACTGTTCTAGTTCACATGATGCAGTGACAATGAAATGTCTATGGAATACACAAGAAAGAATTTGCTTCCTGAACATCAGTGGTTATTTGTACTTTAACTTATGTAATTCCCCTGCATTTCCCCTCATGTGGGGGAAATGCAGTCCTTCATACAGCCTGGAAGAAAGCCCTTGCTAAAAAGCCAAATGTATCTGACTCTAGGGTTCAGTGCTCATCTCTGTTTATAGCCAAAGAGCCTGTGTCTACAGACCTTTCTGTGGACATGTGGCACACATGACTAAACACTGGAGTGCACAGAATGCTGTTTACTTTTCCACCAGAGTGGTCCCTTTACTCTACTTATCTACTTGCAATTCCTTCCTACCAAACTGCTAGGTTGGCAGGAGCTGGGAGATGCCAGAGATGGGAGCTTATTCCATTGTGAAGCACTCGGGTCTCAAACTGCTGGCCTGCAGACCTTCCAGTCATCAAGTTTATCATCTTAACCACTAAAGCACTGCAGTCCCTCCAATGGACTTACATCAATGCAATTATTCACTTGGATTGTAGCCAGAGTGTGCTAGAGCAAACCAAATGGGATGTACCCTATTTGTGACGTATAAGATACATTGGAGACATGCCACATTTTCATACACATTTTAAAGGGCGGAAATAATTTTCGTCATTTTTTCATAAATTTCCAAAATAATTAATTGTGTGAAAAATATGGGGGGGGGGGTATTGTTCAGCGGTGGTTGGAAATGGGGAAAGGGTGGCTTCAAAAGATCCATCTCCCCCTGAGCTGGTGGTGATCAGTGGTGGCTGGAGACAGGGAAAGGGAAAAAGAGAAAACTTTTTGAAGCCGTCCTTTCCCCATCTCCAGCTGTTGCCAATCCCCACCAATGGGGGGGGGGGAAGGGGAAACAGATTTTTAAAAAAAAATACCCCTCTCCCCGGCATGTGGGGATCGGTGGTGGCTGGAACCAGGGGATGGGGTCTTTTAAACCTGAGAGAGGTTTAGTGGTTTGATTATGGGCAGTTGGCATTCAAGTGCCATCATTCAGGCAGTATATTGCTTCCCCAAAGTGAATTCTGAAGGCTTTTCCCAGTTGAGTATATGAAAAACCTGACTGAATTTTCAACATTATAATTTTTGATTGCCGGCACACAAGACGCATACCATTTTCAGGTGCATTTAAGGGGGCAAAGTGCATCCTATATGCCAGTAAGTACGGTAACTTGGCCATAATTCATGGTGATCAGCTCCATGAATGGGGTGTACCTGGTGTGCTAGTTTTAATTGTGCAGACACACTTCCAACCATGGTCAAGACCTGGAAGTCCAAGCTCAGATCTGGTTCAGGTATGCCTTTGGAGCCATTCAGTGAGTGTGAAGAGTAATATGGTGTGAAGGTCACATTAAGGCATACACACCATCCCCTTTCCCAACAACTCTACCAGAGCTGGCTCCACTCTCACCATTTCCACACTGAGTGCTATATTCTGAAAATTACATTCTCCATGTGTTCAACTGAACGAATGTCACATTCTTCTGTGAATGGGAAACCTGAACAATCAGAGATACCAATCACAAGCCCATTTGTCTTAAACGTAACACAAGCTAGGTGTGATTTTGGTTTGGTAATCAGTATTAAAGCTGAGTTTGCTTTTTGATTTTTGACTTGGTAACAGTTATTCTTCCTGCTGAAACAGACAAACCCATGGTACAGTATTTTTTATGGATCGCAAGAAGAAGACATGTCTTTTGCATTTTATACTACCTAGATTCTCACCACCCAAAGAGCAATGCCCTAATCTCACAGCAGCAATGACAAACACAAGAAAGGCTAATAATGGAATGTGTGGTCTCCCTACCTGTGATGCACTCCACACTCTCTCCAGGAGGTCACTGAATTCATGAATTCAGAAATCACAGCCAACTCCTGAAACCAAAAGGAATTTGTGAGAGTTGGATCTCTGTGGAATAGCACAGAGCATGCATGATGGATTGAGTGCCCATCTTGGGGACATGAAAGGAGCCTCATTTGGGCATTCCCAAGGACTCTAAAAAGTGAAGGACTCTAAAAAGTGCTCCCGCCGCCGCCACCAGACCGGCTTCACCTTTCCTCCCCTGGGCAGGTACGGAGGCAGCAACAGCTGCAGCAGGGTGCGCCCGAAGGACCCTAAAAAGCGCTCCCGCCACCGCCACCAGACCAGCTTCACTTCTTCTCTCCAGGGCAGGTACGGAGGCAGCAACAGCTGTGGCGGAGCACGCCTTGATGACCTTGCTGCAGTTTCCCCTTCACCCGTTGTTGAGCGGGAGATTGAGGTCTGTTAAGGATGTCGAGTTCTTGCTCCATCAAGACCATAAAGAAATGATTACAGTATGTGTTTTTTTTGTAGATATTGTTAATTTACCTAGTATATTGTATATTGTATGCTGTAATCTCTGACATTGTTATTTTTGAGATGTGACTTGTAACTGCTTTATATTATCTATATTGTTTTGTATTATTTGTAAACCGCTTTGAGTTCCCTTAGGGGAAGGAAAGCGGTATAGAAATTTAAGTATAAATAAATAAATTCCCTGAGCGGAGTTTCTTCTGCAAAAATCCTTTCAACCCACAATAATTTCTGATAAGAAGTTGTTGTTGTTGTTAAAAATAGCATGCAGGAGATCTCATCCCTGGTTCTTGTCTTCCAGGAGAAATTGCAATCCAGAACAACATTCCCATGTTAAAATTTTGTAATTTGACACCTACTCTTTGAGTTATTAGCATACTGTTGGAGACAGGACGTTGTTTTTTTTGAACCAGCCATATCCCCTTCATCATATCAAACTGCCTACTTAATCTATGTCCACTGGGTAACATCTGGCTGCTTCTCCAGTATGCCTTGTTAGCTGTCTTGCCGTTGGCATTCTATACCCTGAGGCGAATGGTGAGCCACTGTGTGAGACAGAATGCTGGACTGGATGGGCTTCTGTGGCCTGTTCCAGCAAGGATGTTCTTATGTTCTTATCTATTCTATCCTGGTTATCAGGAGCCTGTTAACAGGTTACCCTATTCATCCCTGACATAAATGCCAGCACTCCAGTTTTAGTGGTTTGATTATGGGCAGTTGGCATTCAAGTGCCATCATTCAGGCAGTATATTGCTTCCCCAAAGTGAATTCTGAAGGCTTTTCCCAGTTGAGTATATGAAAAATTAGACACTTTCAAGACATTTCCATGAATCATCCATTTGACTGCAAGTCCCATTACCATGTAGGTTTGTGGCAAAGGAGTGGTTTTAATCTAGCTCTTATTATAAGCAATGCAGGATCCAGTAGAGATGGGAGAAGCTATGGCAGTGAGAGATTTGTGTAAGCAATTACCTGTGGCTGCAATATGTCTGCCTGCTCATTTGGGTTATTGTGTTTGAGCTACTTCCCCCATGATTTTAAACCTAGTTACATTAAAAAATCAGCTTAATTTGCAAAGCCAGCTGTTTCCACCATCTTGTGTAAAGAGTGAGAAAGCTAAGACTTCAAGCATGGCTTCAGTGCACAAGGCAAATGTAAAGTCACCCTTGCTCAAAAGCCAGTAGTATCTGACTCTAAGGTTTGGTGCTCATCTCCATTTACAGCCAAAGAGCCAGCATCTGCAGATGTTTCCATGGACATGTTGCAGGCAAGACAACTCCAGGTAGCAGGACCAATGCAATATTCTGGGATTTTTACAGTTCGCTACAGCTAGCTTTTTCTAGATCTGAATCTCACCAATCCATCACTACCTCAAATATTCCCCTAAATTCAGTGCATGTTTACTATGTTAGTTATCCTAGGTACATGTCACAGCAATTTGCCTTATTTAATTCTTTTTTAAAAAAACTATACTGCCCCCAAACCTGAAAATAAACAAAACTACAGCCTTTGTAGGACTAAACAGATGGTGGGTCACAGGCACACTTCTAAACCTGTGTTGTGCATTAAGGCACATTTGCAAGGCAGCGCCTTGCAAGAGGAAAATGGTGGTTTCCCACCATCCAAATTAGGAGCCTAAAGTGGCGCAAAAACCCCCTGCACAGGGCGCGCTGATTATGCTAATCCAAGCCCTGTGATTGGTTACAGTTTTTCTCCATTGGTGAATTACATATATACCCTGTTATGATTGGTTAGTTATGGTTATCCGGTGGGTCGCTACTTTGTATCAAGGAGCCATCGCCAAGGAGACACTGTATAAGGGTGGGGCTGGACCAGATCTACACTTCCCACTCCGTACAGGTAGCCAGCAAGTGCTAAGCCTGGGTCTCCTCCATTATGCTACGCTTCTATGGTAGTTAGTACTTGCCTCGTACATGGCAAGAGTCCAGAGGGACTGACTCCATTGGGATTGTGTAGCCATCTCTGTGTCCGGAGCACCTTGTAAGCTCATCTCTAAAAGACTGTTGAATAAAGACTTGTTGCTGTTTTGTTCACCGTTGTCTGGACTAGTGCTTATAAGGGCCGGACATAACAGCCCGCTTCTCTGAACTTGGCAGTATGGTAGCCTGAAGCATACTTTGTAGGTCATCTAATCAGTGCCACAGAGCTCTGCTCATTGGAAACTGGGCTTTAGCCAACTGAAAGCATCTACAAAGCCCTCTGTAAATCTTTAAATGTTAAAAAGTCGAATGGCACAGCTGAGGGGGAAAGTTGCTGGAGCTCCATTTCCACCACCCATCTGAACCATTAGCTACATAGTCCATCCATCAACAATCCCACTCCAACTAATGTTTTCACAGCACAGACACAATTTACAAACTGAAAAAAATATTAAAGAAAGTGGGTTTGTTTTATCAATCCAATTCTTACTGAAGGTTTTATGAGAATAAACATATCTAATTCATAACATTTCTTCAGGCTCGGTATGAATTCTTAGCTTAATTATAATTATTAAATGTGTCACATCTAATGATTTTCAATCATTGACTTCTCTCCTTATTTTTTTTGCAGGGGCAAAAAAAGTAAGTATGAGGAGTACAAAAGTTTTTCTTGATCTATTGTTTAGAATTTTAGTAACTTATTTGAATTCCTCCTTGCACAACAGAAGTACGGAAAGTCTGATGAAAAATTAGCCACAAGTCACCCAGAGAAATCTTGTAATGAATAACAAGTATGTGCCATCAAGTCAATTCAGTCTTACGGTGGCCCTTTGCAGGCGCACCCCCCCAATAACGGACACAGACAACATTGAAAGTGGATAACAGCAAAGGGCCACATTTATTGATTCAATGCCCTAGTCCGAATTATAAATTTGTATTGGTAAAACGACCAATCATAATTCCTAAGGCAAGCAGGCCGAAGTAACACTGGTAAGGTACCACCCCAAAATTGCCAACGGCAATTGGTTACAATGTATCGAATTGTATCAATTTGTTTGTTAACAACAAACAAATTGTTGACCGTAGTCAATAACTAACTCATGACCCCACCCTCTGACGCGTATCCGTGAAATCACAGGGGTGATGCATGCTGGTTAGCAATCATCATCACCCCATCGCCTGATTCGTCGTTGACCGGACAACGTTTAACTACTTTATTCCTGTCTAGTGTTGTCCAGTCAATTGCGAACCTGCCGGATACTTGTGGGTCATACTGTTTACCTTACCAGTGCTACCCGCCACACGGAGGGGCTTCACAGAAGACCTGACGCCCCCCCCCAGACCGTCAGCTCGGTCAACAGGCCTGCTCGCCAGTCACCCAACAGGAGGTCCATACCTCCTCGCGACAGATGGACCCCATCCCCTGCATACAAGTCACAATTTTGTAGACTAATATCGGGGTGATGACTAACCCGTCCCCAAGCCCTGGTGGTGAGAAACCGCGCCACTGCCTTATTGACCGCGCGCCTAGCTCGGTCAAGGGCCAGGAGGTTAACGCCCCCTCTGTAAGAGTGGCGCGGAACAATGTCCGACCAAACCAGGGCTGTGGCAGGCCAGACATAATGCAAGTAGGCGAGGTCCTCGCAAATCGCATGCTTGAGCGATAAGCCGGTGACCTGGCCCAAATCATTGCCCCCCAAGTGGATGATTAGAATGTCAGGCGGGTCAGCCCCCAGGCCAGAAAAAAGGAAAGGCCGCAGCTCCCGCCATAACATCCCAGGCTTACCGTGCCATGAGAGACTGGCGTGGTCACCCAGTCCCAGTCGGGGTCCCCACTCTGTCGCCGCAGCGTAACGCGCTGCCCTGAGCACATAGCTGTGGCCCACCAGCCATACTGTCACCGGTGTAATACGACACCCAGGGTCTGTAAGAAAATTGAGAAAAAGGAAGGTAAGGTGACTGGATTGGTACTCATGGCGGGAGTGGGCGCACATAAAACTGAAAACATTGTGAGCCCCACCTCCCCATGCTGCGTATGTCAGCCCCAGAGTACCCAAAAGCAGCTGCTGTAGAGGCTGCGCCAATACGGAACGAATGTGTGCCATAACGGGCACCTGGTAGTCCCACCCTGGTGAGGGCTCTGGCTGTCACCTTCCAAAACTGAAATTTAGTAAGGGGAGACCCATCTTGGTGACAGAAAAACGGGCCATGGTGCCAGCCACGCAGTGCCAGGTATTCCTGTAGGGCACCAACCGGACAGATGTCTGCCAAAGAACACCGTAGCAGTCTTACTCCACTGCCTACGCCATGCTGATCTGTTTTGGAGGAGCGAATCCTCAACTGGGCCCAGTCTTTGGCAACATATACATCTCCGAGTTCCAGTGCCCTACCACTTGCATCCGCCTTAGACAGCATCACGAGTTCGCTGATGCGGAGCGCTCCAAAAAATGCCACCGTTGTGGCTGCATGAAAAAGGGCTGCCTCATAATGATCAAAACAGAGGCCTGGCCAGCCCCGGGCCAACTGGGTAAGAACCCCTGGGGAAATAGGGTGCCGGTCATCCGGGCAACGCCCGCGCTCGCGCACCCACCCCTCCAAAACGTGTCTCACACGGAAGTCAGAGGTGGTATCCACATGACCCCCTACTTTGGCCATAAAAGCCAACGCCGAGAGCTTGGATGCTATGGTGCGAGGTGCAAGGCCCTGTGCATGCAGGTGAACCATGAACCGCAGAACATGGTCCACCGGGATGGGCCAGGTCTCTGGCCATTGAAATCGAGTAGCAAAAGCCTTATACAAATTGAATGCTTGTTGATACGCCTTACGCGTGCGTGGCGCTAGTGACAGGCCAATCGCCCGGTTCACCTCTCCTTGCCAATAGTCCACATCTCGTCCGGGAGTGGCGAGGGAAATTCCTCCGCATCCGGGGCCAAGGCGCGGAACCGGGAGATCTGCAGGCGGGACAAAGCGTCAGCAATATCGTTATTAACCCCTGGGACATGCCTGGCCCTGAACAAGACGTTGAGGCGCAGGCAGCGCAGCACAAAATGGCGCACTAGGACCATGACCCTGGGCGATTTAGAAGTCTGTGCATTGACAATGTGCACCACGGCAGCATTGTCGCACCAGAAATGCACCACCGAATTAGCCCACTGTTCGCCCCATAGCATCAAAGCCCCCAGAATGGGAAAAAATTCCAGGTATGTGAGATCCCGCAGGCGACCTGTGCCTGCCCATGCCGGTGGCCACCCACCATAGGCCCACTTCCCATTGAAGTACATCCCATAACCCAGGGATCCTGAGGCATCAGACTGTATCTGGAAATTGGGGGATGCCAGGAGGTCAGACCTCCAAAATGAGACCCCATTAAACTCCCTCAGGAATTGCAACCAGACAAACATGTCCGCCCTGATACCCCGGGTAAGCCTGACTCTGTGGTGGGGCCTGGATAACCCTGCCATGGCGTCGCATAAGCGCCGGGCAAAAGCCCTGCCCGGTGCGACCACCCTGCAGGCAAAATTGAGGTGCCCATGTAGCACCTGCAGTTCCCTCAGGGATGCCTTACGCTTGGCCAGCAATTCCGAGATAAGGGTCACTATCCTAGACACCTTATCACCCGGTAACCTAGAAGCCTGTAGTACTGTATCAATCTCAACCCCCAGGAACACTAGTTTGGTCGACGGGCCCTCGGTCTTTTCGGGCGCTAAAGGGACACCCAGTTCCTGCATTAGCGTCTGAAATGTATTGAGGAGACGTGCACACGTGTCCCAGCCCCGTTCACCCCCGAATAAAAAGTCATCCAGGTAATGGGCTACAGACCGGGACCCTGACCTGCGGACGAAAGCCCACTCCAGGAAGGTACTAAAACGCTCGAAAGCCGAGCATGATATGGAGCAGCCAAAAGGCATGGCCTTATCAAAATAATACTCCCCTTTAAATTTAAAACCCAGCAATCCAAAGTCGCCCGGGTGCACCGGCAAGAGGCGAAAAGCTGACTTAATGTCGCACTTGGCCAGCAAGGCACCCGGGCCACACGAGCGCACCATGCGCATCGCATGGTCGAACGATGTATACCTGACCGAACAAAGGTCATCAGGTATCGCATCGTTAACCGATCGGCCGGCTGGGTAGGACAAATGATGAATAAGGCGAAACTCACCTAGGGACTTTTTAGGAACCAAACCCAATGGTGAAACCTTCAGGTTGGGAAAAGGGGGTACGGGAAAAGGTCCGGCGACCCTGCCCGCGTCTAACTCCTTTTTAATGCTGGCCTCGGCTACCTCCTCCCTTCCTCTGAGGGATAAAAGGTTGGGAGCATCCTGAGGGGATCTATCACCCATAAAAGGGATACGAAATCCCTGCTTAAAACCTTGGAGAAGGTACTCCCTGTCCTCTCCCCTTGGGTACGATGCGAGCCAGCGCTCCAGCATGTCCACCTTAATTGGGGAGGGGGCCTTTCGGAGAACTAGTTCCATCCGTGGCAGGCTTGCCAGCCCACTGTCCACCCTTCCCTCTGCCTCGCACCCCCCCAGGCTTGGGACAAGCAGAGGCTGCATGGGGACCAGAACATGTGGGACACTCGTGCTTATATCTGCAGTTCTTCCGACTGCAGGAACCATTGGACGAGAAAGTCCAGCACAGCAGGCGGGCTGGAACCCCCTGCCCCGCCATTTGGCGGGTAACCTGTGCTGGAGCTGCTCGCTGGACCGCATGCCCACAATGGTATCTATCCCCCGGGGCAGGACGTGTGGGCGTCATATACAAGAGCCACAGTCTCTGGCACGGCTCATCCCATCTCATCTCGGGGTGCAGGGGAATCCTCATACGGAATTCCTCATCATATGCTAGCCATGAGGGGCCCGGGAAATCTACCATTGCCCTGTATATGTTGTCCAAATATTGGACCATGGGAATAGCTAGATCCGGCCGCGCCCTCAAATACACCGCCATGTATATCAAATAAGCGGGGAGCCAGTTAGCCCAGGTACGCGGCGGCTTACGGCGGCGTGCCTGCTCCTTGTCCTTCTCATCCTGACCCTCCCTTTCTTCCTTAGTGGGCTCCCTGTTCAGGAGTGAGAAGATATCCACGTACTCCCCTCGCCATATCTTTTCTCTGGTAGCCTGCGCCAAGTGATCACCCAATGGCAGGGAATACCCTGCTGTCGGCAAAGCCGAAAAGGGGATAGCTGGCCTACCCAAAGGGACATGAGTTAACCCTGCCACCCCAAGTACATTCCCAGCAGTGTAAGAACCAATGCCCACCCCAGCGGGCATGGTGGCAGTAGTTGTCGCCGGGTGGGTCGCCAGCGGCGTAGCCCCCGCACCACCCGCGCGAGGCCAAGGCCACTGAAAGGTCCCCCCTATATTGGGAATGTGTGTGGATGTACTCGTTTGCACCATATACTCACATGCTGCACCCCCGCGGGCCGCCCCCAACGGGGGTTCCGGCCCACTGGGGGCGTCGGAGCTCACGACCGATGTAGAGCTCATCACCGGGGCTTGACCCGCGCCAGGTTGCTGGCTGGGGAGCTGCGAGGCAGTGGCCGGAGCCGCGCCACCCGCCTGCAGCAGCTCAACCCTCCCCGCCGGCCGTTGTCCTGCTGCCGATAGCGCCTCCAAAGGTACCCCGAAAGGGGCACCTGCCTGACTGGCACGAGCCAAAGACTCCTCTAAGGCCGCAATACGGGCCAGTAAGGTGTCTACAGTAACCATGGGCAAAGAGCCGGCCGGCCCACCTGATCCTTGCATGGGGACAGTTCCCTGCACCCCATGGCCCAGATATGGCCATTGGCCAGGGCCAAAGCCCGGTAGGGCTGGTGAGGAAACCTGCCAAGGCAGGGCACCGGGCCACCCCCCGAGGCTAGAGGGCCCCGGGAGAGGCTGCGGCCCAGAAGTAGTCGGCCCAACGGGTTGGGCGGAAGGAGGAGCGGTGTCCACCGCTCGCGGGCCGCGGGCCGGAGCGCCCTCCGCGCCCGCACTCTGAACGGGCCAAGGTGCGATAGACTCCAAGCCACTAGCCCCGGCCGGGGATGGCAAAGGTGGCTGTTGAGGAGGCGGCACCACGGTCCTCCGACCTGGGTTGCGCCTCCTAACAGCCCGAGCTGAATTCGCAGCAGCCTTCTTTTTGGAAGGCATCTCGAGCAAAAAGGGAAGCTAGCTAAGCAAAATCGACCCAAAAGGCTTCCCGGCAATACCAACGAGCGACGGAGGCGCAGGGGAAAAAACTTCTCCGCTCCGTCGCTGAGGCAAAATGGCAGCGCGGCTGCCTCGTGGCCACCCCTTTTATAAGGGAGCTGGCCACGCCCCTAACTACCCGGATTCTCTGTCCTGTGGGGGGGGGGCCCGCAAAGGGCGCGGCGGCCATTTTGGCGCCACGCTTGCATTCGTGCTCAGACGTGCTTCTGGTGTGTGTGTGTGTGTGTGTGTGTGTGTGTGTGTGTGTGTGTGTGTGTGGCACTTTTCAGTCTTTCCATGACTACACAGCTGACTCTTTTCTTGAAAGGCATAATGGGAGATCAAACTCGCAGCTTCTGCCTAAACCACTGAGCTATCCAGCCAGCTTCCATTATAAATGATTACCCAGGAGACCATTTTCAGGTTAAAAAGTACATTTTCCTCACAGTTCTGCAGTCTTCATGCAATGAAAAAATGAAGAAATGAAAAAAAAAGAATGAAAAGAATAAAAGGCAGGAGGTGGATCTCTTAGGCCAGGGGTCCCCAACCTTTGGTTGTTGGACTTCAATTTCCAGAAGCCTAAGTCAGTACATTGGCTGATCAGTGATTTGAGGAATTGACTTAGGCTTCTGGGAATTG
This sequence comes from Bradypodion pumilum, assembly GCA_035047305.1. Classification (NCBI taxonomy): domain Eukaryota; kingdom Metazoa; phylum Chordata; class Lepidosauria; order Squamata; family Chamaeleonidae; genus Bradypodion; species Bradypodion pumilum. The sequence goes on from JAWDJD010000002.1 coordinate 381,247,220, forward strand.
AAGTTCAAAAACCAAAGGTTGGGTACCCCTGTCTTAGGTCACATGGCTGCAGAGATCCATGAGACACAGAGCGACTCGTACTGCTTCCCTGCTTGCAAACATGCTAGAAGCAACTAACTAACTCAGGTAGTAAACATGCAAAGCGAATAGACAAAGAGGAGAGGCTATCCTCAAACCCGTGACAAAGGAATTTTGCTTTGGTTAATAGGAAAAACAAGCAAACAGTCATGTTAGTTTTTGTGAAAGGTTCCCTCTTTCCACAAGATTAGGGGTTAGATTGCATGCCAGATTGCTAAATTTCTAGCATCTATAGCTTTTCTACAATTCCTCCTTTGGAAGGACTTTTTGCATTGGTCAGCATATTAATTTTTAGAGGTAATATACAGGACAAAATAAATGTCATTTGAAGTGGTACTTCTAACTGCTGAAAGTCATTTGTCACAATACACGCTTAACCTTCACCTTTGTATCTTTGATTCCATCAAGTTTTGTAATTTGACCACTGGAAGGTACACTCATGCTTAACTTGCAAGTCTGATTATCAAGGGATTTATCTCTGAGGAAATCCCACTGTAGGACTAATTGCAGGTAATATGGATTTCCACTGATTATCTAGTTTGACCCTAAATGAGCCCAGCTGGAGAGAATATGGCTTAGAAAAGGCACTGTGGAAAGGAAGTGGCAGGCAAAGGGATCATTCTACTTCGTTACCTGCTTTCATGTTTAAATTGTACCTCCACTCTTGCTTTGTACAGCTTCAAATCCAATTCATAGTGTCAGCTGGACTACATCCATTGAATTGATTCAGTTTCTGGAAGTCTTGACTCATTCCTTAACCATGTTGACCCATTCTGCAACTGAGTTAATGGCTCAGATCCTGTTTGTACTTGTGAGCCTGAGTGTAACGTCCCGTCTACTCCTCCTTGTTAAACAAAACCACCATTGGCTTGATTCTCACAGGTGCTTGTGGATGCTGGCTTGGGGCCTATTCACACTGAAAGCAAAGCAATCACATTTCTATACCACCCCATAGCACTAATTAGTTAATTAGCATTTTGCCCCCAACATACTGGGTACTCATTTTACAGACCTCAGAAGGCTGGAAGGCTGAGTCAACCTTGTGTCCTGGTCAGGATCAAACTCACAATCTTTGGTTGCAGTACAGCATCTTAACCTTTGCACCACTCATGACCCTGAGAATTGTGGCAGCCACACTTTGTTTACCAGGGAGAATTGGATGCAAAGTTGCCCTTAGGTTTACACTATACATAGGATTTGAAGCAACAGCTCTATTTCTGCTTGTAATTAACAACTGGATTTTGAGGTCTATGTAATTCTAGTGGTCTAGAATCTAGTTTGGGTTCTGATAAATTGCAAGAAGAATTTTCCTTCACAAAGAAAGGTGACTGAAGAAATGTTCTTTTTCAAAAGCAAAAAAAACATGTGTGGGTGGGCAGCAGCATTTTTGTCCTGTCTGTATTTTTCAACCAGGAAAGTTTTAAGAACTTTTACAGTAAAATTCCATTGAGTTGAGCTGAGGACAAATGGCAGTTTTTTGCTTTTGATTTTTACCATTGTGGGCATCTGAGAACTTTATTACTTCCTGGCAAAACTCCAACTATGCTTTGTAATATGTAGAATAGAACATGAAAAGTGTCTAAAGCTGAAGTCAGTGAGTGTCTAATGCTGTTTCTCAGAAGCCTGAAAAAGATGGCTAACCAGTTTTATTGTCAATCCATGCCCAACATTAGTGTGAAAAAGCAAGTTAGCTTCACTTTATACAATTGGTGCTAATGGGCAATTTATTTTTGTAGGTCTGATAAATGGCAGTCAGAATGGAACTGCCTTAGTGATGGGTGAATTCTCTTATTTCAGTTCAGAATGGGCACAATGATGACAGGTTGTCTTCACCAACATTTGTTACATTTGAAAAGGAATCCAACACTTCAGCCTTTCACTGTGTAGTAAATAACATTTGGTCATTCCTTTAGGGGCTAAAGCAAGGGTTCCCAACCTTTTCAAGCTGGGTTACGCTCTCCGTCAGCTTCAAGGGCCAGAAGGCCATTTTGCCCTGCCTGCACGATGGGGGCAGCCATTTGTCCCATAAGCTTCAAAGGGGTGGCCATTTTGTTTCTCGAATGCCCTTGGAGAGGTGGGGTGGGGGTCACATGAAATGGCACTGAGGGCTGGATCCAGCCTGTGGGCTTTAGGTTGAGAACCCCTGGGCTAAAGTATTTTTGGAGGGCATTTTTGAGGATTTCTTTTTGGTCATTTTCTTACTTTTTAGATGGATTTTCTCCCAAAGAATGTAATACAAAATCATTTTTTAAAAAAGGCATAATGGGGGAAAGGTGTACTGCAGAATTATGTTACTTGAATAAAGACAGTGGTGGTTCCTTTTAAAGAAAAATGTTCTAGGTACGAGCAAGATACTGTACCTTACGGAACAAAGGAAATGGAGAGATTCTATTTTATCTTTTTCATGTAATGTCACAGTAATCCATAAGGAATGAGCATTGATGCACCTTTGCCCTGCAACAACACGGAGTTGGCTTTAGACCAGGGAGAACATCTTTGGGACTAAGGATAAATTGCCCTTGGCACCACCAGAGCAATTGTAGGCAGCTTTAAAAAGGAAAGTAAATAGGCAAACTGCAGTCACTGATCTGGGTCAGCTCTCCCAGACTTGCTGATCGCACAGGAAGGAAAGTTCCATCCCAAAACATTAATTCTCATCTATGTAATTTGGCATGGAGGACACCTAAACTCCTGAGTTATAAAAACATGCTCAGAATTCTCTTTGACTTTCTCATCTGCAAATGGTGGGTGATTTGGAACCCCAACAGACAATACAGACAACACACAGATTTGCATGAAACCAGGTCATCGGAGAATTTCAGCAGCATCACTAACCAGGATACCTGGAGCTCATGTTGTGAACAATGTCAAGCCAGAGGCTGTCAGACTAGTTGTGAGAATGCAGGCGGTGCTCCTCTGTGCTTCTTTCTTTATTGTGCACATAGATTTCTGATTGTAGAGCACTATGGTATAACAGGGCCTCTCTGGTCAAGACTCATCCCTGGTACTGTTTCACAGAGCAATCCTAGACATGCCTACTACTCAGAAGGAAGCCCCATTGAATTCCATGGTGCTTGCTCTCAGGGGAGTGTAGATAGGATGGCAGCCTACTCTCTCCTTTGCTGGAACCCCAAGATCTACCAATCAGAGCCAGCTGCCACAGAGTGACTGTCAGATAAATAATGCCTCACTGCCCTTCGTCACCAATGACCACAATGCACCATTACCCCCTGAACTCCGACCTCATCCTTCCCTCTGACCCTTCACCCTAACCCCTGCTCCCTGAAAGAAGGTAATAAAATAAGGTTCACCTCACCATGAGGCCATCCAGTCTAATGGCGTCCTCCCTGAGGACACTGTGAGAGAGGAGATGTGTAATCAATAAAGCCTCTAAACATATTCTGGCGTCTGTGGTCATTTCAGTAAAACCATTCCTAAAATCCTCAACAAATGGTAGCAAGAGGATGGTTTGCTGAATGAACCACAAAACGTACAAAAATACAAAATGCCGAGAATAAAGAGGTCAAAAAAGAATCGACCCCAAGAGACCAGCCCCCAAGGAGAGCTGGATGAAGCAACAGGAGGGGGTGATCTGGTCCAGAGAATGGCTGAGGAAATTCGAATAAAACTTGCCGAAGTGGAAGAAAGCATCCGAAAGCTTTCTCTCCAACAACACACGCAAATCAGCGCCCATCTAACTCAAAGCGAAGGAGAGGATGGGGGAGAGAGCCTGCTCGGAGATGACCAGATTGACACGGAGATCCAAAGAGGAACTACGGTAAGCCACCCCAAGAGGGGAAGCGACGGTACAACAATGGAATCCAAGCAATCAATGGAAATTGCTGCCGGACTCCAAAACAGCCTAGCCGGGAGGGAGGGGAAATTCCAGAGCCAGGGGCAGACCCCCTCCCACTCGCGGCAACAGAGCACAGAAGGGGAACCCAGCAATAGCGAAGAAAATGAAGTGGAGGAAATAAGAAATGATCTCTGGGAACTGTATAAAGCCAGACAAGAGAAATATAACAGAGATCATAGGGGACCCTACCCAGAAGCAGAAGTTTCAAAAGCCATAGAAATACTTTCAGCTGTCCTCGGCCCTCCACGCATAAACTCTCCACATGAAAACAACCCCCCACAAAGAACCCCACAGCGCAGCAGCCCTCAACATATCAGCCATAGATCCAGCCAGGAACAGACACCCCCATGGCCCCCATCGGAAGACAGAGGCATTCCAAACAACCCAGTACTACCTTACTGCACACCAACTTACTCACCCCCAAAGGCTTCCAAAAATGAACCCCGGAGCGTGGGCACCCCCCCACCATACCAAGAGAGAACACTGCCACCACTTTCCAAGCCCCAAGGAGCATCTGTTAGCCACCACCTTCTACCCAGCCACTCGGACCCTAGACCAGGAGAGCAGAGGTACTTTCCCAATGAAGAACTGAGCAAAATAACCCTCACGCACGCACGTTGGGCCGCGCATGCACAGTCAACTCCAACAGCAACCTACAGACAAAAAGGACCAATGGGAAACCCAAAGGCGGCCGCTTGCATACCTATGCCTTTCTGCCCTTTTCAGTACCAAAAGGGACACCTAGAACAACAGACTGAATCCAAGAATAACTCCAACCAGCAAACCAACCTGCCCAATGACTTCCCAAAATTAAGTGTTACTGGGAAAAATCTGCCAGAGTGGGCACAACAATTTCAAATTCTGCTGATGGGTCATGATGCACTGTACTTTATCCTAGACCCTCCTGAAGAACCGTGGTCCATTGAAACAGACCGCAAACACCATAAAGCCTTCCACCTACTCCTAAGCTCCATTGAGCCAGCCATTTTCCCAAGCATACCCCATGAACTGACAGTTTTTGATATATGGAACAAATTGAATGCCTTGTTCCACAGCAGCAACAGAAGCACCACCAGCCGAATCTCCAGGGAACTCCACTCTGTGAGATTAAAACCCGGCACCCCTATGGGTGAGCACCTCCTGAGATTAAACTCCATGAGATCCCAGCTGTTACAGCGTGGTGAAGCAATCGCTGAGGAAAGCATGATCAGCATAATACTCAACTCCCTGGACCCCAGCTGGAATAATTTCTTGGATCAGCTTGACGCAATAGACTGTGAAAACATGCCACTGGACACATTGGCAGGAAAACTCATAGCGCATGATAACATGAGGAGGGACAGATCAATCATACACAGAGACACCAAACCAGGTAGAATGGTGAAGTTCACGGAGCCAACCAGCCAGCAACAAGGCTGTTTCTTCTGTGGTTCAAGGGACCACATCAAACGGAACTGCCCCAAAATAAAAGGAAAGGAAGACCACACGCAAAGGGAAAAATACACACCTGAAAACAACGCAAGATAAAAATATGAACACAGGCGGAATAGGTCGCCCAGCCCCGGAAGGGAACAAAAATACCAGAAGCATGAATTCAACTCCATAAACAACACAGAAGACAGGGTATACCCCACTGGCGCCCTGGATAACAAAAAATATTGGCTAATAGACTCAGGGGCAACCATACACACTTCATGCAACAAAGACCTATTTGACTCATTCACAAAAACATCCTTCCGAATAAAGGTTGCAAATCAAAAGGAAGCTCACGTAATGGGAAAAGGAGACATAAACATCCCAGGTTTGGGAAAAATCAATGGAGTCTTATTCATCCCTGAAATTCCATATAACATACTGGCCGCATTCAAGCTATGTGAAGACACCGCCACGGAATTGCTTTTTAAGAAAGGTAGAGTATCCATCACCAACAAAGAAGGAAACGTCGGGGAAGTGATCATCGTGGGCGGTCTGCCCTACTACGTGCCCACTGGAGAGGGTGATAAAAGGGATCACGCTAGTACATGCAAAACAGAAACAGAGGAAATAGAAGGGGAAAACAATAGACATAATATCTCCGAAAGTCACGCCGAAGCAAGTGTTGCAAAACTACAGGGGGAAGAAAATTCAGACATCGAGTATACTAAAGCGACAACTCCCCACAGCACCACTGTCATTTCCATAGGGAAACTCATGCACGACGATTGCGCTCACCTGCTACACAGAAGATTAGGACACACCAGTTTCTCCACCGTCAAAAAAATGCAAGAACATGCAGAAGGTCTGAAGGTGAAAAACTGTGACAAATACCTGGAGTGCTCTGTATGCCTAAGCTCAAAGTCCAAGGAAATGCCAAGATCAAAAACGTCGAAGAGAAGCACATCTCAGGCTTTTCAACTCCTACACATGGACCTAGTGGGGCCACTCCCACCTCTATAAACAAAAAGAAATTCTTTCTGACCATCGTTGATGACTACAGCAGATATGGATTTGTTTACACGCTCAGAGACAAAGGTGAAACCTTTACAAAGTTCAAGGAATTCTGCAAGAGAGTGCAAACGCAACACAACTCACAAATAAAACAAATAATGACAGACAGGGGTTCTGAATTCCTCTCAAGGGAATTCAAGGAATGGATCACTTCCCGAGGCATGATGCACTCCACCACCGCACCTTTTTCGGCTTTTCAAAATGGAATAGCTGAACGCAGGAATGGGGTACTACAGACCATGATGAGATGTGTACTCGAAGATGCTGGACTAAAGTTCTCTTATTGGGGTGAAGCATTAATGTATTCAAATTACACCCTCAATAGGATTTGGTTGAGTGTAGTAGAGAAGACCCCATACAAAATGCTGTACAAGCGCAAGCCTAGTCTCTCCCACCTCCATATTTTCGGGGTAATGGCCGATGTCCACATACCAAAACAACTAAGGAGAAAGGGGGACAAGGTATCGAAGAGGCTGAGATTTGTTGGTTATGAACCAGGTTCAAAGGCATACAGATTCATAGATGAGTATCACAAGGTAACCATCTCCAGATCAGCCGCGTTCCATGAAAATGCAAATTGGATGAAGTTACACTCAAATGAGATACACCAAGTCTTCCTGGAGAATGTAAGATTGAAGAAAACAACACAAATGACAGCACAAGTGAACATCAAGGAACAAGAGAGACCACCAAAGCATCAAACAGGAGGTCAAACAGAGCTACAAAAGGCCAAACCCCCAAGCGCCTGGAAGACTACGTGATGTCCATAGGCGATTCGACTGGCATACCCAACAACTACGCCGACATGAAAAAGTTACCAATTGAAGAACAAATAAAATGGGAGCAAACGATGAAAAAGGAATTGGACAGCCTCAAGGAGCTCAATGTATACACTCCGATGGAACCACCAGAAGGACAGAAAACCATAGGCACAAGATGGGTTTTCAGGGTCAAGACCCTTGAAAACAACGAAATCCTTTACAAGGCCAGGCTCGTGGCACAGGGTTTCGCACAGAGATTCCCAGATGACTACACCGACACGTATTCGCCGACCGTGAGGGCCGAAAGTGTGAAGGCTGCACTAGCCTTAGCTTCAATCCGAAAAGAGTACGTATACCAGTTCGACGTGCAAACAGCCTATCTGCACGCGGCCTTAGACAAGAAAATATACGTCAGAGCACCCCAAGGAATTGAGATGAGAGAAGGTGGGACCTGGCTGCTAAACAAGAGTCTTTATGGATTAAAACAATCTGGCAAAATGTGGTATGAGTGCTTGTCTAATGCATTGGAACAGATGGGTTTCTCACACACCCAAGCCGACAGATGCGTTTTTGTCAAGAGAAATGAAGGGGATATAGAAAAAATACTGGTTTACGTTGATGACATTCTGTACATAGGGAAAAGTAAGGCCAAATGTGACTACTTTGTACAAAATCTACGAGAAAAATTCACTCTGAAGTTACTAGGGAAGGTAAACAATTACTTGGGAGTCAAAATATCTGAAGTAACTGGTGGTTTTTCCCTTTCGCAAGAAGACAAGATAACTGAACTGTTGGAGAAATGCAACATGGCTGATGCCGCCCCTTCGGACACACCAATGCAAACTGATTTTTTAAGGAACACGTATAGTTGCAATGAAATTTTTGGAGATAACACATTGTACAGATCCACCATAGGGTCACTACTCTACCTGGCCAATTGGTCCAGACCGGACATAAATCTAGCAGTGAACCTTTTATCGAGACATCAGAACAACCCAAAGACATACCACTGGAATGCAGTTAAGAGACTATTAAGGTACCTGAAGAAAACCAAGGGCGCCATACTGTCAATTGTCCCCTCAATAACTGAGAGACCCACCCTATCATGCTACGCAGATGCAGATTGGGCCGGAGACATTGAAGAGAGGAAAAGCACATCCGGTTACGTGATTTTTTTAAACGGCAGTCCCATATATTGGTGCACGGGGAAACAAAAATCAGTATCCACTTCCACAGCAGAAGCAGAATATGCTTGCCTATCCGATGCAGCGAATGATTTGATATGGTTCAATAAATTAATATCCGAAATTTGGGATGAACCCACTCTCCCCATTCCTATACATGAAGATAATAAGGCCGCAATTGAAATCTCAAAAGCATACGTGGTAGGGCGCAGATCCAGGCACGTTGATATCAAGTATTGCAATGTAAGGCAAATGTGCGAAAAAGGCTTCATTAAAATGACTTACTGTGACACCAAGAGACAAATTGCAGATATTTTAACCAAACCTCTCCCATCGGACCAACATCAATATCTTGCAAACAAGATGGGACTTATCATCGAGAGAGAATAATTGAAAACTGTAGATGAAGATGCAATGAGGCATTAGAAGGGGATTTTGTCAGATAAATAATGCCTCACTGCCCTTCGTCACCAATGACCACAATGCACCATTACCCCCTGAACTCCGACCTCATCCTTCCCTCTGACCCTTCACCCTAACCCCTCCTCCCTGAAAGACGGTTATAAAATAAGGTTCACCTCACCATGAGGCCATCCAGTCTAATGGCGTCCTCCCTGAGGACACTGTGAGAGAGGAGATGTGTAATCAATAAAGCCTCTAAACATATTCTGGCGTCTGTGGTCATTTCAGTAAAACCATTCCTAAAATCCTCAACAGTGACTCAAGGAGATGGATGTGGAATGGTATGAAAGTGCAGTTCTCAACCGGGAACTGTGTATTCTGATTCAGAAACAGATCATATGTACCTTCGTTCAGAAGCAAATATGTGCCTGCTTTTTCAGCCTGTTTCCTTGATGTCAGCAGCACAATTAAGGAGAGAAAGAGGTAGAAGACTCTTTTTCTCACCATGTTGAAAGTAGTTGAGTGTCTTGCAAGGAAGACAAAGAAGGAGCCGCAATAGGGCTAAACACAACTTTATTGCATGATTGTCAGGATGAACATGAGGTAATGTCGGACAAAACAGCTCTATTTATAGTACACTGTACATTTGAATATCCCGGGTGGTAGCTCATTGGCTCCTGTCTGCGTGACGTCATAGATCGTCACACCCATCTTCTCCAGGTGTGGTGTGGCGGGAAGGTTTCCCGCTCTTCAGGTATTCGGGGAATCTGTACCATGTGAGCTGGATGCTTGCTACTGCCACCTGTGGCCACTTAGCTCGCATCCTTATTCAGCTTGCTACAATGTGTCTCTGATTAGATACAATTGGATACATTGACTGGTTGCATTCTGTTAAAGGGAACCTTGCAACATTCATTCAATACACAACAATTAGTAATTTCCTGATTGGAAGGGTAACTTTTCTAGATTTTTGTTCTCAGAAACTTACTTCCATCTGGTAAGTCCAGTGGCCATGTTGGCTGGGGGAATTGTGCAGGAGCTATAGTCCAGAATGTTTCTCTCCCACCTCTGTTTGACTTCTGTCTTCCAGGACAGCATTTAGTACCTACTACTAGGACTAGGATTTTCTTATTTCTTTAACCAGTCTTTATAAACATATTTTGGCTGCTATAAGGAGTTGCAGTGCCCAGACTTCTATTGGGATTTTATTCTGAAGGAAGTGAAATCACCTGAATCATTGCAGCTAATTAATGAGGTGCTAGGCATGTGCAGGCATGTGACCAGTACAGTACATTGTTAAATTGGCTGCTGTTTGTTGCCACAACTTGTGCAATTTCACTTCTTCTGGAATAAAATCCCAACTTGATTCTGACTTGTTTATTTAGGAAAATTTGCCGATCAGTTGTTGTAAAGGTAAAGGTTTCCCTTGCTCAAAAGCCAGTCATATCCGACTCTAGGGTCCAGTGCTCATCTCTGTTTCAAAGCCAAAGAGCCAGCGCTGTCTGCTTCTGCAGACGTTTCCGTGGTAATGTGGCAGGCATGACTAGACACATGGAACACTGTTACCTTCCCACCAAAGTGGTCCCTATTTATCTACTTGCAATTTCTTGCTTTTGAACTGCTAGGTTGGCAGGAGCTGGGACAAAGACGGGAACTCATTCTGTCCTGCAGTACTCGGGAATCGAACTGCTGACCTTCTTTAGTGTAAGGGACCAAAGACAATGAAACAGCCGAAGGGTTGGCTTAACACAGGTTTATTGCATGATGATCCGGAGGAACATGTGGTAATGGCGGATGAGTAGCTCAATATATACAGCTGGCTATACATTTGAATGTGGCTCGTCGACAGACTATTGGTTGCTGCCTGCGTGACGTCGTAGAAGGTCACGCCCTTCTTGACCAGGTGAAGAGGTGGCGGGGAATCTTCCCGCGCTGCTGAACCAGGTGAATCTGAGCCATGAGAGCTGGACGCTCGCTATTGCCATCTAGTGGCCGCTAGCTCGCGTCCCCTTATTAGGTTTACATTGATACAGCTGATGGTTATAATGTTGCACACAGAAAGGTTACATTGTTAACACATGGCAAAGGTACATTGTTAAAGGCACAGCTTTACAGGACACAACACCTTCCACCTCCCAGTCAGCATCTTAGCCACTTGAGCTACTGCAGTCCTGAGCAGTTCTAGAATTTGTAACTAATCCATTCTTTTTAGAACTACTGCATAGTAGTTTATTGTACTTGGGCAAAAGAATTCAAGATGGAACATTTGTGCAAAAAGATAGATAGTGTCTTTAGGGCAATATCCCACTCTAGAAGATGTGTAATGAAATCTGACAGCTGGAAAAGATTTGTAATGGAATAAGAAATCTGTAAAATAAACACAGTCATTGTCTGTGGAAGCCATAGATCTGCAAAATCCATTTTAAGAATTATCCTGGCATCCAGGTGACGAGTTTCAGAACTTCAACATATAGTGTGATTGAGAATGAGAACAGGAGACTGTAATTTCCTGGGGATCACACACCTGCATTATTTTGACAGAACATGATGAAGAAGCCGGTACTTTGGTGTATACATTTAATTTTCCTCTGCAGACATTTCTATTCTCAGCAACTTTTGTCAAGAAAAAAGATACCGTACTTCAAATCCTTTTTTATCACTTACAGGATGGGTGTGCCACTGTAGAACATGGGATATTGGCAAAGATTTCAGGCCAAGTCTTTTTTGAGGTCAACACTCCATAGATCCTTGGCACTCCAGGTGTTCTTGGACTTCAATTCCCAGAACGCAATATGCACAGTATACCCATTCATGGGGGTTCACAGAGTCTTGGGCTTCTGGGAATTGAAGTCCAAAAACACCTGGAGTGTCTAGGTTCGCCATCTCTCATAGATAATGCTTGATAGTGTCCAATGTATTTAATTTGATTATGCATTTGTCTGATGTTGAGTGTGATTTAATTAATTTAATTACAGCTAGTGAAGTCTTTTAGCAGCGTGGCCAACATCTGGGGGCTGGATTTTTTTTTACAGAATTTACTTATTACAGAATTCAACTGAAAGATAATTCTACACATGTTTATATGTTAAATCAAGATGCTGGGTTTGGATTTTAATATTAGGCAGTTATTACAGAATTCAAGTAAAAGATAATTCTACACATGTTTATATGTTAAATCAAGATACCGGAATACACTGATATTCAGACTAAATGATGTACTGTATTTCACTGTTCTCTGCATTGTCAACAAAGTAGCAGCAGAGGTGGCGCCTTTTGAGAAACATTTTCTTGTTCTTGAAGATTAAATGCTGCTGTTTTCAAAGTCAGTCGTATGCAGAACCCACTGCAAAATAACCAGGTTCATTAATAAGTCCAGTACTTTCAATGGATTTATTTTCCCATCTCAGCAGAAATAATGTGCTATATTAGTAATAGCAGAAGCATTGCCGGGCTGTTTAAATTGTGTTGGAAGGTTAAATTGTGTTAATGTTTTTTAAAAAATGCTTAGTCTGTAATTTTAATTTTTAAAATGTTTATTTATGTAAAAAAAATTGGCTTGGCTGTTATTAACTGTGATCTGCTTTTTTTGGGGTTTTTGTGGATTAATAAAAGAACAAAGTATGATATAATTTTTTCAAATTGTTTTATGTAAGCGAATAATGTTTTAGTTTTTTGAATTTTTTTAATTAGTTGTACCGTAGGTAATAATTTTAATAATGTAAAAGTAAATGTTTTTTACATTCAATGTTTTTAAAATGTGTTTAGATGTTTTGGGTTTTAATTTGAGTTAAAACTCAGCACAGGATTTTTTTTTAAATTTTTTTTATTGAATTTTTGACAGACATACAGAAAGAAAAAAACAATAACAATAACAACACAATATAATGATAAATCAAAAACAACATCAATACAGTGTTGACTCAAGTTCATAGGAGCTAGCACATAATAGTACTTAAACTGACTATTTATCATATAACCACCAATGCTAGATACCGCATTATAAATTATTACACAATCATAACAATAAAAGCTTTCTGTGCTACCACTATTATTATCTTTTGATAGTTACACATCACCCTGTGAATATATACAATGCCCGGAGAGTTTAGTTTCTATTTCAACTCCAAAAACCTCTTTGAGATGGTACAGGTCCTGAGCTGTCATTTACCATAAGAGAATGATCCACGAACGGTTTCCAAATATTCCAAAACCTATTCTCTTTTAATTTATCTCATTTTACTTTGATCTCCCATGTCAATTTGTCGTTCAATGCTAAACTCCACATTTCTTTATACCACTCTCCAATCTGTATATCAACATCATTTTTCCAATTTCTAGCTATACATTGTCTACCCGTAGTTAATACAATTTCCAGTAATTCTTTTTCCTCCTTATTCAAACCCAAACCTTCCACATTTGTTAGAAGAATGGTACCTGACACCAACTTAACGCTTTTACCCACAATTTCACCAAACTCCCCTTCTATTCTTCCCCAAAAATCCCTTATTTTTTTACAACTCCACCACATGTGTTCATATGTTCCATCCGTTTCTTTGCATCTCCAACATAATTTGTCTCTTTTATTATCCATCTGTAAAAGTCTTAGTGGTGTCAAGTACCATTGCCACAACATTTTAAAATTGTGTTCTTTAATTCTTACAGACATTGTTCTCATAATCCTCTTTTTCCATTTATTTCTCCATTCAACCTCCCCAATTTTTATATTCAAATTTTGTTCCCACTTCCGTTTCAAATCTTCATGTGGATCTTTACCCTTATTCAATATAGTATACAGTTTGCTTACAAGACCCTTAATACTCCTTTCCCCTTTTCTTATCTTTATTACCAATTCTTCAAATTCCGTCTTTGTTCTATCTATCCCTGCTTCTCTTCTATATTTTTTATTCCAGCTATCCACCTTTAATTTCTGAAACCAATCCAAATTTAACTTCTCAAATATTTTTTTCTCTTAATATCATCATCAGAAACTTTTAACCAGTCCTTCAGTAAAAGCATCTGATTTTTATCCAATATTTCCTTTTTTTTCCTTATCTAATTTTATTGGAAAACACACCATATCAGTCAATTCCAAAATTGGAGAGAGATTTGGGACCATATCTTTCTTTACCATTTTCCACATCTCCATGAGTCCTCTCATCATAGTATTATTTGACCTTTTCGGCTTGTCCTTTATTCCCAAAAAAATCATGTTACCTATATTTCTATACTCTTTCATCTCTAGTTCCTCCCAAATTGCCTTTTCTCTTGCCAGAATCTTCACAACATTCTTAATTTGGAATGCTCGATAGTATGCTAACAAATTTGGCATGCCCAAAACCCCTTCTTTCTGAGACAAATACCAGAACTTCTTTGAAAGTCTAGATTTTTTACCTCCGTTACAAAAACAATTAAACATCTTTTGAAATTCATTGATTTCCTTCTCCTTCAAATGGATCGCTAGTGCATCAAATAAAAAATTAATCTTTGGTAACAATATCATTTTACAAATTGCAATCCTTCCGAACCATGACAGCTTCAGCTTCTGAAACTCTTGTATTTTACTCTTGAATTCGACTTTCAAGCTGTCATAGTTCAATCGTTTAAATTCTTCCAATTTATTTGAAATAATTATCCCCAGATATTTCAGCTTATCTTTAATTTGTATATTAAGTGTCTCCACTATCCTTCCCATCTCTCCTACCCCCAAATTACACAGTATCAATTCTGATTTATCCCAATTTATCATTAATCCGGTTGTAGCTTCAAATACCTGTAGGTGATCTTTAATCCTATCCATTACCAACTCCGGATGTTTCACCATAAGCAATGTATCATCCGCATACATACTCACTTTATTATCCATTATCCCTTCTATATTTGAATCATCCCTTATATTTTTAGCTAATATCTCAATTGCCATAATAAACAGGATAGGAGATAATGGACATCCCTGCCTAGTACCAGCCTCAAGCTTTACCACATCAGTAACCTCTTCGTTTACTCTAATCCTAGCATTCCCTTTTTGATATAATAAATCAATTACCCTTCTAAATCTGTCGCCAAACCCGAAATTTTTAACTATTTCCTTGATTGAAGACCACTGTAATGAGTCAAATGCCTTAAAAATATCTAATGATAATAAACCCACCTTTTCCTTCGTTTGATTAACATTATCGATTAAATCTAATACCCTTCTAGTCAAATTCACCATGTGCCGAACTTTTAAAAACCCAACTTGATCAACATTTATGTATTCCCCCATAAAACCGTTTAAACGATTAGCCAGTATTGCTGTGAAGATTTTGGCATCCTGATTTATAAGTGAAATTGGTCTGTACGATTCCACTCTTTCCAAGTTCTTACCAGGCTTTGGCAGTAGAACGATTGTAGTGTTATACCATGAAGTCGGAATTGATCCTCCATCTAAAATATAATTATATAGCTTCACTAATTTTGGGACCACCACTTCTTTGAATTCTTTATAAAACTCTGTCGATAATCCATCATCCCCCGGGGCTTTCCCCATCTTCAACCCATTAATTACCTCATTAACCTCTTTATCATTAATCCTTTCCTCCATTTTCTCTCTGTGTTCTTGTTTTATTCCGTTCCCTAGCTGTCTCTCCAATATCTTTTTGAGCCTCTCCAAATCTACCTCCTTTTTTGCATATAATGCTTGATAAAATTCCCTCACAATTTAGCATTTATCTCTATTCTTATTACACCTTAAACCTTGTTTATTAACCAATACCCCAATTTCTCTTTTTTCCCTTTTAGCCTTAGCTGCTCTTGCTAGTAATTTTGAACTTCTATTGCTAAATTCAAAATATTCTCTGTTTAAATAGATCAAGTCTCGTTTAACTTTGTCAATATCTTTACCCATTAATTCTGCTTTAAGTCTTTGCAATTTCGTAAAGATTTTTTTATCTTTACTTTTTGCATGATCCTCCTGTAACTGTTTTATTTCTCTTTCTTTTTCTGTCTGTTCTACCTTATATCGTTTATATTTAAAACTCGCCAACTTTATGCTTTCCCCTCTGAAAACCGACTTCATGGTATCCCATACAACGTTGAAATTAACCTCGTTATTATCGTTCCACTGCCAACTTTCTTTCCATCTTTCCATAATCTGCTCTTTACATTTTTGATCTTTAAATAAATTAGGGTCATACCTCCAACTTCTTCCACTTCGGGTATCTTTTTGTAATTTCATTTCCAAAAGTACTTTGGCATGATCTGATTCCTTTATGATCCCAATTTCCATTCCTTCTATATCTTTAATCAAGTTTTCCGTAAGAAAGACATAATCTATTCTCGAGTAGGTCCCATGGACGTGTGAAAAAAAGGAATATGCCCTTTCAGAGCCCTTAAACTCTCTCCAAGAATCCTTCAAACCCATCACATCCATCCATTTATCCAACACCTTCCCTTTCAAACCGATTCCACTTCTTGCTATGTTCGTGCAATCTAACCCCGACCTTATCAAGTTAAAATCTCCCGCCACAATAGTTTTTGCAACATTCTCTAATTCCACTATTTTCCGAACTTTTTCTAAAAAATCCGCTTGATGATCATTTGGAACATAAATATTTACCAACATGATTTCCTCATCCTCTATTTTTCCTCTTACAATCAAATATCTACCCTCTTGATCAACAATACTTTTTGTAATCTCAAATCCTAATTTTTTAGAAATCATAATTGCCACCCCTCTCACTTTTGAAGTTCCAAACGCCATCTCATAATGTTGGATCCATCCCAAAAAAAGTTTATTCGTGTCCTTTGATTTCTGGTGCGTTTCCTGTAAAAACAATATATCGGGTCTATCTTTCTTCAACGCCAGTTCCAACCTACGTCTCTTAAGAACAGAGCCTGTACCCTTTACATTCCATGATAGTATTTTAATATTTCCCATAACCTATCTCCTTTCTAAACTCTGAACTCTCCATCGGGCGTGCCACCACCAACCCCTTACCCCCATCCCACAAAAAATTACATATAACACACACTATCTCTCTCCCCACCTTCTTCAAAAAAAAAAAGCCGCCTTTGACAACCAAAGAGGGGAGAGGGGGGACATGTAAGATGTGCCTTCCTACCAGTGCTATGCGCTACTCACCCTTCTATATCAATTAAATACTTTAAATTTTAATAATCTAATTCTCATTGCTCCTTACTTGCCTCCTCCTCCACCATGATCAGCGACAGCTCCTCCTCCTCTTCCCTTCGCTGCGGTGTTCCACCTGTTGCCCCACCGGCCTCCGCCCTCTCATACTCCCTCCCCAAGGCTCCCGATTCCATCAATTCCTTCTTGAGATTTATCCTCTCTTCCGAGTCTATTTTTACCAGCTCCAACAAGCTCAAATACTCCAATGGATTGGCCCCTTCATCAATTACTTGCATTCTTTTGTCATAAAAAAGTGCAGTTACTGTGGGAATCTCCAATTATACCTTATATCTTTACTCATCAGCAATTTAGTTACAGGCCTCATCTTATATCTCCACGTTCTTTCCTTCAATGAAATATCATTATAAACTTCTACCTCAGAACCATCAAATTTCAGAGCATCAGAACCAACTCGTTTCAAATGGGCCATTACTCTTAGCTTGTCGGCCCAATTTGCAAATTTTACCAAAACATTTCTTTGAACCACCCTCCCTCTTCTTGGGCCCACCCGAAATACACTTACAAAATCTTCCTGAACAAATTCTTTTCCCATATTCAAACCATTTAGCCACTGAACCACTCTTTCTCTTAACAAATCCGGTGTCCGTTCCACCACCCTACGGATCACAATATTCTGCTTTCTCATCATATCTTCCACAGCATCAATCCTTCTCTCTTGCTCATCCAATTTCAGCTTGTTCTCCCGCACCACCTCCTGAGTCCCTTTTATTTCCTTTTTTATGGCAATTACCTCATCTTGAACCAGTTTTACATTTCCCTCTATTTTTTTCAAACTTAAATCCACCTTTTTTGAGAAGTCTGCAACAGATGATACCACTTTATCTTGCTTTTTCATCATTTCATTTCTATCTTTCACCCTTGATTCCTCGTTCTTCTCCAATTTCTGAAACAGCTTGCCAATTTCCACCATAATTTGGGTTTGATCATATGGCTCTGGGGGCGGGGATGAAGACTGAGGGGCTTCCTCCATTGGTGCTTTTTCCTTCCTCTTGGACTTCACGACTAGCTCTTCTTCCTTTGCTTTCCCTCTTGTGCCTTTATCCATAGTAATACACAATATAAGAGTCCGATGTTGCAGAACGTTGTAGAACTTAGTCAGTCAGACAGGACCTGTAACACTGCAACCCCTGGTACCACAAATCCAAGAGGGAAACTTGTATGGAGGAGGAAATCCAGCAGAGAGTTAGATACTGTAATCCACAAAAAAAGATAGAAGGAACCGAAGTGTACTCCCAACAAACAGCAAAAAAGAAAAAAAGAAAAAGAAAATAATAATCCACATCAGATCCGTTTCCCCAAGGCACACATTCCAACTGATCGTCTTCCAAACTGCAAAGGTAAAGGCTCCAAGGAAACAGTCACCCAGAACTTTTCGTTTAAGCCCAAGCCGCCAAGAAAAGGGGGGGGGAGGTATGAAAGAGAGAGAAAGCCCAAAATCCAAGCTCTGGGACTCATAGGTTGTTGTTTTTTTTGGTCACATTCCTGGTGCGGCTGCCCCACTGGCAACCTCTGGACCCTTGTGGGGTTGGTGAGGCGGGGGTAAAGTAAGTGCAGTCGGCTCGGTTAGGGATGGTTGGGCCGGGTGCGGGAGCGTATGCCGGAGTCCAATGGTTAACGTCCCTCTTTATAGGTATAGATTAGCTTTTCTTCATCCTAAATTAACTTAGTTTAATGGGATCATCATTTGGTAGACTTTTAAAAGAGTCCTTCATTCTTACCAAGAAAGGGGGCAGGAATGCAAAAACACAGCAGAGCTTGTTCTAGATCATGCTTAAAATATTACATTTTCGGTCTGTAACCAAGATGAGTCATGGTGGCTGGGAGCCATAGAGCAAATAAGTAACTTTTCCAAGCTGTGCTCCACACCATTGCTAATTAAGAGGCTGTAAGATTGAGATTTGAAAGAGCTGTTATCCTGATAAAGATGATCAGTGCAAGATCTGACAAAATAACCCCCATGTGACTTTAAAAAAAATCAAAATAATGATAGAATTTTGAAAAATGTGCATGTGCTTTCTCTAATACAGTGTACAGCACCAGAGCCTTTTCAGTGTATGCTCCAAATAGTGATAAAGGCTTCTTATTTGGAACATACATTGTCTATGGCTGGTATCATTTGAAGATTGTCCTCAAAATGTAAAAGAAAAATGCCACCTGGTCCCCATATACCAGGGGTGCCCAAATTTTTCAGGGCGTGGGTCGCTCACGTGGCTGAGTGGGCAGGTTACATGGTTCCTTCCACCAGAAGTGGAAGTAAAATGCACCTGTGCATTTGCATGCACAAAATGCTGCCGTAAATACACCTGCAGCTGACGTACAGCCGCAGATGCATTTATGGCATGGCTTTGTGCGCGTGCGGGTGCATTTGACTTCTGCTTCTGGTAGTGGTTTGGGCTGGATTATTAGGCACCATAGGCCAAATCTGGCCTGTGGGCTGTAGTTTGGGCACCCCTGCTATATACAGTCTGAAAACAAGGGTGAGTTACACCTTTATTAAACCCCCAAATTCTCCAAAACAAAAGAATGATCTGGTTGCTCCACTTGGCCATGACTATGACAGAATGTTCTTTTTCTTCTGCACCTCCCAGCTTAAACTCTGCAATAGACAGCATGATGAAGAGTCCTGCAGGCCTCAGATGCTGGTAACTGGTTGTGAGATGTTTGTGGTCTAATTGCCCATGTAGAGCTTGTGGTAAATCACTTCAGATGCAAAGGCTAGAACAAAAAGGTTTTCTGAACTAAAACTAAGCTCTGCCTCAGCTGAGAAAAAGACTTGGGTCTATAGTCTTTAAGAGAGCTCCATCCATTTTTAAAGGAGGCGCTAATAGGCCTCATATCCATCTCTTTAAAGATTTGCATCAATGCATTAGCAGTGATAGCCTTATCGATTTTGAGTGTCCATTTCCATCCATCTTAACTTCCTTTTCCAAGCTGATTTTATATTTAGAAGTGCTGCGATTCATATGGTGGTTTTCTGTCTCCTTCTCTTTCAGGCAACTGAAATGTACCTAAACAGGCTCACCACCTCTTTTCAGTAGGCACTGAGCTGTCAAACACAATCTGTGGGCTCTTTGCTCTTAAGCCTGCTATCCTCAAGTGAGACTGAAGGATAGACATCTGTTCGATACAGCTATTCAGATAGGCTTTAAAATGTTTACTCAACTTGGTTGCCTATAGCAACACTTGTAATTTTAGGAATGGCTGCAGTGGGTGGATATAGACTGAAACCATTACCCAGAGAAAAACAACCCCAGGAAAAGGGAAAGACAATGAAAATCTGCAAGACAAAAAAGTAGGCATGTACCCTAAGATTTGATAAAGCAGTCAATTTATCTGGCAGAAAGCAAGACCTAATAGCATTATCTTCTCTATGCTTGGAAGAAAAATATTGGCTAGAGGGACATTCTAGAAGAATTGCTGTCCTTAACCCTTTATGATAAGGATGGTATAGATTCCTAATGGGTCTGGAAAATTTTCTGGTCATCATGATTAATTATTCTGTCTAATTCGCAACTAATTTTAGGATATGAAAATAGCCAAGTGCCCTAATAGGAGTCTGCCTGGAGTTCTGTGAAATAGGTCTCTCTCTCTCTTTCTCATGTTTATATATTACATAAATCTCACTCAGGGTGGTATACATATATCATTAAACTATTATAAATGCATAATTAAAAAGTTAAAATAGAGTCATAAAATTAATAAGAAGTAGATAGTTTTCAGACGGGCAATTTATGAAAAATACCAAAATATGAAACCAAATGCCACGTGTATCAACTAAGAAAGGGGCATAATATTGCTAAATGTTAAAATTGTGTGGTTCTTCTATAGCAGTGGTTCCCAATGTGGGGCCCATGCCCCACAGGGGGGCTTCAATTCCCAGAAGCCTAAGTTAGTACATTGGCTAAACAGTGCTTGGAGAATTGACTTAGGCTTCTGAGAATTGAAGTCCAAAAATCAAAGGTTGGGAAACACTGTTCTGTAGCATAGCCATCCATCCACCCAGTAAATATATTACTCTGGGTAGTTTACAGCCAAAAAATATAAAATATACACGTAAGATAGAAGTAACTGGCACAAAGAAAATGTCAATGCATTAAACAACCTAATAAAATGAATAAGACTAAGCAGCAACATCATAACAGTAATGGCTAGCAGGGCACACTTCTCCCTTTGGAAGGAAATTACATCCAGTTCTAGGAAAGTAAGAAAGCTAATACTGTATCTTTTACAGGCAGTGGTGGGCTCCCAAAAAAATTTACTACCACACTGTTGCCGTGGTATGGAGGCGTGGCCAGGCGAAAACCCTGCGTTGCACCCAAATTAGGACTACTTTATTTCAAAACTTGGATGGGCGGGGCCAGCCAGAATTTCTGCTACTGGTTCTGGCGAACTGGTGTGAACCTGCTGATACCCACCACTGGTTATAGGGTTTGCTTCAATTTACATAAAATTGCATTTTTCCTATGGATTTGCTTTGAGCATACCTGTCAAGCATACCTGCCAAACATCTTCAGCTCCCTCCTCTGGCCCGCCGGTCGGGGGAGGTGGGAGCCCAGCTGGAGCTGTTTTCTGTGGCGGGGCTATGAATAGCTGCCGCCACCGAGCCCCAAGAGCCGCCAAACATCTTCGGCTCCCTCCCCAGGCCCGCCAGTCGGGGGAGGTGGGAGCCCAGCTGGAGCCGTTTTCCGTGGCGGGGCTATGAATAGCTGCCGCCCCCAAGCCCCGAGAGCTGCCAAACATCTTCAGCTCCCTCCTCTGGCCCGCCGGTCGGGGGAGGTGAGAGCCCAGCTGGAGCTGTTTTCCATGGTGGGGCTATGAATAGCTGCCGTCACCAAGCCCTGAGAGCCACCAAACATCTTTGGCTCCCTCCTCTGGCCCGCCGGTCGGGGGAGGTGGGAGCCCAGCTGGAGCTGTTTTCCGTGGCGGGGCTATGAATAGCTGCCGCCACCGAGCCCCAAGAGCCGCCAAACATCTTCGGCTCCTTCCTCCGGCCCACCAGTCGGGGGAGGTGGGAACCCAGCTGGAGCTGTTTTCCGTGGCGGGGCTATAAATAGCTGCTGGCAGAGCCGCCAAACATCTTCGGCTCTCTCCCCTGGCCCGCCGGTCATCGGAGGTGGGAGCCCAGCTGAAACTGTTTTTTCCCCTCAGTGGGGCTATAGGACTCCTACGAGGATGTTTCGGAGCCAAGGGGTTTTTTGCGGACGTGAGGGAGCTGAGGGTTTAGGCAATTGATACTGGGATTTCAGGACTCGATTTAATGGTATTTTGTATAATTTATAATTGTATTTGTTACTGTACCTTGTATTTTGGCATAACTGTTTAATGAATTATATTGAATTTACTGTAATGTGCTGTGATATATTGTATTTTTTTTTGTGATATCTATTGTGATATTTTTATCTGGAACCTGTAACTTGTAAACCGCATTGAGTCACCCCTTGGGCAGAGAATTGTGGTATATAAATTAAATTTCAATTTCAAATTCAAAATTCAAGTATCCCGTATTGGCCAGGATTTCCCGTATTTTAGCGCTCGTTCCTCCCCTTTCCCGCCATCGTCCTGTATCTTGAACAGTGGGGAAAGGGGTTACTGCGCATGTGCGCCCATTGCAAAGGGATTCTGTGCATGTGCAAACGGGTTCTGCGCATACACAAATGGGTTACTGAGCATGTGCGACTACGCATGCGCAATATTTCCCGTATTTTCCAGAGCCACGCTTGATGGGTATAGCTTTGAGTTATGTAAAAAATGTTTTTCCTATGGGTTTGCTTCAAGTTACATAAAAACCGATTTAAGCAAAAGCCTACGTACGGAACTGACTTTTTTTTCATAAGCAGGGGTTTTACTGTATAGCAAGGCCTAACTGAAAAGGGCAAGGTTATTTCACAGAGTAATCACTGACATATTGGTCACTGAATGCCAAATACTGGGTCACTGCCAGTCCTTAACCGAGAAGCCCCATTGTCAGTGTGTTTGAGACTGACTTCTAAGTCTTCTCTTGAAGACCAAGCATTTGTGTTAGCAGGTACAATACTGTCACATTGTGTTCTGTTGTATATTTGAGAGCAACTTGGAAAAGTTTGATCTTTTCTCTTATCTCATTAACCCCTATTCATTATTTTTAAGTGCTGGCATCCCCCATTTCCCCTTCAATAGGACATAGTCTAAAAACATTCCCCATATCTATTAAATCTATTCACTTTATCAGTCCTTTTTCAGCTTAATCTCACTTGTCAGTTTATTATTATTAATAGCTATATTCCAAATTTATTTATACTTCTATATACTTTATATCTCCAACAGTTTGCTTAATATTTTGAAGTGGTGGCGGTGGTGGTGGTGGTGGTGGTGGCAGCAACAACTCGTATCCGAGATTGCATTTTTTCCTGAAGCAGGAAAAATGTCATTGGTGTGAATTTGTTTAAGGTGGATCCCAGCTTGCCATGAAGTGACCCACACACTATGATCACAGAGCCATCTCCTGAGGAACGTATGAAATGAGACATGCAAGATTTAACATCATGACTGCAATGGACTGCTGCTGCCTTGATAATATTATCAAGGTGCGCCTTCACAGCCAGTCCATCTGGCATGGCCTCTTCTGCCTCCACTTGTTTTGCCATTGCACCCAATATGATGGTTTCCAGTGGCATTTCTTCCACTGAGGGTGCCATCACACCACCTAAAAGGGCTCATCCACCCATAGCCGTAGGCTCCTTTAGGGAGTCAGGTTATTTATTGCCGCCCAACACTCAGCATTGAGTTGCTGGTTGTACGGTCTGGTCCATTACTGTAGCAGGATGTCTGGCCAGACAGACATTTTGAATTGTAAAAACTCATTTTACTGGTGTTAGACACTATCCCCATTTTGTTTTATAACAGTTCTCTTGTGTTCATGTCTTAATAATCCCTCCAAATTTTCATCAGCTCTGTCTCCTTTCAGTTCCTCTTATAGCAAAAGTTGATGAACTTATGTGTAGACCCAGCATCTACAAGTTCACTCGGTCTTTGTCTCAACTTAATCCTCACCAAGGGAAAGCTTGAAGTGTAGCATTCTTATTTGTTTTGCTGGCAGTTCAATACATGTAGGTTGCTGAAATTTATTAGGGTGCATTATCAGTCTTCTTTAGGACATGTTTTGCTTTGTTTGTTGTGCTATGTTTTCTACTGGTGAACCTACAACTGAAAATAACTGGAGAAGAATAGAGACACAAGTAACTATTACCACAGTACGCGAAATGAAAAACTTTTCCATTCGCAGGTCTAGCTAGCTGTCAGCCATTCTTTCCAACTGCCCACCTAGTTAGGCCTTTTTATTCTTCTGTGGCCTTAATAGCGCTCTTCACAATTTAAAGCTGAGAGAACTATGCCAATATTAATATTTCACTAGCAAGAGAGCCACATTGCCACTAGGCAGGAATCAGGAAGAAAATAAAATGACTTGATTCTTCCTTTCTTTCCTTTCCAAGTAAATGCAAAGGTAAAGGTTTCCCTTGCTCAAAATTTAATTTAATTTAATTTAATTTAATTGTCACATTTATATACCGCTCACTCGGCCAAAGCCAACTCAGGGCGGTTCACAGTAAAAATTAAAAAAACACATGTTAAAAACAGTTAAAACTACCCACCCCCTAAAAACAAGGGGTGCAGGATCCAAAGGCACCATGGGGAGGAGTTCTTCTACACCAACCACCCAATGGAGGTTACCCTTCCACCTGCACCCCACACTTGACCCGCCAGCCAGGTTTTAAGTTCTTTTCTGAAAGGCAGCAATTCCGTCCGAAGACGTAGCTCTGTTGGTTCCAGAGGGCGGGTGCAGACACAGAGAAGGCTCTCCTCCTTGTGCCAGAGAGGCGAGCCCCCCTGGCTGATGGAACAATTAGAGAGCCCCTCCGGTCCGCTCTGGTTGGACGGACAGACGTCCTCAGGGCGATGCGGTCTCTTAGGTAACCCGGCCCACTACCATATAGGGCTTTAAAGGTCAAAACCAGCACCTTGAATTGCACCCGGAGACAAACTGGCAACCAGTGCAGCTCCCGGAGCAGTGGCAAAGCACGGGCATAACGCCCACACCCCATCACCACCCGGGCTGCTGCATTCTGTACCAGCTGTAGCCTCCGAATGGTTGTCAAGGCCAGCCCCATGTAGAGCGCATTGCAATAATCTAGTCTGGAGGTGACCAGAGCGTGAGTGACCATGAGCAAGGAGTCCCGGTCCAGGAGTGGGCGCAACTGGCGAATCACCCGAAGTTGGGTGAAAGCCCTCCTGGTCACAGCCGCCACCTGTTCTTCTAGCAGTAGCCGCGAATCCAGGAGGACCCCCAAGTTGCGCACCGGGTCGGTCTGGGGCAAAATAGCCCCATCCAGAACCAAAGATGGTAGCTCCCGGGTTAACGCAGGACCCCTTATCCATAGCCACTCAGTCTTGCTGGGATTCAGTTGTAGCCCGTTAGCCCCCATCCAGACCCCAACAGCTTCCAGGCACCTGGAAAGGACTTTGACGGCATCACTGGGGTCCCCATGGGCCGAGATGTACAACTGAGTGTCATCCGCGTACTGATGGTACCGCACCCCATGGGAACGAATGATCTCACCCAGCGGCTTCATGTAGATGTTAAATAGGAGAGGAGAGAGCACCGAGCCCTGAGGCACCCCCCATTTGAGGGGCCTAGGACTGGACCTCGCACTCTCCAACCACAACGACTGGGTCCGACCCCTCAGAAATGAGGAAAACCAGGACCACACAGTGCCCTGGATTCCCAATCCTACCAAGGAGAGACCTGGTAACCCCGAAGCAGGGGGCAGAGCCACACCAGGCCCTTCCCTGAACTGTGACTCATAGGGGCGGAGCCACACTAGCCTTTAAAAGCTCTGAGCTCTTTCAGGGTCAGCCCTTTTGACTCTGCATGTGCTCTTAAGCAGAGCTGCTGCTGAGGAGAGCCAAACAAAGGAAGTGAGCACTGGTAAGTTTTTGCAGTTGGAGTAGAGCTGCTTTAGAGGCCACCACTAATTTTAATTGATAATTTAAACTGCTGAGAGCCACCTCTGTTCAAACAGAGGAAGCAGTTTGAAGCTTCCAGAAGCAGGGGGGCAGAGCCACACCAGGCCCTTCCCTGAACTGTGACTCATAGGGGCGGAGCCACACTAGCCTTTAAAAGCTCTGAGCTCTTTCAGGGTCAGCCCTTTTGACTCTGCATGTGCTCTTAAGCAGAGCTGCTGCTGAGGAGAGCCAAACAAAGGAAGTGAGCACTGGTAGGTTTTGGCAGTTGGAGTAGAGCTGCTTTAGAGGCCACCACTAATTTAAATTGATAATTTAAACTGCTGAGAGCCACCTCTGTTCAAACAGAGGAAGCAGTTTGAAGCTTCCAGAAGCAGGGGGGCAGAGCCACACCAGGCCCTTCCCTGAACTGTGACTCATAGGGGCGGAGCCACAGTAGCCTTTAAAAGCTCTGAGCTCTTTCAGGGTCAGCCCTTTTGACTCTGCATGTGCTCTTAAGCAGAGCTGCTGCTGAGGAGAGCCAAACAAAGGAAGTGAGCACTGGTAGGTTTTGGCAGTTGGAGTAGAGCTGCTTTAGAGGCCACCACTAATTTAAATTGATAATTTAAACTGCTGAGAGCCACCTCTGTTCAAACAGAGGAAGCAGTTTGAAGCTTCCAGAAAGCAGGGGGCAGAGCCACACCAGGCCCTTCCCTGAACTGTGACTCATAGGGGCGGAGCCACACTAGCCTTTAAAAGCTCTGAGCTCTTTCAGGGTCAGCCCTTTTGACTCTGCATGTGCTCTTAAGCAGAGCTGCTGCTGAGGAGAGCCAAACAAAGGAAGTGAGCACTGGTAAGTTTTTGCAGTTGGAGTAGAGCTGCTTTAGAGGCTCTTTCCCTCATCACACCTGATGAGGAACACACAGAGGAACAACTGGTTCCACCTGATGATCTCTCCTTCATCACACTTGATGAGATCCAGGAAGATAAACAACAGGAACAAACTGAGGTTCTCTCCCTTAATATGGTTGATGAGGTGCATGTAGATGAACAGATTGCAGGAGAGAGGCTCCTTGTACTAGGCGATTCAATAATTAGAAATACAGAGAAATGGATTTGTGATGCACATGATAACCATATGGTGACTTGCCTGCCAGGTGCAAAAGTTGCAGACATCACAAGAAATCTAGATAGATTGTTAGAGAGAACTGGGGATGAGCCAGTTGTCATGGTACACGTTGGTACCAATGATGTTGGGAAGGCCAAGCGGTCTGTCCTGGAAGCCAAATTCAGGTTGTTAGGAAGAAGATTGAAGTCCCGGACTTCCAAGGTAGCATTTTCAGAAGTGCTGCCTGTCCCTCGCGCAGGACCTACCAGGCAGGCAGAGCTCAGAAGCCTCAATGCGTGGATGAGGCGGTGGTGTCGAGAGGAGGGTTTCAGATTTGTCAGGAACTGGAGAACATTTTGGGACAAGCCAAATCTGTTCAGGAGGGATGGGTTGCATTTGAACCATGATGGGACCAGATTGCTGGCACTCAACCTCAAAAAGGCTGCAGAGCAGCTTTTAAACTGATAACTGGGGGAAAGCCGACAGGAGCTGGGCAGCATCTGGTTCGGGAAAGTGTGTACTTGAGTAGTGAGGAGGATGCAAAAACTACTGAGCAGAGCGAGGAACTAGTCACTAGCATTCTAGCAGAAGGATGCAAGAGGCAGTCTAACAATGCAACTGGACACAAAAGACTGTGTCAGAAAAGCATATATAAATGCTTGTATACAAATGCCAGAAGCCTCCGGAGCAAAATAGGGGAGCTGGAATACTTAGCAATAGATAAGAATATTGATATTATTGGTATCACTGAAACCTGGTGGACGGATGATAACCAATGGGATACAGTTATCCCAGGCTACAAACTACACAGGAAGGATAGGAAGGGGCAAACAGGAGGTGGTGTAGCCTTGTATGTCAAAGAAGTGATAAAATCGTATGAATTGGAATATCTAGGTGATTTGGAGTCACCATTAGAAGCTCTGTGGGTAAGAGTACCAGGCCACAAGGATGGTCTAACAGTAGGCATATACTATCGGCCTCCGACCCAAACTCTTGAGGGAGACTGGCAGTTGGAGAATGTTGTAAAGGAGGCATCCAAGAAGGGAAGCCTGGTTATAATGGGGGACTTCAATTACCCTCACATAGACTGGGTGAACTGTTGTTCAGCACATGATAAAGAGATAAAGTTCCTAGATATGCTAAATGATTGTTCCCTGGGACAGATGGTTGAAGACCCAACTAGAGGTACAAGAATCCTTGACTTGATCCTGAGTAATACTCAGGATCTGGTGCAAGATGTTAACGTGACTGATCCAATAGGGAACAGTGACCACAACTCAATTATGTTTAACTTGATCATAGACCGCAAGTCACTGATAAAATCTAACACAGAGACCTTAAATTTTCAAAAAGGAAATTTCCCAAAGTTGAGGAAACTAGTAAAAAAGAAGCTGAAAGGGAAAATTGAGAGAGTCCATACACTCCAAGAGGCATGGAGGCTGTTTACAAAAACAATAACAGAGGCTCAATTGGAATGCATACCCAAAAGGAAAAAGGGCACTGCCAGGTCCAAGAGGACTCCAATGTGGCTTACAGGAGCTTTTCGGGAAGTGATCAAGAGCAAGAAAAGCTCATTTAGAAGATGGAAGGCTTGTCCGAATGAGGACAGCAGGCAGCAACATAAATTCTGGCAGAACAAATGCAAGGCAACAATCAGGAAAGCAAAGCAAGACTTTGAGGAGCGTATAGCTAAAAATACTCAGAGAAATAACAAAGACTTCTTTAAGTACATTAGAAGTAAGAACCCAACTAGGAAGGCCATTGGACCATTAGATGACAATGGAAGGCAAGGGGTTATTAAAGAGGAAACAGAGATTGCAGAGAGACTCAATGAATTCTTTGCTTCAGTATTCACTGAAGAAGACAGAGGCCACATGCCCAAAACAGAGCCTATCTTCGTAGGGAGGGAAACCGAAGAATTAAGCCAGATAGAAATAACCAGGGAGGAGGTCCTTGCATGTCTTGTTAAACTAAACACTAACAAATCACCAGGACCAGATGGCATCCATCCACGAGTTCTCAGGGAACTTAAAGATGAAATTGCTGATCTCCTAGCCAAAATATATAATCTTTCCCTCAAATCAGGCTTTGTGCCTGATGACTGGAAGGTAGCGAATGTAACACCAATTTTCAAAAAAGGATCCAGGGGCGATCCAGGAAATTACCGACCTGTCAGTTTGACATGTGTCCCAGGTAAAGTGATGGAAACCATCCTAAAAGATAGAATTAATAGGCGCATAGAAGAGAAGGCGCTGCTAAAGGAGAGCCAACATGGCTTTTGCAAGGGCAAATCATGCCTCACTAATCTGCTGGAATTTTTTGAGAGTGTCAACAAGCATGTGGATAAGGGGGATCCAGTTGACATTGTTTATCTGGACTTTCAGAAGGCTTTTGACAAGGTCCCACACCAAAGGCTCTTGAATAAACTTACCAGTCATGGAATAAAGGGACAGGTCTTGTCCTGGATCAGCAACTGGCTAAGGGACAGGAAACAGAGGGTAGCACTAAATGGACACTTCTCCAAGTGGAGGGAAGTAAAGAGTGGGGTCCCCCAAGGTTCAGTACTGGGACCCCTGCTTTTCAACCTCTTCATAAATGATCTAGAAGTAGGAGTAAAAAGCAAGGTAGCCAAATTTGCTGACGACACTAAATTATACAGGGTAGTGAAAACTGTGAGAGATTGTGAGGAGCTCCAGAGGGATCTCTCGACACTGGGGGAGTGGGCAAAACAGTGGCAAATGAGTTTCAACATTAGTAAGTGCAGAGTGATGCATGTTGGGGCAAAGAACCCCAATTACACTTATAAACTGATGGGGTCTGAACTCTCTGCGACAAACCAGGAAAGGGACCTTGGTGTCCTGGTGGACAACTCAATGAAGGTGTCAACCCAGTGTGCCTCAGCAGTGAAAAAAGCAAACTCAATGCTAGGGATCATTAGGAAGGGTATAGAAAATAAGTCAGCAAGTGTCATTTTGCCTCTTTATAAATCTATGGTGAGGCCCCATCTGGAATACTGTGTACAGTTCTGGTCGCCATACCTCCAGAAGGATATTATGGAGCTGGAAAAAGTGCAGAGGAGGGCAACCAGAATGATTAGGGGACTGGAACACCTTCCTTACCATCTGAGGCTGCAACGGTTGGGCCTCTTCACTCTTGAACGACGACGTCTAAGAGGTGACCTGATTGAAGTTTATAAAATCATGCACGGTGTGGACAAAGTAGATAAGGAAAAACTGTTTTCCCTATCGCATAACACTAGAACTAGGGGACACTCCATGAAACTTTTGGGTACTAGTTCTCAAACAAATAAGAGAAAGTACTTTTTCACCCAGAGGATTACTGGTCTATGGAACTCCCTGCCAGAAGAAGTGGTGACAGCTGTCAGTCTTGACAGCTTTAAGAAAGGATTAGACAAGTTCATGGAGGACAAGAGTATCAATGGCTATAATTATGGATACTTAAGGACAACCTCCGGGTTGGAGAGATAGGCAGGATATCTCTCAATATCATTTCCAGGGAATCCTAAGCAGGTAAAGGCATCTGCTTGGGTATACCCTGAAATGGTAAGCCACTGTGTGAGACAGAATGCTGGACTGGATGGGCTGTGGCCTGTTCCAGCAAGGCTGTTCTTATGTTCTTATGTTCTTAACAGGGTGGCTGGGCGATTATCAGCAGAGGCAATAAGGGTGGTGAAGTATTGCCGCCTCACCACCTCCATCGCCACTAGATAGGCCCTAATAGCGGCTCTAGCTAGTGTCCAATCGGAGTCTCTCTGGGTCTTCACCCAGCGGCGCTCTAGGCGTCTCTTTGCCCGTTTGAGCTCCCGCAGTTCATCTGTGAACCACGGAGATGACCTAGCTCCATGAGCTCTGAGAGGCCGTAGTGGTGCGATTTCATCCAAGGCCGCTATTGTCATCCTGTTCCACAGGTCAACCAGCGCCTCAGGCGAATCGTGTTGCCGATCCAAAGGGAACCCCCCCAGTTCCCTCTGGAATCCATCAGGATCCATCAGTTGCCGGGGGCGGGGGCCTCCTTACGATGAAGCGTCGCACCCAGGAAGTCTAGAGCCACCAAATAATGATCTGACCATGGCACAGGTGTTATGTCTAATTTCCGTAGTCTCAGATCACTCAGATCACTCCGCCACGAGGAGGCTGCCCACGGCCAGGAGCAGCCGCAAGACCACCCCAGCCGGGGGTGAGGAAGACCAGGCAGGCGGCGGGAGAGGTCACGATCCTCCACCGCCGCCGCCACGAGGAGGTTGCCTGCGGCCAGGAGCAGCCGCAAGACCACCCCAGCCGGGGGTGAGGATGACCAGGCAGGCAGCGGGAGAGGTCGCGATCCTCCACAGCCGCCGCCACGAGGAGGCTGCCCGCGGCCAGGAGCAGCCGCAAGACCACCCCAGCCGGGGGTGAGGAAGACCAGGCAGGTGGCGGGAGAGGTCGCGATCCTCCACCGCCGCCGCCACGAGGAGGCTGCCCGTGGCCAGGAGCAGCCGCAAGACCACCCCAGCCGGGGGTGAGGAAGACCAGGCAGGCGGCGGGAGAGGTCACGATCCTCCACCACCACCGCCACGAGGAGGCTGCCCGCGGCCAGGAGCAGCCGCAAGACCAGCCCAGCCGGGGGTGAGGACGACCAGGCAGACGGCGGGAAAGGTCACCATCCACCACCGCTGCCAGAGGCAGAGGAAGAGGAACAGCTGACCCACGGGGAAAACATCCACTGCCCGCCACTGCAATGTCCCTGGAGCAAGGAGCCCAGAGGCAACAACCCCACCTGGGGAGTGAGGACACAAGGATAAGTAGCTGATGTGAAAAATGTAGCTCAATTAATATAGCAACTGACATAGAGACTTTACACTGACTTAATATAGCAATTAACATAGAGACTGTGTTTTAGAGTGTGATAATATGCATGATAATATGTTGTTTTAAACTGTTTTAAACTTTTAAAACTGTGATATGATGTATGATGCGAGGAAAAAAATGGCGTAGAAACCGGCAAACCACGCCACAAAGCTTGCCAAGAGAACCCTATTGACCAAAACAAAAGGCAAAACAAAGGAGCAGGCTAGGTGATACAGGATGCTTAACACCACAGAGTGGAGGAAGGGGAGGGACAGGAAGGAGGGAGGAGGAATGCAATGTTGTAAGGAGCAATACTGCATAGGGACATGGAATGTGAGATCAATGAACCAAGGTAAACTGGAAGTGGTAAAAAATGAGATGGAAAGAATAAGCATTGACATCTTGGGAATCAGTGAGCTAAAATGGATAGGGATGGGCGAATTCAGCTCTGGAAACCATCACATCTACTACTGTGGACAAGAAAACCTTAGAAGACATGGAGTAGCCATAATTGTCAATAAAAGAGTGAGAAGAGCAGTAATGGGATACAACCTCAAAAATGACAGAATGATGTCAGTAAGAATTCAGGGCAAACCCTTCAATGTTACTGTGATCCAAATATACGCACCAACCACGGGTGCAGATGAAGCCACAGTGGACCAGTTCTATGAGGACTTACAACACCTCATAGAACAAACACCAAGAAATGATGTCCAAATCATTTTAGGAGACTGGAATGCCAAAGTAGGCAATCAAAAAGTGGAGGGAATAACAGGCAAGTTCGGTCTTGGAACACAGAATGAAGCAGGGCAAAGATTGATAGAGTTCTGCCAAGAGAACGCACTGGTCATAGCAAACACCCTCTTCCAGCAACACAAGAGGCGACTTTACACATGGACATCACCAGATGGCCAACACCGAAACCAGATTGACTACATACTCTGCAGTCAAAGATGGAGAACCTCCATACAGTCAGCAAAAACAAGACCTGGAGCAGACTGTGGCTCAGATCACAACCTACTGATTGCAAAATTCAGGCTTAGACTAAAGAAAATAGGGAAAACAAAGAGACCAGATAGATATCACCTAGACAGCATCCCTAAAGAATACACGGTGGAGGTGATGAACAGATTCAATGGCTTAGACTCAATAGATAGAGTGCCAGAAGAATTATGGACAGAGATGAGGGACATCATGCAGGAAGCAGCAAAGAAAACCATACCAAAAGAAAAGAAGAGTAAGAAAGCAAAGTGGCTGTCTGATGAGGCTCTTAAAATAGCAGAGGAAAGAAGGAACGCAAAAGTCAAAGGAGAAAGGAAAATATACAATCTTTTGAACACAGAATTTCAAAGAAAAGCAAGGAGAGATAAGGAAAACTACCTAAAAGAACAGTGCAGAAAAATGGAGGAAAACAACAAAAGAGGCAGAACCAGAGACCTTTTCAAAAAAATCCGGGAAATCAAAGGAACATTTAAAGCAAAAATGAATATGATAAGGGACAAAGACGGAAAGGAGCTAGCTGATGCAGAAGAGATTAAGAAAAGATGGAAAGAGTACACAGAGGAACTCTACAAAAAGGAACTCAACACTCCTGATAGTCACAATGATGAAGAATTTGAACCTGAGCCAGACATCCTGGAGAGTGAAGTCAGAAAGGCCCTAAAGAGCACTGCAAACAACAAAGCTAGTGGAGATGATGGTATCCCAGTTGAATTTTTCAAAGCTCTAAAAGATGATGGCATCAAATTACTGCACTCAATATGCCAGCAGATTTGGAAAACAAAACAGTGGCCACAGGACTGGAAAAGATCAGTATATGTTCCAATCCCAAAAAAAGGCAATGCCAAAGAATGCTCAAATTATCGAACAATTGCGCTCATACCACACGCCAGCAAGGTGATGCTCAAGATAATACAGGATAGGCTTCAGCAGCATGTGGAAAGAGAATTACCAGAGGTACAGGCTGGATTCAGAAGAGGCAGGGGGACTAGAGACCACATTGCCAACATACGTTGGATCATGGAGAAAACAAAGGAATACCAGAAACAAGTTTACTTTTGCTTTATTGACTACACTAAGGCATTTGACTGTGTGGATCACAACAAGATGTGGCAAGTGATTAAAGAGATGGGAATACCAGAGCACCTCATATGCCTCCTGAGAAATCTGTACATGAACCAAGAAGCAACAGTTAGGACAGAACACGGAATGACAGAGTGGTTTGGAATAGGAAAAGGAGTAAGACAAGGCTGCATTTTGTCACCCTGCTTATTCAACTTATACACAGAGCACATAATGCGCAATGCAGGGATGGAGGAATCACAATATGGGATCAAAATTGCTGGGAGAAACATCAACAATCTGAGATATGCAGACGACACCACCCTAATGGCAGAAAGTGAGGAAGACCTAAAGAATCTCTTGATCAGTTTGAAGGAAGAGAGTGCAAAAGCTGGCTTGAGACTCAATATCAAGAAAACCAAGATAATGGCAACAGGCCCGATCAGTTCCTGGAAAATAGATGGGGAAGAAGTAGAAGCAGTGACAGATTTTACATTCTTAGGATCTAAGATCACTGCAGATGGGGATTGCAGCCATGAAATAAAAAGGCGACTGATTCTTGGGAGACAAGCTATGAGAAACCTGGGGAACATAGTGAAAAGCAGAGACATCACCATGAAAACTAAAATTAGAATAGTCAAAGCAATGGTATTCCCAGTGGTAATGTACGGATGTGAGAGCTGGACAATTAGGAAAGCTGAACGCAGAAGAATAGATGCCTTTGAAATGTGGTGTTGGAGGAGAGTTTTGAGGGTACCCTGGACAGCGAGGAGAACAAATAGGTCAATCTTAGAAGAAATCAATACTGACTGCTCATTGGAAGGTCAAATAGTAAAGATGAGGCTAAAGTACTTTGGGCATCAAATGAGAAGGGAGGATTCACTTGAGAAGGCCGTGATGTTGGGAAAGGTGGAGGGCAAAAGAAGAAGGGAGAGGTCAAGGATGAGATGGATAGATGGTATTGTAGACACAATGGGCACAGAACTGGGAGGACTGAGGGGGATGGTGGAGGACAGAGGCGCCTGGAGAACGATGGTCCATAGGGTCGCAAAGGGTCGGAATCGACTGTGCGACTGAACAACAACAACAACAGGTCACTCTGCCACCGCTCCGACAAAAAGATTAAATCTGGTGTGTGGCCACTCCCCCTGGTCGGGCCCTGAATTACCTGAATCAGGTCCATAGCTGCCATGGAAGCCATGAACTCCTGAGCCACTTCGGAGCCAGTCCCCAGCGAAGGCAAATTGAAGTCCCCCAGAACCATCAGTCTAGGGAACTCCAACGCCAACGCTGAGACGGCCTCGAGGAGCTCAGGCAGGGGGTCCCTTACCCTGCAAGGGGGCAGGTACAGGAGTAAGACTCCCAACTGACCCTTAGAGCCCAGACGCAGAAGCAGGGCCTCACAACCCAGAATTTGTGGAGCGGTAGCCCTGGCAACTCCCAGTGACTCCCTGGCTATGATGGCAATGCCACCGCCCTTACCCTCATCCCTAGGCTGGTACCAAATGCTGAACCCAGCTGGACACATTTCTGACAGAGGAACCCCATCCTCTGGTCTCAGCCAGGTCTCAGTGATACATGCCAGGTCGGCCTGCTCCCCCATAATGGAATCTTGTATCAGGGGAGCCTTATTACATACTGACCTGGCATTCATCAGCAGCAGCCTAAGGGCAGGGTCACCCTGGGTCAGCTGCTCAGGACCTAGAGGTGTAACCCGGGGGCTGGAACAAGGGACAGATACTAAGCATCTGCCCCGCATTCCCCGAGTGCTGCCCGCCCCTCGGTACCCGCTATATCGCCCCATGCCCATCACAACCTCTATATTGGCCCCCGGAGCCTCCCTGATTGCCTTGGACATAATGCTGCCTCTCCTTCCTGGCTGGCTGGGCAGTCTCTCCCTCCCTCCCTCCCACCCCCATATAAAACCGCCCAACCCACTCCCCCCCCACCCTCCGCAAAGCTCCGGCGGTGATGGAAGTGATGGGGCATTCTTCCAAATCTACCTCGAACCCTCAACTGGGGTGAGACATTCCACCCGCAGTAGCGACGGCGGTGGTCCGGCTTTTCAAAACAATCTCGAATCGTCACCTTAATTTTATCCCCATGGACCTCCAAGCCAGCCCCAGACAGACTGCAAAAGCCAGTCATATCCGACTCTCAGTGCTCATCTCTGTTTCAAAGCTGAAGAGCCAGCGTTGTCTGCTTCTGTAGACATTTCTGTGGTCATGTGGCAGGCATGACTAGACATTGGAGCACACGGAACGCTGTTTCCTTCCCACCGAAGTGGTCCCTATTGATCTACTTGCAATTTCTTGCTTTCTAACTTCTAGGTTGGCAGGAGCTGGGACAAAGACGGCAGCTCATTCCATCCTGCAGTACTCGGGAATCAAACTGCTGACCTTCCGCCTCCCCGTCAGTGTCTTAGCCACTTGAGCCACTGCAGTCCCTTTCCTTTCCAAAGTGCACTGAAAATATTGGGCTTTAATAGCACTTGAAAGCTTAGTCTTACACTATACTTAGAAATTGTATGGTTGCTTATAAGTTCACTAAAAGGTGACAGAACAAAGTATTGTGTCGAAAGAAAGAAAAACATATTGTGTTTTGTTCAGCCCTAGCTTATTCTGAATTAAAGATGCTGACACCCCAGAGATGTTTGATGGTGTCTGATCAGTGATGCTTTTGTGCCTATAAAGTGCAAGTATTTACTCTTAAACAATTGTTCTCTGTCATGCACTCATTTCTCTACTTTCTGCATTGGTCTGTTGACACAGAGTAGGCATTGCAGGCGCACCCACCCAAATAAAGACTCAGACTATTGGATTAAAGGCATTGGGCCACTTTTATTGAATAATGCCCTAGTCCGAATTACATTTATAAACTGATGGGGTCTGAACTCTCTGCGACAAACCAGGAAAAGGACCTTGGTGTCCTGGTGGACAACTCAATGAAGGTGTCAACCCAGTGTGCCTCAGCAGTGAAAAAAGCAAACTCAATGCTAGGGAGCATTAGGAAGGGTATAGAAAATAAGTCAGCAAGTGTCATTTTGCCTCTTTATAAATCTATGGTGAGGCCCCATCTGGAATACTGTGTACAGTTCTGGTCGCCATACCTCCAGAAGGATATTATGGAGCTGGAAAAAGTGCAGAGGAGGGCAACCAGAATGATTAGGGGACTGGAACACCTTCCTTACCATCTGAGGCTGCAACGGTTGGGCCTCTTCACTCTTGAACGACGACGTCTAAGAGGTGACCTGATTGAAGTTTATAAAATTATGCACGGTGTGGACAAAGTAGATAAGGAAAAACTGTTTTCCCTATCGCATAACACTAGAACTAGGGGACACTCCATGAAACTTTTGGGTACTAGTTCTCAAACAAATAAGAGAAAGTACTTTTTCACCCAGAGGATTACTGGCCTATGGAACTCCCTGCCAGAAGAAGTGGTGACAGCTGTCAGTCTTGACAGCTTTAAGAAAGGATTAGACAAGTTCATGGAGGACAAGAGTATCAATGGCTATAATTATGGATACTTAAGGACAACCTCCGGGTTGGAGAGATAGGCAGGATATCTCTCAATATCATTTCCATGGAATCCTAAGCAGGTGAAGGCATCTGCTTGGGAATACCCTGAAGGAAATGGTGAGCCACTGTGTGAGACAGAATGCTGGACTGGATGGGCTGTGGCCTGTTCCAGCAAGGATGTTCTTATGTTCTTATGAATTATAACTTTCAATTGGTGTATCATCCAATTGTAATTCTTTAAGGCAAGCAGGCCGCAGTAGCACTGGTAAGGTTCCACCCAAATTGCCAATGGCAATTGGCTATTATGTATTAATTTGTATCAATTTGTTTGTTGTCACAAACAAATTGTTGACCGAAGTCAATATACTATCTATTGACCCCACCCTCTGACGTGTATCCGTTAAAATATCAAGGTGATGCAGGTTGTGAAGCTCCTAGCACCACCCCATTCATGGTTCGCCCTTGACTGGCCAAGCCTGTTTCCCCTGTACCTATCTACGTGTTGGCCAATCAATTGCGAACCTGCCGGATACCTATGGGTCATAAATTTTACCTTACCAGTGCTACCCGCCACATGTGGAGGTGTCCATGATGACTCACCGCCCCCCCCCCGACGGACAACTCGGTCACCAGGCCCGCTTGCACATCCTCCAGAAAGAGGTCCATACCTCTTGTCGACAGGTGAACCCCATCTGCAGAATACAGGCTAAAATCCTGTAACCCTATCCCCGGGTGACGAATGGCTGTACCGAAGCCATTCTCCGTAAGGAACCGGGCAACAGCCCTGTTCACCGACCGCTGGGCACGGTCCAGACCACGGAGGTGAATGCCTCCCCTATAACAGAGTCTCGGCACGATGTCTGACCATAGCAACCGTGTGTACGGCCATAAATGGTGAAGGAACGCCAGGTCACTGCACACCGACATCTTTAAGGCAAGGCCAGTGATCTGTGCGAGATCATTGCCGCTGAGGTGCAGAATTAAAACATCTGGCGGTCCGGCATCCCCGATGGACATCAGGAATGGCAACAGTTCCCGCCACCTCATGCCGTGCACACTATACCACTGCATACGCGCAGATGCACGTAGCCCGAGATGGGGTCCCCACTCTGATGAAGCAGCGTACTGTGCCGCCCAGTGCACATAACTGTGGCCCACCAGCCACACTGCCACCGGTGTGCGGAAACACACAGGGTCTGTAAAAGAAGGAGAGAGAATTGAGGGCATAACAAGGCACTCATGCAGTGAGGGGACGGACATACAAAGAAAAGCGCGCAGATCCCCACCTGCCCATCCAACGTATATCAGCCTCCGAGTACCCAAATGCAGCCGCAGTTGACGCAGCGCCTATCCTAAATGAATGGGTACCATAAAGAGCCCCATGGATGCCCGCACTGTGAAGTGCCGTCCCAGTAACCCTCCAGAATTGAAATTTGGTAAGGGGAGACCCATCCTGGTGGCAGAACAACAGGCCAGGGCGTGAACCATGCACTCCCAAAAACGCATGTAGGTCACCAACCGGACAGATGTCAGCAAATGTGCATTGTAGAAGCGTCACACTACTACCTTTTCTTTGCTGATCAACCTTTGAGGAACGAATCCTCAACTGAGCCCACTCCTGGTTGAGAGATACATCTTCCAGTTCCAGTGCCCTATGAGACATGTCCCCCTTTGAAAGTGGGACCAGCTCACTGATTCTCAGAGCTCCAAAGAAAGCTACGGTGGTAGCTGCATGAAAAAGAGACTCCTCATACCTATCATAACACAGGCCATGCCAGCCTCAAGCAAGGTGTGTCAGAAGACATGGTGAAACAGGATGACGTGTGTCCGGGCGGCGGCTGCGTTCACGTGTCCACCCTTCCAACACATGCCGAATATGGAAGTCACCCATGCAATCAGTATAGCCCCGTGCCTTAGCCATGAATGCCAAGGCCGAAAGCCTGGTGGCAATGGTGCGTGGGGCCAAACCTTGACCATGAAGGTGCACTATGTACTGCAAAACATGGTCAACTGGGATTGGCCACATGTCAGGCAGCTGCCTCTCCCTACAAAAAACCCTAAACTGAAGGAGCATGTGCTGATACGCCTTACGCGTGCGAGGTGCCAAAGACATGCCAATCGCCCGGTTCACTTCTCCTCGCCAAAGGTCCACATCTCGGCCGGAAGTGGAGAGGGAAGTTCCTCTGCGTCTGGAGCCAAGGCATGGAACTGGGAGATCTGCAGGCGGGATAAAGCATCAGCAATATCATTGTTAATGCCTGGCCCTAAGGAGCACATTAAGACGCAAAGACCTAAAAACAAATTGTCGAACTAAGGCCATGACTCTGGGAGACTTGGATGTTTGGGCGTTAACAATATGCACTACGGCAGCATTGTCACACCAAAAGTGAACTATGGAATTAGCCCACATGTCCCCCCAGAGCATAAGCGCACCTAAAATCGGAAAAAACTCAAGTAACGTAAGATCGCGTAAGCGCTCCATGCCTTGCCATTCCTGGGGCCATTTACTATAGGCCCACCTACCCTCAAAATAAATCCCATACCCGAGGGAACCTGAGGCATCCGACAGGACCTGGAACTGAGGGCTGACCATACGCTCCGCCCTCCAAAAGGAGACGCCATTAAAGCCCTGTAAGAACGTGAGCCAAACCGACAGGTCAGCCCGCAAACCCCTAGTCAGCCAGACCCTGTGGTGCTTTTTTGAAAGATCCACCATAGCATCACAAAGACGCCTGGCGAAGGCCCTACCTGGTGTTACCATCCTGCAGGCAAAGTTGAGGTGGCCGTGGAGCACCTGCAACTCCCAGAGAGACACCTTGCACTTGGCAAGCATTGCCAAAATCGCATCTGAGATCTGAGTCACCTTTTCCATGGGTAACCTGGATGTCTGGGCAACGATGTCAATGTCTATACCAAGAAAGGTAAGGGTGGTGGCTGGGCCCTCTGTATTTTCAGGTGCCAGAGGAACACCAAGTTCCTCCATGAGCCCCTGAAATATGGTAAGCAGGCGTCCACACGTGCCCGAGTCATGTCCACCCCCGAACAAAAAATCGTCGAGGTAGTGTGCCACGGACCGGGATCCCGACCTTCGAACGAAAGCCCAATGAAGAAAGGTTCTAAAACGTTCGAAGGCCGAGCACGAAATGGAGCAGCCAAAAGGCATCGCCTTGTCCACATAAAACTTGCCCCGAAAACAAAAACCTAAAAGCTCAAAGTCGTCCGGGTGCACCGGCAACAATCGGAATGCCGATTTGATGTCGCATTTTGCCAGTAGCGCCCTGCGGCCGCATGAGCATACCATCTGCAAGGCCTGGTCAAAGGACGTATATCAGACCGAGCAAAGGTCATCCGGCATAGCGTCATTGACCGAGGAACCTGCAGGGTAGGAAAGGTGGTGAATCAGACGATATTCACCTGAGGACTTTTTAGGCACTAATCCCAGAGGGGATACTTTTAAATTTGGGTATCAAACAGTCCAGCAACCTTACCCTCTCTAACCTCTTTGGCTATCTTCTCCGCAGCAATGTCCTCATTACCCCTGAGAGACAGCAAATTCGGGGCGTCCTGAGGCGCGCGAACACCCCTGAACGGGATGCGGAAGCCAAAAGTAAAACCCTCTAGCAGATAGATCGCATCATTCTGTCTAGGATATACGCGCAGCCACCGTTCAAGCAAGCTAAGATTAATTGGGGAGGGGGCCTTTTGAATGGGTAGCGGCGTCAGAGGGAGCTCTGGCCGACCCCTGGTATCCCTTTCCCCTACCCCGGGACCCACCAGCCCGCGTGAACGCGGAGGCGGCATGAGGGCCGGAACAGGAAGGGCACTCATGCCTAAATTTACATTGGCGCCTGTTGCATACTCCATTGGTGGAGTAGCTCCAACACAGCAGGCTGCCTGGAACCCCCTGCCCCGCCGGCTGGCGGGGAACCTGTGTAGTGGCAGACCGCTGTACGGCATGGCCGCAGTGGTACCGGTCACCTGGTGCCGGCTGTGTAGGGGTCATATAAAGGAGCCACAGTTGCTGGCAGGGCTCGTCCCACCGCATCTCCGGGTGAAGGGCCGCCCTCATCCTAAATTCCTCATCATAGGCCAACCATGACGGGCCAGGGAAATCAACGACGGCCCGGTAAATATTGTCCAGATACTGGACCATCGGAATGGCCAAATCAGGATGAGCCCCAAGATATACTGCCATGTATATTAAATAGGCTGGTAACCAGTTGGCCCACGTACAAGGGGGCTTATGATGATGGGACAATTTCTTGTCCCTGTCATCCTGCCCCGATGTTATGTATGTATGTATGCATGTTCATTATACTGTAAAGGCAAGAATGTAACCACTCCAGATACAAACAATACCAGCTGTAAAGGAACGCGAGCAGACAGCCCATAGAGGGCAGCTGCGAGCGTTCAGCCTCACATGGTTCACATTGCTCAATCACGGACAGCCGCGGGAAAACCTTCCCCGCATTCAGCAGCAGAAGAAAGAGGCGTGCCTGGGCGAGGCCACGCCGGTAGCAGCCAATGAGCTACCGTGCTACAAGATTCAAATGTAGAGAGCTACTGTATATATTGAGATGTATCACCGCCATTACCTCATGCTTCACTGGAACCTCATGCAATAAACCTGTGTTAAACCAACCTTTCGGTTGTCCGGTTGTCTTTGGTCCCATACACCAAATTGGCGACGAAGGTGGGATATGGCTGCCCACGGGACCAAGACATGCGCCGGCTACGAGATCAAGAAGCCGGGAGACTTGGAGCTGTTTGAGATAGACTTCAACGCAGCGCTGGTGGAGCTCGAAGTCTCCGATGAGGCCAAAAAGAGGGCCATTTTCGTCCGCATGCTCGGACACGAGACCAAGAGGACCTTGGTGGACCTGATCGCGCCGAGGAAGGTGGGCGACCTCAAAGCTACAGAGCTCCTGGCGGCGTTGCGCGCCCATCTCCGGCCAGCAATAGCGATGTTCCCCGCTCGGAGCGCGTTCTGGAGGCGAGTCCAGGCACCCGGGGAATCGGTCGAGGAGTTCGCCGCGGCCCTGCGGTTGGCCGCCGGCCCATGCAAGTGGGAGCTCCCCGACATCACCCTCCGGGACTGCCTGCTCTGCGGTCTGAGGGACACAGAGACTCAGCGTGCGCTGATGAAAAGGGAGCCGCCTCCCACGTGGCAACAAGTCCTCGACACGGCACAGGCCGCGGAGGCCACTACTGCCGGGGTGCACGAGCTTCAGGACTGGCGCCCGAAGCCCGCAAAGGCAGAGAGCTCAGTGCGCGCGGCCCGGCGAGTTTCGAACTCGTCTGCGGAGAGCGGAGACGACGAGGACGTCCGGAGGGTCCAGAGAGAGGGCCGGCGCTGCGACGGCTGCGGCGCCGCCCACGCCCGCGCCAAATGCCCGTTCCGCAAGGCCGAGTGCCACAACTGCGGCCGGCGCGGGCACATCGCCAAGGTCTGCCGGAAACGGCGCGAGGCCACCAGGAGTTCTCCAGACCGCTCGGCGAGGCAGGACCGCACCACGAGGCCAAAGGACGGCACCCGGACCACGAGGACGCGGGACGGAGTAGGGCGCATCTCCGACGACAGCGAGGACGACGCGCCGGTTTGCAGCGTTTCCACGGAGCACCCCCGTTACTTCGTTGAGGTAGTAATACAAGGGGCCCCTGTTAGAATGGAGGTGGACTCGGGTTCTTCATACTCCATTATTTCCCAGGGGGAGTTCATGAAAATCGCCCCCCGCATGCGGCCCAAGCTCAAGGCGTTGAGGGCCACACTGAAGGACGTGCAAGGGAACCGCATCCCAGTGTTGGGGGTTGGGAAGTTCCGGGTCCAGTTTAAAAAGCACACCGCAACGCTTCCCCTAGTCGTCCTCAAGGGAGGTAAATGCAGCCTCCTCGGGACTCAATGGTTCCAGCCCCTGGGGCTGTTCATTGGGGGGGTACACGCCGTGGAAGCACACGCCGCCGGGACTGATCCAATACAGAGCGTGTGCGACGCGCACCCCGAGGTTTTTAAAAAGGGGCTCGGGAAATTCAAGGGCCCCCCAGTGACTTTCGACCTGGACCCTGGAGTACGTCCAATCAGACTTAAACCGCGCAGAGTGCCCTTCGCACTAAAGGACAAAATAGAGGCGGAGTTGGACAAATTGGTGGGCCAGGGGATTCTTGTTCCTGTTGATTCTGCGGAGTGGGAAACTCCAATTGTAACAGCGCTCAAGGCCAACGGGGAGGTCCGCATATGCGCTGATTACAAGTGCACCATCAATAAGGCGATCCGCCCTAATGCGTATCCGGTGCCGGTAGTCAGCCACTTGTTGGCCAGGTTACACGGGGGGAGGTGTTTCGCTAAACTCGACCTGGCCCAAGCCTACCAGCAACTCCCGGTGACCCCCGCCGCAGCTGCTGCGCAGACCATAGTCACCCACAAAGGGGCGTTCCAGGTATCGCGCCTACAATTCGGCGTGAATTCGGCGCCCGGGATCTTCCAGTCACTTGTGGAACGCCTCCTGAAGGGGTTAGAGGGGGTGTTACCCTACTTTGATGACGTATTGATTACAGGGGGGAGCCGGGCCGAATTAGCAACTAGGTTGGGAAAGGTCCTGACAATATTCGAAAAGGCGGGGTTGCGGTTGCGGAAAGACAAATGCGTCTTCTTCGCTACAGAGGTTGAGTTCCTAGGGTTCCGTGTCACTCCCGAGGGAATAAGGCCAGCCCAATCCAAGGTAGCCGCCATCAAGAAGGCCCCTCGCCCCACATCCAAGCCCGAGTTGCAGCCACATCCAAGCCCGAGTTGCAGTCGTTCCTCGGACTGCTCAACTTCTACCACTCCTTCCTCCCGCGGAAGGCAGCCGTGGCAGAACCGCTACACAAATTGTTAAAAAAGGACGAGGCATGGAAGTGGGGCGACGACCAGGAAAAGGCTTTCAATGACCTGAAGCGACTCCTGGCATCAGATGCCGTACTGACCCACTTCAATCCCAAACGCCCAGTGGTCCTGATATGCGATGCATCCCCGGTGGGGGTGGGGGCGGTGTTATGCCACGTGCTGGAGAATGGTAGGGAGGCCCCGATAGCATTCTACTCTAGGTCCTTGTCCCAAGCAGAGAGGAACTATGCTCAGACAGACAGAGAAGCACTAGCAATAA
The DNA here is from genome assembly GCA_035047305.1 of Bradypodion pumilum. NCBI lineage: Eukaryota > Metazoa > Chordata > Lepidosauria > Squamata > Chamaeleonidae > Bradypodion > Bradypodion pumilum. The sequence continues at coordinate 381,291,828 of JAWDJD010000002.1, forward strand.
TTGCGGGGACCAAGAAATTTCATGATTTTGTGTACGGCCGCCCCTTCACCATAGTGACTGACCATAAGCCTTTGTTAGGCATTTTCACCGCAGATAAGCCCACACCCCAAATCCTGTCCCCGAGAATGCTCAGGTGGGCCATTTTTCTCAACGCGTATCAGCACGCGTTGGTATACCGGCCCGGGAGGGAGATCAGCCATGCCGACGCCCTGTCGAGGTCCCCCATTCCCCGGGATTGCTGCCACGTGGACAAAGTAGAGAGGGACCATCAGGTCTTAATGATAGAGGTTCTAGACTCCCCTCCAGTAGTACCGGCCGACATCGCCAAAGCGACAGGCAAGGACAAAACGCTGGCCACAGTCTGCTCCTGGGTACAGAAAGGGTGGCCCGTGTCTTCCCCAGCAGCGGAATTCGACACATTTTTCAAAAAGAAACTAGAGTTGTCCCTAGAGAGGGGTTGCCTTTTGTGGGGACAGCGGGTAGTAATCCCCACGCCTCTCCGGCCGAGGGTGCTTAAACTGCTGCACGTCAGCCACCCGGGGATCGTCCGCTCAAAGGCGCTGGCCCGCAGTTACTTTTGGTGGCCCCAGCTAGACGCCGACATCGAACACATGGTCGGCACTTGCGAAGCGTGCCAAAGCTCAAGGCCAGAAGAGGCTCGCTCGCCACCTAGGGAGTGGGACACGGCAAGGGGGCCCTGGTCCCGGGTACATGTAGACTTTGCTGGCCCGTTCAGGGGAACGCTTTTCCTCCTCGTGGTGGACGCGTTCTCCAAGTGGTTGGAGGTCATTCCAGTCTCAAGCACCTCCTCGGCCACAACAATCAAACAGTTAAGGAGGGTCTTCTCCACGTTCGGTTTACCCGACACCCTCGTCAGCGATAACGCCAGCTGTTTCACGTCCGCCGAGTTCGGGGCATTCATGGAGCGAAACGCCATTCGGCACGTCACCTCTGCCCCCTTTCACCCGGCCACCAACGGCCAAGTAGAGCGCCTCGTGCGCACCACGAAAGACGCGCTACTGCGCATGGGCCCCGGAGACCTCGACCTGAAATTGTGCCAATTCCTGCTAAGATACAGGGTCACCCCACTAGCGTCAGTGTACTCCCCCGCAGAGCTGTTGATGCGCAGGAAGCTGGCCACGGGAATCTCCAAGCTAGACCCCACGAGAGTAGAGGACAAAGGGCGGAACATAGGGGTGGAACCCACAAAGAGTTTCAGCGTAGGCGCCCCGGTGCATTGCAGGAACTACGCCAGCGCGGGGCCAGCCTGGGTGCCGGGCACCGTAGTAGAACAAACCGGCCCCGTCTCATACCGCGTAGAAACCAGTACAGGCTTCCTGTGGAGGCGACACGTGGACCAACTCAGGCGCAGGGTCCCCGGAGAGCAGGACGGAGACGAGAATAGCATCGAATCAGCGTTAGGGTACTCCCCCACCCGCTTAACCCAAGGGGGAGGAAAAGGGGAGCATGGGTCCCCACCAAGGGGGGAGGAAAGGGAATCGATCCACAGAAATCTTTTGCGGGAGTCCCCGAAGAAATGGAAGAGCCCCGACCACACACATACCCCGCGGGAGTTTCCCCGAAACACAGATGCCCATAGAAGTTTAGACGTTGATTTACAGTACCAGGGGGAGTTAGCGGAGTGGTCCCCCACCCATCCTAGCGAAAAGAGGGGTTTCAGTTCAGCCCCTGGTACCTCCAGTCCCAGTAGCCCCTGTGAGTTAGAATGCAATATAGCGCCACTTTCCCGGAGACCGACACCCCCAAGACGGGAGGCATCAGCGAGTCCGCCCACCACAGTCTCAAGGTCCCCCGAGCAGGGATCAGAAGGTAGCCAAACCACAAGGGCGACCTCATCGGTTCCGCGGTTCACAATAGGTGGGTCCCCGGGGTCAGAGAGCAACAGGCAGGGACCTCCCAACTATTCATTCCCTTCCCATCCCCGGGCGCGAGGCAGGCACGGACGCCCCACGGAGCCACTAACGAATCCCCGTTTCCCGTTGCAGGACAAGCACCCGCGGAGTCAGGGATCACAGGCTCTCCAGTACTAGGTCAGACGCAAGCGCGTCCCAAGCGCACGTGCGGCAAGCCACAATGGTTGCGGGACTTCGTCCCATCCTAGGGGGGAGGGATGTTATGTATGTATGTATGCATGTTCATTATACTGTAAAGGCAAGAATGTAACCACTCCAGATACAAACGATACCAGCTGTAAAGGAACGCGAGCAGACAGCCCATAGAGGGCAGCTGCGAGCGTTCAGCCTCACATGGTTCACATTGCTCAATCACGGACAGCCGCGGGAAAACCTTCCCCGCATTCAGCAGCAGAAGAAAGAGGCGTGCCTGGGCGAGGCCACGCCGGTAGCAGCCAATGAGCTACCGTGCTACAAGATTCAAATGTAGAGAGCTACTGTATATATTGAGATGTATCACCGCCATTACCTCATGCTTCACTGGAACCTCATGCAATAAACCTGTGTTTAACCAACCTTTCGGTTGTCCGGTTGTCTTTGGTCCCATACACCAAACCCTCCTTCTCCTCCTTAGTAGGTTCACGGTTAAGGAGGGTGAAAATATCAACATATTCCCCCTGCCATATCTTTTCCCTGGTGGCCTGGGATAAATGGTCACCCAGGGGCAGGGAGTAGTCGGCCGTCGGCATGGCCGTAGTCGGCACAGAGTGAAGTGGGGGAATGTATAATGGGCCCTGTCGCCCCCCCCCCCCGGGAAATTGAGCTGGAACCGATGGGGTGGTTATCCTCGGCAAAACATGAGAATAGTTGGGAGCCCAGGAGGTCAGAGGGTATTGCACAGTGAACTGCCCACCCGCAGCAGACTGGTGAGGCCAGGGTCACTGCACCCCACCAGTAGCATGTGTCAGTGTCACTGGTGTGCTGACTTGACCAGCATACCAGCCTTTTGACTCTGCATGTGCTCTTAAGCAGAGCTGCTGCTGAGGAGAGCCAAACAAAGGAAGTGAGCACTGGTAAGTTTTGCAGTTGGAGTAGAGCTGCTTTAGAGGCCTCCACTAATTTAAATTGATAATTTAAACTGCTGAGAGCCACCTCTGTTCAAACAGAGAAAGCAGTTAGAAGCTTCCAGAAGCAGGGGGCAGAGCCACACCAGGCCCTTCCCTGAACTGTGACTCATAGGGGCGGAGCCACACTAGCCTTTAAAAGCTCTGAGCTCTTTCAGGGTCAGCCCTTTTGACTCTGCATGTGCTCTTAAGCAGAGCTGCTGCTGAGGAGAGCCAAACAAAGGAAGTGAGCACTGGTAAGTTTTGCAGTTGGAGTAGAGCTGCTTTAGAGGCCTCCACTAATTTAAATTGATAATTTAAACTGCTGAGAGCCACCTCTGTTCAAACAGAGAAAGCAGTTAGAAGCTTCCAGAAGCAGGGGGCAGAGCCACACCAGGCCCTTCCCTGAACTGTGACTCATAGGGGCGGAGCCACACTAGCCTTTAAAAGCTCTGAGCTCTTTCAGGGTCAGCCCTTTTGACTCTGCATGTGCTCTTAAGCAGAGCTGCTGCTGAGGAGAGCCAAACAAAGGAAGTGAGCACTGGTAAGTTTTGCAGTTGGAGTAGAGCTGCTTTAGAGGCCTCCACTAATTTAAATTGATAATTTAAACTGCTGAGAGCCACCTCTGTTCAAACAGAGAAAGCAGTTAGAAGCTTCCAGAAGCAGGGGGCAGAGCCACACCAGGCCCTTCCCTGAACTGTGACTCATAGGGGCGGAGCCACACTAGCCTTTAAAAGCTCTGAGCTCTTTCAGGGTCAGCCCTTTTGACTCTGCATGTGCTCTTAAGCAGAGCTGCTGCTGAGGAGAGCCAAACAAAGGAAGTGAGCACTGGTAAGTTTTGCAGTTGGAGTAGAGCTGCTTTAGAGGCCTCCACTAATTTAAATTGATAATTTAAACTGCTGAGAGCCACCTCTGTTCAAACAGAGAAAGCAGTTAGAAGCTTCCAGAAGCAGGGGGCAGAGCCACACCAGGCCCTTCCCTGAACTGTGACTCATAGGGGCGGAGCCACACTAGCCTTTAAAAGCTCTGAGCTCTTTCAGGGTCAGCCCTTTTGACTCTGCATGTGCTCTTAAGCAGAGCTGCTGCTGAGGAGAGCCAAACAAAGGAAGTGAGCACTGGTAAGTTTTGCAGTTGGAGTAGAGCTGCTTTAGAGGCCCGCGCGCCTAACGGTGCGCGAGATTGCAAACTAGTAACAAAGGAAGAATATAGTCTTACTAGGTAGAAAGGTAGTAAATGTGTACATTTTTGAGGCCCAGAATACTGCACTTGTTAAAATGGATTCTGAGGGAACAGTTGTAGTTACCTGCAATACTTGTGCCATGTTTGTGTTCTTGCCAAAGCATATGGAGAACTACACTTGCAGCAAGTGCAAGCTGGTTGCACTACTAGAAGAGAAGGTCCAGGCCCGCATATCTAACCATCAACAAATTAAGGAGCTTGAGCTGTTCTTGGACAGAGCGGAGCAGACTATGCTGGACAAAGAAGAGACAGGGCACAGTTCTGAGGGAGAAGGCCCTTCACTAACTCAGGAGGGAGATGGTTGGAGGAATGTGACTCAAAGGAGGAGAAAAGTAGGGGATCACTCTGAGAGTCTGAAATTACAGAATAAATTTGAGGCTCTTTCCCTCATCACACCTGATGAGGAACACACAGAGGAACAACTGGTTCCACCTGATGATCTCTCCCTCATCACACTTGATGAGATCCAGGAAGATAAACAACAGGAACAAACTGAGGTTCTCTCCCTTAATATGGTTAATGAGGTGCATGTAGATGAACAGATTACAGGAGAGAGGCTCCTTGTACTAGGCGATTCAATAATTAGAAATACAGAAAAATGGATTTGTGATGCACATGATAACCGTATGGTGACTTGCCTGCCAGGTGCAAAAGTTGCAGACATCACAAGAAATCTAGATAGATTGTTAGAGAGAACTGGGAATGAGCCAGTTGTCATGGTACACGTTGGTACCAATGATGTTGGGAAGGCCAAGCGGTCTGTCCTGGAAGCCAAATTCAGGTTGTTAGGAAGAAGATTGAAGTCCCGGACTTCCAAGGTAGCATTTTCAGAAGTGCTGCCTGTCCCTCGTGCAGGACCTACCAGGCAGGCAGAGCTCAGAAGCCTCAATGCGTGGATGAGGCGGTGGTGTCGAGAGGAGGGTTTCAGATTTGTCAGGAACTGGAGAACATTTTGGGACAAGCCAAATCTGTTCAGGAGGGATGGGTTGCATTTGAACCATGATGGGACCAGATTGCTGGCACTCAACATCAAAAAGGCTGCAGAGCAGCTTTTAAACTGATAACTGGGGGAAAGCCGACAGGAGCTGGGCAGCATCCGGTTCGGGAAAGTGTGTATTTGAGTAGTGAGGAGGATGCAAAAATTACTGAGCAGAGCGAGGAGCTAGTCACTAGCATTCTAGCAGAAGGATGCAAGAGGCAGTCTAACAATGCAACTGGACACAAAAGACTGTGTCAGAAAAGCATATATAAATGCTTGTATACAAATGCCAGAAGCCTCCGGAACAAAATAGGGGAGCTGTAATACTTAGCAATAGATAAGAATATTGATATTATTGGTATCACTGAAACCTGGTGGACGGATGATAACCAATGGGATACAGTTATCCCAGGCTACAAACTACACAGGAAGGATAGGAAGGGGCAAACAGGAGGTGGTGTAGCCTTGTATGTCAAAGAAGTGATAAAATCGTATGAATTGGAATATCTAGGTGATTTGGAGTCACCATTAGAAGCTCTGTGGGTAAGAGTACCAGGCCACAAGGATGGTCTAACAGTAGGCATATACTATCGGCCTCCGACCCAAACTCTTGAGGGAGACTGGCAGTTGGAGAATGTTGTAAAGGAGGCATCCAAGAAGGGAAGCCTGGTTATAATGGGGGACTTCAATTACCCTCACATAGACTGGGTGAACTGTTGTTCAGCACATGATAAAGAGATAAAGTTCCTAGATATGCTAAATGATTGTTCCCTGGGACAGATGGTTGAAGACCCAACTAGAGGTACAAGAATCCTTGACTTGATCCTGAGTAATACTCAGGATCTGGTGCAAGATGTTAATGTGACTGATCCAATAGGGAACAGTGACCACAACTCAATTATGTTTAACTTGATCATAGACCGCAAGTCACTGATAAAATCTAACACAGAGACCTTAAATTTTCAAAAAGGAAATTTCCCAAAGTTGAGGAAACTAGTAAAAAAGAAGCTGAAAGGGAAAATTGAGAGAGTCCAAACACTCCAAGAGGCATGGAGGCTGTTTACAAAAACAATAACAGAGGCTCAATTGGAATGCATACCCAAAAGGAAAAAGGGCACTGCCAGGTCCAAGAGGACTCCGATGTGGCTTACAGGAGCTGTTCGGGAAGTGATCAAGAGCAAGAAAAGCTCATTTAGAAGATGGAAGGTTTGTCCGAATGAGGACAGCAGGCAGAAACATAAATTCTGGCAGAACAAATGCAAGGCAACAATCAGGAAAGCAAAGCAAGACTTTGAGGAGCATATAGCTAAAAATACTCAGAGAAATAACAAAGACTTCTTTAAGTACATTAGAAGTAAGAACCCAACTAGGAAGGCCATTGGACCATTAGATGACAATGGAAGGCAAGGGGTTATTAAAGAGGAAACAGAGATTGCAGAGAGACTCAATGAATTCTTTGCTTCAGTATTCACTGAAGAAGACAGAGGCCACATGCCCAAAACAGAGCCTATCTTCGTAGGGAGGGAAACCGAAGAATTAAGCCAGATAGAAATAACCAGGGAGGAGGTCCTTGCATGTCTTGTTAAGCTAAACACTAACAAATCACCAGGACCAGATGGCATCCATCCACGAGTTCTCAGGGAACTTAAAGATGAAATTGCTGATCTCCTAGCCAAAATATATAATGTTTCCCTCAAATCAGGCTTTGTGCCTGATGACTGGAAGGTAGCGAATGTAACACCAATTTTCAAAAAAGGATCCAGGGGTGATCCAGGAAATTACCGACCTGTCAGTTTGACATGTGTCCCAGGTAAAGTGATGGAAACCATCCTAAAAGATAGAATTAATAGGCACATAGAAGAGAAGGCGCTGCTAAAGGAGAGCCAACATGGCTTTTGCAAGGGCAAATCATGCCTCACTAATCTGTTGGAATTTTTTGAGAGTGTCAACAAGCATGTGGATAAGGGGGATCCAGTTGACATTGTTTATCTGGACTTTCAGAAGGCTTTTGACAAGGTCCCACACCAAAGGCTCTTGAATAAACTTACCAGTCATGGAATAAAGGGACAGGTCTTGTCCTGGATCAGCAACTGGCTAAGGGACAGGAAACAGAGGGTAGCAGTAAATGGACACTTCTCCAAGTGGAGGGAAGTAAAGAGTGGGGTCCCCCAAGGTTCAGTACTGGGACCCCTGCTTTTCAACCTCTTCATAAATGATCTAGAGGTAGGAGTAAAAAGCAAGGTAGCCAAATTTGCTGACGACACTAAATTATACAGGGTAGTGAAAACTGTGAGAGATTGTGAGGAGCTCCAGAGGGATCTCTTGACACTGGGGGAGTGGGCAAAACAGTGGCAAATGAGTTTCAACATTAGTAAGTGCAGAGTGATGCATGTTGGGGCAAAGAACCCCAATTACATTTATAAACTGATGGGGTTTGAACTCTCTGCGACAAACCAGGAAAAGGACCTTGGTGTCCTGGTGGACAACTCAATGAAGGTGTCAACCCAGTGTGCCTCAGCAGTGAAAAAAGCAAACTCAATGTTAGGGATCATTAGGAAGGGTATAGAAAATAAGTCAGCAAGTGTCATTTTGCCTCTTTATAAATCTATGGTGAGGCCCCATCTGGAATACTGTGTACAGTTCTGGTCGCCATACCTCCAGAAGGATATTATGGAGTTGGAAAAAGTGCAGAGGAGGGCAACCAGAATGATTAGGGGACTGGAACACCTTCCTTACCATCTGAGGCTGCAACGGTTGGGCCTCTTCACTCTTGAACGACGACGTCTAAGAGGTGACCTGATTGAAGTTTATAAAATCATGCACGGTGTGGACAACGTAGATAAGGAAAAACTGTTTTCCCTATCGCATAACACTAGAACTAGGGGACACTCGATGAAACTTTTGGGTACTAGTTCTCAAACAAATAAGAGAAAGTACTTTTTCACCCAGAGGATTACTGGCCTATGGAACTCCCTGCCAGAAGAAGTGGTGACAGCTGTCAGTCTTGACAGCTTTAAGAAAGGATTAGACAAGTTCATGGAGGACAAGAGTATCAATGGCTATAATTATGGATACTTAAGGACAACCTCCGGGTTGGAGAGATAGGCAGGATATTTCTCAATATCATTTCCAGGGAATCCTAAGCAGGTGAAGGCATCTCTTTGGGAATAATGCCCTGAAGGAAATGGTGAGCCACTGTGTGAGACAGAATGCTGGACTAGATGGGCTGTGGCCTGTTCCAGCAAGGCTGTTCTTATGTTCTTATACTCACTTGTTGCACCCCCCCTGGGCCGCCCCCACTGGGGGTTCCGGCCCCTGGTGGGCATCAGAGCTCGCGATGGAAATCAAGCTCTGAGCCGCTGGACGTCCAGGCCAAGTAGGACCGGTCACCGACGGGATGCCCTGCTGGGGCGGCCAGACGGAGAGCTGCGGAGCGCCAGCATGCGTTGGCCTGATGGCTTCCAGTAGCTCAACCCGGCTGATGGCCCGCTGAGAGGCCGGAATAGGCATATGGACCATGGCCGAAGAATAGCCAAACCCATAATCCAATGGTGGTGGGACGTTCCCCATGGATGCCTCGAGGGCCACTATGTGGGCAAGGAGCAGATCAACCATGTCCGACCCACCAGGATAAGGTGGACTGGGTGGCACGGGTGGCCCACAGGCAATTGTTGACTAGGCGGAGGGGGAAGGCCACGCGGCAGTCCCCGGCCGCAATAGGGCCAGGCCAAATAATCCGGCCCATGGGTGCTGGTGCGATGACAGGGCACGATCCCATGCCGTGCCCAATTGGGCCACCATGTCCCAAGCCGGATGAAGAGTCAATGGGGGCAGAAACCCCCGGGGAGCAGGCCTGCACAGCCCCCGCTCGAGCCCTACGACTGGGCAGGGGGGCAGGGGCCTGGTCACCAACATTGGTGGCAGTGGTCAAAGGAACCCTGCCACCCCCCCTTGGCACCCCCGCACGAGCCCTACGGCCCGATGGTGGCCCAAGAGAGGTGGTCGAGGGGATAGGGAGAGCCCTTCCCCTTGAGCACGGCTGCAGGGCCGCGGGAGTCTTCCATTTGGGTGCCATGGCCACCCAAACCTAGAAGCACTGATCGGAGGAGAGATATCCCCGATCAAGGATGCAAAAGTTAAAATAGCAGCATCGGAGCGAACTTCTCAGCTCCGTCGCTGTTCTAAAATGGCGGAGGGGCTGCCTCGTGGCCACCCCTTTTATAAAGGGGTTGGCCACGGCCCCTAACTACCCGGATGTCTGAGCCCGGGGTGGGGGCCACAAAGGGCGCGGCGGCCATTTCAGCTCTTACTTGTTGTCTAAAATGTACTGCATGCCAGACAAATCCATTTTCTTTAGATATTATTCTTAAGATGCCATGAATAGAGAATGCTCTGGGATAAAGTTTAAAATCAGTTCAGGATTTTTATCTTGAACTGAATGTGGAACAAATGATTAATCACTCTTTTTAGGCCAAAAAGAAGAAGACATAATTGGGGCTTTTACTGATATTGCTCAGAGCACAAAGTACACAAGGGGGTGGAGGCAGGGAGAAGAAAACTAATATTTCTGTATATGAGTGATAATCATCTTTCATCAGGGCAAGTCAAATGTTTTGTCTTGCAGCTGCCTTTTTGTAAGATGAAATGCTTGTAACAAAGCTGCCACTCATGAGATGTAGGACATATATATGAAACAATTCAAGAACAATTCAAGGTCTTAAATTGTGACTGGGGACAAGGACAGACCAAGAGATCCGTCCAAGATGAAAGGAGAGCTTAGGTTCAAACCATGTCCCAAGAGTGTCCAGGTGTAATGGGGGGTTTCATGAGGGTACCCTCCCTGGTGTATAAAGTGTCTCTTCAAGCGAAGGATCTGAACTCTGGTAGACACCCTTTCCTGCAGTGCTCCTAACTCAATGTAGCAGAGATGTCAGACAGTTCAGCTGCAAAGGGAAGTGTGAGGCACATCAAACTCCATTGAATATTTGTGGCAAAGCAATAAAAACACAAAACCAGAGGGCAGAACTACTTCTTTAAAAAGAATAAAATGGAACAGAGGACAAAAGGAGGGGGAATGTCACAGTGCCCCTGTCCTATCAGCATGAGCCCCAAATTTCTTTTGGATTTATTTGTATTTTTCTGCTGTGTTCTGCAGTGCTCTGGATTCTCCAATCTTAGGACAGACAAACACAGAGAGGAAGGAAAGTTCATCCTACCCCTGCCTCCTTCAGCAAGGAGGAAAGACAAACGGCACGGGTTGGTTGTTACTTTCCAAGCCATTCTTTTCTGACCCTGACAGCAAGGCTGTCTGGCTTTCAAACGAATGGGTAATTTACTCAATAAAAGTGTAATATGGAATAACAGATTTCAGGATGCCAGAAATGGAAACCAAAATTTTTCCACAATGTTTAAAGCAAAGTAAAGGCAACCAAACTTCTATACCACCCCAGAGCGCTTAGAGCACTCTCTGGGCGGTTCACAAGTTAATTAGCATTTTCCCCAAAACATGCTGGGTACCATTTTACTGACTTCGGAAGGATGGAAGGCTGAGTCAACTTTGATTACTGGTCAGGATCAAACTCATAACCTTTTGGTTGCATTACAGCTGTTTTACCACTGTGCCACCAGGGGCCAGGGCATAATAAACACTCACAAAAGTGAATCTATTAACCCTTTACATCTAATACTATATGTGGCTATAGAGCTTGATTTATGATCAATTCCTGTGCTATCTACAGCATTTTGTCTCCTGGTTTTTCTGCTACAATAGAGGCTTAGCACAGATGTCTGAGAACAGCCATTTATACCATTGCTGATGAAATAGCTGAACTGTAAAGACTATACTCTTGAGGACCGAAATGGTTCAGCCGGTTGGATGTGTAAAATTGTATTTTCTTTGTCCTTTAAAATACTTTATTTCTGGAAAAACTACAGTACTGGTGGAGAAAATGTTGTAACACATGATATGTAATATTTATTCCATCTCATTTTTAGTACCCAACCCTATTTTTTTAAAAGGCTGTGTAGTTGTATATTGTTATGTTTTAGCTTCACAGGGTTAATCTCCTCCCATGAAAGTTATGCACTAGTTTATGTTTCTGCAGTAATCATCATGGATGAGTAGCGTGGCATTGTGGAGAATAGCTGACTCAGTGCCTTTCTAGGAAAAACTCCCATTCACAGCAGAAAACAGAACAATCAATATCTTTGACTTAGAAAAGTTTAACAGAGTGTAAAAGGTAAAGGTAAAGGTCGCCCTTGCTTGAAAGCCAGTCATATCCGACTCTAGGGTACGGTGCTCATCTCCGTTTATAGCCAAAGAGCCAGAACTGTCTGTGTCTGCAGAAGTTTCTGTGGTTATGTGGCAGGCATGACTAGACATTGGAGCGCACAGAATGCTGTTACTTTCCCACTAAAACGGTACCTATTTTATCTACTTGCAATTTCTTGTTTTCCAACTGCTAAGTCAGGCCAGACAGAGCAGCACTATGAAACCCTACACCAACTCCCAATCCGATGCACAGGCACTTCCCTATCACAAGAGGGGTTAAAAATGCAAAACAGCTGCCTCCACAACTATGATTGGCTCATGTTGCCACACCCACATCCAAGCAAAGAATTTGTTGTTGTTCGGTTGCACAGTCGATTCCGACCCTTTGCGACCCTATGGACCATTGTCCTCCAGGCCTCCCTGTCCTCCACCATCCTCCCCAACCTGCCCAGTTCTGTGCCCATTGTGTCTACAATACCATCTATCCATCTCATCTTTGGCCGTCTCCTTCTTCTTTTGCCCTCCACATTTCCCAGCATCAAGGCCTTCTCAAGTAAATTCTCCCTTCTCATCTGATGTCCAAAGTACTTCATCTTCATCTTTACTATTTGACCTTCTAATGAGCAATCATGGTTGATTTCTTCTAAGATCGACCTATTTGTTCTCCTTGCTGTCCAGGGGACTCTCCAAACTCTCCTCCCACACCACATCTCAAAGGCTGTGCTGTGCTTTCCTAATGGTCCAGCTCTCACACCCATACATTACCACCAGGAATACCATTGCTTTGACTATGCAGACTTTTGTTTTCAATGTGATGTCTCTACTTTTCACTATGTTCCCCAAGTTTCCCTGACAGTACTCAATCTCAGCACAACAGCATCCATAGGGACCCCCTGCTGTCCTCACCAAGGAAGGCCATAAATCGCATGGCTTCATGACATGGAGCTCTGACTCTCAGACTTCAGGTTGTGTACATACAACAATCCCTCAGTGCTGTCTTAAGGAGTATACAGAAAGAGCCTCCTCAAGGATTGTGGTATTTTTGAATCACAATTGGACGTACCCTGGTAACGGCAACCTTGTGTTACCGGCTAATATTTCTCACGCTAGGTCAGGTGAAAGGAACTGCAGAATGAACTAGCCATTTTTGCAGTTGAAGAAGAAGAAGAGGTGGTGGTGGTGGTGGTGCCATCTGCCACTGAGATCCATCATCATTCCTCCTAGCCCTTCTAGGAGCAAAGGAAGGCAGGGAGAGAAGAGACTGAATTCAGCCAGTGATTGGAGAGTCACTCTAGTACTCCTAAAAAGAAGAAAAGCCACTTGGTACTAATTCTCTAACCAAAGCCAAGGATGGATGAGACCTTTATTAGAACACTAAAATCTTATTAGAACACTAATATTCTTATTAAATAGTGTTCTTATTAAATTAATATTATTAATATTCTTATTAATATTCTTATTAAATATTCTTATTAATATTAATATTAATATTAAGAATATTAATATTCTTAAGAACATAAGAACATAAGAACAGCCTTGCTGGAACAGGCCACAGCCCATCCAGTCCAGCATTCTGTCTCACACAGTGGCTCACCATTTCCTTCAGGGTATTCCCAAGGAGATGCCTTCACCTGCTTAGGATTCCCTGGAAATGTCATTGAGAGATATCCTGCCTATCTATCCAACCCAGAGGTTGTCCTTAAGTATCCATAATTATAGCCATTGATACTCTTCTCCTCCATGAACTTGTCTAATCCTTTCTTAAAGCTGTCAAGACTGACAGCTGTCACCACTTCTTCTGGCAGGGAGTTCCATAGACCAGTAATCCTCTGGGTGAAAAAGTACTTTCTCTTATTTGTTTGAGAACTAGTACCCAAAAGTTTCATGGAGTGTCCCCTAGTTCTAGTGTTGTGCGATAGGGAAAACAGTTTTTCCTTATCCACTTTGTCCACACCGTGCATGATTTTATAAACTTCAATCAGGTCACCTCTTAGACGCCGTCGTTCAAGAGTGAAAAGGCCCAACCGTTGCAGCCTCAGATGGTAAGGAAGGTGTTCCAGTCCCCTAATCATTCTGGTTGCCCTCCTCTGTACTTTCTCCAACTCCATGATATCCTTCTGGAGGTATGGCGACCAAAACTGTACACAGTATTCCAGATGGGGCCTCACCATAGATTTATAAAGAGGCAAAATAACACTTGCTGACTTATTTTCTATACCCTTCCTAATGATCCCTAACATTGAGTTTGCTTTTTTCACTGCTGAGGCACACTGGGTTGACACCTTCATTGAGCTGTCCACCAGGACACCAAGGTCCCTTTCCTGGTTTGTCGCAGAGAGTTCAGACCCCATCAGTTTATAAATGTAATTGGGGTTCTTTGCCCCAACATGCATCACTCTGCATTTACTAATGTTGAAGCTCATTTGCCACTGTTTTGCCCACTCCCCCAGTGTCAAGAGATCCCTCTGGAGCTCCTCACAATCTCTCACAGTTTTCACTACCCTGTATAATTTAGTGTCGTCAGCAAATTTGGCTACCTTGCTTTTTACTCCTACCTCTAGATCATTTATGAAGAGGTTGAAAAGCAGGGGTCCCAGTACTGAACCTTGGGGGACCCCACTCTTTACTTCCCTCCACTTGGAGAAGTGTCCATTTAGTGCTACCCTCTGTTTCCTGTCCCTTAGCCAGTTGCTGATCCAGGACAAGACCTGTCCCTTTATTCCATGACTGGTAAGTTTATTCAAGAGCCTTTGGTGTGGGACCTTGTCAAAAGCCTTCTGAAAGTCCAGATAAACAATGTCAACTGGATCCCCCTTATCCACATGCTTGTTGACACTCTCAAAAAATTCCAACAGATTAGTGAGGCATGATTTGCCCTTGCAAAAGCCATGCTGGCTCTCCTTTAGCAGCGCCTCCTCTTCTATGTACCTATTAATTCTATCTTTTAGGATGGTTTCCATCACTTTACCTGGGACACATGTCAAACTGACAGGCCGGTAATTTCCTGGATCACCCCTGGATCCTTTTTTGAAAATTGGTGTTACATTCGCTACCTTCCAGTCATCAGGCACAAAGCCTGATTTGAGGGAAAGATTATATATTTTGGCTAGGATATCAGCAATTTCATCTTTAAGTTCCCTGAGAACTCGTGGATGGATGCCATCTGGTCCTGGGGATTTGTTAGTGTTTAGCTTAACAAGACATGCAAGGACCTCCTCCCTGGTTATTTCTATCTTGCTTAATTCTTCGGTTTCCCTCCCTACGAAGATAGGTTCTGTTTTGGGCATGTGGTCTCTATCTTCTTCAGTGAATACTGAAGCAAAGAATTCATTGAGTCTCTCTGCAATCTCTGTTTCCTCTTTAATAACCCCTTGCCTTCCATTGTCATCTAATGGTCCAATGGCCTTCCTAGTTGGGTTCTTACTTCTAATGTACTTAAAGAAGTCTTTGTTATTCCTCTGAGTATTTTTAGCTATACGCTCCTCAAAGTCTTGCTTTGCTTTCCTGATTGTTGCCTTGCATTTGTTCTGCCAGAATTTATGTTTCTGCCTGCTGTCCTCATTTGGACAAGCCTTCCATCTTCTAAATGAGTTTTTCTTGCTCTTGATCACTTCCCGAACAGCTCCTGTAAGCCACATTGGAGTCCTCTTGGACCTGGCAGAGCCCTTTTTCCTTTTGGGTATGCATTCCAATTGAGCCTCTGTTATTGTTTTTGTAAACAGCTTCCATGCCACTTGGAGTGTTTGGACTCTCTCAATTTTCCCTTTCAGTTTCTTTTTTACTAGTTTCCTCATCTTTGGGAAATTTCCTTTTTGAAAATTTAAGGTCTCTGTGTTAGATTTTATCAGTGACTTGCGGTCTATGATCAAGTTAAACATAATTGAGTTGTGGTCACTGTTCCCTATTGGATCAGTCACATTAACATCTTGCACCAGATCCTGAGTATTACTCAGGATCAAGTCAAGGATTCTTGTACCTCTAGTTGGGTCTTCAACCATCTGTCCCAGGGAACAATCATTTAGCATATCTAGGAACTTTATCTCTTTATCATGTGCTGAACAACAGTTCACCCAGTCTATGTGAGGGTAATTGAAGTCCCCCATTATAACCAGGCTTCCCTTCCTGGATGCCTCCTTTACAACATTCTCCAACTGCCAGTCTCCCTCAAGAGTTTGGGTCGGAGGCCGATAGTATATGCCTACTGTTAGACCATCCTTGTGGCCTGGTACTCTTACCCACAGAGCTTCTAATGGTGACTCTAAATCACCTAGATATTCCAATTCATAAGATTTTATCACTTCTTTGACATACAAGGCTACACCACCTCCCGTTTGCCCCTTCCTATCCTTCTTGTACAATTTGTAGCCTGGGATAACTGTATCCCATTGGTTATCATCCATCCACCAGGTTTCAGTAATACCAATAATATCAATATTCTTATCTATTGCTAAGTATTCCAGCTCCCCTATTTTGTTCCGGAGGCTTCTGGCATTTGTATACAAGCATTTATATATGCTTTTCTGACACAGTCTTTTGTGTCCAGTTGCATTGTTAGACTGCCTCTTGCACCCTTCTGCTAGAGTGCTGGTGACTAGCTCCTTGCTCTGCTCAGTAATTTTTGCATCCTCCTCACTACTCAAGTACACACTTTCCCGAACCGGATGCTGCCCAGCTCCTGTCGGCTTTCCCCCAGTTATCAGTTTAAAAGCTGCTCTGCAGCCTTTTTGATGTTGAGTGCCAGCAATCTGGTCCCATCATGGTTTAAATGCAACCCATCCCTCCTGAACAGATTTGGCTTGTCCCAAAATGTTCTCCAGTTCCTGACAAATCTGAAGCCCTCCTCTCGACACCACCGCCTCATCCACGCATTGAGGCTTCTGAGCTCTGCCTGCCTGGTAGGTCCTGCGCGAGGGACAGGCAGCACTTCTGAAAATGCTACCTTGGAAGTCCGGGACTTCAATCTTCTTCCTAACAACCTAAATTTGGCTTCCAGGACAGACCGCTTGGCCTTCCCAACATCATTAGTACCAACGTGTACCATGACAACTGGCTCGTTCCCAGTTCTCTCTAACAATCTATCTAGATTTCTTGTGATGTCTGCAACTTTTGCACCTGGCAGGCAAGTCACCATACGGTTATCATGTGCATCACAAATCCATTTCTCTGTATTTCTAATTATTGAATCGCCTATTCTTATTAATATTCTTATTAAATAGTGTTCTTATTAGAACACTAGAATATTTATTAGAACACTAAAACTGCAGGACGGAAATGAGCTCCCGTCTTCATCCCAGCTCCTGCCAACCTAGCAGTTCGAAAGCAAGAAATTGCAAGTAGATAAATAGGGACCACTTTGGTGGGAAGGTAACAGCGTTCCGTGCGCTCCGGTGTCTAGTCATGCCTGCCACATGACCACGGAAATGTCTGCAGGAGCAGACAGCGCTGGCTCTTCGGCTTAGAAACAGAGATGAGCACTGCACCCTAGAGTCGGATACGACTGGCTTTCGAGCAAGGGAAACCTTTACCTTTACCTTTAAAATCTTATAAGCAGAAGAGGTAGCTTGTGAAGGAAGCTTATAGGAGATGAAAACTAGCTTCTGCTTGTGAGATTTTTATTCATCTGTAAAGGCATTACCCACCTATGTCTTTGGACCAAATCTTGCATGGGGAAGATAAGGGGAGAGCAACATACCTGTCAAGTTTTGGATTTAAAATAAGGGAAATCTAGCAGTGCTGGGCAGTCGCTGCACTGGTGCACATGTGCAGTATGGGTTTTGCCCTTTCCTTCCGCGCAAGACACCATGGGAACTGTAGTTCCTGGCCCATTTTGCGCTGGTGTGCATGCGCAGTATGTGTTTTGCCTTTTCCTTCCGCACAAGGCACCATGGGGGGCTGCAGTTCCTGGCCCATTTTGCACCAGTGCACATGCGCAGTATGGGTTTTGCCTTTTCCTTCTGCACAAGGCACCATGGGGGCTGTAGTTTCCGGCCCATTTAAAAATATAGAATACGGGAGATTTACGGGAAAATACAAATACGGGATGATGGCGTGAAAAGGGGGTAAATAACGGGAGTTTCCTGGCCAATACGGGAGACTTGACAGCTATGGTGAACAAAGTCAGGCAGGCGCTTTGTCAAAACTGTGACTAGAAAATCAAAATGGCAGTTTATGCAGGACATTGTTGCTCTCAGGGATTGTTCCCATGCCCCTAATCATTTAGCTTATAGTACAGGTCAGTGAAGTGATGGCCATTTTCACTCATTTATTTCCTGGCTATCAAGACTATAAAAGCAAGTCTCCCATCCCCATATGTGCACTTCATATCTGAAATGCATGTATTTTGTATTTGCAAATTCATATTCTACAACAAAGCAATCTCAAGGGAATCATCCTTTTTGAGCTAGTAAATGGCTCACCCTACTATATTCATAAGATAACAGCTTGACAGCCTCTTGACACCATTTTATAAGGCTATTTAATAAGCCCAAGGCAAACTACTAGATCTTTGAACAAATAGCAGAACTTGCATTTTAAGTTCCCAGTTTATGGCTCTTTAGTGTAAGGGACCAAAGACAATGAAACAGCCGAAGGGTTGGCTTAACACAGGTTTATTGCATGATGATCCGGAGGAACATGTGGTAATGGCGGATGAGTAGCTCAATATATACAGCTGGCTATACATTTGAATGTGGCTCGTCGACAGACTATTGGTTGCTGCCTGTGTGACGTCGTAGAAGGTCACGCCCTTCTTGACCAGGTGAAGAGGTGGCGGGGAATCTTCCCGCGCTGCTGAACCAGGTGAATCTGAGCCATGAGAGCTGGACGCTCGCTATTGCCATCTAGTGGTCACTAGCTCGCGTCCCCTTATCAGGTTTACATTGATACAGCTGATGGTTATAATGTTGCACACAGAAAGGTTACATTGTTAACACATGGCAAAGGTACATTGTTAAAGGCACAGCTTTACAGAACACAACATCCCTCCCCCCTAGGATGAGACGAAGTCTCTCAGCCAAGATGGCTTGTTGCATGTGCGTTTGGGCCGTGAAGAGGGCTGACCCCCCCCGGAGGCGCTACTGCTTCTTTGTTCCCTGGTCCCTTGTCCTGAAATGGGAGAGGGAGACTTGTTAGTGGCTTGCCGCTGTCTGGCGGCCTTAGGGGAAGGGAAAAACTCCATTGTGGGCAGACCGGGGGCAGTCGGGGCTAACGAAAAACCCCTCTTCTCGCTTGGACGGGTGGGGGACCACTCCGAAAAAACCCCCCGGTTCTGAAAATCAAAATCTAACTTAGTAGGGGTATCCGCATTTGTGGGGACATTCCGCGAGATATGTATGGGGTCGGGTTCCTCCTCCTCCTCAGAAAGATCCCCTAGGATATCTACGAGAATATCCCCCTCCCCCCTTGGTGGGGACCCGCGGACCCCTTTCCCTCCCCCTTGGGCTGAACGGGTGGGGGAGAACCCTAACGCTGATTTTTCCTCTATTTGGTCTGTGCCCTGCTCATCGGAGACCCTGCGTCGGAGCTGGTCCGCGTGCCGCCTCCACAGGAGCCCTGTGCTGGTTTCCACGCGGTACGACACGGGGCCGGTTTGCTCCACAACTACGCCCGGTACCCAGGCTGGGCCCGTGCTGGCGTAGTTCCTGCAATGCACGGGGGCGCCTACACTGAAACTCTTTGTAGCCTCTAGCCCGATGTTCCTTCCTTTGTCCTCTACTCTCGTGGGGTCTAGCCTAGTAAGGATGGTGGTCAGTTTCCTACGCATTAAGAGTTCTGCGGGGAGTATCCAGACGCCAACGGGGTCACCCTGTACCCTAGCAGAAACTGGCACACTTGCAGGTTCAGGTCCCCGGGGCCCATGCGCCGCAACGCGTCCTTCGTGGTGCGGACGAGGCGCTCTACTTGGCCATTGGTGGCCGGGTGAAACGGGGCGGAGGTGATGTGCCAAACGGCGTTGATCTCCATGAAAGCCCTAAACTCGGAGGACGTGAAGCAACTAGCGTTGTCGCTAATTAATGTGTCGGGTATGCCGAACGTGGAAAAGAGCCTCCGCAAATGCCTAATGGTCTGGGCCGAGGAGGTGCTCGTGACTGGGATAACCTCCAACCATTTGGAGAAGGCGTCCACTACGAGAAGGAACAGGGTGCCTCTGAACGGGCCCGCGAAATCAACGTGCACCCGGGACCACGGCCCCTTAGCCGCGTCCCATTCCCTGTGGGGAAGGCGGGCCTCCTCTGGTCTGGAGCATTGGCAACTTTCACAAGTGCCGACCATGTGCTCGATGTCGGCGTCCAGCTGGGGCCACCAGAAGTAACTCCGGGCCAGCGCCTTGGATTGCACGATGCCGGGGTGGCTAACGTGCAGCAGTTTGAGCACCCGCGGCCGAAGGGAAGTGGGAACCACCACCCGCTGCCCCCACAAGAGGCACCCCCTCTCTAGGGACAGTTCGCTTTTTTCTGAAAAATGGAGCGAACTCCTCCGCTGGGGAGGACGCCGGCCACCCTTTCTGCACCCAGGAGCTAACTGCCGCTAACGTCTTGTCCTTCTCTGTCGCTTTGGCAATGTCGGCGGGCACTACGGGGGGTGAATCCAGCACCTCTATCATGAGAACCTGATGGTCCCGCTCCCCCTTGCTCACCTGGCTGGGCGTTAGGGGAAGGGGAGACCTAGATAGAGCGTCCGCATGGCTGATCTCTTTCCCGGGCCGGTAGACTAACGCGTGCTGATACGCGTTGAGAAAAATGGCCCACCTGAGGATCCTCGCGGACAGGATCTGTGGGGTGGGCTTATCTGCGGTAAAGATGCCCAGCAGGGGCTTGTGGTCCGTTACAATGGTGAAGGGGCGGCCGTACAGAAAATCGTGAAATTTTTTCATCCCCGCGACTATTGCTAGTGCCTCCCTGTCTGTCTGTGCGTAGTTTCTCTCCGCTTGGGACAGGGACCTGGAGTAAAATGCTATCGGGGCCTCCCTTCCGTCTTCCAGCACGTGGCACAGCACCACCCCCACCCCCACCGGGGATGCATCACAGGTCAGAACTACCGGGCGTTTGGGGTTGAAGTGGGTCAGTATGGCATCGGACGCTAGGAGGCTTTTTAGCTCACTAAATGCCCTTTCTTGGTCATCGCCCCACTTCCATGCCTGGTCTTTCTTTAGCAGTTTGTGTAGCGGTTCAGCCACCGCTGCCTTCCGGGGTAGGAAGGAGTGGTAAAAGTTGAGCAGCCCTAGGAACGACTGCAGCTCGGGCTTGGAGGTGGGGCGGGGGGCTTTCTTAATGGCTGCCACCTTGGACTTGGATGGTTTTATTCCCTCAGGAGTCACACAAAACCCTAGGAACTCAACCTCGGTTGCGAAGAAGACGCATTTGTCCTTTCGCAGTCTCAGCCCCGCTTTTTCGCATATTGTCAGGACCTTCCCCAACCTCTTGGCCAATTCAACCCGACTCCCCCCCGTTATTAACACGTCATCAAAATAAGGCAACACCCCCTCCAGTCCCTTCAGGAGGCGTTCCACGAGTGACTGGAAAATTCCAGGCGCCGAATTCATGCCGAACTGGAGGCGCGTCACCTGGAACGCCCCCTTATGGGTGACTATGGTCTGCGCAGCAGCTGCGGCAGGGGACACAGTAAGCTGCTGGTAGGCCTGTGCTAAGTCGAGCTTAGCGAAACACTTTCCCCCGTGTAACCTGGCCAGCAGATGGCTGACTACCGGCACCGGATATGCATTCGGGCGGATCGCCTTGTTGATGGTGCACTTGTAGTCGGCGCATATGCGGACCTCCCCATTGGCCTTTAGTGCGGTTACAATTGGAGTTTCCCACTCCGCAGAATCAACAGGCACAAGGATTCCCTGGCCCACCAATTTGTCCAGTTCCGCCTCTATCTTGTCCTTAAGTGCGAACGGCACCCGGCGTGGTTTAAGACGAATTGGGCGGACCTCCGGGTCCAGGTCGAATGTCACTGGGGGCCCCTTGAATTTCCCCAGTCCTTTTTTGAAAACTTCGGGGTGCGCCTCGCACACCTCCTGAATTGGATCAGTCCCAACGGCGTGCACCCCCCCAATAAACAAACCCAGGGGCTGGAACCATTGAGTTCCGAGGAGGCTGCAATCTCCCCCTTTAAGCACGACTAGGGGGAGGGACGCGGCGTGCTTCTTGAATTTAACCTGAAATTCTCCAACCCCCAACACTGGAATGCTGTTCCCTTGCAAGTCCTGTAGTGTGGACCTCAACGCTTTGAGTTTGGGTCGCTTGTGGGGGGCAATTCCCAAAAACTCCCTCTGGGAAATGATTGAATATGAGGACCCAGAGTCAATTTCCATCCTAATGGGAACCCCTTGGACTAGTACCTCAACAAAGTAGCGGGGGTGTCCTGCAGACACGCTGAACACTGGGGCGTCGTCCTCGCTGCCGTCGGAGATGCGGCCCACGCTGTCCTGCTTCCGCGTGGCCTGAGCGCCGTCCTTGGGTCTCATTGAGCGGTCTTGTCCCGCGGAACGGTCTGCTGAGCTCCTCCGGGTCTCGCGCCTCTTCCTGCACACCTTGGCGATGTGCCCGCGGCGGCCGCAGTTGTGGCACTCGGCCTTCCGGAATGGGCACTTTACGCGGTCGTGGGCTGCTCCACAGCCGTCGCACCGCCGGCTCTCTTTCCGGACCCTCCGGACGTCCTCGTCATCGCTGCCCTCTGTGGACGACCTCGAAGCTCACCGGGCCGCCTGTACCGGAGTCTCTGCCTTGCTCGACTTCGGCCGCCAGTCCTGGAGTTCTTGGACCCCAGCCTTTGTAGCTTCCGCGGCCTGGGCCGCTCTGACGACCTCCTGCAACGTGGGAGGCGGCTCTTGGTTCATTAATGTGCGCTGGGTTTCGGCGTCGTTCAGGCCGCACAGCACACAGTCCCGGAGGGTGATTTCAGCATTCTCCCATTTGCACGGGCCGGCCGCCAGCCGCAGGGCCGCCACGAATGCGGCAACCGTCTCCCCGGGCGCTTGGACTCGCCTCCAGAACGCACTCCGAGCGGGAAACATCGCCGTGGCGGGCCGGACGTGCTCACGCAGCATCTGCATGAGTTCCTTGGCCTTGAATTCGCTCCTCGGCGCAATCAGGTCCACCAGGGTCCTTTTGGTTTCTTGTCCGAGCATCCTGGTGAAGATGGCCCTTTTCTTTGCCTCTTCCGTGACTTCGGACTCGATCAGTGCTGCCTGGAAGTCCATCTCGAAGATCTCCCAGTCGCCCGGTTTCCTGATTTCGAAACCAGCGCATGTCTTGGTCCCATGGGCTGCCATATCCCACCTTCGTCGCCAATTTAGTGTAAGGGACCAAAGACAATGAAACAGCCGAAGGGTTGGCTTAACACAGGTTTATTGCATGATGATCCGGAGGAACATGTGGTAATGGCGGATGAGTAGCTCAATATATACAGCTGGCTATACATTTGAATGTGGCTCGTCGACAGACTATTGGTTGCTGCCTGCGTGACGTCGTAGAAGGTCACGCCCTTCTTGACCAGGTGAAGAGGTGGCGGGGAATCTTCCCGCGCTGCTGAACCAGGTGAATCTGAGCCATGAGAGCTGGACGCTCGCTATTGCCATCTAGTGGTCACTAGCTCGCGTCCCCTTATCAGGTTTACATTGATACAGCTGATGGTTATAATGTTGCACACAGAAAGGTTACATTGTTAACACATGGCAAAGGTACATTGTTAAAGGCACAGCTTTACAGAACACAACAGGCTCTGAAGGAGAATTTTAAGTAGAGTTTCATCTTTGTATTAACCTTTGCATATATAGGCAAGCGTTTACTGTATGTTGCTTCAGTCTCAACCAAGTCCAAGATGGGTTTGTCCAAAGCATCCATCTGGCAGGTAAAGATTAAAATGAAGTTTATATACGAAACATTAATAGGATGAAACTCAAAGTATCTCAAATAAGACCAGAGATATGAGAATGGGGGAGGTCTATAAATGTGTCCAGGTTGGATCCCACCAGGAAGCAGGTCATATGACATAGCTTAGCAAAATATGTGAATGGCTTTTCAAAAATAAGCATGTTTTGCATAGACCATTTCCAATCCTGGCGGGTTGCGGAAGAGGTCTTTGGATGCAAACAGATGGGGAAGCTGGATTGCATTAGAATTGTGCCAGCAAGAACGACCTCTTTAAAGTAACTCTCATTCCATCCCAGATCCAGAAAAAAAGCCCCCCTGCCACTGACACCAAAAGAGTCCCGACTGAGTGTGGAGCATGGTCAGGCTGGTTCACAATATCCTGTACTTCGTATAGTTGCTGGACAATTGTGCCATGAGCAGTTCAAAACATTAGCCCTATGTAGGGAGGGATAGCCCTCCATTTGAAAGTAGCGGGAGGGTCAAAGTTGTAAAAGAACAACAGTAGCTGGAAAAGAGAGAGGGGAAAAGGCAAAACCTCCTCTTCCTCCTGGCTAACACTACTGTGGTAGGGCTTCACATTTGGAAGTCTCTCTGTGACAGGCCTTCCTTCCCTTGACTCCATACAGTTGCTCTTAAGCTTTATTAGAAGTACTGCATTTTTAAAAATTAAACTATTAAGATTTGTCTGCATCTCCAGGGATGCTACATATGAGCAAGGATGAGACCCAACGTAGCAAGCTTCGGGGTGGGGGATGCTAAGAGCTACTCTAGAAGAAATTAATATGCAATACTCACTTGGGAAGACAGAAGATGAATATATATATCTGAAAACCGGTGAGTCATGCAGTGTGTTGATACATCCTCAGACAATATACTCAAGTGGGAAAAAGAAAGTGGTCTACAATTAAGGTAAAAATGTATGAATGAGTGGCTGGCAGCTTGTGTGAGACGCATGAAGAATAACTTAAGGTGCCCCCCTTTCAAAAGAACCCCAATGTAAGATGTTTTGACAGTAACAATCAATCAGAATAAGAGGATCTCATTAAACAAATATTATTCTGTACTTTAATGGCATATTTACAATTTATGATTATTTGAAAAGCACATTTATTTATTTTTGGTACTTTTCTGTGATGCTCCCAATGGGGCAAAATCTTCCAATTCATCTTTTCATTTACTTATTAATTAAGAAGCAACACCAATTTAGTCAAGAGGATTATTCCGTAAAGTAAACAGTTTTGAATGCAAAGATATTCTAAGGTAGCCTATTCTGTTCTCCTGCTCTCCAGAAATTTTTGATTAGAACAGCCTTTATTCCAAGCAAACACACTGTAGTCCATGGATTTGGAGCTTTTTGGTGTGCCAGTGGATGCATTTCAAAGTTAGAGAGGTGCCAGCACTGTTACAAGATGGTGGCCCCCATGGGTGTGACTAGTAACAATGCATAGCTTTTGTAGAAGTCAAACTGATGAAGTTGAAGCAGAGAAAGAACAATCCTATTGAATTCTTTATTTTATTTTCCTTTAATTCCTTTTTCATGTTCCTCTTAACCTCTAAGCAGATCTCAATATCATTGATCCTGTTATTCTCCTAAACCAGGAGTTCTCAACCTTTTTATAGCCGGGGGCCAGGTCACACTCCCTCAGACAGCTTCAGGGGCCGGATGGCCATTTTGCCCTTCCTCCACCACACAGCACTTCCTGGTGTGGTGAAGGCACATTTGGCGCCCATTCGCGGTGCCACGGATCCACCGAGACACCGCTTGTGCTCGATTCAACTCACCCGCCCAGACAAAGTGTCTCTCGACGCGTCTTCTTTCAGCTGAGTATTGCACTGTTGCTCAAAGTACCACAACAAATCCAGAAACCCGGAGCCCTGAAGCTTCTCTGCAACAGTTAGAAGACTGGGAGGGATTTTTCTGGCCTGGGATGACTATCTATCCAGCACTAACCAATCATTCCTTCTTACCTCTTAATTCAAAGAGCACCTTACAATTCTCAGCTCCATGTTCTTTCCCTCTCTTCTGTCAAATATTTTGACAAAAAATATTCTCGTAAAGTTTCTGATTGCAATACTCATTTAAAATATATACAGCCCCATAGAATAATAAAAAGCTACATTTGTTTTGTGGTGATGTGTTTTGTGCCTCAAAGGGGAAGGGGAATGGAGGCATTTCACAAAAGACCTCTATCTCACTCTTAGCAAGCAAGGTTTGCATTCTGTGCATAAAATAATTAAGTGGAGTGTGAAACTGCAACGCTGAAAATGTACATTGTGCTTTAAAAATGAGGTTGGAACAATAGAACAACAGTGGAAAGGCAGTGCAAGACACTCAGCTATGCCTCTCCATATTGCCTTACAACAGATCTCTTTCCTAGCAAGCAACTGACAGCATAAGCAGATGTGTCCAAAGCAAAGAAGAAACCAAGATGGCTTCTCTCATCCAATTTCTGCAGGATTGATTAATTAGCCAATCATTGCCTGAACAGCCACAGTGATGTCACTCTCAGCAGCTGTGGAAAATAACATATGCCACCGAATCATTAAGATTCTATGTTGCCATGTGAATGTCTATAATAGGGATTCTCAACCTGTGGCCCATGGGCCGGATGCAGCCCATGATGCTATTTCATGTGGCCCACCACCTCCACCACACCACCAGAAAGTGTCGTGTGGTGGAGGAAGGTTAAAATACACTGTCTTAGGGAGCATGGCCTGGTCCCCGTCTTAAAAAGGTTGAGAACTCCTGGCCTAGAATAAGATCTCTCTAACTAGCAGGGCCTCTTCTTTGGCCTTGAAAATCACATCCAAAAAAGCACTATTTCCCACAGCTCTTAGGAAAACTCCCCTTAGCATCAGAAGCAGGCCTAAATTTCACCACACATAAACATCCTAAATAAAAATAAATAAATAAGCATACAGTGTTGCTCTGCCAGAAAAAAATCTTCTTGTGAGTTGTGATGCTATGGTATTCAGACAATAGCCTTCTAGAGAAAATATGGTCCATTGCCTTGTCACAAATGAGGTCTGTAAGCATAATTAGTTGTCCACAGACTGAAAACTGACTCATTTCAGCTTTTGTTTACTCCTACCTTCTAAACTCTTTCCAGTCCAGATTCGGCATTCCCAGAGCTTCACAGGGATTGGCAAACCAAATTTTGGTTTTGGTCCTTACGTATCTAAGTCATTAACAATCTGATTATAAGTATCGTTTAAATATATCCATAAACTCTGCTGTCTTGTACATACATATGAAGCAATACATCATTTCATTTTATATCTCCAAAGCATATTTGTTTAGATCATCGTTGCTCAAAAGCCAGTTGTATCCAACTCTAGAGTTTGGTGCTCATGTCCATTTGTAGCCAAAGAACCAGAGCTATCTATGTTTGCAGATGTTTCCATGGACATGTGACAGACATCACTACATGCCAGACCTCATGGAATGCTGTTTATTTTCCTATGAAAGTGGTACCTTTCTTGTGATTGCAATATTTTCTTTTTGCAATATTTTCTTTCCATCTAAACAAGCCCTTCAAAGCTTAATTAGATTTGCAGATGAAGCCTGTATTTATGTCCTGATTTCTTCTTCTTTTGTGTCCAGATCAAATTTTGGACTGCCAAAATGAAGCCCCTTTCTATATCCTGATGACCTATCACAAAAAGCAGAGAGGGACCAAACGTAGAGTAACAGCAAGAAGGAAACCGTTTGCCTTGGCTGGTTAATAATAAATTTAATCCAATAAATCAACTTCGGTAACAGATCCTAATTCCTTTCGATATAGGAATTTTCAACTCTTCTTCAGGGATCTAAGTCAAAACAAATTGATAATATCTCTGTCAAAACCTACATACATTATATACAATATATACATCATATACATAATCTTGGATGCAAATCTGCCGCTGTGACCTAATACAAAATTAATTAATTAATTACCTGTGTATCCCAGTAAATGATGTGAATTTTAAGCAATAGTTATGTATTGTAACGCGTCCCAGACCTCTATCGTGAGTTCGTTTAGTGTCGATGGACGTTAGACTAATGGTGAACTATGCTTGCATTTAAAGGAATACTAACCCACACAGCTGTGCTGCGAAGAGAGATTATAAGAAACATGTGTAATCAATTTCCATGTTGAGGCCCGAGGGGTACAGGGTATTGAAACGATGTATAAAGAAACACTCTCTTTGTCTTAAAAAGGTATCAATGTCTTTGTGGAAAAACGGATCTTGTTTATGGCTTTCCAACACCACAAACTTAAAATCATGATCACTATGAGTTTTTTCCAACAAATGGCTTACAAGAGGGGCAGAAGTGTTCCCAGTGCGGATTTTCGATCTGTGTTCCCCCACCCTAGTTTTCATTTGGTGGGAAGTAACCCCCACATAACCTAAGTCGCAAGTGCATACGAGAAAGTAGATGCTCCCCGAACTTTTGCAGTTCGAAAATTGTCTTAAACTCAGAATAAAATCACTGCTGGAAATCGTAATTGTTTTGGTTTGCCATGCTAAAGAGCAATGGGTGCAATCACCACATCTGAAGTGTCCAATAATAGTCAGGTGTCTAGGTTGAATGCGGGATTCATGATCGGATCTACTCACAATCTGTTTAATGGACCTGGATTTCCTGAGCCCTATCAAGGGGTAGGCGGCGCAACCAGGTAAATGGCTCACAATATGTCAATGTTTCTTGATAATAGAGTGTACTCTACCCACCAATGGTGAGTACTGGAAAGAGCAAAATATTTTGTCAATTGGTCTTTTCACATTCTGTTGAAATAACTGCTCCCTGGGAACCAATCTCGCCTTATTCAAATTATGAGTAATCACTTGATCAGGATATCCTTTGTCCCGCAAGAAAGAACTGATGGTAGAGGCAGCTGAAAGAAAGTCACTCTCAATGGGATAAATTGAAAACTAGGTTTTCCTCTTGCGGGAGGCTCTCTTTAGAAAAAAAGGCATGGTGCTGCGAGGTTGCGATCCAGATGCAGAGGCTGCCGAAGCTAATTGAGTGACGGGGGCTCTGTGGGTCAGTGTCAGAAGACTCACAATCGGTGGAAACTAGGGGGTCCTGCCAGGATACCCTCCGGTTTCTGTTACTGAATTTTTTGCTCTGGAAACGCCACCTGTAAACTCGAGCGGTAGAATAGTCTCTAATATCCCTGTCAAATTTTTTATTTTTGAATTCAATCAGGGACTCTTGAAAAGTAACCAATTTAACTTTTAAGTCCTCAAATATTTTCTCAGGTGGTATGTTAGCAGAGCCAGCTATAATGGTGGATTTTAAAGTGTCAATCTCCTCCATTAATGAGTCTACCTGTTTATTGGAGTAATCAATAATAAGCAGTATTAGATCAAAAGAGCATCGATCCATAATCCCTGCCCATTTGTCATAAAAGGTTTTATCATCATTAAACAAGGTAGGGCCCTTCTGGATCCGTAAACCTCGTGGGATACGAGCCATTTTGTGGTAGATCCCTGAAGAAGAGTTGAAAATTCCTATATCAAAAGGAATTAGGATCTGTTACCGAAGTTGATTTATTGGATTAAATTTATTATTAACGAGCCAAGGCAAATGGTTTCCTTCTTGCTGTGACCTATCACAAAAGACAAATTTGCAACATGCAACACTAGACTAAACAGCTGCCATTTACTTTTATAAGTAGATCTACTTTCTAATGAGCAGCCTGGGCAACAATCAGTAGCATTTCATTTTAAATAGAGATCCATGCCATGGTTTGTTTGGTTTTTTTTTTTTTTGGAAAAGAACAGAGGCTGGGGCCTGGGTTACCTCTGTCTGGGTAACTGCATCGCCACATTGCAGAACTTGAACTGATGAGGAAGAACTGACGGAAGAGATGGAAAAGCAGTAAAGAATGAAAACTAGATAACCTGGCTGTGTGTGTGTGCTTGAAGGAGGGAATAGCCGCTCCTATCTCTGGACTTTCCCCAAAGGAGAGGAAACAAGGAGATGAGGCACTAAATGCTAACTGTATGAGTGGGAAACCTTGAGGATTCAGATATTTTGGGTTGGATTTCAATTTCCAGAACTCTTACTGGCCCTGATCCATGGCAACAATCTATGAGAGCTGCAGGCTAAAACAGTTAATTGGCAGTGTTAACTTGCCTCTCTAATCACCACACATTTTTTGTCAACATGGACAGAGAACTACAGTGCCACCTGTGATACAGACTGGACTTAGGCATGGGCAGTCATGGTAATAAAGGCAAGGGAAGAAGAAGAAAAATAGTATACTACATTATGCTAATTAACATAAAGGCCTTTGCTTTTATCACCTTTCTGTTGAGCACTTTGGATAATTAAAGGTCACATTCTACTACATGCAGTTTAATGGCTCCGTGTAAATACAAAGTAGACATACTGCCAATATATGAAGGATGACGTCATAAGATGATAAATGAATCATCCTTTTTCAAGGTTAGATTCTAAGGAACCTTAACTTGCTTATTTTGCCAAACCATTGTGGAAGAAAAATAATCAGCACCAAAATATTTAGGAACAGACAGAATTATAATAAATTGCTTCATGCAGCTCATAAACTCTGCAATATATAATACCTGTAGATGCAAGAGAGAAATTCCTTTCCCAGACAGTAACTCTAACTATCCTTCATTGCTGCATCTAGCATCCATCAGTAGACAAAACTAAGGTAAAAGTTTCAGAAGACTCCCTCCAGTGATGAAAGGTATCTACTCAAACATGGTATTGCCTCACCTATGCACATTGTGCTAAGTGTGCTATGTTTTTATGACTGGTAATGGGAAAGTAAATATGGGCTTAATTTACAAGCCTGTTTTCTGCTGCACGATGGAATGAGCTCCCACCATTGTCCCAGCTCCTGCCAACCTAGCAGTTTGAAAGCAAGAAATTGCAAGTAGATAAATAGGGACCACTTCGGTGGGAAGGTAAATAGCATTCTATGTGCTCCGGTGTCTAGGCATGCCTGCCACTTGCCCATGGGAATGTTTTCATATGCAGACAGCTCTGGCTCTTTGGCTATATAAAGAGATGCGAGCAAGGGCGACATTTACCTTTCTGAGGGTATACATCTGAGACATCCCTTTGTCTGAGGGAAAATGGGTTACACATTCCCCTTAGTGGCTGATTAGACCCTGGGGCTGCCTGAGTTGGCAAAGCATAAGCTGTTGCAAATTGTACCTCCCACTTCTAGCCTCCCTGGCTGAAGCCAATGGTGGCCTGACTCTCCCCAGAGCTTAGTATTAGTGCACTCTGGTGAAAACACAATAGCCCATCTGAGAGTATGAGAATAGGAAAAAACTTCACTGGTACTAACTGAGGGTGTGATCACACAGGAAAAGAAATCATCACATTTCTGACCGCATGTGGAACAGTCTGGTGAGTTCTATTATATCCTGGCAAACACGTGATATACAGACATCCCCAGACTGTAACCAAGCCCAATTGTAGGGCTGCAGATTTTTGGTGTGTCCTGACCGGGGCAGTTTCTTAAGAGATAGGCACTTCAGTTTTATGTGAGATCGCTGCAAAGAAGGCAACATGTTTTGGGCAATTGGATGCCCATCTTTCCTGAAGTCTGATCATACCCTGGCTTTCTCCCCTTTTCATTTAAAAGATGTTGTTCAGATGACTGAATACATTTTGAATCAAAAGCAGCTGGTGTAGGAAGGATTAGATTTCCTGCAGTCCATCTTGATCCAAATCAGTGGCAGACACTCTGGCTAGAGAGTAAAGCAGGCAAGGCTAATAAACAGTACACTAAGTATATTTAACACAGCGTGCAATTTAGCCATCTGTTTCTTGATCTAGATGGCAAAAAAGTGGAAAGAACTCTATTCTGCTGTGCATGTCTTTTTTTGCTAGCATTCTTTAAATGCACATGAGAACAGCATTGTAGAAAAATCAATGTTTATGCATAACCACTCAGAACCTGCTCTTCTTAAAAATAACAATTTATTTCTAGTCTGGGATGCATGATAAGTGGGAAAGAAAATTTAACTCCCTCCCCTTCTATTGCTGCAGAGAAACTGCAGAACAGTAGATTTTAAAAATCCTTTTATATTATTGGCATAAGGCTGTATGTAGAAGAGAAAAGCATCACAACAAATCTCAACAAAACAACAGAGGTGATGCCAGCTCCTGAGTCTTAATTGTCTACAGGTGTGTGTGTGTGTGTGTGTGTGTGTGTGTGTGTGTGTGTGTGTGTGTGGGCGTGTGTGTGTGGGCGTGTGTGTGTGTGCATGCGTGCGTGCGTGCGTGCGCACACGGACGTGCCTGAGGGTGTGCATACATTTATGTTGGAAGATTGTAAATGGATGGCTGAATGTGGGAAGATTATGCTTGGTCAGAAGGCTGTGTATTTCTCTTTGCACTGCAGAACATTTTGTCAATCTGTCCACAGTTAATTTTAAAAAGTTTGTGACAAAAAACAGCTAGGATAATGTTTTAGGAAAGATGCGGGGATTATTGCATTTAAAATACCAGAGATTTACATTTTAACAACAGTAAATATGCTTTAGAACAGGAGTTCTTAACCTACGGCCCATGGGCCGGCCCCGACCCATGGCACCATGTCATGTAGCCTGCGTGGTCACTGCCAGTAGAAGCAGATGCATTTATGACAGTCGTAAGTGTGCCCACAGCTGTCATAAATGTGTTTACGACAGCCGTAAATGCACCTTGGCTGTCATACATGTGTTTTACAGCTGTGTTTATGACGAGAGAAACCACCAGTCTGGCATGGTCTGGTCTGAGTCTTGAAAAGGTTGAAAACCCCTACTTTAGAAAGTATTTAGGTGTTGCAAAGAAAAGATGCTTCCATAATTCCTTCTGGCCAGATTACCCTGCTATGGTAATAAAGTAGACCATACTGCTATCGACACAATACCAAATGTCAGGCAACGGTTAACGGACCTGACAACCCTGTGTGTGGTCACATCCACAGTGATGGGTGATGGTCCCCAAGTGGATTAAATCCTACTTGAATCCATCTTAATGGATGGCAGCAGCTTCATCAATACTGTCCTGGGGCCAATGAGGACTGTGTGTGCCAAAAGGGCTCAGGACCAGAAATTGACTCGTGGAACTGGATCAGTGGTATGGGGGTCATGCTGTGATGTGGAAGGCAGATGAAAGGCTACTGCATTATATTCTCAGGACAGTCTTCATGACTGATCATCATGATGATTGCCAATACAGTATTCGGATGCGGAAGAGGAGGAAGGAAGAATAACTGAAAGTGGTCTGTGTTCCTTTGTCTGGATCTCAGCTCCATTGGAACTCACTAAGGTGGAAAACTTGACTTCTAAACAGCCCAATGCACTGACATAGCTTTACAAGATTTGACCAAGTCTACAAACATTCACCCTCCACAGAGTGATGAAAATAGTGGGGGGTGGGGCAAGATGGAAACTACATCATGCCATTGTTCCTTCAACCCCATCCACTTTCATGTCTGTTAAACAGCAAAGCAAGCTGCCAATACAGGGCAGATCTTTATTTTGAAAGCTGTCATGCCCAAAAGTAATACTAAAGAGGCAGTAAAAAAGTGAGTAAAAGGAAAGGGTGGAGGAGCCTTAAGCAAAAGTGAGGTAGCTGCTTTACATGGTGGAGAATCAGGAGCAGTTACTTAAATAATTGTCCCTTCTCTCTTTGAATGGTTCCAGTGTCATGATCTGGATGAACCAAACTGCATCCATTTTACTTTCTGCCTCCATCTTAGGCTACTTGGAGTCAAGGACAGTGCAAAGGTGGGGAGCCAGGAACACGTGGAAATCCCCCAGGTCTCTAACCAATCAGGATACACTCCACCTTTACCTAACAGGAGGGGTAGGAGCAGATCTCCCTGATTGGAGTCTCTTGTCAGTGGTCAGATTTCATTGGATATCCTTATCTAATGGGAGGTTAATTCTGATTGGTATCTCTTATCTGATATGGGAGTTGCTCTTTTTCATAGGTTACACTTATCTAGACCAAACCTCCAAGGTGGAGCAACTTTCCTATTTAAGGAGCTGCATCAAGCCACTCACAATGGGCTCCTGACTAGAGACCTCAAGTTTCGTTAGGACTTTGCCCCTATCTCTGAGAAGAGACTAAATATCTGAGATGCTAGACCTGCCCGGGGCTACGCCAGAGCGAATCTTTGACCAACTCTGTATTTCTATGTTTTCTGTACTTTGTCTTTTTCAGATACTTTGCTAAATAAAACTTTGCTGCTATATGGAAAGAGTGGAACTCAGTTTATCAGGCATTACGATATAATATCCAGCTCTCTGTCTCCATGCTACCACCCTAAAACCGCATATTCCCTGGTTATTGGAATTCCAGCCTGGGGCTTGTGGACAGGTAGTGAGAGGCTTTGGTAAATGCTGCAGGAGGGAATGCAAACTCAAACAGGTGCAGCTTACTGAACCAACCTAGCCTCCTTGCCACAGTCCCTGGTCACTGATGGGTGCAATATCCAGAAAAG
Source organism: Bradypodion pumilum (assembly GCA_035047305.1). Classification (NCBI taxonomy): domain Eukaryota; kingdom Metazoa; phylum Chordata; class Lepidosauria; order Squamata; family Chamaeleonidae; genus Bradypodion; species Bradypodion pumilum. The sequence continues at coordinate 381,325,681 of JAWDJD010000002.1, forward strand.
ACAATATCCCAAGGCATTCTACCCCCAATTAAGGCACTTCTTAATTTGATTCCCATTTTACCTGCTTTTTCAGCCATTTTCAGAGCGGTTGCCAAGGAGGGTACTGGGGTGATAATTTAGCTAAATCTGCTATCCCTGATCTCAGAATTTACTTATCTGTGTATTAAAAGGAAACAGATGAGTTCACTCCTCTGTCAACCTCAGTTCTTGCATATCTGTCAACTGTGTATTTATCCATAGAGCTAGTGGGAGCCTTAGAGAAATGTTAAGGGTGAATTTGTCTACCTCTATGGAAAAACTCTCTTTCATTTCCTTGAAGTGCAACACTGAATCTCTCTCACATTCCATGAGCTACAAATCCCAAGATGCCTTGAGATGGCGCCATGGCAGTTAAACTCAGACTACTAAAGCAGTAAAAAAATAGCCATATGTAAAACTCACAAAAGGATTTGTGGTACTTTGAGCCATTTTGGCTTTATGTCAAGGAGCGGCAGTTGCCGTCCATAGTGTCTTGAGGCATAGGCATGAGCCCCCATGAAAAAGGGAGAAAGAAATGCACTGTGACCCAAAAAGAAAAAAGAGGGAAAAGGGCTATATTGGGTGCCCATTGAATTGTGGTGCCATGGGACAAAACCTTCATTGGCTCCTTCCTAGCTGCAGCTCTGCTCACGATTCCGCCCCTAGAAAGCTAAAGTTTTTCTATGATCCCTTTACATTAATGGTTTTTCAACATTCACCAACCTATTTGTGGATAAATACATTTCACAGCTTGTTGTGTTCTGTAAAGCTGTGCCTTTAACAACGTACCTTAGCCATGTGTTAACAATGTAACCTTTCTGTGTGCAACATCATAACCTTCAGCTGTATCAATGTAAACTTGATAAGGGGACGCGAGCTAGTGACCACTAGATGGCAATAGTGAGCGTCCAGCTCTCATGGCTCAGATTCACTAAACAGCTTTACCTCCCAGAGGAAGAAAAAATGTCCAACTGTTTTTTAAGAGCAGGGATGTGTCAAAGTTTGGTATTTTGTATACATAAAATGTTGAAATAATTAAAAGGGATATAAAGGATGTCGCCCTGCAAGATGTGGATTATGCCCAGTCAACTACATTTGAATAATGATCTTCTTTATACATACTGTATCAGTGCAAGGTCCTTTGGAAGTGTTTGATCACTGTATGGATCATAGATTGCAACCCTGCTATCACCACCACCACCACTTTCAACAACAACAAAAAAGAGTAGGGGGAGGGGAGAAAGAGATATCTGAAGTCTTGTGTCTAGATCAGCAACCTATGGCACCAAATCATTTGGCTCATGCCCTTGCTCCAGCCACTAATACCGGAAGCGGCTGCGGACACATTTACAGCTGCCATAAACGCATTTACAACAGCTGCGGATGCATTTACTGCAGTGTTTATGGTGAGGAGACCACCAGTCCGGCTCTCTCAACTGTCTGAGGGATGGTGGCCAGACCCCCGATCTAAAAAGCTTGCCGACCCCTGGTGTAGGTGAAGCTTTAGAACAGGGGTTCCCAACCTTTTTACATTGTGGGGCTAACCACACTCCCAGACACCTGAGAGGGTCTGACCACGTCCCCCCAAAGCAGAAGCTGGTGCATTTATGACCGCCATAAATGCACCCACTTCTGCATTTACTACAGGTACACATCCACTTTCACTTCCGGTGTAGCAGCAGCAGCAGCAGCAGCCCAAATGAAATGGTGCTGCGGGCTGAGTCTGGCCCACAGACTGTAGGTTGGGAACCCCCGCTTTAGAAGATAATAGCATAATAATGTGTGTCAGGTTGAGAGAGAAAAGGTAGAACAGAATGGTTATTTGCTCTAATTTAAAACACGAAGGCATTCAAGTACTGTATATTTTCTCTACAATTTTTGCCATGTACCTAATGCCACATGAGCACCTGGGGAACTAAGTCTAATTATGAGTCTCATTGTAACTCTTGGCTTAAATGCTTGTGGCTGCTTTTAACAGGATTTGAAAACTCATCTGTTCTCCCAAGCCTTTAACACTAGAAAAATTGTTGTTCACTGCTGCTGGATATTTTGAAATTGTATTTCACAACAACTGACTTGGCTTAAAATTGGTTATATTTAATATATTGTATGTCGGTTCTGTTTTTATGCTACAGACTACCTTGGGAATGGATTTAGTAACTAACAGAAATAAAAAGTAACTGATCTTAAGAAGTATTCCGCGAAGGTGCAGGGTTACACAAAATAACTGGTGAAAAGGGTTACTTAATGTCTATAAATTGCTTGCTAAAACTAATTTCGTGGGAAACCAAAGAAGATATAATAGACTTACGCCTCCTTGATGGCAAGAAAAAGTATGGTTTGGCCAGCAGCAGACACTAAAACTGGAAACATCAAACTGTAACATTTCTTCTTGAGAACAGAGACTGCTGGAGTTTTTTGTGGCTCATTTAAGACTGGCCTCCTGTACAATTCCACTGCTGTTGGCTTTCTAAATAATGGTAAGCTTAGCAGTGTTATTCAGCCAGCTGATAAAAAACAACTGACAATTGTAACAAAACCCTAGGTCAATGACGGCGAACCTTGGCATGCCATATATTCTAGAACTTCAGTTCCCGGAAGCCCTGATCAGCAGGAGTGTTGACTTGGGCTTCTGGTAATTGAAGTCTAAGAACACCTGGTGTGCCATGGTTCGCCATCACTGCCCTAGGTTATGACACTTCTATCTCTGTTTGTAATGTTCCTAATATTCCCTGGCCCCTCGAATTCCTTTCTTCAAAAAGTCCAATAGCTTGTTACATTTTGCAAATGTCTTGAATTATGAGCCATTTTGTAAACCACATGAAACAGAACAGCATGACAGTATGTATAAATCTCTCCATGGTCAAGCCTTATGTTAGCTAAAATTTAAAATGTCAGAAAAATACATTATTTGCTTTCTTCGCTGACTGCTAATGGAATCCAGATGGCCAGCTCACCACCAAATGGTAAGGTTTTCACCACAGATCTGATTGGCTGACTGTATTGAAGAAAGAGCATGCTTAACCCCACCCCCACCCCCACCCCAGCATATTGTGTATGTGGCTGGCTTGAATTTTGGGAGTGACAGGACAATTTTTTTAAAAAAAATTCCAGGTTGGGAAAGGCCAACATAAATAGATGCATAAATATGTTCATTTCCATAAGTGTTCACTACAGAATATAGGTAATTATTTGCCTTAGGATATAGGTTCATGCGTGCAATCCCCTAGCAAGTGTGTCATCTAGATTGTTACATATGGTTCTTGAATCAGACGTGCATTGGATCAAAATTCAACTCTTCACTTGGGAGAATTACATAATGCTAAAGTTAAATCAGCACTCTCACTTTGTCATCCTTAAACAACTGTGTATGCAGTGGCTCAAGTGGCTAAGATGCTGAATGGGAGGCGGAAGGTCAGCAGTTCGATTCCCGTGTACTGTCTTTGTCCCAGCTCCTGCCAACCTAGCAGTTCGAAAGCACTTTGGTGGGAAGGTAAACAGCGTTCTGTGCGCTCCGGTGTCTAGTCATGCCTGCCACATGACCATGGAAACGTCTGCCGAAGCAGACAGTGCTGGCTCTTCGTCTTTGAAACAGAGATGAGCAATGAACCCTAGAGTCGGATACGACTGGCTTTTGAGCAAGGGAAATCTTTACCTTTACCTATGAACTCTCTGCAATGTCCTGCCAAGTGATGGTAGTCAGAGGGTGATAATCGTAAAAGCTCACTCATGTCTAAGGAGAAAGAACTGGAGAAAACACAGGAATGTTAATATTCTCTCACTTTGGCAGGAGACATCAGACTGTGAGGTTTACTGTGAGAAGATATGAATAATTTGGGAAATTACTTTGATGAATACTCGACTGAAGTCACCCTGGATTATCCAGGAATCATCTGACTCTCCTAAACTGTCTTTATGTGTACAGATACCTTTGGATCTTGAAAATGTAGGGTAGCAATTTAGCAGTTTTACAACCCATTTGTTCAAATGCGTGACAGGATCCCCTTTTGACTACAGTGGTATCTATATGAGGTCCATTCAGGCACTTGAAGGAGAGAGGTTGCTTCTACTTGTCTACAAAGCTTTAGCATTCAATGATGCATTAGTATAATATAATACAAGAATCATTCATCCCATCTATGGAGTTTCTAATTAGCACTCACTAAGTATATAAGGACTGCGGTGGTTTAGTGTTTAAGATGCTGAACTTGACAACTGGAAGGTCGACAGGTCAGCAGTTCGAGATCCGAGTATTGCACAATGGAGTGAGCGCCAGTCTCAGTCCCAGCTCCTATCAACCTAGCAGGTTGAAAGCAAGAAATTGCAAGTAGATAAATAGGTACCACTTTGGTGGGAAAGTAAACAGTGTTCCATCCAGTCCGGTGTCTAGGCATGCCTGCCACATGTCCATGGAAACATCTGCAGACACAGACACAGTTTTTTTTGGCTATAAACAGAGATGAGCACTCAACCCTAGAGTCGGATATGAATGGCTTTCGAGCAAGGGTGACCTTTACCTAAGTATATGTGATGAACAAAGAAACATTTTTGCTCTGTCCCCATTGGAATTTTTCTAGGGCAGCAAAAAGTTTTGCAGAAACTTTTCTATATTTAACACACACCTCTGCCATGCACTGGCTTTATATATAATGCTTACCCATTGTATGCAACTCTCAGGTCTGATTGTATATATTGTATATTTTGTACACATGTATATAGTTCTATGTTTTTTGTTGCTTGTGTGGTGACGCATTGTTTTTGTGCATGTTTATTTAGATTCCTGATGAAACTATGAAAAGCCATAAATAATACCGGAAGGGGTTTGAATCTACTTGCACCACCAAAAATAAATACTGTAATTTGAACTTTATCACTCAAGCCTCAAACGGGTTTTTCTCTTTCTCTTGGTTTACACCGTTTGGCCCCGCTTGTTCCTGCATGCGAGTTGCAGCCATTTCTGTGAATCTCCAGGGATCTGCTCGATGCAGGGTAAGCTTTCAGGCAAGAGAGTAGGGAATGATTAAAGCCACAAAATTGCTGCTCACTTGGTCACTGTTGGGACCAATGGCAGATAATTTTAAATTGTTCCTTGCCTGGTCCTACAGCTCCTAGAGGCTTCCCTTAGGAATATCTGGAAACTGGAACTAGGAGGTTTTAAATTGCCCAGAAGCAGTGGCAGCATAGATTCTGCTGGTGACGCCATCTAGGTTGTGCAGTGTAGCTCTGCCAACAGGTTTTCAGACAGTGTGTCTATTGATATACATTCACATAATAAATAATTTCAGGATTCAGGAGACAAAGGAAACAGCTCTCTTCTCCTCCCACACACCTATGTTTATCTCCCCTCTCTTCTATTTCAGTTCTGACATTTATCTCTATTTATTACCATCCCAACTGCAGATCAGCAGTTCGAATACTGCACAATGGAATGAGCTCCCGTCTCTGTCCCAGCTCCTGCCAACCTAGCAGGTTGAAAGCAAGACATTTTAAGTAGATAAACAGGAACCACTTTGGTGGGAAGGTAAACAGTGTTCCGTGCAGTCTGGTTTCTAGGCATGCCTGCCACACTTCCATGGAAAGGCCTGCAGACACAGACAGAACTCAAGTACTGGCTCTTTGGCTATAACCAGAGATGAGCACTGAACCCTAGTGTCGGATACGCCTGGCCTTTGAGTAAGGGCAATGTTTACCTATTACCATCCCTTAGACTTTTGTTGGATTGGGGCCGTGAGGAGGCCCTTAGGATCCCGGAGGAGACTGGTCAAAGGAACGAGACGAGGCAAGATGGAGCGAAGACCAGTGATTTATTGAGGGAAAATCATCAGTATATATTATGTTCAAGGCTGCGTGTGGTAGAATGGTCATCTGACAGAAAATCACATCACCCATTTACCCGGGTTAATTGAGAACCTCTCTTGGGGAAGTTAATTAACTTGGGCAAACATTGACAGGGGAAACACCATTGTCTAGGGCTTAGACCGGGGTAAATATGGCCACTATTTGCGCCAGGGATTATGCTAAACTCGGAGATGAGTGATTACCTTAATGGGTAACAGAGGCTAGAGGAATGCCTCCTCAGCGGAACCGTCGGTCAGGTCATAATTGGGTGAATCAAACCCTATTATTAATCCACCCCCCTTAATTTCTCTGCCCGCAGAGCCCACGGGCCAGGAGCGTTCTCACTGAAGTGGCCTCTGCGCGGGCCGTTCCATGCCATTGGGGCATGGGGAATCCACATCTCCCCTTTTCGTTTTACTTAAGAGCCTGACCGGCGACTCTGCGTAAGAGGGGCACCAGCTGATGAGCGGGAATGACGCTTTGGGGTTTCCTCCGGGAGAGGTACCTTGATATTAGTGAGGGAATGCATTGCGCGAAGCAGCATACTGCTATGCCCAGTACAATCACCCCCACAATCACCTTGAGCACCGTCTGAAGCCATCCCCACGGAATCCATGACCACATTCAGTCCCACAATGAACTCAGCCAAGTCCCCCATGCAGAATCCTCCCTGATGCCCTCGACTATGGTGTGGAGGTCTGTGAGCTGACTCTGAACCTTACGGGAGTTATCAGTGAGATTAAAGCAACACATACCATGAAAAGATTCGCAACCCAGATGATGTAGCAACAGAAGATAGTCTATAGCCGCTCGATTGTCAAGAATGGCATGGCGAAGCTCTGCCTGCTCCTGATTGAGCAGCGCTATCGCTGAGGAGGTATGGTTAATGGCTCTTGCAAAAGTGCAAGCCAATTGACCAATTCTCCGAGCGTTGCCTATGGCTAAGCCTGACACGCTGAATATACTGACTGCTGCCTGGCTTTTCAGAACTGTGGGTCTGAATCCAGACTGCTTTCTGTAGCAAGGCAAGACAATGAGGTGTGTCATTGATCTCTTACTGTGACCTGGGGTGATTCCAAGCTATCTCTGCAACTTCTGGTGTTGTGCAAATGTCTTTCTAGCACCTATGGAGAGGTGTGAAAATAAGCTGGGGATTACTGGCTGCCGGGTGCTCAATCTTTCCAAGCAATGGGCCGGTGCAAACATGGGCCAGTCTGGCTTCCTTTGGTGGAAGCTGGCCGTTATTAACAACATACAGAAATTCAGGTGTCCCTTGCAAATCCCAACTGGAGCATTGTACAAGGCATGTATAAATAAGAGCAACTACAGATAATAATAGCAATAAAAGACATTCAGCACCTTTTCGAAGGATGAGGCTTCTCTTCTTGGTGGGGTTTCATGTGTAGCTTGAGCTTGGAAAAGTCTTGTTTTGGGGAAAAGCATGGTCCTTAGAAGTAGCACTGAGTATGCAAAATGTTCATAGGAATGTCTTTGGAGATGTAAGTCATAAAGGAAGACGGACAGCTGATGACATCCAGGACAGTGACTGGCGCCCGATTCTGGCCTCTGGGACCTGCATGGGGAAGAGACTTGTTTGGGAGATAAAAATTCTGAAAGAGTTAGTTAGTTTTTGCACTTTATAGGATAGCGATTGCTGTGCAACTATGGGAAGTTTGTTTGTCAATGTAGGACTTAAGTGTCCGATAGGCCCGTTCCACAATCGCTCGTCCCTGCGGATTGTACGGAACGCCAAAAGGTGTGCTTAATATCCCAGGTGGCCCTGAAGGTGGCCAGCTGCCTGGAGCTGTAAGCTGGGGCGTCATCGGACTTCGTGTGCCGAGGTTCGCCCTTGGCCGTGGGAAGGGAGATGCTGCTCCACACGGGGAGCCGTTTCTCCCTTCTGTGCTGTTATCCAAACAAACTGTGGGAAGGTATTAATGCAAACGTGCATGTACTGCCATTTGCCAAAATGTGGGGCATGTGTGACATCCATTTGCCACACCTGGATGGCCTCTGTCCCTCGTGGGTTGACCCCCCATGAGGGCCCCCCCGGTGCCCCTGCACGATGCTGACAAGAGCGAACTGTGCCTTGGGCTTTGGAAAGTGGCAGGTTGAACTGCCTTGCAAGTGCTTGGCATTCTAATGAAAGAATGCATGACTCTGAAATGGAGTTGTGAGGAACAAACTTAGCAAATTTTTGTCTATCGCGGGAGTGATGTATGCTCCCGGTAGACTGTGAAGCAAATTCCTGTACTGGCTGTCAGTAATTATGTTGAAGCGTTCTTTGGCAAGGGTGCGCAAGGCGAGGTTCACGGCTGCCAACTCTGCCCGCTTGCGGAAGAGTCAGGAGCGTGCGCCAAGCTTGGTCTTCTTGCCAAGTAAGAACCTAATATGTGCAACCCCCATAAGTGAAAACTGTCCTAGCCCCCTGAAGGGGAACCAGTGACATTAATTCACACAAGGTGACTGTCTGCGTTTGAAGCGAGACGAGTCTGGGGTCTTATGGCAAACCTTGGCGCATGAAGCGCCAGGCTTCCCTTGGGTAAATTTCTCATGAAGGCCCCCCTGCGCACATCCGCCCATGGCGGGCGTGCACACGTTTAGAAGGGTGGCAGATGCTGGCTTAGCCTTTTGCCTGTGCTTAGACTAGCAGCAAAAAGGGAAGGGGTGGCCTGAAAATGCCTGCATCTGATTGGAAGTGTGACCTGACTGCACTCTTAAAATAGTCCTAGGCAGTCCTGGCTAATGAGTGGCACTCCGCACATTCTCAGGAGCTCAGAGACTAATCCTTCCTCTGTGCTCTGGAGCTTGTGAAATGTGTCTGCTCATTAGAGAGGGTGCTGTGGGCTGGCCAGGTGCCATACTTAAAATGACCGACTAAGACTTATCAAAAACAAGCCAACTATGACGTGCCAGCTGTAAGGAAATAATACACAAAAATGAAAAGACACACAAGTTAAACATTTCCAGCAGGGAGTTCCACTGGCGAAAGGAGGAAAAGAGGAAAGACAAGTCAGAAGTTAGCACAATGAGAATGCAACAACCCTTATCAATCAGATTAGGTCAGGTAATTAAGACAACCGGGTCTTCCTGTAAAGAAATCACTACCAGTAATTAACTCTGGAGCCTGTGAAAGGAAGCAACTTAAGACTTAGAAAGAGACAAATTGGTTATTTTTTAAGGCCTGGAGAGGATTTTTGTTCCTGTAAAAAGGTAACGATTAAGCATTTTCTGAATATACAGAGCGCAAGAATGTTTGCATGCTTTTTCCTGTGAAAGGGGTACAATGAGTGAGTTACTTTACACAGATTAAAGTCAAAATACCAGAACAGTATCTTTCCTAAGAGAATGAAGGAGAGTTAGAACGATTCTCAACCTGCGGCCAGATGTGGGCAAGTGGGCCGGAGGCAGTCCACGTTGCTCTGCCACTACCTCCACCAAGCCAAGAAGGGCTGCGTGGCGAAGGAAGGGCAGGATGACTGTCCGGACCCCCAGAGCTGCCTGAGGCCCCGGAACTTGGCCCCTGACTTTAAAGGGTTGAGAACCGAGGTTACAAGATGATAACACAGTACACACATGAAGACAATGCAATTCTCTCACTCCTAGTGAGACGTTAAGAGACGTTCAGACACCTTAAAACACAGAGATGGGGGTTTGAGGAACACAGACGTAGGGAGGGGCCCCATAGTTTACGATTTAGTGAGGAAAACTCATAGAAGTGATTTTTGTTTTCAGATCGCGCTTCTGAAAAGAAAAATCTGTTTTCCTGAGTGGCAAGGATCGCAAAACCGGTTTCCAAGAGTGGCTTAATCCTTTGACAAAGAAAAAAGTCTCAAGGGAAGAAGGGGGGTCACTTTGCCCTATAGCAGGTTAGAATCCCCCCCCTTCCACCCTCCTGCTTTCGCTGCCCTTAAGCTGCTAAGCAGGCAAGGCAAAGGGGTTTTGTTCACCATGCTTTCTCAAACCTTAAATAGTTCCTGCCCATGAGCAGAGTGCAAACTGTTTAACACATATTTTACAGTGACATTACCACACAGTTACACACAAGGAACACTTTTCCAATCACACTGTGGTCATAGAGACAAGGCTTTTGCAATCATACACAGTTCTTGCAGTCATACATTCAGTGGTGCACCACGCATACACACATTTATTTACGCATTCGCACATTCCTCCCCTGATCTGCAGTGTTCTATCCTACACATGAGGAGATGGCTTATACACAGTTGGCTATCACAGCCATCTGGGTGCTTCTACTTAGGGGTGAGTTTCTCTGGCATAGCCAGGGCGATGGCTGCCTCCTCTCTAGCCTGGGCCAGATGCATGCCAGAGGGCCGGACTCGCGGATCTTGGTGCTGCCTCCTTTCCAGTGCCAGCGTGGCAACCTTTTGAAGATCTGCCTGGTCTAGTTTGGCATTCTCTTCTAAGGTGCCTCATCTTTCCACACTGGAAGCAGGCGCCTTGGGGTTTTGGCACTGCTCTGCGCCTGAGTGTGGCAATGGGTCTGCTCTGGAGCCCTGCGTGGCCAGGGGCCGTGCAGGTTACTGTGAGCAGTGGGCGCTGAGCAGCCCTGCCTGAGCGTGTGTCTGCCTTCAGATAGGCTGAACACAGCAGTTGGGCGCTAGCTAATTGTGCCACTGGCCATTTCCCCGTGAATGGATCTTCCTCACCCCTGCGCTGAATGGAGTTCTTAATTGGCAGGGAACTTTTAACTGTCAGAGAAGCACCAAGGCCTCTCATGCCATGAATTCCTTCAGTGACGTCTGCAGCTGTCACTGAGGGAATGCTCCCTACACTGCCCTGCCTAAGCTGAAATGACGGGTAGAGACTCCTTGGGGCTGATGGTTCTGACTGCGCTGGGGGTTTCTGGGTCTCTATCCGGACTGGGTCATCCTCTACTGAGAGTTTCCTACATTTGCTCCATGTGCGAATTATGCCCTCTGGAGCTTTCGGGGGTTGCTGAATGCAGTCTCCTATCTGATCCCAGAGCTGAAGGGTTAACGTACCTACTTCTGGGTAAAGCAGGCAGTGTTCCCTTAGGTACACCAAAAGTCTCGCTAGTTCTCCGCTGCGAAACCATAACTGAAACACCCTGGCCAGGATTCTGAACTCCTCTTCATGAGTTCTTTGGCTAGCGGACGGACGTTGCCGCTAAGGGCAAGTCCCCATATTACCTGCGAAGGGTCCTCCGAAGTTTCCTCCTCGGGACGAGTCGACGCGTCTCGGGCAAGTAATAGGTTTTGGCGACGATTCTCTGGGTAGAGCTCGGAGCGTGGCCCCGCCGCCACGGGCCCTCGGCGGCCTCTGCGCTGTCAGGGGTTCACAGCTGACCCTGAGGGGAATGCGTTTTTACGTAACCACAACGCCTCCGCGAAAGTCGGGAGCAAGCTGTAGGATGCCTCTTCTGTAATGCCTCGCCACTTGGGCCGTCTTCCCGATCGGCTGGCTTACCGACCGGGCTGCCGCGCTGTCCTCCGGGACGATCGGACGTGGTTCAAGCACAGAACCGGACCGTGTGATCACTTACTCTCGAGTAGATCACGTCTCGGGGTCACCAGATGTTGGATTGGGGCCGTGAGGAGGCCCTTAGGATCCCGGAGGAGACTGGTCAAAGGAATGACACGAGGCAAGCTGGAGCGAAGACCAGTGATTTATTGAGGGAAAATCATCAGTATATATTATGTTCAAGGCTGCGTGTGGTAGAATGGTCATCTGACAGAAAATCACATCACCCATTTACCCGGGTTAATTGAGAACCTCTCTTGGGGAAGTTAATTAACTTGGGCAAACATTGACAGGGGAAACACCATTGTCTAGGCTTAGACCGGGGTAAATATGGCCACTATTTGCGCCAGGGATTATGCTAAACTCGGAGATGAGTGATTACCTTAATGGGTAACAGAGGCTAGAGGAATGCCTCCTCAGCGGAACTGTCGGTCAGGTCATAATTAGGTGAATCAAACCCTATTATTAATCCACCCCCCTTTATTTCTCTGCCCGCAGAGCCCACTGGCCAGGAGCATTCTCACTGAAGTGGCCTCTGCGCGGGCCGTTCCATGCCATTGGGGCATGGGGAATCCACATCCTTTGGGTCATCTTACCCTCCAACACTGAAGTGATGAAATAAGTCTTTACAAGGGACTGAAGTAATGAAAAAGCAAAAATATTTGTTTCAGACCCATCAGACAATATTCTATGGGTTTTTTTACTTGTCTATCATGGGATTTTTATTCTGCTTCAATGCAGATGGGGTTGTTGTGTTTTGTTTTGTTTTGCTTTTGTTACTCACCCCATTCATTGGTTTGGCAATATTCATTTCAATTGGTCTAAGAAGAAGGAGTTTTGCAAGAGTCAGTGAAGGCTTTCCCATACTTTGCCGTAGATAATGGCAACAGGCCCTATCAGTCCCTGGAAAATAGATGGGGAAGAAGTAGAAGCAGTGACAGATTTTACTTTCTTAGGATCTAAGATCACTGCAGATGGGGATTGCACCCATGAAATAAAAAGACGATTGGTTATGGGGAGACAAGCGATGAGAAACCTGGGGAATATAGTGAAAAGCAGAGACATCACCTTGAAAACAAAAATTCACATAGTCAAAGCAATGGTATTCCCGGTGGTAATGTATGGGTGTGAGAGCTGGACCATTAGGAAAGCTGAGCACAGAAGAATAGATGCCTTTGAGATGTGGTGTTGGAGGAGAGATTTGAGGGTCCCCTGGACAGCAAGGAGAACCAACAGGTCAATCTTAGAAGAAATCGACCCTGACTGCTCATTGGAAGGTCAAATAGTAAAGATAAAGTACTTTGGACATCAAATGAGAAGGGAGGACTCACTTGAGAAGGCATTGATGCTGGGAAAGGTGGAGGGCAAAAGAAGAAGGGCGCGGTCAAAGATGAGATGGCTAGATGGTATTGTAGACACAATGGGCACAGAGCTGGGCAGGCTGAGAAGGATGGTAGAGGATAGAGGTGTCTGGAGGACAATGGTCCATAGGGTCGCAAAGGGTCGAAATCGACTGTGCGACTGAACAACAACAACAACAAGTTCTGTATTTGTTTACATGGCCCTAAATCCTACTTGTCCAATATGGCTTACTGTTCTTAATCCTCTTTAGAACTTGATGTTTCTGGAAAGAAAACATGTCAACCTTCTTAAAATGAGATTGCCTAACATTTGCATGATCCATCACTTTATGTTTACTTATGCCCCCTATTGATTTGCCAGTGCTGCTGGGATTCTTTAAACCCATTTTGCAGGGTTTTACCTTCGGGATTGACCCTTTCCTTTGGAGGCATTGAAAATATAACAAAGACGAATGTCTCTGGGGTGCCACAGCTGAAGGCAAATTGATTACATGACTTGCCTGAGATCCTTTGGAAATGTAATTGAGAGACAGGTGGGAATGAATGCAGTGCACATCTTGAATCTTCAACTACAAGAAACTTATCCCTCTTTTATTTCATTGTGAATTTCTGTTATATTGTGCAATTGCACCGCAGAGAAGCATTTGAATGGATAGGCTGCTGTCATGAATACTGGAGGAGAACAACTCGAATTTTGTCCTACTTGCATTTAAAACTCACTCTTGGGTTTAATAGAATTCTCAGAAATTTAGATTATATCATTGAGCTAAATGAGTAACAGCCCAGTAGAGGAGACTTCTGCAAAGACCCACTGAATGACAACTTTGGAAAGATGTTACCAATGGCATAATATAATGTTCTCTGGTCTAGGCCAAATGCAGCAGAGGCACAATGCATCACCCAAGGAGAAGTTCACCTTAGAAATCAATTCTGTTTCTGAAAATCCATTGTAGCCACTTGGGATGGTTAAAAAGTTAAAAGGAACTACTAACTAGCCATTCCTTGAACAGGAACCACTTAATAGACTCATAGGGGTGCACATTAAATCATCTACATGAATGTCATCAGGTAACAAGTACAATTAGGTTTACCCAGTGGTGGGCTCCAAAAAAAATTACTACCCCACTGTGGGCATGGTATGGTGGTCATGGCCAGGGGGAAAGCCCTGCATTTCACTCCAATTAGGACTACTTTATTTCAAAACTTGGATGGGCAGGGCGAGCCAGAATTTCTGCTACTGGTTCTGGCGAACTGTTGCGAACCTGCTTATGCCCACCACTGGTTTTACCTATCCTTAAAATTATTGCTCTATTTTTTAGAAATGTAGAACAATGCTTCACCATTGCTGACTGTCAAATTAGACAGTCTCTTCTCTTACTCTTGCCATCAGCCCCGGGATGGGAGGCAACTGCGCCCGGTGCCACTCCCCCTGGCCCCACCCGGGCAGGGAGTAGAAGAGGCACCTGGGCTGCTGGAGCCGCCGGACTCTCTGCACCTCTCCCGGGGCTATTGCCATCAGCCCCAGGATGGGAGACAGCTGCACCTGGCGCCACTCCCCCTGGCCCTGTCTGGGCGGGAAGTAGAAGAGGTGCCTGGGCCGCCAGAGCCACCAGACTCTCCGCTGTGCTCTGTGCCACTCCCCTGGGCACCACTCCCCTTGACCGCTGTTCAACCAGCAGTCGACTGGAATAGATGAGCTGCACTTGGGGTCGTCCTGGCTGAGACGCAGAGACGCGGAGCTCCTTCCCCCAGTCCTGATGGCTGGGGAGATTGGGAGTACCTGGGCCGGCCTCCCACAGCCAAAAAAGAACTATTGCGGCTGCCGCCACCACCGCTGACATGCACAGTTCCTTCCCTCGGTCCACTGAGGACGTCAAGCATTGGCTATGTCAGGACCGTAGGGAAGTGATTATGTGCTGTTGTAAAAAGGGCAATGCCAAAGAATGTTCAAATTATCGAACAATCGCGCTCATCCCACATGCCAGCAAGGTGATGCTCAAGATAATACAGGATAGACTTCAGCAACATGTGGAGAGAGAATTACCAGAGGTGCAGGCCGGTTTCAGAAGAGGCAGGGGGACTAGAGACCACATTGCCAATATACGCTGGATCATGGAGAAAACAAAGGAATACCAGAAACAAGTTTACTTTTGTTTTATTGACTACACCAAGGCATTTGACTGTGTGGACCACAACAAGATGTGGCAAGTAATTAAAGATATGGGAATACCAGAGCACCTCATATGCCTCCTGAGAAATCTGTACATGAACCAAGAAGCAACAGTTAGGACAGAACACGGAATGACAGAGTGGTTTGGAATAGGAAAAGGAGTAAGACAAGGCTGCATTTTGTCACCATGCTTATTCAACCTATACACAGAGCACATAATGCGCAGTGCAGGGATGGAGGAATCACAATATGGGATTAAAATCGCTGGGAGAAACATCAACAATCTGAGATATGCAGACGATACCACCCTAATGGCAGAAAGTGAGGAAGACCTAAAGAATCTCTTGATTGGGCTGAAGGAGGAGAGTGCAAAAGCTGGCTTGAGACTCAATATCAAGAAAACCAAGATAATGGCAACAGGCCCCATCAGTTCCTGGAAAATAGACGGGGAAGAAGTAGAAGCAGTGACAGATTTCACTTTCTTGGGATCAAAGATCACTGCAGATGGGGATTGTAGCCATGAAATAAAAAGGCGACTGATTCTTGGGAGACAAGCGATGAGAAACCTGGGGAACATAGTGAAAAGCAGAGACATCACATTGCAAACAAAAATTAGAATAGTCAAAGCAATGGTTTTCCCAGTGGTAATGTATGGATGCGAGAGCTGGACAATTAGGAAGGCTGAACGCAGAAGAATAGATGCCTTTGAAATGTGGTGTTGGAGGAGGGTTTTGAGAGTCCCCTGGACAGCAAGGAGGACAAATAGGTCAATCTTAGAAGAAATTAACCCTGACTGCTCATTGGAAGGTCAAATAGTAAAGATGAAGCTAAAGTACTTTGGACATCAAATGAGAAGGGAGGATTCACTTGAGAAGGCATTGATGTTGGGAAAGGTGGAGGGCAAAAGAAGAAGGGGGAGGCCAAGGATGAGATGGCTAGATGGCATAGTAGACACAATGGGCATAGAGCTGGGAGGGCTAAGGGGGATGGTGGAGGACAGAGGTGCCTGGAGGAAAATGGTCCATGGGGTCGCAAAGGGTCGGAGTCAACTGTGCGACTGAACAACAACAACAAACTGATTTTTGCTTACTGTATATTGTAGATTGATTTTTTGCTTACTGCATATTGTATTTTTATATTTATTGTACACTATTGTTAAATTTTTTCCATGTTGTAAGCCGCCCTGAGTGGTGTTTGCACCAGAAGGGCAGGGTATAAATAAACCTCTATCTATCTAACTATCTTACTCTAAAACTAGCAATGAATGACTGCAGCCAGCAATAAACAATGCAACAGTCCTTAGGTTTTTTTTACTGAAAAGAATTTCTCCACACAGGTATACAACATTAAATGTGAGAAATGTCAAATCATGAGAACCATGGGAAAGAACATATGTAGTCTAAATAAGACAAGTTGAATCTTGTGAGGATTTTATTTTCATCACTTCAGTGTGGTCACCGACCATCAGGTAATTTCAAGTTACCCTAGTCAAGGCTTTAGCTACCTAACACCATGTCTTATTTGCTGAAATATTATGGTGGTTTCTTTAGTGTCTTGCACGGAAGACAAAGAAGGAGTCGCAGTGAGGACTAACACAGGTTTATTGGTTGATGATCAGGATGAACATGTGGTAATGGCGGAGGTACAGCTCATTATATACTGTGGAACATACATTTGAATCTCGTTGCACGGTAGCTTATTGGCTGCTACAGGCGTGACATCATTCTGAGTCACGCCCATCTTCTCCAGGTGATCCTCACGCGGGAAAGATTCCCGCTGCTGCCAGTGATTTGGGGAATGTGAACCATGTGAGCTGAACGCTCGCAGCTGCCCTCTATAGGCAGCTTACTCGCGTTCCTTAACAGCAGAGCTACATTGTAATTGTGGTCAGGTTACATTCATACATTTCTTAAAGCAACATTGTACATACAGAACACCCCTCCCCCCTAGGATGGGACGAAGTCCCTCAACCATTGTGGCTTGCCGCACGTGCGTCTGGGGCGCGCGGCCGCTTGACTTAACACAGGGGAGCCGGAGGCTCCTGGTTCCGCAGAGTCCTGTCCTGCAACGGAAAGTGGGGACTCATTAGTGGTTCGGTGGGGACTCTGCAACAACCTTGAATTGGGGGACGGGAATGGAATGAACAGTTGGGACATGAACTCCTGCCTACCGCTTGGGGAGCTTGGGGTTCCCCCCAGTACGAATCTCGGGACTGACGAGGAGGCCCTCGTGGTCCCGCCACCCCCTGTTTCCTGTCCGGGCGTTCTAGGGGCTGAGGCGTGTGGATTCTCCCCTGCTACCTGTCTCGGGGGTGTCTGTCTCCGGGGGGCTGGAGCTATGGCATATTCTAAAACAAAAGGGCTGGGGGGACTGGAGGTACCAGGGTCTGAACTGAAACCCCTCTTTTTGCTAGGACGGGTGGGGAACCACTCCGCTACACCCCCCTGGTACCGTAAATCATAATCATAATTATAATCATAATCAAACCCATCCCTCTCTCTCAAAGTATCCTCCTCTGTGGTTGAGAACCCAGGATATGCATTTGTATCGGCGGATGCCGCCGTGTCTCCCCCTTGGGTAATGCGGGTGGGGGAGGACCCTAATGCTGATTCCCCTTCACTGGTGACTCGCCTTCTGAGTTGGTCGGCGTGCCTTCTCCAGAGTAGACCCGAGCTCGTCTCGACCCTGTAGGATACTGGCCCCGTCTGCTCAATGATTGTCCCTGGTACCCACGCTGGCCCCGAGGCCACGTAGTTCCTGCAGTGAACTGGGTCCCCTATCGAAAAGCTTTTGGAGCTATCTACCCCTATATCTATATTTCTCCCTTCATCCTCCACCCTGGACGGATCCATCCGGTCAAAAAGTGTTACCGGATGCCTCCTCATGAGCAGTTCGGCTGGCGAAAATCCTGAAGCTAGGTGGGTTGTCCTGTAGCAGATGAGGAACTGGCACAGATGAAGGTTCAACTCACCGTCTTTTGTAGTGCGCACTTGGCGCTCTACCTGACCGTTTGTGGCGGGGTGAAATGGGGCAGCGGTAATGTGCCTGATGGCATTCCGCTCAATAAACGTCTTGAACTCTGCAGACGTGAAGGTACTAGCGTTATCGCTAACAAGGACATCTGGCAGGCCGATACAGGCAAAAAGCTTTCGCAACTGTTTAATGGTTGCCGCAGAGGAGGTGCTGTTCATGGGGATTACCTCCAACCACTTGGAGTAGGAGTCGACTACCAGCAGAAACATGGCCCCTCGGAAAGGGCCAGCGAAGTCGACATGAATCCGGGACCACGGCCCACGGGCCGTGTCCCATTCCCTATGGGGTAACCGGGACTCCTCGGACCGAGAGCTCTGGCAGCTCTCACACATGCCCACTAAACGTTCTATATCCGCGTCTATCTGGGGCCACCAAAAGAAACTCCTGGCCAGAGCCTTGGAGCGCACTATCCCCGGGTGACTGGTATGCAGTAGCTTCAGTACCTTGGCCCTTAGCTTCTCTGGGATGACTACCCGCTGGCCCCAGAGTAAGCAGCCCCTTTCCAGCAAAAGCTCTACTCTACGCCTGACAAATGGCTTGAAATGTTCCTCGGGGGGAGTAGTGGGCCACCCTTTCCTCACCCAGGAACTAACTTGGGCCAGCATCTTGTCGGCCGCCGTGGCCTTGGCGAGGTCGGCCGGGAGAATGGGGGGTGAGTCGAGAGACTCGATCAGCAGGACTTGGTGGTCCTGCTCTACCTCGCATGTGGGGTCCCCTACACTTGGGAGGGGAGATCGGGACAGCGCGTCCGCATGGGAGATCTCCTTCCCTGGGCGATAGACCAGCTCATACTGGTAGGCGTTGAGGAAGATGGCCCAATGCAGCATCCTGGGGGATAGAATTTGCGGTGTGGGTTTGCCGGTAGTGAAGATCCCCAGAAGTGGCTTGTGATCCGTCACTACCGTAAACTCGCGGCCGTATAAAAAGTCGTGGAACTTTTTCGTTCCCGCGATGATGGCCAGGGCCTCCCTATCAGTTTGCGCGTAATTGCGCTCGGCCTTCGAGAGAGACCTTGAGTAGTACGCTATCGGGGCTTCCCGTCCGCTCTCCAACACGTGGCATAGAACCGCCCCCACCCCCACTGGGGACGCATCACAGACTAGAACTACTGGTCTCCTAGGGTCAAAGTGGGTCAAGGACAGCACTCGAGGATAGAAGTGCCTTTAGCTCACTGAAAGCTTTCTCTTGCCTATCTCCCCACCGCCAAACCGCCTCTTTCTTCAATAGCGCGTGCAGTGGCTCTGCAACGGATGCCTTCCTCGGCAGGAAGGAATGGTAAAAATTTAAGAGCCCTAGAAATGACTGCAGCTCCGGTTTCGCGGTGGGGTGAGGGGCGTTTTGCACAGCCGCAACCTTGGACTCGGAGGGCTTGATGCCTTCCGGGGTTATCTTGAACCCGAGGAACTCAACCTCCCTCGCAAAGAAAACACATTTGTCCCGTCTCAGTCGGAGGCCCGCCTTCTCGAATATTGAAAGGACCCTGTCTAGCCTTTGCACTAGTTCTGATTCGCCCCCCCCCCGCTGTTATCAACACATCGTCGAAATATGGGAGGACGCCTGGAAGCCCCTTTAAAAGGCGTTCCACGAGGGACTGGAAAATTCCGGGGGCCGAATTCACGCCGAACTGAAGGCGCGTTACCTTAAATGCCCCCTTGTGCGTTACGATCGTTTGCGCAGCGGCAGCAGCCGGGGTTACAGAGAGCTGCTGATATGCCTGCGCCAGATCTAGCTTGGCAAAACACCTCCCCCCATGTAGCGTGGCCAGTAAATGGCTGACCACGGGTACCGGATATGCATTTGGCCGAATGGCCTTATTGATCGTACATTTATAGTCCGCACAAATCCTAACCTCCCTGTTTGATTTAAGGGCCGTAACAATCGGCGTTTCCCACTCCGCCGAATCAACTGGAACCAAAATCCCCTGCCCCACCAATTTGTCCAGTTCTGCCTCAATCTTGTCCTTGAGGGCGAAAGGCACTCTTCTTGGCTTGTGGCGTATGGGTCGGATTTCTGGATCCAAGTCAAAGGAAACTGGGGGCCCCTTGTAAATCCCGAGCCCCTTCTTGAAAACATCCGGGTGTGCGTTGCACACGTCCCGCATTGGGTCAGTCTCTATGGCGTTAATGCCGGAGAGTTCGATTCCCAGGGGAGCGAACCACTGCGTTCCCAAAAGGCAGCACCTCCCCCCTTGAGGACCACTAGGGGCAGTTCCTCGGAGTAATTCTTGAACTTCACCTTGAAGTTCCCCACCCCCAACACTGGGATCCCATTTCCCTGCATGTCCCGTAGGTGTGACTTCATGGCCCACAGCTTGGGCCGCGCATCTGGAGGAATGCGCATAAACTCTTTTTGGGACAGGATGGAATAGGACGACCCCGAGTCTATCTCCATCCTCACTGGGAGCCCCTGTAACTGTACCTCTACGAAAAAACGCCGGTGCTCCAGTCCCACGTTGTTCACGCCTGCCTCGCTGTAGTCGGCTGAGACCTTCCTGGTGCCGGCCGCCTTCCGATGGTGCGTCTGGGAGTGGCTCGAATTGCACTTGTCCTCGACTCGCCCGCGCCTGCACACTCGGGCGATGTGTCCCTTTCGGCCGCAATTGTGACACTCGGCCTTTCGGAACGGACACCTCGTGCGGTCGTGGGATGCCCCACAACCGTCGCAGCGGCGGTCTTGCCGTTCGCGGGTCTGCCGCTTCTCCCCTTGTTTCTTGACCCTCTGGATGTCGTCGTCCTCACTGGAGTAGGGGTCTGCCATCGTTGACGACTCCTCGGACGCCGTTGGTGTGCCGGCGGGCGGCTTGGGGGCCCGCCAGGCCGCTTTCGCTGGTGTCCGCCGGGCCACCTGTACTGGTGACTTGGCCCTTTCGGACGTGGCCCCTCGGGACTTGAACACCCTGACCCCGCTCCTGGCCGCCTCGGCCGCTTGGGCCTCCCGCAGTACCTCGTTGAATGTGAGGCGGTAGTCGCGGGTCATCAGCTTCCGCTGGAGCTCCTCGTCCCTCAGACCACACAGCATGCGGTCTCGGAGGGCCTGGTCCAGGTTGTTCCACTGGCAGTGCACCGCTGCAAGCCTGAGGGCCACCGCGTAGGAGGACACGGATTCACCCGGTCGCTGGTCTCACCTGTGGAACGCGACCCGGGCTGGGAAGATCGACACGGGAGGCTGGAAATCTCGCCCAACAGCTCCAGAATGCGGTCGATGGGCACCACGTCCACCTTCCGGGGGGCCACCAGGTTCATCAGGATACGCAGCGTGGCCGGCCCCACCTGGGCCAGGAAGTAGGAGTGCATTTTCGCGTCGTCGTCGACGCCCACGGCTTCCATCGCGTGCCGGAACTGGCACTCGTAGAGCTCCCATTGTTCGGGCTCGCTGACATCGAACTGGTAAGGCTTGACCTTGGGATTCGCCATAATCCCACCTTCATCGCCAATTTAGTGTCTTGCACGGAAGACAAAGAAGGAGTCACAGTGAGGACTAACACAGGTTTATTGGTTGATGATCAGGATGAACATGTGGTAATGGCGGAGGTACAGCTCATTATATACTGTGGAACATACATTTGAATCTCGTTGCACGGTAGCTTATTGGCTGCTACCGGCGTGACGTCATTCTGAGTCACGCCCATCTTCTCTGAGTCACGCCCATCACCACCCAACGGAAGCCACCCCTCCACCTGCACCCCAAACTTGGCCCGCCAGCCAGGTCTTTAGTTCCTTCCTAAAGGGCAACAACTCCGCCTGGAGATGCAGTTCCACAGGCAGGAGGTTCCAAAGGGCCGGTGCGGACACAGAGAAGGCTCTCCTCCTTGTGCCAGAGAGGCGAGCCCCTCTAGCGGATAGTACAATAAGAGAGCCCCTCCGGTCCACTCTGGTTGGACGGACAGACGTCCTTAGGGCGATGCGGTCTCTAAGGTAACCTGGCCCACTACCATATAGGACTTTAAAGGTCAAAACCAGCACCTTGAATTGCACCCAGAGGCAAATGGGTAACCAGTGCAGCTCCCGCAGCAGTGGTGAGGCATGGGCATAACGTCCACACCCCATCACCACCCGGGCCGCCGCATTCTGGACCAGCTGCAGCCTCCGAATGGTCATCAAGGGCAGCCCCATGTAGAGCGCATTACAATAATCTAGTCTGGAGGTCACCAGAGCATGAGTGACCATAAGCAAAGAGTCCCAGTCCAGGAGCGTGCACAACTGGCGAATCACCCAAAGTTGGGCGAAGGCCCTCCTGGCCACAGCCGCCACCTGTTCTTTTAGCAGCAGCAGCGAATCCAGGAGGGCCCCCAAGTTGCGCAAAATAGCCCCATCCAAAACCAAGGATGGTAGCTCCCGGGATAGCACAGGACCCCCCATCCACAGCCACTCAGTCTTACTAGGATTCAGCTGCAACCCATTCGCCCCCATCCAGACCCCAACCACCTCCAGACAACTGGAAAGGACTTTGACTGCATCACTGGGGTCCCCACG
Organism: Bradypodion pumilum; assembly: GCA_035047305.1. NCBI lineage: Eukaryota > Metazoa > Chordata > Lepidosauria > Squamata > Chamaeleonidae > Bradypodion > Bradypodion pumilum. The sequence goes on from JAWDJD010000002.1 coordinate 381,348,078, forward strand.
GGCGAGATGTACAACTGTGTATCATCCGCGAACTGATGGTACCGCACCCCATGGGAATGGATGATCTCACCCAGTGGCTTCATGTAGATGTTAAATAGGAGAGGAGAGAGTACCAAGCCCTGAGGCACCCCATATTTTAGGGACCTAGGACTGGACTTCTCGCTCTCCAACCACACCGACTGGGTCCGGCCCCTCAGAAATGAGGAAAACCAGGACCACACAGTGCCCTGGATCCCCAATCCTCGGAGCCGTTACAGAAGGATAACGTGGTCGATGGTATCGAAAGCCGCTGAGAGGTCAAGAAGAGCAAGGATGGATGGATGACCGCTATCCCGCTCTCGCCAGAGATCATCCATCAGTGAGACCAATGCAGTCTCAGTACCATATCCAGGTCTGAATCCTGACTGGAAGGGGTCCAGATACTCCGCTTCATCCAGTACCCCCTGCAACTGATGTGCCACTGCCTTTTCCAATACTTTCCCCAAAAAGGGGAGGTTGGAACCAGGTCTGTAGTTGGTTAGCACTGCTGGATCGAGGGATGGCTTCTTCAGGAGGGGGCGCACCAAAGCATGTTTCAATGGTGCAGGAAATATCCCCTCCCGAAAAAACTCATTAATTATAGCCCCGACCCAGCCACCTGTCACCGTCTTGGAGGCTTTTACCAGCCAGGCGGGACAGGGATCCAATGGACAATTAGTGGCACGGACCGCCGCAAAGAGCCTGTCCACTTCATCTGGGGCAACAGGATCAAACCGATCCCAGATAACACAGCAAGACTGTGCACTGGCTCCCCCTGGACCCTCCCTGTCCACGCCAAGATTAAACCCTGAGCGAATCCGATTGATTTTCTCCACCAGATGGTCAGCAAAGTCCTCAGCCGATCCCTACCAACCAGGCACAGCCCCCCCCCCTACCAAGGAGGGACCTGGTCACCCGAAACAGGGTGGCTGGGCAATTATCAGCGGAGGCAATAAGGGAGGTGAAGTATTGCCTCCTCACCACCCCCATCGCCACTAGGTAGGCCCTAATAGCGGCTCTAGCTAGTGTCCAATCGGAATCGTTCCTGGTCTTCACCCAGCGGCGCTCAAGGCGTCTCTTTGCCCGTTTGAGCTCCCGTAGTTCTTCCGTGAACCACGGAGATGACCTAGCTCCACAGGCTCTGAGAGGCTGTAGTGGAGTGATTACATCCAAGGCAGCTGTCGTCGACCCACACCACAGGTCAATAAGTGCTTTGGGCGAATCGTGTTGCCGATCCAGGGGAAAATCCCCCAGTTCCCTCTGGAATCCATCCGGATCCATCAGTTGCCGGGGGTGGGCCACTTTAATAGACCCTGCCTCCCTATGATGAAGTGTCACCCCCAGAAAGTCTAGAGCCACCAGATAGTGATCTGACCATGGCACAGGTGTTATGTCTAGCTTCTGTAAACTCAGATCACTCTGCCACCGCTCCGACAAAAAGACTAAATCTGGTGTGTAGCCACTGCCCCCGGTAGGGCCCCGAATTACCTGAGCCAGGTCCATAGTTGCCATTGAAGCCATAAACTCCTGAGCCACCCTGGAACCGCACCCCAGCGAAGGCAAATTGAAGTCCCCCAGAACCATCAGCCTAGGGAACTCCAATGCCAATGCTGAGACAGCCTCGAGGAGCCCAGGCAGGGAGTCTCTTACCCTGCAAGGGGGCAGGTACAGGAGTAGGACCCCCAACTGACCCTTTGGTCCCAGCCGCAGGAGCAGGGCCTCACAACGCAGAATTTGTGGAGCAGTGGCCCTGGTGACTCCTTGGCTATAATGGCAACACCACCGCCCTTCCCCTAATCCCTAGGCTGGTGCCAAACACCAAACCCGGCCGGACACATCTCTGATAGAGGCACCTCATCCTCTGGTCTCAGCCAGGTCTCAGTGATGCATGCCAGGTCGGCCCTCTCCCCCAGAATAGAATCTTGTGTTAGGGGCGCCTTACTACAGACCGACCTGGCATTCATCATCAGCAGCCTAAGGGTGGGGTCACTCTGGATCAGCTGCTCAGGACCTAGAGGTGAAACCGGGGGGCCAGAACGCGGGACAGATACTAAGCATCGGTCCCATGTTCCCCGAGTGCGGCCCACCCCGCGGTTCCCGCTATAATGCCCCATGCCCATCACAACCTCTAAAAGGGCCCCTGGAACCTTCACTATTAACCCAGATGGAGTGTCGCCCCGTCTTCCCGGCTGGCAGGGCCATCTCTCCCTCCCTCCCTCCCTCCCTAACCCACTTAAAACATACCCTCTCAGTCTCTCTACCCGTGTTGATGGTCCCGGCGAGTTCTGACTGGCCGCAAGAGTCTCCAGGGCGGCGGTGGAAATTCCGCCATGACCACTAGCCTTTTGAGCCCCCCGCAGGGGGGCAGGAACCTGGGACGCCAATGATGGGGGTGGTCCCGGCAATCTCCAACTGGCCGCAGGTGTCTCCAGGGCAGCGGTGGGAGTTCCTCCATGGCCGCCAGCCTTTTGAGCCCCCTGCAGGGAGGCAGGAGCCTGGGACGCCGATGGTGGGGTGGTCCCAGCAAGCTCCAACTGGCCATAGGTGTCCCCAGGGCGGGGTGGAAATCCCGCCGTGGCCGCCGGCCTTTTGAGACCCCGCAGGGAGGTGGGAGCCCGGGACGCTGATGGTGAAGTGGTCCCAACGACCTCCTGGCAAAGGGAGGAGGGGCGAGGCTGTTGTCTTCTGCCGGCCCCGATGGCCCTTTACCTCTCTGGCAAAAGGAGGAGGGGCGGGGCTCACCTCAGCTGGTCGGAGGCTGTTGTCTTCTGCCGGCCCAACAGCCCTTTACCTCTCCTGGCAAAGGGAGGAGGGGCGGGGCTCACCTCAGCTGGTCGGAGGCTGTTGTCTTCTGCTGGCCCCATGGCCCTTTACCTCTCCTGGCAAAGGGAGGAGGGGTGGAGGCTGTTCTTCCACTACTCAAGCAAAGAAAATCTGTTAAGGGGGAAAAAGATAGGAACTCTTTATTTGCAAATGCACTTACCTGAGAATTGCTGCCATTCTTTCTCTGATCAAGACCTGCTCCTCCCTTTGGGATTAGCCAATGGGCAAATAGAGACACCTGTGCTCCTTGGTCCAATCTCATGGAAAATGTATTTTGAGGCTATCATTTAATGCAGCAGCTTTTGTACAATTTGTGCATGCTATATGGCAGGGGTTCCCCAATCTAAGGCCCATGGGCTGGATCCAACCCCCGGCAGCATTTCATTTGGCCCCCCACCCCTCCAAGTGCATCTGAGAAACAAAATGGCCATCCCTTTGAAGCTGTTGGGACAAAATGACCACCCACATTGTGCAGGCAGGACAAAATGGCCATCTGCCCCTCAAAGCTGACAGAGAGAGCATGACCTGGCTCATGGCTTTAAAAGGCTGGGAACCCTTCCTATATGGCTTTAACAGTATTAAACTGGAATCAATAGTAGATGACTGCAGTATTGGCAGTTAAAATTGCTGAGCTGTGGTAATAAACCAAAATTACTGTAGTTATCTGAATCTTTCCATCAGTTCCCCTATTTTATTGTCTGCTGTGTTCTTGACAAATAATTGTTAGCTTAAATGAAGAGGTTATGCTTAATAAGGAGCCACAGACACTCCTGTGCAAAATGCTTTAGACTGTTCTGTCTCTGAAAGAATTCCACCCAACTATACAGCAGTAAAAGTACATTCAGGTAGCAACTATATCACTTTTCCTCACCACTGTTCTACCTTTCAAAGAGGTTTGCTAGTTGAACAGAAAAAGCTCCATTTGCTTGCTCCATTTTTTAATAGCACCTTAAATCAAGAAGGGGAACGCTTTTCAAGTTATTTTGATAAATAGACATCTCTGGAAATGGTTAGTCCCTGTTAGTCAAATTACTGTTACAGGGGTAGAAGCAGAGGATTAGAAAATTTGGTAACATTATTTTAAGAGAACATATCAGAGGCCACTGCAGGACCATTGAATGTGGTCCACCTTTGTTTTTATCATGGTTCAATAGTAGGAGTGGGTTTAATATATGATTTTTGGTGAATTCTGTCCAGATGCATTGACATGATAAAAATTTTCAACAATAAGAGAACTCTCCATATTGCTGGAGAATTTAACAGAGTCCCCTTTTAACTCTGCATGTGCTCTTAAGCAGAGCTGCTGCTGAGGAGAGCCAAACAAAGGAAGTGAGCACTGTTAAGTTTTGCAGTTGGAGTAGAGCTGCTTTAGAGGCCACCACTAATTTAAATTGATAATTTTAAACTGCTGAGAGCCACCTCTGTTCAAACAGAGGAAGCAGTTAGAGGCTTCCAGAAGCAGGGGGGTAGAGCCACACAGGCCCTTCCCTGAACTGTGACTCATAGGGGCGGAGCCACACTAGCCTTTAAAAGCTCTGAGCTCTTTCAGGGTCAGCCCTTTTGACTCTGCATGTGCTCTTAAGCAGAGCTGCTGCTGAGGAGAGCCAAACAAAGGAAGTGAGCACTGTTCAGTTTTGCAGTTGGAGTAGAGCTGCTTTAGAGGCCCGCGCACCTAACGGAGCACGAGATTGCAAACTAGTAACAAAGGAAGAATATGGTCTTACTAGGTAGAAAGGTAGTAAACGTGTACATTTTTGAGGCCCAGAATACTGCACTTGTTAAAATGGATTCTGAGGGAACAGCTGTAGTTACCTGCAATACTTGTGCCATGTTTGTGTTCTTGTCAAAGCATATGGAGAACTACACTTGCAGCAAGTGCAAGCTGGTTGCACTACTAGAAGAGAAGGTCCAGCAGCTAGAGGCCCGCATATCTAACCATCAACAAATTAAGGAGCTTGAGCTGTTCTTGGATAGAGCGGAGCAGACTATGCTGGACAAAGAAGAGACAGGGCACAGTTCTGAGGGACTAACTCAGGAGGGAGATGTTTGGAGGAATGTGACTCAAAGGAGGAGAAGTGTAGGGGATCACTCTGAGAGTCTGAAATTACAGAATAAATTTGAGGCTCTTTCCCGCATCACACCTGATGAGGAACACACAGAGGACCAACTGGTTCCACCTGATGATCTCTCCTTCATCACACTTGATGAAATCCAGGAAGATAAACTACAGGAACAAACTGAGGTTCTCTCCCTTAATATGGTTGATGAGGTGCATGTAGATGAACAGATTGTAGGAGAGAGGCTCCTTGTACTAGGCGATTCAATAATTAGAAATACAGAGAAATTGATTTGTGATGCACGTGATAACCGTATAGTGACTTGCCTGCCAGGTGCAAAAGTTGCAGACATCACAAGAAATCTAGATATATTGGTAGAGAGAACTGGGAAGGAGCCAGTTGTCATGGTACACGTTGGTACCAATGATGTTGGGGAAGGCCAAGCGGTCTGTCCTGGAAGCCAAATTTAGGTTGTTAGGAAGAAGATTGAAGTCCTGGACTTCCAAGGTAGCATTTTCAGAAGTGCTGCCTGTCCCTCGCGCAGGACCTACCAGGCAGGCAGAGCTCAGAAGCCTCAATGCGTGGATGAGGCGGTGGTGTCGAGAGGAGGGCTTCAGATTTGTCAGGAACTGGGGAACATTTTTGGACAAGCCAAATCTGTTCAGGAGGGATGGGTTGCATTTGAACCATGATGGGACCAGATTGCTGGCACTCAACATCAAAAAGGCTGCAGAGCAGCTTTTAAACTGATAACTGGGGGAAAGCCGACAGGAGCTGGGCAGCATCCGGTTCGGGAAAATGTGTACTTGAGTAGTGAGGAGGATGCAAAACTTACTGAGCCGAGCAAGGAGCTAGTCACCAGCACTCTAGCAGAAGGATGCAAGAGGCAGTCTAACAATGCAACTGGACTCAAAAGACTGTATCAGGAAAGCATATATAAATGCTTGTATACAAATGCCAGAAGCCTCCGGAACAAAATAGGGGAGCTAGAATACTTAGCAATAGATAAGAATATTGATATTATTGGTATCGCTGAAACCTGGTGGACGGATGATAACCAATGGGATACAGTTATCCCAGGCTACAAACTGTACAGGAAAAATAGGAAGGGGCAAATGGGAGGTGGTGTAGCCTTGTATGTCGAAGAAGTGATAAAATCATATGAATTGGAATATCTAGGTGATTTGGAGTCACCATTAGAAGCTCTGTGGGTAAGAGTACCAGGCCACAAGGATGGTCTAACAGTAGGCATATACTATCGGCCTCCGACCCAAACTCTTGAGGGAGACTGGCAGTTGGAGAATGTTGTAAAGGAGGCATCCAAGAAGGGAAGCCTGGTTATAATGGGGGACTTCAATTACCCTCACATAGACTGGGTGAACTGTTGTTCAGCACATGATAAAGAGATAAAGTTCCTAGATATGCTAAATGATTGTTCCCTGGGACAGATGGTTGAAGACCCAACTAGAGGTACAAGAATCCTTGACTTGATCCTGAGTAATACTCAGGATCTGGTGCAAGATGTTAATGTGACTGATCCAATAGGGAACAGTGACCACAACTCAATTATTTTTAACTTGATCATAGACTGCAAGTCACTGATAAAATCTAACACAGAGACCTTAAATTTTCAAAAAGGAAATTTCCCAAAGATGAGGAAACTAGTAAAAAAGAAGCTGAAAGGGAAAATTGAGAGAGTCCAAACACTCCAAGAGGCATGGAGGCTGTTTACAAAAACAATAACAGAGGCCCAATTGGAATGCATACCCAAAAGGAAAAAGGGCACTGCCAGGTCCAAGAGGACTCCAATGTGGCTTACAGGAGCTGTTCGGGAAGTGATAAAGAGCAAGAAAAGCTCATTTAGAAGATGGAAGGCTTGTCCGAATGAGGACAGCAGGCAGAAACATAAATTCTGGCAGGACAAATGCAAGGCAACAATCAGGAAAGCAAAGCAAGACTTTGAGGAGCGTATAGCTAAAAATACTCAGAGAAATAACAAAGACTTCTTTAAGTACATTAGAAGTAAGAACCCAACTAGGAAGGCTATTGGACCATTAGATGACAATGGAAAGCAAGGGGTTATTAAAGAGGAAACAGAGATTGCAGAGAGACTCAATGAATTCTTTGCTTCAGTATTCACTGAAGAAGACAGAGACCACATGCCCAAAACAGAGCCTATCTTCGTAGGGAGGGAAACCGAAGAATTAAGCCAGATAGAAATAACCAGGGAGGAGGTCCTTGCATGTCTTGTTAAGCTAAACACTAACAAATCACCAGGACCAGATGGCATCCATCCACGAGTTCTCAGGGAACTTAAAGATGAAATTGCTGATCTCCTAGCCAAAATATATAATATTTCCCTCAAATCAGGCTTTGTGCTTGATGACTGGAAGGTAGCGAATGCAACACCAATTTTCAAAAAAGGATCCAGGGGTGATCCAGGAAATTACCGACCTGTCAGTTTGACATGTGTCCCAGGTAAAGTGATAGAAACCATCCTAAAAAGATGGAATTAATAGGCACATAGAAGAGAAGGCGCTGCTAAAGGAGAGCCAACATGGCTTTTGCAAGGGCAAATCATGCCTCACTAATCTGCTGGAATTTTTTGAGAGTGTCAACAAGCATGTGGATAAGGGGGATCCAGTTGACATTGTTTATCTGGACTTTCAGAAGGCTTTTGACAAGGTCCCACATCAAAGGCTCTTGAATAAACTTACCAGTCATAGAATAAAGGGACAGGTCTTGTTCTGGATCAGCAACTGGCTAAGGGACAGGAAACAGAGGGTAGCACTAAATGGACACTTCTCCAGGTGGAGGGAAGTAAAGAGTGGGGTCCCCCAAGGTTCAGTACTGGGACCCCTACTTTTCAACCTCTTCATAAATGATCTAGAGGTAGGAGTAAAAAGCAAGGTAGCCAAATTTGCTGACGACACTAAATTATACAGGGTAGTGAAAACTGTGAGAGATTGTGAGGAGCTCCAGAGGGATCTCTTGACACTGGGGGAGTGGGCAAAACAGTGGCAAATGAGCTTCAACATTAGTAAGTGCAGAGTGATGCATGTTGGGGCAAAAAAACCCAATTACATTTATAAACTGATGGGGTCTGAACTCTCTGCGACAAACCAGGAAAGGGACCTTGGTGTCCTGGTGGACAACTCAATGAAGGTGTCAACCCAGTGTGCCTCAGCAGTGAAAAAAGCAAACTCAATGCTAGGGATCATTAGGAAGTGTATAGAAAATAAGTCAGCAAGTGTCATTTTGCCTCTTTATAAATCTATGGTGAGGCCCCATCTGGAATACTGTGTACAGTTCTGGTCGCCATACCTCCAGAAGGATATTATGGAGTTGGAGAAAGTGCAGAGGAGGGCAACCAGAATGATTAGGGGACTGGAACACCTTCCTTACCATCTGAGGCTGCAACGGTTGGGCCTTTTCACTCTTGAACAACGGCGTCTAAGAGGTGACCTGATTGAAGTTTATAAAATCATGCACGGTGTAGACAAAATAGATAAGGAAAAACTGTTTTCCCTATCGCATAACACTAGAACAAGGGGACACTCCATGTGAGACAGAATGCTGGACTGGATGGGCTGTGGCCTGTTCCAGCAAGGCTGTTCTTATGTTCTTAAAGACCTCTGGGGTTCTGGTCAAAGCCTTATGCAGATTTGTCCTGGCAATGGCTGCCCAGAACGTTGAAAAGGAAGCTTTTACCAGCTTTGCTTAAAGAAGCCAAGAATTTAGCAGAGTTTAGGTAACTGAGAAGCCATCCGACAGCCACCTTCAAATGTCTGTCTCATGCCTGACACATAGTAAAATGGAGCAGCCTTGTTTTTGCTGTTCCAAAGAATAGGAACTTCCTTACCATAAGAGTTGTCTGACAGTGGATAAGATGACCTCAGGAAGTGGTGAAATCTCAAGCAGAAATTTATAAAGAAAAGATGGGCGACCTTCTGTCAGGGATGTTGTAGCTGTAGATTCATGCACTTTTAGATAACCCCAGGGTAATTAGATGACCCTGTGGCATGCGACCTTTGCAGGCTTCCTTTTAGCTCTATAATATTAATATTCTATGAAAACATTCTCTCTTATGCTGACCCAACCCAATTCAAGCAAGATGGCAATCCTATACACATTGGCACTAGATGCTAAACTCAATAAAGGCACTTCAGAGTAGTTATGAGTGGGACTGATGTGATTGCCCCGTACATAAATTTGCTCATGTACAGCTGTCCCACTGAACTTCTTATTCTTATTCTTCTTATTGTTATTATTATTAGGTTTATTTCTATACCGCCTTTCTTCCCCAATGGGCAACTCAAGGCAGTTCACAACAGTAAAATAAACAAAACAAAATACAGCAGTAAATATCAAAACAAGCAGCAATAACAGTACAATAATCAGCAAAATACAAAATAAATAAATACAAAACAATAATGAAATACAAAACAATACAGCATAAAAATTGACAGTACAGCATACAATAAATATAAAAATACAACAATACAAAATCCAATACAATCTACATTATACAATAAAACTTCATAAAACTCAGAAATGCTAGATACTAGCTAGATTATATATCATACTAGCAGGGGTGCCCGGCTTTGTCCGGGTGGGGTTGGGGGGAAACGGTGTCCTACATCCCAGGGTTGCATTGCTCAGGTGCTCCTTCTCCTGGGCTGACCTCTGTCCACTCAACTCCTGCCCCACCCAGCCAGCTGGCCTGCCTGGCCAAGGGGCGGGGCCCTGTGATGTCACAGGGGCTGACCACTCCCAAGGGCTGACTACTCCCAAGGGCTGACCAGGTCTGGGCAAGACAGCACAAAGGGCATGACATCACAAAGGTTGAGGACTAAAGGGTCAATTTGGGGGCATACCCCCCATGGGCTTTGGGACCCCGACAGTGACCTGCTCACGTGCGCAAGGTACGTGTGTGCCGAATTTCACGGGGTTTGGTCAAGGGGTGCGGCAGCCCATTCTGGACACGCCACCCACACCTTTGCTTTATAGGTACAGATTTGTTGTCCTGCTTTTGCATCATTGCTTTGTTAGGAATCACAAACCATGAAGTATGACTGAATGGTGGTATACCCATGATAGATAAACAAGCCACTCAGGTTCCTATGGTGGGATAAATGGGAACCAAGGCAGGCATATAATGGTTTATCATTTAGAAAACAAAACTGGAGAATGCAGGCAAGGAGAGGATTCCTTTCCATATATTTTGATACTACTACCTAAAAGCTACTTCTAGCTGTTGCTAGGGAACAGACCCTGAAAAATAAGGAAAAGAGTCTCCTCACTCACATAGTACTCTAATACTACCTGTACTTCCTTCTTTTGCAGCTTTGCAGCTGATTTATGAAATGGAGAACACAAGCACAAGGCTGTTCAGATGCATAATCTTAGAGTGTTGAGAGAAAAAGTCAAAGTGAAAAGAGAATGACAAATGATGTATTTGCATTATTTATTTTTGTAAAAGTGACTTATTTTCATCTGGAATCCTCTATAAACATATCTATTGAATTCAATAGGATTAAATTCTGAGCAAACATCTGTAGGATTGCAATGTAAGGTTTCCATATAGAAGATCATGAACAACTAAAGGAGGGAAACCCAGATGCCTAGACCAAAATCCTGTCGAGTTTTTACCACATGTGGAAGGGCAATTGTGCAAAATCTTGTCACACTTCCCTCGACACTTGAAGGAGTTAAAGAGGAAGTGAAGAAGAAGAAGAAAGTTGTCACATTTTACCAGCTGCCCATTACACACCCTGCCACCTGATCAATGGTGCAAAGAAATCACAGATCTTATTGATGTATGATGGACAGTGGACAAAATAGCTAGAAACTCATGTGTGATTACCCATCTGTGATCATAGATTCTGACTCTGGACCTTTTCTCAAAAATGGATTGTTAAATTCAGTATTTCCCCACACATCTCCCTGGAAGTGAGGTCACTAGATGCAATGGGATGGACATATTGCTTTGGCTAATAGATAGCCATATTGTGTTATTACAAGGTTGTCACTTCATTGTTGCCCATAGTAATCAGTGGAATCTTTTATAAATATTCAAAGACTGTTAAATGGTCTTTCTAAAAAGATTCCTAGGTAATGTTATCAAGTTGACTGGTTGCTACTTCCTTGGGTCTTCTTCTCCATGCTTTTTGAAAATACGGATGGTCTCTGCCCACTGCCAATTCTCAAATACGTTATTTATTTATTTATTTATTTATTCAGATTTATATTGCCACCCACTCACCTTGGCAACTCAGGCCGGCTTACAGACAATACAATCAATACAATAATAATATAATAATACAATCAATCAATGATGGTGGAGGTTCGGGGTGGCGGCGAAGCCTCTGCCTCCGCATCTTCTTCTTCACCCCCTGGCCGTTGGTGGGGGTTCAAGGGGGGGGCAAGCCTCAGCCTCCCGCATCTTCTTCTTCACCCACTAGCCGTTTCCAAGATTATAGACAGAGGTTCTGAAATTACATCTGCAAATTCCTTTAATACTCTTGAAAGCAGTCTTCCAGTGACACCCAGCAAATGTCTACACTTGCCTCTGCTCAATTAAATCATATGACAGCAGAAGGAAGACAGCTGTTTCTTGGTGTTACCAGTCTTTTCATTTTTAACTCATGACATTGAACATGATATTATTTCCAAGAGGCTTCAAATATCCTTGATATTTGGTCCAAAGCCTATTGCAGGAGAAAAGCAAATGACCCACATGTGTACAATTAAGAAAATGATATTACAGTAAAACCTCAACTTACATATGCCTCGAGTTACATAAAATTCAACTTACATAATAATATTGTGCTAAAACCATGTCCCAATTTACACGATTTCCTATAGGTTTGCTTCGAGTTACATAAAGATTCTTTTTCCTATGGGTTTGCTTTGAGTTACATAAAAATTCATTTCCCTATGGGTTTGCTTCGAGTTACGTAAAAATATTTTTTCCTATGGTTTGCTTTGAGTTACATAAAAAACCGATTTAAGCAAAAGGCTACGGAATGGACTTTTTTTGTAAGTAGGGGTTTTACTGTACTAGTATTGCTAGGACCGACAGCAACGATAAATCATCTTAACCACGCCTGCACCCGGCTATCGTATCCCGTACCGAGCCACCTGCACTCACATGAACCGCAGAGCGCTGCAACATTGCCGAAGCCGCCAGTGGGGAAACAGCCCCATGAACGGGAACAAAGGGAAACAACTTCAATTCCCAACATCCTCTGCACTGCACCGTGCCTCAGCCAATCAGGCTGAGAGGCGCGAGCAAAAAGAACATTGGGAAACGCGGCACACCCAATTGAAATCAAGCAGCAGGAAAAAACTGCCGCATGAATACAAACAAAACAAACAAAACTCCAAGTCCCAGTGTCCTACGTGCCATGAGCACTTCAGCCAATCAGGCTGAAGGGCGTGAGCGCGCAGAATGCTGAAAAAGCTGGCGCGCAAAAAATAAAATAAAAACATGCTGGCCTCCCACAATGGGAGTGCAAGTCCACTGCAGCCGGATGCAGCACCTCATAGCCTCGCAAAACAAACACACACAAACAACCACGGTGAGACCACCGCCGGCCTTCTTTCCCGGAACAATGAGGAGAAGAGGGACTCCCTCTCCTCCCCACTACCCCGCCGAAGACACAGCGAGACCACTGACGGCCTCAAGGAAAGTTGAGCCGGGATGGAAAAAAATACCATCAGCAGGCAGCAGTTCGTATGGGGAAGCACACTCCCTGGCGGATGACTGGCTGCTGCCTTTGTACTTCTGGCGGAGGTAATACAAAAGCAGCAGCCAGCAATCTGCAAGGAAGGGCACCACCCCTTACGGATTGCTGCCTGCCAATCTCTGATTAGGTAAACCAGGAGAAAAATGAGACAGAGAGGAGAGAACCATCGTCAGGCAGAGAGCTCTTCTCTGCTTCCTTTTCTCCCGACCTACCTAACAAACCTTACTGGGGGAAGAGGGCCTGACTGTTGGCTCCTCCTTTTCCCCATTGCTGCATTGAAACCAAAATTTGAAGCAGCAATGGGGAGAAGAGGAACCGACAGGCAGCCCATCCTTTTACACAAAAATACACAACAACAACAAAACCATACATTTACCCAAAAAGCCAAACACCAAAAATAATAAAACACAAATAAATAAATAATTAAACAAACACATTAACCAACAAAACAATAAACAACAAAATCCACAAACAAAAACACCCAACATACCATGAAAGCACAGAAAAAACACCTAACTACAAAACAAAAATACCTAACGCAAACAAAATACCACAAATTAAACAAATAATCACCAAAGAAATCAGAAACATAAAAAACAACCAGAAACAAACAAAACAATTAAACACATCTAAAAAAACCACAAAAGAAGAAACAGAAACACCTACCAGTCCAACACCAAAAAAGCAAAACAAAAAACAAAACCCAGATTTAAAAAAACCAGAGAACTCACCAGCATGTCCTCCCTCCACGACTCTGGAACAGAAATGAAGAAACAAAGACTACTTACCAGAAGAAGCCCCACCTAGAGGCCACAAGAGTAAAAACAAGTCAGAAAAATAAGAAATACAGTGATACCTCATACAACGTCCAAACTTGGTTCCACAAGTTTGGACTTTATACAGATTTGGACTTTGTATGAGGCATGCAGAATCCTAGCTGTGATGCCTCATACAACGACCAAATCCTTGCCGCGATGCCTCGTACAACGTCATTTCCATAGAGATACATTGTACTGTAACAGCACAGACTTCAGGGCAAAGTCAAGGAAACAGACAGGAAACTGACAGAACTTTAAGAAATCATTGTCTAAAGGCTAAATACATTACAAAAACATGTCAAACAACCCTGATTTTAGGGAAAAAACCAACCTGGGGAAAAACCCCAATGCCTCATACAAAGTCACAGCGACTTTGTATGAGGCAACTTTTTTCAAGGAATTAGGCGATGTTGTATGAATTCGATGTTGTACGAAGTGGACTTTGTATGAGGCATTACTGTAAATCCAAATCACAAATAAATCTAATAAAATAGATCAAAAAAGTCACAAACCACAAATGCAAAACACCCCCACCAAAACCACCCTTAACCACCCCCACCACCACCACACCACAAATAAAAACTGCCCGGCTGGCTGGGCACAAATGTGCTAGTTTGAGTTAATCTGCAAGTTGGTACTTATAGTTCCATGTTTATTGTTCTGAATGGAAGTCTCCTAAAATATTTGCTATGGCTCAGAGTAGGAGCAGAGCTGAGATGAATTGAATATTAGCTGCCTCATTTTTATAGGACACTAGCATATTTTGCCCGGCGGTGCTGGGCTTTTTAAAATTGTGTTGGATAGTAAAGGGTTTCGGTTTTTTTCTTGAACCAATGGTGCTGGGCTGTTTTAAATGGTGTTGTAAGGTTTTGGGATTTTGTGGCTTCGAGGCACTGCATCCGCCTGCGGCAGACTTGCGCTCCCACTGGTTTTTTTTGGTGTTTTTTTTTGCGTGCCGGCTTCCTCAGTGCCAGGCTCTTTAAATTGGTTTTTGAAGGTTTTTGTTTTATGTTTCTGCAAATTTTATTTTATTTTAATTTATTTAATTTAATTTTATTTAGTTTAAAATTTAATTTTGGTTTTTAAAATCTTTATTTTTATGCATTTTTATTTTTTGTTTTGTTTTTTTGAGTGAAAAGTTATTTTTTTGGGTATTTTTTGAGATTAGTGTGATTATTTTTGAATGTTTTTATAACTTATTTGATTAATTTTGGAATTAATCTTATTAGTTTCAATATTTTTGAATATTTTTTCTCTTTTGGCCTCTGGGTGGGGGTGGTGAGCTTTTCTGCCTCTCTACAATTTTTCTCTTCTGTCCTCTGGGTGTCGCATCCGGTAAGTTTTTTCTTTTTTTTCTCATTTGAGTTCCGGTTCTCATGGATAGAAGACGTCTTTTGGTACGCTCTCTGGTTTTTTTGTGGTGGTGGTGGTGGTGGTTGGGATTTTTTTGGGGGGGGGGTGTCTGTGTGTTTTTCTTGTTTGTTTTTGGCTGTTTTTGTGTTTCCTTTTTGGATTTTTGAGTGTTTTTGATTGTTTTTGGTTTGTGTTTTTGTGCTTACTTTTTCAGGGGGGGTGGCTTTCTTTCCTGCAGGCCATGTTGGCTGGCCCATGGGAAGGAAGGGCAATGGCGGGGGGGGGCTTTCTTTCCCATGGGCCATGCTGGCTGGCCCGTGGGAAGGAAGGGCATTGGCGGGGTGTGTGTGCTTTCTTTTCCATGGGCATGCTGGCTGGCCCGTGGGAAGGAAGGGCAGTGGCGGCAGGGGGTTTCTTTTTTTCCCCGCGGGCCATGCTGCCTGGCCCATGGGGAAGAAGGGCAGCGGCGGCGGGTTTTTATTTTTACTTTTATTTTTCGCACGCCGGCCGGCTGGCCCATCAAACGGAAGGGCAGTGGCGGCGGGAGGGGGTTCTTTTTTTTCCCCACGGGCCATGCTGGCTGGCCTTTGGGGAAGAAGGGCAGCGGCGGCGGGGTTTTTTTACTTTTATTTTTCGTGTGCCGGCTGGCCCATTGAACGGAAGGGCAGCGGCGGCGGGGGGATTTCTTTTTTTTTTCCACGGGCCATGCTGGCTGGCCCGTGGGGAAGAAGGACAACAGCGGTGGGCCTTTTTTTGTTTACTTTTATTTTTCGCACGCTGGCTGCCTCAGCGTTCTGTGAGCTAATGGCGTGCAGGATGCTGGGGCTTGTAGTTTTGGCTGCGCGTTTGCTTACTGCAGTGGTTTTTCCCCTGCAGCTTTTTTTTGATTGGCCGCGGCGCGTTTCCGAACGTTCCTTTTGCCGCGCCGCTCAGCCTGATTGGCTCTGGCGCGGCGCAGCACAAGGAATGTTGGGAATTGAAGTTCCCCTTTTTTGTTTGCATCCGGGGGGCTCCTGTCCCCCGGCCGAAAATTTCAACCCGACAGTTACCTGCGAACCGGGTTCGGGCGAGTGAACGGAGGCCCATTACGGGCTAGTGGGGCCTGGTGCAACATCCTTTGTCACATTCCAACGGTTAACACACCATTTTATAGGTATAGATTGAGTGGTTTTTTGGAGAGAAATTTTCAAGATATTGCAGATGTTCAAAACTTTATCAGCAAACACCAAAGTAGACATTTCTTTTGTCTGTTTGCCTGTTGGCATATGAAATAGCTCATGATTAAAATTGTAGTACATTTGGTTGTATGTTTTCACTACTGTTACAAATAACTCTGGGTGGTTGAAATCACTAACATCCTCACAACTGAAGGAGTTTTGTAAGTTCATTTGTTGATTGTAATATTTCTTCCAGGTTGTGCTACCTTATTCCTAAATTGCAATAACAAAGTTGAAAAAGAACCAGAAAAATCTAACTTAAGTATTCCTAACCAAATTGGGCAGGGAGGATTTGACAGTAGATCCAGTGGGATATAGAAGAGATCTCTACTTCATATGCACCTCAGAATTCAGGGTGGCTTGTAAGATAGGAGTGTTCTCCATTTTTAGAATACAGTGTCAGCTTGTGATTCAGAGTTTTTAAAAATTCAACACTAACAAAATGAGAAAATCTAATATCCAATATCGATTTGTCTCATCTATTTAAGTGCAAATCAACTGAACTCCAAAATGTTCTCTCTTTTGCCTTCTTCTTCCATCTCTGGCCAAACAGCTTTACCATCAGCTCATCCCATCATTTTTAGGGTCTGCCTAGTGATCTTTTGTGGTCCCTTGGTATCCAGTATGTTACCTGACAGGTCCAATTGTTATCCTTTAGGCAGGTAATAAGGCCCTCCCATCTTTTTGCCACATATAGTTCATAGACCACATCACACAGTCCAGTTCTTTGGCAAAATTCCTTATTGCTGACCTCATCCCTGATTGTTACTCCGCACACCCATCTTTCCATTGCTCTTTGGGTTACCACCAGTTTTTCTTCCTCTGATTTTGTTATTACCCACATTTCGGATGCATATAACATTGCTGGTAACACTGTCCTATTGAATATGTTTGCCCTGATATTCATCGGCAGACTGTCAGCATAACTGAGTGAAAAAATCAATAGGTAAAAAACATTTTTTTTTAGAAAGTATAGATGTTATAATAACAAATCCTTTTTAAAAAAGGAGTCTGAAGATTTTTTGAAAATCTGAGTTATCTTTGATAGTAAAAATCTATACATGAAGAAATGAATGCATGCTTGGGATGTCAATTTTAGTTTAAAGGGGGCTCATTACTTGCCCTCTGAAGTATACATTAACATTAGATTGCTTCCTTTTAAAAACCAAAAGCTTATGACAGAGAATTATAAATAATATGTGAGGCCTCTGAATCTGAATCTTTTTTTTTTTTTTTTGGAAATGCTACTTTTGGGGGTTGAATACCCCAGCCAGTAATGCCACTTGCCTTACATGTTGTGGTAGTTCTGCAAGCTGTAATCTAAAAAAGGAGCTTTCACGAGAAAGCTCTGCAGTTAGCCTGGTTATTTTCAGATCATAATTATCCAGACTTCACTATATGTTTTTAAATACTACTACCAACCTACAACACAAAGCCCATGAATTACTGGCATGTTGCATTGGCAATCTTCAACCTTTATTTAGAGACTGAAATATGTACAACGTCCATAGAATACATTAATAAATGTGATTAGCATGAGTTCCACCAACTGGAGTAGATATATTTGCTGATGTGGCAATCACCTAAAGGAACACAGCCTGTGGTGATGCAATCTGCATAGCATCTGCTTGTGAAAATGGTCTAGAAATATCCGTGAGCTCAGGAGCCTATAGCCAGAGTTTTGTCTTAAGTCAGCTTGGTTCTAGTTTCCTTGGCAATCAATCAGTTTGTTTCGAGACCCAGATTTAGCTTTTACAGTCTGAAATAGTTTGGAGCCAGGGTTTCTCAGAGGCTGGCTCTTCCCAAATCAATGAGGTTTGTTTAGTTTGATACCTTTCTGCCAGAATACAAAAGACAAGGCCTTCTCAGTTGTGGTACCAAAATCATGGAATAGTGTCTATGAAAAGAGCAATAGCAGACTGAACTATCCCGTTGCCTCTCTTCAATATTTTCTCAATTTCCCCTTGTGAGATTTTAGATGGGTTTGTAGGAAGAAAAATGCACTTGAGGGGCTGCATGTAAACAACATGCCATTCTTTACCTACCTCTGATCTAAGACAAACTGAGGCAGTGCAAATCATGCATGATTGGTTGTTTTAATGGTATGTTTAGTGTGTGTATGTTTGGAGTATGTGTGTATGTTTGGAGGGGGGGGAGGTGGAAATCTTCAAAAGACACTGTGGAGCCCTAAGAAGCTTCACAGCATGTGGGATTTTTACCCACTAAAACCACCTCCCATTATGCCCCACCACTCCATGGAACCGCCGTCAGGCATTACTTCACCGGGGGGGGGGGGGGCAGACTGGCTGTTAAAAACCCTCCTCCAATTTGGCTACTCACCCTCCTCCTCTATGCCTCTGGCTGCCCTCTCTCTCTCTCTCTGCGTGTGCGTGTGTGCACACACGCCACATTAAACACCATATATAAAAATATAATTTAATGTTAAAAAACTCTAAGTGGTATTCATAAAGCTTCATAATAAAGCAACAACTAAAATACAAATAAATAGGGTAAAAGGAAGTTAATAAACCATCAGTATGATTATGGTTGAAGAACAATTATTCACCAATAAAATCTTCTCTTTTCAGGATTCAGATTCAGTTTATTAGCCATTATTCAACTATTATTCAGTTTGTAACTATCTTAAGACACCAGCTCTTTAATCCAGGTAAGCCATACTTGTTGGGATGAACCCTCATTTTATTGTATTTATCGTCTATTGTATTTTAGAGGAAGCCCAGACAAAGCACAGCTCTTGGACTGCATGCTCTCTCTCTCTCTCTCTCTCACACACACACACACACACACACACACACACACACACACACACACACACACACACACACACACACACACACACACACACACACACACACACACACACACACACACACACACACACACACACACACACACACACACACACACACGGCAGTAGCAGAAGAGGGGGGGGGGAAGCCTTCTCCTTCTGTTAGCACTTCTTCCGTGTCTAGACCAGACATGAAACTGTCAAAATGAAGCCACCTTTTGGTGAGTTCATTCTGCAGTTCTGTTCGGCTGACCCAGTATGAAAAAGATTAGCCGGCAACACAAGGTGGGCATTACCAGGGTATGGCCGATTGTGGTTCAAAAATAGCATAATCTTTGAGTAGGCTCTTTAAAAAAATCTTAAAATCTCAAAATCAGAAAAGCTCGAATCTAAAAAATCTAAAATCCCCATAACAAAATTGTCAGATGGTCATATGAGCCAGTGGGGTGCAGTAGATCCAACAGCAGCACCCCACACCCGCTGGGCCAGCCATGTCTTTTCCTAAATGCCAGCAGTTGTGGTTGGAGGTGGAGGTCCATCAGCAGGAGGTTCCAGAGGGCCCGGGCGGGAGGTTCCAGAGGGCCCTCTGTCTAGGGCTAGAGAGACGAGCCTCTCCAGCCATTGGTACCCATAGAGAGCCCCTCCGGTCCGCCCTAGTGGGGTGGGCAGATGTTTTCAGGGCAATGCGGTCTCTTAAGTAACCCGGTCCACTACCATGTAGGGCTTTAAAAGTCAGCACCTTGAATTGCACCCAGGTGCAGCATGGTCATAATGGCCATGCAGCAAGGTAACCAATGCAGCTCCCGTAGCAAGGGTGCGGCATGGTCATAACTATATCCTTACAAGCTTAGGGGCTGTGATTGCCTACACCAGGGTTCCTCATACTTGGGTCTCTAGCTGTTCTTGGACTTCAATTCCCAGAAGCCCAAGTCAGCACACCTGCTGATCAGGGCTTCTGGGAATTGAAGTCCAAGAACATCTGGAGAGCCAAGTGTGAGGAATTCTGGCCTACACTGAAGAAGGCCTTGAAGGCTTCAATGGGGCTTTCTCAGTGGTAGGTCTGTCACTATGGAACAATCTCCCATGTTACTTCCAGCAGGCTCCTTCCCTCCAGATATTTTGGAAGTTGTCCTGACTGAATTATGTGAGGAGGCATTGAGTAACTTCTTGATTTTTTCCCTTCTACTGATTGTGATGTTTTTGGTCTTATATTTCAATTTATGTATATTAGAAATTATATTATTTTTTTGTTTATTCTATCATGTTGTTTTATTTGTCTGAACACTGCCCAGAATGGGAAATATCCCAGATGAGCAGTATTAAAAAATATAATAAAATAATAATAAAAATAAATAAATATGTTAGATGGGCAGAAATTAAATGACATAAATAAATGAAACAAACAAACAAATCTTGTTTCAATAACTCTGTTGATCTCAAGCAGTTCTGACTCATTCTGCTAATAAATTTTAATAACAAATCGAGATTACTTCTTGGGCTTGAAAGGAACAATGCTTTAAAAAGCATTTCTCTCCCCACTCACCCAAATCTCCTCTTAAATGAATCTTTAAACAGCATCTTTGGTAAAATAAATTTCTCCAAGGAAAAAATAGAAAGTGCATGACTGAGTCTTAGCAATGTACAGTGCTATGAGCTTGCCTCTTCTTTTTGAATTTATATTGTTTTGCAAGAAGATATTCACTGCAGATTTCCCACAGAGTCTTTTCATTGGCTAAACCTTTATCTTTTATGTGTCAAAAAAGAATTATTATCTTCCTGACTGCTAGACATATAAATTGCATATGAGCATTTGAAGAGAGATTTCAGACTCTCCATCCTGTTTACTAGTTCAACGATGAGTAACTACTGTATTTTACTTCCTATACTGTCTTCAAATACAGTTTCTTTTTTAAAGATTTAAATAAAATTTTCCAACTTGTATATTATGGAGCTTTATTTGCAGTTCCGATGGAGACATATCGTCGTCGTCGTCTGCTATTCATATCCAAACACACATTTTTCCTGGAGGTCATTTTCTCAGCTGATGGATGTGTCTCTGATGACTCCACAAAACGATCCTGGCATGGAACATGTGATCACACACAGTACACTGAATAGATGGTGGAGAACATGGTTGGGTTCGACGAAGCTTCCATTCTTGTTGCTCAGCCTCTTCATGTCTGCGGCGTTCCCCTTCAAAGTAACCGGTAACAGCAGAGATGGTTTGACACCAAAGTGGGCGATCTTCAGCCGTTGTCTCCCAGGTTTGTGAGTTTATTCCTGACACCTTCATGGTTTGCTTCAGCTGGTCCCTATAGCACTTCAAAGGAGCTCCGTGAGGTCTTGTACCAGAGCTAAGTTCCCTGTAAAGTATTTGGCAAGGAAGCCTAGATCCATCCATATGGTGGACATGCCCTATCCATTTAAGACAATGGCCTATTATGGAAGCTTCAATGCTATTTACATTTGCCTTCTCAAGGACTGCGATGTTGGTGACTTAGTCATTCCACTTGATGTTCAAGATGGATCTTAGCTTCTGTTGGTTAAAGCGCTCAAGCTTTTTGATGTCTTGGCAATAGAGGGTCCATGTTTCACAGAAATACAATAACGTTGAGATAACAACAGCTTGATATACCATGAGCTTAGTCTGGATTGTTAAATCTTTGTTCATGAAGACCGGGTGTGATAGATGACTAAAGGCAGAATGGGCAGCACCAGTTCTCTTCATCACATCCTGTTCACAGGTGCAGTTTTTAGACAGGATGCTACCAAGGTAAAAAAACTGGTCTACCTGTTCCAGTATTGAATCTGAGATTGTAATGCTGAACTCTGGAAGAGCTGTCCTTGGGGCAGGTTGTGCAAGTACCTTGGTTTTCTGAATATTTATGGTGAGGCTAAAATGATCACATGCATTCTTGAAACAGTTAACTGACTGTTGCAGCTCCTCAAGTGTGACAGCAGGCGATGCAGTATCATCAGCATATTGCATTTCTGTTATCCTGTTTGCGCTGGTTAGTCTTTTGGAGTGTAGTCTAGCCAAATTGAAGAGTTCTCCATTGTAGTGGTATGTAATCTCTACACCTGTGTTATAATCTGGTGTTTCATATTGCATGGCAGCCAAGTAATGGGCAAAAGGGGTCAGAGCAAGCGCACAACCCTGCTTCAATTCGTGGGTAATTGGGAAAGTATCTGATATGCTGTTTTGATGGAGACATGCCATCATGTAGCACCTGGACCAGATCTATAAAATGTTCAGGGCAGCCAAAGCATCTCAGCACAGCCCACATAGCAGGTCTTGGGATGGAATCAAAAGCCTTTTCCAGGTCATAAAATACTAAGAAGAGCAGATTCTGTTGCTCTCTGCATTTCTCCTGAAGTTGTCTTACAAAGAAAATCATGTCCGTTGTGACTCGGGAGATATGGAAACCACATTGAGATTCTGGGAGGACCTTTTCAGAGATAATTTGCAGGCGACTGAGCAGGATTCTTGCAAAATCTTTCCAGCGATAGATAACAGTGATATGCCATGATAGTTGCCACGGGTATATAGAATGTCGCATAGAACAAGTCATATAGAACAAGACATATCGAGACATATAGTTAGTGCTTAACATTCAGGAGCTAGTTGTAGTTCAATGTGACACCTCATATTTACATGCCTGGATATTTTTATTCTAGGCTTGTGCTGTTTACAATTTGTAGTCTTTTGCAAAGTGGTTTCAAGTCTGTACAGTTCATTCTTGGCACACCAAGCTTATACTGCACCATGGGCCATGGTTGAGCATGACCAAGTGATTTTGCTGCACATACAGAGGCTTTGGGATACTGTAAACATGCTTGCTGAGGGATTCTAGGAGATGTAGTTGTTATGTATTGAATGATTGTTGCAAGTTTCCCTTTAACAGAATGTAACCAGTCAATGTATCCAATTGTATCTAATCAGAGAGACATTGTAGCAAGCTGTATAAGGATGCGAGCTAAGTGGCCACAGGTGGCAGTAGCGAGCATCCGGCTCACATGCTACAGATTCTCCAAATACCTGAAGAGCGGGAAACCTTCCCGCCACACCACACCTGGAGAAGATGGGCGTGACGATCTATGATGTCACGTGGACAGGAGCCAATGAGCTACCACCCGGGATATTCAAATGTACAATGTACTATAAATAGAGCTGTTTTGTCCGCCATTACCTCATGTTCACCATGACCATCATGCAATAAAGTTGTGTTTAGCCCTACTGCGGCTCCTTCTATTGTCTTCCTTGCAAGACACTAAAGTAGTCCAAAAAGGTAACTTTTCCCATATCTGTATGTTATATCAAACTTCACAAGAAAAGAAAAGGAAAAAACCCCACTCAAAATGGAATTACAGTATACTACTTTTTTAGAACTGTACATGAGCACATTTTTGTTGAGGATTTAACAATTTATATTCTGTCCAATGCAGCATCCATTTTAAGATGTGACTCATAGGGTAGCACAGGATTTAATTAAAGTTTGTACAGCAAAATGGTTCTGGTTGAACTGAAATATCACAATCCACCAAGAACATCTTCTATGCTGCACATGGAGTTTGCTTTGAAATAACAAAGTAAGAGTTGTATAGGCATATCTGTCTAATATAACCAACTTAATTAATCTGTTTAATATATTCTTCAGGGTTGCGAGCCAGCCTCAGTTGAGGAGATAGCTGAGCACAGTAATGCTTGGATATTGTTTGTGGCCTTCAGTTTCCTGCTTCAGTCAATTGTCACACTCATTGTTCTGCTATTCTCCCTGGATGACATTGTGTCTTCCCTGAGGTGGGCAATGGAGGCTGTGACAGCTTTTGCCTTAATACAGCCAAGTGCTTGAGTGTCTTCAGGGAAGCTGATGTCAGACAAAAAGAATAGCAAGACAAGTCACCTTTCTCAGAGCAGAGGAGAAATCTCTGGCAAGCATGATCATTGTCTTTGCCTCAAGAGACTTTCTGGAAATTTTAGCACAGAAAATGAACTTTTCTAAGCCCTGTTTCAAGGTGGAAATTTCCTTTCAGTACAGTAGCAGGTACCAAGGAATTCAGCAAGCAGGTGGAAGGAAGCATTATCAAGGAGGGTCATCAGCAGAGAATTGGCAGCCAATGCTTCTTGCAGGGCCAGCCAGGAGAGCCTTTGCACCTGTTGCATATTTCCTTTTATAATAGCTTTGTGTCAGTTTATTTTTAAAGAAGGAAATAGCACTAGCAAAACACAAGGAGTTACAAGTGGAATAGAGGTCTGTATGATCCTTTGGCAATCCACAAAAGACAACAGGATCTCTCCAATAAACTGTTGCAGGAGAGCTAGCAAAACTGTTGTAAGGGACTCTTTTCCAGAGTTTGGGGTAAAAAAATGTTTTTTAAAATAATAACCCCAAGAATCTCCTCTTGGAAGCTTCCTCCAAACCAGAATACTTTGGAGTTGTTATTCAGCAAGGAGACTTTGTATTGGAAGATGTCTCCGCGAGTACATTCTGCACAACTTCTGCCCATATCAATCTGTCCCTGACAGTTCTTCTCCATGTTGGTCCAACATTTTTATTGAGAATATCTCCCCATCTGCAAGGTGGTCTTCCTCTGTTTGGTGTATACAAACCAAGACACAGGACACAGCCTCGGGCTGGGTTAACTCAGGTTTATTGCATCGTGGACAGAGGGAACATGAGGTAATGGCGGATCGATAGCTCTTTATATACAGTAGTAATACATTTGAACGTGGTTCCATGGTAGCCCATTGGCTACTGTCTGCGTGACGTCATTGCGGGTCACGCCCTTCTTGTCCAGGTGTAGGTGGTGGCGGGAAAACTTCCCGCGCTGTTGCCTTTGATGAGTTTGGACCAAGGAGCTTGGACGCTCGCTGCTGCCAGCTGGTGGTCATTAGCTCGCGTCCTCTTACAGGGTTCATATGATGCAGCTGAAGGTTACATTGTTGCTATAGGCAAGGTTACATTGGTTCAGATACATTGTGGAAGGTAAAACCATTAGAACACAACACCCCTCCCCCCTAGGACGAGACAAAGTCTCGAGCCCACACTTAAACACACTCCCCCCCCTAGGAGACAAAGTCTCTCAGCCAAGATGGCTTATTTCGAACACGCTGGGGTCTCGATGCGGGCTGCCTTTCCCCGGGTTTGCTACCTTCTCTTTGTCCCCTGGTTTCCTGTCCTGTAATTGGAGAGGGAGACTCGTTAGTGACTTGCCGCGGCTCCGCGGCGTTGTTGGGAGGTGTGCTCTTTCTTAGGGAGGAACCGGGGGCACCGGGGGCTAACGAAAAACCCCTCTTCTCGCTTGGATGGGTGGGGGAACACTCCTGAAACCCCCCCCGGCTCGCAAAATCAAAGTCAAAATTACATTCGGGGGCAGCGGTCGCGAACTCCTCTCCCCCTTCCCCGGCCTCTGATAGGACTGGTGTATCAAAAGGGTATGAGTCGGGGCCGCTGCTTCTGCCTTCCCCCCTTGCTTGGGACTGTTGTCCGAGACGCGGCCCACGCCATCCTGCTTCCTCGTGGTCTGGGCGCCATCTTTGGGCCTCGCTGGACGGTCCGGTCTGGCCGAACGGTCTTGTGACTGCCTCCGGCCCTCCTTCCGTTTTCTGCATGCCTTGGCGATGTGCCCCCGACGGCCGCAGGTGTAACACTCGGCCTTCCTGAATGGGCATCTCGCGCGCTCATGGGCCGCTCCGCAACCATCGCAGCGTCGACCACCCTTTCGGACCTTCTGGACCTCCTCGCCGTCGCTGCCTTCCGTAGACGACTTTGATGCCCGTCGAGTTGCGTGCACCGCCTGTCCGGACTTCCCGTGCACCGAAGTTGCCGCCTTGCCGGCTCTAGGACGCCACTCACGCCACTGGTGCATCTCGTCCACTCCAGCATTCGTGGACTCTGCGGCTTCCGCGGCCTCGACGACCTCTGCCAGCGTGGGTGGCGGCTCCTTGTTCATCAAGCTGCGCTGCACCTCCTTGTCTTTCAGGCCACACAGCACGCCGTCCCTGAGGGCCATCTCTAGGATGTTGTCCCATTTGCAGGGGGCGGCGGCTATCCTCATGGCGGCCACAAATGCCTCAACCGACTCGTCCGGCGCTTGGACTCGCCTCCAAAACGCGCTCCGAGCGGGAAACATTGCCCTCGAGGGACTGAAGCGCTCTCGCAGCAGCTTCATGATGTCGTCCGCCTTAAATTCGCTCACCTTCTTCGGAGCGATGATGCCCACCAGCGTCCGCTTGGTTTCCATCCCGAGCATTCTGGTGAGGATGGCCCTCTTCCTCTCCTCGTCGTCTCCTTTGACTTTGAGTTCCACCAGTGCCGCCTGGAAGTCCATCTCAAGCAGCTCCCAGTCTTGCGGTTTGGTGATGTTGAACCCGCTCTGTGCCCTGGCTGTTCCGTGGGGATCCATGATCCCACCTTCGT
Organism: Bradypodion pumilum; assembly: GCA_035047305.1. NCBI lineage: Eukaryota > Metazoa > Chordata > Lepidosauria > Squamata > Chamaeleonidae > Bradypodion > Bradypodion pumilum. The sequence continues at coordinate 381,374,345 of JAWDJD010000002.1, forward strand.
CGCCAATTTGGTGTATACAAACCAAGACACAGGACACAGCCTCGGGCTGGGTTAACTCAGGTTTATTGCATCGTGGACAGAGGGAACATGAGGTAATGGCGGATCGATAGCTCTTTATATACAGTAGTAATACATTTGAACGTGGTTCCATGGTAGCCCATTGGCTACTGTCTGCGTGACGTCATTGCGGGTCACGCCCTTCTTGTCCAGGTGTAGGTGGTGGCGGGAAAACTTCCCGCGCTGTTGCCTTTGATGAGTTTGGACCAAGGAGCTTGGACGCTCGCTGCTGCCAGCTGGTGGTCATTAGCTCGCGTCCTCTTACAGGGTTCATATGATGCAGCTGAAGGTTACATTGTTGCTATAGGCAAGGTTACATTGGTTCAGATACATTGTGGAAGGTAAAACCATTAGAACACAACACTCTGTGTCTTTTGTGATCTCTCGGATACCAACTTTTTATTCTAGCACTCCATCTATTGTCATTTATATGAACAACATGGCCAGCCCACTTTAATGAGCTGAGTAGGGCGGGATATAAATCAAATAAACATAAACATAATTTGTTTGTCAGGTATTCTGTTACTACGTCTTTTAGCAGTGATCTTTGCCTGATATCCTCATTTTTTTTACTTTATTGCGAAGTGAGATTCCAGAATAGCTACAGAGATAAGTTGAGCTAGCTTTGAATATAATTAAAATACATGAAATAATATAAGAATATAATTAAAATACATGAAATAAATCAAATGCATTCACCCAACATTGCGTTGGAGCTGCAAGTTGAAAGCAGCTTGATGCCAATTAATTTTAACTGTTGGCACACTGAAGCTATCCTAATGGGAGGAATGTTGTAAGAGCTCGGCCATACACTTGTCACCCTGTGTTTCACGAGCTTGGAGAACCAGAAGGGTAGCTGGTGTTGAGACCTTCAGGGGGCTCCTGTGCTTTGCTGGGAAATCATTACCCCGAAAGAAATTATCTAGGCAACTGTTAAAGAGGCACATAGCAAGCCATCTGAGGACTGGGACTGATAAATTTGAGTTGATACAAATGAAATTGCAAGGTATTATCTGTTAATATCCCAGCTAGTGTCTTTTTGCATTCTGGCATGTGAACAGAAATGGGTGATGGATCCCTCCCTATCCCTATGGAAGACTTTTGGTCGGGGATGGTGCACCATTCCTTGAATAGCTCAAATAACTTTTAAAAAAACCTATTAGAGTTGCCATAGATCAGACATCATCTTAAGGCAAGTAAGATCACATATAGAGAACCTTGCTTTGGCATTTGCCATTCTCTCTTTTCTCAGTTTTATTTTATGGTTACTTCAGAAGATTTTGCAACTATCTGTCCCTTTTCCAAATTACATTGTAAGGTATCTAAGCAACCGGAATCAATGCAACTTTCACCAGTGTTTCTTTCTTCTATTTAACAATTCTCTTTCCTTTAATTAAAAAACAAACACTAAAAACTCGTTTAAATAGGATTTTTCTGAAGTTCTGAAATACAGTAGTTGTTGTGAAAGGCAAAGAGAAACTGGAAAGACAGCCTACATGATTTTGTAACAAGATTTCTGGTAGCTTCCACTGTTCTTCAGTGTCTCTTTACATGCCACTGGGTACCAAGTAGCCAGGAAAGGGCTAAAAAATTCATATGATACCAGTTCTCATGACATAGGCAGGAACTGCTGTGGCTTCAGTTTTAGCACAACTCAGTGAACATTAACTTGTGGACCTTTTTGGGATTTGCCCTCATCGACTACATACTCTTCCAAGTGGTCAAACTAGCAAGCTGTAAGAAATGGCTTAGGCAGAGATATTAAGAAGAAGACTATGCCTTGTGTATCAGGTGTTTGCTTCACAGCACTCCCTATACATGGTGGCTATTGCAATGCTAGCGTAAAGCTTCTGAATTACAGTCTGCTGGAAAGAGCCTGTTCAACTGAATTCCTTTACCCTCCCTTCTCTTCTCTATCTGTCAGCAATCAATCACAGTTTAGCAGTCTTTAGCTCTAATGGAAACTGTTAGATATTTTTAAGATTGCCATATGATTTTCACTATCAGTTCTGCAGTGGGTACTGTTAGATGCCTTTGAGATTGTCATGGTATCCTGGCTGCAAGCTCTCCACACCCTTTGCCATCTGTCTGCTCACTCTTTCCTCCCCCATAAGCTATACATTCTTCTTCCTCTCCACCACCCCTTCATTTCCTAACCATATGCATTAGATTGGAATGTCTGCTGCCTCTTTTGGACTCCAGCTTCCACCAGCCCCTAGCTACTGGCTATGTGGCTGGAGGTGGTGAAATGTGTTGTCCAAAACAGCCAGAGAATACCATATTGTACAAATCTGCTTATGGTTGCTTATAATGATTGCTTTTTACTGTGAATCCTAAAAAAGACGGAAGCCATGAATCCTGTTGTTTCTGGTTATGCCAACTACATGTTTAGAGAGAGATTATAACCTACATGGTAGTGGGCCAGGATACTTAAGAGACCGCATCACCCCAAGAACATCTGTCCGTCCCACCAGAGCAGACCAGAGAGGCTCTCTCATTGTTCCATCTGCTAGAGGGGCGCGTCCCTCTAGCACCAGAAAGAGGGCCTTCTCAGTATCTGCTGTGTCTCCAGACAGAGTTGCTGCCCTTCAAGAAAGGGTTAAAAACCTGGCTGGCAGGGCAAGTGTGGGGCACCAGCGACATGGTAACCCCGGCCTGCTGGCTAATTTAGCAGAACACACACTCTCTTTTAAGCTCTTTCGAGCTCTTTTAAGATTTTAATCTTTTTAATATTGTCGTCAGTAGTTTTTAAATGGGTTTTATTGCTTTTAAAACTACTGTTGGTTTTATTTTATTTTCTGTGAGTTGCCCAGAGTCTTTGGAGTTGGGCAGCAATACAAATTAGAATAAATAAATAGGTAGCCAGTGCCAGAACTACTCCCTCATATTGCAGGTTGGTACTGGCAGAGCAAATTGGTGAAGCCAGTGGAAAGAACTTGCTTTGGTTTTGCTACATAATTCATTACCCCTGGGCTCAGTGCCTGAAGGTTTGTCTACCTGTCTTGCAGTGAGAAGTTCTATTGTCAAGATGTAACTTTGAAATAAAAAAGCACAAGACTGCAGCTGTGAGGTCATCCACCTTCTTCCATTCTCTCAAGATATGATATTTTGGATGGCTACTTAGCGGGAACAGCTGTACTTTACTGTACCAAGGGCCAAAGGGCAACTATTGACAAATATAGTTGGTGGGACCCTGGCTCCCAGGACCAGCTTCCTCAGTCCCATCAGTCCACGTAGACAGCGGTTCCCATTCTGGGCCCTGAATCTAATCTCTTTACACCAGAGTTATATCCTGTTGGCAGCAAGGGCAGAAGACTTGATGGTCTGAACTAGTATGGGCAGCCCTTCCTCTGCTCCTAGGATCACATCCATGGGGATCTCTTCCACCTCTCACATCCTCCCTGTTCTCCCCAATATTAGGTTTCACTGCTTTCCTTTCCCATGCCTGGTCAGCTGCCTCTTGCTTCACTTCTTGGAGTTGCACACAGACACAACCTCAACCTCAAGAGTCCTCCTTATAGGTCATGTCAGGAAGTAGTTGGGGATCATCCACTTCCTCTTCATCTTCTCTGTGGTAACTTTCCCAGGATATCTTTTCTGATGCATCCTGCCAGGGATCTTTCTCAGTCTTCCCCCTCACCTCCTCCACCTTTGCTTCTCTGCCTCCAAACCCCTTATCAGCTTGTCTTCTTCCCTGGACTCTTCCTTCCTATCTGGGGAGGTCACTGCTATCTGAGCTTCTTCTACTTACCAGTGACTATCCATGTCTGTAGGGGAGCTAGAAATTGGGAGCTCCAGGGAGGGGGACTTAGTTTTGCACCTTTCCTTACAGTAGCCTAGGGAAATGTAAATTTAATACTTCCCTTTATCACACAGTCTCTTTTGAGAAAAAGGAGGCATCATCTTCTCACTAGGACTTGATTTTTATTGATGTTTTTGAGTATACAGTCCTAATAATACCAGTTCAAGGTCATTTAAAAAATGAACCCTGGGTAGCATCTCAGTGATATTGGACATTGTGCATTATTAAATTTGCAAGCTGTTCTGTTCAACTGTATGTTAAACCAAGTTAACTTTTTTCACGGATGGTAGGATTGCGTGGAAGGCTGCTAAATCAGATTATAACATTAAAAGTCTGCTTCCCTGACTTTTAATAAAAACAGGGAGGAGGTCTGGTAGCACCTAACTTGATTAATTTCCCACAGGAAACTCTGAATGAAATAACATTAGCAAAAAGAAAGCATGCTGGGAGGCAAACACATTTATGTATGGCTGCACAAAGAGACAAAGGATGTCTCCAAAACATATAATCTAAAGCAGTCTGTTTCGAACCATATTAAACTGGGATGAGTTTCAATAAAACACTTTATGGGAGTGGTTTTTGGAATGATTTCTGCAAGAAACAAATATTAAAATGTTCTGCTAGAGCTTGGAATTCATGCCGAATTTTTAGGTGAGACCTAAGCAGCTCTGAAATAAGATGCTCACTGCTGTCAGCCCCCCCCACCTGTTTTTGTTGTTTTGTTTCTTTTGTTCTCTTCTGGAAGGTCTACATGGATTTGGAATATTTTCTATACTGAGAATGGTTCAAAAGACGAGTCTAATTGAGGTGTGTTCCATCTGCTTTTAATCCTGCTGGTTTTTGGGGAATGGATCACTGCAAATGTGCTCATTAGTATTATTACCCAATTGCTTCTTTAAATAAAGTTGCCAGAAACAATCCAGAGAAAGGTAGGCTGTGAGTCTAAATACAAATTGTTGTTGTTGTTGTTGTTCAGTCGCACAGTCGATTCCGACCCTTTGCGACCCCATGGACCATTTTCCTCCAGGCACCTCTATCCTCCACCATTCTCCTCAGCCCACCAAGCTCTGTGTCCATTGTGTCCACAATACCATCCATCTCATCTTTGGACGTCCCCTTCTTCTCTTGCACCTCCACCTTTCTCAGCATCAAGGCCTTTTCAAGTGAGTCCTCCCTTCTCATTTGATGTCCAAAGTACTTTAGCTTCATCTTCACTATTTGTCCCTCCAATGAACAGTCAGGATTGATTTCTTCCAATATTGACCTATTTGTTCTCTTTGCTGTCCAAGGGACTCTCAGGACTCTCCTCCAACACCACATCTCAAAGGCATCTATTCTTCTGCACTTAGCCTTCCTAATGGTTCAGCTCTCACACCCATACATTACCACTGGGAATACCATTGCTTTGACTATGCGAATTTTTGTTTTCAAGGTGATGTCTCTGCTTTTCACTATATTCCCCAGGTTTCTCAATGCTTGTCTCCCCATAATCAGTCGTCTTTTTATTTCATGGCTACAGTCGCCATCTGCAGTGATCTTAGATCCCAGGAAAGTAAAATCTGTCACTGCTTCTACTTCTTCCCCATCTATTTTCCAGGGACTGATTGGACCTGTTGCCATTATCTTGGTTTTCTTGATATTGAGTCTCAAGCCAGCTTTTGCACTATCCTCCTTCAATCCAATCAAGAGGTTCTTTAGGTCTTCGTCACTTTCTGCCGTTAGGGTGGTATCATCTGCATATCTCAAATTCTTGATGTTTCTCCCAGCAATTTTGATCCCATATTGTGATTCCTCCATCCCTGCATTGCGCATTATGTGCTCTGTGTATATATTGAATAAGCAGGGTGATAAAATGCAGCCTTGTCTTACTCCTTTTCCTATTCCAAACCACTCTGTCATTCCATGTTCTGTCCTAACTGTTGCTTCTTGGTTCGTGTACAGATTTCTCATGAGGCCTATAAGGTGTTCTGGTATTCCCATCTCTTTAATTACTTGCCACATTTTGTTGTGGTCCACACAGTCAAAAGCCTTGGTGTAATCAATAAAACAAAAGTAGACTTGTTTCTGGTATTCTTTTGTTTTCTCCATGATCCAACGTATGTTGGCAATGTGGTCTCTAGTCCCCCTGCCTCTTCTGAAACCAGCCTGCACCTCTGGTAATTCTCTCTCCACATGTTGTTGAAGTCTATCCTGTATTATCTTGAGCATCACCTTGCTGGCATGTGGGATGAGTGTAATTGTTCGGTAATTTGAGCATTCTTTGGCATTGCCTTTTTTTTTGGGATTGGAATGTACACTGATCTTTTCCAATCTTGTGGCCACTGTTTTGTTTTCCAAATTTGCTGACATATTGAATGCAGTAGTTTGATTCCATCATCTTTTAGGGCTTTGAAAAATTCAACTGGAATGCCATCATTTGCGGATTCCCCATGCCCAGTTGGCATGGAACGGCCCTCGCAGAGGCCATTTCAGTGAGAACGCTCCTGGCCCGTGGGCTCTGTGGGCACAGAAATTAAGGGGGGTGGATTAATAATAAGGGTTGATTCACCCACATCTAACCTGACCGGCGATTCTGCTGAGAGAGCAGATCGCTAACCTCCGTTACCCATTAAGCAATTACTGACTCACAGATCAGCCTAATCTTTGGTGCAAATAGAAGCCATGTTTACCCCGGCGTAAGCCTCAGACAATGCATTTCCCCTGTCAGTGTTTGCCCGAGTTAATTAACTTCCCCTAGATAGATTTCCCATTAACCCGAGTAAATGGGTGATGTGATTTTCTGTCAGATGACGGTTCTTCCCTGTATTGCCTTCTGATCTATATATGATATATATTAAAATGGCCCGCCCTCGGCGACTAATGGATCCAGATGGATTCCAGAGGGAACTGGGGGATGTTCCTCTGGATCGGCTACACGATTCACCCGAGGCACTTGTCGACCTGTGGAACAGGACGGCAACAGCAGCCTTGGATGAAATCGCACCACTGCGGCCTCTCCGCGCCCGTGGGGTTAGGTCATCCCCGTGGTTCACGGATGAACTGCGGGAACTCAAACGGGCAAAGAGACGCCTAGAGCGCCGCTGGGTGAAGACCCAAGATGACTCCGATTGGACACTAGCTAGAGCTGCTATTAGGGCCTACCTAGTGGCGATGGGGGTGGTGAGGCGGCAATACTTCACCACCCTTATTGCCTCCGCTGATAATCGCCCAGCCGCCCTGTTCCGGGTAACCAGGTCCCTCCTCGGTAGGGGGAGATCGGTGCCCGGTTGGCAGGGTTCGGCTGAGGACTTTGCTGACCATCTGGTGGAGAAAATCGATCGGATTCGTTCAGGGCTGAATCCCGGCGTGGATGGGGAGGGTCGGGTGGGCACCAGAGCACAGTCTTGCTGTACGATCTGGGATCAGTTTGATCCTGTTGTCGCTGATGAAGTGGACAGGCTCCTTGCAGCTGTGCGTGCCACTACATGTCCTTTGGACCCCTGTCCCAACCTGGTTGGTGAAAGCCTCCAAGGTGGTGACAGGTGGCTGGGTTGGGGCGATAATAAATGCATCATTACGGGAGGGGGTATTTCCTGCACCGCTAAAACATGCTTTGGTGCGCCCCCTCCTGAAGAAAATATCCCTTGACCCAGCTGTCCTTAACAACTACAGGCCGGTTTCCAACCTGCCCTTTCTGGGTAAGGTTTTGGAGAAGGCTGTGGCGCGCCAGCTGCAGAGTGTCCTGGAGGAAGCGGATTATCTAGACCCCTTTCAATCAGGATTCAGGCCCGGGTATGGTACGGAGACGGCATTGGTCGCACTGATGGATGATCTCTGGCGGGAGCGGGACGGGGGTTATCCATCCGTCCTTGCTCTTCTTGACCTCTCAGCGGCCTTCGATACCGTCGACCACGGTATCCTTCTGGAACGGCTCAAAGGATTGGGGATCGAGGGCACTGTGTTGTCCTGGTTTTCCTCTTTTCTGGAGGGCCGTACCCAGTCGGTGTGGTTAGAGAGTGAGAGGTCCAGCCCTAGGCTCCTCAAGTATGGGGTGCCTCAGGGCTCGGTGCTCTCTCCTCTCCTATTTAACATCTACATGAAGCCACTGGGTGAGATCATTCGTTCCCACGGGGTGCGGTACCATCAGTACGCGGATGACACTCAGTTGTACATCTCGGCCCGTGGGGACCCCAGTGATGCTGTTGAAATCCTATCCGGATGCCTGGAGGCCATTGGGGTCTGGATGGGGGCCAATGGGCTTCGGCTGAATCCCAGCAAGACAGAGTGGCTGTGGATAGGGGGCCCCGTGTTATCCAGGGAGTTACCATCTTTGGTACTGGATGGGGCTGTTTTGCCCCAGACAGACCCAGTGCGCAACTTGGGGGTCCTTCTGGACTCGCGGCTGCTGCTAGAAGAACAAGTAGCGGCTGTGGCCAGGAGGGCTTTTGCCCAACTTCGGGTGATTCGCCAGTTGCGCACGCTCCTGGACCGGGGCTCCTTGCTTATGGTCACCCATGCTCTGGTCACTTCCCGACTAGATTATTGTAATGCGCTCTACATGGGGCTGCCCTTGACGACCATTCGGAGGCTGCAGCTGGTCCAGAATGCGGCAGCCCGGGTGGTGATGGGATGTGGGCGATATGCCCATGCCTCACCGCTACTTCGGGAGCTGCACTGGTTACCAGTTTGTCTCCGGGTGCAATTCAAGGTGCTGGTTTTGACCTTTAAAGCCCTATATGGCAGTGGGCCAGGATACCTTAGAGACCGCATCATCCCAAGAGTGTCTGCCCGTCCAACCAGAGCGGACCGGAGGGGCTCTCTAATGGTGCCATCAGTTAGGGGTGCACATCTGTCCAGCACCCGAAGGAGGAACTTCTCCGTGTCCGCACCGACTCTCTGGAACCTCCTGCCAACAGATCTAAGACTTCAAAGAGAATTGCTGCCCTTCAGGAAAGGATTGAAGACCTGGCTGGCAGGGCAGGTGTGGGGCCCGAATGGGAACACGGTCCCCGCCTGCTGGCTTATGTAAAGAATTAAGAACTCTCCCTTCTTCTTTTTATAGTGGGTGGGATGGGTGGGTGGGATATGGGGTTTTTTAAAGTGGGTGGGATATGGGGCTTTTAAAGTGTTTTTATGTGTTTTTAGAACTTGTTGTAATGCCGCCCTGAGTCGGGTTCTGCCTGACTGGGCGGCATATATAAATATGACTATAAATAAATAAATAAATAAAATTATGATGCTTTTCCCTCAATAAACCACTGATCTGATCTCGCTCCATACTGCCTCGTATCGTTACTTGATCAGTCTCCTCCGGGACCCAACGGCCGTCCTAGCGGCCCCGATTCCTACACCTGGTGACCCCGACGTGATCTACTCAAGAGTAAGCGATCCACACGGTCCGGTTCTGCGCTTGAACCGCGTCCAATCGTCCCGGAGGACAGCGCGGCAGCCCGGTTGGTAAGCCAGCCGATCGGGCAGACGGCCCAAGCGGCGGGGCAGTACCGAAGAGGCATCCTACAGCTTGCTCCCGACTTTCGTGGAGGCGTTGCAGTTACGGATAAACGCGTTCCCCTCAGGGTCAGCTGTGAACCCCTGACAGCGCAGAGGCCACCGAGGGCCCGTGGCACAGGGCCACGCTCCGAGCTCTATCCAGAGAATCGTCGCCAAAACCTATTACTTGCCCAAGACGCGTCGACCCGTCCCGAGGAGGAAACTTCGGAGGACCCTTCGCAGGTAATATGGGGACTTGCCCTCAGTGGCAACGTCCGTCCGCTAGCCAAAGAACTCATGAGGAAGAGTTCAGAATCCTGGCCAGGGTGTTTCAGTTAAGGTTTCACAGCGGAGAACTAGCGAGACTTTTGGTGTACCTAAGGGAACACTGCCCACTTTACCCAGAAGTGGGTACGTTAACCCTTCAGCTTTGGGATCAGATAGGAGACTGCATTCAGCAACCCCCGAAAGCTCCAGAGCGCGTAATTCGCACATGGGGCAAATGTAGGAAGCTCTTAGCGGAGGTAGAACCAGTCCGGGTAGAAGCCAAAGAACCCCCAGCGCCAGCCGAACTATCGGCGCCCACAGCGCTCTATCCGTCACTCCAGTTTAGGCAGAGTAGTGTAGGGAGCTTTCCCTCGGTGACAGCTGCAGACGTCACCAACGGAATGCATGGAATGAGGAGCGCAGGCGCTTCTCTGACAGTTACAGGCTCCCAGACCAAGAGTGCCCTTCAGCGCACAGTTGAGGAGGAAATTAAGAGGGGGGAATTGCCAGCAGAAGAACTAGCTGAGCTTAGTCAGATTTGTCCAATTCGCTTGGAAATGGATGCCCTTACAGGGGCCCAGCAGGTAGTTCATTCACCAGTCCCGTATAAGCTTCTCATGGCTATACGGAAGGCCATCACAGAGACAGGACTCCAGAGTCACTTTACTAGGGGCATGCTTCAGCAAGTGTGCGAGAACACCATGTTCATCCCGCACGACTGGAAAGCCGTCATGCGGATGATGCTCAACCCCAGCCAGTATTTGCTATGGGACAGTGAGTATCGCCTCGAGGCTCAGACAAGGGCTGCCAGGATGGGAGGCACAGTACTTCCTGACCAGTTATATGGGTCAGGGGCCTTCGAATCCATCGATGCGCAGACCAACTTGCCACTAGCCACTCTCCAAATGTCAGCCGAGGCTGCCTTCAAGGCATTTCTCAAGGTTCCCGCAACTGGCAAAGCGGCTAAAAATTACACCGCAGTCAAGCAGGGAGCCCAGGAGCCCTACATGGACTTCATCAATCGCTTAGAGGAAGCGATCAGTAGGCAGATCGATAACGAGGAAGCCCAACAAGAGCTCGTGATGAAGTTGGCCAAAGATAATGCCAATTTAGACTGCCGTAAAATCTTGCAGTCACTGGGCAACCGTCCCGACTTGACTCTCACAGACATGATTAGGGCTTGCGCCGACGTTGGCACAGAATCCTACAAGATGGGTCTGTTGGCAGCGGCGGTGCAGGGAGGCAGGAAACCCAGACCCAAAGGAGCATGTCACAATTGTGGCAAGGTCAGTCACTTCGCTAGGGAATGCCGATCCAAGGGAAGCGGACAAAATTCCGGCCGTCCCAAGGCTCCAAAGACCCCGTGTCCGAAGTGTAAGAGAGGCTACCATTGGGCCAGGAACTGTCCGAGTTCGGGAAACCGGAGCGCGGGCACGTCTCTGGCCCCGGTCCAAACAGAGACATCCCTTGCTCTGGGCGCGCCAGAGCTAGACTAGATTCCATTCACATTCCAGGCATTGCGAAGGCACAGGCCAGCCCCAAGGGTAGTACAGGGCTAGAATTGACTTGCCAGGCAGACGTCACATGCGACTTGCCAGGCACAGTCTATCTGGTGGACTCCCAGTACATGGGACCCCTGCCCAAAGGCTTTATAGGTTTAGTTTTGCCTCGCAGTGTAGCCGGAGCACGCGGAATTCTTGTAATTCCGGGAGTCATTGACTCCAATTTTTCAGGCGTTCTCCAAGTTCAGCTTTGGACGCACTTACCCCAGACAATTCACAAAGGAGACACATTAGCACAACTGATTATGGTTCCTTGTAACTCGCCAGCAGATAGCCAGGGAAGGCTCAGGGACAGCTCAGAGTCCGGGTCAGCAGACCGCTCGAGCGCAAGTGAGGCAGTGCAAGGATACCAAGTCTTAGCGACAGTGGAGACCAACAGCGGCCAGTGATTGAGGTATTTTTGAATAAAAAATCATTCTAAGGGCTGTTAGATACCGGAGCTGACCTCAGCGTGGTCAGCTGAAGCCAGTGGCCACGGGAGTGGGCCATTGAGCCAGTCTCCAATGTGTGGGGGGTAGGCGGCATCCAAGAAGCGTTTAGAAGCCGGGAGTGGGTGGAAGTCATGATCCCAAAGGCTGACGGAACAGCGGTCATTCGGCCGCACATTCTGGACGTGCATATCAACCTTTGGGGGCGAGACATTTTACAGCAGTACGGTGCTATGCTTACCTTCGGGTAATGGCGTTGCCACTTAAATGGCTCACCAATACACCGGTCTGGGTGGAAAAATGGCCGGTAGTGGGGGAGAAATTAGTCGCCCTGAAGCAACTGGTTAAAGAACAGCTAGACGCAGGACACATAGAGCAGTCCACGAGTCCTTGGAATTCGCCAATTTTTGTCATTAAGAAGAAATCGGGGAAGTGGCGACTCCTCCACGATCTCAGGGAGATCAATAAATGTATACAGCCAATGGGTCCACTTCAATGCGGCATCCCAAATCCAAATATGATTCCCGAGGGGTGGGAGATCCTAGTTGTAGATCTCAAGGATTGCTTTTACACAATTCCCTTAGACCCCAGGGACAGGGAAAGGTTCGCCTTTACGGTGCCGGTTGTGAACCACAGTGAGCCCACGCAGCGTTATGCGTGGAAATTTTTGCCACAGGGCATGCTCAATTCGCCCACCCTGTGCCAAATTTATGTTCACAATGCACTGGCAAAGTTTCAAAGCCTTCATCCTACAGCGCTAGTATGCCATTTCATGGATGACATCTTGGTCGCAGTGCCGCAACTCAGCAGCGAAATGTTTTCTGACCTCCAGGCCAGCCTGGGGGAGAAAGGTTTACTCATTGCCCCAGAAAAAGTGCAGAGAACCGAGCCCTTCTCATACTTGGGTCATCGGCTTCTCCGTTCCTTCGCAGCACCAGTTTTGCCTCAGATCAATTTACAGGACTCAGTCACCCTGGTAGAGTTGCAGCAGGTTTTAGGAAACATTAATTGGGCCAGACCGTATTTCAGATTGGATACGGATCTTTTGAAACCGCTCTTCTCGTTGCTGATGCTAGGCAACCAGCCGGCAGACCGGATACACATTCCTCGAGAAGCACGCTTGGCTCTCGAGAAAGTCAACCAAATTCTCAGCCAAAGGTGGGTGGACAGGATTGCTCAGGGGCCATACGCCCCCATCCTGAACTTGTACATAGTTCGGGCAGGATCCATGTTCACCTAGGAGTAGATTCCGAGAAAGGAGTGAGTATCGTGGAATGGGTGTACTTGCCGAACACCTCTTCCCGAAACATCGTTCCTCCCCAAGAATTGGTCTCCGCGGTGATTTACCGCGGAAGGCTGAGAGCTAGGGACATTTCAGGGCACGACTTAGCAAAGATCGTGGTCCCGTTCACCAAAGAGCAGGTTCAGCAATTGATGCAGCTCGGTGACTTGCTTCCAATTGCTTTGGAGGGATTCACCGGATGCTTGGCATACCACTTGCCGAAAGACCCCAGACTTGTCTCACTTCAAACGCAGACAGTCAGCTTGTTCGAATTGCTTTCGCTGGTTCCACTTCAGGGGGCCAGGACAGTCTTTACGGATGGGGGTCGCACATATGGTGTCTTGACTTGGCAGGAGGGCCAGGCTTGGCGCACGCTGTTAACTCTTCCACAGAAGTCCGCGCAGCGGGCAGAGTTGGCAGCGGTGAACCTTGCCTTGCGCACCTTCGCCAAAGAGCGCCTAAACATCATTACTGACAGTCAGTATGTCAGGAATTTGCTTCACAGTCTACCGGGAGCATACATCACTCCCGCGATAGACAAGAATTTGCTGAGTTTGTTCCTCACTGCTCAATTTCATTTGCGAAACCGCACGGAAGCGCTCTATATTGCCCACATCCGAAGTCACCAAGACCTACCGGGTCCGATTTCTGCGGGCAATATCAGAGCGGACGCGGCGGCAAAGGAAATTCAGCAACGTTCAGTGTTAGGTGTTTTCACTACGCCAATTCAGAGTCATGCATTCTTTCACCAGAATGCCAAAGCGCTCGCCAGACAGTTCAATCTGCCACTTTCTCAAGCCCAAGGCATAGTTCGCTCTTGCCAGCATTGTGCAGGGGCACCGGGGGGGCCCTCGTGGGGGGTCAACCCACGAGGGACAGAGGCCAACCAGGTATGGCAAATGGACGTCACGTGCGTTCCGCAGTTTGGCAGATGGCAGTACATGCACGTTTGCATCGATACCTTTTCGCAATTCGTCTGGGCGACAGCGCAAAAAGGGGAGACAGCTTCCCATGTGGAGCAGCACCTTCTGGCCTGCTTCGCGGCGATGGGCAAACCTCGGCACGTGAAAACCGATAACGTGCCATCCTACAGTTCTAGGCAGTTAGCTAACTTCATGGCCACTTGGGATATTAAGCATACCTTCGGCGTTCCTTACAATCCGCAGGGGCAAGCGATTGTGGAACGAGTCAATTGGACACTCAAGTCCTATATTGACAAACAAACAGAAAGGGGGGAGCCACCAGCCCTGCCCAAGTCACAGGGTCAGGCACAGCATTATCTGAATAAGGTATTGTTCACGTACAATCACCTTAATGTTTTTTCCGATTGCACACCGCAGGAGAAACACTTCCGCCGTTCGGAAGCTCTCCCGCGACCGATGGTCCGATACCGGGTGCCACCAGACCCTTCCTGGAGGGGCCCGGCACCACTCGGAACCTGGGGAAGAGGGTATGCTGCAGTTATGTCTCCTACAGGTGTCGTTTGGATTCCAGCTCGGTGTGTCAAGCCTCACTTGGAACCACATGGTGTGGACCCAGGCCGACCCGAGTCCGATCCCGGAGATGGAGGACCTCCCTCTGACCGAGAGGACCCGTCGGAGGAAGCGGCCACAGATGACAGCACCGAAGATCACCTGGGGAATGGTCAAGGCTCTTTGCAATGAGGCCCAGGACATCATCCAGCGCGAGGAGAGAGAGCCAACGCTGGAGAACATCGTAGCTACAGTCTTTTCCCTGATTACTGCCAACACGGTGGCAGTCACCATCATCCTGATCCTCTCCCTACTTGCGGGGGGAGGCATTCAGGCAGTCTCACTGCAGGCCAACGGCTTGATGCCAGGCGAAGAATTTTCAGCCCGGATGCACTACTTGTGGGAAAGGTTGGCAGGTCTCGTCAACCAGTCCGATTTTTGCCTGAAGCAGGACATTGGTTCTGCCTCAATTCTGGGCACCTGTCTCATCCCTGTGTGCCACACTTTGGACGCGCGCGCCAGGGATGGCGACTGGCTGTTGAAGCGGATTTTCGGTCCACATCTCCCTGCGAGCTTCACAGCATACGCTCGCTGGGGGGGAATGCAGCTGACAATGACATTGCCGGCTGACGCAGCCACTCTCCACACTCCTCGAGTGGCGGTCAGCCCGAACTCTACTTGTGCTCGAATGGTCGGCTGCACCGCAGTCGGCCGAACTCAGCGCCGCTGCCTCGACACTGGCAGCAGCAATTGGACTTGTGATAAACCAGAGACACTTGGCTCAATGTATGCTCATGTCACCCTACCTTCGGGTTGGTTCTTTACATGTAACCAGTATACTTGGAACTACATTTCTGCAAATGTATCAGATTCCATGTGTTGCATTAGTCGTTTGACACTGTTGCTCCCCACCAAGGATATGATTACCCCAAGCACAAATGTTTCAGATGTTTCCTCACCCGTTAGACACACTCGTGCCACTCAGTTAGACAGCTCATGTGATAGCAACATCAGGGTTCTTAGCCCAGCTGAATACGTCTCGCTGGCAGTCAGCATACTTGGCATGCCAGGCTTAGCCGTCGGCAACGCTTGGAGGATTGGTCAATTGGCTTGCGGATTAGCGAAAGCCATTAACCATACATCCTCAGCGATAGCGCTGCTCAACCAGGAGCAGGCAGAGCTTCGCCATGCCATTCTTGACAATCGAGCGGCGATAGACTATCTCCTGTTATTGCACCACTTAGGTTGCGAATCTGTCCATGGCATGTGTTGCTTTAATCTCACTGACAACTCACGCAAGGTCCAGAGCCAGCTCACGGACCTCCACACCCTAGTCAAGAACATTAAGCAGGGTTCGATATGGGATTGGTGGAGTTCGTTATGGTCATGGCTTCCGTGGGGGTGGCTCCAGACGACGCTCCAAGTAATCGTGGGGGTGATAGTGCTAGGCATAGCAGGATGCTGTTTCATGCAATGTATTCCCTCACTGTTCTCACTGTTCTCGAGGTGTCCCTCGTGGGGGGAGCCCCGAAGCGTCATTCCCGCTCATCAGCTGATGCCCATCTTGCGCAGAGTCGCCTGTCAGGTGGTTAAACAATAGAAAAAGGGGAGATGCGGATTCCCCATGCCCAGTTGGCATGGAACGGCCCTCGCAGAGGCCATTTCAGTGAGAACGCTCCTGGTCCGTGGGCTCTGCGGGCACAGAAATTAAGGGGGGTGGATTAATAATAAGGGTTGATTCACCCACATCTAACCTGACCGGCGATTCTGCTGAGAAGGCAGATCGCTAACCTCCGTTACCCATTAAGCAATTACTGACTCACAGATCAGCCTAATCTTTGGTGCAAATAGAAGCCATGTTTACCCCGGCGTAAGCCTCAGACAATGCATTCCCCCTGTCAGTGTTTCCCCTAGAGAGATTTCCCATTAACCAGAGTAAATGGGTGATGTGATTTTCTGTCAGATGACGGTTCTTCCCTGTATTGCCTTCTGATCTATATATGATGATGCTTTTCCCTCAATAAACCACTGATCTGATCTCGCTCCATACTGCCTCGTATCGTTACTTGATCAGTCTCCTCCGGGACCCAACGGCCGTCCTAGCGGCCCCAATTCCTACAATCATTTCCACTAGCTTTATTGTTTGCAGTGCTTTTTAGGGCCTTTCTGACTTCATTCTCCAGAATGTCTGGTTCAAGTTCAAATTTCTCATTATTGTTATTATCAGGAGTGTTGAGGTCCTTTTTGTAGAGTTCCTCTGTGTACTCTTGCCATCTTTTTTTGATCTCTTCTGCTTCAGCTAACTCTTTCCCATCTTTGTCCCTTATCATGTTCATTTTTGCTTTAAATGTTCCCTTGATTTCCCCAATTTTTTTGAAAAGATCTCTAGTCCTACCTCTTTTGTTGTTTTCCTCCATTTCTTTGCACTGTTCGTTCAGGTATTTTTTAATCTCTCCTTGCTTTTCTTTGAAATTCTGTATTCAGGTGGTTGTATTTTTTCCTTTCTCCTTGGACTTTTGCATTCCTTCTTTCCTCTGCTATTTTAAGAGCCTCATCAGACAACCACTTTGCTTTCTTACGCTTCTTTTCTTTTGGTATGATTTCTCTTGCTGCCTCCTGCATGATGTCCCGCGTATCTGTCCATAATTCTTCTGGTACTCTGTCTATCAGGTACAGGACATTAAATCTGTTCATGACCTCCACCGTGTATTCTTTAGGGATGTTGTGTAGATCATATCTGTCTGGTCTAATTGTTTTCCCCATTTTCTTTAGTCTAAGCCTGAATTTTGCGATCAGTAGGTTGTGATCTGAGCCACAATCTGCTCCAGGTCTTGTTTTTGCTGACTGAATGGAGGTTCTCCATCTTTGACTGCAGAGTATGTAATCAATCTGATTTCGATGCTGGCCATCTGGCGATGTCCATGTGTAAAGTCGCCTCTTGTATTGCTGGAAGAGGGTGTTTGCTATGACTAGTGCATTCACTTGGCAGAACTCTATCAATCTTTGCCCTGCTTCATTCTGTGTTCCAAGACCGAACTTGCCTGTTATTCCATTTACTTTTTGATTTCCTACTTTGGCATTCCAGTCTCCTAAGATAATGTGGACATCATTTCTTGGTGTCTGTTCTATGAGGTGTTGTAGGTCCTCATAGAACTGGTCAACTGTGGCTTCATCTGCATTAGTGGTTGGTGCATAGACTTGGATTACAGTGATATTGAAAGGTTTGCCTTGGATTCTGACTGACATCATTCTATCATTTTTGATGTTGTATCCCATTACTGCTTTCCTCACTCTTTTGTTGACAATTATGGCGACTCCATTTTTCTGAGGTTTTCTTGCCCACAGTAGTAGATATGATGGTTTCCAGAGCTGAATTCACCCATCACTATCCATTTTAATTCACTGATGCCCAGGATGTCAATGCTTATTCTTCCCATCTCGTTTTTAACCACTTCCAGTTTTCCTTGATTCATAGACCTCACATTCCATGTCCCTATGCAGTATTGTTCCCTGCAACACTGTATTTCTCCTTCCCCTTTCGTATCCCTCCCCCTTTTCAGATCTGCTGTTCTGAGCATCCCCTTGTTTTGCCTTTTGTTTTGGTCCATAGGGTTCTCTTGGCAAACTTTGTGGCGTGCCTTGCCGGCCTCTACGCCAGTCTTTTCCCATCACACATGTTATCACAGTTTAAACAGTTTTAAAACAAAGTATTATCATGCACAATATCACAGTTTATCACATAGTATCAAAGTAAAAGTTGAACTAATTAATGAAAGGGAAAGAAAGAAAGAAAAAGTCCACTATATCAAGTCTCTATGTAAGTCAGTTTCTTGTACAGTCACTATGTCAGTTGCCATAAGCCATCTGTGTTTAGTCAACTATATTATTTCAGTTCGATTACTTATCCTTTGCATGCACGCAGCAGCTCTTGCCTCCCTTCGGCCGCATGGAGTTGGTCAAAGGCGCCGGCTCGGGCCTCGCTGTGATGGTGGTTGTGGATGGTATCTCCTGGGGGTGGTCGGGGGTCTCCTGAGGTGTCCTTCTCTCTGGCCCCAGGTCTTTGGATGGGGAGGGAGGGGCAAGATCCTTTACTCATCTCCCCCTTGGGCCTCTCTGGATGGAATGGGCAGTATAGCTGGGCCTTCCTGATTCCTTTTCTTCCTCTCCAGGCCCAGGTCTTTGGATGGGGAGGGAGGGGCAGGATCCTTTACTCACCTCCCCCCTCGGCCTCTCTGGATGGCAAATAGGCAGTAGAGCTGGGCCTTCCTGATTCCTTTTCTTCCTCTCCAGGCCCAGGTCTTTGGATGGGGAGGGAGGGGCAAGATCCTTTACTCACCTCCCCCTTGGGCCTCTCTGGATGGAATGGGCAGTAGAGCTGGGCCTTCCTGAGTCCTTTTCTTCCTCTCCAGGCCCAGGTCTTTGGATGGGGAGGGAGGGCTACCCCTAAATACAAATAGCAGACAATTATTCTGAGCCTAAGAGGACTTCTCTGCACCTAAAACTCTAGAACTGTGCTATTAATGTGTCGTCCTGTCTGAAATGAACAAAGGACAGGGCAGATGTTGTGTTCGGCGCAGGAACAACAGAGACCAGCAGTAACGGGGTCAAGTAAAGTGATTCAGCTTTATTGCAGGTAAAACCTAACAGCTTAGGACAGGGGTAAAAAGGACTCATATATATATATATATACATAGAAGCTTGGAATACAATCCTACACTAATTGGTTACAAGTTCCAACTGTGTAAGATAGCTAATGACCAGCACTTGACTTTTGCAATACTGGCCAAGATACAGATTAACTTAAAACAATAGCTCGCACCTGAAGTGCTTTCCTCTTAAAGACACAACAGCAGATGAGGTCAGAGCTCCAGTACAGAATACAACCATCAGCAGGTAACAGTATTTCTCAGAGAGGAACAAGAAAACCTATATGTCAAAATTCCCTTTCCTGCCAAACTATGAAAGATACTGGATTACGGTTGTCTTTCCCATCTGCTCACTTCAGAATTCAGTGGCTTTTAGCACTACAGTGTAAAAGACACAAATGAGCCAGGCTGAGAAACTGAGCTTCAACTCTGTTCTGTCCAAAGGTTATTTCCTTTTCGAAAGTCAAACCGCGCCAAAAATAAAGAGCAGGAAGTGCGCCCTTCTAAAAGGTGCAAAATTCAAATACATGTCAGTGCACCAAAGTATTGAAGTTGAACTTTGTTTGCTCCCTTAGGAAGCCGCCTAAATGTATCTTGTTGTGTAATGGTCAAATCACTGTATATATAGAGGCCACCCCTGTACATAGTCCCCAGTCCGAAGTATGAGCTGAATAAAGAATGACTGAGTTTAACCTGACATTGCTGGTTAGAATACTTCTTGCTTCGGATTCAACAAACTCTCTACCTCAACAAAGATTGTTTTATCGCAAAACAGCTATCTTCTATCAGGAAATGAGTAAAAGCAAAGCTCCTTCCTCAGGGGAACTGGGGGAGATTACAACCAAACTCCTAGTGTTTCTTTCAAAGCTGTTTATGACAGGGAAGAGGCCATGCCAGATGGACTGGCTGTGTAGGCACACCTTGTCCATATCCTCAAGGTGTTAAATCCTGCATGTCGTGCTTCATGTGTGCCATGGGTGATGGCTATGAGATCATAGTGTGTGGGTCACTTCATGGCAAGATGGGATCCACCTTAAACAAATTCATGCCAGTGACATTTTTCCTGTTTCAGGAAAAAATTCCATTCTCGGATACAAGTTGCAGTTGATGACGATGATAGGGAGGAAGAAGTGAGGCCCTAGATGAAATTAATGAATTAGGTCTAAGATTTGCTGTTGCCTGCAAAAAGTTTGTTTAGAATGGTATGTGCCAATGCAAGTTTTGTTTTTGCAAGACATGACTATGCATGGCATCATGGTTCAGAAACTGATAATGCAAGCGTGGTGCCAAAATGGCCGCCGCGCTCTTTGCGGCCCCCCCACCGGACGAAGACATCCGGGTAGTTAGGGGGCGTGGCCAGCACCCTTACATAAGGGGCGGCCACGAGGCAGCCGAGCTGCCATTTTGCGAAGCGACGGAGCGGAGACGTTTTCCCCTCTTACCTCCGTCGCTCTTGCCTTGCTTAGGGAAGCCTCTGGCTGCTGATTTTCTTGACTTTTCGGCTTCCCATCGTTTAGCTGCTATGCCCTCGAAGAAGACGGCGACTGCGAACGCGGCTCGTTCTGCGCGGAGGCGCCAGCCGGGTCGGAGGACCGCGGCTGCGCCTCCCCAGCAGCCTCCTTTGCCTGAGCCCACCGGGACCGGTGGGATGGGGTTAATTATCCCTTGGCCCGAGGCGGGGGGTCTGCGTACCGGCCCAGCTGGGGCCGCGGCCCCCGGCCCGCAAGCAGTGGCCACTGGCTCTGGCATGGCCCATTCTGCGGGGCCTTCTTCCATGGGTCCGCAGCTTCCTGCGGGGGGTTTCAGCCATGGGGGGTGGCTGGGTTCCCTCCCCTGGCAGGGTACCCCCCAGCCCTGCAGGGGCCGGGCCTGGGGTCGTGGCCGTATATGGGCCCCGGAGTCCAGGAACCTGGACCGGCGCCTGCAGCCAATGGGCCGGCTGGCCCTTTGCCCCCACTTGGCTCAGGGGGCTACGTTAGTGTTGAGGCCCTTCTGGCCCGCGTTGCGGCCCTCGAGGCATCCCTCGCGAGGGTTAACCACCCGGGGATGCCTTTTGGGGTGCAGGTTGATCCATTGTCTGCCGGTCAGCGGCAGGCGGCAGGACGGGTCGAGCTGCCCGAGGAGCATGGGCCGGCTTCGGCCACTGCCTCGCAGCTCCCCACTCAACAGGCTGATGCTGGTCAGGCCCCGTCGACGAGCTCAATTGCGGTCGTGAGCTCCGACACCCCCAGCGGGCCGGAACCCCCGGTGGGGGCGGCCCGCGGGGGTGCTGCATGTGAGTATGCGGTTCAATCTAGTGCACCCACACACCTACCCACGTTGGGGGGGCATTCCAGTGGCCGTGGCCTCGCATGGGTGGCGCGACGGTTCAGTCGCCGATGTCCCACCCGGCGACTTCACCGCTCACCCAGGGCCCAGTTTTGGGTGGTACCTCTTATTCAGTTGGGAATGTGTTAGGGGTGGCCGGGTTGGTCCACGCTCCTTTTCAGATCCCCGTGGTTCCCACTGTGCCGGTGTCAGCATTGCCGACAGCGGGGTATTCCTTGCCCCTGGGGGACCATTTGGCCCAGGCCACCAAAGAGAAGATCTGGCGTGGGGAGTATGTCGACATCTTCTCCCTTCTTAACAGAGAGCCCACCAAAGAGGAGAGGGAGGGGCAGGATGAGAAGGATAAGGAACAGGCACGTCGTCGTAAGCCGCCACGTACGTGGGCCAATTGGTTGCCGGCGTACCTTATATACATGGTGGTCTACCTCAGGGCCCGGCCGGATTTGGCAATTCCGATGGTCCAGTATTTGGACAACATTTACCGGGCGATGGTCGACTTCCCGGGCCCGTCATGGTTGGCTTACGACGAGGAATTCCGTATGCGGATTCCCCTGCACCCTGAGATGAGGTGGGATGAGCCCTGCCAGAAGCTGTGGCTTCTGTACATGACTCTCACGCGCCCTGCGCCTGGGGACAGATACCATTGTGGACATGCGGTCCAGCGAGCGGCCCCAGCACAGACACCCCGCCAGGTGGCGGGGCAGGGGGTTCCAGCCCGCCTGCTGTGCTGGACTTTCTCGTCCAATGGTTCCTGCAGTAGGAAGAATTGCCGGTACAGGCATGAGTGTCCCTCTTGCGCTGGCCCCCATGCGGCCTCCGCCTGCCCCAGGCCTGGAGGGGTGCGGGGCAAAGGTAGGGGCGGACAAGGGGCTGGCAAGACTGCCGCAGAGGGAGCTGTTCCACCGAAAGGCCCCCTCCCCAATTAATGTGGACATGTTGGAGCGTTGGCTCGCATCGTACCCGAGGGGGGCAGATGTGGTTTACCTGCTTCAAGGTTTTCGACTGGGGTTCCATATTCCTTTCCAGGGTGATAGGTCCCCCCAAGATGCCCCCAACCTTTTGTCCCTTAAGGGGAGGGAGGAGGTGGCTGCCGCCAGCATTTCTAAGGAGGTTGATGCGGGCAGGGTCGCTGGCCCTTTCCCTGCACCCCAGTTCCCCAACCTTAAAGTGTCACCCTTGGGCTTGGTGCCCAAGAAGTCACCGGGCGAGTTCCGCCTGATCCATCACTTGTCCTACCCAGCCGGCCGATCGGTCAATGATGCTATCCCTGATGACCTTTGCTCGGTCAGGTATACATCTTTTGACCAAGCGCTGCGCATGGTGCGCTCATGTGGCCCGGGTGTGCTGTTGGCTAAGTGTGACATTAAGTCTGCCTTTCGCCTCCTGCCGGTTCACCCGGGTGACTTTGAGTTGCTGGGTTTTAAGTTCAGGGGTGAATATTATTTCGATAAGGCCATGCCTTTTGGCTGTGCCATATCGTGCTCGGCCTTCGAGCATTTTAGCACCTTCCTACAGTGGGCTTTTGTCCGCAGGTCAGGGTCCCGGTCTGTAGCCCATTACCTGGATGATTTTTTATTCGGGGGTGAACGGGGCTGGGATACTTGCACACGTCTCCTCAACACATTTCAGACGCTAATGGAGGAACTGGGTGTCCCTTTAGCGCCCGAAAAGACCGAGGGCCCATCTACACAGCTAGTCTTCCTGGGGGTGGAGATTGACACGGTAGCGCAGGCTTCTAGGTTACCAGGGGATAAGGTGTCAAGGATAGTGGCCCTTATCTCGGACTTGCTTGCTAAACGCAAGGCATCACTGCGGGAACTGCAGGTGTTGCATGGTCATCTCAATTTCGCTTGCAGGGTGGTCGCACCGGGCAGGGCATTTGCTCGGCGCTTGTGCGACGCCATGACAGGCTTGTCCAGGCCCCACCATAGGGTCAGACTAACCCAGGGCATTAAGGCAGATATGCTTATCTGGCTCCAGTTCCTGAGGGAGTTCAATGGGGTGTCATTTTGGAGGTCTGACCTTCTGGCTTCCCCTCGTTTTCAGATACAGTCCGATGCCTCTGGGTCCCTGGGTTATGGGATGTACTTCAATGGGAAGTGGGCCTATGGTGGGTGGCCACCAGCCTGGTCAGGTACGGGGCGCCTGCGGGACCTTACGTACCTGGAATTTTTTCCCATCCTGGGGGCCTTGATGCTATGGGGTGAGGAGTGGGCCAACTCGGTCGTTCATTTCTGGTGTGACAATGCGGCTGTTGTCCACATTGTCAACTCACAGACTTCCAAATCACCCAGGGTAATGGACCTGGTGCGCCAGTTTGTATTGCGCAGCCTGCGCCTTAATGGACGCTTTGTCCCGCCTGCAGATCTCCCGGTTCCGCGCCTTGGCCCCGGATGCAGAGGAATTTCCCTCGCCACTCCCGGAAGAGATATGGACCTTTGGCAAGGAGAGGTGAACCGGGCGATCGGCATGTCGTTGCGCCACGCACGCGTAAGGCGTATCAACACGCATTCAATTCTTTCAGGGCATTCTGTGCCCAATTCCGGATGCCAGATACCTGGCCGATCCCGGTGGCCCATATACTTCAATTCATGGTTGACCTGCATTCCCAGGGCCTTGCACCTCAAACCATAGCATCCAGGCTGTCAGCGCTGGCTTTTATGGCCAAAGTAGGCGGACATGCGGACAGTACCGCTGACTTCCGTGTGAGACACGTTTTGGAGGGGTGGGTGCGGGAGCGTGGGCGTAGCCCGGACGACCGCCACCCAATTTTCCCAGGGGTTCTTACCCAACTGGCACGGGGCTGGCAGGACCTATGTTTTGATAGGTATGAGGCAGCCCTGTTTCATGCGGCTACAACGGTGGCCTTTTTTGGAGCGCTCCGCATCAGCGAGCTTGTGATGCTGTCTAAGGCGGATGCTAGTCGTAGGGCACTGGAACTCGAAGATGTCTATGTGGCCAAAGACTGGGCTCAGTTGAGGATACGCTCCTCTAAGACAGATCAGCATGGCGTAGGCAGTGGAGTAAGACTGCTACGGTGTTCTTTGGCAGACATCTGTCCGGTTGGTGCCCTACAGGAGTTCCTTGCACTGCGTGGCACGCACCATGGCCCGTTTTTCTGTCACCAAGATGGGTCTCCCCTTACTAAATTTCAATCTTGGAAGGTGACCGGCAAAGCGCTGGCCGGTGTTGGCCTCCCAGGGGCCCGTTACGGCACCCATTCATTCAGAATAGGGGCGGCTTCCACGGCAGCTGCTTTTGGGTACTCCGGGGCTGAGATACGCCGTATGGGGAGGTGGGGATCGCAATGTTTTCAATTTTATGTCCGCCCTCTTTCACCGTGAGTACCAGTCGAGTCACCGCACCTTTTTATTACTCGTTTTTTCCTTGACAGACCCTGGGTGTCGTATTATGCCGGTGACAGTATGGCTGGTGGGCCATAGCTACGTGCACAGGGCAGCGCGTTACACTGCGGCGACAGAGTGGGGACCCCGACTGGGACTGGGTGCATACGCAAGTCTCACATGGTATGGTAAGCCCGGGATGTTGTGGAGGGAGCTGTTGCCATTCCTTTTCTCGGGCCGGAGTGCTGACCCGCCTGACATCCTGATCATACACCTTGGGGGCAATGATTTAGGTCAGGTCACCGGCCTATCGCTGAAGCATGCGATTTGCTACCTGCATTACGTGTGGCCCGCCACAACCCTCGTTTGGTCAGACATGGTGCCGCGGCACGCGTATAGGGGAGGGTTCGACCTCCAGGCCCTGGACCGGGCTAGACGCATGGTAAACAGGGCTGTTGCCCGGTTTATTGTCAGCAGGGGTTGGGGCGGGTCAGTCGTCATCCCGCCATTAGTCTGCGAAATTATGGCCTGTATGCAGGGGATGGGGTCCATCTGTCGCGAGGAGGTATGGACCTCCTGTTGGGTGATTGGCGAGCAGGCCTGCTGACGGTCTGGGGGGGGCGTCGAGCCTTCTTTGAAGCCCCTCCGTGTGGCGGGTAGCACTGGTAAGGTAAACATTTATGACCCACAGGTATCCGGCAGGTTCGCAATTGACTGGACAACACTAGACAGGTATAAGTTGGTTAAACGTTGTCCGGTCAACGACGAACCAGGCGACGGGGTGATGGCTACAGCTAGACAGCATGCATCACCCCGTGATTTTACGGATACGCGTCAGAGGGTGGGGTCATTAGTTAGATATTGACTACGGTCAACAATTTGTTTGTTGTCAACAAACAAATTGATACAAATAGATACATTGTAACAATTGCCGTTGGCAATTTTGGGTGGTACCTTACCAGTGTTTGCCTTAAGAATTATAATTGGTCAATTACCAATAGAAATTTATAATTCAGACTAGGGCATGAATCAATAAATGTGGCCCAATGCCGTTATCCACTTTCATTGGTGTCTGAGTCCTTTATTGGGGGGTGCGCCTGCAATGGGCAGTATGAATAACAATAGTCTCTCTCTCTCTCTCTCACTCACTCTCTCTCTCACATACACACACACAACTATATGAAGGATTTTTTTTCAGGTGGGACATTTCCCTTTTAGAAATTAACCATTAACCACTAGTTTGTCCTTAAGTGATTCTTTGGCACTAGTTGGATTCAGTGCAAAATAAGCAGCTGATCAACACAAGCACCTCTTCATACATGCAGTGGCAAGCTGTTTAAAATTAGTGTCACTTCATTTTCAGTAACCCCCGGAGAAGCCATTAAAGGATGGTGACTGTTTCACAGGCTACCAACATGACAGCCTCATTAAAATTCTATGGTAGCAATCTCTATTTAACAAGTAATTTTGCAATCCCCTATATCATAGTTTATCTAACTGCATCTGGATGTATTGGCATGAAAGCATCATTGACAATTTTGTAAATGACAAAATTGCTTCCTTTGCTTCAGATATTGTTTAATTCTTCCTTTCCTTCTTTCTCTCCCCCTCCCTCCAAAGCTTTTCTGTGGCAAGCACCCAAAGGTCTTGAAGTAACAGCTGAGCTTGTCTATCCCTCTGTAAAAGTTAAGGTAGCCAGGTTTGGTTTTAGTCTAATTCATTTCAATAGATGATTCTCCATTTTCTTTCTAATTGTGTCTGGAGTTTCACATTTTAAGATTCTGGTCACAGTAATGTCATGCACTGCTGCCACCCTTCCTATAATTTCTCAAACAATATATTTAAAAGGTTTGAACTGTGAGTCCACAAAATGGACATGAAAGTGGCCATAAGGCACTTTGGACTCTTTCATTGCCATCTAAATCAAAATCTCGGGAGGACTCAGAACATTTGATATGTGTGATGTGTTTCTAGGAAGATTGGTGAAGGGTGGCATTTTCCCCTAAAGACTTTTCCCAGATGTAATGAAATACTTCTGCTTAACCTCCAAAGAAAAAGCAGCTGTGAAATCCATGTTGATAGTTAATCAAACCTTGTAAAATGAGTTTAGTTACAAATGCCATTTGCCAACTATAAGAAAATGGCTCCCATGTGTGTACCCCTGCCCCTTCACTGCACTTGAATCTCAGTGCCTTTGTGAAAGAGGTAGGAATGGTTCCCTCACCGAGACTAATAAAATGGATGTGGGGGCTCTGATACGCTACAAAGCTTTTAAAAAGCTTCAAAATAATATGTTAATAATTCTTTCCTCTCAATGTATTATTTTATAATTAAACATCACTTCACCAAGACCTGAGAAAAAACTTTTGACAGTCTTTTCTATGACTTCCTCTCAGCATTTCTCAACAAACAATAATTATGGTGTGCTGCCCAGGTGCCCAGTTACTGTACCTGCTGGACGGGTAGACCAAAACACAGCATAGCAAAACCTAGGTAGCTTTTAGTGATCAAACTTGAAATGGAAAATATTATAGTATGAAAAGTGAGATTTGTCTGATATGTTGCAAGCCATTGGAAATAATTCACTACATCCTTTCCTTGACCTCTGCCAGTACAATCTTTTAGTGGCAGGTCAGCAGTTTGATACCCGAATACTGCAGGACGGAATGAGCTCCCGTCTTTGTCCCTGCTCCTGCCAACCTAGCAGTTTGAAAGCAAGAAATTGCAAGTAGATAAATAGGGACCACTTCGTTGGGAAGGTAACAGCGTTCCGTGCACCCTGGTGTCTAGTCATGCCTGCCACATGACCATGGAAACGTCTGCAGAAGCAGACAGCGCTGGCTCTTCGGCTATGAAACAGAGATGAGCACTGAACCCTCAAGCCGGATACGACTGGCTTTTGAGCAAGGGAAACCTTTACCTTTACCCTTTCGAGCAAGGGTGACCTACCTGCTTCTTGTTCTGAAACTTTACTCTAGTAGTAGAGTAAAACACACATCATGTTTTATTTTATTCATTTCCCTCAAGTGGAGTTTCATTTATTTGTCCTGTCACCCACATAATTCAAAGTAGTTTACAAACAAATTGCTAATTGCAAGGGGCATGGTGTTTTTAGACAAGCTAAAATGGATTCGCTCCAGTGTTGTGTTCTCCCTTTGTAGCAGCAATTTTTTTTGTTCAGGATTATCTTCAAAACCCAGAAGCAGCGGTGGCTGTTTCATTTGCACAGTAGGGCTCTTGCTACATGGAAATCCTTTTATTCTCCCTCTGTTTTCTTTTGATGCAAAGAGGGGCATTTTGTGATTCCCAGTAGAGTTGTAGCTGTCCATGTTACCCCTGTGGTCTTAAAAAACCTGGAAGAGAAATTAACATTGTTCTTATTTCCAAGGCTATCTGAGTATGAGCCCATGCCACAGTTAACGTATCTGGCACCCACACCTAATTTCATAAAAGGTTTTCAATAAAATTACTTAGTTGGAGCAAATTGCATTTAATAGATTTCATTGTACATTATTATCACATAGGGGAAAAAGTGTCTGGAAATATTAAATTACAGTTCTCTTTGAAAAGCTTTGGGCTAATAGGATATACATATTCAAAGGCAAATAGAGTGAGATAACTTCTAAATGGGGTTTATTTATTCATAGACTACCTTTTTTTTCCTCATCCACATTTTGGTATGCAAGTAAATGTCATATTCTGAGCAAACATTTCCCATTTCCCCCCCTGAAAAATGCTATTAATGTTTATACTTGATAGGTATGTCTGAATAAATACGGTATGTTTAAAAGTGGACAGAGGTCACTATGACTATTGCACAACTATTTTAAAAGTCACTTGACTAAAATGGTTTGCTTTCCTGAACACTTTGGAAGCAACATTCCTATAAAGCAACTCTGACAAGATCAGAGTTTGAGGTGGCTTTGTGAGTAAGCTACTGTTTGAAGGGATTAGTAACAAAATGGGAACCTGGAAATGAGCATGATATGGGTAAGGTAAAGGAAAAGGTCTCCCTTGCTCGAAAGCCAGTCATATCCGACTCTAGGGTTCAGTGCTCATCTGTTTCAAAGCCGAAGAGCCAGCGCTGTCTGCTTGTTGGATTGTGGCCGCGGGGCGGCCGTGAGGTCCCGGAGGAGACTGGTCAAGGAACGACACGAGACAAGATGGAGCGAAGACCAGTGGTTTATTGAGGGAAAATCATCATCATATATAGGAATTCAAGGCAGCGTGTGATAGAATCGTCATCTGACAGAAAATCACATCACCCATTTACCCGGGTTAATTAGGAATATCTCTTGGGGAAGTTAATTAACTAAGGCAAACACTGACAGGGGAAGTCCATTGTTCGTGGCTTACACCAGGGTAAACATGGCCACTATTTGCACTCGGCTTGGGCTGATCTGCAAGTGTGTAATTGCCTAATGTCTAACGGGAGCTTAGCGATTCAGCTTCCCTCAGCAGAACTGCCGGTCAGGTCAGATATGGGTGAATCAATCCTATGACTCCCCAATTTCTGTACTCACAGAGGTCAGTGACCAGGGGTCTGCCTCGCCCGGTGTGACCACTGTGAGGGACGGTTATGCCAATCGTGCTTGCGGATCCCGCACTCCCCCTTTTTCTGTTATTTTTTGACCTGACAGATGGCCCTGCGCAGGAGGGGCATCAGCTGATGTGGGGGGATGACGTTTCGGGGTTCCCTCCATGGGGGACATCTCGATAGCAGTGAGGGAATACATTGCACGAAACAACACACTGTTGTGCTCAGTATTACCACCCCCACAATCACTTTGAGTGTCGTCTGAAGCCATCCCAATGGGAACCACGACCACAACGAATCCCACCACCCCCATGAAGCATCCTCCTTGATGTTCTTAACTAGGGTGTGGAGGTCCGTGAGCTGGCTTTGTACCTTGCGTGTGTTGTCTGTGAGATTAAAGCAACACATGCCGTGGACAGATTCGCAACCCAAATGATGTAACAACAGAAGGTAGTCGATAGCTGCTCGATTGTCTAGTATCGCATGGCGAAGCTCTGCCTGCTCCTGGTTGAGCAGCGCTATCGCCGAGGAGGTATGGTTAATGGCTTTTGCTAGCCCGCAAGCCAATTGACCAATTCTCCGAGCATTGCCAACGGCTAAGCCTGGCACGCCAAGTATGCTAACTGCCAACGAGACGTATTCGGCTTGACTCAGGACCCTAATGTTGCTATCACAAGAGCTGTCTAGCTGGGTGGCGCGAGCGCGCCGTGTGGGTGAGGAAACATTTGTGCTTGGAACAATCATATCCCTAGTGGGGAGTAACAATGTCAAGCGACTGATACAACATATGGAATCTGATACGTTTGCAGGAATGTAATTCCAAGTGTACTGATTGCATGTAAAGAACCAACCTGAAGGCAGGGTAACATGAGCATACATTGAACCAAGTGTCTCTGGGTTATCACAAGTCCAATTGCTGCTGCCAGTGTCGAGGCAGCGGTGCTGAGTCCGGCCGACTGCGGAGCAGCCGGTCATTCGAGCACAAGTAGAGTTCGGGCTGACCACCACTCGAGGGGTGTGGAGAGTGGCTGCATCAGCCGGCAAAGTCATGGTTAACTGCATTCCCCAGTGAGCGTATGCTGAGAAACTTGTTGGGAGAAACGGACCAAAAATCCACTTCACCAGCCAGTCGCCGTCCCTGGTGCGCGCATCTGGAGTGTGGCACACCGGGATGAGGCAGGTGCTCAACATTGAGGCAGAACCCGCGTCCTGCATTAGGCAAAAATCGGACTGGTTGACGAGACCCGCCAACCTTTCCCATAGGTTGTAGTGCATCCGGGCAGAGAGGTCTCTGCCTGGCATCAGATCGCTGGCCTTCAATGAGGCTGCCTGAACGCCTCCCCCCGCAAGTAGGGAGAGGGTCAGGATGATGGTGACTGCCACGGTGTTGGCAGTAATCCGGGCAAAGACTGCAGCCACGAAGTTCTCCGGTGTTGGTTCCCTGTCCTCGCGTAGGATGGCGTCCTGGGCCTCATTGCAAAGGGTCTTGACCATCCCCCAGGTGACCTTCGGCGCTGTCGTCGACTGTCGCCACCTCCTCCGCCGGGTCCCCTTGGTCAGGGTGAGGTCCTCCATCTCCGGGATCGGACTCGGGTCGGTCTGGGTCCACGCCATGTGGCTCCAAGTGAGGCTTGACGCACCGAGCTGGAATCCAGATGACACCTGTAGGAGACATAACTGCAGCATACCCTCTTCCCCAGGTTCCGAGTGGCGCCGGGCCCCTCCAAGAAGGGTCCAGTGGCACTCGGTAATGAACCAGCGGCCACGGGAGAGCTTCCGAGCGGCGGAAGTGTTTCTCCTGCGGTGTGCAATCCGAAAAAACATTGAGGTGATTGTAGGTGAACAACACCTTGTTCAGACAATGCTGTGCCTGACCCAGAGCCTTGGGGAGGGCTGGTGGCTCCCCCCTTTCTGTTTGTTTGTCAATGTAGGACTTGAGTGTCCGATTGACTCGTTCCACAATCGCTTGCCCCTGCGGATTGTAAGGAACGCCAAAGGTATGCTTGATGTCCTAGGTGGCCATGAAGTCGGCCAGCTGCCTAGAGCTGTAGGCCGGGGCATTATCAGTTTTCACGTGCCGTGGTTTGCCCATCACCGCAAAGCAGGCTAGGAGGTGCTGCTCCACGTGGGAAGCAGTCTCCCCTTTTTGCGCTGTCGCCCAGACGAATTGCGAAAAAGTATCAATGCAAACGTGTATGTACTGCCATCTGCCAAACTGCGGTACATGTGTGACGTCCATTTGCCACACCTGATTAGCCTCTGTCCCTCATGGGTTGACCCCCCACCAGGGCCCCCCCCGGTGCCCCTGCATAATGCTGACAAGAGCGAACTATGCCTTGGGCTTGAGAAAGTGGCAGGTTAAATTGTCTGGCGAGAGCTTTGGCATTCTGATGAAAGAATGCATGACTCTGAATTGGAGTAGTGAAAACACCTAACACTGACCGTTGCTGAATTTCCTTTGCGGCCGCATCCGCTCTGCTATTGCCCATGGAAATCGGACCCGGTAGGTCCTGGTGACTTCGGATGTGGGCGATATAGAGCACTCCCGTGCGGTTCCGCAAGTGAAATTGAGCTGTGAGGAACAAACGCAGCAAATTTTTGTCTATCGCGGGAGTGATGTATGCTCCCGGTAGACTGTGAAGCAAATTCCTAACGTACTGACTGTCGGTAATGATGTTGAGGCGCTCTTTGGCGAAGGTGCGCAAGGCAAGGTTCACCGCTGCCAACTCTGCCTGCTGCGCGGACTTCTGTGGAAGAGTTAGCAGCGTGCGCCAAGCCTGGCCCTCCTGCCAAGTTAAGACACCATATGTGCGACCCCCATCAGTAAAGACTGTCCTGGCCCCCTGAAGTGGAACCAGCGAAATCAATTCATATAAGCTGACTGTCTGCGTTTGAAGCGAGACGAGTCTGGGGTCCTTTGGCAAGTGGTATGCCAAGCATCCGGTAAATCCCTCCAAGGCAATTGGAAGCGAGTCACCGAGCTGCATCAGCTGCTGAACCTGCTCTTTGGTGAATGGGATCACGATTTTTGCTAAGTCGTGCCCTGAAATGTCCCTTGCTCTCAGCCTTCCGCGGTAGACCACCGCGGAGACCAACTCTTGGGGGGGAACGATGTTTCGGGAAGAGGTGTTCGGTAAATACACCCATTCCACGATACTCGCTCCTCTCTCGGAGTCCACTCCTAGGGCTCCGGTGAACATGGATCCAGCCCGAACGATGTAAAAGTTCAGGATCGGGGCATATGGCCCCTGAGCGATCCTGTCCACCCACCTTTGACTGAGAACTTGGTTGACTTTCTCGAGAGCCAAGCATGCCTCTCGAGGAATTTGTATCCGGTCTGCCGGCTGCTTACCTAACGTTAGCAGCGAGAAGAGCGGTTTCAAAAGATCCGTATCCAACCTGAAATACGGCCTGGTCCAATTAATGTTACCCAAAACTTGCTGTAATTCTACCAAGGTGACGGAGTCTTTTAAGTTGATCTGGGGCAAAACTGGTGCTGCGAAGGAACGGAGAAGCCAATGACCCAAGTATGAGAATGGCTCGGTTCTCTGCACTTTCTCTGGGGCAATAAGTAACCCTTTTCCCCCCAGGCTGGCCTGGAGGACTTTAAACATTTCGCTGCCGAGTTGCGGCGCTGCGACCAAGATATCGTCCATGAAATGGCATACTAAAGCTGAGGGGTGAAGGTTTCGAAACTTTGCCAGTGCGTTGTGAACATAAATTTGGCACAGGGTGGGCGAATTGAGCATCCCCTGTGGCAAGTATTTCCACGCGTAACGCTGCATGGGCTCGCTGTGGTTCACAACCGGCACCGTAAAGGCGAACCTTTCCCGATCCCTGGGGTCTAAGGGAATGGTGTAAAAACAATCCTTGAGGTCTACGACCAGGATCTCCCAACCCTCAGGGATCATATTTGGATTCGGAATGCTGCATTGAAGTGGACCCATTGGCTGTATACATTTATTGATCTCTCTGAGATCGTGGAGGAGTTGCCACTTCCCCGACTTCTTCTTGATGACAAAAATGGGCGAATTTCAAGGACTAGTGGACTGCTCTATATGTCCTGCGTCTAGCTGTTCTTTAACCAGTTGCTTTAGGGCGACTAATTTCTCCCCCACTACCGGCCATTGTTCCACCCAGACTGGCGTGTTGGTAAGCCATTTAAGTGGCAGGGCCATTACCCGAAGGTAAGAGTGGCACGGTATTGCTGCAAAATGTCTCGCCCCCAAAGGTTGATGTGCACGTCAAGAATGTGCGGCCGAATGACCGCTGTGCCGTCAGCCTTAGGGATCGTGACTTCCACCCACTCCCGGCTTCTAAACACTTCTTGGATGCCGCCTACCCCCCACACATCGGAGAGCGGCTCAATGGCCCACTCCCGTGGCCACTGGCTTTGGCTGACCACGCTGACGTCAGCTCCGGTATCCAGCAACCCTGAGAACGATTTTTTATTCAAAAATACCTCAATAACTGGTCGCTGTTTCCATTCTATGTTGGTCTCCACTGTAGCTAAGACCTGGTATCCTTGCACTGCCTCACTTGCGCTCGAGCAGTCTTCTGACCCGGACCCTGCGCTGTCCCTGAGCCTTCCCTGGCTGTCTGCTGGCGAGTTACAAGGAACCATAATCAGTTGCGCTAGTGTGTCTCCCTTGTGAATGGTCTGGGGTAGGTGCGTCCAGAGTTGAACTTGGAGAACACCCAAAAAATTGGAGTCAATGACTCCCGGAATTACAAGAATTCCGCGTGCTCCTGCTACACTATGAGGCAAAACTAAGCCTATGAAGCCTTTGGGCAGGGGTCCCATGTACTGGGAATCCACCAGATAGACTGTGCCTGGCAAGTCGCATGTAACGTCTGCCTGGCAAGTCAATTCTAGCCCTGTACTACCCTTGGGGCTGGCCTGCGCCTTCGCAATGCCTGGAATGTGAATGGAATCTAATCCAGCTCTGGCTCGCCCAGAGCAAGGGAAGCCTCTGTTTGGACCGAGGCCAGAGACGTGCCCGCGTTCCGGTTTCCCGAATTCGGACAGAATCGGGACCAATGGAAGCCTTTGTTACACGGGGTGGTTGGAGCCTTGGAATGACCGGAATGTTGTCCGCCACTCTTGGATCGGCACTCCCTAGCGAAGTGACCGGCCTTGCCACAATTGTGACATGCCCCTTGGTTTTTGTTCTTGGGTTTCCTACCCCCTTGCACCGCTGCTGCCAGCAGGCCCATTTTGTAGGAGTCCGTGCCAACGTCGGCGCAAGCTCTAATCATGTCCGTGAGAGTCAAGTCGGGACGATTGCCCAGTGACTGCAAGATCTTACGGCAGTCGAGATTGGCGTTGTCTTTAGCCAATTTCATCATGAGCTCTTGTTGGGCTTGCTCATTATCGATCTGTCTGAAACCTACTTCCCACAGAAAAACTAGTTTTCGCGCGCCGGCCGCCTCAGCGTTCTGCGCGCTAATGGCACGCAAGACGCTGGGGCTTGTAGTTTTTGCTGTGCGTGTTTGCTGTCTGCGGCGGTTTATCTTTTGCGGCTTTTTTTATTGGCTGTGGCGCGTTTTCAAACGTTTCTTTTGCCGCGCCGCTCAGCCTGATTGGCTCTGGCACGGCGCGGTGAAAGGAACTTTGGGAATTGAAGTTCCCTTTTTTTGTTTGCGACTGGGGGGGCTCCTGCCCCTGGGTCGAAAATTTCAACCCGACAGTTACCTGCGAACCCCGTTTGGGCGAGTGAACGGAGGCTCGGACAGGGCTAGTGGGGCCTGGTGCAACATCCTTTGTCACATTCCAACGGTTAACGCACCATTTTATAGGTATAGATACAGCCACAATTTTAAACTGTGCAATGCTCTGATATAAATAAACGAAGTAAAAAGGAAATACATGTGGAAATGGAGACACTTGGAGAGCATGTCATATATCCTGACCCCTGACTTTTGTCCCCCATAGTGCCAGCTACTGGGATCATTTAAGCCAGGGGTTCTCGACCTGTGGCCTGTGGCACCATTTCATGTGGCCCCCAACCACCTCCACCACACCTGGAAGTGCCATGTGGTGGAGGAAGGGTAAAATGGCATTCTGGGCCCCCAAAGCTGTCTGAGGGAGCGTGACCCAGCCCTCGGTTTTTAAATGTTGAGAACTCCTGATTTAAGCTTTCTTATGAAGACCCACCTGACCTTGCTAGAGGAAGATGTAATGAGGGTCAGCAACCTCCAACTATAGAGGAGGAGATGTGTGAATGTGGCATATGCATCCTCCACCCCTCATCCCTCAGAAAAATAGGACAAGGCAGTTTTGTTGTCACCCACTTTGTTCACCACATGAAAAGGAGTATGGTGGTGCCTACAAAAGGAAGAAAAAGCCTACAGCTTGCATGATATCTGAAGTAAAAGTGAAGAAGAGTTATCACCCCTGGCTATTCATAGAAAAGGAGTAGAACATGCCACTGCTAGTGTGCACGGCTAGTGCACACACTCTCCCGCAAGGACAAAGTCTGAGCAGAGGCAGAAGCAGCAGCCATAAATAGTGAAAGATTCCAGCCAGAGAGAAGAGTAAATCTGGTACCTCCAAGACCGTCCTTTTGTGCTCTTATCACAGCTGGCAAAATAAAGTCCTAGAAAGAGAAAACAGCTCCCCTCTACCTCCTGCCTTGCGCCTCCCTCTTTGCTTGTTGAGTGGCAGCAGGCCTTTCTGAATGAGGTCATGTACAGTACAGTATCTTCTTTGCCTCAGAGGCTGAGTTGGAAAATACCTCCTCTCATCCATGTTTTATTCATGCCGACCACCTTTGCTGTGATCATCATTGTAAGAACATATGCAAGGCATAGATATCTTTGCCAACAGTATTGTATCCATACAAGGAAATGCATTAATGTTCGCCCATCAGGCCCTGGGAAGACAATTTGTCTTTGAGATTTTTTTGTTTTGTTAATATTTATGTTTCAAATTCCTCATAAGCTTACTTGGACCCCTCTGCTGGGAGAAAGGCAGGGAACAGATAAAATATGTGAGCCAGTAAAATAAGCTGTTGGTGGAAATATTATTTTATCCAATATTCCAGACTATGTGGCTTATTCAGAAGTTATGTAATGTGCAGGTTCAACCCAGGTCCATCAAAAGAGCTATGTAGAACTCATAACTCCATACTGTATTTAAAACAAGACACCCCATGCTCTACACCTGCCAGATAGTACCATTAAAAATATTATTATGTTTTACTGTTATAATGCTGCAACAAGTCTTTTCATTGACAACAACTGAACTGCTGAACTGTTAGCATTGCAGGCGCACCCCCCAATAAAGGACTCAGACACCAGTGAAAGTGGATAACGGCATTGGGCCACATTTATTGATTCATGCCCTAGTCCGAATTATAAATTTCTATTGGTAATAACCAATCATAATTCTTAAGGCAAGCAGGCCGAAGTAACACTGGTAAGGTACCACCCAAAATTGCCAACGGCAATTGCTACAATGTATCCATTTGTATCAATTTGTTTGTTGACAACAAACAAACTGTTGACCGTAGTCAATATCTCACTAATGACCCCACCCTCTGACGCGTATCCGTAAAATCATGGGGTGATGCATGCTGTCTAGCTATAGCCATCACCCCGTCGCCTAATTCGTCGTTGACCGGACAACGTTTAACCAACTTATGCCTGTCTAGTGTTGTCCAGTCAATTGCGAACTTGCCGGATACCTGTGGGTCATAATGTTTACCTTACCAGTGCTACCCGCCACACGGAGGGGCTTCAAAGAAGGCTCGACGCCCCCCCCAGACCGTCAGCTCGGTCAACAGGCCTGCTCGCCAATCACCCAACAGGAGGTCCATACCTCCTCGCGACAGATGGACCCCATCCCCTGCATACAGGTCATAACTTTGGAGGCTAATAGCGGGGTGACGACTGACCCTCCCCCAAGCCCTGTCGACAAGGAAACGCGCCACTGCCCTATTCACCATGCGTCTAGCGCGGTCAAGGGCCAGGAGGTCAACGCCCCCCCCTGTAGGCATGACGCGGGACCATGTCCGACCAAACAAGGGTTGTGGCGGGCCAGACGTAATGCAGGTAGGCGAGGTCCTCGCAAATCGCGTGCTTCAGCGACAAGCCGGTGACCTGGCCCAAATCATTGCCCCCCAGGTGTATGATCAGAATGTCAGGCGGGTCAGCATTCAGGCCTGAAAAAAGGAAAGGCAGCAGCTCCCGCCATAACATCCCAGGCTTACCATGCCATGTGAGACTTGCGTATGCACCCAGTCCCAGTTGGGGTCCCCACTCTGTCGCCGCAGCATAACGCGCTGCCCTGTGCACGTAGCTATGGCCCACCAGCCATACTGTCACCGGTGTAATACGACACCCCGGGTCTGTAAAGGAAAAAATTGAGGGAAATAGGTAAGGTGACCGGGTCGGTACTCACGGGGGGAGTGGGCGCACATAAAATTGAAAACATTGCGATCCCCACCGTCCCATGCTACGTATGTCAGCCCCTGAGTACCCAAAAGCTGCAGCGGTCGAGGCCGCCCCTATACGGAATGAATGAGTGCCATAGCGGGCGCCTGGGAGGCC
Source organism: Bradypodion pumilum (assembly GCA_035047305.1). Taxonomy (NCBI): domain Eukaryota; kingdom Metazoa; phylum Chordata; class Lepidosauria; order Squamata; family Chamaeleonidae; genus Bradypodion; species Bradypodion pumilum. The sequence goes on from JAWDJD010000002.1 coordinate 381,412,092, forward strand.
CACACTGGCCAGTGCTTTGCCCGTCACCCTCCAAAATTGAAATTTAGTAAGGGGAGACCCATCTTGGTGACAGAAAAACGGGCCATGGTGCGTGCCACGCAGTGCCAGGAATTCCTGTAGGGCACCAACCGGACAGATGTCTGCCAAAGAACACCGTAGCAGTCGCACACCACTGCCGACGCCATGCTGATCGGTCTTAGAGGAACGTATCCTCAACTGAGCCCAGTCTTTGGCTACACAGACATCCTCGAGTTCCAGTGCCCTACGACTTGCATCCGCCTTAGACAGCATCACAAGCTCGCTGATGCGGAGCGCACCAAAAAATGCCACCGTTGTGGCTGCATGGAACAGGGCTGCCTCATATGCATCAAAACAGAGGCAAGGCCAGCCCCGAGCCAACTGGGTAAGGACCCCTGGGGAAATCGGGTGGCGGTCGTCCGGGCAACGCCCGCGCTCGTGCACCAACCCCTCCAAAACATGTCTCACACGGAAGTCAGAGGTGCTGTCCACATGACCCCCCCACCTTGGCCATAAAAGCCAGCGCTGAAAGCTTGGATGCTATGGTGCGAGGTGCAAGGCCCTGAGAATGCAGGTAAACCATGAACCGCAGAACATGGGTTACCGGGATTGGCCAGGTTACTGGCAATTGAAATTGAGTACAAAATGCCCTGAAAGAATTAATTGCGTGGTGATACGCCTTACGGGTGCGTGGGGCTAGTGACAGGCCAATCGCCCGGTTCACCTCTCCTTGCCAATGGTCCATATCTCCTCCGGGAGTGGCGAGGGAAATTCCTCCGCATCCGGGGCCAAGGCACGGAACCGGGAGATCTGTAGGCGGGACAAAGCGTCAGCAATATCATTATTAACCCCTGGGACGTGCCTGGCCCTGAACAGTACGTTGAGGCGCAGGCTGCGCAACACAAATTGGCGCACTAGATCCATAACCCTGGGCGATTTAGAAGTCTGTGCATTTACAATGTGGACCACGGCCGCATTGTCACACCAGAAATGCACGACCGAGTTGGACCACTCCTGGCCCCATAGCATCAAAGCACCCAGGATAGGGAAAAATTCCAGATACGTGAGATCACGCAGGCGACCCGTGCCTGCCCAGGCCAGTGGCCACCCACCATAGGCCCACTTCCCATTGAAGTACATCCCATAACCCAGGGATCCCGAGGCATCAGACTGAATCTGAAATTGAGGGGAAGCCAGGAGGTCATGCCTCCAAAATGAGACCCCATTGAAGTCCCTCAGGAACTGTAACCAGACAAGCATGTCTGCCCTGATACCCCGGGTAAGCCTAACCCTATGGTGAGGCCTGGATAATCCTGCCATAGCGTCGCACAAGCGCCGGGCAAAAGCCCTGCCCGGTGCAACCACTCTGCAGGCAAAATTAAGGTGACCATGCAGCACCTGCAGTTCCCTCAGTGATGCCTTGCGCTTGGCCAACAAGTCCGAGATAAGGGCCACTATCCTTGACACCTTATCCCGCGGTAACCTAGATGCCTGCGCTATCGTGTCAATCTCCACCTCCAGGAAGACTAGCTGTGTAGATGGGCCCTCGGTCTTTTCGGGCGCTAAAGGGACACCGAGTTCCTCCATTAGCATCTGAAATGTGTTGAGGAGACGTGTACACGTGTCCCAGCCCCGTTCACCCCCGAATAAAAAGTCATCCAGGTAATGGGCTACAGACCGGGACCCTGACCTGCGGACGAAAGCCCACTCTAGGAAGGTACTGAAACGCTCGAAAGCCGAGCATGATATGGAACAGCCAAAAGGCATGGCCTTATCAAAATAATATTCCCCGAAATTTGAAACCCAGCAATTCAAAGTCGCCCGGGTGCACTGGCAAGAGGCGAAAAGCCGACTTAATGTCGCACTTAGCCAGCAGCACCCGGGCCACATGAGCGCACCATGCGCAGCGCGTGGTCAAAGGATGTATACCTGACTGAGCAAAGGTCATCAGGGATAGCATCATTGACCGATCGGCCGGCTGGGTAGGACAAGTGATGGATTAGGCGAAACTCGCCTGGTGACTTCTTGGGAACCAAGCCCAGGGGCGATACCTTGAGGTTAGTGAACGGGGGTGCAGGGAAAGGGCCAGCGACCCTGCCCGCATTGACCTCCTTATTAATGCTGGCGGCAGCCACTTCCTCCCTTCCCCTAAGGGACAAAAAATTGGGGGCATCCTGAGGGGACCTATCACCCATGAAAGGAATACGGAACCCCTGTCTAAAGCCCTGAAGTAGATAATCTGCATCCTCCCCCTTCGGGTACAATGCGAGCCAACGCTCCAGCATGTCCACATTAATTGGGGAGGGAGCCTTTCGGCGAACCAGCTCCATATGTGGCAGTCTTGCCAGCCCACTGTCCGCCCCTCCCTCTGCCCCGCGTCCCTCCAGGCCTGGGACAGGCAGAGGCCGCATGGGGGCCCGCACAGGTGGGACACTCATGTCTGTACTTGCAATTCTTCTTACTGCATGAACCATTCGACGAGAAAGCCCAGCACACCAGTCGGGCTGGAACTCCCTGCCCCGCCACTTGGCGGGGAGCCTGTGCTGGAGCCACTCGCTGGACCGCATGTCCACAATGGTACCTTTCCCCTGGTGCGGGGCGCGTGGGCGTCATGTACAGCAGCCAAAGTCTCTGACATGGCTCGTCCCACCTCATCTCAGGGTGCAGTGGAATTCTCATACAGAATTCCTCGTCATAAGCCAACCACGACGGGCCCGGAAAATCAACCATCGCCCGGTAGATATTGTCCAAATACTGGACCATAGGAATTGCCAGATCCGGCCGGGCCCTCAGGTACACCGCCATGTAGATGAGGTAAGCCGGCAGCCAGTTGGCCCACGTCCGTGGCGGCTTGCGACGACGTGCCTGTTCCTTATCCTTCTCATCCTGCCCCTCCCTCTCTTCCTTGGTGGGCTCCCGGTTTAGGAGTGAGAAGATATCCACATACTCCCCTCGCCATATTTTCTCTCTGGTGGCCTGTGCCAAATGGTCACCCAGTGGCAAAGAATAGCCCACTGTTGGCAAGGCCGAGACAGGCACAGCAGAAACTGCGGGCATCTGGAAAGGGGCTTGAACTAACCCAGCCACCCCCAAAACATTCCCCACAGGGTAGGAAATGCTACCCACCCCGGGGCCCTGGGTGTTGGTTGGCATCGCCTGTTGGTGCGTCGGCGGCTGTACCGCCGGACCACCCATGCGAGGCCAAGGCCATTGGAAAGCCCCCTCCCAACATAGCCACATGTGTAGGTGCACTAGTTTGTACCGCATACTCACATGCTGCACCCCCGCGGGCCGCCCCCACCGGGGGTTCCGGCCCACTGGGGGCGTCGGAGCTCACGACCGCCGTAGAGCTCACCGCCAGAGCTTGACCCGCGCCGGCCTGTTGGTCGGGGAGCTGCGAGGCAGTGGCCGAAGTCGCGCCACGCGCCTGAAGCTGCTCGACCCGTCCCGTCGCCTGCCGCTGCCCAGCAGACGACGCTTCCAAGCGCACCCCAAAAGGAGCGCCTGCGTGGCTGGCCCGAGCGAGGGAAGCCTCAAGTGCCGCCACGCGGGCCAGCAAGGCCTCGACACTGGCCTGGGGCCATGGGCCAGCCGGCCCGCCCGTTACGGCCGTGGGTACAGGCCCTTGCACCCCGGGGCCCGAATAAGGCCATGACCCCACACCCAGGCCCGGCAGGGCCGGCGTGGGCATCTGCCAAGGGAGGGGACCACACCACCCCCCAAGGCTGGAAGGCCCCGAAGTGAGCTGGGCCCCGATGGAGGAAGGCCCAGAATGAGCAGCAGGAGCGGCGTCCGCCGCATGCGGGCCGCGGGCCGCAGCCCATACCGGACCCCTACTCGGGTCCCCGGCCTCCGGCCAGGGGGTAATAGACCCCATCCCACCGGTCCCGGTGGGAGCCGGCAAAGGCGGCTGGTGGGAAGGCGCAGCCGCGGTCCTCCGACCCGGATTGCGCCGCCGCACCGCCCGGGCCGCGCTCGCGGCCGCCTTCTTCTTTGAAGGCATCTCAGACGGACCTAAGGGAAGCCGAAAAAGAGGAAAATAAGCAGCCAAAAGGCTTCCCGCTCGAGGTAAAAAGCGACGGAGTAAGAGGAAAAACTTCTCCGCTCCGTCGCTTCGCAAAATGGCAGCTCGGCTGCCTCGTGGCCACCCCTTTTATAAGGGAGCTGGCCACGCCCCTAACTACCCAGATGCCTTCGTCCTGTGGGGGGGCTCCCGCAAAGAGCGTGGCGGCCATTTTGGCGCCGCGCTTGCATTAGTGCCTGGTGACACAGTGGTTAAAACTGCTGTACTGCAGCCAGAACTTTGTGAGTTCGAGCCCAATGAGGGGATCAAGGTTGACTCAGCCTTCCATCATTCCGAGATTGGTAAAATGAGTGCCCAGCATTTTGGGGGCAAAATGCTAATTACTCTGTTAACCACCCTGACAGTGCACTAAGCACTATGGGGTGGTATAGAAGTAGTGGAGTTTCTCCAGCAAAAATCCTTTCAACCCAAAGTAATCTCTGACATGAAATTATTATTATTGCTAGCATTAGAACTGTAAAGGAGGGTGGGTGGGGCTGCTGGAAATCCTGCAAACTTCACAGCTGCATTGATTGAATTTCTCTGTCTGCAGAGTTATGGTGGTGCAGTGGTTAAACTGCTGTATTGTAGCAAAAACATTGTGAGTTTAATCCTGATGGGGATCCAGGTTGATTCAGCCTTCCATCCTTCCGATGTTGGTAAAATGATTACTGTGAACTGTGTTTTCTGACAGGAGCAGAATGTATCTTTTTCATGTATCTATTCTTGGTCCGGCATCAAGCTTTTCCGGCATCGCCACTCCACCACCAGTGCCACCGACTCAGCTGTGCAAGCTCAGCAAAATTCATCTTCATCCTCCTCAGCTTCTCCTGGTTCCACCTCTTCATCGGAGTCCAGTGACGCAGAGGGAAAAGTCCGAGCGGTCCAACGAAAGCACCGAGAGCACCGTGACAATCGGGAGAAGAAATTCCTTTGCAAGTGTGATGGCTGCGGAACCCAGCATGACCGCAGGAAGTGCCTCTTCCACACTGCAGAATGCCACAACTGCGGGCGACGAGAGCACATTGCTAAAGTATGCTGACAGCGAAAGCAAAGAACTCCAGCACCTGAGTCCAAGAAGAGTCATCACCACAAAACGTCCACCGCCAAAGTGTCACCAGAGCCTGAGCCGTGCCAAGTGGACATCGTCAGCAAGCATTTCTTCGCAGACCTGAGCCTGCAGGACGTCCCCTTCAAGATGGAGGTGGATTCAGGTACCTCCTTTTCCATAATCCCACAGCGGGAGTTTTTGAGAATTCCCCCTGCCTCTTGGCCCAAACTCAAATATTTTAAAACTTCCCTCCAGGATGCGCAAGGTTGCCAGATTCCAGTCCTGGGGGTGGGAAATTTCTTGGTCAAATTCAAAAACATTCGAACCTCCTTGCCATTGGTTGTAGTTAACAGGGCACTAACTGTCTTATTGGGACCCAATGGTTTAGGCCCCTGGGAATCCGGCTTTCTGGCATTCATGCAATAGATGCTGACCCAATTCGGTCTCCTGCTGCTGCCATAGCCCAGACCATAGTAATGCATAGGGGGGCATTTAAGGTAACTTGACTACAATTCGGGGTGAATGCGGCCCCTGGATTATTTCAATCTTTTGTAGAACGTATTTTAAAAGGTTTGCCCGGTGTCCTGCCGTATTTTGATGATGTCCTGATCACCGCTAAGGACACCATCAAACTAGTGGCCAGGCTCGATCGAGTCCTCTCACGTTTCGAGAGGGCCGGTCTACGTCTCAGAAGAGACAAATGTGTGTTTTTGGCACAGGAAGTGGAGTTCCTGGGGTACTGATTTACACCCCAAGGTATCATGCCCTCTGACTCCAAGGTGGCGGCCGTGCGAAATGCACCCAGACCAAAATGTAAAGCCGAATTGCAATCATTTCTAAGGATTGTTAAACTTCTATCATGCTTTTCTCCATCGCAAAGCCTCAGTTGCTGAACCATTACATCGGCTTCTTAAGAAACATACTGTTTGGCACTGGGGCCATTGCCAGGAAAAAGCATTCCTAGGACTCAAAAGGCTGCTATCTTCGAATGCTATATTAACTCATTTTGATCCTAACAAGGAAGTTGTACTTGTGTGTGATGCATCCCCTGTGGGGGTGGGAGTTGTGTTATGCCATGTACTAAATGACAGGAGGGAAGCCCCCGTAGCATTCTATTCCCGTTCACTCTCAAAGCCTGAGAAAAATTACGCTCAGACAGACAGGGAGGTGTTGGCAATCGTGGCTGGCACTAAGAAATTCCACAATTACCTTTACGGAAGACCTTTTACCATCATAACTGACCAGAAGCCCCTCCTTGGAATCTTTGTGAACGGGAAGCCCACGTCTCAAATTCTGTCCCCAAGGATGTTGCGTTGGGCAATTTTCCTAAATGCATACGATTTTACTTTGGTGCACAGGCCCGGCAAGAACATCAGCCATGCTGATGCCCCGTCATGTTCTCCACTGCCAGGGGTCGGGGAAGCCAATTGCGAGATCAAAAGCGACCACCAGGTCCTTATGATTGAGGCTTTCGACTCGTCCCCAGTCATCCCCTCAGAAAAAGCCAAGGCAACAGCGAAGGATGTAACATTGTCTAAAGTAATGTCTTGGGTACAAAAAGGCTGGCCTGTTCTTTCCTCTAGCCGAGGAATTCAGAACATTCCACCGCAAGCGTTTGGAACTGTCAGTGGAACGAGGTTGCCTTCTATGGGGCCAGCGGGTGGTCATTCCTGTCACTCTCAGGAAAAAGGTTTTACATCTACTTCACACAAGTCACCCGTGAATTGTCCGTTCCAAAGCCCTTGCCCATAGCTACTTTTGGTGGCCTCAACTGGACCAAGACATAGAACAAATGGTCGGCAGTTGTGCCAGTTGTCAATCCTCTCACCCAGAGCAATCCCACCTCCCTCTCGGGAATGGGATTCTGCTCGGGGCCTGTGGTCCAGGTTGCACATAGATTTTGAAGGTCCATTTAGGGGTGCCCTATTTTTGTTGGTTGTGGATTCATTCTCTAAGTGGCTGGAAATGATTAGGGTGTCTAATACCACTTCAGCCACCACGATAATGCACCTAAGAAGGCTGTTTGCAGCATTTCGACTTCCAGATGTGCTGGTGTCCGACAACACGTCCACGTTCACATCTGCAGGATTCCAATCCTTCATGGAAAGGAATGCAATTAGACACATCACTGCTGAATTACTCCAGTGAAGGAAACTGTCATCCTTGCTGGACAGATTGGATCCCTCTAGGGTAGAGGACAAAGGCACAAATATAGCAATCCAACACCAGAAGGGTTTCTTGTCCGGAGACCCTGTACATTGCCGCAATTATGCAGCTGGTGGCCCTATGTGGGTGCCTGGGTTTGTGATCTATCAAACTGGTCCTGTTTCTTACAGAATCGAAACAGCCACTAGGTCTGATCTGGAGGAGGCACCCGGATCAATTGAGACCCAGAGTACTGGACCCACAAGTCGAATACAGACTCAACACTAGGGTTGGCCCCCACCCATTTAAACCCAGGGGGCAGAGGTAATAGTCAGCAGCCAGCCAACATTGACCCAGAAGTGTCTTCTAGGAACCGATTTCAAGGGGAATTTGTGGAATGCTCCCCTATTCCGGGCAGGTGTACCCCTACACTGTCCCAGCCTAGCACTCTGGATTCCTTTATTGATGATGACCAATTTTGTTTGGAGTTGCCCTCCACTCTTAGTAGACACAGGAGGGGCCCTGGGTTGTCTTATTCATCCACAGAATTAGATTTTGGTTTTGAGCGATCCCCTGCTCCTCCATCTGCCAACAGGGCTTTATTTTCGGTTTACAATCCTCCCCCTCTAGTCAATCCCTCACTCCAGTTGGGTCGCCCATCCTACGAGCCCCTGAGCCGGCTCAGCCAAGCGTCCAACCCAGAAGGGAAACTAGACCGCCATCCTGGTTAAAGGATTTTGTTTTTACCTAAGGGGGAAGAATGTTATGTATGTTAACTGTGTTTTCTGACAGGAGCAGAATGTATCTTTTCTCATGTATCTATTCTTATGCAAATAAGTGGATCAAAAATGTGCACACTCTGTTAGCCAATGGGCTTGTTGTATTATTGTTACTGTTTATAGGAGCGGAATGTATCTTTTCTCATGTATCTATTCTTATGTAAATAAGTGGATCAAAAATGTGCACACTCTGTTAGCCAATGGGCTTGTTGTATTATTGTTACTGTTTTTAGTGTATATAAGTCAGAGTTTTGCCCCATCCAAACTGTGTTCAAACCCCACTATTAAAGAGCTGAATTTTACTACTTCACTCATCTGCTTCTTCATTCCCTGAACACGAAAAACATACAAACAGAAAACTTTTGAATACAAGAAATTTATTTCCAATGCATTTAAATGGGAAATTGTGATTTTCGCCCTCTAGTGGCCACTTGTTTCCCCCCCTGTCCCAAACAGCTAAACAGCTGAGAGGCGGCAGTAGTAGTCGGCTAGCTGTGGCTCTTGTAAAATATCATTTTACAACAGCCACAGCTGGCCGAAGACCAGCATTTGGACTATAAGACACACCCTCATTTTCTCCCCACTTTGGGGGGAGAAAAAGTGCGTCTTATGGTCCAAAAATATGGTACTCAGCATGTTGGAAGAAAGCTTTTAAACACATAAACTCTTTAGAAAATGCTCTTGATATTAAACCTGCCTGTTCAAATATATGCTGTCAATTAGATTCTGACTTATGGTGACACTTTCCAGGGTTTTCTTGGTTCTTTGTATTCAGAAGAGATTTATTATTTCCTTCTTATTTTTTTCTAAAGAAAAAACATAACATACAAACTTGACAAGAAAGACTAAAGGATAAACTTGGAAATCGTTTTGAAAGAGTGTTCCCCCAACCGGGGCTGTAGGAGAAGATAATTTTCTCTTTCTTATGTGGAGCCTCTTCCATACAAAATTGCATCAACTTTTATGAGAGTCACATTCTTTCTCCTTTATTAATTCAAAATCAATAAATCCTCCCCAAATATCTATCAAATTAACTTTCCAACTTTGAAACCAAGAGGCAAGGTTTGAGTTGCATGTTGAGAAAATGTACCCTCTTGTATGTATCGCTCCACCTAGCAGTGGATGCTGAGAAAACTAAGCAAGAGAACGACCATTGACATCCTCTGAATGGATATCAGCCTCATGTTTGCTGGCTCAGATCCAGGAAGAGCTTTATGGTAAGAACAAACACTCTTGAGGGTACACAAGAGCCAAACCAAATTAGAAGATGGAGGAAGAAGCTCACTGGAAAAGGAACGTGATTAAAGGAGAACATAGCTAAGGAACTCAACCTCCCCTATGTCACTTGGAGGACCCTGAATAGGCCAAGTGTTAGAGTCCCTAAATGTAAGACCAACATGCTCAAGTGGGGTCTGCTGGCCAACAACAACATGCTGTGTGAATGTGAAGAGATACAGAATCCAGCTCATTTACTGGTCTGCTGATTACTGCCAAGAAACATGCACCAATGAGGACTTAAGTTTGGCCAATGACAAAGTTTAGTGTTCCTGAAATATTGGGCAGCAGCCAGCAATATGGGCCAAACACATAACTTTTATTCAGGAATCAGAATTCATTTACAACTGCACTGCAGCAACTTATATACAGTCGGGGAAAGATACATTTAAGCAGGAATAAACAGGATTGGTGGATTGGACTCAGGAGAGAGTGGGGTGATCCTTGACCGGCTAGAACTCGCCGCTTCTCATAGCAAAATGGCGTGAACCTCAATCTCGCGTTACTTACAAACTGAGAACCCAAAATGGCAAATACATTTTCTGAATACATTCAACACAATTATTAAATACACAACACAAAGCCAAGAAAGTGGCTTCATTTTGGCAGTCTAGCATTTGCTGAGGACATGAAAAAGAACTAGAAAATCAAACTCTCCATCTCTGGCTGCGGAACCAGGTACCCAACTCACTGAGCTATCCAGTCAGTAAGCACACCACACCAGAAATGATATGTCAGGCTCTGTGACTTAATCAAAAGTTATTTAATTAAGCTGTGCAGCATCATCCTTAACCTTTAAATATCTTGCCCCATAGCACAGCTCAAATGAGATCTTTCAGTAAATCAGTTTATTACCATAATTTAGCTCTGAGCTTCCACCTACCCATAATATGTTATCCATTCTTTGAGATACTGAAACTGACTTTATACTTTTTTCTGCCAGTAAAATATTCAGAGATTGCATTTTTGTTTAGCATATGTAATCTAAACAGGAAAAAGAGGCTGGCAGTATTAAGCTCAGGATGAATTTCTTGAGAAGCTGATTAGATTCTGTGAGCTAAAATAAAATGCTGTGCGAGACCTATCCTAAAAGTCAGTATGAGGATTTAAATCCTCATCTCATGTCCAATTCTGAGAACATACTTGAAAGCATTTCGCTCTGAGGAAACGTGCTGTATATGTTCCACATTAAGTCTCCAGGGACATCTCTATCTGCCTCTGAACCAATTCAAAACAAAGCGAGCAGCAAGCAAGCAAGCAAGCAAGCAAGCAAGCAAGCAACATGTTAGTCTGCCTAATAAAGCATCCATTACTACACTGCTGTGACCAGGTATTATTATAGAATGCACATGCAGAACAGGATGCATCTTTGGTCTAGCGGCCAGTCATATCAAACCATTGGGTCCCTATAAATCCAACACCTTTGTCTATACTCCTTGGAAGTACAACCAAATGAGTGTACTTTCCCCTGAAAATATGAGTATGGCCTTTCCATACACTTAAATCTGAAAATATCCAATCTTTTTAAAGAAAAATGTCAACAATGCACTAACCTGTAGGAACTGTTATTGGAAGAGAGGCTCAAATTGATCTTTTCAATGTACAGACAATCATATTTAGCCTTTTCTTATTTCATGTAAGCCTGTTAGCATGCTGGCACTCTGGATCTCCTATGACATATGAAATGCTGTTCAGGACTATAATAGCCTGATGCACAGGACCTATACATTTATTTCATTTAGGATTAACATTGGGGGGATGGGGAACATGAAAATGGATAGGGTATGCTGATCGTTGACTGTAATAAACTGATTGATTGAAAATGGATAGAGGGGGGGCATGGCCAAGATGGCGACGGGTTAATAACTACTTGATTAAGTTCGTGCCATTCAATGAGGTATAGAAAGTGAATTACCATTTAAAAGGCAAGGAAAAACTACCAAAAAGTGGGTTCCGTACCAGTTAGAATAAGAAGAGCAGGTCTGGTCATCATTTCCCAGGGTTGGAGCTCATGGGACGGCAGAGGTTGGCAAGGCAAATGGCGGAAGCCGGGGCCAAGCCAGCCGTGTCGCGGGCGGGCAAGATTTCTGAGGAAGGGGGGCCAGAAATTTTTTTTAAAAGAAAAAGTGACTGGTCAGACAAAAACACGGTGGATCACGGGACTCCGGGGCTGAAGCGGCGAGAGCTCGGTGTTGGAAGGCAAGTGTGAAAGGAGGGGGCAAGTTGAGAGAAAGTTGGAGAAAGTTAAAGTTGGAATGGCAGCAGAAAGCGAAACTTAAGTGAAAGGCATAGAGACGGAGCAGGGCCTCTGGAGAATGGTACGGGAGGAGTGAACTGGCTGTAGAGGGAAAAAGGAAGAAGGGTTTTGAAAGGACAAAGGCTGGAGAACGTATGGTGGTTTTTTGGGAGTTTGGGCAGAGATGGAGAAGGAGGAGGGTGGGCAGAGTTTGGGCAGAGATGGAGAAGGCTCAGTCTTTGGAGTTTTCCTGAGTCCGTAATTTATATCTTAGGGTTTTTTTCCTTTTACAATCAGTCTAATTGGATAAGTTTTTTTCTTTTATTTTGTTTTTACTCCTCAATTTTTTGGATCCTTCTAATGATTTGAAGAAAGTGCTGAGTGGATTGTTTTTCTATTTTACGCTCCCCCCTCTTCTCCTCCTTGTGGATATAATGTTGCTGATTTTTTAGCCAACTTTCAAGACTCTGGATACAAACTGGCATTTGGATTACAATTGGGAAAAAACTTTTTTGTGGGATTATATGGGCTGTAAAACTTTAAGAAAATTGATTTGGAATAATTGGAAGAAAGTGTTCCTTTTTATTATTATTATTATTTTGTGCTTTCCCCTCAAAATTGTGGATTAATTTGTGCTTTGGAATTACAAGATCTGGGTCATACAGTTTTTGGATTATTTTACAATAATTTGGAGTACAATAAAAAGTTGCCAATCTTTGGAGAAGCAATAGGAGAAAATCTTCAATCAAGTTTTGTTACTTTTCATCTCCTCTGGTTTTAAAGTTATCCTGTCCTGGTCTTGGAGTTTGAGTTATATTATTCTGTCTCTTCCTTCTCTTTTGGCCTTCACACGGGAGACATAATATCAACAATTGCAGCATTCCTTTTTTGTGTTTTGGATTGTGGTTTGGGGACTGATATAATAAATTTGGATTACATCAAGTTTGAGCTCTGGAACAGTTCCAAGGGGAGAGACCTGCGGGAGCAAAATAAAGTTGCTGCATTGAAATTATTGTTTGACATTACAATGGATAAAATTGCAAGGGAAAAGGGAAAGGAGGAAGAGGTTGTGAAACCCAAGAAAAAAAGATAAACTATTACTGGAGGAGGCGTCTCCACCAACATCATCACCTGAGCCACCATCATTTGATCAAACACAAATAATGGTTGAATTTGGGAAGTTGTTTAAGAAATTTGAGAAGATGGAGGAGGCAAGAGTGAAAGATAGAAATGAGATTTTGGGAAAACAGGATAAGTTGGCTACAATGTTTATTGATTTTTCCAAAAAAGTTGATCTTAATGTTCAAAGGATGGATGCCAGTGTAAAGTCAATGCAGAATGATATGAAATTGATGCAAGGGGATATTAAAGAAATACATGAGGAGGAGAAGGAAACTAAGATGAAAGTGGATGTGCAGGAAAAAAGGATTGATGTTATGGAAGAGATGATGAGAAAACAGAATATTGTGATACGCAAAATGGTTGAGAAAACCCAGACCAGCTAAAAGACAGGATAATAGATTGGTTAAACAATCTGAAAATAGGGAAAGATTTTGTTCCTGAGGATATTGCAAGTGTGTACAGAGTGGGTTCAAGGAGGGGAAAAGTGGTACAGAGGAATGTTTTGGTCAAGTTTGCAAATTGGGGGGATAAGTTGAAGGTGATGGTTTTTTAAAAACAAGCTGGTTCTGGTGTTTTAAAAATGGATGGGAATGATATAGAAGTGTATAATGATATATCAATGAAGTAACGGGGTTGGAGGTACAAGATGAAGCCAGTAACAAAATTTTTGATGGAAAAAGCGATAAAATATAATTGGCGCTTTCCACAACAGTTAAGATTTTTTCATGAAAGAAGAATGCACATGATTGACGTGGAGACTGATGCATTGGAATATTTGTGTTTGAATGATTTGGTTAAAGCATCTTCAAGAGAATGGTTGGCGTTGAGGAGGGATTTGTTGGAGTCCGGAGGGATAAGAAGAGATTATGGAGAAGCAAGGGAGGAGGGAGCTGCAGGAGGAGAGGAAACAGGAGAGACTGAGTTACAATCATTGGTTGTAGTTGAGGTAGGGGGAAGCAAGGATCAGAAAGATGGGTAATAGGTGGAAGGACAGAAGGTGAGGAGTTTTAAAGGGAGGTTTTATAAAAGGATAGATTTTGGTAATAAGAAGATTAGCGCTAGAGCTTTTATCATTCAGTTCATCTTCCATGTCCCCCCCCCTCCCCTCTTCGGAAGACGGAGGCAATCTTTTTGGATAAAGAAGTGGGGAGGGTAGAATTGAGTGTTTTTAGTGTTTTTTGTTGTAAGTATTATTTCAGTTATTGTGGGCTAGATGGTAGCACACCAAATGGAGGAATCAGAGAGGGAAGAAGATTGTGGCGAATTATATTATGAGGAGTATTAAATTGTTAATGTGGGATGTGAAAGGTACAGGGTCTCCGGTTAAGAGAAGGAGAATTGAAGCAGCATTGAGGAAGGACAGGCCGGATATAGTCTTTTTGTAGGAAACTCACCAAAAGTCTCAGGATACAAACAAATTTTTTTTAGGGTGGATGCAGCATTATGAGAGGTCATATGGTATATCAAAGGCAAAAGGAGTATCAAGCTGACTTTTTAGGGAAAATTTACAAAATATTGGCAAAAGAGAAAACAGCAAAGATGATTGTGGCAGGTGATTTTAACCTAGTAAGGTCAAATTTAGATTGTACAAATATATCAAGATGTGGAAAAGGAATCAAAGGACAAATATTGGACAATTGGATGGTATCTTTGGGGTTGAAAGATACTTGGAGGGAATGTAAGGGGTCAGAAAGAGTCTATACTTATTTTTCACAGGTTCACAAATCATACTCCAGAATAGATTATATATTTGTAACAGAGAATATGGTTAGAAATATAGAGGAAATAGAAGTTGGAATTTTTAAAGAGTCAGATCACACTAAAGTTGTGATGGAAATGAGGATAGAGGGTACAAAGAAGTCAAGAAGGAGCTGGAGATATGATGATAAATTATTTAAGGACCAAAAATGCAAAGAACAAATTATGGAAAGCTGGAATGAAAATTGGCAATGGAATGATAATGATCAGGTAAACTTTAATATGGTCTGGGATGCCATGAAGTCGGTTTTTAGAGGGGAAAGTATCAGACTAGCTAGTATTAGATATAAAAAAGTAAGATGATACAGAATAAAATTGAAAGTGAGATAAAGAGGCTGCAGGAAGAACATGCAAGGACAAAGGATAGGAAAGTTTTTGATAACTTGCAAAGATCGAAGACTGAACTGATAGGAAAGGATACAGAAAAAGTGAAAAGGGATTTTGTCTATTTAAAAAGAGAATATTTTGAATACAGTAATAGGAATTCAAGGTTATTGGCAAGAGCAGCTAAAGAAAAAAGGGGGAAAAGAGAAAATGGAGTTTTGATAAATGATCAAGGGTTGAGATGTAATAAGATTAGAGATAAATGTCAAAATGTGAAAGAATTTTATCAAGCTTTATATGCAAAAAAAGAGATAGATTTGGATAAGCTTAAGAAGCAATTAGAGAAGCAAAAAGATAGCATTATAAAACAGGAACATAAGGAAAAAATGGAAGAACAAATAACAGAAAAAGAGGTAAAAGAGGTAATAGCTAGTTTGAAAATGGGGAAAGCACCTGGGGAAGATGGATTACCTGCGGATTTTTATAAGGAATTTAAAGATATGGTGGTACCAAAGTTGATTAAATTATATAATTATATATTAGATGGTGGACAAATTCTGACTTCATGGTATAGGATTATGATTGTATTGTTGCCAAAATCTGGAAAGGATTTAGAAAAAGTGGAATCTTATAGACCCATTTCATTGATTAACCAAGATGCCAAGATCTTCACAGCAATTCTGGCAAATAGGCTAAATAATTTTATGGGCAATTATATAAAAGTAGATCAAGTGGGGTTTTTGAAAGGGAGGCATATGGTGGATCTGACAAGAAGAGTGGTAGACTTGTTAGATACTGTGAGACAAAAGAAGGAAAAAGTGGGTTTAAAATCTTTGGATATATTCAAGGCATTTGATTCTTTACAATGGGTGTCAATTAAGGAAATAATTAAAAGTTATGGATTTGGTGATAAATTTAGAGAGATAATTGATCAATTATATCAACAAGGAACAGCTATTGTTAGAGTGAATGATGAGGTCACGTAGGAGATAAAACTAGAAGCAGGTACAAGACAGGGTTGCCCATTGTCTCCAATTTTGTTTATAATGGCAATGGAGATGTTAGCAAATGCCATAAGAAAAGATGGTGAATTAGAGGGGGTCATAGGAACTAAAATAAGTTCATATGCGGATGACACTTTGATAATTGTTAAGCACCCTGAGAAGGTTCTAGATATGATTCAAATTCAGTTAAAGATTTTAGAAGATATTACAGGTTTGAGGATAAATTGGGATAAATCAGAAACGATGTTGTGTAATATAAGAAAGGAAGATAAGAAGAAGATAAAAGGGATGGGTAATATTCAAATTAGAGATAAATTGAAATATTTGGGGATAAATATTTCAAGTAGTTTCGAAGAATTTAAGAGATTGAACTATGATAGTTTGAAACTAGAAATTAAAGCCAAAATCAAAAAATTTCAAAAGTTGAAATTGTTGTGGTTTGGGAGAAGAGCACTTAGCAAAATGATGCTTTTACCTAGATTAAATTTTTTATTTGATGCTTTAGCAATTCAAATGAAGGAGAAGGAAATTAAGGAATTTCAAAGATTGATTAATGAATTTTGTAATGGAGGAAAGAGAATTAGATTATCAAAAAAATTCTGCTATTTATCCCAGAAAGAAGGTGGATTAGGGATGCCGAACTTGTTGGTATATTATCGAGCTTTTCAAATTAAGAATGTTGTGAAGATCTTGGCGGGGGGAAAGCCATATGGGAAGAAATTGAGATGAAAGATTATAATCATATAGGAAAAATGGTTTTTCTAGGAGCCAATATGGGGAAGTTGTAACCAAAAAACAGTATGATGAAGGGATTGATGAGTTTATGGAAAAAAGTAAAGAAGGCTTTGGCCCCGAACATCTCACCAATTATGGAACTGGAGGACATGGCAGATTTTGCTTAAAGACTGGTTACGGACCTGTATAGATATTCGGAAAAGAAAAAAATTGTTTGGGCAATTGAATTTGAATTGGTTTCAGATTGTGATGGCAAATAAATAGAATAGTAAATATTTGAGAGAACCAGAAACAGATAGAGAGAAGACAGAATTTGAGGAGTTGATTTCAAAAATAAGAAAGGGGGATGGAAGTATTAAAGGTGTAGTTAGTAAATTGTACAAACCTTTGAATAAAGAGGGTGATCCACAGGAGGATTTAAAAGCAAGTTGGGAGAAGGAGTTGAATATAAAGATTGAAAATTATATATGGAGACATAAATGGAAAAAGAGGATAATGAGAACTTTATCGGTTAGAATAAAGGAACATAATTATAAAATGTTGTGGAGGTAGTATCTGACCCCAGTGAGGTTGCACCAAATTGATAATAAAAAAGATAAAATGTGTTGGAGATGCAAGGAGGAAATTGGAACATATGAGCATATGTGGTGGAGCTGTATTGTGGTTAAAGATTTTTGGGAAAAGGTTGAGAAAGAGGTTGGTGAAATTACGGGTAAGGGAATTAAACTGGGGTCAGGTATCACTATGTTAACAGATGTGGAATGTTTTAATTTAAATAAGGATGAAAAAGAATTATTAGAATTAATGTTTACAACGGGTAGACAATGTATTGCTAGACATTGGAAAAATTATATAAATTTAAAGATAGAAGAATGGTATAAAGAAATGTGGAATTTAGCGTTGAATGATAAATTAATGTGGGAGATAAATAAAATGAAGGGAATTATTAAAGAGAATAGATTTTGGAATATTTGGCGGGCTTTTGTGGATCATTCATTTAGAGGGGAAGAAACAAAGAAACCTGTACCAGATCAAAGAGGTTTTTGGAGGGAAACTACTAAGACAACCTGATTCCTCCAAGGCATTGTAAATATCACTGAGATGACCTAGCTCCATGAGCTCTGAGAGGCCGTAGTGGTGCGATTTCATCCAAGGCCGCTGTTGTCATCCTGTTCCACAGGTCAACCAGCGCCTCGGGCGAATCGTGTTGCCGATCCAGAGGGAAATCCCCCAGTTCCCTCTGGAATCCATCAGGATCCATCAGTTGCCGGGGGCGGGCCATTCTAATAGGCCCTGCCTCCCTACGATGAAGCATCGCACCCAGGAAGTCTAGAGCCACCAAATAATGATCTGACCATGGCACAGGTGTTATGTCTAATTTCCGTAGTCTCAGATCACTCTGCCACCGCTCCGACAAAAAGATTAAATCTGGTGTGTGGCCACTGCCCCTGGTCGGGCCCTGAATTACCTGAATTAGGTCCATAGCTGCCATGGAAGCCATGAACTCCTGAGCCACCTCGGAGCCAGTCCCCAGCGAAGGCAAATTGAAGTCCCCCAGAACCATCAGTCTAGGGAACTCCAACGCCAACGCTGAGACGGCCTCGAGGAGCTCAGGCAGGGAGTCCCTTACCCTGCAAGGGGGCAGGTACAGGAGTAAGACTCCCAACTGACCCTTAGAGCCCAGACGCAGAAGCAGGGCCTCACAACCCAGAATTTGTGGAGCGGTAGCCCTGGCGACTCCCAGTGACTCCCTGGCTATGATGGCAACGCCACCGCCCTTACCCTCATCCCTAGGCTGGTGCCAAATACTGAACCCAGCTGGGCACATTTCTGGCAGAGGAACCCCATCCTCTGGTCTCAGCCAGGTCTCAGTGATACATGCCAGGTCGGCCCGCTCCCCCATAATGGAATCTTGTATCAGGGGGGCCTTATTACATACCGACCTAGCATTCATCAGCAGCAGCCTAAGGGCAGGGTCACCCTGGGTCAGCTGCTCAGGACCTAGAGGTGTAACCGGGGGGCTGGAACGAGGGACAGATACTAAGCATCTGCCCCGCATTCCCCGAGTGCGGCCCGCCCCTCGGTACCCGCTATATCGCCCCATGCCCATCACAACCTCTATATTGGCCTCCGGAGCCTCCCTGATTGCCTTGGACAGAATGCTGCCTCTCCTTCCCGGCTGGCCGGGCAGTCTCTCCCTCCCCCTCCCTCCCACCCCCATATAAAACCGCCCCCCCACTCCTCCCACCACCCTCCGCAAGGCTCCGGCGGTGATGGAAGTGGTGGGGCATTCTTCCAAATCTACCTTGAGCCCTCAACTGGGGTGAGACATTCCACCCACAGTAGCGACGGCAGTGGGCCGGCTTTTCAAGGCCATCTCGAATCGTCACCTTAATTTTATCCCCATGGACCTCCAAGCCAGCCCCAGACAGACTGCTGCTGCTATTCCCTGGCAGGCAAGTTAGTCCCTCAATCCTTCTAACTCTCCCTCCCTCCCTCCACCATCTCCTCCCCCCTTTTGACCCATATCTCCCCCCATCGCCTCCAGTGGGCCGTAGAACTTTCAACTCCCCACCTCCTCCACTCAAGGCATAGGGAGGAGGAGGGAGGGAGGGCTCAGGACGCCGGTGTTGGAGGCTGCCCTGATGCCTGCAGTTGTTCCAGCTGGCCTCCAGAGTCCCAGGCAATGGAGAAGCCCCTCCAGCATAGCCTCTCTTTAAACCCCTGCTCAAGGCCAAGTCATAGGGAGGAGGAGGGAGGGAGGGCTCAGGACGCCGGTGTTGAAGTCTGTCCTGATGCCTGCAGTTGTTCCAGCTGGCCTCCAGAGTCCCAGGCAATGGAGAAGCCCCTCCAGCATAGCTTCTCTTTAAACCCCTGCTCAAGGCCAAGGCACAGGGAGGAGGAGGGAGGGAGGGCTCAGGACGCCGGTGTTGAAGTCTGTCCTGATGCCTGCAGTTGTTCCAGCTGGCCTCCAGAGTCCCAGGCAATGGAGAAGCCCCTCCAGCATAGCCTCTCTTTAAACCCCTGATCAAGGCCAAGGCACAGGGAGGAGGAGGGAGGGAGGGCTCAGGACGCTGGTGTTGGAGGGTGCCCTGATGCCTGCAGTTGTTCCAGCTGGCCTCCAGAGTCCCAGGCAATGGAGAAGCCCCTCCAGCATAGTCTCCCTTTAAACCCCTGCTCAAGGCCAAGGCATAGGGAGGAGTATGGAGGGAGGGCTCAGGACGCCGGTGTTGAAGTCTGTCCTGATGCCTGCAGTACTGATAGCTTTGTTGGATAAATGCCCAAAGTGAAATGCTTCACATTTCCTTAGTTTGTACAATCTGTTATGTTTTGTGTCTAACATTTTCTTTTCCACTTCATTTGTACTAAAGCAACACCAATTCTTTTCAATAAAAATAGTCCAACTGCATGAGTGCTGATCTATTGAAATGGCTACAACATTACACCATTTGTTGGGACATTACAGAAGCAAAGCCAGAAGGATTTCACTTAGAGAGCAGTCCTAACTAACCAAGATGACTAAAGGAAGCCTAGGCAGGATCTAAACCCCTCTTTAGTTTAGTTTTGTGCTAGTGTAATATATCCATTGATCAATTTAGTTTCAGCTCTTCTCCATTTCCATCACTTTTTTGGTTCCAAATCTTAGCCAATGTGTCACAGTCTGGATGGGGCATGGGTAGCTGGCTAGTAATACAAGCACCAAGTAACCAGGCAACAGGCTAAATATTAACAGTGTCAGAATCCAAGTCCAAAATCAAACACAAGGTAGACAAAAATACAGGGCCATTCCAGGTGACACGGTGTAGTCAAAGCCACCCAGAAATCCTATAATCAAGAGAGCAGGCAAAGCAAAATACCTTCAGGGGATGGAGCAGGTCAAAGGCACGAGGATCTAGGCAAGTCACAAGAAGAGTCTATAGGAATTTAAAATAAGGCAGAAAGTCTTCAGAAGCAGGAGTAAAGAAATATTCAAGTCAAATAATCTTCAAAAGAAAGAACCAGGAGCATGGCAAGAGATCTTTGAAGTAAAAAATCAAAAACAAGACAAGAGATTCAGGAACCAAAGAGCAGCCAATCCAATAACCTCCATTACTAAAGCCACTTCTTAGGAAAAGAGCAGGTTCTTATGTAACCCAGTGTCCAAGGGCCTCCAAGTGGAGCCCATCATAGTCCAGAATCTTCCTGGGGCTCTCAGGTGGGCCTAGCAGCTGCAGCAAGGTGGGGGATCCAACCCTGCAAGCACTAGAGCTGACCTCCAGGCTGGAGACCCAGTCCTGCAAGCATCAGAGCTACCTCTGGGGAACTCATCCTGCAAATCCCAGAGCTTCCTCAGATCCCGACACAAAGATGCAGTTTTCTGTCAAAAGTTTTCTCTCTTTGAATTGTGTATATCAGGGCCAGACCACACCACCTCAGACAGCTCAGTGGGCTGGACACGTGGTCCCCACAATGTAAATGCTGCCGAAAACACTGCCATAAACTGTGTCAGGTGCATTTGCACAGGTGCAGGCCCATTTACGGCTGTCATAAATACATCCACTTCCGCTTCCGGGGCTGACGCCGTGGGCCAGATGATTTGCTGCTGTGGGCCAAGTTGTGAATTCCTGGTGTATACGAATTGCATGCAGATTCTGTTCTGATATTTTGCATATGAAAAAGTTTAGAATATATCAGGGCTAGGATATTCAAATTAAATGTAAAGTCAGGCACTATACAAATGTTAAAAATAAAGTAAAATAAAATATTGTCCTTTAAATTTTACTTATTTTAACCCTATGAGCTCCCTTGAGTACTTGCACAGGGAAGAAGGTAGCCTATAAATGAAATTACATTTTAAAAAAGCATGACCAGTCACAGACGCCCTGTCTAAATGCTCCTTTAATAACAACTCAAATATTGCTCTCAAGTTAAATATACACTGTAAATTGGTTTATTTCACCTGATCTGAAAAGCCTTGTCCTCCTGCTGAAGACAGAATAAATTGCTTGATTTTTAAACAAACAAAAGCTCAAAATCTTGCACATATAACCCACATTTGAAATGAGTTACATTGCCATTTTAAAGTCATACAAACACAGCTCTGCTTTCTCATACCAACATGACGTTTCTTTGACTACTGGAGTCTGTCCTTCTGGTTTTATAATGGAGAATATTTTATTTATTTATTTATTTATTAAATTTGTATAACACCTTACTCAGCACAAGTGCGACTCAAGGCGGTTTCCAACAAAAAATATGATACAGTTACAAAATATAAAAAAATACAATTATAATTACAACACCACATGACAATAAAGATACAATTCAAAATATTATAGAATACAATAACATCTCACATAATAATAAGCAAATAAACACAATAATACCAAAAGTCATATAACAGTATAGAACAATACAATAAAGCACAGTTATACAAAATTCATATTGCAATATAGAACTCTACAGCAATATCAAAATACAATAACCTCTCCATACTGGCCCCAGAAAAAAGTCCAATGGGGGTGGCGGTGCAAGTCCTGCCGCCGCTGCCACCATTTGAGCCCTGAGCGAGGGGGAAGGCGGGGCTTGGGACGCCGGCAGTGATGGAACTCCCGGCGTCCGGCTCCGCAAGGGTCCCTCGGGTAGGGCCCACCGGGTCCAGCTATAACGAAGGGCGGGCGACGGGGAGGAAAGTCCTTTTGAGCCCACCGTGCCTCGCCCCAGGTGTTTCTCATTCCCCCCGGTTCAGCTGGCCGGAGGGCGGGCGGCAAAGGCATCAGCGGGGCCAGCGGTAAGAGTCCTTTTGAGCCCGCTGTGCCTCGCCCCAAGTGTTTTGGGTTTTCCCCGGCCCGGGGGAACTTCACAAGCAACTTCTTCAATTCAATTATGCCTTTCTTTAAACAAAATTTTAAAAATGAATATGCGACTAGTTCCTGCCTTTCTTTTGTTTTCTTTGGCAGCACAGTTTCTGACAATTATTTTATTTCACTCACATCATACGATGTATACAATAAGTGGAATAAGTCAAATCTGACAAAAGCAAAACAACACACACCCAAGAGAAATGTTTGTGGCAATTTTAAGATTAACATTTTAGGCATATAGTTCCTGCTTCTCTGCAGACTCAGAAAAACAACTCTAAATTCTCTGTAATGTATTTGTATTATTTTATGTCTTGCAGGTATTTGTTTTAAACAGTATAGACAGATTGCATTACTTCACTGTTATTTCAAAAACAATGGATAGTGTATAAGAGATTGTTGTTTTACAGTGTACTGTGGCAAATTTAACATATAGTCAGTGAAGTGTATTTGGCTTCACTAGAAAACTCAATACTGTACACGTATTTGTCTCTTGGGATTGACTTCCAGTTGCTATGAGTATTTAACTTAAAATCCTCAGCAGCATGTCAGCTTTGTTTGGAAAGTGTCAACATCCATGGCACTTACATCATGTCGGCAAGTTTTAATAAGCAGTCTCAAGAAGTGTTTATCTTTCCAAATTGTTTTCGTCACACCAAACAATAAGTGCAGAAAAGATATTTCACCTAACTTGGCAAAAAATAAAAAATAAAGAGGTGGAGGGTTTTTTTTTTCAGAATTAAGCTGCCTGAATGAATGTCAGGACTGTCATTCCTCCTGAATTCTTGAGATAGTATGCAATTGTAAAAACAACAAGAGAAACTATAATAATATTGTGTTAGAATACAGCAACATAACATGTAGAAACAAATAAACTAGACTGCTGGGGATTGGAATATCTGACCTACTGCCAGGGCCATAGCCAGGATTCTAGATGTGGGTGGGCATATATATAAGCAGCCAGGAGTTTGAGGATGGGCAAACTGCTAACTCAGGGTGGGCAAAGCCCACCCTGGCCACCCCCTGGCTACAGCCCTGCCTACTGCTTTTTTTAATAATAATTTTTATTAAATTTTTAACATAAATACAATATATAAAGACAAACTTCAAAATCACATACAATAATAAAAACGACAACAAGTCATAAATCTATAATTCTGTTGTGACTCGGTATTATATTGCTTCCCCCTTCAGTCTTATAGTTATGTTTATTAATACTAAATTTTTATCTAATACCAAATCTAGATTTTTAATTTTTCACCATCTCAGTATACATTGCATAATCTCTGTTATATCATATATCCACCAAGTCACAATTCTAGCTCATGCTTTTAATACAAAGATAACATAACTAAATATAAGAATGAACAATTTAACCAAAAAGAAAAAGAAAAAACTAACCACCATGTGTTATTTACATTGCCCTTGGAGAGCACGGAGTTTCTCAGTAAAATCATTCCCAAAAGCTCTTGTGAGCAGGTACAGGTCTATTCAACCCTTCACCCTTCAATGAGTAATCCACAAAGGTTTTCCAAACCTTCCAGAATCTATTTTCTTTAATAATACCCTTTTTCATATTTATCTCATGTGTTAATTTATCATTCAATGCTAAATCCCACATTTCCTTATACCATTCCTCAATTTTTATATTAACTCCATTTTTCCATTTTCTCGCAATACACATTCTACCCGTTGTCAGCATTATTTCTAATAACACTTTTTTATCTTTACTCAAATTTATATCTCCCACATCCGTCAACATAATGGTATTTGAACCCAGTTTGATTTTTGTTCCCATAATTTCATTTATTTCGTTCTCAATTCCTTCCCAAAAATTCTTTACCACTCTACAATTCCACCACATATGTTCGTATGTACCCAGTGCAGTCTTACAATGCCAACACATTTTATCATTCTTTTTATCTATCTGATGTAATCTCACTGGGGTCAAATACCATCTCCACAACATTTTATAATTGTGCTCCTTTACTCTTACCAACAGAGTTCTTTTCTTCCATTTATTTTTCCAATTTTGATCCTCTATCTTTATCTCTAGATCCTGTTCCCATCTTACTTTCAATTCCTCCTGTGGATTACCTTCCTTGTTTATCATTATGTATATTTTGCTCACCAGCCCCTTTATTCCTTTCTTATTTTTAGAACTAGTTCTTCAAACTCAGTCCTCTCTCTTTCTAATCCAGCTTCATTCATAAATTTACAATTCCACTTGTTTACCATCCCTATCTGAAGCCAATTCAGTTTCAATTGTGAATACAAAGTTGTTTTTCTCTCATTATCTCTACAGGCCCGTATCCAGTCTTTCAGCAGGAAAACTTTATTTTTATCTAATACTTCTTTAATCCTTTTAATTTTTATTGGAAAATCTGCAATATCCTCCAATTCAATAATGGGGGAAGTATCTGGTACCAACACCTTCCCCACTTTTTTCCATATTCCTAACGTTGTCCTCATCATTTTATTTTTAAATATCTTCTTCTTCTTCTTCTTCTTCTTCTTCTTCTTCTTCTTCTTCTTCTTCTTCTTCTTCTTCTTCTTCTTCTTCTTCTTCTTATTATTATTATTATTATTATTATTATTATTATTATTATTATTATTATTATTATTATTACGTTTAATTTTTATCCCGCTTTCCTGACACAAGTGCCACTCAAAGCGGCTTACAACATGTAAATACAATAAATGTACAAGCAGGTTCAATACAAAAAAAAATCAATTACAAATTACATTACAGTAACCACAAAATACAATATAGCAATACAGAGCAACATCAATATCATTTAACATTACAATACTCAAAAAAATCCCCAGGTGACAGAGCACAGCTCATGTCCCAGATGGAGCCCAGCTCATCAGTGGAGGAAACATCAACAGCTGCTAGGCCAGTCCATCTCCCTGTTTCTTGAACTCTCCACCCACCCCTACTCAGACTAAGGGAAGAATGAGGAGACCAGGAGCTCTGGGGGTGGCTAAGCCAGTCTCTCCTCCCTGCCCTGCTCCCACCAGGGCGGGTGTCCAGTAAGTCCAACAACTCCAGGCTTGATGAAACAGTCCTCAGCCGCGCTCCCACCTCCCAGGAGGCCAAGGTTTGGAGTGGCGGTGGCAGCTTTTTCACGGCCCCTGCCGTGATGACAAACAGCTGGGCTTCGCTCCCACCTCCTGTGACCAGCAGGGCCACGGGAAGGAGCCAAAGGCGCTGGCGTCCGGGGTGGTGGCGGCAGCTTTTTCACGGCCCCTGCCGTGATGACAAACAGCTGGGCTTCGCTCCCACCTTCTGTGACCAGCAGAGCCACGGGAAGGAGCCGAAGGCGCTGGCATCTGGGGTGGCGGCGGCGGCTTTTCACGGCCCCTGCTGTGATGACAGACAGCTGGGCTTCGCTTCCACCTCCCGTGACCAGCAGGGCCATGGGAAGGAGCCGAAGGCTTTCCCAATGCCACTGCCTAAAAAAACTATTTTTCCCATATAACTAAGTTCTTTCATTTCAATTTCTTCCCAAATTACCTTTTCCCTTGCTAAGATCTTCACAACGTTCTTAATTTGAAATGCTCTATAATATGTCATTAAATTTGGCATTCCTAATCCCCCATCTTTCTGGGATAAATACAAAAACTTTTTAGCCAATCTGGGTCTTTCCCCCCAGTTACAAAAACTATTAATCATTGTTTGAAACTCATTAATTTCCTTATCCTTAAGTTGAATTGGAAGTGCGTCAAACAAAAAATTGATTGTTGGCAATAACATCATTTTACTTATTGCTATTCTTCCAAACCAAGACAACCTCAATCTTTGTAACCCCTGTATTTAATTTAATTTAATTTAATAGTCATATTTATATATGCCGCCCACTCAGGCAGAACCTGACTCAGGGTTAAGTTCTTTTTTCAATTTTACGTAATTCAATTTCTTAAGGTTTTCAATTTTATTTGAAATATTTATCCCTAAATATTTCAAATTATCCTTAATTTGTAGGTTACTCTTTCCCTTTATCTTTTGTCAATCTTCTTTACTCATATTACATAATATCATTTCTGATTTATCCCAATTTATTCTCAAACCCATGATATCTTCAAAATCCTTTAAGAACGTTTGTATTCTGTCCAGTGCCTTTACCGGATGTTTAGTTATTATCAAAGTACCGTCCGCATAGAGATTTATCTTATTACCTAAGACCCCATCTATTTCTTTATCTTCCCTTACAGATTTTGCCAACATTTCCATTGCCAAAATAAATAAAATTGGGGAAAGTGTGCAGCCCTGCCTGGTACCTGCTTCTAATTTCTCTTCTTCTGTATCCTCATTATTGCAGTACCTTGTTCAATTGTCTTTCTAAATTTATCTCCAAATCCATAGCATTTGATTATCTCGTTAATTGTTACCCATTGTAAAGAATCAAATGCCTTGAAAATATCCAATGATAATAAACCTACTTTTTATTTTGTTTGTCCTACCATGTCTATTAAATCTATAACTCTTCTTGTCAAATCCGACATATGTCTACCTTTCAAAAAACCCACCTGATCCTCATTTATGTAATTACTCATAAAATTATTCAATCTGTTGGCCAATATCGCTGTGAAGATCTTAGCATCTTAATTTATCAATGAAATTGGTCTATATGATTCGACCTTTTCCAAATCCTTCCCAGGTTTTGGCAATAACACTATTATGGTCCTATACCATGAAGTCGGAATTTGTCCACCTTCCATTATATAATTATAAAGTTTAGTCAGTTTTGGAACCACTAAATCTTTAAACTCCTTATAAAACTCGGCCGGTAAGCCATCTTCTCCAGGTGCTTTATCCGTTTTTAATCTAGCAATGACATCTTTTATTTCTTTTTCCGTAATCTGGTCTTCCATTCTATTCCGGTGTTCCTGGTCTATCTTATTAATTATTTGTTTCTCCAATTGTTTTTTTAAATTTCATCTCATCTATCTTCTTTTTTGCATCTAAATCCTGATAAAGTTCTTTCACGATTTTACATTTATCCCCAGTTCTATTACATCTAACCCCATCCTTATTAATCAAAACTCCAATCTCTCTTTTTTCTCTCTTTTCCTTTGCGGCCCTCGCTAATAATTTTGAATTCTTATTGCTATATTCAAAATATTCTCTTTTTAAATATACCAAATCTCTTTTTACCTTGTCTATATCTTTTCCTATCAATTCAGTCTTTAATCTTTGCATATTATCAAATACCTTCTTATCCTTAGTTCTTGCATGCTGTTCTTGTAAATATTTTATCTCAGTCTCAATTTTATCCTGCACCACTTTACATTGTTTATTTCTAATACTAGCCAATTTAATACTCTCCCCTCTAAAAACTGACTTCATGGCTTCATACCACATTAAAATTTACCTCATCCGTGTCGTTCCAATACCAACTCTCCTTCCAATTCTCCATTATTTGTTCTTTAATTTTAGGTTCCTTATATAATTTAGCATCATACCTCCATACCCTTCTCTTTTTCCCCCGATCCTCTATTCTCAGTTCTATTATCATTTTTGCATGATCTGATTCTTTATAAATACCTATGTCTGCCTCGTCAATGCTTTTAATAATTTCTCTAATACAAATATATAGTCTATTCTAGAATATGAGTTATGTACATGTGAAAAATAAGTGTAGACCCTTTCTGACCCCTTAAGCTCTCTCCATGTATCCTTCAACCCTAATGCTGCCATCCAATTATCCAAAATCGGCTTCTTAGTTCTTTTTCCACATCTTAATATATTTGTGCAATCGAAATTTGACCTTATTAAATTAAAGTCTCCAGCCACTATCATTTTTGTCATTCTCTCTTTCTCTAATATTTTATACATTTTCTCTAAAAAAAGCTCTTGCTGATCATTTGGGCATATATATTCATCAATGTTACTTCTTCTTC
This sequence comes from Bradypodion pumilum, assembly GCA_035047305.1. NCBI lineage: Eukaryota > Metazoa > Chordata > Lepidosauria > Squamata > Chamaeleonidae > Bradypodion > Bradypodion pumilum. Next base: position 381,440,349 of record JAWDJD010000002.1, read on the forward strand.
ATCAATCTTTCCTTTTACAATCAGGTATCTACCCTCCGGATTGGAAATACTACTTGTCATTTCAAAACCCACCCGAGTCGAAATCAAAATAGCTACCCCTCTTGCTTTTGAGGTACCAAATGATTTTTCGTAAAATTGCATCCATTTTAAAACTATCTTATTTGTGTCATGAGATTTTTGATGAGTTTCCTGAAGAAAGACCACATCCGGCCTGTCCTTTCTTAGGGCTGATTGAATTCTTCCCCTCTTAACCTGAGACCCTGTACCCGTCACATTCCACGTTAAAACCTTAATACTTCTCATACCTTGAAACTTAAAGCTCCTCTATAACCTCCGATTTCTCCAATAGGTGTGCACCTTTCATCCCCACAGTTAAAACTAAACCTACTACATAAAACATTCATCTCTACCCTCCCCACCTTTTCTTACCCAAAAAAGCCACCTTTGTACCCAAAGAGAGGGAGGGGGAATGTGGAAGATGTGTCTTCTTGAGATAAAAAATGCTCCAGCGCTATTACACTAATACATTTGAACTTCTACCCCTCTTTTAAAGTTTGATAACTTCTCTCTCCCCCACTCTATCTATCTTAAGATCTCTCCTCCAAATACTTCACCCTTCTCCTACCCCTTTCTCTGCCTTTGATCCCTCCTCCCCCCCAACCGCACCCTCCTGTTCTGAGCCTCTGTAATCTCTTCTTATTCCTCCAGACTCTAACAGCTCCTTCCTTAATGTCAGCCACTCTCTTGAAGACACTTCAACCAAGTCAATTGAACTCAAATAATCAAGTGCTTCTGTTTCTAGATCAATTACATGCATTTTCTTATCATGGAAAAATCTTAACTGCTGTGGAAATCTCCAATTGTATTTTATCTCTTGCAGAATCAACAATTTAGTCACTGGTTTCATTTTATATCACCAAACACGTTCATTAACTGCAATATCATTGTATACCTTCACATCGTTACCATCAATTTTCAAAACACCTGACCCAGCTTGTTTTATAAATGCCATCACTTTTAACTTGTCTCCCCAATTTGCAAATTTAACCAAAACATTTCTCGGAGCACTTTTCCCTCTTCTTGCACCCAATCTATAAACGTTTGCAATATCTTTATTAACAAAGTCTTTCCCCATTTTCAAATTATTCAACCAATCAATTATTCTATCCTTCAGCAGGTCAGGTGTTTTTTCCGCCAAATGACATATCACAATATTCTGCTTTCTCATCATCTCTTCCACCAGATCTAACCTTTTCTCTTGGACCTCAACTTTCAATTTAACTTCTTTATTCTCCTCATGCAATCCTTTCATATCTGTTTGCATCAATTTAATATCCTTTTGCATCAAATTAACATTTGTTTCCATCTTTTGAAAAGTATAATCAACTTTATGGGCAAAATCTTGAAACATTGTAGCCAATTTATCTTGCTTTCCCATAATTTCATTTTTATCTTTCCCCCTTGCCTCATTAATGTCCCAGAAACCTTTCACATTTGCCTCCTCCATTCGTTCAAATTTCTGAAACAATTTACCCATTTCAACCATTAATTGTGTTTGGTCCATTACTACAAGCTCCGGTGACGGTGTTGATGGAGGTGCATCTTCAGCAGCGGCCTTCGCCTTCTTCTTAGGTCGCACCACCTACTCCTCCCTTCCTTTCCCTTTCACAAATTTATCCATTGTGGTGTCAATCAACAGTTTCAAAGCAACTTCAAAATCCCCAATTTCTTGATCTAGGTCCAATATCAACAAGTGAAATTCCTAAATTACTCCACTCACTTTGTATAAATTTGGTCCCAACCAAATTTTGGAGGGGCGTGGCCAAGATGGCAAAGGATTAACATCCTCTTTAATTGCTCGCACTATACAATGAGTTATAAGTGAGATCTACCACATAAAAAGTTTTTAAAAACCCATCAAAAATGAGATCTATACCCGTCCAAATTAAGGAGTTTTTCTCTGGTCATCATTTCCCGGAGTCGAAGAGTGTGGAGCGGAGGCGACTGGTAAGACAAACGGCGGAAGCCGGGGCCAAGCCAGCCACGCTGCGGGCGGGTGAGACATCCGAGGAGGGGGACCAGAAAAGTTTATGAAAAGTTAAAGACGGACTAAAATAGGACATGGCGGACGGTGGGACCTATGAGGACCGAGGCAGTGAGAGCCCGGTTGCGGAAAGGCAAGTGACGAAGGAAGGAGAAAGTCGGGAGAGATAGCGAGAAGGTAAAGGACGAGTAATGGCAGTGGTGAAATCGAAAGTTAAGTGAAAGTGGAGAGTGAGAAGGAAGCACAGAGATATTTTTGGATTTTTGAGAGTGTTTGAGAGGAAAAGGTGCTGAGAAGGTTGAAGAAAGAAGAAAGAAAGAATAAGAAAGTGCAAAGATAGACAGAAGGTTTTTGGAAGTACGGGCTGAGCAGGAAGAGGAGGAGGGGTGAGATCGGTCTTGGCCCCGGAGGTTCCTAGGCGCTGCAAAGATAATGTGGATTTTGAGGTTATTGTTTTCTCACTACAAATATTCAATCGTGCATTTTTTCCTTTTCCCCAAGTGATATTTTTTGGCTTGCTTTACTCTCCATCTTGGTGGATTTTTACTTTGGAGTGCTCCTCCCTTTCTATGAACAAGCTGAGTTTCGAATGGAGAAAGTGCTGAGTGGATTACAAGAGTGTTTTTTTTCTTCCTCTATTTCTCTCCTCTCCCCCTCCTGTGTTTGGATATATTGCTGCCGATTTTTTTACCCTCATGAAATTTGGATACAACATCGCAATTGGATTATAACAGACTGTGGTGAACGGAATCAACGGGATTAGTGAGAAGAGAAGGAGCTTGGATATATTTTGATACATTTGGATATACAGTGGTTGTTTTTAAATCTGCTGCCCTGCTGCTTTGAGCTGGTTACCGACGGATACAAATGGATACAGTCTTGTAATTGGGATACTGTGATTCGACACTTTCTTCTTGGAGCTACAATAAGAATAATAAAAAAATTTATTCTCTTTTTAGGCTGGCTTTTCCCTTAACAATTTGGCAGTGTTGTATAAGTGGGACTTTAGTTTTTTTGTTTTTGTTTTTTTCTAACATAGTCCCAGACCTTTACTCAAAATTTGGTGCTTGGAAAAGTTTTTGAATTTGGATTATAAGAAAACGGTTTTTCTTTTTCTTTCTCCTTTTTTGATTGGAATAGCCCTGCCCTACTGCTAAAGATTGCAAAGAAGGAATGTAGCTCAAAAATTTCTTGGAAGAAAGCATTCCATGGCTGTCATGGTCCTAATAAAGACATTCTCCTCTGTTATTTGCTAGCATCTCTCAATGTGCTTCCAGGAAAGCAATCCAACTAAATAATAGATTCCTCCCCCCACCCCATGAGGCTAGGTTTCAGACAGCCAGTAATAATCCTGTACAGTTCTTTAAGAGCTACATCCACTGGTATGGTTTATACCATATAGCACTAGCACATTCTGTTTTGGAGAAGCATAGGGACAAAGCACATTTTGTATATTATGTATATAAGTTTTTGACAGAGACATTATCAATTTGTTTTGATTTAGATCCCTGAAGAAGGATTGAAAATTCCTATATCGGAAGGAATTAGGATCTGTTACCTTTAGTTGAATTATTGGATTAAACACTTATTATTCATCAGCCAAGGCAAATGGTTTCCCTTCTTTGTTGTTGATTCTACGTTTGGTCCCCATCTGCTTGCTAGTCTTTGAGATGCCACAACAATTTTTTTTAAAGATATGGATGAGCTTTTGCTGCCTGGACAATTTCCTAGATTAATTCCTGAATCTGGATGTCCAGGTGTTGGCAGTGATTGGTGGTGGTGTTTGCACAGTTAAAACTAAGGCACCAGCCAGGGGGAGTCCTTCAGAAGTCTGATCTGGCTATGGTGATATATGCCTTAGTTAATTTTAATTTAATTTAATTTTTAGATTTCTATGCCACTCACTCAGTTTGGCATGCTATAATGCACTCTGCATGGAGCTGCCCTTTGTCTAGATATGGCTATAGTTCCTAACACTTCAGGATGTCGGAAACCTCTGTGTGAGTAATCTTTGACAGGTTTTAGAATGCATGGGAGGGGTTGCCAATAGAGGATGTGATTAAACAGTGAAAACACAATTGGGCCTTGGTTTGTAATTGTCATACATCATGTCATTAATATAGACACACTAATAATGGCCTTCCTCAGAATCTGGTAGGAATTACTGAAATAATATATATGAGTCTGATATAAATATTGAACATAAGCATTATTTTTTTCTGGTATATATTATATACCCCTGCTAGGTGCTAGCCTTGTCAGGGCGCGGGGGCTTGAACGGTCTAACTAGGCAGTGTTGCCCATCTCTTGTCAATGATGTTAGGTCGAGACTAAAACTCACCAAAGTGTCCTCCATTGGATTCCTTAGGACAGGTGAAAACAGAGGGCACATTTCATGGTCCACCTAGCCAGCAGGTGACATGATATCTGAATGGCTAAAAACTGCATGCTGATAGACTTGATTTGTCGGGTCCACTTGTGTGGAATGTCACTGCAGAGACATCTGCCAATGCAAGGACTCCTCGCTGAATAATGACTCCAAGGTATATATTATATTGGCTATTTCTATCCATTCTTCAACAACAGAGCATTCTGAGATGTTAAAATGTATCACAAGTGTACATCTGGAACATATGGCTCTTACTGGTGCAAATTCCCCTTCAGATATTGTTAAGTGGAAGATGTGGCCTCTAACTACAAAATTCTTCCACATTCGATTTGTTGCCTTTGCAAGATATCAACATTTGCTATGACTGGTTTCTGTGTTAGTACTCTACAAGCCTTACTGGGTGAAATTAAGAATAATTGCTTTTGCTGGATTAGTTCAAGAGTTCACCAAGTCTCCAGTGGTGGAGCCTCCTGCAGAGAACAGATATTATTTGGCTCTGAGCAACAGTATTTTTAATGCTGGAGACTTGGACATTCTCAGCTGAATTGTGATATTTTCCTATATGCATTATTACAAGCAACTGCTGCGTGGAACCTATTATCTAATGAGGTATGCTAAATGTGTATACTGTCTGGGATCATGTTGCTTAGCATAAATAAAGCAAACTAGAAAAGGCTCATTTAAATAGTGGGGATTGGTGACTCATCGATAAATTCCATGGATTCAAATAGGCCTACTCTAGTTGCCGTGTACTTCATAAATATTATTTTCTCAATTCATGTGGAAAGAGCTAATAAATGTGAGGGTTGATATAAGCTGCCTTTGCAGGAGTCACTAAAACAAGTGTACCATGAGTAATGATCTATTTTTATCAATGCAGATATACACTTGGCCATCTGTTCATCAGCTTATCATTATGACTTCGAAACATTCTTTGTGTGTTTGAAGATATGTCCACACTGATATAACTAAATATCCTTAAAGTTAATCACGCACAATTCACTTTAGTTGTTTTTGTTTCAGTTTTATTTATTTCTGTGATCAATGGAACTTGAACTGCAATTTGCATCCTCTTGTCTCTTCTAAGAGAAGATTGTTAAAAACAGGGAAGCTCTGGTGAACATGTAAAATGGTGAAAGTCTGTGAAGTACATTCTTAAACTGCTTCATTCCTCTAAGTCTACACATTTTACACATGCAGTTATTAGTGTTTAAATGAATAAGAATGAAAAGAATTATGGTTCTTTTTATTTCTCTTTCCCTCAAAGAATCAAATCAAGAAGATGGGAACAAAACTAAAAAAATGGGGGAGATATTCATTTACATATACATTATGATGTACAGTAAAACCCCTACTTATGAAAAAAAGTCAGTTCCATAGGCTTTTGCTTAAATTGTTTTTTTATGTAACTCGAAGCAAACCCATAGGAAAAATTATTTTTTTACACAACTAGAAGCAAACCCATAGGAAAAATGTAATTTTATGTATTTCGAAGCAAACCCATAGGGAAATGAATTTTTACGTAACTCAAAGCAAACCCATAGGAAAAAGAATCTTTATGTAACTCGAAGCAAACCGATAGGAAATCGTGTAAATCGGAACATGGTGTCAGCACAAAATCATTATGTAAGTCGAATTGTATGTAACTCGAGGCATATGTAAGTCAGGATTTTACTGTATGTGCTTTTACTAGTCCAGAAGAATCTTGGTCTCTGATGCAGTTAGGGAATTTATGTGTAAACTTAGCTCAGGAAAGTAACTTTTGCCATCCAAACACAGTCCTTTCCCATGACTTAGCTGCTGTACTGTCCATAAATGCATCCTGGATGGTACTGATCACTTTGCTATGAAGGAGAACAAAAGTCCTCTTCCAATTACATTGTTGACTGGTCTGATTGCAAAACTTTCAATGGTACATATGATCAGCAGGTGTACTGACTTGGGCTTCTAACTGAAGTCCAAGAACACCCAGAGAGACAAGTTTGCTGACCCCTGGTATAACTCATTGAGTTGGATCTTGGCTATGGAGCCAGGGTCAGGAGATCAGTTCCTCACTGTGACTCCTACAAGAGGCACCAGCTGAAATCTTCTGTTGTGTGTTTGGCTAGTGCGGTAATATTCTACAACCTGGGCACCCTTGGAGCCCGCATGGACCCAGAGTGCCACCAGAAAGAAAACTATTTCTGAGCTCCTTGTAGCTAGAAAACCCTCGAGGGTCGCCACACATAGAAATTGACTTGATGGCACATGATTATTCGTATTCTATATCAATCCACAGCACTTCCATCCTATTTGCACTACTTGAATTGGGGCTGGATCATGACATATAATGTTCTTCTTGTGGGGATTGTCTGTTGCTTTTTGAACAATTATGAAAAGGCAATCCTAGAGTAGATCCAGACTTCTTATGGTTTGAACAGACCTACTGAATAAGATTTAATTTATCTCACTGACTCAAATAGTCTATTCTAAAGTAAAGGTAAAGGTCTCCCTTGCTCGAAAGCCAGTCGTATCCGACTTTAGGGTTCAGTGTTCATCTCTGTTTCAAACCAGAAGAGCCAGTGCTGTCTGCTTCCGCAGACGTTTCCGTGGTCATGTTGCAGGCATGACTAGACACCTATTTAACTACTTGCAATTTCTTCCTTTCAAACTGCTAGGTTGGGCAGGAGCTGGGACAAAGACGGGAGCTCATTCCGTCCTGCAGTACTCGGGAATCGAACTGCTGACCTTCCACCTCCCAGTCAGCGTCTTAGCCACTTGAGCCACTGCAGTCCACTGCAGTCTAAGCATGACTAAATCAGGATCCAATCTCATTTTGCTAATTTATATGTAGCTTTAATTATATAAAAACAACACGATCAGATTAAAAGAGGGGTTGCTGTCCTTAATAAACATGAGTTTTAAAGGCAATACAAACTATAATGCACAAGAAAGCCAATTGAACCGGTGCCTCAAAATTACACTTACTGGGTCAATAATGGTAAACCTTTTAGAAAGTGCCAACACAGCAACAGGGGAGGAAGGAAATGGTCCCATTGGGCTGCTGGGCAGAGGGGCATGGTGAACACTGTGCTAGGGTGACGGCACGGGTGTTCACAGAAAGGGTTCCAAGTGCTATCTCTGGCACACATGCCATAGGTTCGCCACCATGGCACTTGGTTGATAAACGTAAAGGTCACCCTTGCTCGAAAGCCAGTCATATCTGACTCTAGAGTTCAGTACTCATCTGTTTATAGCCAAAGAGCCAGTGCTGTCTGCATCTGCAGAATTTCTGTGGACATGTGGCAGGCATGACTAGACACCAGAGTGTATGGAATGTGGTTTATCTTCTCACTCGAAGTGGTACCTATTTATCTACTTGCAATTTCTTGCTTTCGAACTGTGAGGTTAGCAGGAGTTGGGACAGAGATGGAAGCTCACTCCATCATGCAGTATTTGGGTCTTGAAATGCCAACCTGTGGACCTTCCAGTCATCAAGTTCAACATCTTAACCACCACAGTCACCCACTAAGCTTCACACATCTGCACATTCATGGACACCATTACTGATCATTCTTGGCCTCATTTCTGTATACAGTATTTCATCCTTTACTTTTATTTCCTGAATTTGGGAAAGTTGTCTTTTTAGGTACAGCTTCAAGAATCTCCTAGACTACAAAATAAGTAAGAAAAAACTATCCATATGTTATAGACACACTAAATGGAAGCATTAAAAACAAGAATACCTTGGCAGGCAGATAAATCTTACAGTGATGGGTCCAAATTATTTTTTATTTGTGTGAGACTGTCATTATAAGCTTTCACCATCTTCTTCCATAGTTACAAAGCATTACCTGTACTGGAATACAATAGATCTGAAGATAGAGGTGATTATAGAAACGGAACAAAATCCTATAGTCTGGATGTTAATTCACCTGGTAATTCACCACCTCTAGACTGGAATACATATATCAAGTCAGAATGCCACAGATCAGTCATTATAGGAAGGATAGACAACTTGTGGCTCTGCAAGTTGATGCTGAACTACAACTTCAGCATTTCTCACTATTAGCAGAACTGGCTAGGGCTGATGGGAGTTGCAGTCCAGAAACATCTGGAGGACCACAAGTTGTCCACCCTGACATAAAGGAAGAGGAAAATGTTGGAGATAAGTCTGGCCTTTTAGTTCTGGAGTGGAGGGGGAAGTATTCTGCTTCATCTCTGGAAACATTGCTATACTGTATCTGCAAAACTAACAATTCTTCATTGTGTTTGCAGTTTCCACCTTGAAACTAAATTTAATGTCAGATTTTATGGCTTAAAATATTTAGCCAAATCCCCCAACCCCTTCCTACAATGAAAGGTTTTGGATAACCTGAATGTTTGCACAATAATGTGGCGATGTTGTTCTTTAAAATGATACTGCCAGATTGTACATTCTGATTTGTTCTCTATAATTAACATGATGGTGTTCAAAGGGTAATACAATCAGGTATGTGTGACAAGAATAGGGTTAAATTGAACCCACTGCCTTTGTGCTCCGTCAGGTAACTGCTAATCTCATCCATGCCTCTCTGTAATCTGGCTCATCAGGGCCAATTTGCAAATTGACTGGAACATTTTATTACATCAACTAGCTTTATTTATTTAAGAATATGTGTAAGAAATCATATAATCATGTAGGAGCCTAGGTGGTGCAATGGTTAAACTGCCATACTGCAGCCAGAACGTTGTGAGTTCAGTCCTGACCAGAGCTCAAAGACGGCTCAGTTTTCCAGCCTTCCAAGGTCAGTAAAATAAGTACATAACATGTTGGGGGCAAAAAGCTAATTAACTTGTAAACCGCCCAGTGAGTACACTAAGCACCATGCCGGGGTAGCAAGGTAAAGGTCACCTTTGCTTGAAAACCAGTCGTATCTGGGATTCAAGTCCATTTACAGCCAAAGAACCAGCACTGTCTGCATCTGCAGATGTTTCTGTGCTTATGTGGCAGGCATGACTAGCTGTCTAAGCACATGGAACACTGTTACCTTTCCCACCAAAGCAGTACCTATTTATCTACTTGCAATTTCTTGCTTTCGAACTGCCAGGTTGCCAGAAGCTGGAACAGAGATGGGAGCTCACACCACTGTGCAGCACTCGGGTCTCTAACTGATGACCTTCTGACCTTCCAGTTGTCAAGTTAAGCATCTTCACCACTAAGCCACTGCAGTCCCGTGGGGTGGTATATAATTGCTATTGCTATTCTCATGTTAGCTAATAACAAATATAGAGAATTAAAGGCACATACTATAATTTCATAGAAGTTTAAGAACAGCATGAAAACCACGGTCCATATTTATAACTCAAAGACACTACCTGGCTTGTATACCATTTTGCACTATACTGTAATATCAACACTGTTCCCACTCCAATACCTTTTGTTTATATCATAAGACTTAGGCTGCTGCAGAGCAATGGTCTATGTTATGCATTAAATATTCTATATGGTACCCTTTTTCTCCATAGGCATTTGATGGATCAGATCTGGACAAACAAAAGAATACCATCATAGAGGACTAGGAACATCCTAATCAACACTGTTGTTCCTTCACAGCACAAATATTAACATTGAGTTCTAAGTGATCCTCAAGCTAAAGGGTTAACTGTGAAATCTGATACTGTATTTATTTCATTTCAGACTTTGGAGTTCACCCTTTCCCTTGGTAGATTAATAAGGCTAATATAGTTTTGAAAGGACCAGCAAGCCCCCATTTTCTTGTTTTCTTTAAGTGCTGTGACAGAGAAGCCTCTGCTTTTGTGCTCACTTATAGGCAGGTGCCACTACTGCCTCAATGAGGATTCTTATATTCTTTTTTAAAAAAGTTTTTATTCAAAATTAATATACAATACATACACCCAAAGAAAACACATGGAAAACTAATACTAATAAAAATACTTAACAAACCTCAACAACATTAGAAAGTACAAAAATATTGGTAGAGATACCTGTAAATCTTTAAAACTAGCTATACAATTGAAATATATTAGTTCATCTTCAACACTTTTATAGTTGTGTAATATTCATATATAATACTTTTTAATTGTTGCAATCTTATCCATCTATAATCAATCACTCAATAACTCTACCGATATTATAATACTTATTACATTTTGTAGCAACAAATAATACCCAGGTGATATTTACATTTGTCAAGGAAGCTGAAAATATTTCTAATTATATATTTGATTTCCAGAAAGTTAATTGGTCAGTTGCTGGCGCACATTGGTTTGTTTTCTCTGTTGCATATTCTATAAAGGCTTTCCAAATTGCAAAAAAATTATTCTCTTTAACAGTTCCTCTTTTTAAATTAATTTCCCAAGTTATTTTATCATTTAAGGCCATTGCCCACATCTCTTTATACCATTCCTTAATTACAGGAGCGTTTTCGCCTTTCAATTTTCGAGCTATACACTGCCTTGCAGTAGACATCATGATTGAAACAAGATCTTTCCTATATATATCAAAATTTAAATCTTCTACGTCAGTTAACAATGCTATGCATGCCTTTAAAGTGAATTTAACATCAATCATATCCTTTATTTCGTTTTCAACTGCTGACCAGAATGGTTTTAACTCATTACAGTTCCACCACATATGTGAGTAGGTACCTCTCTCGTTTTTACATCTCCAGCATTTCGACGATTTTGATTTATCCATTTGATGCAGGCGAATAGGTGTTAAATACCATTTCCATAGCATTTTGAAATTATGCTCCTTAACCCTCACTGATAATGTCTTCATGATCCTTCTACCCCATATTCTTTTCCAATTTTCTTTACTTATTTTTATATCTAGATCTTGCTCCCAAACTGCCCTTACAGCTTCTTGTGAATTGTCATCTGAATTAAGTAACATACAATTTACTTACAAGCCCCATAAATTCTACTGCATCAGATCTTAAACTATTCACTAAATCCTCAAATTTGGTATTTGTTCTATTCAGACCATCATCTGCCATATACTTTTTTGCCCAATTATCTACAGAAAATTTCCAATATTCATTAATTCTATAATTGGGGAAACATTAGGAGCTAACTTCCCTTTTACATCAATTGATGTCTTTATTGTTGCTTTCAAAAGTTTATTTTCAGAGCTAATAGCTACTTTAATTCTATCTACAAAAGCTGCTCGCCCTATACCATTTAGTTCTTTCATTTCTATGCTACCCCATATAACTTCTTTTTTAGTCAAGAGTTTACACAAGTTCCTCACATGAAATGCTTTATAATAATTTAGAATATTAGAGAATCCCAATCCCCCCTCCTTTTGATTCATATACCATAAGCTTTTTGTAATTCTAGCTTTTTTACCGCCATTACAGTATTTATTTATTAAATTTTGAAATAACCTCAAATCTTTTTCTTTCAGTTGAATTGGCAGGCTATTGAATAGGAAATTAATTTTTGGTAGTAGTTTCATTTTAGCCAAGGCTATTCTGCCGAACCATGACAAATTCAATTTGTTATATTTTTGTGTCATTTCTTGGAGCTCTTTTAACAATTTATCATAATTTTGTTTTTTTTAATTTCTCAAATTTATCCAAAATATTTATTTCTAAATATCTTACCTGTTCTTTTATTTGTATTTGGTAATTGTTCTTAATCTTTATCGTATCTTCTTTACTAATGTTAAGCATAATCGCTTCTGATTTCTCCCAGTTTATCTCTAAACCAGTAACCTCCTGAAAATCTTTCAAATGTGCTCGAATTTTTGGTACTGCAATTAATGGTTTTTTTTATTATTATTATTAGGGTATCATCGGCATATAGGTTGATTTTAACTCCTTCCACTCCAACTAATTCAGTATCATCCCTTATTACGTTTGCCATTAATTCCATTGCCATCACAAATAATACTGCAGATAGAGGGTCTCCTTGTCGTGTAACCAGCTTCCAATTTAATTTCCGGTGTATATTTATTATCAACCTTAACTCTTGCTGAACTTTGTTGATATAAATTTTCAATTATCCTTCTAAACTTTACTCCAAAGCCATAACTTTCAATCATTTTCTTAATAGTTAACCATTGCAAAGAATCAAAGGCTTTATATATATCTATTGCTAATATGCCTACTTTTTCTTTTTTTGTTTCAGCTTTGTTCATTACATCAATTACTCTCCTTGTCAAATCTGTTAAATGTCGTCCTTTAATAAAGCCTGCTTGGTCACTGTTAATATATTCACCAATGAATTTGTTTAATCTGTTGGTTAAAATAGATGTGAAAATTTTGGCGTCTTGATTGAATAAAGATAGTGGTCGGTATGAATCTATTTTTTCTTTAAAAAAATCTATGTTTGGGAATTAAAATTATTTTTATCTTATTCCAAGAGTTTGGGATTACTCCTCCATCAAATATATTATTGAAAAGTTGACTAATTTTATATATTACCATTTCCCTAAATTGTTTATAAAACTCAACACTTAATCCATTTTCTCCAGAGGCTTTTCCAACTTTCAGTTTATCTATCGTATCATTAATCTCTTTGATGGTAATTTTACTTTCCATATACTCCATATGTTTCTGATTTATCATCTTTTTTGACCATTTTCTTAGATAATTATCTAATTTGACTCTATCTATTTTCTTTTCTGAATATAGTCTTTGAAAAAATTCTTTTACAATTTCAATTTTCTGTTCAGTTTTATTATATCTATTTCCAGCCTTACCTACCAATACTCCTATCACTTATCCTTTTTTCTTTCGGCTGCTTTTGCTAGTAATTTTGAATTTTTATTACCGTATTCAAAGTATTCCCTTTTTAAGTATATTAAATTTCTCTTTATTTGTTCAATTTCTTTATTTGTCAAAAGGTACACTATCTTTTGTTCTAGCATGTTCAGTCTGTAATTGCTTTATTTCTTCCTCTACTTTTTTTGGTGTTCTTTATGTAATTTATTCTTAATAGCTGAGAGTCTAACACATTCAACCCTAAATATTGATTTCATTGTGTCCCACAATATTCCATCAGGTACATCATTTGTATCATTCAACTCCCATAGCTGCTCCCATTTCATAATTATCTCATCTTTATCTTTTTGGTTGTTGAATAATTTTGCATCATATGTCCATCTTCCATAATCTTTTTAAAGACTCTCTATATTAATATCTAATATTTTGGCATGATCTGATTCTTTAATTGTGTCGATTTCAATAGGTTCCAAAATATTACATAAGTTCTCAGTTACAAATATATAATCAATTCTGGAGTATGTGTCATGGACTCATGAGTAAAATCTATATCTTCTCTCTTGTCCTCTAATTGTTCTCCAAACATCACATAAATTTATACTTATCATCCATTTATCTAACATTCCTTGGGAATTACTTTTATATCTTGTTATATTAGTAGTATCTATGTTTGATCTTATCTGATTGAAATCTCCTGCAATTATTATTTTCAATATATTTTCTTTAATTATTATTTGATGAATATTTTCTAGAAAAGTTTCTTGGTTGTCATTGGGGCATATATATTAACAAACAAGAATTCCTCATCATCAATTTTACCTCTTATTATTAAATACCTACCTTCAGGATCAATGATACTTTTGGACTTTACAAAATCCAATCTTTTTGAAAACATAATCACCACTCCCCTTGATTTTGATGATCCACAAGCTTTTTTATAATTCTGGATCCACCCTAATTTCAAATTGTTATCATTTTCAGTTTTTTGGTGTGTCTCTTGGAGAAAGATTACATCAGGTTTGCTTTTCCTTATGGAAGATTCCAATCTTTTCTCTTAATCAGATTGCCAGAACCATTAACATTCCAAGATAATATCTTTAAATCTTTCATACCAAATTCAAAATTTTATTAATTAAAACCAGCTTCCTAAAGACATGTGCAATTGTACATAAAAAACAAACCCATATAACCACATAAATTCTAAAAACAACATAAAATGAACAACAAATAACATACATCATCCTACTCTCCATCTTTTCTGCTAAAAGGACCCTTGAAAATCAAGGCTGGGGAGGGGGGGGAAGGTGATAGAAATATAAATGAACATCGTGTTTGTCGCTACTAACTTCTTTTAAAATATTTTATCCACTGTATTTAGGATTACCTTACCCACTTAAATCTTTATTACTCATAAATTCCTGGCACAGTTAGGCACATCTTTAATGACCTTCCACTCCTGTGAGCCATGTTCAATTATGTTAGCATCAGTTAAGAGATCTAACATTGGCAATCCTTCCTTAATAACATATTTCTTCTCTTGAAAAGTGAACGTTAATTGCCGTGATGGTCTCCAATTGTATCTCACTTCTTTATCTTTTAGCATTTTAGTTATTGATTTAATTTGCTTTCGCCAAATTCTCTCTTCAATGGGCAAATCATGATAGATCTCTATATTGTTGTTTCCTAATTTTGGTGCATGCCCCATTCTTTTGATATGTAGCAATACTTATCCAGTATTATAAGTCTGGGCAACAGAGCACTAGATCTCACAACTGAAAAACTCAGTTTCTGTTCTATCTATATCTATTCAAAAACATAACTATTCATTTATGAATAGTGTTTTTTTATTATATAGGTTATAGAATATAATTATTTCATTGTCTCAATGCCTTAGAAAAATGTAAATAAACTAGTATCAATAACCAATACAATTCTATGGCTGAACCTGTATCAACAATAGTTAATTCAATTTTATGGTTTTGCAACTGCTATATTTTTAACTTTGTTTATTTGCAGCCATATTGTGCTCATCTGAATTCTACAGTACATGACATCTATGATTATTACTCAAACTAAAGCAATAATTAATTAGAACAACTTGAGCTCACCTAATTTTGTTGTCAAATCATTATTATGAATCCATTAATTTAGAGAACAAATTACTTCCTTGAATGAGTTTCAGTTACATGGTTAAGCTCACTTCTGGTACATGTTTACATGCCGTGATGTACAATTTTTCATAAACAGGGTGCTCTCTTTTGCAATGGCTACTTATGGCACAAACAATTGAACATTAAGGTAACACGAATTTACAAAAAAATATTATTGTGTTCAGAGTTCTAGCCAGCCAACCAAAACTATAGTTAGATACATTTCCCCTCATTTTCTTTTTCGTTTCTTTCTTCCTAATAGACAGTTACTATGCCCACTAAGAATGTTTAATCCTCATTCAGTAGTTCTGTTCCATGTTAGAGATATTTCTTGAAGGTTTTTTACATTTCTGCAAACCCTCTCCCACACCCACTGGTATCTCCCTTTGGACATGGATGCTACTGTTCTGTTACATAAAGATCCACCAGACAAAAAGAAGGAGTGGTCTAACTTAATAAGACACAGGATATAGTCCATATTTCCAATGAAGACATGGGGTACTGTTATTTTAATGAAGCCACATAAGATTATGCACATTGTAATCTGATTTGTTACCAAATGCAGCTATCTTAATTAAATTTGAACCCCACAAGTTAGGCATAATATATATTCAATTCATAAAACAGAATAGAGATACTTCTGTATGGTTTCCCTTGCTCACGAAACATTGAAAATCGTAAGACAGGCTAATTTTGCCAATAATATCATAAATTTTGTTTGTAATGAAGCAGGAAAAAACTGACATAAATGAAACAGGTTTTGTTACAAGAAAGAAAGAGGGAAACAAAGAAAACCCTACATAGACTTCTAACTGAGTAGTAAACATCCACTTCTCCAAGTGGCTTTTTAGGGAAAACACATTCATAAAAGGGATGCCTTGTAGCTCTTGGTTAGCCTTCTGTCTGGGAGGCAATGCGAAAGTAACAGTAGCAGTTGGTCTAGTATACAACATGTTTCTCTAGTCCTTGGGATATTGATAAATATATCTACAGGTCCAATTTAATTTTAAACTACAAACAGAAGAAACGTTCCACCCTGCACATTTCTACTAAGCACATCAGTTAAGCACTCTAACATTGAAGCCTACTGTGTAGTACCATGGACAGCAACCTCTTACATTAAAACAATGTTGCATTGAGGCAGCAACTTGCTGGGTATCAGGTTGCAGTAGGCATTAAAGGGGTTGTTTTTAAGTTTTAGAGGAAGCGATAACATGTTCTGTTGAAACAGAATATAAAATAATATGACTGCTATTAAATAACATGAAATAACAGTAGGAAAAAATACCAGAAGAGAGATTTCCAGGCATATTTGAATATTTCAGTGGGCATTGTCTAGAGTCGTCTTTGTTATAATCCAGTAAGGTAGATTGGGTACTAGGAATAAATCTTTCCTCTTCCCTGGATCTGAAATTAATATTACAGAAGCCACAGTATAGAGTTTGGTAATTCAATCAATGACTTTCAGGAGGAAAGAAAAAGAAAGTTCATTTCTAATGCCACTGAGCATTCCCTCGATTTTTCTTTCCCTCCCCCCTCCTTTTAAATCATGACATTTGAATGCCAGATATAAATTGAGGGATCTATGGAGGTGCGATTGCTCCATTAATGTTTGCTCTTCTGCTATTACTCCCTCCCTCCCTCTCTTCTGTATCTAGGCCAAATGTGAAGCTGCCAAAATGAAGGCACTTTTCGGTGAGTTCATTCTGCAGTTCCTTTTGCCTGTCCTAGTGTAAGAAAGGTTGCTGTTACCAGGGCACATCCAACTGTAGTTAGAAAATACCAAACTCTTCAAGGAGGCTCTTTCCGTATACTGCTACTACTGTCCTTTTATGAGACATAAGGCCCCTCCTGGGCTAATGTAGCATGGCTTTTAAAAAGTTGCTCATGGTTAAATAAGGTTGGAAGAGCAAAATGCGATCCCCACAGCCTAGCAGCATTTTGCTCCTCCAAAGGAGAAAGATGGGGCAGCAGTGCTTCCAAGGGGAAGTGGCTCATTCACCCACACTTTAATATATCTATTTAATATATATGATGGGATATAATAGTAAAAGTAAAGGTCACCCTTGCTCGAAAGCCAGCCATATCCGACTCTATGGTATGGTGCTCATCTCCATTTACAGCCAAAGAGCCAGCGCCATCTGCAGATGTTTTCATGTGGCAGGCATGACTACATATGGAACACTGTGGTACCTATTTGTCTACCTGCAATTTCCTGCATTCAGACTGCTAGAGTGCCAAGAGCTGGGGGAGAAACAGGAGCTCATTTCATGCAGCACTCAGGCCTCGAACTGCCAACCTTCCAGTCATCAAGTTCAGCATCTTAACCACTAAGCCACCACAGTCCCTTGATGGGATATAATATAGTGGGGCAATTTAGCAGAATTCCCTACTGGGGTCTCAAAGTTGGGCAGTTTGGACCCGATTGGCCTGATCCAGCACACACCCTGTATGCCTGCAATTGACTGTATACACCTGTACAGATAAGACAGCCTCTTAGGCAGCCTTGTGATCCAGGGAAATGCACTGACAGGTCAGACATACAGTCTGCAACTGTTTAACCAAAGAATGTGTACATGGCATATCAGAGAATAAACAAAACAAAAATGCTGTAGCACTTTAAAGACTAACTGTTTTATTTTATTGTGAGTTTTCGTGGATCAAGTGCAGTTTGTCAGTACATGACAGCTGGAGACTGGAAGGTTGGGTTTCGATACCAGAGGGCTGCACTTGGGGACATGAGAGGAGCCTCATTCGCGCATCCCCTGAGTGGAGTTTCTCCAGCAACAACAACAACAAAAAATCCTTTCAACCCAGAGTAACCTGTGACACGGAATTATTACTTACTTGATGAAGTATCTTTTCAGGAATGTCTCCTCTTTTAGGTATAAAAAATACAATACTGTGAAGATGACATAATAAGAAACGTGGTAACTGACAGTAGGACAGAACTGCAGCCTGGAGCAGGTCTTCCTTTCAACAGAAAAGAAACTTGAGACTGTCCACTCCTAATTATCTTAGCCCTGCTCTCCTCTGTTGACGAACTAGAGCAGGAAGTTCTCAACCTTTTAAAGCCAGGGGCCGGGTCACGCTCCCTCAGACAGCTTCGGGGGGGTCGGACGGCCATTTTGCCCTTCCTCCACCACATGGCACTTCAATTCAATTCAATTCAATTTTATTTACAGTCCATGACCAGCATAACAAGAACACAAAAACATAAACACCACATCCTAAGCTAAACTGGACAGAGGCAAAAAAATTTTTTTACTAAAAACCTACTGAGAATTGACATACAACAGCAGGCTGCCTATCTAAAACTACAATATTACTAAAATACATTAATAATTACTAAAACCTAATATCATGAAAATAAATGCTAATGTTAACAAGGAAAGAAGAGGGATATAGCCTCGTTACAAGGATATAATATGCTCTCTGCTGCAGTTGTAATTTACTAAAACTCAGTAAATTATAGCACATGGCACTTCCTGATGTGGTGGAGGCGGTGGGGCCCCCAACAAATGAAATGGTCCTGAGGGCCACAAGTTGAGAATCCCTGAACTAGAGATCTAAGGGAGGCCCTTACAAAATGTCTGGACGTGGGCGGCTGAATGTCTGAATGGAGAGGCAACCTCTGTGAACCTCATCGGCCGAGGAGGTTTAAAGGTTTCCCTTGCTCAAAAGCCAGTCGTATCCGACTCTAGGGTTCAGTGCCCATCTTTGTTTCAAAGCCGAAGAGCCAGCCAGCGCTGTCTGCTGACATTTCCGTGGTCATGTGGCAGGCATGACTAGACACTGGAGTGCACGGAAACGCTGTTTACCTTCCCACCGAAGTGGTCCCTATTTATCTACTTGCAATGTCTTGCTTTTGAAGAACTGCTAGGTAGGTTGGCAGAAGCTGGGACAAAGACGGGATGATGCAGTTCTCGGGAATCGAACTGCTGACCTTCCGCCTCCCAGTCAGCGTCTTAGCCACTTGAGCCACTGCGACTGCAGTCCTATTCAATGTCCCATTCAAGGTTTATTCAGTGATAAAAGCAGATTTTCTATAGAAAATGTAGCCTCTGATGTAAAAAAACAACAACAGCAACAACTCAGGGCTGGGAGGGGCTCATTTCAGGAGGGATTTCCCCTCTCCACATACTAGGGACGGGGAGGGAGATTTGTTTATTTTCTAGATTTATTTATTTATTTTCTAGGTTTCTACCCCGCCCTCCTAGTGCAACGCAGCCACTCAGGCCGCGGCTTTTCCCGCCGAAAGGCGAGACCTTGCAGCGCCCGTCGGGTCGCCCCCTCGGAAGGCCTCCCCGCTCCCTCCGCCCCAAGTTCTGCGCCTCTAGAGGAGGAGGAGGAGGAGGAGGAGGAGGAGGAGGAGGAGGAGGACGGACGCTGCTGGCTCGGCACCGCCTTTCTGCCAGGCCAGTCACAGCAAAGCGTCGGGCTGAGGCGGGGCGCCAGCGCCACCTAGAGGCGGGAGGGCCGGGAACGAAGCAGCGGCGGCAGGAGCTGCTGCAAGCTGCAAACGAGCCCGTGGCCAGCAGCAAAGGCGTCTGGAGAGCCCCCCATCCCCCCGCAGCCTCCCACTGCCTGCCTGCCTGCCTGCCTGCCTGCCTGCCCTTCCCGAGGCTCCTTTGAGCTCTTCTCCCTTCTCGGCGGCCAAATGATGAACTTTCTGCGGCGCAGGCTTTCGGACAGCAGCTTCATTGCCAACCTTCCCAATGGCTACATGACCGACCTGCAGCGGCCGGAGCCCCAACAGCCGCCGCCGCCGCCGGCCGCTCCTTCCCCGGCTTCTCCTTCGGCTTCCCCGGGCTCGGAGCGCCGGCAGCAGCCACAACCCGCGGCGGCGGCGGCGGCGGCGCCTCCTGCTCCTCAACCTCCTCCTGCAGCTCAGCCGCCGCCGCCGCCGCCTCAGCATCAGCAGTCGGTGGGCAGCAGCTTCTTCAGCTCCCTCTCCAACGCCGTGAAGCAGACGGCGGCCTCGGCGGGCTTGGTGGACGCCAGCTCGGTTTCCCCCGCGGCGGCCAAAAAGTTCAAGCTGCTCCTGGTCATCGACGAGCCTCACACGGACTGGTAAGTAAAGGGGCGCGGGCGGTGGAGCCTTTCCACCCATGCTCGGTCTGCAACAGAAGCTAGCTAGACATTGTATTAGGGAGAATTAGGGGACGGAAGACAGGAAGCTGCCCCGGTGGCTTGGTGGTAAGACTTTGGCCTGGGGACTGGAAGGTCGGGGTTCAAGACCCGAGAGCTGCACGTGAAAGCAGGTTCATTTCGGGCGTCCCCGAAAATTTTTTGTCAACCCAGAGTAATCTCTGACACGAAATTATTATTATTAAAGGTAAACGGCAGCACTGCAACCACAACCACGTTGCGAGTTCGATCCCGACCGGGTGTGTGTGTCCAGGACCGGGTGGACTCAGCCGTCCATCTTTTCGAGTTCGGTAAAATGAGTCGGGACTGCGGTGGCTCAAGCGGTTAAGATGCTGACTTGGAAGGCCAGCAGGTCAGCCGTTTGAGACCCAAGTACTCCATGATGGAATGAACTCCCGCCGTCTGTCCCAGCTCCTGCCAACCTAGCAGTTTGAAATTGCAAGTAGATAGACAGGGGACCACTTCGGTGGGAAGGTAAACAGCGTTCAGTGCACTCCGGTGTCTAGGCTTGCTTGTCACATGTCCACAGGCATTTCTGTGGACATGTGGCAGGCATGACTAGACACCAGAGTGTATGGAATGTGGTTTACCTTCTCACCGAAGTGGTACCTATTTATCTACTTGCAATTTCTTGCTTTCGAACTGCTTGGTTGGCAGGAGCTGGGACAGAGATGGAAGCTCACTCCATCATGCAGTACTCGGGTCTTGAACAGTGCTGGCTCTTTGGCTGTAAACAGAGAGGAGCACTGAACTCTAGAGTCGGATATGACTGGCTTTCGAGCAAGATCGACCTTTAAAGCGAGTATCCAGCATTTTTTTTTGGGGGGGGAGAAAGCAAATGACTCTGTGAACCACCCAGAGTGCCCTAAGCGCTAGTAAAGGTTTCTCGTGCTCGAAAGCCAGTCGTATCCGACTCTAGGGTTCAGTGCTCATCTTTTTCAAAGCCGAAGAGCCAGCGCTGTCTGCTTCTGCTTTCGTTTCCGTGGTCATGTGTCAGACATGACTAGACACTGAAACAATGTTTACCTTCCTACCGAAGGTAGGTATTTATCTACTCGCAATGTCTTGCTTTCGAACTGCTAGGTTGGGCAGGAGCAGGGACAAAGACGGGAGCTCATTCCGTCCTGCAGTACTCGGGAATCGAACTGCAGTCGGACCGACCTTCCGCGCCTCCTCCTCCCAGGCAGCGTCTTAGCCACTTGAGCCACTGCTGCAGTCCCTGCCCTAAGCGCTACGGGGCGGTATAGAAAGGGTCATCATTGCTGAATCTGATTGCTATTGCCTGGGCGCCTTTCAGTAGCTCGTCAACAACCACAGGCGGTGGAGCAGGGGGCGGGGGGGCGGCGGCGGCGCGCGGAGGGTCTCCTTTGCCGAGAAAAGCGCGCGCCCGCGGCCGCCTCCCGCCTCACTTCCCCGGCACGTCCAGAACTTTCATTCATGGGGAGGGGAGGGGAGGGGAGGGGGGAGGAGGGGAGAGGCGCCTCTCCGTCGGGGCTGGGGGTGGGTGACGCAGCCGCACGTGCACACAGGTTGGCCGTGTGTGGAAACTTACCGCGGATTGCAGTCTTTATCTGCACACGCACGCACGCACACACGCGCGCACACACACACACACGCGCACACACACACGCCTTGGGGACTTGGGGCGGGCGGGCAGGGGGGAATCGCCTCAGCGCTAGTCCTGAGGAAAGTCGTGTGAGAAAACGCTTGGGAGGGAGGAGGCTGTTTACATTGTGGGGGGTTCACCTTTATCAGGCGCATTAATGTTGGTGTATCCGCCGGCTCTTTAACCACCTGTTGTCTGAATCTCCCCCCTCCCCCTGCCCTCCTTCCCCCTAAATGTGGTGAGTCTTGCTCTGCAGTGAGAACACACACACACACACACACACACACACACACACACACACACACACACACACACACACACACACACACACACACACACACACACACACACACACACACACACACACACACACACACACACACACACACACACACACACACACACACACCCTGGCTGTGCCTGACCATGGTCTTTTATCTAAATTCGTGAACTCCGTTGTTTTTCCTTGAGGCTCCATTAATGATTTACAGAGTGGAGTCTTAAGTGATCTGATGCTGCAGTGTTGCTGTGAAGCTAAACTCATCAGTTGTCTGGACAAGAGTAGGATTTCTCTCTCTCTTTTAAAAAACTATCTACAATGTATGTAAATCAGTTATGAAATCATAATATGTCCAAAGGGGATTCTTTTGCACAACATGTTAGATTCTCTCTCTCTCTCTCTCTCTCTGTGTATATATATATAAGGATTCCCTTGCTCGAAAGCCAGTCGTATCCAACTCTAGGGTTCAGTGCTCATCTCTGTTTCAAAGCAGAAGATGCTTCTGCAGACATTTCCATGATCATGTGGCAGGCACCACTAGACACTGGAGCGCACGGAGCACTGTTTACCTTTCCCACCGAAGTGGTCCCTATTTATCTACTTGCAATTTCTTGCTTTCGAACTACTAGGTTGGCAGGAGCTGGGACAAAGACAGAAGCTCATTCCGTCCTGCAGTACTCGGGAATCGAACTGCTGACTTTCCACCTCCTAGTCAGCGTCTTAGCCACTTGAGCCACTGCAGTTATGAAATCATAATATGCCCACAGGGGATTCTTTTACCCAACATGCTCGATTCTCTCTCTGTGTGTGTGTGTGTAAAGCCTATGCCAAAACGAATTCGTTAGTCTTGTGCAAGTCTATGAATATTTAATCATATGTAAGACCTATTCTGTTCAGCACACTTTTAGGCAGTCTTCTAGATCCCTGTATACCATTTAAATGCCTTTAAACTAAATGGATCTTGTGAGTAGACACATAGAATTCACTGATGTTTACATTACAACAAACTTAAGACATCTATCTCTTTAAACACTGGTTGATAATATGCATGAAAATTAATAAACTTTTAATAAGATGTGGCCCTAAACATTGGACAGTTCCCAACTTTTATTATCTTCTTGTTTGCATGAACCATGTAATGTTGTTATTGTTGGTATCAATTAATCATTGGGCATGTAATTTGATTTTGCTGCCCTGATTTTCTCCTGAAAATTATAGTTACAGAAAACAGACTAATACAATTCACAATAAAAAATCTGTCTTTTAAATATTTAGCTCAAAATGGTAGTATGACTTTGAAGGAAAATGTATTACCACATGTTGCTCCTGTCTTGACAGCATATTATAAATTGTGAGTGAGATTCAAGAATAAGTCTGCATGTGGCTGTTAACTACCACAGTTTAAAGGGAACATCTGTGTTCAGAGGCATTATACTTTGGAGTACCCAAAGCTGGAGAAAACAACACACGATGATCATCTGACTTATGCCTGCCTTCAGCGTTTCCAAAGACATTTATTTGGATGGTTGCTCTTGGGAAACAGAAGGCTTATTTAAAAGGGAGTAAGGCAAATTCACACAGAGTATACGTGAGGTTCAGGATCTGCAACTGTCACACATTTCCCAAGGTAGCATATTGCTTTGTCATCTATGTACCAGCATAAACAAGCTTTTGCTCAATGAGTTCATGATGGCTATTGACCTGGTATTATGACTCCTGCTGTTTCATTTTGCATCCCAAAGCCTCTTTGAATCTTGTGTTTGTTAAAATAATTTGACTATATACTGGTGTATTTATGACTGTTGAAATATAAATTATTGCCTCCTATTTTTCTAGCTCTAGATCAGGGGTTCTCAATCTTACCGTGCCATGGGCTAGACATCTCTTCAGACCATACTGTGGGCTGGACGCAATGGTGGCAGGTGTGTTTGTGCATGCATGGGCACATTTCTACATGCGTGGGCAGTCCACTTCCAGAGTTGTTGCCTTGGGCCGGATGTAACGTCATTGAGGGCTGGGTCCAGCCATGTGCCATAGGTTGTGAACCCCTGAACTAGACAATACAAGCAGCTGGCACTTGAATGGCTATTGAAGAAACTGCTTTGTGGATTTGTGTTGGTTTTTACATTTTAAAATGTTTTATGAATTCATAGCATCTCTAAGGGTCTGACAAGTTTGCTTTTAATTCAATAGTGTTTTAAGTAAAAATTGATTTTAACATGTCTTTGTTTTTACTTTTAAGTGGATATATCTGTTTTTCTGTTATAATTTTGTTGTGAACCAAGTTGCATTCTACTTTTGGAAGAAAAGCCAGATATAAGCTAAATAAATAAAATATGGTTCAGTAAATTCACCTGTGGTGGCTCTCTATCAAACATCCCAGATTATGTACCTTCCAAATAATTGAATAATTTCTTGTGTGTGTTTTAATTAATGTGAGCCATTTTAAGTCACCTTACGGGAAAAAGTTGGCATAGGAATGATATAAACGAATTAATTAATAGATGGAGTGTACTAGAAAAACCTAGTGTAGATTAGCTAGATTTGATCATGAAAAGGAGAACTGACATTATATTTTATGTAGAATATATTAGTTTTATTGGGAAACAAATACTAATGTACATAACATCAGTGGAAGCATCATTTCATTTGTTGGAATACATATTTCAGTATAGCAGCCAGGCATTGTATGCTGATGCCCCAAGTTTATTTCTGAAAAGCTCGTTCTTCACACCTATGTGTGAACTTATTATCATATGTTTATATTATCAGGTGTTAATGTTTAGCTGAGTGTATATGAAGTACACTGACTGGTCAGTTTCTGCAACTGATTAAAAGTGCTGGTGCTGAATTTAAAGCCTGAAACCTAAAGCCTGAAATGCCTGGTGGAGCATCTGTACAATTCTGCCTAATGAGTAAGATCCTTTTCAGAGTTCTGGGTATTGTCTCCAGTGCCTTATGAATGGTTACCAGAGAAAGGGCCTTCTTATTACTGCTGCCTCCATCTAGGGAATGCCTTCTGACCTCATGGTCTGCTCAGTAGCCTAAGGCAGATTCCATGCTTTAACGGACATATATGTAGTTTACATTAATGTCATGCAAAAGTGACATTGTTTAAATTCAGAGAATGTTAAACAGGGGAAGCAATAATGATAATATAGTGGTAATGATAAAGAAATAGGGCCCTAGTGACTTAGTGGTTAAGATGCTGAGCTTGAGGACCAGAAGGTCGGCAGCAGTTCAAGGCAGTTCAAGACCCGAGTGCTGCACGACATAGTGAGTGCCCATCATATGTCCCAGATCCTGCCAACCTAGCAGTTCGAAAGCAAGAAATTGCAAGTAGATAAATATGTACCGCTTCAGTGGGAAAGGTAACAACATTCTGTGTGCTTCATCGTCTAGTCATGCCTGCAACATGACCACAGACATGTCTGAAAACACAGACAGCACTGGTTCTTGGGCTGTAAACAGATGAGCAGCAAACTCTAGAGTTGGACATGATTGACTTTCAAGAAAGGGAGACCTTTACCTTTTACCTAATGATAAAGATCTGCATTGCAACACAAAAATACTGCTTTGATACTAATGTAGTGCACATGAAAGGAATAAGCATGATTCAGAAAACAAAATATTGTGTTGGTGTGAGTGGGAAGGTAGGTCATTCTGAAGGCTCTCAAAATTAATGGCAGCCAGGCTGCTAACTGATTTTATTCTATTACTTGAAAAAGCAGCCATACTACATGCTCCCATTTAGAAATAATGTATTCATGACCACACTACAAAATAGTATGTTCTAAAACAGTATTATGAAGAAGAAAATGCTAGAAACATAAAAAAGAGAAAGTAAAACAAAAGAAATCTATTAACAAAGTACTGTTTTAAAATATTTTAAGATAGCTTGTTTATGTAGCGACAAGACAAGCTTTTGATGGCCATTGAAGGTCTACATTAGGCAAAAAATTGAGAACATGAGCCTAGGGTATTCTTTAGATCTTTACCTTAAACATTTTAAATTAGAAGTAATAAAATGGCTTGATCAAACACTGTATCGAGAAAGAGAGAGAAAGAAAGCAGGGAAAATACCACAGTAGTGGAATCTTTGACTTAGTTTCCTTAAAGATATCAGGTGCAAAATATTAGATAAAATCTGTATTATGAAAGTGGTAACTGATAATAAGATACCAGGCATGTTGATAAGGACTACTGAAGGATGTGATTACTCCTATACAAAATGTTAGCATCTTACTGGAGGGAAGATGGAGAAATTGGTGAAGAAGTAACCATCCACAGCCAACACAAGTTTTTAATATCTGAGGATGGTTTAATTTGGCTGTGGACAGAGTAAAGTGTGCAACTACATTGGGAAACATTCTGCAGTTTGCTCCAGAACTGGCACAGGTGAATTCAAAGTATTTTTCAATGACCATATGATGTAAAAGACAATATAAACCAGTCTGTCCTTTTTCCCATCCAATTTGGAATTTTTCTCCTGCTGCTAGGGGCTTCTCTTTTTTCCTAACCACAATGATTTTGCCTGTGTGGTCATTTGTTTCATTTGAAACCCCTTTGAACCCCTTTGAGCAGAATACTCCACAGGTCTTATCGTCTTTGGATCTTTTTGTGTATAGTCTGGGGTTTAATCATAGTCTTCTTTTCCTGGAGGAGAAACCTGTAATGGTAGTACTGTAGACCATAAAAGTGACCCAGTTTGGGATTTATTTTGGTTATGAAGTTCCTCTACCTACAGGGAAAGCAGGCACGCATGCAAAATACAAATACAGCAACAAAGAAATGCAAAGCCTAGTGGCCCAAATGAGCCAACAACATGAGAAACGCTGTGATGAAGACAACAAAAGAGTCTTGTTGGAAAAGGCAGGATATTCAGGATGGTAAACGTTTTCATCTCATCATATTTCACAAAGACTGACTGCAGGAACTGTAACATTTGGAGCAACAATATATTTGTTATTCTTATACCTGTCAAGTTTTGGATTTGGAAATATGGGAAATTTCCCGGCAAATAAGGGATACTTGACAGTTCTGCTTATCCTGTGCTGCCCTCCAGTGGCGGCAATAGGGCATTGCAGTCTAATTAATAAGGGATGATGGCGGGAAAGAGGGTAAAATAAGGGGTTTTCCCAGCCAATAAGGGATACTTGACAGCTGTGTTCTTATTGCTGCATGCTACTAGCTACTATCATTTTGATAAAGTTGTTATGAAGAAATAAAGAGCTGAAACAAGCTATTTCCCCTTTTTGAGGTGGTATTGGGGGGGTAATGAATATTACTAAATAAGTAGACATAGTTTAAAGTCTACTTTCCATGGAGTTGGAAAAAGTGCAGAAGAGGGCAACCAGAATGATTAGGGGACTGGAACACTTTCCTTACCATCTGAGGCTGCAACGGTTGGGCCTCTTCACTCTTGAACAACGGCGTCTAAGAGGTGACCTGATTGAAGTTTATAAAATCATGCACGGTGTGGACAAAGTAGATAAGGAAAAAACTGTTTTCCCTATCACATAACACTAGAACTAGGGGGCACTCCACGAAACTTTTGGGTGCTAGTTCTCAAACAAATAAGAGAAAGTACTTTTTCACCCAGAGGATCACTGGTCTATGGAACTCCCTGCCAGAAGAAGTGGTGACAGCTGTCAGTCTTGACAGCTTTAAGAAAGTATTAGACAAGTTCATGGAGGACAAGGGTATCAATGGCTATAATTATGGATACCTAAGGACAACCTCCAGGTTGGAGAGATAGGCAGGATATCTCTCAATGCCATTTCCAGGGAATCCTAAGCAGGTGAAGGCATCTCCTTGGGAATACCCTGAAGCAAATGGTGAGCCACTGTGAGACAGAATGCTGGACTGGATGGGCTGTGGCCTGTTCCAGCAAGGCTGTTCTTATGTTCTTAAATGATAAAATAACAAGCATTGACTTCTTTCTTTAATTAGATAAATCCATTATCAACAGAAAATATTCTTCAAACTATCTCCAAGCTCACCATCCTCCTGGTCTACAGAGTCAGGGTTATCTGTCCAGAATAATGTTTCAGTAACATCCTATACACCACACATCCACAGTATATCACCTAAAAGAAAGAAAAAGAGCCAACCATCCAGGAATCAGCATCACTAGGTTAATGATACCAACAAGAAAACTAGAAAAGGAATGAATGGACAAAAATTGCCCAGTTTGTTTATACTGTGCAACAAAACTCTTCTTTCTGTCTGATTGGAAACCCACATTTCATTAATAGGGTTCAATCACTGTGACCAGGATACAATTCACCCAGTAGAGCAGATGTTGCAGGGAAACTGCAGGATAAAGTGTATGACAGAGAAATGGAGCAATGTGTGACAACTGTAGAGGGTAAAAAAGTTGAGTCTTGATGTGTGCAGTAATGTCCATAGTGATCCTGTTGTATGTGCTTGTAGAACAACAAGAGGGGAGTGTCTTCCTTGCAGAAACAATTGATATATCAGGAAATTCACACAAAGCAGATTATAGTACTTACCAGAAGTGGCAGCAAAATCAATAATAAAATGTGAACAAAAATTCAAATGTCTAGTACAGGGGTGAGCAAACTTGTCTCTCCAGGTGTTCTTGGACTTCAGTTACCAGAAGCCCAAGTCAGTATACCTGATGATCAGGGTTTCTGGGAATCAAAGTCCAAAAACATCTCGAGCTCCAAGTTTGCTGACCCCTGATCTAGTACATAGTTTGGTCACAGACTATGCTGCAAATGTATTCAAGATCAGAAGAAATTTGGAAGAGTAGGAAAGGAATGCAAAGTTAATTCCATATGGTGCAGTGTTCATTTGGTGCACCTCCTAGACTTCAATTTCTCAGAAATAAAGACTAATGCCATTTAAATTGTTCAGTATTTCTATAACAATTATTTTACCACAGCAGCTCTGAAAAGAATGGGTAGAACCAAGCTAAAACTCCCACAGGGTGCTAGATTGAACTCTGTAGTGGACTGTTCAGAGCATTAGATCCAAGAACTGTCCTATTCTGATGACAATTGGTGAACAAAATCAGGGGAAAATAGATGACACCGGCACTGCCCAAAGCCTCAACATTGGGCTTCAGAGATATATTGAACATATGTTGAGCATCCTGAAACCCATTTCTGAAGCTTTAAACAAAAATATAGAAAAATAGCTCTTATTGCTGATGGTGTTGAAATTTGGAAGGAACCGAATCTATACCTATAAAATGGTGTGTTAACCGTTGGAATGTGACAAAGGATGTTGCACCAGGCCCCACTAGCCCGTAATGGGCCTCCGTTCACTCGCCCGAACCCGGTTCGCAGGTAACTGTCGGGTTGAAATTTTCGACCCGGGGGCAGGAGCCCCCCAGTCGCAAACAAAAAAGGGGAACTTCAATTCCCAACGTTCCTTGCGCTGCGCCGTGCCAGAGCCAATCAGGCTGAGCGGCGCGGCAAAAGGAACGTTCAAAAACACCCCGCGGCCAATTAAAAAAAGCCTCAGGAAACAAACCGCTAAAGTATGCAAACACGCGCAGGCAAAACTACAATCCCCAGCGTCCTGTGCGCCATTAGCACACAGAACGCTGAGGTGGCCGGCGCGCGAAAAATAAAAGTTAAAAAAAGCCCGCCGCCACTGCCCTTCTTCCCCACGGGCCAGCCAGCATGGCCCGCAGGGGGAAAAAAGGAACCCCCTACCGCCGGTGCCCTTCTTCCCCACGGGCCAGCCAGCATGGCCCGTGGAGAAAAAAGCAAAAAAAAAAAAAGCCCCCACCTCCAAGCCCCCACGGGCCAGCCAGAATGGCCCGTGGGGGAAAAAAAGGAACCCCCGCCACCGGTGCCCTTCTTTCCCACGGGCCAGCCAGCATGGCCGGTGGAGAAGAAAGCAAAAAAAAAGCCTCCCCCCAAGCCCTTCTTCCCCCACAGGCCAGCAAGCATGGCCCGCGGGAAAAAAAAGGGACCCCCACCACCGGTGCCCTTCTTCCCCACGGGCCAGCCAGCCTGGCCCGTGGAGAAGAAAGCAAAAACAAAAGCCCCCACCCCCAAGCCCTTCTTCCCCACGGGCCAGCCAGCATGGCCCGCGGGAAAGAAAGCCACTGAAAAAGTTAAACCCAAAAACAAACCAAAAAATCAAAAACACTCAAAAATCCAAAAAGAAAACACAAACACAGCCAAAAACAAACCAAAAATACCACACAGATCCCCCCCCCAAAAAATCCAAACCACCCCCCACCCCCCCAAAAACCAGAGAGCTTACCAACAGACGTCTTGACTTCATGACCACCGGAAATCAAATGAGCAAAGAAAGGAAACACTAACCGGAAGTACCCAGAGGACAGAAGAGAAGAATTGTAGAGAGGAAACAAAGCTCACCACCCTCACCCAGAGGACACAAGAGAAAAAACTTTCAAAAATATTTCAAAATAAAAGATTAATTCCCAAACAAATCAAATAAGTTAGCCAAAAATTCAAAAATATTCACACTAATCTCAAAAAATTCCCCAAAAAACCAGAAATCAAATAAATAAAAATAAAAATTGCATAAACCGAAATTAATTTTTTTAAAAAAAATAACAATAAAAAAATTAAAATAAAATTTGCATAAACAAAAAACAAAAACCTTCAAAAACCAATTTAAAGAGCCCGGCACTAAGGAAGCCAGCGCACAAAATAAAGTAAAATAAAATAAAACACACACTGGGAGCGCAAGTCCGCCGCAGGCGGACGCAGCGCCTGAAAGCCACAAAACCACAAAACCTTT
This sequence comes from Bradypodion pumilum, assembly GCA_035047305.1. NCBI lineage: Eukaryota > Metazoa > Chordata > Lepidosauria > Squamata > Chamaeleonidae > Bradypodion > Bradypodion pumilum. The sequence goes on from JAWDJD010000002.1 coordinate 381,471,431, forward strand.
AAACACCATTTAAAACAGCCCAGCACCATTTGTAAAAGAAAAAAAAGAAACCCTTTACTATCCAACATAATTTTAAAAAGCCCGGCACTGCCGGGCAAAATATGCTAGTGAGTGCTAAAAACGGAACTATACACCGACAGAATTAAATTACAAGCATTAAAAAAAGGAACAAGCACTGTCTTCAGCTCATTTTTCTCGCAAATAATGTCAATATCTAGTACCACAGTCAAACCTTAAATGCTGAGAAAGATGAGTTAGTTATGATACAGGTATCTGGCAATCATCCATTTCTAATACCAACTACTGTATAATAAACTTCTGAGCTGAAAGATATGTTTGATGATGTTTTAAAGAAAGTCACAACAGTGGTGGATGTCACTTAGGCACTTGTATTTGGAGACTCTGAAGTCATGATTTCACCTTTTAAACAGCAATAGCTTCTGCTAATGTATAAAGAACTAGCAGATTTTGCCCGGCGGTGCCGGGCTGTTTTAAGTTGTGTTGGATAGTAAAGGTTTCCCCCCCCCCCTTGAACAAATGGTGCCGGGCTGTTTTAATTGGTGTGGAAACGTTTTGTGATTTTGTGGCTTTGAGGCACTGCGTCCGCCTACGGCGGACTTGCGCTCCCAGTGTGTGTGTGTGTGGGGTTTTTTTTTTGCGCGCCGGCTTCCTCAGTGCCGGGCGGGCTCTTTAAAATGGTTTTGGAAGGTTTTTGTTTTATGTTTATGCAAATAAGGTTAGTTTTTAATTTTGGTTTTTTAAATCTTTATTTTTACGCATTTTTTTTGGTTTTTCAAAAGAGGAAAGGATGATATAATTTTTTATAATTATTGTATTTAACCAAATAATGTGTTACTGTTTTTTTTAAATAGTTGTGCCTTGGATAATCATTTTTAAAATGTGTAAGAATATGTTTTTTTAAATCAATGTTTCCATACTGTGTTTAGATGTGTTTTGTTTTTTAGTGAAAAGTTATTTCTGTTTTTTCGGGGGTTTTTGTGATTAGTGTGAATATTTTTGAATGTTTTGATAACTTATTTCATTAATTTTGGAATTAATCTTATTATTTTCAATATTTTTGAATGTTTTTTCTCTTGTGGCCTCTGGGTGAGGGTGGTGAGTTTTTCTTATACTCTACAATTTTTCTCTACTGTCATCTGGGTGTCGCTTCTTCTTCCAGTAAATATTCTCTTTATTTTCTCAGTTTAGTTCCAGTTGTCATGGAGTGAAGACGTCTCCTGGTAAGCTCTCTGGTTTTATTTTTTGGGGGGGTTGTTTTGGTTTTTTTTTGGGGGGGTGTCTGTGTGATGTTTTTGTATTTCCTTTTTGGATGTTTTTGTGTTTCTTTTTTCTTTTTTTCTTTTTGGTTTTGAGTATTTTTGACTGTTTTTGGACGTTTTTGTCTTTCTTTTCTGCGGGCCATGCTCGATGCCTGGCCCGTGGAAAGGAAAGGGGGGTGTCTTTTTTTCGCAGGCCAGGCTCGATCCCTAGCCCGTGGAAAGAAAAGGGCGGGTGGTGGTCTTTTTTCACAGGCCAGGCTCGATCCCTGGCCTGTGGAAAGAAAAGGGCGGGGGTGGGGGTGGCATTTTTTTTCCACCGGCCAGGCTCGATCCCTGGCCCATGGAAAGAAAAGGACGGGGGGTGTTCTTTTTTTCGCAGGCCAGGCTCGATCCCTGGCCTGTGGAAAGGCAAGGGCGGGGGTGTGTGTGTGTTCTTTTTTTTCGCGGGCCAGGCTCGATGCCTGGCCCATGGAAAGGAAGGGTAGCGGCGGTGGGTTTTTTCTTTTCTTTTTCGCGGGCCGGCTGCCTCAGCGTTCTGCGCGCTCATGGCACGCAGGACTCTGGGGCTTGTAGTTTGGCGTGTGCGATTTTGGTTAGTGCAGCGGGTTTTTTTCCTGAGGCTTATTTTTGATTGGCTGCGGTGCGTTTCCGAAAGTTCTTTTTGCTCGTGCCGCTCAGCCTGATTGGCTCTGGTGCGGCGTGGCGCAAGGAACGTTGGGAATTGAAGTTCCCTTTTTTTGTTTGCGTCCGGGGGGCTCCTGCCCCACTGGCGCAAATTTCAACCCGACAGTTACCTGTGAACCCCGGTCGGGCGAGTGCAGGGAGGTTTGGTCGGGGCTAGTGGGGCCTGGCTAAACATCCTTTGTCACATTCCAATGGTTAACGCACCATTTTATAGGTATAGATATCCTCTTCCTTTGGACTCATTCATTCTAAATGGAAAAATCCTTTGGAAATCAATAAAGCAGAAAAGCTTGTTTTTCTTTTCCAGATTAAGGACAAAAAAGAAAATGCAGATGAGTGTGTTACAGAGGGCAGTACAGTGGTACCTTGCATAAAGTCCGATTCGGATAAAGTCACGGTTTTCATGCACACGTGATTCATGTAAGCAATTAAACAGACAAATAACTAATTTAGAATACTATAGTGATAAAAACTACAGTTTTTGTCTTTTGCTCATTATGTGGACACTAATACATCTGGTACAGGGTGAATTAATAGTAATTTAAGGGCTTTTTAGTACCATTTTGTTGATTAGTCCACATTTATGGATGGAAAATATTTTTATGGAGAAAATTTCCTATATCACAACTCAAGATAATTGGGAAGAACTGGAAGATCTTACAACTGAGATATTTTTTATTTTTACGTTTTGAATTTAGCTTTTCATGGCTCTGCACATCTTTATACTATTGAGCTAGAATTACTTGAAATTATTCAACGTTTTCCTGAGAGTATTTCAGAAACTCCAGAATGTTGATCTACACATCAACTCTTTGGAGTATAAAAAGCAAAGGTAGTTGTGTTGATCGTAAGCATTACTTCAAATCCAAACTAATATAATAACTTTATTAGGCCAAGTGAGCACAAAATGCGATCTTAAGACCCCTCCATCATGCAAGTGGTTGCAAAAAAAAAAAAAACCAGTACAGAATGGTTTGGAAAATTGGTGTAATGTTTATTTATTTACAGTGATACCTCATATAATGTCCAAACTTGGTTTCCCAAGTTTGGACTTTATATGGATTTGGACTTTGTATGAGGCATGCAAAATCCTAGCTGCAATGCCTCATACAACGTCGTTTCCATAGAGATACATTGTACTGTAACAGCACAGACTTCAGGGCAAAGTCAAGGAAACAGACAGGAAACTGACAGAACTTTAAGAAATCGCTGTCTAAAGGCTAAATACATTACAAAAACATGTCAAACAACCCTGATTGTCTAAGAACCTGAAGAATGCTGCAAAAAACCCAGGAATGCTTCTAAAAATTCTGACGAAAAAATTCAAAAAAATCCAAAATTGCGTTCCAAACCACTCCTAAACACTCTTTGCCTCATGCAAAACCCACAAGAGCAATGCATGCACATGTCCTGCCTTTTATACTGCCCAGGCACAATGCAACCTGGGAAAACCCCAATGCCTCATACAACGTTGCACTACTTTGTATGAGGCAACTTTTTTCAAGGAATTAGGCGATGTTGTATGAATCCGATGTTGTATGAAGCGGACTTTGTATGAGGTATTACTGTATTTTATTTATTTATTTGATTTGTATGCTGCCCAGTCAGCATACGCCAACTGATGTTGGTGTTTTATGACACCCGTTGTATAATGAAGGAAAAGAAGATCTATAGACTTTCAAATAAAACTATAGCAGGTAATGTGATTTTAACTTTCATTTGGAGTAATTGCTAGAAATGTTAGGAGAAGAAAGAGCTAAAATGTTTCCTCCTCTTTAAAAAATGAAATATACCAGTAAAGTCAGAAATCTCTCTATTGTGGCCAGTGGAAGGCTCCTATTTTTTTTACTACCACACTGTTGCCGTGGTATGGTGGACGTGGCCAGGGGGAAAGCTCTGCGTTGCACCCAAATTAGGACTAATTTATTTCAAAACTTGGATGGGCGGTGCCAGCCAGAATTTTTGCTACAGGTTCTGGCGAACTGGGGTGAACCTGCTGATGCCCACCACTGATTGTGGCCAAAGCATACTGACTCTAATTTAAAATCAGGTAGTCTTTATATGGCCCAGGACTGTGGCAGCTTAGTGGTTAAGATGTTGAGCTTGATGACTGGAAGGTCGGCAGGTCAAGACCTGAGTTTCCGTCTGTCACAGCTCCTGGCAACCTAGCAGTTTGAAAGCAAGACATTGTAAGTAGATAAATAGGTACTGCTTTGACAGGAAAAGTAACAGTGTTCTGTGTGCTTAGGCGTTTAGCCATACCTGCCACAGGACCACAGAAATGTCTGCAGATGCAGACAGCGCTGGTTCTTTAGCTGCAGACAAAAATGAGCAACACAACCCTAGAGTCATATACGACTGTATATATATACAGTACCTAGCCAAGATGGCAAAAGGCTAGGTTAGCAGACACTAGGACAGATTCAGCTGTTCTGAACCCAACCTTCTCCAGTTTAGGGATCTTGGAAATCACTTAGTATTGCCTTCATCCTAATTAATCATTAACTTTATGCCACCATAGTGGCAGTGAATCTGTTTGGAAGGGGTTTGGACGTGACATATCCTCCATATCTTAGTACAATACTTGCACTGGCAGATCAAGTTAGACTATAAAATGTGAAATCAACCAGTAAAGTTTTTTTCTTTCTTGCTGGCATAAGGTATTTGTGTTGGCACAAGAAGTTTCTCTGATTCCAAATCTTAACCTATAAAATCGAGGGTTAACCGTTGGAACTTTGCATAGGCTCCTTAGCCAGGCCCTACTAGCCTGCACTCACCATTCGTGCACACGCCCGAACTGAGTACGCAGGTAAACGCAAGATTGAGAAATGCGCCAGTAGGGCAAGAGCCCCACAAATGCGAAAAAGGGAAACAACTTCATTTCCCAATGTTCTTTGTGCCGCACCGCACCACAGCCAATCAGGCTGACAGGCGCGACCACAAAGAACATTGAAAAACGTGCCACGGCCAATCAAAATCGAGCCACAGGGAAAAAAACGCACCACAACCACAAATCACAAACCCATAACTACAAGCCCCAGAGTACTGCGTGACATGAGCGCACAGGACGCTGAGGAAGCTGGTGCCCGGAAAATTAAAAAACAAACAAACAACTCACTGCCTCACAGCCAAGCAAACACCAGCCGGCTTTCTTTCCCTCACCCACAGCGCCTGAAGGTCCCGACTCGAGTTTCCCCTTTAATATCAGTGGGTGGGGGGTTGCGAGCCCCCTCTCCGCTGGCTACCCTAGGGTTGGGAGGTTTGTGGGGACAAAAGGGGTATGTCCCCCCAACCCTTCTGGACCCAGGAGACCAGGGAGAGTGGATCGATTCTCCCCTTCCTAAAAAAAGGAGGGGGGGAATCAATAAAAACAAGTCAAAAAAATTATACTAAAACACACTTTAACACAAATCACAAACATATGTCAATAAAATACAATAGAAGCTTTTAAAAATCCTGTGCTGAGTTTTAACTCAAATTAAAACCCAAAACATCTAAACACATTTTAAAAACATTGAATGTAAAAAACATTTGCTTTTACATTATTAAAATTATTACCTACGGCACAACTAATTAAAAAAATTCAAAAAACTAAAACATTATTCGCTTACATAAAACAATTTGAAAAAATTATATCATACTTTGTTCTTTTATTAATCCTCAAAAAAAACACCCCAAAAAAGCAGATCGCAGTTAATAACAGCCAAGCCAAAAAAAATTACATAAACATTTTAAAAATTAAAATTACAGACTAAGCAATTTTTAAAAAACATTAACACAATTTAACCTTCCAACACAATTTAAAACAGCCCGGCAACGCCGGGCAACCTCTGCTAGTACACTATAGTTGTCATCTTTGAGGTTCGATTGCACTGCGTGTAAGCTAGGTAGTTAAACCACAGAACATCAGTAAACAGACTTGACTCTTTGATTGCTAAATTCAGATTGAGGCATTACTATGGTTTGTATTTTCAGTCAAAGTATTTCCTATCTAATTTATATATAGAGAAAAACAAGGCAGCTCTTTGAAAAATCAGTGCAATTTTTTATTTAATAATTACATAACAACACCAAAACACATCTGTAATGTTTTTGACTTAAAACAAATAGTGTTCTTATTTCAACAGATTAAACACATGCTTTTGATTTGTTGGAAATATATTCAGGACTCCAGCATTGTACAGAACTTACATGGAAGAACTCTGAATTGGACAATAGTCTCTATTGAATCATAAAAAATATTATACAGCTGGTTTTGCCCTTTACTGCCAAATTATTATTCTTTCTGCTGGGTCCAGCTCATCTCTGAATTAAATAGCAGCTTGATGATTTAGCAGGCAGGGAGAGGTAATGAAGCAAGCTTTTAGAATTGAAGCTAACGGAACACAGCTGTATTTTGGTTATATGTAAAAACATCTGCTGTGTGGTGACCTTAAAATCTAAACTAATGATGCCTTTAGTAGATGCTAAAGGCAGATATGAAGAACAAGACATATCTGAACTCTTAAAAGGAGTGTAACATTTCCAGGTTTATACAGAAGTGTATTCCATTACATTTCCATTACTGTGTTTACATTTAGAATCTATGGTGCAATGGTAGTGGATCCAAGAATATGAAAATAGTTAAAGAAGGTCTGTTGAAACTGTATTATTCTGTTTGGTGTCTGGTTTTTCAAATGGTTTAAATTTGTTTGTTTTCTCATTTATTGTCCTTTTTTGGTGATCCTGGTTGATAGGGAAGTGATCCATGATTATTTTCCATTAATAACAACAGAAGCGGCAGCTAGACCAGTGTTTCCCAACCTTTGGTGTTTGAACTTCAATTCCCAGAAGCCTAAGCCAATTCTCCAAAGCACTGATCAGTCAATGTACTGACTTAGGCTTCTGGGAATTAAAGTCCTCCTGTGGGGCATGGGCCCCATGTTGGGCTAGACTAAGATAGACTAAGGCTTCAGAGCTAACTGCAATTACTAACCATATGTCTTAATTCTGAGTAGGTACATGTGATATCTGTCTTACAAATAAAACAGAACAGTACATAATCTTATACCTGTACTTGATTCTCTTTAGCCAAGGGAATATTGTTGAAATATTTTAAAAACCATATCTTATTTAGAAAAGCTATTGTTTGTTGAATGAAAGTCTGTGCTAGCCATGTACCGTATTTTTCGCCCTATAAGACGCTCCGGCATATAAGACGCACCCAATTTTAAAGGAGGAAAATCTAGAAAAAAAAGATTCTGAACCAAATACTGTACTAAAAGGGAAGAAAAAAAACACATCTTTTCAGAAACCCCACATGTCCAGGTACAATAAAGCCACCACAAAAATACTCAAAGTCTCCCTGCCGATAAAGGGAGCCGCGCCGCGCCGCGCCGCGCGAAGCCGTCCCTCCCTGCCACCGGGCGGGGAGGTTAAAAGGGCTCCCTGGCCGAGGGAGCCGAAGACGCCGCCGCCGCCGCTCCGCGCGAAGCCGTCCCTCCCCGCCCCCTGCCACCGGGTGGGGAGGTTAAAAGGGCTCCCTGGCCGAGGGAGCCAAAGACGCCACCGCCGCCGCGCCGCGCCATGCGAAGCCGTCCCTCCCCACCCCCTGCCACCGGGCGGGGAGGTTAAAAGGGCTCCCTGGCCGAGGGAGCCGAAGATGCCGCCGCGCCGCGCCGCGCCGCGCGAAGCTGTCCCTCCCCGCCCCCTGCCACCGGGCGGGGAGGTTAAAAGGGCTCCCTGGCCGAGGGAGCCGAAGACGCCGCCGCAGCCGCGCCGCGCGAAGCCGTCCCTCCCAGGCCGGTGGCAGGGGGCGGGGAGGGACGGCTTCGCGCGGCGCGGCGCGTCGTCGTCGTCGTCGTCGTCTTCGGCTCCCTCGGCCAGGGAGCACTTTTAACCTCCCCACCCGGTGGCAGGGAGGGACGGCTTCGCGCGGCGCGGCTGCCGTATATTTGCCGTATAAGACGCACCAACTTCCCCCCCCAGTTTTGGGGAAGAAAAAGTGCGTCTTATACGGCGAAAAATACGGTATGTTTTACTATTGTGAAATAATCTCTCTATATTTCCTCCCGGAATAGTAGCCATGTTAGACTGTGTTTCAGGCATATCAGAAAGCAAACAAAAGAAGCAAAACAAAAAAACAACACTGCAGCATTATCTCTATATAATTATCACATCGATAGATTGCACAGCTACATCTTCTACTGATTACTGCCTGTTTTCGAGTGACATGTATTATCTCTTTATTCACTACAAAAACCACATAATGGCTTATTATAATGAACTGTGGTAAGAAGAACAACTGTAACATTATATTGGAGCACAGATGAATAATGGCTAGGATTTTAAACCCCTTTAACTTGAATGGTGCAGTGACTGCAATTACAGTTTTCAACAGATAATGGGAATAAGTATTACTGTATGCCATTGCCATTCTGCAAATGAAGCTAGTACACTATCACAAAATTGAATTTAAAGTGTTAAATATGGTAGCTTGTCAGAAGTGGTCACTTTGAATCCAATTTGTAATTGACATTTATAAGGTTTTTCATTAATGTTCAAAAGTGTCAAGAAGTAATTCAATTATAAAGTGATGTTTTTTCATTGTTCTTAAAGCATCATCCTTCTAAAACCTTTTGCTGCCTGAATTGGTGGATAGTCTTCTCTCAGTTCACTGCTACTTGTGAGGATGTTTTTCTTTTCTCCTCACCAATCCCTATGAGGGAAGACTGTAATAACTGGGCACGTTTAGCCTTGAGAAAAGAAGACTGGTAGGAGATTTGATAGCACTTTTCAAATACTTGAAAGATTCTCATAAAGTGGAAGGGCAGGATCTGTTCTCAGTCATCCCAGAGTAAGGTAAAGGTTGCCCTTGCTTGAAAGCCAGCCGTATCCGACATTAGGGTTCAGTGCTCATCTCTGTTTATAGCCAATTGTCAGCATTGTCTGCATCTGAAGACGTTTCTGTGGACATGTGGCAGGCATGCCTAGACGCTGGAGTACAGGACATGTAATAATGGAGTCAAGTTACAGGATGCTGAAGTACTTGCCCAAGACTGAAACCGTTGGAGATCCCTTCCTGCCCAATATGCTACATAGCATGGAAGGGTCTAAGGTTTTTTTTTTTGTCCAATCTCTCTTTCTTGCCCTACTACAGGAAGATGCTTTTAGATCCTCCTGGCAGAAAATAATAGATACTAAACAGGAAGTACTGCGTTTCTCACAAGAATGAATTATGAGCATGGGCGAAAGAGAATTAAGTTTATATATCAGGAAGCAGATTCACTAAATAGCTCTGGCTAGTATTCAGATGAAAGATTGATGAGTATGTTCTCCCTCATTCTTTGGTATCTCTATTTCAAAGTCAGTCCAGTCATATTATTTCCATCTAAATATTCCATATTATTGCCGAGCCTTTTTATATGTGCGATTGAATATTGGCCCTTTGAGGGAAATGCAAGGAAGATTGTCAGGACAACTTACTACAAGAGAAATTGTCCATGTGACATTAGATTGGATACTTTTTAACATATTCTGTATTCTTACCCTTTTTATGCACCTGCCAGAGAGTATTTTATTAAACATTTCTTTGATTTACTGAAAATACTGTACCATTCTTTGAAGGTTTTGTTATTACACTATGAGAAGATATACATCTTTTTCTCTGTAGTAATTGCTAAATTTGTTGCTGCTATTCAGTCCTCCAAGATGCTTGAATTGCTCTAAACAATATTTTGTTTTTGCTGCTCAAGAATTTCTCTAAACTCTTTTAAAGGAGCAGATAAAAGTTTGTCCATTACCATAAGAAACACCTCTTAGGATTTTTGAAATGGTAGCCATGCTAATCTATGTGTCAAGCATATCAGAGCGTAAACAAAACAAAAAAATTGTGGCACTTTAAAGACTAACTACTGTATTTTAATGTTAGCTTTTGTGGATCAAGTCCACTTTATCAGACATAAGAGTGAGACTTCATGGCATCAATCTATACACATCAACTACAGAGGTACAGAATGGTTGGTTAGCATGACAGATAAGTATACAAACCAATGTGGCTTTTTACAGCTGACAATAGCAGAAGAGGTTTATAATGTTGAGGGATTACAGGAGTTATAGCCCATGAGGGCAAAAATTGTTTACCACTAGTGTACTGAATATTGAACTTGAACCAGGGGAATCTGGTTTTCTATTCACTCAGAAGTAGTGCAAAGATCATTTTTCAAAGAATAATTATTTGATTGGGAATTTGAAAGTTTAAAAAATGAAATGGAAGAAGTTCTCAAAGGAATTCAAAGAAGTGTATCACATGATGCAACAAGCAGAATAATGCTCACTATTTTACAACCAGGACCTTTACTATTTATGGAGTGAAAAATGCCAGGTATTCAAGCTCAATTCAGAAAAGGAAATTATTCTCAGGATACAGTAGAAGAAACAATTATTTCCAATTGGCAATGTGTCAGACAAGATTGTATTTCATTCTTCTGCCCGTTGGATCTATGTGCAGAACATGTCATAGGGAAAGCTGAATTAAATGCTGATGAAGGGACAGTAAAATTAATGGAAGACATGTCAAAAATTTAAGATAAGCAGATGGCACCATATTACTGATATAGAATTACAATGCCTTGATGTGACTATTGGTGAAGGTTAAAGAAGAAAGTGCAAAAGAAGATTGTTTGAACATCAAGGAGACTAAAATAGTAAGTACAGATGAATTGATGTTAACAATGAAGAAATCATAGACGTTACGGCTATTTGTGTACAGTACTGTATTTTAAAATCATCAAGTAGAGACTGCAGCCAAAAAATCAGAATAAGTTCCTCAGAACCTATACATGTAAGGATATATTATTGGAAACCAAACCAAGATCATCATGCTCTTATTTCTAATTACTGTATACAGATGTGAAAGCTGGATAGTGAAGGAAGATGATCTGGGGGGAAAATCAGTTCATTCAAAATGTGGTGTTGACAGGTTTAGTGATATTGTGAACTACTGGAAAGACCAATAAATGGGTTCTAGATCAAATCAAGTATAAGTTCTCACAGGAAGCAAAAGTGAATAAATGGAGGTTGTTATGCATTTGGATATATAATGAGGAGAGAAGACTGCCTGGAAAATACAGTAATTCTGGGAAGAGCTGACAGTGTATCAAAGGAGCAAGAGATAACACGGTCTATAGTTTGCAAGGCTGTTAATGTTAAGATCTTTTAGAGATCACTAATTCATAGAGTTGCCATAAGTTGAAAGCAGCTTGATAGTACAAAACAATGACAGGGTTGAGCTTGAACTGGAGTAATAACTGCAGTATTGGAAATGAAGTAAAATGTTGAAATGGCCCCTTAAAGTTATTCATTCTGTTAAATTTCAGCTTTACAACTTCTCAGTTTAGAGAAAAATGGCTTTTTGAGGCCAGACAGTATTCTTACTATTTGTTCTATCACCTTATTGCCGTAATAGTACAGTCAACATAATGTTTCTGTAGTCTTTGTATTCCATAAATAATGAAAGCAAATCAAAAGCTTTTAAGCTGTATTTTAGTTTTGATAAGGTCATCTATCATCTTTCCTTAAAATTTAACACACAAAAATATGCTTGTTAGAAGTAATGAAAGCTGAAGGTTTCAGAGACGTAGGGGGCAGAACATGCCTCACAAAGGCTTCGTTGGGCTCCCAGAACTTTTCTTGGGAACACCCGGCAGGGCGGACCTTAGATCCTGCGACCTGCTTGCGTCTATGAGCACGCTTCCGCCTACCCCAATTCGCTAGGGGACAGGGTCAGAGTAGCCTTCTGCTTATGGCAGGTAATATATTATTTCCTTGGCAGAAGCTAGACTTCTATGTGCTACTTTCTCTCTCTCTGCTACTCTGCCCCTCCCTTACAGAGCATCCCCCTCTCACCTCCTTTTTCCGGAAACGCGATGAGGATTGTCAAAGACTTCTTCATCTCTGCTTGGTTTCCTTCTGCTCCTTTACAAAGGCAGGCACACAAACTACTGGCTTTTTGTAGTTTTATTGTTGGAAACACAAATACTGGATACAGATATTACTTACTCTACACTTACGTAAAAACACAGTGAATAAAACATAAAAGAAAACAAAATCTTACTAGCTTTTCCTAGCAGGTTCAATCTTAATGGTTTGGGGCGCCATAGCCCCCATGGCTTTTACCCCCGAAGAGCCATTTTGGGATGCCCACCGACAAGGGCTCCCGGTGCAATCATGATTATTATGTGGAGGAGACAGAGTTTCCCCTGTCTCCCGAAGTGTGCGTGTGTAGTGCTCCAATTGGGCTCTTTTTATAAGAAAAAGGAGCTCAGGAATGTGATGATCTCATGGTGATCTCATGGGAGTGCACCTGTGTTCCCAAGAGATAGGAGACGACCGGTACGTGCAATGTGACATTGAGCCCCCACCTTTGCATTCCTGGAATTTCCTAATCTGCAGGTGTCTGGGGTAATTAGTTTGACTGACAGGAGTGGAGACGTCTCTCCCTTGCATCAATCTATCCCATCATAGGATTGCAGGTGTCTCTGGAATAAGTCCAAGGCTGGACACTCATTTCTCCCTCCTCCCCTCAGGAGAGAGTTCTAATCTTATCTATGCATCATTTGTCATGTCAGGCTGTCAGCCTGGCATTTCAATGTGCTTCTAAAAGAAAGCTGGCATTTCTAAACCTAAGAAAATTACAAAATGTATCTTAACGCTACATGGATCAAAGGTCCTTTTTAAAATCAAGACAAGGTCGCATGTCGAAACCACGACAGAAGGATGTCACAATTCAATATGTTATCCTGAACTTTTTAATCTAGTGAGAAATATGATGGGAAATTGCCATACTAGTTGTACCTCAGACTACTTATCATTTGTGTAGGAAATAATTTTGGTAGAAGTGACACTAGCATTATGACAGGAATTAATTTTTGCTTTTCACTCTTTCCTTTCCCAAGAATCTGACAATGCACCAATATACATTGGCCAAAAATGTTATCATTTTCAGTCACCATCATCAGTGGAAGTTGTGGATCAACACATTTGGAAATAACCAATTTGACATGCGTTACTCTCACTTGTCATATAGAAAATTAATGGCATTTTTTCCTCTTTCCTCCCTACTCTGGTATTTTCAATAAGGTGAAAACATTCTCTCTTTTTCTAGAAGTTGGTGTTGGGGGATTGTTTCTTTTATATTCATGCATTCTGTGCACATTCTTTCGTGAATCACAAATGACCTTTTTGGGTTTTGTCTGCATTATTTTCCTCCAATTTGTATTTTCTCTGACACTCATTCCAAAGCCCTGAAAAAACCTTAAAAGATTTTCCAAAACAACAAAAACATAGCATCAGAGCAATAGAGAATCAGCCAAAACCCCTGAAAAACCCTTTAAAACCACACACACACAAAATGTAGAGCAGAGATTCTCAACCTATGGCCCACAGTCTGGACCCATGTCGCCCCCACCAGAAGCAGAAGTGGATGCATTTATGACAGCCATAAATACACCTGCGACTGTTGTAAACACATTTACAGCAGCCATGGATGCAGCGTTTACAGCAGGGGGAAACACCAGTCTGGCCCGCTCAGCTGTCTGAGGGGGCGTGGTCTGGCCCGTGGTTTTAAAAGGTTGAGACATGGGTCCGGGCTGTGGGCCATAGGTTGAGAATCTCTGCTTTAATTTTTAAAAATGGTTTTAAAGGGTTCTTCAGGGCTTTTGACTGATTCTCTATTGCCCTGCTGATCTGTTTTTGTTGTTTTGGAAAACTTTTAAAGGTTTTTTCAGGGCTTTGGAATGATTGTCAGAGAAAATACAAATTGGAGGAATTTTTTTAAAAAAAGTCTAACAAGGAAAATACTCTCACCCAAACCCAGAAGTAAAAACAAAACAAAACATAGCCAAGCAAAATTCTCCTTAAAACCAAGGAAAGCAAGTACTGTATAGGCAAAATTAAAATCAACTTCTGCCTAACCAGAGTGACTAAAATAAGGGAAGATTTCTCTCTCACCCACTGTTCTTCTTTCGTGTCCTGATCAAACCCTGGACTGCCAAAATGATGCCTTCTTCTTGGCTTTGTCATTGCTCAAACTTAAATCCGCATTGGTACATGTTTCTGGTAGTGATGGGCAAACCAGTAAATGAGCTGGATTCTGTGTATCTCCACATTCATACAGCTTGTTGTTGTCTGCCAGCAGCCCGCACTTGAGCATTTTGGTCCTGCATTTAGGGACTCCAACGTCCAGCCTATTCAGGGTCCTTCAAGTGATGTAGAGGAGGTTGAGTTCCTCAGCTATATCCTTCTTTAATGTTGTTGTTCCTTGTCCAGTGAGTTCCTTCCATCTTCTAATTTGTTTATGCTCTTGTGTACCCTTAAGAATATTTGTTCTTGCCATAAAGCTCTTCCTGGATTTGATCCATTGAACCTCATGCTCATATCTATTCAGCAGGTCCTTCTCTTCCTTAGTTCCCTCGGTGTCTTTTGGTTTGATACGGTGTTAGAAAAATTAGCCCGCAACCTTGCATCCCAAGGTATTCACAATCTTTGTGAAGGCTCTTTCTGTGTACCCCACCCAGCATTGATATTTTCTCTTTTGAATTGAACAGCCAGCTAGTCAGCCACAGGAAGCAAATACAAGTTGCAGACCACTAGAAGCTAGCACATACTTTCTCACAAGCAAGACTGATATTGTTTTACAGGTTCTAAAATTCCACACCTCTGCTTCTGGATGTTCTGACAGTGAATGGGTAGATGAAAGAGGAAAAGAGAAAAGAACATGAAACCTTTTTTTCTTTTAAACTTATATTTCATATTTAAGAAACTCTTATGGAAATTAAGTAAAACAAACAAACAAAAATAGCCTATTTCATTTGTTCTTTTTGTTTACATAAAATTTACATTAATGGTAATTTTTTTAACATTTCAAGCACAGAGTTGGTAGAAGACTAAAGTTAGTCTGCATGTGATAAAGATAGTAGATAAACAGTTGCATTTTTGTTTACAGTTCACTTAACCAAACAGGTTGTTTGTAGTGTAATATTGGGGCAGGACTTGTGAGACCTGAGTTCAAATTCTTATTTAATCATGAAACTCCCTAAGTGATCTTGAGTCAATGACTCTTTCTTAATTTAATCTACATCGTAACAACACTGTGACCATCAAATCTTTAAAGGTAAAGTTTTCCCTTGCTCGAAAGCCAGTCATAGCCGACTCTAGGGTTCAGTGCTCATCACTGTTTCAAAGCCGAAGGCCCAGCACTGTCTGCTTCTGCAGACGTTTCCGTGGTCATGTGGCAGGCATGACTAGACATGGAATGCTGTTACCTTCCCACCGAAGTGGTCCCTATTTATCTACTTGCAATTTCTTGCTTTCGAA
Source organism: Bradypodion pumilum (assembly GCA_035047305.1). Classification (NCBI taxonomy): domain Eukaryota; kingdom Metazoa; phylum Chordata; class Lepidosauria; order Squamata; family Chamaeleonidae; genus Bradypodion; species Bradypodion pumilum. The sequence continues at coordinate 381,486,748 of JAWDJD010000002.1, forward strand.
CTGCTAGGTTGGCAGGAGCTGGGACAAAGATGGGAGCTCATTCCATCCTGCAGTACTCAGGAATCGAACTGTCCAGAAGTTAATAGATAGATAAGATAGAAATACCGTATTTTTTGTACCATTGGACACACTTCCCCCCGCATAAAGGGGGGGGGGAGAATGAGGGTGCGTCTTCTGGTCCAAATTTTGTGCAGCAAGCTGTTGTAAAAGGATATTTTACAACATCCGCGGCTGGCCGAAAACCTCCACCACCACTGCCACAGCTGTTCTGGGGCTGGGGAAGAAAGAAGGGCCAAAGGAGACTATATGTTTAGTGGGCCATTACCACAGGTGGCCACGAGAGGGCGCAAATCACAATTTCCCTTTTAAATGCATTGGAAATCAATTTCTTGTATTCTAAAGCTTTTCTGTTTGTATGTTCCCAATGCATTTAAGTGGGAAACTAAACCTGTACATAAAAAGAAAGGGTTTCATTTACCTTTCTTGTTCCTGCTCCATGTGTCCCTGCTTCTTTGTCCCTGCTACACGTGGTCAAAATGGAGGGGGAAGCCATGCTTCCTGGTTGCAGGAAGAGCAAGAGGCTAGCCTAGAGCATCGCTTCCTGCCTCTGTGCAATTGGCCTGCCCACCCATTTCCCATGCAGCGCCACCACTGGTTGGTGGTGAAAGTATAATACTTTGGTTCAGAATTTCTCTCTCTTGTTTTCCTGCTCTAAAAATTGGGTGCGTCTTATGGTCAGGTGCATCTTATGATCCGTAAAATACGGTAAATGTGCTGATAGTGAGAATTAACAATAATTCTCTGCTATGTTATATCCTTTTTTTCAAAAAACAACAACCACTATTTGAAAGAACCAGTTACATTATGACAGTAATGTCAAGGTTTTGAATTTTCAGAACCCTTTCCCAGGCTAATTGTTTTTAAATGTATAATCTGTAATCAAAATACTTACCAGAGATGCATCAAACTTGCAGTCACCATTCCTATTTGTTTAATGAAGTAGAAACATATTTAGATCTAACAAAATAGTTTTAAAAGTATCAGATACCTTGCAGTGGAAAGAATTAATAATGGTCTGTTTTGGGATATGTTCTTAAATATAAAATTTCTGTTTTGGCCTTTCTTAGGAGATTATAAATTTTCAAGTTCACAAAGAAATGGTAAGGTTTGGATTTGCATTTAAGAAGCTTGTGAAAAATGAATGTTGCTGCCATGTGATTAGCACTTAAAATATTTTATTTAAAGACTGAAGATTTAAGATAAAAAACAAACAAAAAGAGGATCCATTGCTGCTACACCTCTTAAAATCAGAAAAACTTTATTCCTTTTTCTGTGTGAGAAGTTAGACAGCTTATGTGGGTGGAAGAAAGATGACTAGAGGCATTTAACAGAAGGGAGGACTAGAGACATTGCCTTTGTCAGTGTAACCACCCACACTTGTTTTATCAGAAGTGAGCAGCTGCTGATTTATTTTGCTGAATTCAACCTACAATAAGGCTTCATATAGAGCTGAGATTCATTTTAACTGTAATTTAATATTTTATTATCTGAATTCTAAACTTTATGCATTTGAATTTCTGGCTAGAAATGGTAAGTTTGAGGTGTGAGTGTTGTGTGTTAATCCAGGTGCAAAAGTTCTCAACAGCCGAATGGTCTCTGAAAACAAAAAACCTTCATCATTTACACCAAATATAGATAATCCTTCTATTGAGGTTTTTAAAAGACTTATCATCCGCGATATCACATCTGCGGAATCTCAGTTTAATAGAAAATTCAACCTCTCTCGTAATGACATCCTATTACTGAAAGATCTAGGTGATGATCCGAATATTGTTATCAAGCCTGCTGACAAAGGAGGAGGCATTGTTCTCCTCAACAGAAAAGACTATCTGGCGGCAGCACACTTCCAGTTGTCCAATAGAAACCATTATCGCAAGCTGGAGCATAATCCAACTGCGCACGTTACTAATATAATCACAATAGTATTGCAGGGAGGTTTAGCCATGGAAGATATTAACGACAAAACTTACCGTTTCCTTCTAAACAGATTCCCTAGAGTTCCCATTTTTTACCTTCTACCGAAGGTACATAAATTATCAGGTGAAGACCACATTGTCCCATGTAGGCCTATAATTTCCGCTAACAGCTCCTTGTTAGAACCAGTGGCCAAGTTCATAGACCGGCATATAAGAATATTTGCTACTCACTCCCCATCATATGTCCAGGATTCTACACATTTTATCCGGATGGTAGAGAATGTCCACATTCCACAAGACGCAATACTCCTAACATTAGATGTTGCGTCCCTTTACACTAACATTCCGCTTGAGGAGGTCCGAACATTAATCGCTCATCATTTAGACAGTCGAACTGAGAACCATCCATCCTCGTCATTCTTGTTGGACTTACTGGACATATGCTTCGAAAATAACTTCTTCAGATTCGAACACACTTTTTATTTGCAAACCCAGGGAGTGGCCATGGGTTCGAATTTTGCGCCCTCAGTGGCCAACATCTTCATGTGCCATTTAGAAATGGTAAGTGGCTTAGAACAGGAGTTCTCAACCTTTTTCATGCTCCATCAGACATCTTTGGTGGCCAGACTGCAATTTTGCCCTTCCTCCACCACATGGCACTTCCTGGTGTGGTGGAGGTGGTGGTGGGCCACATGAAATGGTGCTGCAAGCCACATCTGGCCTGCGGGCCACAGGTTGAAAATCCCTGGCCTAGAAAGTCCCCACCTCACGCTTTAGCTGTTTAAAGTTAAGTAAATTTTGGTTTTTAGTAAAATGTAAATGTTCATTATGAAATAAGGTGACGACCCAGATGGCTAATTCACTGACTAGAGTTATAGTTCCATCTTGCCTTTTTATTTGTATGTCTACTTTTCCTTTTCAAAGGATCATAGAGTCTTTAGAATTCTAGGAGACATAGTTGTTGTTCAGTCGCAGAGTCGATTACGACCCTTTGGACCATTGCCTGCCAGGCACCTCTGTCTTCCACCATCCTCCTCAGCCCGCCCAGCTTTGTGCCAATTGCATCTATACCATCTAGCCATCTCATTTTCTGCTGCTCCCTTCTTCTTTTGTCCTCCACCTTTCCCAGCATCAAGGCTTTCTCAAGTGAATCCTCTCTTTTCATTTGATGTCCGAAGTACTTTAGCTTCATCTTTACTATTTGACCTTCTAAGGAGCAGTCAGGGTTGATTTCTTCTAGGATCGACTTATTTGTTCTCCTTGCTGTCCAGGATACTCTCAAAACTCTCCTCCAACATCACATTTCAAAGGCATCTATTCTTCTGCGCTCAGCTTTCATAATGGTCCAGCTCTCACAACCATTACCACCATGAATACCATTGCTTTGACTGTACGAATTTTTGTTTGCAAGGTGATGTCTCTACTTTTAACTATGTTCCCCAGGTTTCTCGTAGCTTGTCTCCCATAGATGGTCTTGCATCTCTCTGGTGTCTGATGTCACCTTTCACCCCTCTTGTTAGTACACCTGTGCTCCATTTGGAAAGGAAGTTATTATAAGAAGGATCCTTAATATGAATCAGTTTTAAAGGACCAAATTCCTCCCATCTGTATTGCTATGCTATTTGTTAGTTAGAAGCTTTTTTCCATGGTTAATATAAAACAAATCCATATACAAGCAGTGAAGTGATATAAAAATTCCACATCTGTGTCTTTAAGACACAGGAAAATCACTAATTTGTTTCTTGATGTAGTTATTTATATATGAGATAAATGCAGTGGTGGGCATCAGCAGGTTCGTACCAGTTCACCAGAACCGGTAGCAGAAATTCTGGCTGGCCCCGCCCATCCAAGTTTTGAAATAAAGTACAGTAGTCTTAATTCGGGTGTAACGCAGGGCTTTCCCCTGGCCACGCTCACCATACCACACCCACAGTGTGGCAATAAATTTTTTGGAGCCCATCGCTCCAAACAGCAATAGCAGTTACAGTCATATATTACCCTGTAGCACTTTGACCACTCTGTTCGGTGATTCACAAGGTAATTAGCATTTTGTCTCCAGCACTCAGTGTGCATAGCTTTTCTCTTTCCATTTCTTCTTTACAAATGACCCTGAGAGTGTGTGGACTGTCCCAAGATTGCTCAGTGAGTTTGAACACACTTATTTGGCTTTCTGGTGGTCTATGGTCCTATCCTCTCAAGTTGTAAAAACAGGCTGCTCCATCTTCCATGTGATAGCCCTTCAAAGTACAGTGGTACCTCAGATAAAGTCTGATTCGGATAAAGTCCGATTCAGATAAAGTTGCGGTTTTCATGCTCATGTGATGTATCGCATGAAGTCCAAAACCACTTTAAAAATGGACGTTATCTGAGGTATTTGGTATAGGAACCTCGGACAAAGTACATTTTTGGACGTTATTCAATGCATCAACCATTTGATTCAGATAAAGTCCAAAATCAGATAAAGTCCAAACTTATGGAACGGAGTTTGAACTTTATCCGAGAACTTTAACCTTCAAAGGCTCACCATAAAAAAGAATTTCAAATGGCTTGATAGATTGAGAAACTGGACCACTTTTTATAGCTGTAACTAGAGTTTTAAAAAACTGAGAAACAGGTGGAAATTCTGATCAGAAAGTGGTGTGGGAAGAAATAATTTAGCTTTTAAATCTTACATATAAATGTGCTAGAGCAGGAGTTCCCAACCTTTTCCTGCCAGGGGCATAGTCACACTCTCTCAGTCAGCTTTGAGGGCAGGACGGCCATTTTGCCCTGCCTGCATGATGGGGTAGCCATTTTGTCCCAACAGCATCAAAGGGTTGGCCATTTTGTTTCTTTAATGCCCTTAGAGGGGTGGGGGCCCCTTAAATGGTGCCACAGGCCAGATCTGGTCCATGGGCCTTAGGTTGGAAACTCCTATACTAGAGGAAGGCAATTTGAATAGGAAAATGACTAGAAAAAGAAAGTTGTAATAACTCCTCCCCAAAAACTCTACCATGTCCAAAATCAGTTGCTTGCTTGCTTGCTTGCTTTATTTTAAGAATGGAGAGAAGGTCTGTACATTTATTATAATGTAATGCAAACTTCTCTTTCTGTGTACCCCAGTAATCCTGTAAAATGTTGTTTCCTTACATCAAATTAGAGAGTACTGTACATAATAATTTCAGCCCAAGAGACATGTGTTCTGTGTAATGTTCAAGCACTGTCTGTATACAAAAGCAGTGGAAGGAATACTAGGCAAAGTTAAATATGTATAGATTATTTGGAGTTGTTAGCTCTGGATGCTATGCATCTGTACCCAGCATGGACTTCCTCCTATTTCCAGTCAATGTAAAGTTTGGCTTTCAAGGACAGAAAGCCTTTGCAAAATCAGAATGATGAGATAACAGCAGTATCCTAGAGTCATGCTGAGTAACTTCTTCATCATCCACTTGTCACTAATAATTAACCCCATAATCTTTCCCTATTTAAATACTTAGAGACGAGGTTGCATCCAGAATCTTCTGATGCTGATGAGTAATCATAAAATAAAACATGCTACTTTGCCAAGATACAAGAAATGAGAAAATCTTTTGTTGTGACAAAGGAATTCCCAGTTCTTTTGGCATGCTATAACAATATCATCTAGCATGATCTTAGTATGATTTAGATGTTTAATGTGTTTTAATCAACAGTATCTAGTCAATTTAGTGAATCTGTATCTTAAGCTTTTTTGTCAGGTCATATGTAATTTGAATCCTCGTAGCAAATTTCCTTTTAATTTGCGATTTTTGGATCTTCAACCATCTGGCTTAAATATTGAATCAGATATGACTCATTAAATTCACATGGTTCTAGCATTCTCCAACACAGCTTCATGGCTGAAGAGTCTGCATTTCCAATAGTGGGATTGTGTTGTTATTTTATGAAAAATAAAATACCAGAAGTTCAAACATCTGTACACCTGTTACACTGACTATTAGTGAATTTTTAGGCTTAATTATTTTGTTGTTGTTGTTGACCTTTAAAGCTCTAAATCAGGGATTCTCAACCTGTGGCCTGTGGGCCAGATGTGGCCCATGGCACCATTTTATGTGCCTGCCCCACTGCCTCCACCACACCAGGAAGTACCATGTGGTGGAGGAAGGGCAAAATGGCCATCCGGCCTCTGAAGCTGTCTGAGGGAGCGTGACCCTGGCTGAAAAGGGTTGAAAAAGACCGCATCACCCCAAGAACATCTGTCTGTCCCATCAAGATGGAGTCAAGTGGGATTTAAGCCACTTGGGGACCATCACCCTTTTCTGTGGACTTCGGCACCCAAGGCCATTAGTCCTCAGGGTAGTCAGGTTAGTTAACCACCACCTCACTCTCAGTGTTGAATTGCTGACAGTATGGTCTACTCTATTACCATAGGAGGATAACCTGGCCAGACAATAAAGTTGCTTTCAACCTGGAACTTTTAGCAATTTTTTAAATTATTCTACCCAAATTATATTTCAACTGGTTGCATGTGAGCAGACTTTACAGCAGGGATTCTCAACCTGTGGCTTGTGGGCCGCATGCAGCCTGCAGCACCATTTCATGTGGGTCCCCCACTGCCTCCACCACACCCGGAAGTGCCGTGTGGTGGAGGAAGGGCAAAATGGCTGTCTGAGGGAGTGTGACTTTGCCCCTGGCTTTAAAATGTTGAGAACTGCTCTAAATGGTCTGATTACCTAAAGGACTACTCTCACATGTATGAAACAGAAGAGAGATACTCCTGTATTGGTTAAGAAGCTTGCCTTGTTAGCTGGAAGGCCAGCAAGTCTGCAGTTTGAGACCTGTGTACTGCATGCTGGATTGAGTGCCCATCTCTGTCCCAGTTCTTGGGGACATGAAAGGAGCCTCATTCAGGTGTACCCAGCAAAAACCCTTTTAACCCAGAATAATTTCTGGCTCAACATTATTATTAGAGTGCTTGATGTATATTAGAGACAGAGTCTTTTCTGGTTATAGCAACTCTCTCCATGAAGAAATCCAGCAAACCCTCTCTTTCTGTGCATTTGAGCCTTCTTTAGAAATACTTTTAATTAAGATACCCTTTTAACTAGTTTTAACATATATTTGATATCATAATTTAAAAAAATCTCCTAACTCTTCCGCTGTTACTTTATTATGTTGTTGCTTTATTGATTTTATGAATTTGTTGTAATTTCTTGCAAACCACCTTTTGAAGTAGTGTGACATAAAACTAACATGAATTTTTCATGGATTATAATCTAATTCAGATGCCTAAAGGTAATAAATATAATAAATAAAGATGCCTAAAGATAAGAGAAATTGGATTATAATGCATGAAAAGTCAAATTGAAATATACCTTTTGGTCTTTAAAGTCCCACAGTACTTTTGGTTTGTTTGTTTTTTGTTACTCATGCTGAGACTATTGTGGCTACCTCTTTTCTAAACTTCCTTCTCCATCTATACAGCCACAGAGATAGGCAGATAGGCAAACAGCTAGACAGAGAGACAGAGAGATAAGGTTATGTACAAACTATGTAGCTAATATAAAAATAGTCAAGCAGATACTGTATATTTGTTGTTGTTACCTACTGTCAAGTCAGAATAGCATAGAAATCCTAATAGGGCTTTCAAGATAAGTGAAATATTTAAGGCATGTTTTTACTGGTTTTATACTGCCAGTGAGTTTTCATGAGTGAGCTAGGGTTTGAATCCAGGTCTCTTGTGGCCTCCATCACACTATCCATTGCACCACACTGGGTATCACAACAAATATGTAGCCGAAAATATATAGATGAGAGCCAGTGCTCTCTCTCTCTCTCTCTCTCTCTCACACACACACACACAGACACACACACACACACAGACACACACACACACACACACACACACACACACACACACACACACACACACACACACACACACAATATCTGAGTGTCTATCTAGGGATTGAAATCAGTGGTTCCCAAACTTTTTTTGGCCATGCCCCACCTAAGCATCTAAAATCCAGATTCCTCCCTCATGACATATAATTATTATTCAAAAAGTGAACTCCTATTCACGTGGAGAAAGCCTAATAGGCTATTCATTGTTAATAACTCATTCTCAAATTGCCCCTCTTAAAAATCAAATTGCCTTCTGTGGGGCGTGTGCCCCACATTGGGAACCACAGATTCAAATGATTTCATCCCGCAAACAATCAGGTTAAGATTTTGACTAGAGTTATGCAGAATATGATGGGAACAATTAAGATAGATGATGTGTGGACCTCGAGCTTAGGTTGCAGATGGCATATTGATAACTGTGAGGAGAGATACTATCTGTGTTAAAAATTTCTTGCAAGAGCCCCTGCTATAGAAAAACTAACCTATTGGCTGTTTTGGATAACCTGTTAGATTCCATATTGCTACACCTCTCAGGAACCTACGAAACAATATATTTCCTTTACATTATCTGTGGCAGGTGCTAAAAAACAGAGAATTTTGTTAAAAGCTTAGACAACAAATGGCTCTCTCTTGGAAGAAAAATATATATAAGCACGAATAGTTTGAAGGGCATATTAGGCTTTTATTAAGCTTTGCTGTCTGATACCCAGTCTTTCAGCTAGATAATGAAACAAACTTTAAATATATCCCTGGTCACATCCCCGATGATAAAGTAGAGACCAAAGTCTCAGGATGTATAAATATATATATCACTTTAAAACTGCCGAACACCCTTTGGCCTGAACAATTTACGGCTTTCTTTAGTGGCTTTACAAAGAAAACAAAATAAATTAAAAAGAAGACAATACACTACTAATTTTACATTGCATTATGTACAATCATCTGGAACTTTAATATATGTTGTCCGTAATTCCTCTTATGTCAAAAGTGTTCTATTAGAGCTGTACAATACATCAAAAAAAATTCACAGATTAATGGCATGCATAAAATGTAATGGCTACATATGCAAATTAAATGTGGTTAATAATATGCTTGATGAATGTTATTGTGAACAATATATACTCTAGCAATATAAAAATGGCAATATGTTGTCCCATTTTTCTTTATACAGCACCTAAGAAAGTCATAAATTATTCAGGCTGAAATGCACTGGGCAATTTTATATGGTTCTTCTTTTTTTGTGTTCTGATCAAACCCTTGACTGCCAAAATGAAGCCACTCTTTTCGCTTTGTCATTGCCCAAACCCACGTCCTCATCGGTGCATGTCTCTGGCAGCAATCAGCAGACCAGAAAATGTGCTGGACTCTGTGTCTCTCCACATTCCATTCACAATGTGTGTTGTTGTCCACCAGCAGGCCCCACTTGAGCATGTTTGTCTTGCATTTAGGAACTCCAACCCTCAGCCTATTCAGGGACCTCCAAGTGACGTAAGGGGATTGAGATCTTCAGCTATATCCTCCTTTAATGATGTACTTACCCAGCGAGCTTCTTCCTCCATCCTCTAATTTGGTATTGATCTTGTGTACCCTCAAGAATGTTTGTTCTTGCCATTAAGCTCTTCCTGGATCTGAGCCAGTAGACTTGAGGCTCATATCCATTCTGAAGGTGTCGAGCAGGGCCGGCATCAGAAATTTCTGGGCCAGGTACGCGCCCCCCCCCATTTTGGTCACGCCTCTGGGGTTTCCTGCATATGCGTCGTTTGTTTGTGCATGCGCAGATCAGTGGTTTCCAGGCGCCGCCGGGCCCCCATCATCTCTGGGCCCGAGAGGGGAGTCCTGATGGTCCCATCCCCCCCTATGGAGGCCCTGGTGTCGAAAGTCATTCTCTTGCATAGTTCTCTCAGCTTCCGCTGCTACCTCTCTCCTGATCTTAGGTGAGCAATACCAATGAGAGGGTATATTTCCTCAACTGGTGTAGGTTTGAGGCATCCTTTTACTATATGCATGGCTTCATTAACAGCGCTGTCAACTTGTTTTGCATGTGTGGATGTGATCCACACTAAAGCAGCATAAACACTCAGGGCCAAACCTGAGGTGCACAGTGTGGATGGTTGAGTTCCCCATTTATTGTTTGTGAGTTTCCTGATTATGTTGTTCCTTGTACTCTTTGGCTTTGGTATTCAGGCAGTGCTGCTTAAAAGAGAGTGTCCAGTCAAGCATCACACTGGTGTATTTTGGTGCTGGACAATGCTGTAATTGGTTCCTTTCCCATGTACTCTAACATTCAACTCAACCCTACCTTCTCGGTTTCAAAGGTGGAAAGCACATACTTGAGTCTTGCTTGGATTAGGCTTCAAATGGTTCTTGATGTTGTAATAATGTCCTAATTCTTCAAAATATATCACTTTATAACCATATAAAATGAAGAATTTCATATGGTTATAAAGTGATATATATGTTTATCTATAACTATAAAGATGGGATGCTGCCGTGAATGTGCGGAATGCATGTCCACACATGTCCAGCCTATCCTGTAATGTGCCGGCCACACTTACCTTTTGTCCCTGAGATCATTGCCGCAAGGGTCTGGAAGCCAAGAGTGGGGCCAATGCCCCACGAACACAGACAAAAAAACCCTATGAGTTCCAGCATTCTCTGCGCCGTGGCACGCCTCAGCCAATCAGGCAGGAGGACACGAGCGCGGAGGAGGTGGGACAGCCGGCGCGCTAAAAAAAGGCCAACGTGCACAGGAGAAAGCCCGTTGGCACTCCATTCAGCCTCCCCAGGAGGCCAGGGCCGAAAGCAGTGCTCTGTCCCGCTCTCGCCTCCCGGGGAAAATGAGCGCCTAACCCCAGGGCCTGGGGGCCGAAAGCACAGCTGCCTTCAGCCCCCGCCTACTGGGGGAAGTAAACCAAGGCAACAGGTGGGAGTTCAACAGGGAAGGTGCCTTCCCTACCAGACACCCACCTGTCTCCCTTCCTTGCCCTTCCTCTGCTGGTTTGAAGCTGGCCTCGAACCAGCATGGAAGAAAAACCAAAGTGACAGGTGGGTTTCCAACAGGGAAGGTGCTTTCATTGCCGGGCACCCGCCTGTCTCCCTTCTTTGCCCCTCCTCTGCACTGGTTCAAAGCTGGCCTCGAACCAGCGTGGAGGAGAACCAAAGGCGGCAGGCGGGTGTCAGATAGGGAAGGCACCTTCCCTGGCGGACAAACGCCTGATGCCCTTCCTTGTCAGCTCCCCTCTTCCCCATTGCTGTGTCGAGAGCAGCTCTCGAAACAGCAATGGGGAAATGGGAAGCAGTCAGGCCGCTCTTCGTCCAGGGAACGTGCGTCCGCATGGGGGAAAGCAGTCTGGCAGTCACCTTCCCTATCCGCAGGGCCCAAGTGACCCGACTGGCGAAGCCAGGTAGCCCATGCTAGTACATCCTAAGACTTTGGTCTCTTCTACATAACTGATTGTAGTGGATATGAACTAGGTCATTTTCTTCTTTTTCTCCTGGTTGCAGGTCACAAGGAGACATTTGAGTACACTGGATTTATTTAACCTATTCATTTAAGTCAGGACATGGAAAGTTATTTGGCCCTGGTGGTGGGATTCAATTCCCCTCCCCAGAACCATGGAAGCCTTTGCCGCAAGCTCCTCCCTTCCCCTGACATTGTAGAGTTCTTCCCCCAGTGCCATTTTGTCTTCATGCAGACAGGCAAATAGCTCCATTCCCACCTCTGTATGAAGACTGGCCCTACTACATCTGATCTCAGATTACAGATAACAAGAGCATTCATCATCATCATCATCCACCCCTTCATGTGGTGTATGAGAAAGACAATTTAAAAATTGGCACCATTAGGCAAATATGCCATTTCTAGCTGGGGAACAATCTTGAGGATTTCAGGGAAGATATGTTATCACATACATTTTTACAATGATGTACTGGGTATACTGTCTATCTTGCAAACTCTGTTACTCAGATTCTCTTTAGTAACAGTGAAAGTTAAAGTAGATGGATTCATATACATAGACCTAAATATCATACCTGTCAAGTATCCTGTTTTTCCCAGGAAAACCCCTTATTTTTACTCCTCTTCCCGGCCCTTCCATTTTATTAATCTCCCCGTAATATCCCTTATTTTTTTTAAAAAAAAATCCTGACTAGAGCCCTCACAGGCGAAGCTGCAGTATATTTTCCTGCTACCAGAGGGCGCTGTGGGTTTTCGCTTGTGGAAGGAGAGAGAGAAGGTGGTGGTGGTGGTGGGGCCTTCTGTAGTTTCTCTTTCATTTCCCTTCCCTGCCATATGGTCATGGAGGCTTCGTTTTTGCTGCTGCTGGTCGGAGCCACCATGGGACAGGAGTCAGTCTACTCTAGGTGAGCAATATTTCATATATGAAGATTAACTCCTCAGCTGCTGGGAGGCTTGGAAACTACAGAGGTTGCTTTTTACTTTACTAATTCCCTTCCTTAAACTGGATCTGACATTCTCAGGTGTTGGTGCTTCAATTGGTTGCAGTGAGGAACAAATAGATTGGTTAATTTGGGGGAATTAATCCCTTGCTCCTCCACCCTAATTGGGGGGGTGTCTAGCCACGTGCAGGGCTAGTTCACCCTAGGGGGCTAGTTTACTATTCTGCTCTTTGCTTCCCAGAATTTTTTTTAAAATTGAAAATGAGTAAACAAGAAAGAAAACAAAACAAAAGTCCCCCAAGAAAATGGGAGAAGGGTTCTTTGGCTCACACAGCTTTGTGCCCATTGCATCTACAATACCATCTAGCCATCTTATTTTTGGCCACCCCCTTCTTTTGTCCTCCACCTTTCCCAGCATCAAGGCCTTCTCAAGTGAATCCTCTCTTCTCATTTGATGTCCAAAGTGCTTTAGCGTCATCTTTACTATTTGACCTTTAATGAGCAGTCATGGTTGATTTCTTCTAGGATCGACCTACTTCTAATACCACATTTCAAAGGCATCTATTTTTCTGCACTCAGCTTTCCTAATGGTCCAGCTCTCACATCCATACATTACCACCGGGAATACCATTGCTTTGACTATGCAATTTTTTGTGTGCAAGGTGATGTCTCTACTTTTAACTGTTCCCCAGGTTTTTCATAGCTTGTTTCCAAAGCATCAGTCGCCTTTTTATTTCACGGCTGCAATCACCATCTGCAGCGATCTTTGATCCTAAGAAAGTAAAATCTGCCAGTCATATTCAACTCTAGGGTGCAGTGCTCATCTCCATTTACAGTCAAAGAGCCAGTGCTGTCTGTGTTTGCAGACATTTTCATGACCATGTGGCAGACATGACTAGAGCCCAGCAAGTCACATGGCTATATTTGGCCATGCCCATAGATTTGGCCACGCCCACAGAGGGGTGTGACCAAAAGTTCCCTTATTTTCAAATCCAAAACTTGACAGGTATGCTAAATATACATGCCTTCCTAGTGTGACATGTGCTTGTTTTCCTCTTTAGTGATAAGGTCGATTCTGACTCAACCAATTTCTTTTGGATCTCCCTAAAACTCTGAATAATTAAGACATGTTACACAACATCACTTATTGTGTGTGAGTCTAAATTTCAGTTCTCTTTTAGCTAAGCAGCTATATTAGTTAGTGGGTAATAAATATAGAAGCCAGACTTTAGAATTTAATAGTTCAATAAACGATATTTTTAATGGAAATTGGAAAATGTTAACATTCTTCAATAGGCAGCACTCAAGGAAAAGGATTGTAAAGGTTAGCTTGAGAAATGCATGCCATATTGGTTGTATGTTAGTATTTATGACACACTGGGTTTTGGTCCTAAATAATATTACACATTAATGTTTTTTTTTACTAGAATGATGTCATAGTATGAATACAAAAGTTTAAATATATAATTGGTTTTTGGAAATATTCAGATGTATGGAAATATAGGCAAGGTTTGGGATCAGTTACTATAATAATATTTAACAAAATCATGCTGAAGATTTTTTAAATTGCATGCTTGGCATGGCATTCAGTTTAGATCTAAATATAGTGAATGAGTCAGCTAAGTACATGTTTCTAGCAAGATGCTTCTAACAAAGACAAGCTGTGCTGATGCACAGAAGATTCAGGTGTTGTGGATGAATGTCAGCAACTTGTGCTATAAACACAACATACATAAGGGGCTTGGTATTCTTCTCCCTAAAGAAAGATACTGATACAGTTGACCTAGGTAGATTTTTAAAATACAATTGAACAAATAAACATATCCCTAGTATATGAGCACCCACAATATTGTTTCTCCTTAATATTATAGTTCTATCTAGTGTCAGTTTTCTTTTCTCCTTGGACTCTTGCATCCCTTCTTTCCTCTGCTATTTTAAGAGCCTCATCAGACAACCACTTTGCTTTCTTACGCTTCTTTTCTTTTGGTATGGTTTCTCTTGCTGCCTCCTGCATGATGTCCCGCGTCTCTGTCCATAATTCTTCTGGTACTCTGTCTATCAGGTACAGGACATTAAATCTGTTCATGACCTCCACCGTGTATTCTTTAGGGATGTTGTGTAGGTCATATCTGTCTGGTCTAATTGTTTTCCCCATTTTCTTTAGTCTAAGCCTAAATTTTGCGATCAGTAGGTTGTGATCTGAGCCACAGTCTGCTCCAGGTCTTGTTTTTGCTGATTGAATGGAGGTTCTCCATCTTTGACTGCAGAGTATGTAATCAATCTGATTTTGATGCTGGCCATCTGGCGATGTCCATGTGTAAAGTCGCCTCTTGTGTTGCTGGAAGAGGGTGTTTGCTATGACTAGTGCATTCTCTTGGCAAAACTCTATCAATCTTTGCCCTGCTTCATTCTGTGTTCCAAGACCAAACTTGCCTGTTATTCCATTTACTTTTTGATTTCCTACTTTGGCATTCCAATCTCCTAAGATAATTTGGACATCATTTCTTGGTGTCTGTTCTATGAGGTGTTGTAGGTCCTCATAGAACTGGTCAACTGTGGCTTCATCTGCACTAGTGGTTGGTGCATAGACTTGGATTACAGTTATATTGAAAGGTTTGCCTTGGATTCTGACTGACATCATTCTATCATTTTTGATGTTGTATCCCATTACTGCTTTCCTCACTCTTTTGTTGACAATTATGGCTACTCCGTTTTTTCTGAGGTTTTCTTGCCCACAGTAGTAGATATGATGGTTTCCTGAGCTGAATTCACCCATCCCTGTCCATTTTAATTCACTGATGCCCAGGATGTCAATGCTTATTCTTTCCAACTTGTTTTTAACCACTTCCAGTTTTCCTTGATTCATAGACCTCACATTCCATGTCCCTATGCAGTATTGTTCCATGCAACACTGTATTTCTCCTCCCCCTTTCATATCTCTCCCCCTTTTCAGGTCTGCTGTGCTAAGCACCCCCTTGTTTTGCCTTTTGTTTTGGTCCACAGGGTTCTCTTGGCAAACTTTGTGGCGTGCCTTGTCGGTCTCTACGCCAGTCTTTTCCCATCACACATGTTATCACAGTTTAAACAGTTTTAAAACAAAGTATTATCATGCACAATATCACAGTTTATCACAAAATCTGGTTACCAAGCTGTTAAGGGGCTTCATTGTTTCTGAATGTTCGCTCTCGTCCTCTCTCTCTCTCTCCCTCTCTCCGGAGAAGGGGAATGAATAAACGGCTGGTTGACACCTATGGAGCCAAGCTGCTTATTTCTTTTTAAGCCAGGTTTTCCTTCATTCTTGGGTAGAAGCCAGGCTTTTCCTCCTCCTCCTCCTTTCCTCCGGTGTTTCTATGCTGGGGGGTGGATCCTGGACCTAGGGGTGGGGTGGGGTGGGGGCCCTGACGACTGATGTGCTTGAGGATCCTGGAACAACTTGGCCTCCCTTTGGGCTCTTCTTTCTGAACAATGAATGGACCTCCTTCAAGAGCGTCTGTCTGCCTTCCAACCCAGAGGGGGACCAGAGTCCAGACCAGGCGCCCTCTCCGCCGCTCCTCCCCCTCCCGGGACTCCTCTCCTCCCCCGCTCCCCCCTCCAGACTGTCCGGATGTCTTGGGCCATCGTCATCATCATCATATCCCACCCACTCCATCCTGAGGCATGAGCGCAGCCTGCTTAAATGGCTCCAAAACAATAATGGCTCCAAACTTCCCCAAATGAGATTTGTCTGAGATTTGCATTTTGTCCAAAGTTTCATCTAAGGCAAAAGACCAGATTACACCTCTATTCACACGTGTACCATAGCATTGTCTAGTGATAGCCGAGGTAGAGTACTCAATTGAAAAAGTTTCCAGGCCACTCTGTGGGCCTCATGAAGAAAAAGCAAGGAGACTTTGTCAGAAACATTTGCAAAACTGTTTTCAAGAGAGACAGTGTGGTTGAATGGTTCGAAGGTAGAAATGAGACCTGGGAAAGTCCCATCTCAGTTCCCACTTTGCCATGAAACATGACAGGTGACTTTCAGCCAGCCATTCTCTCTCAACTACAACCACCTGAATACAGAATTTCAAAGAAAAGGAAGGAGAGATAAGGAAAATACCTGAACGAACAGTGCAAAGAAATGGAGGAAAACAACAAAAGAGGCAGGACTAGAGATCTTTTCAAAAAAAATTGGGGAAATCAAGGGAACATTTAAAGCAAAAATGAACATGATAAGGGACAAAGATGGAAAAGAGTTAGCTGAAGCAGAAGAGATCAAAAAAAGATGGTAAGAGTACACAGAGGAACTCTACAAAAAGGACCTCAACGCTCCTGATAATAACAATAATGAGAAATTTGAACTTGAACCAGACATTCTGGAGAATGAAGTCAGAAAAGGCCCTAAAAAGCACTGCAAACAATAAAGCTAGTGGAAATGATGGCATCCCAGTTGAATTTTTCAAAGCCCTAAAAGATGATGGAATCAAACTACTGCATTCAATATGCCAGCAAATTTGGAAAACAAAACAGTGGCCACAGGATTGGAAAAGATCAGTGTACATTCCAATCCCCAAAAAAGGCAATGCCAAAGAATGCTCAAATTACCGAACAATTACGCTCATCCCACATGCCAGCAAGGTGATGCTCAAGATAATACAGGATAGACTTCAACAACATGTGGAGAGAGAACTACCAGAGGTGCAGGCCGGTTTCAGAAGAGGCAGGGGGACTAGAGACCATATTGCCAACATACGTTGGATCATGGAGAAAACAAAAGAATACCAGAAACAAGTCTACTTTTGTTTTATTGACTATACCAAGGCTTTTGACTGTGTGGACCACAACAAAATGTGGCAAGTAATTAAAGAGATAGGAATACCAGAACACCTCATATGTCTCATGAGAAATCTGTACACGAACCAAGAAGCAACAGTTAGGACAGAACACGGAATGACAGAGTGGTTTGGAATAGGAAAAGGAGTAAGACAAGGCTGCGTTTTATCACCCTGCTTATTCAATCTATACACAGAGCACATAATGCGCAATGCAGGGATGGAGGAATCACAATATGGGATCAAAATTGCTGGGAGAAACATCAACAATTTGAGATATGCAGACGATACCACCCTAATGGCAGAAAGTGAGGAAGACCTAAAGAACCTCTTGACTGGATTGAAGGTGGAGAGTGCAAAAGCTGGCATGAGACTCAATATCAAGAAAACCAAGATAATGGCAGCAGAAGAATAGATGCCTTTGAGATGTGGTGTTGGAGGCGAGTCCCTTGGACAGCAAAGAGAACAAATAGGTCAATATTGGAAGAAATCAATCCTGACTGTTCATTGGAGGGACAAATAGTGAAGATGAAGCTAAAGTACTTTGGACATCAAATGAGAAGGGAGGACTCACTTGAGAAGGCCTTGATGCTGGGAAAGGTGGAGGGAAAGAGAAGAAGGGGGCGTCCAAAGATGAGATGGATAGATGGTATTGTGGACACAATGGGCACAGAGCTTGGTGGGCTGAGGAGAATGGTGGAGGATAGAGGTGCCTGGAGGAAAATGGTCCATGGGGTCGCAAAGGGTCGGAATCGACTGTGCGACTGAACAACAACAACAAGTGTCAGTTTTGCATTAATGTCACCTCAAAATCTCTCCCCCTGTTTTGAGCCATGACCTAACATCCAAAAATGTTAGTAGCCTGTTCTCATCATCATCAAATGTCGTATCTGATTCAGAATATTGGCTATCATCATGGCGATCAGCCATGAAGATTGTCCTGGGAACAATATTATGCAGTAAGAAGACTTCCATCTGTGTTCTGCATCACAGCATGACACCCGTACCACCAATCAAGTTCCATGAATCTCTTTCTGGTCCTGAGCCCTTTGTGCACACAAAGTCCTCATCGGACCCAGTATTGATGAAGCTGCTGCCTTCCATCAAGATGGATTCAAGTTGGATTTAATCCACTGGGGACCCTTCCATGTGGACATTTGCACCCAAAGCCATTAGTCAGTTTAGTTAACCACTGCTTGATGATCGGTGTTGAGTTGCTGGTATTATGGTCTACTCTATTGCTATAGCAGGACAAGTCTGTTCTCAAAAAGAATAAATGCTTTAAAATACTTCAAAAATAACACAAAAAACAGTAATTACCATCCAGTGGAGAAGCCATTGTAAACAGGTAGTATTTTTTTAGGAGACATCTAAGCTTGTGAAGGATACAAGCAGAAGCACCCTCTTAGGCAGACTGACAATCCTGTTGAGCATTTAATAGCATCTACAGGAATGGTATAAAGCAGTATTGCACAAACTACGGCCCGTGGGCCATAGTTGGAGCACCCCTGGTTTACTCAGAGAAAATGGCAGCCTAAAATCTATTTCATCCTGTTGCAAAACTTCTGTTGCAAAACAGATTGCAAGGCACATTTTACTTCTTCTTCCAGTGGGAGGAACCACATGACCGGCCCGTGGCCTGAAAAGTTTGGGCACCCCTGGTATAAACTCACAATAAAGGAGGGGGGAAGGAATCATATATCTGGCTTAAATAATTTGAAAGAGCTATAAATAATTCTGGGTGCATGAGGAAATAAGGAAAGGTTTATATGAGAAAAGATTTAAAGGACATTCCTTGAATTATGTGAATTGTTTTTCTTGGGTTTGGTGCACTTGAAAAACATTTCATTTATTTTGGTGTTGAAAGGATCAGGTGAATATTTCAAATAAAAGTTTTTCCTCCCCCAATAGATTTTAACATTTCTGTCAGTGGTAGCCCAAAGTCATGTTTATTTTGTGCAAAACAGCCATAAACTATCAGATACTGGCTGAGCTATAGTTGCTGACAGCTCCTTGAGGAAAAGAACCAACTGCCCTGTCCTTTGTTCGTGTATGTGTGAACAGCATAGGGCATATAAGAGAGAGACATCACCCACAAATGTTGCTATGGGTTATGTGCTGGAATCTCAAGTCTCTGGCATTGTTACTTAAGTTGAACCTTTCCCAAACAAGTACTGTACCCTTGTTGGTGCTCTCAAGTATTACCGTCTCACTCTTTGGTTCTATTATAACAAGAAAGAGAGCTTAAATGTAGATGGCTAATGTAGCTGTTACATCTGGTGGTGTTGTTTTTCCTTTTTCTTTGATCCTTTCTTTGACCATGTCCAGAGAGGGAGTTTAAATGTTCTATTTGTTTACTATTCTTTCTCCTGTAGTGACTGATTTGAGAAGCACTTAGTAGCTTAATTCTCTGGTTCATTGGGGATCTTTACAAGCTTCTAGTTGTAAGGAGATGGTCTAACCCAGAGAGCAGTGAAAAGAACATCATGCCTCAGTCATAATTTTCAGAAATGCTATTGTTCCTTAATTTAATTTAATTTAATTTAATAGTCATATTTATATTGCCGCCCACTCAGGCAGAACCCGACTCAGGGCGGCATTACAACAAGTTCTAAAAACACATAAAAACACTTTAAAAGACCCATGTCCCACCCACTTTAAAAGACCCATATCCCACCCACCCATCCCACCCACTATAAAAAGAAGAAGAGAGAGTTCTTAATTGTTTACATAAGCCAGCAGGCGGGGACCGTGTTGCCATTCGGGCCCCACACCTGCCCTGCCAGCCAGGTCTTCAATCCTTTCCTGAAGGGCAGCAATTCTCTTTGAAGTCTTAGATCTGTTGGCAGGAGGTTCCAGAGAGTTGGTGCGGACACGGAGAAGGCCCTCCTTTGGGTGCTGGATAGATGTGCACCCCTAGCTGATGGCACTATTAGAGAGCCTCTCCGGCCCGCTCTGGTTGGACGGGCAGACACTCTTGGGACGATGCGGTCTCTAAGGTTATTTAGTCAGCCACAGCATGGTAATATTTACATTTATAAATATAATACACAGATATATAGGTACTAGTGATGCAACTGAACAGTCTGTTGTACATTTTAGCATCCAACTAAATTTGCAAAAAAAGCAGAAGATCACAAAAGATTAGATAATGGAAATGAGGTAGGGCAAAATATGTCAGTACATAATAAGCTCCGGTAAGATTTGCTCTGAGTGTTACTTCCTCTCTTTCCAATTTAATGTCAGCTAAATGGTGTGGATATTCTAGCATCTGGCAGCTAACTAGCTTTTACAGATGTGACTAAGTCAGTGGATTATTATTAATCTTTCGTCTGTTGAAAACATTTGTTTAAAAAGTACAGCTGTCTTATTAGTTCTGGCATCTTTGTAAGTATCTAGCACCAATTGTATAACAAAAGTATTTCATAGACATCTTTTCGCAAATGTAGACTATAGTTTATCAGATAGAATTAGGTAGTCACATGTACTTTTGTAAATAAAAATGAAATAAAATACACATTTACTTTTGAGAATGGCTGTTTTTCTTTACAAAAAATTCTTATGTAACAATGAATCAGTCATATTGGTAGAAGCAAGAGCATAAAAGAGAAGTACAGTAAAACCCTGACTTACAAATGCCTCAAGTTACATAAAATTCAACTTACATAATGATTTTGTGCTAAAACCGTGTCTCAATTTACACGATTTCCTATGGGTTTGCTTCGAAAGATTCTTTTTCCTATTGGTTTGCTTCGAGTTACGTAAAATTTCATGCTTCAATTTACATACAAATTTCATTTTTCCTATGGGTTTGTTTTGAGTTACGTAAAAAATATTTTTCCTGTTAGTTTGCTTCGAGTTACATAAAAAAAAGATTTAAGCAAAAGCCTACAGAATGGACTTTTTTTTCGTAAGTAGAAGTTTTACTGAATTCTGTTTTACAATGGAGAGATCTGTCAGTTCTTGTTGTTTGGTGTTTGTGTAAAAGATTGTGAATGAAGATATCGCAGGATGGTGGAGTTGGATGTCATTAGTGTATAGTATTGACATGATCACTGAATCTTCTACCACAACTGTAAGGCTTTCTTTTTGAATAATTTGAACTCCATCAATGAATACATGAAGTTCTTATTCCCCCTATTTCTCCTGCCTTTAGCCACTAGAATACACTGATGATGCTACTCATAAAAATCAACATATTTTTAATATAAACTTTGTAAACCTTTTTAATATAAAATGGGCCTCTTCTTCTTTTGGCTGTATTATTCAGTTTTATGACGTCAAATTTTCACTCCATTTAGTTCTCACTAATTATAAGTAAAGGTAAAGGTCACCTTTGCTCAAAAGCCAGTCATATCCGACTCTAGGTTTCAGTGCTCATCTCTGTTTCATAGCTGAAAAGCCAGCACTGTCTGCTTCTGCAGACGTTCCTGTGGTCATGTGGCAGGCACGGAACACTGTTTACCTTCCCACTGAAGTGGTCCCTATTTATCTACTTGCAATTTCTTGCTTTCAAACTGCTAGGTTGGCAGGAGCTGGGTCAAAGACGGGAGCTCATTCTGTCCTGCAGTACTCGGGAATTGAACTGCTGCCCTTCCGCCTTCCAGTCAGCATCTTAGCCACTCGAGCCACTGCAGACACTAATTATATGAAGGGGTAAAAGCAGTGACTTTGCATACTCACTACTTTCTTTGGATGTAGCAATTTTTCATGCCAGCATATGAACTGCTAACATTATTCAGTGCTAAGTCTAGGTAAAGTATGTTTAAATGCAATAGTAGTTGTCTGCTTCCTTTGTCATACATTTACTGGAGCCTTGACTGAGTAGCAGCATGCCTCACTAAATGCTTCAAAGCCAGACTAAATTGATTGTTTGATAAAGTGTGCAGCAGAATGCTCTATCAAATCCTCGAAGGGATGTCAAATCTCCTGAGGTTTGATTTCAATTCCAGGGAAAATTCAGTTTATTGTGTGGTACTGAATAAAGCTAGTTTATGTCGTAGAGCAGGGGTGCCCAAACTATGGCTCATGCGCTGGATCCCGCCTTGACACTAATTCATCCAGCCTGCGTCGCCCTTGCCGCTCCTGGAAGTGGGAGTAAAACACGCCCATACGAGTGTGCTTTACTTCTGCTTCCAGGAGTGGCAAGGGCAGTGTGGGCTAGATGAACTGGTGTCAGGGGCCAGATCTGGCTTGCAGGCCATAGTTTGGGCATCCCTGACTTAAGCAGAGAAAATGGCAGCCTAAAAATCTATCTCATCCTGTTGCAAAACAGATTGCAAGGCATGTTTTACTTCCACTTCTGGGGAGAGGAACCACATGACTGGCCCGTTGAACCACATGACCGACCCATGCCCCAAAAAGTTTGGGCACCCCTGCTGTAGAGTCTGGCAAATGACTCATTCGCTCCTCTCTATATATCTCTTTTCTTTTTTGCACACCAGGTGAACCAAGATGAAGTCTCTAAGATATTTCCTCTAATACATTATAAATCAGATACAAAAATTGTTTTTCAGTGTACTTCCTTCTGTTTCTTTGTACATAAGCTTCTTG
Organism: Bradypodion pumilum; assembly: GCA_035047305.1. NCBI lineage: Eukaryota > Metazoa > Chordata > Lepidosauria > Squamata > Chamaeleonidae > Bradypodion > Bradypodion pumilum. The sequence goes on from JAWDJD010000002.1 coordinate 381,509,345, forward strand.
GTGGAATTCATCTTCAAGGGAATTCCCCCTAGTGAAAGGACAGAATATGTCAGTTTAAAATGAAAGGGGTTTTATGAAGTGGGGAGGCAAGAATGTGGTCAAATTTACATTCTTTCTCAGTGTCTGCCTGACAACTATGAACTGAAGAATTGGTGAGCCTTATTGTCTCTTCAATAACCAGTCTGGCCAAGTTATCCTACTATGGCAATAAAGACTATCCTGCCAGTGACTCAGTGCTGATTAGCAGGCAGTGGTTAACTAACCTGACCACCCTGAGGACTAATGGCCTTGGGTTGCGAAGTCCACAAGGAAGGGTGATGGTCCCCAAGTGGATTAAATCCCACCTGAATCCATCTTGATGGAGGGCAGCATCTTAATCAATACTGGCCTGGGGCTGATGAGGACTTTGCATGCCAAAAGAGCTGAGGACCCAAAAAGTGATTTCCGGAACTGGATCAGTGGTACAGGTGTCACACGGCAAAGCAGAAGGATAGCAGGCCACTGCATTATATTCTCAGGATAATCTTCATGGCTGATTGCAATGATGATTGCCAGTATTTGGAATCAGATACGGCACATGAAGAAGAAGAATTGTCTCTTCAAGAGAGTTGTATAACCTCAGTGTAGTTATTTTTAGCTACTAGTGGGAATTCATCCTTGATTTGATGAAGAACCCATCTATTTATCTTTCTGGAAGACCACACTATCTGTAACACGTTTCAAATGAATCTGTTTTCTGCTTCCAGTCAATGTTGCAAATGAATTGGTTTTGTCTCCTGTCAGTTTTCACTTGTGTACATAGGAATCAGCAATGCCACAGTATTGGACTTGTTTTCCATGAACACATCCTTGTGACTTTGAAATTTGGAAAAAAATTAAACTTATGATCTAATTGTAGTATAAATTCCCAAAGAGCAGAGATCATAGATTGCATGATGTGGCCTCTAGTCCATAAAGCAAACTATAGTAGTCCATGATAAAGTCTCCTCCTGTAACAGGAAACACAGCTATATCTCTTGTGTTTCTAATTATGAAGCCAATATCTATAGTTTTATATTTTACCAGAACTCTAATCCCTTCCTGTGTTTCAGATTTCAAAACAAACCAATAAAAAACCTTCAGTTCAAGAAAGAAGGTTATGTTTGCATTAATACTCCTAATTATACTATTAAAGAATGGAAATTCATTCAAAAGATCTCTCAATCTCTCCTTATGCTAAATTAAAGTACTGTACAGTACAGGGACCATTCTTGAATCATCTGTTCTTTTTGGGTAATATCCCTGCTTTCTGAAATTTAGGAAGACAGATAAAAATGTTTCACAAATAAAAAGTGTCTTTATTGGAGAAGTTAAGAGAGAAAAGTCATAGTCTTGGGTTCATTTCAGTCTCCCAAGACACTCTATGAATGACTGTAATGAGGGGGGCTACAAAACAAAACTAGAAAGCAACAGTTGAGATAAAGATACAGTAATACCTCGGATAATAAATGCATCAAATAATGCTAAAATCAGATAACAATGTGGAATTTTGGGGGAAAAATTGCGTCGGATAACGTTATTTTAGCGTTACCCGATGCATTGTATTGCCGGCCTTCCGGGAAGGGAACTGGCCAAGCGCCCAGCCGCTTCTCTTCCCGTAGGGCCAGCTGGTGAGTGCAGAGACACCCTCGGGGAAGTGAACCAGCCAAGCATGTGCAAGGGAACGGGCACCACTGGAGATCCAAGCCGCAAAGCCGGCAGGGCTGGTCTCCTCCTGGGAACTGCCTTCCCAGGCGGAGACCAACCTTGCGGGCTTTGCAGCTTGGATCCCCAGTGATGCCCTTGCTGTTAATAATGGTACCATCATCTTATAAATTCATTTTCTCTGCCTACATGTATATAACCTGGTAACTGGAATAATTTACAGCTTGAAACCCCAGTTCCATGGTAGAGAACTTTGTTATGTGTACTGTATCACCATTTGCTCATGGAGCTGTGTATAAATTTGACAATCATGTATTCTCACTCCAGTGTATGAAAATTGGACTTGATCCACAAAAGCTTACACTGAAAATAAAACAGTCACTTTTATGGTGCCACCAGGCATGGGCTGGACCAGCAGGACAGAGGGATTCATTCTGGTGCACCTTCACCTATGGCGCCCTGGGGTGCAAATAATAATTTCTTTATTATTTTATCTGCCCGGCGCACAGCACTTTAGATTAAGCCATTGCTCTAAGCTCCTTCCCTCAGCATGGAGCAATGGTTTATTCTAAAGTGTCGGGTGGAGCAAGCAAGGGATGGTGACCAAGTGGTTCCCAGGGCACCCCGTCCCTTAGTCACCACCCCTCCCTCCTGTCCAGCACCCCCCCCCCCATGGTGCCCAGCACACCCCTGGGACGGGTGCCACAACACTTTTTGTCCAATATACTACAAAATCATAGTAATAAATGTGCCCTGCATAGCGTATTGATATGGTGCAGATAGTTTCCTCTGGAAAATGTATCAAATTTACAGTAGGCAATCCCACCATTTTTCCCATTCTAAAATGGGGATGGGAAGAGCCAGCATTTCACAAACATATTCATTGAATCAGCAGGTTAAATATTTCTCTCCTCCAAAAGTAACTACTTGTGTAGTTCTGTCTGTCTGTCTGTTCTTGTCTGAGTGGTTCAATTGTTCAGCCTTATTCAGTCTCTTTCTGATTCAAAATGTGTTAGACTCTGAAAGTTAGTACTCTATTGCAAGCATCATTTACTTGAAAGTTTTTATTTTTGCTTTTTGCAACTAAAATGAAGTGAACTGCTATACTGTATTACTGTATATGTTTGTCACCTACCTGACAACTTTGTTTGAACACAAGCCTTATAAGTAAGCATTTATTTTTCACTCCACTAAAGCTGTGCAGGAGTATTTGTTCAGTAGTTAAATGAAGAGAAAAGAAAAGGAGAATTGAGGGCTTGCATCTTAAATTATTCAGCCTTAATTTTTTGTTTATGTGATAGCTGCACCACCTTGCAAAGATTATTCAACAACTGCCACACAAATAATCCCTTACAAGTCTCACAAAGCTTAAACCTACTCACCCATTCCCCCTGTCTGTTCCGTTTCTCTGCAGAATGAAAAAGATTCCTGGAGTCTAAATTCAGTAACCTGAGAACTTGAAAACACCTGTCAGAAATTTGATTTCAGAATTAACGCCCCAAGAAATCTGTCTAGAGGAATTTCAAAAATGTAATCTAGTTATAAAGAAAGGGTACCTATAATAACTGTGGCTTTAGACACCTTAGAATGTGACCTCTAAAGTGATTGTATGGAAGTAAATTTTATCTTTATAATGCTGAGCAAATAAGCCACAATAAGATAGAGAGGAGATGAGCGAGAAAGTGGGAGGAATAATATAATTCAAAAATACAGGTAGCTACAGTGGCTCGAGTGGCTAAGACACTAACTGGAAGGCAGCAGATCAGCAGTTCGATACCTGAATCCTGCAGGACGGAATGAGCTCCCATCTTTGTCCCAGCTCCTGCCAACCTAGCAGTTTGAAAGCAAGAAATTGCAAATAGATAAATAGGGACCACTTCGGTGGGAAGGTAAAGAGCATTCTGTGCGCTCCGGTGTCTAGTCATGCCTGCCACATGACCACGGAAATGTCTGCAGAAGCAGACAGCGCTGGCTCTTCGGCTATGAAATAGAGATGAGCACTTAACCCTAGAGTTGGATACAACTGTTTTTCGAGCAAAGGTGACCTTGCTTTTACCTTTACTATGGATGCACCGGTATTGCAGAATAATCTTTTAGACTGGCTGCTTTTGAGTAAAAGTTCATATTGATTTGTCATGTTTCCACCACCTCGAGTGTTTCTTTATAAACGAGAAAGGACTTGCTATAAAAAAATGAAAAGAGGTTTTTAACAATGATTTTTGTCGATGATGTTAGTTAAGATGTTCAGTGTAGAGTTCAACCCATATGATAAAAAGTAATTTAGTGAAATGTTCTCACAGAGATCCTAAAAGCTTCCGAAAACTGCTCATCTGTGGTCATGAGCAATTTTAGTTTTAACATATTCAGATCTCGATATCATCTCCCACAGAACCATACGTATCATCATCCTAGTGTTTTGTTGTTGTTCTGTTAGCAATCTATCAATGAAAAAGATGGCATCTCACAACATTGCCTTATATATTCAGATCTCTGCTTTAGTCAGCAAAATATCACAGCATAACTATGTACTGAATAAGTAACAGAGAATAACTCTCTTGTTATTAGGCCATCTATGAACTATTGAACCATTCCTGTCAAGCCTTGAGTTTTAAGAAATTACTACTAAATTCAATATCAATAATTTCTAGCACAAGATTGTATCTAAAAGATAGTTTGTGTATCACAAAGGCTCCAATATATCATTGATTACCCAAATGACGACAGCTAGTCAGTATTAGCAGTACAATAAGCCTGCTGTTTCAGTAACTCACAGCGTGAAAATGTTCAATGAAAAATCAGAGAAATATATAATGCATATGTATTTTCCAAGATTCATTACCAGAAATTACCACTAGAGAGAACCAGAGACCACACTATAGTGTTCATTACTATCTACAGCAAGGAACCTCAACCCGCAGCCCCGAATTGGCCCATGGCACCAAATAATCCAGCTCACACCCTCACTCCAGCCACCGCTTCCGCCACCGCCACCGCCACCATCTCAGTCCTTGTCCCCTCTGCTTGGCTTGGTATGTGCCTAATGGTGCTCTGTAGCAAGGCAGATGTTGTAAGGCAGAGGTGGTGTAGCAGCCGCCACAGGCGGCCATGTGTGTCTTTTCCAGGGGCTGCTCTGGCCAAGTATGGCTTTCCTGGTGGACACATGTGTCTGCTCATGTCTTTCCTGGGGACCGCTCTGGGTGAGTGTGGGCGAGAAGGGCAGCCTGGTCCCCTCCACCCAGTAAGCAGGGAAGCGGTGTGGAGTCGAGTGGGGGGTGGCTGGTTACAGTGATGGCGGCAGAGTGATGGGTGGCTTGGGTGGTCCCGCTACTGCTGGCGACGGTGTGGGGAGAGTGGGGGGGGGGGCTCGGCCCCTCAACAGTCTGGCCCCTCAACAGCCTGAGGAGGCATGAACCGGCCCCTGACTTTAAAAGCTACAGTTTTAGGCATTTCCAGTAGGTCTTAGAATATATCCCCCATGGATATGAAAGGCGCCTGTAAAGTACTTATTTTGCTTCTTTACCTAAATATATCCTGTCTTTCTCTATTGTGGGATCCAGAACAGCTTGCAATATGAAAGTATGTCTATTTAAAACACACACAATAAATTACAGAGTTAATCCAGTCTTACATTTTTCAGACTAAAACTACACTAATAACGCTTGAAGCCATTTAAAATAAATTAAAACCCATTAAGAGCACTATCATGACAACAACAAGATCCTGAGCATTCACAAAAAGACTGTTTGGCCAAAAATGTTTTTTTTTTTTTTTTTTTCTGCTGGCAGACGGACACTGAGGTGGGGACAGGCTAGCTTTATCTGAAGGCTCAGCTGTCATGGGAGAAGCCAATAAACTACTTTTTTATCTTGTCTTCACCAAATGTCTTTACAATGGAGTAGAATAGAGACACCTCTCCTGAGGTTCTTAAGGCCAGGGCAGGCTTATAGAAAGAGACACAGTATAGTCCTTTAGACAGCCCACATCCTAACTTGTAAGGATGTGAACACTTTGTAAAGGCAGACACATGCAGAATGCTTTAGAGTAATCTTAACCAGTGTAATAAGAGCATGTGTCACCATGGTTGGATTAGGCTTCTCCAGAAACAGGCACATTTGGTACACTAATCTGAATGGTGTAGACCGGGGTGGCCAACCTATGGTCCATGGTACCATTTCATGTGGCCTGCCGCTGCCCTTGCCACTACGGGAAGCGGATGCAGTTTATGGCAAGAGGAACCACGTGACAGGCCTGCTCAGCTGTCCAGGGGGGGCGTGGTCCCCGGCCCACAGCGCAAAAGGCTTTCTCGTAAAGGACCAACCCTCCTTTGGTGTTACCTCTTTTATTGGTGATTCCAGCAGCAAGTCCTCACCCCATCCCACTCGCAGCAAGTCCAAAGTTTATCACAGCAGCTCAGAAAGTTATGCAAGCCTTAAGTGGAAAATGAATATAGTAAAACCCCTACTTACAACTAAAAAGTCCATTCCGTAGGCTTTGCTTAAATTGATTTTTTTGTAACTCGAAACAAACCCATAGGAAAAATAAATTTTTTATGTAACTCAAAGCAAACCCATAGGGAAAATGAAATTTTTATGTAAATCGAAGCAAATCCATAGGGAAATGAATTTTTATGTAACTCGAAGCAAACCCATAGGAAAAAGAATCTTTATGTACCTCGAAGCAAACCCATAGGAAATCGTGTAAATCGGGACATGGTTTTAGCATAAAATCATTATGTAAGTCAAATTTTATGTAACTCAAGGCATTTGTAAGTCGGGGTTTTACTGTAGTTCAGAGGCCTGGTGAATAAAGAGAAACACTGGTCAAGCTGTGGATTGTAGGCAAACAACAAGAGCAGGAAGCTGGATAGTAAGCTTACTCTTCCTTCTTCAGACAGATACTTTCTACACTTCTGTTTGGCTGCAGCATTGAACACTCCTTGCAAAGCAAACTCTAAAATTTATGGCAGTGGGGTTTTAATAAAAGGAGCGGTCTTTCTATAAGTGTTTTGCTTCTTTTTCTGGGATTAATATGGCAAGCCATGCAAAAGAGAATGGTATTCCTGGAGGGGAAAATACTTAATTGAAAGAATCTGAGTGAATATTTAGTTGTCCTTTGATAGGGTCCTTTTAGGTGATGGGAGGTATCCGAGATATTGTCTCAGAAGTAAAAGACAATTTAGTTTCAAGTCTTCAGGCATCTGAAAACATGATATAGACGTAGCTACATGTTCTAAAAGCCCGACATTATTAATAAGATTTGAAAATAAGCTCTTTCAAAAGATGATGTAGGAAACTACAGAGCCTGATATTTGCTGCCTTTTTTCATGTCATGCACGCACGCACGTACACATGCACAAATATTAGTTTGTACTGGTTTTTGTAACTGTTATTAAATTATATCTCCCCACCTTTTCTGACATGCTTCTCACTCCCCATGTTGGCTTTCCTTGCATAACGTATTAAATTCATGGTTAAAATAGTCCATATTTTTGCTTTATAAATCATCCAGCTGTATTTCATAAATCTGCAGAGATATTGATGTTTCGGTATCTTTCCCAAAAACGTTGTTATGGATTTCACTGTAACTGATTAGTGCTTCCATTTTAGACAAAATATTAGAAATACCTTTTGCATTCCATTGAGGGTAGTCTCGTCTCTACCACAGTAACCCAGCATGCCTCTTAAAATGGCTTGCCCTCTGTTCTGTCTGAAAGGAGGCATCAGAAAAAGATCCTGTAAAGCACAGATCTGGGAACAGATGTCACTGAAGGAATATGTTATTCCGATTGGTTTTCAAACAGTTCAAATGTTTGATGTCGTTTCTATTAAATTTAATTGGTGCTATCTTGAAACCCCTTTTATCTTCCTTCATTTAAATTCTTTCACTGTCCTTTAAAAATAGTTTTCCTTGATATTCTATATTTCTGTTGAAAAGAGGCACATACAGTGCTTCCTTATACAGTAGTCACCCATCCTGAGTTCTCTATAATTAACAACATGGTTGCTACTAAATGAAAGCTAAAGAAAGCCATTAAATTGTTTAAAGGTCAGTTTCACTCTAGTGACAAGGAAATACAGTACCCCGTTTTCTTCAAACAGTTCAAAATACAGCTTGAGAAATAGCTACACTCGCAATATCCTAAAATTTCTACAGAATTCTGGAACTTTTATATTCCAATTTTTCCAGCTGGGGGCAATTGCATGCCTAAATGTATAGTTTGCCATCAGATATTTTTGTAAAGTTACCATAAATTAAAAGGTTTTTATATAGAGAGACTAAGTTTTTTTTCCTGATTGGGCTAATCTTCCTCCTTTATATTTCTTACATTGTTTTCTAATATGTCCTGTCTCTTCTATACCTATAAATCCAAGTGTTAACCAAGCGTTAACCAACAAGCATTGGAATGTGACAAAGGCTCCTGCACCCGTCCACACTATCCTGTACCGAGCCTCCTGCACTCGTTTGAACCCGGTCCGGAGGTCACTAAATGTTTGAGAAATGCGCCAGTGGGGCAAGAGCCCCACGAACGCAAACAAAGGAAAATAACTTCACTACCCAATGTTCTCTGCGCCACGCCACACCACAGCCAGTCAGGCTGAGAGGCACGAGCAAAAAGAACATTGGGAAACGCGGCGTGGCCAAACGAAATCAAGCCACAGGAAAAAAACTGCCGCACGAAAGCAAACCACAAACGCAAAACTACAAGTTCCAGCGTCCTGCGTGCTGTGAGCGCGCAGAACGCTGAGAAAGCCAGCGCACGAAAAATAAACTTACAAAACGCAACGGGAGCGCAAGTCCCCAGCAGGCAGACTCCGCACCTCACAGCCACGCAAAACATAAAGCCACAAAACTCCACCGCGAGACACCCGCCGTCCTTTCCCGGAGCAACGGGGAGAAGAGGGACTCCCTCTCCTCCACACTATCCTGCCGAAGACACGGCGAGGCCACCACCAGCCTCAAGGAAAGTTGAGCCAGGGTGGAAAAAACCCCAAAAACAGGCAGCAGTTCGTCAGGGGAAGCTCCCTCCCTGGCGGATGACTGGCTGATGCCTTTGTACTTCCGAATACAAAAGCAGCAGCCAGCAATCCGCAAGGAAGAGCCCCACCCCTTACGGATCGCTGCCTGCCCATCTCCGGTTAGGTAAGCCGGGAGAAAAAAGAGACAGAGAGGAGAGAACCATCGTTAGGCAGAGATAGCTCTTCTCTGCCTCCTCCTTCTCCCCCGACCTACCTAACAAACCTTCCCGAGAGAAGAACGGGCTGACTGCCTCCTCCCTCCTTTCCCCTATTGCTGCATCTAAACCAAATTTCAAAGCAGCAATGGGGGAAAGAGAATCCCACAGGCAGCCCCTTCTTCAAGCTAAAGTAACCACCAAAAACAAACACCAAAATTTATAAAAAATAATAAAACAAAAATAAATCAATAATTAAAAAACCATTAATAAACAAAAAATAAACACAAAAACACAAACAAAAACATCCACAATAACACAAAACCACATACAGAACACCTAACTACAACATGAAAAAAACCACAAATTACACAAACAAACAACAACTAATTGCACAAACAAATAACGAAATAAGAAAAATTAAACAAAACCAGAAATAACCAAACTAATTAAACAAACCTAAAACTCAACCAAAACAAAAAAGAACAAACAGAAACACCTCCCAGCCCACCACCACAAAAGCAAAACAAAGGAAAACCCCAGAAGAAAGAAAACCAGACAACTCACCAGCACGTCCTCCCTCCACGACGACCAGAACAGAAAGGAAGAAACAAAGAAACTACTTACCGGAAGAAGCCCCACCCAGAGGCTAGGAGAGAAAAAACAGTGAAACTAAAACAGAACCACTAGCAGCCCCACCTGCAGGGCAGAATAGTAAAAACAACTCAAAAAGACACAACAGCCCCACCTAGAGGCCACAAGAGTAAAAACAAGTCAAAAACATAACAAGAAATCACAATTTTACACAAATCACAAACATATGTCGAAAAAATAAAATAAAAAGATTTATAACATCCTGTGTTGAGATTTAACTCAAATAAAAACCCAAAACATCTAAACACAGTTTAAAAAGATTGAATGTAAAAAACATGTACTTTCACATTTTTAAAAATATTACCTACGGTACAACTATTAACACACACACCCAAAACTAAAACATTATTTGGTTAAATAAAACAATTTGAAACAATTATATCATCCTTTGTTCCTTGTTTTAATCTACAAAAAAAACCCCAAAAATCTGATCACAGTTTATAACAGCCCGGCATCGCCGGGTAACCTATGCTAGTACGTTATATAAACCTTTGAGCAGCAACTTATTTTTCAGTCTTTGTTTAACACCTATTTAAAATACTATAAAGAGCAACATTAATAAATATTGTAACACCTTTAATAGTTTTAGATATTGGTCCTATGGATTACTTAAGTAGATATTACAGGGCTTTCAAAGTAAGTGAGATATTTAATGAATAGTTTTACCAATTTGACACCACCAGTGATTCTTCATGGTTGTGCGAGGATTTCTTAGACATTGGTTGCAGATACTGTACAACCAAAAATAGTGAAATTAAATTGATTTATTTAGTAGCATATAATTTGGTTTAATAAATAATAATACCCACGTACTGTCAAGTTGAACTTCACTTATGGTTCTCACAGGTGTGTGTGTGTGTGTGTGTGTGTGTCTCAAGTAGCTAAGACGCTGACTGGGAAGCAGAAGGTCAGCAGTTCGATTCCCGAGTACTGCAGGATGGAATGAGCTCCCGTCTTCGTCCCAGCTCCTGCCAACCTAGCAGTTCAAAAGCAAGAAATTGCAAGTAGATAAATAGGGACCACTTCGGTGGGAGGGTAACAGCGTTCCGTGCGCTCCGGTGTCTAGTCATGCCTGCCACATGACCACGGAAATGTCTGCAGAAGCAGACAGCGCTGGCTCTTCGGCTTAGAAACAGAGATAAGCACTGCACCCTAGAGTCGCATACGACTGGCTTTCGAGCAAGGGAAACCTTTACTATATATATATCTTAGGGCCTGGCTTTGCCCAGGGATGTTTGTGGTGGCGTTCAAGGTGGGGTGTCCCGGGTGGACCCAACTGGGCCTCCTCAGTCCCTACACACACACAGGGACATACACACATAGAGCAGAATAGGCACCCAAGCCCACTCCTCCCTCCCTACACACACAAACACAGACACACAACCACACACATACATACATACACACTCACACAAACAAACACACCGAACCATCCACCCATCCCCACTCACACACACAACCACCCCCCCCACACACACAACCATGCACACAAACAATTATGTTAATACTCTCACTGCAGTTTGCCCCCCCCCAGTGCTGATGCCTTGCCTAGTGGCCCCTCAGGCGTGTGCATCACCGGAGCGAGCGTAGGGTTCGCCTGGTTGACCGGTGGCTCCCGGAGAAGGGTAGGCGGCCCTGGTGCTGCGCCATCTCCGGGAGGCAGTGGGCAAAGGTAGCGTCCGTACGCCGGCCGCCTTCCAGAGAAGCCAAGGCGGGCCTTCTGCTTGGCTATCTCCGGAGTGGGTGTAGGGGCCGCGCGGTCGCCCAGCAGGTTCTGTGGAAGGCCAGGCGGGCCTGGCACCATGCCATCTCTGGAAGGCAGCGGGAGAATGGAGCGCTCATACGCTGCCTGCCTTCTAGAGAAGGCAAGGCGTTCTGTCTGCCTGGCCATCTCCGGAGCTGGCGCAGGGGCCGCCCTCTCGGCCATCAGGTTCCAGAGAATGTCAGGCGGTCCTGGCGGCACGCCATCTCCCGAAAGCAGTGGGCAATGGGAGCGCCCTTACGCCGGCTGACTTCTGCAGAAGCCTTGGCAGGGCTTCCGCCCGGCCATGTCCAGAGTGGGTGCAGGGGCCACCATTTCGGCTAGTTAGTCCTGGAGAAGTACAGGCGGGTTCAGCACTGTGCTGGCTCAGGAAGGCAGTGGGCGAAGGGAGTGCCCGTACACTGGCTGCCATCTGGAGAAGCCAAGGCGGGCCCTCCGCCTGGCCATCTGTGGAGTAGGAGCTGTGCAGGGTGGCCGCTTCTGCTGTCATCGGCTGGAACTTTGGAGACACTTGGTTTTGGCTGTTGCATGGGCTCGCGTCAGGCCGGTCCCGCTGTGCAGTGGGATTGGCCACCGCATGCGTCCGCTACTCCCATGCCCAGCATTGGTGTGCCTGTCTGGGCCTCCGTGAATGGCGTTTAGACCTTTCTGTGCCACTGTTGCTGGCCAGTGTGGTCCTGGCCCTCGCTCTCTCTGGGCAGGGGCGTTTGAATTCCCCGTGGCTGCTCCCTGCATGTGCAGCGACCATTGGTGTTTTGACTCCACAGTCATTGCCCCACCCCCTCAGCACGCGTTCCATCCTTCCCGATTGGTTGCGGCACATCGCACTGGCTGGTGGAAGTTGTAGTTTTTTTTGTTTTCTTTGTTTTGTGGGGCGCAGGGTACCCCATGGCAGTTCGGACCCTGACGTTGACCTTCTCTCCATCACCAGGTAAGTCTGTGCACAATGTGGACGGGGACAGTTAATGGGTGTGGATTCGTATTCTGGACCCACACGGGGACATTTCTCTTTTATAGGTATAGATAAAGAACTCACAAGTGGCTTACACTTTTCTTATTCTATGAGCACTCTGGGACCATGTAGCTTTCCCAAAGCCACACTGGCTGGTTGTTCTTGTGGGAGACAGAACAGAGAATTAAATTTCCAATCCCTGGCTCGATGGCTGCAACTCAGAGAGCTATCCATAAAACTTACTTAGATTGGTATATACTCATTTGTACACAAGAGGGCAGCAAAAACGAGCAGCTGTATGTTTAAGCTTGTAGGTTTTTGTAAAAGCCATAAACAATCATTGTGACAGGGCAGAGTACAATTTAGCATTTTTGTTTGAAGAGAAACGGAGGCAAAATCCAAAAACAAATGTTTTAAAGTAAATATTTAAAGAGTTTAGCACATTGAAAAAAACTTTGTTTTTGAAAGCATATATTCTATTATTATTTTCCTTCAAATTATTAGGTAAAGGTAGAGATAAAGGTTGCCCTTGCTCGAAAGCCAGTCGTATCCGACTCTAGGGTTCAGTGCTCATCTCTGTTTATAGCGAAAGAGCCAGCGTTGTCTGCATCTGCAGATGTTTCTGTGGACATGTGGCAGGCATAGTTAAACACCGGAGTTCACGGAACGATGTGTACCTTCCCACCGAAGTGGTCCCTATTTATCTACTTGCAATTTCTTTCGAATTGCTAGGTTGACAGGAGCGGGGACAGAGATGAGAGTTCACTCTGGCATGCAGTACCTGGGAATCGAACGCCGACCTTCCAGTCAGCGAGTTTAGCCTCTTAACCACTTGAGCAACTGCAGTCCCTTATTCAAATTATTAAAGGTAAAGGTCACCCTTGCTCAAAAGCTAGTCGTATCCGACTCCAGGGTTCAGTGCTCAGACATTAAAAACAGCATGCATCCTTTTTCGACCAGATATAACAACAAGGTATCCATCCATTTTCAATTTCTGCTCTGGCAAACCTTGAACATTTTGCAGGAAGCAACAAGAAGCTTAAAATATGTGAACTTTTTGAAACTCCTCAACATGTGATTCACGCATTCCAGTGCAATAGGCTGGGAAACCTTAATTGTTTCCAGTCGCAATGTTCAACAAAACTAGATTTTATATAATGGGAATAAAAGAATGGCTTGTTCTTATTTTAAGAGCAGGAGAATAAAATGTTCTCATTGATAATTTGATCAGTGTTAATTCTGCGGAAGCTCTTTGAAATGATGGAAAGGTTAGGAAACTGATTTAATCTACTGCAGATTTAAAAAATCTGGCTGTTTGTTTGATTAAAATTCTGTTTGTTGTCTTAATGATGTACCTTCTGATCTGTCTAAGCAGTGGCCATCAATCATAAAAAGTTTGTTCTTGAACTGGCTGGGTGCAGCAGCTCCCTTGTTAAGTGTAGAATGATTCAAATCAGCTTTGCCACTTGGCTTAATTTATTTTCAAGAATTTGTTTGACAAGTGCTTAGATCCAGTTCATTAACAAAGTAATGTTTTCTGGTTCTTGCTAACTTTCAGAATTAGAAGGGAAATAAGAAGCCAAGAATTCCATTCCTTAGAAAGAGAATGTAACACTGTTTATATTGTTATGCAGTGGGCATTACATTTTGTGTTTGGGCCCATAAATAACAATACAGTATAAGGTTATAATTAATGCAAACAATTATACCTTAGTCTAGTTATCTACTCTATCATACATAGATTGTACTATAGGAATATGCTGCATTTAGAGAATGGCTAGGCTATATTTACAGGAAATTGTACTTTTTAAAAAAGGGTCTTCGTTCCACTTGACTTACCCTCCCACTTCACAATACATAACTACTAATATTATATAGAAAATCAATTATACACTTTTGCTTGGTTTACTTTTCAGTTTATATTGAAGAATAATCAATCTTAATTATTTGATTGCTCATGTTTGACCCCATCCAATTTACTATGATTCATAGATCTTACATTCCAGCTTCCTATCCAATATTGGTGTTTGAGAGGCCATCTGTTCAACTTGGAGGCCTGGTCCCTACCTTGGGTGGAATTACTCTTATTATTATTTTATTATTATTAATTATTATTATCAACTTCCATTTATATCCCATCCATCTGGGGTTACCCCCACTCTGGGCAGCTAACAACAACACATTAAAATACATAATAGAATCACATAATAAATCACCTAATAAAATACAAATATCAAACCTAATTAAAACTGGGGGACCAAATAAAAGCCTGACACTCGTCCGGTGAGTGCCCCTGCTCAAATGCTTCCCTGAACAGAAGCGCTTTAAGTTGTTTTCTGAATGTCAGCAAAGAAGTGATCTGGCTCAATTCCACCGGAAGGGAGTTCCATAGGGATTGCACCACCACTGAAAAGGCTCTTCTCCTGGTTGTCACCTTCCTTGCCAAGTTCGGCATTGGCACCAAGAGCTGGGAAAGATCGAGTGATGCGGGAAGATGTTCCAAGAGGGAGATGCTCCGCAAAGTAGGATGGTCCCAAACTGTTTAGGGCTGTAAAAGTTAAAACTAACACCTTGAACCTGATACGGAATGAAACAGGCAACCAATGCAGCTCTTACCCCTAGGGGCCAGGTGCACAACCTGGGGGTCATTATGGACCCATTGCTCTCATTTGAGCAACAAATAGCGGCACTATCCAAAGCAGGTTTTTTCCAGCTCTGGAAGATTGCGCAGCTACGCTCCTGCTTGGACAGATGGTCTCTCATAACCCTGACCCACTCATTGGTAATTTCACAAATTGACTACTGCAATGCTCTCTACATGGGGTTGCCCTTATGTCTGATACGAAGATTACAGTGGGTTCAGAATGCAAGCAGCCAGGCTGGTGACAGACATAAAGAAATTTGATCATATTTCCCCAGCCTTGGCAGGACTGCACTGGTTACCTGTTGCCTACCATGTCAGATAGAAGGTGTTAGTGTTTTCATATAAGGCCCTATACCAGGGGTTCCCAACCTTTTCAAGATGGGGGCCAGGCCATACTCCCCCAGTCAGCTTTGAGGGCTGGATGGCCATTTTGCCCTGCCTGCACAATGGGGGTGGCCATTTTGTCGCAGCAGCTTCAAAGGGGTGGCCATTTTGTTTCTCAAATGCCCTTGGAGGGGGCACATGAAATTGTGCCAGGGGCTGGATCCAGCCCGCTGGCCTTAGGTTGGGAACCCCATGCCCTATACAGTTTGGGACCTTGTTAGCTATCGGAGTGTCTCTCCCTCAGAACAACTCCCCATATCACCCATTCGTCACAGTCTGCGCAGCTCCAGGTGCCGACTCTGAGGATGGCTCAAAAGTCTAGAAATTGAGCCTTCTCAGTGGTGGCACCAACACTGTGGAACACTACCATTGGAGCTGCGCCAGACCCCATCACTGCCTATCTTTAAAAAGCAATTTAAAAACTCCCTAGTTCAAGGAGGCCTTTCAGGGTATTGTCCCTTTAGCTATAAATTAATCAGGTTGATCCCCTATACCCTCAGATGCCAGTTATTTTATTTTAAGACATATTTGTCAGTTGTCTGTTTTGATTTGTTGTGTGTTCTTTCATGTTATTTGATATCTGCTTGTACACTGCCCAGAGTGGGATACCACCCAAATGGATGGTATAGAAATGAATAAAATAAATAAATACAATTTATTCTTAACAAAATCAAACTTTCCTTTCACCATCAGAAGGACAGATGCTGAAACTTCAATACTTTTGTCACCAAATGAGAAGAGAGGACTCACTAGAGAAGGCCCTGATGATAGGAAAGATTGAAGGCAAAAGGAGAAGGGGGCAACAGAAGATGAGATGGTTAGACAGTATCATTGACACAGTGCGGGGATTCACAATCTGTGGGCCGGATGTGGCCTGTGGCACCATTTCATTTGCGCCCCCCCCCCACTGCCTCCACCATACCAGGAAGTGCCATGTGGTGGAGGAAAGGCAAAGTGGCCATGTGGTCCATGAAGCTATCTGAGGGAACGTGACCTAGCCCCCGGCTTAAAAGGTTGGGGACTCCTGACACAGTGGGTGTGGCTCTGGATGGACTGAGGAGGATGGCGGATGACAGAGAAATCTGGCATGATGCAGTCCTTGGGGCTGTGAAAGGTCAGACTCAACTGTGTGACTGAATGACAAATTTGATTGCTAGCAGGCAGACATACTTTTCATAAAGTTGTGTACTTGTCCCTTTTAGTTATCTGTAATGCAGCAGCAAGTTAACCAGAGCACCTAGAAAAGTTGCTATACATCTATGATGACAAGAGAAGGCTACCGTGGTGGACAGTAGGTTTGCCATTCTGCTAATTTTATTTTTCCATATACAACTGAACATGCCAGGGGGTGGGGGTGGGGTTCCTGATAGAGAGGAATTAGCCTTCTGAAAAATACACATTTGCATTTTTAAAAGATTCAGAGGAAAGTAGAAATATGCCTATAGTGAAGAAGTTTGATGTGACTTTGGAAAAAACATTATTGAAAAGGGCAGATTTGAAAAAAAGTAGAGGGAAAAACACAGTTAAGAGCTACACAGAGTTAAACACCCTTAAGTCCCACTTATGTCAATACGATATGTAAAATATATAAGATATATTAAGTACTGTATATATAATTAAGTACATGCTTCGGTATCTCCACTGAAGGATAGATTGCACCCTGTGCTAATTTACAACAACAGTATTCATTTCAGTGACCAAAATATCCTGTGGCAAAATATTGTGACTTTCTGTGTACCATATAGAAGAAAGAGTGCCTTTTGTACTTTTACAAATTACAGGTTATAATTCCAAAACAGTTTCTATGCCAGAAACATCTAAAAAAGGGAACTAAATTGCACATATTTCTGTTCATCATTTCCCAGCAGAATAAAAGGTAGCCTTTTGTACTTTGAAGATGAAACGATAGTTACGATTCTGTTAATAGTTTTTCCTTAGCATTTAGTTATGGCAGCTCTAAAAAGTACACTCCTTTATGTTTACTCAGAAATGCCAGTAGAATAGCTATAGTATGCTATATATTCTCAGCCAAGGAGGGCAGAGTAAAAATAGTACAGTAGATGTAGCCTTAGCATTCATGGAAGCATTGGCCAAAGTCTACCAATCAGGAACAATTCTGGCATGCCTCCACAGCTAATGAATGCAAAATGACAGGGCTATACCCCAGTCAGTATGGTCCCTTCATTACAACCCAACAAATATGCAAGTCATGCCAGTCCCCATTCCATCAGCCTTGGTGTTTGAGCAGCAATACTAATCTGTTGCCATTCACATGCATTTGTCAAAAGAGGAGTTCCAAGACCCATGTTCCTTAGAGCACACTATAGATGAGGAAGAGGCATACCTGTCAAGTGCAGCTCTGGAGATTACAGGACCTGTGCAGAACGTTTCTGCGCAGGTCCGTTGTACGCATGCGTAGAAGGCTTTTACGCATGCGTAGAATGTTTCTGCGCAGAATGTTTTTGCGCAAGTCCATTCTATGCATGCGTAAAAGCCTTCTACGCATGCATACAATGGACCTGCGCAGAAACATTCTGCGCAGATCACTTCTACGCGTGCGTAGAAGGCTTTTACGCATGCGTAGAAGGCTTTTACGCATCCCTGTCTGCACAGAAGCCTTCTACGCATGCGTAAAAGCCTATGCACGCGTAGAAGTGAGCTGCGCAGAAGGGATGCGCAGTAACTCATTTCCCCCACTGCCAAATTCTGGGGTAGCGGCAGCTCCGGGCGGGAAATGACAAAAATCGGTGCAAAAAAAAGGGGAAATCCCGGCCAATCCAGGATACTTGACAGGTATGGGAAGAGGTTTTCACAGATGTAGCAATGTTAAGTTGCTTCAGGAAGTATGACAAAAACAACAAGAATGGTGTCTCCTTCAATTGATTTATTTTAGTTGAAGCCTAGCTGGACACCCTGCTACAGTAATGGAGTAGACCATACAGCCAGCGACTCAACACTGAGTGTCAGGCAGTGGTAAACGACATGACCATCTACCTGCACAATGGGGAGTGGCCATTTTGTCCCAACAGCAGCTTCAAAGGGGTGGCCATTTTGTTTGTCAAATGCCCTTGGAGGGTGAGGGCCACCTGAAACGGCACCATGGACTGGATCTGGCCCATGTGCCTTAGGTTGGGAACCCCTGTACTAGAGGAAGGCAATTTGAATAGGAAAATGACTAGAAAAAGAAATGTGTAATAACTCTTCCCCAAAAACTCTGCCATGTCCAAAATCAGTTTCTTTCTTGCTTGCTTTATAATGGGGAGAGAGTCTGTACATTTATTATAATGTAATGCAAACTTCTTTCTTAGGATATCAGAGAATAAACAAAACAAAATGCTGTAGCACTTTAAAGACTAACTGTTATATTTTAATGTTAGCTTTCGTGGATCAAGTCCACTTCATCAAACAAGGGAGTGAGGATTCATGGCATCAATTTATACACATCAGGTACAGAGGTACAGAGTGTATAAATTGATGTCATGAAGCCTCACTCTCGTGTCTGATGAAGTGGACTTGATTCACGAAAGCTAACATTAAAATATAACAGTTAGTCTTTAAAGTGCTGCAGGGCTTTGCAGGCGCACCCCCCAATAAAGGACTCAGACACCAATGAAAGTGGGCCACATTTATTGATTCATGCCCTAGTCCGAATTATAAATTTCTATTGGTAATTGACCAATTATAATTCTTAAGGCAAGCAGGCCGAAGTAACACTGGTAAGGTACCACCCAAAATTGCCAACGGCAATTGTTACAATGTATCTATTTGTATCAATTTGTTTGTTGACAACAAACAAATTGTTGACCGTAGTCAATATCTAACTAATGACCCCACCCTCTGACGCGTATCCGTAAAATCACGGGGTGATGCATGCTGTCTAGCTGTAGCCATCACCCCGTCGCCTGGTCCGTCGTTGACCGGACAACGTTTAACCAACTTATACCTGTCTAGTGTTGTCCAGTCAATTGCGAACCTGCCGGATACCTGTGGGTCATAAATGTTTACCTTACCAGTACTACCCGCCACACGGGGAGGCTTCCCAGAAGACTCACCGCCCCCCCCCCAAGACCGTCAGCTCGGTCAACAGGCCTGCTCGCCAGTCCACTAACAAGAGGTCCATACCTCCCTGCGACAGATGGGCCCCATCCCCTGAGTAAAAGCTCGTAATTTTGCAGACTGATGTCGGGGAGGCGAATGACGCGTCCCCCACCTTTGTCGAAAAGGAACCGGGCAATAGCCCCGTTCACGGAGCATCGGCTCGGCCAAGAGCCTCGAGGCCGCACGCCCCCCTGTAAGCGTACCGCGGTAACGTGTCCAACCAATTGAGGGTTGTGGCAGGCCACACATAACGTGAGTGGGGCAGGTCACTGCAAATCGCAAGCTTCCGCGATAGGCCAGTGACCCGCCCTAAGCCATCGCCCCCAAGGTACAGAACCAGGACATCCGGCGAGTCAGCATCCCTGATGTAGAAAAGGAATGGCAACAGTTCCCGCCATAACATGCCGCGCTTACCATACCACCTGAGACGTGCGGATGCACCCAGTCCCAGTTGGGGTCCCCACTCTGTCGCCACAGCGTAACGCGCTGCCCTATGCAGCGTAACGCGCTGCCCTGTGCAGCGTAACGCGCTGCCCTGTGCAGCGTAACACGCTGCCCTGTGCACATGGCTATGGCCCACCAGGCACACTGTCACCGGTGTAATACGACACCCAGGGTCTGTCAAGGAAAAAAAAAGGGGGGGAGAAACAGTGCAGTGACTAAACTGGTACTCACGGTTGAAGAGGGTGAACACAAACTGAAAACATTGTGATCCCCACCCTCCCATGTGGCGTATGTCAGCCCCGGAGTACCCAAAAACAGCTGCAGTAGAAGCCGCCCCTATCCTGAATGAATGGGTGCCGCAACGAGCCCCAGGGAGGCCAACACTGGCTAGTGCCTACCGGCACCCTCCAAAATTGAAATTTAGTAAGGGGAGACCCATCTAGGTGACAGAAAAAACGGGCCATTGTGCGTGCCACGCAGTGCAAGGAACTCCTGTAGGGCACCAACCGGACAGATGTCTGCCAAAGAACACCATAGCAGTCTTATTCCACTGCCTACGCCATGCTGATCCGTCTTAGAGGAGCGTATCCTCAACTGAGCCCAGTCTTTGGCCACATAGACATCTTCGAGTTCCAGTGCCCTACGACTAGCATCCGCCTTAAACAGCATCACAAACTCGCTGATGCGGAGCGCTCCAAAAAAGGCCACCGTTGTAGCCATATGAAACAAGGCTGCCTCATACCTATCAAAACATAGGTCCTGCCAGCCCCGTGCCAGTTGGGTAAGAACCCCTGGGGAAATTGGGTGGCGGTCGTCCGGGCTACGCCCACGCTCCCACACCCACCCCTCCAAAACGTGTCTCACACGGAGGTCAGCGGTACTGTCCGCATGTCCGCCTACTTTGGCCATAAAAGCCAGTGCTGACAGCCTGGATGCTATGGTTCGAGGTGCAAGGCCCTGGGAATGCAGGTCAACCATGAATTGAAGTATATGGGCCACCGGGATCGGCCAGGTATCTGGCAGCCGGAATTGGGCACAGAACGCCCTGAAAGAATTGAATGCGTGTTGATACGCCTTACACGTGCGTGGCGCTAGCGACATGCCGATCGCCCGGTTCACCTCTCCTTGCCAAAGGTCCATATCTCGTCCGGGAGTGGCGAGGGAAATTCCTCTGCATCCGGGGCCAAGGCGCGGAACCGGGAGATCTGCAGGCGGGACAAAGCGTCAGCGATATCATTATTTACCCCCGGGACATGCCTGGCCCGGAACAGTACATTAAGGCGCAGGCTGCGCAATACAAACTGGTGCACCAAGTCCATCACCCTGGGTGATTTGGAAGTCTGTGATTTGACAATGTGGACAACGGCCGCATTGTCACACCAGAAATGAATGACCGAGTTGGCCCACTCATCACCCCATAGCATCAAGGCCCCCAGAATGGGAAAAAATTCCAGGTACGTGAGGTCCCGCAGGCGCCCCGTACCTGACCAGGCTGGTGGCCACCCACCATAGGCCCACTTCCCATTGAAGTACATCCCATAATCCAGGGACCCAGAGGCATCGGACTGTATCTGGAAACGAGGGGAAGCCAGAAGGTCAGACCTCCAAAATGACACCCCATTGAACTCCTTCAGGAACTGGAGCCAGATAAGCATATCTGCCTTAATGCCCTGGGTTAGTCTGACCCTATGGTGGGGCCTGGACAAGCCTGTCATGGCGTCGCACAAGCGCCGGGCAAATGCCCTGCCCGGTGTGACCACCCTGCAAGCGAAATTGAGATGACCATTTAACACCTGCAGATCCCGCAGTGATGCCTTGCGTTTAGAAAGCAAGTCCGAGATAAGGGCCACTATCCTTGACACCTTATCCCCTGGTAACCTAGAAGCCTGCGCTACCGTGTCAATCTCCACCCCCAAGAAGACTAGCTGTGTAGATGGGCCCTCAGTCTTTTCGGGCGCTAAAGGGACACCCAGTTCCTCCATTAGCGTCTGAAATGTGTTGAGGAGACGTGTGCACGTGTCCCAGCCCCGTTCACCCCCGAATAAAAAATCATCCAGGTAATGGGCTACAGACCGGGACCCTGACCTGCGGACAAAAGCCCACTGTAGGAAGGTGCTAAAACGCTCGAAGGCCGAGCACGATATGGAACAGCCAAAAGGCATGGCCTTATCGAAATAATATTCACCCCGGAACTTAAAACCCAGCAACTCAAAGTCACCCGGGTGAACATGCAGGAGGCGAAAAGCAGACTTAATGTCGCACTTGGCCAACAGCGCACCCGGGCCACATGAGCGCACCATGCGCAGCGCTTGGTCAAAAGATGTATACCTGACCGAGCAAAGGTCATCAGGTATAGCATCATTGACCGATCGGCCGGCTGGGTAGGACAAGTGATGGATCAGGCGGAACTCGCCCGGTTACTTCTTGGGGACCAAGCCCCAGGGTGACACTTTAAGGTTGGGGAACGGGGGTGCAGGGAAAGGGCCAGCGACCCTGCCCGCATCAACCTCCTTAGAAATGCTGGCGGCAGCCACCTCCTCCCTCCCCTTAAGGGACAAAAGGTTGGGGGCATCTTGGGGGGACCTATCACCCTGGAAAGGAATACGGAACCCCAGTCGAAAACCTTGAAGCAGGTAAACCGCATCTGCCCCCCTCGGGTACGATGCGAGCCAACGCTCCAGCATGTCCACATTAATTGGGGAGGGGGCCTTTCGGTGGACCAGCTCCCTCTGCGGCAGTCTTGCCAGCACCTTGTCCGCCCCTACCTTTGCCCCGCACCCCTCCAGGCCTGGGGCAGGCGGAGGCCGCATGGGGGCCAGCACAAGAGGGACACTCATGCCTGTACCGGCAATTCTTCCTACTGCAGGAACCATTGGACGAGAAAGTCCAGCACAGCAGGCGGGCTGGAACCCCCTGCCCCGCCACCTGGCGGGGTGTCTGTGCTGGGGCCGCTCGCTGGACCGCATGTCCACAATGGTATCTGTCCCCAGGCGCAGGGCGCGTGGGAGTCATATACAGAAGCCACAGCTTCTGGCAGGGCTCATCCCACCTTATCTCAGGGTGCAGGGGAATCCGCATACGGAATTCCTCGTCGTAAGCCAACCATGACGGGCCCGGGAAGTCGACCATCGCCCGGCAAATGTTGTCCAAATACTGGACCATCGGAATTGCCAAATCCGGCCGGGCCTGAGGTAGACCGCCATGTATATAAGGTACGCCGGCAACCAATTGGCCCACGTACGTGGCGGCTTACGACGACGTGCCTGTTCCTTATCCTTCTCATCCTGCCCCTCCCTCTCCTCTTTGGTGGGCTCTCTGTTAAGAAGGGAGAAGATGTCGACATACTCCCCACGCCAGATCTTCTCTTTGGTGGCCTGGGCCAAATGGTCCCCCAGGGGCAAGGAATACCCCGCTGTCGGCAATGCTGACACCGGCACAGTGGGAACCACGGGGATCTGAAAAGGAGCCTGGACCAACCCAGCCACCCCTAACACATTCCCAACTGAATAAGAGGTACCACCCAAAACTGGGCCCTGGGTGAGCGGTGAAGTCGCCGGGTGGGACGTCGGCGACTGAACCGTCGCACCACCCATGCGAGGCCACGGCCACTGGAATGCCCCCCCCCCCAACGTGGGTAGGTGTGTGGGTGCACTAGATTGAACCGCATACTCACATGCAGCACCCCCGCGGGCCGCCCCCACCGGGGGTTCCGGCCCACTGGGGGCGTCGGAGCTCACGACCGCAATTGAGCTCGTCGACGGGGCCTGACCAGCATCAGCCTGTTAAGTGGGGAGCTGCGAGGCAGTGGCTGAAGCCGGCCCACGCGCCTCGGGCAGCTCGACCCGTCCTGCCGCCTGCCGCTGACCGGCAGACAATGGATCAACCTGCACCCCAAAAGGCACCCCCGGGTGGCTAACCCTCGCGAGGGATGCCTCGAGGGCCGCAACGCGGGCCAGAAGGGCCTCAACACTAACGTAGCCCCCTAAGCCAAGTGGGGGCAAAGGGCCAGCCGGCCCACTGGGTGCAGGCGCCGGTCCAGGTCCCTGGACCCCGGGGCCCATATACGGCCACGACCCCAGTCCCGGCCCCTGCAGGGCCGGGGGGGGGTACCCTGCCAGGGGAGGGAACCCAGCCAACCCCCATGGCTGAAACCCCCCGCAGGAAGCTGCGGACCCATGGAAGAAGGCCCCGCAGAATGGGCCGTGCCAGAGGCAGTGGCCACTGCTTGCGGGCCAGGGGCCGCGGCCCCAGCTGGGCCGGTATGCAGACCCCCGGCCTCGGGCCAAGGGGTAATTAACCCCATCCCACCGGTCCCGGTGGGCTCAGGCAAAGGAGGCTGCTGGGGAGGCGCAGCCGCGGTCCTCCGACCCGGCTGGCGCCTCCATGCAGAACGAGCCGCGTTCGCAGTCGCCTTCTTCTTCGAGGGCATAGCAGCTAACGATGGGAAGCCTAAAAGTCAAGAAAATCAGCAGCCAGAGGCTTCCCCGAGCAAGGCAAGAGCGACGGAGGTAAGAGAGAAAAACTTCTCCGCTCCGTCGCTTCGCAAAATGGCAGCTCGGCTGCCTTGTGGCCGCCCCTTATATAAGGGTGCTGGCCACGCCCCCTAACTACCCGGATGTCTTCGTCCGGTGGGGGGGGCGCAAAGGGCGCGGCGGCCATTTTGGTGCCGCGCTTGCATTTGTTTTGTTCATTCATGTCAGGCCAAACATCCTACTATGGTAATGGAGTAGACCGTACAGCCAGCGACTCAACGCCGAGTGTTGGGTGGCAGTAAATAACCTGACTCCCTAAAGGGGCCAATGGCTATGGGTGGATGAGCCCCTCCAGGTGGGGTGATGGTCCCCTCAGTGGAGGAAATGCCACTGGAAACCATCATATTGATGCCAACGGCAAAATGAGCAGAGAAGGAACTCTGATTCCCAATGGCCATGAAGGTGGAAGAGGCCGTGTCAGATGGACTGGCTGTGAAGGCGCACCTTGATAATATCCTCTAGGCTGCGGCAGTCAATTGCAGGCCTGGTGTTAAATCCTGCATGTCTCATTTTATATGTGCCACTCTAAGATCATAGTGTGTAGGTCACTTCATGGAAAGCTGGGATCCACCTTAAACAAATTCATTCCAGAGACATTTTTCTTTCTTGCCTCGGAGGGCAGAGGTGGCCCAGAACCAGCTGGCCTCCAAGACCAGGCCTCCCGGTGCCCAGGGGCAGGAAAAAAACGTATATTTGGGCTGAGTTGTGGCCGCTGCTGAGGAGTGGAAGTGTTTATGGATTACAGTCTGCTTGCTCAGACCTGATGATTGTAGTACTTCAGCCACATTTGTATGAAAAACAGTGAACATAGTTGTACAGGTTTATACCAAATATATAAATAAGAGATATAAATAAAAGTAATAAGCTTTCAAAGTTTTGTTTACATGCACCTTCCAACTCAGTCATTCTATGATTCTCTGATCTCACACCAAGCAGATCCTACACCTCAGGTGATCAACAGGAGCAATAACTTAGATCCTACATGGGCCAATCAGTCATCCCCTCCAAATTCCTTACACTGATCTTTGTGAACAATTCATTTCTCCTTCATATTCTACATGGTAAGCCCTACTGGGTAGTGTTCCAAACAAATGGCTTCATTCCTACCTCTCTTTTTCTTTATCTATGCCACTCTATGATCCCTAGCTTTCCTCCTTCTGCATGTCCTCAGCAAGGTTTAAATGTCATTTTCTTTTCTTTCTGCTTCCCATCACTGCTCAGGAAAACAGGAAACAAGTTGTCTCAGGTTTTTCAAGAAAAACTGAAAACTTTTACGCAATGATTCGTGGGAGAGATTCCTTTGGTTACACAGAGTCCCACCTTCATTCCATTCATTTGAACTGAAAAAGTTGGACTTCCTTTCAGGATGTTCATCTGGAAGAGTAGTAATCTAATAGAATATCACAACTCTCCCAGAGTTCCTAAGCCAGTTCTTTCACCCTCACTAATTACAGCTGGAGCAAAACCAAAGCCTATTATTAAGCCAATAACTATCTCTCTCTTCTATAGTCCTGTTCACAGACAGAGTATAGGTTGCCTTTTTCTCTGAATTTATATTGCCATTGCATCCACCACTCAGTAAGCATGAAATCTACTTGCTAGGTATGAGCCAGCATTAACACACCATCCTTTTTCTGCAGCCAACTATGACTGTTTCTTGCCCCTCTGACTATTTTGAGCACTCAAGAACTTAGATTTGTTTATGTTCATTGCTGGTTTTGCAATAAAATATGTGCAATAAAAAAGGAAGAAGTGATGAGGTTTGAAGTTTAGAGGAACAGTGGAAATGAAAGCAAACAAGTTCAGGAACTAATTATACAGGAATCTCAATAATGACACACACTATTAAAAGCTCACAGAATTCCTCTCCAAGCCTGGCTTGGAGTGAAGTAGAGTTATAATTGCAGGTCAAACTGCAAGCCAAATGGTCTGTCCAAAGCAGGTTGGAATAGGGCATCAAAGATGTTGATAAGAAGGAGAGCAAGGGTGCAAGGCAGGAAAATAAGACCAGAATTAAATAGCAAGTAGAAAAGAATCTGTATATAGATCTTCCTCTGGGTTCCTCAATCTTGGCTCTCCAGATGTTCTTGGACTTCAATTCCCAGAAGCCTGGTGTGCTGACTTGGACTTCTGGGAATTGAAGTCCAAGAACACCTGGAGAGCCATGTTTGAGGAACTCTGGTCTCTCATGCTACCCAACTCTCCCTCTCTCCTCCACATGGAGCAGGGACGTCTTCTTCATTCGGACTTGCCCAGTCTTCACCTCACCGCGTGGCAGATAACCCCAGGTTGTCAAGGATTCTGGAGTTAGCGCGATGCCCGTCTACCAGGAAATCATATGCCTCCAAATATCGGCGGTTCTGTGGCTTCCTGGATGCTCATCGTAGGTGTGCACAACAAGTAAACCTCAATGACATCATGGAATATCTTCTCCATTTGTGAGAAACTGGTCTCAGCTTTGTGTCCATCAGGGTCCATTTGGCGGCTGTGGTGGCCCACTGCCCGCTTGGATTCCCTGCTTCGGGTGCTTTCCATGACCAAACGGTGAAGCGCTTCCTCAAAGGATTGTGAGACGCCTTCCCTCCTGTTAAGACTCCAACCGCACAGTGGTCTTTATCTACAGTTTTGACAGCCCTTAGCAAGGCCCCCTTTGAACCTCTGGCAACAGCGGACCAGTGCCTTCTTACTTGGAAGACAGCGTTTTTAGTTGCCATCACGACTGCCAGACGAGCTGTTGAGCTGACTGCTCTTCGGGCTGACGCCCCGTACATGAAATTCTACAATGACCGCGTGGTGCTCCACGCAGACATTACTTTCTTACCAAAATCGTTTCTCAGTTTCGCCTGGCTCAGGCCATATCATTACCAACTTTCTTTCCAAACCCCGTTGATGCTCAGGAAAGAACATGGCACACTCTTGACGCACATCTTATTAAACAAAGGCTTGCCAGTCATCCAGCAATCTCCATCAATCTTTTTGACCTGTATGGTTCCTTTTTGGTTAAAGAATAGAGTGACATAGAAACGTGGCAAATTCCATATTGGAGAATTTGGAATAAAGTTTAATTTATATACTAGGGAAGCTAGGTAAAGGTAAAGGTTCCCCTTGCTCGAAAGCTAGTCGTATCTGACTCTAGGGTTCAGTGCTCATCTCTGTTTCAAAGCCGAAGAGCCAGCGTTGTCTGCTTCTGCAGAAGTTTCCATGGTCATGTGGCAGGCATGACTAGACACTGGAGCGCACGGAACGCTATTACCTTCCCACCAAAGTCGTCCCTATTTATCTGCTTGCAATCTCTTGCTTTCGAATTGCTAGGTTGGCAGGAGCTGGGACAAAGACGGGAGCTCATTCCGCCCTGCAGTACTTGGGAATCAAACTGCTGACTTTCTGCCTCCCAGTCAGCCTCTTAGCCACTTATGTCCTGCCAAATTAAATGTATTACCTATCTAACAGAATAATATTAATTATTGAGCAATGTCCTCAGAAATTAATATTAATTAATATACTTCTTTCGTGTCTAGGCCAGACATGAAGCTGCCAAAATGAAGGTACCTTTTGGTGAGTTCATTCTGCAGTTCCTTTCGCCTGACCTAGTGTGAGAAAGATTAGCTGGCAACACAAGGTTGCCGTTACCAGAGTATGCCCATTTGTGGTTCAAAAATACCACAATCTTTGAGGAGGCTCTTTCTGTGTACCCCATTAATATACTATGGATTCTAATAAGCAAGTGAATTCTACATAGAGAGGAAGTAGCCATCATCTTTCTTTCCAACACTCCATAAATCTATTTTTACTTCTCCCAGAAGCAATTCGGTTTGTTAACATTTTTCAAACTGGAATGCAGCTGCTGTCTTGGCCTCTGTTGATTTTAACTTCTATAGTAGCTGTAAACAGAGCAGGGGATAACAGTTGCCACCTAACAAGACTTTCTAGGAGCCTCCATATATTTAATATAGTACTTTACTTTTTCAATCACGAATGTAATTTACTCATCAGATGAAGAGAATTAAACATTGGTGCAAATTTCTCAAGTTAGTATGCTGGGAATAATATGACTCGATTATTATTATTTTTAGCATTGAAGGCGCCACTTAACTTTGGAATGGGCCCAATTTTCCAGTAAATAAACACTTCAAAAGTTATCCAGAGTTTAGTCCTCTGAATCTGGGAAACCAGGAACGAGGTTTATAATGTTATGCTTGAGTTAGAAAAAAAAGCCATGAATGATCTTTTAAAACATTCAGGAAGCTTTTAATACTTTTCTACTTTAGTGTTTAATTTTCTGGGGAATTAAGTCAGTGGAAGTATTCCTGGTCTTATTTTTTTAGCACTTTTTTAGACTCCAGATGGTATAATGTGTTCAGTATTTATGTTTATTTTCAAAGCTGAAGTCACTTGTTGAAACTTGGATCATGCCCGAGGTCAGATAAATCTGCCTCATGAAGAGGGTATTTACAAAGAAAAGGTGAATCTGAGAAAGAGCATTTTCCCCTGATTATAATACAGTCCTTATATTGATATCTTTATCAGTGTCATTATTTATTTATATAATCTCTATATTTTGATTTTATTTATATGTTTATTTACCTCCTTTCAG
This sequence comes from Bradypodion pumilum, assembly GCA_035047305.1. Classification (NCBI taxonomy): domain Eukaryota; kingdom Metazoa; phylum Chordata; class Lepidosauria; order Squamata; family Chamaeleonidae; genus Bradypodion; species Bradypodion pumilum. Next base: position 381,538,263 of record JAWDJD010000002.1, read on the forward strand.
GTTTATACACTATATTGGGCCTTTATTTTTCCTACCTTTTTACTGTAATTATTGGGTTTAATGATTTCAAGCTTCAGTTCTCTGTAATTTTTAGTGTATTTTATTTTTTTAGTAGTTTAGTATTTGTATTGTTTAGAATTTTTTTTCAAATAGTAGTTTTTTGTGGGATTAGGAGAGGGTTGTTTTTCTCTTCTTGATGGGGTAATTTGACAACTCAGATTTTCTGAGGAGAAGGTGGAGGAGTATATAAATATAACATGTGAAAGAAGAAGACCATTCTGTTGTTAACCGATAGAAATATTCTGCAGGCTAGCCATTGCAGGAGACCTCGGGCAAAATGGTTCATATTTATCCTGAGTTCTACTCAACAAAGCCAATCTTCTAATCTAATCAGTCCCTCTTGCTGTTGAATGCCAGGTTGACAACCTATGGGCTACCACACCTCTCGACCAAACCCCATGAAATTTGGCAGACATGTACCTTGTGCATGTGAGCAGGTCACTGCCGGGGTCCCAAAGCGCATGGGGGGGGCTTCTGCCCCCAAATTGATCTTTTAGTCCTCAACCAATCACAAGGGCTGACCAGGTCTGGGTTTTTGTGATGTCATGTGCTTTGTGATGTCTTGCCTAGACCTGGTCAACCCTTGGGAGTGGTCAGCCCTTGGGAGTGGTCAGACAATGTGACATCACAGGGTCCCGCCCCCTTGGCCAGGCAGGTAAGATGGCGGGGGGGGGGCAGGAGTCCAGCGGACAGAGGTCAGACCAGGAGAAGGAGCACCCAAGCAACGCAACCCCAGGAGGTAGGACAGCCCCCCCAACCCCACCCGGGCGAAGCCAGGCATCCTTGCTAGTTTACAATATGATTGTGGATGGGAGAACTTATTTTATTTATGTAATGAAGATCTGAGTGGGTGAAAATATCCTCTTCCTTATGGGCAAGTTGATTGAGGGCTATACAGGATCAGCTGCAAGTATCCCTGGACAAAACCAGTGCCCTTGATCCATTCCAGTCAGGGTTCAGGCTGTGACATGAGAATGATATCATGCTGGTAACCCTGCAAGATGACTTTCTTAGGGAGATGGATCAGGAGGGGTAGGTAAATCTCTCCTGTGCTCCTTGATTTCTCATCAGATTTTGATACTGCCAACCACAGTACAGTATTCTTTTGGACCTATCTGTTGCAGTTGGGGATTGGAGGTCTAGCCTTCTGCTGATTCTGATCTTTCCGATGTGGTCATGGTTCAGCTCGAGGCAGCTTTTGACCGCTCTACAATGTGCGGTCTCTCAGGGGTTGTCTATTTCTCTGATGCTTATCTACATCTATGTGAAGCTGTAGGGTGGGCCATCTGGAGATTTGGAGTGTGTTGTCATCAATATGCAGATGATACACAGCTCTTACTCTCTTTTTCCATTTCTGCAGTGGATGCAGTCAGGAAAATGGAGTACTGTCTGGCATCAATATTGGAATGGATGAGGGCCAATAGGTTGAAACTGAATTCTGACAAGATCATGATCATCAATGATCATGCTGTGTGTGAGAGGTTTCCCCTTGTTTGCTGGCCTGGCTCTTAGTATGGAGGGATGCATACCTTTTAGGGACCAGGTTCGCAGTTTGGGCATCCTTCTAGACCCAGACCTGTCCATGGTGCATCAAGTGACAGCTATGTTTTTCACCATCTCTGATGGATTGCCTACTTGTACCCCTTCCTAGACAAGAAAGGTCCTAACAGCATTGGTACATGTACTGGTAGTCTCAAGGACTGACTGCTGCGAAGCTCTCTATGTGGAGCTTCCTGTAAACCTGATAGAAAAGCTTCAACAGGTCTAGAACATGGTAGCCAGATTGTTGTGGGAGCTCATAAATTTGATTACTGTATATCTCTCAGATCCTACCTTGCATGCACTTCTTGCCTGTAATTTTCTATATCAGTTACAAAGCATTAATGCTGGTGTACAAAGCACTAGACAGTTTGGTACCTCACCACCTGTCAGAGTGCATTTCCAAAGAGTAACTACCCATGTGACCCAGTCCTCCTCCTAGTCCTAGTTATTACATCTGCCTACACTGAAGGAGGCCAGAAAAGCAGTAAGTGGAAATCAAGCCTTCTTAGCTGTGACATCCTTTCTGTGGAATGCTTTATGAGACCAGATATGCTAAGCCTCTTCCCTCCTGGTTTAAAAGACTCCTGAAGTCAGATTAGTTCAGGGAAGCATTTCCTGACATCCTTCCACTCAAGGAGTAATTTGTGTATTATGTTGGTCTTGCTGCTTTAATATTTAATGTACATTGTTTATATATATATGTATTGTATTTCATTTTACTGGTTGTACTATGGGTGGGTTCTGATTTTATCATTGTACATGCTTTCCAGCTTAGTGAATTTATCACTAGGTAGGCAGAATATAAATTTATATATAAAATAAACATCTAAAATAGATACAGATTATTTTTAAGCACCATACCTTTGCTGTATAGATATATAAAATATACATTGTTTCTTTTTGTTCTACTTCTGTGCATTCGCTGTTTCATTGCTTGTTAAAGTGTATCAATTAAATTGAATAATTTTACAAAGATTTTGCAGTGCTTGTTAAAGGATAATTCGTTTACTATTACCATATTTACACTGAATTCTTATTGTTTCAGGACCAAATGCTTTCGTGGGAAAAAGGTCCTTGGTGAATATGAAATCAAAGTAGAACAGGTATTAACTAAGGAATTTACTGTCAATTTTAGACATATTATTTTTCCTAGTTCCATATTTTATTAAAATACTTATTAGTCAGGTAAAAGGAACTGCAGAATGAACTCACCCAAAAGCGCCGTCATTTGGGCAGTGTTATGTCTGGCCAAGACACGGAAGAGGAAAAAGTACGGTAGTTTAGTTTGTAATATAATACTGTCACACATAAACTTTTCTTGAGTCACAAGAATACAGTGTGATTACCTAAATATTTACATAAAATAAGTGCTACATGTGTAAAATCTTGCATAGTAGAATTCTTCTGAATTTGCTCACTGACTTTCTTAGGAAATTGTGTAATATCTGATAGTAGTCAGCAAGTTATACAAATATAGACAATGTCTTAGGAATAGTCAGTATTGAACATCTGTAACTTATTTATTTGAGCTCTGTCCCTATTTTCTAATGAAAATACATAATCATCATCATAATATGTCATCAAGTCCATTTAGACTTAGGACTACCTTTTCCAGGGTTTTCTAGGCAGAGAATGCAGGTGGCCCCCTTTTTTTGCAGGTTCAATATCCATGGTTTCAGTTTACCCACGGACATACCTGTCCAGTTTCGGATTTGAAAATAAGGGAAATTTTCTGACACCCACTGCGAGCCATTCCACCAGTGGGCGTGGCCAAATTGGTGAGTGTGGCCAAATTGGTGGGTGTGGCCAAATTGGTGGGCATGTGACTTGCTGGGGGTGGCCATGTTACTAAGTGGGCTATCTAGTCATGCCTGCCACATGGCCATGAAAATGTCTGCAAACAGATAGCAAAGGTTCTTTGGCTGCAAATGCACCCTGGAGTTGGATATGACTGGGTTTTGAGCAAGGGAGACCTTTGCTAACCACTTGCAACTAAACAGAGGCAAAACCTCACAGCAATTTTGAATACCAATCAGGGATCTTCTGTTATTAGGTAAAGGTAAAGGGTGGCCTTGCTTGAAAGCCAGTCGTATCCAACTAGGGTTCAGTGCTCATCTCTGTTTATAGCCAAACAGCCAGTGGACTTGATCCACAAAAGCTCATGTTAAAATACAGCAGTTAGTCTTTAAGATGCCACAGTGTTTTTGTCTTGTGGTACCTTAAAGACTAGAGAGAGAGGGGTGGGGGGTGGGGGTGGGGATAAGGTACTTACCCAGAAGGACAGGGTTTTCTACCTAAGGAACCTCTGTCTGCCTCCTTGCTCAAGTTCCAAAAACTGTGATAATTCCTGGACACCGTGAGGAGACTTGGGTCTTTAAACAGGTCACAGAGCCTCCATCCATGGAACATTTTTAACTTTCCAGCCCAGCAGGCTTCCTCTGCTCCTGCCTCTCTAGCCATCACTGCCTACCATAGAGAGGTGCTCTTTCCCAGGAGAGGAAAGAGATAGAAAGCCAATCGGCGTCAAGTATATTTGCATACAACATAAAGAGGATATTTCGGTGGTCTTGTCTTAAACACAGGTTTAAAAAAAATGGAATTGAGGCACACAAGGCTAATACAGTAGAAAATTAAGTGATATAAGTGTAAAAAACAGTTCCATAAAAATCACCATATTATGAAATGCTGTGGCAGAGAATGAGGAAAGACATTTGAAATATATATATATATTACTCGTCTCTTCCATTGCAGTTGAGGTTGGTCTGCTGGGGCTGGCCTGTTGCATTGCTCCCCGTGAGGGGCAGCAGTGTCGCTAAGGGGAGCACCTGGGGGGGGCACTTCCTGCTCCACCCAGGGGAGCCCAACATGGTTCCTCCTTCCTGGCTCTGGTGGCTCTTCTTCCTCCTCCTCCTCTTCTTTTAGGCTTGGATATGCTTGGATTGTGGGGAGAAGAGGAGGAGGAGGCGTGGCCAGGTGGTTTTGCTAATATGGGAGATTTACAGGAAAATACTAATATGAGAGGACAGAGGGAAAGAGGGGTAAAATATGGTAGTTTCCCGGCCGAAACGGGAGACTTGACAGCTATACCCACAGATCCAAAAATATTCAGTGAAAAATGCCTGAAATACGTATTTCCAAAGCACATTAGCAGAGCTGACCACTATCTACAGTGTACACAGAAGTGTCTTACTAATTACTTCTTCAAGTGCTAGTTTGGAACCGTGTAGCTTGCCCATGGCCACACATGCTGAACCATCTCCCAGCAGGCACAGTGGGGAATCGAACTCCCAACCTTTGGCCCCATAGTCAGATCTATAAAATCACCGAGCTATCCAGCAAGCAGTGTGTCTCAGAATAGTTAAAATATGAAAGTCATATAATAAAACAACATAAAAGTAAATAAAATAAAGACAAAACAATTATAAATGTGTATATAGAATCTTTTTTAAAGATGCCCAAAACATTCATTATTTTACCTCATGTGTGTAACAAAATTCTTCTTAGTAGTTGGTGGGATAATAGTACAGACTATCAAGTTATTATTCTAAAATGACCTCTCTGCCTAACACTGGTCACTAACACTGATTGAAAGGCAGTTTAGTATCTTGCAAACTTAAAAATTTCCAAAGGTATTTTATCTTCCAAAAAGAATTGTTAATCCATGGATTGAGTTGCAGAGGCTTCTTCTGGCACACACAGTAGTGAGATTTTTTTTTACTTACTCAAAATTAGCCAACCTCAAGATTTTAAAGTTTTATCTAGGGTCACAAAGCTAGAAAAGCAGCTTAAAATCTAACCTGGGTTTATTTACTTGGTTTCTTTCCCCTCCTTTTTTAATAGGCACAATTTTCAGAGATCAATTTGATAGCTCATGCTGATGGTAATTATGCTATAGATCTACAAGCATTCCGAAATGGCACTAAAGTTGTCAGGTAAGTTTTACTTCTGCCATCAAAATTAAAATTAGCATTCACAAGTAGAAAATAACGGTAATGAATGATGAGATCCTCTCACTAGAATTTTAATCTCGCATAGTGTTTGGCAAACTAAGATCGTGGTGTGCCTAGTTACAACAAAATAGAAGTAGCCCAATCCAAACATTTTTATGTTTACAGTAGACTTTCCAAATGTCATGCTGTTCTCCAATGATTAATGCAAGGGGCAGCCTACTTCAGGGCTGAACCAATAATAATAATTGTGTGTTGTCAAGTCGTATCCAACTTATGGTAACCCTTTTCAGGGTTTTCTAGGTAGATAATACACAGAAGTTGTTTATCATTGCCTTCTTCTGGGTGTGCCCTGGGACTGTGCTACACAAGCTGTCTTTTCTTCTGGGAGACACAGTGAGGAATCGAACTCCCAAACTCCCAATTGACTAAATGGCATTGTTTTATTATTATTATTATTATTATTATTATTATTATTATTATTATTATTATTATTATTATTATTATTATTATTATTATTATTATTATTATTATTATTATTATTATTATTATTATTATTATTATTATTATTATTATGTGAAAAGCAAGATTGGTTTCAAATATGAGTACTCTACCCCCATCCAGCTAAAGTGATACATATTTGACATAAGCTTGGTTCTATCTCTGCTTGAAGCTTTTGTGCTTGTCTGTTCTGCTTGATTGCATTTTCTTCAAAAGGATGTTCAGCATTTTTAGGAGCCCTGGTGGTGCAGTGGTTAAACTGCTGTCCTGCAACAAAAAGGTTGTGAGTTCGATCCTGGCCAGGGGTCAAGGTTGACTCAGCCTTCCATCCTTCCAAGGTCGGTCAAATGAATACCCAGCATGTTGGGGGGGGAAATGCTAATTAACTTGTAAACTGACCAGAGAGTGTTCTAAGCACCATGGAGGCGGTACGTAAGTGTGATTGCTTTGCTTTGCTTTTTTTACTATATTTATTATTTATTTATTTATTTTTCACGCTTATATACCGGTACAACCCAACTCAGGGCGGTTTACATAGCGGACAGTAAATACATAAAAGACACATGATAAAAAAGTTAAAAGTTAAAAAAGTTAAAAAAAACAAACCCCACCCCTAAAAGGTGCGCAAGAACCGAAGGGACCTTGGGGGAAGGCACACTTCTCTATACCAACCACCCAACGGTACCCCCATCCCCACCCGCACCCCAAACTTGGCCCGCCAGCCAGGTCTTTAGTTCCTTCCTAAAGGGCAACAACTCCGTCTGGAGACGCAGTTCCACAGGCAGGAGGTTCCAAAGGGCTGGTGCGGACACGGAGAAGGCCCTCCTCCTTGTGCCAGAGAGGCGAGCCCCCCTGGCTGATGGCACAATTAGAGAGCCCCTCCGGTCCGCTCTGGTTGGACGGACAGACGTCCTTAGGGCGATGCGGTCTCTAAGATAATTTAATTTAATTTAATTGTCACATTTATATACCGCTCACTCAGCCAAAGCCAACTCAGGGCGGTTCACAATAAAAATTAAAAAACACATGTTAAAAACAGTTAAAACTACCCACCCCCTAAAAACAAGGGGTGCAGGATCCAAAGGCACCATGGGGAAGAGTTCTTCTACACCAACCACCCAATGGAGGTTACCCTTCCACCTGCACCCCACACTTGACCCGCCAGCCAGGTTTTAAGTTCTTTTCTGAAAGGCAGCAATTCCGTCCGGAGACGTAGCTCTGTTGGCAGGAGGTTCGAGAGGGCCGGTGCAGACACGGAGAAGGTTCTCCTCCTTGTGCCAGAGAGGCGAGCCCCTCTGGCTGATGGAACAATTAGAGAGCCCCTCCGGTCCGCTCTGGTTGGACGGACAGACATCCTCAGGGCGATGCGGTCTCTTAGGTAACCCAGCCCACTACCATGTAGGGCTTTAAAGGTCAAAACCAGCACCTTGAATTGCACCCAGAGACAAACTGGTAACCAGTGCAGCCCCCGAAGCAGTGATGAGGCATGGGCATAACGTCCACACCCCATCACCACCCGGGCCGCGGCATTCTGGACCAGCTGCAGCCTCCGAATGGTCATCAAGGGCAGCCCCATGTAGAGCGCATTACAGTAGTATAGTCTGGAGGTCACCAGAGCGTGAGTGACCATGAGCAAAGAGTCCCGGTCCAGGAGTGGGCGCAACTGGCGAATCACCCGAAGTTGGGCGAAGGCCCTCCTGGCCACAGCCGCCACCTGTTCTTCTAGCAGCAACCGCAAATCCAGGAGGACCCCCAAGTTGCGCACCGGGTTGGTCTGGGGCAAAACAGCCCCATCCAAAACCAAAGATGGTAGCTCCCGGGATAACACAGGACCCCCTATCCATAGCCACTCAGTCTTGCTAGGATTCAGCTGTAGCCCATTTGCCCCCATCCAGACCCCAACAGCCTCCAGACAGCTGGAAAGGACTTTGACTGCATCACTGGGGTTCCCCCGGGCCGAGATGTACAACTGTGTGTCATCTGCGTACTGGTGGTACCGCACCCCGTGGGAATGGATGATCTCACCCAGCGGCTTCATGTAGATGTTAAATAGGAGAGGAGAGAGTACCGAGCCCTGAGGCACCCCATATTTTAGGGGCCTAGGACTCGACCTCTCGCTCTCCAACCACACCGACTGGGTCCAGCCCCTCAGAAATGAGGAAAACCAGGACCACACCGTACCCTGGATCCCCAATCCTCGGAGCCGTTCCAGAAGGATACCGTGGTCAACAGTATCGAAGGCCGCTGAGAGGTCAAGAAGAGCAAGGACGGACGGATGACTGCCATCCCGCTCTCGCCAGAGATCATCCATCAGTGTGACCAATGCAGTCTCAGTACCATATCCAGGCCTGAATCCTGACTGGAATGGGTCCAGATATTCCGCTTCATCCAGCACCCCCTGCAGCTGACGTGCCACTGCCTTCTCCAGAACCTTCCCCAAAAAAGGAAGGTTGGATACAGGTCTGTAGTTGGTTAGGATTGCTGGATCGAGGGATGGCTTCTTCAGGAGGGGGCGCACAAGAGCATGTTTCAGCAGTGCAGGAAATATCCCCTCTCGAAAAGACGCGTTAATTATAGCCCCGACCCAGCCACCTGTCACCGTCTTAGAGGCTTTTACCAGCCAGGCGGGACAGGGATCCAATGGACAATTAGTGGCACGGACCGCTGCAAGGAGCCTGTCCACTTCATCCGGGTCAACAGGATCAAACCGATCCCAGGTAACACCGCAAGACTGCGCACTGGCTCACCCCGGACCCTCCCCGTCCACGCCAAGTTTGAACCCCAAGCGGATCCGATCAATTTTCTCCACCAGATGGTCAGCAAAGTCCTCAGCCGATCCCTGCCAACCAGGCACAGGCCCCGCCCTACCCAGGAGGGACCTGGTCACCCGAAACAGGGTGGCTGGGCGATTATCAGTGGAGGCAATAAGGGAGGTGAAGTACTGCCTCCTCACCACCCCCATTGCCACTAGGTAGGCCCTAATAGCGGCTCTAGCTAGTGTCCAATCGGAATCGCTCTGGGTCTTCACCCAGCGGCGCTCAAGGCGTCTCTTTGCCCGTTTGAGCTCCCGTAGTTCTTCAGTGAACCACGGGGATGACCTAGCTCCACGGGCTCTGAGAGGCCGTAGTGGAGCGATTACATCCAAGGCAGATGTCGTCGACCCGTACCACAGGTCAACAATTGCCTCAGGTGAATCGTGTCGCCGATCCAGAGGAAATTCCCCCAGTTCCCTCTGGAATCCATCCGGATCCATCAGTTGCCGGGGGCGGGCCACTTTAATCAACCCTGCCTCCTTACGATGAAGTGTCACCCCCAGAAAGTCTAGAGCCACCAGATAGTGATCTGACCATGGCACAGGTGTTATGTCTAGCTTCTGTAAACTCAGATCACTCTGCCACTGCCCCGACAAAAATACTAAATCTAGTGTGTGGCCACTGCCCCTGGTCGGGCCCTGAATTACCTGAGCCAGGTCCATAGCTGCCATGGAAGCTATGAACTCCTGTGCCACCTCGGAACCAGACCCCAGCGAAGGCAAATTGAAGTCCCCCAAAACCATAAGTCTAGGGAACTCCAAAGCCAATGCCGAGATGGCTTCAAGGAGCCCAGGCAGGGAGTCCCTTACCCTGCAAGGAGGCAGGTACAGGAGTAGGACCCCCAACTGACCGTTAGGGCCCAACCGCAGGAGCAGAGCCTCACAACCCAAAATTTGTGGAGCGGTGGCCCTGGCGACTCCCAATGACTCCCTGACTATATGTATTGTTCATTGGAATAAATATAGCAGTGATTATTTAAATCCATGAAAGAGTATTACTGTATATATGTTTGACAGTATTATATACCTTTTCATATAGCAGACAAGGGGAAACTACAAGTTTGTGTGCCCTAGGGGGCCATTCAATAATTACGTGATCCTTGAGGTGGAGGGGGTCTGCTATCTGAATTATTGAAAATTACATGGGGCGGGGAGGAGGGGTCAGGTCAAAGATTACGTAATCCATTTGGAGCTGTTGTGGTTTTGAAACATGGCACTTTTTTAGGTTTAAAAATGATCTCTGGAAATTTTGATCCAATTTGAGATTATTGAATTGCTTGTGCAGTCTATTTCTAACCGACAGAAATTCGTATAATATCTCATACTTTCGCATTAGGCACCAATAGTGAAGAGCTCTAAAAATTAGAGTTTCGATACAAAAGCTCGATTACGTAATTTTAAAGGGAGGTGGGGTTCAAAGCAAAAATTATGGTCGGATTACATAGGGGGGAAGGGGGGGTCAATTTCCCCCCAAAATGGATCACGTAATTGTTGAATGGTCCCTAGGGCATTTGTATGGCCTCCAAAACTACCTCAGAGTCCCACATTAACAATGCACCAGAGTAGTGCAGAAGGCTTGTTTCTTTGTCTACAGAAGTAGTTTCCAACATGGGTCACAGGCCCCACAGGGGGTCTTTAATTCTTAGGTCATTTGGCCCACAGCATGGGTTTGAGGATCAAAGTTTGGCTCTCAACTTCACCGATATTGCCAAATCATGTTCAGCATTTGTAGAGCTGAAAGTTTTGTGTTTAAAATTTGTTGTTCTTGTTGTTTGTTATTATTGTTCAGTCACATAGTCGAGTACGACCCTTTGTGACCCCATAGACCATCACATGCCAGGCACCCCTATCCTCTACCATTCTCCTCAACCCGCCCAGCTCTGTGCCCATTGTGTCTACAATGCCATCTAGCCATCTCATCTTTGGCCGCCCCCTTCTTCTTTTACCCTCCACCTTTCCCAGCATCAAGGCTTTCTTAAGTGAATCCTCGCTTCTCATTTGATGTCCATCTTCAATATTTGACATTCCAGGGAGCAATCGGGGTTGATTTCTTTTAAGATCGACCAATTTGCTGTCCAGGGTACTCTCAACATTCTCCTCCAACACCACATTTCAAAGACGTCTATTTTTCTGCGCTCAGCCTACCTTATGGTCCAGCTCGCACAACCATACATTTAGAAGGCATTTAACCTAGCTATGCTTTGACCAGCACCCTGAAGACACTTGAACCCTGAATGTGATGATCTGAATTTTCTTATTATCTGTTTCAGATCAGCACACAGGTTTTGATTCTAGTGATGCCAAAGGAATTTCCTCGGTTCTTTCTGAAATATTCAGATATCTTAAGCCCAAATAAATGAATCTTACCAGGATTGTTAAAATGATTTCTGACAGAATATACATAAAACTCTGCAAGCTGTCAAACACTATTTTTTTTATTATGGTAATCATGTTGGTGATAGACTCTAGAAAACCATTTTCACCTAAGACCAAAGGTCTAGTCCAGGGATGGCCAACCTACGACCCGCAGAGCAGATCCAGCCCATGGCACCAATTCATGTGGCTGCTGCCACCGCACCAGAAGTGGAAGCAGACGCATTTATGATAGCCATAAATGTGCCCATGCCTGTGCAAATACACCCACAGCTGTCATAAGCAGATTCACGGTAGCTGCAGACACATTTTATGGCAGCATTTACAGCTTGGGGAATCACGTGACTGGCCTACTTAGCTGTCCGGGATGTGTGGTCAGGCCTGCAGCATAAAAAGGTTGGGAACCCCGATCTAGTCCATGGGTGGGGAACCTGTGGCCTTGAGGAGAACCTGGGCTTCTAAAAATTGAAGTTCCAGAACACCTCGATAACTAGCCTGTTTCCTCTAGGCCGGGTTTCTTAACCTTGGGCCTCCATGTTTACTTGGACTTCATCTCCCAGAAGCTCAGACTTCCCTCAAGGCCACAGGTACCCTACTCCTGGTCTAGTCCAACATCCCATTTGCAGTAGTGGCCCGCAGTGAGCAATGCTTCTGAAAAGTCTGCCTACAAACTGTACATTATGGACCAGATTCCCACTTTTTATGGTTCAAGACCATATTGCAGAGCTAGTGTACATAATGGATATGGACTACATTAAGAATCAGGCAGGCTCCACTACAAATTTTACCTTTGCCATAAGATGACTAAATGATCTTAGGCAGGAATGTGCTTTTAGTCTGAACACCTCTGGCTACTTTAATGTTATTTGGGGTTAAATAATTTGAGCATGCTTCCCCATTTCCCATTTCATGTGGAGATGGGACAAATATGAAAAGGGTAGCCTCTGCTGTCTTTTTGGGTTGTTCATATGAGTTGGTATATTGATTTTCCAAGGTGATAACTCCAAATATAGATGGAGCAATGGGTGAGACTCAGTCTTGAAATGAACTACGTACAGTATTGCCATTATGCCAGCCATGTAATACCCTATGTAGCAATTTGAACAATCTCAAGTTTATATACATTATAAATTCATTTGCAAAAAAAAAAATCTTTGCTAAAACAAGCATCATCATTTCGATTTATATTACAGTTAATTAGATTAGCATTTGGTGATCAGTCTTTTAACAGCTGTGGAACTACATCCTATTACCTTTTGGCAATAACACGTACTAATGAAATCAACTTGGTGTGAGTAGATTTATTTTTCAAATTATAAAAATATGTCTGCAATGTTTATTTCCGTTTTGCTTTTCATGACTGTAGTTATTTGTTTTTTTAATAGTTCAGTATTTATTGAGGGCTGTCTTCAATGTCAGTCAAAACTTCCTGCCTTTGCAGAACAGATGATTCATTATAAAGCAAGTTCCTCATTGTACTAAGGTAGACTTATTGGTTGTTGCTAATGTTCCCTTTAAAGTAAATAGAAAAATACCTCCTACAAGAGAGCGATCTAGCTGTAATGCAGCACAGATTTAATGCTTTACATAGGGTTCATTCTTTCTCTCTTGAATAAACTTGCCAGTCATGGAATAAAGGGACAGGTCTTGTCCTGGATCAGCTACTGGCTAAGGGACAGGAAACAGAGGGTAGCACTAAATGGACACTTCTCCAAGTGGAGGGAAGTAAAGAGTGGGGTCCCCCAAGGTTCAGTACTGGGACCCCTGCTTTTCAACCTCTTCATAAATGATCTAGAGGTAGGAGTAAATAGCAAGGTAGCCAAATTTGCTGATGACACTAAATTATACAGGGTAGTGAAAACTGTGAGAGATTGTGAGGAGCTCCAGAGGGATCTCTTGACACTGGGGGAGTGGGTAAACAGTGGCAAATGAGCTTCAATAGTAAGTGCAGAGTGATGCATGTTGGGGCAAAAAACCCCAATTACATTTATAAACTGATGGGGTCTGAACTCTCTGCGACAAACCAGGAAAGGGATCTTGGTGTCCTGGTGGACAACTCAATGAAGGTGTCAACCCAGTGTGCCTCAGCAATGAAAAAAGCAAACTCAATGCTAGGGATCATTAGGAAGGGTATAGAAAATAAGTCAGCAAGTGTCATTTTGCCTCTTTATAAATCTATGGTGAGGCACCATCTGGAATACTGTGTACAGTTCTGGTCGCCATACCTCCAGAAGGATATTATGGAGTTGGAGAAAGTGCAGAGGAGGGCAACCAAAATGATTAGGGGACTGGAACACCTTCCTTACCATCTGAGGCTGCAACGATTGGGCCTTTTCACTCTAAGAGGTGACCTGATTGAAGTTTATAAAATCATGCACGGTGTGGACAAAGTAGATAAGGAAAAACTGTTTTCCCTATCGCATAACACTAGAACTAGGGGGCACTCCATGAAACTTTTGGTGCTAGTTCTCAAACAAATAAGAGAAAGTACTTTTTCACCCAGAGGATCCCTGGTCTATGGAACTCCCTGCCAGAAGGCGTGGTGACAGCTGTCAGTCTTGACAGCTTTAAGAAAGGATTAGACAAGTTCATGGAGGACAAGGGTATCAATGGCTATAATTATGGATACTTAGGGACAACCTCTGGGTTGGAGAGATAGGCAGGATATCTCTCAATGCCATTTCCAGGGAATCCTAAACAGCTGAAGGCATCTCTTTGGGAATACCCTGAAGGAAATGGTGAGCCACTGTGTGAGACAGAATGCTGGACTGGATGGGCTGTGGCCTGTTTCAGCAAGGCTGTTCTTATGTTCTTATGTTGCATAGGGACTTAACCAGTGATGCACTCCAAAAAAATTTACTACCACCTCTGTGGGCGGGGCCAAATCTGTGGGCAGGGCCAAATCTGTGGGCATGGAGATGGGTGGGGCCGGCCAGGTGGGCATGGCCTGGGGAAAATTCCGCTACCGGTTCTCCCGAACAGAACAGGACCTGCTTCAATGCATCACTGGACTTAACCATAGAAGGATCTTCATAACATATGGCATGACACAATGCTCTTCCTGCTTTTCCATTTGCTTCACATAGACCAACACTGTAACGGGCATGATTTCAAACCATTACAGAAGGTGGAACCTGCAATATGTGTACTTATAAAGTCCTACTATTGTGAATATTTGTGCATATTTTCCTGCACTGAGACACGGAAAGACTAGGTTTCTGTTGTACACCTTGTGGGTCCTTTCTCTCTCATCATTGCAACACCTGTAGTGCAACTGAATTAAATCCATGCTATCTAAAAACACACATATATTTTTGCTAGTTAAATGTTTACCAGCAAAATACTTTGCCTACGATAGGTATAAACAGTATTTAGTCAGAGGGAAACTATAGATAGATGTAAATAAAAAATCCTGCAATATGTGTAGGAAATGGGTAGCTTTTAGTACAAGAATATTTCTAATGTATTTTCAAAACAGTAAAGAATCTTGTATTCAAAAAATGTATTTTAAAGGCAATGTAAAGGTTTCCCTTGCTCGAAAGCCAGTCGTATCCGACTCTAGGGTTCAGTGCTCATCTCTGTTCCAAAGCCGAAGAGCCAGCGTTGTCTGCTTCTGCAGACGTTTCCATGATCATTTGGCAGGCATGACTAGACACCAGAGTGCACGGAATGCTGTTACCTTCCCACCGAAGTGGTCCCTATTTATCTACTTGCAATTTCTTGCTTTCGAACTGCTAGGTTGGCAGGAGCTGGGACAAAGATGGGAGCTCATTCCGTCCTGCAGTACTCGGGAATCAAACTGCTGACCTTCCGCCTCCCAGTCAGTATCTTAGCCACTTGAGCCACTGCAGTCCTTAAAGGCAGTATAAAGTTTGTTAAATTTAGAAGCTATGGTTTTTTGAGGTTATGATTTAAATCCTGACCTAATTTAATGTACATTTAAACATTGGCAGTAGTATGGAATGAATTGAAAGCTAAGCAGATGGCAAGGTATGGATGTTGCACTGGTTCTGAGACTGAACTTTTATACACATATGTGATGCTGTTGATACTGTTTAACACTACAGCCCTGTTTAGGGATTTTACTTAAAAGCATGGGTTGCTCTTTTCATGGTACGAAGTGGGGACAAGCCTTGGCCAACCAGACGTCAACTAGACCTTTACATGTTTAGCCTAAATGTTTATGGAAGAGTCCATAACCTCATTCAGTTGAACATGCCTACAGAATTCCCATGATTGTGAGTCCCTTAAAATGAAGACTTAGGCCGTAGTGGTGCAACTATACTGTACTATAATTGCAACCATTCACTTTAATAAAGCTTAAGTGATTGCAAGACAACAGCTGTATTGCTATGGATTAAAAGTTACAAGGACCCTCTTTCTATAAATTATCTGAGAACATTGTTGATTTCCAGCCTATTCCTAAGCATGTTTGCTGCAGGGAAAATCTTGTTGATTTAATTAAATATCAGAGTAGATAAGGTCATGAGTTTAATAATACAAATCAGGAATTGATGGATGGAAGATTTCTTGGGTTTAAACTGTCAAAATACATTTTTCTAGTTTGCAGCTCAGTACATTTCCTATAAATGTTTTAACCTATCTATTCTAATCTAGAACATCAGATTTCTTTCCTTTTGTGTGACATTTAAAAAAATATATGTATATAATTTTCTTTAGATCATTCAGGCCTGATTTTGTTCTTGTTCGACAATACTCATTCGGCATGGCAGAAAATGAAGACTTCCGTAACTTGATTATTGGGATGCACTATGCTGGAATTCCAAGTGTTAACTCTTTAGAGTCAATCTACAACTTCTGTGATAAGCCCTGGGTGGTAAGTAATATAATTGATTTTTTAAAAAAAATAACCTATATATTCAAATATGGATTTGTGGAAGAATTATAATGAGACATATGCCAACCTACTGCATGCAGTAGGTTGTAGTCTCATTTAGCACATTTACCTCGGAAGCATACTTTCAGCCATAATCAGGGTAGATTTAAATCACTAATCAGTAAAACTAGATTAATTCATGTTTTTTTACATAAATACTCATTTATTTATTTTGATATAATCTTAAAATTTGCAACTAGAAAAATAACAACTTTTCAGATTAGTTTTATATATTAAAAATTACTGTTTTGATTGTACTATTAGAAACATACCATAAATAGATAGATAATTTTGAAATTATCTATGAACTATATCCAGTTTAACAGGACAACTTTTGTATTTTACTGGAAGGAGAACAATTATTACTTTATTAATGATGTAAATAGTTTTATTTAACTAAAACAATAGCATTATAGTATGTGTATTCTTGTGTTTGCTTAAATAGCCATGTTTGTGATGTAGTTAAAATATTTATTTTTTAACATTATTTGGTTAAATAAAACAATTTGAAAAAAGGACATCATCCTTTGTTCTTTTTTTAATCCACAAAAAAAACCCAAAAAAGCTGATCACAGTTTGTAACAGCCCGGCATTGCCGGGCAAACTATGCTAGTTTATTATATAAAGAAGCTAGGCAGTTTTTTTCATACATTAACTCTTTTTAAATCTGCTGGTTATTGTCACAAACATATCTACACTGGTTCCAGGTTGGTCAGTTTATTCTTTTCTTCTAAGTGGTTTATTGTGGATATGTGAGGTAAATGATGTAATAGAAAAAACATCCCAGACAGTTAACTCTGAAACTGTAGAATAACAGAATAATGAGCTCAAAAATAGCTAGCTTTAGCTTCCAGAATCCTTTATGTTGATGATGGATTCCTCAAAACAAAAAAGTCAACACTTGCTTTTATTTTATTATTTACACTATTTCTGCTTATGTAGTATTATTCATTGTATTGACTGCCACTCATTACTGGCCAAAAAAAGAATATTTGCTTGTTTCAACTCTTTATTTATAACAACTGTATCAAAATGATTGTAATTTGCAGTAATAATGACAAATGTAATTTTGCTCAAACATGATAGTTCCTGAAGTCATATGATGAAATCTGAACATTTACAAACCTAAAGATCCTGCCTAACCAAGTGTGTTCCTTTTGCCAACTTTATCACAGCATTTGTCATTTGTTTCACTCAGCTGCTTCTGTTAAATGCTTTGAGAGGAAAGATGAAGCTTTCAGTATATTTAATAACCACCTATGGTTATTTCAGTCCCCATAGATAGAGAGATAGACAGACAGATAGATAGGAAGGGTTGTTAAATTTTCATGTAGTTTGAGAAATTAGAGTTAGGATTAGGGTTTGATGAGATAAAGCACTATATGAAATATCTTTATCCTTTTTTCTTTGTCATTCCCCTTCATTACAGTTGGTGGAATCTGAGGAAAAAAGGAAGGGGGCAAGGGAATGGAAAACATGCTTAACATTTCATTGCATGTCCCAAACATAGATACCATGATGCCAACACTGTCCATTTGGCCTCATTTTCCCACTGTTCACTCTAGTAATCAGTCTATACTTGCTTCAGTGCCCTAAAATTATATATGGAAGCACAAGGTTAATGTGAACTAACAAACCTTAGAGAATGATTTGTAATAGTGTAGCTCCTGTTGACATTTATGACAAAGTCAGCTGTTACTTGTATCGAGCAGCCTTCTGCCTTAGGCTGTTCAAACTGACATCCCTGTTGTTGTGAAATAGGTTGCAGGAATTTAGATTGATCTTGCATATTTTACTGTTTACACTCAGGATACTTTGATTTTTCATATAACACTTTGCATAACAAAATGGTTTTTAAGATTTAAAGCATAAAAATGAAGAACTAGAACCTGCCAGAATGAGTAAAAGCAGAGGCACATAAAATCAAGTAAAAAGGATAGCATTATGCTACAAAAACCACATGTTCTATTGGGTAGTCATTTTTCAAAAAATAGACAGTTTGCACATTCTGAAATAGGTTTTCACAGATGGCGCCATGTTGAAATTCATTCCATATATGTCAAAGTTGCATAGATTCTTGCTATATTTTAACAAATGACTTTGCTAAAGAATATACGTTATAATAAACGTTACGGATGGAAAAGAAACTGAATTACTAATCTCATGCTAGCCTATGAAACTACAGTATAACAAATGTTCTTTCCATTTCACTAAATAGAGAGAAAAATATACAACCATTTCAAGGATCATCTGTCAATCCACAAAACCTTGGAGACTGAAAATATTTCAGTCACAAACACAAACTGTTGTTTCATTTTTCGGCATAACTAGATGGAGAAAAAAGTATACAAAATCTCCTATTAAGAGCAAAGGAGATGTGTCACTGGCAAACAGGCTGACTGTTATGGGTGGGGACAGGGAGATAGCAACTTGATGGAGAACATTCACAGTCATTCTATTTATTTCTAAATAATAAAAAATAAAAATGAGTAATTACATAATTTAAAACAAAGTCTTCCAGAAGTATTAATCTTCAGGAACCACAAAAGACAGTGCTGATAAGAATGGCAATAAGAACTGTTTATTAAAGGTATGCCAAGATCAAGTTGAACTATTGTATTCATTGAAAAAAATAAGATAAAGGAGTGCTACCTTATGTACTAAAAATCTAAGCAATACAAACCATTCTAACAGCGTCTGTATCCATCTGGAGCAGATATTTGGTGAAACAAATGGTTCATAATTCAAGCCCCAGCCACATGTGGATATTTCATTATATCAGCTCAATTCAGTGTTTTTCTTCTTCTCCAAGTGCCATATCCGATTCCAAATATTTACGATCATCATGGCGATCAGCCATGAATATTGTCCTGAGAATATAATGCAGCGGCCTTACATTTGCCTTT
Organism: Bradypodion pumilum; assembly: GCA_035047305.1. NCBI lineage: Eukaryota > Metazoa > Chordata > Lepidosauria > Squamata > Chamaeleonidae > Bradypodion > Bradypodion pumilum. The sequence continues at coordinate 381,557,301 of JAWDJD010000002.1, forward strand.
TGCATCATAGCATGACACCCATGCATACCATTGATCCAGTTCCATGAGTCACTTTCTGGTCCTGAGCCCTTTTGACACACAAAGTCCTACTCAGCCTCAGGCCAGTACTGATGAAGATGCCAAGTGGGATTTAATCCACTTGGGGACCATCACCCTTCCCCGTGGATTTCTTCACCAAAGGTTGTCAGGTTAGTTAACTTCCTCCTGACAATCGGCATTGAGTCACTGACAGTATGGTCTACTCCAGAGATGGCGGAGCTTTTAGAGACCGAGTGCCCAAACTGCAACCCAAAACCCACTTATTTATTGCAAATTGGCAACATAGCAACAGGCGAGGAAGGAAATGTTCCCATTGGACTGCTGGGCAGAGGGGTGGAGTGAACTCTGTGCTGGGGAAGGGAGGAAGTGCTCCCATTGGGCTGCTGGGCAGAGGGGTGGGGCAAACTGTGCTGGGGTGATTGCATGGGTGCCAGAGAGGGCTCCAAGTGCCACCTCTGGCACACATGCCATAGGTTAGCCACCACTGGTCTTAGTTTAGAAAAAATGGTATGTTAAGGCATAAGATTACTAGCTGAGGTTGCCCGGCAATGCCGGGCTATTATAAACTGTGATCAGCTTTTTTTGTGTGTGTGTGGATTAAAAAAAACCAAAGGATGATATAATTGTTTCAAATTGTTTTATTTAACCAAATAATGTTTTAGTTAGTGGGTGTTTTTTAAATAGTTGTACCATAGGTAATAATTTTAAAAATGTGAAAGTACATGTTTTTTACATTCAATGTTTTTAAACTGTGTTTAGATGTTTTGGGTTTTTATTTGAGTTAAAAGTCAGCATAAGATTTGTTCTTTTTTGTTTTGGTTTAGTTTTAGGTTGGTTTAATTGGTTTGATTATTTCTGGTTGTATTTAATTTGTTTTATTTCATTGTTGTTTATTTGTGTAATTAGTTGTTGTTTGTTTGTTTATTTTGTGGTTTTTTGTGTTGTAGTTAGGTGTTTTGTATGTGGTTTTGTGTTATTGTGGATCTTTTTGTTTGTGTATTTTGTGGTTTATTTTTTTGTTTATCAATTGTTTTTTTTAATTATTGATTTATTTTTGGGTTTTTTAAAAAAATAATTTTGGTGTTTGTTTTTGTTGTTTACCTTAGTTTGAAGAACAGGCTGGCTGTCGGTTCCTCTTTCCCCATTGCTGCTTTGAATTTTGGTTTAGATGTAGCAATTGGAGGAAAGGAGGGAGGAGGCAGTCAGCCCGTTCTTCTCTCGGGAAGGTTCGTTAGGTAGGTTTGGGAAGAAGGAGGAGGAGGCAGGGAAGAGCTTTCTCTGCCTAACGATGGTTCTCTCCTCTCTGTCTCCTTTTTCTCCCGGCTTACCTAACCGGAGATCAGCAAACAGCAATACGTAAGGGGTGGGGCTCTTCCTTGTGGATTGCTGGCTGTTGTTTTTGTATTCGGAAGTACAAAGGCATCAGCCAGTCATCTGCCAGGGAGGGTGCTTCCTCTGACGAAGTGCTGCCTGTTTTGGAGGGATTTTTCCACCCGGCTCAACTTTACTTGAGGCTGGTGGTGGTCTCACCATCTCTTCGGCAGGGTAGCATGGAGGAGAGGGAGTCCCTCTTCTCCCCGTTGCTCCAGGAAAGAAGGACAGCTGGTGTCTCACGGTGGCGTTTTGTGGCTTTTTATTTTGCATGGCTGTGAGGCGCTGAGTCTGCCTGCTGGGGACTTGCGCTCCCGTTGCTTTTTGTAAGTTTGTTTTTCGTGCGCCGGCTTTCTCAGTGTTCAGGGTGCGCAGAGCGCTGGGACTTGTAGTTTGTGGTTTGCGTTTGTGGTTTGCGTTCATGCGGCGGTTTTTTCTGCGGCTCGATTTCAATTGGCCGCAATGCGTTTCCCAACATTCTTTTTCCTCACGCCTCTCAGCCTGATTAGCTGTGGTGTGGTGTGGCGTGGTGTGGCGCGGCGCGAAGAATGTTGGGAATTGAAATCCTTTTTCTTTGTTTGCGTTTGTGGGGCTCTTGCCCCACTGGCGCATTTCTCAACCCGACAGTTACCTCTGTACCTGGTTCGGGTGAGTGCAGGAGGCTCGGTACGGGCTAGTGTGGCCGGGTGCGGGAGCCTTTGTCACATTCCAATGGTTAACGCTTGGATTTATAGGTATAGATACTTGCTGTGAAGAAAATGGATAGAGATGTTTTCCCTTAGTCTGATGCAAGAAGAGAGAAAAGAAAATAGCAGAATTATAATTGCAGCTATAATTCCCTTCAAGATGTCTGCATGTAGCTCCCAAGATTACATCTGTATGCCAATCTCTAAATACCAATTGCTGTGGAACAATCATTAGAGAAAGCTGTTGCCCTCTTGTTCTAGTTTTGGACTTCTCATAAGTTACTAGTTGGCTACAGTCAGCAACAGGGATCTCTATGTGATTCAATAGAGCTACTTTCATGTGTTTTAAGACCAAAAACCCTCTTGTTGCAGCTACACAAATGGGTTTTGTGGAGATAAACTGCCCCAAGTTAAGAAATCACAATAGACCAGGAGTTCTCAACCTTTTAAAGTTTGGGGCCAGGTCACAATCCCTCAGACAGTTTCGGGAGGCCAGACAGCCATTTTGCCCTTCCTCCAGACATGGCACCCTGGTGTGGTGGAGGCGGTGGGAGGCCACATGAAATGGTGCCTTGGGCTGTAGGTTGAGGATCCCTGCCATAGACAATATCAGCTATATGCTGTCATGTGACTCAGTATGCAACTAACAAATGTCTGCAGTGATTCCTTAACTTCTACGAAATTTGCTTTTAAAAGTTACATTGTTTGTGTTACACCAGCATAACTAGCAAGAGGATTTGAGCCTAAATGTGGGATACTCATCTACACAGTCTGCTATTTCCACCACATCCTGGGGATTGATCATGAAAGTGATCACCTAGCATCCAAAATAAGCAACCTCACCTCGCCAAATAAAATTAACAGAATCAATCCAAGCCCAGCAGGAGTGAAATTGATCAGAATTCCCGTGCCATATACTGCTTCCTATTTGAACTGTGGTGCTGGAGGAGACTCTTGAGAGTCCCCTGCACTGCAAGGAGATCAAGTCAGTCAATCCTGAAGGAAATCAACCCTGACTGCTCCTTGGAGGGACAAATAATGAAGCTGAAGCTCAAGTACTTTGGTCACCAAATGAGAAGAGGGGACTCACTTGAGAAGGCCTTGGTGCTAGGAAGGCAAAAGAAGAAGGGGGCGGCAGAGAATGAGGTGTCTAGATGGCATCGTTGACGCGGTGGGCATAGATCTGGGCGGGCTCCGGAGGATTGTAGTGAAGAGGGGCTTAGAATGTCATCATTTCCAGTTAACCCCAAAATTATAAGGTTCTGATACAGCTGGGACACATTTATATCCACCTTTCATTAACTCCTATAATGCTTCTAGTGCTGTGTTTTTTAAAATACCTTGAATCAATAGCTATTTGTAATGAAATGAAATACAGTACAGTAATATACAAAAATGTTTTGGGGAAAGCCATTGTCTTGTAAAACTAATGATGATTGCTTTTTCATGAGTTGAAAAGTTTTTTTGCTGGTGTACAAGAAGGAGTGAAAGGTTAAAGCTTCCTAACCCAATGTCAAATCCAGAATTCACCCATTCTGCACCTGCAGTATTTTTAAAGCTATTTCTGCCTCAATTAACTGTATGAATGTGCCTTATTACAGCTGATATAAGCCTAAGTGACAGAACAGATGTTGATATGGTCCCCCAGTCCTCAACACTTGTTGTGCAATGTAACCCAAGGAATTGCTTGTTTTAGGTAAACAGAATCCTCAAAAAATAGCTTGTGGTAAATAACTAAGATATTATAATTGTGTGACAAGACAGTAATGCAGAAAGATGGTCTAAAATATCAGGGACAGGGAGGAGGAGTCTCACAGAGGTTACAGGGGGATCACAGACTTTGGGCATCCCTACCCGGATGACCTCAATAGGTCCTGCGTCCAGGAAGCCTCTATGAACATCTGTCTCCCCAATCACACTTATTGGGAGGGGGAAAGTGGCACTTCTGCAGTTAGGGCAGGTAACGTGGTAGCTAGGCTTATTAATACGGCAGTCTATAACACGCCGTTTATATTGCCACTCCCCACTCCCTTTCACATACACATAGAGCTGTTCTCACCTTCTGGAAGGCTTCTGGTGTTGAGGCGACAAGAGATGTGGTTTTATTGCTAATCACAGACCTTATTTCAGCTCTGCTGGATTCTCCTTGCTTCTGGTTGCTTCAGAGACAAGACGTGGAGTTGTCTTTTGAAGATTTTATTTCAAGGAGAATTATAGTTTATATCTAAGCTGGATTCATCAATCTAAAACTACACTGTACACAATCTATGAAAATAAAGAATAAAAATAAAAATAGGATAGCTCACTAAGTTTGCATTTCTTCTAAGTGTGAAGACAATCAGCCCTCCATGAAGCTGGCTTAGCCCGGGATCTCCATGATGTGGAATTGGGTGGCAAGGGCTCATGCTGCCCTTCCGATGAAGGCTGTCTTAAGGCTGTCTGAGCTCCCAAATTTGGCAGCTTTTATTGAGATTGGGGTGGGTACCCCTCCCTCAAGAATTCAATGATCTCATGGGCATCTGAGACATTTTGCAGGTGGCAGTACAGCTGTGTAGCTGTGTTCCAACCTTAGGACTTAGGGGGCTGTCCCCCTACCTTACAGGTATCTTTGCAGCTGTGCTGGAATGTGTCCAGTCCAAGACACTCATTCCTCCCTCCTCCCAAAGGGAGATAAGGAATTTTAACTGCGCCACAAATGCTTGCTATGGGATCTGTCCAGGAGCCATTTTGAAGAGAGAGCTAGCTTTCTCAGCCTAGAAATCCTCTATATGAATCTTAACACTACATCTATGTGAAGTAACTTAAAGAAAAAGTAACTTCCTCATGGATTCCCCAGACATAAAACACTTTATTTTACCTTTTTCTATATGAGCATGTTGAACAATTGGTGACTTTGCAAAAGAATTTTTAAAAAAATGTAGCAAAAGTGTACTGAAGTTGAATTACACAAGTGTTCTGGTGCTCGACTTGGTTTCCTTATTTTTAAGCTAAGAATTTATTACTCAGTTGCCATAGGATTTCAGTGTAAAACTCTCAAGTAGTTCAAACTCTATTAATCCCAACCTCACCGTTTTATTACTAGACTGCTCACTCAAAGTCAGTCCTTTGTAGAATGGGCATTCTGATTTTCCTTTAATTTCTAGTCTTTTTGCACAAGCTGAGGAAATCCTGGGACTAACCCAGCCTATCTAATCACATCTGAACTCATCCTCAGTTAGACGTACCTCTCAGTTTAGATGACCCTCCCCAAATTCTATATATCGTGATCTTCACTCAGTGTTTCCCAACCTTTGGTTTTTGGACTTCCAATTCCCAGAAGCCTAAGTCAATTCCCCAAAGCACTGATCAGCCAATGGACTGACTTAGGCTTCTGGGAATTGACGTCCCCTTGTGGGACGTGGGCCTCATGGTGAGAACCACTGTGACTTAACTGATTGATTACTTCATTTCTAAAATGTGATTTCTTGGTAAACTCTTAGAAGGCTGGCTGGGATGCCTTTGAAACGATGTTCAGTCAAACTGTCTGTCAGACATAGCTGCAAGAATGAAATAAGCAAAAATGTATATTCCTAAATTAAAATGGCTTATATCCATAGAAGGAGGTGCAAAAGTGGGCCACCAGAATATGGGCAAGTCACACACCAATCCAAGCCACACACCCTCTAAAATGTGAGCCATCTTCCACCCATGACTTGGAAGTGTCAGGTGGGCATTGTTAAAGTACTGCCATTGCTGGAAACAAGTAAACAGTTGCTACTAACTCAAAGTGGAATTATCTATACTTCTGCATTTAACGTTTTATACATTCTTTCTGTGTAGGCAAATAATAATTTGGCCAGCTATGGCTCAGAATTGCATTATAAGCTTTCAATAGATAATAATTGCAGGGTTGAATAATAGCAGGGATGTCTTTTCTGCATGCTTAAAAAGTTATTGTTGTTGTTTCTGTAGTTTGCCCAGTTGGCGTCCATCTACAGAACCCTGGGACCAGAGAAGTTTCCTCTAATTGAACAAACCTTTTATCCAAATCACAAGGAAATGGTAGGTGCAAAAAATAAATGTTATTACCAGTTGCTTTTGCATAGTAGGAAGGAGCTGTAATAATACACGGTTTCTTTTGGCCTTCTGTCTACCCTCCTGGTGGCTTATATGGAATGCTGCTGTTGTTTCATCCTACAGAAGTGCATTTAGATAATTACCCATTTGAACCATTTCAGACTCTGAAAATTGGGGGGGGGGGGGAACATTCCTAACTTTTTAAAACTGCAAATGCAAAATAAAATACTATGTTTTTATATGTATATTTGATGTAGTGCATTTGATTTATAGTCAAATGATATTGTTATTTTCAGTGTAGTGTGGTGATTTTCATAAAGTTGTGGTTTTTCTTTAAAATGTGTTTGTTTCACAGAATGTTATTACCATTTACAGTCTGTGCTTATATGTGGCCCTTACACTGGATCCCTCAGCACTAGATCACTGTCTATGCTACTAACCCATTGGCGGTAACATGGCAGCAATTTTTGGTAAAGGTTCCCAAGGTTCCCAAAGGGTTCCTGGGGGCAAAAGGAAGTGGAAGCTGATATTGTCAGCTTTTGCCACAAAAAGGTACATGAATAGGATTTTGACCCGTGTTTAGTATTTTGGCCTCTGTTTAGTATTTATTTATTTATTTATTTTACAAAATCTCTACCCCGCTTTCCTCATCCATGGATGACCCAAGGCAGCTAGTAGTATCCTTTCTGTTGCAGATTCTATATCTTTCTCTCGCCAGACTTTCTAAAGCCAGTAATTAGAAAACAATTCATTCAGAACAACAGATTTTGAAAACAAATTGGGCAGATGCCTTAGAACAGGGGTTCTCAACTTTACCGTGCCACGAGCCAGACAACTCCCCCTCAGACCACGCCACAGGCCTGGCACAATGGAATCCCCGTCAAGCGAGGCTCCCAAAAATATGGAAAATTTCTGTGCACGTGCAGAACCCGTTTGCACATGCGCAGAACCCTTTTGCTCATGCGCGAATGGGTTCTGCATGTGCACACATGTGCAGTAACCCCTTTCCCCACCACTCAAAATACGGGACGATGGTGAGAAAGGGGAGGAACAAGTGCCAAAATACAGGATTTCCCGGCCAATCCGGGATACTTGACAGGTATGCACAATGGCAGCGGGCAGGTTTGCACATGCGCGGGCGCGTTCGCTTCCAGGGTCATCACCGTGGGCCAGATGGAATAGCATCAGGGGCCAGGGCCGGCCCACAGGCCATAGGTTGTGAACCCCAGCCTCAGAAAATCACAAATATTTGTAGTGTTTTCTTTTCCATCAGCTTTCCAGTTCTATAATACCCAGCCTGATGATGAGTCTTGCTAGACTCAAAGGCTAGTGCCATTTCTAAAATGTTGGTGGTTCCTTGTTTTTGAATTATATATAAGGACCTTATGTTTTGTTTCAGTTTGTTTTTGGGTTTTATTTATTTGTTTTCCATTTCAGATAAAGTGTTTCTGTGAAAAACTAAAGCAACTGTTGTATGATTGGAGCATTGTCAAAGGAAGCATTATCAGTATCATTGCTAGAGGCAAACTATGATATTTGATATTGCCTGTGAGATATTTTGCAATGTTCTAAAGGTTTCTCAGTATCATCCCCCCCCCTCTTTTTTCTGACCCTCCGTTTACTGTTGAGAATTTTATACTTTGGTAAAAGAAGGCGCCGTAATGTTTTAAGTACAAATACTGTACGCTTATTTGTATTCCTTCTTTTATAAAAGTCGGGTCATTGTTCTTTTTCCCTATAAAAAGAAAGTAAAGCGTAACTGAACAATGGTACCATTATTCTAAACTGCTGTAACAGAAGACTTTGAAAAGTTTTTATAGTTTTGAATGCTCATTTAAATTGTAAAAAAAAGGGCTCAAAGTTCCTTGGTGTACTTTGATCTTCACTTAAGAAAAGGTGCTGTTAAAATGGATCTTTGCTGGAGATAAAGGAGATTGGGTGATATTCAATTTATTCTGTTATATAACAGGCAAATCAAATTAGTTATGCTACATTAGTATGGAGTCTGAATTGTCATAATTCTATTTTTATTTTTGCTTTCTTTTCTTCACAGCAGCTTTCTTTTATGAGAATTATGTTAATTGCCCTAAAAAAATAACGAATTACAAAATGTTTTAGATACACTTCATTGGTTAGATGCTTGATATAGGGGCTGCCTTTGGGGGGAAAAATTAAACCATACAACTGCAGAGCTGGAAGGAATCCTATGTTCAATCCCTGTCAAGGAAGTACACTGGGGAATAAAATTTCCAACCTTTGACTCCACAGCCAGATACCTAAACCACAGAGCTATCCAGTAAGATGATTCAGAAACTTCAGTTCGTTCAAAATATTGCAATGAGACTGCTCACTAGAGCTAGTTATAGTTCATATAATTCCCTTGTTACAACAACTTCACTGGCTGCCAGTCTGTTTCCAGTATAAAATGCTGTTTATGCCCTATAAAGCTTTAGATGGCTTGAGTGCAGGCTGTTTGAAGGACTATATTAGCTCATATATCTTGCCACCACCTCTGTTTTTGAGATATTGGGTAGAAGGCTTCCTCTCAGTCTCCCCACCATCACAGATGCATGTGATAAAGATTCATGAGAGGCATTTTCATGTGGCTGCTCAATGAGACTAGGACAGTGATGGTGAACCTTGGCACTCCAGGTGTTCTTGGACTTCAATTCCCAGAAGCCTTGATCAGCTGGAGTGCTGACTTGGGCTAACGGTAATTGAAGTCCAAGAGCAGCTGGAGTGCCAAGGTTTGCCATCACGGGGCTAGGTTGACCTCTTACTTATACTTCTGCCACCAGGTGAAAATCTTCCTCTTTGAATGCACTTGTGAGATGCTTGTTTTTATGGATGCAACATACCATATATACTAAAATATAAGCCAAGTTTTTAGCCCAAAAATGAGCCCCAAAAAGGGGAAATGGCTTATACTCGGGTCAATGACCATGAGGGTCCCAAGACCATGTCAGATTGAAACACGGCAACAATTTAATTACCCTATTTTCATGTATTTTGATTATTGAAAAGCACTAGCAGCTGCTGTATTTGCCACCCTCAGCTTATACTTGGGTCAATCTATTTTCCTGAGTTTTCAGGTCAAAATTAGGTACCTCAGTTTATCTTTGGGTCAACATATACTCGAGTACTATATATAGAGTTTTTGATATTTTAATACTGTTTAAGTTTGTTGTTGTTCAGTCACACAGTCAATTCCGACCCTTCGTGATCCCACAGACCACCTCACATCAGGCACCCCTATCATCCACCATCCTCCTCAGCCCACCTGCTTTGCAGGCGCACCCCCCAATAAAGGACTCAGACACCGATGAAAGTGGATAACGGCATTGGGCCACATTTATTGATTCATGCCCTAGTCCGAATTATAAATTTCTATTGGTAATTGACCAATTATAATTCTTAAGGCAAGCAGGCCGAAGTAACACTGGTAAGGTACCACCCAAAATTGCCGACGGCAATTGCTACAATGTATCTATTTGTATCAATTTGTTTGTTGACAACAAACAAATTGTTGACCGTAGTCAATATCTAACTAATGACCCCACCCTCTGACGCGTATCCGTAAAATCACGGGGTGATGCATGCTGTCTAGCTGTAGCCATCACCCCGTCGCCTGGTTCGTCGTTGACCGGACAACGTTTAACCAACTTATGCCTGTCTAGTGTTGTCCAGTCAATTGCGAACCTGCCGGATACCTGTGGGTCATAAATGTTTACCTTACCAGTGCTACCCGCCCATGTGACCAAAGTCAACAGCAGCAACAGAAAACCCCTATATCAAACCATAGCAACAGTGTGGGATGGGCGAAAAAACCAGGACCCAAGAGCCAATTGTGAGTCCCAGCCAAAAATTCCCACCCGGCCCCGAAGCGACCAAAATCTCACACTGTTAACTAGGGAGGGGGTGGAGGGGAAAAACTTCTCCGCTCCGTCGCTTCGCAAAATGGCAGCTCGGCTGCCTCGTGGCCGCCCCTTATATAAGGGTGCTGGCCACGCCCCCTAACTACCCGGATGCCTTCGTCCGGTGGGGGGGGGCCTGCAAAGAGCGTGGCGGCCATTTTGGCGCCGCGCTTGCATTGCAGGCGCACCCCCCAATAAAGGACTCAGACACCGATGAAAGTGGATAACGGCATTGGGCCACATTTATTGATTCATGCCCTAGTCCGAATTATAAATTTCTATTGGTAATTGACCAATTATAATTCTTAAGGCAAGCAGGCCGAAGTAACACTGGTAAGGTACCACCCAAAATTGCCGACGGCAATTGCTACAATGTATCTATTTGTATCAATTTGTTTGTTGACAACAAACAAATTGTTGACCATAGTCAATATCTAACTAATGACCCCACCCTCTGACGCGTATCCGTAAAATCACGGGGTGATGCATGCTGTCTAGCTGTAGCCATCACCCCGTCGCCTGGTCCGTCGTTGACCGGACAACGTTTAACCAACTTATGCCTGTCTAGTGTTGTCCAGTCAATTGCGAACCTGCCGGATACCTGTGGGTCATAAATGTTTACCTTACCAGTGCTACCCGCCACACGGGGAGGCTTCCCAAAAGGCTCACCGCCCCCCCCCCCAAGACCGTCAGCTCGGTCAACAGGCCTGCTCGCCAGTTCACTAACAAGAGGTCCATACCTCCCTGCGACAGATGGGCCCCATCCCCTGAGTAAAAGCTCGTAATTTTGCAAACCGATGGCGGGGAGGCGAATGACGCGTCCCCCATCTTTGTCGAAAAGGAACCGGGCAATAGCCCCGTTCACGGAGCGTCGGCTCGGTCAAGAGCCTCGATGCCGAACGCCCCCCTGTAAGCGTACCGCGGTATCGTGTCCGACCAATTGAGGGTTGTGGCAGGCCACACATAACGTGAGTAGGGCAGGTCACTGCAAATCGCAAGCTTCCGCGATAGGCCAGTGACCCGCCCTAAGCCATTGCCCCCAAGGTTCATAACCAGGACATCAGGCGAGTCAGCATCCCTGATGTAGAAAAGGAATGGCAACAGTTCCCGCCATAACATGCCGCGCTTACCATACCACCTGAGGTGTGCGGATGCACCCAGTCCCAGTCGGGGTCCCCACTCTGTCGCCGCAGCGTAACGCGCTGCCCTGTGCAGCGTAACGCGCTGCCCTGTGCAGCGTAACGCGCTGCCCTGTGCAGCGTAACGCGCTGCCCTGTGCACGTGGCTATGGCCCACCAGCCATACTGTCACCGGTGTAATACGACACCCAGGGTCTGTCAAGGAAAAAAAGGGGGGGAGAAACAGTGCAGTGACTAAACTGGTACTCACGGTTGAAGAGGGCGAACACAAACTGAAAACATTGTGATCCCCACCCACCCATGCGGCGTATGTCAGCCCCGGAGTACCCAAAAACAGCTGCAGTAGAAGCCGCCCCTATCCTGAATGGATGGGTGCCGCAACGAGCCCCAGGGAGGCCAACACCGGCCAGCGCTTTGCCGGTCACCTTCCAAAATTGAAATTTAGTAAGGGGAGACCCATCTTGGTGACAGAAAAATGGGCCATGGTGCGTGCCACGCAGTGCAAGGAACTCCTGTAGGGCACCAACCGGACAGATGTCTGCCAAAGAACACCGTAGCAGTCTTACTCCACTGCCTACGCCATGCTGATCTGTCTTAGAGGAGCGTATCCTCAACTGAGCCCAGTCTTTGGCCACATAGACATCTTCGAGTTCCAGTGCCCTACGACTAGCATCCGCCTTAGACAGCATCACAAGCTCGCTGATGTGGAGCGCTCCAAAAAAGGCCACCGTTGTAGCCGCATGAAACAGGGCTGCCTCATACCTATCAAAACATAGGTCCTGCCAGCCCCGTGCCAGTTGGGTAAGAACCCCTGGGGAAATTGGGTGGCGGTCATCCGGGCTACGCCCACGCTCCCGCACTCACCCCTCCAAAACATGTCTCACACGGAAGTCAGCGGTACTGTCCGCATGTCCGCCTACCTTGGCCATAAAAGCCAGCGCTGACAGCCTGGATGCCATGGTTCGAGGTGCAAGGCCCTGGGAATGCAGGTCAACCATGAATTGAAGTATATGGGCCACCGGGATCGGCCAGGTATCTGGCAGCCGGGATTGGGCACAGAATGCCCTGAAAGAATTGAATGCGTGTTGATACGCCTTACGCGTGCGTGGCGCTAGCGGCATGCCGATCGCCCGGTTCACCTCTCCTTGCCAAAGGTCCATATCTCGTCCGGGAGTGGCGAGGGAAATTCCTCCGCATCCGGGGCCAAGGCGCGGAACCGGGAGATCTGCAGGTGGGACAAAGCGTCAGCGATATCATTATTGACCCCCGGGACATGCCTGGCCCGGAACAGCACATTAAGGCGCAGGCTGCGCAATACAAACTGGCACACCAGGTCCATTACCCTGGGTGATTTGGAAGTCTGTGAGTTGACAATGTGGACAACGGCCGCATTGTCACACCAGAAATGAACGACCGAGTTGGCCCACTCCTCACCCCATAGCATCAAGGCCCCCAGGATGGGAAAAAAATCGAGATACGTAAGATCCCGCAGGCGCCCCGTACCTGACCAGGCTGGTGGCCACCCACCATAGGCCCACTTCCCGCAGTGATGCCTTGCGTTTAGCAAGCAAGTCCGAGATAAGGGCCACTACCCTTGACACCTTATCCCCTGGTAACCTAGAAGCCTGCGCTACCGTGTCAATCTCCACCCCCAGGAAGACTAGCTGTGTAGATGGGCCCTCGGTCTTTTCGGGCGCTAAAGGGACACCCAGTTCCTCCATTAGCGTCTGAAATGTATTGAGGAGACGTGTGCACGTGTCCCAGCCCCGTTCACCCCCGAATAAAAAATCATCCAGGTAATGGGCTACAGACTGGGACCCAGACCTGCGGACAAAAGCCCACTGTAGGAAGGTGCTAAAACGCTCGAAGGCCGAGCACGATATGGAACAGCCAAAAGGCATGGCCTTATCGAAATAATATTCACCCCGGAACTTAAAACCCAGCAACTCAAAGTCACCCGGGTGAACCGGCAGGAGGCGAAAGGCAGACTTAATGTCGCACTTAGCCAACAGCGCACCCGGGCCACATGAGCGCACCATGCACAGCGCTTGGTCAAAAGATGTATACCTGACCGAGCAAAGGTCATCAGGGATAGCATCATTGACCGATCGGCCGGCTGGGTAGGACAAGTGATGGATCAGGCGGAACTCGCCCGGTGACTTCTTGGGCACCAAGCCCAAGGGTGACACTTTAAGGTTGGGGAACGGGGGTGCAGGGAAAGGGCCAGCGACCCTGCCTGCATCAACCTCCTTAGAAATGCTGGCGGCAGCCACCTCCTCCCTCCCCTTAAGGGACAAAAGGTTGGGGGCATCTTGGGGGGACCTATCACCCTGGAAAGGAATACGGAACCCCAGTCGAAAACCCTGAAGCAGGTAAACCGCATCTGCCCCCTTCGGGTACGGTGCGAGCCAACGCTCCAACATGTCCACATTAATTGGGGAGGGGGCCTTTCGGTGGACCAGCTCCCTCTGCGGCAGTCTTGCCAGCCCCTTGTCCGCCCCTACCTTTGCCCCGCACCCCTCCAGGCCTGGGGCAGGCGGAGGCCGCATGGGGGCCAGCGCAAGAGGGACACTCATGCCTGTACCGGCAATTCTTCCTACTGCAGGAACCATTGGACGAGAAAGTCCAGCACAGCAGGCGGGCTGGAACCCCCTGCCCCGCCACCTGGCGGGGTGTCTGTGCTGGGGCCGCTCGCTGGACCGCATGTCCACAATGGTATCTTTCCCCAGGCGCAGGGCGCGTGGGAGTCATGTGCAGAAGCCACAGCTTCTGGCAGGGCTCGTCCCACCTCATCTCAGGGTGCAGGGGAATCCGCATACGGAATTCCTCGTCGTAAGCCAACCACAACGGGCCCGGGAAGTCGGCCATCGCCCGGTAAATGTTGTCCAAATACTGGACCATCGGAATTGCCAAATCCGGCCGGGCCCTGAGGTAGACCGCCATGTATATGAGGTACGCCGGCAACCAATTGGCCCACGTACGTGGCGGCTTACGACGACGTGCCTGTTCCTTATCCTTCTCATCCTGCCCCTCCCTCTCCTCTTTGGTGGGCCCTCTGTTAAGAAGGGAGAAGATGTCCACATACTCCCCACGCCAGATCTTCTCTTTGGTGGCCTGGGCCAAATGGTCCCCCAGGGGCAAGGAATACCCCGCTGTCGGCAATGCCGACACCGGCACAGTGGGAACCACGGGGATCTGGAAAGGAGCCTGGACCAACCCGGCCACCCCTAACACATTCCCAACTGAATAAGAGGTACCACCCAAAACGGGGCCCTGGGTGAGAGGTGAAGTCACCGGGTGGGACGTCAGCGACTGAACCGTCGCACCACCCATGCGAGGCCACGGCCACTGGAATGCCCCCCCCAACGTGGGTAGGTATGTGGGTGCACTAGATTGAACCGCATACTCACATGCAGCACCCCCGCAGGCCGCCCCCACCGGGGGTTCCGGCCCGCTGGGGGTGTCGGAGCTCACGACCGCAATTGAGCTCGTCGACGGGGCCTGACCAGCATCAGCCTGTTGAGTGGGGAGCTGCGAGGCAGTGGCCGAAGCCGGCCCATGCGCCTCGGGCAGCTCGACCCGTCCTGCCGCCTGCCGTTGACCGGCAGACAAAGGATCAACCTGCACCCCAAAAGGCACCCCTGGGTGGTTAACCCTCGCGAGCGATGCCTCGAGGGCCGCAACGCGGGCCAGAAGGGCCTCAACACTAACGTAGCCCCCTAAGCCAAGTGGGGGCAAAGGGCCAGCCGGCCCACTGGCTGCAGGCGCCGGTCCAGGTCCCTGGACCCTGGGGCCCATATACGGCCATGACCCCAGGCCCGGCCCCTGCAGGGCCGGGGGGGTACCCTGCCAGGGGAGGGAACCCAGCCACCCCCCATGGCTGAAACCCCCCGCAGGAAGCTGCGCACCAATGGAAGAAGGCCCCGCAGAATGGGCCATGCCAGAGGCAGTGGCCACTGCTTGCGGGCCGGGGGCCGCGGCCCCAGCTGGGCCGGTACGCGGACACCCCGCCTCGGGCCAAGGGGCAATTAACCCCATCCCACCAATCCCGGTGGGCTCAGGCAAAGGAGGCTGCTGGGAAGGCGCAGCCGCAGTCCTCCAACCCGGCTGGCACCTCCGTGCAGAACGGGCCGCGTTCGCAGTCGCCTTCTTCGTAGAGGGCATAGCAGCTAAACGATGGGAAGCCGGAAAAGTCAAGAAAATCAGCAGCCAGAGGCTTCCCTAAGAAAGGCAAGAGCGACGGAGGTAAGAGGGGAAAACTTCTCCGCTCCGTCGCTTCGCAAAATGGCAGCTCGGCTGCCTCGTGGCCGCCCCTTATATAAGGGTGCTGGCCACGCCCCCTAACTACCCGGATGCCTTCGTCCGGTGGGGGGGCGCAAAGAGCGCGGCGGCCATTTTGGCGCCGCGCTTGCATTGTGCCCATTGTGTCAACAATGCCATCTAGACATCTCATCCTCTGCCGTACCCTTCTCCTTTTGCCCTATTTTAATATGGATACATTAATTTCTTGTGCTTTTAGACAAGTACATTTGTGATTGTTTTATGTCATCTTGAGTCCCTTTCCTGGAAGAAATAAAGTAACTAAATATAAAAATAAAGTAAAGAGGTATAAAATATTAAAAATATTGGGATCAAAATGTCATATGTGGGGAATCTGATCAGAAGTAAACATAGTTTTGCATCATGCTAAATCTGAAAAAATATTAAAGCTCTGAATAGACACTGGCATTAATAATTGGTCTTTATTTATCACTTTGACCATTCTGCCCATATGTTCTTCACCTGGGAATGTACTTGCTTTGAGCTCTAATTGTTTACTAATAGGTTATTTTATTCAGTCAAACATCATATATATAGTTTAGTAGATTAAAAAAATCTTGTGGCAAGAAAGTCACTTCACAGTAATTAGTATCATGCAAAAATATATATGATTGTTGGGGGGAAATCACTTCCATAAAACTGAAGACAAATGTTCAGAAAAAAGTTAACTCAATTGATATGTTTTCTTACTCTACCCAGTAGCAATGTTTATAGCAAAAGTAATACCAGAAGTCTTGTAGCATCTTTCAGATTAACTATATTTTTTAAATTTTTCATTAGTTTTGGTGTGTCCAAGAATGCTTCTTCAAAGGAATGGAGAAATGTACTTGGACACATGAAAGCTTATGGAAAATAAATCTAGTTAGTCTTAAAAGCAATGCAAGACTTCTGATCCATGTTTTCTTAAATCATGGTTCCTTGTTTGAGGACTTAAAATAACCCTAACTACAACAAGCTGAGTGCAGACGAGAAAACAATATGCTGTACAAAGTGTACAATTATTGCTTAATTTATGCTGGGAGTCTGACTGTATATGTACAAAAAACTATGGCACAGTCCTATTGGAAGGAGATTCTTCTCTTTTAGTGTTTCTGCAAATGTTACTAATGTAGAACACAGATGAGCAACATGTAGTCCCCAGGGGTCTAAATGCAGCCTCCAGAACTCCCATGTCTCCAAATTTTCATTTAAATTGGGGGGGGGGGACTTGGGAAAAGATTGTCATATTTTGATCTCTCAGCATCTTATCCCATGTGACATTTTGACTTCTGGAAGGTACACAGAAAGAGCCTCCTCGAAGATTGTGGTATTTTTGAACCACTATTGGGTGTTACCTTGTGTTGCCAACTAATCTTCCTCTCACTAGTTCAGACAAAAGAAACTGCAGAATGAACACACCAAAAGGTGCCTTCATTTTGGCAGTTTCATGTCTGGCCTAGACATGGAAGAAGAAGAAATTTCTGGAAGGCATTTTTGTCAATGTTAAGAAAGACATTTAAGGAAAAAATGGGGAGTGGAGGTCAAGAGAGCAAGTTGTATGTGTAGCCCTCTAACTTCTGGAAATTGCCAATCCCTGCTGAAGCTTTTCAGGGTGGATTATACTATAAATTAACCACATGGGGAATACAAATATATAATCATCTTCTACAAAGCCATTTTTCTGGGAGGAATTGTTGTATGACAAACAAGGTTATATTCTACTGTTGATAATTGGTGAAGTATATCCAGCTGTCTAAACATTGAACTGGCAGTAAATCATTTTTTCAGAAATGTTTTTACATTTCCTTGTTTGTTTTGAGAACTGTCTGTCCTTCATCATATGTGTAAGTATAAAAGTTCAATTCAGTGAAATCTCACTGCATTCAACAGGACTTACTGCCACCCAAGGAGTGCTTTTACATATGTTTGCAGCCCAGAAGGAATGTGTGAAGGGCAAGGGATATGAGAAACTTTGCACACCCGTTTAACCAGAAAATTAATGCTGAATCGGGACCATCATGATTGGACATAAGATAAAGGACAGATTATGCCATTTCCTCATACTATTTTTGCTCTTAACAAAACACATGTGAAAAGGAGTTGATGTACTATAATTAAATTAGGTTTCTTGAATCTTATTTCAGCAAAATAAATTGACTTGATTTTATGGTTAGCAAAATCCTATTTGATGTTTAATATTATTAGAACATGCACTAAATCAGAACTCTAGGCCAAATCTGATCATTTATTTTAGTATAATTGTATTTCTGTGAAGATATGTCTTAATTATTTCATCTATTTATTGAAGTTATTCATTAATATTTAATAGAAATATGCATAGCAAGAGAACGTTTGAATTTTTTCAATTGTTTGTAACTACCAGTGCAAACTTTGATCTTATTGCATTAAAAGTACAGTAGAACTGCGCATAATGAAAAAGCTCCGTTCCACAGAGCTCTTTGCTATGCGTTTTCCCCCATTATGTGGATCAAATGGGCAATACCCTACATAACAAAAAGGAAATGAGCATTATACGGGGTTTACATTAACTGGGGTATACCCTGCTTAGCTAAAACCCCATGTAATGAAAAAAATTCATTATGTGGGGTATCACGATTGCCTAACGAACACTTCGTTATATGAAATTTTCGTTATACGAAGCATTCACTATGTAGGGTTTTACTGTACTTAAAAAATAGATCTAGAGATGGAAAGTTCAAGGTCCAACATTATATGAAAAAAATATGGTTCAAGATACATTACTTTCTCAATATAAAAAGAGTTTTGTTTTAAAGAGTGTCAGTTTCCATGGAGATTTATTTGAAAGTTTTCCAATGAGTACTCTTCAAATGAGTAGAAGCATTTTTATTGACTTTAATGTAATGAGTACTATTCTAAGCTTTGGACTTACAACCTTTGAATTTAATTGGCTCTTCAAATATTGCAGTAACTTATAGTCTTCTTTGCCTTCTCTTTTACCCCATCTGGTGTCTTGGGAGTAACTTACAGGACAGTAATTTAACTTACAAGATAATTTAAAAGGCAGCTATTCATCAAACATATTGTATCAGAAAAGGTAACCCACATCTGAGAGCTGAGCTTGTGTGGTATAGTGGATGGAGAGAAGGGCTAGGGATCAAAAACTTAGGTTCAGACCTCCAGACCCCTAGTTCAGCTCTTCTCAACACAATTACTGATGGGTGGCACTGGTAAACCAACCCCTGAATATGTTACATATCTTGAAAACTATGAGTCATTATAAATCAAGTGTAACAGCACATAAAATAACATAATCCATATCTACTGAGAGTTTATCCAAAATTACATTCGTTTACTGAGATCACTGAATGACTAACATTCCTCATCATTCCAAACTAGGAATGAGGACTGCAGCAAGAGGATTTCAAAAGCTAAGCTCCCAGTTAAAAAAAACAAACTTTGCAATTGAGTCCAAAGTGATCCAGAACCATATCTTTACACTGCAAATGCAGGCCTATCCTAAGCCCTATGGTACCTAATCATTACTACTTCTAGGGCTTATAGTTTCAAGGGCCAGCTGTACAACATGTTCAATACCATCATTTCTAGATGTGGACTTGGCGAGCGGATCAGGAGCTCTGTGTCTCTTTGGCTTCCTCCATAGAGTAGTGATCACCCCTTCTTTGCAAGTCTCTTTGGCTGAGAGATGGTAAAGAATTGGTGAGAAAGCACCTCAAGCTCTTGGATTCACTGTAAACAATCAGAAACTCTGGTGGGTTACAGGTTGAACACGAGGATATTTCCCCATTACTAGCATGATGATAGTATTTTTAAAATGTTTACATATTACAGTAACTGTTTTTGCCCCTCCCCCATTAACTTTGCATTCTGATTCTGTAAACATATACAAAAATGTTTCCCTGTATAGGTATATCTCTCAGCACAGACATCCTACACATCAGAGGTTTTCTAGACATTCCAGCCCATAGCTTCTCTGTCTCATGTAGCATCCAGCTCTCATAACACCTCATGTTATCTCAGGTTTAGCTGCTTGTATAGGGAACATGAGGAAGTGCCAGTGATTGAGCCAATTTTATGAATAATGCAAAACCTTCCCACAAACTCATACTTTTGAGCAGGGAAAACCCACAGATCAACTTCATGTTCATTAAGGCATTAATTCTGGAGCTTACAGCAAAAAAGCAACAAAAACTTATGGAAACAAAGTTTCTGGAATCACCAAGCTAGTATGATTATTGACTATGCTCACTTAGGGATGCTAATAGCTATAGTGCAGTGAAAGTTTTTTTACAAGCTGTAATTAATTCTCTTTAGTGCTCCAAATAGTTTTAAATATTATAGATGCATTTGGATTTTTTTTTAAGATATGGCAAACTATAAAAATCTTCAAAACATTGTTTATGTCATAATTGTTATTGTTATCGTCCTTCCCAAACCATTGAAAAATAAAGTGGTGTCTGTTTGCTCCCAAGGGGTTAGAAATTTATAAAATCATTTTGTATAAATCATATGAGATTATATTCTTTAATATATTTTAATATTAGATTGATACATGCCTCGCAGGGCAGTCTGTGTGGCCTCTGCCACGGGAATAGTAGCAATGTGATAACCGGTCACTTCGGAGCATCTTTCCTAACTGAAACACACTTCATACAATCCAGAAATGGCATCAGAAGACATTACTAAGTTGGCAGAGTCGCTCGCTAAGACCCAAGTGGACGGAGGGCAGCTGAGCTTCAAAGGCAAGAGTCTGAAGCTCGATACTGCAGAAGATGCTGAAGAAGTGATTAAAGAGATTGAAGAGTTTGATGGCCTGGAAGCTCTACGCCTGGAAGGCAACACTGTGGATGTGGAAGCGGCAAAGGTCATTGCCAAGGCTTTGGAGAACAAGTCACAGCTCATGAGATGTCATTGGAGTGACATGTTCACTGGGAGACTGAGATCTGAGATTCCTCCTACTCTGATTGCTCTTGGAGAGGCCCTTGTTACTGCTGGCTGCCAGCTTGTGGAACTGGATCTGAGTGACAATGCCTTTGGGCCCGATGGGGTGCGAGCATTTGAAGGATTGCTCAAGAGCCCAGTGTGTTTCACCCTGCAGGAACTAAAATTAAACAGCTGTGGCATGGACATTGGTGGCGGCAAGATCTTGGCAGAAGCTCTCAAGGAATGTAACAGGATGTCAAGAGCTCAGGGAAAACCTTTGGCTTTGAAATTGTTTGTGGCTGGCAGGAACCGGCTGGAAAATGATGGTGCAACTGCTCTTGCTGAGGTGTTCAAAGTGATTGGGACTTTGGAAGAAGTACATATGCTACAAAATGGAATCAACCATCAAGGAATCACAGCTTTATCGGAGTCCTTTGCTGTCAATCCTTTATTGAGGGTGATCAATCTGAATGATAACACCTTTACCAAGAAGGGGGCTGTGGCCATGGTAGAAGTGAGTTCCTTTCAGCTATTGTTATCTCCTCTTTGACCTGCGATGGGCCGGGTGCTTCAAAGCCCGGGAGCCCTGGCCGGACGCTTTCTGCGACCGCCTGCCTGGAGGAGGGAGGTGTTGCTGCCCCGTCCCTGCCGCCAAAGACTTTCACCTGCAGTGGGATGGGTGCTTCAAAGGGGGAGAGCCCTGGCCAGACTCTTTCCGCGACCGCCTGCCTGGAGGAGGGAGGTGCTGCTGACCCGTCCCTGCCGCCAAAGACTTTCACCTGCGGTGGGACAGGTGCTTCAAAGGGTGGGAGCCCAGACATTTGTCTCTATTGGACTCCCCCTGACGCTACATGCGGAGTATCAACTTCTCTCTTCGCTTTACCAACCGGCTCCATCTTGGCTTCTCATGTGGCCTGGCAGGCTGTGGGAGGTGAGAGCGCGTGCAGTGTTCGGCACTATGGCAGGGGACAGTAATGTTGTATTTATTGTATGAGCTGCTGTGCTGCCTATATTTGATTGTATGCATTGTATGCATTATTTTGTATTCTGTATTGCTCTGTTTTTTATCATTGTTTAATCTATGCTGTAGTTATGCATTGCTTTGCTGATATTGTTTTGCTTGTATTACATGGTATATTTGCTTTGTTTGTTAGCCGCCTTGAGTCACCCATTGGGTAGAGTAAGGCGGGGTATAAATAAAAAAATGAATTGAATTGAATTATACTTTTTAAATGCTGTGTTTTAAATTACAGTAACATCTCATACAAAGTCCGCTTCATACAACATCGAATTCATACAACATCGCCTAATTCCTTGAAAAAAATTGCCTCATACAAAGTCGCTGCAACTTTGTATGAGGCATTGGGGTTTTTCCCCATGATGGTTTGTCCCCTAAAATCAGGGTTGTTTGACATGTTTTTGTAATGTATTTAGCCTTTAGACAATGATTTCTTAAAGTTCTGTCAGTTTCCTGTCTGTTTCCTTGACTTTGCCCTGAAGTCTGTGCTGTTACAGTACAATGTATCTCTATGGAAATGACGTTGTACGAGGCATCGTGGCAAGGATTTGGACATTGTATGAGGCATTGCAGCTAGGATTTTGCATGCCTCATACAAAGTCAAAATCTGTATAAAGTCCAAACTTGTGGAACAAAGTTTGGACGTTGTATGAGGTATCACTGTAGCTGCTATTGCAGAGAGTGTAAATGTACATTTTCACAGAATGGTCACTTGGCATTTATCAGACCAAGTATGAAAGAGTTCAGGTTTGCAAATTATAACTTTATATATTCTTTGTTTCAGTGTGTCATGCATAATCCTTAGAAAAAAATCACAAATTAAGTCTAGCATATACAGCTTTATGTCTAACATAGCATGACCTTTTTCCTTGTTTAATCTGACTGTATTCTTAGAATTCCTGATGTCTAAAATATAGTTAGTAAAGAACTAACTCACAATGACCATATTTATGACTAACATATCCAGGTAAACCATTTGTTACAACCTCAGGGCCTGGATATATCATTTCCCAAGTATACCCAAATGATTTTAGGAGTCCTGCATATTTCCCAATGTACATGTACGTGACAACATTGTATTGTAAACCTATGGTTATGGAATGGTCATGTGCATGATACTGTATTTTCATATTATGAGGCCAGAGCAAAAGCCTTTACTGTTTCTCATGGAAATACTCTATATCAGGGGTTGGTAACCTACGGCCCGTGGGCCAAATCTGGCACATAGCACCAAATCATCCGGGCCCTGCCCTTGCTCCAACTGCCACAAACATGTTTACGGCAGCTGAGGACATGTTTATGGCAGCCACAGACGCATTTACAGCAGAGCTTATGGTGTGGGGGGGGACCACCAATCTGGGCCCCTCAACTGTCTGAGGGAGCATGACCCAGCCCCCAACTTAAAAAGGTTGCTGACCCCTGCTCTACATTAGAGATTGACTACAATGATAATTTCATCCATCATCATTTTCACTCGCACCTTCCTCCCTTCACTTTGCTTGTTCATGGCAAGATTTTGTAAACAAGTACATTTCACCCCCATGTGTAAAATTCATCAATACAAAACATGTTTCCTTGTTCAGAGTGATGGCACTTACTCACAAAGTGAAAAATCCTAAGAAAGGAATCAACCTTTTGGTTTCATTGGTATTCCTTCTTTGGTGGTGGTGTCATAATAATTACATAACAAAACAATCAATATTAATTTTGTTTTACAATATATTCAAATCCATTGGATTACTACACCAGCTCTGCTTTTGATTATCAAAGATGTGCTATAGTTGCGAACAGATCCCTCAGAACAAAGATGTGACCAGGTGAGACACAGCAAGCAGCATACATAAAAATGTAGTAGAACATTTTAAATGGCACACGCACACACACACAAATCCATTTAACCTGCATCATCAGAAATAGGAAAATTAATATTTCAAACTTTTTACAGCAGACTGGCGTAAAATCTTATATACACACTGTCTAAGTTATTTCCCCCCTCAGAACACTAGTCTAAAGAAAGATTACTGTACAAAACAGTGTTCTTTTTAGCCCCCAGAAATAGCATTTCGGATTAAAACAGGTGGTTCCTTTACAAAACTTATTAACAAGAGTAGTAGTCCAAATTCTGATGAAGCTTATTTGTACAGAGACATTCATTTAGACTTTACAAAATAATTTTCAGAAAACAATGAAACAATCCCACAGAGCATCCTTCTATAAAAAGAACTTAGAGAGGAGCTGCCTCCAGGAGACTAATTTCTCTTCTTGTCTGGATGCCAATTCTACAAACTGTGTTTTATTTACACAGAACAATTTGCTCTTGTTTCTAAGCAATAGATGGTTGTTGGAAGTTCAAAGCAGCAGTGAGTGTGCAGCGCTGGAGAGACTTAACTCCTGGGGCTTTGAAAGAAATTACATCATTCATGGTTCACTGATGTCAACAAACTCCTTCTCCAGAGTAGGGCCACCACGATACCAACTGCATGTTCCATCGCTGCGCTTGATGCATGCATAATGTTTTGCTTGGTGCCCATAGAGCTTCCTCTCTATCAGCCAATCTGTCCACAGGCATTCATTTGGTGCAGTAATGGAACAGGGCACCATGTAACAAGTTGAAATCTAAGTGTAAAAAACATCATTAATTCACAAGTTTCCTTCTTTTATAACGACTTTGCTAATGCATAACATTCAACATACAGTATTCCTATCTGTAATGATATACAATGATACTTCATACAACGTCCAAACTTGGTTCCACAAGTTTGGACTTTATACGGATTTGGACTTTGTATGAGGTATGCAAAATCCTAGCCGCAATGCCTCATACAACGTCTAAATCCTTGCCGCGATGCCTCATACAACGTCATTTCCATAGAGATACATTGTACTGTAACAGCACAGACTTCAGGGCAAAGTCAAGGAAACAGATAGGAAACTGACAGAACTTTAAGAAATCATTGTCTAAAGGCTAAAAACATTACAAAAACTTGTCAAACAACCCTGATTGTCCATGAACCTGAAGAATGCTGCAAAAATCCCAGGAATGCTTCTAAAAATTTTGATGAAAAAATTCAAAAAAATCCAAAATCACGCTCAAAACCACTCCTAAACACTCTTTGCCTCATGCAAAACCCACAAGAGCAATGCATGCACATGTCCTGCCTTTTATACTGCCCAGGCACAATGCAACCTGGGAAAACCCCAATGCCTCATACAATGTCGCACGACTTTGTATGAGGCAACTTTTTTCAAGGAAGTAGGCGATGTTGTATGAATCCAATGTTGTATGAAGCGGACTTTGTATGAGGTATTACTGTACACTAAAAATTGCTACAACTTAAGTTGTCTGAAATGTGAGGTGAAGAGTTAAATTCTCTCTAAACAGAAAAGTTTAGATCTTTGGCCTAGCCCAGTGATGGCGAACCTTTGCACTCCAGGTGTTCTTAGACTCCAAATACCAGAATCCCAAGTCAGCATTCCTGCTGATCAGAATTTATGGGAATTGAAGTTCAAGAACACCTGGAGTGCCAAGGTTCATCATCAATGGCCTAGCCCGATTTGTGTGTATGTGTGTATCTCTATCAAATGGAAATTGAGTCCTGCAATATATATTCATTAGAAAATATAGGTCTTATTCAATATATATTTTCCTGCAAATTATGTTTTTGTGAGATATTAGATTCATAATTTTTAATCGATGTTGCTTTCATAAACGGATGCTTAATCCCTCAGTAGATCATGAAGACAGAGAACAGGAGATAGCCCTGGATGCATGTACCTTTTATATTATTCATATAACTTTTATGCAAATCCAAGTATATTCATATAAATAATTCAGTTCAAGTATGTATACACCATTTTTCATGATGAGTATATGTTTTAACTGAGATCAGTTTAGATAGTGTATGATTTGAAAGAGCAAAGCTGAGACTCTTTCCCCTGCTGTGCTATATAAACAATCTGATTTAAGTTATATAACCACTGTTGCTGTCATAAAAATAACCTATGGGAAGGGAGATATTATTAAACTCTTACTTGTCTAATCAGTGAATTGCAAAAAGCTAATTTTCAAATGAATTATTGCAATCCACCAACCACTGAATAAGTTTATGAGTGACCATTCAATCCAATAGATTCACTTGGGAAATAAATTACAGTGGAACCACATATAATGAACGCTTCGTATAATGAAAAATTCATATAACAAAGTGTTTTTGCACTAACCATGATACCCCACATTACAAATTTTTCATTATGCGGGGTTTTCGTTAAGCAAGAGCAAGGTATACCCCGCATAACAAAAATAAAATGTCCGTTAATCAGAGTTTTTGTTAAGCAAGGTACACCTTGCATAATGAAATCCCGTATAATAAACATAGCACTTCGTATAAAAAAAAAAAACTCGTATAACAAAGAGCCCTGCAAAACAGAGGGTTTGTTTGTTTGTTTTTGTTATACGAGGTTCTACTGAATAGGCCTTTCAATGTCAATGAGATGTCAACATAGAGTCATAATATATTACTCTGTTAATTTTGTTCTCCTCATGCCAGACTCTACTCATGCTACCTGGCTTTCTGTTATGTATACCAACACTACTAAATACTGCCTTGGCAAAGTAATACTCCTTATACCATTACTCTTAGCATGGCTTATTATTTGGATCCTGCTGATGCTCTGAACAATGCTCTTTTCATCAGTCCATTACTTTTATAGACTGAAATTATTTGGAGGACTTCTAACAAGCAGCACAGAAATTACTTTTTAAACAAGTAAAATTTTAAGTTCTGCATATAACCATACTTTTCCAAGTAATAATAATAATTTAGTGTCAGAAATTATTTTCGGTTGAAAGGAATTTTGCTAGAGAAACTCCACTCAGGGCACACCTGAATGAGGCTCCTTTCATGTCCTGAAGATCTTTTCCCAATTAAGTGGTCCCTATTTATCTACTTGCAATTTCTTGCTTTAGAACTGCTAGGTTGGCAGGAGCTGGGACAGAGATGAGCGCTCAAACCATCATGCAGTACCTGGGTCTCTAACTACCGACTTGCCTGCCTTCCAGCTAACAAGGCAAGCTTCTTAACTGCAAAGCCACCATAGCCACTTTTTCAAGTTAAAATCTATCTTTTATCCATTTCACTGAGACTGGCCATGTGGTTGTATGTTTGTTAGAAAGCACAAGCTTTATGCATTTTTTACATAAGTTGAGTAAAAGGAGATGCCTTCCTTTATTTTTTGTCCTTGGACCAAAGCAGCAACACACACACACACTTACTTTACAACCACAGCCCATTTGATATCTCTGATTCAGGCTTTTCTTTTGAGAGAAGGTAAGGTCATCCCATGGCTCAATATAATTGCATAAGTGGATAAGAACTTTCCCATCATCTAGAATTTGTCCTAGAATATGGAAAACATAAAAATAAAGAATACAAATTTATTAACATTGAATGCAGCGTTCACATTTACTTAATCAGTGAAGTTTTCACTTTCTACTGCAATACAGGCAATTGAGTTCAATCATGCTTATTCCAGATAAATGTGTATAGAATCACACTTTAAATTGTAGCTTTCAGTCTACAGAATCTAGAGTCTACTACTGTCATTAAAAAAGTATCTTCTGGTATTGTATTATTAATAAACAAAGGAATCAATACTTCACCACCCTTATTGCCTCCGCTGATAATCGCCCAGCCACCCTGTTCCGGGTTACCAGGTCTCTCCTTGGTAGGGGGACCTCGGTGCCTGGTTGGCAGGGGTCGGCTGAGGACTTTGCTGACCATCTAGTGGAGAAAATCGATCGGATTCGCTCTGGGTTTAATCCTGGCGTGGATGGGGAGAGTCCGGAGGGAGCTGGAGCACAGTCTGGCCATACCATCTGGGACCAGTTTTATCCAGTTGCCCCTGATGAAGTGGACAGGCTCCTTGCAGCTGTGCGCGCCACTACCTGCCCATTGGACCCCTGTCCCACCTGGTTGGTGAAAACCTCCAAGGCAGTGACAGGTGGCTGGGTTGGGGCTGTGATCAATGCATCACTGCGGGAGGGGGTGTTTCCTGCACCTTTAAAACATGCTTTGGTGCGCCCCCTCCTGAAGAAATCTTCCCTCGACCCAGCTGTCCTAACTAACTATAGGCCTGTCTCAAACCTCCCCTTTTTAGGGAAGGTGTTGGAGAAGGCAGTGGCGTATCGACTGCAGGGGGTACTGGATGAAGCGGATTACCTGGACCCCTTTCAGTCAGGATTCAGGCCTGGATATGGTACCGAGACGGCATTGGTCGCGCTGATGGATGATCTCTGGCGGGAGCGGGACGGTGGTCACCCATCCGTCCTTGCTCTTCTTGACCTTTCAGCAGCTTTCGATACTGTCGACCACGGTATCCTTCTGGAACGGCTCCGAGGTTTGGGAATCCAGGGTACTGTGTGGTCCTGGTTTTCCTCATTTCTGAGGGGTCGGTCCCAGTCGGTGTGGTTGGAGAGTGAGAGGTCCAGTCCTAGGCCCCTCAAATGGGGGGTGCCTCAGGGCTCGGTGCTCTCTCCTCTCCTATTTAACATCTACATGAAACCGCTGGGTGAGATCATTCGTTCCCATGGGGTGCGGTACCATCAGTACGCGGATGACACTCAGTTGTACATCTCGGCCCATGGGGACCCCAGTGATGCCGTCAAAGTCCTTTCCAGATGCCTGGAAGCTGTGGGGGTCTGGATGGGGGCTAACGGGCTACAACTGAATCCCAGCAAGACTGAGTGGCTATGGATAGGGGGTCCTGCGTTAACCCGGGAGCTACCATCGTTGGTTCTGGATGGGGCTATTTTGCCACAGACAGACCCGGTGCGCAACTTGGGGGTCCTCCTGGATTCACGGCTACTGCTAGAAGAACAGGTGGCGGCTGTGACCAGGAGGGCTTTCGCCCAACTTCGGGTGATTTGCCAGTTGCGCCCACTCCTGGACCGGGACTCCTTGCTCATGGTCACCCACGCTCTGGTTACCTCAAGACTGGATTATTGCAATGCGCTCTACATGGGGCTGCCCTTGACGACCATTCGGAGGCTACAGCTGGTCCAAAATGCGGCTGCCCGGGTGGTGATGGGGTGTGGGCGTTATGCCCGTGCTTCGCCACTGCTCCGGGAGCTGCACTGGCTGCCAGTCTGTCTCCGGGTGCAATTCAAGGTGCTGGTTTTGACCTTTAAAGCCCTATATGGTAGTGGGCCGGGTTACCTAAGAGACCGCATCGCCCTGAGGACGTCTGTCCGTCCAACCAGAGCGGACCGGAGGGGCTCTCTAATTGTTCCATCAGCCAGAGGGGCTCGCCTCTCTGGCACAAGGAGGAGAGCCTTCTCCGTGTATGCACCGGCTCTCTGGAACCTCCTGCCAACAGAAGTACGCCTCCGGACGGAGTTGCTGCCTTTCAGAAAGGATCTTAAAACCTGGCTGGCGGGTCAAGTCTGGGGCACAGGTGGAAGGGTAACCACCATGGGGTGGTTGGTGTAGAAGAACTCTTCCCTATGGTGCCTTTGGATCCTGTAGCCCTTGTTTTCGGGGGTGGGTAGTCTTAACTGTTTTAACTGTTTTAATTGTTTTTAACATGTGCTTTTAATTCTTGTTGTGAACCGCCCTGAGTTGGCTTTGGCCGAGTGGGCGGTATATAAATGTGATAATTAAATTAAATTAAATTAAATTAAATCTGTCACAAATTGTTGTGCTGACCCACCCGGGCCATACCCGTCAAGCGCCGCTCTGGAAAATACAGGAACTGCTCCGGCCCTGGTGTGCATGCACAGCAAAAACTCCTTTACACATGCGCAGAACACATTTGCGCATGCACAGATGGGTTCTGCACGTGTGCACAGTAACCCCTTTCCCCACCGTTCTAAATACAGGACGGTGCCAGGAAAGGGGGGAGGTATGTGCGCCAAAATACGAAATTTCCCGGCCAATCCAGGATACTTGACAGGTATGACCCGGGCAGGCATGGTCGCCACACTGCAGCGCTCCACAGAGAGTCTTGTTCAAGGATAGTCCAGATATCAAAGTCCAAAAGGCAAGCCAAGGTCTGTTTACCAGTAGTCTAATCTAAAGGGTGTCCAGGGGCATCATCAGGGTTGGCAGAGTAGTCAGGGTCACGGCAGGCAGGTCAGGGTCTAGGCAGGCAGTCTGGAGTCAAGCAGGATGCCGGTCTTTGCACAAGAGTTGTACCAATGTTGGCAGGCTTCAACAAGCTTGCTTATAAGCCTCCCAGCTAATCAGTATCATCTGGGAGCCTTCTTTGGCGCTTCGCTCTAGCCTGCCTGTGTCTCAGGTGTAGCTGTTTCCTGGACCTCTCCCTGACTGAAGGCTGATCATTGTCAGAGCCAGACTCCTGATCTGACAGGTCAGCTGCTGGGGAAAACAGTCTTGGGCCAAGCACAGGCTGAGATCCCTGGCTCAGGGCATCCTCAGGCTCAGGTGCAGGCAGAACAGGACTGGGCATAGGGAGTGCCCCCTGATCTAGCTCATCTTCGGAGCTGGAGAAGGGCTGGATCACAACAATTGTTGGGATGTAACTCCACCTCTAATAGGATCCAACAAAATTCTCCTCCCAACAACTGCAGTCTGTTAAGTACGGATGGCTCCTTAAGTTCATTCATTTTCGTGTCCCCCATTGTGCAGCTCTCAGGTTCAAATCCATCTTTCCAGTCTCCAAGCCTAGTGCCTTAACCACTAAGCCACAGGAGGAGCTGCGGCTCCTTAGGTGAGGGGACATTAAGCAGGCAGTGGGCCATCTCCAAGTAGTTTGAGTACTGGTCAGCAATTGCTGTTAAGAGTCTTAAGCAGACCAGCTCTGTCTTCCTGCTTTTTATGATTTTCCTTCCCAAATGATGCTCAGCATTCTAGGGCTTTTGAAGGCCACTGAGAAGCTTAGTCCTTGTTATGCTTTGGGCAAGGGTGCTGCTGTGATTTTTAATAGTACAGTAGTTTAGAAATGTAATATACAGCTGCATACCCAATGAGCCCTGAAGAAAATGCTGCCTTGTTTTTCAATGATGTCACAGCCCTTTCAGATTTATAACCATACAGTTAATTGGGCTTCCTTTTGGAGGAATTACTGTATTTTTGGACCATAAGACGCACTTTTCTCCCCCCAAAAGTGGGGAGAAAATGAGGGTGCGTCTTATAGTCCAAATACTGGTCTTCAGCCAGCTGTGGCTGTTGTAAAAGGATATTTTACAAGAGCCCCAGCTGGCTGAAGACTACTACTGCCGCCTCTCAGCTGTTTGGGGCAGGGGGGGGGGGAACCATATGAAAAACAAGTGTCCACTAGAGGGCGAAAATCGCAATTTCCCATTTAAATACATTGGAAATAAATTTCTTGTATTCAAAAGTTTTCTGTTTGTATGTTGCCAATGCATTTAAGTGGGAAAACAAACCTTTGCTTAAAAAGAAAGGGTTTCACTTACCTTGATGCCTTTGTCTCTACTCCACATGGACAAAATGGAGGGGGAAAACATGCTTCCTGGTTGAAAGGAAAGCAAGAGGCTAGGCTAGAGTATCACTTCCTTCCTCAGTGCATTTGGCCTGGCCTGCCCATTTCCCCTGCAGCTCCACCACTGGTTGCTGGTGCAACATACAGTATTAATTTTTGTTTTTGTTTTCCTGCTCTGAAAACTGGGTGCGTCTTATGGTCAGGTGCGTCTTATGGTCCAAAAATACGGTATATGTTTCGGTTTCTCCTTTTTCCTTATTCTCCTGTTCTATCACCATGTACAAAAGTAAAATAACATTTTAAATTAAAATATCTTCCACCATGCAGTATATTTTTAATAGAAATGCCGTTGAATTCTTAAATGAAACAGCTTTGTATGGCATTAAACCGTGGCTTTCTTTGAATTCCAGTAGTTACTGTAAACCTTTTTCAAGTCTTGTTTAATGTTTTAATAATCATTTGTTTGTATAGTTTGGGTTTCTATATATTTTACCTGTAAGAAGATATTGCTTCTTATTATTGGCTTCTAATTTCACTCCACAGAGGGATGAATCAAAAGGTGTGAAGACAAACTGGACATCTTTCAACTTTTCAAACCCCTTAAACATCTATATTAGGAAAATAAGAAAGAGAAATAAGTATTTTAGTTGGGAAATTGTAAGAAGCACCACAAAAATTAGAATAGTTCTCTACCTTTTTATTGTAGTTTGTTTTTCCCCATCCCAGTTAGAGATCCCTTGCTATAATTTGTGGTAATGTGGGGTGATTTGATTGCAAAGAGTAAGAAAATGGGACTGTGCAGCTTGTTTCAGGTCAACTGTCCAACTATCTGGAACACTTTCCTTACAAGGCAATAATCTGTCCACTTTTTAGCCCAGTGCTTATTGCTTGAGGAGCAAACCGAAGGGAAAAACTCGAGGCTAACCAAGACATTAACTGATGCTGCAGACAGATATTTAGTTGTGCAGTTTAAAAATGTTCCTTGTATAAGATGACTATTAAAAAGTCAGATCTATATCATCTAAGGGACTGCAGTGGCTCAAGTGGCTAAGAGGCTGACTAGGAGGCGGAAGGTCAGCAGTTCGATTCCTGAGTACTGCAGGACGGAATGAGCTCCCATCTTTGTCCCAGCTCCTGCCAACCTAGCAGTTCAAAAGCAAGAAATTGCAAGTATATTGCTTTTAAGGACTGCAGTGGCTCAAGTGGCTAAGACGCTGACTGGGAGGCGGAAGGTCAGCAGTTCGAGTACTGCAGGACAGAATGAGCTCCCGTCTTTGTTCCCAGGTCCTGCCAACCTAACAGTTTGAAAGCAAGACATTGCAAGTAGATAAATAGGGACCACGTCGGTGGGAAGGTAAACAGCGTTCCGTGCGCTCCAGTGTCTAGTCATGCCTGCCACATGACCACAGAAACGTCTGCAGAAGCAGACAGCGCTGGCTCTTCGGCTTTGAAACAGAGACGAGCACTGAACCCTAGAGTTGGATACGACTGGCTTTCGAGCAAGGGAAACCTTTACCTTTATATCATCTAAGAGTATCTACAGTGCTATCTAGTACAAACATTTGTCATGCCAATAAGAACTAAGAATGTTTATGGTCTTTTCCAGCAATTTAAAACTAAATTTTTATATGTTAAATTCAATTGCTTGTATGAGTGTTGATGTCATGGCATAAGCAATGTTGACATGCATATTTTCTGGACTTCAGTTTCAGTTTAAATTGTCTTTGCTACAGCTCTCTTGAATACCTTTGTTTCAAGCTGATGACTAAACTATACTGACTATACATTCTGTTAAGTGTTGATAACTAATAGGAAATGGCCGACATAATGGATATAAAATTTACCTACCCAAGTGAAATAGAGAAGTGTGGTTATTTTTCTTTGTTGGGCAGATTTACATTATCATATCTTCTTTTGCAAGAAGTTATTGGAATTTTGTATAAATATCATTATAGTATTCAAGATTATGTGCTATATCACCATTTAAGCCCAGAGGAACTGGCAAAGATTGTAGGTTTGGTAGAAGAAAATATATTTTGAAGCTTTTGTGATTTTTCTTCAAAATATCACTCATCAAATCTTGACTAATAGCACAGTTAGCAGCATGTCTACTAAGTCCATTCCCGTTAAATTCAAAGATACTTCCTGCCAGATAGGTCAGAATAAGATTGCAACCTCAACTTGCCTCCTAGTGACCTGTATCTTTTAATATCATGTTAATATATTGTCCCCACCAAAACAACCCCAGATTTTTTTTAACTATTTGTCATTGTTCAGTTCAGATGGGGCTACTAGACATATACCATATTTACATTGATGTTAGAATTGTTGGCAAATGTAATAGGAGAAGAGCCTTGTCAAGGCACGGGGGCTTGAGCGGTCTAACTAGGCAGCATTGCCCAGCTCTTGTCAGTGATGTTAGGCCAGGACTAAAACTCACCAAAGCGTCCTCCATCGGATCTCTTGGGCAAGGTGAAAGCGGAGGGTACACATCATGGTCCGCCTAGCCAGCAGATGATGTGATATCCAAATGACTAAAATAAAAACACCATACAAATGGACTTGATTTCCCAGGTCCATTTGCTTGTGCGGAATGTCATCACAGAGACGTCTACCAATGCATGGACTCCTCACTGAATAATGACACCAAGGTAAGGTAAATAAATGCTGTCTCAGAACAATGCTGGTTTTAGGAGTTACACTCAGATTGCAAACCTGCCCTGTCAGGAGAATGAGTTAATCAGCTACATTTAGGTTAAGTAGAATACCTGCATGGTTACTATACCATAATTGCTAATTGAAAGGATTGAATAAGAAGAATCTTATGCCACATAACAACTATTTCATTGACTCTTAAGAGGTGATTCTATAAATTTTGAATCAATCATTATATCTAAGATTCTTCCTCTTGCCCAAAACATTTCAAATACAATATTTGAGAAAGACCATATTCCAGTCCCTGCCCATTGTGACACAAGTGAATGTCATTTGTACATATATACAGTACTGTCATATTCTTAATCTTGTAACCTTACAGTCCTCAATAGATTTCCTCCATTGTTGAAGGAGGAGAAGGAGGAACTGAGAAAGAATATTTCCAGAAAATTGGATCTCTTTCACTAATCCTGGAGGAGGGGTCTAGTCTCTTTTTTGCTTTTTTATATATTATATACAAGTGGGAACATCTGTTTTCCAGCGAAGATGTACAAAAATGAAAAACCCAAAGACAGAGTTAACTAAAAACACCAATAAAAGGATGGGGCTTTGGCACACTTCAACAGGAGTATTATAGGGGCATTATAGGACATGGGATCGAGGAAGAAAAGTCAAACAATCGTTCTGGCCAGACTTTGGGACTTTTCTGTCCAGTCCTCCATGTGATGAAGGACACCAGCCTGCCTCTTCACCAGCCTGGTGAAGAGTTCTGAAAAATGGTGAAACTCACCATTTGAATGATATTGTGTGGTTCACCAAATGGTATACCTGATCCTGATTTTGTTCATGGACTTCACAGTCAAATTATTATTTTGTTTTAAAGATGCAAGACTTGCTGTTTTATAGACAACATGTCATTCCCATTTACCCACAAAATATCATATCTGATATTCTTAGTCTTGCTTTTGCTAACTTTGCTAACTTTACTAGTAGGATTCATACATCCTTACTTTTTTATCTTGTAGTTAGCATCCACTGTTTTGTGACCATTAGAAGATAAATGTACTTGAGCGGGTATCATTTGCAACTCTGATTGTTCAAGCATGCATCTCCCAGGATATCTTGTCCTCGGAGGGAGAATATATCAATTGCATGACTATATACCCAACTCTGTTCTCCCTATTTGTAGAGATATTTAGATTTGAGAATATTTCTAGAGTGACCAGATACTTGTGTAACTCCTTGTGGTGTACAGTACATTATTTTAGTGTATGAGAGTCAAGACACAAGGCACAGCCAACGGCTGGGTTAACTCAGGTTTATTGCATGGTGGACAGAGGGAACATGAGGTAATGGCGGACGAACAGCTCTATATATAAGGCAGTAACGTATTTGAATGTGGCTCCACGGTAGCCCGTTGGCTACTGGTCCGCGTGACGTCATGGCTGGTCACGCCCTTCTTGTCCAGGTGTAGGTAGCGGCGGGAAACTTCCCGCGCTGCGGTCTTTGATGGGTTTGAACCAAAAGAGCTTGGACGCTCGCTGCTGCCAGCTGGTGGTCATCAGCTCGCGTCCTATTACAGGGTTTATGTGATACAGCTGAAGGTTACATTGTTACTCATTGGCAAGGTTACATTGGATCAGATACATTGATAACACATGTAGAAGGATACACTATTAGGACACAACACTCCTCCCCCCTAGGATGAGACGAAGTCTCTCAGCCAAGATGGCTTATTTCGAACACGCTGGGGTCTCGGCGCGGGCTGCCCTGCCCCGGCTTCGCTCCCTCCTCCTTGCTCCCTGGCTTCCTGCCCTGCAATCGGAGAGGATGACTTGTTAGTGGTTTGCCGCGGCTCTGCGGCTTTGTTGGGAGGTGTGTGCTTTGTTTGGGAAGAACCGGGGGCACTGGGGGCTAACGAAAAACCCCTCTTCTCGCTTGGACGGGTGGGGGAACACTCCGAAAAACCCCCCCGGCTCGCAAAATCAAAATCAAAATCGGATTCGGGGGAAGCGGCAGCGGCGGCCGCACACTCCTTTTCCCTCCCCCCGGGCTCGGATAGAACTGGGGTATCAAAAGGATATGAGTCGGGCTCGCTGCTTTCCCCCCTGTCTCCCCCTTGGGCTAAACGGGTGGGGGAGAACCCTATCGCTGAATCCTGTCGCTGTGCTCCACTGGTCGGTCCCTCGCTCACTCGGTGCCTCAGTTGATCAGCGTGCCTCCTCCAGAGGAGGCCGGTGCTAGTTTCCACCCGATAGGACACTGGCCCCGTCTGTTCTATTATCGTCCCTGGCACCCAGGCTGGGCCTGCGTTGGCATAGTTCCTGCAATGTACAGGATCGCCTATACCGAAACCTTTCGAGACCGCTAACCCTATGTTCTTCCCTTTGTCCTCGACCCTCGACGGGTCTAGCCTGGACAAAAGTGTGGTCAGTTTCCTTCGCATCAGCAGCTCGGCCGGCGAATAACCAGACGCTAAGGGGGTCACTCTGTACGCTAATAGAAATTGACAAACCTGGTGATGTAGATCTCCCGAGCCCATGCGCCGCAACGCATCTTTTGTGGTGCGCACTAACCGTTCCACTTGGCCATTCGTGGCCGGGTGAAACGGCGCGGATGTGACATGCCGAATTGCATTTGCCTCCATGAATGCCGCGAACTCAGCGGACGTGAAACAACTGGCGTTGTCGCTGACCAAAGTGTCGGGTAAACCGAACGTGGAAAAGACCCTCCTTAGCTGGCGAATGGTAGTGGCGGAGGATGTACTCTTTACCGGAATGACCTCCAGCCACTTAGAGTATGCATCCACCACCAGGAGAAACATGGTACCCCGGAATGGGCCAGCAAAATCTACGTGCACCCTGGACCACGGTCCCCTCGCTGCGTCCCATTCCCTATGTGGTAGGCGGGCCACCTCCGGTCGAGAACATTGACATGCTTCACAGGTGCCAACCATCTGCTCTATGTCGGCGTCCAGCTGGGGCCACCAGAAGTAACTCCGGGCCAACGCCTTGGAACGGACGATCCCCGGGTGGCTGACGTGCAACAGCTTTAGCACCTTCGGCCGTAGGGACGTAGGAACCACCACCCGTTGGCCCCACAACAGGCACCCCCTCTCTAAAGACAACTCCACTCGCTTCCGGAAGAATGGGTCGAATTCCGTGCCTGGGGATGACGCCGGCCACCCCTTCTGTACCCACGAGCATACTTTCTCTAGTGTTCTATCCTTTCCGGTCGCCCTGGCAATGTCGGCCGGTACTATCGGGGGTGACTCTAAAACCTCTATTAGCAATACCTGGCGGTCTCTTCTTACCCCTGCCTTCTGGTCGTCCGACAATGGTAACGGCGACCGTGAGAGCGCGTCTGCATGGCTGATTTCCTTCCCTGGCCGGTATTCTAATTCATGTTGATATGCGTTAAGAAAAATAGCCCACCGCAGCATCCTCGGGGACAGGATCTGTGGCGTGGGCTTATTTGCAGTGAAGATCCCTAACAGGGGCTTGTGATCAGTAACGATCTTGAACGGCCGACCATACAGAAAATCGTGAAATTTCTTGGTTCCCGCTACTATCGCTAGTGCCTCCCTATCGGTCTGTGCGTAATTCCGCTCTGCTTGGGACAGGGACCTCGAATAAAACGCTATCGGGGCCTCCCTTCCGTCGCCTAACACGTGGCAAAGCACCGCCCCCACCCCCACCGGGGATGCATCGCAGACCAAAACTATGGGCCGTTTGGGGTCGAAATGAGTCAGGATTGCCTCGGATGTGAGGAGTTGCTTTAACT
Organism: Bradypodion pumilum; assembly: GCA_035047305.1. NCBI lineage: Eukaryota > Metazoa > Chordata > Lepidosauria > Squamata > Chamaeleonidae > Bradypodion > Bradypodion pumilum. The sequence goes on from JAWDJD010000002.1 coordinate 381,594,643, forward strand.
CTGAGAACGCTCTTTCTTGCTCGTCACCCCACAGCCATTTTTCCTCTTTTTTAAGCAGCCGATGAAGCGGCTCGGCAACAGACGCCTTCCGTGGAAGGAAGGTATGGTAGAAGTTGAGAAGCCCCAGAAATGACTGAAGCTCGGTTTTGGAAGTGGGGCGAGGGGCTTTCTTAATGGCGGCTACCTTAGATTTGGACGGCCTAATTCCCTCGGGTGTGACACGGAACCCTAAAAACTCAACTTCTGTTTCGTAAAATACACATTTGTCTTTTCTCAGTCGCAGCCCCGCTTTCTCGAACACGGCCAGGACCTTATCCAATCTGTGGGCCAGTTCGGCCTTACTCCCCCCCGTTATCAACACGTCATCAAAATATGGCAACACCCCCTCCAGCCCCTTCAGGAGGCGTTCCACTAGCGACTGAAAAATGCCAGGTGCCGAGTTCATGCCGAACTGTAACCTCGACACCTGGAACGCCCCCTTATGTGTGACTATTGTTTGTGCCGCCGCTGTGGCGGGGGTTACTGGGAGTTGCTGGTAGGCCTGTGCTAAATCGAGTTTAGCGAAACACTTTCCCCCATTCAGCCTGGCCAGAAGGTGGCTGACCACTGGCACCGGGTATGCATTAGGGCGGATTGCCTTATTAATGGTACACTTATAATCAGCGCAAATGCGCACCTCCCCGTTAGCCTTCAGTGCTGTTACAATTGGAGTCTCCCACTCCGCGGAATCCACAGGAACGAGAATTCCTTGACCCACCAGTTTGTCCAGTTCCGCCTCTATTTTGTCCTTAAGCGCGAACGGTACCCTGCGCGGTTTAAGTCTTATCGGGCGGACCTCCGGGTCTAAGTCGAAGGCTACAGGGGGTCCCTTGAACTTTCCCAGTCCACTTTTAAAAACGGCGGGGTGTGCGTCACATACTGCTTGTATTGGGTCCTCACCTACGGCATGCACCCCCCTATGAACAGGCCTAAGGGCTGAAACCACTGTGTTCCGAGGAGGCTACAACTCCCCCCTTTTAGCACCACTAGGGGAAGTTCCGCAGAGTGTCTCTTAAAACGAACCCGGAACGTTCCGACCCCCAACACTGGAATGCTGTTCCCCTGAACGTCCCGTAGTGTGGCCCTCAACGCTTTAAGTTTGGGCCGCACGTGGGGGTCGATTTTCAAGAACTCTCTCTGGGGAATTATAGAATAGGAGGACCCCGAGTCAACTTCCATCCTAATAGGGGTCCCTTGTACTAGTACCTCAACAAAGTAATGGGGCTGTCCCGCAGACACGTTGAACACAGGAGCGTCGCCCTCGCTGTCGTCCGAGATGCGGCCCACGCCGTCCTGCTTCCTCGTGGCCCGGGCGCCATCTTTGGGCCTCGCTGGACGGTCCGGTCTGGCTGAACGGTCTTGCGAATGTCTCCGGCCCTCTTTCCATTTCCTGCACGCCTTGGCGATGTGCCCCCGACGTCCGCAGTTGAAGCACTCGGCTTTCCTGAATGGGCACTTCACGCGCTCATGGGCCGCTCCGCAACCATCGCAGCGGCGCCCGCCTCTCCGGACCTTCTGGACCTCCTCGTCATCGCTACTCTCTGACGACGATTTCAAGGTCGGTCGGGTTGCATGCACCGACTGACTGGACTTCCCGTGCGATGAGTTTTCCGCCTTGCCGGCCCTCGGACGCCACTCACGCCACTTGTGCATCTCGTCTACTCCAGCATTCGTGGATTCCGCGGCTTCCGCGGCCTCTACAACCTCTTCCAGTGTGGGTGGTGGCTCCCTGTTCATCAAACTGCGCTGTACTTCCTTGTCCTTCAGGCCACACAGCACTCCGTCCCTGAGGGCCATCTCTAGGATGTGGTCCCATTTGCAGGGGGCGGCGGCTACCCTCATAGCCGTTACGAAGGCTTCTACCGACTCGTCCGGCGCTTGAACTCGCCTCCAAAACGCACTCCGAGCGGGAAACATTGCCCTCGAGGGTCGGAAACGCTCTCGCAGCATTTTCATGATGTCACCGGCTTTGAAATCGCTCATCTTCTTCGGTGCAAGGATGCCCACCAGCGTCCGCTTGGTTTCCATCCCAAGCATGCGAGTGAGGATGGCCCTCTTCCTTTCCTCGTCGTCTTCTTTGACTTTGAGCTCCACCAGTGCCGCCTGGAAGTCCATCTCAAAGAGCTCCCAGTCCTGCGGTTTGGTGATGTTGAACCCGCTCTGTGTCCTGGCTCCGTGGGGATCCATTATCCCACCTTCGTCGCCAATTTAGTGTATGAGAGTCAAGACACAAGGCACAGCCAACGGCTGGGTTAACTCAGGTTTATTGCATGGTGGACAGAGGGAACATGAGGTAATGGCGGACGAACAGCTCTATATATAAGGCAGTAACGTATTTGAATGTGGCTCCACGGTAGCCCGTTGGCTACTGGTCCGCGTGACGTCATGGCTGGTCACGCCCTTCTTGTCCAGGTGTAGGTAGCGGCGGGAAACTTCCCGCGCTGCAGTCTTTGATGGGTTTGAACCAAAAGAGCTTGGACGCTCGCTGCTGCCAGCTGGTGGTCATCAGCTCGCGTCCTATTACAGGGTTTATGTGATACAGCTGAAGGTTACATTGTTACTCATTGGCAAGGTTACATTGGATCAGATACATTGATAACACATGTAGAAGGATACACTATTAGGACACAACAATTATTCATCAGCATTTAAATCTCAAAAAGGCAAGAGACGTTATGTACCTTTATTTGCTTGATTTCATACCGGATCATTTTGTGAGTGCGAAGAGGATCTTCACTTGGTGCAATCACTTTTTCACTGGAAATTTTTGCTCTTATAACTGAAATAAAATGAAAGCAATTGTTAGTGGTAACAAATCCAATGTTTTTGTTTATATTGCTTACTGCTAGATAACATTTTTATTATCAAGCACAGTTACTTTTGCAGTACATAATACTCCTTGGTGAACAAAGATGGGCATTATTGCTGGAGATACAGTACCTCTAAGAGAATTTCATGTAAACTATTTTTTTCTGACTAATTTCTGACTCATTTTTAGAAAAATAATCCTGGGATTTTATTATGTTTGTAAAGTTTGTGTGTGTGTTATATTATGTTTCTTGTTTAATTGGAAACCACTTAGAGCAGAGGTTGCCAAACTTTTCACGCCATGGGTCTGCCACGTGGTTGCGTGGGCTTGATCACTGGTCACGTGGTTCCTCTCACTGTAAAATGCAACTGCGGCTTTCATAAATTCATTTACAACAGCTATGGGTGCATTTACGGCAGTATTTAGCGCATGTATGGGTGCGTTTTTGTGATGTAGTCTAGGAGGTCTGGTTGCAGGATGTTCAGTCAGGCCTAATGGTCTGGTTGCAGTAGCATTAGTTTGGTGGAAGGCATGTGGGGCGGCATAATCCCAACTATTTTAGTGGTTGTTTGCACATAAGAACATATCTGTGGTGCGGTATATGGGTTTGCTGCCCTATCCCAGGCAACAGAATGCTTTCCTCACTTGGGGCAGTGGAGCAGGGAAAGTTGAGTAGAAAACTAAGATATAGAACTTTGCACTTATTGCTGTAAAATTTCATTCTGTTGTTTTCAACGTACCCAGCTTGGGTGGGCTGCCAACAAGAGGTCTCTCCTCACCTTAGTGGATTCATATCTAGTGGTGAACATATCCCTTGATGGTTCAGGCCACATGGTTAACACAGTGATGCACTGTTTGCAAAAATCTAGTTGTTGAGGCCATATGCAATGGAGGCACTTTGCCAAACAGCGAAGTGCCAAACTGTTCAGGGTTTATAGTTGAAACCAACACCTTGAATTGGGCCCAGAAGCCTGTAGGTAACCAGTACAGCAGCAGCAGCATATGGAAGGTTCAATCCTATTGACAGACTCCTGCCACCAGTCAAGTGGCTGCATTCTGAACCTGCTAAGATTCTGAGTTGTCTTCAAAGGAAGCCCCACTTAGAGCACATTGCAGTAATCTATTCTCAAGATTACCAGTGCATGAACCAGAATTGTAAGGGAGAATATATAAAGGAATGGGCAAAGCTGATTAGCCCGCAACTCATGCATAAAACATGGTGAGGTGCAGATTCCACAGATCAATTAAAGTTCAATCATGTCAACTGCCTTTACCACTGCATTGTTCCACTCTGTGATCAGAGCTTCAACAGGAGTGCCAATCAGATCGATTGGACAAGTCCCCAAGGTCCTCCGAAACATCAATGGGTCCAGGAGCCTTCAAGAGTAGACCATCTTAATAGGTCTGTTCTCCCTGCAGAGGGGCTTTTTGGTTGACAACCCAAAAGTTAGTGATCTGACCTTGACATGGGGTGAGCTGCAGGTTCAACACCCTCAGAATATCATCATCCTGCCCAGCCAAAAAGAAATCAGGTTGATGGTATGATCTGCAACATGGGTGGAGCTATTGATATGACTGGCACATGGAAGCCATGTTTTCCATGAACTCAGCAGCTGGACCAGAAACCACCCCTCTTCATGTACATTAAAATCCCTCAGAAGAGCCTGGCAGGCATCACTGCAAGTCAGCCAGCTTCTGAAGGGACAGTGCTGGATCTCCGTGCTGAAGTCCAACCCCTTATATGCAGCCCTTCTAGGCCAGAGATGCTCAAACTTTTTGGGACATGGGCCGGCCATGTGGTTTAGCTGGCCGGTCACATGGTCAGGCGGGCCGGTCATGTGGTTCCTCTCATTGGAAGCAGAAGTAAAATGTGCCTTGCAATCTTTTTTGCAACAGGATGAGATAGATTTTAGGCTGCCATTTTCTCTGCTTAAACCAGGGGTGCCCAAACTATGGCCCATGGGCCGGGTCTGGCCCACAGGCCATAGTTTGGGCACCCCTTTTATAGATACTTACTTGGCAGGGCAGACATCCTGCTAACAAGAATATTCTCTTTATGGACTATTGCAGCCCCTTCTTGCCACCTCTCCTGATGCTAGATAATACCCTGGAGGAAAAACTGACAGAGGGCAACCCTGCCCCTCAGCACCTGTCCAGGTTTCCATAATACATTCCAGGTCAGCCCTTGCCTCACCAACAAGACTGTAAATTAATTGGCTTTTTTTATTCTGGACTGGACTGACATGAATCAACATGAGGGTCAAAGAGGAAGGATGGCCAGTCTGGTTCCCTTATACCTTCAGGGGTGGGATGAGAGTTGGAGAATGGAATAGATACAAGACATCTAGGCTATGCTGCCCCTCTCCTTTTACTTGAGCTAGATACTGCTTTCTGCTTCAGCAGTGAGTTGAACTCAGTGACCATTGGACCTTCAGGCTCTTCTGTTGTTATATGCTGCCAAGTAGGAACTGACTTATAGAGACTCTATAATAGGACATTCAAGGTGTTTAAAGAGTGGTTTTAAAGTTTCATCACTATAATCCCTGTGAGATTTCATGGTCAAGTAAGGAATGAAACTCAGGTCTCCTGAGTCTAGTCCATCTCCCTATCCGTTATTATATGTTGAGTTATGACCTTATAGGACTTGATATTTCTGTGTTAATTCTTTCATTGCTTGGTCTAGAAGCAAAAGGCTCTTCCTTCATCTTTCCAGTATAGAAATTGCTGAAACTGTGATTTGACTGTCTACTATGATAGAAGCAGTGTCCAGTGTTTGTAACTCTGACCAAGCAGAGGATCCTTGCCTTTAGGTAAAGATAAAGGCCACCCTTGCTCGAAAGCCAGTCGTATCTGACTCTAGGGTTCAGTGCTCATCTCTGTTTACAACCAAAGAGCCAGTGCTGTTTGTGTCTGCAGATATTTCCATGGACATGTGACAGGCATGCTTCAACACTGGAGTGTACAGAACGCTGCTTACCTTCCCACTAAAATGATACCTATTTATCTACTTTTGAACTGCTAGGTTGGCAGGAACTAGGACAGAGACGGGAGCTCATTCTTTCATGCAGTACTCGAGTATCTAACTCTGACCTTCCAGTCATCAAGTTCAGCGTCTTAACAACTTGAGCCACAACAGTCCCTCGCCTTTAAAGACTCTTAAAAGTGTAATGTAGAATAACACAGTTGTTTCCTGGCTGGAGACAAGTCAGAGGTACAAAGTGCACAGAGTGAGAAATATTGGCCTGTATTTGTGAGTGCAGTGGTTTCTCAGTTTATGAATGCCTCGGCTAACATAATTTTCACTTTATGAATGAAAATCCATTGAAAATAATGCCTCGGTTTGTTTTTTCCCCACAATATAAACCATTTTTCTATGGTGCATTACCAGAGCTGGACACTAGAGGCCACTGTTTGCAATATAAAATACAGTGGTACCTCAGTTTACAAATTATTCACAATACAAAACGTCCCGGAGAACACATTAAATTTGTAAACCGAGGTACCACTGTATACTGTATTGTACTTTGAAGAAGTTGACCTCAGGAAGCTAATTTTTTGGATTGTTTCTTTTTTTAATATCACATACAGCATTGTTGCCGGTGGCTGATAGCTTCTGACTTACTGTCAATACAGTGGTACCTCGCATAACAAACGCATCACATAGCGAAAAATTCGCATGACGAAGCGTTCGTTATGCAAGGGCGATAACCCGCATCTATACCTATAAAATGGTGCGTTAACTGTTTGAATGTGACAAAGGATGTTGCACCAGGCCCCACTAGCCCGTAATGGGCCTCCGTTCACTCGCCCGAACCCGGTTCGCAGGTAACTGTCGGGTTGAAATTTTCGACCCGGGGGCAGGAGCCCCCCAGCCGCAAACAAAAAAAGGGAACTTCAATTCCCAACGTTCCTGGCACCGCGCCAGAGCCAATCAGGCTGAGCGGCGCGGCAAAAGGAACGTTCAGAAACGCGCCGCAGCCAATAAAAAAAAGCCGCAAGGGAAAAAACGCTGCAGTAAGCAAACACGCGCAGCCAAAACTACAAGCCCCAGCATCCTGCACGCCATTAGCATGCAGAACGCTGAGGCGGCCGGCGTGTGAAAAATTAAAGTTAAAAAACCGCCCGCCGCCGCTGCCATTCTTCCCCACGGGCCAGCCAGCATGGCCCGTGGGGGGAAAAAGAAACCCCCCCGCCGCCGCTGCCCTTCCGTTCGAAGGGCCAGCCAGCGCGCGAAAAATACAAACAACACCCCCCCCCGCAACTGCCCTTCTTCCCCACGGGCCAGCCAGTATGGCCCGCGGGGAAAAAAAGGAAACCCCCCACCGCTGCTGCCCTTCCTTCCTACGGGCCAGCCAGCATGGCCCATGGGAAAGAAAGCCTCCCCGCCATTGCCCTTCCTTCCCACGGGCCAGCCAGCATGGCCCGCAGGAAAGAAAGCTACCCCCCCTGAAAAACAAAAACAAAAACATTCAAAAACACACAAAAATCCAAAAATGAAAAACAAAAACAGCCAAAAAGAAAAAAGAAAAAACACACAGACACTCCCCCCCCCAAAAAAAAATCTCACCCCCAAAAACCCCCAGAGAACTTACCAAAAGACGTCTTCCATCTATGAGGACCGGAACTCAAATGAGAAAAGAAAGAGAAAACTTACTGGAAGCGACACCCAGAGGACAGAAGAGAACAATTGTAGAGAGGCAACAATTGTAGAGAGGCAGAAAAGCTCACCACCCCCACCCAGAGGCCAAAAGAGAAAAAAACATTCAAAAATATTAAAACTAATAAGATTATTTCCAAAATTAATCAAATAAGTTATAAAAACATTCAAAAATAAACACACTAATCTCAAAAATTACCAAAAAAAACCAGAAATCACTTTTCACTCCAAAAAACCAAAACAAAAAATAAAAATGCGTAAAAATAAACTTTTTAAAAACCAAAATTAAATTTTAAACTAAATAATATTAAATTAAATTAAAATAAAATAAAATTTGCATAAACATAAAACAAAAACGTTCAAAAACCAATTTAAAGATCCCGGCACTGAGGAAGCCAGCACGCAAAAAAACCAACCAAACAAACAGACAAACAAAACCACTGGGAGTGCAAGTCCGCCGCAGGCGGACGCAGCGCCTCGAAGCCACAAAATCACAAAACCTTACAGCACCATTGGTTCAAGAAAAAAAAACGAAACCCTTTACTATCCAACACAATTTTAAAAAGCCCGGCACCGCCGGGCAAAATATGCTAGTGACGAAATAAAATGTTCATTATGCGGGAGTTTTGGTAACCGGGGTATATCCACTCAATGGGAACCCCAGTTAATGAACATTTCCCCCCATTTATGCAGGGTATCTCCCATAGGGAACTGCATAATGGAAAAAAAAACATAGAACAGAGTTTTTTTCGTTATGCAGGGTTCTTCTGTGTACAGGTTCTGCATATACCATTCCCAAAGTCCTCTTAAAATCTATCTCCTTCTGTTTTGTGTGCCTCAATTCTACCTGTTATTTCTTCCTGCCAGCGCTCTTGTGTGATTTCTCTCAAGTTCTTTAACTTTCTTTGTTGGCTAAGGTGTTTTGAAACTAGGTATAGCTTGAAACAACAAAAGCTCCGGTGACAGAAATGACCAAAATGTCACATACCACTAATCACAGTTGCTACAATGTAAATATTCCTTGTTTCATCATAGGAATATGATAATTTTTGAATTAACCAGAGGCCATTTGTACAAGGTCTGTTACAGCCCCTTAGCTGTGAGTCAGAGTGTGAGGAAAGTCTCTGGACTCCTGAAAGGACAGTGTTGGAGCATGAATGAACTGGCCATTGATCTCACTGGATTGTGCCTGCATATGTATTTCTTCTTGGAAGATCTGGAGCCTAATTACTATTGTCCATACAAGAATTGCACCCAAACTCTCAGACTTAGCTATATTGCTCACTCTTCTTCCAATTAAGCTAATGTTACTCAAAATTGCTAGCTCTAGGCCTGGTTTGCTGATTTCCACAGTTTGTGCCATTCTTCATTTTTCATGGATAAGTTATAAAAGGCCAACATTGTGAACAGTAAGAGAAGCTGAAAGCAGAAAAATCATTGGTATGAGGCATTGGCATAGGCTTCATGTTCGTCCTCTTGCAGAACAGAGACTTTCTTTTTGCAGGAAGAAATATTTTTTTAGCTTTTTGCATTCTAAAATAGTACACAAAATACTAATATTTTAAAATAAGTTTTATTTGAATGATTTCATTATTTGAAATTCTCTATTAATAATTTGTTCAAAGAAAATCAAAATGTCAAAAATGTCCAGTGCTAGTTATTTCTCATATTCAAGCTGTTATTTGCTTACATACCAGTTATTCATACTTTCAAATCAGAGCTGAGTTGTTTGTGCACTGTGGATCAGATGTGGACTGTGAAATAAGCAGCACAAGGAATGCACTTTTTTAACCATCAGAGCAAAACTGCACAAGATCATTCCTAACATGTGTTCCTCTTAGAATATCGGTTTTTATTGATTCAGTAGAAAGCATGTAATTAAATCGCAAATACCCTCTGGCACTCTTCCAACTTTCATTTAAAGAAGTAAAATGGAAGGAGGGAATGTGAAAAATCAGTTACAACTTTCTCTGCTTTATAAGAAATGGCATGGTTCAACAGTACTCCTGAACACTGGTTTACATACCTGTGACACAGGCTACATGGCGAATTGAAGAGAGAGAAACACAGATTAATGAGTGGAAGGTGCAACAAAATGCTGTGGTACAGAAAACTTGTGCCATGCCAACTTTGAAGACATTTCATTCTGTTCTCCATCTCAGCAGGTTTTTGTTCCCTATCCATGCTGCAAGAAGCTTGCAATCTATGTTCACCAGACATGCTTAGTCTTCATTAGACTGTTCATATAGAAATGTTCAGCTTTGTTTTTCCCCATAAAATTTTCTGTACTTCTACTAATATTTGGCATTCCACAAACAAGGTTATATTATTATTATTTTATTGTACTCATTTTGACCTCGATCCTGCCTCATTCATTAATAGAATTTATATATTAGCCAGTGTGACAGATATTTATCTACAGCCTATATGTACTAGTATAGCTATAATGTATATTACAACAGTTTCATCTTCATATCAAACAACACATGAAGCCTACAAAGCCCATAGTAAATAAAAGCCTAATGTTCCGGATAATGAAATTTTGCTTTTAGTTGCTCATGTAAAGTACACTGAAAATTTAATTGGTCTCTCTTGCTCCATGAGAGTAATGCAGCCATCTGTTTACTCTGAAGTACAGAAACAGAAATTGAACTTGGTTCTGTATATTTATTAGTTTTTTTTTTTTGCATGAGGCTAGAAAAAAATACATGTCAACCGAGTAAAATAAACAAATCCTCTTTTTCCCCATTTCTCTCTCTCTTTTTACATTGCTATTTCATAAATCTCTAAACACTGAAAGATGCCAGTCTACTTCCTATAGTCTTGACTTGATTATCAGCACAAGCAGTGTCAGTATATTTCAAATTTCAGCATAATTTTATCATATACAGACTGAATAATATTTTGACTCCTGTACAAGTTTGATAGCTATTAAACTAAAGTAACACTAACTGGAACTTTTCCTGTGTTTTAGTGTTCCACTTTGGCATGCCTGTTGTAGGTAATTTAATGAAAACATTACTTAACACTGCCAAAGTAAGAAACAGTTTAATTAATGGTCTTAAACAAAGTTAGAGTTTGTCATGGCTACAAAGATTTTCTGTCAGCACATAAAAGCAATTAATCAGTATGCAGAAGGTATTGCTGCTCCCATAGATATGCTAATTTTGTGGCATTTTAGAAACTCATGTTCTACATTTACTGTTCCATTAGAAGGAAGTTAACTAACTATAGCTTGAGCATATAAAATTTAAAAACCTTCAAAATGTCATATTTTTATCCCAGTATTATCTAGAAGTGAATGTTTATTTTTATTTATTTTTTACAAAAAAATACATATGAAAGAGGCATTGAGGATGAGAAGGGGGAGATATGCAGTCGAATATATTCTGCTATTTCCTCTGTAAAGAGTTTAAAATAGCTGGCTAGAAACCTGGTAATTAATTTTTTTTAAAAAATGATAGAAATCAGATTGTTATATCAAAGATCAATTAGTAGTTTTTCCCCTTTGCTATATTTAGTAACAAGCAGCCTAAAATCTATGGACAGACATCTTACATAACCCATATACTTTCTATTCTGCATATAAAATGTTTGCAATACTCCATCTCATCTTCAGTATTTATCATTATGCAAACAATCCACTAATATGGCAGAGCCAACAAATTATTGCATAGGGAAAAAAAGAAAAATACCAGAAAGGGAGTCACAGCTCCAAATGCTTATGAAATTCATCCAACTCCTGAAATCATCTTATCTTTAAAGATGTACTTCTATAGACCTAAGTAACATGGTTAATGCAGAAACCCCTTGAAGCACTGCAGAGAAGTTTCCTCTAAAAGTCGTCTTTCATGTTTTCCTTCCAGCAGGATAAAATGGGTTTAGTATTTATGACTCACCTAAAGCAGAATCACAGATTTGTTGCTGAGGATGTGCAGGGGCACAGCTGCAAGCTTCTATCAGCTCCTGAATCATGAGAGTTAGGAGTAGCAGCAGTGAGAATAACAAGGTGCCGAATAGATGATTCATGTTGCTTGAAGCACAGCTTGTTGTCCAGCTTGAAGAGAATATTTGTTCCCCCTTGAATTGATACCTAAACTTCCTAATGACTGTCTGGCTTCTTCTTTGTGCAAGCAGCAGTTCCAATTTCAGCCGACTTAAAATGCTTTGAGAAGTGTATGAGGAGCAATCTGAGCTAAGCTGAGCCTGAACTGAACATATACTTATGTTAACTGACTTCTCATTCCTTTCCCTGACATAAGACCCTCTTATTTATTTCACTGACACTTCTAGTCCCTCCTTCCTTTATGCAAAAAGCTCATCATTGGCGAAAATATTGTATGACAGGTTTGTTGTACCAAAAGGAAGGTTAACTTGTTTGATTACATCATGTGTTGTTATGAGTCACTGTCAGCAGTGTGCATCTAGGGTCTTTCAGAAAACGTATTCTCCTTGATTGTAGGATATTTTGTAGACTATTTTGTAAAAAAAAAAACATAATAAAGGCACAAATTAAGCAGAAGCATTACGTGCAATTTCCTCCCCCCCCCCCCCAATTGGCAAAGTAAGTTGGATGACCCAATGCTAACCTACTTTGGAGCTCAACTTTCATTTCAGTCCCTAATGACTCCCTGCCAGTCTCAGCATTTTCTTAGAATGAAGTCTCTATGATGGTTATACAGGCTATCATTCATGAGGAGGAAATGCTTGAATGCTTTGCTTGTGAGGCCCACACAATTGGTAGATGCAAGCAGTGCCTACCAGGAAAGGATTGCAATAGAGCAGCTTAGCGGCTAGCATGCCATGAATTTATTCAAAGTATTGATTAACATTTTCTTAAAGTGCCCCAAATGTGAATCTGTAAACTGAGCTTCTGACCACCATATTAATACTGATCAGAAGGAAAAGCTGCATGCACTGCAACTACTTTCTCTTCCTGCAGAGTGTGCCACATTTTCATTATTATGGGGACAAGGGAGGCTCAGAATGAGCAAAAGTATTCACTCTTATGGAGACATGGCAATCATTCATCTGGAAGCAGAGGAAGTGGCAAAGAAGCATGAGAAAAAGCACAAGGAATCTCATCAGGGAAACAAGAAAAAGCCTTGTCTGAGTTTCATAGCCCATGGGGATAGGTGCATTCCTATCTGCACACTCAGAATTATCACAGATGCAGCAGATGTTGCCCAATAGATGCCATAACAGTGTTGACGTAGAAGCTGTTCTTACAAATACTAGCCTAGAAAAATCATTTTCCATAACATTTTAACTTAACTGATATGGGAAGCTGTTGTGGCCCACCCTACATGGGAAAGCAGAGTGGCTGGCAGGAGTAAGGGCAAGAGGGAGAGTCTTACTACAGTCCGAATGATAAGGCAGAGTTGTTAGTCAGGAAGAGCCTTGTTCAGAAGCCGGTCGTTGGAGAAATGAGACAGTAAGTTGATCCAGAAGTTTCCAGGCAGTGGGTCCAAGGTCCATGGTCAGTAATCAGGCAAGTGGTACAGGTCAGAGTAGTGTGGAGTCTGCAAAAACACAGATTGTTCCAACAAGGTGTGTGCTGGCTTAAGAGTGTTCAGACTCAGGACTCACAGCTGGGAGTGGCCTTTGCAAACCAGCCCTTGCCTTTCTCCTTTGCACATGTAGCTGATTCTGCAGTTACATCCTGCACCTTTCTGATGTACTCAGCTCCACTTCCTCTTCACTGACACTTGGTACTTCAGCATTTGCTAGCTGTGCTCCTGTTAAGTCTTGATCAACTTGATCAACAGGAGGCAGTTCCATGCTGATCACAGGCTGATATACTGGCAGCAAGTCTTCCTCATTGGACCTGGGCTTCAGAGGCAAAAGGTCTTCCTAGTTGCAGCTCCAGGGCCACAACGGAAGCATTGTTCTTTCTCTGAAATAGCATAATTTTTTCAGTGACATGCTTCTATATACAAATAAGTGATTTTATAGATTCATTTATGTATTACTTGCATGAAGGGGTTTGACATAATTACCAATTGTGTTGCTTTTTCCTTACAGTGAAGTACTGTGTCTTCCTTACCCAGCCTCCTGATGTATTAGTTTGTCCAAATGAAATTCTAGATTTTATTTTTACATGTTATTCCTCTCTTCAAGTTCATGGAGACAAGTTCATGGAGGACAAGGGTATCAATGGCTATAAGTATGGATATCTAAGGACAACCTCCGGGTTGGAGAGATAGGCAGGATATCTCTCAATGCCATTTCCAGGGAATCCTAAGCAGGTGAAGGCATCTGCTTGGGAATAATACCCTGAGGCGAATGGTGAGCCACTGTGTGAGTCAGAATGCTGGACTGGATGGGCTGTGGCCTGTTCCAGCAAGGCTGTTCTTATGTTCTTCAGCTCTCTTTGCTTACTGTATGGATTTTACTGGGGTTGGCCGGAGGGGGGGGAGGTTTGAGGGGGGTCAGGAAACATTAGACTCTTGTTTGAAGAAAGTGGCAGTTCTAGATAGCAGTCACAGTAAAAGAAAGGAGTGTGTCCCGGGAGCATGAGCACTTTGCTCCTGAGAAAATTATCTGATTTGTGTTTCCAAAATGAGAGCATCAGTTCAAATAAATGTCCAAGAAAGAATTAGGCTACAAGTCATATGAGAACCCTCATACAAGTTGCTGATGGATTTGATTTGATTTCATCTACTTCTGTTTTCAACTACTTTGCTTTTATAATAGTTATACATTGCATATATTTTAATTGCTTCATTGCCCTTTCAATTTTTTAAGTTTCTGCATTTGTTCTTGGAAACAGAATAATAAAATCTCACATACATGAGTTGGGTCTGCCCATGTGACCTCATGTATGTAGGAAAATCGCTACGTCAGCTGAGTGAGCACCGCTCCCGGATTAAAAATCATGTAGAAACAGCTTTTCTGGTCAGCCACTACTTGGAAAAGGGCCACACCGACCAACAGTTTAAATTCACTGTTTTAGAAACACAGTACATAGTGGTTCCTATGAAAGAATAGATTTAGACAAGAAATTACTTCAAAGAGAAGCCTACTATATTTTCAGACTTAAGACCTATGCTCCGTATGGGCTCAATATTGACTTTGATCTGGCTAACTACCTTTAGAGAGTCTCCTGAAAACTTACAATTGTGATAGGTTCGAATCAGGTTACTGGTAATTGGGTCAAACTAGTTCATCACACCTGCCTAGTATTTAAAATCAAGATAGATGCAGCAAGAACTCTAACGTTTACAGCCAAGTAAGATTGAGAGTGAGGCCCAGAATGCGAAAGAATAAAACTATTATACAAGCTAATTCATTATATTCATTAAATTTATGTAATTCATTAATTTTTGCAGGTTGCACAGTTTGTACCCTATAGTTTTTTGATTACATCATGTTATAAGATAGATTGTATTGCAGAAAGGAACTTACTTTAATTTCAAGCCATTGAATAGTATAGTACTGTTTAGTTAGAAAGGTCACTGATCTATGTATTATAATTCATATTGTATTACTCATTATATTACTCATTTCCATATGTCATTTAATTTCAGAAAAACACACACAACATATTCTGATGAAGATTTTTATTATCGAAAAGTTTTGAAACTGGCAAACTTCAATATCTATGTTGGTGTTTCAATATTTTATGAATATCTGAAAAACAAAGATTGTTTAAGTTACTGATTTATCATTCCTCAGAGTATTCCCAAGCAGATGCCTTCACTTGCTTAGGATTCCCTGGAAATGAACCGGGGGAACTGCCCGGAGTCGGCTTTGGCTGAGTGGGCGGTACAGAAATTTAACAATAAATAAATAAATAAAATGGCATTGAGAGATATCCTGCCTATGTTTCCAACCTGGAGGTTGTCCTTAGGTATCCATAATTAAACTTAAGTCCTCATCACTGCATGTTTCTGGCAGTTAATCGGCAGACCAGTAAATGAGACGGATTTTGTCTCTCTCTACATTCACACAGTGTGTTGTTGTCCATCGGCAGCCCCTGCTTGAGCATGTTGGTCTTGTGTTTGGGAGCACACAGAAAGAGCCTCCACAAAGATTGTGAATACAATTGGGCATACCCTTGCCAGTTAATCTTTCTAACACCAGATCAAACCAAAGGAACATAAAGTCTTAGTTCGGGGTGGCCGACCCTTTTGCACCACAGGCCTGGCCAAGCTCCCAGAACAGCTGAGTGGGCCAGATCACATTTATGGCCATGGGCATGTTTGAGCATGCATGGGTGCGTTTTACAGCTGACATAAACATTCCCGCTTCTACTTCTGGATGTGGAGGAGACAGCGACGGGCCGATTGTAATGGCATCACGGACTGGAGCTGACCCACGGGCCGTAGGTTAGGAACCGCATCTTAGGCGAACATGTCTTTTTACCAAGTTCATTTGACAGATATGGTCATGTCATTAGCCATATTTTCTGGTACCTGTATCTGGTTTTGTCCTAAAACACACTGTGAAATGACTGGGCAATTATCTGCTGCTTTTGGCACCCAAAAAGAGGGGCCTCTACATTCTTAGCTCATCCCCACCAACTCACAAGAATAAAAATATGGTAGGTCAGGAGAGAGTTCACCATATTAGAGCTGCTGACATATTAAAACTTCTTTGTGTTACTTCAGTAAACTGTTCCTTTAACTCTGGTGTACTGCTGAAATTGAAGCTCATGGCCAGTTTTCATGCTGTTTTAGGAAATTAGTTATCTGTTCTTCCTACTGTTTTCAGAATTCACAGTTTTAAACCTGCTGGCTGTTTCAAAGTTTTCATTTTTTAGAAGCTGCTTGATATGTGTAAATGATGATGCCAGCTTCTTATGGTTGTTAACAAAAGCAAAATTTCAATAAAACAATCCATACACAATCTTATTTAGATTTTATATACAGTATAGTATATTATTTTACTTATATTATAGACTATATTTTTGTTGTATATATAAAGACATGCTAAATATTTCATCACTTTGCTTTGCATTACTTTGTATCTTTTATGTACAGTGGTACCCTGCATAACAAACGCTTGTATAATGAAAAATTCGTATAACGAAGCGTTTTTGAGCTATTGGCAATACCCCACATAATGGGTGGGGAGAGCACAAGAGGTGCCAGGGCCAAGCAAGCCGCGGGACTTCTCCCACTCTTCCGCGGCTCTTTCCATCAGCTCCCCGCCTCACCCCAGGGCCCATGCCACCGGCTCTGGGGAGGAGAGGCGGGTGGGAGCTGTCACCGCTGCCACAGCTGTCTTCACTCTCCGAACACACCAGCTGGAGAGTGGAAAAGAGGGAACTGCTGCAGCAGCAGCCCAGGATGCTCCCCACCTCACCCCAGGGCCCATGCCATCGGCTCTGGGGAGAAGAGGTGGGTGGGAGTTTTTCGTGGCCGTAACAGTTCCATCTAAAGAGTTTTTCCAGGGTCTAAGAACGGACTGTGGAGGTTGGACCCTGGGTTTTTGTTGTCGGTTATTGTCGGACTGGTACGGGGCGATTGACACTTTGCAATATGAATTGTAATGTATTGATTGTTGATTTTTGTACCATTGAGGATTTTTTTATAACTATATTGATTACTTTGTATTGCTGTACTTACTATTTGTATTATTAAATTGTTATAATTGTATGTATATTAATTTTTTGTTATAATTATATTTATATTATTGTGTTGTAAGCCGCTCTGAGTCGGCCTTTTTGCCTGAGTAGAGCGGGGTATAAGTCCAATTAACATAAACATAACATAAACAAACATTTCGTTATACAGGGTATACCCCGCATTATGAACTCTTTTTTTGTTGTTATACAGGGTATACCCCACATAACAAAAAAATTGATATGCGTGGTATCGCCAATAGTGATTCACATAACGAAAAAAATTGTATAATGAAGTGCTTCATGGAACGGAGCTTTTTTGTTATATGGGGTTCTACTGTATATGATTAGAGAGTAACATTTCTCTGAATGCTGACTACTCCATGTTGGGAGGAAAATACAGGTCCACTGATTTATAAATTCATTCTTATTTATATAATCTTATCTTTTTTTAAATAATTTTTATTAAATTTTAACAAACATACAGGGAAAAAACAATAACAATACAATACAATATTACATCAAATTCGTAAGAGATAGCACATGATAATAATTGAACTGATTATTTGCAATATAGCCACAATATTGAATACCCGCATTATGAGTTATTACTATAACCATAACAATCATAAAAAGTTTCAGTGTTACTAATTACACATCACCCTGTGAATATTTACAATGCCCGGAGAGTTTAGTATCTATATCATCTCCAAAAACCACTTTGAGATGGTACAGGTCCAAAACTGTCCCTTGCCATAAGAGAGTGATCCACAAACGGCTTCCAAATACTCCAGAACCTATTTTCTTTTAATTTATCCCTTTTTACTTTAATCTCCCATGTCAGTTTGTCATTCAATGCTAAGCTCCACATTTCCTTATACCACTGTCCAATCTGTATAACTACATCATTTTTCCAATTTCTGGCTATGCATTGTCTACCTGTAGTTAACATAATTTCCAATAATTCTTTTTCCTCCTTATTCAAACCCATGCCTTCCACATTTGTTAATAGGATGGTACCTGACACCAGCTTAATTCTTTTACCCATTATTTCCCCAATCTCTCCTTCTATTCTTCTCCAAAATTCATTTATTTTTTTACAACTACACCACATATGTTCATATGTTCCAACCGGTTCTTTGCATCTCCAGCATAAATTATCCCTTTTATTATCCATCTGATGAAGCCTCAGTGGTGTCAAGTACCATTGCCACAACATTTTAAAATTATGTTCCTTAATTCTTACTGACATTGTTCTCATTATCCTCTTTTTCCATTTGTTTCTCCATTCAACCTCTCCTATTTTTATATTCAGATTTTGTTCCCACTTCCGTTTCAAATCATCTTGTGGATCTATACCCTTATTCAATATGATGTAAAGTTTGCTTACTAGACCCTTAATATTCTTTCCCCCTCTTCTAATCTTTAATACCAATTCTTCAAATTCGGTCTTTGTTCTATCTATCCCTACTTCCATTCTATATTTTTTATTCCAATTATCAACCTTCAATTTCTGAAACCAGTCCAATTTTAACTTTTCAAATATTTTTTCCTCTTATTTTCATCATCACATACTTTTAACCAGTCCTTCAATAAAGAGATTTCATTTTTATCCAATATTTCCTTTTTTTCCTTATCTACCTTTATCGGAAAACACACCATATCAGTCAATTCCAAGATTGGAGAGAGATTTGGGACCATATCTTTCTTTACTCTTTTCCACACCTTCATGAGGCCTCTCATCATAGTATTACTTGTCTTTATCGGTTTATCCTTTATTCCCAAAAAGATCATTTTGCCAATATTCCTATATTCTTTCATCTCCAATTCCTCCCAAATTGCCTTTTCTCTTGCCAAGATCTTCACGACATTCTTAATTTGGAATGCTCGATAGTATGCTAACAAATTTGGCATACCCAAACCCCCTTCTTTCTGAGATAAGTACCAAAACTTCTTTGGAAGTCTAGATTTTTTACCTCCATTACAAAAATTATTAAACATCTTTTGAAACTCATTGATTTCCTTCTCCTTCAAATGGATCGCAAGTGCATCAAATAGAAAGTTAATCTTTGGCAGCAATATCATTTTGCAAATTGCAATCCTCCCGAACCATGACAAATTCAGCTTTTGAAACTCTTGTAATTTACTCTTAAATTCTCCTTTCATACTGTCATAATTCAATCGTTTAAGTTCTTCCAATTTGTTTGAAATAGTTATCCCCAAATATTTCAACTTTTCTTTAATTTGTATATTGAGTGTCCCCACTATCCTTCCCATCTCGTTTACCCCCATATTGCACAGCATCAGTTCTGATTTATCCCAATTTATCATCAGTCCGGTTATAGCTTCAAATACCTGTAGTTGATCTTTAATCCTATCCATTACCATCTCTGGATGTTTCACCATTAACAATGTATCATCTGCATACATGCTCACTTTATTACCCATTATCCCTTCTATACTTGGATCATCCCTTACATTTTTGGCTAATATTTCCATTGCCATGATAAACAGGATAGGAGAATATAATCTTATCTTGCAAACTTTGTCTTAAATGTTCCTTCATTTTTATTCCTTTTCTATATGCCAAGTAAACATCTAGATAATATGCCTCCACAAAGTGTAAATATATTAGGAAGAGGAAGAATATTGCAAAATGTGGACATAAGTGCACTGATGGAGTCTTAGAGATTTTCTTAATGACCCTTGTGCCAAATGTTTTTAAACTGAGCCCTATAGGCTGACATGGGTACTGGCTGAAGGTCTTTTATAAAATGGTTCATAAAATAGTCTGAATCATGACATAAGCTGTACATTGCTTTTTATAAACCTGTCTGTATATCTCTGTAAATTTATGGGGAGGGGGGATTTCCACCATGGTATGAATTGGTGTACCCTCAGATTTGTGCAAACAACAGTCATCTATATCTATAAAACAGAGGTGTGGGTTTGTATGTGCTCCAAAGGAACCCACACCTCTGGACCAATCTCGCTGAAAGTTTGCACATACATACCTTGGGTGTGCGAGATCAGCACTGTGGGGGTCTCAGAACTCATTTGGGGGTCTATGCCCCCCAAATTGGGATGCAAAGGGGACACCTCCACCAGCCATAGAAGCAGCAACAAAACAGCAGTACTGCATACACTGTGCACGCATAGCACAGCGAAGCAGTACTGCGTATGCGCAGCACAGCCAAGCCAGCAGCTTGAATTTTCCACTAGGAGACGCCACCGCTAAAGAAAACTATGGCCACGATTAGCTATGGGGTCTCCTGGCCATAAATGTACAGTTCTGTCAAGCCACGGCCTCCTTTCGCTGACCAAAGGAGGCCGTGGCTTGACAGAACTTAATGTTTACAAGCCGGGGACGCCGCCGGGCAGAAAAGTAAAACCGCAGTCAAGCTGCGTCAGGCTTGCTTTAAAGGGCAAAAACAAAGGTAATAATAGCAAGGACAAAAACAACCCGGGCAAGGCCGGGTAATTAGCTAGTGTGTAATAAAAACAAGCATTCTGACATTTGTAGAGCTAATTTCATATTAAGAAGACGGACATAAAGATCTACTTCAACAGTGATCTGATTTGTTCAGGACTCAAGGCTCTAGCACATCCAGTCCAAAACTGAGACCTTGGAGCTTTTATGCAACCTCCCAAAGGGAGAAGCTACCAGAATATTAGTCAGATCAGCAAAGAAGTCATTTTTGCAACTTTTCCTTCTCTTACTTCCTTTTGTATTACTGTGTGTAAATATTCATATAAATATTAATATTAATGTAAAATAATATGCAATATGAAAATCAGTTTTTTTTTGCATACTGCAATAAATATTGCTGCAAATAATACTAATCATTAATTAGACGAGCTTCTTTACCGCTGAGCCACTGCAGCCCCTGAAAACCTCTTGAGATCTATAGAGGATATGGTTTTGCATCTCGGGCTAAGTTCATACAGGAAATGGGTTAAAATAGACCTCTTTTTTATCACTGGCCACTCTCCACTTCAGAGTACATAAGCTTAAGATCTGCTCAGGTTTTTGTGCAACTCTTGTTCATGATTATGATAAAATTCCAATTGCTAGAAGCAACTAGAGTAGATCCATTGAATCACTTACAGACTGGCGAGTAACCCCGTTGACTTTATGAATGCTGTAGTTGGAACTAGCAGTTGGATTTAAGCCATTGTCTCTATCTACCTAGCCTCACTACCATGAATGTGGCAGAATTCCAGCATTAGCTTGAAATAAGAAAAATTGAATGTCCTTCAGTCATTGAATGTACTGATTTTCATAAATAACACTCCTTTCGAATGTCCATCAGACTTTCCATCAGTCACATGGGAATAGTTTCTTGTGAAACTGAGGTCTGTGCTGAGCTATTTACAGGAAGAGGAGCAGTACATACAATCTTTGACATAATGTTTAAACAAATATAATCTCTGCTAATTTAGAGCTCCTTATTCTTCATCATGCTAAATATATCAAAGGTAAGATACCAAACATAGTTGTCTGACTGAAAATTGTCTTTATGTTATTTCCAGGAATGAAAGGAGGTTTAGTTCTTCTATTTCATGACAATCTTGCTCTGAAAAGTACAATTATACTGTAATACTGTAATGCAGCTGACCTTTTCTTTTAGACATTCAGTAGTGCTTGAACATAAGCTTATGTGCTGTTATGTTACCTTTATTTAAGCTGAATATATTAGCACACAAAATCTATTTAAAGCAAAGTATATATCTATATATATCTTTACACTATATATCTAGTGTCATAGGTAATAGTGGAACTTAAAATGTATTAATTGTTTCTTGTTGGACCTGTTCCGTCCAAAGGCTATATTTTCTTACCACTGTTCAGATATCAGGTTTACATCTGTTATTGTTGGTAATATATAAAGCTTAAAATGAATTTTGAAGATATCTTTTTGTTATTTGCATTCAGACCTTCTCCTATGCAAGTGTTATTCCAGCATTGGATTACATTTTTTGACAATAAATAATTTTTTCTTAATCATAACCCTAGTAAGGAAAACCAGTTTCTGGGACAGTTAGTGCTGCTCTTACAACATAATGCAGTACTGACCAGCACAAAGAAACACCTCATAGAAAGAATAGTCATTCTCACCTTATACTACCAGTGCCAAACATAAATTAAAGTTAGACACCACAGAAATGAGATGTCTGTGTACGACTGCTGGAGTTACTAGATGGGATAAAATCAGGAATAATAATGGAAAGAATTGAAATAGAATCAATCTTAAAACAGAGGCAACAAATAAAGTGGTTTGCCCATTTGGAGAGAATTTGGAATTCCATACCATACAAGACATATGTGGAAAGAGGAGAAGGACAAAGACCACAAATCAGACCCAGAGGAAGGTGAGGAGATAACATTAAAGAAACACTACAAGAAAAGCAAATAACGCTGGTGGAGGCCACTGAAAGTGCCAGAACAAAGTACCTTGTATCTTCTCCGACACCTGAAGGGCAAAAAGAGAAGTAGAATAGAAGAAGAATCATAACTCTTCTTTGTAGACAGCTGTGCAATTTGTTCCTTCACAATAACTATATAACTAGAGCAGATAGAGCAAGCAGCATTGCTGGGTTCTTTGCCAGGGTTTATAGTCCCGTGGAGTCTGAAAGTAGCCTGCAATGTAACCATAAAGTACAGTAGAACCCCTTATAACAAAAATAATTGGTTCCACATGGCACTTCGTTATACGATTTTTTTCGTTGTATGGTGCCATGCATCATACAATGAAAATCTCTGTAGGAAAAATCGTACAACGAAAATCCCTATGGGAAAAATCATTCAACAAAATCTCTATGGGAAAAATTGTGCAGAGAAAATTTTCATTGTACGATTTTTCCCATAGAGATTTTCATAGTACGATGCACCCATTTGTTACAAAATTCTCTTCATTGTATGATGCATTCGTTGTATGATGCATTCGTTATACGAGGTTCCACTGTACTGGAAAATCCTGCCATCAGTAGTTGCTTTCAAAAAATAAGCAAGAAGTGGCCACAAAGTTATTTCTTTTTCTTGGGAGTTCAGTTGATGTTGCAGCTGTAGATAGATTCACGCTCAGTTCTTGACTGAATGTCATCTTGGAATGCCATCTTCTGACAGTGGTGGCACTTACAAACTCATTTTAGTCAGGCCAGCCCAGGCCAGCATTGCAGCATCAATCACAGACTTCCTCAATGAGACATAGAAGGCCAGTCTATGTGTTGGAATGTGAACATACAGGAAGGCAGTGGGCCAGTAGACTGTGTCCGCCCCACCATGTTGTAAATCCACATGTTAAACAAAAATCTTGCCTGTAGGAAGTTACTCCTTTTGTTAATATAAAACAAAAGGCAGGACTGAGAGTAGTATGTGCCATAGAAGTGGGGATGACCTTCCAATACCACTTTGCCGCGTACAGACTTCAAAAGAAACCAAAACCCGATTGTCAAGGTTTCTAATGAATTCTTTGTTCCTACAAGAAGTATGAACCTGCTGATGAAATATCTAGTGCTTGAAACAACCATTTTAAATCTTGTTTTTTCTTTCTTGCCCTCAGCTGACATTGCCAACATTTCCTGTTGTTGTGAAGATTGGACACGCTCATTCAGGCATGGGAAAGGTGCAGGTGCTATTTATCTGTCTTTAGGGGAAATTGTGGAGCTACTTGTTAAATTTGTTACATAAATATTGCAGGCATTAAGCTTTCTAATGGAACCAGCTAAAACTTCAGAATAGGAATTATAGAAATCCATAATGGAAGTGCATGTTCAGAAGTGCATCAATACATGTTTGTTTAATTTTAGGTAAGTCAACCCTCACATAACAACGTGTTTGGATAACATCATTTTTGCTTAACAACGCATCGTTATGCACCACGTGTTCCCCCGCATAACAACATTTTTAGTGTCGTTGTCCAGACAAAACGCTAAAATAACCAGACAACGACGCTAAAAACGTCATTATGTGGGAAACTCCATAGAAACCCGCATAACAACAAAAATCGCTTAGCAACGCTACTTGGGGAACCAAGTAACGTTGTTATGCGAGGGTCTACTGTATATGCCTAAGAAGTCAAAGAACATAGATTCTTCTTCTTAGTTACCATAAAATTACACACTAGGTCTTCCCATACCTGCATGGAGGACATATTTCAGAATGTTCCAGAGCTGTGAAATAGAGGTGTTAGGCCACCAAGATCCCCACCCCCAGTTGTGCATGCACATAGACCTAACAATATCCATTAGTGTTCTTTTACTACTGTGAAGAAAACACCTTTTTAGAGTCCCACTCTCCCTTCTGAGGTGTAACTCTCAGGAACCCCAAACTCGAATCCCCACTAGAACTCAAACTGGAACTAACTCCCAATCCCATGTGCCTATAGCATACAGCCAATTAGAGCCCAGGGTTTGTAAAAACAACCACTGGTTTCCATAACAATTGTCTGGTGTTCCCAGGCTCTTGATGTTGACATAAATGGACATTCTAGACATGGGGAAGAAGACAAAACATAAGCCTGAAGCTTTGAGAAACTTCTTGTAAGCCCACCTGCTCGTTAAGCGCAGCAGAAAGAATTATGAGGCCTTTGCAAAGAAGCAAATCTACATTCTAATACAGTATAAAAACCAAAGAAACTCCATGTTGAATAACTTGTGACCCATTTTATCACACAGGAACCCTGGAATTATACAAACACTTTTTAAAAAGATTCTTACCAGTTGGCTTATTAACAAGAAAGAAGATATATTGGGAAATGCCTGGTTTGCAGGATTTTATTTTTCTAATTTGTTGTTGTTCAGTCGCATAGTCGACTCCGACCCTTTGCGACCCCATGGACCATTTTCCTCCAGGCGCCTCTGTCCTCCACCATCCCCCTCAGCCCTCTCAGCTCTGTGCCCATTGTGTCTACAATACCATCTAGCCATCTCATCTTTAGCCTCCCCCTTCTTCTTTTGCCCTCCACCTTTCCCAACATCATTTCTAATAGGGACTCTTAGAAACATTTCTAAT
The DNA here is from genome assembly GCA_035047305.1 of Bradypodion pumilum. NCBI lineage: Eukaryota > Metazoa > Chordata > Lepidosauria > Squamata > Chamaeleonidae > Bradypodion > Bradypodion pumilum. The sequence continues at coordinate 381,619,730 of JAWDJD010000002.1, forward strand.
AGGGACTCTTAAATTATGCATGCAATATTAAGTGCATATACTAATCCCAATCCAGCTAGTAATCTGCAGTAATAATATTCAGAGGCACATTAAAAAGAAATATATAACTCATGCATTTAGACACATCCTTATTGAATTAGCACCCTAGTTCAAACATGGAAACCTTTGAGAAAAGTTTAAACTGCAGCAACCAGTTGCATTGCAGGAAAGTCGGGACACAAGCTAGCCTCTTCACTCCCACATCAAACAGCTCTTAAAAGAAGGCCCCATCTGTTGCATCAGTGAGACGAGCTGAACTCTATTCAGCTGGGATAGGGTACATGAAAATCCACTACAGAACATAGTGCTATAAACCAGATTAGGATGATGTTCAATATTTCCAATTTATGTTGATTACATTCAGCTAAGCATGCAATAAACAGAACTTCATTTTAAGAATTCATTAGACACTAAATCTAGGTATTTTTTGAATGTGATGCAAGACTTTTTTTAAACTGGAGGCATGTTTTGCATCTTAGACTCTTTAATTTTTCTAAATGGAAGGAGTAGTGTAGAAAAGGCAAACAATAGGAGTTTTTAATAAATGTACAAGGTATTGAATTCTCTTTATGAGCAAACCTAACATTTCCTTTCCTTTTGTTCTTTTCTGTTGTATGTGTGGGTTGATAACAGGTCAAAGTAGACAACCATTATGATTTTCAGGATATAGCCAGTGTGGTAGCACTCACTCAGACCTACGCCACCACTGAACCCTACATAGACTCTAAATACGACATCAGGATCCAAAAGATAGGCAACAACTACAAAGCATACATGTGAGCAAACAGATTCTATATTTTTCATCTTTACATTTATCATCTGTAAAGCAGGTAATAAACAGACTGTGTTGGCCTTGCATGGCATTTCACCATTATTTCAGTTGGGGTGGGGGGAGAGAAAGAGGTTTTAAATTACAGTAAAAGTCTACATACGAATTTTTTCCCATTGCATGAAGTTATTTGTGTGTTGAAAACACATTGTATTACCAGAAGAGGCTACTAAATGTCACCATATTTTTTGTTGAATTTTTCCTATTAAAAATTTGCATGTCGAATTTTTCTTTAGCCATGATTTCTATTTGTATGTTGAATTTTTTGTAAGTAGAACCATTTGTATGTCAGGGTTCCACTGTACTTTGTCAATCAACAAATAAAATAATAGGGTTTCTAAAAAGGACATTAATTTAATTTTAATGTAAATTAATTTTCGCACTTGTAAGATGCCCAATCAGGGAACCCGACTCAGGGCGGCTCACATGATAATTAAACAATATACACAGTAAATAGGTAAACACAGTAAACATTAACCTGTTTCATGAAATTAGGCTTGAACAATAGTACATCTTTTTCAGCCATGTGTGTTATAAATACACTGGAACAATATATTATTCATGATCACAGAAACTACAATAGATAAAAAGAAAGGTATACTTCACTAGAAATGTGATTACTCCCCCCCCCCTGGGAAGACCCAGTGTTCTAGCCAGATTTTCAAATGGTACCAGTCTACTCTCCATCAGAAGATTATTTCATGCTTTGCAAAAGCAAATAAATTGTTATTGTAGGTCCTAGGGCATACTGCTTTTACAGGCAAGCTGGTTCATTTTTCCAGCAGTACTTTCATGTTCTTAAAGTTTTCATAAGTGTGAAGTTCCCCATGGAGAACTCACTCAGATTATAGAAAGCAAGAAAAAGTAGGATTCGTAGTGAGTCCATAATATAGCCTACCCAGTGTTAGCCAAATCAGCTTCTATCTGTGAATTTTTGCAAACATTAGAGAGCATGCCTGTCAACCATCCCTATTTGGCCGGGATTACCCCGTAATTTGACGTCGATTGACGTTATAACCCGCCCCGCGCTGCCAAACCCCCGTAATTTGGCAGCGGGGGAAACGCTTTCCACACATGCGCGGAAGCGCTACGCCGCTTGCGTAGGGGCTGCGCAAGCGGTGTAGCGCTTCCACGCATGCGTGGAAAGCAACCTGCGCACAAGCGATCTGCGCAGGTCCCGTTTTTCCGGAGCTGCGGGTTGACAGGTATGTTAGAGAGCTATAGCAAAGTATAAGGAGAACAGGATCCCTTGTGGTGCAGTGGCTAAACTGTAGTATTGCAGCCAAAACTGCTGTAGTTGTGTGTTTTGAGCCTGATGGGCTCAAGGTTGGTTCAGCTTTCTATCTATCCAAGGTTGGTAAAATGAGATGTCAAGCAGACAGTGCAGTCAGTGCCTTGACCTTCTGGCTAAAATGTTTAGCAATATAAAGCAGCACTAGAATTGTTGCTGTTATGTGCTATCAAATCATCTCCAACTTATGATGACCATATGCATGAGAGATCTCCAAAATGTCCTGTCGTCAACAACTCTTGTAAACTCGAGCATGTGGCTTCGTTTAGAGCAGCGATTCCCAACTTTTTTGGCCCATGTCCCACATAAGCATCTCTAAAATCCTGATTCCCTCCACCCCGTGACATATAATTCTTATTATTCAAAATGTGAACTCCTATTCACGTGGTAGAAGCCTAAAAGGCCATTAACTTGTTAATAACTCATTCTTGAATTCCCCCCCCTTAAAAATCAAATTGTCCCCCTGTGGGGAGTCTGCCCCAAATTGGGAACCACGGGTTTAGAGGGTCAAACTACCTCATATTTATTATTCCTCTTTTTCCTGCTGCTTTTAACCTATCCCAGCATTATTGTATTTTCGAGAGAATCTTGCTTTATTTCATGATGTACCCAAAGAAGAACAGTCTCAACATTTTCACTTCTGTGGACAGTTTAGGCTCGATTTGCTTTAGGATTCACTTGTTTGGCTTTATGGCAGCCCAGGACATCCATGCATATCTGCTCCAGCACCACATTTCGCACAAATCATTTTTTTTTTTTGCATCAGCTTGTTTTACTGTCCAGATTTCACAGCCATACAAGAGTGTGGATGATCTTGATCTTGGTCTCCAGTAATGCATTGTTACACTTGGCGATCTTTTCTAAGTGTAATCCTATAGACTTCTCAACGCACACACGCACCAAATTTTAAAGAGGTAGCTGTGTTAGTCTGTTCAGTTTTTTTACAAAGGTGAGTGGAGGGGGTGGACAAAACACTGTGGCAGCATAAAGACTTACAGATTTATTTCTGTATTTGCTTTTGTGGATCAAAATCCACTTCTTTGGACACACGTACAGGCCTATTGGTTTATGACAGTTGTTCAGGTATGGCTAGATTATATTAAACTATCTTTAGCATGCATAGCACTGCTATCTTTCCATTTCTGTTCAAGATGGCTGGGTGCAACTAAGCCCATGATGGCGAACCTTGGCACTCCAGATGTTCTTGGACTTCAATTCCCAGAAGCCCAAGCACCCTGTGAATCCACACGAATGGTTTACTGCGGTTCATCCGGCCTGCGCTGCCCTCGTCGCTCCTGGAAGCGGGAGCGAATAGGGCAGCGCAAACTGGATGACTCACAGTAAACCCATTTGTGTGGATTCACAGGGTGCTTAGGCTTCTGGGAATTGAAGTCCAAGAACATCTGGAGTGCCAAGGTTCGCCATCATGGAACTAAGCTAATACTGAAGAAGGTTCACAAGAAGGAGTGGATGGAATGAGAAGGTCCTCCTCAAGGTTTCCTAGACTGACATTTAGCTGCTCTGACCTACGCTGACTTCCATTTAATTTAGATTGATATTCTTAAGGTTGCTGCTGTCACTTATTTGTTTTGGTTTTTTCCTTCTGGAGACTCTTTGTGAGAGAACTAAGGAGATATCTTCTCCTTGTTTTCGAAAGGCGAGGTGGCCACTATGATTCCTTGCATACTCACCTTAGTCAGGTACATCCAGAATTTCTATTATCTCACTGTATTTCTCTAATGAATACCTAACGAATACCTCTAATTTTAATGGGTAAAAGCCACAGATTAACCTAGCTGCTACCTGGAGTGCCTGCTCTCCCAGAAATTTTGTGGCCCACAATTAACAATGTCATTTTATTGCTCATGTTGTACGCTGTCTTCCTCTTGTACAGCATTAATAACACACACTATTTTCACTGCTCTTTTTGAACAGGCAGCCATTTCATTCTTAGTATTTTATTGCTTTCATTATATTGGCTGAAGGCAGCTATTCTTCTGTTACTGCTAATTTTCATTTTTCCAAATATTTAACTCCATAGGTATATTTTGCCATGTCTTTTAGCTCTACTGGAATTTACATGACTCATCTTTCTTTCTTTCTTTGACACATATCCTTGGAAAGCATTCACACTGCTTTACATTTATTTTTACTGTTATTCTTAGTGATCTTTTTAAATGACTTCACTGGCTGTTGTTTTTTACAACATGTTTCGGCATGTTTATTTGATCTCTTTCCCCACAAAAAGAGAAACAATTGTAAATAGATGGACAATATTAATTAGTTCTCATGGGAATAATGAGGCAAAAACACAATAAATATTTTGATAAAATAAGAATGCATTCACCTGGAATTCCATAATCCTACTTTAATTATGAATCATATCTGACTTTATGCCTTATCCTCACACCTTTATGCAATGAACAAGACATGAATTGAGATATAATAGGAGATATAAATTAGACTTATCAAACCAAAATGTAGTCTATACATTTATGTAGATTAAAATAAATGTCACATTGAAAATAACAATTGAAAATACTAATAAATATGCACAATACGTCAGGAGGTATACTATACCCAATGTGATCAGATATATTCGAAGTATACCCCTTGTTTGTATTTGTTTACATAAATTAGGTCGCTTTAGTAGCACAAAATATCACAAGTTTTTCAGTGCTATACATTAGCATGCTTGTAATGTCTATTACTGTATATGAAATAGCTGTATGACAGGATATTAAATTAAATTCTTTAGTTTCTATTTCTAGTTTATCTGTGTTCTTATGTCTCAGTCCAGGCATTGTTTATATCAGCTTTTGCTGAGACTCCCCCCCCCCTGCTTGTATATATTTATGAAACACACATTGAACAAACTGTGTTGTGTCAATGTAGCTATGGGATGTGATTGCAAGTGAAAATAGTATAAAAACTGGGAGGACTAGTAACAGATTGCTGACAAGCAAAAGATGAGTAACCACCAAAAAGACAGAGGAACAGGTTCCAAGTAAGTCTCTTGAAAGAGGGAACTCCAGATATAAGATTAATCACCAAGGAGGTCTCCACTCCTCTCACGTGGAAATAGATTATGAGATCCCATCCAGTAAGTAAGCAGTAAATAATAAAATGAAATTGTCATTATGTTCTTAACATTTCTATTTCTATATAGGAGAACTTCTTTATCTGGAAACTGGAAGACAAACACTGGATCTGCAATGTTGGAACAAATTGCCATGTCAGACAGGTAGATGAGCATTAATATAATAAGAAAGCATTGGATTTGAAAATACTAGTCATTTTCAGAATGGGCTAGAAAATAGATTGTGTCCAATGTGAGCTAGGGATAAAATGTTAGGAATATTGTGGTTTACAAGAAATATAGCAGATATATAACGCTTGGTAGCATCTTTCCGAAGGGTGGATTAGAAGCAGACACTTAAAAGGAAACCAAACTTTTACTTCCTTTCCACATAAGAACATATAAGAACATAAGAACAGCCTTGCTGGAACAGGCCACAGGTGCCCATCCAGTCCAGCATTCTGTCTCACACAGTGGCTCACCATTTCTTTCAGGGTATTCCCAAGCAGATGCCTTCACCTGCTTAGGATTCCCTGGAAATGGCATTGAGAGATATCCTGCCTATCCCTCCAACCCGGAGGTTGTCCTTAAGTATCCATAATTATAGCCATTGATACCCTTGTCCTCCATGAACATTTTCTAATCCTTTCTTAAAGCTGTCAAGACTGACAGCTGTCACCACTTCTTCTGGCAGGGAGTTCCATAGACCAGTGATCCTCTGGGTGAAAAAGTACTTTCTTTTATTTGTTTGAGAACTAGTACCCAAAAGTTTCATGGAGTGCCCCCTAGTTCTAGTGTTGTGCAATAGGGAAAACAGTTTTTCCTTATCTACTTTGTCCACACCATGCATGATTTTATAAACTTCAATCAGGTCACCTCTTAGACGTCGTCGTTCAAGAGTGAAGAGGCCCAACCGTTGCAGCCTCAGATGGTAAGGAAGGTGTTCCAGTCCCCTAATCATTCTCGTTGCCCTCCTCTGCACTTTTTCCAGCTCCATAATATCCTTCTGGAGGTATGGCGACCAGAACTGTACACAGTATTCCAGATGAGGCCTCACCATAGATTTATAAAGAGGCAAAATGACACTTGCTGACTTATTTTCTATACCCTTCCTAATGATCCCTAGCATTGAATTTGCTTTTTTCACTGCTGAAGCACACTGGATTGACACCTTCATTGAGTTGTCCACCAGGACATTCTCTGGCATTTTTTAATACTGTACTAGAAAATTTACTCTTCACTACCATTGATTCCTACCAGAGTCCAGAACCGTGTGTCCTTGTTGCTACTACCCTTGTTTAAAATCAATAAAGTTCAATAAATCAATAAAGCAAAAATGAGATCGATTCATTTCCTTCCCGCCCTGCCCCCCCCCCCCCCCTCGCAGTAAGACTTTCTGCATTCAGCTTAGCTGTCCTTAGTCTCTTAAGTGAAGAGGAGAACTATTTGCAATGCTGTATAAACCATTTGCCTCCATGAAACCTGTTTGTATAACTGTATGGATGTAGGTGGCTTCTCTAAATTTCAGTGCCGAGGTTGGAGGCAGGTTTTTTTTGTTTGTTTTTTGAGAAAGTAACACTTCAGCTCTTACTTATTCCCCTAAATATCATGCTAATTGTTATTCAATTTTTTGTTGCTGACACGTTGTTCATGTCATAGTGTGTGTGTGTTTTTATTTTTTAAAAAAAATTAAAAATAAAAAATTGACCCAAATCCACTCCAGTCCAATTTTATAAATATGGCCTAGCTAAGAGCTGTCTAACCTTGGCACTCCAGGTGTTCTTGGACTTCAATTGCCAGAAGCCCATGGTGCTCCTATTTCCAGCACAGGAGAGAATAGTTAAAGAGAGCTTGGATGGAGAATCATAGAGAGACTGGACAAAAGCTTTAGGGGTTTGTTGTCCTACTTTACACAATGAGTGTCAGCACGTTATTGTATAGAGCATGGAAAAGTTAAAAAAATGTGCTGAGACTCATCACAAAATAACGTTCCTTTGGGTGACTGTGCAAAATTATCATTTTCTGGCTCTGGGTGAACTGATGGAAATCTCAGTGGAGGTTGTGTTGTGTTTACAAGACATATTCAGGATAAAATTGTTTTTCTTTCTCACATCAATTTCTGCACTTTTAGCATTTCAACCTGTGGCCCTATCCAGGGTAGTGTCTTGTTATATATTACTGGTTGTGTTACTTCTGGGCCTGAGGAAATGGACCCAGGGACTATTATTCCTATTCACATAGGGGGGAAATGTTCCATGCTGTGTTGTTGTTGGCTTTTTTTTTAAAACCACTTGCACCTTTAATGGCTCTATACAAGCAGTCTCAAATTAACAAACTTCATCTTTTAGGGAGGGCATTATCCTTTCCAGAGCAGACTGAATATCTCTTATCTGGCAAATGGACTACTTGCCAAAAGTGCTCTGTCTTGTTTGCCTTTCCTGTGGCCAGGTTATTGCTTAGTCACTTCCATTGCCTGACCTAAGGCTAATGAAAAAGAGAAGCAGAACTGCATGTAATTAGCATACTGACAGCACTGCATTCAAAATCCCCAGACAGACCCATTCAGCAGTTTCATGTAGGTGTTAAGTAGAACAGGACAAAGAACTCTGCATGACTACAAAATGTAAAGGCCAGCAACCTCTTGGCATTCTAGTCCAGAAACAGTTGTCCAGATTTGTTTGTTTGTTTTATAGGACACCTTTCTTTCAATGGGGGACTCAAAGTGGCTCACAATTAAAACATATTTTTTGGAATAATAATCAACTCTGGGTAAATGAGATGGGTAAGCAAGGACTTGATAACTACAATTCCAATGGACTATTGGTTCTTGGACAATGTGCAGAACATCATCTCTTCATCACTAACGCTCAGTTCCGGCTAACCAACCATTTTAAGACCACATGGATGCATCCCTACTCCAAGCACTGGCACATCCTTGACTACATTATCACTTGGCAGTGCGATAAGAAAGATGTCCTCATCACCAGGACAGCTAGAAATGTAAACAACTGTTGGACAGACCATAAGCTTCTGATCTCTAGACTCAGGATTTCTCTTCACTGAAGGCCATCTAGGTACCTGCCTAACCTGCCGAAATGGAAGTTCGATATTTCTAAACTTTTGGATGAGCCCACTGCTATGGATTTTCAGAATAAGATCTCTGACCGACTGTTGAATAACCCAGTCAGCAGTCATGACGTAGAATAAGAATGGGCCTCACTGCAAAATATTATCATAGAAACCACTGAGGGTTTTGTGAAAAAGAAGAGGCAAGACTGGTTTGATGACAACAATGATGAAATCTTGTGCTTTGTCAATGCCAAACGGGAATCCTATCAATCCCTTCTTCAAGATCCATCCTCCAACATGAATAAAGCCCATTTCCAAGAACTAAAACGAAAATGCCAGGCACAAATAAGAGAAACAAAGAACATCTGGTGGCAAAAAAAAGCTCAGGAACTCCAAAAGCTGTCCCACGCACATGACCTAAGGAACTTTTATGATGGCACAAAAAAACTATATGGACCATCTCGCTCGTCATCAGGCACCCTGAAAGCAGCCGACAATGCTACAATCCTTTTGTTGTTGTTCAGTCGCACGGTTCAACCCTTTTGAAACACTTTTGCACACGTTTAAAATGAAACACTACTGCTGCTGAGGATTTTCTTTGAGAAGTGCCACAACATCCCCACCAGCCACAGATGGCAACTTCACTGACGTACCTGGAATTCTATGAGGCTATGAATAAGCTGAAACCCAGAAAGACTCCCGGGCCAGATAACATCCCTCTGGAGTTAATCCAGAAGGGAGAAGTGGCTCTAAAGACAAGGCTCTTCACACTCATTCACTTGATTTGGGAAACTGGTAAAGTGCCTGATGACTGTAAGAATGCCACCATTATCACCATCATTAAGAAAGATGATTATAGTAGTTGTGGCAACTATCGTGTCATATTATTGCTATCCATTGCTAGAAAGATTTTCGCAAGGATCCTGCTCAGTCACCTGCAAATTATCTCCAAAAGGATCCTCCCAGAATCTCAATGTGGTTTCCGTATTTCCCAAAGCACAATGGACATGACTTTCTGTATAAGACAACCTCAGGAAAAATGCAGAGAGCAAAAGAATCCACTCTTCTTAGTATTTTATGACCTGGGAAAGGCTTTTGATTCTGTCCTGAGACCTGCTATGTGGGCTGTGCTTAGATGCTTTGGTTGCCCTGAGCATTTTGTAAATCTGGTCCAGGTGCTTCACAATGGCATGTCTGGGAGGATTCTCCATTAAAACAGCATATCAGATGCCTTCCCAGTGACCCACGGATTGAAGCAGGACTATGTGCTTGCTCAAACCCTTTTTGCCCTTTACTTGGCTGCCATGTGATTTGAAACTCCTAATAACAACACAGGTGTAGAGATTAAATATCGCTTCGACGGAGGACTCTTTAATTTGGCTAGACTACGCTCCCGAATACTAACCAGTGCTAACAGAATAACGGAAATGCAATATGCTGATGATACTGCATCACCTGCTGTCGCACCTGAGGAGCTGCAACAGTCAGTCAACTGTTTCAAGAATGCATGTGATTGTTTTGGCCTCACCATAAATGCTCAGAAAACCAAGGTACTTGCACAACCTGGCCAAAGGACAGCCCTTCCAGAGTTCAACATCACCATCTCAGATTCTACACTGGAACTGGTAGACGAGTTTTCTTACCTTGGTAGCATCCTGTCTAAAATCTGCACCTGTGAACAGGATGTGGTGAACAAAATTGGTGCTGCCCATTCTGCCTTTGGTCGTTTATCACACTGGGTCTTCATGAACAAAGATTCAACAATCCAGTCCAAGCTGTTGTTATCTCAACATTATGGTATGGCTATGAAACATGGACCCTCTATTGCCAAGATATCCAAAAGCTTGAGCACTTTCACCAACAGAAACTAAGGTCCATCTTGAACATCAAGTGGGTTGACTACATCACCATCATCGCAGTCCTCGAGAAGGCAAATGTAAATAGCATAGAAGCGTCCATCGTAGGCCATCGACTTAGATGGATAGGGCATGTCCGCTGTATGGGTTATGGCTGTGTCATGGAAAGGAGTCAGACTTGGTGGCACTACATGATGACCTATTGAGAGAGACTGATTGAGGGGAAAAAATCTCCTCGTTCTTCTTCTTTTGTTTTGTTGTTCAGTCGCACAGTCGATTCCGACCCTTTGTGACCCCATGGAACCATTTTCCTCCAGGCACCTCTGTCCTCCACCATTCTCCTCAGCCCACCAAGCTCTGTGCCCATTGTGTCCACAATACCATCTATCCATCTCATCTTTGGACACCCCCTTCTTCTCTTGCCCTCCACCTTTCCCAGCATCAAGGCCTTCTCAAGTGAGTCCTCCCTTCTCATTTGATGTCCAAAGTACTTTAGCTTCATCTTCACTATTTGTCCCTCCAATGAACAGTCAGGATTGATTTCTTCCAGTATTGACCTATTTGTTTTCTTTGCTGTCCAAGGGACTCTCAGGACTCTCATCCAACACTATATCTCAAAGGCATCTATTCTTCTGCGCTCAGCCTTCCTAATGGTCCAGCTCTCACACCCATACATTACCACTGGGAATACCATTGCTTTGACTATGCGAATTTTTGTTTTCAAGGTGATGTCTCTGCTTTTCACTATATTCCCCAGGTTTCTCATTGCTTGTCTCCCCATAATCAGTCGTCTTTTTATTTCATGGCTACATTCGCTATCTGCAGTGATCTTAGATCCCAGGAAAGTAAAATTCTTTTGTATCCAGATCCAAATTTAAACTGCCAAAATGAAACCAACTTCTTGGCTTTGTCGTTGGCCAAAATTAAGTCTTCAATCAGTATCTGTTTTCCACATTCACACAGCATATAGTTGTCTGCCAGCAGCCCCCACTTGAGGATGTTGGTCTTACATTTAGGCACTCCAAACCTAAGGCTATTCGGGGTCCTCCAAGTGATGTAGGGGAAGTAGAGTTCCTCAGCCATATCCTCCTTTAATGTTATTCCTTGTTCAGTGAGCTCCTTCTTCCATCTTCTAATTTGATTTTGCTCTTGCGTACCTTCCAGAATGTTTGTTCTTGCCATAAAACTCTTCGCAAGTTGGCGGGTTTAAGACACATATCTGTTCAGAGAATGTCTAGGGTCATTCTCTTGCTTAAGTCCCTTGTCATCCGTTGCTACTTCGCTCCTTATTTTGAGTAGAGTGATACAACCAATGGAATATAGTTTCTCATCTGTTGTAGATTTGAGGCATCTTGTCACCACATTGTTTCATTAACTACAATGTCAACTTCAGTTTGCATGTACAGATGCACTCCATACTGGACCAGCATACTCTGCTTTAGAGATGCTCAGGACCAAAGCTGATGTACAAAGCATGGATGGTTAAACTCCCCATGTATAATTTGTCTCCTTGACATCTAAGTGGCCTTTAATGCCATTAACCACTGTATCCTCCTTGATTGGCTCTCTGGGTTGGGGATTAGTTTTTCTGTGTTTTGTGGCCAAATCAGAGTTTTCAAACATGACTCTATTAAGGCAGTCCTGTAAAATTCCATCTCTGAGTCAAACTAGGCAAGGGCATTCATTTCCCCTCCAACTGTTTTTTATCCTTAAAGTTAAAACTATAAAGGGTAGCCATGGAATTGTTATTTATTTATTTGTTGAGGCATAACAAGAAACATGAGGCAGCAGTAAAGTAGTTTCCTCAACCTGGTATCCTCCAGATGTCATGGACTACAATCTCATAATTCTTATATAGCTGACCATTACAGGAGCTGGAATGCCATGTGGAGAAGACCACTTTGGGGGATGCCACCGTAAATCATGAGAGGGAAATATAATCAGATACCTTTGGTCAAAGTAGTGGAGCATGGAAGTCAACCCTTTAGAAACCCATGCTTTGGGTTTGCTTTAAGATTGCATCTGACTTCTGACCCCCAAACTTGGGAAACTTGTACCTTAGATTAGCATTCCCCAAACCATTCAACCCAAAGTTCTATAATGTACCCTTCCCTATGCGGCCTTCCTGCAATATATACCATATGTCCACAAAGAAAGTCGTACCTTCTTAAGTAGTCCTTAGCTTCAAGCTGAGCTTTCCTTCATCAATATTTTTTTAAATTTACTTAAACTTTCTTGTTTATCACCACCATCACAGATTCCAAGGCAATGTACAGTAGATTGAAATAATGAAAGATAGCTTTAAGACTTTAAATACATACTTAAAACATTTAGAATCATTTAAACATTTAAGCACAGGTTTAAAATGTTCCCCAAAAGATAGTTTAAAAAACACCAATCCTAGAGTTGAAAGGAATAGTACAACTTCAGTTGCTCATCAGATTCAACAGAGATGGAGCCAGCCTAACATCCTCTGGGAAGGAGCTCCACAGTATCTCTTTCCAACTGTTTCAAGAATATAAGAAAACACCTTTAGTAAAATAAATAAATCTTCTCAGCATTTATTTGATTTTAACTGGAAGGACCTTTCAAAAGTGGCTTTCTTTGTTTGGCTTGGTTTTTCTCCAGATTTGTCATTTAAAGGAAATAGCACATTTCCTATGTATAGCAAGAACAGTTTATAAACAAATAATTTCAGTCACTGCAGTCAGCATTCCTACACATGTTGAATCTGACAAGTATCCAACAGTAAAGAAACAACCTTGAGAAATGAAGTTATGCGCGAAATAAGAAGCCTGTTGTTCGGATGCATGACTTTAGAAGCAGGGAGTAATATGGGACACATTCTAAATCTGGGCTAAGTCTCTGTTGTGATTGCCATTTTTTTTAAAGTTAATGGGAACTTTTATTTGCATTTCAGGTACAAACTTTGGATTGATAGCTGTTCTGAGATGTTTGGAGGTTTGGAGATATGTGCAGTCAAAGCAGTTCATGGCAAGGATGGGAAGGATTATATTTTTGAGGTATGATAAATGCTTTCTCTATAAGCACTTTTGCTATTGTTAGAATAATAAGAAAAATGCATATTCCTACATTTTCTTTCCTTTTTTAGTTTAAATAAATAAATATTATGATTTTTTTGAAAAATACTGTACACTATTACAAAAAAAACAAAAACAATTTATAGCGATATTAAATACTTAAAATTTCCACCTGGTTCTTTTTGGACAGATGATTAAGAGTGTACAGTCAATTCATGGACACATTTTACTAATCAAGCAAAGACACATTTTCTAGTAACTAGCAGTGCCTGTAGCATATAGGAAAGGAAACCAGTGTTCATGAAGTGCTGTCATTTTCCTTAAATATATTTTCATGTTAGAGATCAAAATACTTGCATTGTATTCCCCTAATCATTTTGTGTTCCCTTCTAACTAATCTCACCATTACTGCTTTGGGGCAAGATGCATAGGCCTTTTCCAAGAGCGACCTAAGAAGAACACATTTTTACTTCAAAAAATAAATTAAGAATAAGTAGTGCCAATTTTTTCTATGCATAAAATATAATTTGTGTATCGTACTGAAAGATGGGTTTTGTCTTACTGATTGTTGGGGTTTGCAGTTATTCTTTAATTTGGGAAAACACAAGGCAACTCGGTTTATTTAACAAACAGATGGGGAAGCATATAAACACTGATGTGTCACAGGAACAAGAAAAGCATTTCTGCTCACATAAGGAGATTTCATCCATTTTCACCATGGAAGTATTCCCTTCACAGGTGGTTCCTGCTAATTCTTGCCACAGCTGTACTGAATGGAAAATCCAGCAAGATCACCCACTCCTCTGTTGAACATTACTTTTAATTTTTATTGTTTTTATTTTTATTTTTGGCTATGGGTCTTGTTTGGGTTATGAGCTTGCTTTGGGTGAAATTTGTCTGTTTATTATTATTTAATTATTATTTATTAAATGTACCGTATTTATTCGAGTATAACGCGCACTCGTGTATAACGCGCACCCCTAATTTTCCATGAAACCTCGGTATAAAATTTTCTCGGCTAGCTGCTCGGTTTCCATGCATTTCAGCATGATCAACAACTTTGAGCTTGAACGAAGCGTCATATGCACAACGTTTACGCTTGATACCCTGAGATGCCATCCAAAGGGGAACCAGTTATATCGGTGAAAAAGAGCACGCCTTAAAATATTGAGGGGGGGGGGAAATCAGACCCACCAGTTGCAGAAAATGCAATCCGAAACGAGCACTTCCGACCTCCAGGAGCCTCGCTCGAACTGCGAGCTACCTCCGGGCCACGCCTCGTCTCCCGCGCCACCCAATCAGATCCCGTCAATTTCTTCAAAGCCACCCCCCCCCCCGCCTCCCCTTCACCCGCTGCAGCAATAGACAGCCGACCCAATTCTAAAAAGGAAGTAAAAGAGGCTCGTTTATAACGCGCACCCAGTCCTCGTGTATAACGCGCACCCCAACTTTGATTTCTTTTTTTGGTATAAAATTTTGCGCGTTATACACGAATAAATACGGTATTCTTAGTAGGATTTTTAGCCTTAGTTGAGACATATAAAACCACAATCTTTTAATGTCATAATTAGTTCTTCAGTTAAATGTTTTATGGAAACTTTGAAGATGAGAATTAGAAGTACAGAAAAAAGACCTTAATTGTCTGTCCAAATGATAATTTTAGAATCCATTAGACTTCACATAGCCTGGTTATGTAATCCTGTCCCTGTTGTCCTACATCAAAGCTTTTGTTGCCATGGATAATTCAAACAGCTGTGAAGCCATAGTGGCAGAAATATTTGAACAGAACGGCAAAAGAAAACTCTTAACATATTTTTCCAACATGAAATTACCGTATTTTTTCAACCTTAAGATGCACTTTTTCTCCCCCAAAAGTGGGGAGAAAATGAGGGTGCGTCTTATAGTCCAAATGCTGGTCTTTGGCCAGCTGTGGCTGTTGTAAAAGGATATTTTACAAGAGTCGCAGCTGGCCGAAGACTACTACTGCCGCCTCTCAGCTGTTTGGGGCAGGGAGGAAAAAAATATGAAAAATAAGTGGCCACTAGAGGGCGAAAATCACAATTTCCCATTTAAATGCATTGGAAATAAATTTCTTGTATTCAAAAGTTTTCTGTTTGTATATTCCCAATACATTTAAGTGGGAAACCAAACCTGTGCTTAAAAAAAAGGATTTCACTTACCTTGATGCCTTTGTCTCTACTCCACATGGACAAAATGGAGGGGGAAAACATGCTTCCTGGTTGAAAGGAGAGCAAGAGGCTAGGCTAGAGTATCACTTCCTTTCTCAGTGCAATTGGCCTGGCCTGCCCATTTCCCCTGCAGCACCACCACTGGTTGCTGGTGCAAAATACAGTATTAATTTTTTTTCCTTCTCTGAAAACTGGGTACGTCTTATGGTCAGGTGCATCTTATGGTCCAAAAAATACAGTAATTCTCATCAGAAGTAAATAATTTTTTGATATTGTAATAGAATATATTTTGATTAAAGAAGACATAATCTTAATAACTTCAAAAGCAGATGTGAAGATTCTAGGTGGTGAAAAGGATGGAGCTCTGTTCCAGACAGATGCACTTCTGCATAAATTCTATTACAGTGACTAGCTTTCTGGTTTTAATATTTTAAATATACTGCTACATCCTCTTCTGTTGAGATCAAAAACATATTACGATGCTGCACAACTTTCAACATTCTAATCATTGCCTCTGAGTGACTCACAATTCCCACTTATGCACCTCACATGGTTATCATCTGCAACCACTTTGCTACAACTGGTAAATAAGCCTGTTTGTGGGATACATTGGCCAAAACCCTGTTGAGCATGGTTCTACACAACTGGAATAATGTCCGTAGCATCAGATTGCTTTTAAACAAAGGCTTCACCAACATTGCATGCAACCTCAAGATCAGAAAAGGAAATCTTTTGTCAGTGGACTTCATTCCTATTGCACAGACAGAGATGGTGCAATAGGTTATTGTATTGAAGTAACTGGTATATAACAAAGCTAAGAATAAGTATTCTGGTTTGCATTATGCTTTGTTGCCCCACAGGTCACAGGGTCAGAATCCTAGGTACACTGTAGTAAGCTGTTTTATTCTTTTTAAACCAGATATCTGTCCCAAATGTGGCATAAATTTTAAAAACTGCTTTTATTCTATTTTGTTTTAAGTCAAACAAATGTGTTTGTGGTGGTGCATTTTGATGGTATTTCATGCACTTAAACCCTTTTTACTGAACTGGTCATCGACCACAATAAAGTGTGATTTGATTTGTAGCATACCAGTCAAGCGCGGCTTCTAAAAAATATGGGAACTGCTCCGGCCCAAGTGCACATGCGGCACAACAACTCATCTGCACATGCGCAGAACCCCTCTGTGCATGCACAGAGCCCATTTGCGATGGATGCATGTGCGCAGTAACCCCTTTCCCCGCCGTTCAAATATGAGACAGCAGTGGAAAGGGGGAGGAATGAGCGAAAAAATACGGGAAATCCCGGCCATACTTGACAGGTATGATTTGTAATAAGCTTTCTGTCTTCATTCCCTTCTGCCAAGCTTTTTTACAAAAAAAAGTTGTTTTATCAAATGGAGAGAAGTAAATGCTTCTGATATCCCACTACTAAAACCAGTTTAAAATAGGAGAAAATGTAACATGTGTGCAAACTAATTGTACTTTACGCAGTCATCAAATTAATGCTATAATAATTTTGTGTCAGAAATTATTCTGGGTGAAAGGACTTTTGCTGGAGAAACTCCGCTCAGGGGGTGCCCGAATGGGGCTTCTTTCATGTCCCCAAGATATTTTCCCACCGAAGTGGTCACTTTTTATCTACTTGCAATTTCTTGCTTTCGATCTGCTAGGTTGGCAGGAGCTAGGACAGAGATGGGTGCTCACTACGTCATGCAGTACCCAGGTCTCGAACGGCCGACTTGCCTGGCTTCCGGTTAACAAGATGAGCTTCCTTACCACTGAGCCACCATAGCTCCTTAAAATTAATGCTGCTACCAGCCAATGAAAGTTAACTAGTAAATAAAAGACTTGTGTGGGTGGTCTAGCCTTTTAAAAGGGAGCTGCTGTGGTTAAGAAGCTCGCCTTGTTAGCTGGAAGGCTGGCAAGTCGGCAGTTCAAGACCCGGGTACTGCACGACGGATTGAGCACCCATCTGTGTCCCAGCTCTTGGGGACAAGAAAAGAGCCACATTTGGGCATTCCCTGAGCGGAGTTTCTTCTGCAACAATCCTTTCAACCGAGAATAATTTTTGATAAGAAATTATTATTATTATTATTTTAAAAAATAAAAAAAAATCAGCCCTAGTTGTCTCCTCTTCTGTTTGAGAACTCAGACAAGGAAAAATTACATCTGCATGTATCCTAACAAGTTTTTCCACCAAATGGCATTCTAAGTGAGTGTTGGCTCATTCCTTCTAAAGGATTTTCTACTGCTTAAAATAAATGTTTATATATATATATATATATATATATATATATATATATATATATATATATATATATATATATATATATATATATATATATATATATATATATATATATATATATATATATATATATATATATATATATATATATATAAAAATATGGTTTGAGTTGAACAATTTCTCTTCTAAGGCTATGAACCGTGTTTTTCTACGCCTCCACAAAATTGTGTCAATCATTTGCCATAAATCATTCTCAAAACCAATTGAAGAATTTGGTTGATAGCAACAATAGTTGACAAAATGGAAAACAAAAAAGCAGAAAATTTTTATATATCATCATTATAATGATATAGGCATTGCTCTTATAATGATATAAGAGCAATTAAAAGGAGCCTAGGATTATGTTCAAATTATTCACTGGGAGGATGTTCCCATGTTTGTGCTTTCCTATCCTCTAGGTTATGGATTCTGCCATGCCGTTGATTGGTGAGCATCAGGTTGAAGACAAACAGCTGATAACAGAACTTGTTTTAAACAAAATGAACCAAATGTTGTCTAAAATATCTGCACCATCTCCTCAGAAACTAACTGCCACTCAGCAGCCCCAGGTGAGAAATGCTGCTCGGGTTATGTATTCAAGCAAAGAATTTCACTTACCAAATATTATTAGTATGTGGAACATGTTGATACTAGAGCAAAGTGGACAGTAGAAATCGACAAGCTATGAGAAACCTGGGAAACATAGTTAAAAGTAGAGACATCACCTTGCAAACCAAAATTTGCATAGTCAAAGCAATGTCCTCCATCTTCTAATTTGGTTTTGCTGAGCAAAAAAGGCAAAACTGCTTTTGAAAGGACAGTAGCATTAAAGGTAGGTTTCAAAGATAGTGACATTTTTCATGTGGTAGCCATGCTAGTCAGTGCAAGCGTATCAGACAGTAAATAAAAAAACAAAAAAGACAGAAATCATTGTGGAACCTTAAAGACTAACTACTATATTTTAATGTTAGCTTTTGTGGATTACATCCATGTCGTCAGACATAAGAGTGAGACTTCATGGCATTAATTTATACCCATGAGATCATTCCCCCCCCTCTCTCTCTCTCTCTCCTTTTTAAAATGTGTTTGTAAATTGATTTGGAGGGGCTGTATAAGTACATTTAAGGATTAACATGTTCCATTGTAATTGCTTTTTAATATTTAAATAATTTTATTTGTAATCATTCTAATACCTGCTTTTAAAATATTTTGTAAGCCTCCCTGAGTCCCTCTGCCAAAAGAAAGGCAAAATATTCAATAATTCAGGGGCAAGATTAGGGCAGGATTGTCCTAGATGCCGTGTGATTTGATTCCCATTCTTATTCAATAGCCTGTGTTCTATTTCTGCCTCTATCAAGATGGAATATCTGTGGTTCTTTTTCCATAGTGTCTGTCAATGCTCACTTGTTGTTGTTGTTGTTGTTGTTGTTCAGTCGTACACTCGATTCCGACCCTTTGTGACCTTATGGGCCCTTGTCCTCCAGGCACCTCTGTCCTCCACCATCCTCCTCAGCCTGCCCAGCTCTGTGCCCATTGTATCTACAATACCATCTAGCCATCTCATCTTTGGCCTCCCCCTTCTTCTTTTGCCCTCCACCTTTCCCAGCATCAAGGCTTTCTCAAGTGAATCCTCCCTTCTCATTTGATGTACAAAGTACTTTAGCTTCATATTTACTATTTGACCTTCTAATGAGCAGTCAGGGTTGATTTCTTTTAGGATCGACTTATTTGTTCTCCTTGCTGTCCAGGGGACTCTTAAAACTCTCCTCCAACACCACATTTCAAAGGCATCTATTCTTCTGCGCTCAGCTTTCCTAATGGTCCAGCTCTCACAACCATACATTACCACTGGGAATACCATTGCTTTGACTATGCAAATTTTGGTTTGCAAGGTGATGTCTCTACTTTTAACTATGTTTCCCAGGTTTCTCATAGCTTGTCTCCCAAGAATCAGTCACCTTTTTATTTCATGGCTGCAATCTCCATCTGCAGTGATCTTTGATCCTAAGAAAGTAAAATCTGTCACTGCTTCTACTTCCCCATCTATTTTCCAGGGACTGATAGGGCCTGTTGCCATTACTGTATCTTGGTTTTCTACTATTGTGCACTATTGTGCTGAAGTAACCGCTCAGGAATGGAGCATACAGGTCCTGTCCACTTGCATCACTATGGGATACCTACATGCTAAAAATTATTCTCACAGTTTTCTTTCTGGGGCAAAAGGCTTCTTGCCTCTTCAATTGGTTGTTTCCCTTCCTTTTAAAACTATAGCACCACCTTGTGGAAACTGCTCTATTATAGTGGAAGTCAGGTTTTCCCCGCCTCCCAATCTGGCTTTAAGTGGGGAGAAATCTATCTAACAAATTGAACTAGTTTATTGAGGACTACAAGGTAAATTAAAAACTGATTCATATATTGGGAAAGATATATCCAACTGACAAATTTCTCTACACATTCTGCTTGTTCCATGAATCAGAGTTCTGGATCAGAGCTTGCTTGTGCAGAGGAAAACTCATGCCAATCTAGGCTGAATCAGTTAAGCTACCTTAGTTAAAATTTTAATCAAACTGATGTGATTACATCTGTCTAGACCCGTGATGGTGAACTTTGGCACTCCAGATGTTCTTGGACTTCAATTTACAGAAGCTCAAGCACCCTGTGAATCCACACGAATGAGTTTACTGCGATTCATCCGGCCCCGCTGCCCTTGTCACTCCCGGAAGCAGAAGTAAAACGTGCCTGTACAAAGGCAGCATGGGCCAGAAGAATCGCAGTAAACCCATTCATGTGGATTCACAGGGTACTTGGGCTTCTGGGAATTGAAGTTCAAGAATATCTGGAGTGCCAAGGTTCACCATCACGGGTCTAGAACCAGACCTTTATGCATCATTATATGTGCATAATCCTGTTATGTGAAATATATAAGCATAGTTAGTTTAATAGATTCTTTGTGGCAAATTTCTTTGTGCATTTCACAAGTCTGGCTAACTAACAACAACAGCACAACCATACTGTCTGTGCCAGGCGGTTTTCTGAAACAGCCATCATCCCACACTCAATGAGACTCTCCATCAAGATCTGATACTTGTATCAGTGCAGTGCCAGGATACAAACCTTGCCTGGTCCTTGTGCTGCTGCAGCTGCTGGAGCTGTGAGTATAGGTGTTGCCAACCACTAAAACATACACATGGGTACACATACACACAGTTTATGTCTGTCAGACCTCTGCAGCTCTCCCTGTGCTCACTCTTTGTCCTTTTGGCGCATCAGAACCATGGAAGATGGTCTAAACATGCTCTTCCCATCTCTCACAGCAAGTACTGAGACCTTTGCAAAAGTTTTATAAAGTACTGTATGTTAAAAACATAAAACACAGAGCCTATACCCATGCTCTATTTCTCCTGCTACACACA
This sequence comes from Bradypodion pumilum, assembly GCA_035047305.1. Lineage (NCBI taxonomy): Eukaryota > Metazoa > Chordata > Lepidosauria > Squamata > Chamaeleonidae > Bradypodion > Bradypodion pumilum. The sequence continues at coordinate 381,640,823 of JAWDJD010000002.1, forward strand.
CACACACACACACACACACACACACACACACACGCACGCACACACACACGCACACACCAGATGTTCCTCCTTATGGACATTCCCTTAGTGTGTTGCATTAGAATGAAAATGTAGAAGGACAGAATACTTTGGGATGACCCCATATTTATCAAGAAGATTTAGCCAGTTCTCTGAATTAAGAGGACATGTTTTGTTTTGTTTTTTGGGGGTGTCCTTCTTTCGTGTCTAGATCAAACTCAATAGAAATTTGAAGAATTTTAGAATAAATAAATAAACAGCCTCTGGACTGCCAAAATGAAGCCACTTTCTTAGTTTCTGGTAGTAATTGGGAAACCAGTAAATGAGCCAGATTCTGTGTGTCTGCACATTCATACAGCATGTAGTTGTCCAACAGCAGCTCCATTTGAGCACATTAGTTTTGCATTTAGGAACTCCCGCCCTCAGCATATTCAGGTTCCTCCAAGTGACACAGGGGAGGTCAGGTTCCTCTGCCAGTTCCTCCATTAATGTCCTCCATCTTCTAATTTGGTTTTGCTCTTGCATACCCGCAAGAATGTTTGTTCTTGCCATAAAGCTCTTCATGGATTTGAGCCAGCAGACTTGAGGCTCATCTCTGTTCAGAGAATGTCAAGGGTCATTCTCTTGCTTAGTTCTCTCAGCATCTGCTGCTCCTTCTTTCCTTATCTTAGGTAGATTGATTTTTAAAAACGATATATTTTGCTTTGGCGTATGTGATGGAGATTATTCCATTTACCTGTACTCATGTATCAACTGCTGCTGGTGTAGACAGAAAAGACGTACCAGTATAGAGATGCAATTAAATGTACAGTACTGTACTTCTTTGACTGCTGTATCCATAAAGATTAAATTTATAAATATGCATGTTACCTGAATGCACCAGCAGATGGAGTTGTTGTCGTTTGGTAACACGATAAATACAGGTTGGTTCTCTTGTTTTTTACTTTTGTTGCAAATGAATTTTATGAATAATGAAAAAGCTCTGCAACAAGATTTAGAAGACAGGCAATATTGTTAATCTACTTAAGTACCATTTATGGCACAATGAATGGTATTCTTTTAAAAAATTTAAATAAGTATGATCATCCTCTACAAAAGTCATGCAAATAAGAAGGAAATTTTAAAACAAGGTCTCTAGAGATCAAACCCTCAGTATCCAAGATCAGAAGATCTTTGTATGAAAAGGAACCCCAAAAATCCCATTGTGGTTCTTTTGCTTCCCAAAAAAAACCTGCTAAATCAGTAAGATGAGTGAGAAATATATGAATAAAGAGCTGTGATCTACCCAAATAGAAAATAAAACTTTAAGGAGAATGCTCACTATGATTAATTAATAGAAGGTTTAAACCTATGAAGAAAAATGTCTGTCATGTTATGCACAATAAAACATCTGGGAAACATACAATTTTGATGGGAGTACCAGACTACTTCACCTGTCTTCTGAGAAACCTGTATGCAGGTCAAGAAGCAACAGTTAGGACTGGATATGGAACAACTGATTGGTTTAAATAGAAAAAAGTGTATGACAAGGCCATATAATGCCACCCTGCCTATTTAACTTATATGGAGAGTACCGCCTGCATAATGCAGGGCTTGATTAATCACAAACTAGAATTAAGATTTTTGGGAGAAATATCAACAAACTGAGATATGCAGATGACACCACCCTAATGCCAGAAATTGAAGAAGATTTAAAGAGCCTCTTGATGAGGGTGAAAGAGGAGAGTGCAAACGTTGGCTTGAAACTCAACATACTGAGCACAGAAGAATAGAGACCTTCAAACTGTGGTGCTAGAGAAGACTTTTGAGAGTCCCCTGGACTGCAAGGAGATCAAATTAGTCCAGTGTTTCCCAACCTTTGGTTTTTGAGCTTCAATTCCCAGAAGCCTAAGTCAATTTCCCAAAGCACTTGAAATCCCCTGTACCCCATGTTAGGAACCACTGAATTAGTTAATCCTAAAGGAAATCAACCCTGACTGCTCCTTGAAGTAACAAATACTAAAGCTGAAGCTTCAAGTACTTTGGCCACCAAATGCTAAGAGAGGACTCACTGGAGAAGGCCCTGATGCTAGGAAAGACTGGAACAAAAGAAGGCGGCGGCAGAGGATGAGATGACTAGACAGCATCATGGGTGTAGATCTGGGTGGACTATGGAGGATGGCAGATTATAAAAGGAGTCTGGTGTGCTTTGGTCCATGGGGTCACAAAGGATCAGACTCAACTTTGACTGAACAACATCAACAGTGCCCCATTCTGTTCCCACAGCAGCCATTCAGAGATCTACAGGAAGCCAATAAGCAGAGTCCAGGAACAACAGGCTCCTCCTACACTTACATACTTCACTAATAGGCCCTGAGAAGTATACTGCCTCTGCATTCTCTCATTTCCATGATAGCCTGCAACAACAGAAGCCATTTGACCTCTTGGGACTTTCCTTAGAAGAAAGAATGAAAGGGAAGGGACAAAGTCACAGCTGCATTTAAACTCCTGAAATATTTGAATCAGGTTTATGATAGGAGAAAAGATGCCAACTTGCTTTAGTGAATATAAAACAGTGTTTCCCAAACTTTGTTTTTTGGGCTTCAATTCCCAGAAGCCTAAGTCAATTTCCCAAAACACTGATCAGCCAATGTACTGACTTAGGATTCTGGGAATTGAAGTCCCCTTGTGGAGCATAAGTCCCATGTTGGGAACCACTGGTATAAGGTCATATCATATTCTGACGAATCCTCTCATTCTTCTCTCACTGTTCTAATACCAAGTGTATCACTTTAGCTATTGTGACTCCATCCTACAGAATCCCAGAATTTGTAGTTTGGTAAGGTACAATGAATGAGCAATCTCCAGAATGTCCTTTCCTCATCAGCCATGTCCAGCTCTTGCAGAGGAAACCAACAGCTTGAGTTTACAAGAGCTGAGCAGGACTATTGAGAACAGAATATTTTGGAGATCTCTCATTCACAGGGTCACCATAGGTCAGAGGCAAGTTGACAGCATGAAACAACCCCAATGTATTAGAATTCTCTCCTAGAGACTGCAAGTGCATTCATCTGGACTAGAGCACTACAGCCCCCTCTTGTAAAGACCTCTACTTATCCTACCAAACTACAAATCCCAGAACTCTATGATACAGCCATGACAAGTAAAGTAGCTTCGAACTGTTATAACTCTGCCGCAAAAATATACTTATTCATTTTGTGGAATAAAGGAATATGCAATTCAAACTGAATCACTATCTTAGGATAGGTAGACACAACTATATCTTGTTCTCCAAACAGACTCTTGTTCTTTCTCCCTAGCATTTCCCTCATAATTATTTTTTTCTAGACTTTTTGGCGTTTAGGGACCTTTTTTTGTCACAGTGACCTCTGTATCTCCTGTGGAATGTGGTCTAACACAAGAGGGAAACTGTTTGTTGGGTCTGTCCTGCCCCAACACTGGTGTAGATGTCTTAGCTTAAATCCCATGACTATTGCCTCAAACTTGGGATTTCACAGCAGTAGGTAATGATGCCAATTTCCAGTCGAGAAAATGGGTGGCTCCTGTCTCTGCAATCATCCTGGCTGCTATTTGGCTTCAAGCATAGGATTATAGATACAGTACTGGTATTTAGGAGATAGGTGGGGCACAATTGTCTAATAGTTTCTGCAGATGTTAAGGGTGAGTATAAAATTCACAATTAGCAAGAGGCCTACTGCATTTAAATGTAGTAAAAATGATTTCTGCTCCAAGGCTTTATTTGTTAAGATAAATTGAGAGATCTAGCCTCTGCATTTTTAAGATTAGCTGGTACACATCAGTCTAGCCATGCAGGCATTGCATTCAGAAGATCGCTTAACCTTCTACATTTCCCATCTGTGTTGATCAGTGGGTATTGTAAAGGCTTGTTGGCTCTGTTCCTTTCATGCTAGCTTGTTTAGGGTATTCAGGGCTACTGCTTCATCTTTCTTTAGACATAATACTAAATTCTGCAGCATTCCAGTGATTGCTGTAGCAGGGGGATGTTTCAGTTTGTAAACCAAGAAGATTTGTAAACCAAGTGTTTAACCCTTGACTGAATACTTCTGTGGCCTTTTAAATCCATCTCTCTTTTTTTACATGTCTTAATGTCTGAAGTTTTATAGCTTTGAAATTAACAGCTCCTCAAATTTTACTTACACATAACCAATTTGATTATTTTATATTTCCTGGAGTGCAGTAGAAGCTTAATTGCAGAATAATACACCTGCAGACCTTTTGGCTACTTCAGTTACAACATAATCTCTTAACTAGTGACATAAAACTTTTATAATGGGATTGTAACATATTGGTAGCAAGGGAGAATTTGCCTCATTCCACAAGTACTGTCAATCTATGCAAACTCTTGTAGTTAGATTAGAATCTAATGGGTGTATGTTTTTGTAAGAAAATCAGATTTTCTTAAAATAATAAATTATTATTATCCACTGTTCAGTTGATTCTTACTTACACCTTTTCAAATGCGAGTTGCAGTCGACGACAACAATGACACCGGGGTTTTTTTTACATTACAGCCAATAATATGAAATCTACCTTTCAAAACACTTGGAATATAAATCACTGATATACCTACATAAGAAATAGTTAATCTCCTTAAAAAATAAAGTCCTCTGAGTAGAAGCTGTCACCTTTAAAACATGTTGTGCTAAATCATTTGTTTGAGTTTACTCTATGCATATAAGCAAGGCTGTTCTGGCTATGTAACTGGGATGTGATTCCCTGTAATGTCTGATAGATATCGAGTAAAGAAGGTTGTTGTGTGTCTGATAGAAGTAGGGAACTGCAGTCGCTAATTAGGGAGCAGCAAGTGCATCCGTAGGAAAGTGCGCAAGGGCTGTTAAGTTTCCTGTATGCTTAAACAAAGCATGTATCTGAGGAAATGCAATGGGCAGGAAACATGAGCTAGCATGCTGGGAAGCCTAATTTAAGGGCAAAGAAATTTCCTTTGAGATGATCTATATTAGGACTAGATTGCAGAGCTATTAGTCTGGTGTAAAGATTTGAAACACAGAGTTTTCATCACCTTGACTCAAGAAAAAAAATATTGAGGGACATTTCAAATAGTAGGTCTCCCTTTTGCAAAAAAATTCAAATAACGATTCAACCAAGGAAGCTCCAGTGTTCTTCACCCAGTGAAGAGCCAAACTAGACTTGTTGCTAAATGTGTCATTAGGAACCAACACCAATGGCCAAGGAAAAAAATCTCCCATGTGGAACTGTTGTTGTTGTTGTTGTTGTTGTTGTTGTTATGTGCCATCTCTGTCTTATGGTGGCCCCTATGAATGAGATATCTCCAAAATGTCTTCTTCTAAATAGCTCTGCTCAACTCCTGCAATTTATAGCCTGTAGATTCCCTTAGGTAGGGAATCAGTCCATCTCACTTTTAGGCTTCTTCATTTCCAACTGCCTTTCATCTTTCCCAGCATTTTTGTGTTTTCAGAGTACTGTATTTAGCTCTCTCATAATTTGCCCAAAGTAGAACAGCCTCAGTTTCAGCATTTTTGTTTCCAGACAGAGATAGTTTATTCTTGGCTTGCTCTAGGACAGAGATGAGCAGTCTTGGCCCTCCAGCTGTTCTTGGACTTCAATTCCCAGAAGCCCAAGTCAACACACCAGCTGGTCAGGGTTTCTGGGAATTGAAGTTCAAGAACAGCTGGAGGGCCAAGACTGCCCATCACTGCTCTAGGACCTACTTTCCTTGGCTCTTTGGCAGCCAAGGATATCCACAAAGGTCTCCTCCAGCACCATATTTCAAATGAGTACTTTTCCCCCTGTCAGCTTTTTCATAAGAACATAAGAACATAAGAACATAAGAACAGCCTTGCTGGAACAGGCCACAGCCCATCCAGTCCAGCATTCTGTCTCACACAGTGGCTCACCATTTCCTTCAGGGTATTCCCAAGGAGATGCCTTCACCTGCTTAGGATTCCCTGGAAATGGCATTGAGAGATATCCTGCCTATCTCTCCAACCCGGAGGTTGTCCTTAGGTAGCCATAATTATAGCCATTGATAGCCTTGTCCTCCATGAACTTGTCTAATCCTTTCTTAAAGCTGTCAAGACTGACAGCTGTCACCACTTCTTCTGGCAGGGAGTTCCATAGACCAGCAATCCTCTGGGTGAAAAAGTACTTTCTCTTATTTGTTTGAGAACTAGTACCCAAAAGTTTCATGGAGTGTCCCCTAGTTCTAGTGTTGTGCGATAGGGAAAACAGTTTTTCCTTATCCACTTTGTCCACACCGTGCATGATTTTATAAACTTCAATCAGGTCACCTCTTAGACGCCGTCGTCCAGCTTTTACATCACAGTACTGTGGATGGTCTTGGTCTTGGTATCCAGTGACACATCTTTACATTTGATCTTTTCTAATCCTTCACTGTTACCCTTCTGAGTCTCAGTCCTCTTCTAATTTCTTGGCTGCAGTCTCCATTTCGATTGATGATTAAATCTAGGTGTAGAAAATTGTTCACTATAAAAAAACATTAAAATTGTGTAAGGTAAAGGTAAAAGTTTCCCTTGCTCGAAAGCCAGTCATATCCGACTCTAGGGTTCAGTGCTCATCTCTGTTTCAAAGCCGAAGAGCCAGTGCTGTCTGCTGCTGCAGATGTTTCCATGGTCATGTGGCAGGTATGACTAGAGTACATGGAACACTGTTACATTCCCACCGAAGTGGTCCCTGTTTATCTACTTGCAATTTCTTGCTTTTGAACTGCTAGGTTGGCAGGAGCTGGGACAAAGACGGGAGTTCATTCCGTCCTGCAGTACTCGGCAATAGAACTGCTGACCTTCCGCCTCCCAGTCAGCGTCTTAGGCACTTGAGCCACTGCAGTCCTGTTCTCCTATAATGATACTTTTTCTTCAACTGCAGTCCTGCTTTGGCACTTCTTTTACTTTCATTAAAAGTCATTTCAGGCTAGTGTTGATTTTTTTGCCAGTAAAATGACATAATCTACATATCTTAAATGGTTAATGCTTCTTCCACCAATTTTCACACTCATCCTGTTTTCCATTTCCAAATTCTTGAAATGTTGTTAGTCAGAAGAGAGGCAGGATCAGTTTTCGAACATCCCAAAGTGCAAGATACACAATAATGGGCTCAAGCTAAAGAAAGCCAGATTTTAGTGGCATATAAGAAAAAATGTCGTAACTGTTAGAGCAGCAAAACAATGGAACCAGTTGCCTCTGGAGGTAACAAACACTTTAGTATTCAAAGCGTTCAAAGGAAAATTGGACATCCGTTAGTCAAATCTACTTTGATTTTGATTCCTGCATTGAGCAGAAGGTTGGATTCAATGACCTTATAAACCCCTTCCGACTCCATTATTTCAGAATTTTATTATTCTAAAAGATAGTAGAGAAAATAATAAGGATGTATATTAGGGACTGCAGTGGCTCAAGTGGCTAAGATGCTGACTGGGAGGAGGAAGGTCAGCAGTTCGATTCTCGAGTACTGCAAGACAGAATGAGCTCCCATCTTTGTCCCAGCTCCTGACAACCTAGCAGTTCGAAAGCAAGAAATTGCAAGTAGATAAGTAGGGACCACTTTGGTGGGAAGGTAACAGCGTTCCATGTGCTCTAGTCATGCCTGCCACATGACCACGGAAACGTCTGCAGAAGCAGACAGCGCTGGCTCTTTGGCTTTGAAACAGAGATGAGCACTGAACCCTAGAGTCAGATACGACTGGCTTTCGAACAAGGGAAACCTTTACCTTTATATTAGCAATAACAGTTACACTTCTATGCCATCCCATAAGGCATGAGGGTCATGCTCCCTCAGACAGATTTTGGGGCCAGACAGACATTTTGCCCTTCCTCCACCACATGGCACTAGAAGCGGGGGGGAGGGGGGGCACATCAAATGGCACCATGGACCGCATCCGGCCCATAGGCCGCAGGTTGAGAATCCCTGCCATAGTGCTTAGTACACTCTGTGGACAGTTCATCAGTTTATTAGCTTTTTGCCCCCAACATACTGGGCATTTATATTAAACTATTATAAAAGATTGCATAGATTATTTTTGGTTTTCACTTCAGTTTAGACTACAGTACCTGACAAATTACCCTTCCCATTCTGTCCTACTGCCTGTACAGTAAAACCCCTACTTACGAAAAAAAAGTCCATTCCGTAGGCTTTTGCTTAAATCGGTTTTTTATGTAACTCGAAGCAAACCCATAGGAAAAAATTTTTTTTACATAACTCGAAGCAAACCCATAGGAAAAATGAATTGTCTATGTAAATTGAAGCAAACCCATAAGGAAATGAATTTTTACGTAACTCGAAGCAAACCTATAGGAAAAAGAATCTTTATGTAAATCAAAGCAAACCCATAGGAAATCATGTAAATCGAGACATGGTTTTAGCACAAAATCATTATGTAAGTCAAATTTTATGTAACTCGAGGCATATGTAAGTCGGGGTTTTACTGTATTTCCCTAATCAACTCCTTTTGTTTGATTCTTAGAAAGACTGTTCTCTTTGCCTCATAAGTAAATTCTTTAAAAATATTTGTAGTCAGAGACCAGAGAATGAAACATGTATGTCAGCTTTTTCAGCAGAATATAAAGAGTTAAATAAGGATTTACATAAAGAAACCTTTTGATATGAAAACTGAGTAATATTAATCCTAATGGGATAGAAGTTACTATTTGGTTGGTATAAGATGCAACACCAGACCCTTTGAGCAATTTTAAGGATGTTTGCTCTTTGGGATTTCTAATACCAATGGGGATTGTCTCCGATTAGAGATCTGTGCTGCAGTTGTCTTCTTTTGACCTCTTCTTTATTTTATATGCCTTTTTTATCTTGCAGAGTGGAGCACAGAAGGAAACTGAACCAAACAAAGTTCCACCCCAGCGACCACCTCCTCAAGGTTGTTTACAGTACATTCTCGATTGTAATGGCGTTGCAGTAGGACCAAAACAAGTCCAGGCTACTTAAATTATTAAGACTAAAAGCAAGGGGTTAAAGCCAAAAAAGGGGGAGGGAGGAGAGGAGAGGAAATAAAACAATACCAGTTTTTTTGTGCAGTTTTTGTATTGTTTTAGTGCTGACCACCTGGGCTGTGTTTTTTCTATGCAGTGTCAACTATAGTGTCTGGTTGTTTATCCGTTCATGTTTGTGTTGTAATGCTTACTTACACTTCTCTGTATAATTCATGATTCAGGGCTGTTGTCAACAGTGTACAAGAATTGTGCCTCTACCAAGTCAGTGCAACTGTATACCATGGATGGTTAGAGAGTATTTTTTAAAAAGTTTCCTGAAGCATACTGCAGGGTAAAAACACTAACTAACCCAGGTTGCGATTTAAATACTTTTGCGTAACTCCGTGAATATGTGTGTTATCTTCATTTTTAAAATGTGCATGATAAATGTGGAAAGGAGATTCCAATATTTTCAACTTTTCATTTAGTAGTTTGTTGAATGAGGAACCTTTCTTTTTTATAATTTTTATAAAAGTCATTACATTTTGTGTTCATAACTTATAGCTAAGATGAAAATTCCATGTTTGTATTTTAATTCTTTCCTATGAGATAAGAAAGAATTGTTTCAAGAAAAATATAGATAGCCTTTATTTTCAATGCAGACTTTTTAATTTGTAAGATTTGTGTTAAATTATTAGCCTAAGTGCTATAAAAATGGGCCACCTATGTGCAATACTGATTTAGTGTGAAGGTACTGAATGTATTTAAATTCAGTGAGAATTTATTTATGGTTATTAAGTAGCCGTCTGCTCTTGTACACAATTAAAATGCATTTTTACCAGAGATTCTTTATCTAAATAATGCATTTTAGCTAAAGCTGTTTGATAGAGGAAATCAACAAGGCCATTTAATAGTCTCTTTTCCAAATGCTTGGCTCTCCACTCTGCTGTTTTGATTTTCATTTCATTTTTTCTTTTCTTCTTTCAACTAAAGTCTTAATATGTGGTTACTACCGTGGCCAGGCAATCAAGAAACAAGACAATTCAGTTACTATACTATCAATACTTTTTAGCATAAGAAACCAAATCTTTTCAAGGAATAGTAACATATCCATCGATGATGCACAAGAAGGAAATGGTCTTAGGTTTTATTATACTACTTGTGACTCAAGTTTATGCAAGTAATAAAGCAAGGTGACCTGAAGGTTTTTATCATTGTCAAACTGTTCTATAGCCATAACTGCTTATGATTGCCACATACAAGCAATATCCAGGCAAGCAGTTAAACTGTTACCAAAAATCTAGCCTGTAAACATTGAGGTGCATAACTTAAGCATATTGTAGATTGAACTAGTTGTAACCAATGGACAGAATTGTAAAATCCACCAGTTAGGTTCTAATGTTTAAGGTAAATGATAGTCCTTAGGTTAATACAAACAAGTCTTGTTTTATTGTGGAACAATGCCATGGTCTGATTTTATTTTCCTTTTCAACATTGCCAGCAAAAAATAGCTCAGTTACAACAGGGTATTATTATTATTATTATTATTATTATTATTATTATTATTATTATTATTATTATTATTATTATTATTATTATTATTATTATTATTATTATTATTATTATTATTATTATTATTATTATTATTATTATTATTATTATTATTATTATTATTATTATTATTATTATTATTATTATTATTATTATTATTATTAAAGGTTGGTAAACTGAGATTTTTAAGCTGCTTTTAATGGCAACCATGATGTTTTAACTAAGGCACAGCAGTGTTCCTGCCTATATTTGGCCATTATGACTAAGAATATTCTGCCAATTTTTTCACAATCCATGCTTCTGGTGAGAGATCTCTTGATATCCATACTAGTAATTTTGATTGTGAAGAATAAGTATATACCCTTTGGCATCAAGTTCTTCCCTTCCTCCAAAATCACAACCAAGTGAACCAATATGGCATCCCATCCCATATTAATGAATGCCATTAATATCAAGCCATGAGTGTTCTTTTGCATGTACTCTGAGTATTTGCAGAGGCTTTTGTGCATTGTTTATGGGCACTATATGTGTGTACACGTGTGGGTGTGTGCGTGTGGGTGTGCAGATTGTAGAGAAACCATTTGCATCCCCGCAGGGTATGTATGTTTATTGCAAAAGGTCTTACAAAGGCACACACAAGTACTGCCTTACACAGACCAAGAAGTAAACCAAAATGTCTCTGCATGCTAGCATGCTTAGGTGCAATATTGTGGGGAACAGGGAACTGATATTTTACAATATAGGATTGATGTCCAGCGAGTTGGTGTGTGTTTGGTTTTTCCTTTTTATTTTTGTAAAAGCTTTCCAAATGATTATTATTATTATTGCCTTTTTGTATCAAACCAGCTGCAAGAAAGTGAGGAAATGCTGAAGTGTGACTGCAGTATATATTTTGTGAAATATCTTGTACAGCTTAATGTGCAATAAAAAGAAGTTACATCTGTCTTCAGTGTTATAGTTTCTGGCATGCAAATTTCCGTAAAGGACAGTTAAGCTAAGCACTCAAATAATGCCTGTCAAAAAAGCTGAGTTTTCCATCTAAAACAAAATGGTCCAAATGCAAAGGTGCTCATGTCTATTGGGGGGGGGGAGAGAACTCCTGGTCAAGTGAAATCATTCTGGGGCACTTCATTTGTTTCAAATTAGCCATCCCCATTTATGCCAGCCAAACTGGCTAGTGATCATAGATAAATAGGTACTGCTTCAGCAGGAAAGGTAACAGCATTGTGCTCTTCAGAATCTATTCATGGCTGCCACATGACCACAAAAATGTCTGCTGGTGCTGTCTACAAGACAGTGTTGGCTCTTTGGCTCTAAACAGAGATGAGCATAGCCCCCTACAGTCGGACACAACTGGCTTTCCTTTAACTTTAGTCTAAAACATCTGGAATATCCAATAAAACAGTTTGGGATAATCAGCTCTGGTTATGCATCATGACAATTTCAAGGACATGAGATAGAGGCTGCTGGCTTCATCTGTGACCTGCATACCTTCAGTAGAGTTTGGACCTTTTAGGCTGAATTGCACCAGTACTAAATCCAGTCCAAGTAGCTTAATAAGAAAACTATTTCAGCTCTGAACAAAATGATGTGTGCATGGTGCTTTCAAGCACCTGCAGTTCAGTCGTTGGTCAGCTGTGTCTGTACTAAATTGGGTGCTACCTTGAAATTATGTTGATAGATCTAAATATATTTGCTCCCTAATAATTGTATAGTGGTTATCTGAAGCAGTCCATGCTTCATGTTTTAGAACACAGTAATTGCAGAGGGCTTGGTGACAGAGTGCAAGTGTCTGTGAACTTCCATGGTGCTATGAAAAAATAAACTAGGAAAAACACAGTATAGTAAAACCCCGGGTTACGGAGGCCTTGGGTAACAGAAAACTTGACTTACAGAAGGAAATTCTGAGGAATGGTATCCCAATTTACAGGAAAAACCCAGGGTGGTGGGAGGGTGTTTGGAGCATTTCTGCTCCATTTTTGAAAATTTCTGTCACTTTTTGGCTCTGGCAGAAGCTCTCTCCGCAATCAGGAGGTGCTAGAAATCCCCCCCCCCAATCAGCTGTTAGGCAGGGAGTTTTCCAGCAATTACCAGGGGTGGCCACTAGATGGTGCTGACAAAATTTGCCAAATATGCCCTGGAAAAAAAATTAGCTCCAAAGCTTACTAGAAAGCCCCAAAAACTTGTTTTAGTATGTTCCAAATGCTTTCAAAAGCACTTTGGATTTTTTTTTGCTGTGTTTTCACCACTTTAAAAAGAGTATTGAACAGAAACATTAAATTTTTTGGCTCTTTTCTAACCTCCAGATATTTTTTATTTTCAGTGCATTCCTATGGGAAATTGTGCTTCAAGTAACAGAAAAATTGCTTTACAGAAAACGTCCTAGAATGGATTGATTCTGTAACCCGGGGTTTTAATGTACTCAAAAGTGTGAGATACAGCAAGAAGATAATTAACTTGGCTGATGCTATCATATTCAACAGTGTAGGATTGCCACACGATTTACTGTACAAAAAACCACTCTCCTTTAGGATGTCTACTGTCTGAAGGACTGTCCAGTTGTAATCATGGCTAATGATAACGAAAAGAAGGGAGAATAGTAGTGTTCTTAAAATTTGCATCAATATTTAGAACAATGGCAGCAAAAGGGTCAACTGGTCCCAGTCTTCATTCCCTGCTGAAATGGACAGTATATACATTTGGGCAATTATTCCTATATTTGCATTTATGCACACATATATACATGCAAATTAGAAAATGCAAATAATATGTAAATCTATAGCTTCTTTTGACTTCTTTTTGATTATACACTTCCTTTTTAATGATTTTTAAAGTGCCCACTCAGCAAAATTATGGAAAGCTGATATTTCTATGCACAAAGCCATACTATAATAAGCAGGTTGCTCCAAATTGCGATCTATACTTTGTTGTGGAGCCATATCAGAAATATTTTTTTCTTTTCAAGGATTTTTAGAAATGACATGGTAAAATGCTATAATTAAATTATTTTGTTTTAGATTTGGGTGGGAGAACTGTGGCCCTCCCGATGTTTTGGACTACAAATTCAATTTATTAGCATTGGATGTCATGTATGGGGGCTGATCTTAATTGATGGCCAAAACATCTGGAGAGCCCAAAATTCCCATCCCTGATTGAGATAATTGTTAATCCAGTTGATCCAGAGGGGAAAGGAACATGACTGCTAACAGAATACATTTTTTCCAGTAACACCATTTGTTGAAGCTTCTCCAGTTATGCAGAGCTATGTCTAATTATAATGACAATAAAAAGTATTTTTATTGGTTCCAGGTTTATATTTTTAAGTATATAGATATAAGAGTTAGTACAAAATTACTGATACATTATGAGGTTTTTCTTGTACTGAACCTAGGGGGCCCAGTGCAACCCCAAGGAATGCAATCACAAAGCCAGGAGCCATTGCAAGCACAGCGTGTGGTCCCTCCGGGACAGTCAGCAAAATCCACAAGTTCCCTGCCTCCACGTCCACCTGGCCCTGCAATTCAACAACTACAGGCTCAGGCCCCGGGTCCTTCAACTGCTGGGCCACCAAAATACACAGAGACTGATTCCTCTTCAGTTCCATCCAAGAAGCCTCAGTCTCATCCGCAACTGAAGTAAGTCCTTTGTTTTATTTTCTCCACTTTGGCTTTCTACTGCTTTACTTTGCCTGATAGCTTTGAATGCAACCTGCACATATGCTGTATGGTGTGGGAAAATAGTTTGGGATGTGTTTGGGGGTTTCCCCCATCTGTTAGTTAAGGAAGAGAAATGCTTCTAACAACAAAAGCATAATTTGCTGAAAAAGCAACATTTCATGCCATACATGCAGAATTCTGCTCATATGAGACCAGATTATAAGAATGTGTCATGCTCTGTTTCTCCTCACCCCTCTAAAAGTCATTTGACTCATTTTCTTTGTGTTGACTGTAAAATAGCTGCATTAGTTAGAAAAGGAAGTCATCATCTTAAACTTTTAAACTTGCAGCGACTCAGACATCACATCTCCAGTTTAAAAGACTGATCTGAAAGCCTATACCAGGGGTTTGTAACCTACAGCCCATGGGCCCCCGACACCATGCCATCTGGCCCACAGCAACAATCCCAGAAGTGGAAGCAGTTATGTTTATGACAGCTGTAAATGAGCCCACACGTGCGCAAACGTGCCCACTGCGGTTTACAGCAGCGTTTGCAGCAGGGGGAAACCACGTGTCCAGCCTGCTCAGCTGTCTGAGGGGGAATTGCCCAGCCCATGTCGCGGTAAGGTTGAGAATCCCTGGCCTATGCGGTCTTTTTCATGTCTAAATGAACAGCAGTGTGCAAAAGTCTTAGGCCACCATGAGCTGGTTTGAAAAAAATTCAATGAGTGATCTGGGGTATCATAACTCAGACACCCTAACTACAAACTTCATCAAACTTGGAGAGGGTTGCAAGGAGAGTCAGTGGAAGACATTCTTCGGGTTTGTTCTGTCTAGACGGCTAAGTTATACCTCTCCAAATCACTCACTGATTTTTACCCAAATCAGCTGGTTGTAGCCTAAGACTTTTACACAATACTCTATGTAAATATATTCTAATTATCTGAGTAGTACAGTCCTTGCATAGGACTGCACACAATAAATCCAAATTCATTGCAGAATGAACTTACATTCACCACATGGAATAATTAATTTTAGTTGAAGTTTTGTGGAATTCTGCAAAATTCGACAAGATTGCAAAATTCTGTGGAATTTGTAACATTTACACATAGCTTCAGATAGCAAATGACATAGAAAAGAAGGAATGCCAGAAACACTAGAAGTCATGTATTATTTTTCTTCTCCACCCTCTTTTTGATATCATTTTAAATATCTTTAAATATAGACATTTAAAAATAAAAAGGCCCCAAAGCTACCAATAGCTTACACACACCCAAAAACAGTATAAAGGTGATACATAAATGTTGTTTATTATACTAAAACCTAACAATGTTACAAATTTTTATTTTGAGATAGAAGATTGTTAACACACACACCGCCCCAAAAATGTTATATATAAAATTGCTACTTGCAACATTTTAATTCCAAGCACCTGAAATATTAATGTTATAGCAATAGCAATCACACTTCTATCCTGCCCCACAGACAGCACTTAGTGCACTCTCTGCGTGGTTCACAAGTTAATTAGCATTTTGCCCCCATCATACTGGGTACTCATTTTACCAGCCTCGGAGGGATGGAAGACTGAATCAAACTTGATCACCATTAGGATCGAACTCACAATGTTCTGAAGTTTAACCACACCACCACCAGGGCTCTTTATAGTTATTTGGACACAAAAATCAGCCAATCACAATGAAAGTTCTGATTTCTGAGCTGTCTAGACATAAGATTTTACATTTCTGTTTCAACTGCCAATCTTAGAAACACACGTTCATAGTGGCAAAACCAGCAACTCATCTTGTGGCACCGTAACTACTAAACGTTTTCTGTATCTTTCATGGACTGCAGTCTACTTTATCAGATGCAAATGGATGAGTTATAGATGAAATGGCTACAGTTATCTATAAGTTGACCCAAGACTCCATATGATTTTAAGAAAATGTAGGAAGAGAAGGTTGTGCAAGTTCAGACTGAAGCCTCTGTTCGCAGAAATGTGGGAAAGAAATAATCATATCTCCATATATTTTCAGCCAGAATCAAACAATTTATTGCTTTCTGGATGTCCCATTGTAACATATGGCCCAATGACAATGTAACACCTTGATTCGAAGTTGTGCATTATGAGTCGGCAATTTATGCAATTCAAGGCAACTGGTTTTATTGAGAAATTTAGAGTATGAAATAGAAAAACAGCAACACAGAGAATACATAGAGAGATCAGATCAGCTCCTGCCTCTGCCACTCAGTGGTTTCTTTACCACATAAACTAGCTCTATGCAGTGTTAGCAATGAGCGGATTCGATGAAGGTAAAAGGTAAAAGTTATATCTGACTCTAGGGTTCAGTGCGCATCTCTTATTTATAGCCAAAGAGCCAGCGATGTCTGCGTTTTGCAGACATTTCCGAGGACATATGGCAGGCAGGCCTAGACACGAGTACACAGAATGCTGTTTACCTTCCCACCGAAGTGATACCTACTTACAATTTCTTGCTTTCGAACTGTTAGGTTGGCAGGAGCTGGGACAAAGACGGAAGCTCACTCCGTCATGCAGTACTTGGGTCTCGAACTCTGACCTTCCAGTCTTCAAGTTCAGTGTCTTAACCACTTGAGCCACTGCAATTCCTGTGGAAGACGAAGCTAAATCTGGTTTATGAGATAGGCCCATCACCATAGCTAAACACGAACTGACTGGTAGACTTAGAGTCTGTGCCCAGGCTACATCTCTCTCATTTACAAGCCTTGGGTTTTTCCTGATTCAAGTATCTACTATAGCTCCTTTTTTATAGCTATCCTTGCGTTGGAGAACTAAATTTTCTGTTCAACCACTACTAGACCTAACATAGCTACTGCTATAGCTATGTCAGGTCTAGTAGTGGTTGCTAAGCACAAAAGCTTTCCTTTGACTGTTCTATACCTGCTGTTGTTTGGCAGAGGTTCACTCTCATCTCTGCCTTTCAGAAAATCTCTTGGCATAGGTGTTGCAACAGTGTGGGCATCTTGGAAGCCTAGTGTCTCTACAGGTTCAACTGTCTTTGTTTCCCTGTTTCTTTTGAGTAGCTACAATTAGGCCATCTACAAAGAATAAATGTTAAATGCCCATTTCTGCCTGTGGCATACAAGCCCCGATCTGCACCATCTTGTTTGAAACCATCATGCAGCAGCATCTTCTTCAATTTCTCATTCTTGACCTGAGCAGTTTCTTAGACCCATAGAGGCCTTTCCTTCCATTTGCAGACAAAATCAGGATGTTTCTGGTTAACGAAGCCAGATGGCCGTTTCTTGTACACCTCTTCTTTAATATCTCAAATAGAAAGTCAGCCTTGACAGCTAGGTGCTTGATTTGCATTTATCTGGAGGGTGCCACACTCAGGAGTATTTTTATACCGCTTGCCTGAGAACAGGAGTAAAGGTTTCATTAAAGTCTTCTCTATGCAGTACTTCTGCATCAACCCATTGGCAACCAGTCTTGTCTTCTCCTTCTGCACCCTACTGCACCTTGAAGATCTACCTGCACCCAATGGCTTTCTTGCCTGGTGGTAGTTTGGTTAGGTTTCATATCTCATTTTTGTGTAGTGTTTCTATCTCTTCCCTTGTAGGTTCTGGTTTGTTGGGTCACAATGAGCATCTGATCGATGGCTCTGGAGCTTTTTGTGGCATTGGTGCCTCTTCTAGTTATACAACTTTGACATATCCATATCCACCTCTTTCTCTTGGTGTACTGCTGTCATCCTGTGTGCCATGGTCTCCCTGCTCTCTGTTTGACTCAGGTTGTGAGGGCATTGCAGTGGTGGGATTCAACAGGTTCGCCCCAGCTCGCTAGAACCAGTAGCAGAAATTCTGGCTGGCCCCGCCCATCCAAGTTTTGAAATAACGCAGGTCTTTCCCCCTGGCCATGCTCACCATACTATGCCCACAGAGAAGGTAGTAAAAAAAATTGAATCCCAACCACTGAGGCATTGGCACCAGTCTATCTGGGAGAGTCTCACATAGTGGTTATGCTTTTTAGAGCTATCTAACAGACCCTGTCTTTTATCAGCTCTCCTTTGTTCCTCAAAATTGTTTCCCCATTTCTTTATACCTTTCTTTTCGGGTGCAATTTCAAATGTAGCCGTTAGTCTTTATGGTGCCACAACAATTTTGTCTTTCTTTTCTTCTTTTGCTTTATTTCCTGTCTGGTGTGCATGCACAGAATAACAGGCTACTACTACCACCCAAAAAAAATTACTCTTTCTTGCTGTTCCATTCTTAAACATTGTTTTCAGCGCTAGTCCCTGAGAATCTGGCCTATTGCCAAGGCTTGGGTTGCTCTCCTTCCATCCTAGCCATTTATTCCGTGTCATGGCATATCTGGCAGCCATTTCCCAAGACTTGGAGATTGCAGGCCTATGGTGTACCACTGAGCCTTCTTGAAGGGCTCACACCTTGAGTCACAAGCTTAATCTGATTCATATTTCAATTTTATTTTTGAAAAAAATTAACATGAACCAAATTGCCAATAGGATTAACTGTACTCAGCATATTTGGCAAGGATGTGCCTGGCATTCTCACCCACGTGCTGTTGCTTAACATGTGTGCTCAGGTTATTAGCCTGTGAATAAATATTTAATTAGGCCATTTATTCTTGAACTCCTAATCAAGTGAATGCCTGCTCTGCCATTCTACCCGCTCCTTCCACTGAATATTAAACACAGATATACAATGGGGATGAAAGACTAAATGCACATACTGCATTGCTTGCTCTGATTTTCAACAAAAGGTGTGTGTTGAAACCAGAGTGCAAGGAATTGTTTCCTCACGCTGAGGCATAGTATGAAAAAGCGAAGCCATGTAATATGGCAGCCTCGTAGCATTTTTCTTCTGCCTTAGATTTAACTGATAAAGGAGACCGGTCCTTGCTACCTTACACAGAATTTGCCAATTCGCATCCAGTTTAGTCCAACTCAGGTGACATCTACTGCTTTAGGGGAAATGCCTTTAGAATTTAGAAATGCCTTTAGCTCAGATGGACGTTTTTGTTTTTGTTTTGAAACCTATCTGGAATAAGAATACAGTGGTACCTCATACAACGATTTTAATCCATTCCACGGGGCTCATTGTTGTATGAAACAACTGCTATACAATACATGCATCGTATAGTGATTTTCCCTATGGGATGCATTGTACAACGATTTTTCTTGCTAAGTGGTTTTTCCCATTGGAAAATTGTTGTACGTTTTTTTCCATAGGGAAAATTTTTATGCAGGACACCATCCCCCCCCCCCAAAAAAAACCTAATTGTTATGCGACTTCATTGCTATATGGGGCAATTGTTGTATGAGGCTCCACTGTAAATGGTTGGTATTTTCTATTCACTGGGATGTGCATACCATTGGCCATCCTCAGAAACCTGTGAATGTATCACTCTGTGAGACTAAGCACATACATAAGGAAGAAATCCCAAGGCAACAATGAAACTTGCATCTAAGTCATGGTGGGTATATCCTGTGCTGCCCAAAAGATATTTTTGTGCTCCTTCCTACCACACGCCTTTTTTCCAGGGGAGGGAGGATGTGAAACCTCTAAATTGTTATACTTGGGAGTGGACATTCAACTGGTTTTGAAATTTTAGATGGCCTGTTCAACTCCCAGAAGGTTCTGTGCCAGAAAATTAGCCTCCAGACCTGCCAAAGTTGCTTGACCCATCTGTGTAAGCATGTTTAGAATTGCATCATTCATGCCCTTGCAATCAGCATGAGTTTAACTTGGTGTAGTTGTCCTCAGGTTTCACTCCAGTCTCTGTCCCAGCTTTGGGGGACATGAAAGGAGCCTCATTTGGGTGTTCCATGTGCAGAGTTTCTTCCACAAAAATCCTTTCAACTCAGAATTAATTTCTGAGATTAAGTTATTATTATATTCCTTTCAGGGACTAAATCTGACTGGAATTGAGGGAGCGAATAAATACTACTAGTAAAGATTGTTACAATCCCATTCACTTCACTGCGGCCTAAGCAGTCACAATGTCATTTCATCAAAATGTAATACAGTACAATTCAGATAGATTTCTGTGAGGTTCAGCTGGGTAACCTATTTCATTCTCGCTGAAGTTTTTGAGTTCACGAACATTTTGCTCAGAAGGTTAATCAGTTTAGGTAGCTCTGAATCCAGACAATGATTCATATCAGAGCTAGTAATGCTGATCATCTGCTGAAAAGCAGGGCAAGCTTATGTATCATTCCCCCACTCCCCTGGTTTGTATAATATGCCAAATGAAATCCTGAAGAGTGGCTTCATCAGTAATAAACAACTTCACAGTACAATAGAACCCTGTATAACAATCACCCCATACAGCAATGCAATTGCATAGCGATAAGGCTTGGAGGGGGGGAAGCCATTCCGTATAGCGATCATTCCTATGGGAAAATCCGTACAATGATTTTCCAATGGGAAAAACCACTTAGCACCAAACAGCGATGTACAGTTTTTTCCCATAGGGAAGATCATACAATGACGAAAACCGCATAGCGATCAGCTCCGTGGAATAGATTAAAATCGCTATATGGGGTTCTACTGTATTTGTGTTGAGGCTTCAATTTTACATGTGCATTTTCTTAATTGCTTTTATTTTGCAGCAAATCACAGTCTCTGACCAATGCCTTCAACTTCACGGAGTCATCGTTCTTTCGGTCATCTGTAAACGAGGATGAAACGAAAGCCGAAACCATCAGAAGCCTGAGGAAATCCTTTGTCAGCCTCTTTTCAGACTAGCCATGCAGAGTCAGTTGTGTGCCCCTGTAACCGATTTGGAAGTCTAACGTGAACGTTTTTTTGCAAACAGTCTCTTTTATGAATTACCCTCACTTGCTTTCCCAGTGTTGTGTTAAGCAATATGTTGGGCTCTTTTTCAAAGGGACTATAATGAGGTATATATTTCAGTTATCCTTCCTCCTGCCCAGAAAAAGCTAATAGAAAAAGCCAAAAGGAAAAACTATACAGCAGAATGCTTGAAGTTTTCATCGGTGATGTGGCCTTATGTTAAGTGCACTAGAGTTCAATGCATTAGATTCTTCTCTGTGTAATCATCATTAGAACCACTCATGATTCATTTTTAACCGTATCACAAATATTTCTAGTGTTCAACCTACTGCATGTTTGTTTGTTTGTTTTCTTAAGGTGTTTTGTTCTACAGGGGTACATACCATATTTGCCAGCATATAAGATGCACTCCCCCCCCTTAAAATCCACCAGAAAATTGCGGTGTGTCTTATACTCCGATGTGTCTACTGTATTTACCAGCGTATTAACACACTTGCCTCCCTTAAAATCCACCCGGAAAACTGAGTGCGTCTTATACTCTGATGAGTTTTATACGCCAGCAAATACGGTACTTTCAATTTGACTGCTTTTCCTCAGAACTTGGAGGATGTAACTTTGCATTGCTGTTTCCTGTTAACTCACTTTCAGCTTGTGAAAATCTAAAACAAATTTCTTCCCTTGGCAAGCTTGTCGCCTGTTCTATGTAGCGTTCAAGATGCTATGAGCAAACACCAGGCTGAACCAATGCTACACAGCAGTGTGTGTCTATATTATCTTATCCTTTCATGTCTCTCGTACAATTGTTTGCCATTTCTTATCCGTGATCTTAAATTTGAGTGCCATGCATGATTTCATGTGACCCATAATTCCATGTAACCTAATAAATGCAAAGCTGCATATTTAGAAGCCAGTACCCATCTGCAGGATGTTTCTGTGTTGTTGTATTCTGTTTATCTAACAAACAGGCTAAGTGAGATCTAAATTCTCTAACATCAAATTAGTCATGGTTAGTAATAAGCCAGAAAATAAAAGCAGATTTTGTACATTCAATTCTTAACAGAAACCAAACATTTTGTCAGATACTGTCTGTAAAAGTACACATCTTTCTCCACAGATTATGCAATATATTTTATTTTAACACCAGATTACAGAATCACATCAGGTAATAGTGCTGTCTAGGACAAACTGTGGCCTGAAGAACCACACTTACATGCTTTTCTTTTATATTCTCACAACCAGAGCCAGATAGCATTTTCACATGTCTGGGCATTATATTCTCTAAGCTGTGCAGGAAATATTTTTTTCCCAATTGACTTGCTGTAGAGATCATAGATACAACTAATCTTATGACCAGTCTATTTCTTGCCATTCAACCCAGGGCACTTATAACATCAGGAACTTAATTGCCTGCCTGGGAACATAGGAACAGGCAAATGTTTGGTGCATACTAGGCTTGGGCACCACATACAAAGTCTTCTGGAAGGCCATGTGGTTGTGGTAGCTTCTGGAAGAGTCCTCATTTCCCAGTTTGTTTTTTCCCCATGAGCACTCTATAGGTAAATAACTGCATGAAGCAAAAAAATTCTGTGTCTTGATCGTATCAGGTACAATTGCCATGTGTCTCAGTCTTTATATATTTCTAAGTCATACATTAGAATGTATGCATATTCAGGAATGATACTGGTGAGTAATATTTTTAAACTCTCTAGCCTGTGCATTGAAAATCTGCTATATAACAGCAGAGGAAGCCTACTCTTTACAACAGGCATTCTCAACCTATGGCCCGTGGGCCAAACCCGGCCCCCAAAGCCATTTCATCTGGCCCCCAACATTCTCCTTGTTCCTGCCACCGTCACCACCCAGAAGCATCAAAAATGTGCCAAAAACTGGCAAAAATGCGCATTTTTGTGAATTCTCATGAAAAAGTGTGTGTTTTTGTATGATTGCTCACCAAAATTGCACAAGGACTTACCAAAATCACCTGAGACACTGCCAAACATGAACAGAACATGAGTTTCACATGAGAACCTGCGTGGAAACACATAACCGGTCCATGCAGCCATTCTGAGGGGAGTGATCCAGCCCCCACCCAGAAAAGGTTGAGAAAGTCTGCTTTACATAGATGTCATCCTATAATATAAGAGGAACTTATGGTCTCAGACTGGCTTCTTTTTGGATCAGTGGTACGGGTGTCACACCACAATGTGGAAGGCAAATGGAAAGCCTCTGCATTATATTCCTAGGACAATCTTCATGGCTGATTGCCATGATGCTAGCCAATATTCAGAATCAGATACGGGAAGAAGTAGTAAATAAGTAAGTAAAATACTTCAGTTACTACTCAGTTCAACAAGGGTGTTTCCCTGTATTTTACTCATGTTCTACTAATATACATATCCTAATTGAATACAACAATGTGCATTAATTATATATATATATATATATATATATATATATATATATATATATATATATATATATATATATATATATATATATATATATATATATATATATATATATATATATATATATATATATATCAAAGGTAAAGATAATTTAAATATCCATACTCTAAGGACACCATTTGAAAAGGAGAAATCAATCAAGATGACAAATTACAGACATAGTCTTTTTAGAGAGAGAAACGGCTACTTCAATAAGAGTTCCGCACTTCCCCCTACAATGATGACAGCTGTGTAATCATTTTGCCATGTTTGAAATAGCCCTGAATAATAGTTTGCAGTTGATCAACCTCAGCACGCAGTCTCCTATCTTAGCGAGAAGGCTATCAGAAGGTGGGGCTTCTGAGTGATGTTAAATTCCATGCCGCCCTTTTTACAAATAACAGTATTGTGCAGCAAAGCTAATATAGTCTTGCTTGTGGAAGCAGAGCTATTTGTGATTATTTTCCAGGAAGTGAAGGAGTCAGACGATTGGAGGAAGCTGACTGGTTCTCTTGTAAGCTCACAACTGTCCATTTTGAGAATCAAGGCATAACTGAGGGGACAACAGGGGTTAGGCTTCTTTGAGAAGGGAATAGCAGCAGGACTAGGAAGGATCAGCCATCATCATCTTCTTGTGCTGTATCCGAATCCGAATATTGGCGATGATCATGGTGATCAGCCATGAAGTCTGTCCTGCAAATATAATGTTGTGGTCTTTCATCTGCCTTCCGCATCGCAGCGTGACACCCGTGACACTGATCCAGTTCCACACGTCACTTTCTGATCCTGAGCCCTTTTGGCATGCAAAGTCCTCCTCAGTCCCAGGCCAGTATTGATGAAACTGCTTCCTTCCATCAAGATGGATTCAAGTGGGATTTAATCCAATCGGAACCATCACCCTTCCCTGTGGACTTCACCAAGGACACTAGTCCTCAGGGTTGTCAGGTTAGTTAACCACTGCTTGACGTTGAGTCGCTGGCAGTATAGTCTACTCTATTGCCATAACAAGATAACCTGACCAGAATCATCAGGAGAGAAAAAGAATCATCAGGAGAGAAAAAGGAAAGGACTGGTTTTCTTTACCTTGAGGAGTATTCACCCAGGAAGAATCTAGTGTTCATAATATTTACAGCACAGGGATTGGCTGTCACCATCATTTGCCAACTACAAATATGTTAACTGTCCTCTTTGGATGCTGAAAGCTTACATAAGCACTAAGGGAAACAGGATATTCTCTACAGCCAGTCTTTTACTGTAGAATCCTGTGTGTTGAAGACTGTGCATGAAAGCATAGCCACATTTGCCAGAGCATGGCTCCACAAGATCAGGGACACAAACACCATTGCCTTTCCCACTGAATTGTACAGTTTAGGTTGTTTCATTAACTTAAAAAGAGGAAACATTTTAAATTGCCATGGGGAGTGGGGGAATCTTGCCTCTCCCACAGTCCTTTCATTGCCACAACCCACCAAATACATTCACAGGTTTGCCATCTCCCATAAGACCGGCCACAGCTCTATTTTAGTGTGTGGTGGCTTAGATGTTGAACTTGATGACTGGAAGGTTGGCAGGTCAGCAGTTCAAGACCTGAGTACTGCACAACAGAGTGAGCTCCTTCCTACCAACTTAGCAGTTTGAAAGCAAAAAAAATTGCCAATAGATAAATAGGTACCTCTTTGGAGGGAAAGGTAAGTGTTCCATGCACTTTGATTTCTAGCCATGCCTACCACATGACCACGGAAATATGCAGATGCAGAGAGCATAAATAGATATAACTGGCTTTCGAGCAAGAATGACCTTTACTTTTATTAACCACTAGCATTTTTTGCCTGGCCCTGTCAGGCAGTTATTATGTGTGAGTGGGTGGTTGGGGTGATTTTGGGGTGTGTGCGCACCCCCCCCCCAAAAAAAACACCAACACACAGGCAATATTTTCCCTGCAAGGCAGGGGTGGTGTGTCTGTGTGTGTGTGTGTGAGAGAGAGGGGGGGAGAGAGAAAGGGGGAAAGAGAGTGAGGGGAAAAGAAAGAGAGGGGGGAAGAGAGAGAAAGGGGGAAAAGAGAGGTAGGGAGAGAAAAAGGGGGGAGAATGAGAGTGGGGGGAAGGCAATTCCTTCTCTCCGGGAGGCGAAGGCACGGCCTTCATCTCTTGGAGAGGGGAGAATCACTTCTCTCCTGGTTGTCTGGGGATGAAAGCTTCATCCCCAGCCAACCAAAAGAGAAGCTAAGCCCCTCAGTGGAAGGGGTTTCCATCTCTCCGGGAGGCAAAGGCACAGCCTTAATCTCTTGGAGAGAGGGGATTCGCTTCTCTCTTGGTTGTCTGGGGACGAAAGCTTCGTCTCCAGCCAACCAAGAGAGAAGCTAAGCCCCTCCGGGGAAGGGGTTTCCTTCTCTCCGGGAGGTGAAGGTCATTTCCCTGTGGCCCCAGAGGCTGGCGCTAGCCTTGCCGTAGCTTCGGGGGGGAGGGGCAGTCCCTTCTCTCTCTGCGCAGCTTTGGTGAGGAAGCGGGGAAAGGCCACATCGGCCTTTTTTTTTAGCGCATGGTGCTTTCCCAGCCTCCTCCGCACCTACGCCCTTTAGCCTCATTGGTTGGCGCAGCGTGTTGGATGCAGGGCCTTGTAGTTTTTTTCTTGCCGTGTTCGTGGGGCAGTTGCCCCACTCACGGCTGGTGGTCCCTTGCGGCGATGCTCCAAGGGTGGTAAGGTAAATGTAGGTGGCTCGGTTCGGCATGGTTGGGCCGTGTGCGACCGTACATGCTGGACACCAACAGTTAATGGGCCTCCTTATAGGTAAAGATCTGTACAAACTATATAAGAGAATAATTAGAAATGCTCAGAATCACACCAAGACAACTGTAGCCCTAGCTACCAGGAAGGAGCATGGTAGCTCTAAAAAGAGGTGGGATGGAGCATGTCAAGTCAAAACATGGCCAAATAATGAGCAATATGCTTGTGTTGAGAGGCTCTACATCATTTGTTTTAATCTCAAGCTAGCACAAAAAATATTGTAAAAATTAACTCTCCACAGAGCTGAATGATGACTGTTTTTGCGCCATCTTCTACAAAAGTGTGTCTGCAGACATTGTGACGGCAAACCGTTCTTCTACAAGTTGCATTAAAAGTATTGTATTTGTGCATAATACAAGGTTTTAAAGTAAAAATAGATATATTTCACATATACAAAAAAGTCATGTTTGCCAATACTGATGACTGTGAAAAAATTGCAGGGGGAGAGTCCCCCACCCCTATCCCCTGCTTTCATGGAGGAGTGAAAAATCAGACAGTGGTTGGCCCACTCTTTCCTCTTTTTTTTTTTTAACAAAGTGTCACAATGCTTTGAGATAGCTTTTTCCACTGAGACAGAGAAAATGTACAAGCATTTGTTACATTCTTCAGTGCGTGAAATGTCGACACGTCGTGGCGCCCAGATAAGCAACAGCTCCAACCACAGTGGCAAAGAATCTTGAAACTTCCATAAAAGACATAAGAAATGCTGTGCTATTTGAGGTCTGAGCCTACAGACCCACCAGACACCTTGTGGGAAACCATTAGCAGAGCATAAAGGTAATTACAGCTTACAATTTGTGTATCGCCACACACACACACACACACACACACAGAGCAACTGGTATTTAAATGTTTTTGATATGTGAAGTAGTCTATAGCCATAATAACTGACAGCCAATGGTGGTTATAGAATCGCGGGGTGGGGAACAGATTCAGCCTTCAAAAATCTCTCATCTGTTTCATAAACACGCTTGGTTCAGATGAAGAACCTTACCTCCTATTTACAAAACTTGCTTTGTGGCCCTGTTTTACCTTTTGTAGAGTCCCTTGTAAAAAGAGGCCCACATGGTAAAATCTTTATAATCCTAAAGTTGTTTTGCTCAGAACCTCAGGTTATAAAAAGCCCACTTATTCTGCAAGTCAGTAACAGTTTAGCATCTTCACCTTTACTATTCTCCTAAAATATATTTTCCTTAAAAACAACACCAAATCTCTGATTTATTTATTTTTATAAATTTTAATTAATTTTTTTAACAATAATACAACTTAAAAAGAACAACTATAAATGAAAATACAAAATTCACACCTACAAATACAATATATATATAACAAAAAATATAAAAGAAAAAAAGCATAAGAATATAATTAAACCGACAATAATGTACTACCTTCCTCTTTCTTCCTTACATCTTTAGTTGTATTTCCAAAAAATTTAATGCATTATAATACTCTTATAACTATCCTAATATACATATTCAAACTCTATTCTTAAACTCATCAATTTGATACAACTATTAAGTCAAAGTAAAAATACAATAATTAAAATACAATTTTCACATTATACACCCAGTGTTATTTACAATGCCCTGGAGGAAACGGAGTGTCACAGTTGTTTTCTAACCCCAGAAACTCATTTGATCCGGTACTGGTCTAATCCCTTCATCCCCCTTCAATGAGTAATCCACGAATAGTTGCCATATTTTCCAAAATCTGTTTTCTTTAACTATACCCTTTTTCTTAATAATTTCCCATGTTAGCTTATCGTTCAATGCAAGATCCCACATCTCCTTATACCATTCTTCTATTTTCAGAGTTGCTTCATTTTTCCAATTCCTGGCTATACACTGTCTGCCCGTTGTCAACATTATCGACAATAGCTCTTTTTTATCCTTATTTAAATCCATATTTTCCACATCTGTCAACAAAACAGTACTTGGCCCCAATTTAAGTCTCATACCCATAACAGCACAAATCTCTTTCTCAATTTTTCCCCAAAACTCCTTTACCACATTACAACCCCACCACATATGTTCATATGTTCCCAGTGTATCCTTACATCTCCAACACATTTTATCTTTATTTTTATCTATTTGATGTAACCTCACTGGGGTCAAGTACCATTTTCTCAACATTTTATAATTATGTTCTTTCACTCTAATAGACATTGTTCTCATGATCCTTTTCTTCCATTTATTTCTCCAAACCTCGTCTACTATCTTTATTTTCAATTCTTGTTCCCAATTTATTTTCAACGCTTCTTGTGGATTACCATCTTTATTTAACATTATATATATATATTACTTACTAAGCCCTTAATACACCTTTCTCCCTTTCTTATCTTTGATATCAATTCTTCAAACTCAGTCATACCTCTTTCCAAACTGACTTCCATCAAATATTTACTATTCCATTTATTTACCAACGCAATCTGAAGCCAGTTCAACCTCAATTGTGCAACATATCTGCTTTTCTCTCTCCATCTTTACAAACTCGTATCCAGTCTTTCAACAGGAAAACATCATTTCTAAATAAAACTTCTTTCACCCTTTTGTCAACTTGTATTTGAAAATTTTTGATATCCTCTATTTCTATTATAGGAGATGCATCTGGAGCCAATTCCATCTTCAACTTTTTCCATACTCCTAATATTGTCTTCATCATTTTATTTTATTTTAACTATTTTCCCCATATTACTATCTAAAAATACCATTTTTCCCATTTGATTTAGATCCATCATCTCGATTTCTTCCCATATTGCCTTTTCCCTTGCTAAAATTTTCACAATATTTTTAATTTGAAAAGCTCTATAGTAATTCCTCAAATTTGGCAATCCTATGCCTACTTCTTTCTGAGATAAGTACCACAGGGTTTTTTGTTGTTGTTTTTTTTTACAATTCTAGGTTTCCTTCCACCATTACAAAAATTATTTAACAAATTTTGAAATTCCTTAATTTCCTTATCACTTAATTGGATCGGCAGGGCATCAAACAAAAAATTAATTCTTGGTAGCAACATCATTTTACATAACGCAATCCTGCCGAACCAAGACAATTTCAACTTTTGATATTGCTGTCTTTTTTCCGTTAATTTCCACTTTCTGTTTTCCATAATTCAATTTCTTGAGATCCTCAAATTTATTTGAAATATTTATTCCCAAATACTTCAAATTATCTTTAACCTGTAATTTAAATTTACCCTTTATTTTCTGCTGTTCCTCCTTACACAATATCATTTCCGACTTATCCCAATTTTTTCTCAAACCTGTCATTTCTTCAAAATCTTTTAACTGCTCTTGTATTCTTTCTAACGCCTTCCTAGGATGCTTCATTGTTATTAAAGTATCATCAGCATACAAACTTATCTTATTTCCTAATATTCCTTCAATATCCTTATCTTCTCTTATAGCCTTTGCCAACAACTCCATTGCCATGATAAACAAAATTGGTGATAATGGACAACCCTGCCTTGTTCCAGCTTCTAATTTTACTTTTTCTGTAACATCATCATTTACCCTAACAATGGCAATACCATATTGATATAATTGTTCAATCGTCCTTCTAAATTTATCTCCAAATCCATAACGTTTAATTATCTCGTTAATTGTTGCCCACTGTAATGAATCAAATGCCTTAAAAATATCTAATGATAATAATCCAACTTTCTCATTTGTTTGTCCTACAATATCTATTAAATCTAAAACTCTCCTTGTCAAATCCGCCATATGTCTTCCTTTCAAAAGGTTATAAAAAAAGCCCACTTATTCTGCAAGTCAGTAACAGTTTAGCATCTTCACCTTTACTATTCTCCTAAGATATATTTTCCTTAAAAACAACACCAAATCTCAGATTTATGAATTGTAGCTGAAGCATACTGTGTTATTGCTTTCCTCAACAGATGTGATTAGACTCTGATTCTCTCATAATATTTGAATAGGAGGTTACAGGCAGCTACTGGGTATGCAGACGATACCACCCTAATGGCAGAAAGTGAGGAAGACCTAAATAACCTCTTGATTGGATTGAAGGAGGAGAGTGCAAAAGCTGGCTTGAGACAATATCAAGAAAACCAAGATAATGGCAACAGGTCCGATCAGTTCCTGGAAAATAGATGGGGAAGAAGTAGAAGCAGTGACAGATTTTACTTTCCTAGGATCTAAGATCATTGCAGATGGCGACTGTAGCCATGAAATAAAAAGACGACTGATTTTGGGGAGACAAGCTATGAGAAATCTGGGGAATATAGTGAAAAGCAGAGACATCACCTTGAAAACAAAAATTCACATAGTCATAGCAATGGTATTCCCAGTGGTAATGTATGGGTGTGAGAGCTGGACCATTAGGAAGGCTGAGCGCAGAAGAATAGATGCCTTTGAGATGTGGTGTTGGAGGAGAGTCCTGAGAGTCCCTTGGACAGCAAAGAGAACAAATAGGTCAATACTGGAAGAAATCAACCCTGACTGTTCATTGGAGGGACAAATAGTGAAGATGAAGCTAAAGTACTTTGGACATCAAATGAGAAGGGAGGACTCACTTGAAAAGGTCTTGATGCTGGGAAAGGTGGAGGGCAAGAGAAGAAGGGGGTGTCCAAAGCTGAGATGGATAGATGGTATTGTGGACACAATGGGCACAGAACTTGGTGGGCTGAGGAGAATGGTGGAGGACAGAGGTGCCTGGAGGAAAATGGTCCATGGGGTTGCAAAGGGTTGGAATCGACTGTGACCGAACAACAAACTGGGCATTAGAAAGCAATGGCAAGACGACTTCTTATTTTAGCTGAGGTTTATTGTTTTTGACATATCAACTGATCAAAGCTATCCAGAACAGTTTGACATGCAGGACCAACGGAAGTGACTTTCTTGTAAATGCCATTTGACAGCACTGGCTATATTTACAAGATCAAGGATACCCATGTTGATTCATTGATTAAAACAATACCTTAGATACCTTGGAGTCATTATTCAGCTAGGAGTCCACACGTTGGTAGACATCCCCACTATGACATTCTGCATATGCAAATACTTGAGAAATCAAGTCCACCTGCACGCAGTTTTTTTAGCCATTTGGATATCACATCACCTGATGGCTAGATGGACCATGACATGTGCCTTCCAATTTCACCTTGCCCAAGGAATCCAACAGAGGACACTTTAGTGAGATTTAGTCCTAGCCTAACATCATTGACAAGTTATGGGCAACACTGCTTAGTTAGACCGCTCAAGCCCCCGCACCCTAACATGGCTCTTACCTAGCAGGGTCCATTAAAACAATACAAAATACAACATTCATAAGCAGCCAGTGCCTTTATTAGGACCAACTAAACTCCCACACTGTTGCACAAGCTTTGGAATTCTCCGGAACTGTTTGTTGATCAGAGCAATTCAAAAATTAGTACAGGAGACTACCCTGTCAACCAGATTTCTCACTACAGTAAAACCCCTACTTACGAAAAAAAAGTCCATTCCATAGGCTTTTGCTTAAATCAAATGTTTTTGTAACTCGAAGCAAACCCATAGGAAGAATTATTTTTTTACGTAACTCAAAGCAAACCCATAGGGAAAATGAAATTTTTATGTAAATCGAAGCAAACCCATAGGAAAAAAATTTTTTTTACATAACTCGAAGCAAATCCATAGGGAAAAGGATCTTTATGTAACTCGAAGCAAACCCATAGGAAATCGTGTAAAACATGGTTTTAGCACAAAATCATTATGTAAGTCGAATTTTATGTAACTTGAGGCATATGTAAGTCAGGGTTTTACTGTATTGAGAGATTACCAGCTTCCTCTTGGCCATGACTACCATTTTGTCTTAATAAGAAAAGCCACACGTAATACATTTGCCAAACAAGAATAAAAACAATGTACTCAGAGAGGCCAAAATCTGTCGCATAAAATATTTAATTCACCACAGGATAACTCTTCTCACCAGTTGGCACTACAGGTTGCTTCCCAAACCAGAGCTTGGAAATCACATATTTCAAGATATGGCATAATTTCTACTGTGCTGCTTTAGGGAATAAGGACTGCAGTGGATTAGCGGTTAAGATGCTGAACTTGATGACTGGAAGGTTGGCAGGTCAGCAGTTCGAGACCTGAGTGCTACACG
This sequence comes from Bradypodion pumilum, assembly GCA_035047305.1. Taxonomy (NCBI): domain Eukaryota; kingdom Metazoa; phylum Chordata; class Lepidosauria; order Squamata; family Chamaeleonidae; genus Bradypodion; species Bradypodion pumilum. The sequence continues at coordinate 381,673,117 of JAWDJD010000002.1, forward strand.
ACGAAGTGAGCACCCATTTCTGTCCCAGCTCCTGCCAACGTAACAGTTCGAAAACAAGAAATTGCAAGTAGATAAATAGGTACCACTCCATTGGGAAGGTAAACAGTGTTCCATGCACTCCAGTGTCTAGTCATGTCCACGGAAACATCTGCAGACACAGACAGCTCTTTGGCTATAAATGGACCCTAGAGACGGATATGACTGGCTTTTGAGCAAGGGTGACATACTTTAGGGAAGAATCAGTGGCCAACATTGACTATTAATATTATTAGAGCTGGAGTGTGACAAATCATGAGTGAGAGTCACCCAAACCTGTGAGCAAGCTGGTGCAATGCTTAAGATCCTGTGAGTCAGATGCCATGGAATCCGTCCACTTCGTTCTGTCAAGCAACAAAAGCCATAAATCAGCAGATCAAAGATTCAACTATCAGCTTTTCATCTGATGCAGGTTTTTGACAATTAGACTCAGGGTTCTTAGGTCTTCCCTTGCTGTGGGTTCACTTTTGCTGCCCTTCCCCTTTACCTCTTTCTCCATGCTCCCTAATCCACGCTTTCCAAAGGCTGATTAAACTAATAACAAAATGCATTCTGGGAGCTAATTGATGCCTACTACCAAGAAAAATGAGATAATTGTGCATACAATTGTGATACATGAGATCATTGTGCATACAATGCACTTAATTGTTACCTGCCTCATTCCAGCGGCAGTCAGTACAAGTGTGTATTACAGGTAACCCCTGTCCCGCCTCTTGACTCAAGGCAAAGTTTCACACTTTATGAATAGTAAATCCACTCCCATCCTCTTCCTGAGGAGTTTGAGGTGGGAAGACCTTCACAGGAGCCTTTGTCTTTTTGTCTTGAGGGGGGGGGGAGAAGAGGTGATGCAAGCAAGCCTGCGTGACAAAGCCTCCCACACCAAAGCCAGGGTGCCAAGAAATACCTCTTGCCTTCTACAGTGTGTTAATTTGCATTGCATGCAAGCTGGTGCACGTTGCCTTCAAAAGGAAAGGGATAGGCTTGGAATAGACTTGGAAGAGACATCGAGCAGCTGTCTTGAGGCCCAAATGCTCCCATGCATGGAAATCTCTCACTTGTTGCCACGGGAAGTACAAAGATGGCACATTCCAAATCATTTTTCCTGGAAAGGGCAGACTGAAATGCTCATGAGTGAATGCACTTTCTGCCATTATTTAATAACTACTACCAAGAAATGGCAAATTAAATAATGGCAGAAAGAGCATTCACTAAGGAGCATTTCAGTCTGCCCTTTTGAGGAAAAATGACATGGAATATGCAACCTTTGACCTTCTTGTGGCCTCCTTGAAGATTGTGGTATTCTTGATCCACAATTGGGCATACCCTGGTAGTGGCATCCTTGTGTTGCCAGCTAATCTTTCTCACACTAGGTCACCACCCACCCACCCCAATAAGTTAAACTGGAACAGTTTGGTGTATGCAAACCAAGACACAGGACACAGCCTCGGGCTGGGTTAACTCAGGTTTATTGCATCGTGGACAGAGGGAACATGAGGTAATGGCGGATCGATAGCTCTTTATATACAGTGGTAATACATTTGAACGTGGTGCCATGGTAGCCCATTGGCTACTGTCTGCGTGACGTCATTGCGGGTCACGCCCTTCTTGTCCAGGTGTAGATGGTGGCGGGAAAACTTCCCGCGCTGTTGCCTTTGATGAGTTCGGGCCAAGAGAGCTTGGACGCTCGCTGCTGCCAGCTGGTGGTCATTAGCTCGCGTCCTATTACAGGGTTTATATGATACAGCTGAAGGTTACATTGTTGCTATAGGCGAGGTTACATTGGCTCAGATACATTGTAATCCATGTGTAAGATAAAACCATCAGAACACAACACCCCTCCCCCCTAGGACGAGACAAAGTCTCGAGCCCACACTTAAAACACACTCCCCCCCCCTTAGGAGACAAAGTCTCTCAGCCAAGATGGCTTATTTCGAACACGCTGGGGTCTCGATGCGGGCTGCCTCTCCCCGGGTTTGCTACCTTCTCTTTGTCCCCTGGTTTCCTGTCCTGTAATTGGAGAGGGAGACTCGTTAGTGACTTGCCGCGGCTCCGCGGCGTTGTTGGGAGGTGTGCTCTTTCTTAGGGAGGAACCGGGGGCACTGGGGGCTAACGAAAAACCCCTCTTCTCGCTTGGATGGGTGGGGGAACACTCCTGAAAACCCCCCCGGCTCGCAAAATCTAAATCAAAACTACAATCGGGGGCAGCGGTTGCGAACTCCTCTCCCCCTTCCCCGGCCCCTGATAGGACTGGCGCATCAAAAGGATATGAGTCGGGGCCGCTGCTTCTGCCTTCCCCCCTTGCTTGGGACTGTTGTCCACTGCTGTCTCCCCCTTGGGTTAAGCGGGTGGGGGAGAACCCTAACGCTGAATCCTGTTGCTGAGCCCCACTGACTGGCCCACTGACTCGGTGCCTCAGTTGGTCCGCGTGCCTCCTCCAGAGGAGGCCGGTGTTAGTCTCGACCCGGTACGACACTGGCCCCGTCTGTTCTACGACCGTCCCTGGCACCCAGGCTGGCCCTGCGCTGGAATAGTTCCTGCAGTGAACAGGGTCACCGGCGGCGAAACCTTTCGAGACCGCCAACCCTATGTTTTTCCCTTTATCCTCGACTCTCGTCGGGTCTAGCCTGGACAGGATCGTGGTCAGTTTTCGCCGCATCAAGAGCTCTGCCGGCGAGTAGCCTGACGCTAAGGGGGTTACCCTATACGCCAAGAGGAACTGGCATACTTGGTGATTTAGGTCCCCCGGGCCCATGCGCCGCAGCGCATCCTTTGTTGTACGCACCAGCCGTTCCACTTGGCCATTCGTGGCCGGGTGAAACGGTGCGGATGTGACATGCCGAATGGCATTCGCCTCCATGAATGCTCCGAACTCAGCGGAGGTGAAACAACTAGCGTTATCGCTGACTAAAGTGTCGGGTAAGCCGAACGTGGAAAAGACTCTCCTTAGCCGGCTAATTGTCGTGGCGGAGGACGTGCTCTTTACTGGGATAACCTCCAGCCACTTGGAGAACGCATCCACCACCAGGAGAAACATGGTTCCTCGGAATGGGCCAGCGAAATCTACATGCACCCTGGACCATGGCCCCCTAGCTGTGTCCCATTCCCTATGCGGAAGACGGGCCGCCTCAGGCCGGGATCCCTGGCATGCCTCGCAAGTGCCGACCATGTGCTCAATGTCCGCGTCCAGCTGTGGCCACCAGAAGTAACTCCGGGCCAGCGCCTTCGAGCGAACTATGCCCGGGTGGCTGACGTGCAGCAGTTCGAGCACCCTCGTCCGCAGGGGCGTAGGGACCACCACCCGCTGGCCCCACAAAAGGCACCCCCTTTCTAGGGACAACTCTAGCTTTTTCCGAAAGAAAGGGTCGAACTCCGTACTCGGGGACGATGCCGGCCACCCCTTCTGTACCCATGAACTAACTTTCCCCAGCGTTCTGTCCTTGCCTGTCGCCCTGGCAATGTCGGCTGGTACTATTGGGGGTGCGTCTAAAACCTCAATTAGCAACACCTGGCGGTCTCTTTCTACTCTCGCCTTTTGGTCGTCCGACAAGGGCAAAGGGGATCTCGAAAGTGCATCAGCATGGCTGATCTCCTTTCCGGGCCGGTACTCCAACTCATGTTGGTATGCGTTGAGGAAAATAGCCCAGCGCAGCATTCTCGGGGACAGGATCTGCGGCGTGGGCTTGCTTGCCGTGAAAATCCCTAACAGTGGCTTGTGATCGGTCACGATTTTGAACGGGCGGCCATACAAAAAATCGTGAAATTTTTTGGTTCCCGCTACTATTGCTAATGCCTCCCTGTCGGTTTGTGCGTAATTTCGCTCCGCTTGGGACAGGGACCTTGAGTAAAACGCTACCGGGGCCTCCCTTCCGTCCTCCAACACGTGGCAAAGCACCGCCCCCACCCCCACCGGGGATGCATCACAGACTAGGACCACTGGCCGTTTGGGGTCGAAGTGCGTCAGGATTGCCTCAGATGTTAGGAGTTGCTTTAGCTCTTTGAACGCCCTCTCGTGCTCGTCACCCCACATCCATGGCTCCTCCTTTTTAAGTAACCGATGGAGCGGTTCGGCCACGGACGCCTTCCGCGGGAGGAATGTATGGTAAAAATTGAGGAGCCCCAGGAAGGACTGTAGCTCGGTTTTGGATGTGGGGCGAGGGGCCTTTTTAATGGCTGTTACTTTGGATTTAGACGGCTTAATCCCCTCGGGTGTGATCCGGAAACCTAAAAACTCGACCTCGGTTTCGAAAAAAACACATTTGTCCTTCCTCAATCTCAGCCCCGCTTTCTCGAACACGGTCAGTACTTTGTCCAACCTCTTTGCCAGTTCAGCCTCACTCCCCCCTGTTATCAACACGTCATCAAAATAAGGCAACACCCCCTCCAGTCCCTTCAGGAGGCGTTCCACAAGCGACTGAAACAGGCCGGGTGCCGAGTTCACGCCAAACTGTAACCGCGACACCTGGAACGCTCCTTTATGTGTAACTATCGTTTGTGCCGCGGCCGTGGCGGGGGTCACAGGAAGTTGCTGATAGGCTTGTGCCAAGTCGAGTTTAGCGAAACACTTTCCCCCATTTAGCCTGGCCAAAAGGTGACTGATTACCGGCACCGGGTATGCATTAGGGCGGATCGCCTTGTTAATTGTACACTTATAATCAGCGCAAATGCGCACCTCCCCGTTAGCCTTTAGAGCCGTTACAATTGGAGTTTCCCACTCCGCGGAATCAACAGGAATAAGAATCCCCTGGCCCACCAGTTTGTCCAGTTCCGCCTCTATCTTGTCCTTGAGTGCGAACGGCACCCTGCGCGGTTTGAGTCTAATCGGGCGGACCTCCGGGTCTATGTCGAAAGCTACAGGGGGTCCCTTGAACTTTCCGAGTCCTTTCTTAAAAACGGCGGGATGCGCATCGCAAACCGCTTGTATTGGGTCCCCCCCCACGGTATGCACCCCCCCCTATGAACAATCCTAAGGGCTGAAACCACTGTGTCCCTAGGAGGCTACAGCTTCCCCCCTTGAGGACAACTAGGGGCAGTTCCGCAGAATGTCTCTTAAAATTGACCCGAAATTTCCCGACCCCCAACACCGGAATGCTGTTTCCCTGTACGTCTCGTAGCGTGGACCTCAACGCTTTAAGTTTGGGCCGCACGTGGGGGTCGATTTTCAGGAACTCTTTCTGGGGAATTATGGAATAGGAGGACCCCGAGTCAATTTCCATCTTAATAGGGGCCCCTTGTACTAATACCTCAACGAAGTAATGGGACTGTCCCGCGGACACGCTGAACACTGGGGCGTCGTCCTCGCTGTCGTCCGAGACGCGGCCCACGCCATCCTGCTTCCTCGTGGTCTGGGCGCCATCTTTGGGCCTCGCTGGACGGTCCGGTCTGGCCGCACGGTCTTGTGACTGCCTCCGGCCCTCCTTCCGTTTTCTGCATGCCTTGGCGATGTGCCCCCGACGGCCGCAGGTGTAACACTCGGCCTTCCTGAACGGGCATCTCGCGCGCTCATGGGCCGCTCCGCAACCCTCGCAGCGTCGACCACCCTTTCGGACCTTCTGGACCTCCTCGCCGTCGCTGCCTTCCGTCGACGACTTTGAGGCCCGTCGAGTCGCGTGCACCGACTGTCCGGACTTCCCGTGCACCGAATGTTCCGCCTTGCCGGCTCTAGGACGCCACTCACGCCACTGGTGCATCTCGTCCACTCCAGCATTCGTGGACTCTGCGGCTTCCACGGCCTCTACGACCTCTGCCAGCGTGGGTGGCGGCTCCTTATTCATCAAGCTGCGCTGTACCTCCTTGTCTTTCAGGCCACACAACACGCCGTCCCTGAGGGCCATCTCCAGGATGTCGCCCCATTTACAGGGGGCGGCGGCTATCCTCATGGCGGCCACGAATGCCTCAACCGACTCATCCGGCGCTTGGACTCGCCTCCAAAACGCGCTCCGAGCGGGAAACATTGCCCTCGAGGGGCAGAACCGCTCTCGCAGCAGCTTCATGATGTCGCCCGCCTTAAATTCGCTCACCTTCTTCGGAGCGATTATGCCCACCAGCGTCCGCTTGGTTTCCATCCCGAGCATTCTGGTGAGGATGGCCCTCTTCCTCTCCTCGTCGTCTCCTTTGACTCTGAGTTCCACCAGTGCCGCCTGGAAGTCCATCTCAAGCAGCTCCCAGTCTTGCGGTTTGGTGATGTTGAACCCGCTCTGTGCCCTGGCTGTTCCGTGGGGATCCATCATCCCACCTTCGTCGCCAATTTGGTGTATGCAAACCAAGACACAGGACACAGCCTCGGGCTGGGTTAACTCAGGTTTATTGCATCGTGGACAGAGGGAACATGAGGTAATGGCGGATCGATAGCTCTTTATATACAGTGGTAATACATTTGAACGTGGTGCCATGGTAGCCCATTGGCTACTGTCTGCGTGACGTCATTGCGGGTCACGCCCTTCTTGTCCAGGTGTAGATGGTGGCGGGAAAACTTCCCGCGCTGTTGCCTTTGATGAGTTCGGGCCAAGAGAGCTTGGACGCTCGCTGCTGCCAGCTGGTGGTCATTAGCTCGCGTCCTATTACAGGGTTTATATGATACAGCTGAAGGTTACATTGTTGCTATAGGCGAGGTTACATTGGCTCAGATACATTGTAATCCATGTGTAAGATAAAACCATCAGAACACAACAAACAGGAACAAGGGAAGAACAAAACATTTTTGTGAGTAATGACAGTCCTAACCCCAAGCTGACAAGCCATTTGTCAAATCATGGCTTCCTTCCTTGGACTGAAGTTTTACTGCCTAGGTTTTCCTCCAGACTGATGGTTCTGTCAATACTGAAACAGGGAAGTTTCAAAGTGTGGCTTGTTGACCTATTATAATTTAAGGTTCATGCAACCTTTCCTCAATCTCACCTGTTGACACCTTGCTTTTACTAATCCGGAATAGCAGAAGACATCTCGATAAAATTACAAAGTGTTCCACTGGGAACATTTCTGTTTGTGGTACCCAACCACAAGGACTGCCCCTGACATGAACAACAATGACCCAATCACATGTTAAAGAATGGTATCATGCTCTCAGGTGTGTATCAAGGAAAAAGAGTTACAGGGCTTCCTCCAGCTTCTATGCCACTGTTGTCAGCCACAGCTGTCCAGCTGATTTCTTTTTCACTGCAACTCCAATGATCTTTCATCATTTTCTAGGCTGTCTAGAGCAGATGAGAGTTGAAGGTCAAAAACATGTGAAGGAATATAGTTGCCCATCCTTGTTCTGGCCAAATGCTAGCATTCTGCTTGGATCTCTACCTAATCAGCTGTTGGGTTATCATGTAGAGGTGCCATCAAAGAGTCACAGGGCCGATAAAGTAAAGGTAAACATGGGTTGAAGACAGACTGGACAAATGCTTCTCTTCCCGGGACAAGAACTGTCTTTCTTGTGAACATTCATGCAAGCTGTGAGATTCTGGAACCAGTAGTCCAAAAAAGAAGAGGGAATTTGCCAAAGTTCTGGAGATGTTGAATTCCAACTATTAATCTCAGATGGTGGCTTTTGTCATATTGTAAAGCAGACCTAGCATGGAAGGCAGGCCGTCTCTAGAAACACAGTTTTTATGATGGAGGAAATGAGCAAGACCTTATTTTCTCCTCCCCAATCAAGCAGCATGGGGAGAAAGGAGAAGTTCAAGCCTGTAAAAGGCCTTAGTCCTGTAGAAGGAAGTCAGAATACAAAAGGTAGGAACGCAGGTGATTGGACACTTCTTCTTCTGTCATATCTGAACCCGAATATTGGTGATCCTCATGGCAATCAGCCATGAAGTCTGTCCTAAGAATATAATGCAGTGGCCTTTCATCTGCCTTCCGCATCACAGCATGACACCTGTACCACTGATCTAGTTCCACAAGTCACTTTCTGGTCCTGAGCCCTTTTGGCACGCAAAGTCATCCTCAAGCCAGTATTGATGAAGCTGCTGTCCTCTATCAAGATGGATTCAAGTGAGGTTTAATCCACTTGAGGACCATCACCCTTCCCGTGGACTTCGGCACCCAAAGCCAATAGTCCTCAGGGTTACTTAACCACTGCCTGACACTCGGCATTGAGTCGTTGGCAGTACGGCTTACTCTATTACCATAGCAGGATAGCCTGGCCAGACTTGCTTGGACACTTGGATAGAAGAAAATGTGGACCAATGAAGGTCACCATGACTCAGAGTCTAGGCTGAGATCTCAGAGAGTTGCTGTGCTTCTCCAAATCACCATTGATCAAACCCAGGGAGAGCAGAAATGTATGGGAATGTGGGGTAATTACATTAGCAGAATTCTAAATCTGTGCCAGAATTAACTGGGGACTGCTCATTTGTTTGTTTTGCAAGCACTCACATTCTCATGTTCCTTCTTTAAGTATCCAGGGAGGCTCTTGTTACTCAGGCTGGACAATGAGAGTGCTGAGTCGGTAGTGTCAGAAGACATGCATTTTTAAAGGAAAATTCTTTCAGCAAATCATGTTAACTTACAGTAACTCCCCAGATCTAAAGGCTAAAGAACATGCTTCAAGAGAGCCTGTTCCTTTTATGGGTTTTTTAATGTGTTATTTCTTAAGCTGCTGTTACTGGGAGTGATGCAGACTGGCCCGAGGTGTCAAGAGTCCACTACTGAAACCAGAGGCGTGTCCTCTATTGCTACAAATTTCCCTGTGATAGCAGTGGGATTGCATAACTGCTCAGCAGACACCATCAGCATGATTCAGCAGTTCAGGGTGAATGCCATTCCATTTACTTTCCGGTTAGAGGATGATTAAAGACTTTCTCTTTTCTACATGCGGTAGAACAGGGATTGTAACTAGCGGGGTTAACAACCTTTGGAATACGGAAAACTATTTTATGTAAGAATGTGTGAGTGTGTGTTTGTGTGTTACTCCACCTAGACAAAGAAACAGAAAGGATTTCCCCTTGAAATATGTTTATAATGTTTTGCATTGTGCCTCTCATCTGAAGACATTTTTTTTTACTTTTCAGAATCATTTCTTACTTATTGATGAGTTGTGTTTATGTTCCCCCAGAGAGCTGGCATGTTTGCCTGTCTTCCTCTTGGCTTTATCCCCACCTCATCCATGTGATGTAGATCAGGTTGATGCAGGTTGCCTAGTGTATGATTACTCCTTGTGTCTTGTGGCTCAGGACTGAACTACTGTATGTGTTACGGACAACTTGTCATTTGAAAGGAAATTCCTTAACTGTTGAAAACATCTGGTTGTCACAGCAGGAGCTTTTCTTACCTCACATAGTTTGCAAATTAATCTGCTTTGCTTCATGATAAATTTTCAGAAGCAAAATATTTTCAGAGAATAAGATGTTTTAAGATGCATGGTAGCCCTGAAAGAAGCATCAAACTGGCCCAACTGGGGGAAGGAGACATGGCATGATAAAAAAAGGGGGAAGCTAACCCAGGAGAATGCAACAGTGGTGGCTCAGTGGTTAGGATGCTGCCCTTGATGACTGGAAGGTTGGCAGACCCGAGTGCTGTATGACAGAGCGAGCTCCGGTCTCTGTCCCAGCTCATGCCAATTTAGCAGTTCAAAAGCAAGAAACTGCAAGTAGATAAATAGGTACTGATTTGTTGGGAAGGTAACAGCGTTCTGTGCACTCTGGTGTCTAGTCATGCCTATCACATGATCACGGAAACATCTGCACCTTAGAGTCTGATATGACTGGCTTTCACGCAACAGAAACCTTTACCTTTACCATACCCCAGGATAAACCACCCACAAAATAGCCAACACAGGGGACACAGTACATTATTCCTTGTCATGCAATACAATGTGTTAATCTCTTTTGCCATGACACATTGGTGCACAGAAGCTTTAAAAAGCTTTTAGTGTGTGAAATTCACTGCGGAACATGCCAGTGTTATCAGATACTGTACTGATGTAACATCTTGATCTTCATCTTGGAATATATTGAGCTGGTTTCAGCGTGTTTCGGGGTAATTTAAAAGTTTAAATGCTAAAAGGCATTGCCACTGTTGCCACAGAGTCACTGTGTTGAAGGAGTTAGCAGACTGGACTAGAACATGGAAGATCCAGGCTCAGGTCCAGACTGGGTGCCAAATGATATGATAACTTATTATTAGAGTTATCATATCAGTGTTTCAGATACATGATTTAGGCAGATTTCAGTGTCTGAAAAGTTACATTTTCAAACTGCAACCAGTCAAAAAATATTTTCCCCTGTCTTTTTCTCAGTCTACCTTATGCCCTGCTGTTATCCATCAATATAAAGCATTCTCCAATTCAAGGTAATCCTTTGTAGTGGCTTATCATGTATCAACCTGCCATCTCTCCACTGTCATGGGGATAATTTTTTCTCTCTTAAAACCCTCCTTGTCAGTCTTTAAGGCTATAGCTAACTGTATCTGAGAATTAGCCCAAATGAATTCAGTGGGACTTTCTTTGACAGCCGAGCTACATGAGATGGCAGCTTTATCATTTGTCATTTATCCCTACAGAAAAGCATTCTTTCGAAACCACTTTTGCCTGCACAATACACTTGCAAATGTTATCTATTTTTTATCTCCTGGTCCCTAATCACCAAATAAAAGCAAGTGGATTTGCAGTTTGCAGAGTTGTAGAAACGTCATAGGAGGGTGAGCAAACCTTTACCTCTCAAGAAAGTTTCAGAAAACTTCACTTTTAATTGTGGAGCTAGCATCTAGTTAGTACTCTTTGGCACTTCTTCTTCCTCTTTTGTGTCCTTTCTTCACTTTGTCGTTGCCCAAGTACAAATCCCCATCAGTGCATGTCTCTGACAGCAATCGGCAGACCAGTAAATGGGCCAGACTCTGTGTCCCTCCACATTCACACCATGTATTGTTGTCCACCAGCAGTCTGCACTTGAACGTTGGTCTTGCATTTAGGGACTCCAACCCTCAGCCTATTCAGGGTCTTGAGATCTTCAGCAATATCCACCTTTAATGATGTTCCTTTCCCAGTGAGCTCCTCCCTCCATCTTCTAATTTGGTTTTGCTCTTGTGTAAAGCTCTTCCTGGATCTGAGCCAATGGACTTGAGGCTCATATCCATTCAGAGGGTGTCGAGGGTCATTCTCTTGCTTAGTTCTCTCAGCATCTCTTTGGTGCTAAGTAGAAATATGGAAGACATAACACCATTTGCTGTAGGATTTTTATGTTGTTAGTTTCTGTTTTGTAGGAGAGGAATGGGTTAACAGCCTTTCCAAACATACCCTGTATTACTCTTTCTGTGTGATATGTATTGTCAGAATTTGCACACTGGCCTCCCACAAGTTGCAGAAAGCTGAAAAAGAGATGTCACCTCGGTTGAAGCATGTGGAAAACCACCAGTGAACCAAAAAGAAGAACAGATTCCGCATTCAAAAGATTCTCCACATTGAGCTGTACATCATGTTGCTGAGGGGTTTAACTCAAATTCATCCAATCCAAATTGCAGGGTAAATGGTTCATGTAGTCATAACCTCATTTGATTATCACATATTACTTTTTCCCCCAGGGGTCCTATTACATATTCTCCACTTGGTACTGTGGTGTTGTTTTCAAACTGCAAATATTTGAAGTTGCTTAATTACACCAAAATCCCCTCATTGTGCCATATGCTTTAATCTCTCTTCCCTAACCATCAAGATAATTTGGTTCTCCTGACTTTGAAGAACAGAGTCAGTTGTGGACTGGTTCCTTTGGATGAGAGGCCCTGCACCTTCTTTTAGGCATTCTGCTGTTACATCACACTGGGAATAGATTTGCAAAGGGATGTTGTCATCAATCCCAGACTCCTGTTAAAACAGAATGTAATGTGTGAACTGTGGAGTAATAAAATATTCCAATAGGGCCCACAACTGAGGCAGGGCGACATCCCTCTGAAATTTGGGGGTGATGCCTGATCCATCAGCTCTCCACAGATGGAATAATTGGAAGTAGTTTATAGGAAGAGTGACTTGAGATGTCTTTTAGTGTAAACAGGAAATGCTTCTTTTAAACCCATGTGTTTTCCAAGTGAATTCTATTGATGGAGGTGAGTGACTGATTTTCTAAGGGTGACAAATCCACACCAGGTTTCAGCTGGAATTTTGCGGAGCTATTCCGATGAAACTTTAGAGGAGGGAGGGGGTTAGTTCCTGTAAAGTTCAAACTAAAGCCTGAAATGAGTTTACTGCCTTGTGTTTCATCTGAGTCAGTGAATCCTATCCATATCTGCTGAGGTGTAGCTGGTACCAATGAGTTCAAAAGCACTTATTTCCAAGTATACAGAAGGGCCGGAATTGTTGCCTATTCCAGTATGGAATACATCTGCCAACTGTCTCCAGAAATGAGGCAGTACAACAGAAAAGCTTCTGTTGTGTAAAATAAACAAGAGGGCAGGGTGTTTTGTCGCTTTTGTCCTCATTTATGCTTTTTGGATCACAGCATCTGGACTCTCCTAGGTGATAAAGCTGTTGGCCAAAAACCTTACATCTAATCTTAAACAAAATGCTGCAAGTCCAGATGGAGAGGGTGTGTGTGTGTGTGTGTGTGTGTGTGTGAGAGAGAGAGAGAGAGAGTGTGTGTGTGTGTGTGTGTGTGTGTGCGCGCGCGCTGGCACTGTATATTTGTTTTTAAACCTAGTTGTTTAACTATATATATTGGCCAGAGTCCTACTGGTTCTTTGTAATGGCTTAAGTACAATGGCACAAATCAAAGTGGCAAATTGCCACTGATTAATGAATCACTATTTGTACTTTTCATTGTACAAGCCACTGGTACTACACCTCCCTAGTGTGCAGGGAGGAAGACAAGCAGCAACGCATTAACTAGCATCAGTCTGATGTTATGATTTGCACCCCTGAAATTAAGCCAGTGCAAGTAGCCCTTAGCCAACAAGATTCAGGCTATTGCCTGGTACCCCCTTAATACTATCGACATGCAGGCAGCAACTTTTCTCTATATATTTTCTCACAGACCAGTACTTCCTCTCCTTTGCGTGCACTGGGGATAGAGATACACACCCACACATGTTGCCAACTGTAATGAGGCATTTGAGAAGGGTTCCTTCTGTTTGCCAATCAGGAAGTGAAATATCAAACAGTGGCACTGCCACCATGACCAGCCCTGACGTATACTTAGACTGATGCAATACGCAGCACTCCCTGACTGACTGATAAATTTCAACCATGGCATTTCAACGTTCATCCTGCATCTCTCTAACCTCATAAGCAGGCTAGAAAAATTTATTTCCTGGCTTCTTTCAATAAAATTCTAGAGAGTGTTTGAACAAACATGCTGTAAATAGATTGTAAATGTATTACTGGGCAACAGCAGCATTAAAAACAACAACTATTTCCTGATTAACCTAACATGATAGAAAACCAACAGCTTGAAAGTATATTTGGAACAGGTTGAAATAACCAGTTACTTGAAAGTAGCCAAAATCCTATTGGCCCCTGTGTAAGGTTGCATAACTTGCTGTGGTTAGTTGCTGCTAATTCATTAGATGCTGCGGCATGTCTCAGCCATGTGTCACATCATGCACTTTAGTGCCTTCTCAATTAGCTGCAACAAATCCTAAAGCACCACTAGGGTTCTGGTCTAAATAGGGATCACTTTGGTGGGAAGGTAACAGCGTTCCATGCGCTCCAGTGTCTTGTCATGCTTGCCACATGACCATGGAAACATTGCAGAAACAGACTGCGCTGGCTCTTCGGCTTTGAAACAGAGATGAGCACTGCACCCTAGAGTTGGATACAACTGGCTTTCGAGCAAGGGAAACCTTTACCTTTACAGCATAACTAAGTTACCTTGTCACTGAAGGTAAAATAACTTTACTCCTTTTGTGGTGTAGGAGTACCAGGTTAGAAATTCCCATTGTTACAAAGGGTTACATCCTTTGCGTTTACAGATACTGTCAACCAAAAGCCAGCACATTCAAGCATCCTAAAAAAAATTCTAACTAACAATTTTCTATTCTTTTGAATAATGGGGAAAGAAAGTGTTGCTTTCTAAGCTGTAACTATAAACACATACCCTTCAAGTGTCACTGTAATGAATTACATTACAGTGCAATATACAGTGTAATTCATTACAATTCACTGTAATGAATTGTTTTATAGTTCTGGAGAAGCCAAAGACAAGGGGGTGTCACGTCTGCCATTTCTCAGCACAGGCTTTCTGCCTTCTGCAGATCAGAGCCACCGTATGTTCAGGACAGTCTACCATTTTCAAGAGCAGCTCATCAGATGGCTCAGGGGAAGGCAACAGTGACAGTCCTTTTTTAAATTAAAAAAAAAACATCTTTTGCTGAAATGCATACAGGTTTCGAATAACAATATCCCACTTATCTATTCTGGCTTCACTGCTTGTTGTCACTCACAGAGTGTCCACTACACATTCCCTCAGGCTAACTTAAAGGTGTGCCAGCTGCAGGGTGATTGCAGAGCTCTGCCAGTAGGGCGATCAAATCAAATCTGGGAAAATCATTTTCAAGAACTCTATCGGGCCCTTGACATTTTGGACTCCACACCAGGCTATTCGGCCTGTAGTGACAATCTTCCCATTTGGCCCCCAGTTTCAAATGCTGAAATAAAATCTTTAATAAGCAAACTGAAATCAGGGAAAGCTGCCAGCTTTGATATTATACCCCTGATTTAGTAAAATCTAACTCTGACTGGTGGACTCCAGTATTGGCAAAATTATTCACCATAATAGGGCGATACTACTGGCAGAACTGTGAGGACGTTGAGGGCTTAGTGATTAAGGCGCTGAACTTGACGACTGTAAGATCGGCAGGTCAGCAATTTGAGGGACCCGTCTCTGTCCCAGCTCTGCAACCTAGCAGTTTGAAAGCAAGAATTTGCAAGTAGATAAATAGGTACTGCTTTGGTGGAAAAGGTAGCAGCATTCTGTACACTCTAGTGCAGGGGTGGGCAAACTATGGCCTGTGGGCCAGATCCAGTCCCCGATGCCAATGCATCTGGCTCGTGCCGCCCTTGTCGCTCCCAGAAGCGGCAGTAAAATGCGCCTGTATGGAGCGATGAGGTCGGCGCAAGCCGGATGAATTGGCGTCGGGGACCGGGTCTGGCCCACGGGCCATAGTTTGCCCACCCCTGCTCTAGTGTCTAGTCATGACCACAGAAACATTTGCAGATGCAGACAGCACTGGCTATTGGGCTGTAAATGGAGATGAGCACTGCACCCTAGGTTGGATACGACTGGCTTTCGATCAAGGGAGACCTTTGCTTTTAGTGGCAGAAATGTTCTGCTGGCTAAGATCTGCAGGCAGAAGAGCAGAGCAGAAGAACAACTAACATTAGCATATGACTTTGTCTATATAAAGATCGGAAAGTACTTGAAATGTCTTGCTTGCTTGCTTGCTTGTTTACTTGCTCATTTGTTCTTTCACTTATTTTAATCAAACACAGAACAGCAAAGAACTTACATATTTGCCTGTGTATCCATCAACTGAGAAAATGACTTCCAGGAAAACTGTTGCTCTGATACGAGTAGCAGCCGATGACGATGTACCATACCTATCATGGCAAATATAATGTGATCAGGGAATGATTAGATTTTGATTACTTGTGACAGTTCCTCTGCCTCCATCATTTATCTTAATACTAGAGAGAGTTCACCAATTCCATTGGACAGATGAGAAACTGGAGAAAACTTTCACAATTGAAATTGGATGTAAAAAACAAAAAACAAGAGCATTTACCAGAATCCTTGTTGACCAATATCTCATGACCTATTAATGCCAGTAAGTGTTCAGTATTTTGCTGAAAAATGCTGCAGGACTTGTAGGTTGAGCTATGACCATAATTGTTGCCGGGTAAAAACGCAAATCAGATGTCCATAGCTTATAGTATACCGGAAGGGCAGCAGAGTTTTCTTACTGGAAATGGTAACCAATAAGGTTAAATGCTTATTGGCCGATATTTAGGGAAAGTGCTGGAAAACATATTAAGAGCATCTTGAAGATAAAATCAGGGGGCACTCCATGAAACCTTTGGGTACTAGTTCTCAAACGAATAAGAGAAAGTACTTCTTCACCCAGAGGATCACTGGTCTATGGAACTCCCTGCCAGAAGAAGTGGTGACAGCTGTCAGTCTTGACAGCTTTAAGAAAGGATTAGACAAGTTCTGCAGTGGCTCAAGTTGCTAAGACGCTGACTGGGAAGCGGAAGGTCAGCAGTTCGATTCCCGAGTACTGCAGGATGGAAATGAGCTCCCGTCTTCATCCCAGCTCCTGCCAACCTAGCAGTTCGAAAGCAAGAAATTGCAAGTAGATAAATAGGGACCACTTCGGTGGGAAGGTAACAGCGTTCCGTGCGCTCTGGTGTCTAGTCATGCCTGCCACATGACCACGGAAACGTCTGCAGGAGCAGACAGCGCTGGCTCTTCGGCTTAGAAACAGAGATGAGCACTGCACCCTAGAGTCGGATACGACTGGCTTTCGAGCAAGGGAAACCTTTACCTTTACCTTTAGACAAGTTCATGGAGGACAAGGGTATCAATGGCTATATTTATGGATACCTAAGGACATCCTCCGGGTTGGAGGGAAAGGCAGGATATCTCTCAATGCCATTTCCAGGGAACCCTAAGCGGGTGAAGGCATCTCCTTGGGAATACCCTGAAGCAAATGGTGAGCTACTGTGTGAGACAGAATGCTGGACTGGATGGGCTGTGGCCTGTTCCAGCAAGGATGTTCTTATGTTCTTATAAGCAAACTGACATGGCTTTTCACTCAGTATGAACTGTGCTAACCATGGGGTTCACTCTTTTTTTTATAGCTCCCACTAGTGACCTATTAAATATTATGGTGTGGTATAAGATAATCTTAAAATAAAATTAATTAAACAACATCTCCATCTATACAGAGGGCCACTCTGAATGTTATAGATGCATTCGTAGATTACAAGACCTCATGAAACAGCCTCTGTTTCAGAAAAGCTTGTTTCCCACCCCTGCTCCAGAACCCAAAAAACTTTTAGAACTTCATCAAAAGTCTCCATAGTTTATAAAATGTGAACTAATGCAATTTATGACATGTGACAGCATTTTCACTTTATGAAACCAAAGTTCCATACAAAATCACAAAGATCTAGAAAGATTTAGGAACATTTGTAGAAAGACAAGCTCAGAAACAGAAAAGAATCTTACATATCAGGCAAGACTAAGTTTTTGTTTTTCACACTTGGCCAGTTTGTTTGATTCATAGAATCAAAGCAGTTTGCTAATTAAGCATTCCACAAAACTGGAATCTGCGTGTATTGACTTAAAAGTGAACGCTGCTGAATTCAAGTTAAGTTTGCAAAAGAGACTGCAATTTCTATTTTTAAATCAGACTGAATTGTATGCTGGCAGCTGTTTGGGCTCATAGAAGGTTGCTGGTGTGTTTTCTCTTGCTTTCTTTGCTTGTTTTGCAATAGATTGTGTTCTGCAATAAAATGTGTATGTATTCAGATTCTTTTAAATGTTCAACTCATTTTTCAACAGACAAAGAATTTGTGTCTTTAGATAAATTCCAGGATTCAATAGAGCCAAAAACTAGAACTAGATCTACAGGGATACCTTGGAATAAAGAAGAGGTGAGATTTCAAATTCTCCAGTGAAATTAGGCCACTGACTGTTGATGGCTGAGATCATTCTTTATCTCTCAGAGGAGGAACCATCGATACATTAGTGTATTAGTATGTAATAAAAAATCTTCAAAAGTACACCCTTGATCACACCAAAAATTGTTGTTTCAATGGGAACAAAATCATCTAAAGCACTGGGGAATCACTCCAGTTTCAACTGGGGATTTTGTTGTCAACTTCTCCACAAGATCCATTGATACAAGAGTACTGGAGAGCTAGAGGGATTCAGTATTTTGGGCCCATTATACTGTTTGGAGAAAGACACACACCCACACCAGTGTAATGAGCCAGTGAACTCTAGTACAATCTAGTAATGAATGGGAATCAGTATCCAAGTTTTAAAACCACTTCCTTCACACGTCAAGCTATTTCTTCCTCTCTGACATTTGTTTCCCCACTTGGAAACCGAAAGAAGCATAGCAGATCCCTGAACCAGGGTCAGTCCCGAGACAAGTCAGCCTGAGATGTGTTCATCTGCTACCACAAAATAAGTCTTCTGGTATCTTAATGACTGAAAAATAAAACATGGGATGATGTATACTTCTAAAGCCCATTTTATGCTCATGCTTCTGGGTGTAACTTCTACTGAATTGTGCAGTAGATTGATTTCCAAGCAGAGCTGAATGTTTTTTTTTAAATAACAAAGAAAAGTCCTCAATGTTTACTCTTGGAAATATTTCAAATGTAATACTGTATGTTGCCCCATAACCCTCCAGTACTCAAACTGGTACTTAAGAATTAAAAAAAGCAACTCTCAGTTCTTGTCACTAAAGATTAGATAAAGTCTGAAGCAATTATCTTATGTCTCAGGAGCCAGCCGTTCAAAGGGAGTATGTAAGGTGCCATGAGTATCTGAGGGTTGGGGTGTGGTGAAAGTAATAAAATCATTTCCTCCCTCCCACCCCCTAATGAGTTTGCTACCATTAAAATCTCAGGCAGGAGTTCCTTAAAACACTGGCTTTTATTTAATCAACGTGTGTGCTTTCAACACCTAACCCTCTGTTGGGCTCCTGTTCTGCCTTTGCGTTGTACTGCTGAGTCATTTCCTGTGAGCTGTTCCCACAATTTGTGCCCTCCCCACCACCACCACCACCATCACATCCCGAAGCCAGTCTTCCTGTCGGCTGCACCATCTTCCTTACCTTGTTTCTATATACATTAACATAACACCACCCTACAAATTTGTCAATGTCTCTGTAGCCCAGAAGGTTATTGTATGTAATAACCATATAATAAAAATAGTCTGTATCAAAGTATTCCTAGAGTTGGTTTTAAATGGAAAAAAATTGTTTCTTTGCTTTGTGTGTCTTGGCAAGAGTGCTCCAGTCAAGCATCGGATTCAATTGCGGTGGCTGGAATCATCTTGCCAGTTTATGGTTGTGTTGAACGCACTGTAACGGCTTAAGCCCCAGGTAATTGAGAGGATTTCCAGGGACACAACCAATGCCTCATCAATGAGTAGTGATTTGCCACCATGACCTCCACAGCGTCTCTTAGGCAAGCATAAAATGGCAATAGGATTCTGGCCAGTGAGGTAGATTCAGGTTCACATCGAAGAAGGTTCTTCTGGCCCTGGAGAAAGTCATGTTTGTCTTGAGTGATGATTTCCTCTCTAGTCTCCAACATTACTTCTTACTCTGTTCTGGACAATTGAAGGACCATCCAGAACAATGCGGGAGGCAGCACTAGAAGCAATAAAGAAATCGTTGCACTGGCCTTTTAACCCAGTGAGCAACATACACGGGTTCTTCACTCTCAGCACAGATGGCAAGAATTTCTTTCTTTCTTTCTTTCCTCCTTGTAGAACCCTACGATTTGTGGACAATACAGTGTAGGCTTGCCTAATATCTTTAGAAAGTTTAACTAGGGAAGACTCTAAGTGGTTCTAAACACTGGACGTATAGAGGACTCGGTGTGTTACTGTGCTAAGACCAGTGTCCAAAGTCCAGTTTAACCAATTGAAAAATGTAAAACATTTGGCTGTGTGTGTGTGTGTCTTTCCTGTTTTAACATCTTTGACAGCCATTTTATACACATCTATGAACAGACTTTCTTTTCATGGCAAGATGATAAACATTACCTGGCTATTGCTTACTATTAAATGGGATTAAAAATTCTTAAGTAAAAATTTGGTCCAACTAGCAAATCAACCAGAAATCATAACCAACAAACTTATTTGGGGAGAAGGAATTCTGCAGATGCCTCTTTAAATAAATGTGTCTTGAGCAATTTCCTAAAGACCTAAAAGGAACATCGCCTGCCAAATTTCCAGTGGGAGTTTTTTCTAGGCAGAGGATGCCACCAGCGAGAAGGCGCTTTTCCGCACATCACATCTTCTAATGTCTCTAGGGATGGCTACCCTCAATAGCATGAACTACCATAATCTCATAAACTGGATGGAAAGTGTTCTTCTGGAAGAGTTGCTCCACCTTGGAACAAGGCCCAAACATTATTTTTATTTATTTATTTATTTATTTATTTATTTATTTATTGTTACATTTTTATACCGCCCACTCAGCCAAAGCCGACTCTGGGCGGTTCACAACAGTGGGTAAAAACAGATAAAAACAGATAAAACAGATAAAAACCAGCCATAAGAACCCACCCCTAAAAAGAGAGGGGTGCAGGAATTGAAGAAACAGTGGGGCAGGCATCCTCCCCTATATTAACCACCCAACGGAAGCCACCCCTCCACCTGCACCCCAAACTTGGCCCGCCAGCCAGGTTTTTAGTTCTTTTCTAAAGGGCAACAACTCCGTCTGGAGATGCAGTTCCACAGGCAGGAGGTTCCAAAGGGCCGGTGCGGACACAGAGAAGGCTCTCCTCCTTGTGCCAGAGAGGCGAGCCCCCCTGGCTGATGGCACTATTAGAGAGCCCCTCTGGTCCCATAAACTGGTATTGGTAGGTCAACAACATCACATAATTCAAAGGAGAATCAAGGTGAAAATCAAGTAGGGATAACAGTAATCTTGCATGCACTAACACTGGGCATCAATGGGAGGAGGCTTGGCAGCTTAATGTGATTTTTCTTTGCCACTAATTTGATAGGTAAAATTAATTTCCCACCTATTACATTTGAAGAAAGCCCCCATTCACTCTTCTTGTTTGCTTGCTTACATCATTTATTTGTAGTTAGTTTCTTCTTTCTCTGACTTCTGACTAAGCAATAAGAACAGTAGACTGCTGAAGACTCCTTATTTTTCATTTTTCCTTCTGACTTTAACTACAGATGGTAAGTGTAGATAAATACATCTTTTTCTACTGTTTCTAGTGTGGTTTTATCAAGCAAAGGGCTAGTTTGTGTGGGGAAAATCAAAGGGGGAAACGATAAGACTGAACTGAACTCTTCATGTTTCTGTGTTGTTGCTTTTTCTACCTCATACTCTGCTAACAAGAGTGGGTAAACTAGGAGTTCTCAACTTTTTAAAGCTGTGGGCTGGATCACTCTCCCTCAGACAGCTTTGGGGGCTGGACAGCCATTTTGCCCTTCCTTCACCATATGGCACTTCCTGGTGTGGTGGAAGCGGGGGGGGCGCATGAAATGGTGCTGTGGGCTGCATCTGGCCCATTGGCCACAGGTTGAGAATCCATGGAGTAAACAAAAGAAAACATTTCCCCAATAAATGCAAGGCCAGCTGGCAGGCCCTTGTGACACTCATCTAAGTAGGTTCTAGCAATGTCATAAAGATGGGAAAGGCTTGGGTTGAGAGACAACCATCATAAATCTGACAATTCCCAACTATGTCAAGTAATATGGCAAAGTAAAATTAAGCCTGGGGGGGGGGGGACACACATTTTTTTCAGCTATTTTACAGATTGAAGAATGTGCACAGTTGCTGGATTTATGGAACTCTGAATGTTGTGCAAATGTAAAACAAATATCTTGATGCTGAGCCAACAAGACCTGAGACCTGCCAAGAACATGTAGAGATGGAGGTTCAGCCTTTAAAACCACTTCTCAATTTCTAAGCAATTCCCCCCATCCCTCTTCCACTGGTGCCTGGATATTTGTCTTCTCCACTAGGAGACCTGGAGGAACACAGCAATTTTCCTAAGAGTTCAGTTGAACTCCCTGAGGGCTTGCGACACTGAAAAGCTGCCCAGGCAAGCAAACATGCACGTGGCCTGTAGCACCATCAACAAATAGGATTGGGGACTTTTAAAGAGGAGCTTAGATAGGAATATTCTCAGTTTTTCATTTGGCAGGCCTCCTAACAAAGTTACCAAATATAGACTTTCTGGCAATTTAGTATCACAGAACATTCTTGGTTTTCAAAATAGCCTAGTCTAGAGGCCTGACAACTAAACAGATGATCTGTCTGAATCGGTGAGCCTGACCCAACGTTCTCCACCCATGTCTCAGTGGGCCCTGTCCTGGCAAAACACCTTTGAGAGTTTGGCTGCTGATTACTGTGGGACCACAGATGTTGGGGGCTGTGCAACCATTCACTCCATAAGTCACTGTCACTGTTTGTACTAGCAAAGTAGAAAGTACTGGGTTAAGAAATCACTGTTGTTCTTAAAATACAGCCATCAAGAAGCAAGTCAGCATATTTTTGCTGAGAGCTCAGGTCCCAGCCAACCAAAGCGAATTCCACTGCACCACCCACACTCATTCTCTCACCCTCCCCTTCCCCAGAGAAACCGCTACTTCTGGCTAGTAGAACAATACATAAAGTCTACCCTCTTTATTACTCTGTGGTATCCCTACCCTCTGCATGAACTGTTCATATCACCTACAGAGACAGCTGTTTCTCCCACAATTCAGGTCTAGATATATTACCCTTTTCCAGCTAGAGGACTGTAAAACGTACCCTAGAAGAACATAAAATCTGTAAAAGTTAAAGCCCTAGACCAGATAGAGCTTGTAATTGGTAAAAGAAACACAAAGCGCATCAGGCCAACATTTCTCAAAAGCACTTAATAGCTGTCATTTTGACCAGAACTAAGAGCTTGGGACAATTACTGGTTGGACTCCCAGATGCCTCCAGCTGGCTCTGCAAGGATGCCTTGAAATATAGAGGTGGAGAAGTGGGGTAGGGTGGATTCTGGGAGCTGTTGTCCAAAAGGAAACATTCCCATGTTCTGAGACTAGACAAAACATTAGTGCCATCCTACCACTGAACACTAGTTTAGTGTATGGGACCAAAGACAACAGAACAACCGAAGGGTTGGTTTAACACAGGTTTATTGCATGGTGTTCCGGTGAAGCATGAGGTAATGGCGGTGATACATCTCAATATATACAGTAGCCCTCTACATTTGAATCTTGTAGCACGGTAGCTCATTGGCTGCTACCGGCGTGGCCTCGCCCAGGCACGCCTCTTTCTTCTGCTGCTGAATGCGGGGAAGGTTTTCCCGCGGCTGTCCGTGATTGAGCAATGTGAACCATGTGAGACTGAACGCTCGCAGCTGCCCTCTATGGGCTGTCTGCTCGCGTTCCTTTACAGCTGAGATCGTTTGTATTTGGAGTGGTTACATTCTTGCCTTTACAGTACAATGAACATGCACGCATACATACACAACATCTAGTCAATTTATTTTATTTTACTAAGTCATCACCTTTATGGTTTGACTTTCTTCCATTTGTGTAGAATCCTGGTGATGTACACAAATCTCCCTCCCCTCTCTCCCCCCCCAAATCATGGCAACCTATGAAATGAGATAATACAGATCTTCCCCATTCTTGGTGTGGCAGGATCTGGTATTTTATGGGTCGCCCCAGACCATGGCCATGGTCCTATTGCAAAACCAGGCTGGCTCCAGGTGCTGAGATGGCAGCCTCGGCATTATGTTTGTGTTTAGTCTTTATAAACTTGAGTGCCAGTAAAATGTAGACTCAAGAGGGAACAACAGCACAGTCCATTAGTAGAACAACAATTGTAAGATCTTCTTCTTCAGTAGCTGTATCCATTCCAGATATTGGCTGTCATCACGGCAATAGTCTTAACATCTCAGAACAGTTCTACCAAGGATATGCCACACCAGTCTCTAAGGTTCTTCAGCCATGAAGTCCATGATATGATATTGTTTGTGATCTGTGATGATAATATGTATTGTGATTATTGTTAGCTGCCCTAAGTCGCATAGTTGAGTGGGCGGCATACGAATCCAATAAATGAAATGAAATCTACGTCCAGGGCCTCTTTTCCCATGGATCTTTCTTGAAGAGTGAGTTGGAGTATTCTATATTTTATGTTGTTCCTCATGATATGGCCAAAGTATTGGGGCTTTCTTTGCTTGATGGTCTTAAAGAGTTCTTGTTCTTTAGCCATTCAGCACAATACTTCTACGTTAGTCACATGGTCAACCCATAGCATGTAAGACCTATGAAATAATAATGGGATTTCTAGCAAATTTCCTGTGTTAGTCTGCTATAGCAAACTCAACCAAGAATTTTTTAGCAAGTCTTCATTTGGCATAAACTTTTGCAGACTGCAGGCCAGTTCCTCCGATCCATCACACTCCTAGTAAGTTGGGCTGCATTTCAGAATGGTCTATGCCAAGTAACATTCACGAGTCTCCAAAGTGTCACTAAACTCTTTATTGATAGCATTGAGATAGAACCGACACAGAGGAAGACCCCTGCATGTGGAAAGGCCAATGCCAACTCCTGGAAACCAAGGAAGGAATGGTGGTGGAATGTTTTTTGTGAGCCTCCTACACTTATAGTGTCAGGCAGAGGATCAGCCTTGCTAGCACTCAGGTTTCACAAACTTCACCAATCTAAATAACAAGTTGAGACCCACGGTGCTATAAAGGATGGAGTGTCAGACTAGGACTTATGAGACAGGGGTCCAAATCTCTGCTCAGTTATGGAAACTCACTGGGAGAGGGCAATGGTAAGACACTCATTGAACATCTAAAATTGCTCAAAAATCCTGTTAGGGTCACCATAGGTTACAATGAGCTGAAAGCACATAAGAACAAGAAACGCGAAATTAGCAGGCAGTACTGCAAAAGCAAACCCCACCTTTTCTCGGATGTGCAAATATGATGTGTCAGATAACTTGCCTCTGCCCACCAAAAGTCCAGGGAGAATCTATCAACTTATTGGCAGTACGTTTCATAACACTTGAATAATTTCATATATACGTTAAACAGCAGAATAGGTCACTATATTGTTGATGTTATAGTTATCTGCTGTCAAGTTGCTTTCACCTTTGGTGAGCCTATGCATGAGAGATCTCCAAAATGTCCTGTGATCATGCAATGCCCTGCTCAGCTTGTGTAAACTAAAAGCTGTGGCTCCCTTCAGGGAATCAGTCCATTTCATGGGTTGTCTTCCTTCTTTCATGCTGCCTTCTCCTTTTCCTACCATTATTCTCTTTTCCAGCATGTCATGCCATTTCATGATGTGCCCAAAGTAGGACTGCCTCAGTTTCATCATTTTTGCTTCTAGAGAAAGTTTAAGTTTTATTTGACTGAGGCCACCATAAAACTTCACCACTAGGCACTCAGGTAAACTTTCAGAAAGATTTTTGTGTGGTAGGCAGTCCTTTGTTCAAAACAGTCTACTAGCCACAATGGAACAGAAGGTACAGTAATACTTCATACGAAGTCCGCTTCCTACAACATCGAATTCATAAAACATCGCCTAATTCCTTGAAAAAAGTTGCCTCATACAAAGTCACTGCGACTTTGTATGAGGCATTGGGGTTTTCCCCAGGCTGCATTGTGCCTGGGCAGTATAAAAGGCAGGACACATGCGTGCATTGTTCTTGTGGGTTTTGCATGAGGCGAAGAGTGTTTAGGAGTGGTTTTGAGTGCGATTTTGGATTTTTTTAAAAAAAATTCATCAGAATTTTTAGAAGCATTCCTGGGATTTTTTTGCAGCATTCTTCAGGTTCTTGGACAATCAGGGTTGTTTGACATTTTTTGTAATGTATTTAGCCTTTAGACAATGATTTCTTAAAGTTCTGTCAGTTTCCTGTGCTGTTTCCTTGACTTTGCCCTGAAGTCTGTGCTGTTACAGTACAATGTATCTCTATGGAAACGACGTTGTACGAGGCATCGCAGCAAGGATTTGGATGTTGTATGAGGCATCACAGCTAGGATTTTGCATGCCTCATACAAAGTCCAAAGCCGTATAAAGTCCAAACTTGTGGAACCTAGTTTGGACATTGTATGAGGTATCACTGTACTACAGTACAGGTACTTGCTAATTCCTCCATTCCCCTGGAGTTCCATGTTCACCCCACTCTATAGTAGGAGGAGCATAGCGAGGAAGGTAGATAGACATTATTGAAAAAGAATTTGCAGGAAGTGTTTCCTCCCCCCCCTTCTCTTCATAGAAGCCTTAGTGGAAGCAGAGGGCCCTAGTATGAGTGAAAGACACAACAGAGTGCAGCCATGGCTGTGCAATCCCATACGACTCCCGTTGAGCAAAGGAACATGGGATTACCATTTTAATAGTTCTGTTACTCCATGAGAACATCAGTTTCAGAAACACAGTTTTGCAACTAACATTTTAAAACCCTGAGCAATTTCTGCTTGAGATCCGCAATCATGAAAACTTAAACAGCCTTAAAGTTGCAAAACGCAGTGTGCCTCCAATAGTTCTGGTGCCAACATTGCACACTGCGTTGGTACATTGAGCAGTCAAAAATTAGGTTCCTTGGAGTCAGCATCAACATTGCAAAAATAGGAGATTGCACAGACAAAACAAGTAAGAGTCCCCTAAAGAATCTCTGTATTTTAAATTCATTTCCCTGCAATAATGAAGCAAAAAGAGCCTGCTTAACTTCCAGTTGTTACTATCCTGAATTAACCACATATTTCCAGGATTATTTTGATAATATTTATATTTGCTGGTGATTTCTTGACACTTATATTATTATTTTACTTAGCTGGCATTAGTTATCATGACCAAAGGATCCTGGATCAGTTAGCATCACCATGAATCTCTTTGACAGCCTCTGTGCTACTTCCAAACTACTGAAAAGAGTTCACTCAAAAGTAACAAATTCAATGCAAACTGTTGCCTAATTTCTTTTTTGAAACTGCAGACACAAAGGAAACCAGCTCAGATCCTTCCCCCTTCATTATCTTTACAAGATAATATGTTATCTTATAAAAACCTTATTTCATAAAGGTGATTAAAGGGGCATTATGTTAGGCATGCACATATCTTTGGTTTGGTCTTCAGAACACAGATGTTGGGATCCATTTTCCATGCCTTCAGATTTGTATCTTCAAAGAAAGAGATATTGCCAACCTGGCAACCATACATGAGGACATGTCATTGATACATGCTCAGAAAAGCCCTTATCTTTCTCACTGACATCCATGCTGTAGTGCAGTGATGGTGAATCTTAGCACTCCAGGTGTTCTTGGACTTCAATTACCAGAAGCCCAAGTCAGCACTCCTGCTGATCAGGGCTTCTGGAAATTGAAGTTCAAGAACACCTGGAGTGCCAAGGTTCACCATCTCCACTCTAGTGCGACATTAGTACTGGAAATCTGACACAGGCTCTCAACATTGTCAATCTGTCACACGTGATATTTTCCATTGTTAATGGTGATGAGTCTGCCACCCCGTGACATCATAAACTTCCCCTTACATGATGTCACAAAAACCTGAAGCTAGTCTTGAACTCTGACCATGGAAGCTCGGGTATGTTCTATGTAGCAGAGAACAAGGATCTGTAGGCAGCAATTCCTCAGATTTCCTGGTAAGTCTGGGAGCAACCTCACAGTCACTGGAGAGATGCTGACCATCAGTACAACCAGATGCTGAGTTAGATCAGGGGTGCCCAAACTATGGCCTGTGGGCTCGATCCGGCCCCCAATGCTAATTAATCTGGCCCACACCGCCCTTGCCGCTTCTGGAAGCGACAAGGGCGGTGCGGGCCAGATGAATTGGCTTTGGGGGCTGGATGTGGCCCACGGGCTGTAGTTTGGGCGCCCCTGCCTTAAAGCAGAGAAAATGGCAGCCTAAAAATCTATCTCATCCTGTTGCACAACAGATTACAAGGTGCTTTTTACTTCCACTTCCGGTGGGAGGAATCACGTGACCGGGCCACGGCTGGAAATGTTTAGGCACCCCTGAGTTAGATGGAGCGACAGCTTGATGGTATAAGACAGCTTCCCGTAGTAAATGAAGTGCATAAAGTAAAACTGTATTCTTGCCCATAGGCATGCATGGGAGAATGCAGCAAGAAGAATGAAAAATGCTGCAGAACAGGGAGTTCATTCCATTTCTCCATCGCTTGCTTATGCTTTCTAGAGCAGTTTCTATAGGCTCCTGTGATAACAACATAGGAGTAATTTAAATCCAAATTAATCCAGGCATATAAGGGTGCTATTTTAAAAAGGGTAGCAATTTAGTCCTTTATAGGATGGGTGGATCATTTACTTTCTGTCATTTGGCTTCACCTCCTTCATAACGTAAGCATGTAAGTAAAGGATTTTGGACACAAGCCATAACAATGTTGTTGCAATTATGTTGTAATCACCATCAACTTAAGAAACAATTATTGCATTGTTTCTCAGAAAATCAAATAATATACCTGTTGCCTATCTCTCTCTCTCACACACACACACACACACACACACACACAGAGAGAGAGAGAGAGAGAGAGAGAGAGTATAAAACATGGCCGGTAACTAACAAAAGAAAATAAAAACTCTATATTTTTAGTGTATGGGACCAAAGACAACCGGACAACCGAAGGGTTGGTTTAACACAGGTTTATTGCATGAGGTTCCAGTGAAGCATGAGGTAATGGCGGTGATACATCTCAATATATACAGTAGCTCTCTACATTTGAATCTTGTAGCACGGTAGCTGATTGGCTGCTACCGGCGTGGCCTCGCCCAGGCACGCCTCTTTCTTCTGCTGCTGAATGCGGGGAAGGTTTTCCCGCGGCTGTCCGTGATTGAGCAATGTGAACCATGTGAGGCTGAACGCTCGCAGCTGCCCTCTATGGGCTGTCTGCTCGCGTTCCTTTACAGCTGGTATCGTTTGTATCTGGAGTGGTTACATTCTTGCCTTTACAGTATAATGAACATGCATACATACATACATAACATCCCTCCCCCCTAGGATGGGACGAAGTCCCGCAACCATTGTGGCTTGCCGCACGTGCGCTTGGGACGCGCTTGCGTCTGACCTAGTACTGGAGAGCCTGTGATCCCTGACTCCGCGGGTGCTTGTCCTGCAACAGGAAACGGGGATTCGTTAGTGGCTCTGTGGGGCGTCCGTGCCTGCCTCGCGCCCGGGGATGGGAAGGGAATGAATAGTTGGGAGGTGAACCCCTGCCTGTTGCTCTCTGACCCTGGGGACCCTCCTATTGTGAACCGCGGAACCGATGAGGTCGCCCTTGTGGTTCGGCTACCTTCTGATCCCTGCTCGGGGGACCTTGAGACTGTGGTGGGCGGACTCGCTGATGCCTCCCGTCTTGGGGGTGTCGGTCTCCGGGAAAATGGCGCTATATCGCATTCTAACTCACAGGGGCTACTGGGACTGGAGGTACCAGGGGCTGAACTGAAACCCCTCTTTTCGCTAGGACGGGTGGGGGACCACTCCGCTAACTCCCCCTGGTACTGTAAATCAACGTCTAAACTTCTATGGGCATCTGTGTTTCGGGGAAACTCCCACGGGGTATGTGTGTGGTCGGGGCTCTTCCATTTTTTCGGGGACTCCCGCAAAAGATTTCTGTGGATCGATTCCCTTTCCTCCCCCCTTGGTGGGGACCCATGCTCCCCTTTTCCTCCCCCTTGGGCTAAGCGGGTGGGGGAGTACCCTAACGCTGATTCGATGCTATTCTCGTCTTCGTCCTGCTCTCCGGGGACCCTGCGCCTGAGTTGGTCCACGTGTCGCCTCCACAGGAAGCCTGTACTGGTCTCTACGCGGTATGAGACGGGGCCGGTTTGTTCTACTACGGTGCCCGGCACCCAGGCTGGCCCCGCGCTGGCGTAGTTCCTGCAATGCACCGGGGCGCCTACGCTGAAACTCTTTGTGGGTTCCACCCCTATGTTCCGCCCTTTGTCCTCTACTCTCGTGGGGTCTAGCTTGGAGATTCCCGTGGCCAGCTTCCTGCGCATCAACAGCTCTGCGGGGGAGTACCCTGACGCTAATGGGGTGACCCTGTATCTTAGCAGGAATTGGCACAATTTCAGGTCGAGGTCTCCGGGGCCCATGCGCAGCAGCGCGTCTTTCGTGGTGCGCACGAGGCGCTCTACTTGGCTGTTGGTGGCCGGGTGAAAGGGGGCAGAGGTGACGTGCCGAATGGCGTTTCGCTCCAAGAATGCCCCGAACTCGGCGGACGTGAAACAGCTAGTGTTATCGCTGATGAGGGTGTCGGGTAAACCGAACGTGGAAAAGACCCTCCTTAACTGTTTAATTGTTGTGGCCGAGGAGGTGCTCGAGACTGGAATGACCTCCAACCACTTGGAGAACGCGTCCACCACGAGGAGGAAAAGCGTTCCCCTGAACGGGCCAGCAAAGTCTACATGTACCCGGGACCAGGGCCCCCTTGCCGTGTCCCACTCCCTAGGTGGCGAGCGAGCCTCTTCTGGCCTTGAGCTTTGGCACGCTTCGCAAGTGCCGACCATGTGTTCGATGTCGGCGTCTAGCTGGGGCCACCAAAAGTAACTGCGGCCCAGCGCCTTTGAGCGGACGATCCCCGGGTGGCTGACGTGCAGCAGTTTAAGCACCCTGGGCCGGAGAGGCGTGGGGATCACTACCCGCTGTCCCCACAAAAGGCAACCCCTCTCTAGGGACAACTCTAGTTTCTTTTTGAAAAATGTGTCGAATTCCGCTGCTGGGGAAGACACGGGCCACCCTTTCTGTACCCAGGAGCAAACTGTGGCCAGCGTTTTGTCCTTGCCTGTCGCTTTGGCGATGTCGGCCGGTACTACTGGAGGGGAGTCTAGAACCTCTATCATTAAGACCTGATGGTCCCTCTCTACTTCGCCCACGTGGCAGCAATCCCGGGGAATGGGGGACCTCGACAGGGCGTCGGCATGGCTGATCTCCTTCCCGGGCCGGTATACCAATGCGTGCTGATACGCGTTGAGAAAAATGGCCCACCTGAGCATTCTCGGGGACAGGATTTGTGGTGTGGGCTTATCTGCGGTGAAAATGCCTAGCAAAGGCTTATGGTCAGTCACTATGGTGAAGGGGCGGCCGTACACAAAATCATGAAATTTCTTGGTTCCCGCAATTATTGCTAGTGCTTCCCTGTCTGTCTGAGCATAGTTTCCCTCCGCTTGGGACAAGGACCTAGAGTAGAACGCTATCGGGGCCTCCCTACCGTTCTCCAGCACGTGGCATAACACCGCCCCCACCCCCACCGGGGATGCATCGCATATCAGGACCACTGGGCGTTTGGGATTGAAGTGGGTCAGTACGGCATCTGATGCCAGGAGTCGCTTCAGGTCATTGAAAGCCTTCTCCTGGTCGTCGCCCCACTTCCATGCCTCGTCCTTTTTTAACAATTTGTGTAGCGGTTCTGCCACGGCTGCCTTCCGCGGGAGGAAGGAGTGGTAGAAGTTGAGCAGTCCGAGGAACGACTGCAACTCGGGCTTGGAGGTGGGGCGAGGGGCCTTCTTGATGGCGGCTACCTTGGATTGGGCTGGCCTTATTCCCTCGGGAGTGACACGGAACCCTAGGAACTCAACCTCTGTAGCGAAGAAGACGCATTTGTCTTTCCGCAACCGCAACCCCGCCTTTTCGAATATTGTCAGGACCTTTCCCAACCTTGTTGCTAATTCCGCCCGGCTCCCCCCTGTAATCAATACGTCATCAAAGTAGGGTAACACCCCCTCTAACCCCTTCAGGAGGCGTTCCACAAGTGACTGGAAGATCCCGGGCGCCGAATTCACGCCGAATTGGAGGCGCGATACCTGGAACGCCCCTTTGTGGGTGACTATGGTCTGCGCAGCAGCTGCGGCGGGGGTCACCGGGAGTTGCTGGTAGGCTTGGGCCAGGTCGAGTTTAGCGAAACACCTCCCCCCGTGTAACCTGGCCAACAAGTGGCTGACTACCGGCACCGGATACGCATTAGGGCGGATTGCCTTATTGATGGTGCACTTGTAATCAGCGCATATGCGGACCTCCCCGTTGGCCTTGAGCGCTGTTACAATTGGAGTTTCCCACTCCGCAGAATCAACAGGAACAAGAATCCCCTGGCCCACCAATTTGTCCAACTCCGCCTCTATTTTGTCCTTTAGTGCGAAAGGCACTCTGCGCGGTTTAAGTCTGATTGGACGTACTCCAGGGTCCAGGTCGAAAGTCACTGGGGGGCCCTTGAATTTCCCGAGCCCCTTTTTAAAAACCTCGGGGTGCGCGTCGCACACGCTCTGTATTGGATCAGTCCCGGCGGCGTGTGCTCCCACAGCGTGCACCCCCCCCAATGAACAACCCCAGGGGCTGGAACCATTGAGTCCCGAGGAGGCTGCATTTACCTCCCTTGAGGACGACTAGGGGAAGCGTTGCGGTGTGCTTTTTAAACTGGACCCGGAACTTCCCAACCCCCAACACTGGGATGCGGTTCCCTTGCACGTCCTTCAGTGTGGCCCTCAACGCCTTGAGCTTGGGCCGCATGCGGGGGGCGATTTTCATGAACTCCCCCTGGGAAATAATGGAGTATGAAGAACCCGAGTCCACCTCCATTCTAACAGGGGCCCCTTGTATTACTACCTCAACGAAGTAACGGGGGTGCTCCGTGGAAACGCTGCAAACCGGCGCGTCGTCCTCGCTGTCGTCGGAGATGCGCCCTACTCCGTCCCGCGTCCTCGTGGTCCGGGTGCCGTCCTTTGGCCTCGTGGTGCGGTCCTGCCTCGCCGAGCGGTCTGGAGAACTCCTGGTGGCCTCGCGCCGTTTCCGGCAGACCTTGGCGATGTGCCCGCACCGGCCGCAGTTGTGGCACTCGGCCTTGCGGAATGGGCATTTGGCGCGGGCGTGGGCGGCGCCGCAGCCGTCGCAGCGCCGGCCCTCTCTCTGGACCCTCCGGACGTCCTCGTCGTCGCCGCTCTCCGCAGACGAGTTCGAAACTCGCCGGGCCGCGCGCACCGAGCTCTCTGCCTTGGCGGTCTTCGGGCGCCAGTCCTGAAGCTCGTGCACCCCGGCAGTAGTGGCCTCCGCGGCCTGTGCCGTGTCGAGGACTTGTTGCCACGAGGGAGGCGGCTCCCTTTTCATCAGCGCGCGCTGAGTCTCTGTGTCCCTCAGACCGCAGAGCAGGCAGTCCCGGAGGGTGATGTCGGGGAGCTCCCACTTGCATGGGCCGGCGGCCAACCGCAGGGCCGCGGCGAACTCATCGACCGATTCCCCGGGTGCCTGGACTCGCCTCCAGAACGCGCTCCGAGCGGGGAACATCGCTATTGCTGGCCGGAGATGGGCGCGCAACGCCGCCAGGAGCTCTGTAGCTTTTAGGTCGCTCACCTTCCTCGGCGCGATCAGGTCCACCAAGGTCCTCTTGGTCTCGTGTCCGAGCATGCGGACGAAAATGGCCCTCTTTTTGGCCTCATCTGA
Source organism: Bradypodion pumilum (assembly GCA_035047305.1). NCBI lineage: Eukaryota > Metazoa > Chordata > Lepidosauria > Squamata > Chamaeleonidae > Bradypodion > Bradypodion pumilum. The sequence continues at coordinate 381,706,245 of JAWDJD010000002.1, forward strand.
GACTTCGAGCTCCACCAGCGCTGCGTTGAAGTCTATCTCAAACAGCTCCAGGTCTCCCGGCTTCTTGATCTCGTAGCCGGCGCATGTCTTGGTCCCGTGGGCAGCCATATCCCACCTTCGTCGCCAATTTAGTGTATGGGACCAAAGACAACCGGACAACCGAAGGGTTGGTTTAACACAGGTTTATTGCATGAGGTTCCAGTGAAGCATGAGGTAATGGCGGTGATACATCTCAATATATACAGTAGCTCTCTACATTTGAATCTTGTAGCACGGTAGCTCATTGGCTGCTACCGGCGTGGCCTCGCCCAGGCACGCCTCTTTCTTCTGCTGCTGAATGCGGGGAAGGTTTTCCCGCGGCTGTCCGTGATTGAGCAATGTGAACCATGTGAGGCTGAACGCTCGCAGCTGCCCTCTATGGGCTGTCTGCTCGCGTTCCTTTACAGCTGGTATCGTTTGTATCTGGAGTGGTTACATTCTTGCCTTTACAGTATAATGAACATGCATACATACATACATAACAATATTCCTCCTTTAGAGCTGATTTTGATATGAAATATTATGTTGTCTCCACTTGGTAAAGGACCTTTGTTCAGATTTACCTATATTTAACTGTTGCCTAGAATGGAAGTCATCTGCATTCTTGGCAACTTTTCTATGGGGGTCCACCATTGTGTTCTCAGAGCACATGTTTTCAGACTGCTATTGTGAAAACAGCAATAAATAGAATTTTTACCATCAGGATGCGAAGAATGGGGTCCAAGACTACAGTTGTATGCCAAGTATGGCTGTGACTGTTGACCCCATTCTGCCTGAGATGCTACAACTATGTTGTTCTTAGTTGAGAAACACAGAAATGTCCGCAATGAGGAAAGAATTGGTTCAGTAGAACTTGAGTAACAGCTAACAAAATGTCTGGGAAAATGAAAATCGAAAATAGCATTCCTATACTAATTTGTCGCTCAGTTTAAACAAGGGTATCAAGCACATTCAATATCAGAAGAACATTCCAAATAGCAGTTGTGAACTTGCATATTCCCTGTACGAGAGAATTAATAAGAAATGAAGGAGGCCCAAGTGAGTTGTATTTCCTTTATTTATACGTATTGGTAACAAGAAATAGGTTCGTACAAGAAGGTGTATGAGCCCCCCATTTCAAGTGTGTAAATAAGACAGACTAATGTCCAATAGAACTAACAATCAATAAACCAATTGCTTGCTTTGAGAAATGCTAACTATTGGATTCTTCACAGCAGTTAACTGAAGTGTTCATTACCTGCTGCGTACAAATTAAGATCAACAGCATCAATGCTGGTCAGGAATGTATCACAGCTTTGCTTTCTTACTAGGAGGGGCTTCAAATAAGGCAATGGTAAAGGAATGCAGTGGCTTAGTGTTTAAGACACTGAGCTTGACGATTGGAGGGTCAGCAGTTCGAGACATGAGTGCCACATGACAGAATGAACTCCCGTTGTCTGTCCCAGCTCCTGGCAACCTAGCAATTCAAAAGCAAGAAATTACAAGTAGATAAATAGGTACCGCTTTGGATGGAAAGGTAACATCATTCTGTGCACTCTGGCATCTAGTCATGCCTGCCATGTGACCAAAGAAACAATAGCTCTTTGGCTGTAAACAAAGATGAGCACTGGCCCTAGAGTCAGACATGACTTAGCTTTCAAGCATGGGAGATCTTTAAAGGTAAAGGTTTCCCTTGCTTGAAAGCCAGTCGTATCCGACTCTAGGGTTGAGTGCTCATCTCTGTTTCAAAGCCGAAGAGCTAGCGCTGCCTGCTTCTGCAGACGTTTCTGTGGTCATGTGGCAGGCATGACTAGACACCGGAGCGCATGGAACGCTGTTTACCTTCCCACCAAAGTGGTCCCTATTTATCTACTTGCAATTTCTTGCTTTCAAACTTTATCTTTTCCTAAATCAGAAATATCTTTACAATCTGCACATGCACTGCATTGTATAGCCTGTCCAGGAAGCCCAAGAAAATGTATCCTTGTTTGGCAGAATTGAATTAATCTTGATCCACAAGGAAATAGTGCCGATTAGTCTTTGCTTTCCCCATGGATCGTGTCCTCTGAGTGTGCCACCTCACCATCCAAATGCATCCAAATGTCTTGGAGAGTCTCCATGCACCAAGGAGGCTTTTCTTTTATTTCATACATGAAGACAGCAAGGACAGAAATGGCAGCCCTAATCCTGCTTCCTCACACTTTCAAGTCAACAATCCCATCCTGCAGGTTCCAATAGGTCTGATGTGTATTTAACATAATTGTTTTATTGTTTAACTCTACAGTCTTGTGGCTGTTCCCTCATGCCACATGATTTCTAGTACACTGTACAAGTAAAAGTAATTCACATTCAAAGTGATAAATAAGAAATTTATTTATTTATGAATTGTTTTGTTTTTGATCACAACCAATAATAAAAAAATCATTTACCCTTTGCCCCCTTTAGCAATGCTGTTCTTCCCCCACCCACCCCACTTCACTAACTAATGGGGATTTTTTTTTTACTGGAGCATTTTTAAAGTAATATTAACCTCAATGCTTTTTTTAACTAGGTGAGTAGTATTCTTGTTATAGTTATTTTGGAAGTCATCAGTCACCATTCCTTTATTATTTTTCAAATTTATTTTTATTTCCTTTATTATAAAAACACAGCCTCATCCTAAGCAGGAAATGTGCCATTTCACATTGGGTTAAAAATATAGATGGTTTGAATCAATGCAACAGGTGATGCCACTATGCCTACAGCCCTCATTTTTGCTCCCAGACTAGGGTTGCCATATGTCCCGGTTTTCCAGGATTTTCCCAGATTTAAGCTGTCCCTGCCGGTTCAAAAAAAAATGTAAAAGTCTCGGATTTTTAAATTTGAACAAAGGAAGCAAGATCACCCCTCACCAAGGGATTTTTGCAAAGAGTTAATTCACTGCCTCCCTGACTTTTTTCAATTATCCTGCTTGAAAGTGGTGAAGGTAAAACAGCACCCTGAGACACTCCCACCCTGGATGGGGATTCTGTGGGGTCTTAGAGCAACAGTCTCCCTGATAGCCCCATCCGACACATGTGCAGTTTGGAGAATGCAAGCGCGGTGCCAAAATGGCCGCTGCGCTCTTTGCGGGGCCCCCCCCACAGGACGAAGGCATCCGGGTAGTTAGGGGCGTGGCCAGCTCCCTTATAAAAGGGGTGGCCACGAGGCAGCCGAGCTGCCATTTTGCGAAGCGACGGAGCGGAGAAGTTTTTCCCTCTTACCTCCGTCGCTTTTGGCTTTTACCGGGAAGCCTTTTGGCTGCTGAATTCTCTCGTTTCGGCTTCCCATCGATTGGCTGAGAGGCCCGCGAAGAAGAAGGCGGCTGCGAGCGCGGCTCGTGCGGTTCGGAGGCGCAATCTGAGTTGGAAGACCGCGGCTGCGCCTCCCCAGCAGCCGCATTTGCTTGCACCCACCGGGACCGGTGGAATGGGGTCTATTCCCCCTGGCTGGAGGATGGTGGCCCACGCACGGGGCCAGTAGGGGCTGCGGCCCTCGGCCCGCAAGCGGTGGACACCTCTCATGGTGTTGCCCATTCCGCTGGGCCTCCCTTTATAGGAGCGTAGCTCGCTCCGAGGCCTTCCAGCCTTGGGGGGTGGTCCGGTCCCCTTCCCTGGCAGGTTGCTACATCGGCCCTAACGGGCCCGGGTGTGGGGTTGTTGCCCTATTCGGGCCCCAGGGTGCAGGGACCTGTACCCATGCCTGTAGTAGGCGGGCTGGCTGGTCCTTTGCCCCATGTCAGCGTGGAGGCCTTATTGGCCCGCGTTGCGGCCCTCGAGACATCCCTGGCCCGGTCTAGCCACTCTTGGTCTCCATTTGGGGTTCGTTTCGACGCGTCGTCTGCTGGGCAGCGGCAGGCGACGGGACGGGTCGAGCTGCTTGAGGCGCGTGGCACGACCTGGGCCACTGCCTCGCAGCTCCCCATTCAACAGACCGGTGCGGGTCAGGCCCCATCGACGAGCTCGACGGCGGTTGTGAGCTCCGACGCCCCCAGTGGGCCGGAACCCCCGGTGGGGGCGGCCTACGGGGGTGCAGCACGTGAGTATGCGGTCCAAGCTAGTGCACCTACACACGTGGCCATGTTGGGGGGGTTTCCAATGGCCTGGCCTCGCGCGGGTGGGGCGGCGGTCCAGCCGCTGACGCCCCACCTGGCGACGATGACTACCACTCAGGGCCCCGTGGTGGGGGGTGTTTTCTACCCTGTGGGGAATGTTTTGGGGGTGGCTGGGTTAGTACAGGCCCCCTTTCAGATGCCAGCAGTTCCTGTTGTGCCCGTGTCGGCCTTGCTGACGGCGGGGTATTCCTTACCGCTGGGTGTCCATTTGGCACAGACCACCAAAGAGAAGATCTGGCGGGGGGATTACGTGGATACCTTCTCACTCCTCAACAGAGGGCCCACCAAGGAGTAGGGGGGGCAGGATGAGAAGGATAAGGAGCAGGCACGTCGTAGCAAGCCACCACGTACGTGGGCCGACTGGTTGCCGGCCTACCTCATATACATGGCGGTGTACCTTAGGGCCCGGCCGGATTTGGCAATTTCGATGGTCCAGTATTTGGACAACATCTACCGGGTGATGGTTGACTTTCCGGGCCCATCGTGGTTGGCTTATGACGTGTAATTCCATATGCGGATTCCCCGGCACCCCGACATTAGGTGGGTTGAGCCATGCCAGAGGCTGTGGCTTTTGTACATGACGCCCATGCGCCCCGCGCCCGGGGAGAGATACCATTGTGGACATGCGGTCCAGCGGGCGGCCCCAGCACAGGTCCACTGCCAGGGGGCGGGGCGGGGGGTTTCAGCCCGCCTGCTGTGCTGGACTTTCTCGTCCAATGGTTCCTGCAATAGGAAGAATGGCAAATACAGACATTAGTGTCCCCCCTGTGCTGGCCCCCATGCGGCCTCTGGCTGTCCCAGGCCTGGAGGGATGCGGGGCAGAGGGAGGGGTGGACAGGGGGCTGGCAAGACTGCCGCATATGGATCTAGTTCACCAAAGGGCTCCCTCCCCAATTAATGTGGACATGTTGGAGCGCTGGCTCACATTGTTCCCGAAGGGAGAGGATGCGGAGATCTCCTTCAGGGTTTTAGGCAGGGGTTACGTATCCCTTTCATGGGTGATAGGTCCCCTCAGGAGGCCCCCAATCTTTATCCCTTGGGGGAGGGAGGAGGTGGCTCCTGCCAGCAATGATAAGGAGGTCTATGCGGGCAGGGTCGTTGGCCCTGTCCCTGCGCCCCCGTTCCGGGGAGCATATTATTGCACTGATGCCATGCCTTTTGGCTGTTCCAATTCGGGCTCGGCATTCGAGCGTTACTCCATCTTCCTAGAGTGGGCTTTTGTTCGCAGATCAGGGTCCCGGTCTGTAGCCCATTCCCTGGATGATTTTATTCGGGGCTGAACGGGGCTGGGACACGTCCACACGTCTCCTCAACACATTTCAGACGCTAATGGAGGAACTTGGTGTCCCTTTAGCGCCCGAAAAGACCGAGGGCCCGCCTACACAGCTAGTATTCCTGGGGGTGGAGATTGACACGGTAGCACAGGCTTCTAGGTTGCAGCGGGATAAGGTGTCAAAGCTAGTGGCCCTTATCTCGGACTTGCTGGCCAAGCGCATGGCATTACCGAGGGACCTGCTGGTGCTACATGGTCACCTCAATTTCGCTGGCAGGGTCGTCGCACCGGGCAGGGCATTTGCGCGGCGCTTGTGCGACGCCATGGCAGGACTATCCAGGCCCCACCATAGGGTTAGACTTACCCGGGGTATCAGGGCAGACGTGCTTGTCTGGCTACAGATCCTGAGGGATTTCAATGGGGTGTCATTTTGGAGGTCTGAGCTCCTGGCTTCCCCTTGCTTTAAGATACAGCCCGATGCCCGGGATCCCTGAGTTATGGGATGTACTTCAATTGGAAGTGGGCCTATGGTGGGTGGCCACCATCCTGGGCAGGCACGGGTCGCCTGCGTGGTCTCACGTATCTGGAATTTTCCCTATACTGGGTGCTTTGATGCTATGGGGCGAGGAGGAGGCCAACTCGGTTGTCCACTTTGGTGTGACAATGCGGCTGTTGTCCACTTTGTCAATGCACAGAGCTCTAAATCGCCCAGGGTTATGGACCCAGTGCGCCAGTTTGCATTGCGCAGCCTGCGCCTCAACGTTCTTTTCAGGGCTAGGCATGTCCCAGGGGTTACTAATGATATTGCTGATGCTTTGTCCCGCCTGCAGATCTCCCGGTTCCGTGCCTTGGCCCCGGATGCGGAGGAATTTCCCTCGCCACTCCCGGACGGGATATGGAACATCGGCAAGGAGAGGTGAACCGGGCGATTGGCCTGTCACTAGCGCCACGCACGCGTAAGGTGTATCACCACGCATTTAATTCTTTCAGAGCATTCTGTACCCAATTCCAAATGCCAGGAACCTGGCCGATCCCGGTAACCCATGTCCTGCGGTTCATGGTTTACCTGCATGCTCAGGGCTTTGCACCTCGCACCATAGCATCTAAGCTGTCAGCGTTGGCTTTTATGGCCAAAGTGGGAGGTCATGTGGACAGCACCACTGACTTCCGTGTGAGACATGTTTTGGAGGGGTGGGTGCGCGCGCGTGGGCGTTGCCCGGACGACCGCCACCCGATTTCCCCAGGGGTTTTTACCCAATTGGCCCGGGGCTGGCCTGGCCTCTGTTTTGATAAGATGAGGCAGCCCATTTTATGCGGCTACAACGGTCGCCTTTTTTGGAGCGCTCCGCATCGGCGAGCTTGAGATGCTGTATAAGGCGGATGCAAGTCGTGGACAGCACCACTCACTTCCGTGTGAGAATGTTTTGGAGGGGTGGGTGCACGCGCATGGGCGTTGCCCGGACGACCGCCACCCGATTTCCCCAGGGGTTTTTACCCAATTGGCCCGGGGCTGGCCTTGCCTCTGTTTTGATAAGATGAGGCAGCCCATTTCATGCGGCTACAACGGTGGCCTTTTTTGGAGTGCTTCGCATCGGCGAGCTTGAGATGCTGTATAAGGCGGATGCAAGTCGTAGGGCACTGGAACTCGAAGATGTCTGAGTGAACAATATTCGGCTCAGTTGGGGATACGCTCCTCTAAAACGTATCAGCACGGCGTAGGCAGTGGAGTAGACTGCTACGATGTTCCTCGGCAGACATCTGTCCGGTTGGTGCCCTACAGGATTTCCTTGCACTGTATGGCACGCACCATGGCCCGTTTTTCTGTCACCAAGATGGGTCTCCCCTTACTAAATTTCAATTTTGGAAGGTGATGGGCAAAGCGCTGGCCAGTGTGGGCCTCCCAGGCGCCCGCTATGGCACTCATTCATTCCGTATAGGGGCGGCCTCAACCGCAGCTGCTTTTGGGTACTCAGGGGCTGACATACGTAGCATGGGACGGTGGGGTTCGCAATGTTTTCAGTTTTATGTGCGCTCACTCCCGCCGTGAGTACCAACCCAGTCACCTTACCCACTTTCCCTCATTTTTCCTTACAGACCCGGGGTGTCGTATTACACCGGTGACAGTATGGCTGGTGGGCCATAGCTACGTGCACAGGGCAGCGTGTTATGCTGCGGCGACAGAGTGGGGACCCCGACTGGGACTTGGTGCATACGCAAGTCTCACATGGCATGGTAAGCCCGGGATGTTGTGGCGGGAGCTGCTGCCTTTCCTTTTTTCAGGCCAGAATGCTGACCCGCCTGACATTCTGATCATACACCTGGGGGGCAATGATTTGGGCCAGGTCACCGGCTTGTCGCTGAAACATGCGATTTGCGAGGACCTCGCCTACCTGCATTACGTCTGGCCCGCCACAACCCTTGTTTGGTCGGACATGGTCCCGCGCCATTCCTACAGAGGGGGTGTTGACCTCCTGGCCCTTGACCGTGCTAGACGCATGGTGAATAGGGCAGTGGCACGTTTCCTTGTCTACAGGGCTTGGGGGAGGGTCAGTCGTCACCCCGCTATTAGCCTCCAAAGTTATGACTTGTATGCAGGGGATGGGGCCCATCTGTCGCGAGGAGGTGTGGACCTCCTGTTGGGTGATTGGCGAGCAGGCCTGTCGACCGAGCTGACGGTCTGGGGGGGGCGTCGAGCCTTCTTTGAAGCCCCTCCGTGTGGCGGGTAGCACTGGTAAGGTAAACATTATGACCCACAGGTATCCGGCAAGTTCGCAATTGACTGGACAACACTAGACAGGCATAAGTTGGTTAAACGTTGTCCGGTCAACGAGGAACTAGGCGACGGGGTGATGGCTATAGCTAGACAGCATGCATCACCCCGTGATTTTACGGATACGCGTCAGAGGGTGGTGTCATTAGTTAGATATTGACTACGGTCAACAATTTGTTTGTGGTCAACAAACAAATTGATACAAATGGATACATTGTAGCAATTGCCGTTGGCAATTTTGGGTGGTACCTTACCAGTGTTACTTCGGCCTGCTTGCCTTAAGAATTATGATTGGTCAATTACCAATAGAAATTTATAATTCGGACTAGGGCATGAATCAATAAATGTGGCCCAATGCCGTTATCCACTTTCATTGGTGTCTGAGTCCTTTATTGGGGGGTGCGCCTGCAATGCAATGATGTCACGTACTGTCCTGGTTTGGTGGGAGAGAATTATGGCAACTCTATCCCAGACAAATTGAGTAAATACACGGTCTGAAGCAAAAGACAACTTTGGTGCCTCATCCTACCAATCCCAGACAGATGATTTTAAGGTTGAATTGGACCATTGGCTTCCATCATTCACTAGCCTGAAGGAGATGGAAGAGAGACTTCTGTGCAGTTACATACAAACTGTGAGCTCTTTGGATGAATGCAGATAGCATAGATATCATGAGCAGAAATATGTTGACCTCCTAAATGCATGCAAAATTACAGGCACTAAAAGTAACCTCATGACTACGCTAAATGTCCTGTAATTGTTGTTGCTTCCATTTGACTCCTTTTGGTCCTATGGAGTAAAGATGTCTGATTTATCTATTTTTCCACCTACTGCATTGTCACTACTACATGGTTGTTGATTTTGTGGAAGTGAAAGGTTTATTTCTCCATTCAAACTGAAAATAGAATTGTTTGTGTTTGTTCCCAAATAGTTTTGGGATATATTTTTTTTGTCATCATAAGGTAAAGGTAAGCCAGTCGTATCCGACTCTAGGGTGCAGTGCTCATCTCTGTTTCAAAGCCAAAGAGCCAGCATTGTCTGCTTCTGCAGATGTCTCTGTGGTCATGTGGCTGGCATGACTAGACATGGAATGCTGTTACCTTCCTACTGAAGTGGTCCCTATTTATCTACTTGCAATTTCTTGCTTTTGAACTGCTAGGTTGGCAGGAGCTGGAACAAAGACAGGAGCACATTCTGTCCTGCAGTACTCGGGAATCAAACTGCTGACCTTCTGCCTCCCAGTCAGCGTTTTAGCCATTTGAGCTGCTCTTCCTTGCAGTAGCAGTAATACCTCCATTGGGGCAATTCAACAATTACGTGATCCATTTTTGGGGATAAATTGACCCCCTCCCACCTTGTAATCCAACCATAATTTTTGTCTTCAACCCCCCCCCCTTTAAAATTATATAATCCAGAGCTTTTTTAAATCAAAACTCTAATTTTTAGAGCTTTTCACTATTAGTGCCTAATGCAGAACGTATTGGTGAGGATTCAATAATCTCAAATTGGATCAAAATTCCCAGAGATCATTTTTAAACCTAAAAAAGTGCCATGTTTCAAAACCACAACAGCTCCAAATGGATTACGTAATCTTTTACCTGAGACCCCCCCACTGCCTGCCCCGACATAATTTTCCATAATTCAGATGGCAGACCCCCTCCTCCCTTGAGGAACACGTAATTGTTGAATGCCCCTATTGTAGAATCCTTCTCCAAAAAGGATTGGGGGGAATGCCAAGGGGAGCCTCATAGCAAAGTTTACTTTACCCATTGAAATCAATACCATCTTCACCAACTCTTTGCTTAGCATTCTGATTGTGCAACTAAGATGATTCCAGGATGATTCCTGTGGTGGTTTTTCCTAAAAGAAAAACAAAAACTTCTCAGAAATACATCCATACATTTGAAAAGCAAGCTATGTCATGAGAGCTGATTAGAGAGATAAACAACATTTGGGATTGTGAAATCTGAAAACTGGGGGGAGGGGGGAGGGAAGCAGTGGAAACAAGCTGGCCCTTCAAAGATAACTCAAGTCATGAAATGCTGAAGTTTGAGGAAATACTTTTCTTGTTTAGTATCACCAGCTGTAGATCTCTAAGATGACTGAACAGCCAGACTGAAAATAAAAGGAAGCCATAAGATTTAAGGATGATTACACAGCAATACATTCTGCTGTAAGAGTTGACACTGAAAGGGGAGCAGCAAGCAGATGTGTGGCCTTTATGATATCTTCAGTGACATGGTGTTTCACCTCAGTGAAGCACCTTTCCTCCCTCTCCAGGGATGAGTTTTGTCTTTTAAAAATTGTCCTGTCAAATATAAAGCAGTACAACAATGGAACCAATTACCTGAGGAGACGATGATCACTTCAACACTGGAAGCATTCAAGATCTGTCAGATCTGCTTTGATTTGAATCCCTGCATTGAGCAGGTTTCCACTTGATGGTCTCATAGGCCCCTTTCCACTCACTTATTCTACGATTCATAGTGCTGCATCCCATCAACACTGTATTACCTATCAACATTTTTTAAAAAGATATCAATATTTACCTACTTTTCTGCTTCTGGCAATTACACTTACGGGATCCATAGTTCAAAACCTCTGAAGGACACAAGGTCATCTACCCTTGCTCTCACTCTTTACTTCCAAATATGAATTGGAAGGGGAGGAGAAGAATAAGTTTTTTGCAGAGACTTGACAAGCTGTTCCCACTTCTTATATAAGGTGCAACAAGTATAAACATATAAAATTACTGCTGTTGAACATTTCCTTTTCCCTTAACCTTCCAACTTCAGCTGACATACAACACAGGAAGCCTCCATCAAATAAACTGGCTGTGCTTCCTTTTTGTTTAACAATGATTTCAGGATAAAGAACCTCCATGTCTTCTCCTAAGAAATGAACAGCATGGGACAACCTTAATGGAGCGGGTGATAACGGGGTCGCTTTTGCAAAGGCAGCAACACCTGCAGAGGCACAGGTTGAGAGAGAAGGAATGGGGTGAGGGGTATTCAAACAGTTATCTACACAAACCCTGTTCCTCATTTGGTTCACTTGCACTCACTCCTTTGCCTTTCCCCTGTGCTGTGCTAGGTCCATGCACATGTCCTCCCTCCAGCTGGTCTGGATCAAGCAACATTTCTTACTCTCATCCTCACTCTACCCCTGGGAGCACTTGAGAAAGTTTGCAAAGTTGCAGACCATGCCTTGATTAATAATTGGCAGTGGTAGGGTGGTGTCGACACCTTGGTCTAGTGACAAGGGGTGGATGATGCCTTCATTAGATAGCTGAATTCTATTTTAAATGGTCTAATAAAAGTGTCACTCACTATTATCTTCAGACAATAGATAACATTTTAAAAATATGCTGGTTCAACTTTTTTTTCGTCTAAAGTCCCTGTTAAGTGAACCCCTGACCATTACATTTTTAAGTGGTTTTGTCAAGTTCAGCACTGCTTCAGATCAGCACTCTATGGTTTGTCAAATTTTTAAAGGGAGGAAGTCAACAATAATAGTCTCAAGGAAGGGATAAAAGGTTGGGATGTAGGGAAGAATGCAGTGGATTGTGATCAAGGTTGAGGTACTCTCCAGAGAGTTAGAGATGAGGTAAGTGCCCCTCCCCCCGCAGTGCAGCCCATCATTAAACTCCTGATCTGGAAGAAAAAAGGGCCATATCAAGCTCCACTGAAAGAGATGGCCAAGAAGTCAAGTGGTTTGATCTTGTAATAAGAGCCATACTATAGATAGCTTTTTTTCATTCTCTTTGATATGTGTTAAAAGTCCACAATTTGAAGCCACAGAAAAAAAACCTGGGGATATATAGCACCATACAATGTACATGCTAAAGGCAATGATAGGTTTTTGTTGCATATTACATAATCTAAAGCAGGAGTTCCCAACCTATGGCCCATGGGCCAGATCCGACCCCACATGCCAATTCATCCAGCCCACGCTGCTCCCAAAAGCGGTGGTAAAAATGTACCCATGCATGCACAGAACATTGTCATAAATGACCCACAGAAGTCAGCTAGAAAACTATGACATCTGTATTTCAGATGTTACTGACAATCTCTCCATTGTCAATGATAATTTTTTTTGAATCAGTAAGTGCTTCTGTAAGATAAAGAATACAAATTGAAAAGTAGCAGTGGAAGTTTTATTGAAGAATAGTGAACAATATGCTATCTGCCATCTGATCTTCAATTTTCTTTGCATTTTTTTTGCAGCTAGTGTGGGTTTTCAATTATATAGACATCTTTTAGCAACAATTCCATTAGCTTGCCTTGCTGGAGACTGTCAAAAGCTTTTTCATAGCCAATAAAACTACCATAGATATCCACATTTATGCTACAACTTCTCTATGATACTACAGATAAAAAGGAGAGCGGTTCTTTGGACAAAGAGTGCAAGCATAACTTCCAGTTAAAACTAAATCAGCTGAACTTCACTGTGATTGCATGAAATATAGACAATGGATAACCATAAAGGTGCTACATGGATGCCTAATTTGCTGTTGCATTTTGGACTTACACTGATTGCGGATGCCCCATGCCCAGTTGGCATGGAACGGCCCTCGCAGAGGCCACTTCAGTCGAGAATGCTCCTGGCCCGTGGGCTCTGCGGGCACAGAAATTAAGGGGGTGGATTAATAATAAGGGTTGATTCACCCACACCCGACCTGACCGGCGGTTCTGCTGAGAGAGCAGATCCCTAACCTCCGTTACCCATTAAGCAATTACTGACTCACAGATCAGCCTAATCTTTGGTGCAAATAGAAGCCATATTTACCCTGGCGTAAGCCTCAGACAATGGTTTTCCCCTGTCAGTGTTTGCCCGAGTTAATTAACTTCCCCAAGAGAGATTTCCCATTAACCCGAGTAAATAGGTGATGTGATTTTCTGTCAGATGACGGTTCTTCCCTGCATTGCCTTCTGATCTATATATGATGATGCCTTTTCCTCAATAAACCACTGATCTGATCTCGCTCCATATTGCCTCGTATCGTTACTTGATCAGTCTCCTCCGGGACCCAACGGCCATCCTAGCGGCCCCGATTCCTATACCTGGTGACCCCGATGTGATCTACTCGAGAGTAAGTGATCACACGGTCCGGTTCTGCGCTTGAACCACGTCCGATCGTCCCGGAGGACAGCGCGGCAGCCCGGTCGGTAAGCCAGCCAATCGGGAAGACGGCCCAAGCGGCGGGGCATTACAGAAGAGGCATCCTACAGCTTGCTCCCGACTTTCGCGGCGGCTTGCAGGTTACGGAAAAACGCGTTCCGCTCAGGGTCGGCTGTGAACCCCTGACAGCGCAGAGGCCACCGAGGGCCCATGGCAGGAGGCCACGCTCCGAGCTCTACCCAGAGAATCGTCGCCAAAACCTATTGCCTTGCCCGTAGACGCGTCGACTCGTCCCGAGGAGGAAACTTCGGAGGACCCCACAGGTAATATGGGGACTTGTCCTCAGCGACAACGTCCGTCCGCTAGCCAAAGAACTCATGAGGAAGAGTTCAAAATCCTGGCCAGGGTATTTCAGTTACGTTTTCACAGCGGAGAGCTAGCAAGACCTAAGGGAACACTGCCTGCTTTACCCAGAAGTAGGTACGTTAACCCTTCAGCTTTGGGATCAGATAGGAGACTGCATTCGGCAACCCCCGAAAGCTCCAGAGGGCGTAATTCGCACATGGAGTAAATGTAGGAAGCTCTTAGCGGAGATTGATCCAGTCCGGGTAGAGGCCAAAGAACCCCCAGTGCCAGTCGAGCCATCGGCGCCCACGGCGCTCTATCCGTCATTGCAGTTTAAGCAGAGTAGTGTAGGGAGCTTTCCCTCGGTGACAGCTGCAGACGTCACCGACGGAATGCATGGAATGAGGAGCGCAGGCGCTTCTCTGACAGCAACAGGCTCCCAGACCAAGAGTGCCCTTCAGCGCACAATTGAGGAAGAAATCAAGAAGGGGGAATTGCCAGCAGAAGAACTAGCTGAGCTTAGTCAGATTTGTCCAATTCGCTTGGAAATGGACGCCCTCACAGGGGCCCAGCAGGTAGTCCATTCACCAGTCCCGTATAAGCTCCTCATGGCTATACGGAAGGCCATTACAGAGACAGGACTCCAGAGTCGCTTCACTAGGGGCACGCTTCAGCAAGTGTGTGAGAACACCATGTTCATCCCGCACGACTGGAAAGCCGTCATGCGGATGATGCTCAACCCCAGCCAGTATTTGCTATGGGACAGCGAGTATCGCCTCGAGGCTCAGACAAGGGCTGCCAGGATGGGAGGCGCAGTACTTCCTGACCAGTTATATGGTTCAGGTGCCTTCGAATCCATCGATGCGCAGACCAACTTGCCACTCGCCACTCTCCAAATGTCAGCCAAGGCTGCCTTTAAGGCTTTTCTCAAGGTTCCCGCAACTGGCAAAGTGGCCAAAAATTACACCGCAGTCAAACAGGGAGCCCAGGAGCCCTATATGGACTTCATCAACCACTTAGAGGAAGCGATCAGTAGGCAGATCGACAATGAGGAAGCCCAACAAGAGCTCATGATAAAATTGGCCAAAGACAATGCCAATTTAGACTGCCGTAAAATCTTGCAGTCACTGGGTAATCGTCCCGACTTGACTCTCACAGACATGATTAGAGCTTGCGCCGACGTTGGCACAGAATCCTATAAAATGGGTCTGTTAGCAGCAGCGGTGCAAGGGGGTAGAAGACCTAAGAACAAGAATCAAGGGGCATGTCACAATTGTGGCAAGGTCGGTCACTTCGCTAGGGAGTGCCGATCCAAGGGAGGCGGACAAAATTCCGGCCATTCCAAGGCTCCAAACACCCCATGTCCGAAGTGTAAGAAAGGCTACCATTGGGCCAGACACTGTCCGAATTCGGGAAACCGGAACGCGGGCACGTCTCTGGCCCCGGTCCAAACAGAGACATCCCTTGCTCTGGGCGTGCCAGAGCTAGACTAGATTCCATTCACATTCCAGGCACTGCGAAGGCACAGGCCAGCCCCAAGGGTAGTACAGGGCTAGAATTGACTTGCCAGGCGGACGTCACATGCGACCTGCCAGGCACAGTCTATCTGGTGGACTCCCAGTACATGGGACCCCTGCCCAAAGGCTTTATAGGTTTAGTTTTGCCTCGCAGTGTAGCAGGAGCATGCGGAATTCTTGTAATTCCGGGAGTCATCGACTCCAATTTTTCAGGCGTTCTCCAAGTTCAGCTTTGGACACACCTACCCCAGACAATTCACAAAGGAGACACATTAGCGCAACTGATTATGGTTCCTTGTAACTCGCCAGCAGATAGCCAGGGAAGGCTCAGGGACCGCTCGAGTGCAAGGGAGGCATTGCAAGGATACCAAGTCTTAGCGACAGTGGAGACCAACATTGAGTGGAAACAGCGCCCAGTTATTGAGGTATTTTTGAATAAAAAATCATTCTCAGGGCTATTAGATACCGGAGCTGATGTGAGTGTGGTCAGCCGAAGCCAGTGGCCACGGGAGTGGGCCATTGAGCCGGTCTCCGATGTGTGGGGGGTAGGCGGCATCCAAGAAGCGTTTAGAAGCCGGGAATGGGTGGAAGTCACAATCCCAAAGGCTGACGGCACGGCGGTCATTCGGCCGCACATTCTGGATGTGCACATCAACCTTTGGGGGCGAGACGTTTTACAGCAGTACGGTGCTACGCTTACCTTCGGGTAATGGCGTTGCCACTTAAATGGCTCACCGATACGCCGGTCTGGGTGGAACAATGGCCGGTAGTGGGAGAGAAATTAGTCGCCCTAAAACAACTGGTTAAAGAACAGCTAGACGCAGGACATATAGAGCAGTCCACTAGTCCTTGGAATTCGCCAATTTTTGTCATTAAAAAGAAGTCGGGGAAGTGGTGACTCCTCCACGATCTCAGAGAGATCAATAAATGCATACAGCCAATGGGTCCGCTTCAATGCGGCATCCCAAATCCAAATATGATTCCCGAGGGGTGGGAGATCCTAGTTGTAGATCTCAAGGATTGCTTTTATACCATTCCCTTAGACCCCAGGGACAGGGAAAGGTTCGCCTTTACGGTGCCGGTTGTGAACCACAGTGAGCCTACGCAGCGTTAAGCGTGGAAATATTTGCCACAGGGCATGCTCAACTCGCCCACCCTGTGCCAAATTTATGTTCACAACACACTGGCAAAGTTTCGAAGCCTTCATCCCACAGCTTTAGTATGCCATTTCATGGACGACATCTTGGTCGCGGTGCCGCAACTCGGCAGCGAAATGTTTGCAGACCTCCAGGCCAGCCTGGGGGAGAAAGGGTTACTCATTGCCCCAGAGAAAGTGCAGAGAACCGAGCCCTTCTCATACTTGGGTCATCGGCTTCTCCGTTCCTTTGCAGCACCAGTTTTGCCCCAGATCAATTTACAGGACTCAGTCACCTTGGTAGAATTGCAGCAGGTTTTAGGAAACATTAATTGGGCCAGACCGTATTTCAGATTGGATACGGATCTTTTGAAACCACTCTTCTCGCTGCTCACATTAGGCAAGCAGCCGGCAGACCGGATACAAATTTCTCGAGAAGCACGCTTGGCTCTCGAGAAAGTCAACCAAATTCTCAGCCAAAGGTGGGTGGACAGGATTGCTCAGGGGCCATATGCCCCGATCCTGAACTTGTACATAGTTCGGGCAGGATCCATGTTCACCGGAGCCCTAGGAGTGGACTCCGAGAAAGGGGCGAGTATCGTGGAATGGGTGTATTTACCGAACACCTCTTCCCGAAACATCGTTCCTCCCCAAGAATTGGTCTCCGCGGTGGTTTACCGCGGAAGGCTGAGAGCTAGGGACATTTCAGGGCACGATTTAGCAAAGATCATGGTCCCGTTTACCAAAGAGCAGGTTCAGCAATTGATGCAGCTCGGTGATTCGCTTCCAATTGCTTTGGAAGGATTCACCGGATGCTTGGCATACCACTTGCCGAAAGACCCCAGACTTGTCTCGCTTCAAATGCAGACAGTCAGCTTGTTCGAATTGCTCTCGCTGGTCCCACTCCAGGGGGCCAGAACAGTTTTCACGGATGGGGGTCGCACATACGGCGTCTTAACTTGGCAGGAAGGCCAGACTTGGCACACGCTGTTAACTCTTCCACAGAAGTCCGCACAGCGGGCAGAGTTGGCAGCGGCGAACCTCGCCTTGCGCACCTTCGCCAAAGAGCGCCTAAACATCATTACCGACAGTCAGTACGTTAGGAATTTGCTTCACAGTCTACCGGGAGCATACATCACTCCCGCGATAGACAAAAACTTGCTGAGTTTATTCCTCACTGCTCAATTTCATTTGCGAAACCACACGGAAGCGCTCTATATTGCCCACATCCAAAGTCACCAAGACCTACCGGGTCCGATTTCCGTGGGCAATAGCAGAGCGGATGCGGCCGCAAAGGAAATTCAGCAACGTTCAGTGTTAGGTGTTTTCACTACTCCAATTCAAAGTCATGCATTCTTTCACCAGAATGCCAAAGCGCTCGCCAGACAATTCAATCTGCCACTCTCTCAAGCCCAAGGCATAGTTCGCTCTTGCCAGCATTGTGCAGGGGCACCAGGGGGCCCTCGTGGGGGGTCAACCCACGAGGGACAGAGGCTAATCAGGTGTGGCAAATGGACGTCACACATGTTCCGCAGTTTGGCAGATGGCAGTACATGCACGTTTGCATTGATACTTTTTCACAATTCGTTTGGGCGACAGCGCAAAAAGGGAGACAGCTTCCCACGTGGAGCAGCATCTCCTTTCCTGCAACGCGGCGATGGGCAAACCGCGGCACGTGAAAACCGATAACGCACCATCCTGCAGTTCTAGGCAGTTGGCTAACTTCATGGCCACTTGGGATATCAAGCATACTTTTGGCGTTCCTTACAATCCGCAGGGGCAAGCGATTGTGGAACGGGTCAATCGGACGCTAAAGTCCTATATTGACAAACAAACAGAAAGGGGGAGCCACCAGCCCTCCCCAAGTCACAGGGTCAGGCACAGCATTGTCTGAATAAGGTATTGTTCACGTACAATCACCTTAATGTTTTTTCGGATTGCACACCGCAGGAGAAGCACTTCCGCCGTTCGGAAGCTCTCCCGCGACCGATGGTCCGATACCGGGTGCCACCGGACCCTTCCTGGAGGGGCCCGGTGCCACTCGTAACCTGGGGAAGAGGGTATGCTGCAGTTATGTCTCCTATAGGTGTCGTTTGGATTCCAGCTTGGTGTGTCAAGCCTCATTTGGAACCACATGTCGTGGACCCAGGCCGACCCGAGTCCGATCCCGGAGATGGAGGACCTCACGCTGACCGAGAGGACCCGTCGGAGGAAGCAGCCACAAATGACAGCACCGAAGATCACCTGGGGGATGATCAAGGCTCTTTGCAATGAGGCCCAGGAAGTCATCCGGAACGAGGAGAGGGAGCCAACGCCGGAGAACATCATAGCTACAGTCTTTTCCCTGATTACTGCCAACACCGTGGCAGTCACCATCATCCTGGCCCTCTCCCTATTTGCCGGGGGAGGCGTTCAGGCGGCCACACTGCAGGCCAACGGTTTGATGCCAGGCGAAGACTTCTCTGCCCGGATGCACTACAACTTATGGGAAAGGTTGGCGGGCCTCGTCAACCAGTCCGATTTTTGCCTGAAGCAGGACATTGGTTCTGCCTCAATCTTGAGCACCTGCCTCATCCCTGTGTGCCACACTCTGGACGCGCGCACCAGGGATGGCGACTGGCTGCTGAAGAAGATTTTTGGCCCACATCTCCCTGCGAGCTTCACAGCATACGCTCGCTGGGGGGGGGATGCAGCTGACAATGACTTTGCCGGCTGACGCAGCCACTCTCCACACTCCTCGAGTGGCGGTCAGCCCTAACTCTACTTGTGCTCGAATGGTCGGCTGCACTGCAGTCGGCCGAACCCAGCGCCGCTGCCTCGACACTGGCAGCAGCAATTGGACTTGTGATAAACCAGAGACACTTGGTTCAATGTATGCTCATGTTACCCTACCTTCAGGATGGTTCTTTACATGTAACCAGTACACGTGGAACTACATTCCTGCAAATGTATCAGATTCTATATGTTGCATTAGTCGTTTGACACTGTTACTCCCTACTAAGGATATGGTCACCCCAAGCACAAATGTTTCAGATGTTTCCTCACCCATTCAACACACCCGTGCCACCCAGTTAGACAGCTCATGTGATAGCAACATTAGGGTCCTTAGCCCAGCTGAGTACGTCTCGTTGGCAGTCAGCATAC
This sequence comes from Bradypodion pumilum, assembly GCA_035047305.1. Taxonomy (NCBI): domain Eukaryota; kingdom Metazoa; phylum Chordata; class Lepidosauria; order Squamata; family Chamaeleonidae; genus Bradypodion; species Bradypodion pumilum. Next base: position 381,725,700 of record JAWDJD010000002.1, read on the forward strand.
TTGGCGTGCCAGGCTTAGCCGTCGGCAACGCTCGGAGAATCGGTCAGTTGGCTTGCGGATTAGCAAAAGCCATTAACCATACCTCCTTGGCGATAGCGCTGCTCAATCAGGAGCAGGCAGAGCTCTGCCATGCCATTCTTGACAATCGAGCGGCTATAGACTATCTTCTGTTATTGCACCACTTGGGTTGCGAATCTGTCCATGGCATGTGTTGCTTTAATCTCACTGACAACTCACGCAAAGTCCAGAGCCAGCTCACGGACCTCCACACCCTAGTCAAGAACATTAAGCAGGGTTCGATATGGGATTGGTGGAGTTCGTTATGGTCATGGCTCCCGTGGGGGTGGCTCCAGACGACGCTTCAAGTTATCGTGGGGGTGATAGTGCTAGGCATAGCAGGATGCTGTTTCATGCAATGTATCCCCTCACTGTTCTCACTGTTGTCAAGGTGTCCCTATTGGGGGGAACCCTGAAGCGTCATTCCCGCTCATCAGCTGATGCCTCTCTTACGCAGGGTCACCTGTCAGGTTGCTAAACAATAGAGAAAGGGGAGATGCGGATGCCCCATGCCCAGTTGGCATGGAACGGCCCTCGCAGAGGCCACTTCAGTCGAGAACGCTCCTGGCCCGTGGGCTCTGCGGGCACAGAAATTAAGGGGGGTGGATTAATAATAAGGGTTGATTCACCCACACCCGACCTGACCGGCGGTTCTGCTGAGAGAGCAGATCCCTAACCTCTGTTACCCATTAAGCAATTACTGACTCACAGATCAGCCTAATCTTTGGTGCAAATAGAAGCCATATTTACCCTGGCGTAAGCCTCAGACAATGGTTTTCCCCTGTCAGCGTTTGCCCGAGTTAATTAACTTCCCCCAGAGAGATTTCCCATTAACCCGAGTAAATAGGTGATGTGATTTTCTGTCAGATGACGGTTCTTCCCTGCATTGCCTTCTGATCTATATATGATGATGCCTTTTCCTCAATAAACCACTGATCTGATCTCGCTCCATATTGCCTCGTATCGTTACTTGATCAGTCTCCTCCGGGACCCAACGGCCGTCCTAGCGGCCCCGATTCCTACAACTGATGAAATTCAAATCCAAACACGGCCACAAAACCTCCTGGCAGAACATTGATCACCCTTATTCAGGCCACAAGTGACCAATATGTGTATATATCGAATAAATACATAGCTTTTTGTTTATATATAGAGACTAAATGCCTTCAGTCCTGCAGCCAACACATGCCAATCAGGCTGAAGAATCTTAGAAGCTGTAGTCCTACCAATTAAATCCTGCAAACTCTGGTTTCTGAGGAACATGTTGATTCCACCCCTACCTCTCTGCACATACCAACACCTGCCTTCCCGACTGTGCTGCATTAAGAGACAAGGTCTGAAGGGGTTCTGTACTGGTGGTTGCTTCACTGCTACACACAACCGGGCAAGTAAACATAAACACCAGGTCTTTTCAGACCTTATCACTCTAAACTGTAAGGTCAAAGACTGCAGGGGCAGTAACTAGTTTGCATTAGCTACACACTATGAACCTGCCAGCCTGAGCAAGGGCTTTCTTTCAGCAGATTCTATCTGGGGACAGATAAAATGAGGGCCCTGGGAGATGTTACTGCAAGCAGAGTGCCACCCAAATACAAGAAATGAATAAATGACAATACAAATGTGAAGTAATTTAATGTTTAGGAATAGCTGGATATACTTATAAAAAAAGAAATGGAAAAGTCTTATGCACACTGCTCACACACATCAAAATGAGACAACTGAAGCAACAGTACAGCACAAAAGTGGCCTTGAGTTTCATCTGAAAAGATTCCTGAGGACCGGAAGTTATCCAGTGTAATTTTGTTTTAAATATGGGCCAAGGGAAATACTGTATTTCACAAGGAAATTAATTACGGGGAAGGTTCTTTTTAATATATATCTATATCTATAAAAGAGAGGTGTCCCCTTGGTGCAGTGGCTTCTGAGAGGCATAGTTTTTCCTTTTTTCCTTTTTGTGGGGCGCAGGGCCCCCCAGGGTGGTCCAGACCCTGACAGTATCTGGAGTGGTAGCGCAAGGTAGGGGTGTGCCAAGTTGGGGGGGGGGTTGGTCCAGGTGTGCGGATTTCTATACCGGACATGCCATCCACACCTTTGCTTTTATAATATAGATAACAATAACAATAATTTATAACTGCCCTACAAAAATTGTTTGTTATTCTACAACATACTAGTTGAGGGTAACCAGTGTGGTGTAGTAGGAGAAACTTAGGAGTTTTGAGTTTGAATCCCCACTCAGCCATGAAAGTCACTGGTGTGAATGGAACAGGTAAAAACCACTCCTTAAATACCTCACCTACCTTAAAACCCCTGGATTGTGGCGAGTCAGTTCTGACTTGACAGGACATAACAACAGTTCTAGCTGTGTAACGTGAATCTTCTTGTTAATTTTTTTTAGCTCCACTGGTTGGTTCTGTTTTTGGAACTTTACCCTGATGTACCCCATGGCAGTTTCAAAAACAGCCAATTAATTCTAATTAGTTCACAGCACGATTATTTACAGGCATCAGTTGGTCCAAGGCTGAAATGTGATTCTATGTTGCAATGAGACGCGGGAGGCGGCCATGTGGTGAAGTCCAGTCCCAACCAGAGTCGGAAGCAAGTATTTATTCCCTGCCTAGGGGCGAAGACGTGTATCTAGGATAATCGTGCCATCCCCTGTACAGAAGGCTTGCATACGTGGCATTTTCCGGTGGTGTGGTTACAACGGTGGCTCTGGAAGTTACCCCGAGGTTAATGGACAACCCACACTTAATTGCCTTGGGCTGGCGAAACCCATTGTTCCTGCCTAATCTCGGGGTCTATGTGGATTGACCCCGAGCACCTAGTCTTGTCCCTTGTTTGCCCCTGTCTGCTTTCCTAACTCTATTTGCCCTCAGCCCGAGTCATTGTTTATTTCTAACCTGCCCAGTTATCTTCCCAATTTCCTCTCCAGCCGAGCACGGCCCCAACTAATTTGGGGACCGGCATGCGGGTCTGTGGACACTGGGCGCACCCCTTGGGAGAGGTTTAATATCTAATTAATGTGATCAACCCACAATTCAAATGTCACATTTTCTTTCCAGTTGTTACAGCTGTGCAATATCTCATTTTCAAGCTCTTTGTGTCAGAGGACATTTCGAAACATTGCTCTTGGCTTTATTAGCTTTGTTATACTTTCATAGTCTTAGAACAGTTCTATCATATTAAAAATGTATCTGTTATTCTTATACTATAGACCAGGGGTTTTCAACCTATGGCCCACATGCCAAATCTGGCCCATGGCACAAAATAATCCAGCCCCCACCTTCACCGCCGCCACCGCCGCCGTCACTAAAATTGGCCGCAGACTCATTTACGGCCATTGTAAACAATGGCCGTAAATGAGTCTGCGGCCGTCATAAACACATTTATGACAGCCGTAAATGGTCCGCAGCCATCGTAAATGTGTTTATGACAGCCAAGGACTTATTTAAGGCAGCGGTAATTGGTGGGGGGACAACTAGTCCAGCCCCCTCAACTGTTTGAAGGAGCGTGATCCAGCCCCCAACTTGAAAAGGTTGAGAACCCCTACTATAGACAATCTAGAGTTGGGCATTTTACTCTTGGAATTATGCCAGGCTGGCTGGAAGATTCTGGGGAATATTTTCCCTCCTAAACTCTGAAACCTTCTTCTCTCCTCTAATCAGTCTATCCCTCATTTTATCAGATCATTGCCAGAATATTCAGAACTCTTTTTTTAAAAATGCCTCAAAGCTATCAGCTGTCAAGTCACATTGTACAGCACTAATGAGCCCATAGTTTCAGTATGGGTAGAGAACTAGGATGATAATAATCAACAGATGAGAATAAAGGATTTATTTCATGCAAACATGTGTACACGCATCAGGACAGACCTAAAAGCACATGATAGAAATTAAGATGGGGTCAAGTCTGTATCTCAAATGGAGATGAAGGGGACTGGAGTGCAACCACGCCTGAAGTTACCCACCTTGACACAGCCCATCGTAGTCTCAGTTTCTGCAATAATTTTTCTTCAAACTGAGATAATCTTATTGCATTGCCCCCAAAGTAGGTAAGATCACTTTCAAGATTTATGATACTTTTCAAGCAATGACTGTTTTAATTTCTGTTGATTGCTTTTTTTGATGTAAAATAATTTTGAAGTGCAGAATGGGGCATGAACTTTGTATGCCAAGCATTTACAGAAACAGAAATCTGATAAAGTGGACTTGCTCTACGAAAGCTCACATTTAAATACAGGAGTTAGTCTTTAAGGGGCAACAACATTTTTTGTCTTTTTTTTCTGTTCTGTTTTGTTTACTCTCAGATAGGCTTGCACAGGCTAACATAGCTACCACTTCAAACAATTCATAAATCTATGGGTTTCTATGCCAGATGTTCTAGCCTAGAACACTCCTTTTCTATTTAAAACAGAAACATTTTTTTAAGTCTAAGATTTGGCTTCTTTTTTACTGGACGTGCTTAAATGGATTTTGAATTCTTGCTTCTCTTATTATGTCATACTGATCTACATTATGGACGTTTGAATCTTATTGTCTGCACATTGTTCAGATTAGATAGATCATTTCCAAACAAAAGAAGCAAGAAAGAAGAGCATGTGTCCTGCATTTAGGGAAAAAAAGTAAGAGCGACGTATTTCTCACCATGCTGAACTGGTAGCAAAGGCTTAGGGAGCAGGTTCATTGGGAATCAACACACCAACACACAAGTAAGGAATAGAAATTAGGGAGAAGGGAAGAGAGAGATAACTAACACGGTGGCTTTAAGCATCTTTCTCACTTCTCAACTTTTTAAAATAAAGACTTCTTAATATGCAGTGGCTCAAGTGGCTAAGACGCTGACTGGGAGGCAGAAGGTCAGCAGTTTGATTCCCGAGTACTGCAGGATGGAATGAGCTCCCGTCTTTGTCCCAGCTCCTGCCAACCTAGCAGTTCAAAAGCAAGAAATTGCAAGTAGATAAATAGGGACCACTTCGATGAGAAGGTAACAGCGCTCCGGAGTCTAGTCATGCCTGCCACATGACCATGGAAACATCTGCAGAAGCAGACAGTGCTGGATCTTCGGCTTTGAAACAGAGATGAGCACTGAACCCTAGAATCAAATACGACTGGCTTTTGAGCAAGGGAAACCTTTACCTTTACTTTGATATGCAAGTAGCTACGCCTAGTCATTTTTCCTTTTTTCATTCTTGGAGTCAATGTTGTTGCTGCTGCTGCTGCTGTTGTTGTAGTAATAGTATTTCTATGCCACCCAATCAACAATATTTATTTATTTATTTATTTATTTATTTATTTATTTATTTGGATTTATATCCCGTTCTCTTGCCCTAGGGCAACTCATTGATAGGATATAACTGTTGTCCTTTGTCAAAGACAAGGCAGCACATGTGATACCTTCTATAATGGCTAGCAGCATGTCCCTGTGCATGGGAACTAGCTTTTGGGGCTTCAGAAACCAAGTGTATGGATATTTCCTTCTGTACTGTTCTTGAAATTACTTCCTAATGGAATAGATACGTGTTTTCTATACCTAACTCTGAGGTTTGGGAATAAATTCTTCTGCTTAGTAGCACTATGTTTAGCAAAACCAAGATCATGGCATCTGGCCCCATCACTCCCTGGCAAATAGAGGGGTGGTGTAGAATGGAAGCAGTGACAGACTTTAAGATCACTGCAAATGGTGACTGCAACCATGAAATAAAAAAACAATTACATCTTGGGAGGCAAGCTATGGCAAACCTAGGCAGCATAATAAAAAGTAGAGATATCATCCTGCCAACAAACTTCCTCATAGTTAAAGCTATGGTCTTCCCAGTAGTAACATATGGCTGTAAGAGCTGGACTATAAGGAAGGCTGAGTGCAGAAGAATAGTTCCCTTTCAACTGTGGTGCTGGAGGAGACTCTTGAGAGTCCCCTGGATTGCAAAGAGATCAAATCAGTCTATCCTGAAGAAAATCAACCCTGATTGCTCTTTGGAAGGACACATGCTGAAGATGAAGCTCAAGTACTTTGGCAACTAAATGAGAAGAGAGTATTCACTGGAGAAGTTCCTGATGCTGGGAAAGATCAAAGGAAAAAGAAGAAGGGGGTGGCAGAGGATGAGATAGCTAGATGGCATTGTTGATTCAGTGGGCATAGATCTGGGCAGGCTATGGAAGATGGCAGAGGAGCCTGGCATGCTGTGGTCCATGGGGTCGCAAAGGGTCGGACTTGACTGTGCAACCAAACAACAACCCCGTTGCATTTTGCTAGTGATAATACCAAATATTATTAAAAGGGTTGCTGTTTCTTGGTCTGTTTTAGACACAAAATAACTGCATCCTAGTCTCAATTTCCCTCCTATTGGTAACAGCAGCTCTTCTGTTTATTGGGAAATGAGGCTCACCTCACCCTTTAAGAAATGGCCATTCTGGAAAGCTCTGCAGTCACAAATGTGTTCAAGATAACAAAGCTTCACATGTATCATTTCTTCATCACTAAAGGACTCTTCCATACCACTGAGTACCAACTGCATGGCTCTTTCATAATAAGGTGTTTCCTAAGTACCATGTCATGGAAACATTTCATTAAGTTGCCATGTCTGGCATTCACACATATTCATTTAATACCATGAACGTGTGTTGCAGATGGCACCGAGAAATAATAGCCTACTGTGACATACTTAGCATCCTTTGTAGACACAAGAAAACAGAAAAAGGTTTCAGTAAATGTGTTTACTTATGCACTCAAACTAACACTTAAGGGCTCTTCTGTATGAGGTCAAAGTCCTTATTCTTTTGTAAAACAACCTCCAGTAACTCTGTTTGCATAAGAAGGGAATGTAAAGGTACAATAGTAGGCATGAAGGGTTTTCCTGCTCATCAGAGATTTAAAAAAAATTAATTGTCTCCTCTTCACCCCCATTTGAGGGTTAATTTTGAAATGTTGGGTGACACATCATGGCATGCCTTTGCACGAAGACAAGCAATTGCTTATCATGACAAAATATATCTCTTAAAAGGCATTTTCTGAAATTAATGTCTATGCAAGTAAGAATTAAAAACCCCAAACCGACAACATAGGTTGCTCAACACGTAAGACTGATGATGTCATGAGTGATTTTTCAGAAATTTAACTTTTCCAATTCCCCACCCTCCAAAAGTCATAAGGTTACCTTGGGATCCCTTCCATCATGTGAAAGATGCTGGGGGCCATGGTATGGGTTTGGGAAGTCGTTAATGTCAGAAAATTGTTTCTACTAGGGTGATTTTATGGGTCAGTGTGATTTTGGAAAAATTAAGGATTCTCTTTCTGTCCATTAGCTTCTAATGGCTTTTCCATGGTATAAAAAATCCCAAGAAATCTTTGGGAGCTTCAGGGAGGGAATCAGAAATGTTTAATTTCCCCAAAAAATATTATGGCTGATAACATCATCCATTTATGCAGTATAACTCCTGGCTACAGGATTCCAGCCAGCATTACATACAGTATGTCTGCTAATTATAGAAGAGCAAAAGGCTTCTTTCAGTGCCTCTGTGTTGATATTAGTCCATTAAGAAAAAGCTGGAACTGTACTTTTAAAAATTCATAAGTAATTCACATTTTGTTTAATATTCATTAACCGTACCAAGTTGTCTGCCAAACTCGTAATGTACTAAGGCAAAAGGTGGGGTTGCAAGCACATCATGGACAAATGCCCCTGTGTGCTTAAAAAGCAGTTAAATGAACAATAATGGAGTGATGCCAAATACTTGAAAATTACCAAGGATCTTTAGAATTGTTGGAGACATAATGATGTTCAATGACAACAGCTGTTTTTGGAACAAAAAGGTTGCTTCCTGCAAACTATTGCAATACTCCTATGTGGAAAAATAGCTCATGGTTTGCTAATAATATTGTTTCACATGCCATAAATTTAGCTGTAAACTACAACCTGAGCAACACCTTTATCTTGTAAAAGGAGAACATACTGTCAGCTGCTTGACAAAACTAGACCAGTTGCATGAGATGTCAAATATGATTTAAAGGCTCTGTCTGAAGATTTCCTTCACCATGAGCAACATTTACCCCATTTATGACTGTGGTGGCTTAGTGGTTAAGATGCTGAACTTCATGACTCGAAAGTTGGCAAGTCAGCAGTTCAAGATCCAAGTGCTGCATGATGGAGTGAGCTCCCGTCTCTGTCCCAGCTCCTGCCAACCAAGCAGTTTGAAAGCAAGAAATTGCAAGTAGATAAAGAGGGTCCACTTCCGTGGGAAGGTAAACAGTGTTCCGTGCACTCCAATGTCTAGTCATGTCTGCCACATGAACACGGAAACATCTGCAGATGCAGACAACGCTGGCTTTTTGACTGTAAACAGAGATGAGCACTGAACCCTAGAGTCAAATACGACTGGCTTTCAAGCAAGGGCAACCTATATCCAGTGGTGGGCTCCAAAAAAATTTGCTACCACACTGTGGGCATGGTATGGTGGGCATGGCCAGAGGGAAAGCCCTGTGTTGCACCTGAATTAGGACTACTTTATTTCAAAACTTGGATGGGCGGGGCCAGCCAGAATTTCTACTACTGGTTCTGGCGAACTGGTGCGAACCTGCCTATATCTAACAAATTGGGCTTGTGTGTGAGCCCTTATCTTGCATCAATGTTGTGATATGATTAAAACACACTACTGCAAATCCACTGTGTTGAAGAGTAGAAAAGAGTTAGGCGTATACTCTGACTAAGCCAATATAAAAGCTAAATCCAGCAACAGTTTGTTCAATGTACTTTAAAGTCAACCTTTTCAGTTTAAGAACAGCACGTATTCCACAACAGGAATAATCTTATTTGATTTAATGTTTGCCTACTTGAAAGTAAGATTGCCTTCTGGATGCTAAGAGTCTGGCTAGATAATTCTCTGTTCATTCCAGAACACAGAAGTGGATATGATCATTGATTTATAGTTATTTAAACTGTGGAACATATGAAGAAAATTTGTAGGATGAAAGACAGCATGAAAAGTATTAAAATGACTAAAAATGAGCTGGTGCTGGGATATCAGTCTCCACCTCCATTTCCTCTATTGAATCTTATCCAAATTGGGACATAATAATCTTCAGCCAGGGATGAATGTTTAACAAAACACAAGTATTGCAGCACCTTGTGAAAACTAATGTCTCTATTTCACAGTGAGCTTTGGTAGATTACAGCCCGCTAGACACACTCACAGCTACCTCTTTGAAAACTGCTGTAATGGAGAAACATGATGTGGTTTTGTTGTACCAAATCTCTTTGCCATGTCTAAAACCAGAAAAAGATGCCAGTTCAAACAGTGGGAATTAATTTGGCACAACATATGGGATGAGCAGTGCCTCTGGAAGGAAAGCTTGACCATCCCTGCCATTAGTGCTGTTGGTTCTTCCAACAGCTGTAAGATGAGAAGTTTACAGTACACTCGTATGCACACACACCTCCTCAGAAGGAAAGCCAATGAATTCAATGGGACGTCCTGCTAATTAGGTGCCTACAGGAGTGTAGGCTCAAGTGGTTAAGACGCTGAACTTGATAACTGGAAGGTCGGCAGGTCAGCAGTTTGAGACCCGAGTGCTGTGTGACCAAGTGAGTTCCTGTCTCTGTCCCAGCTCCTGCCAACCTAGCAGTTCGAAAGCAAGAAATTGAAAGTAGATAGATAGGTACTACTTTGGTGGGAAGGTAAACAGCATTCCATGCACTCTGTTGTCTAGTCATGCCTGTCACATGACCATTGAAATGTCTGCAAATGCAGACAGCACTGGCTCTTTGGCTATAAATAGAGATGAGCACTGAACCCTAGAGTCAGATATGACTGGCTTTTGAGCAAAGATAACCTTTACCTTTACAGGAGTGTAAAGGACACCAAGGAGTCCTGCAAAGCTGAACAGAATTTAGCTCTGAGATGATAGGTCAAGATTGTCCCTTTTGTTTTCTTCCTTTCCTTTATTTTCTTCCCAAAGCTAAATGAAGTAATGATGACTTTCTTATTTATATGTGCATGTCCTTGTAGAGGGCTATAGCCTTGAACCTTTCCTCAAGGCACTGCTACTGACAAACAATGGATGGCAACTGACAGCAATTCTCAAACTAGGAGTTCTCTACAAACACAGCCACAGATTCACTCTGTAGTAAACTACTACACGGGATTCCGACCAGCAGAATGATGACACAAGATTTGTGGGGGCAGGGCTAGCTTGGTACTTCAGAGTCTTCACTTTTTGCTCCTCCCCTCCTGATCTCCTTCTCCCAGCAGCTCTCTCTCTCTTTTTTTTTTAAATTTTTTTTAATTGAATTTTTGACAGACATACAGAAAGAAAAAAAACAATAACAATAACAACACAATATAATGATAAATCAAAAACAACATCAATACAGTGTTGACTCAAATTCATAGGAGCTAGCACATAATAGTACTTAAACTGACTATTTATCATATAACCACCAATGCTAAATACCGCATTATAAATTATTACACAATCATAACAATAAAAGCTTTCTGTGCTACCACTATTATTATCTTTTGATAGTTACACATCACCCTGTGAATATATACAATGCCCGGAGAGTTTAGTTTCTATTTCAACTCCAAAAACCTCTTTGAGATGGTACAGGTCCTGAGCTGTCATTTACCATAAGAGAATGATCCACAAACGGTTTCCAAATATTCCAAAACCTATTCTCTTTTAATTTATCTCGTTTTACTTTGATCTCCCATGTCAATTTGTCGTTCAATGCTAAACTCCACATTTCTTTATACCACTCTCCAATCTGTATATCAACATCATTTTTCCAATTTCTAGCTATACATTGTCTACCCGTAGTTAATACAATTTCCAGTAATTGTTTTTCCTCCTTATTCAAACCCAAACCTTCCACATTTGTTAGAAGAATGGTACCTGACACCAACTTAATGCTTTTACCCACAATTTCACCAAACTCCCCTTCTATTCTTCCCCAAAAATCCCTTATTTTTTTACAACTCCACCACATGTGTTCATATGTTCCATCCGTTTCTTTGCATCTCCAACGTAATTTGTCTCTTTTATTATCCATCTGTAAAAGTCTTAGTGGTGTCAAGTACCATTGCCACAACATTTTAAAATTGTGTTCTTTAATTCTTACAGACATTGTTCTCATAATCCTCTTTTTCCATTTATTTCTCCATTCAACCTCCCCAATTTTTATATTCAAATTTTGTTCCCACTTCCGTTTCAAATCTTCATGTGGATCTTTACCCTTATTCAATATAGTATACAGTTTGCTTACAAGACCCTTAATACTCCTTTCCCCTTTTCTTATCTTTATTACCAATTCTTCAAATTCCGTCTTTGTTCTATCTATCCCTGCTTCTCTTCTATATTTTTTATTCCAGCTATCCACCTTTAATTTCTGAAACCAATCCAAATTTAACTTCTCAAATATTTTTTTCTCTTAATATCATCATCACAAACTTTTAACCAGTCCTTCAGTAAAAGCATCTGATTTTTATCCAATATTTCCTTTTTTTTCCTTATCTAATTTTATTGGAAAACACACCATATCAGTCAATTCCAAAATTGGAGAGAGATTTGGGACCATATCTTTCTTTACCATTTTCCACACCTCCATGAGTCCTCTCATCATAGTATTATTTGACCTTTTCGGCTTGTCCTTTATTCCCAAAAAAATCATGTTACCTATATTTCTATACTCTTTCATCTCTAGTTCCTCCCAAATTGCCTTTTCTCTTGCCAGAATCTTCACAACATTCTTAATTTGGAATGCTCGATAGTATGCTAACAAATTTGGCATGCCCAAACCCCCTTCTTTCTGAGACAAATACCAGAACTTCTTTGAAAGTCTAGATTTTTTACCTCCGTTACAAAAACAATTAAACATCTTTTGAAATTCATTGATTTCCTTCTCCTTCAAATGGATCGCTAGTGCATCAAATAAAAAATTAATCTTTGGTAACAATATCATTTTACAAATTGCAATCCTTCCAAACCATGACAGCTTCAGCTTCTGAAACTCTTGTATTTTACTCTTGAATTCGACTTTCAAGCTGTCATAGTTCAATCATTTAAGTTCTTCCAATTTATTTGAAATAATTATCCCCAGATATTTCAGCTTATCTTTAATTTGTATATTAAGTGTCTCCACTATCCTTCCCATCTCTCCTACCCCCAAATTACACAGCATCAATTCTGATTTATCCCAATTTATCATTAATCCGGTTGTAGCTTCAAATACCTGTAGGTGATCTTTAATCCTATCCATTACCAACTCCGGATGTTTCACCATAAGCAATGTATCATCCGCATACATACTCACTTTATTACCCATTATCCCTTCTATATTTGAATCATCCCTTTATTAAAAGTTTCACACAAGCATACAGCATATGGCACACAATGACATGATCCATCATACTTCACCATACTGTTATGCTATGCTGCATTAGGCCTACTCAAATAGACGTTTATACAATTGATGACAGATGAATGCAACCTATTTCTGTATCCCTACAATAGTAGAATGCATATAGCTAAGAGGAAGGAACGTTCTGGGTTCATTTCAACAGGAACAGACATTTCCTCCATCATAGGGAACTAGCTTAGGGCCTGGTTTAGCCTGGGGATTATTATTTTGGGTGGCTTTCCCCCCTCTTGCAGTGTTTGTGGTGGTGTTCGAGGTGGGGGGGTCCTGGGTGGACCCAACTGGGCCTTTGAAGTCTCCTCAGTACCTACACACACAGGGACATACACACACTGAGCAGTGTAAGCACCCAAGCCCACTCCTCCCTCCCTACACACACAAACACACACAAACACACACACACAAACACACACACACACAAACACACACAAACACACACATCCAACCACACACACACACACACATATACATACATACTCACACACACACTCAAACACACACTCAAACACACACACACACACACACACACACACACAATTATGTTAGTACCCTCACTGCAGTTTGTCCTCCATGCCCCCCCTGCTGGCCCCTCAGGCATGCACATCGCCGGAGTGAGTTTAGGGTTTGCCTGGTTGACTGGTGGCTCCCGGAGAAGGGCAGGCGGCCCTGGCACTGTACTGTCTCTGGAAGGCAGTGGGCGAAGGGAGCGTCCATATGCCGGGTGCCTTCTGGAGAAGCCAAAGTGGGCCTTCCACCCAGCCATCTCTGGAGTGGGTGCAGGGGCTGCGCGGTCACCCAGTGGGTTCCATGGAAGGCCAGGCGGTCCTGGTGCCACGCTGTCTCTGGAGTGCTCGTACGCCGGCTGCCTTCTGGAGAAGGCAAGGCGGTCCATCTGCCTGGCTATCTTTGGAGTGGCCGCAGGAGCTGATCTTTTGGCCATCGGGTCCTGGAAAATGCCAGACGGGCCTGGCGGCGGGCCTGGCAGCGGGCCTGGCGGTGCACCATCTTCAGAAAGCAGTGGGCGATGGGAGCGCCCTTACACTGGCTGATTTCTGCAGAAGCCTTGGTGAGGCTTCCACCCAGCCATGTCTGGAGCGGGCAGAGGGGCTGCCCTTTCAGCCAGTGGCTCCCAGAGAAGGGCAGGCGGGTCTGGCGCTGTGCTGGCTCAGGAAGGCAGTTGGTGAAGGGAGTGCCTGTATGCCAGCTTCTGTCCAGAGAAGCCAAGGTGAGCCCTCTGCCTGGCCATCTGCAGAGCAGGAGCTTCGCAGTGTGCCCGCTTCTGCTGTCATTGGCTGGAACATTGGCAATGCTTGGTTTTGGCTGTTGCATGGGCTCGCACCAGGCTGGTCCTGCTGCACAGTGGGGTCAGCCACCGCCTGCATTGGCGCACCCATCTTGGCCTCCGCAAACAGCAGTTAGCCCTTTCTGCATCACTGTTGCTGGCCGGCATGGTCCTGGTGCTCCTGGCGGTGGCTGCACGCTCTCTGGGCACGGGCATTTGAATTCCTCATGGCTGCTCCCTGCACGTGCGGCAGCTGTTGGTGTTTTGACTGCATGGTCATTGCCCCACCCCCTCCGCGCATGTTCCATCTTTCCCAATTGGTTGCGGTGCAGGGCACTGGCTGCTGGGGGTTGTAGTTTTTGTTTTCTCTGTTTTGTGGGGCACAGGGGCCCCCATGGTGGTCCAGACCCTGATGTTGACCTTCTCTCCCATGCCAGGTAAGTGTGTGCAAAGTGTGGATAGGGACAGTTAATGGGTGTGGATTCATATTCTGGACCCACACTGGGACATTTCTCTTTTATAGGTATATAGATGAACAACCTGTGTTATTGATCAGATATTTGGAGAATTTCTTCTCACATTTAAACTGATCAAATCACAAGTATGCAACACACTCCTTTCTGGGGTTTGCTCTAACTATGAGCTGACTTGCTATCTTGCTTGCAACCATGGACAGTATCCTATTGCTTAAATATGGATTGGAAATCATGTAAGCTTCTTCACTGCTCCAGCAAACTCCCTAGCTCATGCTGGTATATCAATCCTTTTTGGATTTGCATGTGCTCTTAAGCAGAGCTGCTGCTGAGGAGAGCCAAACAAGGGAAGTGAGCACTGGTAAGTTCTGGGCGTGCTTGCAGTTGGAGTAGAGTTGCTTTAGATTTCAAACAAAAAACAAAGGAATAATATATTCTTACTAGATAGAAAGGTAGTAAACGTGTACATTTTTGAGGCCCAGAATACTGCACTTGTTAAAATGGATTCTGAAGAAGCAGCTGTAGTTACCTGCAACACTTGTGCCATGTTTGTGTTCTTGCCAAAGCACATGGAGAACTACACTTGTAGCAAATGCAGGCTGGTTGCACTACTAGAGCAGAAGGTCCAGCAGCTAGAGGCCCGCATATCTAACCATCGACAAATTAAGGAGCTTGAGCTGTTCTTGGACAAAGCGTAGCATACTATCCTGGACAAAGAAAAGACAGGGCATAGTTCTGAGGAACAAGTCATTTCACTAACTCGGGAGGTAGATGCATGGAGGAATGTGACTCAAAGAAGTAGAAGGGCAAGGGATCACTCTGAGAGTCTGAAGTTACAGGATCAAATTGAGGCTCTTTCCCTCATCACACCTGATGAGGAACACACAGAGGAACAACTGGTTCCACCTGAGGATCTCTCCTTCATCACACTTGATGAGATACAGGAAGATAAACAACAGGAACAAACTGAAGTCCTCTTCCTTAATATAGTTGATGAGGTGCATGTAGATGATTGCAGGAGAGAGGCTCCTTGTACTATTTATTTATTTATTTATTTATTTATTTAGATACATTTCTATCCCGCTTCCCTCACTCAAGAGCGACCCGAAACGGCTCACAAACATAATCAAAAACAACAATAAAAACAATTTAACAGAGCCCATTAAAAACAATTTAAAACCACCTTAAAAACCCTCCCCTCCCCGCACAATTAAAAAACAAAAAAGTATCAGGACAAGCCAGTATATGCTCAATAAGCCAGCAGGATTAGGAAGTTTATGCATCCATGCCCCATGCCCGCTGGAATAGCCAAGTTTTCAGTTGTTTTCTAAAGGGGAGCAGCTCCGTCTGGAGGCGTAGTTCGAGTAGCAAGAGGTTCCAAAGGGCCAGGGCTGACACGGAGAAGGCCCTCCTCCTGGTCCCAGCAAGATGGGCTTCTTTTGCTGCAGGGACCATAACCAACCCCCTCCGGTCTGCCCTTGTAGGACGGGTAAGACAACTTGGGGTGATGCGGTCTCTTAGGTATCCTGGCCCATTGCCATGAAGGGCTTTAAAGGTCAAAACCAGCACCTTGAATTGCACCCGGAGGCATACTGGCAACCAGTGCAGCTCCCGATGCATCGGTGAGGCACAGGCATAATGCCCACACCCCATCACCACCTGAGCAGCCACATTCTGGACCAGCTGTAGCCTCCGAATGGTCATCAAGGGCAGCCCCATGTAGAGTGCATTACAATAATCCAATCTGGAGGTGACCAGAGCGTGAGTGACCGTGAGCAAGGAGTCCCGGTCCAGGAGTGGGCGTAATTGGTAGATGACACGAAGCTGTGCAAAGGCCCTCCTGGCCATGGCTGCCACCTGCTCTTCGAGCAGTAGCCGTGAGTCCAGGAGGACCCCCAAATTATGCACCGGGTCTGTCTGAGGCAACAGTGCCCCACCCAGAACCAAAGATGGCAGCTCCCGAGATAACATGGGACCCCGAACCCACAGCCACTCAGTCTTGCCAGGATTCAGCTGAAACCCGTTGTGTGCCATCCAGATCTGAACAGCCTCCAGACACGTGGTTAGGACTCCACGAGCCGAGAAGTACAGCTGGGTATTTTGATGTTTGCAGATTGATACGCAGTAGGCAGCAGTTACGGGGCCAAACACATCTTTATTGCAAGGTATGCAATCTGAACATGAGGTAATGGCGGAGGCGCAGCTCCTTTTATACAGAGTTGTACATCTGAATCTAGCCACACGGTTCCCCATTGGTTTCTGTATTTGTGATGTCACGGTGACGCCCCTCATTCTTTACCTGGTTTACCTGGGGCAGGAATGTTTCCCGCAGTAGGCTGTGATTGGGTGATTGATACCATGTGGACGCGAGTCACTGCCATCTAGTGGCAGGTGAATCACATTCTATCCAGCTGACTAACATTGAGTTACATTGTGTTCAATTGAGGTTACATTCTTTCATTCTTTCTGTTACAGTTCTCTTAAAGGCATATACTTTCATATACAACATTCCTCCCCCCTAGGATGGGACGAAGTCCCTCAGCCAATGTGGCTTTACGCAATTACGTTTGGGTCGGGCGGCTGCCTGGCTGAGGTCAGGTGCACTAGGGGTCCTGTGTTCCACGGTTCCTCATCCTGCAATGGGAAGACAAGGAGACTCATTAGCGGAATTCCTCAACTCAAAATCCCATCCGTTTCTGGGGGTGGCAGGTGACTCAATGGATGGATGCCTCACTCTCCAGGGGCTAGAGGTGAATTCCAAATTAATGGGACCGGAGGTACCTGGGGCTAAATCAAAACCCCGCTTCTCACTCAGACGGGTGGGAGACCACTCTGCAAAACTTCCCTGATCCGTTAAATCAAAATCAAAGTCATCAGGCACCTCAGGCTCTTCCCCTCCTGAAAAACACACATTCTTGTGGGAGGAATCGATACTGGGGGCTTCCTTTTGGAAGAAAGTTCCCTGTATCTCTTTGGAGATTTCCTGACGGTGACTGCCCTGTTTCTCCCCCTTGGAATGAGCGGGTGGGGGAGGACCCTAACGTTGATCCATCGTCTTCCTGGGTATCCGTGACCTTGTGCCTGAGTTGATCGGCGTGACACTGCCATACTAACCCCATATTTGTTTCCACCTTATATGATACCGGACCTATCTGCTCAAGTACAACCCCTGGCACCCAGTTTGGTCCCATTGCATAATTTCTACAGTACACCGTATCTCCTGCCGAAAAAACCTTTGAGTGCTCAATCTCTATATTTCTCCCCCTATCCTCCACCCTGGTTGGATCCAGTCGGTCGAGAAGCGTGACTGGTTTCCGTTGCATCAGGAGCTCCGTCGGTGAGCGACCGGATCTGAGGGGGTTACCCTATAGCAGAGTAGGAACTGGCACAATTGTAGGTTGAGATCCCCTGGGCCCATTCGCCAAAGTACCTCTTTAGTCGTCCGCACTTGGTGCTCGACTTGCCCATTTGTTGCAGGGTGGAAAGGGGCTGAGGTAATGTGTCGAATCGCGTTCTTCTCTAGGAATGCCTGGAATTTGACATAGGTGAAAGAACTGACATTGTTGGTGACCAGTACGTCGGGTAACCCGAAACAACTAAATAGGTTCTGCAACCGTTTGATGGTTGCACCCAAGGAGGTGTTGGTCATTGGGAAACCTCCAACCATTTTGAAAATGAGTAGACCACCAGGAGGAAGTACAATACCCTGAACGGCCCCGCAAAAGTCGATGTGCAACCTGGACCAAGGTCTGCGGGCCATGTCTCATTCTCTGTGAGGAAGTCGGAACTCTTCAGGTCGGGAACTCTGGCAACTTTCGCAAGTGCCTACCATGTGTTCAATGTCCGCATCTATTTGGGGCCACCAGAAATAGCTTCTGGCCAGCGCTTTTGAGCGCACAATCCCCGGGTGGCTTACGTGGAGTAACTTAAGTATCTTTGAGCGCATTGCTTCGGGGATAACTACTCTCTCCCCCCAGAGGAGACAACCCCTTTCAATGGACAATTCTACCCTCCTCTTGAAGAATATTTGGAATTCTGCACTCGGTGAAGTTGCAGGCCACCCCTTTTTAACCCAGGAGCTAACCAGGGACAGGACTTTATCCTTTGCTGTCACCTTGGCGAGGTCTGGGGGTACAATTGGTGCTGAGTTGAGAGACTCAATCAGTAGCACCTGGTGGTCCTGTTCTACCTCACATTCAGGTTCACATTCAGGTTCCCCTAACACTGGCAGGGGCGAACGTGAAGTGCATCTGCGTGGCTGATTTCCTTCCCCGGGCGGTGCGCCAGTGTGAACTGGTACGCATTGAGGAATATTGCCCACAGGAGCATCCTGGGGGACAAGATTTGGGGTGTGGGTTTGCCCATGGTGAATATACCCAATAACGATTTGTGATCCATTATGATCGTGAATGGTCGGCCGTATAGGAAGTCGTGGAACTTCTTTGTCCCAGCGATTATGGCCAGGGCCTCCCTGTCTGTTTGCATGTAATTGCGCTCTGTCTTGGAGAGGGACCTAGAGTAGAAGGCTACTGGGGCTTCCCGCCCGTTCCCGAGCATGTGGCACAGTACTGCACCCACCCCCACTGGTGACGCATCACACACTAACACTACGGGTTTTTTGGGGTCGAAGTGCATGAGGATTGCCTCTGAGGAGAGGAGCTGTTTGAGTTCCTTGAATGCCTTCTCCTCACTGTCGCCCCACCGCCAAACTGCATCTTTCTTTAACAGCCGTGTAATGGCTCCGCTACGGATGCTTTCCCCAGCAGAAATGAATGGTAAAAGTTTAGGAGTCCTAGGAAGGACTGTAATTCCGATTTCGCGGTGGGGTGAGGGGCATTCCTAACAGCCGCAACTTTTGTATCTGAGGGCTTAACACCGTCTGGGGTTATCCTGAACCCAAGGAAATCTACCTCCCTTGCCTGGAACACACATTTGTCTCGCCTCAGTCTCAAACCCGCTTTCTCAAATACCGTCAGAACTCGATCCAATCTCTTGGCTAGCTCCACCTCGCTCCCCACAGTTATTAATACGTCATCAAAATAGGGGAGGACCCCGGGGAGCCCTTTGAGGAGGCGTTCCACAAGAGATTGGAATATCCCTGGGGCTGAATTTATGCCAAACTGAAGGCAAGTTACCTTAAATGCACCTTTGTGCGTGACTATAGTTTGGGCAGCTGCAGTAGCCGGCGAGACTGTGAGCTGCTGGTAGGCCTGTGCCAAGTCTAGTTTGGTGAAACATTTACCCCCATGTAAAGTAGCGAGCAAATGGCTAACAACCGGCACCAGATATGCATTAGGGCGAATGGCTTTGTTAATGGTGCATTTGTAGTCTGCACAAATCCTGACCTCCCTGTTTGCCTTTAACACCATAACAATTGGTGTTTCCCATTCTGCAGAGTCCACTGGAACCAATATCCCCTGACCCACCAGTTTGTTCAATTCCGCCTCAATCTTGTCTTTGAGGGCGAACAGTACTCGGCAAGGCTTGAGTCGGATGGGTCGAACCTCGGGGTCCAGGTCGAATGAGACTGGGGGCCCCTTATACCTCCTGAGCCCCTTCTCAAAAACCGCTGGATGTGTGTTGCACACATCTCGCACTGGGTCAGAGTCTATGGCATGAATGCCAGATAGTCTGATGCCTAAAGGAGCAAACCACTGCCTCCCCAGGAGGCAACTCGTCCCTCATTAATTACCATGAGGAGCAGCTTCTCCCTGAAACCCTTGAACCTCACCTGGCAATCCCCCACCCCCCAAACCGGGATTTGGTTCCCCTGTACGTCCCGTAAGGTGGTCTTTAAAGTCTTAAGTTTCGAGCGCTCATTTGGGCGAATGCGCAAAAATTATTTATGGGAAATGATGGAGTACAATGACCCTGAGTCCACCTCCATCCAAACAGGGACCCCCTGTAACAGTACCTCCACAAAGAAACATTGGTGAGTTGACTCACGGCCCACAATGGCCTCGTCCTCACTGATCCATCCGATGTCTCCACTCCAACGCGGCCGCTCGGTTGGTTCCTGGTCTCCTCCTTTTCGCCATCTGCAGACCCTGGCGATGTGGCCCTGCTGTCTGCAGTGGTGGCACTTGGCTTTCCGGAACGGGCATTTCCTCTGGTCGTGGGTGCCCCCGCATCCATCGCACCATGGGTTTCCATCGGCGGTGTCTCGCTTGCCGACCTGCCATCTCCAGACCTTTTGGATGTCCGGTTCCCCATCACTTTCGCTGCAGTCTGATGAGGACGTGGCGCCAGCTGCCGCGGCTCCCGGTTCCTGCCCTTTGTGTTCCGAGCAGCTGTGAACCAGAGCCCCGGGCGTTGAGTGCCCTGAAGTGGGGGTCTTGGTCCTGCATGACCGCACCCCATCCTTGGCCGACTCAGCAGCCTGAGCGGCCCTCAGTACCTGCTCGAAGGTATTGAGGGCCAGGAGCCTCCTCTGGGTCTCCTCATCTCGCTACCCGAGCAACAGTCGGTCCCGCAAGGCCTCGCTGAGAGATGTGCCCCACCGGCATGTGATGGCGGCCACCCGCAGGGCGGCAACGAACTTGGTCATGGACTCTCCAGCCCACTGGTCATGCCGGTGGAATGCCAGCCTCACTGGGAACACTGATACCTTTGGGTGGAAATGTCCTCTTAGTTCTGCGAGGATTTCTGCGAGAGGTACCGATCGGAGTGGCTTTGGCATCAGAAGGTTCTTTGCCAGCTCCAGGGTCGGCAGCCCACACTGAGCCAGTAGGCAGGCTCGTAGCTTTGCTTCGTTATCAATGCCCTCGATATCCATAGCGTATAGGAACTGCTCTTCGTAGACGTCCCATGTCTCTGGCTTTGAGGTGTTGAACGGGGCGAGGGTAATCCCATCTTCATCGCCAATTTGATGTTTTCAGATTGATACGCAGTAGGCAGCAGTTACGGGGCCAAACACATCTTTATTGCAAGGTATACAATCTGAACATGAGGTAATGGCGGAGGCGCAGCTCCCTTTATACAGAGTTGTACATCTGAATCTAGCCACATGGTTCCCCATTGGTTCCTGTATTCCTGACGTCACGGTGATGCCCCTCATTCTTTATCTGGTTTACCTGTGACGGGAATGTTTCCCATGGTAGGCTGTGATTGGGTGATTGATACCATGTGGACGCGAGTCACTGCCATCTAGTGGCAGGTGAATCACGTTCTATCCAGCTGACTTACATTGAGTTACATTCTTTCATTCTTCCTGTTACAGTTCTCTTAAAGGCATATACTTTCATACACAACAGGTATCATCTGCATATTGATGATACCTCACCCCGTGGGAATGAATGATCTCACCCAGCGGTTTCATGTAGATATTAAACAGTAGAGGCGAGAGCACCAAGCCCTGAGGCACCCCACATGGGAGCAACCTAGGGCTGGACAGCCTGCTCTCTAGAGACGCTGACTGAGTCCGACCTGTCAGAAATGAGCAGAACCAGGACAACACAGTGCCCTGGGCCCCCAATCCTTGGAGCCAGCCCAGAAAGATACCATGGTCGACGATATCGAAAGCTGCTGAGAGGTCCAGAAGAGCAAGGACGGAGGGGTTGCCTCCATCCCGCTCCCGCCAGAGATCATCCAAGAGTGCGACCAATGCAGTCTCAGTACCATAACCAGGCCTGAATCCAGATTGAAACGGATCCAGATAATCCACATCATCCAGAACCTCCTGGAGTTGCCATGCCACTGCTTTCTCCAACAACTTCTCCACGAAGGGAAGGTTGGAAATTGGTCTAAAATTAGAAATAACAGTAGGGTCGAGCGATGGCTTCTTCGGGAGAGGGCGAACCAGCGCATGCTTGAAAGCTGCTGGAAACAGCCCCTCCTGCAGAGAGGCATTCACCATCGCACCAACCCAGCTGCCCGTTGTAGCCCTGGCTGCTCTAATCAGCCAGGCAGGGCAGTCATCTAATAAGCAAGTGGAATCACGAACAGCTCCAAGGAGCCTGTCCACTTCATCAGGGTCAACTGGATCAAACCGATCCCAGATAATATGGCTAGAATCTGCTCCAGCCCACTCCAGGCGATCAGCTTCCATGTCAGGATTGAACCCTGAACGGATGCAAACAACTTTCTTTTGACTCTGCATGTGCTCTTAAGCAGAGCTGCTGCTGAGGAGAGCCAAACAAAGGAAGTGAGCACTGGTAAGTTTTGCAGTTGGAGTAGAGCTGCTTTGTTATTGCAAACTAATAACAAAGGAAGAATATATTCTTACTAGGTAGAAAGGTAGTAAACGTGTACATTTTTGAGGCCCACAATACTGCACTTGTTAAAATGGATTCTGAGGGAACGGTTGTAGTTACCTGCAATACTTGTGCCATGTTTGTGTTCTTGCCAAAGCATATGGAGAACTACACTTGCAGCAAGTGCAAGCTGGTTGCACTACTAGAAGAGAAGGTCCAGCAGCTAGAGGCCCGCATATCTAACCATCAAGAAATTAAGGAGCTTGAGCTGTTCTTGGACAGAGCGGAGCAGACTATGCTGGACAAAGAAGAGACAGGGCACAGTTCTGAGGGAGAAGGCCCTTCACTAACTCAGGAGGGAGATATTTGGAGGAATGTGACTCAAAGGAGGAGAAGAGTAGGGGATCACTCTGAGAGTCTGAAATTGCAGAATAAATTTGAGGCTCTTTCCCTCATCACACCTGATGAGGAACACACAGAGGAACAACTGGTTCCACCTGATGATCTCTCCTTCATCACACTTGATGAGATCCAGGAAGATAAACAACAGGAACAAACTGAGTTTCTCTCCCTTAATATGGTTGATGAGGTGCATGTAGATGAACAGATTGCAGGAGAGAGGCTCCTTGTACTAGGCGATTCAATAATTAGAAATACAGAGAAATGGATTTGTGATCCACAGGATAACCGTATGGTGACTTGCCTGCCAGGTGCAAAAGTTGCAGACATCACAAGAAATCTAGATAGATTGTTAGAGAGAACTGGGGACGAGCCAGTTGTCATGGTACACGTTGGTACCAATGATGTTGGGAAGGCCAAGCGGTCTGTCCTGGAAGCCAAATTCAGGTTGTTAGGAAGAAGATTGAAGTCCCGGACTTCCAAGGTAGCATTTTCAGAAGTGCTGCCTGTCCCTCGTGCAGGACCTACCAGGCAGGCAGAGCTCAGAAGCCTCAATGCGTGGATGAGGCGGTGGTGTCGAGAGGAGGGTTTCAGATTTGTCAGGAACTGGAGAACATTTTGGGACAAGCCAAATCTGTTCAGGAGGGATGGGTTGCATTTGAACCATGATGGGACCAGATTGCTGGCACTCAACCTCAAAAAGGCTGCAGAGCAGCTTTTAAACTGATAACTGGGGGAAAGCCGACAGGAGCTGGGCAGCATCCGGTTCGGGAAAGTGTGTACTTGGGTAGTGAGGAGGATGCAAAAATTACTGAGCAGAGCAAGGAGCTAGTCACTAGCATTCTAGCAGAAGGATGCAAGAGGCAGTCTAACAATGCAACTGGACACAAAAGACTGTGTCAGAAAAGCATATATAAATGCTTGTATACAAATGCCAGAAGCCTCCGGAACAAAATAGGGGAGCTGGAATACTTAGCAATAGATAAGAATATTGATATTATTGGTATCACTGAAACCTGGTGGACGGATGATAACCAATGGGATACAGTTATCCCAGGCTACAAACTATACAGGAAGGATAGGAAGGGGCAAACAGGAGGTGGTGTAGCCTTGTATGTCAAAGAAGTGATAAAATCGTATGAATTGGAATATCTAGGTGATTTGGAGTCACCATTGGAAGCTCTGTGGGTAAGAGTACCAGGCCACAAGGATGGTCTAACAGTAGGCATATACTATCGGCCTCCGACCCAAACTCTTGAGGGAGACTGGCAGTTGGAGAATGTTGTAAAGGAGGCATCCAAGAAGGGAAGCCTGGTTATAATGGGGGACTTCAATTACCCTCACATAGACTGGGTGAACTGTTGTTCAGCACATGATAAAGAGATAAAGTTCCTAGATATGCTAAATGATTGTTCCCTGGGACAGATGGTTGAAGACCCAACTAGAGGTACAAGAATCCTTGACTTGATCCTGAGTAATACTCAGGATCTGGTGCAAGATGTTAATGTGACTGATCCAATAGGGAACAGTGACCACAACTCAATTATGTTTAACTTGATCATAGACCGCAAGTCACTGATAAAATCTAACACAGAGACCTTAAATTTTCAAAAAGGAAATTTCCCAAAGTTGAGGAAACTAGTAAAAAAGAAGCTGAAAGGGAAAATTGAGAGAGTCCAAACACTCCAAGAGGCATGGAGGCTGTTTACAAAAACAATAACAGAGGCTCAATTGGAATGCATACCCAAAAGGAAAAAGGGCACTGCCAGGTCCAAGCGGACTCCAATGTGGCTTACAGGAGCTGTTCGGGAAGTGATCAGGAGCAAGAAAAGCTCATTTAGAAGATGGAAGGCTTGTCCGAATGAGGACAGCAGGCAGAAACATAAATTCTGGCAGAACAAATGCAAGGCAACAATCAGGAAAGCAAAGCAAGACTTTGAGGAGCGTATAGCTAAAAATACTCAGAGAAATAACAAAGACTTCTTTAAGTACATTAGAAGTAAGAACCCAACTAGGAAGGCCATTGGACCATTAGATGACAATGGAAGGCAAGGGGTTATTAAAGAGGAAACAGAGATTGCAGAGAGACTCAATGAATTCTTTGCTTCAGTATTCACTGAAGAAGACAGAGGCCACATGCCCAAAACAGAGCCTATCTTCGTAGGGAGGGAAACCGAAGAATTAAGCCAGATAGAAATAACCAGGGAGGAGGTCCTTGCATGTCTTGTTAAGCTAAACACTAGCAAATCACCAGGACCAGATGGCATCCATCCACGAGTTCTCAGGGAACTTAAAGATGAAATTGCTGATCTCCTAGCCAAAATATATAATCTTTCCCTCAAATCAGGCTTTGTGCCTGATGACTGGAAGGTAGCGAATGTAACACCAATTTTCAAAAAAGGATCCAGGGGTGATCCAGGAAATTACCGACCTGTCAGTTTGACATGTGTCCCAGGTAAAGTGATGGAAACCATCCTAAAAGATAGAATTAATAGGCACATAGAAGAGAAGGCGTTGCTAAAGGAGAGCCAACATGGCTTTTGCAAGGGCAAATCATGCCTCACTAATCTGTTGGAATTTTTTGAGAGTGTCAACAAGCATGTGGATAAGGGGGATCCAGTTGACATTGTTTATCTGGACTTTCAGAAGGCTTTTGACAAGGTCCCACACCAAAGGCTCTTGAATAAACTTACCAGTCATGGAATAAAGGGACAGGTCTTGTCCTGGATCAGCAACTGGCTAAGGGACAGGAAACAGAGGGTAGCACTAAATGGACACTTCTCCAAGTGGAGGGAAGTCAAGAGTGGGGTCCCCCAAGGTTCAGTATTGGGACCCCTGCTTTTCAACCTCTTCATAAATGATCTAGAAGTAGGAGTAAAAAGCAAGGTAGCCAAATTTGCTGACGACACTAAATTATACAGGGTAGTGAAAACTGTGAGAGATTGTGAGGAGCTCCAGAGGGATCTCTCGACACTGGGGGAGTGGGCAAAACAGTGGCAAATGAGTTTCAACATTAGTAAGTGCAGAGTGATGCATGTTGGGGCAAAGAACCCCAATTACATTTATAAACTGATGGGGTCTGAACTCTCTGTGACAAACCAGGAAAGGGACCTTGGTGTCCTGGTGGACAACTCAATGAAGGTGTCAACCCAGTGTGCCTCAGCAGTGAAAAAAGCAAACTCAATGCTAGGGATCATTAGGAAGGGTATAGAAAATAAGTCAGCAAGTGTCATTTTGCCTCTTTATAAATCTATGGTGAGGCCCCATCTGGAATACTGTGTACAGTTCTGGTCGCCATACCTCCAGAAGGATATTATGGAGCTGGAAAAAGTGCAGAGGAGGGCAACCAGAATGATTAGGGGACTGGAACACCTTCCTTACCATCTGAGGCTGCAACGGTTGGGCCTCTTCACTCTTGAACGACGACGTCTAAGAGGTGACCTGATTGAAGTTTATAAAATCATGCACGGTGTGGACAAAGTAGATAAGGAAAAACTGTTTTCCCTATCGCATAACACTAGAACTAGGGGACACTCCATGAAACTTTTGGGTACTAGTTCTCAAACAAATAAGAGAAAGTACTTTTTCACCCAGAGGATTACTGGTCTATGGAACTCCCTGCCAGAAGAAGTGGTGACAGCTGTCAGTCTTGACAGCTTTAAGAAAGGATTAGACAAGTTCATGGAGGACAAGAGTATCAATGGCTATAATTATGGATACTTAAGGACAACCTCCGGGTTGGAGAGATAGGCAGGATATCTCTCAATATCATTTCCAGGGAATCCTAAGCAGGTGAAGGCATCTGCTTGGGAATACCCTGAAGGAAATAGTGAGCCACTGTGTGAGACAGAATGCTGGACTGGATGGGCTGTGGCCTGTTCCAGCAAGGCTGTTCTTATGTTCTTATGTTCTTATGTTCTTATGTTCACTGTATGATGGTCAGCAAAATCGTCAGCAGAGCCCTGCCACCCAGGCCCCGACCCCCCCCCCCGACCCAGGAGGGATCTGGTAACCCGTAACAGGGCCGCTGGATGATTATCAGCAGAGGTGATGAGGGTGGTGAAGTAATGGCGCTTCACCACCCCCATCACCACGAGTTAGGCTCTAATAGCGGCTCTAACTCGTGTTTGGTCACACTCGCTCCGGGTCTTCACCCAACTGTGCTCCAGGCGTCTCTTTATCCGCTTCAGCTCACCCAATTCTTCCGTAAACCAGGGAGCCCTATGTGGTCTGAGGGTTGGGAGAGGCTGCAACGGCGCGATTGTATCCAAGACCGATGTTGCCTCTTTTTTCCAAAGGGCGACTAAGGTCTCAGCCGAATTGTACAGCCTGTCCAGAGGAAATGACCCCAACTCCCTTTGGAATCTCTCGGAATCCATCAGTCGCCGGGGCCAATTTAACTGGTCCTGCCACCCTACGGTGAGGCGTCGCTCCCAGAAAATCCAGAGTCACCAGATAGTGATCTGACCATGACACAGGCATTATCTTAATATCTTGTTATTGCAGATCACTCAGCCACTGCTCTGACAGGAAAACCAAGTCAGGGGAGTGGCCACTGCTCCTGGTTGAACCCTGAATTACTTAAGTCAGGCCCACAGTTGCCATGGACGCCGTGAACTCCTGAGCAGCATCTGAGGCAGGTCCCAGCGACAGCAAATTGAAGTTGCCCAGAACCATAAACCCAGGCAGCTCAATTACCAGCACCGCGACCACCTCGAGCAAGTCGGGCAGGGAATCTGCTACCTGGCAAGGGGGCAGGTGCAGGAGTAGGATTCCCAACTGACCCTTAGGGCCAACCAGAAGAAGGAGCAGCTCACAACCCTGCACCTGTGGTGCAATGACCCTGGTGACTCCCAGAGATTCACGAGCCACAATAGCGGTGGTGACACCCTTCCCCAAACCCCTGGGCTGGTGCCACACCCTGAACCCAGCGGGACACAATTCCGATAAGGGAACACCATTCTCAGGTGCCAGCCAGGTCTTGGTGATGCATGCCAGGTCAGCCTGCTCCCCCAAGATCAGGTCACAAACAAGGGGAGCCTTATTGCAAACCGACCTGGCATTCACCAGCAGCAGCCTAAGGGAGGGGTCACTCTGGACCTGCTGACTAGGAGCCCGAGACTAGGTGATTCAATAATTAGAAATACAGAGAGATGGATTTGTGATGCACATGATAACCGTATGGTGACTTGCCTGTCAGGTGCAAAAGTTACAGACATCACAAGAAATCTAGATAGCTTGTTAGAGAGAACTGGGAAGGAGCCAGTGGTCATGGTACAAGGTGGTACCAATGATGTTGGGAAGGCCAAGCAGTCCATCCTGGAAGCCAAATTCAGGTTGTTAGGAAGAAGATTGAAGTCCTGGACTTCCAAGGTAGCATTTTCAGAAGTGCTGCCTGTTCCTCCTGCAGGACCTACCAGGCAGGCAGATTGCTGGCACTCAACATCAAAAAGGCTGCAGAGCAGCTTTTAAACTGATAACTGGGGGAAAGCCAACAGGAGCCGGGCAGCATCCGGTTCGGGAAAGTGTGTACTTGAGTAGTGAGGAGGATGCAAAAATTACTGAGCAGAGCGAGGAGCTAGTCACCAGCAGTCTAGCAGAAGGATGCAAGAGGCAGTCTAACAATGCAACTGGACTCAAAAGACTATCAGAAAAGCATATGTAAATGCTTGTATGCAAATGCCAGAAGCCTCCGGAACAAAATAGAGGAGCTGGAATACTTAGCAATAGATAAAAATATTGATATTATTGGCATCACTGAAACCTGATGGACGGATGATAACCAATGGGATACAGTTATCCCAGGCTACAAACTGTACAGGAAGGATAGGAAGGGGCAAACAGGAGGTGGTGTAGCCTTGTATGTCAAAGAAGTGATAAAATCGTACAAATTGGAATATCTAGGTGATTTGGATTCACCATTAGAAACTCTGTGGGTAAGAGTACCAGGTCACAAGGATGGTCTAACAGTAGGCATATACTATCAGCCTCCGACTCAAACTCCTGAGGGAGACTGGCAGTTGGAGAATGTTGTAAAGGAGGCATCCAAGAAGGGAAGCCTGGTTATAATGGGGGACTTCAGTTACCCTCACATAGACTGGGTGAACTGTTTGTTGTTCAGCACATGATAAAGAGATAAAGTTCCTAGATATGCTAAATGATTGTTCCCTGGGACAGATGGTTGAAGACCCAACTAGAGGTACAAGAATCCTTGACTTGATCCTGAGTAATACTCAGGATCTGGTGCAAGATGTTAATGTGACTGATCCAATAGGGAACAGTGACCACAACTCAATTATGTTTAACTTGATCATAGACCGCAAGTCACTGATAAAATCTAACACAGAGACCTTAAATTTTCAAAAAGGAAATTTCCCAAAGATACGGAAACTAGTAAAAAAGAAGCTGAAAGGAAAAATTGAGAGAGTGCAATCACTCCAAGAGGCATGGAGGTTGTTTACAAAAACAATAACAGAGGCCCAATTGGAATGCATACCCAAAAGGAAAAAGGGCACTGCCAGGTCCAAGAGGACTCCGATGTGGCTTACAGGAGCTGTTTGGGAAGTGATCAAAAGCAAGAAAAGCTCATTTAGAAGATGGAAGGCTTGTCCAAATGAGGACAGCAGGCAGAAACATAAATTCTGGCAGAACAAATGCAAGGCAACAATCAGGAAAGCAAAGCAAGACTTTGAGGAGCATATAGCTAAAAACTCAGAGAAATAACAAAGACTTCTTTAAGTACATTAGAAGTAAGAACCCAACTAGGAAGGCCATTGGACCATTAGACGACAACGGAAGGCAAGAGGTTATTAAAGGGGAAACAGAGATTGCAGAGAGACTCAATGAATTCTTTGCTTCAGTATTCACTGAAGAAGACAGAGACCACATGCCCAAAACAGAGCCTATCTTCGTAGGGAGGGAAACCGAAGAATTAAGCCAGATAGAAATAACCAGGGAGGAGGTCCTTGAATGTCTTGTTAAACTAAATGCTAACAAATCGCCAGGTGTAGAAACAATGGCAGGATGGAGTAAAAGCACGAACTGCAGTAATAGCCTCAATGGCTGAGAGAAAACGAAGCTCTCCGGTTTACAGCTTTTCGAAAATCTTCCACTGGTTTTCTACAGATAATAGTTAATACAAAACATTCATAAGCTGATGATACATATACATATATATATACATACATATATACATACTAGAACTCCATGAAACTTTTGGGTACTAGTTCTCAAACAAATAAAAGAAAGTACTTTTTTACCCAGATGATCACTGGTCTATGGAACTCCCTGCCAGAAGAAGTGGTGACAGCTGTCAGTCTTGACAGCTTTAAGAAAGGATTAGACAAGTTCATGGAGGACAAGGGTATCAATGGCTATAATTATGGATACCTAAGGACAATCTCCGGGTTGGAGAGATAGGCAGGATATCTCTCAATGCCATTTCCAGAGAATCCTAAGCAGGTGAAGGCATCTGCTTGGGAATAATACCCTGAAGCAAATGGTGAGCCACTGTGCAAGACAGAAAGTTGGACTGGATGGGCTGTAGCCTGTTCCAGCAAGGCTGTTCTTATGTTCTTATCGGGCAATCAGGATTTCTCCCACCCCGCCCTCGCCTTTGGTGCTCTGGGGCACCAATAGCAATGTATGGGATTCTCCCCAACCCCCAATAGGTGCCCCCACCCAGGGCCGGCATCAGGAATTTCCGGACCCAGTATGTGCCCCCGCCCCACACACACACACACATTTTG
This sequence comes from Bradypodion pumilum, assembly GCA_035047305.1. Lineage (NCBI taxonomy): Eukaryota > Metazoa > Chordata > Lepidosauria > Squamata > Chamaeleonidae > Bradypodion > Bradypodion pumilum. Next base: position 381,756,260 of record JAWDJD010000002.1, read on the forward strand.
GCCACATCCCTTGGGTTCCCTGCACATGCGGCGTTTGTCTGTGCATGTGCAGATCAGTGGTTTCCTGGCGGCACCACGCCCCCGTGGTTTCCTGCGCATGTGTTGTTTGTTTGTGTATGTGCAGATCAGTGGTTTCCCCATGGCGCCGGGGGCCCGTCATTTCCTGGCCCAGGACAGGAGTCCTGATGGTCCCCCCTGATGGCGGCCCTGCCCCCACCACTCCTTGTCCAGCACCTTCCCATGGTGCCTGGTGCCCTGACCATTGGTTGTGAGATCAGTTACACAACTGGTTGTGCAAGAGGAAGCCGGACAAAGGAGGGGTGTGGACTTATGCAGTTGCCCTTCCACTCCCTGTTTAGGCAATTGGACATTGGCCAGGGCATGTGGAACCAATTCAAACCATGGTTTCAGATCATAGTTAGAAGCAATTCTTAGTTACCACAAACCATAATGTGCTTGATTCACCCAAGCATATCACACTGTGATGGGGAGCACAGAAGGATGTGGGGATTGTGAACACAATTAGGTATCCTGCAGACAACCTGCTGCCTGATCCTTCCACTCTGGAATCATCACTGGATTGCTTCTGACATGATCAAAGCAGGAAAACCAAAGAAAAGGGAGAGAGTCACAGTGGTCTCCGTTATGAAAGCATAGTTTATTGATGAGCTGCGATCATGCCTGATGCCAGAGATACTGAGAGAAAACCTAAAAATAACAGCATTACAACAAAATAATTATTTCAACCTTAGTCATGCCTCTACAATACTCAGAAGCAAATCCCATTAAATTAGGCATATAGTTATACAAAAAAAAAATAAAGCTGGAAAGGTAGTTGTGTTCACTAGAGTCGTGTGGCACCTTAAAGATTAATTGACATATTTCATTCCACATAAGATTTCAAACACTAATGAAATTAGTTGCAGTTTGTGAAACTTATACCAAATAAAACTATTGCACCACTGCACTGGCACTGCAAGATGGTAATTCACGTATCCCATTTATACACAAAATTTACTGAAAAATCAGTGTTGTTGCTATGTGCCATCAAGTTGTGACTCTGTGAATGAGAGATCTCCTAAACAGCCCTGCTCAGCTCTTCTGCAATCAAGCCTGTGGTTTCCCTCCTGAAGTCAATCCATCTCATGTTTGGTCTTCCTCTTTTCCTGCTGGCTTCTACTTTTATCAGCATCATTGTCTTTTCTAGAGAGTCTTTCCTTCTCGTAAAGTGCCAAAGTAGATCAACCTCAGTTTCAACCCTTTTGCGTCCAAATAAAGTTCAGGCTTGATTTGCTCTAGGACCCACTTGTTCATCTTTCTGGCAGTCTCCTGCTGAAGTCGTCTCCGGAGAATGGAGACTGCTAATTTATTCCTAGCCTTGTGTTGTATAATTTTTCATGGTACAGATACACTGTTTTGCTTTTCAATTTCAGATATGTCTGTTTTGTTCTGATCTCCAAGCAGTTTTTCATCAGGAGGGCGGGATATAAATTCATAAATAAATAAATAAATAAATAAATAAATAAATAAATAAATAAAATAATAAATATTTTGTAAAGCAAATTCATATAGCAAAGTGGCTGTCTTATGCCCTTAGGATACAACAAGGCAATGACAACAAGTATAACCAGAAGAGTTTGATTTTCACAATGGAGTCTGAAAGATAAGCGCTTGTTTCAGTGGTACTACATTTGCGAAACAGATAGTTGTATGAGCTTCTTTGGGGGCATGTCTGAACAGGATCTAAATATTGTATGTTAAAGTAACTGCATTCTTGGCTCAATATATTGTAACCATCTAGCTAGCAATAAAATTTCTGCCGAGTTCTGAAGGTGCAGGTCAGGCTACAGGGCTCACAGGCAGTTTTTCTTGATAAAAGGTTTGTGTAAAGAAAGGAGAGGCCACCCCTTGGCTACAAGCCTGTTTAGAACAACAACCAATATAGTTTGATCATGCAAACTATATGGTTGCCTTTACTGGCTAGTAAGATAACAGTAAAGGCAACCATATAGTTTGGTCATGCAAACTACTGTATATGGTTGCACTTACTGTTATCTTACTAGCTACCATTCCTTGGTTTGTTTTTTATTAGGTATTATCTTATTAGACTGTCTGCTAGTGATGAAGAGAATGCTGGCTGTTTCCCTATTGCCTAAGAAGGAAGTGATTGTGGCCTGGAGAGTCATAATCTGTAACAATTGTTTTGGGTGGGTAGAAAGACCATTCATCTATTTGTGTACTATAGACTTCTAGAATACAAGATCTTGGAAGGAAAGAAAGAAAGAAACTGTGCCACAGCAGAATTCAACACAGACCTTTTGGAATGAAGGGATGATCTCAAATCAATTCATTTCCTGGCTTGTTTTTATCAAAAGCTGATGACCTTCACTGGGAGCAAAAAAGGAGGAAGTGTGACTATTGGTTCTCCTCAACCTTTTGATGTCTTGTAGCACTATGGCTCATGGCATGCTTTTAGATTTTTCCTTCTCCTAGACTCCCCTCCCCCTCAAGGATTATTGCCTTGCTGTGGAGAGGAGGCTTGCGTGGTTCGATGAAGCTATAGGCTGTGCCCTGTAGAGCCACCCAAGATGAACAGGCTATAGCGGAGAACTCAGACTAAGCACAATCCACTGGTGAAGGAACTGGCAACCCATGGCAGTACCTTTGTCAAGAAAACCTCATGGACAGTATCAAAAGGCTAAATGCTACGACGCTGGAAGATGAGTTCCTCAGGTTGGAAGGTGTCCAATATGCTACTGGGGAAGTGTGGAGGACAAGTAGCCCCAGAAAGAGTGAAGTGGCTGGTCCAAAGCCGAAAGGATGCTCAGCTGTGGATGGAACTGATGGTGAAAGGAAAGTCCAATGCTGTTAAAGAACAATATTGCATAGGAATGTGGAATGTAAAATCTGTGAATCAAGGCAAGCTGGACGTGGTCAAAAATGAGATGGAAAGACTGAGCATTGGTATCTTGGGAATCTGTGAACTAAAGTGGATAGGGATGGGTGAATTTAACTCAGGGGACCATTATATCTACTTCTGTGGACAAGAATCCCTAAGAAGAAATGGAGTGGCCCTCATAGTCAATAAAAGAGTGAAGGAAGCAGTAATGGGATACAATTTTTAAAATGACAGGACGATCTTGGTCTGAATTCAAGACAAACCATTCAACATCACGGTAATCCATGTCTATGCTCAAACCACTGATGCAGAAGAGACTGTAGTCAACCAGTTCTATGAAGACATACAACACCTTTAGAAGAGACACCAAAAATGATGTCCTTATCATCATAGGAGATTGGAATGCCAAAGCAGGAAGTCAAATGGTAACAGGTAAGTTTGGCCTTGGGGTTCAAAATGAAGTAGGGCAAAGGCTAATAGAGTTTTGCCAAGAGAATGTACTGGTCATAGCAAACACCCTCTTCCAACAACCTAAGAGGTGACTCTACACATGGACCTCACCAGATGGTCAACACCAAAATCAGATTGATTGTGTACTCTGCAGCCAAAGTTGGAGAAATTCTATATATTCAGCAAAGACAAGACCTGGAGCAGACTGCAGCTCAGATCATGCGCTACTGATTGCCAACTTCAGGCTTAGAATGAAGAAAGTAGGGAAAACAATTAGGCCACCCATATATGATCTAGATAATGTCCCTCATGAATATACTGTAGAGACAGACAGAATGCCTGAAGAATTATGGGCTGAGGTTCGTAACATCATACAGGAGGCAGCAATTAGAACCATCCCAAGGAAAAAGAAATGCAAAAAAGTGAAGTGGTTGTCTGATGAGGCTCTTCAAATAGCTGAAGAAAGAAGGAGGGTGAAAATCAAAGGTGAAAGAGAAAGATTCACTCAACTGAATGCAGAATTCCAGAGAACAGCAAGGAGAGATAAGGAGGTCTTCTTAAACAACAGAAGGGGAAGGAATAGAAAGGGGAAGGACTTTTCTTGTCAAGAAAATTGAGGAAAACAAGGGAACTTACAGTATCAAGCAAAAATGGCCATAATAAAGGACAAGAATGGTAGGGACCTAACAGATGCAGAAGAGATTAAGAAAAGATGGCAAGAATACACAAAAGAATTCTAGAAAAAGGACCTTAATGTCCCTGACAACCACAGTGTTGAGATCAATGACCTTGAGCCAGACATTCTGGAGTGTGAAGTCAAGTGGGCCTTAGAAAGTATTACTAACCACAACGCTAGTGGAGATGGTGGTATTCCAATATAACTATTTAAAGCCCTAAAAGAAGATGCAATTAAAGTGTTGCACTCAATATGCCATCTGATTTGGAAAACACAGCAGTGTCTACAGGATTGGAAAAGGTCAGTCTATGTTCCAATTACAAAGAAGGGAAATGCCAAAGAATGTTCAAATTATCATACAATTGCGCTTATCTCACACACTAGCAAGGTCATGCTCAAGATCTTACAAGCTAGGCTTAAGCAGTACATGGATTGAGAACTTCCAGAAGTGCAAGCAGGGTTCTGAAGAGGCAGGGGAACTAGAAACCAAATTGCCAACATTCACTGGATCATAGAGAAAGCAAGGGAGTACCAGAAAAACATCTACTTCTGTTTCATTGACTACACCAAAGCCTTTGATTGTGTGGATCACAATAAACTGTGACAAGTCCTTAAAGAGATGGGAGTACCAGACAACCTCATCTATCTTCTGAGAAATCTGTATGTGAGTCAAGAAGCAACAGTTAGGACAGGATACAGAACAACAGATTGGTTTAGAATAGGAAAAGGAGTACGACACGGCTGTATATTGTCACCCTGCTTATTTAACTTATATGCAGAGTACATCATGTGTAATGCAGGGCTGGATGAAGCACAAGATGGAATTAAGATTGCTGGGAGAAACATCAACAACCTGAGATATGCAGATGATACTACCCTGATGGCAGAAAGTGAAGAAGACCTAAAGAGCTTCTTGATGAGGGTGAAAGAAGAGAGTACAAAATCTGGCCTGAAACTCAACACCAAGAAAACCAAGATCATGGCACCTGGTCCCATCACTCCCTGGCACATAGAAGGGGAACAAATGGAAGCAGTGACAGGCTTTACCTTCTTGGGATCCAAGATCACTGCAGATGGTGACTGCAGCCATGAAATAAAAAGCTGCTTACTTCTTGGTAGGCAACCTATGACAAACCTAGGCAACATAATAAAAAAATAGCGACATCACCCTGCCAACAAAAGTCCACATAGTCAAAGTAATGGTCTTCCCAGTAGTAATGCATGGCTGTGAGAGCTGGACCATAAGTAAGGATGAGCACAGAAGAATAGATGCATTTGAACTGTGGTGCTGGAAAAGATTCTTGAGAGTCCCTTGGACTGCAAGGAGATCAAATCAGTCCATCCTAAAGAAAATCAACCTTGACTGCTCCTTGGAAGGACAAACATTGAGGCTGAAGCTCAAGTACTTTGGCCACCAAACTTGAAGAGAGGACTCACTGGAGAAGACCCTGATGCTGGGAAAGATTGGAGGCAAAAGGAGAAGGGGCAGCAGAAGATGAGATGGCTAGATGGCATTGTTGGCGCAGTGGTTGTAGTCTTCAGTGGGATATGGAGGATGAAAGATGACAGAGGAGCCTGGCATGTAGTGATCCATGTTGAAGTAAATATATAAGTGTTCCTCCATGCTGTGAAGACACCTCCTCATTATGGCAACCCTATGAATGAGGGATCCAAAAAGTCCTTCTCAGCTCTTGCAAACACAAGGTTCCTTGATGGAGTCAATCCATCTCTTTTTTAGTCTTCTTGTTTTCTGGCTATCTTTAACTTTCCCCAGCATTACTGTGTTGTTTTCCCCAGCAATTCTTGCCTTCTCATGATGTGCCCAAAATATGACAGCCTCAGTCTTCTGATTTTCGCCTCCAGAAAAAGTTCAAACATGATTTGCTCTAGGACCCACTTGCTTGTTTTCCTTACAGTCAAGGGCATCCACCAAGTTCTTTCCCAGAACCATATTTCAAACAAAACAGTTATTTTCTTGTCAGATTTCGTCACTGGCCATCTTCCATAGTTATACATAGGAACTGGGGATACAGGAGCATGGATGATCTTGGTCTTGGTCTCCAGTGACACATCCTTACACTCAATGATCCTCTTAAATTCCATAATTGCTGCTCTTCCAAATCCCAGTCTTCTTCTGATTTCTTCTTTGTAGTCTCCATTTGGATAAATGACTAAACTAAAGCATACAAAATCTTTAACAATTTCAATTTCTTCATTGAGAACATCAAAGTTTTGTAGTTCTTGTGTAGTCATGATTTTAGTCCTTGATATTCAACTACATGCCTGCTTTAGCACTCTCTTCTTTCTCTTTTGTCAGAAATTATTTCTTATCATTTGCTGCCAGTAAAATGGTGTCATCTGCATATCATAAAATTTTGATGTTTCCTCCACTTTTCACACCTCCGTCATCCAAATCTAATCTAGCTTCCTGATTGTTACAGACTGAATAGATTTCTTCTTTTACCGTGTCTAGGCCAGAATGTGAAACTGCCAAAATAAAGGCACTTTTTACTGAGTTCATTCTGCAGTTCCTTTCGCCTGACCTATCATGGAAAAGATTAGCCAGCAACACAAGGTTGCCTTTACCAGAGAATGCCCGATTGTGGTTCAATCTTTTAGGAGGCTCTTTCTGTGTACCCCACCAAATAGGTAACGATGCATTTTATGACCGAAAAGATAAGGTCATAAAATGCAGCATTTACACTGTTACCTATAAGAAACCAGTCTAGCTTTCTATGTTCCGCCTAATACAAGCATCCGGTGTAAGTGTAGGTTATGCATCAGGACAACCACTTACTAAAGCTTGGCAATAATCTCTAACAACAACAACAACAACAACAACAACAACAACAACAACAACAACAACAACAACAACAACAACAACAACAACAACAACAACAACAACAACGGCGACTCTTTAAGACTCTTTAAGACCATTAAGCAAAGAAAGCTCCAATACCTTGACCATATCATGAGGAACAACATAATGTAGAGAATACTCCAACTTGCTCTTCAAGGAAAGCTCCATGGGAAGAGAGGCCCTGGACGTAGATGGAAATGGCTGAAAAACCTGAGAGATTGGTGTGGCATATCCTTTGAAGAACTGCACTGAGGAGTTAAGAACAGGGAGACTATCTCCATGATGATAGACAATATCCGGAATGGATACGGCACCTGAAGAAGCAGAAGCAGAAGCAGTAGTAGTAGTAGTAGTAGTAGTAGTAGTAGTAGTAGTAGTAGTAGTAGTAGTAGTAGTAGTAGTAGTAGTAGTAGAGTCTTCCAGAAGAACAGCCAGACTCTTGTACCTTGTGGATTTAAGGATATTGTATTATAGAACAATTGTGTTTAAAATGAATACTTGAGTGAAATAAGGGAGGAAAATATATCAGGGAATATATTAATTTTTTTTTGAACAAAAGTAGTAATTATTTAGAGTTCATTCTGAGAAACTTTGTCAGACACAAATTATAAGAAACAAGAGATATGATGTATTGAAGCTTGCATTGATTTATGTATCCTTATTGCTCTGTTTTTTGTTTTTATTTATGTTTTTAATGTATGTTCTAAAATTTAAAACTTAATAAAAATATTTTTTTTCAAAAAGAACAGCCAGGCTGTGTAGCCATGGGCAAGCTGCACAGTCCTAGGGCATTCCCAGACGAAAGGAAAGATAAACCACTTCTTTCAGAATTGATTTCATGGCATGCAGTTATTATTCATAATAATAACAGAATGCCATCAAGTCAATTCCAAATCAAGGGACCTTTTCTACAGTTTTGTAGGTGCAGAGTTCTCAGAAGTGGTTTACCACTTCCTGCTTCTGTTTGCCAAAGGCTACACAGACTGGCTCTCAAAAGGCACCTTGAGGAATTTGATTTCCACAACCCACTCATTGAGCTGTTCAGCAAGCTTTCATTAATAAGATGATTTTAAAGAAAGGTCTAAACTTAATATGTGAATAGTGAAATATGCACACACATGATGACATATTGGATCCCAATCCCATGTGTAATAGAACCAAGCAACACACATAAAATGCAAATGAAGAACTGGATTAGATTCAGAAAGAAGAATGAAAGTTGGTGGAACAAACACCAATCATTCAGTATACACAAATGACACCATATTACTGGTTGAAAATAGCAATGACTTGAAATTCCTACTTTAACCTACTTGAGAAAGGTTAAAGAAGAAAATGCAAAAGTACTCAGGATTACAGCTCAATATCAAGAAGACAAATATTACGGAAGAAATACATAACTTTAACACTGACAATGAAGAAATCAAAGTCCTTTAAAATTTTCTGTGCCTTGATTCAATCATTCATCCAAATTGAGAATGCAGCCAAGAAGAACTTGGCTTCTTTAGCAAAAAAATTACTACATTTGTATCAGTTTTGCCCTGCTCAAAACTGATTCAGTCCAAGGAATACACTAGGCACAGTTGAGGCATGCATTAACCTGTCAAAGTATCAGTTATTTTAAATCACCCAGCAGAGATTGTTTATTTTGCAACAATTCCTGGACCGCTTGTACTATTCTGTGTGTATACATGTGTCAGCGCACATCGTGCCTCTTGGTTTGCATTCTAAAGTTTACAGGAATCACTGAAGCCCAAAAATGGTTCACCACCACTCAGCCCAATCCTTATATTTATAGTTACTACAACAGTTTAGCAGTTTGCTTGCTATCATGGCAAAGAACTATTGCAGCATTATAACAGTTAGATATACTGTACCGGTAATTATTTTAAGAAAATCATACCAATTGACAGGTGTAGAGCAGCAGTGGCAGAGGCTGTGCACGAGGGTGCAGCTATGAACGGCTCTGTAGCAGATGCAGTGACTGTGTTGTCAGCAGAGTCTAGCCTCTCTTAGAATGGAGTTTGGTTGCCTAACAGCTGAATGGAGGCAGCAGGGATAAGTAGAAAAGAAAAAGAAAAACCTATGCGGAAATGCAGGGGAAGGTGGAAATTGGGAAGCTGCCTAGCAGTGGCAGGATTTTTTATTTTTATTTCTAAGAAATAGGACAAGGTTTCACAAAGGACATGAAAACCAGCATAAGCACAACATAAGAACAGCCTTGCTGGAACAGGCCACAGAAGCCCATCCAGTCCAGCATTCTGTCTCACACAGTGGCTCACCATTTCCTTCAGGGTATTATTCCCAAGGAGATGCCTTCACCTGCTTAGGAGTCCCTGGAAATGGCATTGAGAGATATCCTGCCTATCTCTCCAACCCAGAGGTTGTCCTTAAGTATCCATAATTATAGCCATTGATACCCTTGTCCTCCATGAATTTGTCTAATCCTTTCTTGAAGCTGTCAAGACTGACAGCTGTCACCACTTCTTCTGGCAGGGAGTTCCATAGACCAGTAATCCTCTGGGTGAAAAAGTACTTTCTCTTATTTGTTTGAGAACTAGTACCCAAAAGTTTCATCGAGTGTCCCCTAGTTCTAGTGTTGTGCGATAGGGAAAACAGTTTTTCCTTATCTACTTTGTCCACACCGTGCATGATTTTATAAACTTCAATCAGGTCACCTCTTAGACGCCGTCGTTCAAGAGTGAAAAGGCCCAACTGTTGCAGCCTCAGATGGTAAGGAAGGTGTTCCAGTCCCCTAATCATTCTGGTTGCCCTCCTCTGCACTTTCTCCAACTCCATAATATCCTTCTGGAGGTATGGCGACCAGAACTGTACACAGTATAGCCTTAACTTGATTTAAAGAAAAACAATTGGAAACCCGATTCTTTTGACATTCAAGATATATCCTGAGACTTGAAAAGGCAGCTACTGTATTCTTCTTCCATGTCTAACCCAGACGTGAAACTGCCAAAATGAAATGTACAGTGATTTCTTTAAACTTATAAGACAGACCTTGTGGAGTTCATTCTATAGTTCCTTTCACCTGGCCTAGTATGAGAAAGATTACCTGTCACTATATGCTCATTGCCTGGAGTATGCCTGATTGTGGTTCAAAAATACCACACTCTTTGAGGAGGCTCTTTCTGTGTACCCCAAGGCAGCTATGAAGGAATGAGAGAAAAGTAACTGTATGTTGTTGATCAAGACCAAGACAATTCATTCTACATGTATGTTATTCCTGGTGGATATTAAAGGTAGATGACGAAGACATGGGGGAAATCAACTCATTTGAAATTTGGTGCTGGAGGAAAACTTTACAGATGCTATAGATCTCCAGAAAGACAAATAAGAAGACATTATATAAGACTGTACTGTAATCACTAATAAAGTGCATTTTACTTGTAGTTATGTGTAGTCAAGTTGGAATAAACTTAAAGTGACCCTAATAGGGCTTTAAAGATACATGAGATAGTAGAGGAGTGGCCTTTACCAGTTCCACATCCCCAGTTCTTCTTCTTCGTCCGTGTCTAGGCCAGACGTGAAACTGCCAAAATGAAGGCACCTTTTGGTGTGTTCATTCTGCATTTCCTTTTGCTTGATCTAGTGTGAGAAAGATTAGCCAGCAACACAAGGTTGCTGTTACCAGGGTACATCCACTTGTGGTTCAAAAATACCACAATCTTCGAGGTGGCTCCTGTCTACCACACATCCCCAGTGAGATTCAATCACTGAGTGAGTGAGGACTCAAGCCCAGGCCTTTTGACTGATAGTCCATTACTTTATCCACCACACCACACTGGTAGCCACACAGCAGGTTACTGTTTGCTAAAACCAAATTAATTATTTTTGTATCAGTAATTCACTACTTAGAAATCCCTTTTTTAAAGTTGGATAAGCATACTAAATATAAGTAATTGCTTGTTAAGACTTCAATAAGCAAATGAGAAATTCAATTTATTTTCTATTTGGTATACAGGTTAAAAATTTCGTACAGTGCAAATCCAGGGTTGGTTGCCCCCCCCCCCCCCCAGGAAAACATTAATGTCTTTGCAGGGATGCATTTTGCATACCAGTGTTCTATGCTTATATTTGTTTGGCTCAGTTACGCAAGTCACAGCTCTGGGATGGATAAAGAAATGATAAAGAAAGCCAATATTATTCTTGAGAGTTTTTATGTTTCTGTTAATGAAGGGACAGCATACCATTCTGGGAAAGGAAATGAGATTCATAAACAACAGCTATAAAAGAAAAATGTATCTCTTTATGCAGGAAACAAATAAGCAATCCTACACAGCTACCTAGGAGTATGCCCTCTTTAATACACAGGGGTGCAGAGGTGTGGTGGGACAGTGGTTAAGAAGCCTGCCCTGTTAACTGGAAGGCCGGCAAACCGGTAGTTCAAATCCCAGGTACTGCATGACAGGTTGAGTGCCCGTCTCTGTCCCAGTTCATGGGGACATAAAAGGAACCTCATTTGGGTCTTCCCTGAGCAGAGTTTCTACCAAAAAATCCTTTCAACCCAAAATAATTTCTGACATGAAATTATTATTATAATACACTGGGACCTATTTCCAAAATGGCAGGTATAGGACTGCATTGCAATGCTGCAACCTTATCCACAGTTTTATGCCAAGCTGTATCTGATTTTAAGTATATTTTTAATATAATTCCACTTCAATAAATATCAATTTAACCAGGCCTGCTGCACTAACCTTATACTTTGAGCAATGGCAGTCATTTATTTCAGCATCAGCAATCATGGTAAGTATCAGCCCAACAAAGAGAGCACAAAATAAATATTTAAAGAAGTGTGAAAATATTAAATAACACCATGTTGTTTTAAACAGGCAATGTGGCATTCTGGACCTGTTTCTCTACCCCATCACAACTGGAACTATCTATTCTCTTCTGCTAGTAAAACAAATAACTGGAAATTTAAAACTTGACTAAACAGGAAAATACACCTCTTGGCCATAACAAAATAAAGGGAAGATAGAAACAGTATACTGAAGACCTATACAGAAGAGATAAAGGGACAACAGATTCTTTAGAAGAGGAATCCTATGATGAAGAAGTTGTAGTTCTAGAAAGTAAAGTGAATAGTTATCTGAGAGCACTGGGAAGAAACAAATCACAGGGGAAAGATGGAATCATGAGTGAATCATGAAAAGCATTGAATAATTTTGAAAAAAATGAATATGCTCAGTACTCTATTATCCTGATGCATAACCTGTATTGCAGACAAATTAGTTAGAATAGAAAATGGAATGAAATAATGATTTTCTATAGGCAAAGGTTCATTTTATCCCCTTAACTGGTCAATCTGTGCACAAAATATATCATACTAAAAACTGGACTAGATTTGGATGAAGGAGGTATGAAACGTGGTGGAAGAAACATCAAAATTTTATGATATGCAGACGACAACATCTTACTGTTACAAAGCAGCAATGCTGAGAAACAACTTCTGATGAAAGAAAAAGAAGTACCAAAACAAGCATACAATTGAATATCTAGAGGACAAAAATCATGACTACACAAGAACTACAAAACATTAATGTTCACAGTGGGGGAAACTGAAATTGTTAAAGATTTTGTATGATTTGATTCAGTCATTTATCCAATGTGGACTACAACTAAGAAATCAGAAGGCTGAGCAGCAATTATGGAATTAAAAAGGATCATCCAGTGTAAGGAAGTACAGACGCCAGGAAAGTAGGGTGTTGGTTAGTGACATTGATAGACTTAATTTCTCTGTAAAAGAGCAGCAGTATCAAAAATCACTAGATAGCCATTTCCTGGGCTGGAAAATTGGGGAGTAGGCCCGATTTCCCTGAAGTGAAACCCATATTTCTGATGGCTGAACTAGCAGAGTGAGATGGGGCGGGGGGGGGGGGGAGAGATTATGTTTTTGTTTCTTTCTTGGGGAAGGATAGAGGTCCACTGGGGAAATGAGCTGTGGGAGGATGCACAGAACATATGTATGAGTTGTGAGTTTTCTCTTGATGGGTATCCAGGTTGACACAGCCTTCCATCCTTCTGAGGTGGGTAAAATGAGTACCCAGCATGTTGGGGGTGAAGTGCTAATTTGTTTTATTTGTATTTTTTCAGGTAATTATTCTGTTGTTTATTTTATTTTGTTGTTTGTTCTATTATGGTGTGTTGTTTATTTATCTGTGCACTGCCTAGAGTGGTAAATATCCCAGATGGATGATATAAAAATTTAATTTTAAAAAAATTGTGTCAAAAACACTGAAAGCTAAATGGTTTGGGACCTTCCTAGCTGTCCACTCAGGACATCAGCCCGCATCACTCGTTCCTCTCAGACGGCGCAGCTCCAAGTGCCGACCCCGAGATTGGCAAGGAAGGCTGTGACTCAGAGAAGAGCCTTCTCGGTGGCAGCACCAGCTTTGTGGAACTCCCTTCCAGTTGAATTGCGCCAGGTCCCATCCCTGCCTATGTTTAAAAAGCAGTTGAAATCGTTTCTTTTTAAAGGGGTTTTTGAGAATGTTTTGCCAACAGCTGAGCATTAGGTAATTTATTATGTCTCTCTCCATTGGCAATAGGGTTTATATATATATATATATATATATATATTTTAAAATGTGTTTTTAATATGTTTTTAACATGTGAGTTTCGTGTTGTTAGCTGTTAGAGTAGGAAAACCTCCTAGATAGGCAGGGTATAAGTAAAACAAACAAACAAATTATTTATTTTATTTATTACAATTTTATGTGGACAAACAAACAAAGGTTCTTTCTGGGTTGAAAGGATTTTTGCTGGAGAAACTCCGCTCAGGGGACGCCCGAATGCGGCTCCTTTCATGTCCCCAAGATCTTTCCCCACCGAAGTGTGCTCTCTATTTTTATCTACTTGCAATTTCTTGCTTTCGGAACTGCTAGGTTGGCAGGAGCAGGGACAGAGATGGGTGCTCATTCCCGTCATGCAGCACTCTGGTCTTGAGCATGCCGACCTTCCAGCTAACAAGGCGAGCTTCTTGACTACTGAGCCACCGCGTGGTCCGCATAAAATTGTAATAAATAAAATAAATAATTTGTGAACCCGTGAACCGCCCAGTCCACTAAGCGTTGTGGGGTGTACAGAAGTGTAATTGCTATTGCTTGTTGCTGAGCCCCCCAGGAAGGAAGCCAGCCAGCCAGCCAGCCAGGCACCGGCTGTGGGCCGAGAGGAGACATCACACTTTTGTGGGTCTTTTTAGACATGGGGTGGTTTTATAAAGAGTTTTTATTGTAGTTTTTAATGGGGTTTTATATTGTAATCTTTTTATATGTTGCACGCCGCCCTGAGTTGCCCTGGAGCAAGGGGGCGGGATATAAATATAAATAAATAAATTCTGCCCCCCCCTCCCTCAGCCGAATACGTTCCCTCGGCGTGCGTCTCTTCTTCCACAGCAAGGAGCGTTCCCATTCCTCTTGTGCCCTGGTTGGGGGGGGGGGGGGAGGGAAGGCCGCTGTCTTTTCGGGGTTTCCCATCCTCATTTCCGACATGCCTGTGGTGGTCTGCGAGCAGATGCCCGCGTTCCCTCCTCGCAGGTCACCCCCTCAGGACCACACACACACACTCTCCTCGCTGCCGCCGCCCAGCATGCTCGGGTCATTTCTTCCCCTCATGGCCAGTTCCACGAGAAGGGGGGGAGGGCTGAGTATAACTTTTCCCGCCCGCTCCCTCCCCCGCCGCGCGTGAGTGGGTGGGTGGGAGCTTGGAGGGCGGCGGGCTGGAGGGCGGGGAAGGAGGCGCCGCCGGCCGGGGGAGGGCGGCGCTTGCCCATAGGACGGGGCCGGGAGGTGTGTGTGTGTGGGGGGGGGGGAAAGTCCCTCATCCCTGCCACTCGAGCGGGAAGCGCCTCTCTCCAGCTGCGCCGGCGGCGGCACCACCAGGTCAGTCTGTGTGAGCGAAAGCGGCGGAGCGAGAGTGAGCGGGGCGGCGGGACTCAGGGGTTGGATGCGGGAGGCGAGCGGGGTGGGGGGGGGGGGAGACTTTGAGCTAGAGAGAAAAGAGAGGGAGCGCGGCTCCGCTGCCTCCTGTAGAGGGCGATGTTATATGGGTGGGCGGCTGGGTGGGCAACGTACCTGGTGGGTGGGAGTGAGTGAGGCAGTGGCGGGGGGGGGTGTCGCGTGGAGGCACCTTGACAGGGCGCGCGCCACGACCCCCCCCTCCCCACGCCCGCGCCGATCTCGCGCGCACCGCTCTACCTCGAAGGGCTGTACTGTGGGAAATGGATGGCTCCTCAGGCAGGGCGCTCTGCCTTTGCACTCCGCAACCAAGGGGCAGCAAGGTTTCCCTTGCTCGAAAGCCAGTCGTATCCGACTCTAGGGTTCAGTGCTCATCTCTGTTTCAAAGCCGAAGAGCCAGCGTTGTCTGCTCCTGGCAGACGTTTCCGTGGTCATGTGGCAGGCATGACTAGACACCGGAGCGCACGGAACGCAGCAAACGGGTAGTTAAAGAAGAGCCACTCTAGAGTCCCCCCCCCACTCACCCCGTACAGGAAAGGGGCGTCCGGGACACCCGAGGCGAGGGGAACAGATGTACCCGAAGGAGGGCTACTTTAATGGGCAAAGGATACCTTTATTGCACAGGTGGCCAAACTTTTTGTGCCATGGGCCAGTCACGTGGTTCAGGGAGCCTGTCTGTCACTATGGCCTGGGGGCCTCATCTGGAAGCCTTTTTACACTCCTGAGTTAATAGCCTGCCCCCCTAACCCACCCCAGGATGCCAATGTTATATACAGTATGTGAGTAACATTGTTGCACCTCCTGTACAATATATATATATATGTTCCCCAGGTTTCTCATAGCTTGTTTCCCAAGCATCAGTTGCCTTTTTATTTCACGGCTGCAATCACCATCTGCAGAGATCTTTGATCCTAAGAAAGTAAAATCTGCCATTTTAATATATATAATTTGATATATATATATTATTAAAAGCAGCCAGGAGTTTGAGGCAGGGCCATAGCCAGGATTCTAGCTTGGGGTGTATGTGAATATTTTTTCCCAGCAGGGGCATATATATATAGTTCTAGAATCCTGCCTACAGCCCTGCCTTGGGCGAATGGGATGGTTGTGTATTTGGGAGGCAGTTTAGCAGACACCACCATCCCTCACCTGAAGAAGTGACCTCAGGTACAGAAAGCTTAGGAAAAGTTAAAATGAGTTTTAATGGTGCTGTAAGGCATCTGCTTTCTCTTTTTGCTACCACAGACACTAACCCATATCAGATGTGCCCATAACAACAGATCCTTAAGTGGAGCCCCAGCCATTTGATGCTCGATAGATCTGAGCCCAGACACAAATAGAAAGGGAGAGTTGAAGGTGAAAGTACTTGACCTGTATTGTCATGTAAACCTTCATAAAGCGAAAGATAAAAATCTTCCAGCCCACCTTTGGCCATCCAGGTGTGGCCTGCATTCATGACAGATGTAAGTAAGGTATCTTGTTTAGAGTGGATGGGGTGTGAGGAGTTGCATGTGTGTTCATGAAAATTGTACTAACTAAGATGGGAGTGTACAATTATAGGTATTCTACAGAGTTGGTGCAATAAGTGCTCACATGGCTGTGCCATAGTCATTGTTAGCTCATGAAGTATAGTAGTTTATCCTAGAGAATTTGTCCACTCTTGTGATGCTGAATGATCAAGGTACCTGCACACGTGGCAGTAATGTATGAATAGAGGCAAGGAGATTTTGATATAGTTTTGTCTCGACACAAACAACCTTTTAAAGAAAAATCATAATTTTTGTCTTTAGCTCCTTAACCACAGCAAGGAATGTAAATGAGGTTTCAGGTATAATCCTGCCACAACAGATATTATACATTGTGAAATTATGGGGTGCTTTGGTGTCGTATCCCAAATCTGTTTTGCAAGTTTTCCACTGTCATTACTCCCTAGGGCATTATATAGTAGAGGCTGCAAGTTCCTTTAAGTGTCGTAAGGTTTGAGGCAATATATATGAGTTACTATCTCACAAAGTAAAAATATAATTTAAAACTGTTGTAGCAAATGACAGGTTTCTTTTGATAGCATTTTTATAAAAAGATGAAAAAGCTCTATCATTCTTAGATCAGAGACCACCCAGTAGAGATAACTCAAATATTTCTGGTGATAATTTTTACAAAATCAGAGACATGAAAATATCATAATACTGTACAGGGATTTGTATTATAGCTGCATCGTTTCCAATCCTAATTCCTACACAAGAATCAGGACCATATATGATATAGTACCCATTATCCATAAATATGAAGATAACTTTAAAATAATTATTTCAAAATGTAACAAAGTTACTGTTTAATGGAATGCAATATTCAGAGAGCAGCATTATAGTGCAATGATATTAGTAAAACTGCTCTCAACATGTGATCACCTGTGATTTATCTCTTTAATAATTAGATTTGTCAGGTGATAAAAGCATAAGAACATAAGAACAGCCTTGCTGGAACAGGCCACAGGTGCCCATCCAGTCCAGCATTCTCACTCACACAGTGGCTCACCATTTGCCTCAGGGTATTATTCCCAACCAGATGCCTTCACCTGCTTAGGATTCTCTGGGAATGGCATTGAGAGATATCCTGCCTATCTCGCCAAACCGAAGGTTGTCCTTAGGTATCCATAATTATAGCCATTGATACCCTTGTCCTCCATGAACTTGTCTAATCCTTTCTTGAAGCTGTTAAGACTGACAGCTGTCAACACTTCTTCTGGCAGGGAGTTCCATAAACCAGTGATCCTCTTATATGTTTGAGAACTAGTACCCAAAAGTTTCATGGAGTGTCCCCAAGTTCTAGTGTTGTGTGATAGGGAAAACAGTTTTTCCTTATCTACTTTGTCCACACCGTGCATGATTTTATAAACTTCAATCAGGTCACCTCTTAGACGCCGTCGTTTAAGAGTGAAGAGGCCCAACCGTTTCAGCCTCAGATGGCAAGGAAGGTGTTCCGATCCCCTAATTGAGGCCTGCATAATTGCTTAGGCACAGTTGAGACTGTTTTCACAAATCCAAGGAAAAAAGCATCCTTTGAAACTCTTGCCAGTTGTACCATGTGTCAACTCTGTCAGTGTGAGAGACAGCATGGAAAGAAAATCATGATATAGCCTGTGTAAATCTTAATCTTCCCATAGTATTTTTAAAAGTCTTTCTTTGCCACATGCCTGCTGGTGGCTTCATGGTTCATACACAACATGTTCTTAATGATCATGAGCAGACTATGATTTTAGTTCAAAGCTATATCTCAAAATTTTCTCTTCAAGTACTGTGGTTGGCTGTAGAAATGTTTGTTGTGGTGTTTACTCTGTAAATTGCTGTCCAATTTGTGAAAAGTTTCTTTTTAATACTTTCCAGAAAATTTTGTAATGGTTCTGGTTAAACATACTTATGGCTTTCATAAATAAATTATATCTATCTTAGCATGATGCTTCATCAAGATGAAACAAGGAAAGCATGTCCAAACACTAAGAGTTTTAAGTACACAGTTGAAACAACCACTTGGTCCCCTTGTAACCCTTAACAATCATTTTTATTTTCAATCCAGAGTAATCTCTGACACGAAAACATACACACACACACACACACACACACACAAAGTCTTCATATGTGAAAGTGCCATAATTTCCCTTCTGTTCATACCTATGCAAATATCAAGATTATCTCTTGTGTAGAACACTGGAAAAATATGTTTGTGAAATGGCTAAAAAAGGTGCCTAAATTTACATTCAGTTTTATTATAAGTGTTAAAGTAAAGGTAAAGGTTTCCTTTGCTTGAAAGCTAGTCTTATCCTACTCTAGGGTTCAGTGCTCATCTCTGTTTCAAAGCCGAAGAGCCAGCGCTGTCTGCTTCTGCAGACATTTCTGTGGTCATGTGGCAGGCATGACTAGACACCGGAGCGCACGGACGGGAGCTCATTCCGCCCTGCAGTACTCTGGAATTGAACTGCTGACTTTCCGCCTCCCAGTAAGCATCTTAGCCACTTGAGCCAGTGCCCTAATCATAGAGCCATTTACAGCTTATTTGAGTTTGTGTTTATTCAGAAATAAATTCTGAACATCAGGCTATAGTTCTCACATAAATAAGTTGATTTTAAACAAAATTTCCAAGTCAACTTTCTTAGGATCACAATTCTAGATTACATAAAAGAACAAACCCTTCTATCTTCTCAGTGGTTTGTGTTGTTATATACATTATGATAGATAATTGGACTGTGTTTTTGTTTTGCCTGAAAGCCTAATTTTCTGATATCTTTGGTATAGTATAGTTGGTGATAACCATTACAATATCCTTTGCTGAAACAGGATAATTAAATACTCTTTAGGAAAGAACTGAAAACCTGGCTGGCAGGGCAGGTGTGGGGCACCGATGGAGGGGTGACCACCACCTGCTGGCTTATATAACTAAGATTTCTCTCTCTCTCTCTCTCTTAATGGATGGGGTGAGTGGGTAAATTATTTAGAATTTTTAATGGGGTTTTTAAGGGCTTTTAGTTAGTTTTTGATGTTACTTTTAATTGCTGTTAGCCACCCAGAGTTGTTGCCCAGTTGGCTGGTAATAGAAATTTGAAGAATGAATGAATGAATGAATGAATGAATAAATAAATAAAAAATTAAATGCTAATTTTCTTCAGTGGAGAAAATGAGACCTGTGAAATATGGGACATTTCCATGGGGTGGGGGTGAGGATTGTCATGGATATACTGTATTGCTGAGTTTTGGCCTAATTTTAATGACGAATGGGGTTGTTGTTGTTGTTGTTGTTGTTGTTGTTAAACTGCTCTGTCCCAACTGTGTAGACTTTGAGGGCTTGATCATTGCAAGAACAACACCATTAGCACTGTTTTAGTGAAGCATAAAGAATAAAACTACTATACATACAACTATAATAATGATTGCAGGTTTTTTCAGTATACAAAATATCTTAAATCATTTCAGTAATAATGGGCCTGGCACACTTTGCACAAATATCTAAGAAACTGGGCAGAAGCTGCTATTTTGTCTTTGAAATCAATAGGAAAATGTGTACTGTGTTATTTAAAGTCAAAGTTTCCATGATGGCCAGAGGGTGTTAAAGAGATTTCACCACAATATCTTTTGCAATGCCAACTAGAGTGTGACACCAGCTCAAAGTACATGCTTTGTGGTGCGATTTTGCTCATGGGCTTGGAAAATAAATTATTCTTACACTTAATTTCTCTTGAGTGAATTTAGTGATAGCAACAGACATATCCCATCCTGTGAAAATAATTCTTGAAAATATATACCTTGCTGTCTCCCGATTATTTAAGTTACTTTGAAGAAGCTTTTTATTTGGCCAGCCCCACCCCAAGAAAGCTTTAGGGGAAATCTCAATTTTATAACTGAAGTAGAGGCTATCCTGTGCCATAATGTGCTAATTAAAGAAAAATGGAATTGAAAATGGCTTTTAAAATTATATGTGAAAGGGCATATATAAAGAGAATCATTCGATGGATAACTTTACCTTGTTTTCATGTATAAAACATCTTCAATGTAGAGGATTGTGATTAAGTTCATAAATGACCAATCTGAAAGCCAGGAAAGATTTGCACAGACACTTTCAGTGTACCATATATACTCGAGTATAAGCCAACCCAAATATAAGCCGAGGTACCTAATTTTGACCTGAAAACCAAGGAAATTTCTTTCCTTTTTAGAAGGGGAAAGTGCTGAAAATGAGTAATTAAATTGATCAAGCGTCACAACCTCTGGTCTTATGATGATTTGTATTTGGAGCATTTTAGATTGGAAGTAAAAAAACACCTTAGAGAAAACATGACAAAAGGTTTATGAGAGTGAAATTTTGTTCCTCTTTCTTAATGATGGAAAGGATTGTTCATTGAAAGTGGATGGTGAAAAATTCTGATAAAAAAGCAGAGTTTCATATAGTGCATGTGACAAATTCAG
The DNA here is from genome assembly GCA_035047305.1 of Bradypodion pumilum. Taxonomy (NCBI): domain Eukaryota; kingdom Metazoa; phylum Chordata; class Lepidosauria; order Squamata; family Chamaeleonidae; genus Bradypodion; species Bradypodion pumilum. Next base: position 381,777,072 of record JAWDJD010000002.1, read on the forward strand.
AACCATAAGATGCAGCGACAATTGCCAATCTGAATGGCTTTAACAGGGGATTTGATTGGCTGCATTCATGGGAAGGTAATCACTAGTCAGGAAAGTTGCACATTATCTGTGGTATCGGAGGCAGTGGACCCTTGTGTTCCGGTCACTGAGGAGTTTCAGAGGGCATTGAATTCTAAAGATAAAGCTTCTGGTCCTATTCCCTTACCTTTTCCTGGAAGCACAACTGTGCACTTTTCTTTCAATGGGAGTCTTCTTTATCATGGGGTCTCCTATCAGTGGCTCATTGCAGAGTGGGCAAAAGACACTGCTGTTTGCTCCAAATGCCAGAATTGCAAATTAATGGCTTTGCTAGTGAGGCATTTGATTGGATTTGGTATGGTTTTTCTTATGTTCTTGTGTTGATGCTAAGTGTTTCCATGCTTGTGAACACAGTGTTCTAATATTAAAGTCCTGTACTTATTTTCTGGCTTACATGAGTTTGAACCATCTTCATTTAATGTTGTTCTTTTTTAATTAAGTGTGTGCCACGTTGTAGCCCAGCAGACATTGAAACGTTACAGTGTCTTTACAGGATGTATCGAGAGTGAGACTCCCTGGTGAAACTGTATTATGCTGCCCACTTTTACAACATGCACCACAGTGTAAGAAGATGCAGCTACACAATCTAGTAGTGTATATGAGCCCTTAGAAGATTAACAGCACACCAGTCATACTGGGGGAGGCGGGCAAAAAGTTATATCTGTAAAGTGCAAGAATGGTTTGGCTGATGATGCTCCAGGGATATATAGAAACTACCTCTTTCTCTCATGACTAAGCATATCATTTGAATACCTGGCAGTCCTTGCACAGCCAGGACAAAGTCTATGAACAAAATACTGTAGATCCCAAAGTCCCATCTTATTGAACAACAACGAGCAACTTACTTGTTACCTTGCTGGTTGATAATTAGCAATGCTTGAAAAGAAGATTTGGTGCATGTATGCATTACTATACCAAGATATATATGGGTTTCACATGTCTAAGCTATCTCTTCACATTGTAGGAAGCAGCCTTTGATTTTTAAGATTAATGATTTCATTGTAAATGTTGTTGTTTTTTTAAGGCTGAAAGGTTTTGCTTTCTGAAATAAATTGATTCTTGGTGAAATACATCTGTCAACTAATTTGGCTTCCATGATAATTCTTTCAATCTGATATGAACCATGCTGGTTTTAGATAAGTAAAAATTCAAATTAGATATGACCTGCAGCTTATTACTACTGATCTCACTCTTAGACAAATTAGATTTCCACTATTGTAATACAGTGGTACCTCACTTAAAGAGCATAAGGTGTTCCACGGGATTGCTCTTTAAGCGAAACACCATTGTAAGTGACCAATTGTGACTTCTGGTGAGGGGGATTGCAAACCCTGATTTAGTTGTTAAGTGAGTTTTTGGTTGGTTTTAGTTGTTAAGCGAGGCGACCATTCAGAGAAACTTCTCTTTAAGCAAGTTACTCTCTAAGCTAGGCGCTCGTTATGCGAGGTTTTACTGTATGCTTTTTCTAATACTGTATAGGATTTGATGGAGTATTCCCTCCTACCACTCTTTCCAATATATGCCTGTAACAATTGGTTACAAACTACAGGTTGTAGCCAATTCTGTGTTGCTTCCTCTTGCCCAAATATGTTTAATATTATATCACAAAGCAGCTATTGAATGCTCCAGTAGCTGTGGATGAGCCCATGGTGGGCACAGGGAGAGAGAATAGTTAATTATTCAATGTTTGCAGTTTGATTTACATGAGAGTGTATAGACCAGGGGTGCCCAAACTTTTCGGGCCACAGGCTGGTCACGTGGTCCAGGGAGCTGGTCACTATGACCAGGGGCCGGCGCCGGCTCCCCGATGCCAAATCATCCGGCCTGCAAAGCCCACGTCGCTCCTGGAAGCGGAAGTAAAACGTGCGGTGCCCATACGGGCATGTTTTACTCCCGCTTCCAGGAGTGATGAGGGATTTGTGGGCCAGATTAATTGGCGTTGGGGGCCAGATTCGGCCCCCATGCCATAGTTTAGACACCCTTGGTATAGACCATGTGGAAAACACACACACCCATTCCCAAATGCATTCTACAATCCTTAGATCCCCCCTCATTTTGACTCTATTTTAAAAAAAACTGGCCTACCAGCAGGCAAATAAAAAATATAGAATAGATACTGTAGGAGTCACAAGAGGGGGTATGACTCTAGGATCCAAGACAAGAAGTGCATACCTTCCAAATTCTGGAGACCACTCACCTGTGGCTTAATGTGCCACTCTTGCCCCCTTCATTTTATTTATTATTTTTTGCAACGTGGGCTCAGGCAATCAGAGCAACCGAGATGGTTGGTTGGATTCAAGTGGACAGACTGCAAGATGAGAGACAGGGTCAAGTGGCCTTTCTTTTCCTCCTTTACTGCCCGCTGGAAACTCTGATCGCTGCATTTTGTTTTAAAACAAAGAGATAAGAAAGAGAGTGTTGTCCGGCTCACTCTCTTGTATCTTTCAGCCAGTAGTTGTAGAGGGAGTTCAGACTGAAAAGTGTGTGATCTGGAGTGTGATCTGGATCTGCTGGACTCTCTGAAACCACAAAGAGACTACACGGTTTTGCAGTGTAATTTGCTACTTTTGCAAATCCCAACCTGTTTTTCTGCAACCTGTTTCCATATCCCACCTCATTTCTTATGTACCTGTTGACCAATTCTGGCATTCCCTCAGCACCATACCTGTACTTCTATTCTTACATACAAAACTGAAATATCTCATACTTTATATTCATTTAAAGAACCAGAAGCTGCTGTTTAAGGCTATACTGTTACAAATATACATACAGAACAATCATCAAGGCAAGATATGTTTGGAAAGTGATCACATCAGAATATAAACATTGCTTTTGAAAATCTCTACCATGTACTCATCTGAAATAGTTAAAATTAAGTAATATTTTTCAAATTTACAAAATGAAGAATCTAGGTTTCAAGTTTGATTATTTGACATGTTTCTGTTTATGGAATTCCACAATTTGCTGATTAACAAACATATATTCATTCCACATATTTATTTTTGCAGTTTAGGTTCTGCTGTTTGTTGGTGATGAAACCACAGCCTGTGCATTAGTATTGTGGAATATATTATTAGCTTCTGAAGATTGTAAAATGAGTTTCCTCATGTTGCTTTACAGCTCTGAAGTGGTGATAACAAATTGCCTGAGGAATGGGAATTCTTTTTTCTTTCTTATGTCTGAGTGGAATAGCCATAGGTATCTATTTATCTTCATTCCTGTTAAACGAGAAAACATTCAGCCACCGTTCTTTTAAATATACTTCCGTAAATGAAACATAGGCTCTTTGAGAAATTATTTTCCCCAGACAAGAAAGGTCAGATTATACAAGAGAATCAAGAAACAGGATATTTTTTCTCAACTAGATCACCATATAGCAGTTAGGATCACATGTTAAGATAAATGGTCCTCCATCTTAAAACTAAACATATCTCTAAATCTAGAACAGTAACACATGAAGAACAAACATGCCTTCTTCATGACATTATTTTTCTGTATGGTTCAGCATGAGTAGTAAGAGAAATAACATTTGTTATTTTCCGCAGGTCTAGTTTAATACACTGATTCAAAATTTTGGTCCATCTCACAATAAATCTCAATTCTGTCGTTACTTGTCTTGCTTTTCATAGAAACTGCACTTGGTGCCATATGCATCTAAAGCACACGCATTCTCTGTGAGTTTTGTTCTTCTGTATTCATATGGGCATATGTTTATATGTTAATGTGATGAGGTTTTCTATCTCTAAAATGTGTCCATCTCCCTCCGCCCCGCCCCGCCCCGTCACCAGTTAAGGGTGCAGGAAAAAAAATATCCATGCATTTGGGGAAGGAAACTTAGATGAGTCCAGGGCTCCTTTAGGCATCTTAGCAGTGGAGTTGATATTTCTTTTCTTAAGGTTTTCATGTCCTGATGTTTCTTAGTATTCATTTTGTTAATTTTATTTGCATCAAAATTGTGAAAGAGATGCTGAAATCTTAATATCATAGGGTTGTATTCTTTGTTACTGCAAATGGAGTGATATGCAAAGAAAAATGTTAATTACAGGTTTTTTGAAATGGCCGATCATTTAAGCTGTGGTTGGTCAGAATAACAGGTTTTATCGCTGAGGGGCAAGGGTTTTGATTAGTCGCCTGTAAGGCTTGAGGAAAAGACAACACCAAACTTTCTAATTTTATCATTTCTTTTCTTTTCTTTTTTTGTATGTGATTGTGATCTTCAATAAGGAGAGTTAGTTTCATATATATCCCATTGAAATGAATTGAATAGCAATGGCTAACTATACACTGGTGAATTTAGTGGCACTGAGCAAAATTAGCTTTCTTTGCATGCAGAGCCGTAACCGGGGGGGGGGCAAAGCCCTCCTGAGCTAACAGCCTGCCCCCCACACCACCCCGTGGTGCCATTGTTATATATGCAAGTGTGACATTGTTGCCCCTCCTGAAAAATGCCCCCCCAATAATAATAATAATCTAGAATCCTGGCTACAGCCCCTGTGTGCATGTGGATAGATGTACTGTAGTTTATCATCCAGTCTTAATAGGAATATTCTATTTTATCAAGATAAAGGCTAAATCAAAAGACTCTATAAAAATTAGATGGGGATTGTTTATATGATATGCTACTAACCAGATTGTTGCTTTATGTCAGGGATCCTCAACCTACGGTCTTTGGGCTGGATCTGGTCCAAGGCACCAAATCATCCGCCCACACCCTCGCTCTAGCCGTGGCCGTGGCCGCCACCTCAATCCTTGCCTCCTCTGCTTAGCTTGGCGTGTCCCTAATGGAGCCCCATAGCAGGGTGGATGTTGTAAGCCTTACAACATCTGCCCTACTACAGAGTGCCGTTAGGGACATGCCAAGCCAAGTATAGGAGACAAGGATTGAGGCAGAAACGTAAGCAGTCAGGTGGCTGCAGGGGCCCACGCGACACAGCTCCTCCAGGCCAGTAAGCAGGGGAAGGGTTTGGGGGGAGTGGGGGCTTTTTGGGGTGGGGGGGCTTGGCAGTGGTGATGGGGGGCACCAGTCTCCCCCCCAACAGTCTGAGGGAGTGTGACCTGGCCCTCAGCTTGAGGACTTCTGTGTCATCAGCTCAGCAAGATATTAGGAACCAATTTTATGAATAGATTTTAAAATTCTTGCTCAAGTCACATTACCCTTGCAGGAAGTTATGGACTTCATATCACTTATCAATGAATTGTTACTGAGGCTCGAATCCTCCGCACACTTACTTGGGGGAAACTGTATGGAACACAACAGGACTTATTTCTTAGTAAACATGCCTAGGTTTATGATGATCATGGAACTCCAACCTTTCAATTCCTCAGGGACAATCTAGTGATTTCCAATAATTGGTGAGCATGGGTCATGAGCATAAACATGAGACTGGAATTTTTCATGGTGTGTTTCTGAAGCCATTTAAGACTACAACTAAATTATGCACTCTCTCTTCAGTCTGATCCAATTTAAGATGAGCAAAACCTAAGACCTCTGAAAGAGAACCACTGAGTGGTGGGAGACATTCATTAAGCCATTAATTATAATGCCCCCTGGGAGGAAGAAAGCATTGCAAGGAAGATGAAAGACTGAGAATTTCATGAAAGAAAGAAAGAAATTTGTCAGCTTAAGTACTTTTCTGTGATGCCTATTGTTCAGGATTTCTCAGTATAAACTTATTTATATTTTAAATAATTTTATTAAGGTTTTGTGTTTATTTCATATATGTAATTTTATTCTTAAAAGGGGATCTTGGTGAAACAGATGGATAAGGATTTCTCAAAAAAGCAGGACACAATGCTAAAATGTTTGGGAACCTTGGCACAATAGCCCTAGTCAATTACTGGACCTGAATGTGTGCAGGTCTCAAAGGTTAGTGGTACAAGAGAGTGCACTTAAGCCCCACTGCCATGCCCCCACCTTAACCAGCAGCCTTGCAGAAACATACCTGGTCCCTATAGATGCTGTGAATTCAGTTGAATGCATCTGGGATTGGCAGCTCTTCCTTATCTTACTCTTTGAGTCTTTCCTCACCACCACCATTTAAGACCAATGGGCATTTAGGTTTCAGAAGGATCTTGTGAAATAGATCGAGTTAAGAGAGTGTAGTTGGCCCAATGTCACCAGCTGAATTCTGCAGCTCAGTTAAGACTTGGAACTTGATCTTTCAGTCCATTAATATTATCCAAGCCTTTATTATTGATTATGTACAAACATTTGCTTTCCCAATTTATAGCAGAGAGAAAACAAATCACAAAAGATATTGTGGCACTTTAAATACTAACTGCTGTATGTTAATGTTAGCTTTTGTGGATCGAGTCTACTTTGTTAGACCATGACAAAGCTTGATCCAGGAAAGCTAACGTTAAAATACATCAGTAAGTCTTAAAAGTGCCACAACATCTTTTTTCATTTTGTTTTGTTTCGTTTTGTCTACTCTCTGATATGCTCGAAACACAGACTAACACAGCTACTATTTTAAAAAAAATCCAATTTAATGAACCAAAGAGCTGGCTCTCTGTGGATTTCTGCTATTCTTTCATATCAAGCTGTCTCAGTGGCTAATACCACCAGGTTCAAAAGAAAATGAGATTCATTGCAGAATTGACCACTTATGGATAGTATATGTGATACTTCCATTATTAAGTTTGTAGACCTCATTGTACATTTAGTGGTGTTTTCCTCCCAATATTCTTTTATTTTGTCTCTTCATATAACACTTCACACGTCAGTAACCTTTTATGGTTTATATTTTATTTTACTGTATATTACTTAGATGTCTGGCCAGGTTATCCTGCTATGATAATAGAGTAGACCATACTGCCAGCGACTCAATGCCGAGTGTCAGGTGGCAGTTAACTAACCTGATGATCCTAAGGACTAATGGCTTTGGGTGAGGAAATCCATAGGGAAGGATGATGGTCCCCAAATGGATTAAATCCCACTTGAATCCATTTTGATGGAGGGCAGCAGCTTCATCAGTCATGGCCTGGGGCTGATGAGGACTTTGCATGCCAAAAGGGCTCAGGGCAAGAAAGTGACTAATGGAACTGGATCAATGTTACGAGGGTCTTGCTGCGATGCAGAAGGCAGATCAAAGGTTATATTCTCAGGACAGTCTTCATGGCTGATCGCCATGAGGATCACCTATATTTGGATTCAGATATGGCAGAAGAAGTATGTTACTTTGGAAGACAGCTTTTATATTAGTAAAGGTAAAGGTGTCCCTTGCTCGAAAGCCAGTCGTATCCGACTCTAGGGTGCAGTGCTCATCTCTGTTTCTAACCCGAAGAGCCAGCGCTGTCTGCTTCTGCAGACATTTCCGTGGTCATGTGGCAGGCATGACTAGACACCGGAGCGCACGGAGCACTGTTACCTTCCCACCGAAGTGGTCCCTATTTATCTACTTGCAATTTCTTGCTTTCGAACTGCTAGGTTGGCAGGAGCTGGGATGAAGACGGGAGCTCATTTCCGTCCTGCAGTACTTGGGAATCGAACTGCTGACCTTCCGCTTCCCAGTCAGCGTCTTAGCGACTTGAGCCACTGCAGTACCCTATATTAAATTATATTAAAAGTAGTTTATTAATTTTGAAGGAAATAAACTATATAAAAATTATTCATGAACATTCATTTCTCTTTATCGAGGATATCAGTAATTCCTCTTTGAATCCAGTCATACTCATTTTTCACTACTATTTTTACCATTTTAGTGTCACCACTAAAAAAAATAATTTTGGAAACAACTTCTGTGCATGTTCCCCCCCCCCCCAAATCACTTACTTCCATCTCTTGATTTTGTTTACCAAAGCAGTTTTTCTAAAGCAGCAGAGTGTCAAGAAGTCACATAAAAAACAGCTGACCCCATGTATCATTCATTGTGGCACTAATACTATGATGTAATGTTGTGGTTGTGAAAGTCATGTGCCCATCTTTCCATTCGTTTTGACAGACGTGATGCTGTACTAAGTAGGCAAAGGTTCAAGTTAAAATTTAGAAAGATGTTCCAAATGCCTTATCTTTGTTTTTACAATTTTTTTTAAATAGCAGTTTTCCAAATGAGAAGCTCTTTCTCTGGACAGAAAAATGGAAGGGGTGTCTCAGTGGGTCTTGCAAGGCTGCGACACTCTCGGTGTCCATTGTGTTTTGGCATATTTGCAATATCATTGCTCTGAAACTAAACACACATTTTATGATCAAGATGCTTTATATAAATTATTTTTCCCAAAGACTGAATGAGATAGGATAAGATAGAATTTCTGGGATGCAGGCCCAGTTATCTCAAAGAATGTGTAAAAGGGACAGAAACCGAAAGTGTTGCTTGAAGACTCCTAGGCGAAGAATTCGTAGAGGAGATGAGGGAATCAATTTGGAAGTACATGTTATTGGATTTTAAAAGATAGCTATCCTCTGTGGTAGTAGTCTCAGTGTACAGGTTAGTCTGTTACCTGCTTACAACCATTACTCTAAAGCATTCTCCTGAAATTTTCCTGGTTTTCAGGACTTGGTTGTGAAAGTAGTCACATCCACACTAGGATATGGTGATCATCTCCATTTACAGTCAAAGAGCCAGCACTATCTGCGTCTGCAGACATTTCCATGGTCATGTGACAGGCATGACTAGATGCTGGAGTGACAGAAGGCTGTTACCTTTCCCGCCATTTATATACTTCATTTTCTTGCTTTCAAACTGCTAGGTTGGCAGGAGCTGGGATGGATATAAGAGGTCACTCTGTCGCACAGCTCTTGCATCTTAAACTGCTGACCTGCCGACATTCTGGTTGTCAAGTTCAGCATCCTAACCACTAAGCCACCATGGTTCCTATGGTCCTGCATTACAGGGCACAATATTATTATATAGCAAGGGAGATAGGGATTAAGAAGAGGTGGGAGCCATGCTCCTTTCTTGCTTTCATGTTTCAAGGGATGGGGGCTCTCTCATGGGCACTCTTTTGTCAAACAGCTGCTAATGCTGCATAAGCAGATTATCTCGGCTTTCATTTGCCGGGTTCAGAGCACTAGAAGTGAAAGCATGAAATCAAAGAGTGTAGATTCATACAATTCTAACTTGGTTTAATAAGATGAGATATGGATAAGCTTTCCTCAGTGCACCACAGGTAAACCATGAAGTCTTCCATTGTCCGCAGTTCCATCAGAACAGCCCCCAAAACTATCTTTTCAGGAGTCCCCAGTACCCCCCCCTCCCAATTTTACTTACCGTAATTGTTTTTAAATTGCTCCAAATGTCATCTTCTGCCTTCAAGGTGATGTTGAGCAATTCTGACTTTTTGCCCCTAGGATCCATAATAGCTCCTCCAAAATCTGTTTTTAAGGCTTTTACAACCACAAGAGGGCATAACATTGCCTTTCAGTTAAAAAACAACAACACTTTTTCTTAATCTCATCTTCCAATATTTCAGAGCCTATTGTATCATTTTTGAAAATACATAAGCACTGCAAATATATTTGAAGTATATTTAAAGTAAATTAGGGAGCACAACCATTGGGCTACTGAGAAATTTGAAAAATAACCATTGGTCCTGCTAAGGTCACCTAGCTGTGCCCAGTGGTGGGCTCCAAAAAAATTTACTACCACACTATGGGTGTGGTATGGTGGTCGTGGCCAGGGGAAAAACCCTGCGTTGCACCCGAATTAGGATTACTTGGATGGGCAGGGCCAGCCAGAATTTCTGCTACCAATTCTGGCAAACTGGTGCAAACCTGCTGATGCCCACCACTGGCTGTGCCTTAAGACATGGTTCTGGACATGATAACTATAATTCACCATCTCAGATAATCAGGAAACTATAGTTAATTGAATACTTTGTGTTGTAATCACAATAGATTGAGAAGGGATGTGGAACAGGACTGAGTGACAAAAAAAAACACCACTTGTGGATATCTCAACATTAAGCCAAAAACCCCTTTTTGATAAAAATGTTGGCATCATCCCGGCATTGTCTTAGCTTCTCCTGCTTTTTTTGTTCAGTTATGCTCTGTATTTCATAAACCCAAACATGCCCTGACTCTGGTACAGCCTGTTATACATAGACAGACAAAATATTTAAGTGTACTCAGATTAAGGAAATTGAGTATTTTTTTAAAGGCACATACTTTAGAATGCTGATCAGTAATGTAAACCTTTAACATACATTGTAGTGGGTCTGTAAAGATACCCTGAGCTGCATGTTCCCATTTGCATCATCATCTCCCAAACTATTAGGACACCACTTTCTGTATTTTTTATAAACTGACCTTGAATATTTCTGCCATTCTGTAACTCCTGGAAGTAACAAAGTATTTATAAACTGATAAATTTCTTCATATAGAACAGGGGTGCCCAAACTTATCAGGCCGTGGGCCGGTCACAGGGTTGATCGTGCTGGTTACATGGTTCCTCCTACCAGAAGTGGAAGTAAAACATGCATGCGTGTTTTACTTCTGTGAGCAGTGAGGGAGGTGCAGGCCAGATGATTTGGCACTGTGGGCCGTAGTTTGGGCACTCTTGATATAGAAGGAGTGCCTTGATTATTCAGAAAACTACCTCATTGGGTGGCTTTGTCTTGAGTTCAGAATGATGATGGCTATGGTATTACCCAAGTTTTTCAGGAAAGGAGGTAAAGATTATAAATGGTGATTCACAGCAAATCTAAAATTTTAGATGTGATTTATTTGGCCAGTTTATTACTTCCCTTTGCATACCTGTCAAGTTTTGGATTTGAAAATAAGGGAAATTTTGGCCACACCCCTCTGGGCATGGCCAAATCTGTGGGCATGGCCAAATATAGCCATGTGACTTGCTGGGCTCTAGTCATGCCTGCCACATGGCCATGAAAATGTCTCCAAACACAGACAGCACTGGCTCTTTGGCTGTAAATGGAGATGAGCACTGCACCCTAGAGTTGGATACGACTGGCAGATTTTACTTTCTTAGGATCAAAGATCGCTGCAGATGGTGATTGCAGCCATGAAATAAAAAGGCGACTGATCCTTGGGAAACAAGCTATGAGAAACCTGGGGAACATAGTGAAAAGTAGAGGCATCACCTTGCAAACAAAACATTGCATAGTCAAAGCAATGGTATTCCCGGTGGTAATGTATGGGTGTGAGAGCTGGACCATTAGGAAAGCTGAGCGCAGAAGAATAGATGCCTTTGAAATGTGGTGTTAGAATTAGGTCAATCCTATAAGAAATCAACCCTGACTGCTCATTAAAGGTCAAATAGTAAAGATGACGCTAAAGTACTTTGGACATCAAATGAGAAGAGAGGATTCACTTGAGAAAGCCTTGATGCTGGGAAAGGTGGAGGACAAAAGAAGGGGGTGGCCAAAAATAAGATGGCTAGATGGTTTTGTAGATGCAATGGGCACAAAGCTGTGTGGGCCAAAGAACCCTTTTCCCATCTTCTTGGGGGACTTTTCTTTTCTTTCTTGTTTACTCATTTTTAATTTAAAAAAATTTCTGGGAAGCAAAGAGCAGAATAGTAAACCAGCCCCCTAGGGTGAACTAGCCCTGCACGTGGCTAGACACCCCACCCCCACCCCCAAATAGGGTGGAGGAGCAAGGGATTAATCTCCCCAAATTAACCAATCTATTTGTTCCTCACTGCAACCAGTTGAAGCACCAACACCTGAGAATGTCGGATCCAGCTTAAGGAAGGGAATTAGTAAAGTAAAAAGCAACCCTCCCAGCATCTGAGGAGTTAATCTCCATATATGAAATATCGCTCACCTAGAGTAGACTCCTGTCCCATGGTGGCAGCAGCAAAAACAAAGCCTCCATGACCATGTGGCAGGGAAATAAAAGAGAAACAAACTACAGAAGCGCGCCCCCCTTCTCTCTCTCCTTCCACAAGTGAAAAGCCACAGCGACCTCTGGTGGCAGGAAAAAACATAATGCAGCTTTGCCTGTGAGGGCTCCGGTCAGGATTTTTTTTAAAAAAAATAAGGGATATTACGGGGAAATTAATAAAACAGGAGGGGGCAGGAAGAGGGGTTAAAAGGGGGGGTTTCCTGGGGAAAATGGGATACTTGACAGGTATGTCCCTTTGTGAAGAAATTGTATTTCTCTATGATTTCACAACAACAGCTTGTTCTGATACCTAAAGGAGACAGATTTTCTTCCTGCAGTAATCCAGATTCTTTGTTTTCCACAGAGGGGAAAACGTGAAGGATTTAATTTGTAAGTCCATAACTTTACCCCTCTAAAAAACTAATACCAGTCTGCTGGGTGAAGCTTGGTGAGATATGGATGAGGGTTGTAGCATGTGTGGAAATGGCTAGGCTCCAGCTCTGGCATCAGATAGCCTTTCATGCCATTATGGTGCTCTGGCACTCAGCTTCACTCCTCTGCTTTGGTGGACACAGTGGGGGAAGGAGAAACTACCTCAGACTCACTTGGTTGGCCTCCCTTGGGTCTGTTTGACTTACAGGAGTTTACCAAGCATTGAGAAGGAGAACAAGACTTCTCCTATGCAGCTGTGCTCCTAAATCCAACCTAAAGGGCCACTTAGGTTAAGGTAGATTTTGCATTGAAGAAATCACTTTAATCTCATTGAAACATTGGCATGTTATAATATACTTTTACAATTTACTGAGTTAATAAAAGCGCTCTAAATGCATAGGTTTTAGTCTCTTTATGTGGGCCTTTGATAAAAAGCATTGTAGTATTTAGTCAGTGGGAGAGTCGGTTCCGGGGTTAATTTATAACTAAAACAAATGAATCTATAAAAAGAAGAACAGTTATATAAGAACTAAGTCAAGAAAAAGAGGCCCAGATAAGGGCTATCTGAACCTGTTTGATCCCGATGATTTTATGATGATGGAATTCAATTATAGGTGTGTTGTGAGCAGCAAATCACAATTCTGTAAATTAATGAGACACAAATGTTTTTATCAAATTTTGTATGCATTCACATGCTGCAAAGTTCAACCCTGCTTTCCATAAATACACTCTTAGCAGTTATGTGGCAGCAAGAAAAATTGCAGATACTGTACAGACTGTCTGAACCGTTTTTCAAACATATGTATGAAGCTCTGCTTTCAATAAGACTAAATAATTGATTTTTCCTTTAGTGGAGCACTTAATTTTGCTTTCACTGTATTTTAGTTCTGCTTGCCTCAAAAAGCTTGATGTTAATAAAGCAAAGGATACAAAGAACGTTATACACTGACAATGCATTGAGATAAATTTATATTCTCTAGTTTCCAACACGCTGATATCCACGCATTCTATAAAAGGTGCCCTCCTAGGTTCTGTGCTCTGGCCAGATCATGTTCAGTGGATAATGCATTATTATTTGCTTAATGCAAAAAGATTAGCCTCAGATTAATTGCAAATTAATACCTCTGAAAACTACTCTATATAGATTTTTTTATTTAAAAAATGCTTGTTTCTGCTCTCTCAAAAAGTAAAACGATAATACTGTCTATGTCTGTAATTTACAGCATAGTGCTATCAATGCCTGTTAAGAAGTAAATATTACTGGGCTTAATCCCCAACACAGTACATATAAGAATGCAGTTTTGAAGAGAAATAGTTTTTTCCCCTTGAAGACATGTATTCATAATATGCCACATGCCATGGTTGTTCTCGAGTACTCCAAAGTATGTATTCAGTTTACATTTATTCAGAGTATTTTATTCCATTCAAATGTGGTTGAAACTCAATAGTAAGCATCAGTGATGAATGAAATACTATTTATTCTAGATTGTCTAGCATAGAAAGGATTTATCATACATTTGAATAACTGCATCTCCCCCCAAAAAACAACAACAACAACACCCATATCTGTGCAAAACAGAGAATGTATGTTTGATCACAGTATATCCTTGTAACTGTTGCCCACTTAATCTCTGTCCGAGGTGGAGATTGAAGGCACAAAAAACCAGAAAAATTGGGGGGGGGGAGGATGTTTTTCCCCAAAAAAATTAAAAAGAAAGAAAAGCAATTATGGAATGTTTTATTTTAGCATGATTAATAAAACATTTAAGACAAGGTGTTCATATATTATCCAGATCATTTCTAAAAACAATGTACAGTATAGCTCAGAAAATGAGTATGATTAAATTTCATACCTTTTCATTCAAACTTGATCCCTCCAAACATCCCCCCTTTCAATTCTTTTTATGGGAATGAATGGTTTGTGTCTATTGGATATTGTGGATAGGAAATATAAATAATTTTCTTTGTTTACTAATGTTGATGGTTTCTTCTGAGTTTTAAATTTATATATATATTATTATTTGCCTGCTCCACATAAGCTAGCAAAACCAAACGTGTCCCATCCATACAGTTCAGGAGATTGTTGCTCCATTTGCTAAAATTACAAATAAACATAAAAAAGTAAATTCCATTTGTAATAATTATTAGAAAACATTGTATTTTTAATATACAAATTGTAATTATTTTATGCCAAATCCAATAAAAAAGTAAAGATTCTCCTCAATTGTTATATTCAAGGACTCCTCGCTCATTAACAACTCCAAGGTATCCAAGGTATACTCACCACACAAAAAGAGAAACTCTCACAGTGTGCCTTTTCTCCCTGGTTTTGTCAACATTTTACCTGAGTTTGACAACGAGTCTAGAGATGGAAAACCTCCACTGTTTGAGAGGACTTTCCATGTTAGCCATAACTCTAAAATTTAAGGATTCTGGTTCACATGAAGAGCCCCCACAGATAGCAGACTTGTCTTTATGAGGGTGACAGAATTGATGGTGAAGGTGGTGGGGTTAGCATACACCCTTCAATATGCAGTGAGTACTTAGAGACCAACATCCTCGTACCTTATTACCTTGGCATAATACAAACCTCAAACGTTTGAGGCAGATTGACTCCAGAAATACCTGTTTCTTGGTGAGTTGCGTGACTTAGCATGCAACTGATAATGCCTACAATGATGTCATGATTTGACTCTCAACGTTGACAGCATTTACATAATAGGAGGATTTTGACTGGGAAAAGGCGATGCTGAAATAGAACTTGATTCATCTCTCTTAAAGCTCTTGAGTTAGGCAGCAAAAATACTTCCGTACAAAAATTAAAACAAAGCTTAGTGTTACTTCCTTAAGCTTTGGACTGCTCAAAGAGAACTGGGGAAATACCTTTGCTACAATTCTGTTTTCTTTATTTAATGCACATGACTCTCCATGTAATCCCTAGGGATTTTAGACATTTGTCAAATCCTCAGTAGTGTAGAAATAGATTGAATTTTCTCCAGATTGTTGTCACTGTTGTTTTCCTTATCTGTGGAGGAAACACAACTACTCCCAATGGAGAAATTTTATGCTGGCTTAGTCTTAAAATAATGCTTTTTAAAAAAAAAATCTGAGGGAAAGGTCACATCCGAATAACTGACAATCCAAATTCCCAGGGAGTTTTAGAATCATACTGCATGACTAAGTTACTGATGACTTTCCAGTTATAAGTTACTGAAACACAGCCAGGGAAAATTCTCTGTATTCACGTAGAATTAGTGGAAGAGACATTCATGTGGCCCATCCATAATGGTCCCATTCCATTTTTGATTTGACAAAATATGCTTCCGTTTAATTTGCTGGGGATATTTCTTCTTATCGCCTTGTTGTTGGCCAACGTATTTGGTGATTCATATTACGTCTGGGTGCAAAGTTACTGGGTATCATGTATGTGTTTGAGACAGTGGGAATACAAGTGGTACCTCATACAATGATTTTAATCCATTCTACAGGGCTCGTTGTTGTATGAAACAATTGCTATACGATACATGCATCATATATCGTTTTCCCCTATGGGATGCATCGTACAACAATATATATATTTTTGCTAAGTGGTTTTTCCCATTGAAAATTTTTTGTATGATTTTTTCCATAGGGAACATTATTATGCGGGATGCAATCCCCCCCCCCACACAAACACACACACAAAAAAAACCCAACAACAACCCAACAACCAGCAATTGTTATGCGATTTCATTGCTATACGGGGTGATTGTTGTATGAGGTTTCACTGTAGATCAGAATTGATCACACCAGGAGCACTCTAGTATCAGAACTGTAGTCAGATGCATATTTTATCCCCCAGCTGAGAAATAAACTCCACCTAATAAAGTTATTTTAATCTTGGGAGTGTTTTTGTGCTGTGTTGTACCTTCTAATGGGGATACTGTATCTGCTTTGGATGTGGTCTTTTCTGCCTTAAATGTTCTGCTACCCCAAATACAATTAGAAAGAGAGTTCCTATGAAAAGGAGACTAAAGGTAAAGGTAAAGGTTTCCCTTGCTCGAAGGCCAGTCGTATCCGACTCTAGGGTGCAGTGCTCATCTCTGTTTCTAAGCCGAAGAGCCAGCGCTGTCTGCTTCTGCAGACGTTTCCGTGGTCATGTGGCAGGCATGACTAGACACCGGAGCGCACGGAACGCTGTTTCCTTCCCACCGAAGTGGTTCCTATTTATCTACTTGCAATTTCTTGCTTTCGAACTGCTAGGTTGGCAGGAGCTGGGATGAAGACGGGAGCTCATTTCCGTCCTGCAGTACTCGGGAATCGAACTGCTGACCTTCCGCTTCCCAGTCAGCGTCTTAGCGACTTGAGCCACTGCAGTACCCTCGAAAAGGAAAAGGAAAAGGAGACTATTCTTGCTTTAAGCTCATTTAAAATTTTAATCAATTGGTACTCAGTGAGATGTAGTAGATAGAGTAAAAAATTAGGACTTAGGAGACTTGGGTTCAAATCCCCCGCTCAGTCATGGATGGGCTGTGGTAAAGGCAAAACTGGTAAAACTAGTAAAGGCAAAGATCACACTTGCTCAAAAGCCAGTCGCATCCGACTCTAGGGTTCAGTGCTCATCTATGTTTCAAAGCCGAAGAGCCAGCGCTGTCTGCTTCTGCAGACATTGCCATGGTCATGTGGCAGGCATGACTAGACACCAGAGTGCATGGAACGCTGTTACCTTCCCAC
Organism: Bradypodion pumilum; assembly: GCA_035047305.1. Taxonomy (NCBI): domain Eukaryota; kingdom Metazoa; phylum Chordata; class Lepidosauria; order Squamata; family Chamaeleonidae; genus Bradypodion; species Bradypodion pumilum. The sequence goes on from JAWDJD010000002.1 coordinate 381,794,077, forward strand.
CAAAGTGGTCGTTATTTATTTACTTGCAATTTCTTGCTTTCGAACTGTTAGGTTGGCAGGAGCTGGGACAAAGATAGGAGCTCATTCCATCCAGCAGTACTCGGGAATCGAACTGCTGACCTTCCACCTCCCGGTCAGCGTCTTAGCTTTAATTATATCACTTACCTTGAAATCCCTGTTACAGTGATAGTTAATTCAGTTCCGACTTGATGACACATACCTGCAACGGTTGTGATGGTTACCTGTTGAAACAGATTACAGATCCAAGTCTCCCTCATATCCATATATTGGGGCTATGTTCCAAGACCTTCCATAGATACATGGAACTGTGGATAACAGTGAACTCTATATTTAACACACATAGACAAGTCATAGAAGTGGGGGAATGGTTTCAAATGCTTCTGTTGTTCTAAACGAGAATCATTTTAGACTTGCAGATAAGTGAAATCATGGATACTTAACCCACAGATTTGGGAGGTGATCTGTACAGGAAAATAATATGTGAAATGGCACTGGTTTGAAAATTGTGAGTAATTCAAGCTCAGACAAACCTACTAATTGCATAATAAATAAACCTATAATAATAATAATAATAATAATAATAATAATAATAATAATAATAATAATAATAATAATAATAATAATAATAATAATAATAATAATAATAATAATAATAATAATAATAATAATAATAATAATAATAATAATAATAATAATAATAATAATAATAATAATAATAATAATAATAATAATAATAATGTATCACACACATCCAGTCCTGCATTCTGCTGATGCAGTGGCCAGTCAAGTGCTAATGAACCTGACTCGTATTCTGCATGAAAGCTCAGTTTTCATGGTGGCTACATTAGATTTTGAAGTAGATGGTAGTACTCTTGATAGTGTAGATTTTTGAGCCATTCAGAAGCCCAGGTACCTACAATCAATTCAGCCCAGTTCATGAGATGCAGCTCATGAACAGTAGATGCAATAATTCTAAGCATCTGTGACATTCAGAAGTATTAAAAGAGTTCAATACACATTATCCTAGGGCAGTGGAGGTGAACCTTGGCACTCCTAATCAGCAGGAGTGCTGACTTGAGCTTCTGGGAATTGGAAGTCCAAGAACACCTAGAGTGCCAAGGTTCACCATCACGGTCCTAGGGTGTAATCAGATGGGAACATGGCTTGCATTTGGACCACTTATGGCTCCTAGCCACCACACAATGTAGATGAGATTGTGAAGCAGGCCAACTCTGATTTTTACGCATGCTAGATCTCTTTGGTCCAACAGTGGGAGTGCTCTTTTTTGGGTGACCAGGCCAGAGTGATTTCTTCACAGACAAAAGGGTTGCTTATAGGGAAATTACTAACAGCAAAATAATCCAGTGTGACCAAAAGTGATAATAATAATGTAAAAGCTCTCTTAAGGTAGTTCAATATTATCCCCATATTGTAGGCAGGTAAGGGAATGTGGCGTCTTTATATCTTCTACTGAATTTATCAAAGAAGGGAAATTTGAACTGTAAGCTCCCATTCCATGCCTTAACCATCATGCCACAGTAGTTTCTAAGTTATTCATTAAGCTGTAGTCATCGATGCTTGAAGGTACTTGTTAAACCATAAACTCAAGTCTGTCAAAGTGGGCTTATTGTCCAAGTCTCAGTTCATGCCTTGTAGTGTCTTTCTACGCCTACCACAGACAATTTTGCAATGTCTTTCCAATATGTATCATGCTGTCTTCATGTGCTCATGATATAAGAAGCTAGTCCTATGCCCACGCTGTGCTTTTTTATTTTTTTCATTTTTTTGATTTGGTAATGTTTGTCTTTTCCCACTTGAACACTTACATAATGTGCTTAAACATGGGCCATGAGAATGTATACTTTTGTCTAGCAAGAGTTATTTCCTCCTTACTGTGACTAAAAAAATAATTTTAACAACGCTGTCCTTTCATGGATTTGTAGTGAGACAAGGATTTATGTAACTTTAGTGTATGGGACCAAAGACAGCAGGACAACCGAAGGGTTGGTTTAACACAGGTTTATTGCATGGTGTTCCGGTGAAGCATGAGGTAATGGCAGTGATACATCTCAATATATACAGTAGCCCTCTACATTTGAATCTTGTAGCACGGTAGCTCATTGGCTGCTACCGGCGTGGCCTCGCCCAGGCACGCCTCTTTCTTCTGCTGCTGAATGCGGGGAAGGTTTTCCCGCGGCTGTCCGTGATTGAGCAATGTGAACCATGTGAGACTGAACGCTCGCAGCTGCCCTCTATGGGCTGTCTGCTCGCGTTCCTTTACAGCTGAGATCGTTTGTATTTGGAGTGGTTACATTCTTGCCTTTACAGTACAATGAACATGCACGCATACATACACAACAGTAACAGTTGTACCTTCTGCAAGTTATCCTCTCTGGTACAATGTTTCAAGATTATTAGAGGCATCAAATCAATATAGTCTTCCATTTTAGCAGTTATTATTCCAAAACTTTCTAATTTGTTTGGATTTTGACCTAAATTATTTCTACACAATGGGATTGTTCCTTTCTTACTTAGGTTATATAAACAAATTAAATTCAAGGTTCATAACTGATGAAATCTATGAATTCTCCAAGATTAATAATGTATAGATGATTTCTCCTATGAAATCTCCTATGATTTCTCCAAGATTCATAATGGATAAATGATTTCTCCTATACATAAGATATCTGAAGATAAGGACTGAACTAGATACATAATTGCTTGTGAGATGTCTGATCTGTACGTTTTCTGGCTTCCATTATTGGTGCCATTGGATTTTAGACCTAATTTTAACAAACAGATTTGAGAGAATAATATTTTGAGCTCTTTGGAACAATGAGTTATATGCAATTTTGGATCACTTGTATGTCTTCACTGCAAAATATAAAATGAATAACTCCTCTGGGTGTTCAGGAAACCATGTAAATTTTACAGTAGCCTGCTTTCCGCATTGGGTGTGGCTTGTATTGTTAGGCCTTCATGTCCTTAACATCTGGCTCTCATTTTCCCTGCATTCTGATTCTCTAAAACCCAATAACACAAGTCAAATAAATTATGTTCAGTGATTATTTAATGCATAATTTGTTAGTTACAATGTTGTGATTCCTTTCTTGAGAGCCTCTACTCAGAGCTCTCTAAAAATGTAAAGGTTTCAGTAAGCCACTTTGGATACATTATATACAGTACATTCAAGATTATTAGACAGAGACATCAAATAAATATAGTCTTCCATTTTAACAGTTAGTATGGTATCCCAGTTGAATTTTTCAAAGCCCTAAAAGTTGATGGAATCAAATTACAATATTGCATTCTATATGCCAGCAGATTTGGAAAGCAAAACAGTGGCCACAGAATTGGAAAAGATCAGTATACGTTCCATTCCCAAAAAAGGGTAATGCCAAAGAATGTTCAAATTATCGAACAATTGCACTCATCCCACATGCTAGCAAGGTTATGCTTAAAATAATACAGGATAGACTTCAGCAGCATGTGGAGAGAGAACTACCAGAGGTGCAGGCTAGGTTCCGAAGAGGCAGGGGAACTAGAGACCATATTGCCAACATACGTTAAATCATGGAGAAGACAAAGGAATATCAGAAACAAGTCTACTTCTGTTTCATTGACTACACCAAGGCCTTTGACTGTGTGGACCACAACAAAATGTGGCAAGTAATTAAAGAGATGGAAATACCAGAACACCTTATATGCCTCATGAGAAATCTATACATGAGTCAAGAAGCAACAGTTAGGACAGAATACGGAATGACAGAGTGGTTTGGAATAGGAAAAGGAGTAAGACAAGGCTGCATTTTATCACCCTGCTTATTCAACTTATACACAGAGCACATAATGCGCAATACAGGGATGGACAAATCACAAGTTGGGATCAAAACTGCTGGGAGAAACATCAACAATTTGAGATACACAGATGATACTACCCTAATGGCAGAAAGTGAGGAAGACCTAAAGAAGCTGCTGCTTAGGTTGAAAGAAGTGAGTGCAAAAGCTGGCTTGAGACTCAATATCAAGAAAACCAAGATAATGGCAACAGGTCCTATCAGTCCCTGGAAAATAGATGGGGAAGAAGTAGAAGCAGAGACAGATTTTACTTTCTTAGGATCCAAGATCACTGCAGATAGGGATTGCAGCCATGAAATAAAAAGGCGACTGATTCTTGGGAGACAAACTATGAGAAACCTAGGGAACATAGTTAAAAGTAGAGACATCACCTTGCAAACAAAAATTTGTATAGTCAAAGCAATGGTATTCCCAGTGGTAATGTATGGTTGTGAGAGCTGGACCATTAGGAAATCTGAGCACAGAATAATAGATGCCTTTGAGATGTGGTGTTGGAGGAAAGTTTTGAGAGTCTCCTGGACAGCGAGGAGAACAAATAGGTCAATCTTAGACGAAATCAACCCTGACTGCTACTTAAAAGGTCAAATAGTAAAGATGAAGCTAATGAAAGCGCGGCGCCAAAATGGCCACCGTGCTCTTTGCGGGGGCCCCCCGGACTCAGACATCCGGGTGAGTTAGGGGGCGTGGCCACCCCTCTATAAAAGGGGTGGCCGCGAGGCAGCCGAGCTGCCATTTTAGAATTGCAACAGGGAGGAGAAGTTTTCCCCTCCACCCCCTCCCTAGTGAACAGTGTGATTTTTTGGTCGCTTCGGGGCCGGGTGGGAATTTTTGGCCCGAACCTACAATTGGCACCTTGGTTCTGGCTTTTTTGCCCATCCCACACTGTTGCTAGTGTTTGAACAAAGGGGTTAGTTGACTTTGGTCACTTTGGGTGGGTAGCACTGATTGATGACCCATAGGTATCCGGCAGGTTCGCAATTGACTGGCCAGCACTTAGACAGGTACAGGGTTAATAGCTTTGGCCGGTCAACGACGAACCAGGCAAGGGGTGAGCTTAACAGCCTGCATCACCTTGAGATTTAACGGATACACGTCATAGGGTGGGGTCAGTAGATAGTTTATTGACTCCGGTCAACAATTTGTTTGTGTCAACAAACAAATTGATACAAATAGTTACATGTAGCCAATTGCCATTGGCATTTTGGGAGGAACCTTACCAGTGTTACTTCGGCCTGTTTGCCTTAAAGAATTACAATTGGATGAATACACCAATTGAAAGTTATAATTCGGACTAGGTCATTATTCAATAAAAGTGGCCCAATGCCTTTATCCATATACCGGTGTCTGAGTCTTTCTTTGGGGGGTGCGCCTGCAAAGTACTTTGGACATCAAATGAGAAGGGAGGATTCACTTGAGAAAGCCTTGATGCTGGGAAAGGTGGAGGGCAAGAGAAGAATGGGGTGGCCAGAAATGAGATGGCTAGATGGTATTGTAGATGCATTGGGCACAGAACTGGGAGGGCTGAGGAGGATGTTGGAGGACAGGAGTGCCTGGAGGGCAATGGTCCATGGGGTTTGGATTTTAAAATAAAATTCTTTCTAGGGATGGTGGAAAGGTATTGTCTAAATTTCCTATTTCTAGCCCAAACAGGACAGTCCTTGTCTAAAGCTCTATGCTTCGTAGAAATGATATGAGAATACATGAATTTGTCTTCTTTCACAAAGGACAGGAAGTGCCGGATGTGGAATGATGTTGCCTCTAAGGACCCATCTTGAATATAAAATGGTTCCAGTTGGAGATTTGTACATGGAAGGAATGCAGGATGTGTACCATTGCTGATCTGCTTTTACTTTCCAGTTTCATTTGGGACCATACATGCAGCTATTCAGGGTTTATTTTAGGTCACCCTTTTAAGTGTCAATGATATATTCCACATAGTTTTGGAGCAGTCTAGTTTTTCTTTTCCTGAGTGGCATTTTCCACAAATACAGTATATGCTTTCATTCATCCAGAGAGGCATATTCTTTAGGATATCAAATGTTGCTGTTTTTTTTTCAAATTTGACTTTGCAGAGGAGTAAAATGTCATAGTCTTTCTCATTATGTAATACATTCCCCTGCTCTGGCCACATGACTCTTTAGCAGCTGTGGGAGGAGGAGGAGGAGGAGGCATCCTTTAGGGGTAACAAAAAGTCAAATTGAAAGTTTCATAATTCCTCATACTGTCCTCCCTTTTTTAAAAAACAAAACAAAACTTCCATGTCGAATATTCAGTTGTTCTACAATATATAGATTAAAAAGATGTTAGTCAAAATAGTTCACAAATGTTTGTATAAAATGAGTAGAGGTTATTGCAATAGTTTACTTTTCAAATTATTTTTAAATAACCTCTGGGTTTTTAATGTAATTACAAGCCAATTTAATTGAGACAAAAGCAACTTCTTTAAATATTTTTTTAAAAAATTGTCTAGAAATGATTCCAACAAAGTTTTGAAAGGCAGAGATAATAAATTTGAAAATGCATAGTCTTGGAGCGGAGAGGTATAGTCTGAGTGTCAAAGAAAAACTTAGAGTGTTTGGACACTCTATATGATTTACTTTGGGGATAATAGCGATTTTGCATGCACTAATATTGGGCATCAATAGGAAGTAGCTTTTACAGATTAATGTGATTGTCCTTTGTCACTAACAGGATTGTCTCTGGCATTTGAGGCAAGCCCATGGATCCCTCCTCCTGTTTGTTTTTGCTTCCCACATTTTGTTGATAACTCCTTTTCTTTCTCTGACCTCCCACCAAGCAACAAGCAGGGAGTGTTTTTCCATATGCTGAAGAATCCACTTTCCTTATTTTTTCTGACTCTAAACATAGATAGTGACTGTAAGTAAAGATACGTTTCCCTACCTAAAATACTATTAAATTGTAGTTTATCATGCAAAATGCTAGTTTGTATGCAAAAAGAAAAAAGGGGGCAATAGCAATTAGCAATTGTACTTAGAGCATCAATAGGGGGTTCACAAGATACTCAGAAGAATGGAAGGCTGAGTAAAAGTTTAGATACAAGCAGGAAGGGGCTGAGGCTGAGCTGATCTTTCTACATTTTTGTGCTTTATTTCTACCTTGCACTGTACTTTGCTAACTAAAATAAATAACTAAAATTCCTTAATAGTTCTTTTCCTTCTTCAGCTGCCATATCTGTTCTGGATATTGGCTATCATCATGGCCATAGTCTTCCTGCTCTTAACTCCTCGGAACAGTTCTTCCAAGGACATGCCACACCAGTCTCTCAGGTTCTTCAGCCATGAGGTCTGTCTACGTCAGGGGTTCTCAACCTTTTCATGCCACGGGACGAACCATGCCCCCTCAGACAGCCGAGCGGGCTGGTCACGTAGTTTCCCCCTGTAAAAACTGCCATGAAATGCATCTGAGGCATTTATGACAGCCGTGGGTGCATTTATGGCACGTTTTCGGCTGTTTTTGCCGCTTCCGCCGTTTCTGGCAGGGGCAGCAGGATCAAGGGCAGTGCTTTTTTTGTTGTTTCCACCACGTCCACTGCTTCCAGTGATGGTGGTGGGAGCAAGGGTGGTGGGCCACATGAAAATGCACCGTGGGCCAGGTCCAGCCCATGGGCTGTAGGTTGCAAACCCCTGGTCTACATCCAGGGCCTCTATTCCCAGGGATCTTTTCTTGCAGAGTGAGTTGGAGTATTCTGTCTTTTATGTTATTCTTCATGATATGGCCAAGATATTGGAGCTTTCTTTGCTTGATGGTCTTAAAGAGTTCTTGTTCTCAAGACAGTCCCTGCAATAGAGGCACAAGTGGCAGGCCTTTCCAGCCACATTTTTGATATCCATTTCTACCTAGTCCTGACCACAATGTGCAATGAAGCTAATCTAGTTGTTCAGATAGAACTCTAATCTTAAAAAAAACACTGCTACTAGTATATATTAGTCACTAGTTCCATTTCAAAAAGTGATTGGGGCTCGTCATCCTAGTCTTCTTCACCTTAAAAGGTGAGCATCTTTGATGTTTGCAGATTGATACGCGGTAGGCAGCATTCATAAGGCCAAACACATCTTTATTGTAGAGTAAGCAATCTGAACATGAGGCAATGGCGGAGGCGCAGCTCCTTTTATACAGCATGGTACATTTGAAACTGGTTACATGGTTGCCCATTGGTTACTGTATTCGTGACGTCATTGTGATGCACGGCATTCTTCATCAAGTTTACCTGTGGTGGGAATATTTCCCGTGGCTGGCTGTAATTGGTTAACTTGTATCATGTATCAGGAGCTCCAGAGGGATCTCTTGACACTGGGGGAGTGGGCAAAACAGTGGCAAATGAGCTTCAACATTAGTAAGTGCAGAGTGATGCATGTTGGGGCAAAAAAAAACCAATTACATTTATAAACTGATGGGTTCTGAACTCTCTGCAACAAACCAGGAAAGTGACCTTGGTGTCCTGGTGGACAGCTCAATGAAGGTGTCAACCCAGTGTGCCTCAGCAGTGAAAAAAGCAAACTCAATGCTAGGGATCATTAGGAAGGGTATAGAAAATAAGTCAGCAAGTGTCATTTTGCCTCTTTATAAATCTATGGTGAGGCCCCATCTGGAATACCGTGTACAGTTCTGGTCGCCATACCTCCAGAAGAATATTATGGAGTTGGAAAAAGTGCAGAGGAGGGCAACCAGAATGATTAGGGGATTGGAACACCTTCCTTACCATCTGAGGCTGCAATGGTTGGGCCTCTTCACTCTTGAACGACAGCTTCTAAGAGGTGACCTGATTGAAGTTTATAAAATCATGCACGGTATGGACAAAGCAGATAAGGAAAAACTGTTTTCTCTATCGCATAACACTAGAACTAGGGGACACTCCATGAAACCTTTGGGTACTAGTTCTCAAACAAATAAGAGAAAGTACTTTTTCACCCAGAGGATTACTGGTCTATGGAACTCCCTGCCAGAAGAAGTGGTGAAAGCTGTCAGTCTTGACAGCTTTAAGAAAGGATTAGACAAGTTCATGGAGGACAAGGGTATCAATGGCTATGATTATGGATACTTAAGGACAACCTCCGGGTTGGAGAGATAGGCAGGATATCTCTCAATGCCATTTCCAGGGAATCCTAAGCAGGTGAAGGCATCTCCTTGGGAATACCCTGAAGGAAATGGTGAGCCACTGTGTGAGACAGAATGCTGGACTGGATGGGCTGTGGCCCGTTCCAGCAAGGCTGTTCTTATGTTCTTATGTGTGTAGATCGCTATCAGCTGCTTCTCGATACCATCTAGAGGCAGCAGTAGCTCATTGTAACTGTTGCAATACATTGGGTTACATTATTACATTCCATCTTAAAGGCATAGTATTCCATAGATAACACTCCTCCCCCCTAGGATGGGACGAAGTCCCTTAACCATTGTGGTTTCCCGCATGTTCGCTTGGGCCGTACGGCGGCTTGGCCGAGCTCAGGTGAACCAGAGGCTCTGTGTTCCGCAGACTCTCATCCTGCAATGGGAAAACGAGACTCATTAACTGCCTGTCAAGAACACTGCTCTGTTCGCGCACTTGGGGGCGAGAAAGGAACAAACAGCTGTGACTTGAAACCTTGCTTTGTCCCTGCAGCGGCCGGGGACCTTCCTACTCAAAACTCAGGAGCGAGGAAGAATACCTTAATGCTAAGTCCTGCCTGCCACTCCGTGCAGCGGGCGGTTCCATGGGTGTTTGTGTCGCTGCTTGGGAAGGGGTGGACTCAAATGCCGGAGGACTGGGGGTACTTGGGACTAACTTAAAACCCCGCTTCTCACTCGGACGGGTGGGGGACCACTCCGCAAACTCCCCCCAGTCCCAAAAATCAAACACTAAATCATTGGGCTCTTCCCTCCCTGGTGGGTGCAAAGGACATGGATTTGTATGTGCACCCCTGCTGTGGGGTGGAAGGTACTCTATCTCTCTGTGGGAGTCCCCTTGTGGGGAGTACCCCGTGTCTCCCCCTTGGAATAAGAGGGTGGGGGAGGACCCTAACGTTGATTCACCTGGGTTGTCTCCCCCCTGGTTTCTTTCGTCCCCCAGGCTGGCCTGCCCCTGGGTGTCCGTGACCTGATGCCTGAGTTGGTCAGTGTGTCTTCACCACAGTAACCCTGAGCTGGTTTCTACTTTGTACAATACTGGCCCGGTCTGTTCGATCACAACCCCTGGGACCCATGCTGGGCCATTGGCCGCATAGTTTCTGCAATGCACCGGGTCCCCTACTGCGAATACTTTTGTGCTTCCCATCTCAATATTCCTCCCTTTCTCCTCCACCCTGGTCAGATCCAACCGATCAAAAAGGGTTACAGGTCTCCTGCGCATTAGTATCTCCGCAGGCGAGAGACCGGATGCCAGGGGAGTTGCCCGGTAACAGATGAGAAACTGGCACAGTTGCAGGTTCAAATCCCCGGGACCCATATGTCTAAGCGCTTCTTTGGTGGTACGCACTTGGTGTTCAACCTGCCCGTTAGTAGCGGGATGGAAAGGGGCTGAGGTGACGTGCTGAATAGCATTTTTCTCTAGGAACGCCTGGAATTCGGTGGATGTGAAAGTACGGCCGTTGTCGGAGACAAGCACATCGGGCAGTCCGAAACAACTGAACACCTTGCACAACTGCTTGACTGTTGCGGCTGAGGAGGTGTTGGACATAGGGATGACCTCTAACCACTTAGAGAAGGAATCGACCACGAGGAAAAACATAGAGCCTTGAAAAGGACCAGCAAAATCGACATGTAATCGAGACCATGGTCCGTGGGCTGTGTCCCATTCCCTGTGAGGAAGTCGGGACTCCTCGGGTCGAGAACTCTGGCAATTCTCACACGTGCCCACCAATTGTTCGATATCCGCATCTATCTGGGGCCACCAGAAGTAACTCCTGGCCAAAGCCTTTGAGTGCACGATTCCCGGGTTGCTGGTATGCAGCAACTTGAGCACCTTTGCACGCAGCACCTCAGGAACGACCACCCATTGGCCCCAGAGGAGGCAACCCCTCTCTAACAAAAGCTCTACCCTTTTTCTGAAAAACGCTTGAAACTCCTCGGCTGGCGGAGTCGCGGGCCAGCCCTTCATTACCCATGAGATTACCTGGGACAGAACCTTGTCCTTCGCCGTAGCCTTGGCGAGGTCTGTGGGCCTTATGGGTGGGGAGTCGAGGGGTTCGATCAGCAACACTTGGTGATCTCCCTCCACCTCGCAGTCTGCTTCCCCTAGCCCTGGGAGGGGGGACCAGGAGAGCGCATCAGCATGGCTGATCTCTTTGCCCGGGTGGTGGACCAGTGTGTACTGGTTAGCATTTTTAAAAATTGCCCACCGCAGCATCCTTGGGGACAGAATCTGGGGTGTGGGCTTGTTCATGGTGAAAATCCCCAGTAGATGCTTGTGGTCGGTGACAATGGTGAACCCCCAACCGTAGAGGAAATCATGGAATTTCTTTGTCCCCGTGACTATAGCGAGAGCCTCTCTATCTGTTTGTGCGTAATTGCGCTCCGCCTTTGAGTGACCTAGAATAAAAGGCAACCGGGGCTTCCTGCCCGTTTTCCAACACATGGCACAGCACCACCCACACCCCCACTGGTGAAGCATCACACACTAATACCACGGGCTTCTTGGGGTTGAAATGGGTTAAAATCGCTTCAGAGGAGAGGAGCTGTTTCAACTCTTTGAATGCCTTCTCCTGGCTGTCCCCCCCACCGCCAAACTGCGTCTTTCTTTAAAAGACGATGCAGTGGCTCCGCTACGGATGCTTTCCTTGGCAAGAAGGAATGATAGAAATTTAGGAGCCCTAGGAAGGACTGCAGCTCTGGTTTCGCGGTGGGGCGAGGGGCATTTTGAACAGCCACAACTTTTGAATCGGAGGGCTTAACACCATTGGGGGTTATTTTAAACCCTAGGAATTCAACCTCCCTCGCTAAGAACACACATTTATCACGTCTCAATCTCAGTCCCGCTCTCTCGAACACCGTCAGGACTTTATCCAGTCTTTTGGCAAGTTCCCCCTCACTTCCCGCTGTTATCAATACGTCATCAAAGTAGGGGAGGACTCCAGGGAGACCCTTGAGAAGGCGTTCTACCAATGATTGGAAAATCCCAGGGGCCAAGTTCACGCCGAACTGTAGCCGTGTTACCTTGAAGGCACCTTTGTGCATTACAATGGTTTGCGCAGCTGCGGCAGTAGGCGTAACTGTGAGCTGCTGATAGGCTTGTGCTAGGTCAAGCTTTGCAAAACATTTACCCCCATGTAACGTGGCTAGCAAATGGCTCACTACCGGCAGCAGGTACGCATTAGGGCGAATCGCCTTGTTAATTGTACACTTATAGTCAGCGCAAATTCGAACCTCCCCATTTGCTTTCATTGCCATAACAATAGGAGTTTCCCACTCCGCAGAGTCCACCGGAACCAAAATCCCCTGACCCACCAGTTTGTCCAGTTCCGCCTCGATTTTGTCCTTGAGGGCAAATGGCACCCTCCGCAGCTTGAGCCTGATGGGTCAGATTTCTGGGTACAGGTCGAATGAGACTGGGGGCCACCTGTATGTCCTGAGGCCTTTCTCAAAAACAGCTGGGTGTGTGTCGCACACATCCCGCACAGGGTCAGTCTTGATGGCATTAATGCCAGACAGTTCAATTCCCAGGGTGGCGAACCATTGAGTCCCCAGGAGGCAACAGGGCCCTTGTTTGAGGACCACTAGGGGCAGTTTCTCCGTGAACCACTTGAATTTGACCATAAATTCCCCCACCCCCAAAACTGGAATTCCGTAGCCCTGCACGTCCCGTAAATTTGACTTGAGTGCCTTAAGTTTTGGACGCGCTATGTGGGGAATGCGCAAAAATTCCTTTTGGGCAATAATGGAGTAGGATGAGCCCGAGTCTACCTCCATCCTAACCGGGACCCCTTGCTACAGTACCTCAACGAAGAAACATCGGTGCGCCAGAGACACACGGTTTACCGTCGCGTTGTCCTCGCAGACCTTTCTGATGCCATCGGCCCTCTGTCATGGCTGGTCCACCGACTCTCGGTCTCCTCTCCACCGCCGCCTGCACGCCTTGACGATGTGGCCTTGCCGTCCGCAATTGTGGCACTTGGCTTTCCGGAATGGACACTTCTTTCGGTCGTGGGATGCTCCACAACCATCTCATCAGCGGCCCTCCTTGTTGCTGGTGCTTGCCTCGGTTGTCTTCTTCTGGACCTTTTGGACGTCGTCGTCCTCGCTGGAGCAAGAACCCGCTGGAGCAGAGGCCTCCGAAGATAATGGGGGGCTCGCTGGAGGTTGGGGCGAGCGCCATGTGGCCTGGACGGCCGCCTGTGGCCCTTCCTCTGCATCATTTTTAGCTCATAAAGTTCTAACGCCGACCTCGCCACTTCAGCCGCCTGAGCCTCCCGCAGGATGGCCTGGAATGAAAGGTGTTCACGGACCATCAGCCTTCGCTGGACTTCTTCATCCCACAGACAGCACAGCAGCCGGTCCCTCAGGGATATTTCCAGGTTCTCCCAGCGGCAAGGGACAGCCGCTGACCTAAGGGCCACCGCGTAATCAGCCACCGACTCGCCCGGCTGCTGGTCTCTCCTATGGAAGGCGACCCTTGCCGGGAAGATGGACACGGCCGGCTTTAAATGTTCCCATAGAGTCGTGAGGATCTGCGGGAGCAGGACCAAATCGACCTTCCTCGGTGCGAGTAGGTTGATGAGAAGCCTTAGTGCCGGTAGGCCTATTTGTGTGAGAAGGCAAGACTGCATCTTCTCCTCGTCCTTGATGCCCTCAGCATCCATAGTGTGCCTGAACTGGCACTCGTACAACTCCCATGATTCGGCGTCATTGACATCGAACTTGGATAGCTTATAACTTCGGGGAGCCATATCCCATCTTCGTCGCCAATTTGATGTTTGCAGATTGATACACGGTAGGCAGCATTCATAAGGCCAAACACATCTTTATTGTAGAGTAAGCAATCTGAACATGAGGTAATGGCGGAGGCACAGCTCCTTTTATACAGCATGGTACATTTGAAACTGGTTACATGGTTGCCCATTGGTTACTGTATTCGTGATATCATTGTGACGCACGGCATTCTTCATCAGGTTTACCTGTGGTGGGAATATTTCCCGCAGCTGGCTGTAATTGGTTAACTTGTATCATGTGTGTAGATCGCTATCAGCTGCCTCTCGATACCATCGAGAGGCAGCGGTAGCTCATTGTAACTGTTGCAATACATTGGGTTACATTATTACATTCCATCTTAAAGACATAGTATTCCATACATAACAGCATTATAATACAATTTCATAGAATGATAAAAATTAGAAGACACCTTGGAAGTTACAATATAAGATGCAGCTATAGCAACCCTGATGCAAATGTAGCCTCTGTTTAAAAACTTCCCACCAAAGAGTGTCCATCAATATATGAATTAGCTTGACTTTCTTTAATTGTAGTTTCCATGCAATGACTTCTGAGAGCAGAGAACAACTGCTTTTCATCACAGCCCTTCATGTACTGGAAGTTGATTGCTCCATTTCTCCTTAATCTGTTTTCCAAGTTAATAACCCCCAGCCCATTCTGACAGGTCTTGAATCCACTATTCTGGTCACTCTGCATTGAACAGGTCTATAAAATATACATATATGCCTATAACAAATGGTCATACATAGTTTTTTTTGTGAAAAATTTCTTGGAACGTGAATTCAGAAGCACCCCTTTAAAGCAAGCAGCAAATGCTTCAAAAGAAGTATTATCTCCCATTTTTCTTTCTACTCCTATGTTTATATATTTATCAAATGTATATTATATATTATATTGTATCTGATGTTATGCTGTATCTGATGAAGAACAATCAAGTCCACAAGAATGTCATGAGGTTCTTAGTTCCATTCTTTCACGATTCATGCATGATATTATATAAGGTCTAATTCCCTATGGTAAAGCTTTATGGTAAAGCAAGAAATAGATAAGTTGCACACAGAGTGTGCCTTCTTCTGCAGACAATGGCTAAAATCCATTGTACATCAGCCCTTTGAATCAATAGAATGTCCAGAGGAGTTGACTTAACAGAGCCCACTGATTCAACAGGCCTACTGTAGTTGTGACTTGCTACTGGATTTCAGCTAGTACAAACAGAGAACTTTGTAGCATATGGGCATGTTAGTACAGATTAGCATATCTTAGAAGAGATTCATTTAGTTCAAAAGTGCAATTACATGACAAGAATGGCCTTTCAACATAAAAGTGATTTATTTATTTTTCTAGCAACTTAGCAGATGAGAAATAGAAAGCTTTTTAGGAGGGGAGATTTGTCCCTCACACATTCTGCTAGAACAAGCATTCATGTAAATTGTACATGTACCGTGAGGACCTGTGGGGGAAATCTGACAGGTGTTGTAGAATTGGCTGCTCAATACGACACACCAATTAAGGATGGTGACCTCAGTTTTCCCCATCCTCAATATTAGCTAACATACAATTGGGCACACAGAAATGAATAGCCCATCAAAAAGATTTAAGTGACATAGAAAATATTGCACACACAGTACATTTAATTAATACTCATATTTATATGGAGGGAAGAGACTTTGGCTTGTCTTCTGACCATCTTGCTGTAGCCTAGCACATGGATTCTCAACCTGCAGGCCAGATGCAGCCCACGGCTCCATTTCATGTGGTCCCCCACCGCCGCCACCACACCAGGAAGTGCAATGAGATAGAGGAAGGGTAAAATGGCTGTCCGGCCCCTGAAGCTTTCTGAGGGAGCATGACCCAGGCCCCGGCTTTAAAAGGTTGAGAACTCCTGCCCTAGCAGCTAGGTATCCTTCGGGCCATTTGAGTGTACTGTAAGTTATAAAGGCTTATAGGAGAGGCACTGATAATACTTGTTCCAGCGGCTTTGGGGCTACTACTTTGCTGACTTTAGCACCTTATCCATTAACATCTGCTTTGGATGAGGTCTCCTCTGTCTTGAGATTCCTGATGTGCCAAATTTCCATGTAATGGTCACTTTATGTTCATTTAAATTCTTGTTTTATTTAAAAAATGAATTGTTCTTTTTGAACTGTTAATGCTGGAGAATCAATGCTATTTGGGGGTCAGTTATAGCTATTGCATTCATATTGTTCCATGGTGCTTTGAATATAACACATATGGGGAAAGTAGTACAGTATAAGAATGAATTGTTATAGTGAAAACATAATAATCAAGAATGGCCCCTTGAAAGAAATGCATCATGATGATAGGAATATCAGAAATCTAGTTCAACAGTGAAAATCATGATATACAAACTTAATTATAGTAAATCACAAGTGCATCCCTACACATTTCAATGCCACTGTTTACAACTGAGGATGCATCAAACTGCCCTTTTTGGTCTAGGATGATGCAGTCTAAATAGGGTTGCTCTGCAGAGAAGCAGGGGAAGTGTACACCCAATTTGCTGATATTTTGAAGTAGCTCATTTATTATGCTACTTATTGATACTAGAAATTGACAGTAAAAGGAACCTTAGCAGCTTTGATTTTAATTTAATTTAATTTAATAGTCATATTTATATATGCCGCCCACTCAGGCAGAACCCGACTCAGGGCGGCATTACAACAAGTTCTAAAAACACATAAAAACACTTTAAAAACCCCATATCCCACCCACTTAAAAAACCCCATATCCCACCCACCCATCCGACCCACTATAAAAAGAAGAAGAGAGTTCTTAATTCTTTACATAAGCCAGCAGGCGGGGACCGTGTTCCCATTCAGGCCCCACACCTGCCCTGCCAGCCAGGTCTTCAATCCTTTCCTGAAGGGCAGCAATTCTCTTTGAAGTCTTAGATCTGTTGGCAGGAGGTTCCAGAGAGTTGGTGCGGACACGGAGAAGGCCCTCCTTCGGGTGCTGGACAGATGTGCAACCCTAACTGATGGCACCATTAGAGAGCCCCTCCGGTCCGCTCTGGTTGGATGGGCAGACACTCTTGGGACGATGCGGTCTCTAGGGTATCCTGGCCCACTGCCATATAGGGCTTTAAAGGTCAAAACCAGCACCTTGAATTGCACCCGGAGACAAACTGGTAACCAGTGCAGCTCCCGAAGTAGCAGTGAGGCATGGGCATATCGCCCAATCCCATCACCACCTGGGCTGCTGCATTCTGGACCAGCTGCAGCCTCCGAATGGTCGTCAAGGGCAGCCCCATGTAGAGCGCATTACAACAGTCTAGTCGGGAAGTGACCAGAGCATGGGTGACCATAAGCAAGGAGCCCCGGTCCAGGAGTGTGCGCAACTGGCGAATCACCCGAAGTTGGGCAAAAGCCCTCCTGGCCACAGCCGCTACCTGTTCTTCTAGCAGCAGCCGTGAGTCCAGAAGGACCCCCAAGTTGCGCACTGGGTCTGTCTGGGGCAAAACAGCCCCATCCAGTATCAAAGATGGTAGCTCCCTGGATAACACGGGGCCCCTTATCCACAGCCACTCTGTCTTGCTGGGATTCAGCCGAAGCCCATTGGCCCCCATCCAGACCCCAATGGCCTCCAGGCATCCGGATAGGATTTCAACAGCATCACTGGGGTCCCCACGGGCCGAGATGTACAACTGAGTGTCATCCGCATACTGATGGTACCGCACCCCGTGGGAACGAATGATCTCACCCAGTGGCTTCATGTAGATGTTAAATAGGAGAGGAGAGAGCACCGAGCCCTGAGGCACCCCATACTTGAGGAGCCTAGGGCTGGACCTCTCACTCTCTAACCACACCGACTGGGTACGGCCCTCCAGAAAAGAGGAAAACCAGGACAACACAGTGCCCTGGATCCCCAATCCTTTGAGCCGTTCCAGAAGGATACCGTGGTCGACGGTATCGAAGGCCACTGAGAG
Source organism: Bradypodion pumilum (assembly GCA_035047305.1). Classification (NCBI taxonomy): domain Eukaryota; kingdom Metazoa; phylum Chordata; class Lepidosauria; order Squamata; family Chamaeleonidae; genus Bradypodion; species Bradypodion pumilum. The sequence goes on from JAWDJD010000002.1 coordinate 381,811,820, forward strand.
GTCAAGAAGAGCAAGGACAGATGGATAACCCCCATCCCGTTCCCGCCAGAGATCATCCATCAGTGCGACCAATGCCGTCTCCGAACCATACCCGGGCCTGAATCCTGATTGAAAGGGGTCTAGATAATCTTCTTCCTCCTGGACACTCTGCAGCTGGCGCGCCACCGCCTTCTCCAAAACCTTACCCAGAAAGGGCAGGTTGGAAACCGGCCTGTAGTTGTTAAGGACAGCTGGGTCAAGGGATATTTTCTTCAGGAGGGGGCGCACCAAAGCATGTTTTAGCGGTGCAGGAAATACCCCCTCCCTTAATGATGCATTTATTATCGCCCCAACCCAGCCACCTGTCACCACCTTGGAGGCTTTCACCAACCAGGTGGGACAGGACATGTAGTGGCACGCACAGCTGCAAGGAGCCTGTCCACTTCATCAGGGACAACAGGATCAAACTGATCCCAGATCGTACAGCAAGACTGTGCTCCGGTACCCCCCCCGACCCTCCCTATCCACGCCGGGATTCAGTCCTGAACGAATCCGATCGATTTTCTCCACCAGATGGTCAGCAAAGTCCTCAGCCGAACCCTGCCAACCGGGCACCGATCTCCCCCTACCGAGGAGGGACCTGGTTACCCGGAACAGGGCGGCTGGGCGATTATCAGCAGAGGCAATAAGGGTGGTGAAGTATTGCCGCCTCACCACCCCCATCGCCACTAGGTAGGCCCTAATAGCAGCTCTAGCTAGTGTCCAATCGGAATCATCCTGGGTCTTCACCCAGCGGTGCTCTAGGCGTCTCTTTGCCCGTTTGAGTTCCCGCAGTTCATCCGTGAACCAGGGGAATGACCTAACCCCATGGCGCGGAGAGGCCGCAGTGGCGCGATTTCATCCAAGGCTGCTGTTGCCGTCCTGTTCCACAGGTCGACAAGTGCCTCGGGTGAATCGTGTAGCCGATCCAGAGGAACATCCCCCAGTTCCCTCTGGAATCCATCTGGATCCATTAGTCGCCGAGGGCGGGCCATTTTAATAGGCCCTGCTTCCCTACGATGAAGCGTCGCCCCCAGAAAGTCAAGAGTCACCAGATAGTGATCTGACCATGGCACAGGTGAGATGACTAAATCCTGTAATCTCAGATCACTCTGCCACTGCTCCGACAAGAAAACTAAGTGTAGCATGTGACCACTGCCCCTGGTCGGACCCCGAACTACCTGAGTCAGGCCCATGGCTGCCATGGAAGCCATGAACTCCCTTGCCACCTCAGAAGCCATCCCCAATGATGGCAAATTGAAGTCCCCCAGAACCATAAGCCTCGGGAACTCCAACGCCAACATTGAGGCGGCTTCGAGGAGCTCAGGCAGGGCATCCCTTACCCTGCAACGGGGCAGGTACAGGAGTAAGATCCCCAATGACGTGGGCAGGTACAGGAGTAAGTTGATAGCTGCAAGGCTCAATTTCGGACCATTCCTAGTTATTACATGCACTGAAAATGGACCAAACTAGAGCACATCTACCTGTACCTGCACCAATAAAGTTTAAGCCCCTTGTATGGACTCAAAAGGTGTTGGTAGAGGTGTTCTGGGGACAGATCGGATCCAGTCTTGGAATCAAGTAATCTGACCATTTTTTAAAAAGAGTTAACCAGCCCACTCCCACGGCACACCAAGTAGCAGGTGAAATGCTTGTCTGATTGAGCGCTAAGTGGAATTTCCCTTGAAATGTGTCTCTTTGCCTCTTCCCAATTTGTAATAATTTAAGATGTGCCTTGTAAAGATAGTAAAACAATTGTACACAGTTATAACTTTAAATTAATCCCTAAATTGTTCAGTTTGAGATGTTGCTAAAACAAATTAAGTGTCCCAGTACAGTATATTTTTCTGCAGTAGTGAAATGCTTCTGTTTGGACAGCTGTGATTTATATTGAATGCACTTAAAGATAAATATTAGTTTGGTTTGGTACTTGTTCCTGGAAAATAAACACTTCCTTTTGGAGGGGTTTTTTAAAGGCTATACATACGGTATTTCTTTCATTTTGCATCAGAGGAGATTGTTATCATGAGAAAAGACTGGATCTAAGGATGAAATATCCAGGTGTTGTTCTCTATGAATTGTTTTATTAAATATTACTATGCAGCTTATGTATCACTATCAGTTTAATAGTCAGAATAACAGACCCACGTTAGTGAAGACTTTTGCTCCTGGCGGCAAAGTGTGGGAAACTACTAAATTTAGAATTAGGTATCTTCCTGTCATGCTATTGGTCCCTGTAGAATTACAGAGTTAGTCATCATCATCCTATAGGTGTAATTTACCCAACAGGATTTTAGCCAATGTTTCAGTGGTGATTGCAGCCATGAAATAAAAAGGTGAAATGTAAAATTTCCAGAAATTTTGAAGCTCGGGGAAAAAAAACATATTTTTTTTTTTAGGGAAAAACGGAAATTTTCAGAAAATTGAAAATAATCTGATACCATACATATATTTTTAGAAATGATTTATAAAATATTTGAACCCGGCCTTATCTTAAAATATTTCATTCATCATGTTAAAATAAAACATTCCATAATATATATTTTTATTTTTTCAATTTTTCCAATTTTTCAGGAAAACCCCCAAAAAAGGCTTCAGAAAGAATTGGGAAAAAACCCGTTTGTTTTCAAATTTTTCCCTGTTTTTTCTGGGCCTTCACATCTCTATGATTCTTGGGAGAGAAGGTATGAGAAATCTGGGGAACATTGTTAAAAGTAGAGAAATCACCTTGCCAACAAATGTATGGTTGTGAGAGCTAGACTATAAGGAAAGCTGAGCACAAATAAATAGACACCTTTGTAATGTGATGTTGGATGAGCATTTTGAGAGTACCCTGGACAGCAAGGAGAACAAATAGGTCGATCTTAAATCAACCCCGACTGCTCCTCAGAAGGTCAAATATTGAAGATGAAGCTAAAGTACTTTGGACACCAAATGAGAAGAGAGGATTCACTTGAGAAAGCCTTGATCCTGGGAAAGGTTAAGAGCAAAAGAAGAAGGGGGCAGCAGAAAATGAGATAGTTAGATGATATTGTTGATGCAATGGGCACAGAGCTGAGCGGGTTGAGGAGAATGGTGAAAGATAGGGGTGCCTGGCATGCAGTGATCCATGGGGTCACAAAGGGTCGGACTTAACTATGCGACTGAACAATAACAACAACAAAGGAATATTATATTGTGGATACATAGAGTGCTACTTATGTTCTGTTACCATTTGAGTCAATAGCCCAACTTTCAGAGATAATGTCCATGGTTAGGGAATAAAAGAGATGAGACAATAGCCGCTAAAGATGATTACAATCCCAGGAAGAAAAATACTTCAATGGGCTGATAGAAATCTGGGATCAGAGGGCTTTTTCTTTTTTCTGCAAATAAAGGAGAATGCAGGGTACATTCTGCATAAATGTCCATGTTTGCTAACGTTACAAATAAGGAGACAATGCCATTTCCACTGGGCAAGTGGCATAGGGCAAATGTTTCAACCTCTCAACTCCGGTTGAGGCACTGATCTGCACAAGATCTCCCATAGGATTGCCATCACAAAGCTGGGCAATCTGATCACCGATCTCTATACCTTACCTTGTTTTGGCCCTAAACATCCATAAGAAGTGCCTTACAATCCACTGGGCTTTCTGGAAGCCAAATGCTACCTAAAGTCAAGTCATCAACACAATCTTTCTGATTTATGAGCCTGTTAATTTTCAGGTTTGTTTTGCTTTCACTAACCCAATTCCTGCTTTATTTGTATGAAAGCAAATGGTATGAAACCTGAATGGGACAGGATTACAAATAAAGGTCAGGACAGTATTTTATTTATTTACTAGCATAGTTTGCATGGCCTTGCTGGGCATTTTTAATGTCTGTGTGTTGGTGGTTTGGGGTGGTTTGGTTTTGCACAACCACCACTCCTAGGAAAAAAACCACTCCAACCGCCAACTCACACATTAAAACATTTTTATTATGGCAGGAGTGGTGTGTGTGTGTGTGTGTGTGTGTGTGTGTGTGTGTGTGTGTGTGTGTGTGTGTGTGTGTGTGTGTGTGTGTGTAGTCCACCAGAGGGTGCTATTTTTAGTTAATATTTTTAACTAAAAATAGCACCATCTGGTGGACTACATTCACTAACGTTCAGTGCAGAGGATGCATTCGTGCAGGGAAGACGTCTTTTTCGGTTGTTCCCTGTAGGTGAATTTTTTTTGTTTTTGGGTGTGTATTAGTGTGGGGGGGAGGGGTTGGGAGGGTTTAACGTGGCCTTGCCTTGCTGGCCAGGCTGCATTAAATCCTTGCATTAGGGTGGAGGGATTTTTATTTGTTTATTTATTTATTTATTTATTTATTTTACAGTGGGGCCGGCTGGGGCCTTGCCAGAGCCTGGGTTTGGGGGGGGAGAGGGGGGTATCCCCTCCCCACCAAGCTGTGGGCCGGCTTGGGCAGGCATTCAAGGCTGTGAGGAAAAACATAGTTTTTCCCCGTTGCCTCGCCAAAGCATGGGTCGGGGGGGAAGAGAGGGGTACCCTTTTTCCCCACCCCTCATGCTACGGTGGTGGTTTGTCCCGGCCTCTGAGGTTGTAGGGCAATTTTTTTCCTGCTGTCTTTCCGAAGCTTGGGGGGAGGGGGGTATCCCCCCCAAGCTATGGGGCAGTTGTAGGAGACGGAGGCCAAGAATGGTGTTCTGTGCTTGGCCTTTGTCTCTTGTTTTTAAGGTGTTCGTCTTCCTTGGAAGACGGGGGCTGAATATTTTGGCCTCTGTCCTCCTAGGAAGACGAATCGGTTCCCTCTGGGAAACACTTTCCCTCCCGTCGCGGCCTTCTGCATAGGGAGAAGCATCGGACTGTCCTTTGCCACATCACCTGCAGAGACGAAGGATAGTCTGGTGCTTCTCCCTACGCAGAAGGCTGCGACGGGAGGGAAAGACTTTCAAAGACCCAGCCGGAGCCGGCAAAGTGTAAGTGCGGTCGGCAGATGTTAGGGAGGGGTGGCTAGGTGGTGGGGCAGGGTGTGTGTGGCATGGTTACCAGGGCCGTGTCCCCCCCCCAACCCTCATCAACCGCACTTATCTTTTCCCAGCTCCGGCTGGGTCTTTGAAAGTCTTTCTCTTGGGCTGGCACAGTTTGTCTTTTAAAACCACCACGCCGTGCTTTCCCAGCCTCCTCTGCACTCACATCCCTCAGCCTGATTGGCTGAGGGGTTGCACAGCACAGAGGACTGGGAATCGTAGTTCTCTTTTTTTGGTCAGGTTCGTGGGGCGGCTGCCCCACTGGCGACCACCAGACCCCCGCGGCATTGGGAAGGCAGGGGTTATGGTGAGTATGGAGGGCTAGGTCGAGGATGGTTGGGCCTGGTGCAGGAGCCTTTGAACGAACCCAATGCTTAAGGGCACTTTTTATAGGTGTAGATTTATTTATTATTCAAATTTCTATTTGAAGTGCAGTGCAAACTATGGTTACTCAAATGCACACAATTCTGAATTCAGTGGTACTTTGTAATAAAAGTTGAATGACTAGAAGGTAACAAAAGTTATTCTTCAAAATATTTTCCCCATGTCATTTGGATTAAGTAATTAAAAAAAACAATAGCCTGAAGATCCTTTCATGTATGTGCTGTTCTCAGGCAATTTTTGTGCCTCTGGTGTTTTTGGGCTGTGATTCCCATCACCGCTGGTGGCCCAGGGGGATTCATCCCGGTGACCCTCGCCTATGGAGCCCTGGGGTGCAAATAGTAATTTTATTATTATTTTATCTGCCTGGCGTACTGCACTTTACATTAAGCCATTGCTCCAAGCTCCCTCCTTCAGCTTCAAGCAATGGCTTATTCTAAAGTGCCTAGCACCAGGCAAAGCAAGAGAGGGGCAGAGACCAAGCAGTTCCCTGGGGCAGCCTTCTCCTCCGTCCAGTGGTGGGCTCCAAAAAAATTTACTACCACGCTGTGGATGTGCTATGGTGGGCATGGCCAGGTGGTAAACCCTGAGTTGCACCCAAATTAGGACTACTTTATTTCAAAACTTGGATGAGCGGGGCCGGCCAGAATTTCTGCTACCGGTTCTGGCGAACTGGTGTGAACCTGCTGATGCCCACCACTGCCCCTGTCCCTTGGTTGCTGCCACTTGCCCTTGTCCAGCGCCATCCCATGGTGCCCAGCACAGGTCCTAGTTGGACCTGTTGACTAGGGCTGGTAGGAGTTGCAGCCCAGCAACCTCTGGTTGCTCATCCTGGTGCTAAAGAGACCCAAAGCACCAAACATTTTCTACAACCACGAGGTATGCACGTGGACTGACAGATGAATTTCACTAATGTAAAGGTGAGACAGTATGTTTTAAAAAAATAGTTGAGCCTCACTGTTCTTACATATTTGCTGGTCTTCCAAAAAAGACAGACCTTGAACCATTGTGGATTATTTGGTCTTTTCTGTACAGTAAAACCATGGGTTATGACGGAGATCTGTTCTAACAGCCTCCGTTGCAACCTGAGAAAATTCTAAACCGAAACATCCAAAGGAATGCATTGAAAAATTAAAAAATGGTCCTGAATTGATTGTTGTAAACTGAAAAAATACATTAAAAATTTGTAAACCAGGATGGCATTTCCATAGGGTTTGTCGTTGTAAACTGCAACAAACTTAGACCAAGGCAGTTGTAACCTGGGGTTTTACTGTATACTGTATCTGTGAAGCTATCCTCCTCAAAGATTGTGGTATTTTTAAATGATAATTGGGCGTACCCTGATAATAGCAACCTTGTTGTGCCAGCTATTCTTTCTCACACTAAGTCAGGCAAAAAGAACTGCAGAATGAATTCACCAAGAGTTGCCTTCATTTTGGCAGTTTCACATCTGCCTTAGACATGGAAGAAGAATTTGAAATTGGAGCATTCTCATGTCAGGAGCAAAATACCAAACCATTCTAAAATATGTAGACACAGTACAATTCAATACAAGTTTATAAAGGTAAAGGTCTCCCTTGCTCAAAAGCCAGTCATGTCCAACTATAGGGAGTAGTACTCATCTCTGTTTACAGCCAAAGAGCCAACACTATCTGTGTCTGCAGATGTTTCTATGGTCATGTGGCAGGCATGACTAGATCATACCTGTCAACTGCGGCTCCGGCAAATCAGGGACCTGCGTGGACTGGGTTTGCGCAGGTCGCTTTGTATGCGTGCGCGTGGAGGGCTACGCCGCTTGCGTAGCCTTCTATGCACGCGGCGTAGCCTTCTGCGCATGCGTGGAAGGGAGCTACGGAAGTGTAGAGCCCTTCCACCCATGCGTGCAACGCGACCTGCGCAGATGGACTGCGCAGTGCCTCCTTTCCCCAGCTGCCGAAATCCGGGGTTTCGGCAGCGCGGAGCGGGAAAGGGCAAACATCGACGCTGAAAACCGGGAAATCCCGGCCAATCCAGGAAGGTTGACAGGTATGGACTAGATGCCAATGCGTATGGAATGCTGTTGCCTTTCCTACTGAAGTAGTACCTATTTATCTACTTGCAAATTTTTGCTTTCAAACTGTTGGCAGGATCTGGGACTGATGACAGGGGCTCATTCCATCATGCAGCACTCAGGTCTTGAACTGCTGAACCACTGACCTTCTGGTCATCAAGCTCAGTGTCTTAACCATTAAGTCTCAGCAACCCCTCTATGCAAGTTTGTTGTTGTTCAGTCACACAGTTGAGTCTGGCTCTTTGCAACCCCATGGACCACCACACACCAGGCTCCTCTGTCATCTGCCATCCTCTGTAGTCCGCCCAGATCTGTACCAACTATGCCAATGATGCCATCTAGCATCTCATCCTCTGCCATCTCCTTCTCCTTTTGCCTTCAAACTTTCCTGGCATCAGGGACTTCTCCAGTGAGCCCTCTCTTCTCATTTGGTGGCCAAAGTACTTGAGCTTCAGCTTCAGTATTTGTCCTTCCAAGAAGCAGTCAGGATTTATTTCCTTTAGGATGGACAGATTTGATCTCTCTGCAGTCCATGGGACTCTCAAGAGTCTTCTCCAGCACCACAGTTCGAAGGTGTCCATTCTTTTGTGCTCAGTCTTTCTAATGCAAGTTCACCTGGGGGTAAATCTCACTAATTTCAGACAAGTTCTTGTGACATTTCCACGAGTGAAGTGCATTCAGTGGATTAGCTCAAGTCAAAATTGTGTATGCAAATAAAATGTGGTTGATATATTGAGCTCTCTGGAGGAAAAGAATATATAAGTTGAAATAACTGAATATATTATTGTATAGTTTATAAAAAGAATTGATATTTTTGTTTTGGAGTTAACAACAATGTGATGCTAATTTGTCTTTAATTATTCCTCCAGCAAAGGGTGGAGTGAGAATCATTTATTATTGATTTACTTCTAGTTTGCATTTGATTAATTTCAGCATATTAATTTTAGCTCCAAAGATTATATGAAAATTTAGCTATGATTATCCAAGTAGATATTTCTCTTGAATCCATTTCCTCTTTAAAGTATTTACATATGTAACACACCTTGGCCTGGAGCAGATTTCTGTGTTGACTGTAAAGAATGGAAAGAACTTGATAGATTTCAAAACTGAAGGGAATATGTTGGCTTCTGGGGGAATACTAGTTAGAACTTGAATGACCTGACTGGCAAATTTTACTTTTATCATTGTTGTATGTAAATTTCTGGCCAACTTTTCCACTTTCATAAAATGACTAGTGAACTAACAGAAGAACTAGAAAAGGTTTTTGCAATTTTCTTACTACAGTAGACCCTTGGATAAAGTCCAAACTCTGTTCCACAAGTTTGGACTTTATCCGAATCAAATGGGCGATGCATCGGATAACATCAAAAAATGGACTTTATCCAAGGTTCCTATACCAAATACCTCAGATGATGTCCATTTTTTTAGTGGTTTTGGACTTTATGCGATGCATCATGTGTGCATGAAAACCGCGACTTTATCCGAATCGGACTTTATCTGAATCGGACTTTATCCAAGGTACCACTGTAATACTCTTTCATACTAAGTAAGAGTTCTGATCTGCAATTCATTAGTGAAAAAGAAAAAATCTAGTCCTTAACTGTAATAAAATAAAATATACATCAAAATTTTAAAAACAGCTTCAGTAGTGCCTGTTTTTTTTTTGTTTAACTTTTTGCTGCTGAAATAAACACCTAATTTATTTGCAGGTGAAGAAGTGTTAGTGTTTTAAGGTTCCCTTCCCATTGTATTTCAATTACCTTTATATTTTTTAGGTAAAGGTAATGGTTGCCCTTGCTTGAAAGCCAGTCGTATCTGACTCCAGGGTGCGGTGCTCATCTCTGTTCACAGCTAAAGAGCCAGCACTGTCTGCATCTACAGACCTTTCCGTGGTCATGTGGCAGGCATGACTAGACACCGGAGTGTATGGAATGCTGTTACCTTTACTGCCAAAGTGGCACCTATTTATCTACTTGCAATTTCTTGCTTTCAAACTTCTAGATCCTTTTAAATCCAATTGCTTAATATCTGGCTTCGGATAGAAATTATTTTGGTTGCTCTGATGAATGATCTGCCTGAAGAACTAGTGAGAAGGAATGTAAACTTTGTAAATCTTCTGACCTCCTAGTGCCATTAATTAACCTCAGTCATGAAAAAACAGTTCTGGGAATAATAGTTTGTTACTGTGATACTTTATTTATTTTTTGTCTCTGTACCCCGTTCCCATTTGTAGTATTCAACAAATGGAAGGGGATGCGTGCAGAAATGTTAACTGGAATATGGGCATCTGTAGCTTGCAATGCATTCTGCCAGGATCCTAATTATTTCCCTTGTCTAGTATTTTCTAACCTTAATTATCATGATGTTAAGCATAGGGTTGTGTCTAAAGAGCTTTTGAAATACACATAGCACAAAATACAGTAAGCAAAAGGTTGCCATGTTACCTGTTGTTATGTGCCATCAAGTCATCTCCAACTCATGGTGACCCTATGAATGAGAGATATCCAAAATTCCCTGTCCTCAACAAACTTCCTCAGCTCTTGCAAACACAGTCAACCCATCTCATGTTTGGTCTTCCTATTTTCCTCCGACTTTCCACCTTTCCCAATATTCTTGTCTTTTCCAGAGAATCTTTCCTTCTCATGATGTGACCAAACAAGAGTAGCCTCCTTCATGTTTGCCTCCAGAGAACGTTCAGACTTGATTAGCAGTCTAGGACTCACTTGTCCATCTTTCTGGTAGTTCAAGGTATCTGCTGAGCTCTCCTGCAGCACCATATTTCAAATGAATAATTTGTTTCCCCTCTCAGCTTTCTTTACTGTCCAGCTTTCACATCTATGCATGGTGATCAGGAACTAAGTAGCACGAATGATTTTGGTCTCCAAGGAAAACATCTTGAAACTTGATTATCTTTTTAAGTTCCTTCATTGCTATTCTTCCAAGTCTCAGGCTTTTTCTGATTTCATGGCTGGATTTCCCATTGGCTTGATGATTGAGCCAAGGTATCCAAATTCTTTCACTATCTCACTTTCTTCATTATTAATTTTAAATTGTGTGGTTCTTCTAAAGCAATATTTTGTTTTCTTAATGTTCAGCTGCAATTCTGCTTTGACACTTCTTTCACTTTAAATAAGTTGTTTAGAGTCATTTAAATTACTGATGTTTTGTCCACCAATTTTCACTCCTTTCATTTGAATCTAGTTTGGCTTTTATGTTCTATGTACAGATTGGACAGGATATAATGCAACACTGTCTCCTCTAACCCCTTTGCCTATAAGAAATAATTTTGTCGCTCCTTAATCTGTTCTAACAGTAGCTTCTTGTCCAGAATATAGGATAATGAAGTGTTGACTCATCCTCATTTATTTTAGAACATGCCATAGATTCACATGATCTACATAGTCAAAGGCTTTGCTGTAGTCCAGGGGCCACCAACCTTTTTATGTCGGGGGTCACGTCATGCTCCCTCAGAAAATTGGGGGGGCTGAACTGGTGGTCTCCCCGCCATTTACAGATCCCATAAACATGTTTATGAAAGCTGCAGACATGTTTACGGCAGTTGGAAATGAGTCCGCAGCTGATTCCGCCGGCAGCTGGAGCAAGGGTGCAAGCCAATGATTTGGCTGTAGCTTGCCAAATCCTGCTATAGTCTATAAAGCACAGGTTGATCATCTTCTGAAATTCTTTGGTGTCATCCAGTATCCAATGACTATTCACAATATGATCTCAGGTGCCTCTTCCTTTTCAGAATCCAGCTTGAGCAGCAGACATTTCTTGTTCTGTATAAGGTAAATCTTTGTTGAACACTAGAATAGGCACATTGAATAAGTGAGGATTTGGTGAGGATTTGGTGGGCCAAACTCCTGCATAAATTCCATTTGATGGACCTAATCTAGTTACGATTTATTACTAGATTTTGGCCTATGAGTCTATGATTCTATAGCCTTCCAGAAACATACGCTCTAGTTTATTGCCCCAGGTACTCTTGGCTAAACAAACAAATAAGAGGACGGAGTACACAAATTATTAGACGATTCTCCTTGTAGTTTTTGTTGTTGTTGAGCTTATAACTGGTGTCAATCTTCATGGTCCGGAAAGGAAACAATGGATACCGCCATGGACGTTTGAGCCTGGGGCTCCGTCGCGGACACTAGGTGGTGGAGGACATTGCAAGTGTGTAACTTTGGTAATGTGACAAACTGTATATTGGCTTGTTATTGTATTGTATATTGTATTTGTTTAATTTTTATCCTGTAATTTGCATTTAGTGATATTGTATTTTCTGACTTGTAGCTGTAATTTGCATTTGCAACTGTATTCTTTTTTTTTTTTGTATTTGTTGTAATTGCACTTTTGATATACTGTGTTTTGTATACTTTTTCTATGTTGTAAATGCCGCTTTGGGTCACCCATTGGGTTGAGGAAAGCGGGGTATAAATAATAAATGAAATGAAATACTAGCGCATGTAGGGGTTTGTTTGTTTTTACAATGTATGTATTCAAATCTCTGCTATGAATTTTTCCCCAATGTAACAAAGGTGTGAAGCAAAACTACACCTAATGGGATTGGTGATTTAGAGAGCTTGGATTTGCATTTGCTTTTGTGTGTCTGTAAGAGAGAAAAGTCAACAATGGCAAAGAAAATTAAGCCAGAATGTTTTCCAGTTATAAAATATTTAGCTTTTGTCTCTGAGGGAAATAACACCTTGGGTCTCCCACTCCCAGTTTCTATAGCTTGACCTCATTTCCCCCTGTAATTTTCCCAGTAACTCTGATGTGAGTGCATTGCTCATGGAGGATTCTCATGGATCTGTAGGGATCTTTTTTGACAACTGTTAAAACTTCTGTGAAACAATATCAGCCATCTTATTTGAATGATAGCAGAACCACAAGATGACAAAATGTCATTGTTTATTTATATGCATCAGCAATGTACATGGTGGCTTTATGGTTCGTTCTCTCAATTTTATTCTGAAAATCATCCTGTAAGGAAGTTTTAGCTAAAAAACACTGACCGACCCAAGGATAACAAGTAAGCCTTGTGACTAAGCAGGGATTTGAACTTTCATCTCCTGGTTAGAAGCCCAGTATTTTGACCATTGCACTATAATGGCTGCTTCAAATCAGTGGTTGCTATATAAATAGTTCCAAGAAATAATGCAGCAATTAATGTACTCAATGAACTTAAGTAAAGCTTGCCATAATTACAATATCATGCAGATGTATATGCAAATTGAATAACCTGATTTGCATAATGTACAGACTGGGTTACATTAAAATTTCTTAGAGGAGGGATGGGATATTATATATGAGATATCATATATGTGATGAAACTGAGAAGAAAATATAATTCCTGTTTTTAAATACAGTTTTGAAAATGGAAATATTAACATAGATTTGTACTTGTTCAGGATCAGGATCATTTCTTTTAATTGTTCAATGCAGGCAGTTTTAATGTGGGTAGTTTTTTTAAAGATGAACAGGGTAGGTGGGTAGGTATGTTGGGGTTTTAATGGTTTAATTGTTTTTATGTATGTTTTAACTTGTTGTGAGCCGCCCTGAGTCGGGTTTACCTTATTGGGCGGCATAGAAATCTGAATTCAAAATAAATAAAACTACAACCTTTATTCTATAAAAATATCAAATATATTTGTAGCACAATTACATCATCCTTTGCAAGTACAAATTTAGGTATGCACATAAGCTGAAGATTCGGGCATTCTAAGGAGTATTTATATTTGTGGTTCCCAATATGGGGCACATACCCCATAGGGAGGCAATTTGATTTTTAAGGTGGGGGGATTCAAGAATGTTAAGACCAAGTTAATGGCCTTTTAGGCTTCCTCCACATGAATAGGAGTTCATTTTTTGAATAATAAAAATTATATGTCACAAGGGGGGCATCAGGATTTTAAAGATGCTTAGGTGGGCAATGGCCAAAAAAAAGGTTGGGAACCACTGGTATAAGGAGAAAGAATGTGTATGCATGTGAGAGAGAGAGATTGTGCTCTCTCCATCACAAATTTTGATTGCTTTCTACACCTAGAGAGCAATTTTTTTAAAAAAAATACAATTTCTACCAGGGCTGGAAATTCTTCTTTAATTTGGATTCCAAATGACAGGGAAATCCTGTGCAAATTGGAGGACATGCCCTACACATGCAGAGCAGCAACTGAAGGACAGGGTTATCGTTATCCTTGTTCCCCCTCCTCCCCCATTTACTTTTACCCATTTGGAACACCTGAACAGAGTTGATCTTTTACTGGATCACAGCTAGCACAGCTGGAACACAGCTGCTAGAGCAAATGTGGATTGGAAGGCCAAAAGAAGAGGCTTCCACATTAGCAAAAGATTGTCCGTTTTGTGAGCATGAACTTCACAGTGTATTAATTATCACATTATTGGATAAAGATTTTGTTTGCCAGTATCATAACTGAACTTTGCCTAAAATCCTATATACTTTATTTTTAAAAAACTCTTTACTTTCCTGGGATCTAAGATCACTGTAGATGGTAATTGCAGTCATGAAATAAAGAGACACTTACTTCTTGGGAGGCAAGCAATGATAAACCTAAGTAGCATATTAAAGAGTAGAGATATCACCCTGCCTACAAAAGTCCACATAATCAAGGCAATGGTATTCCCAGTATTAATGTATGGCTGTGATAGCTGGACCATAAGGAAGGCTGAGCGCAGAAGAATAGATGACTTTGAATTGTGGTGCAGGAGGAGACTCTTGAGAGTCCCCTGGACTGCGAGGAGAACAAATCAGTCGATCCTGAAAGAAATCAACTCTGACTGCTCATTGGAGGGACAAATACTGAAGATGAAACACAAGTACAGTGGTGCCTCGCTTAAAGAGCACAATGTGTTCCACGGGATTGCTCTTTAAGTGAAACACCATTGTAAGTGACCAATTGTGACTTCTGTTGGGGTGGATTGCGAACCCCAATTTAGTTGTTAAGTGAGTTTTTGGTTGGTTTTAGTTGCTAAGTGAGGCGACCATTCAGATAAAATTGTGCTCTATAAGCAAGTTAGTCTCTAAGCAAGGCACTCTTTATGTGAGGTTTTACTGTACTTTGGCCACCAAATAAGAAGAGAGGACTCACTCGAGAAGGCCTTGGTGCTGGGAAAGATAGAAAGCAAAAGGAGAAGGGGCAGCAGAGGATGAGGTGGCTAGATAGCATTGTCAATGCAATGGCCGTAGATCTGAGTGGGCTGACGAGGATGGTGGAGGACAGTGGAGCTTGGTGTACGATGGACCATGGGGTTGCAAAGGGTCAGACTTGACTGCACAACTGAACAACAACAAATCATGTATAAGGACTTCCCTTTCTGTACTCTATCCTTGCTGGCATCGTTAAGTTAGAATTCGACAAGGATGTTGTGACTGCTTCATATCTTTAAATCAATTGTTTTGTTCAGTTTGGGAGGGGAGGGGGATAATTGTATAGAATGCAGTATGGAAAGCCACTCTGATTAAAATGAATATGATTTATATAATATAGAATAATCACAGCACTATCATTCACCTTCTTCTTTCATGTCCCAATCAAACCCTGGACTACCAAACTGAAGCTACTTTCTTTGCTTTGTCATTGCTCAAACCCAAGACCTCTTCTGTGCATGCCTCTGGCAACAGTCGGCAGATCAGTAAGTGAGCTGGATTCTATGTCTCTCCACATTCACACTGCGTTTGTTGTCCACCAGTAGCCCCCACTTGAGCATGTTGGACTTGCATTTAGGAACTCCAATCCTCAGCCTATTCAGGGTCCTTCAAGTGAGATCCTCAGCTTATCATTCACCTTATATAGTACAATAAACCTCGCATAAAGAGCACCTCACTTAGAGACTAACTCGCTTAAAGAGCAGAATTTTCTCTGAATGGTTGCCTCGCTTAACAACTAAAACCAACAAAAAAACTCGCTTAACAACTAAATTGGGGTTCACAATCCCTCCCCACCAGAAGTCACAATTGGTCACTTACAATGGTGTTTCGCTTAAAGAGCAAACTCGCTTAAAGAGCAATCCCGTGGAACACATTATGCTCTTTAAGCGAGGTACCACTGTATAACACAATGCTTTCCAGTCACCATAACTGGTTTAACAAGAGAAGACATGTGTGTGCGGAATTGTTAGGATCTCCACGGGTTCAGGCCTCCTTGAAGGTCTCTGAGTTCAACATGCCAGATCACTAGAGATTGTGGGAGAATTGGGGTGGCAGTTTGCTGTGGGCGATTGACCAGATAGTCCATCTGTAAAGTATACGTCTCAACAGGTTAAGGGTTTGACACTGCTGTGCTTCAACCATCTTTCTATGCATGCGTTCTATGCATGGTCTGTCTGTCTAGTTGAGAGGGAGAGATAATCGGGGGACAATCCTAGTTTGTATGTAACATTGAGGTACTGGGGACCTGTAAATTGTCAATGTTTTTACCAATATTGTTTTCCTCTTTTTCTGCCATCAACGCACAGATCAAATTTACATTAGGATACAGTAACTTTAGCCTTGATGTTGATGTTAAAGCTGCTTCCATAACATGGTATTGCCCATAGTTTTTAAAATTATGTTTCTTTTTGAAAATTTAACCTGTAGTGATCTGCAGATATAGAAAGAAAGACTATTACTCTTCTTAGGTCAGACTATCCTGCCATGAGTATCAAGAACATGTTAGACATGTGAATTCCCCCAACACTTATTAAACCTTATTTCTGAAGAAGAAATCTGATAATAAATGGCACCATCTCCTCTATTTCGTACAGACAAGAGTATTACAGACAAAATAAATTGAAGCTGCTCAGATAGTATTACTACAGTTTCTGCAGTTGAGAGTTGTTTTCAATAGAACAGACTCTGTCTTCTGACTTAAATGCTTTCGGACATGTAAACTCAAACACCAGAGCTCTTTTGAAAGAGATTAAAGAAAATTCTCTTATCGAATTCTCTAAACATGACAAAAAGGATGTGGTGGACCAGTAATGTTTTTTGTCCATCATAGATAATTATTTGTTTTGACACTGTGGTCTGAGAATATTAAATCTGAAATCCTGGTCAGAAAATTATTTTAAACAATGGCCATATTTTGAATTTATCACAAGCTAGACTAGGGTGAACAAGATTGACTCTCCCCATCTATTCACTCCCCAAGAAGCTGACTCATAAGCAAAGCGCTCTTTAACCCCATCCTCCCTTGCAAAAAGAAGAAAAAGAATAACAGTACAGTATTTGACTTACTTCTTTTTGGAGGCATCTCAGCTGCTCACTGTCAGTAGCCTCAACCTTGGACTGATTCATGTGCAAAACCCATTTTATGTTCACAGGGCAGAAAAGAGACCTTCCCTCTTTCTCAGCATGGGAGGATGTGACAAAGACTATGCACATAGGGAAAAATCTATGGGAACTTGGTGGATAGAGTTGGGGTTTTGAATTTTCCTATGCTTTAATCACCTATCTCCAGCCTAGGGTCTGTGGAGATATTGTATCCACAGACAAATTATTGTATGAGGATATAAGAGTAAATTAAACAAACACATTTTTAAATTTTAACTGATGGCATTTCCATGAGTAAACTGATAGGGCGGATTCTGTAAATTGTAGGTCCCCTGTAATAAACAAACAGCTAGGTTCAGGATCAGATTTGTCTTAGCTTTGTTAATATTAAGAACTGAGGGCCGGACATCACCCCCTGGCCAGTCTAGGCCTTGCACACTCAGGCGGGCAATTTGTGGGACTTCTTTAAATGATTGACTCTCTTTTCTCTTAATGTTTTATGATGGTTGTGATTTCTTTATGTTTTTATTTATATGATGTGTGATTTATATGATGTTGTGATCCATTTGTTATTATGGTACAGTATTGTATTTTATTATACTGTATTGTGATATGTATATTTTTGACATGATATGTATAATGTGTATTGGATGTTTTATTGTTGTGAGCCACCTGGAGTCGCGTTGTTGAGTGAGCGGCATACAAATCCAAACATCATCATCATCATCATCATCATCATCATCATCATCATCATCATCATCATCATCATCATCATCATCATCGGTGTTGTGTTCTGATGGTTTTATTGTACACATGGATTACAATGTATCTGAGCCAATGTAACCTTGCCTATAGCAACAATGTAACCTTCAGCTGTATCATATAAACCCTGTAATAGGACGCGAGCTAATGACCACCAGCTGGCAGCAGCGAGCGTCCAAGCTCTCTTGGTCCGAACTCATCAAAGGCAACAGCGCGGGAAGTTTTCCCGCCACCACCTACACCTGGACAAGAAGGGCGTGACCTGCAATGACGTCACGCAGACAGTAGCCAATGGGCTACCATGGCACCACGTTCAAATGTATTACTGCTGTATATAAAGAGCTATCGATCCGCCATTACCTCATGTTCCCTCTGCCCACGATGCAATAAACCTGAGTTAACCCAGCCCGAGGCTGTGTCCTGTGTCTTGGTTTGCATACACCAAATTGGCGACGAAGGTGGGATAATGGATCCCCACGGAACAGCCAGGGCACAGAGCGGTTTCAACATCACCAAACCGCAAGACTGGGAGCTGCTTGAGATGGATTTCCAGGCGGCCCTGGTGGAACTCAGAGTCAAAGGAGAAGATGAGGAGAGGAAGAGGGCCATCCTCACCAGAATGCTCGGGATGGAAACCAAGCGGACGCTGGTGGGCATAATCGCTCCGAAGAAGGTGAGCGACTTTAAGGCGAGCGACATCATGAAACTGCTGCGAGAGCGGTTCTGCCCCTCGAGGGCAATGTTTCCCGCTCGGAGTGCGTTTTGGAGGCGAGTCCAAGCGCCGGATGAGTCGGTTGAGGCATTCGTGGCCGCTATGAGGATAGCCGCCGCCCCCTGTAAATGGGGCGATATCCTGGAGTTGGTCCTCAGGGACGGCGTGTTGTGTGGCCTGAAAGACAAGGAGGTCCAGCGCAGCTTGATGAATAAGGAGCCGCCACCCACGCTGGCAGAGGTCATAGAGGCCGCGGAAGCCGCAGAGTCCACGAATGCCGGAGTGGACGAGATGCACCAGTGGCGTGAGTGGCGGCCTAGAGCCGGCAAGGCGGAAAATTCGGTGCACGGGAAGACCGGACAGTCGGTGCACGCGACTCGACGGGCCTCAAAGTCGTCGACGGAAGGCAGCGACGGCGAGGAGGTCCAGAAGGTCCGGAAGGGTGGTCGACGCTGCGAGGGTTGCGGAGCGGCCCACGAGCGCGCGAGATGCCCGTTCAGGAAGGCCGAGTGTTACACCTGCGGCCGTCGGGGGCACATCGCCAAGGCGTGCAGAAAGAGGAAAGAGGGCCGGAGGCAGTCACAAGACCGCGCGGCCAGACCGGACCGTCCAGCGAGGCCCAAAGATGGCGCCCAGACCGCGAGGAAGCAGGACGGCGTGGGCCGCGTCTCGGACGGCAGCGAGGACGACGCCTCAGTGTTCAGCGTGTCCGCGGGACAGTCCCATTACTTCGTTGAGGTATTAGTACAAGGGGCCCCTATTAAGATGGAAATTGACTCGGGGTCCTCCTATTCCATAATTCCCCAGAAAGAGTTCCTGAAAATCGACCCCCACGTGCGGCCCAAGCTTAAAGCGTTGAGGTCCACACTACGGGACGTACAGGGAAACAGCATTCCGGTGTTGGGGGTCGGGAAATTTCGGGTCAATTTTAAGAGACATTCTGCGGAACTGCCCCTAGTTGTCCTCAAAGGGGGAAGCTGTAGCCTCCTGGGGACACAGTGGTTTCAGCCCTTAGGTTTGTTCATAGGGGGGGTGCATACCGTGGGGGGGGACCCAATACAAGCGGTTTGCGATGCGCATCCCGCCGTTTTTAAGAAAGGACTCGGAAAGTTCAAGGGACCCCCTGTAGCTTTCGACATAGACCCGGAGGTCCGCCCGATAAGACTCAAACCACGCAGGGTGCCGTTCGCACTCAAGGACAAGATAGAGGCGGAACTGGACAAACTGGTGGGCCAGGGGATTCTTATTCCTGTTGATTCCGCGGAGTGGGAAACTCCAATTGTAACGGCTCTAAAGGCTAACGGGGAGGTGCGCATTTGCGCTGATTATAAGTGTACAATTAACAAGGCGATCCGCCCTAATGCATACCCGGTGCCAGTGATCAGCCACCTTTTGGCCAGGCTAAATGGGGGAAAATGTTTCGCTAAACTCGATTTGGCACAAGCCTATCAGCAACTTCCTGTGACCCCCGCTACGGCCGCGGCACAAACAATAGTTACACATAAGGGAGCGTTCCAGGTGTCGCGGTTACAGTTCGGCGTGAACTCGGCACCCGGCCTTTTCCAATCGCTCGTGGAACGCCTCCTAAAGGGGCTGGAGGGGGTGTTGCCTTATTTTGATGACGTGTTGATAACAGGGGGGAGTGAGGCTGAACTGGCAAAAAGGTTGGACAAGGTACTGACCGTGTTCGAGAAAGCGGGGCTGAGATTGAGGAAGGATAAATGTGTCTTTTTCGAAACCGAGGTCGAGTTTTTAGGGTTCCGGATCACACCCGAGGGGATTAAGCCGTCGAAATCCAAGGTAGCAGCCATTAAAAAGGCCCCTCGCCCCACATCCAAAACCGAGCTGCAGTCTTTCCTGGGGCTCCTCAATTTTTACCATACATTCCTCCCGCGGAAGGCGTCCGTGGCCGAACCGCTCCATCGGTTACTTAAAAAGGAGGAGCCATGGATGTGGGGTGACGAGCACGAGAGGGCGTTCAAAGAGCTAAAGCAACTCCTAACATCTGAGGCAATCCTGACGCACTTCGACCCCAAACGGCCTGTGGTCCTAGTTTGTGATGCATCCCCGGTGGGGGTGGGGGCGGTGCTTTGCCACGTGCTGGAGGACGGAAGGGAGGCCCCGGTAGCGTTTTACTCAAGGTCCCTGTCCCAAGCGGAGCGAAATTACGCGCAAACCGACAGGGAAGCGTTAGCAATAGTAGCGGGGACCAAAAAATTTCACGATTTTTTGTATGGCCGCCCGTTCAAAATCGTGACCGATCACAAACCGCTGTTAGGGATTTTCACGGCACACAAGCCCACGCCGCAGATCCTGTCCCCGAGAATGCTGCGATGGGCTATTTTCCTCAACGCGTACCAACATGAGTTGGAGTACAGGCCCGGAAAGGAGATCAGCCATGCTGATGCGCTTTCGCGATCCCCTCTGCCCTTGTCGGACGACCAAAAGGCGAGAGCGGAAAGAGACCGCCAGGTGTTGCTGATTGAGGTTTTAGACGCACCCCCACTAGTACCAGCCGACATTGCTAGGGCGACAGGCAAGGACAGGACGCTGGGGAAAGTTTGTTCATGGGTGCAGAAGGGGTGGCCGGCTTCGTCCCCGAGTACAGAGTTCGACCCATTCTTTAGGAAAAAGCTAGAGTTGTCCATAGAGAGGGGATGCCTTCTGTGGGGCCAACGGGTGGTGGTCCCTGCGCCCCTGCGGACGAGGGTGCTCGAACTGCTGCACGTCAGCCACCCGGGCATAGTTCGTTCAAAGGCGCTGGCCCGGAGTTACTTCTGGTGGCCACAGCTGGACGCGGACATTGAGCACATGGTCGGCACTTGCGAGGCTTGCCAGGGATCCCGACCTGAGGCGGCCCGTCTCCCGCATAGGGAGTGGGACACAGCGAGGGGGCCGTGGTCCAGAGTGCACGTGGATTTCGCTGGCCCATTCCGAGGAACCATGTTTCTCCTGGTGGTAGATGCGTTCTCCAAGTGGCTGGAGGTTATCCCAGTAAAGAGCACGTCCTCCGCCACGACAATTAGCCAGCTAAGGAGAGTCTTTTCCACGTTCGGTTTACCCGACACTTTGGTCAGCGATAACGCTAGTTGTTTCACCTCCGCCGAGTTCGGGGCGTTCATGGAGGCAAACGCCATTCGGCATGTCACGTCCGCACCGTTTCACCCGGCCACGAATGGCCAAGTGGAACGGCTGGTGCGGACAACAAAGGAGGCGCTGCGGCGCATGGGCCCGGGGGACCTGAATCACCAAGTATGCCAGTTCCTCTTAGCGTATAGGGTAACCCCCTTAGCGTCAGGCTACTCGCCGGCGGAGCTCTTGATGCGGCGAAAGCTGACCACGATCCTGTCCAGGCTAGACCCGACGAGAGTCGAGGATAAAGGGAAAAACATAGGGTTGGCAGTCTCGAAAGGTTTCGCCGCCGGGGACCCTGTTCACTGCAGGAACTATTCCAGCGCAGGGCCAGCCTGGGTGCCAGGGACGGTTGTAGAACAGACGGGGCCAGTGTCGTACCGGGTCGAGACTAACACCGGCCTCTTTTGGAGGAGGCACGCAGACCAACTGAGGCACCGAGTGAGTGGGCCGGTCAGTGGAGCTCAGCGACAGGATTCAGCGTTAGGGTTCTCCCCCACCCGCTTAACCCAAGGGGGAGACAGCAGTGGACGACAGTCCCAAGCAAGGGGGGAAGGAAGTAGTAGCAGCGGCCCCGACTCATATCCTTTTGATACGCCAGTCCTATCAGGGGCCGGGGAAGGGGGAGAGGAGTTCGCGACCGCTGCCCCCGATTGTGATTTTGATTTTGATTTTGCGAGCCGGGGGGGTTGTCAGGAGTGTTCCCCCACCCATCCAAGCGAGAAGAGGGGTTTTTCGTTAGCCCCCAGTGCCCCCGGTTCCTCCCTAAGAAAGAGCACACCTCCCAACAACGCCGCGGAGCCGCGGCAAGTCACTAACGAGTCTCCCTCTCACATTACAGGACAGGAAACCAGGGGACAAAGAGAAGGTAGCAAACCCGGGGAGAGGCAGCCCGCATCGAGACCCCAGCGTGTTCGAAATAAGCCATCTTGGCTGAGAGACTTTGTCTCCTAAGGGGGGGGGGAGTGTGTTTAAGTGTGGGCTCGAGACTTTGTCTCGTCCTAGGGGGGAGGGGTGTTGTGTTCTGATGGTTTTATTGTACACATGGATTACAATGTATCTGAGCCAATGTAACCTTGCCTATAGCAACAATGTAACCTTCAGCTGTATCATATAAACCCTGTAATAGGACGCGAGCTAATGACCACCAGCTGGCAGCAGCGAGCGTCCAAGCTCTCTTGGTCCGAACTCATCAAAGGCAACAGCGCGGGAAGTTTTCCCGCCACCACCTACACCTGGACAAGAAGGGCGTGACCTGCAATGACGTCACGCAGACAGTAGCCAATGGGCTACCATGGCACCACGTTCAAATGTATTACTGCTGTATATAAAGAGCTATCGATCCGCCATTACCTCATGTTCCCTCTGCCCACGATGCAATAAACCTGAGTTAACCCAGCCCGAGGCTGTGTCCTGTGTCTTGGTTTGCATACACCAAAATCATCATTACAGGATACCTGAGAGACCGCATCATCCTGAGAGTGTCTGCCCGTCCAACCAGAGCAGACCGGAGGGGCTCCCTAGTTGTGCCTTCAGCTAGAGGGGCCTGCCTCTCTGGCACGAGGCGAAGGGCCTTCTCCGTGTCCGCACCAGGCCGCTGGAACCTCCTTCCAACAGAACTGAGGCTACAGACAGAATTGCTGCCCTTCAGGAAAAGTCTGAAAATCTGGCTGGCAGGGCAGGTCTGGGGCCTTAATGGGAATACGCCTCCAGCCTGTTGGCTCATCCCCAGTTAGTGCTCAGTTAATATCCCTCCCTCTGTGTTGTTGTATCCCCCCCCGCGCGCCATTCTCTTTTATTCCTTTTTATTCTTTTAATTGGGGTGGGGAGTAGTAGGGTGGGGAAGTGGGTGGGAGATTTGGGATCTTAAAATCTGTTTTTATACGTTTTTAACTGTTGTACGCTGGCCTGAGTCGGGTTCCCCTGATTGGGCAGCATAAAAATTAAATAAAAAAAATAAAAATAAAAAAAAATAAAAAAATAAAAAAAAATAAAAAAATAAGTCTTTATTGTTTGTGGTTTCCTATAAGAAATGCCTGAAATGCTTGGCACGTGTCTGCCAAGTTCCTCCTTTGCCATATTTCAGAAACTAGCTAAGATGGAGGTCTATAAGAAGGCATTCATTAATATTGTGCACCTGTGCTAATTTTGTCTCTGCATTTGTTTACAATTTTACCACTGACATTAGGCTAGAAATAATATTTTATAGTTAGTTTATGTGTTAATGTTGTTTGTGGTAGGGTGGATTTATATTTGTTGCAAACAATTTTTTTATCATTCATTGCCCAGAGTGACACTTAAGCCAAATGATTGTTATAAAAATAAAATAAATTTTATCATCAAGCAACCTGGAAGTTGTAGCTTAGTGATAATGTTAAGAGGCCCGCGGTCCCTTTCAATGTGAACAGTTCCAGAAACAGAATGATTCTTACATCTCTTTTTCTAGGACAGTCAGACAACTACTAATATCTACCTACTTTCTCCCCCCACCCCCATTCCAAATTTGCTTTAGACCCATGACGGCAAACTTTGGCACTCCAGGTGTTCTTGGACTTCAATTCCCAGAAACCCAAGTCTCTGTGAACCCACGTGAATGAGTTTACTGCGCATACGTGCAGTAAATCCATTTGTGTGGATTCATAGAGACTTGGGCTTCTGGGAACTAAAGTCGAAGAACACCTGGAGTGCCAAGGTTTGCCATCACTGCTTTAGATATTTTTAGAACTCTTCAAACCGAATAAACTGCTAAATGAAAGTTGTGTGTGGTTTATGTATCATCTGTGTACATAAGGATCTGAGAAACCAAGATGCTTCTAGCCTACTCCTCGTCATGTTTATTCAGTAGAAAGTTCCATTTATTTCAGTGGAGTCTAATTTCCAAGGATTGCACACTTGAAGGCATGTCCAGACTCACCCAGGTCACAGAGTACATCTGCTGCTTTAACAGCGACACCAGCTACTGTGAAATGTTTGCATATATCACAGAGGAAATTAAACATTGGCACAAGCCTCTCCTCATTCTTATAGTTATTGTCCGCTAAAACCTTGCTAGTTTTTTCCCCTTGGCAGGAAGACTAAACAGTGTTAGCTAGTTCACATTAAACCAGAGCCAAGCAAGTTTTCATAACATAAAGGTGCAAAGTCCATACATGTCAATTGATCCCAAGTTAAAGTACTCAAGCACAAATAGATAGTATATTGTTAGATATTTTGTTTTGTTGCTCCAATTATGTAGTATCCTATTTGAAATGGCAGAGCCATGCACTCATCTGCTCTCATTTTGAACTCTCAAAATTGTGGCCACACCCTCAGATAACAAGTGTGTAATGCGCTCAAAATGCACTATATAACACCATTCTTCTTGTTCATCTGTCTAGGCCAAAGATAGCGAACCTTATGATATGTGTGCTTCAAAAATACATTATTGTAACTTTTCTCTTTGTTGTAAGGAAGAGGAGGACAATGCAATGGAAATCATAGCATTGAAAGCAATTGTGAGCAGTTGTTGGCTTTTTTTCTGAGTGGAAGCTCATAAGGGAATAAATGGGAAAAGATGGGATATTAACTTTATCACAGCCTGTGCTAATTGTAGAAAACTGTTTCGGGAGGATGCTACAGTTTATTTACCCAATTTATTTTATTTAACTTGTATCCACGCCTTTCCATTATAATGCTGTACTAAGGCAGATAATAATATTTAAAAACGCAATATCATGTTGAGATTTGAACAAGGTTTGCATAATTTGTCATGGCTAATTGATGAGTTGCCAGGCTATGTCTCAGTCACCTGCCCAACTTATTATGCATGTTGTGTGTGAAGGCCAGGGAGAATCAGCCCAAAAGCTAAAACAGAACAATTTCAGGAATAAGAACAATGTTCAAATAATAAAGAGGGAGATATACAGTAGTATTTTGGAATCAGAGCTCAGACATTTGAAATCCCAGGATGTTCTAAATAGCAAGGACTATGATAGCATCTGCTACCTCCCCCAGGCTTCCCTCTGAGCCTAGCTGCAATCCTCACAATAGCTGAGAGAGGAAGGGAGTTACCCCAGAACTATGTGTTATTTCAGGTTATCACTGCTGTAATGCAAAGTATTCAACATGGTGTAGTCTTGATGGGCAATTAAGAGCCATTATCTTTATAGAGGACCTGTTCCTCAATTGTTGCTTGCAACTGGTCTAACTGCTTGGATTTTTGATCTCCCCTTAGGGACGAATGACTGTCAGAATGAAAATCTGCTCTCCAAATTTATCTTTGCAATGCCCGGTAGATCAATCTAGAAACAAAATCTACTAGAGACTTTTTAAACCAGCCCTACATTCTGAGGCATGGACTATTTTCATAGCAGTTCATTTTTAAAAAAAACCCACATACAACCAACAACATATTAGAAAGTGGAGTTGCGTTTTATGTTGCTGTAGTCTCTTTCGTTCAAGGTGGATTTGCAGATTTCATGGTGCAGGATCCAGTGAACAAATGCTCACGTGTGTCCAAATTGTTTCTCAAAGAGTGCTGATTTACTCAAGAAGTGTGACAAATACTTTTTAAATTGTGGGCAACTTCAGTAGATATTTGTGATCTGTCAGAGGCATTTATTTTTTAGCCTGCTGTTATCTAATTTTTTAAGGGACTGCAGTAGCTTAGTGGTTAAGATGCTGAACTTGATGATGGGAAGGTTGGCAGGTCAGCGGTTCGAGACCCAAGTACTGCAGGATGGAGTGAGCTCCCGTCTGTCCCAGCTCTTGCCAACCTAGCAGTTTGAAAGCAAGAAATTGCAAGTAGATAAATAGGCACCACTTTGGTGGGATGGTCACAGCATTCTGTACACTCCGGTGTCTAGTCATGCCTGCCAAGTGTCCACGGAAACTTCTGCAGATGCAGACAGTGCTGGCTCTTTGGCTGTAAACTGAGATGAGCACCGAACCCTAGAGTAAGATGCGACTGGCTTTCGAACAAGGGCGACCTTTACCTATCTATTTTTGTGCCCTTTCCCCCTCTTGTTGATCCTTCCCATGAACCTTTCCCAGTATATTGATTTAAATTTTCTCATTATTATGTTAAAGAATCATATTGAAGTAACACTTCCTTTTATAAATTCTTTCTTCTTCTTCTTCTCAGGATTTACAATGGTTGATACAGAAATGCCGTTTTGGCCCATAAACTTTGGCATTAGCTCAGCAGATCTTTCTGCAATGGATGAGCACTCCCATTCCTTCGACATAAAGCCCTTTACAACCGTCGATTTTTCCAGCCTTTCTTCGCCACACTATGAGGATCTTCCTCTTGCAAGATATGACCAGACATCCATTGACTGCAAATATGATATGAAGTTTCAAGAATGGCAAAGTAGGACTGATTCCTTGTATTTATTTGGTCCCATGGTCCCCTGGGTTTGGAAGGGTTGGTGGGAGAAAAGGGGTCTGTCCCCCAACCCTTCTGTACCAGGAGACCCGGGAGAGAGGATCGATTCCACCCCCTCCCAAACACTCCGTTTTTAAAGAGAAGAAACCGCTTGGTTTCTTCTCTTTAATAACGGGGTGTCCTGCCAGGGGGGGGGGTCCCTTCTCTGTAGCACCTTTGCCTCCCGGAGAGAACGAATCTTCATCACAGAGGGGCTTTGCTTCTCTCTGAGTTGGCTGGAAATGGAACTTTTATTCCCAACCAACCCAGAGAGAAGCAAGTCCTTCTCTCCGGTAGGCCAGGAGGTGCTCCGGCCTCTCCTTTGTCCATGCAGGCGTCGGGGCCACGTCGCCCGCAGGGTTGAAGGAGAGACCAGTGCTTCTCCCTATGCAGAAGGCCGTGCTGAGAGGGAAAGAGTTTCAGAGATCCAGCCAGAGCCGGCAAACAGTAAGTGCGGTTGGTGGGGGTTAGGGAGGGGGGCTAAGTGGTGGGGTGGGGTGGCAGTTACTGGGGCCATGCTTCACCCACCCATCCCCTAACCCCCACCAACTGCATTTAACTTTTCCTCACTCCGGCTGGGTCTTTCAAAGTCTTTCCCTCTGACTCCCGGCGTTGTTTTTTTTAAAGTCAGCACGCACATTCCCGGCCTCCTCTGCGCTCGCATCCCTCAGCCTGATTGGCTGAGGGGTTGCGCAATGCAGAGGACTCTGGGAATCATAGTCCTTTTTTTGGTCACGTTCGTGGGGCGGCTGCCCCACTGGCGACCACCAAAACCCCGCGGCATTGGGAAGGCAGGGGTTACGGTGAGTGCGGAGGGCTAGGTCGGGGATGGTTGGGCCTGGTGCTGGAGCCTTTGAATGAACCCAATGGTTAAGGGGCCTTTTTATAGGTATAGATATGTGTTTATGTACACATATCATAAAAAATTTATAAAATATCTGATTAAAATCATATAGTAATAACCAATAAAAACACACAAGAAACAAAACCTAGATGGGTTTAATATAGGTGGGTGACACAAGTTTGCATAGTACACATTTGAAAACAGGGAATTCACACAATTAAGATTTTTGAATTACTGTACTGTACTTCCATTCAAGTTGGTTATCAAAATATATGAAAGTATATGTAATATAAATTGTTATTTTCTCCTTTATCCTGATGTTTTTTTTAACAAGAGAAAAACCCTACAGGGAAATAATTGAATATAGTAAGAGTTATTCCAGAGTAACCACATTGGCTAAAAAGAAGCTACCTGTGTCTCCTCACTCCTAACATGAAGGCACCCATTCCCTTAGACAAGCTTAAGAGTTTGAGCAAGACCTCTGGGACTTCTGACTGAGGTCAAAACCAACACACTACACCACAAATCCCTTTTGAAATCTCCTACCTTTTAAAGATAACTTGCTGGGTAACAAAGCCATGACGGAAAAACAACAAAGTTTTCAATACGAAACTTCCATCTATCACTCCAGACAGTTACTATGTAGCACTTTCCATACCAATCTCTTCCAGATGTAAAATTCTGCTGATTCTCAAAAGTGATAGACTTTTATAGGTGTACACATAACGTACTGTATGTATCCCTGGCTGAAATGTGTTGTCGCAGTCATAGAGCTGTCATAGAGTTTAGCGTAGCTGCTTATACTACATCAGACCAGGAGTCAATCTGGTCCAGCATTTTGTTCCCAAAATGCCACAACATTACCCACAATGAGGACATCAGAGCAAAATAACCTTCCTTCTCATGTTCTCCATCAACTACTAATCATGATAGCTGAAGAACCCTGGTGGCACAGTGGTTAAACTGCTGTACTGCAGACAAAACATTGCGAGTTCAATCCCAACAGGGACCCAAGTTTGGTCCATCCAAACCATCCATCCATCCAAGGTTGGTAAAATGAGTACCCATAATGTTGGGGGCAAAATGCTTATTATCTTGTGAACTGCCCAAAGAGTGCACTAAGTACTATGGGGTGGTATATAAATGTAATTGCTATTGCTTTTGCATAATTGTTTTAAGAATCAGAGGCAGCATAACCCCATACTAATTAATGGGAACATGCTGCCTCTGATTCTTAAGGCAATTATACAGCCATCATGATTAGTAGCCATTGAAAAAATTATCCCCCATAAATTGGTAAGTCCCTATTTAAATCTACAGATGCTGGTGGCCATGGTAGCATCTGATAGCAATGAATATTGTAATTTAACTAGGTGCCATATGAAGGACTGCATAATTTTGATTTCTTCTTTCTGTCCTTTTAAAAATCAATTTTAATAAAAGTATTATAAATGTTACTATATTCATCAGTAATGATAAATAAATGGAAAGGAGGAAAACAACCACAAAAATAACAGATTCCAGATTGATAATGGTAGTTAGAGATATCTGTTGCCATACAGTTCAAGGTTTTAGTTATATTGTCTCTTGAAATCTTCATATTCAGATGCTATCAAAATGGAGCCTCCATCTCCCCCGTACTTCTCAGAAAAAGTTCAGATGTACAGTAAACCCCATGAAGAAAGCTCTAATTCTCTCATGGCCATTGAATGTAGAGTGTGTGGGGACAAAGCCTCTGGATTTCATTATGGAGTGCATGCCTGTGAAGGCTGTAAGGTATGTAAATTTCAATAACATGATCTCTTTAAAATAATCTTCCAGGATGGAGTGAGATTTTGGGTGTGGGGGTGGGCATTGGATTCCCACCCATTATTTATTTCTTTGATCGCTATCCAGTGCATAAGTCAATTGGTATAATACTAATGAAAGATTGAGCTCAGCAGCACAGCTAAGGTCAAGCATTATTCCAAATTCCAGGACCCCACAGAAATGATGGATGGCATAGAAAGAGGCCCACATCTGGGCCAACATGAACATGTCAGTGCCCACTGCACGGGGGCTGGTTACCACTGCATTTTTTCATCTTTTTTCAAAAAAAAACCCTCTGTAGTTAGGAGTAGATGGCCAAGTTGGCAAGTATGTGGTTATAGATGTTATACTAAAGGTAAAGGGTGCACTTGCTTGCAAGCCAGTCGTATCCGACTCTAGGGTTCAATGCTCATTTCTGTTTACAGCCAAAAAGCCAGTACTGTCTGGATCTGCAATCGTTTCTGTGGACATGTGGCAAGCATATCTTAGCACCGGAGTGAACAGAATGCTGTTTTACCTTCTCACCAAAGTAGTACCTATTTATCTACTTGCAATTTCTTGCTTTCGAATTGCTGGGTTGGCAGGAGCTGGGACAGAGTCAGGCGCTCATTCCATTGTGCAGTACCTGCTGACTTGCCGACCTTTCAGTCATCAAGTTCAGCGTCTTAACCATTTTATTCTAATGATTTGTTTTTATTACTTACATCAAAATGGTGCTTAAGTCCAAGTCAACGTTCTTGATGTTAGGGGGGGCTCTTGATCACTAATGTTTTCTCCATCCCTTTATTTATTTATTTATTCATTCATTCTTCAAATTTATATTCCTTCTGAAGGGTTTCTTTCGCAGAACAATCCGGTTAAAGTTGATCTACGATCGGTGTGATCTCAACTGTCGCATTCATAAGAAAAGCAGAAATAAGTGCCAGTACTGCAGATTCCAGAAGTGCCTTGCAGTTGGAATGTCACATAATGGTGAGCACTTGAACTTTTTGTTTTTTATTCCTCATGCCCAGTAGCATGGCTGGTCTTGGGTGAAACCGCTAAGGATTGGCAATAAAGTTCAGCATGTGGACCTGGAGATACAAGAGCAGTCTGCACAGGCCAGTTCTGATTAATGTACTAGATACTTTCCTTTCTCCTCCTAGAGCAAGGATTCTCAACCTGCGGCCCATGGCACCATTTAATGTGGCCCACCACCACCTTCACCACACCAGGAAGTGCCATGTGGTGGAGGAAGGGCAAAATGGCCGTCCGGCCCCCAAAGCTGTCTGAGGGAGCATGACCTGGCCCCTGGCTTTAAAAGGTTGAGAACTCCTGTCCTAGAGTAACTGAACATAGTATGGACATTTCCTTTGTATTAAGCCTGAAATTTTCAGCATGGTAGTGTGTTAATCAGTGCAATTGTTTGCCCACATAAAATCAGGAAAAGTACTGTGTTAATTGGCTTTTCTGCACACAGGTATTATACAGATGTAATGGCCACACATAAATGACCAGCAAGGTCAGGGACATTCACAATCAGTTTGTTCTGTTTGGAACATAAGATCCCTACTAAGATCAAACCAGATGCCTATCTAGCCTAGCATGTTGTTCCCATAGTAATTAAGCTGGTATTGAAGGGAAATCCACAAGCAAGAAATGAGTACAATAGCAGTATCCCATATAGTTGCTTAGCAAGCGGTATCCAGAGACCTACTGCTTCTAGGCTAAATCTCAAAATTACCAGCAAATTGGGGAACAGCCGTTCTATAGACAAGCAGCACTCTTCAATAAATCAAAAAATCATTTTATTCACATGTCAAAAAGATAACTAAGATTCATTCATTCATGTGTAAAAGTTCCAAATTAGGTAACTGCAATTCAATACAGTATCTGTAACCAGTCAATACTGTAATCCAAAACAACGTAATATATCCTTGGTATTGTAATTCTTAATAAAGAAACAATTTACTGTATTCCATGTATTGAGGTCATAAGAACATAAGAACATAAGAACAGCCTTGCTGGAACAGGCCACAGCCCATCCAGTCCAGCATTCTGTCTCACACAGTGCCTCACCATTTCCTTCAGGGTATTCCCAAGGAGATGCCTTCACCTGGTTAGGATTCCCTGGAAATGGCATTGAGAGATATCCTGCCTATCTCTCCAACCCGGAGGTTGTCCTTAAGTATCCATAATTATAGCCATTGATACCCTTGTCTTCCATGAATTTGTCTAATCCTTTCTTAAAGCTGTCAAGACTGACAGCTGTCACCACTTCTTCTGGCAGGGAGTTCCATAGACCAGTAATCCTCTGGGTGAAAAAGTACTTTCTCTTATTTGTTTGAGAACTAGTACCCAAAAGTTTCATTGAGTGTCCCCTAGTTCTAGTGTTGTGCGATAGGGAAAACAGTTTTTCTTTATCTACTTTGTCCACACCGTACATGATTTTATAAACTTCAATCAGGTCACCTCTTAGACGCCGTCGAAACCCTTTTGCGATAAATTAGTTTTTTCAGTGTTAATTCCTCAGGGATCTGTATGATTTAATAATGTTGTAAGTCTTTTCTGCGTCCAAAGCCTCTTAGCATGTCTCTTGTGTGCTTATGTTGCTTTGGATTACAGTATTGACTAGTTACAGATATTGAATTACAGTTACCTGATTTGGAACTTTTACACATGAATGAATGAATCTTAGTTATCTTTTTGACATGTGAATAAAATGATTTTTTGATTTATTGAAGAGTGCTGCTTGTCTATAGAACGGCTGTTCCCCATTTTGCTGATATTTCATCACCGTTCAGCCCACACTTGTGCTGTTAAATCTCAAAGCTGACCACTAGAGGCCATTGTCTGCAATGTAAAATATTGAGTTCACTGTTATCCAAGGTTTCAGGTATCTTCTCTAGGTCTCGGAACATTTTCCCTGGAGTCATAGAGGCCAACTTGTATACCAACTACTGAGAAATCACAGTGATTCAATTGGTGGACTCTGGAAGGGTCTAGCAATTAGATTCAGACCTCTGATGGTGGGAGTGATCTACAGCCATCATGACTAAAAGCTATGCTAGCCTTTCAAGATATTTACATACAAGGAAATAGGAAGGCCTGTACAGTGTGACATAGAGGACAGCTGGGTTTGCAAACAAAAGAACTGCAGTCCATCCCACCTCTATAAAAAGTTTATTTGTGTGATCCAGCTTAGGTGTACAACTTGTGGTGTAATGTATGAAGAAGTCCCTCAAGGACTCGTTAACATGAAGGAATAGTGCAGACACCTCACCTTGATATTTTGGGTTGAGATTCCCCAGTGCCCCAGGCATCCCTGATAAATACAGTCCCTGTGACCTTGTCAGATATAAGGACAGACTAAGGAAATATATGGTTCAAACTGTAGCTCTGTGGAGACATGATGATTAATGGGCATTATTTGGCTCCTTGGCCATCACAAATGCTGAGGCAGAAGAATATCCATAGAGTACTGTTTGCAAAAGAGCACAAGCAAAAAGTTCCTCCTAAAAACAAATATAAAAAAGTATGGTCATCCAGCAAAACAGATGGAGATTTGTAATTATTTGTGGTATGTTGACTGGTATTTTACTAACTGTGTCTGTTGTATATAAACAATGTTTATCATTCTTTATATTCCCATTGTCAACATAACTTTTGTTTTGCTTTGCTCCTCTGAATAGTCTTTCTCATTGCTGTACCATACTATGCATCTTGGTGTGTTGGACACAAATGTAAGAAGCTGCTTCCTTCTGCCTCCAATGTAATTTAAATTAAATTGAACTTATATTAATATTGTTTAACAAGACCCATTCATTTCAGTGGGTTGACCTATTTGGGGCCAAAGTGAGATTTTGCCTTCATTATTAGTCGCAGTTTCTCTGGGTTTTACTAATTCTCTTGCCTTTTCTTCTGTCGCTACATTTCCATCATAATGCACTAGATTTCACTTGCTTAGTTACTTGCATGTTACTTTAGTAAGTAACATTATTAAAGGTATTGCCCTTTCATTGCTCATCACCTAATGCCAGTTTGTTTCTGATACATTTGCTTTATTGCACCATGGAGTAAGAAATTCATTTCGCACGGTTGGAGAGCATCATCATACTTTTCTGTCCTTATTTACTTGAGACAACCTTTGAGTGAAAGAGTATGAGATTAAAGTTTATCCTTGAATTTGAAAAAGGTACTACAATCAAGGATACTATGAACCCCAATATATATGAAGCCCCTATGGTTGGTTGGTCAATCAATCAATCAATCATATCTTTATTATAGTCCAAGACCAGCATAGAATAATAAAGGGAACAGAAGTTAAAATGGGGGTACTTGAAATTTATCAAGAGAAGACAAAAGTCCTTTAAAAAGAGTAGTAAAATTGGTATATAGATCAATAGTGTTACAGCTGTTACTAAGCCTATGCTAATGTGCCAGTAGTTTATTTGGCTGAAAGTCCTACCAGGATTGTTCTTCTGATCTTACATGCTGTGGCACAGAACTTGGCAGTGTTGTGGGTGAAGGTGGGTCTTTCATCAGATAGCAGCCAGTGGGTATATGTGCTGTTTGTCTAACCAAGATACTTGCAGAGCAGTGGAGATATGAGCTTGTTCTGGATGTCTCTATAAAAAGGGCAGCTGAAGAGAACGTGTTCTGTGGTTTCAATTTCTCCAATGTCACAGGGGCATTTTCTCTGCCATTGGTATCCTTTGGAACTTGCCCTCAAGAAGGGGAGGGTCTAGCAGTGGGCTAGCATAAATGCCCTCCAATGAGTTAGTGTCTCAAATTGAAGCAGATACAGGGCTGGGGCAACAATGTGTCTCCAAGACTCTGGAGCCAGGAAAGTAGGGGCCCTGGCTAGGTCTTCTTGCCTTCCCATGTCTAGCATTCTCTGTTTAATGACCTTTTTTGCCTGGTTGTGACTCATGGCCTGTATAAGAGGTTGGGAAAGGCCAAGATATTGCAGTCTGGATTGGATTGTTCTTTTCCATGCTGGTTGGAAGCTGTCCTGGAGAGTTAGAGGTGCCAGGCCATTGGGATTAAACAGAATTTTGAGCTAAATTTGAGAGTAGTTATCCACAGTCTCACCTCAACCTTTATCATGCCCTTCTCCAGGCGAAGGGTAGCATTGGATGCACAGCAAGGGATCTGGAGTGCTAAACATAAGAATTTAGATTGTACTCTTTCCATAAGATCCAGATTATTAGGTGGGGGACCTGATTGGACTCCATAGAGTAGCTGCAACAGGACTTTGGCTTCAAAAAGTTTGAGTGCAGCTGGGATGTATTGGCCTCCTTTTGTCCTCGGGAATTTTAGTATGGCAAAGGAGGGTCTCTGGGCTGTGAGAACGGGGTGTGTGGTTTGGGTGTTCCTTGAGCCTGAAGCTTGGAGGACCACTCCCAGGTATTTAGCCCCTAGATGGCATCTAACAATCTTTTAAATTTTTTATTCACTACAAATTTAGCAAACAATAAATATTACAGGGGGAGATATTATAACTACATTATTGATCTTAAATAAATTAATCAGCTTTTAACAATTTAATCATACTCAACTACACAAATTAATTAAACAAATAGTAAATAAATAGTGCCTCCTACCGTGTTTCCCCGATTATAGGACCTCCTCCCATAATAAGACACCTCCTTTTCCCCCTGCCTTTGAAATATAAGGCCCCACCCAAAAATAAGACCCCCTTACCTCCTGCCCGGCTCCGGACGGAGGCCACGCGGCCGCAGCCGTAGATGGCTTTCCTTCCTGCCACAGCCCAGCTTCTCACCCCCAGCTGGGGGTGTGGTCTCCGGGTCCGGGCGGCCCATGCCCGGCTCCGGACGGAGGCTACGTAGCCGCGGTGGTAGCTGGCCTTCCTTCCCGCCACAGCCCAGCTTCTCACCCCCAGCTGGGGGTGTGGTCTCTGGGTCCGGGTGGCCCACGCCCAGCTCCGGGCCGCGGCCACAGCAGTAGCTGGCTTTCCTTCCCGCCGTGGCCCAGCTCCTCACCCCAGGCTGGGGGTGTGGTCTCCGGGTCCAGGCGGCCCACGCCAGGCTCCAGTCGAGGCTATGCAGCCGCGGTGGTAGCTGGCCTTTCTTCCCGCCGCGGCCCAGCTCCTCACCCCTGGCTGGGGGTGTGGTCTCTGGGTCCAGCCGGGGGTGAGGAGGAGCTGGGCTGCGGCGGGAAGGAAAGCCAGCTACCGCCGCAGCCGCGTGGCCTCCGTTCGGAGCCGGCCGTGGGCCGCCCGGACCTGGAGACCACACCCTCAGCTGGGGATGAGGAGGAGCTGGGCTGCGGTGGGAAGGAAGGCCAGCTACCTCCACGGCCGCGTGGCCTCCAGCCCGGACCTGGAGACCACACCCCCAGCTGGGAAAATTAAGACATCCCCGAAAATAAGACATTGTGTTGATTTTGGAATTTAAAAAAATATAAGACAGTGTCTTATATTCTGGGAAACAGGGTACTAGGACAAATGGAGATAACAATCTCCCTCCCCTTTTCTCCTTATTTATTTATTACGAGCCCCCTATCTTTCGAAGACCTTTACCTTGGTCTTGGAAGAAATACAAATTACTTTTATTAGCACAAATTCTATAAAATCTCATATATCATTTAAAAATTATCTTATAGTGTTAGTCTGTGTTTCAAGCATATCAGAGAGTAAACAAAACAAAAAGACAAAAAACATTGTGGCACCTTAAAGACTAACTGCTGTGTGGTCTTCAAGGTGCTGCAACATTTTTCTTTTTTTCTTTACTCTGATATGCATTTAACAATCACTTTCTTACAGTAAAACCCCTACTTATGGAAAAAAAAGTCCATTGCGTAGGCTTTTGCTTAAATCAATTTTTTTGTAACTCCAAACAAACCCATAGGAAAAATTATTTTTTACATAACTCAAAGCAAACCCATAGGAAAAATGAAATTTTTATGTAAATCGAAGCATAACAATTTTCCCTATGGAAAAAATCATACAATGATTTTTCAATGGGAAAAACCGCTTAGTGAAAAATTGTTGTACGATGCATCCCATAGGGACAATCGCTATACGATGTACAGTATAGCAATTTTATACATCGTATAGCAATTTTTTCGTACAACAACGAGCCCCGTGGAACGGATTAAAACCGTTGTACGAGATACCACTGTAGTTGTTTCTGACACAGTTTAAAAGAGTGCGGCTGAAAATCTACGGAGCCAGAATTTTGTACAGGAGATTCCCCACCATAATTTAAGGTCATTATATAAATCCATGTGAAAAAAAAGTAATGTTATTATTCTTGGAAAAATGAATTCCAATGAAGGTTCTGTAGAACATTTCTTAGCAATGCCAAATAAAAACAGGAATAGCTTGTCATAACATGGAGACCTACGTAATTCAGAAAGTAAATAACTGCAGACATGATTGGGAAAATATCTTATATGTGAGGTTTTTTGTTTTGTTTTGTTATTCTCAGTATAAAATTTAGTTTACAGACACCAAAAGAAATCTTAACTTGTATGAAAAAAATCAAGTTATGAAAAATATTTTCTCAAATATTATCTTTTTTAAAGAAAAATATCTAAACCTGAAAGTGTATTTTGTAGAACATATTTTTAGAAATTGCCAAATTATACCAATTATCTCTGATAATCCCTGTAGATATTCCAATAAATATCACAATAAAAGCTATTCAAAAAATGCATACTAAGGTAATAACATTTATTAAGGGAACCAAGAAGTCAAAAAAGTACATACAAGTATGTATGCATGCTTTCGACAGAATATTCTCAAAACATATTAGCTCTCCATCTTTATGCAATAGAGTTAGAAGGTTTGTCACTGCTCAGGTCTCAGTGATGGTGAACCTTGGCACTCCAGGTGTTTTTGAACTTCAATTACCAGAAGCCCAAGTCAGCACTCCAGCCGACCAGGGCTTCTGGGAATTGAAGTTCAAGAACAGCTGGAGTGCCATGGTTTGTCATCACTGCCCTAGGGTGATGTCTAACACCCTTATCATCTGATGAGTTCCAATTCCTTCTCTATAGCTCCCTCCCTGCTTTACTTCCTGTTGCAACACATATATTTGTTTTATTTAGTGTATGGTATCTACAGAGGTTATGCAATTTATACATTAATTAAAACATCACAGAGACATTAATTAAAGCAACACAGAGACAAGGGCTTGCAATCCAGGGTTCCACCAACTTTACCCCCTTCCTTTTCTCCCAGCCCACTTACCTTTTACAACTGACAAACAAACATAACATTCTCACAGAACCTGTCATGAGGATTGGCCTACTAAAGGTATTGCCTGAGATTGCATTTTACAATCTGTTTTGTGCCTGCTTTTGTTTGCGACCTTGTGAATGAAAAATATAGTTAACTAAAATTTCTGTTTTTGCAGTGTGAGCCATTAAACCTTGTGTTTTCAATGGTTCTGCTTATTTCAGTTTGGGTTGTGGGTCTGAGGAAATCCTGTGGCACTACGGATGAGTATGAAGTAGTTACAGACAACGAAATAAGTTGTTGTTTTTAGACAAAGTGAACATATACAGTATAATCATTTATTTATTTTTATTTATTTATTTATTTTCTAGATTTCTACCCTGCCCTCCTAGTACAACGCACCACTCAGGGCGGCAACAACAACAAAAATATACATATATGTACAATACAAGAAAGATAAAACCATTACCAATAAAACAATTACATTTCTACCACCTTCTCCCCCCTTTTTTGGGGGGGGGGGAGGGGAGGGGCTGAATTCTAGGCCAGTTCTTGCCTTTTCTTAATACGGTATATATGCTGTCTATATCCATGTGCCATTAATCCAAATCCAGACTGAGAGGTGGTAGGTAAATTTACAAAATAGGATCCCAGTGTTCAACACATGTTAATGCATGCCCATCCTAATTAGTATATTAGCAATCAGAGTAGAATAAGGATTAACTGTATAACATTTGTCAGAGCGAAACTAGAAGTTATGAAAGGCATAGAAGCTGCTGCCAAAATCAGACATACCAAGTCCCCACTCCTTTAGCATCTAGTGCCATCTTACCATGTCCTGTATAGACTACACCAAATCTTTGGCTACTGCTTTAGGTGGGAGAAGAAACACCATGTAATGATAACATGGTCAGTTCCACGATACTGTTGTTATAGGGATGGAGGGAAAGAGCTAAAGACTTGACTGGTGCTCATGTCCATAGGGCTGTTCTTTTATTTTGGTAACATATCAAAATTTTCTCCAATGAAAGTCAAATGGGTCTCCCAGTTTCTGTCCTTGATAACCTTTGTATTGTCCTTCCCACTTTATTAAATAATTTTGCTATGAAGAATAAATACAGTATAAATCATTTGCAAGTTTACTAGGCATAGTTACAAGGATTCAGGTAGGTTTGTGTTTTAGCTTTTAATTACAAGAAGAACCCACAACAGTAAAGTACATATTTATTTAGCAGTAGGGATCATTCTCTGATCTTATAGAGTAAGCTTCCTTGATGTCGCGTGACTCAAGGATTAAATCCACTGTGTTTGACTGAGAACCAAAGTGATTCTTAATCACATTCCCAACCAGTAAGACTGCCATGTATTGTGTTTTGGCCAGATCATATATTTTTTTCTTCATATGAGGACGTCAGTTCCATTATGATTCCCTGGTTAACACATACCTGTCAAGTT
This sequence comes from Bradypodion pumilum, assembly GCA_035047305.1. Taxonomy (NCBI): domain Eukaryota; kingdom Metazoa; phylum Chordata; class Lepidosauria; order Squamata; family Chamaeleonidae; genus Bradypodion; species Bradypodion pumilum. The sequence continues at coordinate 381,850,836 of JAWDJD010000002.1, forward strand.
TCGGGAAATTTCTGTCAAACCCCTGTATTTTACACTCTTTCCCGCCGTCATCCCGTATTGGTTAGACTACAATTAGATTGGAGTTAGACTAGAGGCCAGCACAGGATAAGCATAGCTGTCCAGTTTCCTGTTTTGGCCGGGAAATTTCCCTTATTTGACAGAAATTTCCCGAAACTTGACAGGTATGTGTTAACACATCAGTCCAGTCATCTACAATTGCCATCTGCATCTGAGAAAGGAAGTGGATGACAAGGAGATGCAGCTTGTATGGACCTCCAGCACTTATAGTTTATAGCACTAATCGAGGAAATTCTCAGATTGTTAAAAGGGTTATGTGCTTTGCTATGAGTTTATTGCTGGCAAATACAACACTGTGTCTTGGGAACAGAGGAATAGTCCATTGTCTGCTTTGTTAAGTGCTATAAAGACAGGTGTACATGGAAACGTGCTGCAGAAAGGAAGGCTATAAATAATACTGTTGTCAATTATAGGACACACATACCTCTTCAGAGACACATAGAATAGGATTTGGTCATGCAAAGCATTACCATGATTCATACATGACTCCCATCTTCTCCCACTATATAGACTTCTTGGGCTTCCTGCTCAGTCCCACATCGCATGGATCAGAAATAATGTGGAGTGGGAGAAGTCATGCAAACAGTGTTTCTATATGGTGAACATCATCATGAAATTTAAGGTTCAATGCATGCTTTTACATGGGCCGTGGGGGTGTTTGTCTGCTGATGTATTTATAATAGAAGGATCGCTTCATCTGGAAAAGTGCACCATTGTCTGGAAAGCACTCCTATCTGATTTTTAGGTGTTCAGTTCCCAAATAATATTTTAAATGTAAGCTATTTTAAATATACAGATTTTATTTTCTGAAGCACATTGGAAAATTCAGAAATTAAAAGTTCCTGAAAGGAGCCTCAACAGAGGGCCATGGTAGATCAGGGGTTCCTAGCCTAACACCCCCACACACACACATATACAAGGGCATTTGAGAAACAAAATGACCGCCCCTTTGAAGCTGTTGGGACAAAATCCCCCCAATCCCCCCCCCCCCAATATCATGCAGGCAGGGCAAAATGGCCATTTGGCCCTTGAAGCTGACAAAGAGAGTGTGACCCAGCCTCCAGCATGAAAAGGTTTGGAACCCCTGTGCTAGATTATATTTGATGTACTTTCCTTGTCTGTGATTCTGAGATTCCTAGAAAGATTCATGTAACATAGTGAAGCTCCCATTAGCTAGAAAACCATTGTTGTGAGGCTATTGAATAATGTAAACAGCAAAGGCAGTGAATGACTAAAGGGAAAAGAAGTCAAAGATACTTTTCTATCCATCTCCCCTATTTCCAATGTACAAAAGCCCTTTCAGGCATCTTGTATGATAACCTTGTCCCCATAGTCACAATTATGGAACTTTGTAATGATAATAAGTAATAATTTCATGCCTTCAAATCAACTCCATTGTATGACGGTCCTTTTGAAAGTATACTCAGAGGTGGTTCACCAGTGCCTTCAAGGGGCACTCTGGAACTGTGTCGCTTACCCAAGGCCAGTCTCCCACAAGCTACAGTGGAGAACTGAAGACCTGACCCTGGGATCCACAGTGAGTTGCTCTATCCCACTGAGCTGTCCAGACACAAAGTACTATGACATTTCAATATCACAGAAATCAACATGACTTGAAAACTGCTTTCTCTCCTTACTCCTCCCCCCCAAAAAAACCCTTTCTTTTCAGAGGTTGGGATTTTGTCATTTTAAGATAAAAAAGGGTTCACTGTTTTACTTATTTATGTTTAGGTAGCTCTGATTTAGGCACTACTACACATGATTCCTGAGAGGAGGCCACTGCGTGTGCGCATATACGTGTCTGCTGTCAGAATCACTGACGTAATAGAGATACACAGTAATTGAGATTGCTTAGGGTTAATGGGAACCTTACAATGAGAAAAGTAGAAAACATGTCATCAACCTAGGAAGAAAAAAGTACCTTTTTTTTCAAGGACCCTTTCTCTTAATCTCCACAGTGTTGTGTTGTGTAGATTTTTTTAAAAAGTGATTAGTTGATTGGGTGGGAAACTACCCCATGGGCATTCCTGGCAAATGAATCAGACCCTTTGATGAGGCAGGTCTTGCTTCTGGCAGAATAACTCCTGTATTCTCCAGAGCTGACCTTATAAAGTCTAACTAAACTGGATGCAAACGTGTGAATCAACATTACTGAGCCCAGATGTGACTGTTGATTGTTCTGTGAAGCCTGTCACTCCTAAAACATTTAAGGACCAGGCCATTTGTTTTCACTCTTGCTAATGTACTTGGGGGCATAAACATTTCATCCCATGCCATGGTAAAAGGGGGGGATGATGGGGAGAACTATCACGAAACCATGTGCACACTGTAGCATTTCTTTCCCTCTCCCCCTTTCAGCTATCAGGTTTGGACGAATGCCGCAGGCAGAGAAGGAGAAGCTCTTAGCGGAGATTTCAAGTGACATTGACCAGCTAAACCCTGAATCTGCTGATCTTCGAGCCCTTGCCAAGCTCTTATATGATTCATATATCAAGTCCTTCCCTCTGACCAAAGCCAAGGCAAGATCAATCTTGACGGGAAAGACAACAGACATAGCTGTGAGTTCTTTGTATTCTGTTGTGTTTTTTTGGAGGAAGTACTTTATTATACAAATAGATCATTGTTTTTTAAGTTTGTTTTTTAAAATCCTGCATTCATAATTACATATTTCAAACTGTTGCTGAAACACAGGAAATGTTTTTTGATAGTGTAAGAAAACATCATTTCAAATAACCCAATAAAATATATGAATCCTTGTACAGGAATGTGAAGGTCAGCCTAACCTTTCTGAGCTTGTCCAACACCACTTCTTCCTGCATGGTCACCCCCTTTCCATAGGTTATCTCCCACAATATCCAGCAGGGTGATCTGTTAGAGGAGAATAAGCTGCAACAGCTATTTTAAACATCTGGTATTCAAATATTGCAAATGCTAACTGTGTTCCTGGAAAGCCATTCTTACACAGTATCAGCTTCTGGTTTTGCTTTTCTTGGGTTTTTATAGAAGCGAGGGTGCCAGTCGCTCCAGAGTAAAACAATTTCCAAATTCCAGTATGATTTCTTTATACATAAATTCTGGAATCATCACATCCTTTCCCACACAGTAGAATATATTTTATTTTATTTTTTAGGAATTTGAAAGGCAGCACAGTAGTAATTTTGAAAGTGTAGCTGTTCGTGATTGTTAAGTTATTTGTAGCAGCTGCACAGTAAAGCAGGACAGGTTTTAGGCAATTTTTTGTTTGAATGCAAGTCTCCCAGTTCGCCTCTTTTTATCCCAGCTAATAAACACACTTGTATGAGATACTCGAGAGAAAGAAAAATATCATTTACTCACAAAATGAGGTGAGAGGATACATTTGCTCAGGAGTCTTGGTGAAGTTGGTTTAGAAAGGAGTACTGTCAAGTCAAGTCTTTCTTCCAGCCATGTGGCCTAGAAGATAGAGGAGCTCAAAAGAACATCTTTCCTCTTAGAAATGCAGAAAGTAAGAGAGAGCATGCCAATTGCCAGAGCAAAACAAAAGCCTTAACACAAGCAAATAGGGTCAGGTGATCTCTGAGACAGAAAAGAACCTTTCTAGTTGTAATTACAGGCAAACAATGCAAAACAATTTCCTTTAGGTCATGCTAGTCTTTTCTGTCTCTCTAGTTACTGTAGGCTGGGGTTGCACTAGAATACTCAACAATGATGACAATTTAAAGAGATCAAAATAAAGGCAGCTGGATCAGTCAATGTCCCTGAATGAGGAACAGGTCTTTTGTTTAAAAAATGTACATTAAAACAGAGCCAAGGTTGCAGCAGTATACTATTCCAGGCAAAATGTATTTCTCTGCAAAATACTGAAATGACTAAATTCAAAGGAGGATAGGGTAGATTGAGGTGTATTACAGATGATTATAATTATAAAATTAATAATTGTAATAATTATGAGTTGTCAACTCAATGCAGGATTGCCAGGATTTGCTAGGTATAAAGTCCTCAGAAATTATTTCCAAGTCCATTCTTTTGGAGGGGAATGCCTTGTGATTGTATAACTTGTCCAAGACTTAACAGACTGCCCCTTCTTTCAAGAGGCACAGAGGAGAATCAAACTTCTGTCCAGATGCTCAAGCTGAATCAGGTGTAGTCCCTGTTGATCAGAATGCCCCTCTCCAAGAACTGGATACTTTTGTAGCTTGAGTTCGAAGAGGTAGTCTCCCCCTCCCCCCCCATTGACTCACAATGGAAGAGACTAAGGCAGCATATGAAGCAGGATTGCGTCATTGCAGGGTGCAGGGGTGAGGGCAGTCCTTATAAGACATTTGCTTCACCCTACATCCTCCTCTTTACACAGACCACGGACGACCCACCCACCCTGCAGGCTTGAGTGCTTAAGGGGCGCTGTAAGGGGCCAGATATGAATTTTTTTGGCTCGGTCTCAGAATTGGCACTAACAAAAGCAAGTCATTTTTGCCTATCCCACTCTAGCCTGAGGGACATAGGGGCAGTTAGAGCGGTAGTCCTTAATTAGGTCACAATTAGAATTGGCGGATAGCTTGGATGTCTCCCCAAATCAGCCAACCTGCGCAGTCAAGGTCAAGAATTACTTGGAGGCTAGGGTTTCACCAGTCCAGACTAGGGAGGGGAGGACTAGCTTCCCCTGCCCTGATAGTGAGTAGCACAACTTGGCCCCGATACAGGCTTTGAAATTCAATAAAATTGTGTCCCAAGTTTTAACCCAATCATTCATGTCTTGCCTCTTTATTTTGTGGGTAGGGGAGGTGGGAGGCATTGATCTTCAGTCTTTTGAGTCTGGGCCCATCATGTCTCTGTACAGAGCAGTGTTCTGTGTGTGAACTGAGGCTCTGTAGATGTAGGGCTGCATTAAGCAACTTCCACAAAGTTGGGCTAATTTCTGGCTCACTATTTACTTTTGGGTGGCATAATCTAATACTGTTTTGTTTGTTTACCTATGTTATTTTATATTTTACTACAATACAGAATCTTAGTGTTAAGAAATAAAATCCTTCTCTTTTTTTTTTTCGTCCGTGTCTAGGCCAGATGTAAACATACCTGTCAAGTATCTCGCATTGGCTGGGATTTCTGGTACTTCCACATCGCTTCCTCCACTTTCCCGCTCCCATCCTGTAATTTGACCAGCCCTTCTGCACAGAACCCTTCTGCGCAAGTGTAGAAGCCTTCTGCACAGAAGCTTTCTGTGCATGTGCAGAAGGGTTCTACGCATGCGCAGAAGGGTTCTGCGCAGAAGGGTTCTGCACATGCGCAGAAGGGTTCTGCACATGCGCAGAAGCCTTCTGCACAGGTCCTGTATTTTCCAGAGCTGCGCTTGACAGGTATACCAAAATGAAGACACCTTTTTGTGAATTCATTCCACAGTTTCTTTCACCCGACCTAGTGTGAGAAAAATTAACCAGCAACATAAGGTTGCTGTTACCAGGGTACACCCGATTGTGGTTCAAAAATACCACAATCTTCAAGGAGGCTCCTTCTGGAATTCTCCCATACAAACTCACTAATGCCCAGGTCCCATTGCATAGCTCCACTGTGATGTCGCTGACAGTGACAGACTGCCATTAAAGAGTATGTATACTTCATTATAAATTTATTTAAACAAGTCATTTAGTGTTATTAACACTGTTAATTATTATTAAATTGTGGATCACATACAACTCAACATGCACAAAATGAGACACAACAGCATGTTGAGTTGCTATATGTAAAATAAATAATTTCATACTGTAAATGTCTGATAAAAAGCTGGTGGGAGTATCAATAAAAATAAAAATATTATTACCCACATTTTAAGAAAAGAGACCTGAAAGTGCTTAAAACAGGTTGGATTTTGTTAGCTGTATACATATCATCTGGAACTATGTCCAGCATAACTTGGCTTCAGTATGAAATTAGTTTACCATTCTATTTAATTTTACTGCTTTATCAAAGCAGAATTTAGGGTTAGTAGATTAAACCATTTAATGTGTGTTGTAACTGCATCCTTTACTACAACTCATAAACCATCAGGCATAGTGTAACTCTTAAGAATCCTATTCTTATTTACAAGAAAAAACATGTAAAGAAAATGAGCAATAGCATATGGCTTAAATTCAAAGGCAGTGTGTAACACAAGACTAGAAGGGATCACAGAGCAATTATGAGTAGTTAAGGTGAGAATCTTTTTCTAGCTCTCCATAACTGTTTTTCCCCCACTATGCTTATGTTGTACCCCAGTTGATCTTTAATGCCATTTCATTGTCTGGTCCTTGCCAATATGTTATTGCTTTCATTCCACATGCTCTCCACAAGTGGAACTTGCTGGATTTTTGTCAGAATTCCAAACCTTGAATATACTGACAGTAATTCCTCCTGCTGTTAGATTTAGGTACTAAATTACTAATCGATCTCATTTTGGTACCCTGAAGAGGAAAAACTCCACAAATAATACCTAATTAAAATGTAGCAGTTTTAAAGTGGTGTATAGTATTAGTTTAATCTCAGTCATAAAGTCACTTTATTTGGAAAAGGTATACAGTTAACATTATCTCCAGAATGTTTCTTACAGCAAAAATTACTTTTACCAAATTTCCCATAGGAATGCACTGAATGCAATTTCGCATAGGAGTACATTGAAAACCAATTAATCCATTCCAAAAAAAATCCATAAGCCAGGCCACTATTTTCTATGGATTTCCTTTTGTTATGCATTTTTTATGTTAACCAAACCATTTGTTAACTGAGGTTCCACTGTATATCTTTCTCGTATTTTTCTCTCTCAGACTAATCCTTTGGAATAAATTAATCTATGATAATACTAATTTGTCTGTGATCAAACAGGATTTTTTCCATTCAAATCCAAATTTAGACTTTACTCCAACGGACCTATCTCAACACTGCAATAAATAATTTTTTTAAAAAAAAACCTATTATTATTTTAATGTTTATTCTGTGTTTACCTTTTTGGGTTATTGAATGTCAGATCTTACATACATATACAGTATTGCATTCCCCACTCCCTTCAAATCTTGTCCTTCTAAGGGACCCAGGACATTCTTCAATTTGCCTTCTTAAGAGCCTTGTGATATACGTCAGGTTGTAAGACAGTACCTAGTCTAAAATCATCCATCTAGTCTCATACAGAATGTAAACCTTAATTTCAGGCTTCCTGTTCTTAGTGTACCATTCCACTACAATGGCTCTGCTTTGCAGGAATGCAGTATCCTCCCGGACAAGGTGAAAAGTAACGAGGAACTTAATTAGTTGATTTCCTCTAGCCTCACAATAAAAACAAACAAGCAGACAGACAAAGATCTACAAAAAATGTTTAGATGATATTCCCAATAAGTATTTAGCCTACAAACTGGACCCTAAACAGAGGATACCATTCTAAAGCCTTGGTCCTATGTTTTTATAATTATTTTGCAGTGTTTTGGGAAGCTTTCTGTTCTCATTTAAGGAGATGATTAGGGTTTTTCCCAGTGATTTTGTATACAGTAAAACCCTGACTTATATATGCCTCGAGTTACATAAAATTCAACTTACATAATGATTTTGTGCTAAAACTATGCCCCAATTTACACGATTTCCTATGGGTTTGCTTCGAGTTACATAAAGATTCTTTTTCCTATGGGTTTGCTTCAAGTTATGTAAAAATTCATTTTCCTATGGGTTTGCTTCGAGTTACATAAAAAACCGATTTAAGCAAAAGCCTATGGAATGGATTTTTTTCGTAAGTAGGGGTTTTACTGTATAGTTAGCTAAATTGAAATAGTTAATCTGAACCTAATGATATTTGAACCATGCTAATGCATTGCTCATGCAATTTATACAGGGTGTGCTCAAGTGATCATTGTTTGCTTCTGAACATTCAAGAACAGTCTGCCAGGACACGGTATACCAGCATAAAATATAAATGAGAAAACAATTCATGCAACGTATCGCTCTTTCTTGAAAACGTGTTTAAAAGTATTGTAGTCCCAGTAAATCCACTCGTTCAGTAAATAATGAGTAAAAGTTTTATTATTATTTGCATTGTAATGGACTTTGTGCTCTGAATCATGAAAACGCTTATTATGAACACAGTCTAATGTTGTGTTGCTCCTTTCTGTTGTGGTCACAAAACTGCATCACATGTAAATAATTGCTAATGCTCAAATAGTTTGTGGGCTCTAAAATTACTATATAACCAAACTTTCTGTGGAATGCACAGAATAAAATGTACCACAGTTACAGAGTCTATTTGAGCTTTTCCAGCTTGCGCTGGTTTGTATCATTCCATAATGCTAATAAAATACAGTAATTAATTACATTAATGTGGGTTCCTAGCTCACTCAGAAAATACTGAAATCAGAACTGCAATTTTACATTTTCTTGGCTTTTGTGAAATGTCTCTGTCCCACTGTCCAATTGCTTCAGCATAGTTGGACTAAGCCTCATATCTTTAAAATAGATCTTGATAGTTTGTATCAATGTCCTCATCCACATAACACAGCAGTAAACTGGAACAGATGTTATTAATGATGTGTTACTTATTGGAACAGCAATACAAAGTTGTTAATAAATAAGAATAACGATGCATAAGGAAATAATAAGCAAACTCCTTGGGTTGTTCCCAGTGTTCTGCTTTACAACAGAAATCAAAACTGTAGGGAACACTTATCCATGTACAAGGCTGGTCATCCATCTTTCACTGATCTTTCTCACCGATACTCCAGTCCCAGTAACTATCCAGTACTGATCAAAAAGGTCTCCCAACCTTTGGGGCAGCTTTCTAATCTATTTCTATAAAAGAGAGATGTCCTCTTGTGTGTGCTGTATACGAATCTATAGCCCTTTACTATCCGTGACCACACTTCGCACACACTTACCTAGCATCCTGGCGAAGGTCATAGTAGGAATCCGGATGCCCTTTGTGGGATGTGCACCCCAAAAAAGGTACAAAATGTGAAAGCTACAACCCCCATAGTGCCTAGGGATGAAATCAATGTTCAAAATGGGGGGAAACCATTCAAAGCGGTGACGCGTTAGAAGCGCGTGTGCATGCTCAGCAAAAGCATTCCATCACTGCTGCCCAGGGACATCTGTGCCCGGGACAGCCTGGGTGGCCTATGACGACAGCTGCAACAATCCCACACCTGGGGGACCCGGCATCCCCCAAAATAGGGCCGAAGAGTGCGGTTGGGCGCCCTTCCAAAATGGTGCCAGCGGGTACCACAGAGCCCAGGGCCGCAAGAAGATGATGGGGAAAAGGCCAGTGGGCCCATCGGACACAACAGCTCACAGAGACAGCGGCAGGGGGAGACCCGCCCTAGGCATGTAGGTCAGGCTACAGACTGGAGCGGAGGGGCCGGCCAGGGATCCATCTGGCAAACAAAAACCCCAGGCCCGGGGAAAGAGAGGGGCAGCCATAACCGTGCCCAATCCACCCAAAGAAAACAGCAGAGCCACCCACGCATGCTTCCCCCGCATCAGTCCCCGGCCCTTGCACAACTTACCTGCTAGGGGAGGATCTCCCTCCTCCGCCATCCGGTCCCACACTGACACCTCCGGGGCCTGGTCCGCTGCGCCTGACAGCCAGAAGTTTGCCAACCCCTTCACCACCCCCTCCTAGGCAGTAGCAGAGTGAGGCCACAAGCGAGCCAGCACCCAGGCCAGGACCCGGGCCTGGACATGATCTGCTGTGCATGCAGGCTGAGGCTTGCCCGTCTCCTCTGCCGTATGCAACCTGGGCCTCAGTGGCAGAGGCCACATGAGAGCCAGTGCTCAGGGGTAAAACAAATTGAAAATTAGTAAATATAAATATATTGAGGGATCTAATTGAAAACATTGTCAATTATGGCATGATTGTTCACTCCTTTAGTAAAGCACACAAAAATTTCTTAGCAGCATTATTAGAGAAAGGAAAAACAAATAAAAACACAAGCCCATATGCTCAAAACCCTCATACAATATATCGATCTTTCTAAAATAAAAAAAAGCCTCTAAATGTTACAGATACATAAAAGCTCTTGTAATCTTGCCCCCTGTGAGAATGACATAAGTGCAGATTGACAACTGATCAATTTTAAATGCAGGCACATAAAAGTCCAGTTTATTGAATTGATATAGAAACTGCAGCTGTGCTCCTTACTGTATTACTCAAAACCTTTAATATAAAAGTCCAGTTGATTTTAGTGACAGCATTTACACATGAATATTTTTTACTCTACTTAAATATCACAGACATACTGTGAAATACCCCAAAATGTAACATCCTGCATCATCTCAAGAAGGTTATCCTCTGACTTTAAACCACAAACCTAAACATTATTAATGGTTTCAGTGAAATGAGATGTTGCTGTGATATTCTTCTTTCTCTGATGCAAATACACACTCAAAATTGTAGGTGAAATAATATGTTCATGTAGTATAGTGTATTTCCAAAGGAATAGAAAGAGTTTAAGCATATCCAATCCTTTTAAAAACAGTATATCTCTTCAAGCAAGATATCTTTTTGTTTACAGGAATAAAAGTTTATTTTCCCTCATTTATTTTATTTTATTTTATTTTATTTATCATATGATGATCTTCCTTCATGGGACAATCTGTAAAACCTGCCTTTCACAAAAAGCTGAGTTTCAAAGTCTGTTCATCTCATTTTTGCACGTACAGTGGAACTTCATATAACGATTGCATTATACAACAAATAAATCGTACAATGAATGAAATTTGAGGGAAAACTTTGCATCATACAGCGATTTTTGTTGTATGATGCAATGCTTCCCTATGTGATGCATTGTACAACAAATTCCTCTATGGAAAAAATCGTACAGCAATTTTTTTCTTTGTATGATTTTCCCCATAGAGATATTCGTTGTACGATGCATCTTGTAGAGAAATTCATTACATTACAACGAATATCTCTATGGGAAAAATCATACAAAGAAAAAAATTGCTGTACGATTTTTTCCATAGAGGAATTTGTTGTACAATACATCACATAGGGAAGCATTGCATCATACAACAAAAATCGCTGTATGATGCAAAGTTTTCCCTCAAATTCCATTCATTGTACGATTTATTTGTTGTATAATGCAATCGTTATATGAAGTTCATGCATCATATAGCGATAAAATCGTACAACAACTAGCCCCGCGGAATGAATTAAATTCGTTATACAGGGTTTTACTGTACAGTATCTTATATTTTTGTAACACCAGAGGTTCTGCATAGTGAGAAGGTATGAAAGTGAACTGTCTGGTTTTTTTACAGCCATTTGTCATCTATGACATGAATTCTTTGATGATGGCAGAAGACAAGATCAAGTGCAAAAATTTGGGCCCCATGCAAGAGCAGAGCAAAGAAGTAGCCATCCGTATCTTTCAGCGCTGTCAGTTCCGCTCAGTGGAAGCCGTTCAGGAGATCACCGAATTCGCCAAAAGCATCCCAGGTTTTGTGACCCTGGACCTGAATGACCAAGTGACTCTCCTGAAATACGGCGTCCATGAGATCATCTACACTCTGTTGGCCTCCTTGATGAATAAAGATGGTGTTCTCATATCAGATGGGCAAGGATTCATGACTCGAGAGTTTCTGAAGAGTCTCCGGAAACCTTTTGGTGACTTTATGGAGCCCAAGTTTGAGTTTGCCATCAAATTCAATGCTTTGGAATTAGACGACAGTGATCTTGCAATATTTATAGCTGTTATTATTCTAAGTGGAGGTAAGTATGAGAAAAATATATAGTTAACTGGAACAGTTGACTGAAATATAATGGGCTGAAATGAATCCTAGACTAAGAATGTCATACTGGTGACTCACCCCATCAAACACCACATCATACCTGTCAAGTATCCGGTTTTTCCCGGGAAAACCCCTTATTTTTACCCCTCTTCTCCCCCCTCCCATCTTATTAATTTCCCCGTAATATCCCTTATTTTTTTTTTAAAAAAAAATCCTGACCGGAGCCCTCACAGGCGAAGCTGCAGTATGTTTTTCCTGCCACCAGAGGCCGCTGTGTGGCTTTTTGCTTGTGGAAGGGGAGAGAGAAGATGGTGGGGGCCCTGTAGTTTCTCTTTCATTTCCCTACCACATGGTCATGGAGGCTTCATTTTTGCTGCTGCTGGTCGGAGCCACCATGAGATGGGAGTCTACTCTAGGTGAGCGATATTTCATATATGCAGGGGCAAATCAGCTCTTGGTCTGGGGTAGAGACTTCTCTCTCACTCTCATGGTTTATTGAGCTGTTTCTGCCCTGCCTCCTGGCTGGAGGCTTTCGTTTCTGTTCTAGAGTTAACTTGGGAGGTGGGGATGTTGCTGGATCACTATATGAGAGAGAGAGAGAGAGCACCCCACCTTCTAACAAACCATCTGGAGGGAGATTAACTCCTCAGATGCTGGGAGGCTTGGAAACTACAGAGGTTGCTTTTTACTTTACTAATTCCCTTCCTTAAGCTGGATCCGACATTCTCAGGTGTTGGTGCTTCAATTGGTTGCAGTGAGGAACAAATAGATTGGTTAATTTGGGGGAATTAATCCCTTGCTCCTCCACCCTAATGGGGGGGGGTGTCCAGCAATGTGCAGGGCTAGTTCATTAAAGCCAAGCTGCTTACAAGCAGTTGGTAACCCTAGGGGGCTGGTTTACTATTCTGCACTTTGCTTCCCAGGAAAAATAATAATTAAAAATGAGTAAACAAGAAAGAAAACAAAACAAAAGTCCCCCAAGAAGATGGGGAAAGGGTTCTTTGGCCCACAAGGCTTTGAGCCCATTGTATCTACAATACCATCTAACCATCTTATTTTGGCCACCCCCTTCTTTTGTCCTCCACCTTTCCCAGCATCAAGGCCTTCTCAAGTGAATCCTCTCTTCTCATTTGATGTCCAAAGTACTTTAGCGTCATCTTTACTATTTGACCTTTAATGAGCAGTCATGCTTGATTTCTTCTAGGATCGACCTATTTCTATTACCACATTTCAAAGGCATCTATTTTTCTGCGCTCAGCTTTCCTAATGGTCCAGCTCTCACACCCATACATTACCACCGGGAATACCATTGCTTTGACTATGCAATTTTTTGTTTGCAAGGTGATGTCTCTACTTTTAACTATGTTCCCCAGGTTTCTCATAGCTTGTTTCCCAAGGATCAGTCGCCTTTTTATTTCATGGCTGCAATCACCATCTGCAGCGACCTTTGATCCTAAGAAAGTAAAATCTGCCAGTTGTATCCAACTCTAGGGTGCAGTGCTCATCTCCATTTACAGCCAAAGAGCCAGTGCTGTCTGTGTTTGCAGACGTTTTCATGGCCATGTGGCAGGCATGACTAGAGCTCAGCAAGTCACATGGCTATATTTGGCCATGCCCACAGATTTGGCCATACCCACAGAGGGGTGTGGCCAAAGTTTCCCTTATTTTCAAATCCAAAACTTGACAGGTATGCACCACATGCTGGTCATGCCTTTGGTCCTTGCCATTTTTAAAGCCCAAAGTTGGAAGTGTGTGTGGGGGGGAGGGGGACGTTAACTAAAAACCTTGCTAACTTAGTTCCTGAGCTGCATCTATCTTGTTAAATCACAAATTGAATAGACCTGCTTTAAGATTATTACATAATATATTAAGATTATTTGGTGGATAGCCTTTAGTCTTGGGTGGAAGGAGAAGTAATTGAAGGGGAAACCCTGTGGCACTCATGATGGTAGTCTGCAGAGCAAATGAGGAATGAGCAGAGATGGTAAACAGACATTACAGATACTCTTGGGAAAATTTCCCCCATTGTGCTGTAGTCACTAGTATGACCTGTATCATATAAGGGTGGGAAAATAAATTAAGCTTCAACCTTTTTAAACAGAAAGGAACATTTCCCTTCCTGAGAGTTTGTCGTTATCTACTGATTCCTATCCATTGTTGTTGAGACTCAACCTTTGGGCCTGTGGCTGTAGTCCTGTGTTGCCTAGAAGACAGTGAAGTATCCTTAGACCAGGGGTTCCCAACCTTTTCAAGCCGGGGGCCAGGTCATGCTCTCTCAGTCAGCTTTGAGGACTGGACAGCCATGTTGCGCTGCTTGCCTGATGGGGTAGCCATTTTGTCCCAACAGCGAATCCCAGCTCCCTCGGCGCCTGCACCCTTTTTTAGTGAGTGGGTGGGTAGTTTTTTAAAACAGTTTTAACTATGTTAAACTATGTTATGCTGTGAACCACCCTGAGTTGGCCTTGGCCAAGTGGGCGGTATAGAAACTGAAATAAATAAATAAAAATAAATAAATAAAATAACAGCTTCAAAGGGGTGGCCATTGTGTTTCTCAGATGTCCTTTGAGGGGTGGAGGCCTTATGAAATGACACCATAGGCCTTAGGTTAGGAACCCCCGTCTTAGATCTTGGATAGACCCAATCTGCTCACACTGTTCATTGGACAAACCTCACCGCCCCCCCCCTGGACAGAATAAAGTATGAAAATAGCTGCCTCTTTCTTCCAGGTCATCCTTCCTTTTTTAACAGGGAAATCTGAAATATTCCTGTATAGTTCAGCCCTCAATTCTGCTTTCTTCTCAGTCATCCCACTAGCTTTGTCTGTAGGTCCTGAGCGTTTTGCCTTAGCTATTCTCCAAATAATGTAAGAAGCTGCCTTATGCTACACCATATCTTATCTGTACAACTCAACATTATCTACTTTGGTGAATAGACTTCCAGGATCTCAGATGGGAACAGTTCCTATCACTTGCTGCCCAATTCTCTTGAAAGATTAGCCATCCAGTCTAGGACAATCTACATGCAAGGCATGTGCTCTGTCCCTGAAACACAGTTTTTCTGCCTTCAGATGGAGGGCCACATTTCTTAAAGTGCATATATTTGTCCTATTGGCCACTGAGAGGAGTTGCTATGATGCCGAACCTTGGCACTCCAGATGTACAGGCGTGTTTTACTGTCAGTATTTATTTATTCATTTATTTATTTGGGTTATTTATATCCCTCCCTTCTAGTGCGAACGCCACCCAGAGCAGCTATACAACAAAAGAGAAAGCTCTCTACAAGGAGAGAGCGATCTCAGTATGCCGTTGCTTGAGTAAGATTTTGGAACAAATTGATCCCTCTTGGTATATCTATTATATTTCTTGGATAGTTGCACCTAATTTTTTTAAGTCCCAAAGCATGTTTTAGAATATTGAGACATTTTTCACATATTAATGAAAAACCTACCAATAAAAAACAGACCATTAGCTCCCCCACTCTTAGTTTGAAAATGTTTTCAGTCTTTGACTATAAATTGGCTTCTGTACAATGTCAGGAATGTTTTGTTATCTATTATGCAAAATAATAAAGTATAATATATTTTATACTGTTGTCACTATTTACAGATAATTGATATTAAAATACATTTAATTAATCAAGGGATACCAAAATACAAAACCATTTAGTCATTACTAAAGCATTAGTTTTAAATTCATTAACCAATGAAAATGGGTTTTTTAAAAGGTTTACAATACCCAAAAGCCTCCAAAATCTCAAAAAGTGACAAATTGTTCCTTTAACAAATTGTTTCTGAAGTTTATATAAGTATATTTTTGTTCCCAGTTTTCAGAAAGCTTTCTAATTTTGGTATCCCTTGACTAATTAAATATATTTAAATATCAATTTTATGTTACTTTATGTATGAAGATAAAGGAGGGCCATGCTATGGCCGCTAGCATTCTGCTCATCCCAGGCTAGCAAGTTGATTTTGGAAAATTTACAAACAAAATGTGAGTACATATCCACCTTCTCCTATACAGTAATACCTCATACAAAGTCCACTTCATACAACATCGGATTCATACAACATCGCCTAATTCCTTCAAAAAAGTTGCCTCATACAAAGTCGTGTGACGTTGTATGAGGCATTGGGGTTTTCCCAGGTTGCATTGTGCCTGGGCAGTATAAAAGGCAGGACACATGCGTGCATTGCTCTTGTGGGTTTTGCATGAGGCAAAGAGTGTTTAGGAGTGGTTTTGAGCATGATTTTGGATTTTTTCGAATTTTTTCGTCAGAAATTTTAGAAGCATTCCTGGGAATTTTGCAGCATTCTTCAGGTTCTTGGACAATCAGGCTTGTTTGTCATGTTTTTGTAATGTATTTAGCCTTTAGACAATGATTTCTTAAAGTTCTGTCAGTTTCCTGTCTGTCTCCTTGACTTTGCCCTGAAGTCTGTGCTGTTACAGTACAATGTATCTCTTTTATATATATATATATATATATATATATATATATATATATATATATATATATATATATATATATATATATATATATATATATATATATATATATATATATATATATATATATATATATATATATATATATATATATATATATATATATATATATATATATAAAAGTGTTTTTTTTATTAATAATTTTTATTGAATTTTTTCAAAGACATACAAAAAAGAAAAGAAAACAATGACTAACAATACAATACATAAACAAATCCATAGTATCATCTTAACAGACATTACTAAATGTTAGCACATAACAATATCTAGACTCATTAATTACTATATAACCACCGAATATTAAAAACCATTGTTTCAAGATCCGAAATAATAAGAACTTTCTGTGCTACCACTAATCTTTGGATAAATAATAATCACCCTGTGAATATATACAATGCCCGGAGAGTTTATTTTCTGCTCAACTCCAGAAACTTCTTTGAGATGGTACTGGTCCTGAACTATCATTTGCCATACAAGAATGGTCCACAAATGGTTTCCATATGTTCCAAAATCTACCGTATTCTCTTTTAAGTTATCTCTTTTCACTTTAATCTCCCATGTCAATTTATCATTCAGTGCTAAACTCCACATTTCTTTATACCACTCTCCAATCTGTATATCTATATCATTTTTCCAGTTTCTAGCTATACATTGTCTACCCGTTGTCAATACAATTTCCAATAATTCTTTTTCCTCCTTGTTTAAACCCAAACCTTCCACATTCGTTAAAAGAATGGTACTTGACACCAACTTAACACTTCTACCCATTATTTCACCAAGCTCACCTTCTATTTTCCCCCAAAAATCCCTTATTTTTTTACAACTCCACCACATATGTTAATATGTTCCATCAAATTCTCTACATCTCCAACATAACTTATCTCTTTTATTATCCATCTGGTAAAGTCTTAATGGCGTCAAGTACCATTGCCACAACATTTTAAAATTATGTTCTTTAATTCTTACAGACATTGTTCTCATAATCCTCTTTTTCCATTTATTTTTCCACTCAATCTCCCCAATTGTTATATTCAAATTTCGTTCCCACTTCCATTTCAAATCCTCCTGTGGATCTGCACCTGTGGATCCTGTGGATCTGCACCTGTGGATCTGCTTTATGTTATAAAGCTTACTTACAAGACCTTTAATACTACTTTCCCCTTTTCTAATCTTCCTTACCAACTCCTCAAATTCTGTATGTATTCTATCTAACCCTACTTCTTTTTTATATTTTTTGTTCCAGTTGTCCACCTTTAACTTCTGAAACCAATTCATATTTAATATCTCAAATATTTTTTCCGCTCAACATCAGAATCACAAGTTTTTAACCAATCCTTCAATAAAAGCATCCCATTTTTATCCAGTATTTCCATTTTTCCCTTATCTAACTTTATTGGGAAACACATCATATCAGTCAATTCCAAAATTGGAGAGAGATTTGAGACCATGTCCTTTTTTACCTTCTTCCACACCTCCATGAGACCTCTCATCATAGTATTATTTGACCTTTTCACCTTATCCTTTATTCCCCAAAAAATCATATTTCCAATATTTCTATATTCCTTCATCTCCAATTGCTCCCAAATTGTCTTTTCTCTTGCCAAAATCTTCACAACATTCTTAACTTGAAAAGCTCGATAATATGCTAGCAAGTTCGGCATACCCAGACCCCCTTTTTTTTTTTTGGGACAAGTACCATAGCTTCTTTGGGAGCCTAGATTTTTTGCCTCCATTACAAAAACCATTAAACATCTTTTGAAACTCATTAATTTCTTTCTCTTTCAAGTGGATCGCTAGTGTATCAAATAAAAAGTTAATCTTTGGTAACAATATCATTTTGCACATAACAATCCTTCCGAACCATGACAGCTTTGACTTCTGAAGCTCTTGTATTTTATTCTTAAATTCCGCTCTCAAGCTGTCATAGTTCAATCGTTTAAGTTCCACTTTCAAGCTGTCATAGTTCATACAATGTATCTCTATGGAAACAACGTTGTATGAGGCATCACAGCTAGGATTTTGCATTCCTCATACAAAGTCCAAATCCGTATAAAGTCCAAACTTGTGGAACCAAGTTTGGACGTTGTATGAGGTATCACTGTATCCACCCTCTCCTTTGCATTACCCAGCAAAGGATAAAAGGGGGCATATATCCTCTCATGATGTAAGAAGAATATAGTCTGTGTACCTTGTAGCTATTGATGACCCTGATTTCCAAGTTTTAATGCCATTCAGTTTGGCAGCCATTACTACATTTTGTTTCTGGATTTTCCCCTATCATTATACAGCCCTGTTGCTCACAATTTTAGGGGAAGGAATGATATTTTATTTTAAAAATAATACCATTGTCACCTTCTGCTTTTTAAAAATAGGTTCATTCAATATATTTACAATATTGAAACATGTCTTATTCATATTTAATTTATTTGAACCCAAAACCATATTTCTATTGTATTATTCATTAATAATACATGCAGTTGCTGAGTCATACCAACCATAAGGGCTTTCAGCCAAATGCTTGTTCTTACACCAAATGACTTGGTTTTAGAGATAAGAAATGCACAAGAATTTTGGTATGTACATAGAACATAAAATCATTCTTATGAATGTTTCGTAAGTGAATGATTAACAGAAAGTATGGTTGAGTTTGAGATTATTATTTTTAATAAAGAGGCTGCTACACTAAGAAAAACCACCTTCCTAAATGTTTCTTCTTCTACTTCAGGCCCATCTCTTGAATGTTATTATTAAAACTTTTACCTAATCTATAATGTTCCAGAAGTCGTTTGATATTAGAGTGTAATCCGTTTTTATGTAACACTATAACATGTTTTCTTCTCAAGAGAGGTGAACCATTTCATCTATTGTAACTTTCAAGGCTCCTGCATTTGAAATAATAAACACAGACATTACAGCTTAGTTTCATGATTCCAGGAAAACGGTGTTATGAAAGTTGCAAAGATTGTGTGTCTGTCTCAGAGCATTCATAGTGCCACTAGTCAAAAGGCATTCTACAGCTATTCCATTTTTCTCCATTAACAGATTGTTTTCTAGCAAAAATGAGAGGATACAGGTAGAAGATGCCATTGCATTCAATCACATGGCAAAAGTCGGGGATCTACAAGGACCATGATTTAAAATAGACAAGTTGAACTTTGGCTTGGGCTGCTCAGTTGCAGTGCCGTGGCCAGGGGGTGGGGGCAAAATCCCTTCTGAGCTAACAGCCCCCCCCCAACCTCCCCCCCCCGGGTGCCAACGTTATATATGTGACTGTGACATTGTTACCCATCCTGATTTTTTTTTTTGCCCCTCCTGAAAAACTTGCCTGCCCACCCCACCCCTCCAAATCTAGAATCCTGACTACAGCCCAGCTCAGTTGCTTCTTGCTGTGAGAGTAACTAAGCAAACCATGTTACAACTTACTGGCTAAACTCCAGTAGCAAGTGGTAACAAGATTAAAGATAAAGGTAAAGGTTTCCCTTGCTCGAAAGCCAGTCATATCCAACTCTAGGGTTCAGTGCTCATCTCTGTTTCAAAGCCAAAAAGCCAGCATTGTCTGCTTCTGCAGACGTTTCCATGGTCATGTGGCAGGCATGACTAGACACTGGAGTGCACGGAGCGCTGTTACCTTCCCACCAAAGTGGTCCCTATTTATCTACTTGCAATGTCTTGCTTTCAAACTGCTAGGTTGGCAGGAGCTGGGACAAAGACGGGAGCTCATTCCGTCCTGCAGTACTCGGGAATCGAACTGCTGACCTTCCGCCTCCCAGTCAGCGTCTTAGCACTTAGCAAATCAAGAGAACTCACAGAGGAATTGACTTAAGAAAATCCCCACTGATTCAGTGGGCCTAGTCCAGTTGTGACTTATTACTGGATTTTAGTCATTTCGTTAAGGCAACCAGGTTTTCTTTCGCTCCTAACAGAATCCGAAAGAAACCTAAAATAAATTGTGGTTTCTAGCTCCATTTTGTTGGAAGAGAAGCAAACCAAATCAGCAGGTGCTCTTGGATTCACATGACATGATAAGGAATGCACAGAGTGAAGCCATTGGTAGGGGCAGCCAAGAAGCTGTACCATAGGCCAGGATTGTGGGAACAGGTTAATGCCAGCTGAGCCACTATTTGGACTCCTTGTAAAGATCCATAAATGGGGCCAAATGACTGCACAATAAGAGTCTTACTTGACAGCCTAACTTGGTCTTATTTTGGAAGTAATTAGTGTCACTGATGGTGCAGTCACATGCTTATTTTCGTCCCTTAGCACTCAGTGAGACTTAATTTGACTTCTCTATAAGAAGAGATGCGGAGGGTTGCAGTCTTCCAAATCCACTCTTTGCTTCTTCTCCTTTCTTGTCTAGATCAGACTTTAAACTGCCAAAAAAGTCACCTTTTGGTGAATTCATTCTGTAGTTCCTTTTACCAGTGGTGGGCTCCAAAAAAATTTGCTACCACACTGTGGGTGTGGTATGGTGGGCATGGCCAGGGGAAAAGCCCTGCATTTCACCCAAATTAGGACTAATTTATTTCAAAACTTGGCGCCAGCCAGAATTTCTGCTGCCGGTTCTGGCGAACTGGTGTGAACCTGCTGATGCCCACCACTGCTTTTCGCCTGACCTAGTGTAAAAAAGATTAGCCAGCACAACAAGGTTGCAGTTGCCCAGGGTATGCCTAATTGTGGTGCAAAAATGCCATAATCTTTGCGGAGGCTCTTTCTGTGAACCCTCACTCTTAGCTGAGACTAACAAGCCAAGAGGTGAACACATTGGGAGCAGCGGCTTCATTTGGTGTAAGCCTGCAGACTGGCAGTAGGCAGCATACACTATCGCTCAAAAGCCAAACAAGTAGCAATGCTTTTTTTAAAATCCCATGAGCACAGGGATTTCAAAAACAAACACAAGTCTTAGATTCAGTGTGTTGTGAAATATTCTCAGACCCTAAAGCAGGATTAGTATGAAGAGCTTGGAATAAGATTTTATATACACTTCTTGCCTGTCCAGGGAGAATACTAGAGCTCGCCCTTCCCGCTGCAACCCCACCTAATGACAAACGCGCAGTGTAATTTCTGCTTCTTTGTTTCTGGATTCACAGAAAAGCTGCTTGGAATTTCCCCCCGTCACGACATATTATATAGACTAACACAAAGCAATAGATTTCTTGAACAATTTTGGTCCTGGCTGTTTTTTTGTTTTTAAAATGGGACACTGTATAGAGCAAGTGCCTGAAACATGAGATCATTGTTTACAGTTGTTTCAGATGGCAGTGCAAACTACAGTAAATGTTTATATCATAGGTCCGGTTCTTTATGAATTCCACAGCAAAACATTATTCTGGAGGACTCAAATGTCCCACCCTCGTGTAGAATGAAATCGTTTCAGGAAATACACATTATACTCTCTTTGATAGCTAGCTTGTAGAATCTAATGGTGCTTTGAATAAATTGATTCTTGGTGTTTCTGTTAGTTTGAGTGAGTGTTGTAGCAGTCTGAGTTGCAATAGGTCCAAGAAAGAAGACTATACACCAGGTTTAGTTCAAATCAAACTGGTATATGAACAATATTTACGAACAAAGTAAATTAGCATTACATTCTGCAATGTTCAGCTCAGCTCTGCTCTGCTCTTTTCTGTTCTGTTCTGCTAAACAAGCTCTGCAAGAAACTTCTATTTCTACAGCTAGCAAAACACTTAAGGTTACAATGTATCTTATTAACTGTCAATCACAGCAGAGCTGAGCCATGGTGATTGCTTGCACCTGTTCCTTGTTAACTGACCTCAGCCTGTCCTTGACATTATCTCTGCACTTTGCCTCACTATATGCATATTATTGACAGTTTCATCCAATTGCTTCAGCATTTTTGGACTAAGCCTCACATATTTTTGACAGAGGATCTCTATTTCTCATCTCTCCCCATAACTCAAATCTGTGGCACAAGGTCCAGTTATCTTGTTGCCATACCTTATGCTACATAAACTGATGGTGTCATTGGTAGGGGGTGATTTTTCAGAAATTAAACATTTCCAACTTTCGTTGTTAGGAAGACGGGCTAAGGGATGGGGTGGATTTACTAGTGGTGGCAATTTTTAATAAATAAGACTGCTCCCTACCTCACAGTTTCCCAAAATGAAAGGAATTTTATAGGAGTCTCAGGACCTTTGCCAACAAAGTAAGAAATGTTTAATTTCTGGAAAACTGCTACTAATAATAACTTCAATCTTATGCAGCATGAGTTAAACTAACAGGATTTTAGCCACTATCTCCCAACATTCTGGAGCAAGTTTGTGATTATAGATTAATCTGTTTGGCAAACAATATCTGTTCTACTGGCAGGTGAACACAATTAGAAACAGCTTTTGCTATTTTTTTTATAATTAAGAGTTGAGTTTCCTTTTTATATACACTTTCTGTTTGAAATTCTTCACAGTAATTCTTTTCCTTATTAAGTACTAGCAGAGGTCCTTTCTTCGCCCAGGTGGGACTGACGGCAGGCTGGGGAGAAAGTGGCGGCCCCCCTCTCCTGAGGCGAGTTTATCTCGCATGTTGGGGTGGGGGATGTTGTTACCGGCACTGCCCAGGCCTTGCGCCTCAGTCTGGGTGGTGCGTGAGGCCTATTGCATGACCGAAAGCATGAGGCAGAGGAGGCATCAAGCCATGGCCTGAAGAGGCGGCCGGCGGCCGGTGGGAGCTGTTGGTGTCGCCAGGCACATGGTGGTGATGTTTGCGCACTTTCACGCACACACTCACCTTCCCATCATGGCTGGGAAGGAGGTGCATGGGCGCCATTGTTAGGCGGTCATTTGTGGCGTTGGGCATCTGACGTGAAGTTGTGATACCCACGTGCTGGTGCGCGCAGGTGCACCATCGGCACTGTTGGGATGCCTGTGGGTGGGGATTACGCCCCACCCACAGCCACAAACCCTCCTCTTTGACCTCTGGGACATGGAAGGTAGGTACAGAAAGATTGTCGAGTGGGTGGGTCGCAAGGGGGGAGGGCATGCAGGACATAAAAACGTACATCTTTGCTTTAGATATATAGATAGAGCATTTTGTCTTACTCAACTTCTCTGGCAAAATGTACATTGATAACTAAGTTGGAACTTGAAATTTCCTTAAGGTGAGGGGAATACTTTCTTCCCGAAAAGGGCATATGTTCTTTCTAAATAAAGCAATATTTGGAGGCTGTGTAATTCTACACCTATTATGACTAGGCAGTCAGTATTGATTAATGTAAAAAAGCAATATAAAAGAGCCATCATAGACATACATTCTCATGATCCAGTTCCGCAAGTCACTTTCTGGTCCTGAGCCCTCTTGGCACACAAAGTCCTCCTCAGCTCCAGGCCAGTATTGGTGAAGCTGCTACCCTCCATCAAGATGGATTCAAATGAGATTTAATCCACTTGGGTACTATCACCCTTCCCTGTGGACTTCACCACCCAAGCTGTTAGTCCTCTGGGTTGTCAGGTTAATTAACTGCTGCCTGACACTCAGCGTCGAGTCACTGGCAGTATGGTCTACTCTATTACCATAGCAGGATAACCTGGACAAACATTCAGGTTGTGACTAGACAGGAAAATTTCCCATCCTGGATACGTCTAGAATTGTACTAAACAGGGTTACTTGGAAATGCAGTTTGTCATTTTGGGCAATCCTTGTATCCATATGCAAAGACTGATCACATCACCCCTAAAGTTGCCCTGTTTAGCACAAAGTCACTTTGGTTCAATCTCTATGAGATCACTAACACTGGAACTGAACCAAGATAGAGATATCCTACTTGCACCTAAAAATGAATAGCCCCAGACAGAGAACCAGAAAGGTGCAGCTAAGAACACTCCAGGCATGGCTGGTTTGCACTGGCACTTATGTTATGTTGTCACTGGTAAATAAAATGAAGTTGGCCTATCGCCAGAATGGACCAAACTGTGAGACAAATACCCATGTAGTCACACCCTCTTCTCTGACAGGGTGGAACCACCCCTCAAAATACAACTACTTCTTCTTCAGGTGCTGTATCCATTCCAGATATTGGCTATCATCATGGCAATAGTCTTCCCGTTCTTATCTCCTCAGAACAGTTCTTCCGAGGTCATGCCACATCAGTCTCTCAGGTTCTTCAGCCATGTAGTCCATCTACATCTAGGGCCTCTCTTCTCAGGGATCCGTCCTTGCAGAGCGAGTTGGAGTATTCTATATTTTATGTTGTTCCTCATTATATGGTCGATGCAACTTCAGGTATAATATAATTTGTGATTCCTCAAAACTTTCTTACTCAAATAAAAGGCAGTATTTATGTCAAAGAAACATACACACAACCATACCTGTCAACCTACCCGGATTGGCCGTGATTTCACGGTTTTCGGTGCTGATTTGCGCCATTTCCCGCCCTGCGCTGCCGAAACCCCGGAATTTGGCAGCGGGGAAAAGGAGGTACTGGGCAGCCCTTCTGCGCAAGTTGCCTTGTACGCATGCGTAGAAGGCTTTTACGCTTGTGTAGAAGGCTACGCAAGCATAAAAGAGTTCTACGCAAGCATAAAAGCCTTCTACGCATGCGTACAAGGCGACTTGCGCAGAACCGTTGTGCACAGGTCCCGGATTGTCCAGAGCTGCGGTTGACAGGTATGCATGCAACCTCCAACTCAGATTTATTTAATTCTGTGTATTTCAGTTGGGAACACTGCAGAAACATATATCGACCAACATCCGTAGCATGTAGGTTTTACCATCAATTTTTTAAAAACTGTCATTCATTTCCAGACCGTCCCGGATTGCTGAATGTGAAGCCCATTGAAGTTATTCAAGACAATTTGCTGCAAGCTTTAGAACTCCAGTTAAAGTTGAATCACCCAGAATCATCACAGCTGTTTGCAAAACTGTTGCAGAAAATGACAGACCTCAGACAGATTGTAACAGAACACGTGCAACTTTTGCAAATCATAAAGAAGACAGAGACAGATATGAGCCTTCATCCACTCCTACAAGAAATTTATAAGGACTTATATTAAGAGCCATATAATTTCTGATTCCTTTACATGATGTACGTTCCTCAGATTGCACTATTTCTTTGAAAGGGAAATATATTGTATGCCAAAGAAATTACTGTGAAAAAAAACATTTAGAAAGAGACAGAGCTTTACTATTATAATACTATTTTATGCATATTGTTTATAAGGATACATTTATCATTTACTTTTAATATTAAAATGTCTATATCAAGAAATTGTTGGCAGTATTTTCATAAAACAATTGCTTGTTCAAATTGATTTTAAAATATTGAAGTTGGTTAGCTGTGCGGTTAAAATACAGCTTCAAAAATAAAAGAAAAGTTTTATTCTTTTTTCCCCTCAGGCAAGTGTCCTGGGTATTTCAATAATTATGTGTTCATGTGCAAAAACCAGTTTCAGGTCGCTCATGATTCTAGATTAGTTATGTGAGGTTTGGCATCTTTTCTTCTTTCACTATTTTAAAATTCGCCGAAAGAAGAAGAAAGGGAGCCAATATTAGCCCACTGATTTATCAAACACTCTTTGATATTAGCCAATCAGTAAAATTATTGTATTTGTATGTGATACAAATTGCATACATACCCATGTAATAAAACAACAAATAGCTAGTGGCTCTCAATAAACAGAACTTGGGGAGGGGGGTACTTTATGGGACTATAATTGTGAGAATCCCTGCCAGTCTGTCCATTTCTGAGAGTTATACTCCAAAAATTATTATTTTTTCCATTTCTGAAACTACAGTACATGGGTTTTGTGTTGTTTCATCTTCAGAAATGAACGCTGCTGCTTATGTCATGGCATGTGAGTGCTGTCTTGCAGCTGTCAGTTCTTGCACCTGCTGTTTCTAAGGGAAGCTAGCAGAAGACTAGAAGATCAGATTTGAATCTCAAGAACTATTGTATGAACACCAAATGTGGGGTGGCAGCAGTCTATGTGCTCCTTAGGATCTTGGAAAAACTGGCAGTGGGAATCACTTCATGTGATTGCCTTCCAACAAACTGAATACTGCAAAGCAGCTGGGATTCTTATGGGGACAAATTGTGCACGATTGTGCTTACTATGTTATTCAGGTCAGGAGCATGATATTTACTGAGCTATAAGTTGGGAGTTGCAAGAAGGGGCAGTGCTTCGCACTGGAGTAAAGTGGATAACATTTACTGCCTCCTGAACGAGAAGGACCTTTTTACTTCTTGTTCAAAGAGATTATGCCACCCTCTTCAACTGTCAGGTATATTTGCTACTCATTTTTATGGGTGACTGGACTGGGAATTTGGGAAACTGAATTAAACCTCAAGTACTAGGTGAGGGATAACCTCCATCACCCATTATATTCTGGATAACTGCCTTCTCTTAAATTAGACCAATGGTTCTCATCCTTAGGGCCTCAGATGTTCTTGGACTACAGATCCCAGAATTCTTGGCCAGTACAGCCAATAGGAAAGCTTCAGAGAGCTGTAGTCCAAGAACACCTGGGGAGCTTTCTTAATTGGAGGAGCGACAGCTGGTGAAGTTGTGCCATAGAAGTCAGTATCTGCAGCTAATGAAATCTGGGACGTCATACAACCAAGGCCTGTGTCCTCCCACTTGAACCCTTATCCTTTTCCAAATAGTGGGTCAAAGATACACAAGGGAGGTGGCAGCAATTCCTATTACAAGGTTCTTTACAGTAGCTTGTTAAGCTGAATACTCAAGTCGCTAAATACTGACCTTCCAGGCATCAAGTCCAACGTCTTAACCACAAAGCTACCACAGCCCATGTGAATTATACTTACTATCAAATATTCCAACATACAGTGCTTACAGTGAAGCTGCATTCTTGGATTTTGTTCCTTTGATGTCTAACTCGCATAACACTGATTATCTTCACAAGTGAGTTGAGTTTGCCAATATGCTTCTTGCAGTAAGGAAACCTGCATTCAAACGTAAATTGCAAAAAGTAGTTGACTATTTGGTTTTATATTCTATGACAAAAATAATTCAGATACTAGAAGAATTCTGGATGACAAAAATAATTCAGATACTAGAAGAATTCTGGATCAAGTCCGAGTGACCATCAATGTACTTAAAAGTCAAAGCCAATACTGTACTGTATCTCCATATAAAAATGCCAGAACTACAATTTTTTAAAATATATGGGGAACAAGGAACACATGGGCCAGAATCCTATCAATCTTTATATTAGATCTGTGCAACAGTCTGCGGCTAACTACAGCTAATTGATTAGATTTGCAAGGGTGCATCTCAGTCACCACCAGCTCATGAACACGGTTGTAGAACTGAGATGTGCTCTAGCATCTCATCAATTAATCCCAGCAAGTTATGCAAACCTTTCTGGCCATTAGAGTTTGCCCTGCTTAATTATGCATGAAAATATCCACCCATGGTCATTTGTATAAAATGCACGAGAAAGTGGGGTATTTCTAAAGTTTTAAAGCAACGATATGAATGAGTTGCTAACTGTACAATTTAATGTTAGCAATATTATAATGATTAAATGGGGAAAGTTCCACGGGGAGTGTTTCTACATTCCTTTGACTATAACTACAGCAAGACACTAAAGCTCCTACTGTTCTCTCATGTGAATTATAATAATTTTGGTTGAAGTTTAAATATACTCTGTTTTCTTGGGATTATATTTATTTTTAAAATTGGTCTTGTCAGCATATAAGTACAGTAGGCTGTCTAATTTTCGGAACCTCCAGGGCTTTGCCGAAAATGTTCCAAATGTTCCAAATCATAAATAACTGGCTTTTTTTATTGTGAGAACAACTGAAAACATTTTATATAAATTAGCAGACACACACGCAAATACACATGGATGTGCATGTGTTTTTTGTTCACACCATGTGCCTTTTATATTGTGCTGCTATAAAAGGTGAATGGTTTTTCTTATTTTATATAAAAAAATGGACTGTTTAGTGATCTATAATAGTTGTGGTTTTTTAAATAGAGATTTCTTAAAGATTACACTGGTGTTCTGAACAACCATTCTCCTTTTCGGCCTTTTGGAAAAATATTTGAGAATCTACAATACAGTAAAAATACTAGCATAAAAATAAATTAAGTTACAAATATTACAATAGAGTTAAGGTCATTACAGTAATAAAATAGCATCAAGTCTTCTTACAGCACATATTGAAGGGCACATGGTACACTGATATAGGTGTGAAGTTGCCTGATTGGAGGGCCTCACTTTGTTCACTCCTTGGGTGTTCACCCCTGTGGTGTTCAGTCCACCACAGCATACAGAAGACTGTGTTGTAAGGTGGCTACACAACAGAAGCTGGCTAGAATATTGGTGAGATATAGCTATGTTAAGCCTGAGATGCTCCAGAGTGAAATTTCAACCATAGCATCTTGATATGAACTTGTGTTTTTCTCAGTTTTATCTACATTTGGGGGGTTTAGTGTAGATGAAGGAGACAGAAATGTATACTGCACAACCATGGGGTTTCTTTTTTTAGGAAATGTAATAAATAACACTGATCAACATTCAACATATCAGACAATATACCATCACAAAATAGTGCAGTGGTAAAACAATCTTACCCATTCCACAGGGTGAGGCATATATTTCAGACAACAGATTCTGGGTGACAAAAGGGATCCAATTCCTTAGGTAAAGGTAAAGGTCACTTTAGTGTTCTTAAAATAACAAGCAGCAGCCAGCATAATGGGCCAAACACATAACTTTATTTGGTAATACGAACACAATTTCAACTGCACCACAGCGACTTATATACAGGTAAGGGTAGTTACATTTAAGCGGGAATTAACTGGATTGGTTAATAGTACTTAGGAGAGAATGAGGTGATCCTGGACTAGATACAATTTGCACTTCTCGAAGCATAATGGCGCGAACCCCCAATCTTGCATTACTTTTAACTGAGGAAGAAACAAAAATGGCGAATTCATTTTTATTAAATACACAACAGTCACCCTTACTCAAAAGCCAGTCGTATCGGACTCTAGGGTTCAGTGCTCATCTCCATTTATAGCCAAAGAACCAATGCTGTCTGTGTCTGCAGACATTTCCGTGAACATGTGACAAGCATGACTAGACACCAGAGTGCACGGAATGCTGTTTATCTTCCCACAAAGTGGTACCTATTTATCTACTTGCAATTTCTTGCTTTCAAACTGCTAGGTTAGCAAGAGCTGGGGACAGACGATGGGAGCTCACTCTGTCATGCAGCACTCAGGTCTTGAACTGCTGACCTGCTGACATTCCAGTCATCCAGTTCATCATCTTAATCACTAAGCTACCACAGCCACTAAGCCAATCCTTACTGGTAACTTAATGGTGCAAATTCTGTTGCACAAGTTACAGCTGCACAAAGGGAAAATTTAGGTAACTGAAGACATTCTACTTCCATCCTAGTCCTCGTCTTACTTGTGTGTAATCATTTTTACTGTTATTTTTTTATTTAATTTCGATTTACCGTATTTTCTGGCATATAAGACGACTGGGTGTATAAGACAACCCCCAACTTTTCCAGTTAAAATATAGAGTTTGGAATATACTTGCCGTATAAGACTACCTCTCTTCCAATGCACACCAAATAAAAATTAACCCACACTCAACCCAAAGACACGCAGCCCTCCGAGTCGAATGGGCAGGTTCTGGTGGAGAGCCAATCCACGCTCACGTTCTCCTCCTCGAGGTACAGGAAGATGTGTGCAGCTTGCTTCCCCTTGCTTCATACTCCCCGCACAGAGCAGGGACTCGGCCACGGCACCCCCCCACCATATGCGCCGGACATATGAAGCAAGGGGAAACAAGCTGCAGTTAAGTACCTGTCCTATAAGACGACACCCGACTCTGGCACAGATTTTTCGGGGTTAAAAAGTAGTCTTATATGCCAGAAAATACAGTATATCCCGCCCTACTTAGCCAGGGCCAACTCAGGGCGGCTTACAACAAGTAAATTAAATACAATATAACAAGAGAAAACAATATAAACACACAAAACACAATAGTATACAATTACAAATCAACAACTGCAGAATTAAATACACAATCAATGCAAAAATACTAGTCTATAAACAACAGCATCCTAAAATATACCACAAAAATTACAACTAACAAAGTAGCACAGCACAGAATCAATATGCATTACAAAATTCAATATACAAATAATCAAAAAATTCAGCACAACTATCATAATCCCATAAAGGTTGTGTCCTTACGGTTCCCACAGAGCTCAAAGTTCCACGCTCTCAACAGACTG
Source organism: Bradypodion pumilum (assembly GCA_035047305.1). Lineage (NCBI taxonomy): Eukaryota > Metazoa > Chordata > Lepidosauria > Squamata > Chamaeleonidae > Bradypodion > Bradypodion pumilum. The sequence goes on from JAWDJD010000002.1 coordinate 381,881,361, forward strand.
GGAAAAAAGCTCTGCTCTCTGTGCCCCAACATCAGGTGTTAGTGAGCACAAATAGGTCCCCTCGTTGCTATGAGGAGATGGTGCAGATGCTACCACTCCCTCCAGAACGAGGCAAGCGTCCAGTGGCCTCAGAGGCAAAGTTCTTTTAAAGCTGCCTGCCTCCCTCTCACAGGTGTTTCTGCCCTTCTCCAGCCAGGCTGACTGGGAAGGGACGAGGCAAGCCATAAGAGCTCTAAAACATAGAGGAAATTTTATTTAATTATCAAAATTCTCCCCTTGTTGTTGACATTGTCACCCTTCTGCAGGTGTCATTTAAGCAACAAGAGTCTGACCTGTTTGTTATTACTGTATTGCATTTTAATGCCTTGAGATAAAAGTTCTTGAAGCATTTTCTGGCCCTTGCAACTAAATTACTTGGATGCCTCTGAGCACTTTAACAAAATAGATGGGGACACCTATTTGCTGCTCCACCTCTAGACAATATCTTCAGCCAGTCCTGCATAGTTCCATTGTTCCAAGGCAACACAAAATTGTCTTATGTTAACAGAAACCTGTCTGTCTCCTATGCATATATATAAATACTAGCAGATTTTGCCTGGCGGTGCCGGGCATTTTAAAAATGTGTTGGATAGTTAAGGGTTTTGTTTGTTTTCCTGAACAAATGGTGCTGGGCTGTGTTTAATGGTTTTTAAAGGTTTTGTGGTTTTTTGACTTCGAGGCGCTGCGTCCGCCTATGGCGGACTTGCGCTCTCAGTGTGTGTTTAATTTTTATTTTTTGTGCACCAGCTTCCTCACTGCCAGGCTCTTTAAATTTGGTTTTGGATAGTCAAGGGTTTCATTTGTTTTCTTGAACAAATGGTGCTGGGCTGTGTTAAATGGTTTTGAATGGTTTTGTGATTTTGTGGCTTCGAGGCGCTGCGTCCGCCTGTGGTGGACTTGCGCACCCAGTGTTTGTTTGATTTTTATTTTTTATTTTTATTTTATTTTTGTTCATGCAAATTTTATTTTGATTTATTTAATTTATTTTTTTTTAATTTAAAATTTAATTTTGTTGTTTTATTTTTTGGTTTGGTGTTTTGTTTTTTTGGGGTGAAAAGTGATTTATGGTTTTTTTGGTATTTTTTGAGAGTAGTGTGTATATTTTTGAATGTTGTGGTAACTTATTTTATGAATTTTTGAATTTAGAATTTATCTTTGCAGTGGCAATGTTTTTGGATGTCTTTTCTCTTGTGGCCTCTGGGTGGGGGTGGTGAGCTTTGCTTCCTCTCTACCATTCTCCTCTTCTGTCCTCTGGGTGTCGCTTCCGGTAAGTGTTGCTTCCTTTCTTAGCTCATTCGAGTTCCTGTCGCCATGAAGTCAAGACGTCTTCATGGTAAGCTCTCTGATTTATTTAGGGGGGGTTTGATTGGGGGGGTTAAGTTTTTGTTGGGGGGGTCTGTTGTTTTTTGTTGCATGTGTTTTGTTGATGTGTTGTTGTTTATTTTCTTAATGTTAGATTTTTGTTTTTGACTAGTTTTGATTGTTTTTGATTCATGTTTTGGTGTGTCCGTTTTTTTTGGGGGGGGCTTTCGTTCCCACAGGCCATGCTGGGTGGCCCGTGGGAAGGAAGGGCACTGGCGGCGGGGGTGCCTTTCCTTCCCACGGGCCATGCTGGGTGGCCCGTGGGAAGGAAGGGCACTGGCGGCAGGGGTGCCTTTCGTTCCCACAGGCCATGCTGGGTGGCCCGTGGGAAGGAAGGGCACTGGCGGCGGGGGTGCCTTTCCTTCCCATGGGCCATGCTGGGTGGCCCGTGGGAAGGAAGGGCACTGGCGGCGGGGGTGCCTTTCCTTCCCACGGGCCATGCTGGGTGGCCCGTGGGAAGGAAGGGCACTGGTGGCAGGGGTGCCTTTCGTTCCCACGGGCCATGCTGGGTGGCCCGTGGGAAGGAAGGGCACTGGCGGCGGGGGTGCCTTTCGTTCCCACAGGCCATGCTGGGTGGCCCGTGGGAAGGAGGGGCACTGGAGGCAGGGGTGCCTTTTGTTCCCACGGGCTATGCTGGGTGGCCCATGGGAAGGAAGGGCACTGGCAGCGGGGGTGTCTTTTGTTCCCATAGGCCATGATGGATGGCCCTTGGGAAGGAAGCGCAGTGGCAGGGAGGGTGCCTTTTGTTCCCACGGGCCATGCTGGATGGCCCATGGGAAGGAAGCGGAGCGGCGGCGGTTTTTTTTAATTTTTCATTTTTAGCGCGCTGGCTGCCTCAGCGTTCTGCGCGCTAATGGTGCGCAGGATGCTGGGGCTTGTAGTTTTGCCTGCGCGTGTTTGGGTACAGCAGTGGTTTTTTTTCTTCAGCTTCCTTTTTATTGACTGTGGCCGGTTTTCGAACGTTCCTTTTGCCCGCGCTGCACAGCCTGATTGGCTCTGGTGAGGCGCGGCGCGGCGCAAAGAACATTGGGGCTTGAAGTTCTTTTTTTTTGTTCACAACTGGGGGGCCCCTGCCCCCGGGTCGAAAATTTCAATCTGACAGTTACCTGCGAACCCAGTTCGGGCGAGTGCAGGAAGGCTCGGACGGGGCTCGTGGGGACCGGTGCAACATCCTTTGTTACATTCCAATGGTTAACGCACCATTTTATAGGTATAGATTTAGTACACCTTGTGACAGATAGGCTTTGACCTGACCCTTGCCCTGGGGCTCTCCCTGTTCCTTCCAAGCTTCCAAGACCAGCCAGCTCTGTGGAACTCCCCAAGACTCCGAGTACAGGAGACCTAAATGTCATCCTGCAAACCCTACAGCAACCTGGGGCTTACCTGTATTAGCAGAGCCCAGCAAGTATTATGGAGAGTATTATGTGGTAGCGTGTAGCTTACGGCTTAACTCTTGTCTTACCCCCTCTTCCAAAGAACAGATGTTGTTGATGAATTAAAGATGTTTATTGTTCTTAACGTATATTGTAGAAATAACAGTTGATTTATTGGTTCTGGATACACAAATACAGCAGAAAAAACACTAATCAAAAAGTACAGGTAGGGAAATCTGCACTCAGGCCTTCCTCCAGAAATAAAAGGAAAACCTGACTAATCTAGGTAATCATGACTAAGCTTGGGTTGGAATCAGGACTCAGTGTTAGAGTTCTCCTCTCCCTTCTGAGGTGTAAGTCTCAGAAACCCCAAGTCAAATATTCCCAAAACCAATGAGCCTAAAAGAAAGAACATGAGGTTGGCTCTCCTAATTAACATACAGCCAATTAGGGCCCAGGGATTGTATAAATACACCCTGGTTCCCATAACAAATGTCTGGTGTTCCCAAGCTCAGGATGTTGATGTAAACGGACATTCCAGGCCTGGAGAAGAAGCCATAACATAGGCCTGAAGCTCTGAGAAGCTTCTACTAAGCACACCTGCTTGATAAGCGCAGCAGACAGAATTATGAGGCCTTTGCAAAGAGGCAAAGCTACATTAAAAGACAGTTTTAAAACCTAAGAGACTCCATATTGAATAACTTGTGACCCATTTTATCATACGCCTTATTTTTATTATCTCCTAAACCTTTCAGGAAATGTTAACGTGATAATCAAATAAATGAATAAACAATGTGACCATAGAAATCAGGCCTCTTTGGATTATAGTCCTCAGAACTGTGGATTCCTAGAGTTCATAATGTTATTTAATCTCTGAGTAAGAATATGGTCAAAAGAGGTTGTGGAGCCATGTATTATCAAATATTCTTTTGAGTCCATTTAACATGTCTTTCTTTAACGGAGGTGGACAGTTTTTCATACCTACATGCAGCCACCACGATTCTCCAACTCCTTTGGTTTCATCTGGTGTCAGAAAGATTAGTTGGCAAGGTTGCTTCCCAGGGTACACCCGATGGTATTCACAATCTTTGAGGAAGCTCTTTCTGCATACTCCTGTGTACAAGTAACAATAAAGGAGGATATAGCAGAGGAACTCTACCTCCCCTACGTCATTTGGAGGACCCTGAATAGGCTGAGGGTTGGAGGAGTCCCTAAATGCAATACCAACATGCTCAAGTGGGGGATGCTGATAGACAACAACACGCTGTGTGAATGTGGAGAGACAGAATCCATTGGCTCATTTACTGATCTGCTAATAACTGCTAGAAACATGCACTAGTGAGGACTTAATTTTGGTCAATGACAAAGCCAAGAAAATGGCTTTGTTTTGCCAGTCCAAGGTTTGGTTGGGACATGAAAGAAGATGCCACTATGATGAATATCCATATACTGTAATTTATTACCCAAGAGGTCTCTCTGGTTTATTAGAAATTTTCTGATGAAAAAAGAAGTCATATGGCATTCTCCAGAGGCAGGGGAGGGAAGGAGAGGCAGAAGTCCTATTGGTTCTTATCATGGGAAGAACTGGCAGTGCTATGAAGTATCTTGTCCCAATTGAAGCAAAGACTATTAAAGCCATTCTGTTGTGTCAGCATATCCTCCATCTGTGAGTGCTAAATCTCAGCTGGCTGTTGCTTGCCAGAAAGAGTAAAGGAAGTTTGCTAAATAAAAATACATGTTGCTCTTCTCTCTCACTTTCTCGCTTTCCATCTCTTTCGCTCACACATACACTCACGCCATGCACTTAGGAGTAGGGGAAGCAGGATATGGTATGCAGGAATGAAGAAGAGTTTTAGGTCTGATGCACTTTTGTTTATTCTTAAAGGCTTGGGCAGGCAAAATGGCACCCAGTGTATTATACCATGGAGAAACTGGAAGGCCTCAGATGCGCAACTTTTGCCTTCCTCCTCCCACAATGTGGCATTCATCTTGCACTATCAGGAATGTCTTGTATTCATACAGACATGGATCAACATGGCAGTGAGCCAGGATACCTTAGAGACTGCATCGTCCCAAGAGTGTCTGCCTGTCCAACCAGAGCGGACCGGAGGGGCTCTCTAATGGTGCCATCAGTTAGGGGTGCACATCTGTCCAGCACCCGAAGGAGGGCCTTCTCCGTGTCCGCACCAACTCTCTGGAACCTCCTGTCAACAGAACTAAGACTTCAAAGAGAATTGCTGCCCTTCAGGAAAGGATTGAAGACCTGGCTGGCAGGGCAGGTGTGGGGCCCGAATGGGAACACGGTCCCCGCCTGCTGGCTTATGTAAAGAATTAAGAACTCTCTCTTCTTCTTTTTATAGTGGGTGGGATGGGTGGGTGGGATATGGGTCTTTTAAAGTGGGTGGGATATGGGTCTTTTAAAGTGTTTTTATGTGTTTTTAGAACTTGTTGTAATGCCGCCCTGAGTCGGGTTCTGCCTGAGTGGGCGGCATATATAAATATGACTATTAAATTAAATTAAAAATTAAAATATGTTCAAATAAACACAAATTTACCACTCCCTTTTTCTTCATGTCGAAGGTGATGGTAAAGGCTTTCAGGAAAGATTTTTGTGAAGATCAGATGGCAGCATGCAATTGCTCTCCAGGTGGAATTTAGCTAGTCAGAGGTTCAGACCAAAAAGCATTCCCTTTACACTGAAATTATGCAGAAATGGAAAAAGTCCAGGTGGAGGCTAGCTACACAGAAAATCCAGGTCCACCGACCACCGTACCAGGAGGGCACCATACCAGGAAGGCAGAGCAGGGCCATGCCTTTTCAGAGACACTGTGAGGCCATGGGAATCTGTAAACTTAGTTTGCAGTAAAGTTCCTATCTCCTCATATTGTCTTCCTGAGCAACACAGCTACTGAGATTGACGTAGTCTACTTCTAGATGCACTGCCAGGGTTATGTATAATGAACCTTAGATTATAGGATTTGAGAGAAGGTTTATTTCCCCCCCCTTAGGAGACAAAGTCTCTCAGCCAAGATGGCTTATTTCGAACACGCTGGGGTCTCGATGCGGGCTGCCTCTCCCCGGGTTTGCTACCTTCTCTTTGTCCCCTGGTTTCCTGTCCTGTAATTCGAGAGGGAGACTCGTTAGTGACTTGCCGCGGCTCCGCGGCGTTGTTGGGAGGTGTGCTCTTTCTTAGGGAGGAACCGGGGGCACTGGGGGCTAACGAAAAACCCCTCTTCTCGCTTGGATGGGTGGGGGAACACTCCTGAAAACCCCCCCGGCTCGCAAAATCAAAATCAAAATCACAATCGGGGGCAGCGGCCGCGCACTCCTCTCCCCCTTCCCCGGCCCCTGATAGGACTGGCGTATCAAAAGGGTATGAGTCGGGGCCGCTGCATCTGCCTTCCCCCCTTGCTTGGGACTGTTGTCCACTGCTGTCTCCCCCTTGGGTTAAGCGGGTGGGGGAGAACCCTAACGCTGAGTCCTGTTGCTGAGCCCCACTGACTGGCCCACTCACTCGGTGCCTCAGTTGATCAGCGTGCCTCCTCCAGAGGAGGCCGGTGGTAGTCTCGACCCGGTACGACACTGGCCCCGTCTGTTCTACAACCGTCCCTGGCACCCAGGCTGGCCCTGCGCTGGAATAGTTCCTGCAGTGAACAGGGTCACCGGCGGCGAAACCTTTCGAGACTGCCAACCCTATGTTTTTCCCTTTATCCTCGACTCTCGTCGGGTCTAGCCTGGACAGGATCGTGGTCAGTTTTCGCCGCATCAAGAGCTCTGCCGGCGAGTAGCCTGACGCTAAGGGGGTTACCCTATACGCTAAGAGGAACTGGCATACTTGGTGATTCAGGTCCCCCGGGCCCATGCGCCGCAGCGCGTCCTTTGTTGTACGCACTAGTCGTTCCACTTGGCCATTCGTGGCCGGGTGAAACGGTGCGGATGTGACATGCCGAATGGCGTTTGCCTCCATGAATGCTCCGAACTCAGCGGAGGTGAAACAACTAGCGTTATCGCTGACTAAAGTGTCGGGTAAACCGAACGTGGAAAAGACTCTCCTTAGCCGGCTAATTGTCGTGGCGGAGGACGTGCTCTTTACTGGGATAACCTCCAGCCACTTGGAGAACGCATCCACCACCAGGAGAAACATGGTTCCTCGGAATGGGCCAGCGAAATCTACGTGCACTCTGGACCAGGGCCCCCGTGCTGTGTCCCATTCCCTATGCGGAAGACGGGCCGCCTCAGGTCGGGATCCCTGGCATGCCTCGCAAGTGCCGACCATGTGCTCAATGTCCGCGTCCAGCTGTGGCCACCAGAAGTAACTCCGGGCCAGCGCCTTCGAACGCACAATGCCCGGGTGGCTGACGTGCAGCAGTTCGAGCACCCTCGTCCGCAGGGGCGTAGGGACCACCACCCGTTGGCCCCACAAAAGGCACCCCCTTTCTAGGGACAACTCTAGCTTTTTCCGAAAGAATGGGTCGAACTCCGTACTCGGGGACGATGCCGGCCACCCCTTCTGTACCCATGAACTAACTTTCTCCAGCGTTCTGTCCTTGCCTGTCGCCCTAGCAATGTCGGCTGGTACTATTGGGGGTGCGTCTAAAACCTCAATTAGCAACACCTGGCGGTCTCTTTCAACTCTCGCCTTCTGGTCATCCGACAAGGGCAAAGGGGATCTCGAAAGTGCATCAGCATGGCTGATCTCCTTTCCGGGCCGGTACTCCAACTCATGTTGGTATGCGTTGAGGAAAATAGCCCATCGCAGCATTCTCGGGGACAGGATCTGCGGCGTGGGCTTGCTCGCCGTGAAAATCCCTAACAGTGGCTTGTGATCGGTCACGATTTTGAACGGGCGGCCATACAAAAAATCGTGAAATTTTTTGGTTCCCGCTACTATCGCTAACGCCTCCCTGTCGGTTTGTGCGTAATTTCGCTCCGCTTGGGACAGGGACCTTGAGTAAAAAGCTACCGGGGCCTCCCTTCCGTCCTCCAACACGTGGCAAAGCACCGCCCCCACCCCCACCGGGGATGCATCACAGACTAGGACCACTGGCCGTTTGGGGTCGAAGTGCGTCAGGATTGCCTCAGATGTTAGGAGTTGCTTTAGCTCTTTGAACGCCCTCTCGTGCTCGTCACCCCACATCCATGGCTCCTCCTTTTTAAGTAACCGATGGAGCGGTTCGGCCACGGACGCCTTCCGCGGGAGGAATGTATGGTAAAAATTGAGGAGCCCCAGGAAAGACTGTAGCTCGGTTTTGGATGTGGGGCAAGGGGCCTTTTTAATGGCTGCTACTTTGGATTTAGACGGCTTAATCCCCTCGGGTGTGATCCGGAACCCTAAAAACTCGACCTCGGTTTCGAAAAAAACACATTTGTCCTTCCTCAATCTCAGCCCCGCTTTCTCGAACACGGTCAGTACTTTGTCCAACCTTTTTGCCAGTTCAGCCTCACTCCCCCCTGTTATCAACACGTCATCAAAATAAGGCAACACCCCCTCCAGGCCCTTTAGGAGGCGTTCCACAAGCGATTGAAAAAGGCCGGGTGCCGAGTTCATGCCGAACTGTAACCGCGACACCTGGAACGCTCCCTTATGTGTAACTATCGTTTGTGCCGCGGCCGTGGCGGGGGTCACAGGAAGTTGCTGATAGGCTTGTGCCAAATCGAGTTTAGCGAAACACTTTCCCCCATTCAGCCTGGCCAAAAGGTGGCTGATCACTGGCACCGGGTATGCATTAGGGCGGATCGCCTTGTTAATTGTACACTTATAATCAGCGCAAATGCGCACCTCCCCGTTAGCCTTTAGAGCCGTTACAATTGGAGTTTCCCACTCCGCGGAATCAACAGGAATAAGAATCCCCTGGCCCACCAGTTTGTCCAGTTCCGCCTCTATCTTGTCCTTGAGTGCGAACGGCACCCTGCGCGGTTTGAGTCTTATCGGGCGGACCTCCGGGTCTATGTCGAAAGCTACAGGGGGTCCCTTGAACTTTCCGAGTCCTTTCTTAAAAACGGCGGGATGCGCATCGCAAACCGCTTGTATTGGGTCCCCCCCCACGGTATGCACCCCCCCTATGAACAAACCTAAAGGCTGAAACCACTGTGTCCCTAGGAGGCTACAGCTTCCCCCCTTGAGGACAACTAGGGGCAGTTCCGCAGAATGTCTCTTAAAATTGACCCGAAATTTCCCGACCCCCAACACCGGAATGCTGTTTCCCTGTACGTCCCGTAGCGTGGACCTCAACGCTTTAAGCTTGGGCCGCACGTGGGGGTCGATTTTCAGGAACTCTTTCTGGGGAATTATGGAATAGGAGGACCCCGAGTCAATTTCCATCTTAATAGGGGCCCCTTGTACTAATACCTCAACGAAGTAATGGGACTGTCCCGCGGACACGCTGAACACTGGGGCGTCGTCCTCGCTGTCGTCCGAGACGCGGCCCACGCCGTCCTGCTTCCTCGTGGTCTGGGCGCCATCTTTGGGCCTCGCTGGACGGTCCGGTCTGGCCGCGCGGTCTTGTGACTGCCTCCGGCCCTCTTTCCGTTTTCTGCATGCCTTGGCGATGTGCCCCCGACGGCCGCAGGTGTAACACTCGGCCTTCCTGAACGGGCATCTCGCGCGCTCGTGGGCCGCTCCGCAACCCTCGCAGCGTCGACCACCCTTCCGGACCTTCTGGACCTCCTCGCCGTCGCTGCCTTCCGTAGACGACTTTGAGGCCCGTCGAGTCGCGTGCACCGACTGTCCGGTCTTCCCGTGCACCGAATTTTCCGCCTTGCCGGCTCTAGGACGCCACTCACGCCACTGGTGCATCTCGTCCACTCCAGCATTCGTGGACTCTGCGGCTTCCGCGGCCTCTATGACCTCTGCCAGCGTGGGTGGCGGCTCCTTATTCATCAAGCTGCGCTGTACCTCCTTGTCTTTCAGGCCACACAACACGCCGTCCCTGAGGACCATCTCCAGGATATCGCCCCATTTACAGGGGGCGGCGGCTATCCTCATGGCGGCCACGAATGCCTCAACCGACTCATCCGGCGCTTGGACTCGCCTCCAAAACGCGCTCCGAGCGGGAAACATTGCCCTCGAGGGGCAGAACCGCTCTCGCAGCAGTTTCATGATGTCGCTCGCCTTAAAGTCGCTCACCTTCTTCGGAGCGATTATGCCCACCAGCGTCCGCTTGGTTTCCATCCCGAGCATTCTGGTGAGGATGGCCCTCTTCCTCTCCTCGTCTTCTCCTTTGACTCTGAGTTCCACCAGGGCCGCCTGGAAATCCATCTCAAGCAGCTCCCAGTCTTGCGGTTTGGTGATGTTGAAACCGCTCTGTGCCCTGGCTGTTCCGTGGGGATCCATTATCCCATCCTCGTCGCCAATTTGGTGTATGCAAACCAAGACACAGGACACAGCCTCGGGCTGGGTTAACTCAGGTTTATTGCATCGTGGACAGAGGGAACATGAGGTAATGGCGGATCGATAGCTCTTTATATACAGCAGTAATACATTTGAACGTGGTGGCATGGTAGCCCATTGGCTACTGTCTGCGTGACGTCATTTCAGGTCACGCCCTTCTTGTCCAGGTGTAGGTGGTGGCGGGAAAACTTCCCGCGCTGTTGCCTTTGATGAGTTCGGACCAAGAGAGCTTGGACGCTCGCTGCTGCCAGCTGGTGGTCATTAGCTCGCGTCCTATTACAGGGTTTATATGATACAGCTGAAGGTTACATTGTTGCTATAGGCAAGGTTACATTGGCTCAGATACATTGTAATCCATGTGTACAATAAAACCATCAGAACACAACAGTTTAGTTCCACAGGATTTCTTATCATTTTACAACAGAGAACAATGAGTGCAGAGAATTTTATTTTGGTTTCAACAGCTGTAACACTGCTCAGAGGATTTTTAAACCAATAGTTTGGCAAGCTATTGTTTCTTATATGTCATTTTTTAGCCAGTAGTAGTTATGAATAATTTGCTATGAAACACAAGATGAATGCTTCTTTAAAATATACCTGCAAACTTGTTGAGTCAGGCGCAAGAAGTAATCTAACCAGCAGTATTGGGTTAACGACAGTGATTCTTTATTCAGCTCTGAAACCGGACTGAGGAATATGTACAAGGGTGGCCTCTATATATACAGGGATCTGACGGTTACAAAAACAAGATACATTTAGGCGGGCTTTCAGAGAACAAGTAGAGGCCAACATTTCCTGCTTTGACAGTTGTTTGAATTTTGCGCCTTTAGAAATGGTGCGCGTCTTGATCTTCTGCTTTGGTGCGGTTTGTCTTTTAAAGCAGATTTAAGCTTTGGACACAACAAAACTAGAAGATTTTTAAAGTGTTTTCTTTACCATAAATAAGAAAGCAGAGGCAAGAAAATATTACAAAAGGCTCATTGGAAAAGGAGTCTCATGTCAATCCCTTATAAGCAATGTGTGACTTCTTTTGACAGAACAACTTGTCCCTGCAAAGGTGCATGGAGCAGGAACATCTGAGATAGCTGGATCCAGTGTCAACAGACAAAAGAGTCATGGATTTTCATTGTGAGATCCCACTAAAAGTTTACAAAATCAAATTTCTTTATGAAATTTGATCCATAGATGTTGACCTGAAAAAGTTCTACTTTACTGTTTTGGTCAAACTCAGAGTTAGGAACTGTGTCAAATATAATTTCTTCTTCTCTCTAAATGCATCTAGTAATCAATGATGCTAACAGTTCAGCTCCAATTCTGGCCTGTTTCTGTGGGAAAGTCCCCCACTATGAAAGTCCCTTTACTGCAGGAGTTCTCAACCTTTTTAAGCGGGGGACCAGGTCATGCTCCCTCAGACAGCTTTGGGAGACAGATGGCCATTTTGCCTTTCCTCCACCACATGAAACTTCCTGGTGTGGTGGAGGCAGTGGGGGGGGGCACATAAAATGGTGCTGAGGGCCACATCCAGTCCACAGGCCGCACGTTGAGAATCCCTGCTTTACTGATTAGCTTCCTCTCTGGCGAACTTTAGACAACTATGCTAGCAAAATGTTACCCCTTGTTCTAAATGCAGCCTGGTCTTGTTGCTACAAAAAACCACACACTCATTAGATTGAATTGGGGCTAAAAAGGAGTTTTAGCCAATTACACAAAATTGTAATGGAAAGAGATCTATGTTAAGAGAAAAATTGTCTCTAGTCTGGGGGAAATGGCTGAAGAATAATGGAAACTGATGTTACTAAAGTAAACTTTCCAAGTTCTGTCATTAAAATTGCCTGGATAGTTATTTCTTAAAATAATCCTTCCTATTATCTTTTATGTTATTTGAAAAGTAATTAGTTGTTTTTACTCATTTTGTTGTAAAAATAACTTGTCATAATTAGTTGTTTTTACTCATTTTGTTGTAAAAATAACTTGTCATATTACTTATGTTAACCCAAATCCATAAATCCCAATTTTATTTGTACTTATTACATTTTTATATTTTATTTTCAATAAAAATGATTTTAACTTTTATTTTCCATTCCCCCTCCCCCATCACACGCAACCATTCACAACAATCACAAGTACATAATCATGATTCTCCTATTTTTAATGAATATTTTAAAAGACAAGCTGAAAAATAAAAAAAATTCCTTTTTGCTAGACAGGCGGTTCCTCGAAAACAATTTTTAGAAAGCCGCTCAATACAAGTCTATGGAGCCGGGACAGCAAGGTTTCAAGTTGCCCACTCCACTGACTTGTATTATTGGGGGGGGGGGGGGTTTGAAACAGCAATAAGAGGGAGAGTTAAAAATAAAATTATTTATCCCTTCAAAGGAGAATGGGTTACATTGTATCTCTATGGTTCTATATTTGACTGTACAAAGGCTGCTTCTAGGAATCACTTGAGAGCTCATAACGCACATGCCCATATAAGGATCAAAAATAATAAAAATTAAATAATATAATCGGTCTCTCTGTCTAGAGAGCGGGGGCAAGCTGGAAATGAAAAATTAACCCTATAACTGCCGAATAAAAATTTTAAATAATAAAGAAAAATCATTTCTTCCCTTCTGGGGAATAATAATAATAATACAAGATATGGAATAGCAATAGCAATTTCATTTATATACCACCCCATAGCACTTAGAGCACTCTCTGGACAATTCACAAGGTAATTAGCATTTTGCCCCCAACATGCTGGGTACTCATTTTACGGAACTTGGAAGGATGGAAGCCTGAGACAACCTTGATCTCCATCCGGATCAAACTCATAACATCAGCAGCAGTTTTGGCTGCAATACAGCAGTCTAAACATTGGGCCACCAGAATTAGCTCCAATGTCAAAATCAAACTGTGTGAGTTACTGGTACCTATGCAATTCTCACTTGCAAGGAGGATCTAATCAAATTTTTTTACATCTGGGACATCCGACTCAGGGCCGCCTTCAGGGGGGACTAGCAGGACTGCAGTCCCAGGCCCGGGAGCTGAAAGGGGCCCGGAGGCGGATGACCCATAGTAAGCTCAGCTTTGTTTTTTTGTTTTTTACTTTTTTTAACCACGGCACGCGGCGCCACTGTGCATGCCCCGCCAGAGGGCTCCGCCTCGACCTGGATATCTGGGGTCGAGGCTTCAGCCCATGAGGTGTGCTGGTCCAGCAGATACCCCGCGTGGGGGTCGGTGGCAGCAGCTGCTGCTGTGGAGGAGGGGACACTGAGACCGGAGCTCATTCCATTCAGTGCTGCTGCTGCCACACGGGCTGATGACAGCTGGGAGTGGCCACGGTTCCCGGGTTGCTTGCGCCCGGCAATGCCGTCGGGTTTCCTCCTCCTCCACAGAAGCCACCATCTCCTGCCCCAGGAATCCAACCAGGATAGCACGTTGTGCTCGAAACTCCTTTGTGTGGGTGAAATATATATATATATATATATATATATATATATATATATATATATATATATATATATATATATATATATATATATATATATATATATATATATATATATATATATATATATATATATATATATATATATATATATATATATATATATATATATATATCACATGATCTCCATTTTCAAGCCAGGAGATAGAAGAAATTGAGTTTTCCCTTTTGCTGGGTCAGCTTTCTGGATGGTGGCTGTGGCAAATCCTACTTAACTTGTCAAGCATGCATACTGCAAGGAACTGAAGAACTTGGGAGAGATTGCTATTTTTCATTTCCCCACCCCACCCCCCGGGGCTGCTGGTGTACTGAAATCACATTTTGCCCCAAAATTACTGCTTTGCATTAAATGTGCAGGAATATGCTCATGAAGGAATACTGGATCTGCATGCCTCTGACAGGTGAAGAGGTAAGTGTATTGGCTAATAATACTTTGTTTAAATGTTTCTTTCCCACTACAATTAAAGGTGCATCACTAAATAGATTTTTAATGCTACAGAGTGCCTTTTATTATATTTTCCCTCTATATCCTAGTATGAAGAATAGTTTCATTGCAACAAAGAGAGCATGACACCGAAAGTAAATACAGTATACTAATTTACTGTGTTATCAGAGTTACTGTCTTTACTGTCGGTGTCATGCTCTCTTTTTGTTGCAATGAAACTATTATTCCTCAAACTAAGATACAGTGGGAAAATACAATAAAAGGCATAAACATGTGCACACACTTTTAATAGGACTGATTTGGGCTCAGATTAATTCAGCAAGAATTTATCCACACTAACCAAGACACCATTGAAACAGGTAAGACCATGTGGTATTAAATATATTTGCTATGTCAGCGTTCCGTGCACTCTGGTGTCTAGTCATGCCTGCCACATGACAGCGCTGGCTCTTCGACTTTGAAACATAGAGGAGCACTGAACCCTAGAGTCGGATACGACTGACTTTCGAGCAATACAAACCTTTACCTTTATGTGGCAGGCATGACACAAGGCCAAATTTTGCCACGCCCACAGATTTGGCCATGCCCACAGATTTGGCAATGCCCACAAATGGGTGTGGCCAAAATGTGGGGGGGGCAATAGGATTGCTCAGTATGGGGCCCAGAAATTTCTGATGGCGGCCCTGATCCGACTAGCACATCTTAAATCACATAATACATGACAATTGATTACTATCACACTTCAGGTAAAACTCCCTTGTGTTAAAATCTGTTGTTGCTTTGCTAACTTTAGTGTAAGGGACCAAAGACAATGAAACAGCCGAAGGGTTGGCTTAACACAGGTTTATTGCATGATGATCCGGAGGAACATGTGGTAATGGCGGATGAGTCGCTCAATATATACAGCTGGCTATACATTTGAATGTGGCTCGTCGACAGACTATTGGTTGCTGCCTGCGTGACGTCGTAGGAGGTCACGCCCTTCTTGACCAGGTGAAGAGGTGGCGGGGAATCTTCCCGCGCAGCTGAACCAGGTGAATATGATCCATGAGAGCTGGACGCTCGCTACTGCCCTCTGGTGGTCACTAGCTCGCGTCCCCTTATTAGGTTTACGTTGATACAGCTGATGGTTATAATGTTGCACACAGAAAGGTTACATTGATAACACATGGCAAAGGTACATTGTTAAAGGCACAGCTTTACAGAACACAACATCCCTCCCCCCTAGGATGAGACGAAGTCTCTCAGCCAAGATGGCTTGTTGCATGTGCGTTTGGGCCGTGAAGAGGGCTGTCCCCCCCGGGGCCGTTATTGCTTCTTTGTTCCCTGGTCCCTTGTCCTGAAATGGGAGAGGGAGACTTGTTAGTGGCTTGCCGCTGTCTGGCGGCCTTAGGGGAAGGGAAAAACTCCATTGTGGGCAGACCGGGGGCGGTCGGGGCTAACGAAAAACCCCTCTTCTCGCTTGGACGGGTGGGGGACCACTCCGAAAAACCCCCCCGGTTCTGAAAATCAAAATCTAACTTGGTAGGGGTACCCGCATTTGTGGGGACTTTCCGCGAGATATGTATGGGGTCGGGTTCCTCCTCCTCAGAAAGATCCCCCAGGGTATCTACGAGGATATCCTCCTCCCCCCTTGGTGGGGGCCTGCGGTCCCCTTTTCCTCCCCCTTGGGCTGAACGGGTGGGGGAGAACCCTAACGCTGACTTATTCCTTGCTTGATCTGTGCCCTGCTCATCGGAGACCCTGCGTCGGAGCTGGTCCGCGTGCCGCCTCCACAGGAGCCCTGTGCTGGTTTCCACGTGGTACGACACGGGGCCGGTTTGCTCCACAACTACGCCCGGTACCCAGGCTGGGCCCGTGCTGGCGTAATTCCTGCAATGCACGGGGGCGCCTACACTGAAACTCTTTGTAGCCTCTAGCCCGATGTTCCTTCCTTTGTCCTCTACCCTCATGGGGTCTAGCCTAGTAAGGATGGTGGTCAGCTTCCTGCGCATTAAGAGCTCTGCGGGGGAGTATCCTGACGCCAATGGGGTCACCCTGTACCCTAGCAGAAACTGACACACTTGTAGGTTCAGATCCCCTGGGCCCATGCGCCGCAACGCGTCCTTCGTGGTGCGGACGAGGCGCTCTACTTGGCCGTTGGTGGCCGGGTGAAAAGGGGCGGAGGTGATATGCCGAACGGCGTTAATCTCCATGAATGCCCTAAACTCGGAGGACGTGAAACAACTAGCGTTGTCGCTAATTAACGTGTCGGGTATGCCGAACGTGGAAAAGAGCCTCCGCAAATGCCTAATGGTCTGGGCCGAGGAGGTGCTCATGACTGGGATAACCTCCAACCATTTGGAGAAAGCGTCCACTACAAGGAGGAACAGGGTGCCTCTGAACGGGCCCGCGAAATCAACGTGCACCCGGGACCACGGCCCCTTAGCCGCGTCCCATTCCCTGTGGGGAAGGCGGGCCTCCTCCGGTCTGGAGCATTGGCAACTTTCACAAGTGCCGACCATGTGCTCGATGTCGGCGTCCAGCTGGGGCCACCAGAAGTAACTCCGGGCCAGTGCCTTGGATCGCACGATGCCGGGGTGGCTGACGTGCAGCAGTTTGAGCACCCGCGGCCGAAGGGAAGTGGGAATCACCACCCGCTGCCCCCACAAGAGACACCCCCTCTCTAGGGACAGTTCTAGCTTTTTTCTGAAAAATGGAGCGAACTCCGCTGGGGAGGACGCGGGCCACCCTTTCTGTAGCCAGGAGCTTACTGCCGCTAACGTTTTGTCCTTCTCTGTCGCTTTGGCAATGTCTGCGGGCACTACGGGGGCGAATCCAGCACCTCTATCATGAGAACCTGATGGTCCCGCTCCCCCTTGCTCACCTTGGTCATCGCCCCACTTCCATGCCTGGTCTTTCTTTAGCAGTTTGTGTAGCGGTTCAGCCACCGCTGCCTTTCGGGGGAGGAAGGAGTGGTAAAAGTTGAGCAGCCCTAGGAACAACTGCAACTCGGGCTTTGAGGTGGGGCGGGGGGCTTTCTTAATGGCTGCCACCTTGGACTGGGATGGTTTTATTCCCTCAGGAGTCACACAAAACCCTAGGAACTCAACCTCAGTTGCGAAGAAGACGCATTTGTCCTTTCGCAACCTCAGCCCCGCTTTTTCGAATATCGTCAGGACCTTCCCCAACCTCTTGGCCAATTCAGCCCGACTCCCCCCCGTTATTAACACGTCATCAAAATAAGGCAACACCCCCTCCAGTCCCTTCAGGAGGCGTTCCACGAGTGACTGGAAAATTCCTGGCGCCGAATTCACGCCGAATTGGAGGCGCGTCACCTGGAACGCCCCCTTATGGGTGACTATGGTCTGCGCAGCGGCTGCGGCAGGGGACACCGTAAGCTGCTGGTAGGCCTGTGCTAAGTCGAGCTTAGCGAAACACTTCCCCCCGTGTAACCTGGCCAGCAGATGGCTGACTACCGGCACCGGATATGCATTCGGGCGGATCGCCTTGTTGATGGTGCACTTGTAGTCGGCGCAAATGCGGACCTCCCCATTGGCCTTTAGTGCGGTTACAATTGGAGTTTCCCACTCTGCAGAATCAACAGGCACAAGGATCCCCTGGCTCACCAACTTGTCCAGTTCCGCCTCTATCTTGTCCTTAAGTGCGAACGGCACCCTGCGTGGTTTAAGGCGAATTGGGCGGACCTCCGGGTCCAGGTCGAAAGTCACTGGGGGCCCCTTGAATTTCCCCAGTCCCTTTTTGAAGACTTCGGGGTGCGCCTCGCACACCTCCTGAATTGGATCAGTCCCAACGGCGTGCATCCCAACGGCGTGCACCCCCAGCCCTGCCTACCTTGCACTCCCAGAGAAAGCCGGGAGAGGCCTCCGCCTTGCCTTCTCTGGGAGGCCTCGGCCGGCCGCAGCACTCTGTGCCGGCCAGGCCTGCTGGAGAAGGCAAGGCCCTTCTCCGGGAGGCTTCGGGCGGGCGGGACACCCAGCACACTCGAACGCAAACCCCGGGAGGTAGGACAGGGGGGGGGGATGGACCACACCCATGCAAAGCAGGGCACCCCTGCTAGTTGTATATAAAGCGCTGCTGCGCCATTGCTGTTCATGTTCAGTTTGCTTACAATAAAGTTGTGTTTGGTCCTGTTATGCTGGCTGCTTCTCTTCAATTCCTGAACATCAAAGAGTTGTAAGACCTATATCTCTGAAATGGGCAATATTTTCCAATTCACTTTTAATCTCAACCTGCCCTATAAGAACCATGACTTTTCTCCTCCACTTTTTTTCTGCTTCCCATTAGGGTGAAACTACATGGCAGACATGGCCAGTTCCTCAGCCATTCTTTCTCCCCACGGAACAATCAAGATTGTTGTTCTGTTGGAAGAACAGATCACTGATTGACTTTTATTTTTATTTTTGCATGTATGATTTGATTTTTTTTTCTCTTGGAAAAACACATTGCAGTTAAATTTGTTTAGGACACCTTTAAATAGGGCAAAGGATTAAGAAGCTGAACTTGACGACTGGAAGGTCGGCAGGTCAGCAGTTCGAGACCTGAGTGCTGCACGACAGAGTGAGTTCCTGCCAACTTAGGAGTTTGAAAGCAAGAAATTGCACGTAGATAAATAGGTACCACTTCAGTGGGAAGGTAAACAGTGTTCCGGTGTTTAGTTGTGCCTGCCACATGTCCACATAAATGTCTGCAGATGCAGACAGCTCTTTGGCTGTAAATGGAGATGAGCACTGAACTCTAGAGTAGGATATGACTGAAGGGCAATATTTACCTTTACCACAGTTAGGAGATCATGAAAATAAAAATTCTACCCTCTCCTCCAAAAAAAAAATCTGACCCCCCTCCCCACCCCAAATTATGCTGATATATTTAGAAATGACACAACAAGACTGAAATATATCCCTTGATGCACTCTCCAACCCATCCACTCCATTCCCTGAAACCATTGCATTCCTGTGATGAGGATAAAAGGGTAAAGCAGATCAGGAATGAATGGTACAATCTGAATTTAATTAATACCTCTGAGACATATCCAGCATTTCAAAAGTATTTTAAAACCAGACACTGTACAATCGTGTCTCTGTTTCTGGTAGGCCGAACACAACATTGTCTCCAGTACACAGAGTCCTCTATTCCCAAGCCTTTCTGGAGATGTGATGACCTCCTGTTGTTGTAAAAACAGAAGAAAATTACAAAAAAAGTCCCTTTAATATTGCCCTGTACGTTTTACCATACACTAGTTTTATACATACCCCATATATCTTGCAGTGGTGGGCATCAGCAGATTCGCATCAGTTTGCCAGAACCAGTAGCAGAAATTCTGGCTGCCCCCACCCATCCAAGTTTTGGAATAAAGTACCCGTATTTTCCGTCGTATAAGACGACTGGGCGTATAAGACAACCCCCAACTTTTCCAGTTAAAATATAGAGTTTGGAATATACTTGCCGTATAAGACTACCTCTCTTCCAATGCACACCAAATAAAAATTAACCCACACTCAACCCGAAGACGTGCAGCCCTCCAAGTGGAATGGGCAGGTTCTGGTGGAGAGCCAATCCACGCTCACGTTCTCCTCCTCGAGATACAGGAAGCTGTGTGCAGCTTGCTTCCACTTGCTTCATACTCCCCGCACAGAGCAGGGACTCGGCCGCGGCACCCCCCACCATATGCGCCGGACATATGAAGCAAGGGGAAACAAGCTGCAGTTAAGTACCTGTCCTATAAGACGACCCCCGACTTTGGCACAGATTTTTCGGGGTTAAAAAGTAGTCTTATACGCCAGAAAATACAGTAGTCCTAATTCAAGTGCAACACAGGACTTTCCCCTGGCCACGCCCACCATACCATGGCCACAGTGTGGTAGTAAATTCTTTTGGAGCCCAGCCCAACACTGATCCCTTGGGTATTGCAAGACCAAAGGCCAAAAAGAAACTGATCCAGATTGTGTTAATGAATGAACAACATAAAGGAAGAGAAGTATACTTTGTCTAATCACAATACTTTGACATCTCTGGAACCTGAATTAGTTTATGAATTAGTTCATATGAACTGTCAGAAGAAGCAAATGGTAAGTTTGTTTTCTGCAACCAGTTTCACAACTTTAATTGATAATTCATTCATTGCTGATCTATTTTACCCTTTCAGTCATCATTACACAGGTATGCAATGATTAGCACGACTTCCTCCTAATTATACATTGTTTTAGTTTTGGGTTGGTTAAGATGACCTTTCAGGGACTCTTTATGGTGATGAAGAGTGTGCTGAAGCTTGATTCTCTCCCCAAGCGTGTAAAAAATACTGCCACAACCAACCTAGATATCTATCCTTTAATTTTGTTGTTGTTAACAGTGCTTTTTGTAATAATACCCCCAATAGCCAGTACTGTAAACAGATCAAATCCCATGTGTCAACTGAAGAAAACTAAGATAGCAGGCTTCATTGCAACATGTAAGGTACACCTAGGGCACTATCACTACATAGGCCACACTGTACCCCAAAGTAAAAGGGGAAATTGTATCCAGATCTGTTAAATCGGTGGCTTACCAGAAGAGAAGGAAGAACTCTTTCTAATAACCTGACACAGAAATTGTAGGGAAAATACATATTTCATGCTTCTCCTTTAACTCTGGGTGTCTTTGGGGTCATGTTCCGGATCTACCGTTAAACTTAGTGATCAAATACATTAGGATTTACTAGGTCTTTGTTCTTAGGATCATTTCCCACATTTATTTAATGTTCCTGCAATGTGTTTGGAATACTGCAGAACA
Organism: Bradypodion pumilum; assembly: GCA_035047305.1. NCBI lineage: Eukaryota > Metazoa > Chordata > Lepidosauria > Squamata > Chamaeleonidae > Bradypodion > Bradypodion pumilum. The sequence goes on from JAWDJD010000002.1 coordinate 381,902,228, forward strand.
ACCCATAAAATGGTTTTATTGATTTTAAGCTTAGGGTTTTTATGATGTTATTATTGTGGGGATGTTTTTATTTTGGGTTCTGTAACATTTGGTGTAAGCCGCCCGGAGTTGCCCTTGGCAAGGAGGCGATGGTACAAATTTAAGAAAATAAATACACACGCACACACGCACACACACACACACACACACACACACACACACACACACACACACACACACAAGGATTGCCAGAGGCAGAATTATTGTGCCTTAATTTGGAATGGAATACTAATCGTATCACCCATTGTGGACACCAGGGTTCTGATTTGATCCACAGGCCCAATGTGAACATCTATACCTATAAATCCAAGCGTTAACCATTGGAATGTGACAAAGGCTCCCGCACCCAGCCACACTAACCCGTAGCGAGCCTCCTGCACTCGCCCGAACCGGGTCTGGAGGTCAACAAATGTTTGAGAAATGCGCCACGAACACAAACAAAGAAAAAGAACTTCACTACCCAACATCCTGTGCACTGTGCGGAGCCACAGCCAATCAGGTGGATAAGTGTGACCAAATAGAACGTTTTGAGTCATGCCACCGCCAATTTAAAAAAAGCTATGAAAAAAATTTCTACGCATGAACGGTAACAGCACAAATTAAACTTCATATCCCAGCATCCTATGCACCTATAGCATGTCAGTCAATCAATCTGAATGGCGCGAGCGTAAACCGTTTAAAAATTCAACATATTGCTGCACCATTCTAAAAAATTTACTGTATAAAAATACGATAAATAACTACTAGGTATCTGCAAAATAAACCATTTAATACATACACAAAGTATACATGAAATAATTAAAAAGTAAAAATAGAAACCAAACCGCCAACTGAATTCTCACAGAACAAATTGCACTACAAATCCCAGCATACTACGCATTTACAGCAATGCAGCCAATCACGTTGAGTGGTGCGAACGCATCAAACATTGGGGAAAGCGCAAAAAAAAATCCAATAAAAGGAGCCGCATCTCAAACACCACACAGTTTAGGGGACAGTTTTGAGGACAAATAACAGTCAAGGGTCTGTACAATTGCGCATAAAGATATTTACGGAGCACACTCCATTTACTCTGAGTACTTAAACTAAAAAAAGAAAAACCGTTGCAAACTTATTCTACTGCATATGCTACACGTATTTGACAAAAAAATTGTATCTTACAGCTCTTCAACAAAATCGAAAACCACACACAGTTTAGGGGACAGTTTTGAGGAGAAATAACCGTCAAGGTTCTGTACAATTGCGCCTAAAGATATTTACGGAGCACACTCCATTTACTCTTTCAGCACTTAAACTAAAAAAAGAAAAACCATCACAAACTTATTGTACTGCATATGCTACACGTATTTGACAAAGAATAAAAGTGTATTTTATAGTGCCTGTACAATAGCGCCTGAAGACAATTACGGAGCACTACTTGAAGAAAATTATTAATTCTCATAGTAAAACTCCTTTCACTAGAAATATTTGCCTCATGAAAGAAACTAATGACTTAACATAGAAATTTTTGTCAAAAATATTTTGACCACAGTACAGATACAGGGGGAAAAACCACATACATAAACAATAACTGCAGAAAAGTACATTGTTACCTCATGCCAAACAAATAAATCATTTAGAAAAAGACTTTATACATAAATTATACATACAGAAAAGTTCATTATCTCCTCTTTGCCAACGTAAAAAACCATTTACAAGCTGTAATAACGACAATATATGACAATTGTTTTAATACAGAATTAATAATAATATCATATTTCAATATATTATTAATTTATTAGAATTGAAAATCACAATGCCACAAAAATACATGTAAATATAGGACAAAGAACAAGTGAAAGATTGAAAAGAAAAATAGAAAAAACACAAGAAACAACAAAAGAAAGAGAAGAAAAACTTAATAAACGCAGAAAGACATATGCACAAAATACAGAACAAACATCTTCTCAGGAACATGACACCATGTTAACAAAACGTAATTGACAGTACATCAAGGGCAAACGAAACCACAAAGAGACATGATATGAGATTAGAACAGAATAGAAAGACAAGAGCAATACGAAAAGAGAGAAGTAAAGCTAAGAAGTTAACATTAAAAATGGCTGCCTTCTCCTATGATCCAGAAACTAATTATTCAGAAAATGCCAATTTAGAGATTGGTAATCTAGACAAAATTTGCCAATTCTGCCAAGCCAGAAAATTCAAAACAGAAACCCAATAACTATATTGTAAAGAAGGTAAAATTAAAATTCAACAGCAAATGCCACCACAAGAACTGATAGAATATACAAGTGAAGTAACAACAGATTCTAAACATTTCTTAGAGAATATTCGAAAATACAACTCATGTTTTCAAATGACTTCATTTGGAGCCACAGCCATTATACAACACAAAGGAATCAATCCAACATTCACAATTCAAGGACAGATTTTCCACAATATTGGTTCACTACTACCACTACCAGAAGAAGAGCCAAAGTTTCTGCAAATTTATTTCATGGGAGATGAGGAAAAAGAAACAGCACAACGATGTACATACATTGAAGGAACAAAAAACATATTGTACTAAGAATACAAAGAATGTTACATCAACACAATAATCTCATTCGCACTTTTGAAAATGCAATGCAAAACATGTCAACAAATGTATACCAAATTGTCATAGCTACAGACAAATCTCCAACAGGAGAACATATACGGTGATTTAATGCACCAGAAACAAATGAAGTCGCAGCACTCATTTCTGGAGATACTTTCCATCCCAGAGATATAATACTCAAACGACATGACAAAAAACTGCAACGTATATCAGACACACATCGCACCTATGATGCTCTTCAGTATTCCATACTTTTCCCATATGGTGAGGATGGTTATCATTTTAATTCGAAACGCATTGATCCAAAAACTGGAAAGGAAACTGAGAAAAAAAATTCAGCCATGGACTACAATCCTACATTCTAATGATTAGAAATGAAGAACAAAACCACATAATCCACTGCAGAAAATTGTTAAATCAGTTCGTTGTGGATATGTATGCAAAAATAGAGAGTGAAAGACTACTATACATTAGAACAAACCAAAAATCACTCAGAACAGAACAGTACATACATTTAAAGGATGCTGTGGCACAAGATGGTAACCTAACAAACATTGGAACACTGCTCATCCTGCCAGCAACATATACTGGAAGCCCAAGGCATATGCATGAATATACTCAGGATGCTATGACCTATGTAAGGAAACATGGAAGACCAGACTTATTTATAACATTTACATGTAACCAAACATGGCCTGAGATAAAAAAATTACCTCAGAAATGATGAAACAGCTAATGACAGACATGACCTAATTTCAAGAGTGTTCAGACAAAAACAAACACAATTAATTACTCTTATTACAAAAAATCAGATATTTGGTGAATGTAATTGTTGGATGTACACAATTGAATGGCAGAAACATGTGTTGCCACATTGTCACAACTTGATATGGCTAAAAACCAAAATACATCCCACTGAAATTGATAAAATAATATCTGCTGAAATACCCAACGAAAACGAAGACATTGAACTACATGCCTTTGTTAAGAAAACATGATTCATGGACCTTGTGGTCTCCTTAACCCACAAGCACCATGCATGAAAGAGAAAATCTGCACCAAAAGATAACCCAGAGCATTACTGAAAGAAACACAAACTTCAGAAGATGGATACCCTCAATAAAGACGGCATTCTCTCGAAGATGGAGAGAACACAACTAAATTAAAAATGAAAACACAAGGAGAAATAGTAGTAGACAACACCTGGATAGTGCCATACTGTCCGTTACTATCAAAAATATTCAAAGCACACATTAATGTGGAATATTGTAATAGTGTTAAATCAATAAAGTATGTGTGCAAATATATAAATAAAGGCAGTGACATGGCCATTTATGATATCAGAAACACCAACAAAAATGATGAGATTTTACATTATCAATGTGGAAAGTACATTAGTACTAATGAGGGTTTTTGGCGCATTCTACGCTTCCACATACATGATAGACATCCAACTGTACTACATCTAAGTGTACACCTAGAAAATGGCCAAAGAGTATACTTTACTCCAGAAACAGCAACAAGTGTCGCAGAAAATCCTCAAAAAACAACATTAACTGCTTTTTTTAAACTGTGCCAAAAAGATGAATTTGCCAAAACCATACTATATCAGGATGTGGCAAAATATTACACCTGGAATAAAACTAAGAAACAAATCTGCTGCAGGAAAAACTGACACTTATGTACCTGAACATGACATATATGAAAGTGATGCAATAGGCAGACTATACACTGTGCATCCAAATAATACTGAATGTTTCTACCTGAGAATGCTGCTCCATACAATACCTGGACCAACATCTTTTCAAGAACTCAAAACAGTGGATGGAAAGCTGATGGAAACATACAGAGAAGTTTGTCAGCACATGGGTTTATTAGAAGCTGATCAACATTGGGAAACTACTTCGCAAGAAGCAGCAATGATTTCTATGCCACACCAAATGAGAACTTTACTAGCAATAATACTCACTTCATGTAGTCCATCAAACCCACTAAATTTGTGGGAAATTTTTAAAAACCTACTAAGTGAAGATATGCTAATGAAAGCCAGAAAAGAACATCCCACATTAAACATTGAGTATGGAACAGACATATACAACATGGCATTAATTGAAATTGAAGACAAATGCATACGCATGAGTAATACAACACTGGAAGCACTTGGCCTACCAGCACAAACATGCAATCAAGGAAATGCCTTAAATGCAAATTATATAAGGGAAACAAACTATGACATTGAAAGATTAAAAGAATACATAAATCAAAACAAACCACTGCTTAATGATGAACAGAAATCTGCCTATGACAAAATAATTACACAACTAACAACAGAAGATGGAGGAATAATTTTCCTACAAGCTTCTGAAGGAACGGGAAAAACTTTCCTCACAAACTTAATTCTAGCAGAAATACGTTCACAAGGAAATGTTGCATTAGCCATAGCATCAACAGGAATAGCAGCAACATTAATGGAAGGTGGAAGAACTGCTCATTCTGCACTCCAAATACCACTTGACGTAGCTAAACAGGAAACCCCAACATGTAATATAACAAAAGGTAGTGCATGTGCAAAAGTACTAAAAGAAGCAAAAATTATTCTCTGGGATGAATGTACAATGGCACATAAAAAATCTATTGAAGCCTTACACATAACTCTTAAAGACATAAGAGAAAATGAAAAAATAATGGGTGGACTTCTACTACTTCTTTGTGGAGATTTCAGACAAACACTCCCAGTAATACCAAAATCTACACCTGCAGATCAAATCAATGCGTGTATCAACCAATCATATTTATGGAAAAATGTTCAAACCATTACCTTAACAGAAAACATGAGAGTAAGACAAAATGCAAACACTCAACTCTTTACCAACTTTCTTCTAAAAATAGGTGATGGAAAAGTAGCAAAAAATGAAGAAAATAACATTGAATTCCCAGATTATTTCTGCACCATGGTAACATCTGCATTCGAACTTATAAAATCAGTATACTCAAACATTAATGACAAATATCAACATCGTGAATGGCTTAATGAAAGAGCTATCTTAGCAACAAGGAACGAGGATGTTAACATTATAAATCAGGAAATTCTTGACATGTTACCAGACCAACCTACTATATACAAATCTATTGATACAGTGGTAGACAAAGATGATGCTGTTAATTTTCCTACTGAATTTTTAAACTCACTAGAACTACCAGGAATGCCTTCTCACCAACTACTTCTGAAAGAAGGAGCACCAATTATTTTACTTAGAAATTTAAACCCAACAAAGTTATGTAATGGAACTAGACTGTGTGTGAAAAACCTCATGCCAAATGTAATAGAAGCAACAATTATTACAGGAAAAGGAGCAGGGGAATCAGTTTGCATTCCACGTATTCCATTGATTCCAACTGATCAAACAATACCATTTAAAAGACTACAATTCCCTATACAACTAGCATTCGCAATAACCATAAATAAATCGCAAGGTCAGACACTGCAACATTGTGGAGATCATCTTTCAAAGCCATGTTTTTCTCATGGACAATTATATGTTGCGTGTTCTAGAGTGGTTTCAGCAGAAAATTTATTCATACTTGCAACAAACAATCAAACAAAAAATATTGTGCATCAACAAGTGTTGCAAAAATCAAAATACTACGCAACACCTTAAATCTAAACAGTAAACAGCACAAATACATAAATTTTAAGTAAAGAAAGAACCATCCATTAACCAAACACACTCAATGATAACTGTGATGGGCAAATTAAAAAGGAAGACATTTATTCTCATTAATTTTAATTGTGTGAAGTAGAAATGTCCAGTTAGATTTTTATTCTATGATGTAATGCTAATTACCAGATGTCCAGGTGTTAGCCAGACTACAAGAAGTAGGCATTCTTTCACACACCCATATATTGACGCCAAGATTTGAAGACCCTAAGTCTGAGAATCTGACAGATACATTTATCTCACAGGATGAGAGATAAGAATCTCAAACACGCACTTGCAGGTGCAAAGATACAGCTGGCAGAGCCCAGGTGTCCAGTCTTAATGTCGCCAAGATGACATAACTGGGAGTTTTGACATTTTTCCAATGGTGGGTGTATGAAAGAAAAACGTATAAATACTGATACCTTTTAGTGTTCAAAAGGGTCGGCTTTTCTCATGCCTAAGAGAAATGCTGCCTGTCTTTTCTTTTCCTTAGAAATCGGACAATGCCGGTCTGATCTCTATGGAGGGGCCGCTGGTTCCAAAAATAAGTTTTACTTAGTCAGCTTAGTTATTCATGTTTGTTTTATGATTTTTATTTTGTATTTTTAAATGTCTATTTTAACCGCATAATAATCTACCTCATTTTTGTAAACCAATAAATGCTGCTAATTTGATGATCTTAGTAGTTTTTGTTTTGTACTCCTCTAAACTAAGAAGGGGGAGATTTTTAGAAGTCCAGCATAAGCCATAAATTTAAGGTTTTGTTAGGAAAGCTAGATTCCAGCAGCTTTGAGAAGAGGACTGGAACTCTCAACAGATTGATTTGAGAACAACGTTATCTCACTGGTACCTTCCTGCACTGAAACAATTATTTCATCTCAAGGTAAAGCTGGACTCACTGAGTGCCTTAAGCGGGAGGGGAGTGTAGAGGAAGGCGATGTTTGGGTTTTAGAAGAAACTCTCTCATAAATCCCTCATTGCTATTTTTAATTGTCAGCTGAGGCTGATTAATCAGAGAATCAGTGCACCTCAAAACACTGCCTGCAAAAGTTATCCTGAGCAGGGAAATCTCTGAGAAAGTGCTATGCTGCCTCTGCACTATAAATCTTTTAGACTGCTGTCTGTTCAGACTCTCAGAGCAGAGCGGTTAGTCTGAAAGGGGCCCGCGACAATAACAAGTGAAGATACAAAAGCAAATTCTAAAAATACTAATAACCTGAAAGTACGCAGTTTAAGATCGCTGTAATTCCATTACTCAAAAACAGAACAGTTAATTGGAAGAAATATTCAAGCTTACCGAACTAAGAACAAAGTTACCATCCACAGTTGTTTATAGAAGATTCACACGTATACCAAAATGCTTTCAAGCATCAGGCAAATATTCTTATGTAAACAAAGTACATGCTGTAAATCCACGAAAATAGGAAAACGAAACTATAGCCACACTTACGCAATGTGCAAACAGCAAGCCAATGACTTCTATGCAAATAGACTAAAGAAATGCGGAAAACCTATGCTTGCAAACTCATGTGAGAATGATATCTTTTAAAAAACCAACCTAATATAAATAGGGGACGAAAGATCCAGAAATCCTGAGGGGAGCATTAGAAAGTGGCAGTAAACACATCAACTGGACTTTCAAAGAAAATAAATTAATAATATTTAAAAAAAACTAAATAAAATTCAAAAATGCAGCCAATAAAACAGACCCTATGCGGACGAGGGTACAGAATAAGGGAGAAAGAAAACAAAACTAGACCAGGAGAAACAAACAAAAAAAAGAAACGGAAGATAACGAATTTGCAATCAGAACAATGCACATCATTCCAAATACAGACCAAGGTAACGTAAGAGCACCACGAAATGTTGAGACAATAGATGTAAATTATAATTTAGAAAAAAATTATATTAGTCCCTGGATAACACAGGGGGATTTGCTTATTGGAATACTGGTATAACGTGGATTACAATAAACTGTTGCCAATTTTTTGGAGAAAGTCTTCAATCAAGTTACTGGATTATCAGGAGGAATATAAATTTGGCTTATAGCAGCAAGATTCCTTTTGTACATTTGGATTGCATTGGCTTGGAATCATTTTGTCTCAGTATTGCAAGTTGGTCTGTTGGAGTATCCCTTCCTTGCTATTGGATTACAGTTACGGTATCTTGCTTGGTCTGGCTGTTGCTTCTTGTTTGACCTTCACACGGGCGACATAACATCGACAAACATTTCCTTGTTAGTGGTGGATATATTAACTCTTTTATGGTCTGATCCCTGGTTTGTTGTGTGACATAACACAATTAGATTACAACTCTGGAGCAGCACCAAGTTGAGAGACAAGAGGGTGTAAGAAAAGTTGCTGGGTTGAAGTTGCTCTTTGATGTCACAATGGATAAAGTTGCGAGGGGAAAGGGGAAGGAAGAAGTTGTGAAGCCAAAAAAAAGGTAACCTTTTATCAGAAGACCCATCTCCTCCGACATCATCTCCGGAACCACCACCATTTGATCAAACACAGGTAATGGTAGAATTTGGGAAGTTATTTTAAAAAATTGAAAAGATGGAGGAGTCAAGAGCCAAAGACAAAATTGAAATTATGGGAAAACAGGACAAATTGGTTACAATGCTCACAGATTTTTCAAAAAAAGTGGATCTTAATTTTCAAAGGATGGATGCAAATGTAAAATTAATGCAGAATGATATGAAATTGATGCAAGGGGATATTAAAGGGTTACATGAGGAAGAAAAGGAAATTAAGATGAAAGTGGATGCGCAGGAAAAAAGAATTGATGTTATGGAAGAGATAATGAGAAAGCAGAATATTGTGATAGGTAAAATGGTGGAACAAATGCCAGATAAGCTAAAGGATAGAATAATTGTTTGGTTAAATAATTTGAATATGGGAAAAGTTTTTGTTCACGAGGATATTGCAAGTGTGTACAGAGTGGGACCGAGGAAGGGAAAGGGCGTACAGAGGAATGTATTGGTTAAATTTGCAAACTGGGGAGACAAACTGAAGGTGATGGCCTTTTTAAAACATGCTGGTCCTGGCGCTTTAAAAATGGATGGAAATGATGTGGAAATATACAATGATATTTCAATGAAGTAACGTGGCTGGAGGTATAAGATGAAGCCAGTAACAAGATTTTTGACGGGGAAAGGGATAAAATACAATTGGCGATATCCACAACAGTTGAGATTCTTTCATGAAAGGAGGTTGCATGTGATTGATGCAGAGAAAGATGCATTGGAATATATGTGTATCAATGATTTGGTTAAGGCATCTTCAAGGGAATGGTTGGCATTGAGGAAGGCCTTGTTGGAATCTGGGGCGATAAAAAGGGACTATGGTGGAGCAAGGGAGGAGGGGGCAGCAGGAGGAGAGGATACAGAAGAGCCGGAGTTGCAAGTGTTGATGGTAACTGAAATGGGGGGAAGTGAGGGTCAGCAGGAGGGAAAATAGGTGGGATGTTTGTAGGGGAGATGAGTTAAAGCAAGACTATGAATTAAACTAGATTTTTTTCTCTTTAAGAGGTATATTAGCGCTTGAGCTTTCACGGTAACGTCGTCTTTCATGTTCCCCCCTCCCCTTTTCGGATGACGGAGGCGTTCTTTTTGGTTCAAGAAGCGGGGAGGGTATTAGTGAATGTTTTTTGTGTTTCTTGTTTTCTTAGTTATTGTGGGTTAGAAGGCATCACGTCCAAGGGAGAAATCAGAGATGGAAGAAGAAGGTGGGTAGCTATATTATGAGGTCTATTAAAATATTAACGTGGAATGTGAAAGGTACAGGTTCACCGATTAAGAGAAGAAGAATTGAATCAGCGCTGAGGAGGGATAGGTCGGATATAGTTTTTCTTCAGGAAACTCATCAAAAATCTCAGGATGCAAATAAAAATTTTTTAGGCTGGATGCAGCATTATGAGAGGTCATACGGCAATTTTGATAGCGACTAGACAGGGGTTCGAGATAGTTAATAGGATATCGGACCCCGAAGGTAGATATTTAATTTTGAAAGGGAAAATCGACGATGAGGAAATAACATTGGTGAATGTATATGTCCCAAACGATCATCAGACAGAATTCCTAGAAAATATTCGTAAAATATTGGTAAGAGAGAAAACAACGAGGATGATTGTGCCTGGGGATTTTAATCTGATAAGGTCTAACTTAGATTGTACAAATATATTAAGATGTGGAAAAGGAAATAAAGGACAAACATTGGATAACTGGATGACATCTTTGGGACTGAAAGATTCTTGGAGAGAACTTAAAGGGTCAGAAAGGGTCTATACTTATTTTTCACAGGTTCATGACTCATATTCCAGAATCGACTATATATTTGTAACAGAGAATATGATTAGAAATTTGGAGGAAATAGAAGTTGGGATTTTTAAGGAGTCAGATCATTCGAAAGTTGTGATGGAAATTAGGATGGACGGTAAAAAGAGGGTGAGAAGGATGTGGAGATATGATGACAAACTATTTAGGGATCAAAAATGCAAAGAGCAAATAAGGGAGAGGTGGGAAGAAAATTGGCAGTGGAATGATAATGAGGAGGTAAACTTTAATGTGGTCTGGGATACCATGAAGTCGGTTTTTAGAGGGAAAACTATTAGATTAGCTAGTATTAAATACAAAAAAATTAAGATTTTACAAGACAAAAATGAAAAGAATATAAAGAGATTGCAGGAGGAACACGCAAGGACAAAGGATAGGAAGGTTTTTGAGGAGTTGCAAAGATTAAAGGCGGAATTGGTTGGTAAGGATATAGAAAAAGTGAAGAGAGATTTGGTGTATTTAAAAAGATAATATTTTGAAATTATTAATAAAAATTCAAGGTTATTAGCAAGAGCAGCTAAAGAAAAGAGGGAAAAGAGAGAAATTGGAGTCTTGATAAATGAACAAGGGGTGAGATGTAATAAAACTAGGGGTAAATATTTCATATAACTTAGAAGATTTGAAGAGATTGAATTACAATAATTTGAAAGTAGAAATTAAAGCTAGAATTAAGAATATTCAAAAACTAAAATTGTCATAGTTTGGAAGAATTGCTATCACTAAAATGATGCTTTGGCAATTCAAATGAAAGAGAAGGAAATTAAGGAATTTCAAAAATTATTTAATGATTTTTGTAATGGTGGAAAGAGATCAAGATTGTCAAAAAAAACTATGGCATTTATCTCAGAAAGAAGGTGGACTAGGGATGCCGAATTTGTTGTCTTACTATTGAGCGTTTCAAATTAAGAATGTGGTAAAGATTTGGTTGAGGGAAAAGCTTTATGGGAAGACATTGAAATGAAAGATTATAAACACATAGGCAAAATCCTTTTTTTAGGGGTTAGTTCGGGAAAATTAATAACTAAAAATACTATGATGAAGGGACTGGTAAACACTTGGAAAAAAGTAAAGAAGGTTTTGGCCCCAAATATCTCACCAATCATAGAATTGGAAGATATAGCAGACTTTCCGGTAAAAATAAATAAAAGGATAAAAGAGATATTGGTAAAAAATGGTGTAACCCTTCTTAAAGATTGGATACAGACCTGTAAAGTTAATGATAGAAGAAATGATTTGTTTGCTGAAATGAACTTGAACTGGTTTCAGACTGTGATGGTAAATAAATGGAATGGTAAATACTGGAGAAAACCGGAATTGTATAGAGAAATGACAGAATTTGAGGTGTTGATTTCAAAATTAAGAAAAAGAGATGGAGCTATTAAGGGTGTAGTTAGTAAATTGTATAAAATGCTGAATATCGAGGGTGATCCACATGAGGCCTTAATGTCAAGTTGGGAACAGGAATTGAATATAAAGATTGAAAAAGATATATGGAAGCATAAATGGAAAAAGAGGATAATGAGAATGTTATCAGTTAGAATTAAGGAGCATAATTTTAAAACGTTGTGGAGGTGGTACCTGACCCCGGTGAGGCTGCATCAAATGGATAATAAAAAAGATAAATTGTGTTGGAGATGCAAAAAGGAAATTGGAACATACGAACATATGTGGTGGAGTTGTACTGTGGTTAAAGAATTTTGGAGAAAGGTGGAGAAGGAGATTAAAGATATAATGGGTAAGAGAATCAAACTGGGGTCGGGTTCCACCATGTTAATAGATTTAGAAGGTTTTAATTTAAACAAGGATGAAAAAGAATTACTAGAAATAATTCTTACAACGGCTAGACAATGCATAGCTAGAAATTGGAAAAATGACATAAACATAAAGATAGAAGAGTGGTATAAGGAGATGTGGAATCTAGCACTGAATGATAAATTAACTTGGGAAATAAATAAGAAAAGGGGTATTATTAAAGAAAATAGATTTTGGAATATTTGGCATGGTTTTGTGGATCACTCTCTTAGAGGGGGAGAAGTAAGCAAACCTGTACATGATCAAATTGCCTTCTGGATGGAAAGTATTAAGAATCTCTCATTTCTCTGGACATTGTAAATATCACGGAGTGAGCATGCCCATATAACTTTATATGGGTATACATGTATGTAGGTTTGTATGTGTGCGTATATGTGCGCAAGTGCATGTATGCGCTGGTGCACATATATGCATACTGTAATGTTTTATTATAAATAATAAATTTGTGAAATAAAGGGTATATCATGCACATTACTTGAGATTTAAAGTTTAAATCACCAGCTATAAAGATTGGTTAATAATGTACTAATGTATTAGTTTAAAAAGATATTGGTGCCATAAGGTAAAATGATATATTGTGTATGTATTGGCAAAATGTATTTTCTATCTTTCTTTATGTATATGTGTGTTATATTATTTGTTGTAATTTTGTTTGAAAACCAATAAAAATTAATAAAATAAAAAAGTAAATAAATATACCATATTTAAAACTAATGAATTTGAAGTTATATATAACGAACTAGCCAATTCAGAAGAAGAAGAAGAAATGAAACAACCTATAATAAAAATGCAAAAAACAGGAGAAAATTTTGAAAAAAACCATAATATGCAAATAAAACCATTAATTGAAAAACAAATACAATCAAATGAAACCATTAAAAATGAAAAACAAAACAATATATCTGAAATTAGAAATAAGCAACTTGAAAAAATAATTTGAAAAATTAATAACAAAGATATTAGACAAATAGAACACCAAAATGAAACAAAAATAATAAATCAAAAACAATACACCATTTCAAATAACAAACCAAAAGATGACAGTAAAATAAAAGATGTTGAATGCAAAGAAAACCAAATTGTTAAAAGAAAGGAAATTAAATCACAGCAACCAATTAAAAAGGATAACAACATATCTGAAAACCTTAATAAGTAAATTGAACAAATAATAGAAAAAATTAAGAAGAACCAAATTAGAGAAATAAAACAGCAAAATAAAGAAACAATAATAAATGAAAAACCATACACAATCTCAAAAAACAAACAAGGAGATCTCAGTGAAAAATATCAATTACCAATGAAAGAAATCCAAATTGTCAGAAGAAAAGAAATATTGCCATGGGAAGAAAACCCAATTGAAACAACAAAAGAAATGAGACCACAGCAAACACTTAAAAATTATAATAAGGAACTTGAAGAAATAATTACAAAAATCAATAACAAAAAAATTACAGAAAATGAAACAATTACTCATAGAACTTTCAAGACAGAAAATCTATACACAATTCAAGAAACTGAAGAAGAAGAAATCAGGAACAATACATCAGAAGAACACAATCCAAAAAATCATTCAACAATTATTCCCATTGATTTCATAATACAAGGTAAAAGTAAAGGTTTCCCTTGCTCGAAAGCTAGTCGTATCCGACTCTAGGGTGTAGTGCTCATCTCTGTTTCCAAGCCGAAGAGCCCAGCGCTGTCTGCTTCTGCAGATGTTTCCATGGTCATGTGGCAGGCATGACTAGACACCGGAGTGCACGGAATGCTGTTAGCTTCCCACCGAAGTGGTCCCTATTTATCTACTTGCAATTTCTTGCTTTCAAACTGCTAGGTTGGCAGGAGCTGGGACGAAGACAGGAGCTCATTCCGTCCTGCAGTACTCGGAAATCGAACTGCTGACCTTCCGCTTCCCAGTCAGCGTCTTACCTACTTGAGCCATTGCAGTCCCATACAAAGACAACTATTATTCATGCTGATCCCCCCAAAGAACATCAACAACCCATTAGCCCTGCTAATGCTTCACCACTTCATTACAATTAAGAATAATCAGGATCTACAAACAACAGGTAAATAAATCAATCCTTAGATCACACTTATCAATTGATTTTACAAAATAAAACAATGTATTTTGTCTATTTTACAGAAACCACAGATTTAAATCAACAACAGAAAACAAACAACCAAAAACAGATTCAAAGGTAAGAAATAATTATTTTTAAATAAAAATACAAATCATTGCAATCAATAATATTTATTTCAAAAATTAATATTCCAAAACAAAATTGCATTAATTAAAACATTATTCTAAAATAATTTTTACAGAAAATCAAAATAAAACACAGATTGAAATCTAAAGTATGTAAAGGTAAGTAGATTAACAAAATAAGCAAAAACAAAAAATTACATAAATATTTGAATATATATTTTTATTTTTTCCAGATTATGAAAACAACAGAACAAAGAACCCATCAACAATTTTTTTTAAAAAAAATGTATATAGTTCAAGTTATAAATGATTTATAGGTATAGATGATTTAAATACAGCAAACAAAATGTTGAGTAATGTTTATGTTTACATTTAAAATGTTAATATATTTATTCTTTTTTTTAAAAAAGGTAAGTAGATTAACAAAATAAGCAAAAACAAAAAATTAACATACATATTTGAATATATTTTTTCCAGATTATGAAAACAACAGAACAGACAAAGGACCCACCAACAGATTTTTTTAAAAAAATGTATATAGTTAAAGTTATAAATGATGATTTAAATATAGCAAAAAAATGTTGAGTTACAAATGTTTATGCTGAAATTTTAAATGTTATTATATTTATTCTTTTTTAAAACAAAATTTGTGTTACTAAAAATAAGACATATGTAAAAACAAATATTCAAAAATACATTAGAAAAAAACAAACTACAAGATTATTACTTTACCATATGAAAACAATACAATCTATTTAAGAAATGAAAACATTACAAAATGTGCATAAATAAAATAATTTTTAAAAACAATTACAGACTAACCTTTTCTTTACATACATTAACCAAAAAAAAAAACCTTACAACACAATTTTAAACAGCCCAGCAACGCCAGGCAACCTCTGCTAGTTCATTATAATTTCAGTTGTAACCAGGGTAATCGGGGCTGCAAATCAAATTGCAACAGATCCAAATTGCTTCAGTTCAGCTTTTCAATATAGCTGTCTGCTTAGATTTCACCCCCCCATCCCTCAAAGCCTTTAAGTTCACTCATTCCTTCCTTCTTCTTACTTTTTTTGCTAGCTGCTTTTCTTCTCTCCAAGGATAGATGTGCACGGGTGTAGCTACACACTACACCAGGGGTGCCAAAAAAATTTGGGCTGTGGGCCGGTTACGTGGTTCAGCGAGCCGGTCACGTGGTTCCACCGGAAGCAGAAGTAAAATGTGCCTTGCAATCTGTTTTGCTACAGGATGAGATAGATTTTAGGCTGCCATTTTCTCTGCTTAAACCAGGGGTGCCCAAACTACGGCCCAGAGGCCAGATCTGGCCCCTGGGCTGTAGTTTGGGTACCCCTGTATTACATAATTAAAACAAAAAACCATGAATTGTAAATACAAGCTTTTTGATTCCTTTAATTAAGAAGAATCCAGAGCAATCATCCAGAGAAGAGATAGGGCTGAGCAGATCTCTCCATACTTTTCTCTGCACTAAAAATGGAATTATAAAATTTCAGAGCTCTCCAACAGAAATGAGGACTTTTCACTTTACTCAGTTCTTTCTTATGATTTTGAAGCAACACACAAGGGAGGGAAGCAAATGAGTTCTTCTCCTCTCCTAATTTCCACTGCCTTTCTAGATACAGAGAATGACAAACTTGAAGCGTCTCGGCTGTCTGGAACAGGGTGGTTTCTACATGAGCCAATCCTTGAAAATCAGGCTTCCAAACTGGATGGAGAAAGTCCACAGATGGTAGAGGATCTCCTCTTCAGATTACTCAGGGCTTCACGCAAGAGCAATCTCCCACCTTGTGTATATTTATCCCACACAATTCACAAGGAGGGAAGGAAAACCAATGTTCAGGAAAAGGTTCACAGTTTTGAATAGATAAAGTTGGGTTATTAGATATTTTGATATAGAACAAGATAGCCCTGTGGCGCTTACACCCGTCACAATGAAATGCTTTGAAAAGTTGGTGCGGAACCGTATTATGGCTTGTTTACCAGTTGGACTTGACCATTGTCAATTTGCATATAAGAGATCCATGGAGGGTGCTGTGGCTACGGCCCTACATGCTGTTCTGACCCATTTAGAGAAACAAGGGAATTATGCAAGGCTGTTATTTGTAGATTTTAGTTCTGCATTTAATACTATTCTTCCGCATAGACTGGTGCCCAAATTATTAGATCTGGGGCTTCTGCCATGCTTATGCAGATGGATACTAGATTTTCTATCAGATCATTCCCAACGGGTCAGGATGGGATCTCACATCTCTGCGGATACAGGGGACACCGCAGGGGTGTGTGCTGAGCCCTCTTCTATACACGCTTTACACATATGATTGTGTTCCCAGTTACCCCAGCAATAAGATCATCAAGTTTGCAGATGACACAACGGTGGTTGGTCTGATTACTACTGAGGAGGGGAAGTCGGCTTACAGGAAGGAGGTTGAGATGCTGACGGAGTGGTGTAGGGAAAACAATTTATTCCTCAATGTAAAAAAGACAAAAGAGATCATTGTGGACTTTAGAAAATGCAAATTGAACATCCAGCCACTTATTATTGAAGGGAATTGTGTGGAACAGGTCTCGGTGTTTCGATTTCTGGGAATTGAGCTGAGGGATGATCTAACATGGGGAGCAAACACCAAAGATCTGATGAAGAGAGCACAGCAGAGGTTATACTTCTTGAGAATCCTCAGGAAGAACAATCTTTCAAAGGACCTGCTGTTGGCATTCTACCACTGCGCCATAGAGAGAGTGTTGACCTATGGTCTGTGTGTATGGTTTGGGAGTTGTACAGCTAGGGAAAGAACAAGGCTGTCCAGGGTCATAAAGACTGCGGAGGGGATAATTGGGCGTACTCTTCCCACTCTAGATCAAATCTATGCCACCAGGTGTTATAAGAAAGCTGTAGAGATTAAGCAAGATAGTACGCACCCTGGAAATGATCTCTTTCAGCTTCTGCCTTCTAGAAGAAGGTATAGGGTCATAAAGACCAGGACCAGCCGCTTGAGAAATAGTTTCTACCCAAAAGCGGTTCTGGCTTTGAATACAGTGCAATGCAGTCTATGAGGGAGTTTCTGTATATAGTTTTTAGAGTTTTAGAGTCTTAGAG
Organism: Bradypodion pumilum; assembly: GCA_035047305.1. Lineage (NCBI taxonomy): Eukaryota > Metazoa > Chordata > Lepidosauria > Squamata > Chamaeleonidae > Bradypodion > Bradypodion pumilum. The sequence goes on from JAWDJD010000002.1 coordinate 381,920,033, forward strand.
TTTTAGAGCTTTTTAGGGGTTAAATGTGTATATGTGGGGGTGGGAATATGTTGATAATTTTGTATAGTTGTATTGTGTTTACATTTTGTTAGGTTGATAAGTGCCCCCCCCAATCTCGTTATTCTGTGTAGGACAATGACAATAAAGATTTATCTATCTATCTATAGGAAACCGGTAGTTTCACCCTTTCTCTTACAAAGCATAGACTTTTGTCTTCTTATCATCATCATCAACAACATCTGAAGAGCTAAAATTTCTCTATCCCTCACATAAGACTGTTGGCTTCATAGAAAAAGTTATGCTAGCAAACAAAAGTAGGTATCAATTTATGAGAGAATCTGATGAGGGTCCACAGTGTTCCTTGCTGCTTTCCCATTTGAAACAAAAAAACCCAACAACAACAACCCCACATCAGCTGGCTCCACATTGGAATTTCTGCATGTGCTAAAAGGACTGGAACGTTTTTCCTTGCAAGATGTTCCTCACCATGGACACAATCATTCCCAATTATGTTGAATCTTCTTTTATAAAAAAAGCCAGTGTAATCAGAAGGGTTCCTATTTCAACACTGACAAATTACTTGACAATTTTTATGGAGCAATAATGTGTGATTTTTAGCTGGTACCAGGCAAGAGAAAAGTGTGTGTGTGTGTGTGTGTGTGTGTGTGTGTGTGTGTGTGTGTGTGTGTGTGTGTGTGTGTGTGTGTGTGTGTGTGTGTGTGTGTGTGAGAGAGAGAGAGAGAGAGAGAGAGAGAGATCAGTGCTTCTGGTAATTGAAGTTCCAGAACACCTGGAATGCCAAGGTTCCCCATCACGTCTATAAACATATACTCACTTGTCTGGGATTCAATATACTTTAATCTGAGATTATAGTATGAAGAAGGAATCAATGTGCAGCAGTGTTAAAAACCTATCACTCAGACCAACCATAGACACTGCCATGGCTGCAACTCCTACTTAATCTCTGGTACAAGGAATAACTTGGATCCCAGTCAAATAGTAGTAACCCAAAACTGTTGTGAAATTCAAGCACCCCTTTCCAAGTTTCTTTCCCTAATGACCAACCCAAACTAGAAGTGTTGTGGCTTCAGGCCAAAACAAAGGGAAGGTTTTAGTATGTTGTCACTGCACAATTTCAGAAACAAATAGATGGCAACGTTTCCCATGATCTAAATTAGATCTTAGAGCGAGCTACTTTTAAGTGGAAGAAGGGAGCCAGCCAGGCCCTGGTTCCACAAATTGTAGTTATAACTTGGGATATCTCCAGATAAATTGAGAATTCTTACCATTTTTTTAAAATGCAAAGCATTCCAGGAAACACTAGAAGGCTACAAATGGGGGAGACAGTATTATCTGGACTCCATGTCAAATCTGTGAGGCAAAGCTTGGAAAAATTACGTTCTTCCACTTCAAGTCAAAAAATTCCCTCGCCAACATGTCCTCCAATCCCCAGGTGACAAAACAGGTAAAATACAGGTACTTGTATTGGTTGCTTATACCGAATAATTTCATTAACAGATGAATAAAACATGAGCATTACCTCATCAATGCCACTGCACAGGCCTATAATTGGAATAGTAGATACAGTTGTATGCACAACTGGATGAACAGACTTGAAAAAGGTGCAGTTGGAGAAATCACATTTAGATTTAATTTTCCATTTTTAATTTGTATACTCTAATACAAATAAACCAATTGAATGGTGCACTTTAAAACAAATTTCTCCTATAAGCAATGTTCTAGGGGAGCATGTCAAGAAGGAGAAGAAACAGCTGCTTAGCTCAGTAATGGCAAACATTGGCACTCCAGGTGTTCTGGAACTTCAAATCCCAGAAGCCCTGATCAGCAGGAGTGCTGACTTCGGCTTCTGGTAATTGCAGTCCAAGAACACCTGAAGTGCCAAGGTTCACCATCATAGGCTAAGCTCATGTAGCTGTGTTATTTAGCTTCCACATGCTGGATGGGTCATCTAGACAAAATATCACTGTGACAAACGACAAGCCGAGCAGGGACCTTTTGGTTCCTCCCAGAATGATAATACTGCTTTACTACAAGACTTTGCCTGTACTCCAATCCCTAATTTGCAACTGATCTGAAATAAGAGAAAGCAGAATATGTAAAGTCCAAAGTCAGGTCAGTTGGTTGGTATCAGACTAAGGCAAGGGTGCCCAAACTACTATATTTTGTCTAGATGGTCTGGATCCGGCCCCAGATGCCAATTCATCTGGCCCACAAAGCCCTCGTTGCTCCCAGGTGCAGAAGTAAAACGTGCCCATCTGGGCGCGTTTTACTTCCACTTCTGGGAGCAACAAGAGCTTCGTGGGCCAGATGAATTGGCATCAGCAGCCGGATCTGGCCCATGGGCCATAGTGGCTGGCCCCCTGAACCACGTGAATGGCCGGCCACTATGGCCCATGGGCCAGATCCGGCTGCTGGGCCAGATCCGGCACCCCTGAACTAATGATTTCAGTTCAAGACCCGGCTACAGCGTGACAGAGTGAGCTCCCATTGTCTGTCACAACTCCTGCCAACCTAGCAGTTTGAAAGCAATAAATTGCAAGTAGATAAATAGGGACCCCTTTGGCAGGAAATGTAACAACGTTCTGTGCACTTTGATTTCTAGTAATGCCTGTCACATGACCATGGAAACGTCTGCAAATACAGACAGTGTTTGCTCTTTGGCTGTAAATGTAGATGAGCACCACCCCCTAGAGTCAGATATGACTGGCTTTCGATCAAGGGAGACCTTTACCTACAGTAAAAACTATTGAAATTATACCATATAACCTGAGCAGTTTTGACAACACTTTCACACACAATCTTCATATTTAATTAATTTAATTTAATTGTCAAATTTATATACTGCCCACTCAGCCAAAGCCGACTCAGGGCAGTTCACAATGACAATTTAAAAAACATGTTTAAAACAGTTAAAACTACCCACCCCCTAAAACAAGGGGTGCAGGATCCAAATGCACCATGGGGAGGAGTTCTTCTACACCAACCACAATGTTTCCCAACCTTTGGTTTTGGACTTCAGTTCCCAGAAGCCTAAGTCAATTCCCCATAGCACTGATCAACCTAGGCTTCTGGAAATTGAAGTCCCCCTGCGGGGCATGTGCCCCACATTGGAAACAACTGATATTTATTTATTGGATTTCTATACTGCCCATCTGGGTATTATCCCATTCTGGGCGGTGAAGCCGCTGCCGCCACTGCCGCCACCACGAGGACATCCCTCCCCGCCCCCTTCCACCGGGCGGGGAGGGTAAAAAGGGGCTCCAGAGGCTCAGGGAGCCTGAAGATGACGACGACGCAAGGCCGTCCCTCCCCGCCCCCTTCCACTGGGCAGGGAAGATAAAAAGGGGCTCCCGAGGTTGAGGGAGCCTGAAAACAACGACGACAAAGACGCAAGGCCATCCCTCCCTGCCCCCTTACACCAGGCCGGGATGATAAAAAGGGGCTCCCAAGGCTCAGGGAGCCTGAAGACGATGACGACACGAGGCTGTCCCTCTCCACCCCCTTCCACCAGACAGGGAGGATAAAAAGGGGCTCCCAAGACTCAGGGAGCCCGAAGATGATGACAATGATGACAACGCTGACAACAATGACAACGCTGACGACGCTGACGACGATGACGACGATGACGACGATGACGACGATGACGACGATGACGACGACGACGACGCGAGGCCGTCCCTCTCCACCTCCTTCCACCAGGCGGGGAGGATAAAAAAGTGGGGGGCCGGCCAGACGCGCTGCTGCCATTGCTGCCATGGGTCCCGGCCACCCCACCGCTGGTGCTCCTGCTGCCCCCGCCCCCAGACTTAAAAGATGGTGGGTTGGCTGAATTTCTGTATTGTGGCTAGGGTAGGGATAGACCGTGGACCTATTATATTTTATTGTATTGTATTTTTCGCTTCCTGCTCTTGCTCTTGTTGAAATTATGTATTATGTGATTTGTATTGATTATTATTGTATTGGATTTATTTTCTGTACTGTTATATTGTATTTGTATTGATATTGTAATGCCACCCTGATTCAGCTAACACTGAGTAGGGCTGGGTATAAATTAAAATTGAAATGAAATGAAATAAAATAGAGGAAAGCCCATCAAGGCCACCCCAAACTCTCTACTGTCTGATACAAAGAACAAGCAGACATTTCTTTGCCGTTAACAGTGAGAAAAACTGGACTAGCAGTGTCAATGCCCATCAGACAGTGTCTTCCACTGCACTTTAAAGGTATGAAAGTAACTTATGGGATGCCATCTCAGTCTCCACAGTGCTTACTTCTCTCCTTCAACAACCATCAGCCAACTTTCAGCATTTGCTCTTTAGGGAAACTGCCTAGTAGTTGTGCCAGTCCTTTGAAACACTAGTCCAAGTGTTAAGATTGACAAGTGTAGCATAGGGAGATGCCAGACTTGTATTGAAATGGTGTAACTATATGAATGTGGCATGAGTTATACATTGCTTCAAATCATTTTAACTTGCAGCATAGCAAGAACAAAACACATGTTAAGACAAGCTTTAACTGACACAAAGGATAGATCTGCCTTTACTGGAACCCAATGGAGCTCTGCCTAGTTATGTCTCTGCTAAATTAGGTCCCTTGCAGTTCTGCAAAGGATACAATTAGCAAGGAAGCAATAGTTAGTAATCACATAGTGCTTGACTGATGGAATACTATATTGCAGGAGTTCTCAACCTTTTTAAGATGGGGGCCAGGTCACACTCCCTCAGACAGCTTCGGGGGCCAGATGGCCAGTTTGCCCTTCCTCCACCACATGGCACTTCCTGGTGTGGTGGAGGCTGTGGGGGGCACATGAAATGGTGCCGCAGGCCCCATATGGCCCATGGGCTGCAGGTTGAGAATCCCTGCTATATTGTGTCAGTCATTTTCTGGCATCTTTAAAAGAACTTTCACAATAAAAGAAAATGAGTAATGTTCTCTCTTAGCAAACAAAGCTCAGGTGAATGAAACTGTGTTATGAAAATTGGTGCAGCCAAATTAGTTAATGTAATTTCAATTATAGATTAGTGGCAATAAGTTTAGATGGCAGAAGATTTATTTATGCAAAAACAAGGACAATAGGAAAATCACATGCTAGTTCCCTTCATATTCCATCTCAAAGCTAAGGGCCTGTCTACACTGGCTGATTTTGGGCTGGTGTGATATGGAACAAAGGGATGGAGGGCAGGAGAAAAATGCCATTCAGTGTGAATCCCATGCCAAAAGGGCATTTTATTCCACCAATGACATTTATTGTCACTATTGTTCAATGGCTTGGCTTGTCACCTGTTGCAAGATAGTGACAAACTGAGCACTTCCCCTGATCATCTGGGGAAATATTTTTTCCTTAAGTTTGGTTGATGACCACTGCAGTGCAACAAGTCACTGAACAATAGTAGACATTTAGATTGGAAACAACTTTGACAACCGCTTTGCTTTCTTTTATCCTGTTTCCAGTGTACACGTCCACTGGGAATGGGATAAAAGAGAGCACTCCAAAATAGTAGAAGCCCCTGATAGGGGCTCAAAAAGTAGTTGACAGTGCCCGTGGGGTGAGCCATGGGCAGCAGAGCAGCGCACAGTGGCCTGGTAGAGTGTTGGCACCAAGGGAGATGTCTCCCTTCCTTGTGAGAATGAAAACAGGCAAGCAGGTCTTGGCTTTGGTGGACAACTTAAATAGGTTTACTCGGAAGCAGGTGGTGCAAAGGTATAAAAAATGCAGAAACAAAAGCAAACACAGTCTCTCGTGTTTCCCAGTTGGCTCCACTGGGAATCTACAGTTATGCAAAAGATATGTACAAGTCTCTACACAGCTTTGAGGCAATCCAAGAAGAAGCTGTGGTCAGCAGTAAAGCAAACAACCTTGCAGCTTACCCCCGAGTAGTCTTTCTCTGTAGCCAAACAGACAAGTCAAGCAAGAGCCTTCCCTCAGGGCAGTTCAGAGGTTTAGTCCTTGTAGTGTGCTCTTGGACCTGCAGAATTCTTGGTCCAGGCTGTTGGCAGAATGCAGCAGAAGCTGGGCATCAGCGTTCCGGCATGGCAAGCCTGGTAGCCCAGGTACAGCATTGAAGCCAGTTTTAGCATGAGGGCCAGGTTGAGCATTGGAGCTGAGGTCTGTGACTTCGCTCAGGCATAAATACACTGGCCACAGATATCTCTAGAAACACCACAACACCTGTGTGCTGCTACAGCAAAGTCTTAGAGGACCACAGGCATAATATGCCTTGCAACCCAGTTGGGGTACTAGGCAAAGACTTACAACCCCAACAGTAGTACATTCAGATGAGCCTCTCTGCACCCAATATGTGTGGACACCAGAAGAAAAAGTGGATCAATCCACTGAACAAACACCCTGAAGAGCAGGATTAATACCCACATAGATGGGTCCCTAAAATAGATAATAACTTTTATTCAACACAAATACCTAAAGAAAATGTATTCCACTCCATCCCTCTCATTTCTCCCACCTGAAGGAACTACAACAGCTTCGATCTAATCTTTTTTTAAAGGGTTAATATGAAAGTGTGAGCAGGTGAAGAGGTTTACAACCACACCACAGGCTCATACTGTCTCTATGGAGAAAGCCACTGCCTGAAGAGGAATGTTTTTGCTACACTTGAAGCCTTTCCACATGAAGAATCAACAAACCCTGACAGTCTGGAGAGCTTCCATATGTAGCCACCTCCTCTTCAGACTGTTCTTCTCTTGGGGACTAGTCAAGAAGAGGGTGGAGCTAGAAATCTCCCCTGCTCACGCAATCAAACCAACCCTTTTTTTAACACTGAAGAAAACTGTGACCAAATATGTAAAGCAAAGCCCACTTGTTTTTATAAATATTCAATGAATACCCATTGGAGACCACTCAAAGAACAGGAAACCAAATACAGTGGTACCTCATACAACGATTTTAATCCATTCCACAGGGCTCAATATTGCACTAAGCAATTGCTATACAATGCATGCACCATATAGCAATTTTCCCTATGGGATGCATCGTACAACGGTTTTTTCGCTAAGTGGTTTTTCCCATCGAAAAATTGTTGTACGGATTTTTTCCATAGGGAAAATTGTTATGCGGGACACCATTTCCCCCCCAAAAAAAACTAATTGTTATGCAATTTTGTTGCTATATGGGGCAATTGTTGTATGAGGTTCCACTGTATCATTACCAGAGAATACAGTTTTAAGTGTTCTCATACTGTGTCATCACAAATTCACAGTCTAATCTAGCACAATACATTGTGTAGATCTGTTTAAATATCAAGTTCCACTAGTAAATAATCATTTTCATTTTTTAATTTTCCTTTTGCCTCTGGCTAATGACTGGATAAACCAGATCAGCCACAGCCCATTTCAAAGAAGAACACATCGCATATGGGAAACGTGCTGAAAAGTGCTTCATTTTTGTGTTTGCACCAGCAATCTAAATTGTGTTATGACATAAGTATGTTAGGGTTAAGCTAAACATCATGGCAAGCATGTTATCCCTATGATTACTATGTTTCCCACAAACAACCAAATTTCTTTCCCCATAAACCAAGCATACAAAGTAACCATGTGTCTATTTGCAAGAGACAATAACAAAATAAAGAAGCCTAAATAAAAACTACAGGGAAAGCATGCTCTATGGTAGTGGTGGTGAACCTCCAGAGGTGGCACTCGGAACCCTCTCTGTGGGCACCTGTGCAGTCTCCCCAGCACAGAGTTCACCCCACCATCTGCCCAATGGGAGCACACCCTCTCTCCCCCAACACAGTTCACCCCACCCCTCTACTCAGCAGCCCAATGGGAGCACTTCCTCCCTTCCCCCAGCACAGAGTTTGCCCCATTCCTCTGCCCAGCAGCCCAATGGGAGCACATCCTCTCTCCCTGTTTTGTATGCAAGCATATTATCTGCCACTGCACGCAACTCAGCTGCCAGCCATAGCGCAGCTGAGGAAGCTCAGCTCATGCAACCCCAATCACCCAATCAGCAACTAGCGCGGGAAAACTCCACGCCACAGGTGAACATTAGTCAGGTTAGGTGAACCTTAGGAAGGTATGCAGTACGTCCCAATGACGTCACTGCTACCGCAACCAATGGGCACCCTTGGGGCGAAATTCAAATGCAATGTATGATATATAAGGAGCTGCGTCTCCACCATTTTGCCATGTACAGATTGACCATGCTGCAATAAAGAAGTGTTTAGCCCGCCTGCTGGCTCTGTGTGCAATCAATCTGCCTACATCAAATTGGCGACAAAGGTGGGATAATGGCTTCCCACAGAGTTACCCTCGCTCCGTTCGACACCTCCAAGCCTGAGTCATGGGACCTCTATGAGGAGCAGTTCCTGTATGCCATGGATGCAGAGAACATCGAGGGTGAAATGCAAAGACGAGCCTGTCTACTGGCTCAGTGCGGGTTGCCAACCCTGGAACTGGCGAGGAACCTCCTGATGCCAAGGCCCCTGAAGTTGGTACCCCTTGCCGACATCCTTGCTGCACGCACATTTCCATCCAAAGGTGTCTGTGTTCCCAGCAAGACTGGCCTTTCACTGGCGTGACCAACGGCCCAGAGAGAGTGTGGCAGAGTACGTCGCCGTGCTGAGACTGGCAGCCATTCCTTGCCGGTGGGCAACCTTCCTGGCTGAGGCACTCTGAGACCGCCTCCTACTCAGCATGCGGGATGAGGAGGCCCAGCGGACACTATTGGCCCGGGATGAGGACATCAAGTTTGAGCAGGTCCTGCGGGCTGCCCAGGCTGCAGAGGTGGTAAAGGACAGAGTGCGAGCATGCCGGGTGAGAACCGCAGCCTCAGGAAACCTGTTGTCCACCGTGCAGGCTCAAAGCTGCTCATCTCGCAGGGAGCGAGAACCGAGAGCCGCGGCAGCCGCTGCCACGTCCTCATCCAACCTCAGCGAGAGTGAAAGTGAACCCGAGGTCCAGAAGGTGAGGAAAAGACCTTCCGAGAGGAGAGACATCGCCAAAGCAAGCAGACGCTGTGAGGGGTGCAGGAACACACGACCGGAAGTGGTGCCCCTTCAAGAAGGCAGAGTGCCACAAATGCGGGTGTTTGGCCCACATCACGAAGGTGTGCAGACAACACAGAAGCCAAGACCAGCCGCCGAAAGGACGAGGGCGCCGGGAAGGTGCAGAAGGTGCATGCGGGAGACACAGTGGTGAGACGTGTGTTGGACCGGCAAACCTGTTTCTTTGTTAAGGTACTGTTGCAGGGGGTCCAGGTGAAGATGGAGGTGGACTCAGGGACTGCCTACTCCATTGTCTCGCAGATCGAGTTTCTGCGAATACTCCCTAGGGACCACCCCAAACTTAGAGCCCTCAAAACGAACTTGCGGGATGTTCAGGGAAATTACATCCCAGTTCTGGGGGTGGGGGACTTCAACGTCCAGTTCAAGAACTTCACAAGGAAGTTACCTTTAGTGGTCCTTAAGGGGGGGTCCAGTTGTCTCCGGGGAACCCAGTGGTTTGAACCACTGGGAATTGCATTGACTGGAATCAACGCCGTCCAAGACGACCCATCCAAGACGTGTGCAACGCACACCCTACAGTCTTCAAGAAAGGACTTGGGGAGTACAGGGGGCCTCCTGTGGACTTTGATATGGACCCTTCCGTCTGCTTCATGTGCCTCAAGCCGCGAGGAGTGCCTTTTGCACAAAAGGACAAAATAGAGGCGGAATTGGACAAATTGGTGGGTCAGGGGATTTCGGTTCTGGTGGACTCCGTGGAGTGGGAGACATCGATTGTAACTGCCATGAAATCTAATGGGGAGGTTAGGATTTGTGCTGATTACAAGTGTACTATCAATAAGGCAATCCACCCCAACGCCTACCTGGTGCCGGTAGTTAGCCACTTGCTGGCCAAATTACATGGGGGGAGGTGTTTTGCGAAGCTGGACCTAGCACAGGCTTACCAGCAGTTAACAGTCACACCTGCAGCCGCAGCTGCCCAGACGATAGTTACGCACAAGGGTGCGTTTAAGGTGACACGCCTCCAGTTCGGCGTGAACTCAGCTCCCAGTATATTTTAGGCGCTTGTGGAATGCCTACTTAAGGGACTCCCTGGGGTGTTGCCATACTTCGACGATGTATTGATAACAGCTGGGGATAAGTCAGAGCTAGCTCAGAGGTTAGACCGGGTCCTGACCGCATTTGAAAGGGCTGGGTTATGCCTGAGAAGGGACAAGTGCGTTTTTTACACAAACGAGGAAGAGTTCCTGGGGTTTTGGATCACCCTTGATGGGGTAAAGCCCTCAAAATCAAAGGTTGTGGCCATTCAGGGCGTCCCCACACCAGCTACTAAGTCAGAGCTGCAGTCGTTCTTGGGGTTCCTGAATTTCTACCACTCCTTCCTCCTACGGAAGACATCTGTGGCAGAGCCTCTACACCGCCTACTAAAAAAGACACAGTCTGGCAGTGGGGGGAGGCTCAAGAGCGAGCAATCAGTGAGTTAAAGCGGCTCCTCTCTTCCGAGGCAATATTAACTCACTTCGACCCCAAGAAGCCCATAGTGCTAGTGTGTGGTGCCTCACCGGTGGGGGTCAGGGCTGTCCTCTGCCACGTGTTTAAGAATGGGAGGGAGGCTCTGATTGCATTCTACTCGAGATCCCTCTCAAAAGCAGAGCGCAACTATGCCCAAACAGACAGGGAGGCCCTCGCGATCATCGCAGGGACCAAGAAATTCCATGACATCCTGTATGGGAGGGAGTTCACCATTGTCACGGACCACAAGCCCCTCCTAGGTATCTTTGTCGTGACCCAGCCCACCCCACAGATCTTGTCCCCTAGAATGTTAAGGTGGGCGATCTTCCTAAATGCGTACCAGTTCACGCTAATGTATCGCCCAGGGAAAGACATCACACACTCTGATGTGCTTTCCAAGTCTCCCCTACCAGAGCTGGGGGAACCCAAGTGCAAGGTTGAGCAAGAACACCAGGTGCTGCTCATCGAGTCCCTCGAATTGCCTCCAATTGTGCCTGTGGATATTGCCAAGGCAACTGCCAAAGACAAGGTTTTGTCCCAAGTGCTGGCCTGGGTTAAGAAAGGCTGGCCCTTAACTTCCCCTTCCGAAGAACTCGCATTGTTCTACAGGAAATGTTTCGAGCTTTCGCTCGAGAGAGGATGCCTCCTCTAGGGCCAGAGAGTAGTAATTCCCGAGGTCTTGTGAGCCAAGGTGCTCCGTCTACTCCACACGAGCCACCTGGGAATCGTGATGTCAAAAGCTCTAGCGAGGAGCTATTTCTGGTGGCCCAATATAGACGAGGATATAGAGAAATTGGTGGGCCAGTGTAAGAGTTGCCAACAATCACAGCCCGAGTAGCATAGGCTACCCCCCAGGGAGTGGGACACCGCCCGCGGTCAGTGGTCCAGAATCCATGTGGATTTCACGGGGCCCTTCAGGGGCACAATGTTCCTACTCATGGTTGACGCATTCTCGAAATGGCTCGAGGTCATTCCAATGTGTAACACGTCCTCCATGGCCACAATCAAACACCTGAGGAGGGTGTTCATTTGCTTTGGTATCCCCGACGTGCTAATTTCAGACAACACATCCACTTTCACGTCTGCAGAATTCCAGGTGTTCCTCCAGCGGAACGCGGTCAAGCACGTCACCTCTGCCCCTTTTCACCCGGCCACGAACGGCCAAGTAGAGCGCCTGGTCCGCACCACAAAGGAGGCGCTAAGGAGGATGGGTCCAGGGGACCTGGAGCTACAACTCTGTCAGTTCCACATATGCTATAGGATCATCCCACTGGCCTCGGGGCAATCCCCCACAGAACTCCTAATGCGGAGAAGAATCTCAACGTTGTTCGAACCGCCTGGATCCTTCTAGGGTGGAGGATGGGGGGACGAATGTGTCAGTAGAGCAGGAAAAAGTGTTTGGGGAAGGCAATCTAGTTTACTGTAGAAACTATGTAAGCTCAGGGCCAGCATGGGTACCCGGGGAAGTAGTGGAACAAACCGGGCCAGTATCGTGCAAAGTCATAACAGAGTCAGGATTACTGTGGTGGAGACACGCTGACCAGCTTAGGAGAAGGGTCACAGAAACCACCTGGGAGAGTGATCCAGAGGAACCCACTGGAGGGAGCGATCCAGGGGAATCAGCATTAGGGTTATCCCCCACCCGTTTAAGCCAAGGGAGGGAATATAGGACTCAACATGGCAGGCTGCATAGAGCCACGGGAGTCCATTGCCCAACCTGGGGATGAGTTTGATTTTTTGTTTCAGGATGGGGGGAGTTTTCGCGAGTGTTCCCCACCTGTCCCAGTGAGCAGCGGGGTTTTGAGTTCTCCCAACGGTCCCCTCATCCTCCCCGAGTCAGAGATACCCCATCCCTGCCCTTGCCAGAATTCAATGGGACTCTTCAGTTCTCTCGAGGGAAAAGCCCAGGTGCAGTGGGTGACCCGGGCAGCACCACTGAACCGGCGGGTTGACTGCAGCGCAATCGCCGGCCCCCACAATGGTTGAGGGACTTCGTCCCATCCTGGGGGGAGGGATGTTGTGTATGCAAGCATATTATCTGCCACTGCACTCAACTCAGCTGCCAGCCATAGCACAGCTGAGGAAGTTCAGCCCATGCGACCCCATTCACCCAATCAGCAACTAGCATGGGAAAACTCCCCCCCCCCACAGGTGAACCTTAGTCAGGTTAGGTGAACCTTAGGAAGGTATGCAGTACATCCCAATGACGTCACTGCTACCGCAACCAATGGGCGCCCTTGGGGTGAAATTCAAATGCAATGTATGATATATAAGGAGCTGCGTCTCCACCATTTTGCCATGTACAGATTGACTATGCTGTAATAAAGAAGTGTTTGGCCATTCTGCTGGCTCTGTGTGCAATCAATCTGCCTACATCAAACTCCCCCAGCACAGAGTTTGCCCAACCCCTCTGCCCAGAAGCCCAATGGGAGCACATCGTCTCTCCCCCAGCACAGAGTTCACCCCACCCCTCTACCCAGCAGCCCAATGGCAGCATTTCCTCCCTCCCCCAGCACAGAGTTTGCTCCGCCCCTCTGCCCAGCAGTCCAATAGGAGTATTTGCTTTCTCCCCTGTTGCTGTGTTGGCACTTTGTCATAAATGTTTTTTGGGGTTGCAGTTTGGGCACTCGGTCTCTAAAAGGTTCCCCATCACTGTTCTATGACAAAGAGATATCTTTCACCCACTTGAGAAAGATCATTTCGAAATACATGTTTGTCCCCTTAGATCTAGGTGATTTTAGACTCATTTGACAGCTTTGTATTTAAACTTAAAAGAGGGAGGTACAAAGAGAGAAAGAAGGAATGTGTGAGCAAGCAAGTTGCAGGAAATAAGGAAATGTTGAACATAGCATTGAAAAGTCAAGTTCTTTTATTGCTAGTGAAAAGCCATAAAACTCGGAAAAGTTACTTTTTTACATTACAAGTCCCAGCAAGCATCACACATCACAAGTACTTTTAAATGTAGATAAAATCCCTCAGATACTCAATGTTGTTTAGTACACAGAGTAATGGACTAGGACTGAGTAGGCCTGGGTTTGAATCTCTGATCAGCTGTGGAAACTCACTGGGATTGAGGAACTGGTAAAACTGCTCCTTGGAGCTGCAGTGGCTCAGTGGTTAAGAAGCTTACTTTGTTAGCTGGAAGGCCGGCAAGTCATCAGTTTGAGACCTGGGTACTGCATAACGGTTTGAGTGTCCGTCTCTGTCCCAGCTCTTGAGGACATGAAAGGAGCCTCATTTGGCCGTCCCCTAAGCGGAGATTCTCCAGCAAAAATCCTTTCAACCCAGAATAATTTCTGACATGAAATTATTATTATAATAGCTCACTGACCTTGAAAGCCCTATTAGAGGTGCTATACATTGATTCCAACTTTATGGCACTTAACAACAAAATACTCCGGGATATCTGCTGGACCATAAAGAAAGCTGAGCACAGAAGAATAGACACATTTGAAATATGGTGTTGGAGGAGAATTTTGAAAGTACCCAGGACAGCAAAGAGAACGAATAGATCGATCTTAAAAGAGATCAACCCTGACTGCTCCTTGGAAGGTCAAATATTGAAGATTGTAGGAATTGGGGCCGTGAGGAGGCCCTTAGGATCCCGGAGGAGACTGGTCAAAGGAACGACACGAGGCAAGATGGAGAGAAGACCAGTGATTTATTGAGGGAAAATCATCAGTATATATTATGTTCAAGGCTGCGCATGGTAGAATGGTCATATGGCAGAAAATTACATCACCCATTTACCCGGGTTAATTGAGAACCTCTCTTGGGGAAGTTAATTAACTAAGACAAACACTGACCATTGTCTGAGGCTTAGGCTAGGGTAAATATGGCTTCTATTTGCACCAGAGATTAAGCTTAACTCAGAGTGAGTAATTGCCTAATACGTAACAGAGGTTAGAGATTTGCTCTCTCAGCAGAGCCGTTGTTCAGGTCAAGGAATTGGGTGAATCAAACCCTATAATTTATCCACCCCCCTTAATTTGGGTGCTCGCAGAGCCCACGGGCCAGGGAGCCTTTCTCACCGAAGTGGCCTCTGCGCGGGCCGTTCCATGCCACTGGGGCATGGGGAAATCCACAGAAGATGAAGCTAAAGTACTTTGGATGTCAAATGAAAAAACAGGATTCAATTGAGAAAGCCTTGATGCTGGGAAAGATCAACGGCAAAAGAAGAAGGGGGAAGCAGAGAATGAGATGGATAGATGGTATTGTTGTTGCAGTGGGCATAGAACTGGGCTGGGTTGAGGAGGATGGCGGAGGATAGGGATGCCTGGCGTGTAATGGTCTATGGGGTTGGAAGGGGTCGGAATCGACTATGAGACTGAATAACAACAACAAACTTCACTATGGATATAATGATCTCTAACTGAGATTTAATCTGACATATGTTTCAGAAAGCTTCTGAGATGTCTCTATATTTTTTATCCTTTTGCAACCCATAGTCCCATGTGGCAATTAAACAAAACTATGGACAGCTTCCCTGGCACAGATGTTTCCATTTCTCTTGTTGCTCACCAAGCTCTTGTCCCCTTAAATATTCTGAATGATGAACAACAGGGTTTTCTCCAAGCGACATGCCAATATTCCTATATTTTGAAATATACTGTTGAGGCAACATTGCACTTCATAATTTTTTTCATTCTTTTTTTTAAAATGACACCTGCGGGGGAAGCATCACTATTTCACAATCAGTCCAGACATGACTGGGGGTAGCCAGCCATATAGAAGCTAAGCAGCAGTGCTTCTAGCAACACTCTTTTAAATTGCATCTGATACCTACCCTAAACCTTCCTCTCCTTGAGTCATCCCATCCCCAAACAATGGCTGCAGCAGCCAATGGGCATTTGTGGCCTCCAAACTGGATGGTGAGAGTGGAAAGGCCACCTAAACTCAACTTATTTATACAATTTGAACTGGGTTATCCATCAGGTTGAGTTGTGATCTGAAGGATGACACAATTTGTCAAGCATTTGTAATAAAGATTTCAGAAAATATATCCAAATGTGTATAAAATATGTGTTAAAGAACCCCCAGTATTATAGAGGCAGTGGACGAGTGAGTAGATAAGGACCTACTAAACTGCTCTCATTATATAAGCATCTTGTCTTTGTTTGGGCTGTGAAGTTGCAGAGATAGAAGATTAGCAAACAGCTGTGTTGTGCCTTCTCCTGAGACTCACTTCAGCAAATAATTTCATCTGTATACTGTACAAACAGCAAAATCTGATTACCCTGGCACTACATTCACTTGTCCAGTTATTTTCCATCAGAAAAACCAATGGGGAAATTATTTAACACTGGCTTGAAATAGCAAAGACTAAACAATTGCTATTTCCTTGAAGTTCTGCTATGCATATACATTCTGTGACATTATCTGCTCAAATATTTCAGGATGGAGTCTAAATTACATTGACTAGGCTTGGATGCTGGTAAATCTACAACTCCCTTGAAAAACTGATATAACCATAGTATAAACAATCAGAACAGCTATCTTTTCATTGAACTGGTGAAACTGTCAGCTAAGGATTATGCTTTGCTCTATCGCTTACTTAGGGATGACAGGATATGCCTCTGGTAAAGAAGAAATAGAACTAATAGTCCAAAGGCAATGACTTTGCATTCATTTCTCAGTTTGCCTGGGGCTGGCTGCAGAATAGGTCACTAGTTATGACTGGTGAAAACCTCTGTACCCTGAATTAATAAATACTTTTAGCATTCAAAGTGAACTACACACATGGTTTTTCTCTCGGGATTCATCATGCTTTGATGATGTGACATGGATCCCTAGGCCACAGGTTAATTTCTCTCTGTGATACCTTTCCAAACATGTACAAGCAGTTTTGTGCAGCTAGCTGGTCACATCATTGCTTTGCACAATATATTTATATGACTATTTTTTTGACAGAAAGCTGGGAAAGTTATTTTTTTAGCCTACAATACCCAGAGTTTCATCAAACTTTTACTGTATTCTGTGTCAGCCTGTTGCACCCGAGCAAATTATACCCATCTTGAAACCCTGTTCCATATCAATCTGCCCACCAAAAGTTGTCTTGTAGTAGGAAAAGCTGCTTTGTCCCAGGCTTTTCTAGATTGAGAAAAGCACACTCCAGCTTAGTGGTGAAGGAGAGTACAGCTTACTGGCCCAACTTTTTCTTTTAAAAGCCACTTTCAACTTTACAAAAAAAAACTTATCCTCAGGCATCATTAAGAAAATATTTTAAAATATTTAAGGAGTCAATTTTTCTACAGCAGAAGTGTTGCGGCACCATTAAGACTAACATGGATCTTGGATTCATCAGCTGCTTTCTGAGCTGTATCATGTATCTTAAGAGGTAGGCTATGGTCTATAAAAGCTTATGTCAAATGAAATCTCTTATTCTTAATGGTACCACAAGACATTTATTACAACAGATTTAGGATGAAACAACACTACAACTTATCCTGTAGTTTGTGCTGCAGTTGTCCCAATTAAATTCAATATTTTGTTGTTCAGTCGCATAGTCGAGCCCAACCCTTTGTGACCCCATGGACCACGGCACGCCAGGCATCCCATCCTCTACCATCTTCTGCAGCCCACTCAGCTCTACACCCACTGCGTCAACAATTCCATCTAGCCATCTCATCCTCTGCTGCCTTCTCCTTTCGCCTTCAATCTTTGCCAGCATCAAGGCCTTCTCGAGTGAGCCCTCTCTTCTCATTTGGTGTCCAAAGTACTTTAGCTTTACCTTCAACATTTGTCCTTCCAAGGAGCAGTTAGGGTTGATTTCCTTCAGGATTGACTTATTTGATATCTTTGCTGCCCAGGGTACTCTCAAAATTCTCCCCCAGCACCACATTTCAAAGGCTTCTACTGTATTCTTCTGTGCTCAGCCTTCCTTATGGTCCAGCTCTCACAACCATACATTACTACTTGGAATACCATTGCTTTGACTATGTAGACTTTTGTTGGCAGGGTGATGTCTCTACTTTTTTTGTCTGTTTGTTTACTGTTTTTATTTATTTCATGGCTGCAGTCACCATCTGCAGTGATCTTGGATCCTAAGAAGGTAAAGTATGTCCCTGCTTCCCTTTCTTCCCCTTCTATTTGCCAGTGAGTGATAGGGCTGGTTGCCATAATCTTGGGTTTTTTATGTTGAGTCTCAGGCCAGCTTTTGCACTCTCCTCTTTCACCCTAATCAAGAGGTTCTTTAAATCTTCTTCACTTTCTGCCATTAGGGTAATATCATCTGCATATCTCAGGTTGTTGATTTTTCTCCCAGCAATTTTAATTCCCGCTTGTGATTCATCCAGCCCTGCATTGCACATTATGTACTCTGCATATAAGTTAAACTAGAAGAAGTTGTCCGCCGTTGCCAGGCTGTTTTAAATGGTGTTGGAAAGTTTTTGTTGTTGTTGTTAATGTTTGTAAAGAAGAGGTTAGTCTATAATTGAAATTTTTAAAAATTTTATTTATACAATTTTTTTTGATGGCCTGTTATAAACGGTGATGAGTTTTGTTTGGTGTTTTGGTTTTGTGGATGAAAAAAAGAATAAAGGATGATATACTTTTTCCCAAAAAATTATTTAACCAAAAAATTTTTAGTATGTATTTTTTTAAATTGTTGTACCGTAGGTAATAATTTAAAAAATGTTTTATACAAATGTTGTATATGTTTTTCACAATAAATGTTTTTAAACTGTGTATTGATGTTTTTGTTTTTTATTTGAGTAAAAATTCAGCATAGGATTTTTGAATAGTTTTTATTTTATTTACATCTGTTTTTGATTTGTGTAAAATTGTGATTTTGTGTTATTTGTTTTTACTTGTTTTTACTCTTGGGGCCTTTTGTGTGGGGCTGTTGTGTTTTTCTGATTTTTTTTTTACTATTGTGGGCAGCAAGTGGTGCTGGTAGGGGTTATCTTGTATTTTGACTGTTTTTTCTCTCGTGGCCTCTGGGTAGAGCTTCTTCCAGTAAGTAGTCTCTTTCTTTATTCATTTCTTTTCCAGTCATTGTGGTGTGAGGTCGTGTGGTGGTGAGTTGGCTGTTTTTCTTTATTTGGGGGGGGGGTTGGATTTTGTGGTGTTTGGCTGGGTGCTGGGAGTGTTTGGAAATGTTTGTTGTTGTTTACTTTGTATTGTTTTTTGGTGTTATTTTTGTTTGTTTTTGTGTATTTTTGAATGTTTTTGATTGTTTGTTTTTGTGTTTTTTGGTGTCCTACGGGGGATCCCCTCTCTGCGGTCTCCCCTGGCTCTGGAAGGCTTGGGGGGACAGACCCCTTTTGTCCCCCCAAACCTTCCAGACTCATGGGACCCAGGAGAGGGGATCGAATCCAGGCCACCTTCTGATATTAAAAGGGAAATCTCAATTGTGGTTTCCCCTTAAATATCAGTGGGGTGTGTGTGTGATCCCCCTCTTCGCTGGCTTCCTTGGGTTTGGGAGGGTTGGGTGGACAAAAAGGGTCTGTCTCCCCAACCCTTCCGGACCCAGGAGAGCCATCGGAGAGGGGGATTCCCCCCCAAAAAACTCCGTTTTTAAAGAGAAGTAACCGCTTGGTTTCTTCTCTTTAATATGGGGCGTATGTGTGGAGGGGAATCCCCTCTCTGCCAGGTCCCCTGGGGTCAGGAGGGTTGGGGGAGACAGACCCCTTTTGTCCCCCCAAACCTTCCAGACTCATGGGACCCAGGAGAGGGGATTGAATCCAGGCTACCCTCTGATATTAAAAGGGAAATCTCAATTGTGGTTTCCCCTTTAATATCAGTGGGGGGGGTTCTGATCCCCCTCTCCGCTGGCTTCCTTGGGTTTGGGAGGGTTGGGTGGACAAAAGGGGTCTGTCTCCCCAACCCTTCTGGACCCAGGAGAGCCATCGGAGAGGGGGATTCCCCCCCAAAAAAACCTCCGTTTTTAAAGAGAAGTAACCGCTTGGTTTCTTCTCTTCAATATGGGACGTGTGTGTGTGTGTGTGGGGAGGAGAATCCCCTCTCTGCCAGGTCCCCTGGGGTCAGGAGGGTTGGGGAGACAGACTCCTTTGGTCCCCCCAACCCTCCCAACCCCAGGGGAGCTAGTAGAGAGGGGGAGCACAACACCCCCCCCACCCAGTGATATTAAAGGGGAAACTCTAATTAGGAGCTTAAGGCGCTGTTGGGAAGGGGGGCTTTGGTTCCCACGGCTTGGCGGACTTGCTCTCCCGGTGTTTTTTTGTTTGTTTGTTTTAATTTTTGCGCGCCGGCTTCCTCAGCGTTCTGCACACTCATGGCATGCAGGACGCTGGGGCTTGTAGTTATGGGTTTGTGCTTTGTGTTTGTGCTGCGTTTTTTTAAACGGTTTTCTTTTGATTGGCTGTGGCGCATTTCTGAACATTCTTTGCACCGTGCCGTGCGAGAGCCTCTCAGCCTGATTGGCTCTGGTGCGGCGCGGCACAAGGAATGTTAGGAAATGAAGTTGTTTCCCTTTTTCGCGTTTGTGGGGCTGTTGCCCCACTGCCTGTTTTCTCAATCCTTTGTTGACCTGCGGACCCAGATCAGCCATGTGCACGAAGGGTGAGTGCAGGCAAGTAGGGTGAGGCATAGCAACCTATAGCAAGTTCCAACGGTTAACCCTTGGTTTTATAGGTTAAGAAGAAAAGCAGAGTGACAATATGCAAACTTGTCATACTCCTTTTCCTATTCTAAACCAATCAGTTGTTCCGTATCCTATCCTAACTGTTGCTTCTTGACTTATGTACAGATTTCCCTTAAAACAGATGAGATGGTCCAGTATTTCCATCTCTTTAATTATTTGTCACAGTTTATGGTGGTCCACACAATCAAAGGCCTTGGTGTAGTCAATGAAACAGAAGTAGACTTCTTTCTGGTACTCCTTTGCTTTCTCCATGATCCAGCGAATGTTGGCAATTTGGTCTCTAATTCCCTTGTCTCTTTGGAACCCATCCTGCACTTTTGGAAGTTCTCGATCCGCATATTGCTGAAGCCTAGCCTATATTATCTTGAGCATGACCTTGCTAGTATCTGAAATGAGCACAATTGTTTAGTAGTTTGAATGTTGTTTAGCATTGCCCTTCTTTGGGATTGGAACGTATACTGACCTTTTCCAATCCTGCGGCCACTGCTTTGTTTTCCAAATGTGCTAGTAAATTCATTGTATTTTCCACCAATAATATATATCTAATCACAAGGTTGCCTGATCTTTTTAATGGGGATTCATGGCTTTTTATTTAAGTAGCAGGGACCACTGGTGTGTTTTGTTTGTTTTGTTTTGTTCTTTGTTTTGGCATCCATTCAACTTGCATGCTGTTTTTCAGTTTCTGGCATGTGTGATTGCTTATATTGGTCCAAAGTGGCAGAGGTGAGTATGTCCTAGGATGATGTCAATTGTGTGACTTTTTTAAAAAAAATTGGCGAATAACATACTAAATTGATATAATAATTTATTTGAGGATCAGGACTGCTTATCTAATACAGTATTCAACTGAAAATGCATATTTTTTTAAAAAAATTGAATGAATGACAAGAAGTGTTCACTGGAGGGAATGTTCCTGTTATGCTCATACACTGCTGCATGCTAGCACAGCAAAAACATCTCTCTTTTGCGGGTGCCTCTTATCTTTCCACAGAAATTTTTAAGCATTCTGTTTTTCTAGTTTAGCATTATGTCGGTTAAGTGGTACATTTTCACAAGTTGTTTTATGAAGTCTGCTTAATGTCACATGACGATATTTTTTTTAATTTATGGGGGATGGCAGGCAACCTGTGACACCTGTGAGAACTGCTGCCGTTTGAGATATAGTCTAGTGTCTTGTCCCCCAAATTGCCTTTGATAGTTAAATGTTCTGTGAGAAGGACAACAGCAATTTAACTACCAAAGAAAACTTTGAATTAGTCTCAATTGACCCAGAACAATCTTCCTAGTTGTACCTTAACTACCCCTGAAGGATCTGAGAGAAGTTAGAGAATGTTGATATAGTTACTGTCTTAAAACAACAACACCTGTTAGACACCAGTTGTGGAACAGAAAGTTCTGTAAAAACAGTATACTGCACTTGTTTCATTTAATTGTTTGCCCATATACACAGAGCTGCTGCCTTTTATATTCTAAAAATAGAGAATCACCTCTGGTGTGACTTTGTGAATATCAGCATAGGTTAATCCTTTTAGGGCAGTGGTCCCCAACCTTTTGTTTTTGTACTTAAATTCTCAGAAACCTAAGTCAATTACCCAAAGCACTGATCACCCAATGTACAGACTTAGGCTTCTGGGAATCGAAGTCCAAAAACTAAAGGTTGGGGACCCCTGTTTTACGGCATGTCCAGATTTAGGGCTCCCCACAACAGCAACTACAAGGCCCTGAATAGCTGTTTCTTTGCTTTTGAATGCACAGATGGGAAATATGCCATTTGGAGCCCGCAAGCAATTATGAAGCCGTTCTTACACTTTTGTTGTGCAATCACACTACTTCATTCACGGAAGTTCAGAGAAGTCTAGCTAATCTTGCCTTCTGTTTGTAGTTCTTGTTTCTTTCATCTTTTTTCTTACCGGAAAAAAACCTTGAAGGGAAAAAAGATAAGATACTGTAGCTGCCTCAAAAGCCTTATAGCTGCAAGCTGTTTCTGACCTTTGGTTAAGGCAGGGATTCTCAACCTATGGCCCAGGGGCCGGATGCTGCCCACAACACTATTTCCTGTGGCCCCCACCACCTCCTCCACACCCGGAAGCAGTGGTGTACTGCTCCCAGTTCCCACCGGATCCCGGGAACCGTTAGCGGAAATTTCCCCAGGCCACGCCCACTTGGCTGGCCATGCCCACCTCCCTACCCCTCCCCTCCCTCGACCAGGAAAGGTGGCAGCAGCAGCAGGTGCGCCTTCTTCTTAGACCCAGCCGGGGGGGGCACTTGCCGGGCTCCGGGGCCAGCAGGGCTCTGGAGGAGCCGCAGACAGTGCCGGAATTGCCAGGGGTGCCCCCCCATGCTGGCCACTGCTGCGGTGCTCTCGTCGCCACCACCCTCCTCCTAGGCCGCTGCCCTGTCCCCACGGGGAAGGAGGTCCTCCTGGTGCTGCTCCTCTACATACCTGTCAACCTTCCCGGATTGGCCGGGATTTCCGGTTTTTCGGCACCGATTTTCGCCATTTCCCGCCCGGAGCTGCCGAAACCCAGGAATTTGGCAGTGGGGGAAAGGCGTTACTGCACATCCCTTCTGCGCAGCCTGCTTCTACGCATGTGTAGAAGGCTTTTATGCATGCGTAGACCCCTTCTACGCTTGCGTAGAACCCTTTTACGCATGCGTAGAAGGCTTATGTGCAGAAGGGGATCGTAGAAGCCTTCTACGCATGCATAAAAGCCTTCTACGCATGCATAGAAGCAAGCTGCGCAGAATGGTTCTGCACAAGTCATTTTTATGCATGCGTAGAAGGCTTTTACGCATGCATAAAAAGCGACCTGCGCAGAACCATTCTGTGCAGGTCCCAGATTGTCCGGAGCCGCGGTTGACAGGTATGCTCCTCTAGCAGACCGACCTGAGGCCCAGCCTGCTGCAGAGCCTACCTGCTGTGCTGTGGGAAGCAGCACCGAGCCCCTGGCTGCCAACTCCTTCGCCACCATCCTCCAACTTCAACCCAGCGCCTCCCAAGCGCAATGCTAGGCCGGTCGGAGGAAGCGGCAGTGGCAGCGAGGACTTGAGAGGCCCCTGCTTTCAGGTACCCTCTGCGAGTGATGGTTTCTTTTCTTTTTCCCCTCTTTTTTTCTTGAGGGTGTGGCTAACTCTGAGGGAGTGGCTAACTGTGGGCATGGCAACACCCACAGTTAGCCATGCCCACAGAGTTAGCCACGCCCAGGGTGGAGGTAGTAGATTTTTTTTGCAGTGCATTACTGCCCAGAAGTGCGATGTGTGGCAGGCAGAGCAGAATGGCCATCCGGCCCCCGAAGCTGTCTGAGGGAGCATGACCTGGTCCTCGGCTCAAAAAGGTTGAGAACCCATTGGTTAAGGCATTGAGTGTACATCTTTTTTTAAGAAATCAATACGTTTTCCTCTGTTTTTGAACTAGTGATTGTGATTTGAATTAATTAATTTTCTCTTACATTGTTGTATGCCTGCTTGTCACCTAGATCAGAAACATTGGCAATTGGGGAACATCAGTGTTTGGGTGTGGATTCTTCCTAATTTAATTAAGGTCTCTCAGATTTTTCTGAAATAATTAGACAAATTTGTAAACATGGAAAGGTTAGTTTTCTAGTTCATATTAGCAAATATTTTTTTCCCTGTAACAACTAAGACACTTTGGCTGTACCAAAAGTTACAAAATGACTTCCTCGTCTTCCCCATGATATCTTTCATTGTTAATACAGGATTTGTGAGGATTTCATTATCTCTCTTGTCACTTCCAAGGGCTTTTTTCCAATTTACTGCACCCAATACATTCCAATGTCTGGTCTGGTGACTACTTTGTTTCCTTCTGGATAGATACTCATTTTTTTAAAAAAACTTTTTGGAATGGGTGAGATTTTTCAGGAAACTGTTCCTGCAATACTTGTCATTTACCAAGAAAGGCAGGCATCTTTTTTCCCCCAGGAGACGACTTGATTTTGAAATTTTTCCAGATACGAATTAATCTAAAGATTGCCGATAGGGGTTTTTTAAAAGCTACAAGGTTGGAGGTTTTTAAAAGATACAAAGGGTTGTGTTTTTAAGTCCATTAGCCTTCTTATATAGCCATCACATACGGACAAATCATTTCTGATGGCAGAAGACCTTTGCGATACGATGTACAGTTACTGCACCCCTTGGCTTTTTCTTTCTTGAGAATCAGAACGTATACTGTAGTGTATTTTGCCAATCTGCAGGCCATTGTGCTGTTTTCCATAATTGTTGCATATTCTTGTTAGGATTTTAGAGTTAGACTTTTGTTGTTGTTCAGTCGCACAGTCGATTCCGACCCTTTGCGACCCTATGGACCATCGTTCTCCAGGCGCCTCTGTCCTCCACCATCCCCCTCAGTCCTCCCAGTTCTGTGCCCATTGTGTCTACAATACCATCTATCCATCTCATCCTTGGCCTCCCCCTTCTTCTTTTGCCCTCCACCTTTCCCAACATCACGGCCTTCTCAAGTGAATCCTCCCTTCACATTTGATGCCCAAAGTACTTTAGCATCTTTACTATTTGACCTTCCAATGAGCAGTCAGTGTTGATTTCTTCTAAGATTGACCTATTTGTTCTCCTCGCTGTCCAGATACCCTCAAAACTCTCCTCCAACACCACATTTCAAAGGCATCTATTCTTCTGCGTTCAGCTTTCCTAATTGTCCAGCTCTCACATCCGTACATTACTACTGGAAATACCATTGCTTTGACTATTCTAATTTTTGTTTTCAAGGTGATGTCTCTACTTTTCACTATGTTCCCCAGGTTTCTCATAGCTTATCTCTCAAGAATCAGTCGCCTTTTTATTTCATGGCTGCAATCCCCATCTGCAGTGATCTTAGATCCTAAGAATGTAAAATCTGTCACTGCTTCTACTTCTTCCCCATCTATTTTCCAGGAACTGATCGGGCCTGTTGCCATTATCTTGGTTTTCTTGATATTGAGTCTCAAGCCAGCTTTTGCACTCTCTTCCTTCAATCCGATCAAGAGATTCTTTTGGTCTTCCTCACTTTCTGCCATTAGGGTGGTGTCATCTGCATATCTCAGATTGTTGATGTTTTTCCCAGCAATTTTGATCCCATATTGTGATTCCTCCATCCCTGCATTGCGCATTATGTGCTCTGTGTATAAGTTGAATAAGCAGGGTGACAAAATGCAGCCTTGTCTAACTCCTTTTCCTATTCCAAACCACTCTGTCATTCCGTGTTCTGTCCTAACTGTTGCTTCTTGGTTCATGTACAGATTTCTCAGGAGGCATATGAGGTGCTCTGGTATTCCCATCTCTTTAATCACTTGCCACATCTTGTTGTGATCCACACAATCAAATGCCTTAGCGTAGTCAATAAAGCAAAAGTAAACTTGTTTCTGGTATTCCTTTGTTTTCTCCATGATCCAACGTATGTTGGCAATGTGGTCTCTAGTCCCCCTGCCTCTTCTGAAACCAGCCTGCACCTCTGGTAATTCTCTTTCCACATGCTGCTGAAGTCTATCCTGTATTCTCTTGAGCATCACCTTGCTGGCGTGTGGGATGAGCGCAATTGTTTGATAATTTGAACATTCTTTGGCATTGCCCTTTTTTGGGATTGGAACATATACTGATCTTTTCCAGTCCTGTGGCCATTGTTTTGTTTTCCAAATCTGCTGGCATATTGAATGCAGTAATTTGATGCCATCATCTTTTAGAGCTTTGAAAAATTCAACTGGGATACCATCATCTCCACTAGCTTTGTTGTTTGCAGTGCTCTTTAGGGCCTTTCTGACTTCACTCTCCAGGATGTCTGGCTCAGGTTCAATTTCTTCATCATTGTGACTATCAGGAGTGTTGAGTTCCTTTTTGTAGAGTTCCTCTGTGTACTCTTTCCATCTTTTCTTAATCTCTTCTGCATCAGCTAGCTCCTTTCCTTCTTTGTCCCTTATCATGTTCATTTTTGCTTTAAATGTTCCCTTGATTTCCCGGATTTTTTTGAAAAGGTTCTGGTTCTGCCTCTTTTGTTGTTTTCCTCAATTTCTTTGCACTGTTCTTTTAGGTAGTTTTCCTTATCTCTCCTTGCTTTTCTTTGAAATTCTGTGTTCAAGTGATTGTATTTTTTCCTTTCTCCTTTGACTTTTGCGTTCCTTCTTTCCTCTGCTATTTTAAGAGCCTCATCAGACAACCACCTTGCTTTCTTACTCTTCTTTTCTTTTGGTATGGTTTTCTTTGCTGCTTCCTGCATGATGTCCCTCATCTCTGTCCATAATTCTTCTGGCACTCTATCTATTGAGTCTAAGCCATTGAATCTGTTCATCACCTCCACCGTGTATTCTTTAGGGATGCAGGTGATATCTGTCTGGTCTCTTTGTTTTGCAATCAGTAGGTTGTGATCTGAGCCACAGTCTGCTCCAGGTCTTGTTTTTGCTGACTGTATGGAGGTTCTCCATCTTTGACTGCAGAGTATGTAGTCAATCTGGTTTCGGTGTTGGCCATCTGGTGATGTCCATGTGTAAAGTCGCCTCTTGTGTTGCTGGAAGAGGGTGTTTGCTATGACCAGTGCGTTCTCTTGGCAGAACTCTATCAATCTTTGCCCTGCTTCATTCTGTGTTCCAAGACCGAACTTGCCTGTTATTCCCTCCACTTTTTGATTGCCTACTTTGGCATTCCAGTCTCCTAAAATAATTTGGACATCATTTCTTGGTGTTTGTTCTATGAGGTGTTGTAAGTCCTCATAGAACTGGTCCACTGTGGCTTCATCTGCACCCGTGGTTGGTGCGTATATTTGGATCACAGTAACATTGAAGGGTTTGCCCTGAATTCTTACCGACATTCTGTCATTTTTTAGGTTGTATCCCATTACTGCTCTTCTCACTCTTTTATTGACAATTATGGCTACTCCATGTCTTCTAAAGTTTTCTTGTCCACAGTAGTAGATGTGATGGTTTCCAGAGCTGAATTCACCCATCCCTGTCCATTTTAGCTCACTGATTCCCAAGATGTCAATGCTTATTCTTTCCATCTCATTTTTTACCACTTCCAGTTTACCTTGGTTCATTGATCTCACATTCCATGTCCCTATGCAGTATTGCTCCTTACAACATTGCATTTCTCCTCCCCCTTTCCTGTCCCTCCCCTTCCTCCACTCTGTGGTGTTAAGCATCCTGTATCACCTAGCCTGCTCCTTTGTTTTGCCTTTTGTTTTGGTCAATAGGGTTCTCTTGGCAAGCTTTGTGGCGTGGTTTGCCGGTTTCTACGCCATTTTTTTTCTCGCATCATATATCATATCACAGTTTTAAAAGTTTAAAACAGTTTAAACAACATATTATCATGCATATTATCACACTCTAAAACACAGTCTCTATGTTAATTGCTACATTAAGTCAGTGTAAAGTCTCTATGTCAGTTGCTATATTAATTCAGCTACATTTTTTCACATCAGCTACTTATCCTTGTGTCCTCACTCCCCAGGTGGGGTTGTGGTCTCTGGGTGCCTTGCTCCAGGGACATTGCAGTGGCGGGCAGTGGATGTTTTCCCCCGTGGCTCAGCTGTTCCTCTTCCTCTGCCTCTGGCGGCGGTGGTGGATGGTGACCTTTCCCGCCGCCTGCCTGGTCATCCTCACCCCCGGCTGGGGTGGTCTCGCGGCTGCTCCTGGCCACGGGCAGCCTCCTCGCGACGGCGGTGGTGGAGGATCGTGACCTCTCCCGCCACCTGCCTGGTCATCCTCACCCCCGGCTGGGGTGGTCTCACGGCTGCTCCTGGCCGCGGGCAGGCTCCTCGCGGCGGCAGCGGTGGAGGATCGTGACCTCTCCCACCGCCTGCCTGGTCGTCCTCACCCCCGGCTGGGGTGGTCTCACGGCTGCTCCTGGCCGCGGGCAGGCTCCTCGCGGCGGCGGCGGTGGAGGATCGCGACCTCTCCCGCCACCTGCCTGGTCATCCTCACCCCCGGCTGGGGTGGTCTCGCTGCTGTTTGTTCATCAGTATATAAGATGTACCCAATGGCATACAGTAAGGGTCCTTCCTCGTAGAGAAGGTATAATGATATGTCACTAGTCATCAAACATGGCATTTCCCTGATTCATAAACTGCTTTACGTGGCTTAAAATAGACTTTACGTGGCTTAAAATAGTCCTACTGATATTTCACCTACTCCTGGTGATTTATTTCTTCCCTGTGCTTTCAAAGTAGTTTTCCATGACCAGCAGATATTTGAACCCAGGTTTTCTAAGTCCTAGTCCATTACTCTACCCAGAAAGTAACTTGGGTTGCTTGCTCTTTTGTCTTTTCTCATTGCTTTTCATTGATTTTTGTAAAAAAAAAAAATCTTGTCACGGATAAGAGAATGAATCCACGGTGGATGGAAGTTAACACAGGTTAAATTAATCACAATTTAGAATAGCATTTTAGTGGGTCACAAGTTAGTCAGTAACATTCTTTGGCACTAAAAGAACAAACAAATGAGGTCATTTGCACGTGAGGTTAGGTAAACTCCATAAATGGGTGAAAAAAAGTTTATTGCATATGGTGAAATTGTTAATTTTTCTGATGTTATTTAATGATGTTATTATTTCAATCCTGTACAGAATTACATTTTCCTGATGAAGAAAATTTGAAAAATCTTTGTATACCGGGTAGATTTTGGAACTAAGTTCATTATTTTTGGAAATATAAAAGAAAGAATTTACATATGGAACTAAGTACATTATTTTTGGAAATATAAAAGAAAGAATTTATATATATTGGAGAATATTTACACTGATGATTTGAAGATTTATACTTTGTCTGTGATGAAAACATGACCTTATGCGAAGATATGAACAGTTTTGAATAATTCTTTAAGAATTTATTGCATTAAAGAGACTATTAATATTTTGTTTGCCTCAAGCAGTTTTTTCTGACAATGAATAAGATAATGGCATAAAATAGCAATTCTTGTCAATATGTCCTTTTAAAACTTTTGATAGTACAGTAATTAAAAAACCTTAGTCCTTTCTGCACTAACACAGCATTCAATGACAATTTTTATTGTAAAAGTGTTCTTTGGAACACCAGCCCTCTGGTCCTGTCAGGTCTTCGCAGAAAATTGCTGATAGTTAAGAAAGGTCATTAAAGATTATAAAGATGGCTAGAGGAGATGGTCAGCCCTCAGGAGTGAAAGAATACCAGAAGCGCATTTCTAGAGGGGATAATATTCTGTTGGGTTTTTAAAAAATATTTTTCCTTTTTGTATTTATGTGATTGCTATATGCTACTTATAATCTAGAAAAGTTTTTAAATCATATAGTCTTGTATATGGTTTGTATTTTATAAATATGACAATTGAGAGTTAACTTTTACAAATTAGAGATTTTTGAATCTTAGAAATATTTATAACTCAGATAATCTTTTGTAGCATCATTTTATTCTTGAGTACTTTGTAACATATTATTTACAGCTTTTATTGTTTCTTAAGCACATATCCATTTTTGTTAAAGCATTTTAAACTTTTGTTAGAGTTTTGTTGCTCGTAATTAAACTGTCATTCAGTATTTACATTTTTATGCTCCTGTATTAAGTTTTAGCTTCCAGTTTTAAAGTTTTTGAATGTTTGTTCAGACACTTACATTTTCTTACTTGTGTTCATTCAATTTTTAAAAAGAAGTAAAAGTAGAAACACTTTCTGGTCATTCAGTCTGTCTTACATGGGGCATAAATTTTATAGAATATCCAGAAAGAAGAAAAAATTGAAAAAGGTACAAATTATGTTCTTGGGTCACACTAGGATTATTCTTTTTGAGATTAATTCCAGCTGTAAAGACAAAGCCTTCTGATTTTTCCCTGGAGTCAAATACATTTAGTAAGAGTCTTTAGAAAGAATTCAAGTCACAACTTGTTTTATTGCTTTTGAAATGTAACTTTATTTGCTTTTGTTAGATTGCTTTTGAAATGTAACTTTGTTATACCCTCCTCACAAAAAAGACTCATTCCAAGTAACTACATTATTTCCAATTTCTGAAATAAGTGGAGAATAACACCCCATAGGGCTGATCTTTCTAGACCAGATGGATGGCAATACAACTCTTTTTTAAAGAGAAAAACAGGGAAAAACACAACTAATAAAAATGGACTATCTGGGAGTAATAACCAATACCAATTATCCTCATGGAACCATATCTCCCTTCCAAGAATTGTATTGACTCTTGCAATGGGCTTTGACCCTTCTCTTTTATTAACACAAAATTGATAAATTTTCCCCATGTATCTATAAATTCATCTTTACACTTAACTTTTATATCACACCTAAGCTTATCATTGAACAGCTAAATACCAAGACTGGACCTACACCAATCATTTAACTGGACATTGTACATTGTTTTCAGATTCCTAGCAATTATTCTTTCCACCGTTAACAAACTAGGAATTAATTCTTTAGTTGTCCAATTATCTTCTTTCTTTTTATAAAATTATTGAATTGGAAAGGGTCTATGAGGCCATTGAGTCCAATCCCTTGCTCATTACAGGAACCCAAATCAAAACAGATCTAACAGTGGTTGCCCAACTTTCTCTTGAATGTCTCCAGTGTTGGAGCACTCACCACCTCCCAAGATAGCAGGTTCAATTGTGACAAACTGTTCTAACAGTTAAGACATTTTTGTATATAGTGGCTTCTAGTGGACAGTTGTCATAATGCACCCTGGGAATACATATACTGTATATGGGTACTGTATTACATATTTCAGGAGATTTTCAGACCATGAATAAGTGAAGCCATGGGTACTAAACCAGTGGATACGGGGGCAAACTGCATATATGTAGGAATATAATGAACATATATAGGCATACTTTTATCTATAGAAAATGTGTGAATTGGCCAAGCAGTAATCTATACCTATAAAATGGTGTGTTAACCGTTGGAATGTAACAAAGGATGTTGCACCGGTCCCCACGAGCCCCATCCGAGCCTTCCTGCACTCACCCAAACTGGGTTCGCAGGTAACTGTCGGATCGAAATTTTCGACCCGGGGGCAGGGTAAAAAAAAAAAGAACTTCAAGCCCCAATGTTCCTTGCGCCGCGCCGCACCAGAGCCAATCAGGCTGCGCGGCGCGGGCAAAAGGAACGTTCGAAAACCGGCCGCAGCCAACCAAAAGGAAGCCAAAGGAAAAAATCGCTGCTATACCCAAACACGCGCAGGCAAAACTACAAGCCCCAGCGTCCTGCGCGCCATTAGCACGCAGAACGCTGAGGCAGCCAGCGCGCTAAAAATTAAAAATTAAAAAAAAACAGCCGCCTCTCCGCTTCCTTCCCACGGGCTATGGGAACAAAAGGCACCCTCCCTGCCACTGCGCTTCCTTCCAAAGGGCCATCCAGCATGGATGGTGCCCTTCCTTCCCACGGGCCACCCAGCATGGCCCGTGGGAACGAAAGGCATCCCCGCCGCAAGTGCCCTTCCTTCCCACGGCCCACTCAGCATGGCCCGTGGGAACGAAAGGCACCCCCGCCGCCAGTGCCCTTCCTTCCTACGAGCCACCCAGCATGGCCCATGGGAACGAAAGGCACCCCCGCCGCCAGTGCCCTTCCTTCCCACGGCCCACCCAGCATGGCCTGTGGGAATGAAAGGCACCCCCGCTGCCAGTGCCCTTCCTTCCCACGGGCCACCCAGCATGGCCCGTGGGAACGAAAGGCCCCCCCCCTAAAAAAATGGATGCACCAAAACACGAACCGAAAACAATCAAAACCAGTCAAAAACAAAAATCTAACATTAAAAAAATAAACACCAACACATCCATAAAACACACGCAACAAAAAACAACAGACACCCCCCCAACAAAAACTCAAACCCCCCAATAAATAAATAAATAAATCAGAGAGCTTACCATGAAGACGTCTTGACCTCATGGCAACAGGAACTCGAATGAGCTAAGAAAGGAAGCAACACTTACCGGAAGCGACACCCAGAGGAAAGAAGAGGTGAATGGTAGAGAGGAAGCAAAGCTCACCACCCCCACCCAGAGGCCACAAGAGAAAAGACATCCAAAAACATTGCCACTGCAAAGATAAATTCAAAAATTCATAAAATAAGTTAGCACAACATTCAAAAATATACACACTACTCTCAAAAAATACCAAAAAATACCATAAATCACTTTTCACTCCAAAAAACCAAAACACCAAACCAAAAAATAAAACAACAAAATTAAATTTAAAATAAAAAAAATTAAATTAAATAAATCAAAATAAACTTTGCATGAACAAAAATATAATAAAAATAAAAAATAAAAATCAAACAAACACTGGGAGCGCAAGTCCGCCACAGGCGGACGCAGCGCCTCGAAGCCACAAAATCACAAAACCTTTCAAAACCATTTAACACAGCCCAGCACCATTTGTTCAAGAAAACAAATGAAACCCTTGACTATCCAAAATCAAATTTAAAGAGCCCGGCACTGAGGAAGCCAGCGCACAAAAAATAAAAAAATAAACACACACTGAGAGCGCAAGTCCGCCACAGGCGGACGCAGCACCTCAAAGTCATAAAATCACAAAACCTTTAAAAACCATTAAACACAGCCCAGCACCATTTGTTCAGGAAAACAAACAAAACCCTTAACTATCCACCACATTCTTAAAATTCCAGGCACCGCCAGGCAAAATCTGCTATCTATATATATATAAAAGAGAGGTGTAACGGTTGTATGTCCGGTATACAAATCCACACTGTTGCACCAATCATGCTGAAACTGCACACACACGTACCTTGCAGTTCAGGGATTCGCACTGCAGGGGCCGGCCTCCCAATCTGGGGTGTGCGCCCCAAAAATGGGAGGAAGAGTGGGACTACAACCCCCATGATGCCTTGCACACAAAAATACAGGAAACAATGCCAGGAAGGGTGGAGGTCCAAGCTGGAAACAACACAGGGAAGGCAGAGGTGCACATGTGTGGATATCTGCGCATGCAAAAAATTCCAAACCTCCATTCAATGGGAGTTCGCAGCCAGAAACAACACAGGGAAGGTGGAGGTGCGCATGTGCAGATATCCACACATGCAAAAAATTCCAAACCTCCATTCAATGCAGAGTTCGCAGCGACACATGAGACAACGGTTCTGGCGGCGTGGCCGAGGGGCGTCGCCACGGTTGGGAAGGAAGAGGCCGCGGTTGCATGAAATGCCAGTTGTGGGACACAGGCATCATGGCTTTGACACTGCCGCCTTGCCATAGGGCGGCCCAATGCCCAGGCAGACGGAGACAAGGAAAAAACCCAGCCGGTGGAAGCAGCGCGCAGGGCCAAGGGCCATGCCCGTAAGGGCAGTGCGGGAGCAGGAAAACTGGCGGTGTCAGAGGCAGAGGAGGCCATGGCACGCAAATGGGATAGTGGCAGTGGCAGACGGATGACACCTCAGCAGCCCAAGAATAGAACGGGGAGGATTCAGCTGCAGCCCAGGAGGCAGGGGAGACCCACCGTCCCTGTGAGGGTGAGGTGCAGGACATGGGGTCTGCACCAGGGAGAGCAGCCAGGACAAGGACGGCATGTCCAACATGGGCGGAGCCACAAAGTGCGGCCACCAGCGCCATGCTACGCCTCCCCCCCTGTGGTCCAGGGACAAAGGGGGAGGAGGACAGACACCGGCAAGCACTGCGGAGCATCATGGCAGACTGAGCACATCGTTTCTCTCACCACTGCCTGGAAAGGGGAGCCACAAATGTGGATATATAATGCTAAACTGTTACGTTTTTGAAGAAAAATGTTTCTGGAAGGAATCTGAAGTTGATGGATTGTAATTGGAGGTATTTGGAGCCTGGAGGACAACGGAAAGGAGTAAAACTGTTGCAGCTGTTTCTCAAGTGCCGAGAGCTGAGTTAGTGGTGCTGTTGGAGAATGGAGTTTATGAGCAGAGGTGACAGCAAAGAGAAGCGCTTCCTTGGGAGCTGGCAATAGCTGTGTTCGAGAGAAGTGAATTTTGGCAAAGTCTGGGGTTCGGCAGTGCTTGGAGGAGACTCGAGTGGCGGAGTGGAGCAGAGGAGAAAGGAGGAGAGTCGAGCACAATCTCGCGTGCAGAGTTCCAGGGTGGAAGGAAGTGGCGATTTTGGTCTCGGCTGGAGTGGCGCTGCCGGAGGACAGAGGACGGAGTTTAGGAGGGAGGTTTCGGCAAGGAGAAGCGCTTTTGTGGGCGGCTGAAGTCTCGGCGCCACTTGGAGTTTGGGGACGCTGGAACGCAAAGTGGTCAGGAGAGTGCTCTGGTTGTGTCGGGCGGAGAAGGAGTCGTTACTCTGTGGGGATAGGGGTCTGAGGGGAGTCAATTGGGGGGTGCGGAAGTGAGTCCCAATTGATCCCAAAGGGCCCTAATCCGGAGCAGGAGTCTGGGCAGCCCGTGTTGACCAGTGCATTGGTTGGATGTGCGTCCCCTGAAATACTACTGAACGTTGGCTGAAAGTGTGGAAGTCTTTAAGGAGCTGTTATTTCTTCTACCCTTGGAACTTGGACTTGGATTGTGTTGAACTTGTTTTACAAGTGGTGTGCTGGAAGGGCAGAGGATATTCTGTTTGATTGATTGTCGGGCAGGGTCCTTCCATGAGCCCTGATCATTGGACCATTGTGGGGGTATAAAATAGAGCTGGTGCTTAGGTGGTGGAGGGCAATTTGTGACTGTGATTTTGACTGCGGCAGAAAGAAGAGAGAAAGTGAAGAAAAAAAAAAGAAAATTAGTTTTCACAGCTGCTGTGCCAAGGACAGTGATAAAATCAAGGCTAGCCCTGGAGTTGCTTTATCATCAAGTGCAGCTGTGTACTGCTCAACTGGTTGGACTATAGGAACAATTATTTTTTTCTTTCTTCAAGATCTGTGTTTTGTATATATGCCTTGTGTAGAGTAATGAGCTGGATTAACTTGAAAGTCCATAGTGGTTGAAGTTAATTATAAAAGGGATTGTAAGCTATGGTTGTTTATGTATTGGGGCATAAGGAGATAATTGTATAGGGTATTGGCTAAAAGCGTGGATAAAGTTGTATAGACCTGGTTAGACTATTTTAGAATAGAGTGAATGAGTCGAAAAGAAAAAAGAAAGCAGCTGAGAGAAGAGATAGAAATAGATCCAATTTGGCTAAGAACAGGTAGATTAGTAAGAGCAGGCGGTGAGGAACGAAGGAAGTCCTTAAAAGAAGAAATTTTGGAAGCTGAGCAGCTGGATAGGCTTAGAGCAGGCATGGCAGCAAAGAAGAAAGTACAAGAGAAACAGCAATTACAACGGTTAGATATAAATCAAGAAGATCAGCAAATTGAATTTAAAGAGGCCAATGCTCGGGGAGCTATAAAAAAGAAAGTAATAGAAGGAGATGTAGAGGAAAGTTTGGAAGGGGATAGCCCTGATGTGAATGAATGTGGAGGCTCTATCGAAATGAGATTAGATAGTCTTGAGAAGTATCTTCAGACCAAGTTTCAAAATTTAGAAGAGCAGCGAGCGAGGGATAATCAAGAATTTATTAAACTGCAGCAAGAGAGTTTTGAGGCTTTTCAGCAAAAAATGCTGTCAGTGGTGACAGGTTTGATGGAATCAGCTAAAGTTGAAATTGCCAAGATAATGGAAGAGGTGAATGATGTAAAAGAAGGAATGGGTTCAATTTCAAAGGAGGTTGAAAATGTAAAGAGACATGTCCAAGAGGTGCAGGAAAAAGCTAAAGGGAGAGAAGTAAAAGTGGATGATCATGAAGTGAGACTGGAGTTACTTGAAGACCAATCTAGAAAAAGAAATATTATAATTAGGCATGTTTCTGAGGCCCGCCCTGATCAGCTGAAGGCCAGAATAATGAGTTGGTTAAATGATTTAGGTATGGATAGGAAGTTCGAGGCTGAGGATGTATTAAGTGTGCATAGATTAGGGTCTAAGAAACATAATACAGCAGACAGAAATGTGCTATTGAGGTTTGCTAGTGAAGGTTTGAAGGTGATGTTAATGCGACATATCAGGAAATCTGGGTCAAGTATATTGAAAATGGAAGGGAGTAGTATAGAGATCTATAATGATATTTCTATTGGCGAGAGAACATGGAGAACACAAATCAAACCAGTAACCAGGAAGTTGAGGGAAAAAGGAATTGTTTATTTTTGGCTTGCCTTAAAAAAGCTAAAATTCATAGTATCTGGAAAATCATACGTGTTGAGGGATGGGTCATATGTCTTAGACATACTTGCAGAGGCAAAGATAATCGACCGAAACTCCAAGGAATGGGAAGATCTTAAAGAGGAGCTGATAATAGCAGGGGTTTATACAACATATGACAGGGAAGAGGAAGAACGGATGAAGGATATGAGGGTGGCGTTGTCTAGCCAGGATGAACTAGGTAGTGTGGAATGATATAACGGTGTAAAAATTGTAATTGAAGTAACTGTAAGGCACATTATAAAGCGATGATAGAATCCTCATGTGGAAATGGTGGCATGAAAAATTAAATAGTATTTAGAATGGGTAATTAGGCAGGAGAAGTGGTGGTTTGGTTTGTGAGTGTTGTCTCCCCTCCCCCCTCCCCCCCTTGTTTGGCAGGGGTGTTTTTCTTTTTCGTTTCGAAATGGCGGGGAGGGTGATGATTTATTGTTTTATGTTTTGTGTTCAGCTGTTTGCTTATGTTTTGTGGGTTGGATTAGCACATGCTTGTAGGAGATGGAATTGTAGCAAGCGAAAAATAATAAAGAATTATGAAATCGATTAGGGTGTTATCATGGAATGTGAAAGGCACGGGCAGTATTATTAAGAGGAAACGTTTGGAAGTGGTAATTAGGAAAGATAGGCCAGATGTGATATGCTTACAAGAAACGCATCAAAAAAGTGAGGATGTAAATAAATTGTATATAAAGGGGATAGAATATTATGAGAAGGCATTGGGTACGTCTAAGGCAAGAGGGGTTGCCATATTAATATCAAAAAAGTTAGGATTTACAAAAGTAAAGACAGTTGTAGATCCAGAAGGGAGATTTCTTATAACAAGGGGATTTATTAATAATGAGGATATAACCTTTGTTAATGTATACGCGCCAAACGAAAAACAGGAGGAATTTTTAGATAAGGTGTATCAAAGTATAGAATCAGAAAGGGTGTCCAAGTTAATAATGGTTGGAGATTTTAATTTGATCAGATCAGGTTTGGATACTACAAATGTGGCTAAGCGTACATGTACTAATAGGGTGATGGATAGGTGGTTAAAAATAACGGGATTACAGGATGTTTGGAGGAAAATTAGAGGCTCAGAACGGGGATATACATTTTTTTCGCACGTGCACAATTCTTATTCACGAATTGACTATGTTTTGGCTTCAGAAAGTATGATAGATAAGGTTGAAAATATTGAAATTGGTATGATTAAGGAATCTGATCACGCTAAAATAATTACAGAATTTAAACTAAGTGATGACAAACAAAAAAGGGGTACATGGAGCTATGATACAAGGTTATATAGAGATCAAAAGAGTAAGGAAACGATAATAAAAAGATGGGAAGAGTGCTGGGAAATTAATGATACAAAGGATGTAAATGATGGAATATTATGGGATACCATGAAGGCAATATTCAGGGGAGAAAGCATTAGGCTCTCTTGTATTAATAATAGGCAAAATAAGGAAAAGGAAAAAGAGTTAGAGGACGAAATAAAGAAGTTGCAGGATATTCATGCAAGAACGGGAGATAGGGACATATTCGATAAAATGCAAAAATTAAAAAGAGAATTTATTGAAAAAGATATTGAAAAGGTAAAGAAGAATTTAATTTATTTGAAAAGAGATTACTTCGAGTACAGTAATAAAAATTCTAAGCTATTAGCTAGAGCCGCTGAAGAAAAGAAAGATAAAAGAGGAATTTCAGTTTTGATAGATAAGTATGGCAGAAGGTGTAATAAGTTAGTAGATAAAATTCAAATTGTCAAGGCTTTTTATCAGGAATTGTATTCGAGGAAGGACGTAAATACGGATGAATTAGAGCGATATTTAGATAAGTGGTCAAGAATAAATTTAAGCTTGGAGCATAGGAGTTACATGGATGAAAAGATAACACAAAAGGAAATAAAGGAGGTCATAAAAAGGTTAAGGATAGGCAAGGCTCCAGGCGAGGATGGTTTATCGGTGGAGTTTTATAAAGATTTTAAAGAGATGCTGTTACCAAAAATGGAAAGGATTTTTAATTATATTTTGGAGGGAGGGAGAGTTCCTAAATCGTGGTATAGTACAATTATAATTTTAATTCCAAAGGTAGGGAAAAATCTGGAAAAAATTGAATCCTATAGACCGATTTCCCTGATGAATCAGGACGCAAAAATTTTTACGGCCATTTTAGCTAATAGATTGAATAATTTTAGTGGTAAATACATTAATAAGGATCAAGTGGGATTTATGAGAGATCGGTATATGTCGGATTTGACGAGAAGGATGGTTGACTTGACAATTATTGCTCAGGAACAAGAGGAGCATGTGGGTTTCTTCTCCCTGGATATATTCAAAGCTTTTGACTCGATCCAATGGATAACTATAAAGGAAATTATAAAGAAATATGGATTCGGACAAAAATTTTGTGGGGTAATTGAGCAGTTGTATCAGCAAGGCTCAGCTAGGGTTAAATTAAATGAGGAATTAACAGGGGAGATTAAATTGGAAGCGGGCACAAGGCAAGGAGATCCATTGTCGGCATCTTTATTTATAATGGCCATGGAATTGTTAGCTAATGTAATAAGGGAAGATAAGGAATTAATTGGAATTGAAGGTA
Source organism: Bradypodion pumilum (assembly GCA_035047305.1). Classification (NCBI taxonomy): domain Eukaryota; kingdom Metazoa; phylum Chordata; class Lepidosauria; order Squamata; family Chamaeleonidae; genus Bradypodion; species Bradypodion pumilum. The sequence goes on from JAWDJD010000002.1 coordinate 381,958,829, forward strand.
TAAAAATTAGCCAATATGCTGATGACACCCTAATAACAATAAAAAATCCACAGAATACACTAGGGAAGATATATGGGCATTTAGAAGAATTTCAAAGGGTGACGGGACTTAAGGTAAACTGGGATAAATCGGAAGCAATTCTTTTTAATGTGGATTTGGACATACAAGAAAGTTTAAAAGCTAAATTTAAAATACAAATTAGAGATAATATAAAATACCTGGGGATAAACATTTCAAATAAATATGATGATTTAAAAAGGTTAAATTATGATAAATTGGAAAAAGAATTAAAAGAAATGATTTTACGGTATAAGAAGCTAAATTTGTCGTGGTTTGGACGCGTTTCGCTATGTAAAATGAAGCTTTTACCCAAATTAAATTTCTTATTTGATACCCTGCAAATATATATGAAAGAGAAGGAATTAAAGGTTTTTCAAACTATATTAAATAATTTTTGTAACGGTGGAAAAAGGGCCAGGATACCAAAGTTTTTATGGTATTCATCACAAAAAAAGGGCGGGTTAGGAATTCCAAATATTAAAAATTATTATTGGGCATTTCAACTGAAGAATATTTGTAAATTTTAGTGAAAGAAGAATCGATTTGGGGAAAAATTGAATTGCGAGAGAAACTGGGTGAAGAAATATTAATGTTTTTGGGCAAAGGGAAAGCAAAAATTAATGCTACAAATAAATTGTTAAAAGCTCTTTTAAAAACTTGGACATTACTGAAAAATAAATTGGCACCAGGGTTGTCCCCAATATTAGGCCTGAGTGATATGAAATCATTCCCACTGAGAATGGATAAGAGCGTAGTAGAAGTATTGAATAAGAATAATATAACTCTATTAAAGGATTGGATAACAGCATGTAGAGACAAGGAAAGAAAGTTAGATATAGGTAGACAACTTAAATTGAATTGGCTTCAATTGATGTCTATTGACAGTTGGAATAAAAGATATTTAGATGAAATGAGCTTGGATAGGGAGCGGACGAAATTTGAAGAGTTGGTACTTAGTCTAAAAAGTGGGCAGGTAAAAGTTAAGGGGTTAGTAAGCAAAATATATAAGGTTTTAGATGACTCAGATCAGCATCAGAAAGCTTTAAAAGAAACATGGGAGCTAGATTTGAATATCATAATTACAGACGAGCAGTGGAATGCTAAATGGAAAAGGAGAATAATGAGGTCTTTGTCTGTAAGAATAAAAGAGCACAATTATAAATTATTGTGGAAGTGGTACTTGACTCCGGTACTTTAGTGTATGGGACCAAAGACAACAGAACAACCGAAGGGTTGGTTTAACACAGGTTTATTGCATGGTGTTCCGGTGAAGCATGGGGGTAATGGTGGTGGTACATCTCATTATATACTGAGGACTATACATTTGAATCTTGCAGCACGGTAGCTCATTGGCTACTGTCGGCGTGGCCTCGCCCAGGCACGCCTTACTCTCGCAGTTGTATCTTCTTCCTGCTGAATGCGAGTATCTTCATTCTGCTGAATGCGAGTATCTTCATTCTGCTGAATGCGGAGGCATTTCCCGCGGCTGTCCGTGATTGAGCAATGTGAACCATGTGAGGCTGAACGCTCGCAGCTGCCCCAAGGGGTTGCTTGCTCCCGTTCCTTTCAGCTGAGATACATTGTAATTGTGATGGGACATTTATATCTTGATAGCTTTACAGTACATTGATATGCATACATAACACCCCTCCCCCCTAGGATGGGACGAAGTCCCGCAACCATTGTGGCTTGCCGCACGTGCGCTTGGGGCGTGCTTGCGCCTGACCTAGTACCGGAGAGCCTGTGATCCCTGACTCCGTGGGAGCTTGTCCTGCTACGGGAAACGGGGATTCGTTAGTGGCTCTGTGGGGCGTCCGTGCCTGCCTTGCGCCCGGGGATGGGAATGGAATGAATAGTTGGGAGGTGAACCCCTGCCTGTTGCTCTCGGACCCCGGGGACCCGCCTATTGTGAACCGCGGAACCGATGAGGTCGCCCTTGTGGTCCTGCTACCTTCTGATCCTTGCTCGGGGGACCTTGAGGCTGTGGTGGGCGGACTCGCTGTTGCCTCCCGTCTTGGGGGTGTCGGTCTCCGGGAAATTGGCGCTATATTGCATTCTAACTCACAGGGGCTGCTGGGACTGGAAGTACCAGGGGCTGAACTGAAACCCCTCTTTTCGCTAGGACGGGTGGGGGACCACTCCGCTAACTCCCCCTGGTACTGTAAATCAACGTCTAAACTTCTATGGGCATCTGTGTTTCGGGGAAAATTCCGAGGGGTATGTGTGTGGTCGGGGCTCTTCCTTTCTGCCGCGGACTCCCGCAAAAGATCTCTGTGGATCGATTCCCTTTCCTCCCCCCTTGGTGGGGGCCCATGTTCCCCTTTTCCTCCCCCTTGGGCTAAACGGGTGGGGGAGTGCCCTAACGCTGATTCGATGCTATTTTCGTCTCCGTCCTGCTCTCCGGGGACCCTGCACCTGAGTTGGTCCACGTGTCGCCTCCACAGGAAACCTGTACTGGTCTCCACGCGGTATGAGACGGGGCCGGTTTGTGCTATTACGGTGCCCGGCACCCAGGCTGGCCCCGCGTTGGCGTAGTTCCTGCAGTGCACCGGGGCGCCTACGCTGAAACTCTTTGAGGGTTCCACCCCTATGTTCCACCCTTTGTCCTCTACTCTCGTGGGGTCTAGCTTGGAGATTCCCGTGGCCAGCTTCCTGCGCATCAACAGCTCTGCGGGGGAGTACCCTGACGCCAATGGGGTGACCCTGTACCTTAGCAGGAATTGGCACAATTTCAGGTCGAGGTCTCCGGGGCCCATGCGCAACAGCGCGTCTTTCGTGGTGCGCACGAGGCGCTCTACTTGGCCGTTGGTGGCCGGGTGAAAGGGGGCGGAGGTGATGTGCCGAATGGCGTTGCGCTCCATGAACGCCCCGAACTCGGCGGACGTGAAACAGCTAGCGTTATCGCTGACGAGGGTGTCGGGTAAACCGAACGTGGAAAAGACCCTCCGTAACTGTTTAATTGTTGTGGCCAAGGAGGTGCTCGAGACTGGGATGACCTCCAACCACTTGGAGAACGCGTCCACCACAAGGAGGAAAAGCGTTCCCCTGAACGGGCCAGCAAAGTCTACGTGTACCCGGGACCAGGGCCCCCTTGCTGCGTCCCACTCCCTATGTGGCGAGCGGGCCTCTTCTGGCCTGGAGCTTTGGCACGCTTCGCAAGTGCCGACCATGTGTTCGATGTCGGCGTCTAGCTGGGGCCACCAAAAGTAACTGCGGGCCAGTGCCTCAGAGCGGACGATCCCCGGGTGGCTGACGTGCAGCAGTTTAAGTACCCTCGGCCGGAGAGACGTGGGGATCACTACCCGCTGTCCCCACAAAAGGCAACCCCTCTCTAGGGACAACTCTAGTTTCTTTTTGAAAAATGTGTCGAATTCCGCTGCTGGGGAAGACACGGGCCTCCCTTTCTGTACCCAGGAGCAAACTGTGGCCAGCGTTTTGTCCTTGCCGGTTGCTTTAGCGATGTCGGCCGGTACTACTGGAGGGGAGTCTAGGACCTCTATCATTAAGACCTGGTGGTCCCTCTCTACCTCGCCCACGTGGCAGCAATCCCGGGGAATGGGGGACCTCGACAGGGCATCCGCATGGCTGATCTCCTTCCCGGGCCGGTATACCAACGCGTGCTGATACGCGTTGAGAAAAATGGCCCACCTGAGCATTCTCGGGGACAGGATTTGGGGTGTGGGCTTATCTGCGGTGAAAATGCCTAGCAAGGGCTTATGGTCAGTCACTATGGTGAAGGGGCGGCCGTACACAAAATCATGAAATTTCTTAGTCCCCGCAATTATCGCTAGTGCTTCCCTGTCTGTCTGGGCATAGTTCCTCTCCGCTTGGGACAAGGACCTAGAGTAGAACGCTATCGGGGCCTCCCTCCCGTTCTCCAGTACGTGGCATAACACCGCCCCCACCCCCACCGGGGATGCATCGCATATCAGGACCACTGGGCGTTTGGGATTGAAATGGGTCAGTACCGCATCTGATGCCAGGAGTCGCTTCAGGTCATTGAAAGCCCTCTCCTGGTCATCGCCCCACTTCCATGCCTCGTCCTTTTTTAACAATTTGTGTAGCGGTTCCGCTACTGCTGCCTTCCGCGGAAGGAAGGAGTGGTAAAAGTTGAGCAGTCCAAGGAACGACTGCAACTCGGGCTTGGAGGTGGGGCGAGGGGCCTTCTTGATGGCGGCCACCTTGGATTGGGATGGCCTGATTCCCTTGGGAGTAACACAGAACCCTAGGAACTCAACCTCAGTTGCGAAGAAAACGCATTTGTCCTTCCGCAACCGCAACCCCGCTTTCTCGAATATTGTCAGGACCCTTCCCAACCTCCTTGCTAATTCGGCCCGGCTCCCCCCTGTAATCAATACGTCATCAAAGTAGGGTAACACCCCCTCTAACCCCTTCAGGAGGCGTTCCACGAGTAACTGGAAAATCCCGGGCGCCGAATTCACGCCGAATTGGAGGCGCGATACCTGGAACGCCCCTTTGTGGGTGACTATGGTCTGTGCAGCAGCTGCGGCGGGGGTCACCGGGAGTTGCTGGTAGGCTTGGGCCAGGTCGAGTTTAGCGAAGCACCTCCCCCCGTGTAACCTGGCCAACAAGTGGCTGACTACCGGCACCGGATAAGCATTAGGGCGGATCGCCTTATTAATGGTGCACTTGTAATCAGCGCATATGCGGACCTCCCCGTTGGCCTTGAGCGCTGTTACAATTGGAGTTTCCCACTCCGCAGAATCAACAGGAACAAGAATCCCCTGGCCCACCAATTTGTCCAACTCCGCCTCTATTTTGTCCTTTAGTGCGAAAGGCACTCTGCGCGGTTTAAGTCTGATTGGACGTACTCCAGGGTCCAGGTCGAAAGTCACTGGGGGGCCCTTGAATTTTCCGAGCCCCTTTTTGAAAACCTCGGGGTGCGCGTCGCACACGCTCTGTATTGGATCAGTCCCGGTGGCGTGTGCTCCCACGGCGTGCACCCCCCCAATGAACAACCCCAGGGGCTGGAACCATTGAGTCCCGAGGAGGCTGCACTTTCCTCCCTTGAGGACGACTAGGGGAAGCGTTGCGGTGTGCTTTTTAAACTGGACCTGGAACTTCCCAACCCCCAACACTGGGATGCGGTTCCCTTGCACGTCCTTCAGTGTGGCCCTCAACGCTTTGAGCTTGGGCCGCACACGGGGGGCGATTTTCATGAACTCTCCCTGGGAAATAATAGAGTATGACGAACCCGAGTCCACCTCCATTCTAACAGGGGCCCCTTGTATTACTACCTCAACGAAGTAACGGGGGTGCTCCGTGGACACGCTGCAAACCGGAGCGTCGTCCTCGCTGTCGTCGGAGATGCGCCCTACGCCGTCCCGCGTCCTCGTGGTCCGGGTGCCATCCTTTGGCCTCGTGGTGCGGTCCTGCCTCGCCGAGCGGTCTGGAGAACTCCTTGTGGCCTCGCGCCGTTTCCGGCAGACCTTGGCGATGTGCCCGCGCCGGCCGCAGTTGTGGCACTCGGCCTTGCGGAATGGGCATTTGGCGTGGGCGTGGGCGGCGCCGCAGCCGTCGCAGCGCCGGCCCTCTCTCTGGACCCTCCGGACGTCCTCGTCGTCGCTGCTCTCCGCAGACGAGCTCGAAGCTCGCCGGGCCGCGCGCACCGAGCTCTCTGCCTTGGCGGGCTTCGGGCGCCAGTCCTGAAGCTCTTGCACCCCGGCAGTCGTGGCCTCCGCGGCCTGCGTCGTGTCGAGGACGTTGCCACGTGGGAGGCGGCTCCTTTTTCATCAGCGCGCGCTGAGTCTCGGTATCCCTCAGACCGCAGAGCAGGCAGTCCCGGAGGGTGACTTCTGGGGTCTCCCACTTGCATGGGCCGGCGGCCAGCCGCAGGGCCGCGGCGAACTCGGCGACCGATTCCCCGGGCGCCTGGACTCGCCTCCAGAACGCGCTCCGAGCGGGGAACATCGCTATCGCTGGCCGGAGATGGGCGCGCAGCGCCGCCAGGAGCTCTATGGCTTTGAGGTCACCCACCTTCCTCGGCACGATCAGGTCCACCAAGGTCCTCTTGGTCTCGTGTCCGAGCATGCGGACGAAAATGGCCCTCTTCTTGGCCTCATCTGAGACTTCGAGCTCCACCAGCGCTGCGTTGAAGTCTATCTCAAACAGCTCCAAGTCTCCCGGCTTCCTGATCTCGTAGCCGGCGCATGTCTTGGTCCCGTAGGCAGCCATATCCCACCTTCGTCGCCAATTTAGTGTATGGGACCAAAGACAACAGAACAACCGAAGGGTTGGTTTAACACAGGTTTATTGCATGGTGTTCCGGTGAAGCATGGGGGTAATGGTGGTGGTACATCTCATTATATACTGAGGACTATACATTTGAATCTTGCAGCACGGTAGCTCATTGGCTACTGTCGGCGTGGCCTCGCCCAGGCACGCCTTACTCTCGCAGTTGTATCTTCTTCCTGCTGAATGCGAGTATCTTCATTCTGCTGAATGCGAGTATCTTCATTCTGCTGAATGCGGAGGCATTTCCCGCGGCTGTCCGTGATTGAGCAATGTGAACCATGTGAGGCTGAACGCTCGCAGCTGCCCCAAGGGGTTGCTTGCTCGCGTTCCTTTCAGCTGAGATACATTGTAATTGTGATGGGACATTTATATCTTGATAGCTTTACAGTACATTGATATGCATACATAACAGGTACGACTATACCAAATTGACAATACAAAGTCGAAATTTTGTTGGAGGTGTAAGGGGGAAATTGGAACATATGAGCATATGTGGTGGGGGTGTAAAGAGACGAAGTCATTCTGGTTGAAGGTGGAACACGAAATTGGGAGAATTCTAGATGTAAGAATGAAATTGGATGTAATTTTAATTTTGTTAACAGATGTGGAGGTGGTAGAGCAACAAAAAAGGGAATTGTTAGCAATTATGTTATCCAGTGCTAGACAGTGTATAGCGCGATATTGGAAATGTGATGTTACCCCAAAAATAGAGGATTGGTATAAGGAGTTGTGGAATACTGCGCTGAATGATAAGCTCACCTGGGAGTTAAATTTAAGAAAAGGGTTAATTAAAGAAAGCAAATTTCAGGAAATTTGGAAATGTTTGATAGATTATACCTTGATTAATGGTCATGGGCAACTGCCGGTGCCAGATTACATTGCATTTTTGAGATGATAATAGATAAAAGGGGGAATTCTGTCTCCGTAGCATTGTATATAGCACGTGGTGATATTTTGTTCTGTTTCTTTTTTTTTTCCTGTTCTCTCTTTCTTTGCTTATTTATATTACTGTGTATTTTGTCTTTTATTTTCTTATATTGTTCTGTTTGTTATCTCTTGTTTTTTTTTAATTATTGGACGTGTATTGAGAAATAAATTTTTGAAAATTTAAAAAAAAAAAAAGAAAGAGGCCTGGTCCCCGCAGCCATCCCTTCCCTTTCGGCCCTGAGGGGGTGGCCACGGCCCTCCAGCAGCAGAAGACTGCAGTGGGTGTGGGGGAGCCTATGGACCACAGAAAGGACAACAGAAAAAATTACAATCCCCAAGCGAAGCCAGGTAATAAGCTAGTATTTTATAAGCTTCTGGTCTAGTAAACCAATCACTCTTGACCTAATCTTTTGAAAATAAGAAGCTACCTTTAACTAACTTACTACAATCATTAGTCCTTTTGTTTCAGAGATATTGTATGCACATCATCCCATATCACTGGCTGTACTTGGTATTGCTGATGGAACTTGAGATTCAAAAATACCTGTAGAGCCCCACCCCAATTTAGCTCATTTGGCCAAAATACCTGTATACATTTGATGACATCACTGACAGGGGCTGATTTTCAATCATGAAAGAGTTTCTCCTTCTGTCCCAAGGCTCCCACAACTCACAAAGAGATTAATTACACACGTCAGATAAGCTGCTGGAAAGGAGGAACTCTTTCAATACTGAAAATGTCCCTGATGGAAACATCATTACCTTTATAAAAGGTAAAGGTTTCCCTTGCTCGAAAGCCAGTCGTATCCAACTCTAGGGCTCAGTGCTCATCTCTGTTTCAAAGCCAAAGAGCCAGCATTGTCTGCTTCTGCAGACGTTTCCATGGTCATGTGGCAGGCATGACTAGACACCGGAGCACACAGAACATTGTTTACCTTCCCATCAAAGTTGTCCCTATTTATCTACTTGCAATTTCTTGCTTTCGAACTGCTAGGTTGGCAGGAGCTGGGACAAAGGCGGGAGCTCATTCCATCCTGCAGTACTCAGGAATCGAACTGCTGACCTTCCGCTTCCAAGTCAGCATCTTATCTGTGCCTGATGTGTATAAATTGATGCCATGAAGTGTCAGTCCCACATCTGATGAAGTGGGCTTAATCCATGAAAGCTAACATTAAAATATAACAGTTAATCTTCAAAGTGCTACAGTGTTTTTATTTTTGTTTGGTTATTCTCTGATATACTTGAAACACAGACTAACGTGGCTACTATTCAAAAAAAAAAAACTTCTAGGTTGGCAAGAGCTGGGACAATGGTGGGAGCTCATTCCGCCCTGCAGTACTTGGGAATCGAACTGCTGACCTCCCTGCCTTCCAGTCAGCATCTTAGCCACTTGAGCCACTGCAGTCCCTCCTCATTACCTTTATACAGATTACCTTTATACAGATGTGATTTATGACTCAGGATTTTGGCCACTATCTCCTTTGCTTTGGAACAGTTCTCCTGCATTCTTAGTTTTTCTCAGATCTATTTGGGGTAGAATCCTATTTTGTGTAAGCTTTGTGCAACTTGATACAGCTAAACAGATGAGGTGCCGGAGCACGTCTCATTCTTGCATCTAACTATGAAACTAAGATTGACTTCACCACCTCATCAATTAGCTCTGGCAATCTGCACAAACCTCATGGAAACATCAATAAGATTCCAGCCAGTATCTGACAATTGTTTTACATGGAGATGCCAGACAACTTTTTCCCACCAAGCTGCTTCCTAGTAAATGTAAAGGTCTCCCTTGCTCAAAAGGCAGCCATATCTAACTCTAGGGAGCAGTGCTCATCTCTGTTTACAGTCAAAGAGCCAACACTGTCTGCATCTTCAGACATTTCCGTGGTCATGTGGCAGGCATGACAGAGATGCCAGAGTGCACGGAGTACTGATACCTTTCCTGCTGAAGCTGTACCTTTTTATCTACTTGCAATTTCTTGCTTTTGGACTTCTACGTTAGCAGGAGCTGGGACGGACAATGGGAGCTCACTCTGAGCACTTGGGTCTCAAACTGCTGACCTGCTTGACCTTCCAGTCATCAAGTTCATTGTCTTAACTACTAAGTCACCGCAGTCCCTAAACTGCTTCCTACCTCTGCACAAAATGAGGTTCCAAACTCACAGTTGCTATCTGTGGGGAGAAACAGAGCAAAGCTTGGGTATGTGTTGCATGAACACAGAAGATTTTGCAAAAAAACCAACAACACATACATGCTTTCCTTTAGGCCACGTGTGAATTGGAATTCCCAAAATGCCCTCAGCTGAAGGATTCTGAAAGTCACAACCCTCAAATGATACAACTTTCCCAAATTCTGGTTGTTTCTTAGAAACTGTCTTCCTTTTATTCCTTGCTCATCTGGTTCATGTTTTGTTTCTTATTTGCATTTTTAAACAAAGAATATTATCTTGCTTTGGTATGTGTTGTTAGTTCTGCTAGTAAGCTTTCCAGAGACCACCATGAAAGAGGATGCTGCATTGGATTGGACTTTGGTCGGATCTAGCAGGATTCTTCTTACAGTCTTACACATATTTCCATGTAACATGTGTAGTTAAGTCCTAAGACACAACCATATTGACTTTGCCCAAGGCCATAAAGTGAATCAGTAGCCAAAGTGAATTAGAAAACCATTCAAGTGCAAAATTCACTACACGTGTCCTCTGAATAAGCCCACAGAGAAGAATGGCAGCTAAGCTGAGATATGAGAACTTCTTAAAGATTTTGTTCCCAGTAAACCTCCCTTAGTGCTCTGACTAATGTTCTGTCAGCCTGCCTATAAATACCAAGCCCAGAGACACCTAACATCCTTGTGCCACTGTAGCAGGGAAAGGGAATGACCTTGCATAATACTCAAGTCTTATTTGACTTATTCTGGCTATTAAAGAAATCCAACTACAACTCAGGTTTACTGCAGTAACTGAGTCACTATATAACGTTGACTGTGGAAATCATGCACCCATTGCAAAAGCTGATTCAATCTGTCTCAGAGCTAGTAGTGGGAGGTTTTATTAGCTGGCAGTTCCTTTTCTGCCTATTAATATGCATTGTTGACATCAGGTTATCATGCGATAGCTCATGTCATCTGCACGTGTTGCAACAGTGCATTTCACAAACACCAGCCTGATGGTTAAGTAAAAGGGTATTTAAGGTTCTCCTACCAAACCAAACATTAACAGAAATGCACTTTGCCTTCTTCTTAATAATTGGATCTAAGCTCTCCCTCTTCTATTTGGTCAATATTAGATTGTTTCCTCTGAGTTGCTGGCAGTTAAAGGACAGAAAAATGACAAGAAATCACTGGACATGTACTCAGAAAACACTACCAGTTTTCCCTCTCTCTGCCTCTTCCTGTCACGGATATTATATGCCTCACCAGAAAAAAAACTGAAATCATGCAGCCCCTTTAAGACTAACTTGCTTTTTATTTTTCACAAGTTTTCATGTGCCCAAATAGACTTTCTACTGATGTCCTAGACTGCCAGCTAGATTACAAAATGCATTCCCCCCCCCCTTCTCTTTGGTGGAGAGGCTGGTGGTGATCCAACAGCCATTAAACCAATTTGACATGGCTTATCATATTAAACTTTTCCTCTTGTGCCTCTTTCTGGATATTTCAACGTTGCTCCCCTGATATTCAGGAATCTCATTTTCAGGTGTGGTGATAATTAGCAATGTCTTGTTTAATAATGTAATGTGTAAGAGTTTCATGCCTGCCATGCTCCACATCAAACCAAGTGATGTCAGCTTGCAGCTACACAAGTCAGAGATCATCTTATTGCAAAAAATAGCGCTTTACGCATCCGAAAAGTGTTACTGGATTTCTCCTTGCACAGGCACAGGTGAGGTCTCTATAAGATGTAAACAAAATGCACTCCAATTTCTTATTTCTCTTGTGCCTCTTACTGTTGAATAAAAGTAATAAAAATGTTTTTAAAACTAGAGCTATCTTTTAATTACTTTTGAGAAACAAAATGTAACAATAACAATTCTTTTTCTAGCCTCTTTGGGATTGGAACCTATATAAGAGCATGTCTAGACAGTCAATAAGCTCACTCTCTGGGATCATCTATGGGTGATCTGGTCCATTGTTATGGTGTCCATATTTATTGGCTTACCTGTCAACCGCGGCTCCGGAAAATACGGGACCTGCGCAGAACGGTTCTGCGCAGATCGCCTTCTACGCATGCATAGAAGGCTTTTGCGCTTGCGTAGAACCCTTCTACGCTTGCGTAGAAGGCTTCTACGATCCCCTTCTGCACAGATTGCCTTCTACGCATGCGTAGAAGGGTTCTACACAAGCGTAGAAAGGTTCTATGCAAGCGTAGAAGGGTTCTGCGCAGAAGGGATGTGCAGTACCTCTTTTTCCCCTGCTGCCAATTCTGGGGTTTTGGCAGCTGCGAGCGGGAAATCGGTGCCAAAAATCGGGAAATCCCGGCCAATCCAGGAAGGTTGACAGGTATGTTTATTGGATGCTGGAGCAGTCCCAGATTCCCCCCACCCCCCATGTGTGGCTTTTGAACCCCAGTCAGGAGGTTCAATTTTTTCAGCACAGTCCCATACATGCCAGCCATTCCATATATGGGTCCCTTGCAGCTGTCAAAGCAGGCCCATGTTGGCCATTTGGGACACAGGGACAAGTCCTGGTGTGCCCCAGTGACTGGCGCCCCCCAGAGGTGGGCAGAAGTATGTCACCTGGTGGCTAAAACCCATGACATCATGCAGTACCCCCCATAGGTGCCGCCTCCTCCCTCCCTGTCTAGCACCCTTTTAGCATAGTCAGCATGTCCCTGTATTAAAGCCTCCTTCTGGTGTAAACATTTGGTATGCTGAAGGGCTGCAAACATGGTTTTGATTGCCAGTGCACACAGAAGCATAAAGGATTTTTTAAAAAATTAAGCAAACCTAGAAGTTTTTTTTTTTGAATAGTAGCCACGTTAGTCTGTGTTTCAAGTATATCAGAGAATAACCAAACAAAAATAAAAACACTGTAGCACTTTGAAGACTAACTGTTATATTTTAATGTTAGCTTTCATGGATTAAGCCCACTTCATCAGATGTGGGACTGACACTTCATGGCATCAATTTATACACATCAGGCACAGATAAGATGCTGACTTGGAAGCGGAAGGTCAGCAGTTCGATTCCTGAGTACTGCAGGATGGAATGAGCTCCCGCCTTTGTCCCAGCTCCTGCCAACCTAGCAGTTCGAAAGCAAGAAATTGCAAGTAGATAAATAGGGACCACTTCGGTGGGAAGGTAACAGTGTTCCATGCACTCCGGTGTCTAGTCATGCCTGCCACATGACCATGGAAATGTCTGCAGCAGCAGACAGCGCTGGCTCTGCGGCTTTGAAACAGAGATGAGCACTGAACCCTAGAGTCGGATACAACTGGCTTTTGAGCAAGGGAAACCTTTACCTTTATGGCTTTATACAACTGGTAATGGGAGATGATCTCTGGTTGTGTGGGGCTGCGGTGGCTCAATGGTTACGAAGCTCATCATGTTAGCTGGAAGGCCGGCAAGTTGGCAGTTCAAGATGGGTACTGCATGATGGATTGAGCGCCCATCTCTGTCTCAGCTCTTGGGGACATGAAAGGAACCTCATCGGGCGTCCCATGAGCAGAGTTTCTCTTGCAAAAATCCTTTCAACTTTTCCAGTTGATCTAGGCACCCTTAAGCAGGCAGGCTGGATGGCTACTATGTATACTTAAACCAGGGGTTCTCAACCTTTTTAAGCCGAGGGCTGGTTCACACTCCCTCAGACAGCTTTGGGGGCCGGATGGCCATTTTGCCCTTCCTCCACCACCACATCATCCATGTGGCACTTCATGGTGTGGTGGAGGTGGGGGGGGCACATGAAATGGTGCTGTGGGCTGCATCCGCCCCATGGGCTGCAGGTTGAGAATCCCTGACTTGAACAGTAACTTTCCAAGCTGTGCTTTGAGATACATCTTCTTCAGAACATATAAACCATAATGTGACGCAATGATCTTTTAATCTAGCAATGCATGCAGTCAGCAATGGACAGCACAATTATCTGTGCAATGCTGACACACTTCTGCTAGAGTAAGGGTAGGTTACCTACCTTTAACTATAGTTCTTCAAGTGCTCATTCTATGAATTCACAAAGTTGGATTGCAGTGATTTGGAAGGGCTTCATAAAAAGACTCTACACAAAAGTTTCTTGCATTTTATCAATAGTTGTACACAGAAAGAGCCTCCTCGAAGATTGGCGTATTTTTTAACCACAATTGGGCACACCCTGTCTTCATTGTGGCAGTTCCATATATCCATGGAAATATCCACAGACTGGCTCTTTGACTATAAACTGAGATGAGCACGGAATCCTAGAGTTGGATGCAACTGGCTTTCAAGCAAGGGCAACCTTTACCTATGTATGTATGTTTGTATGTATGTATGTATGTACGTACATACGTACGTATGTATTTACAGTGGAACCTCGGTTAACAAACGGCTCAGTTAACATAAAAATTGCATAACAAAAGGAAATCCATAGAAAATAGTGGCTCAGTTTACGGAATATTTTTTGGAACATATTAACTGGTTTTCAATGCATTCCTATGGGAAACTGCATTCAATGCATTCCTATGGGAAATTCGGTTAAAGTAATTTTTGCTGCAAGAAACGTCCCAGAGAACACATTGATTACATTAATCAAGGTTCCACTGTATGTATGTAATTTATAATGATTGCATACTACCATATAACAGAGTTTTTCCTAATACCTTAATTCTAAACAAAGAATAATGAATGATCTGGAATGATACAGACTATAAACTTTTAATTATGTTGCCCCTATTTAACTGGAGGGTGAAACAAGATTTTCCTGTTTCATTAATAGTCAGGTTTAAAAAGCTGTTAAAAGGGAAGAACAGATAGGAGTAGAATTTTTGGCTGTTTGTTTTTATAAAAATGATTTAATTCCTGGCATCTGTGCAATTTTGGCAGAAATATCTTCAAGGTGCCTTCTTTCATTGTCAGAATAAAATTGGCCCCAAGTGCTCTCTGTTTGTAGGAATGTTCAAAACAATGCATGGACCTGATTCAGCAAGGTACAGCAATCAAATACCCCTTGTAATGTTTTCCTATTAATAGATCCATTGTCTACAGTGTTCCGAATCTGGCACATGCCTCAGAGCCAGCCTGACCTGGTGCCTTTTAATTGTGCAAAATGTACGACAAAATTAAGAAACTTCCAGCATAATTCCAAACTTGAGCCTTCATTATCTGTAAAGACGGAATAATGCCCTAAATCATCACATTCTTATATGGTACTAAAACAAAAAATCCCTAATTTTCTGCCAAGGAAAACATGTTGCCTTTTCTTAAAACAAAAATAAAGTAAAACAACATCCTCTTGAGAAATGTCCCACTTTTTAATATTTTCTTTCCTTTTTCCCCATAACAGGAAAAGGTCTGCTGTTCCTTTGCTGAATTTGACATACCAGCAGCTTGATATTCCCCTTTTATTACAGTAAAATGCTGCATGCCAAGGCCTATACTAGGAAGTGTTCTGTTTATTTAAAATACATTTATGAGCAAGTAAATGCAAACAATCATTTCTCATAAACCAGTAGGCCACCCCATGACAGAACTGCTGTTCACTTTACTCCAGGCCACTCTTTGTTTTACATACTTTTCTGACACTCCCCACCCTCTGTTTCAGCTACTATTTCTCCCCCTGCCTTTCTCCAACTACAGTGTTCTGAATTTTCTCATTTATAGACTGTCCCCACGATTCAAAAGCTTTTTGGGACATCAACCCTGAGAACTAGATTTCCTTGCATCCTGTTTTTAAAAAGAAGGTTCAGAATCAACTGAGATTCCAATTCTTTTTTTAAATCTTACATAATGCAAGCCGAAATATGCATTCCCAGAACCATTTCTAAGACCAGGATGCATAAGAAACTTTTTTCACAAGGTGTTCAGCATTTCCCAGATTTGTTCAGCAGATGGCCCAACTCTTCTTAGGTGTAGAAAGGTAACAAAAGATTATGAAAACAGGTTTCATATGTTTCCATTATTAGTTAGTATACTTCTAAAAGCCTGGAACCGAACCATGAGATCTTTCACCACAACTCAAGACGAGCCAGAATCAAATCAAATCATCTACTAGACTCCTGACTAAATCTTATGATACTATTCCACATTCCTAACTCTGAGACATTTTTTTAAACCAATTCTGACAAGGAACCGTTGCTACAGTGTCTAAATTGGTCAGCCAATTGTCCAACAGCTTCTGTAGGGCTAAAATGAGCCCATCTTAACCTATAAATCCAAGGGTTAACCGTTGGAACTGGCTATAGGTTGCTATGCCTCGCCCTACTTGCCTGCACTCACCCTTCGTGCACACGGCCGATCTGGGTACGCAGGTCAACGAAGGATTTAGAAAACCGGCAGTGGGGCAACAGCCCCACAAACACGAAGAAAGGGAAACAACTTCACTTCCCAACATTCCTTGCGCCGCGCCGCGCCAGAGCCAATCAGGCTGAGAGGCTCTCGCACGGGGCAGCGTTCGGAAACGCGCCGCAGCCAATCAAAAGAAAAGCATTTTAAAAAAACGCAGCAAAAACACAAAGCACCAACCCATAACTACAAGCCCCAGCATCCTGCACGCCATGAGCACGCAGAATGCTGAGGAAAACGGCGCCCGAAAAATTAAAAAGAAAAACAACTCACAGCCAAGCAAACACCAGCTGCCTTTCCTTCCCTCACCCGCGGCGCCTGAAGGTCCCGACTGGAGTTTCCCCTTTAATATCAGTGGGTGGGGGTTGCGATCCCCCTCTTCCCTGTCTCCCCTAGGGTTGGGAGGTTTGTGGGAACAAAAGGGGTATGTTTCCCAAACCCTTCTGGACTCAGGACACCAGGGAGACGGGATCGATTCCCACCCCCCTCCTTAAAACAACTCCGTCTTTTCTTCTCTTTAAAAATGGAGTTGTTTTAAGGAGGGGGGGAGGGAATCAATCCGCTCACCCACTGATATTAAAGGGGAAACCCGATCTACTTTCACGTCTCCACTCAAAGCACCATAACACACTAAAGCCCCCCTCCCCACCACCTAGCCCACCCTTCCTAACCCTAACGACCATGCCCCCTCCCCACCACCTAGCCCACCCTTCCTAACCCCAAAGACCATTCCCCCCTCCCCACCACCTAGCCCACCCTTCCTAACCCCAACGACCATGCCCCCTCCCCACCACCTAGCCCACCCTTCCTAACCCCAATGACCATTCCCCCCTCCCCACCACCTAGCCCACCCTTCCTAACCCCAATGACCATTCCCCCCTCCCCACCACCTAGCCCACCCTTCCTAACCCCAATGACCATGCCCCCTCCCCACCACCTAGCCCACCCTTCCTAACACCAATGACCATTCCCCCCTCCCCACCACCTAGCCCACCCTTCCTAACCCCAACGACCATGCCCCCTCCCCACCACCTAGCTCACCCTTCCTAACCCCAATGACCATGCCCCCTCCCCACCACCTAGCTCACCCTTCCTAACCCCAATGACCATTCCCCCCTCCCCACCACCTAGCCCACCCTTCCTAATCCCAACGACCATGCCCCCTACCCAACACCTAGCCCACCCTTCCTAACCCCAATGACCATTCCCCCCTCCCCACCACCTAGCCCACCCTTCCCAACCCCAACGACCATGCCCCCTCCCCACCACCTAGCCCACCCTTCCTAACCCCCAATGACCACGTACCTTCCCCACCACAAAATAAATATTTTTTAAAAAATTACTAAAAACACTCAAACACATCCAAAAATACACAAAAACAAAAACACCAAAAACAATATGAAGTAAACAAAGACACAATCAAAAACAAAACAAACAGACAAAAAACACAAACTCCAACCCCCCCTCCCCCCCGCCCACACACACACACAAAGGAAAGAAAACAAGCAAACTTACCAAAACAGGTGCTACCTCAACCAGGACTGGAAAAGAAATGAATAAAGAAAGACACTACTTACCAGAAGAAGCTCCACCCAGAGGCCAGGAGAGAAAAGAAAATCAAAATACAATAACCCCTACCAGCACCACCTGCTGGCCACAGTAGTAAAAACAATTCAAAAACACACAACAGCCCCAAACAAAAGGCCAGAAGAGTAAAAACAAATCAAAAACATAACACAAATTCACAATTTTACACAAAAGTTCACACCAATAAAAACAAGTAAAAAAATTACACTAAACACACTTTAACACAAATCACAAATATATGTCAATAAAATACAATAGAAACTTTTAAAAATCCTGTGCTGAGTTATAACTCAAATTTAAACTCAAAACATCTAAACACATTTTAAAAACATTGAATGTAAAAAACATTTACTTTTAAATTATTTAAATTATTACCTACGGTACAACTAATTAAAAAAAATCAAAAAACTAAAACATTATTAGCTTACATAAAACAATTTGAAAAATATATATCATACTTTCTTCTTTTATTAATCCTCAAAAAAAACCAAAAAAGCAGATCACAGTTAATAACAGCCAAGCCAAAAAAAAATTACATAAATAAACATTTAAAAAATTAAAATTACAGACTAAGCAATTTTTTAAAAAAATTAACACAATTTAACCTTCCAACACAATGTAAAACTATTGCAAAAATAAAATTGGTTCATTTTGTATTAAAACACATGGGGGGGAAAGCCCGGAAACGCCGGGCAACCCTTGCTAGTTAATTTATAAATGTGCCTAAACTGAAATCAAGAGAGAGTTTTGCTGTAACATATCATGAACATACTCGATACACTTTTCAAAAGAAAAGATAGTTACCAAGACAGTCTCGCTGATGGGAGTTCTTCAGAGTGCTTCAGGAACACAATTATAATACTGTGATAATTTTGGGTCAGAAATTATTATGGGTTGAAAGGGTTTTTGCGGAAGAAACTCAGCTCGGGGAGCACCCAAATGAAACTCATTTCATGTCCCGAAGAGCTGGGACAGAGATGGACACTCAAATCCATCATGCAGTACTTGGGCCTCGAACTGCTGATTTGTCAGACTTCCAGCTAACAAGGCAAGCTTCTTAACCACTGAGCCACCGCAGACCCCTAGGAACACAATTAGAAATATAGAAACATGATGCCCTCCTACCTGAGACATCTCTCCCAACTCTGGAAAAGTTGCGTTCCCAGAAGTGATCTTATCAAGTTAACAGAACAGAGATTGAGGGAAAGAAAATGTTGAATCAGGGAATAATTTATTTATTTATGTATTTATTATTCAATTTTATATCCCGCCCTACTCAACACAAGGCCGACTCAGGGCGGCTGACAACATATAAATGACCCCGGGACACCCCACAGGGTTTACAAGTGAGATACAATATTCAAATTACAATAGTAAATATAACAGAATATCAGCAAAACCTATGAAACAATAACAAAAATAGATCCATCAAGCAAAAATACATTATAAATACAATAATCAAGGCATGAACACATAATCATGAATTGAACAGCAATAAGATAATAATATAATGTACTAATGAAATCAAAAAACAACATATCAATCAGTTTCAGAAATAAGCGACTCTACTACCCATCCCTTCCTACCAGACCACTAGGACAGAGGGGGGGGAGAGATAAAGATAAACCAACCTCCCACCACCACATAGTCCTTAAGTCCAACCAGGAAAAAAAAGGGGGAGGGAGATGGGGCAATGAAGGTAAAGATAGTCCAAGAGGGCATGAAGTCCAACGTACCATCCTACTTTTAGACCCCGCCTGAACGACAAAGGTTGGGACGTTGTGGAGCTGAGTTGGCAATGGCTCCTATTGTCCTAGCCACGATGGAAACCACCAAAAATGCCCTCACCTCAATTGAACGGCCAGACCAAATGGAAAGTCGAGAAACCAAGAATTCCTGCCTCCCTCTGACCGGCGAGGCCATGGGGCAGGCGGTCCAGCTTCGTGGCAGCAAAGGCGGTCGGCTTTTGAAGCCCCAGTGTTGCGCCAGGTGTTCCTGCCTCCCTCTGACCGGCGGGGCCATGGGGCGGGCGTTACAGCTTCGCGGCAGCAAAGGTGGTCGGCTTTTGAAGCCCCGGTGTTGCACCAGGTGTTCCTGCCTCCCTCTGACCGGCGGGGCCATGGGGCGGGCATTGCAGCTTCGCGGCAGCAAAGGCGGTCGGCTTTTGAAGCCCCGGTGTTGCGCCAGGTGTTCCTGCCTCCCTCTGACCGGCGGGGCCATGGGGCGGGCGTTGCAGCTTCGCGGCAGCAAAGGCGGTCGGCTTTTGAAGCCCCGGTGTTGCACCAGGTGTTCCTGCCTCCCTCTGACCGGCGGGGCCATGGGACCTTTTATTCCTATAAGAATTTTCAAAAAGTGTTGATCAGGCCAGGAACTCTGCATGCAATGACAGAAACCCCAAATTTATATTCATATTTGTTTTAACTGATATTCAACTGAAGAATTATTTTATTAGTTTTGTACATAAGCTCCAAAGCTCAAGCAACCAGTGCGAATATCAGGAATATGATTCATAGTAACATGATCTGCAATCTCCACTATTGTAGAGAGATAAACTTTGTAGTCAGTCTGGCCATGTTATTCTGCTATAGTAATAGAGTAGACCATATTGTCAACAACTCAATGCCGAGTGTCAGTGTCAGGTGGCAGTTAACTAACCTGACAACCCTAAGGACTAACGGCTTTGGGTGGTGAAGTCCACAGAGGGAAGGGTGATGGTCCCCAAATGAATTAAATCCCATTTGAATCCATAAAACATTTCTAATTCCCCCCTTGAAGGTCCCAAGGCTCCAGTGTAAACCCAGTGGGATGATCAGGGAGTCTATAATTTCCCAAAATTGCTGCCACCAGTAAAGCCATTCTGCTGGCAGCTGTTTTTGAAAATGCTGCTGTTCCAACAATGAAAGAGATTTCTCTGGAGCCTCGGGATCTTTAGGGGAAGAATTGCAAATTTTGTATTGCTAAAAAAAAATGCTGCAAGTGATGATTTCAGCCAATGTTTCTACATCTCACAATAAGTGGAACCTTCATCCATGTAACTAATAGCAATGCTGCCAGAGAAAATACTTGCACCATTTGCCATACAGAGAACATTCCCCTTCTTTGCTCTCTCCTTGCCTTGCTTACACTTTTCCTACCGTTCAGTTTTTTGGGATGGCCAAACTTCTAGTATTATGAGGAAAGGAGAAAAAGCCTTCCCCTATTCAATTTAGAATCATAAAATAATTGTGTTGGAAGAGACCCATACCTGTAAGAGCATCAATTCTAATCTCTTGTTCATTGTAGGAATCCAAGTCAAAGCAGATGAGACAGATGCGCTGGAGCACTCACCGCCTCCTCAGGTAATTGGTTCCATTGTTGTACAGCTCTAATAGTTTCTTCCTGATATGCAGCTGAACTTTGGGTTCTTGTAATTTGAGCCCATTCTGAGATAATAGTAATCTCATGTCAGAGATTATTCTGGGTTGAAAGGATTTTTTCAGGAGAAACTCCGCTCAGGGGATGCCCAAATGAGGCTCTTTTCATGTCCCCAAGAGCTGAGACAGAGATGAGCGCTCAATCCATCATGCAGTAGCCGGTTCTTGAACTGTCGACTTGCCAGCCTTCCAGCTAACAAGGCGAGCTTCTTAACCATTGAGCCACTGCAGCCCTTCATTCTGAGATGATTGAGAACAGATCCAGACCCTCCTCTGTCTGATTATCTTTCAGGTACAGTAAGTAAAGGTAAAGGATTCCCTTGCTTGAAAACCAGTTGTATCTGACTCTAGGGTTCAGTGCTCATCTGTTTCAAAGCCGAAGAGCCAGCGCTGTCTGCTTCTGCAGACATTTCTGTGGTCATGTGGCAGGCATGACTAGATATGGAACGCTGTTATCTTCCCACCAAAGTGGTCCCTATTTATCTACTTGCAATTTCTTGCATTCAAACTGCTAGGTTGGCAGGAGCTGGGAGAAAGACGAGAGCTCATTCTGTCCTGCAGTACTCGGGAATCGAACTGCTGACCTTCCGCCTTCCACATTTTTCCTATTCTGCCTGATTTTATCTACCTCTAATATGCGGGGCAGCGCGGCAGGGGGGCTCTTACATTTTTCCAAGTTCCAAGAGTTGAAACCTTTCCTCCCTGTGGATAATGTGAAGAGTATCCTTGATGGAATCTGACAAGGGAGCTACTTCAGCCTCATGTGATTCCTGTTGTTTGCATCTCTCCCAGTTTTACACTGTATCCTTTTTGATATGCAGTGATCAAATCTGACTCATGACTTTTATATAAAGCCATTGGGATATTATTAGTTTCTTTTTTAAAAAAATATTTTCCTAATCTCTCTAATACAAACACCCTAGTGAAACCACCACCTACTGAGGAGTTTAGCATGTGCACACACTGGTAAAAAGACAGGCTTTCTTAAGTAATAATTGACCTTAACTGTCACAGTGGAAACTTTACTCAACTCCCATAATTTGCAACTTGATATATATGTTTTTTACACAGCACAACAAAACACTGAAATATTGTAGCATCTTTGGGACTTATTTCAGTATTTGTAAACTGCAATTCACAAAAATTCATGCAGAAATGTTAATATTAAAGTTGGCATACTTTTGTTCTTGTTCATGTGTTTGCATGGTTTGAATATTATTTTTCTTTTCTCCCCTTGTAAATCTAATTTTCTTTTTCTTTGAGCCACTTCTCTTGAATACCAGCATCATTTCCTCATTAATTATGGACTATCTGCAACATATAGTTTGCATTAAGGTAGCAAAGAAGAAATATAATGTCACATCTACTTGTCACAGAAAAAAGCTATTTGACTCTCTTCACTCAAATAAAATCCACAGAATCAAATTATAGTGCTATATAAATGAAAACGTGTGTTCCATGAAATGCATGTGGAAGATGTTCAAGGAGAATAGCATCATAAAAAAAAGTCTGCAATGCTAGGTACGCGACCAAAACTGACATTGGGCTATAATCAAAGTCTCATGAGAATTTGTCGTCTTAAGACTCAAGCATTCTTTTCATGTTGCTGGTTTTACTAATATATTCTGATTGAAGGTATTGCTAAACTTGTGTGTGATATTTAATGCCATTCATTAATAAATAACTTGGCAGACCTCACCTAGTGTTGACATTTTCAGCAGGCCATAAAAACATTATCTTGGAACACTTCTCTGAGTATAGGCAATTTTAATTCTCATGCCACTGATGAAATCTGCTGAAATGTGGACATCTAGTGGCTCCACCTGTCACTGCATTCTTTAAAGGGGGAACATACAGTCCCATACACTGGGGAGTGAGGGGACATTTTTACTCATGCTGTAGCAAACACCTAGGATTTGAATGCTTATTTTTAAATTGCAGGATCGGTGAATAGATAGAGTCTAATGACTACAGCACATCTGCAGGAATAGAAAGTTTTGTGCCTTTTTAGAACAGCTCTATAAAAGAGTTCAGATGTTGTAGAATTTATTTGGGTTTTTTAACACACATCCTCAGAGATCCCCAAAGATGTGTTTAACTAACAATTCAGAAGGCTGTGCTTTCAATCACAATGCTAGTTTAACCTTTAAAATTCTAAATCAATTTGGTCCAAGACATCATATGAAGGACCCTGTCCATTCTTTCTTTGTATCAGAACACTGCAAAAATTTAAAATTATACACATATATGAAATATTGGTGAAATTAAAAACAAATTTAAATGTTTAAACTATTTTTGAGCAGAGGTGGGTTACTCCAATAGTGCTATCTTGGCCATTGACTTGATCTCATTTTGTACACAAATTGCATGCACACAAATGCTGCATTGAATGCTTTTCTCCACATTTTCAGAAAATTTGTCTTGTATCCTGTTAGCCCCATTTTACTGGATTATTCATTGATCTTCCTATTTTGTTTTGGAGTCTACTAAGTGCCTTCCAGATGGCTCAGCCAGTATCTTGTCCTGTGGAAGACACAGGAGGTGCCTCCCAGAAGATCAGAAAGCATTATGACTGCACTCGTGCATACCCTGGGCAACAACATAGAGCCAGCCAATCCTTTTGTTACACCACAAACTTGCTGTTGGGCAAAATGAGCCAATGACTATTTTTAGGACCACAAATGACCAATAATTTCTATTAATATGAAGACTGTCTTTTTTCAAAGAGAGGCTTTGAACAGAAATGTGACAGTGCTTGTTCAATGCCACATTTTGAGTGCACTCTAATAGGAATGGAAACATTGCAATACAGTGCTTCTAATGTCCTGCCTAGTATTTCAGTCCAAGAGGAGACCATGGTCAATAGTCTTAAAAGCCAACAACCAGCTGAGAAAATGACTTCCAGGAAAGAATGTATGCTCGGATATGAGTAGCGGCCAACAACGGAATTGAGGTGGACCATCAAGGTCACCTACCATCCCAGTTCCTGTTAAGTTTACCAAAGGCAATCCCATCTTGCTTTCTGATTGTTTCGTACAGCAAACAGCGGGACGGGCCAATATTTAAACAAATGAAATCTGAATAGCCAATCCGCAAGCAAAAATGTTTCTTCACTCCAAAAGGTAACTGCTTATATATTCTGTGTGTGTGTGTGGATGTCCAGCTTGTTTAGTTGGCTTTCTGACTCAAAAGGTTAGTTTCAGAAAACTAGTAACTTAGTGCCACTCTGGCCAGGTTATTCTGCTGTGGTAATAGAGTAGGCAATACTGCCAGCGTCTCAACACTGCCAGGAAGTGGTTAACTAACCTGACACAACCCTGAGGACTAACAGCCTTGGGTGCCAAAATCAACAGTGAAGAGTGATGGTCCCCAAGTGGATTAAATCCCACTTGAATCCATCTTGATGGAGGGCAGCAGCTTCATCAATACTGGCCTGGGACCAAGGAGGACTTTGTGTGCCAAAAGGGCTCAGGATCAGAAAATGACTTGTGGAATTGGGTCAGTGGTACAGGTGCTATGCTTCAATGCAGAAGCCAAATGGAAGTCCATTGCATTATATTCTCAAGACAATCTTCATAACTGATTGCCATGATGATCGACGATACTGTATTCTGAATCGGATATGGCATTTGAAGAAGTAAATTAGTACCTTCTTGCAACCATTTGTTCTTCCTGCCTTTCATGCAACCAAGATAAAGTGAACTAGTGTATATTTTTGCCATCTACCTGGCAACTTTATTTGAAAATAAGCTTTGTAAGTTTAGTGTCTTGCAATGAAGACAATAGAAGGAGCCGTAACAAGGCTAAACACAACTTTATTGCATGATGGTCAGAGTGAACATGAGGTAATGGCAGACAAACAGCTCTATTTATAGTACAATGTACATTTGAATATGCCGGTGTGGTAGCTCATTGGCTACTGTCCGCGTAATGTCATTGATCATCATGCCCATCTTCTCCAGGTGCGGTGTGGCGGGAAGGTTTCCCGCTCTTCAGGTATTCAGGGAATCTGTACCATGTGAGCTGGATGGTCGCTACTGCCACCTGTGGCCACTTAGCTCGCATCCTTATACAGCTTGTTACAATGTGTTCCTGATTAGATACAAATGGATACATTGGTTACAAACTGGTTACATTCTGTTAAAGGGAGCATTGCATCATTACATTCAATTCATAACACCCCTCCCCCCTAGGTAAGGACAAAGTCCTTCAGCCACTGAGGCTTCACGCATGTTTGCTTTGGGCGAGTGGCAGCCGTGCTTTGACCTGGGGTTCCTGCATATTCCTGATTACTATGTCCTCATCCTGCAATGGGAGAGGGTGACTCGTTAGCGATCGGCTGCGGGTTCTGAGCCTGGGATTGGGGAGGTCTAGGTGTGGGAGTAAACTCCAGGGACGTGAAACTGGGGGCTCTAGAGACTAAAGCAAAACCCCGCTCTTCGCTCGGACGGGTGGGGGACCACTCTGAAAAATCCCTCCGGTTTCCAAACTCAAAATCTAACTCTTCAAAATCCTCCTCTTCCAAATTGTTCCTGTAGCTCGGGGGGTCAAAAGGATGCGGATTTGTGTCATTTCCCTCCCCCCAGTGGTCTGCGTCTCCCCCTTGGGATTAACGGGTGGGGGAGAACCCTAATGTTGAATTCTCTGTTTAGTCACTCATGTCTTGCCTACCTACCACCCTACTCCTGAGCTGGTCGGCGTGCCTCCTCCAGAGGAGTCCTGTGCTTGTCTCAACATTGTATGATACTGGCCCTGTTTGCCCGACCACTACTCCGGGCACCCAGGCGGGTCCGCCGGCCGCGTAATTCCGGCAATGCACTGCCTCGCCGATCCCGAAACTCTTGGTGCTCCCTATTTCTATGTTTCTACCCGTGTCCTCCACCCTGGTTGGGTCTAAGTGTGATAGGATCGTGGCGGGTTTCCTACGCATAAAGAGTTCAGCGGGTGACAAACCCGACGCTAAAGGGGTTACTCGATACCTTAATAGGAATTGGCATAGTTACATATTCAAATCCCCGGGGCCCATCCGACGCAGTGTGTCCTTCGTTGTTCGCACCAAGCGTTCCGCTTGACCATTTGTAGCGGGGTGAAAAGGGGCAGAGGTGATGTGGCAAATCTTATTTATCTGTATAAACCCCTGGAACTCTGCTGACATGAAAGTTATGGCGTTATCACTCACAAGTACGTTGGGTAAACCGAAACAGCTGAATACCTTCTGCAATTGCTTAACCGTCGCAGCTGACGATGTACTGGCCATTGGGATTACCTCCAACCACTTGGAGTAAGCATCCACTCTTATGAGGAACAGGGTGCCCCTAAAGGGACCCGCGAAATCTACATGCAGGCGCGACCACTGCCCTCGGGCTGCGTCCCATTCTCTATGAGGAAGTCAGGACTCTTCGGGGTGGGTACTCTGGCAGCTCTCGCAAGTGCCAATCATGTGTTCTATGTCTGCATCCAACTTGGGCCACCAGACGTAACTCCTGGCTAGCGCTTTAGAGCGCACAATCCCCGGGTGGCTGATATGTAACATCTTGAGCACCTGTGACCTCAAGGCTTCGGGGATTACTACCTGCTGCCCCCAAAGCAGGCAGCCCCTCTCTAAGGACAGCTCATCTCGCCTTCTGCCATAAACCTTGAATTCCTCCATGGGGGAGGTTGCTGGCCACCCTTTTTGCACCCATGAACTGACTAGGGCCAGCGACTTGTCCTTCGCTGTAGCTTTAGCTATCTCCGCTGGCAGTATCGGGGGCGACTCTAGGGCCTCGATCAGGAGCACCTGGTGGTCCTCCTCTACCTCACACTCTGGGTCCCCTGCCTCTGGGAGGCGTGACCTGGAAAGGGCATCGGCGTACTGATCTCCTTGCCGGGACGGTAGGTCAACGCATACTGTTATGCGTTGAGGAAAATGGCCCACCGCAGCATCGTCGGGGACAAGATCTGTTGGGTGGGCTTGTCAGTGGTAAAGATTCCTAACAGGGGCTTATGGTCGGTCATGACTGTGAACGGTCTGCCATAAAGGAAGTCATGGAACTTTTTGGTTCCCGCAACTATCGCCAGGGCTTCCCTATCTGTTTGCGCGTAGTTGCGCTCTGCCTTGGACAGGGATATCGAATAGAACGCCGCCGGGGCTTCTCGCCCGCCCTCTAGCACGTGGCATAGGACTGCCCCCACCCCCACCGGTGAGGCATCGCAGACCAACACAACGGGTTTCTTGGGATCGAAGTGGGTCAAGACAGCCTCGGAGGATAGAAGCTGCTTGAGCCCTCGGAATGCCCATTCCTGGCTATCCCCCCACTGCCAAGCCGCATCTTTTTTGAGTAGTTTGTGCAGCGGCTCTGCCACCAACGCCTTTCACGGCAGGAAAGAGTGGTAAAAATTTAGGAGTCCTAGGAAGGACTGTAGTTCAGCCTTGGTGGTGGGGCGAGGGACGTTCTGCACTGCTGACACCTTTGACTCTGCTGGCTTGATGCCCTCAGGGGTTATCCGGAAACCCAGAAACTCTACTTCTTCTGCGAAAAACACACACTTATCTTTTCTCAACCTGAGCCCCGCTTTCTCAAACACGGTTAGCACCCAGTCTAACCTCTTGGCCAATTCTTGTCCCCCCACCGCCGTTATCAAAATGTCGTCAAAGTAAGGGAAAACACCTGGGAGCCCCTTCAAGAGCCGTTCCACGAGGGACTGAAAAATTCCTGGGGCCGAATTCACGCTGAATTGGAGGCGCGTTACTTTAAAAGCTCCCTTATGAGTAACTATGGTTTGGGCGGCGGCTGCAGCTGGGGTCACCGTTAATTGCTGATATGCCTGTGCTAAATCTAGCTTGGCGAAACACCTCCCCCCATGCAAGGTTGCTAACAGGTGACTTACTACCGGCACTGGGTACGCATTTGAGCGAATTGCCTTGTTAATCATGCACTTGTAGTCAGCACAGATTCTGACCTCCCCATTAGCCTTAAGCACTGTAACAATGGGGGTTTCCCACTCGGCAGAGTCCACAGGTACCAAAATCCCCTGACCCACCAGTTTGTCCAGTTCAGTCTCAATTTTGTCCTTCAGTGCGAATGGCACTCTCCGTGAATGAAACTGGGGGCACCTTGAACTTCCCGAGCCCCTTCCCGAAGATGGCAGGGTGTGCGTTACACATCTCCGTGATCGGGTCAGCCTGCATGGCGTGTATGCCCCCAATGAAAACCCCCAGGGGGCCAAACCACTGTGTCCCTAGGAGGCAACAGGAGCCATTAAGCCTTAAGATCACCAGGGGCAACTGCGCAGGGGCAACTGCGCAGAGCGCCTCTTGAACTTCACCTTTAACTCCCCCACCCCCAACACTGGGATACTTTTCCCCTGAACGTCCCATAGATTAGTCTTTAGGGCTTTCAGCTTGGGGCGTGACTTTGGGAGAATACACAAAAATTCCCGGTGGGAGATGATGGAGTATGACGACCCTGAGTCTATCTCCATCCTAACCGGGACCCCTTGTATCAGTACCTCAACAAAAAACCGGGGGTGCCTCAAAGGCACGCTGTGAACCACCTGGTCGTGGTTGTCGGGAACTCGTTGAGACACGTGGTGCTCCTGCGGCTCGTTGCCGTTGAAGATCCTGCCGACCCCGCCTGCTTTCCGTTGGGGCCGTTCCGCCTGGCCCTTGCCGTCGTCCCGTCGCCGCCTGCAGACCTTTGCGATGTGCCCACGCCGAACAGTTGTGGCACTCCACCTTCCAGAATGGGCACCAACTCTGGTCATGGAATGCCCCGCGTCCGTCACAGCGGCAGTCCTCTCTGGCACAGTCTCGAACCTCGGGCCTCCTCTGCACCCGCTGCACGTCGTTGTCCTCGCTGAAGTCGGAGGTGGACGTGGTGGACTCGGAGGGCCCCTGCTCTCCATGGGAGGAACAGCTGTGGACTGGGACCGCAGGTGGGGGGCCCCCAGCCACCACGGTCCTGGCCCGGCACACCCGTTCGCCTTGTTGCACTGACTCGGTGGCTTGGGCAATTCGTAGGACATGCTCGAAGGAGATGCTCTCGTCCTTGGCCAGTAATTTTTTCATGCCCCCCTCATCTCGCAGGCCCAGCAGGAGCCTGTCTCACAGCACCTCGCTCAGGGATGTTCCCCACCAGCAAGGCACGGCAGCCACCCTCAGAGCTGCCACAAAATCAGCCACGGACTCACCGGCCCACTGGCACCGCTGCTGAAAGGCTAGCCTTGCCGGGAACACCGACACTTTCGGGCGGAAATGCTTCCACAGCTCAGTGAGGATCTCGTCTAGGGGTACCTCCCTGAGCGGCCTCGGCATCAGGAGGTTCGTTGCCAGCTCTAGCGTTTCCAGGCCGCACTGGGCCAGCAGGTACTCTCGGCGCTGGGCTTCTTCCTCGATGCCCTCGAGGTCCATTGCATAGAGGAACTGCTGTTCGTAGAGTTCCCATTTCTCTGGCTTTGTGGTGTCGAAAGGCACGATGTTCACTTTTCGGGACACCATCCCACCTTCATCACCAATTTAGTGTCTTGCAATGAAGACACTAGAAGGAGCCGTAACAAGGCTAAACACAACTTTATTGCATGATGGTCAGAGTGAACATGAGGTAATGGCAGACAAACAGCTCTATTTATAGTACAATGTACATTTGAATATGCCAGTGTGGTAGCTCATTGGCTACTGTCCGCGTGACGTCATTGATAATCATGCCCATCTTCTCCAGGTGCGGTGTGGCGGGAAGGTTTTCCGCTCTTCAGGTATTCGGGGAATCTGTACCTTGTGAGCTGGATGGTCGCTACTGCCACCTGTGGCCACTTAGCTCGCATCCTTATACAGCTTGTTACAATGTGTTCCTGATTAGATACAATTGGATACATTGACTGGTTACATTCTGTTAAAGGGAGCATTGCATCTTTACATTCAATACATAGCAGTAAGTAAACATTATTTTTTCCCTTTCTGCTAAAACTGTCCCCGAGCATTTGTATTTTAGGAACTCCCTGGGCGGTTTACAGGTAATTAACATTTTGCTGGGTGCTTATTTTACCAGCCGTGGGGAAGAATGAGTCAATGTTGAACCCCCTCCCCGTCAGGATCGAACTCAAAACATTTTGGCTGCAATACAGAAGTTTAACCACTGTGTCGCCTAAAGATCAGCACGTGATAACAGGGCGACCTATCTGGTGTGTAAAAACATCAACAGGGATTCAACAGCGTCACGCGACAAGGTACAACAGCCCACCATACCTGTCAACTTTTGGATTTGAAAATAAGGGAAATTTTGGCCACACCCCTCTGTGGGTGTGGCCAAATCCGTGCGCGTAGCCAAATATAGCCACGTGACTTGCTGGGCTCTAGTCATGCCTGCCACATGGCCATGAAAATATCTGCAAACACAGACAGCACTGGCTCTTTGGCTGTAAATGGAGATGAGTACTGCACCCTAGAGTTGGAAACAACTGGCAGATTTTACTTTCTTAGGATCAAAGATCTGATGCTTGGGAAACAAGCTATGAGAAACCTGGGGAACATAGTTAAAAGTAGAGGCATCACCTTGCAAACAAAAAATTGCATAGTCAAAGCAATGGTATTCCCGGTGGTAATGTATGGGTGTGAGAGCTGGACCATTAGGAAAGCTGAGCACAGAAGAATAGATGCCTTTGAAATGTGGTGTTAGAAATAGGTCAATCCTAGAAGAAATCAACCACGACTGCTTACTAAAGGTCAAATAGTAAAGATGACGCTAAAGCACGTTGGACATCAAATGAGAAGAGAGGATTCACTTGAGAAAGCCTTGATGCTGGGAAAGGTAGAGGACAAAAGAAGGGGGTGGCCAAAAATAAGATGGCTAGATGGTATTGTAGATGCAATGGGCACAAAGCTGTGTGGGCCAAAGAATCCTTTCCCCATTTTCTTGGGGGAGTTTTGTTTTGTTTTCTTTCTTGTTTGCTCAGTGGCTTAAGTGACTAAGATGCTGACTGGGAGGCAGAAGGTCAGCAGTTCGATTCCCGAGAACTGCAGGACGGGATGAGCTCCCGTCTTTGTCCCAGCTCCTGCCATCCTAGCAGTTCGAAAGCAAGAAATTGCAAGTAGATAAATAGGGACCACTTTGGTGGGAAGGTAACAGTGCTCCGTGCGCTCTGGTGTCTAGTCGTGCCTGCCACATGACCATGGAAATGTCTGCAGATGCAGACAATGCTGGCTCTTCAGCTTTGAAACAGAGATGAGCACTGAACCCTATAGTCGGATACGATTGGCTTTTGAGCAAGGGCGACCCTTTACCTTTACCTAACTCAGATCCCCTTACACAACCGTGCAAGCACACACACACACACACCCTCCCAAGTTAACTCTAGAACAGAAACAGAACACACACACACACACACACACACTCATATAGTGTAGGAATCACTGAGTGTGATGGCGAACCCTGGCACTCTAGAAACAACTGTCTTTCGAGCAAGGGAAACCTTTACCTTTAGCATATAGTGATCAAGCACTCCCCCCCACCCCCCTCCCAAGTTAACTCTAGAACAGAAACGGAACACACACACCCTGTCTCTCTCATATAGTGTAGGAATCTCTGACTGTGATGGCAAACCTTGGCACTCTAGAAATGACTGTCTTTCAAGCAAGGGAAACCTTTACATTTAGCATATAGTGATCAAGCACTTCCCCACAGCCCCCACCTCACCCCTCCCAAGTTAACTCTAGAAACGGAATCCTCCAGCCAGGACAGAGGCAGGGAGGGGGCGTGGCTAAGATGCCAATGGAGTAACATCGGAATAGTTAGCTCGCGCTGTTAAAGAGGTTATGAAAGAGATTTATTACTTTTAAAACCGTCTCAAACTTTGGGAAAAAAGAGGTCTGTGCCACCCTGAATTAATGAATAACATTTTGAGGATTTGAAGCCTGTGGAGCGGTGGCGCTGGGTGAGATAAGCGGCGGCGGCGGGGGCCGAGGGCCGAGCTGGACGCGCCAGGGATCGAGCCGGACGCGCCGCGGATGGGCGAAATTTCCTTGAGAAAGAGGGTTCTTAAAAGAGAATAAAGGCGGACAGGTAAAGACGTGGCAGTTACAGGATCTCCGAAGCGAAAGAGCGGGGAGAATCCATGACGGAAAGGCAAGTGAAGAAAGTGTGTGTGTCTGTAAAGCTGTGAGAAGGAAGGATAAGGCTCTGTAATGGCGGCGTAATGGAAAGTGAAAGTTAACTGAAGTTAAAGAAGGGGGACACTGAAGAAGGCTTCGGTGAGTTGGGAAGCAAGAATGGGATATCGGAGAATTAAGAAGCCTGGAGAGGAGAGAAAGGGCAGAAAGGAGCTAAAGGATTAAACCTGAAAGATACTGGTCAGAGCTCCAGAGAACGGGTGGAGCAGAAGAAAGAGGGAGAGAGGCTGGTTTCGTCCTCGGTGATTTTAAGCCTGCACCATTTGGAGGGGACCTTCGGATCTCCTATTTCAAAGGTTTGGAGTCCCTATCTTCGATTTGCCTGGGTTAGGGACTTTCTATGGTACATTTCTGTGGAATACTAGAATTTGGCTGTGTACTTTGGAAGGTGGAATCATTATTTTGAACTCTGTGGATGCCTGTTTCTTAGATTACAAAGGAAGTGGTGGTTCCACTGTGAAAGTTATAGCTTCCCTCCTCCCTTAGTTTGTGGATACGCTGTTACTGTTTTCATTGGGAGCAAGGAGTTTATTAAAGCGGTTTGACTGTATTGGAACACAGGAGCAGCCCTAAGGAGAAGGATCACTTCGAGACAAAAGGTTTGAGGTTTTGAAGCTATGGTTTGGTATTATTATGGAGGACCGTGCTGTGCTTTGAAGCCTTTTATTCCTTTCATTCCTTTGGATATACAGATTAAAATTGGACTGGCAGACGTTGTTTCACAAGTGGATTATAAAACTGAGGAATAGCAATTGATATCGATTGGATTACAATACGATTGGCTCCTCCTTTTGGATCTATTTTTGGAATTGGAAAAGCTGGAATTTACCTGGGAAAAGAAAACGGTGGGTAGGAAAACGGTGCATCTTTTGAGTGCACTGTTTGAAAACCTATCAGAAGAAATGGATAAGAGAAAGGAGGAGGAGGTGGTTAGACCAAAAAAGTTGGATTCAAGAAAGGAAGAAAAGAAGGATGAAAAGAAAGAGAAGTCTGCATCCATGGAGTCAACAACAACAGGAGGGACAGAAGCTGACTCATTTGACCAATTGCAAATAATGGTGGAATTGGGGAAACTGATGAAAAAAATAGATAAAATGGAGGAGGCAAATGTAAAGGGGTTTCGTGAAATGAAGGAAGTGAGGGGGAGAGACAAGGAAGAGTTAATGGGGTTTCAT
Organism: Bradypodion pumilum; assembly: GCA_035047305.1. NCBI lineage: Eukaryota > Metazoa > Chordata > Lepidosauria > Squamata > Chamaeleonidae > Bradypodion > Bradypodion pumilum. The sequence goes on from JAWDJD010000002.1 coordinate 381,991,855, forward strand.
AAAAACTTGTTTCACAGTTAACTGAGTTAACTATAAAGGTGGACGCCAACTATCAGAGGATGGATAAAGTTTTGAATGTGGTGCAAAATGATATGAAATTGATGCAAGATGACATGAGAGGGCTTCATGAGGAACAAAAAGAGGTTAAATTAAAAATAGAGAGTCAAGGGAAAAAATTAGATATGGTTGAAGAGGTGATGAGAAAACAGAACGTGGTTATACGCAATTTGGTGGAGAAAACGCCAGATAAGCTGAAAGAAAGAATAGTGGATTGGCTAAATAGTTTGAACATGGGGATAAATTTTGTAAATGAAGATATTGTCAGCTGTTTTAGATTGGGGGCAAGAAGGGGGGAAAATGAAATAGAAATGTATTAGTAAAATTTGCAAATTGGGCGGAGAAATTAAAGGTGATGGCTTTTATAAAACAGGCTGGATCTGGCGTTTTAAAAATTGATGGATGCGAGATTGAGGTATATAATGACATATCTGTTGAGGAATGAGTGTGGAGGTTTAAGATGAAACCCGTGATCTATCGATTATCATTGGAAGTTTCCCAAACAACTTAGATTTTTTTGGGGGGGGGAAATGCATGTGTTGGAGGATTAAATGGATTATTTAGATTATCTGAGTTGGATTGGTCTGGTCAAAATGTCATCTCGAGAATGGAGGGGATTAAGGAAAGCGCTGGTGGAATCAGGGGGAGTGCGGAGAGATTACGCAGGTGAATCGGAGAGGGGGACAACAGGAGGAGTAGAGGTGGAAACGGAGGTGCAGGTGGTTGCAGAGGATGGGTGAGACGGATTAATTTGAAACAGAGTTTGCTTAGTAATAGTAATAATTTTATAATACTAGTAGATACAGCGTTAGAGCTACAGATAAGATGCATTCTTTTAGACGTTTCCCCCCCCCTCCCCTCTTTGATAGTCAAGGGCCACTTTTTGAAAGAAGGGTGGGGAGGGTAGATATGATTTTTTTTTTGTGTGGTTAGTTTAGATGTTAAATGTAATTTTTTTTAGTTGTAATCTGATAGATAATGTATATGTGGTGGAGGAAAAGACACAAATAGGAGTCCACGATTGTCAGAAAGAAAGAAAGGAGAGTAAGACATAGGTCTGAAGAATATTAAAGTATTGACCTGGAATGTGAAAGGTATCGGCTGTCAAGTTAAGAGGAAGAGGTTAGAATCCGCCCTGAGGAAGGATAGACCAGATATAGTCTTTCTTCAGGAAACACATCAAAAATCAGAAGATACTAACAGGCTTTTTTTGGGATGGGTGCAGGTATATGAAAAATCATATGGAACATCAAAAGCGAGGGGTGTGGCAGTCCTGATTTCGAGGAAACTTGGCTTTGAGATGATAAAAAGTATTACAGACCCAGAAGGTAGATATGTGATTATAATCGGGAAAATAGATGATGAAGAGATAACATTAGTAAATATATATGCCCCAAACGATCATCAGCAAACATTTTTAAATAAAGTACTTGGTATTTTAGAAAAAGAGAGAACATCAAAAATGATAGTTGCTGGAGATTTTAACTTAATACGGGTACCAGAGGACTGTACGAATTTATCAAGAGCTGGGAGAACAGCTGGTATGAAGATTTTGGATAAATGGATGAAGACATTAGGTCTGAAGGATAGCTGGAGGGAGATCAAGGGATCAGAGAGGGCATACACATATTTTTCACAGGCCCATAATACATATTCTAGAATAGATTATATTTTGGTTTCGGAAAATTTGATTAAAGATTTAGAAGATGCGGAGATTGGGATATTTAAAGAATCGGACCATGCAAAATTTTGGGTGGAATTAAAAATTGATAGAGGGAAAAAAATATAAGAGAAATTGGAGATATGATGAAAAATTGTTCCACGATCAAAAGTGTAAGGAACAAATAATTGAGAAGTGGAATGAGTGTTGGGATTGGAACGATACAGGTGAGGTGGTTACAATGTAGTTTGGGATCCCATGAAGTCGGTTTTTAGAGGGGAATGTATTAAACTGGCCTCAATTAAGAACAAGCATTTTAGAGATAAACAACATGAAACGGAGAATGAGATTAAACGGTTATTAGAAGAGCATGTAAAGACTAAAAGAAAAGAGGTTTTTGAGAAAATGCAAAGATTAAAGAATGAATTGGTAGGGAAAGATATACAAAAAGTGAAAAAAGACTTGGTGTATTTGAAGAGAGAATATTTTGAATATAGTAATAGAAATTCGAAGCTGTTGGCAAGAGCTGCTAAAGTAAAAAGGAACAAAAGAGAGATGGGGATTTTGGTTGATGTAAGTGGTAGGAGATGTAATAAGACTAAGGACAAGATCTTGATAGTAAAAGATTTCTATCAGGAACTGTATACCAAAAGGGATGTTAATATTGAAAAGTTGAGAGAACAATTGAAGAAGAGAATGCAAAAACAGCTAAGCTTAGAACATAAAAATAGAATGGAAGAAAAAATTACGGAAAAAGAGGAAAAAGATATAATAGCCAATTTGAGGACAAGCAAATCACCTGGGGATGATGGTTTGACAGCGGAATTTTATAAGGAGTTTAAAGAGTGCATGGTGCCAAGATTGGTGAAGCTATTTAATTTTATAATAGATGGGGGGTAGTTACCGACTTCATGGTATAGAACTATAATTGTGTTATTGCCGAAACTTGGAAAGGACCCAGAAAAGGTGGAATCTTATAGGCCAATCTCTCTGATAAATCAGGACACCAAGATTTTTACAGCGATAGTGGCAAATAGATTGAATAGTTTTATGACAAATTATATAAACGAGGATCAAGCTGGATTTTTGAAAGGAAGGCATATGACGGATTTGACAAGGAGGGTATTGGACATACTAGATACAGTAAGATCTACTAAACAGAAAGTGGGTATATTATCATTAGACATATTTAAAGCTTTTGATTCGTTACAATGGGTGACAATTAAGGAGATTATTAGATCTTACGGATTTGGGGATAGATTTTGCAATTTAATTGGACAATTATATCAATTTGGATTTGCTAAAGTCAAGGTAAATGATGAATTTACAGAAGAAATTAGATTGGAGGCAGGGACAAGACAGGGGTGCCCGTTGTCTCCAATATTGTTTATTATGGCAATGGAATTGTTAGCAGATGCTATAAGAGGGGACAATACGATAAAAGGGTTTTTAGATAATAAGATAAGTCTCTACGCTGACGACACTTTGGTGGTTATGAAACATCCCGGAAAGGCACTGGAAAAAATAAAAGAGCATTTAATGGATTTTGAGGACATAACAGGACTGAGAATAAATTGGGATAAATCTGAAATGATATTTTGTAATGTAGATAAAGAGGAACAGAAGAGAGTAAGAGATAAGTATAAGTTACAGGTTAAAAAATCTTTGAGATATTTAGGTGTAAATATTTCAAACAATTTGGAAGAGCTTAAAAATTGAATTACGAGATACAAAAAAAGGAAATTAAAGAGAAAATAGAGCAATTTAAAAAGATTAAACTATCCTGGTTTGGCAGGATAGCATTAAGTAAGATGATGCTGCTGCCGAAAATCAATTTTTTATTTGATGCGTTACCCATACAGATGAAAGATAAAGAGATTAAAGACTTTCAAAACATAATAAATAATTATTGTAATGGGGGGGACCCCAAATAGCAAAGATTTTTGGGAATTTATCGCAAAAGGAGGGAGGATTGGGGATACCAAATTTGAGAACTTATTATAGAGCTTTTCAAATTAAGAATACTATGAAAATTTTAGCAAGAGAAAGGGTAATATGGGAAGATTTGGAAATGAAGGAAATTGATTATGTAGGTAGAGGAGTATTTTTGGATAGCAGCGATAGAAAAATAGTAGTTAAAAATAAGATGTTGAAGACGATGTTAGGGCTATGGAAAAAGGTTAAAAAGGAATAAAGTCCTGATGTGTCTCCAATAATTGAAATGGAGGATCTTAAAAGTTTTCAAATAAAATTAGATAAAAGGGGGAAAGAAGTATTATTAAGAAATAATGTTTACTTGTTGAAAGATTGGATAAGAGAGTGTAAGGATGGAGGGAGAAAAGCGGAAATTTATAAGCAATTAAATCTGAATTGGTTCCAGATAGCATTGATTGATAAATGGAATGAAAAATATAAGGAGCAATTAAGTTTAAAGAGAGAAAAAACTGAATTTGAGGAACTGTTAATAAGGATAAGAAAAGGAGATATGGGATTAAAGAGCATGGTCAGCAAACTATATAAAATATTAAATAAGGAAGGCAACCCACAAGAAACGTTGAAATCGTGTTGGGAACGAGATTTGAATATAAAGATACCTGAGAAAAGTTGGAAAAATAAATGGAGAAAGAGGTATATGAAAACAATGTCTGTCAGAATAAAGGAGCATAATTACAAGATGTTATGGAAATGGTATTTGACGACAGAGAAGCTATTTCAAATAGATAATACCAAAAGTAAAAATTGTTGGAGATGTAAAAATACCCTGGGAACATATGAACATATGTGGTGGGAATGCAAAATGGTAAATGATTTCTGGGGGGGAAATTGAGAAGGAAATAAGTGAAATTATGGGGATGAAATGCATGCTAGATATAAGAATGGTGCTGCTAACAGATGTTGACAAAGTAAATTTGAATGAGGATAAAAAGGAATTACTGTCTTTAAGGCTGATAATTGGTAGAATGTGTATTGTAAGAAATTGGAAATCAGATGGAATACTGAGGATAGAAGAGTGGTATAAAGAGATGTGGGATTTTGCATTGAATGATAAATTAACATGGGAAATAAATAAATATAAAGGGAGAGTTAAGGAAAATAGATTTTGGAAAATTTGGCGATTGTTTGTTGATCATTCATTGAAGGGAGGGTATGGGGATAGCCGGGCACCAGAACAAATATATTTTTGGAAACAGTAGATAAATTTTAAAAAATGTGACATCCCGCGGACTCATTTGTAGGTATAGGCACATAGGGTGTTTATTGTAATTGTATCTTGTTCAATGAATCTTATTTCTTTTTTTTGTATTCTATTTTGATTTTTTCTTTTAAAAAATGATAGATTATAGTGGACTTGATTATCACAGCACTGATGAGAATATTTTTAGAAATGGAAAATTAGGAAGAAGATTGGCTGTGATAATTAAAGTGATTGAAGTTTAAAATAAAGTGTTGAACTATATGCTAACTGGAAGAAGTTATAATGAAAGTATATTATTATTCTTTTTTTTGATTTAGTGTTTTAGTGGTAAATTTAAATGTATGTTGATTATTAAGTGCTGTTTTTTTATTGTCTTTGAATTTTGTATTATTGTTCATTTTTAAAAATTAATACAAATTTATATTTTTAAAAAAGGACAGAGGCAGGGAGCAGAAACAGCTCAATTGTGGGATCCGTGCACACAATTGGCATACTGTCCCTGACAGAACCACGGTAATGGGAGATCACCTCGTTGCTGTGGGTTCCTGAGGGGACAGAAATTGGGGGAGCGGAATATTAGATAGAGTTTAATTCATCAATAGCTGATCTGACAGGCAGCTCGGACAATGGAGAGATAATGACTAACTCGCTAGGCACGTAATAGGTAATCTCGCGTCTGCGGATTCCTTTAAGCCCTAGAGTCAACGTTAGCCACCTGTTTACCTCTGATAACATGGAACAATGTATTTCCCTTGTAGTTAATTAAGTTAGTTAATGAACTTCCCCCGTGTAGACTTCCCCAATTAACTCGTGTAAACATGATGTGTAAAGCCTGATTTTAGAATGGATCGCTACGCTTGTGCATGCAGCCAGAACAGGATAAATACTCATGATTTGTCATCATTAAATTACTGGTCTTCGCTCCATCTTGCCTCGTGACCAGTCTCCTCCGGGACCCAACGGCCGCTTCGCGGTTCCGATCCAGCTTGCGCAACCCGCTTTGCGGCCCAGATCCAACTTATGGTGACCTCGACGTGATTCTACTCGTGAGTAGCAACACCCCTTGGTCCGGTTCTACGCCAGAACCGTGTCCAAGTCTTCCCGGAGGACAGCGCAGCAGCTCTGGTCGGAAAGCCATCCGATCTGAGTGACAGCTATGCTACGAGGCAATCCAGAGAGGCAGAGCAGCTCCAAAGCTCTGAGGCATCTTGCTCGGCGGAAACGTGTTCCGCTCAGGGTCGGCTGTGAACCCTGACTTCAGCGCAGAGGCCACCGAGGGCCTGTGGCAGCAGCCCATGTTCCGAGTCATTTCCAGAGGTTCATCACGCCAAACCTGTTACCTAACCAGACGCGTCGATTCGTCCCAAGGAGGAAAACTTCAAAGAACCGGCAGGTAATATGGGGACTTGTCCACAGTGACAACGTCCGACCGCTAACCAGAGAGTTCACTTAATGGAACTCAAGGCCCTGGCCAGGGTAAACCATACACGCATTCACAGTGCCCAGTTAGTGGATCTTTTGGTGTACTTGGGGGAACATTGTCCGTTTTATCCAGAAACGGGCATGCTTAGTCTCCAACTTTGGGATAGGATAGGAACCTGCATTAGGCAAGCACCTAGAGCCCCAGCTAAGGTAATTAGCACATGGAGCGAATGTAGGAAGCTCATAGCAGAGGTAGTCCCAGTCCGGATAGAGACCCAGGAACCCCCAGCGCAGTCAGAGCCATCAACCCCAACGGCTCTCTATCTGTCACTTCAGCTCAAGTAGGGCAGTGTAGGGAGCTTTCCCTCAGTGACAGCTGCAGACACCACTGAAGGAATGCATGGTATGAGAAGCGCTGGCGCTTCTCTGACAGTTAAAAGTTCCCAGACTACCAAGAGTTCCATCCAGCGCATGGTTGAGGAAGAAACCAGTAAGGGGGAGTTGTCAGCGGAAGATCTAGCTGAGCTTAGACAGGTATGCCCAGTCCACAAAGAGGTAGATGCCCTCACAGGTCAGCAGCAAATGACCCATTCGCCAATTCCATACAAGCTGCTTATGGCTATGCGGAAGGCAATCACAGAGACAGAACTCCAGAGTCGCTTTACTAGGGGCACGCTTCAGCAAGTGTGCGAAACTATGATGCTCATTCCATACGACTGGAAGGCCGTCATGAGAATGATGCTCAACCCCAGCCAGTATTTGCTATGGGACAGCGAGTATCGTCTCGAAGCACAGGCAAGGGCTGCCAGGATGGGAGGAGCAATAATCCCTGACCAGCTACATGGGTCAGGACAGTTCGAATCCGTCAATGCGCAGATCACCTTGCCTCTCGCCACACTTCATTTGGCGGCTGAGACAGCCTTCAGGGCTTATCTTAAGGTCCCGGCAGCTGGCAAAGCAGCCAAAAATTACACAGCAGTCAAACAGGGTGCCCAGGAGTCCTACATGGACTTTATCAACAGATTGGAGGAAGCAGTCAGTAGGCAGATAGACAATGAGCAAACCCAACAGGAGTTCATGATGAAGTTGGCGAAAGACAATGCCAACCTTGACTGCCGTAAGATCTTGCAGTCACTGGGCAATCGTCCCGATCTGACTCTCACCGACATGATTAGGGCTTGTGCCGACGTTGGTACAGATTCCTACAAAATGGGTCTGTTGGCAGCGGCGGTGCAAGGCGGTAGGAAGTTCAAAGGCAAGACCAAAGAAGCATGTCACAATTGTGGCAAGATCGGTCATTTCGCTAAAGACTGCCGATCCAAGAAGGTCAATGGCCAAAACACGGGTCGTCCCAAGGCTCCGACCACGCCATGTCCACGATGCAATAAAGGTTTCCACTGGGCCAGGAACTGCCCGAACTCGGGAAACAGGAGCACGGGCTTGTCTCTGGCCCCAGTCCAAACAGAGACCTCAATCGCTCTGGGAGAGCAAGAGCTGGATTAAATTCCGGTCACATTCCCTGCATTCCGGAGGCGCAGGCCAGACCTAAGGTCAGTGCGGGACTAGATTTGACTTGCCACTCAGAAGTCACATGTGACTTGCCAGGCACAGTCTATCTGGTCGATTCCCAATACATGGGACCCCTGCCTAAAGGCTATATAGGTTTAGTTTTGCCCATAGTATTGCAGGAACACGAGGAATCCTAGTGATTCCAGGAGTCATTGACTCCAATTTTTCAGGTGTACTCCAGGTTCAACTCTGGACACAACTACCCCAAACCATTCACAAGGGAGACATGTTAGCGCAACTGATCATGGTTCCTTGTCACTCGCCAGCAGGCAGCCAGGAAAGGCTCAGGGACAGCTCAGAGTCCGGGTCGGAAGACCGCTCGAGCACAGAAGGGGCAGTGCAAGGATACCAGGTCTTAGCGGCAGTGGAAACCAACATAGAGTGGAAGCGGTGGCCAGTCATAAAGGTATTTTTAAATAAAAAACTTTTGATGGGCTATTAGATAATGGAGCTGACGTTAGCGTGGTCAGCCAGAGTCAGGGGCCGCGTGAGTGGGCTCTCGAGCCGGTCTCCGATGTGTGGGGGGTAGGTGGTATTCAAGAAGCGTTTAGAAGCCAAGATTGAGTAGAGGTCACGATCCCCAAAGCTGATGGTACAGCGGTCATCCAGCCGCACATTTTGGATGTGCACATCAATCTCTGGGGGCGAGACATTCTACAGCAATACCGTGCCACTCTTACCTTCGGGTAATGGCTTTACTGCTTAAATGGCTTACCAACACGCCAGTCTGGGTAGAGCAATGGCCGGTTGTAGGGGAGAAATTAATCGCCCTGAAACAGCTGGTTAAAGAACAGCTAGAGGGGCGTGTCATGATGGAGGGCTGAGAGGGACGAGCTTTTCTCCGCTCGGAAAGGAGAGAAAAGAAAGTGACTTTTTTAAAGTGAAAATAGACCCTGAAACCGGCTGAAAAATGGACTAGGAAAAAGAGAAGGAAAATTAGTAGTGGAAAATATATTGAATGCTCCAAAGCAGCGCCGAGAAAAAGAGGTAGGACAGAGTTTCGATCTTGAGAGCGGGGGGATGGGCGACCTGTAATGGCGACGAGTCCCCAGAGCTCTGGATCGAAGAACGGAAATTCTGGAAACGGGAGGAAAGCGGCGTTCTAGTAAAAGAGCTTAAAAGTATGGGCAAAGCATAAGTGGACGTCGGAATTAAAAGTAAATCTGTTGGGGGGCCGAAAGAGATTTTGTAGCGGGCTCGCTTGGTCTTGTCGCCCCCCCCCCGATCGGAGACGTACGGAGTTTCGAGGCGCTGGAAAGGAGCAAAGGGGAAAGCGAAGAAGTTTGACGGTGAGCAAAGTTGTAAAGACTTATAAAGAGAAAGGGGGAAATAGAAAGCAGAAGTAAAGAGACTGATTTTTTCTTATTTTTTTTTCTTCCCTTTTGAAATGTTTTATGCCGGTGGGAGTGGATAAATTAACGGCTAAGTAAAAGGGGCAAGATAGTATTCCCTGCTTTCCTTCTTTTGTTAATTTTTTTTCTTCCCCTTTCCTTGCCTCCCCCTCCCGCTATTGTGCTGTGGTCTAAGAGAACTGGTTTTTAAAGAAGAAGAGAGACGATAAGCCTGTCCCTGCATACATTTTTTTGGGAGATACAAAGAGAAGCAAGAAGCTGTTGTGGCGTAGTTCTCTGAGAAATAAATTGCTTGTAGATCGGAACTTTGGAGAACAGGAAAGTGAACTCATCAGTGTTATCTTTGTTTCTGCTGACTCTCCCTTTTTCCCTCCTTAAAAGAGATTTGGAAATCGTTTGCAATTTACAATAGAGAGTTGGCTCCCCCTACAGTTAAATTTTGGAGATAAAAAAAAAATTTTTTAATTGCTGTTATTCTTGTTTGGTTTTTTTTTTCTTGGCTGGTTTGAAGCTTTTTAATTTTTAAATATTTTTTCAAATAAGATTTTTCTAATTGTTTCTTTTTTAAAAAAAAAATTTCTTCCCCTTTTTTTTTCTTGTTTTTTTTTTTGTTTTTATTTTTATTTTATTTTGAATTTTGTGGGGAGGGGAAATATTAAAGTAGATAAAAATATAAGAGGGAAATTAATTAAATTTAAATTGGGACAACGGAAGTTTGAACGACTCTCTGGGTATACATGTGTGTGTATATGTGTCTGTAAATACACGCGCATATATAGGACAGAGAGAGGGAGGGGGGAGGTGATAAGGGTTAAGTACTGTATTTGGAAAGTTTAATAAAATTGGTTAGAGATAAAATATATGGTGAATTTTGAATGATTAAACTTTATATGTAAATTGATAATAAGCAGTTAGAAATATATTTGAATGAAACGGCAGGGGAGAGGGAAAGAGAAAGAGAAGAAATTGGCTTGGACAAGAGAGCAAAGACCAACGTCCTCCGATAGAAGTTTCAGGAGGCTTACAAGATTGGATGAGGAGAAAGAAGAAATGAAAAAAGCAATGCAACAAGAGATAAAGGATTTGGAGGAACAAGAGACAGTGAAAAAGATGGCACAACAACTACAGCAGCAGCAGCAACAGAAGACAATAATATCACCAACGGCGCCTACTCCATCTGTGGTAAAATCAATCGTGATAACAACAGCAAAAGTAACAACGACAACAACAGCTATGTCAACAGTGTCAACGACAGCGGCGATAGCAGGAACAACACCAACAACGATCGTAACCACGTCCACGGCCACAACACCAACGACATCGGCGACAGGGGGAGGAGAAGGAACTAAATCTGAATTTGAAATTCTTAACGAGAGATTTGATACCCTGGGGAATAATATTGGAAATATGTTTGCTCAATCTAGAACAGAATGGAAGAAGGATTTGCAAGATGTATTAGTAAACATTATGAAGGGAATTGAAGACATGAAAGAGGAAACAAAGACCATTAAAAAAGAGCAAGAAGAGATAAAAAAAGATCAAGCAATGATAAAAGTAGAGGTCATGGACTTAAAAAAGAAAGAAAAGGAAAGAGAAAATAAAGTTGGGGACCATGAAAAGAGATTGGAAAATGTAGAAGAACAATTAAGAAAAGCAAATGTTATAATTCGAAAATTCCCAGAGAATTCACCAGACAAATTAAAAGAAAGAATAGTGAAATGGCTTGACGAAATTATGGAAGATGGCTTCACGCCGCATGAAGTGGTAAATGTATTTAGGCTTGGTTCAAGAAGGGGCAAAACTGGGTCAAGGAATGTCATGTTAAAATTTGCTAATGTATCAGATAAACTGAGGTTAATGGCGCTTATACGTGAAAAAGGACCAGAGGTTTTAAAAGTAGAAGGCCATGACATTGAAGTGTACAACGACATTCCAATGGAGGATCGTGTCTGGAGACAGTCGATGAAGCCAATCACAAAAAGATTCCAGGAAAGGGGAATAAGATACAATTGGAAATTCCCAAGACAATTAAGTTTTTTTTATCTGGGAAGAAGATATTTAATCAATGAAGATATTAATGTCTTGGACGTAATGATAGATGCCAAATTATTGGAAGCAGGAACTAAAGAGTGGTTTGATCTGAAGGAAGAATTGATTATATCTGGTGGTTATAGAAGAAGGGATAGCAATGGAAACGAGAATATGCCAAAAGGGGCAGAAGGAGGAATAGCTCCGGACGGGGAGTAGGTTCAGGCCCAATCCAGACTCCTATGTATGACTGCACCCCCCCTCCCCCCTCTGAATTTTGGAGGCCATTTGTAAAAAAGAAATGGGGAGGGAGAGTAGTAGATTGTTTAGTGTATTTTTTCTTTTAGATGTTTTTTCCTCTTTTATTATTATTATTACTTTTTTGTATAAGGTGAAGGAAATGTTATATGTTGATCACATGTCCGTAGGAGGAAGTGGGAACTGCAAAAAAAGGGAGGGAGATACATAATAGATGAAGGATATAAAAGTATTAACATGGAACGTGAAAGGTACTGGTTGTCAAGTGAAGAGAAGGAGGTTGGAAGCGGCACTTAGAAAAGATAGACCGGATATAATTTTTCTTCAGGAGACCCATCAGAATTCGGAAAAAACCAATAAATTATTCTTAGGATGGACCCAAGTTTACGAAAAATCGTATGGCTCCTCAAAGGCTAGGGGGGTCGCAACTTTGATATCAAATAGAGCGGGATTCGAGATAATAAAAAGTATATCAGACCCAGAAGGTAGATACTTGATAATAAAGGGGAAGATAGAAGAAGAGGAAATAACTTTGGTGAATTTGTATGTGCCAAATGAACATCAAAACAGGTTTTTAAATAAGATATATCGAATACTAGAGAAAGAAAAAACAACAAAAATGATTGTAGGGGGAGATTTTAATCTAGTAGGATCAAATATAGATAGCACGAATATGAAGAGAAGTGTAGGTGGAAATAAGACGTTTGTGTTAAATAACTGGTTGAAATCCTTGGGGTTGAAAGATACATGGAGAGTACTTAAAGGACAGGAAAGGGCCTATACGTATTTTTCACAAGTGTACAATACATATTCCAGAATAGACTACATATTTGTTACGGATAATTTGATAAGTAATTTAGATGGTATAGAAATTGGAATATTCAAAGAATCGGATCATGCAAAAGTATTGGTGGAATTGAAAATAGATGCTATAAAGAGCCCGAAAAATTGGAGATATAACGCCAGATTGTTTAGAGATAAAAAAAGTAAAGATCAAATGGTAGAAAAATGGGAAGAAAATTGGAAGTGGAATGATACAGGGGAAGTACGAATTGGTACCGTATGGGATACTATGAAAGCAATATTTAGGGGTGAAAGTATTAGGTTGGCAAGTATTAGAAATAAACAGTTAAAAAGTAAGCAAGAAGAAACAGAAAAAGAGATTAAAAGGTTACAGGAGATACATGCAATAACCAAGGATAGAAAAGTATATGAAAAGATGCAGGGACTAAGGAAGGAATTAATTGGAAATGACATAGAAAAGGTGAAAAGAGACCTAACATATTTAAAAAGAGAATATTTTGAATACAGTAATAAAAATTCAAAAATGTTGGCAAGAGCGGCTAAAGAAAAGAGAGGCAGAAGAGAAATAGGGATATTAGTGGATAAGGAGGGTATAAGGCATAATAAGATTAAAGATAAATGCAAGGTGGTCAGAGAATTTTACCAATCCCTATACTCTAAAAAGAGAATAAATCTAGATAAATTAAAAGATAGATTGGAAATGCAAATTAAAAATAAAATAAGCCAAGAGCATAAACAAAGAATGGAAGAATTAATAACTGAAAAAGAGATAAAAAGAGTAATAAACAAACTGAAAGTAGATAAAGCACCTGGTGAGGATGGATTACCTGCTGAGTTTTATAAAGAATTTAAGGAGATAGTAATCCCGAAATTGTTAAAACTTTATAATGGTATTCTTAAAGGGGAACAGGTACCTGCATCGTGGTATAGAACAATAATTGTCCTATTACCAAAACCGGGAAAAGATTTAGAAAAAGTAGAATCATACAGACCTATATCCCTGATTAATCAAGATGCTAAGATTTTTACAGCTAAACTGGCAAACAGACTGAATAGTTTTATGGATAAATATATAAATAAAGACCAGGCCGGCTTTGTGAAAGGGAGATATATGACAGATTTAGTAAGGCGAGTTCTAAATTTAATAGACGTGGCAAGACAAAATAAAGAGAAAGTAGGTATATTATCATTAGATATTTTTAAAGCATTTGATTCTGTACAATGGGTAACAATTATCGAGATAATTAAGAGTTATGGATTCGGTAACAGGTTTATAAAGACAATAGAACAACTGTACCAACAAGGATACGCTAAAATCAGGGTTAACGACGGTTTAACAGAAGAATTAAGATTAGAGGCAGGAACAAGGCAAGGATGTCCCCTATCTCCAATTCTATTTATTATGGCGATGGAAATACTAGCTAATATAATAAGAGAAGACAAAAATATAGAAGGAATACTGGAAAATAAAATTAGTTTATATGCAGACGATACTTTGTTAATTATGAAACACCCCAGAAGAACCATGGAAAGGATTCAAAAGCATTTAAAGGATTTTGAACAAATTACAGGTTTAAAGGTAAACTGGGAAAAATCAGAATTAATTTTAAATAATATTGAAAAAGAAGAGCAAAGGAAAATCAGGGATGAATTTAAATTACAGATTAAAGGGAGCTTGAAATACCTGGGGATAAATATATCCAATAATTTAGAGGACCTGAAAAGACTAAATTATGATAAACAAAAGAAGGAACTTAAGATTAAAATTTCACAATATCAAAAACTGAAGCTGTCTTGGTTCGGCAGAATAGCACTGACTAAAATGATGTTACTACCAAAACTAAATTTTTTATTTGATGCCTTACCAATTCAGCTGATAGATAAGGATATTGAGGAATTTCAAAAACTATTTGATAGTTATTGTAATGGGGGACGCAGACCTAGAATTTTAAAGAAAATGTGGTATTTACCTCAAAAAGAAGGCGGTTTAGGAATGCCTAATTTAAAGAGTTATTATAAAGCCTTCCAGATAAAGAATGTAGTTAAGATACTGATGAAGGAATCGGTTATCTGGGAGGGAATCGAGATGAACGAAGTAAAGGAAGTTGGTAAGAGTTTTTTTTTAGACAAGGAAATAGGAAAAATATCGATTAAAAACAGAATGATGAGATCTATGTTGGGAGTATGGAAGAAAGTTAAAATGAAATTGGCCCCGAATATCTCACCGATAATTGAAATAGAAGATTTGAATAACTTCCCAATAAGATTGGATAACGAGATTAAGGAAATTTGGTCGACAAATAGGGTTCTCCTATTGAAAGATTGGATACGAGTCTGCAAAGATGATGCGAGGAAAAGAGAGCTATATACCCAGATGAAGCTGAATTGGTTTCAGATAATTATGGTGAATAAGTGGAATAATAAATACTGGAGAGAACGAAGCCTAGAAAGAGACAGGACGGAATTTGAGGAATTAGTTTGGAAAATTAGGAGGGAGGAAATTGGTATTAAAGGGCTGGTTAGTAAAATTTATAAAATAATAAACACAGAAGGTAACCCACAAGAAACATTAAGAAATACATGGGAACAGGACTTGAACTTGAAAATAACGGAAAAGGAATGGCAAAATAAATGGAAAAAAAGAATTATGAGATCCCTATCGGTCAGAATAAAGGAACACAATTTTAAAATGTTATGGAGGTGGTATCTGACACCCGTGAGACTGCACCAGATGGATAAGAAGAACAATAAAATGTGTTGGAGATGTAAAAACAGTTTGGGCACATATGTTCATATGTGGTATGAATGTAAAGAGGTAGAAAACTTTTGGACAAAAATAGAGATCGAGATAGGGAAAATTATGGGAGTACGTCTCAGATTGGGGCCAGATACCATCTTACTGACAGATGTTGAGAATATTAAAATAGATAATGATAAGAAAGAGTTGTTGTCTATGATGTTAGTAATGGCAAGAATGTGTATTGCAAAAAATTGGAAAAGTGATATAATGTTAAAAGTGCAGGATTGGTACGGGCAGATGTGGGATCTCGCATTGAATGAAAAACTAACATGGGAATTAAATCTTAAGAAAGGTATAATAAAAGAAAGTAGATTTTGGAAAATATGGCGAAAATTTGTGGAATACTCAATGACAAGAGATGAAATAAAAAAATTGACACCAGACCAAACGAAATTTTGGGAACAATAGAAATGAATGGGAGATCCCACAACCTCCTAGGACAATGTATATAGCACTAGGGTGATGAAGTCTGTAAGTGTATGTAATATACAGTCTGTCTTATCTTTTATATTATGATTTTATTTTTATTAATTTTTTGTTATTTTTTTCTGTCATGTATAAAATGTTTGTTTCATGTCTTATGCTTTAAAAAATCAATAAAAATATAAAAAAAAAGAACAGCTAGACGCAGGACATATAGAACGGTCAACCAGCCCTTGGAATTCGCCCATATTCGTTATTAAGAAAAAGTCAGGGAAGTGGCGACTCCTTCACGATTCAAGAGAGATCAATAAATGTATCCAGCCAATGGGTCCGCTTCAATGCGGCATCCCAAATCCGAACATGATCCCCAAGGGTTGGGAGATCTTGGTCGTAGACTTAAAAGACTGTTTTTATACCATTCCTTTAGATGTAAGGGATCGGGAAAGGTTCGCTTTTACAGTGCCAGTCGTGAACCACAAAGGGCCCACGCAATGTTACGTGTGGAAATTTTTGCCACAGGGGATGCTCAACTCGCCCACCCTGTGTCAAATTTACGTTCACAATGCACTGGAAAAGTTTCGAAACCTTCACCCCACAGTCTTAGTATGTCATTTCATGGATGACATCCTGGTCGCAGCACTGCAACTCGGCAGCAAAATGTTTAAAGACCTCCAGACCACTCTGGGGGGAAAAGGGTTACTCATTGCCCTGGAGAAAGTTCAGAGAACTGAGCCCTTTTTCATACTTGGGCCATCGGCTTCTCCGTTCTTTCGCGGCACCAGTTTTGCCACAGATAAATTTCAAAGATTCAGTCACCCTTGTAGAATTGCAACAAATTCTGGGGAATATCAATTGGCTAGACCGTATTTTAGGATAGATACGGATCTTCTGAAGCCGCTCTTCTCGCTGCTAACGCTAAGTAAGCAGCCAGCAGACCGGATACACATTCCTCAAGAGGCTTGTTTGACTCTCGAAAAGGTCAACCAAGTTCTCAGCCAGAGATGGGTGGACAGGATTAGTCAGGGGCCATATGCTCCTGTTCTAAACCTGTACATAGTCCGGACAGGAGCCATGTTCACCGGAGCTCTGGGAGTAGACTCCGAGCGGGGGGCGAAAATCATGGAATGGGTGTATTTATCACACACCTCTTCCCGAAACATCGTTCCTCCACAGGAACTGGTCTCCACGGTGATTTACCGAGGAAGGCTAAGAGCTAGGGATATCTCAGGGCACGATTTAGTGAAAATCGTGGTCCCATTCACAAAAGATCAGATTCAGCAGCTGATGCAGCTCGGTGACTCACTTCCGATTGCATTGGAAGGATTCACTGGATGTTTGGCATACCATTTGCCGAAAGACCCCAGACTCGTCTCGCTTCAAATGCAGACAGTCAGTTTGTGTGAGTTAATGTCCCTGGTTCCACTTCAGGGGGCTAGGACAGTTTTCACTGATGGGGGTCATACATATGGTGTTCTTACTTGGCAGGAGGGCCAGGCTTGGCGCACGCTTCTAACTCTTCGGCAGAAGTCCGTGCAGCGGGTGGAATTAGCAGCTGTGAACCTCACCTTGCACACCTTTGCCAAAGAATGCTTGAACATAATTACTGACAGTCAGTATGTTTGGAATTTGCTTCACAGTCTACCGGGAGCATACATCACTCCCGCGATAGACAAGAATTTAAGTCTTTTTCTCACTACTCAATTTTATTTGCGGAACTGCACCGAAGCGCTCCTTATTGCCCACATCAGAAGTCAACAGGATTTGCCTGGACTGATTTCCATGGGCAATAGCAGAGCGGATACGGCCACAAAGGAAATTCAGCAACGGTCAGTTTTGGAAGTCTTCACGACTCCAATTCAAAGTCATGCATTTTTTCATCAAAATGCCAAAGCACTTGCATGGCAGTTCAACCTGCCACTTTCCCAAGCCCAGGGCATAGTCCGTTCCTGTCCACATTGTGCAGGGGCGGTAGGGGGCCCCTCATGAGGGGTTAACCCATGAGGGACAGAGGCCAACCAGGTGTGGCAGATGGATGTCACACATGTTCTGCAGTTTGGCAGATGGCAGTACATGCACGTTTGCATTGACACTTTTTCACAGTTTGTTTGGGCTACAACACAGAAGGGAGAAATGGCTTCCCATGTGGAGCAGCATCTCCTTTCCTGCTTCGCAGCCATGGGCAAACCACGGCATGTGAAGACCGATAACGGTCCAGCTTATAGCTCCAGGCAGCTGGCCACCTTCATGGCCACCTGGGACATTAAGCATACCTTTGGCATTCCATACCATCCGCAAGGGCAAGCGATTGTGGAACGGGTGAATCAGACGCTTAAGTCCTACATTGACAAACAAACAGAAAGGGGGGAACTAGCCCTCCCGAAAAATCAGGGTCAGGCACAGCATTGTCTGAACAAGGTATTGTTTACGTACAATCACCTCAATGTTTTTTCGGATTACACTCTGCAGGAGAAGCACTTCCGTCGCACGGAGGCGCTCCCGCGTCCAATGGTGCGTTACCGAGTGCCACGGGATCCTTCTTGGAAGGGCCCGGCACCACTCATAACATGGGGAAGAGGGTATGCTGCAATTATGTCTCCTACAGGCGTTATCTGGATTCCAGCCCGGTGAGTCAAGCCAAGTCCAATGGCGTGGACCCAGGCGCTCCTGGACCCAATACCGGAGATGGAGGGATTAACCCTGATGGGGAGAGCCAAGCGGAGGATGCGACGGCAGCAGATGACAGCGCCGAAGATCACCTGGGGGATGGCCAAGTCCCTGTGCCAGGAGGCGGCGGACACCGTTCGGCAGGAGAACAAGGAACCGACACCGGAGAACATCTTGATTGCAGCCTTTTCCCTGATTACTGCTAATTCCATGATGACCACCATCATCTTGATCCTTTCCCTGCTTGCGGGGGGAGGCGTTCAAGCAGCTTCACTGGAAGCCAACAACCTAATGCCAGGCGGAGATCTCTCTGCCCAGCTGCATTACAACGTCTGGGAAATATTGGCAAACCTCGTCAATCAGTCCGATTTTTGCCTGAGGCAGACCACCGATTCTGCCTCTATTCTGAGTACTTGTCTCATCCCGGGGTGTCACTCCCCAGATGCGCGCATCAGGAACGGTGACTGGTTGGTGAAGCGGATATTTGGTCCGTTTTACAAGACTGCCTTTTCAACATACGCGCACTGGGGAACCCAAGTCACGAAAGTCCTACCGGCTGATGCGGCCACTCTATACAAACCCTGAGTGGCGGTCAGCCCGAACTCAACTTATGCTCGCATGACCGGCTGTTCTGCGGTAGAAGGGCCACAGCGCCGTTGCCTCAACCCCGTCAACAGCACTTGGACTTGTAATAACCCAGAGACTATTAACTCAATGTTTGCTCAGACCCAACGGCCGCTTCGCGGTTCTGATCCAGCTTGCGCAACCCGCTTCGCAGCCCAGATCCAACACTCAATAAAGCATGAGAGTGAGAGAGGTCTCTGCCCCCAGACAAGAACTGATTTGCCCCTGTATATATGAAATATTGCTCACCTCTAGGGTAGACTCCCGTCCCTAGTCCCAGCATGAAACGAAGCCGCCATCGTGGCCATGTGACTGGCAGGAAAATGAAAGAGAAACTAACTACAGAATGCAACCCCCCCCCACACACACACACCTTCTCTCTCTCCTTCCACAAGCGAAAAGCCACACAGCGACTTCTGGTGGCCAGAAAAAAAATACTGCAGCTTCACCTGTGAGGGCTCCAGTCAGGATATTTCTTTTTCTAAAATAAGGAAAAATACGGGGAAATCAATTAAACAGGAGGGGGGCGAGAAGAGGGGTAAAAATAAGGGGTTTTCCTGGGTAAAACGGGATGGTTGACAGGTATGCAGCCCACCAGGCTTCTGCGTGCGCGCTCCCCATCCATGCGCTCCACTCCTTCGGCCAAACGTCTTTCCGTTGCCGTAGCAACCATTGCATGGTATCAAGTATTTTTAAAAAGGGGGGTTTAAAGCAGCGTTAACGTTTGTTTTGGACGTCAATTCCCAGAAGCCTAAGTCAAAGCACTGATCAGCCAATGTACTGACAGGCTTCTGGGAATTGAAGTCCCCCTCCTTTGACAGCTCTATGGCAACTACTGCTGGTGCTGCTACACAGGAGGAAAGAGGTCTATCCTGTCAGGAGCTCAATTGACTGCCAGGGGGGAAAAAAGACAAGGTAGGCTGGGTTTTCCAACCTCAGGTCCTGAGGCTGTGCTCATTTTGGAAGACCAGAGCAAAGAAAAGGGAGAGGAAAGTTCCTAAGGCCCAAAAGGAAGGGGTATCGTGGAATGAGCAATAGTAATTACACTTCTATACCGCCCCTTAGTGCTTAGTGCACTCTCTGGGCGGTTCAAAAGGTAATTAGCATTTGCCCCCAACATGCTGGGTACTCAGTTTACCCACCTAAGAAGGATTGAAGGCTGAGTAAACCTTGATTACCATCAGACTCAAACTCACAATGTTTTGGCTGCAATACAGCAGTTTAACACAGAAAGAGCCTCCTTGAAGATTGTGGTATTTTTGAACCACAATTGGATGTACCCTGGTAACAGCAACCTTGTGTTGCAGCTAATCTTTCTCACGCTAGGTCAGGTGAAAGGAACTACAGAATGAACATACCAAAAGGTGCCTTCATTTTGGCAGTTTCACGTCTGGCCTAGACATGTAAGAAGATCACTGCGCCACCAGGAATTCCCTCCCAAATCATCATTAAAACCCCACCAAATCTGTGTCACCAGGCAACAAGGAGAGTGAGGAGCTGTGGGTGCAATTTGTTTCCCACAAACAGTATTGGGTGCAAACCAAACAATCTGTGTGTGCTTTGACATTGGGAATATGAAGGGTGATGATCCCCAAGTGGATTAAATCCCACTTGAATCCATCTTGATGGAGGGCAGAAGCTTCATCGACACTGGCCTGGGACTGATGAGGACTTTGTGTGCCCAAAGGGCTCAGGACCAGAAAGTGACCGGTGGAACTGGGTTAGTGGTACCAGTGTTACACTGCAATGCAAAAGGCAAATCGGAGGCAACTGCATTATATTGTTCTCAGGACAATCTTCATGGCTGATCACCATGATGAGAATCAATATTTGAAATCAGATACTGCACTTGAAGAAGAGAAAGAAATCAGTGGGGAAAACACAGTGAATCACAACTGAGAATGACGAGTGATAGAATTATTTTTGTATTTTAAAACTTATTTACCGCCCATCTGGGAAGGTAATTCCCACCCTGGGAGTTGTACAACAGTAAAGCAAACAAAATAGCATTAAAGTACATATGCTTCCACATGCACACACTCTCCCCTTGATGGCAGCAACATGCAACAAATAAAAAAAAATCTAAAAACCCAGGAATAATTAATAAATTACAATAGCTTGAAATCACTTTGTCTTTCTCATGAGCATCACCTTGTTTACATGAGAAATTAAAGCAACAATCCTAACATTATTGCACTCCTTGGCATCTCCTTTCTTGTGGATTGGAAATGTATATTGAATGTTTCTATTCTGTGGGCCATTGTTTTGTTTTCCAGATTTATTGGCGTATTCGTTTATAACAGGTTCAGTCTCTGTAACTTGAAATAGTTCTGTTGGTATCCCATCTACCCATGATTTATTTATTTCTAGTACTCGATTTCTGAGTACTGCAGGATGGAATGAGCTCCCGTCTTTGTCCCAGCTCCTGCCAACCTAGCAGTTCGAAAGCAAGAAATTGCTTTAAATAGGGACCACTTTGGTGGAAAGGTAAACAGCATTCCATGTGCTCCGGTGTCTAGTCATGCCTGCTACATGACCACAGAAACGTCTGCAAAAGCAGACAGCGCTGGCTCTTCAGCTCTGAAACCGAGATGAGCACTGAACCCGAGTCGGATACAACTGGCTTTCGAGTAAGGGAAACCTTTACCTTTACCTTTACTGCTCTCAAAACAGCTTTCATTTGGACTATAAGTTCTTCACTGGATTCCTTTTCAGGGGAGTCTGACATCCTTTTATCTCTTTTGTATATAGGTGTTCAGTATACTGTTTCCACTTTCTCTTTATTTTCTCCTGGTTAGATAATGTGCTTTCATGCTGATCACTCAACATTCCTAACCAGATTTAAATTTCCCATTGATCTCTTGGATCTTATGAAAAGAACTCTTATTTTTTCTCTTTTGTCTTTCTCTGTTTCTTTACACTGATTGTACTAGTTTTGTCTCTACATGACAGTCCTTTTAAAAACTGCATTCAGGATTCTGACCCTATTTCTGTCACTTTTTACTTTTGCTTCTCTCCTTTCATTTCCTCTATAATCCATTTAGGTTTTTATTTTTTCTCTCTACAGGAATTGTCTTTTTGCGTTGTTCCGTAGTAATATATCTTGTTTCAATCCACAGTTCTTCAGGTTCCTGGTCAATTAAGTTTAGTAATGCAAATTTACTTCTTATATGGACTTTAAATTCACCAGGAGCATAAACAAAATTATATTTTGGCACTATGGTTCTTTTAGAGTTTGTTTTTAGCTTTACTCTAATGTTTGATATTAACAGTTCATGATCAGTGCCTCAATCTACTCTTGATCTTGTTTAGGCAGAGAGAATACAGCTTCTCCATTACCTGCTTCCAGTTTTATAGTCTATTTGATTTTTGTATTGACTATTGGGTAATGACCACGTGTGCAGCTGTCTATTCAGTTGCTTGAAGCATGTACAGTGATACCTCATACGGAGACTTTATACGGATTTGGACTTTGTATGAGGCATGCAAAATCCTATCCGCGATGCCTCATACAACGTCCAAATCCTTGCCGCGATGCCTCATACAATGTCATTTCCGTAGAGATACATTGTACTGTAACAGCACAGACTTCAGGGCAAAGTCAAGAAAACAGACAGGAAACTGACAGAACTGTAAGAAAACATTGTCTAAAGGCTAAATACATTACAAAAACATGTCAAACAACGCTGATTGTCCAAGAACCTGAAAAATGCTGAAAAAATCCCAGGAATGCTTCTAAAAATTCTGATGAAAAATTCAAAAAAAAATCCAAAATCACACTCAAAACCACTCCTAAACACTCTTTGCCTTGTGCTAAACCCACAAGAGCAATGCACACATTTGTCCTGCCTTTTATACTGCTCAGGCACAATGCAACCTGGGAAAACCCCAATGCCTCATACAAAGTCGAGTGACTTTGTATGAGGTAACTTTTTTCAAGAAATTAAGTGATGTTGTATGAATTCGATGTTGTATGAAGCGGACTTTGTATGAGGTATTACTGTATTTACAATTGAGACTGCTGGCCCCACAGAGGCTGGTTCTCATTGTGCTATTCAGCCAGCACCCCGTGACAGAAGAGTCCAAAAGAGACACAGCATAACCAACCGTTGTGTGACTCTACCTGATGTATATAATTTAATGCCATGAAGTCTCACTAGCTCCTGCCATCCTAGCAGCTCAAAAGCAAGAAATTGCAAGTAGATAAATAGGGACCACTACTTCGGTGGGAAAAGATCTTGGGGACACGAAAGGAGCCTCATTCAGGAGTCCCCTGAGCGGAATTCCTCCAGCAAAAATCCTTCCAAGCCAGAAAGCACCTTTGTGTGCTTCTGACATGATAAAAAAGAGTGGACTTGATCCACGAACGCTAACATTAAAATATAGGCGTTTGTTTTTAAGGTGCTACGACGTTTTTGTCCTGTTCTTACCCCTGCTGATGGGAGGGAAACGTTCAGAAATTTTTATCTTAAAAAAAAAAAAAGCTTGCCAAGGCGTGGGTCACCCTCATGCCCAAATCTGCAAGAGGGACAAAAAAATAATAATTCAAACACATTCGGCTAAGATTTACTCTGCTGAAAAACCATGGAAAATGCGTTCATATTGGTCGTACGTAGTTTGGAAGGTCACGTTGGAGCGGCGCGTCTCTTCAGAATTAGATAAAGGTTGCCCCTGCTCGAAAGCCAGTCGTATCCGACTCTAGGGTCCAGTGCTCATCTCTGTTTCAAAGCCGACGAGCCAGCGCTGTCTACTGCTGCAGGCGTTCCCGTGGTCATGTGGCAGGCACGACTAGACACCGGAGCGCACGGAACGCTGTTACCTTCCCACCGAAGTGGTCCCTATTTATCTACTTGCAAGTTCTTGCTTTCGAACTGCTAGGTTGGCAGGAGCTGGGACAAAGACGGGAGCTCATTGCGTCCTGAATTAAACCCCACTAAATTCAACCGCAGTTGCTCACAAGTAAATGAGAACCATACAGACCGAGTTTGCTAGAACGGTTACACTTTCGGCTATTTTTTCCCCTTACTACTGCAGCCCCGCATATGGCGGACGCGGTCTTTAAGGCCGGAACTTTATAGGGAAAGTCAAGTGTGTTTTTCTCGTGTCTCTTTGAGAACAACAGCAACTTCCTCCTTCCGTTGCTGCCACGGAAACAGGCCTGCCCTTTTTTCCTGTTCACCGGGTAAGGATAAGGAGATCTTGTGCCTCAGCTTATTTTCATTGTCAGACTCGCCCAGGGAGTTCAGGATCGAGCCGCTTCCCACCACACCCCCTCGCGAGAAAAGCCACCTGAGGCACGGAAGTCAAGGAGGGTGGTGGGAAACTCACACGGTCCCCTGAACGTCGGTGTGCGCGTTCACGCTTGTCGAGCAGAGTGTTTTCCTCTGCGGCACTGATTGGGAGGGGTGGGAAAAATTCGAGATTGTGGCGACTGATGATGGGGAGACAAGCTATGAGAAACCTGGGGAATATAGTGAAAAGCAGAGACATCACCTTGGAAACCAACATTCCTATAGTCAAAGCAATGGTATTCCCGGTGGTAATGTACGGGTGTGAGAGCTGGACCATTAGGAAAGCTATGCACAGAAGAATAGACGCCTTTGAAATGTGGTGTTGGAGGAGAGTTTGGAGAGTCCCCCGGACAGCGAGGAGAACAAATAGGTCAATCTTAGAAGAAATCGACCCTGACTGCTCCCTAGAAGGTCAAATAGTGAAGATGAAGCTAAAGTACTTTGGACATCAAATGAGAAGAGAGGACTAACTTGAGAAAGCCTTGATGCTGGGAAAGGTGGAGGGCAAAAGAAGAATGAGATGGCTGGATGGTATTGTAGACACAGTGGACACAGAGCTGGGCTGAGGAAGATGGTGGAGGACAGAGGTGCCTGGCGGGCAATTGTTCATGGGGTCACAAAGGGTCGGAATCGACTGCAACTGAACAGCAAGGGGACTGGGGATCTGTCTTGTCCTCCTCCCGATCCAAAGGTGTTGTTTGTCACTAAAAAAATTAAGGATTTCAAATGAAGCATCACCATCATCTCATTTTGGAAAATGAGCATCAAGATCCTGTGGGACTTTAAAATTCAAACAGACACCTGGCTGATAACACGCCTGATATAACTGTGATGGAAAAGAAGAAGGTCTAGTTTAAGGCCATTGCTGCTGTACCAGGAGATGCACAAATTGAGGACAGACAACGGAAGAAAAATCACAAAATATCATGATTCACAAATTGAAGTTGAATGTGTATGGAGGGAAAATGTTGTACCTATAGCGATCGGAGCCCTTAGCAATATTTGGAAATGTTGGCTTTATTGGACTTGAACATCCTAACTCTACCAAACATTTTTTTTAACAGGAACTGTCTGTATACTTAGATGTTACTTTAATAGTTCTTAGGTTCTTGGTTAGGTCCTGAACTGTTAATTTTATGCCGCTCTTTAACTATGAATCTAATAAGAATGAGCCATCAAGTCAATTTTTACTTACGGTGACTCTTCAGGGTTTTTTTTAGGTAGAGAGTACTCTAAAATGGCTTACCAATCCCTTCTCTGTGGGTTCCTCTGGGACTGTGCAGCTTGCCCAAAGCCACAGGAATTAGTTCTTCTGGGCTGCACTATGGGGACTTGAACTCCCAACCTCTTGATTCTGCGGCCAGACACCTAACTCAACTGAGTTATTCTGCCGGTTTTTAATGTATACCCAATTTTACAACTAAGCTCACAGTCTATCCAGGGGCAATCCTGAACGCACAGATTTCATTAGACTGTTCAGAACTGGCTGATCACCCACAAAAAATCAGAGGGAAGGTATGGTCCTGGTAGGAGACTTTCTTCCTGCAGAAAGGATGGGCTCAAGCCCTGCTACTGCTGGAGATGGAGGATGAGATGCTTCCCTTTCTGCCATTCCACAAACAGAAGGCAACCGGAGCAGTAGCTTTAACTTGCTTCAAACCTTGGGACTGACTGGCCAGTCCATCTGAGGGTAGCAGGGGCAGCCCTGCTCTTCAGTTGAGGAGAAGGACTAAATGCACCTGTTCAGCTAGAGAAATATCCAGGTTTCAAAGGCAGGTGTGGGGCAGGGGATACTTCAGCATATGGCAAGCCAACGGTCAAAGTTTAACCCCCAACTCTTTCAGAGATTGCCAGCCTCCAAAAACTAAACTAAACTGTGAACAGGTTTTTCGTGCTGGATATTATTTTGTAGGAAGGTGAATCCTCCAAAACAGCTCAAGAAATGAATGGGTGGAGAGCGATAGTATGCAGTGACATAAGCAGTTTTCCATCCTCCAAGAAAGAAAGAGTACATTTTCAGCAGAGGGAAGAGAGTATTGTATCCTTAGTAATTAAGCCAGGAGCCAAATTCATTTCCAAAGTTCTTAAGAGGAGCAAAGAGTGTCTGAGAAAATGTTGTCTCTGTTCTCCGTTATTCTCGTATGTTTAAATCTTTCCAAAGCAGAGATAAATCAAGGGTGGGCCATGCAAGAACTTGGAAAAGTTGCCTTGAAGCAATTGAGATGATAAGGGGCACAATTTTTCTAGAAATGCTTTTAAATTGGGTCATGGATACATCAGGTCACCTCTACTCAATTTAGGACAGTGTTGGCTTAAGCCGTATGGGGGTCACACACCTGAGAAGCATCTGGCTTTAATATGCTCATACTTGTGTCGTTTTGCTGTTTTGTCTTTTGATATTTTAGCTGAAGGTGAAAGGTGGCAGAAAATGGCAGAAGCAGCTTTCCATCCTCCAAGAAGGAAAAGAAGAGTGTACGAATCCTATGATTCTCCACTCCCTGTCTTCTCCTCCAAGGAAAGTGTTTATGGAAAGGATTGCAAAATATGCCAGGCTGAAATTATAAATAACAATGTAATTGTGAAGAATCCTGAAGACATAGAACATCTATACAGCAAGGTATTCTGACTAGTTTTGTTCATGAAACATATTTGGAACATGTACTTTAGATGTTGAAACTGTGTTTTTCCCAACTTACTATTAGATCAATCAATCAATCAGTTTAATTTATATCCCGCCTTTCTTGGCCAAAGGCCAACTCAAGGCAGCTAACAGCATATACAAATAGCAACAAAATAATAATACAGAGATACAATAAATTTACAATAGCGAGCAATACAAGTAAGCATGGTATCAAAATACAAAAACTACATAATGAATTACATTATAAACTACAGTAAAAAAAACAGTATAATACAACAACAAACCCAGCGTGGAAAAACCCCATGTCTGCTGGAGAAAGTCACAGGAGCTACCACTCCCCCCCCCCCGGCTGCAAAGGGGGCCACGGCAGTTCAGATTGTCCCCAGGGCTGCAACAGCTGCAAAGACACAGGCAAGAGCCTTAAGGACAGCATCAGCTCCAGCCGAGAGAAAAAGGGGGGTTAACTCGTTCATTGCTGGCCGGCCACCGGTCGAGAGCCCCGCTGGGCTCGGTGGTGGCTGGAGCGGTTTTTGAGGGCGGTGAATTTTGCCAAATCAAATATTGGGGTGGGGTGCAAAATGACTTCCTAGTCAGTAGACCTTTCTGAATGATTAAGAAGGCATGTGAGGATCAGTAATATTTGTATTTGTGCACTCAGTATTGGAATGGATATTTCATAAAGTCTTAAATACATTTAAAAATGGAATTAAATCCTGTAGCAGGGGGAAAACTTTCACTTCGTGGACTTCTGTTCCACCATGATGCTCCAGTGGTATTTATTCTCCTTCCTCAACCAACTGCAATGGATCTGGTTTATCCAGCTAGATAGGTCACTGGGTTGGAACACTGATTTGTGGTACCAGACGTTGGGAGTTTGATTCCCCGCTGCATCTCCTAGGAGAGGAGCCAGGCTGTGTTTGTCTCCAGCTAGCTGCACAGTGTCAGAGATCCCACAGGGGATAGGAATCTGATTTCCATCCCTGAACCTCCATGCTGTGTTGAGAGAAAGAAAAGAAGACAGTTTACATTGCAGCAATGGGAACTCGCTGCCCTAAGGACTCATGTTCATTATGATGTTTCTAGGTTTTGCTGTGAACTTCCCTATTTAAAAGTATATTGCAGTATGTAAGATAACCAAAGTGAACAGCATTGAATGGTGAAATCTATTTTAAGATACTGTACACTGTAAGGCTCTGAATATGTATGCTATTTCATGAAGTAACTTTTGCCTCTTCTATCTCTGCGTTCTCTTGTTTTTCCAGGGATTTTTTGGGAAAGGTGTTCTTTCAAGAAGTCGCCCAGAATACAGTATATCAGAACCAGCATTGGCTGCTAAATGGCAGGGTAAATAAGTTGAACATTGAATTAAAAGCGTAATGTGTGCACACTGGACCTGTTTGAGTGGGTCCAGATATGGAGAATCGGTCTCTGCTGCTTCTTAAATATTTAGTGGGTTTTCAGAAACAGCATTTATGGAGTCAATATTGCAGCAGTTCTGTGTAGCTTCTCTTGCCGAGTCTGGTACATAGGCAGACAGGGAGATACACATTCTTCAGATGTATTTGTAAGACTATGCTAGGAGTATAGCATGATGTGGCAGCTTCTTGCACTAGCCATGGGCTGCTCTTGGCTACAGATACCCAAGGATGATTGCATGATTTGAAACTACAGCCAGGTGCTTCCTGTTGCTTTTCTGATGCTGTGCATATTTATAGTGATCATTTTGTTTTTGGTTTTTATTGCAGATACCAGGTTAAACCTGCCTGTCGTCTCATTTAAAAAGTAAGTGTGGCATAATTAATAACATAAGCCTTAATGTTTTTGAAATTAAAAAATTAGTGTCGCTATTTCCCAAGGTATCTTGTTGCATTCAGACAAAAACCAGACTGTTAGTATCTTTTCTTAGTTGGTTTCTTTAGTATTCCTATTGTTTTCAATAGGCTTCCACTACTGATGTTTTAGACCAGATGTTGGATTAAAACTCCCAGAAGCCTTCACCATCGGTTGCGTTGGCCAAGATTTCTGGGAGCTGTAGGCCAAGGACATCTGAAGCCCCGAGGTTGAGAACCATTGTCTTAGATGTTTTGTTTCATAAGTACCTTCCAAGCGATTAGGTTTTGAAAGCATCTGACCAATACGCTATTACATTTTTCTATTCTGATCATTGAGTAACATTCAATCCTAACTGGTTGACTTTTAAATATTAGTTTTACACCCATCTATTTAGTGGTGGGCATCAGGAGGTTCGCACCAGTTCGCCAGAACTGGAAGCAGAATTTCTGGCTGTCCCCGCCCACCATACCATAGTCCTAATTCGGGTGCAACGCAGGGCTTTTCCCATGGCCATAGTGTCCATTCAACAACTATGTGATCCTCGAGGGGGGAGGGGTTCTGCCATCTGAATTATGGAAAATTATGGGGGTGGGGGTGGGTGGGATCAGGTCAAAGATTACGTAATCCATTTGGAGCTGTTGTGGTTTCAAAATATGGCGCTTTTTTAGGTTTAAAAATGATCTCTGGGAATTTTGATCCGATTTGAGATTATTGAATTCTCACCGATACGTTCTGCATTAGACACCAATAGTGAAAAGCTCTAAAAATTAGAGTTTTGATACAAAAACTCTGGATTACATAATTTTAAAGGGAGGGTGGATTCAAAGCGAAAATTATGGTTGGATTACATGGGGGGAGGGGGTCAGTTTTTCCAAAAAAAAAAGGGGTCACATAATTGTTGAATGGCCCCATACCACGGCCACAGTGTGGTAGTAAAAAAAAATTGAGCCCACCACTGCATCCATTGTCATGTGTACCCTAGCGAGGAGTGCTGCAATGTGATTCAGATTTTTCAGGAATGACTTCAGCCTCGTCTGCCCTGCTGTTTCCTTATCTGCATGCCTAAAAACTTCAACATTTGACTGATGTCATAACATGGGGGAACAGTGATTGCTTTAAGTTGGGGTGGGCATAAAGTAGATCTCCAAATGTTTTGGACTTTGGCTCTTATAAGCATAGTTTATTTTCCATACCTGTAAGTGTTCATTTAGTTTTTAGATGGCAATAATGGTTTTCCCCCAGAGCCTGAAAAAATTAATTTCTGGATTATAACTCCCACTTGGTCATGCTGGCTGCAAATTCTGCGAGGGATAGTCAGAAAAAGTAATTTTTCTATCTTCTGCTCATTTCCTCAGAAAAGAGAGTTTTTGCTCTCTGGGAAATTAACAATAATTTAGCTTAATCTTTATTGAATACTTTTGAGAAAGTGTGATTAATTATTCCTTAAAGCTCCTTCTCTTAAACACACATGGACACTGTCACATATGGACTTTATTTTATTTCTGTTACAGATATTATAGATTTGAATTCCAACTTCAGCTCTAGTGTGTCTTATAAAAATAGCTCACTCTTGGCTTCTGATCCCTAGGAGTGAAATTAGGGTTATAATGACCTGCTTCAAAAAATTGGATAGATTTAAGTGATAGAAAGGTTGTAAGGCACTAGAATAAATAATTCCACTGTTCAACAAAGTGCCAACTGTGATTGCTAACATTTCATCTGCTTACCCAAACTAGCATGATACATCTTGTGTCTATTATGAAAGTAATGTCAGCATTATTTATGTATAGCTGAGAAATCCACAATCTAGTGTATGTATTATTTGGGAATCTGGTGGTTTGTGTTAATTATAGACTTCATGTACCCTGCAACAATAGAAAAATACTACAGCAAAAGCACTATTGTTGTGTGATAAATCTTATCAATGTAATATGTCACAAAAATAATGTTGAATAGGTTGTAGATTTGCATTCATTCAAGGATTCAAGATACCATAAACCTTTACTAAGTAACATTTTCTTTCTCTAATGCCAGATACCAGTGTCATATTGAATGGGCTAAAAGCCTTATGCAGGAGCAAGGACTGAATGACTCCACAATTAATACAATCCTTGCAAATTACACAGATCCACTTAATTTGAGAGAAGATGCTGCTCAAAATAGTCAGGTTGAGGATGAAACGATCTCAGACATGGAGACCTCTAGAGATGAACCAAAGCCTATAATGACTTCTCAAGAAATGAATGGAGATACAGTAGCTGATCTTTATGACCCACTAGTGAATTGTGGACCATTTGAATCAAACGTAGCAGGCTCTGAAATAGTAGCTAAAACTCATCTGGCAAAACAGAGTCCACTTGAAATTCATCACAGCTGCAAACAAGACAATCAAATTGAAGAAGAAGCTTACCTCTTGGTCAATAAAGACTACACGCATGAATATGTACTAGTTCAAGAAGAGGATTCAGATCTGTCTCCAGAAGAAGATACAGGAAGTGAGACAAAACATGTAAATTATGGTATAATTTTTGTGCAGTAGTTGGTGGAATGCTATTTTATAAAACATTTAAAATTGATACATTGAGTAGTTTTATAGACATATTTTATATATAGATAAGAATCATTTATTCCTTTTTACTGAAGTTCCATAAACTATTAACCTGATTTATACTAGCAAGGGGGGATATAAGGTGTCATACTATAAAGGAAGATTAATTTTTTAAAAGATCTCAATCTTGGAGTTTCAGTTCTAAAGTCTCCCCAAATTTCCTGTCCAGTTATTTGCCCAACAAAGGTAGCTGAGATATTGATGTCACTAAGTCTGAGACCTCCAGAAGTATCATAATGTTTTGCTTACAGATATAGCTGTGACATGATAATAGATTAAGTAACACATCAAGAGAAGATGTGCCTAGCAGACAGTGAGAAGATTTCAATAGCAAGGAGAAACTATAAGCTGAGAATAATATTTAATGAGACGAATAAATTTACCTCCTCCCCATGTAAACACATGAATACCAGCATATTATCAAGTGCCAACTAAATAACTTTAATGTTGTGATTCCTTTGGTTTTCTACTTTGTTCTAGGTAAACTCAAAAGAAAAATTAATATGCAGAAGAAACCCATTTAAGATTTTTGAATATTTGCAACTCAGTTTAGAAGAGGTAAGTTTCATAAGATACTGGATAGTCTTTCATTGTGCATATAAAGTATAGTATTAATGAATGTTACAAATGTATAATTATGAATGTTAACTGCAATGGATGTGCACTATTCTGGTCAGTACAGCATTTTTAAAAGGATAGTAAAGGTAAACCTTAAAAAGGGATCTCATTAATTCTTTTTTTGCAAAGCATTATGTGTTGCTGGAGCAATCTCCCTTGACTGCTTCACCAAGTACCACCTTGAAGTATACAAGTCGATTTGTTAGCTGATCTGCTATCGGAACATATGTATGAATTCACATGTTGTTCTGAGACGTGCCTGAAAGGGATCTTTGATTCATAGCAATAGAGCAGGGGTTCTCAACCTTACCACGCCATGGGCCAGACAACTCCCCCTCCGACAGGTGAGTGGGCTGGACACGTGTTTTTCCCCTGCTGAAAATGCTGCCGTAAGTGAGTGCATTTACGACTGTCATAAACGCTTCCACTTCAGGGGTTATCACCATGGGCCAGATGGAATGGCTTGGGGGGCGGAGGGGATGCAGCCCACAGGCCTTAGATTGTGAACCCCTGTAATAGAGTATTTCAACAGATCGGACTGATAATAACATTCACACAGAGCTATTCAATAGGGGAATCTTACTGAATGCACAAAACGTAAAATGGCAGCGTTGAAGAATAGAAATTTTTATGATAGAACTGAGTAAATGGCATTATAGGGAGTAAATTACTTGATCTTACATGTGTTTCAGAAGTACTACAGAGGATATAAACTTAAAGATGCAAAAATGCTAGAGTAACAGGGCTTTAAGATACAGGCTGCTAATTACAAAATATTGCAAGGACTCACTAAGCTACTGAGAGATGCATTCATATACAGTACCTGGTGGTACCAAGAGTGATTGGCTTAAATCTGTGTGGGTTGCAGGGATGGCAACAGGGATTAGGAGAGAAAAAGAGAACAAGATTGATACTCTAAGCCACAGTCAACACATCAAGATGGGGAAGTCACCAACTGTAGAAAAATATAAATTCAGAAGTTATATAAGTCAGCTGTCACTAATTTTGTTAGCCTGTCCTGAAGAGAAAGTGTGAAGCTTTGGGACCCCAGCTGGAATAACATAAATGACAAGAGAATCCTGGGCAGAATTTCCAAGAGAGAGCAGACTAAAACCAGAATTATGGGTATAAGGGAAAAGGGTAAACAGGAAGGACTCCCTGGCTAAATCCTGTTCTTAGAGGATTCGGAAAGTAATTCCAGGCCTATGGTGAATTCAGCTCTAAGGGAAGATGGCAGTGCTTCATCAAGAGATGCGCAAAAGCATGTTGTAGGTAGCTACAGGCACTGATGGAAACAGCGCCGAGAGCCACACCAGAATGACAAAAATGCAGCAGTCCTGGGCCTCTCTATCAACTTCTCGGGGTGATCTGTTCACATGGCTGTGTCCCTTTCTCCATTTGTTCATGTTTTGTCTCTCACTCCTTAACCATTTCTGACCCACAAAGTAGCCTTGCACTTCTGGCTGATCATTTCTGGTGGCCCTATTCTGGCAAAAGCAACAAAGTTAGTGGAATGGCTAAGGGGCTTGCTTAGAGGTCGCAGAGAGGACTCCCCAGCATTAGAAGATTTGAGATCATATCACTGTGGCCAGTTCCCCCAGTTTGTTTGTTTGTTTGTTTGTTTTTTTGTGGAATAAACTACCTGCAGGATTCTGCTTGTTGTCTAGCAATAACTGCAATGCAATGATATATGTCTTCTGAAGAGTAAGCAATTACAGCTGGCTATGGAACCCTGTGCCTCGTTGTTAAACAAACTGCTAGTAAATTACTATTAGATGCTTTGCTAGCAAACACCTTAGTTTCATTCCCTCTGTCCTTTTTTCTTCTCTTTCAATGCAAAATATGCCCTTGCTGTTCTTCTGTAATAGGTATAACATGGATATTTCTATTTATTGTTTGTTTTTAGGCTTTTTTCTTGGTCTATGCTCTGGGATGCTTAAGTATCTATCACAATGAGGTAAGGGTGTGTGTGTGCACGCGTGCGTGTGTGCGTTGTGTGTGTGTAAATACATTATGCTTTAACAGTACACATTGGTAAACGATCTCTTAATTTCTGGAATGTTTGGTAGCATGTAAAAGTTGACACTTAGTAAAATTATTTCTGAGGCAATCTCAGTCAACTTTTTAAGAGGTGAGTAATTTTTCAGTTTCTAGTAATCTTACATTCTCTTAGTTCAGGGATTCTCAACCTGCAGCCCATGGACCAGATGCAGCCTATGACACCATTTCATGTGGCCCACCTCCACCATACCAGGAAGTCCCATGTGGTGGAGGAAGGGCAAAATAGTCATCCAGTCGCCAAAGCTGTATGAGGGAGTATGACCCGGGCCCCGGCTTTAAAAGGTTGGGAACTCCTGTCTTAGTTTAACTGGACAATCTCTACTTGTTGTATGTACCTGTAAAATTTGACATACATAGGGTCAATGCAGTTGATTTTGGTCCACTTCTCTGGGTGTAACGGCACACAAGGATTATGTAATAGCTTCTGTATATAAGTGTGGCAGTGTGGTGTATCCCAGGTTTTTTACAAATTTTGAATGGGACCCATCTCTAACCCTGGTTGCGCAATGGTTAAACTGCTCTCCTGCAACCAAAAGGTTGAGTTCGATCCTGACCAGGGCTCAAGATTGACTCATCCTTCCGAGGTCGGTAAAATGAGTACCCAGCACGTTGGGGGCAAAATGCTAATTAACTTGTGAACTGCCCAGAGAGGCACTAAGCGCTGTGGGGCAGTATATAAGTATGATTGCTTTTGCTTTGCTCTTTCACCATTTAACAAAACTGTACCATGAAGTTTTCTTTGAATCATGGCTGATCTTTTAAGATTAGACCCAGCATAAATTTATT
Organism: Bradypodion pumilum; assembly: GCA_035047305.1. Taxonomy (NCBI): domain Eukaryota; kingdom Metazoa; phylum Chordata; class Lepidosauria; order Squamata; family Chamaeleonidae; genus Bradypodion; species Bradypodion pumilum. Next base: position 382,026,550 of record JAWDJD010000002.1, read on the forward strand.
GGTTCTTTTAGAAAGTTTTGTTAGCAATAGTTAAGCTACAGTGCATGTTCTTCCTCATATGACAAATTTCACAATTTACGCTTGTGTTCTTTGTATGTTTGAATAACTTTATGGAATAACATCTTCTGAAGTGGCTAACTGCCTTTCTGTTTAAAAAATAGCCTCTGGCAAATAATAAGCATCATTAAAAACAAAATTAAAAGAGGATGAACAATAAAACCATAATATTTGCAATATTCAAAGCATGTTGACCCCAAAAGTCAATCAAGGCAGGAAGCTATATTTGTGCGCGGTAATTATATAAAAGCAACTGGGTTGTGTTTTAGGCCCCTGTCTCAATCCTGAAACTGTGGAAGGTTTTCAGCGAAGCGCAACCCAACTTTAAGGTGACATACATGGCATATCACTACTTTCGTTCGAAAGGGTGGGTCCCTAAAGTTGGCCTAAAGTACGGAACAGATCTCTGTAAGTATTTTCCTTTCACCGTCTGGGTCTAGCAGTTTGCTTGTACTTTGCAAGGGAGGCCTGGTTCATGTGAAACTGGGATGGGAGAGTGAAGGGTTCATTCTTATCAGTCTACATCATGTTTTGATGAGCTCACGTCCACAGTGCCTTGAGAAGAGACCCTGTGAAGAGGCCAACCCTGTGAGTAGTGCTGGGCACTGAAAGTTTCCTGGGGCTGCCCTCGCGCTCCAGCCAGGGGGGAATGTTCTCCGCCCATCTTGCTTTCCTCCGCTCCAAGCTCAGAGCATGCCTTCCAAAAAGGGAAATGCGGTGTAGCGGCTGGGGTGTAGTAGTAATGGTAGGAAAGGAAAAACACTCCCAAGTGAAGATCGTTGTGATGTTAATTCCGTTTAATCCGGAAGTAGCATGTAGAAAATAATGTAATCATAAGAAGATACTTGTGTCTCTTATTCAATTCATAAGCAGTACACTGAGTAATACAACTGTAATTAGATATCAAATTGTATGGTTCGAGAAAGTATCTTGCGGCTTTAAATGAATTATAAGCTGTGTCTTTAAGGAAATGTAGACTGTGAAATGGCGATGTCCTTCCGGTAACTGGACATTTCGTTGCACTTTATCAAGCGTCTACAACACAAAATATATACAATGTAATACAATATGTCCAAAGGTTTTTAGAAAGTCTATGTTCAATTTAACATTGTTGAAACATTAATAAAGACTGAGGCTAAAGTTCTTAATTTCATAAAGACTGTATGCAAGTTCGGGACCAAGCAAAAACCTCATAGGTAAATTCTGTATATCTATGTATGTACCAAATCTCTTATTGTATGAAATACTAATATTCAATATTCATTACTGACAGTATATAAAACAACTGGGTCAACGACAGAGTAAGCAATCTTATGTTGAACCATTTGTGGACTGAAGGAAACACATACCTAGACGTATATATCTCTCTTTATGTTTGTAATCCGCGCGTCCGCACCTCCTGTAGTCTTGTAAAGTGTGCTCGCGTTAACTGACTATAATCATCTACTCTTTAAGTAATCTTATTTTTACTCCCTCATGTGTTATCAGTCAGGCAAAATACTAATGCCATGTGAAAGGAATGTAATGCAGGCTCCTAGAAGCAAGTGCCTAGTTGGAAATCCTCATGCTGATTTTAAAATTCTTAAAGGGACCTGTTGTTTCTCAGAGAGCCATATTGAGCCTATTCATATATATTGATTAAATGTTCATAAAAATGATGATGGTTCCCATTCCGTATTCAAGCCGTGTGGTGTTAATGTGTTGAATCGATGGATATAAAAGGCTTCTCTTTGTAATAAAACCTTTTCCAAGTTTAAAATATGATATTTGTTTTCAGTGATAGTCTCCAAAACAATCATTTTTAGATCTCCTAATTTGTGTTGTTTGCTAAGAAAGTGGTTAACCAGAGGAGCCGTGGTGGTCCTGTTTCTAATTCGGGACAGATGTTCCCCTAAGCGAATTTTAAGAGACCGACTGGATTGTCCTACATAGCCTAGCTGGCAAGGACATATTGCCATGTATATGATATTTTTTGAATTACAATTAGAAAATGAAGTAAGTTCCAATGTGAAGTTACTCGAGGGTAATTTGACAGTTTTTGAGCTTATCATATGTGCACAATATTTGCAATGACCACAGATGTGGTGTCCTGCAGGGAGAGGCGATCGCTTCTTGTCTGAAGTGGAGATGTCTGTTCGTGAGAGGAGGTTGGCTAGTGTATTGGTTCTTCTGAATCCTACTAATGGTTTCTGTTCGCACCCCGGTATCATATCCAAAATGTGCCAGTGCCTATTGATAATACGCTTGATTTGATTAGCCAGCGGAGTGTAATCTATAGACCAGAATAATCTTTGTTGGGATACTGTTAGTTCCTGTCGTCTTTCGAGAAGAGAGCTTCTAGTCCGTGAGTCCGCTTTTGTTTGTGCATTGACTAATATATGTTCCGGATATCCCCTGTTGCTTAGTGCACATGAAATGTCTTTGGCTGCAATCCTGTAGTCTTGTTCTTCCGAGGAGTTCCTTTTGGCTCTAATAAGTAGGCTGTAAGGTATGTTGCTCTTCAGGTGGTGTGGGTGATAAGACCTATATTGCAAATACGCGTAACGATCTGTTGGTTTATGATACAGCCTAGTTCTAATTTGATTCTTCTCGATATAGACGGTAAGATCCAAGAAGGCTACAGATGTTCGATTTAGCGTATACGTAAATTTGATGTTATTGTGAAGGCTGTTCATCCAAATGCAGAAATTATCTATAATGGAGTCATTATGAAAAATAAAAAATAAATCATCTATATATCTCTTATAACAAATGATGTTAGTGAAGAATGGATTGGTTCTAGGGTCTAAAATAAAAGTGTTGTCGAAACTACACATGAAAATGTTTGCTATTGATGAAGCAAAATTAGAACCCATTGAGACTCCCTGTGTTTGAAGAAAAAAAGAATTATCAAACCTGAAAAAATTATGTTCAAAACAAATATCTAAGAGATCGAGTAAAAAATGTACAGGTGGCTGGTTGATTGGTCGTGTTTCTAGTGCATGGGCGACAAGAGTGCGGGCTTTCCCCAGAGGGATATTTGTGTAAAGGGAGGAAATGTCCATGGTAAGTAGTGTTGCTCCCGTCGGCACTTGGAAATTGTCCATCATTTGAATGAAGTGGGTGGTATCCTTGACATTCTAACTTGACCAAAGCAGATATGTCACTATTACAAAACTTAGGGTCGGATCCTCACATTGTGATCAAAGCTGCTGATAAAGGAGGAGGGATCGTAATAATGGATAAAGCAGATTATCTCAAGGCAGCATGGACACAATTATCAAACACAGCATGTTATCAGAAGTTAGACTACAATCCAACCACCCACATCATGAATATTCTCAAGACTGTACTCCAAGAAGGATTGGCACAAGATTACATTACTGATAACACATTCCGGTTCCTACTCAACAAATTTCCTAGAGTGCCCATGTTCTATCTTCTGCCAAAAATACACAAAATTCAGACTAGTGATACAATTATCCCTTGCAGACCTATCATTTCGGCAAACCAATCCCTGTTAGAACCAGTAGCCACCTACATCGAACATCATATACATCAATTCGCCAGCAACTCCTCATCATTATGTCCATCGATTCAACACATTAACACCACACGGCTTGAATACGGAATGGGAACCATCATCATTTTTATGAACATTTAATCAATATATATGAATAGGCTCAATATGGCTCTCTGAGAAACAACAGGTCCCTTTAAGAATTTTAAAATCAGCATGAGGATTTCCAACTAGGCACTTGCTTCTAGGAGCCTGCATTACATTCCTTTCACATGGCATTAGTATTTTGCCTGACTGATAACACATGAGGGAGTAAAAATAAGATTACTTAAAGAGTAGATGATTATAGTCAGTTAACGCGAGCACACTTTACAAGACTACAGGAGGTGCGGACGCGCGGATTACAAACATAAAGAGAGACATATACGTCTAGGTATGTGTTTCCTTCAGTCCACAAATGGTTCAACATAAGATTGCTTACTCTGTCGTTGACCCAGTTGTTTTATATACTGTCAGTAATGAATATTGAATATTAGTATTTCATACAATAAGAGATTTGGTACATACATAGATATACAGAATTTACCTATGAGGTTTTTGCTTGGTCCCGAACTTGCATACAGTCTTTATGAAATTAAGAACTTTAGCCTCAGTCTTTATTAATGTTTCAACAATGTTAAATTGAACATAGACTTTCTAAAAACCTTTGGACATATTGTATTACATTGTATATATTTTGTGTTGTAGACGCTTGATAAAGTGCAACGAAATGTCCAGTTACCGGAAGGACATCGCCATTTCACAGTCTACATTTCCTTAAAGACACAGTTTATAATTCATTTAAAGCCGCAAGATACTTTCTCGAACCATACAATTTGATATCTAATTACAGTTGTATTACTCAGTGTACTGCTTATGAATTGAATAAGATGACACACACTAGGCGGTTCCGGGTTTCACTTTTTTGCCCCTTTCGAGGTGGGCAGATTTTTATATGGACTGAAATTTGTAACAGCTTTTGATTGGCTTGCAATCTGGCCATTTTACTTCCCACCCAGAGTCTGTGTGTGTCAGTGAAGGTCCTTTTCTTTTGGGTTTATGTGTGTGTCATCTGGTCAAGATGGATTCAAGTGGGATTTAATCCACTTGGGGACCATCACCCTTCCCTGTGGATTTTGGCACCCAAGGTCATTAGTCCTCAGGGTGGTCAGGTTAGTTAACCAGCACCTGATGCTTGGCGTTGAGTCATTGGCAGTATGGTCTACTCTATTACCATAGCAGGATAACCAGGCCAGTCAGCAAGGGAGATCAAGATATTTGTTTCTAGTGCTCCCAGCCGGCTCCAATTTTAATACCTCAAGGGTGTCTGGCCACACTCTTAAGCTCCTTCAGTATTCAATTTAACCCCTTTGGGGCAAGTCCTTCATAGACATCATAGCAACAAATAAGGTTTCATACAGCTGTCAGTAAGTACAGGAAAACCACAGTGGATTTCAGTGTCAAAAACTAGATGTGGCAGCTGGTGTTCTTTCTGAGTCAGCTCAAGCTCTCATTCAGAGCAAAGGAGGTGTTCGTGAGCCTCCATTTTCTCCCCTTGGTGTTCAGCTTACTTCATTAATTGTCTGGGTTCCTTAGGAGTAGTGTTTCTGCTTTATTTTGAAGTTTTCTCATGTCCACTTGAGATCAGTTGGCCTAAGTGTTTAGTCCTCTTGTCTCAATCTTCCGATTCTTCGTGAACTGTTTTAAATAATATATGTGTAGACTGCAATAGTTTTTCAGATGCCTAATTTATGGCCTGCTGTCCTCAGTGTGAGTGAAAAGCTTTCTAGCCTAGGTCCAAAACAGACTGTTGGTGGGTTCATTATTCATAATATGGAATGCACTTACAGTCCAAAGCTATTTAGAGTCTCTTGTTTTGCTCTTCTTGTCCTGTTCCTCTTACCAGCCGCTAAGCTGTGAGAAAGCCCCTCCAGTCATGTCAATGGCTAAATCCTAATTGGATTTAAAAAAAAAACAACGGATGCTCATACCACATCTCTTCTAAGAGAGGCAAAAATGGGGGGATGATCATGCACCTCAAAAATGAAACAAAATTCATATGATTGCCTTCCCTCCTTGAACAAAAAGCAAACGAAGAACATGTGGGTTTTAATGCAATGCAACATTACAAGCAGTGATTTTCTTTTTTTGCAGCAGAAGATAATTTTCTTTGCCTTTCAGTCTCTGGTCCCAAACTGACCAGACTTTCTCAACCTTGGGGCCCCAGATGTTCTTGGACTTCAGTTCCCAGAAGCCCTGATTAGCAGGTGTGTTCACATGGGATTCTGGTAATTGACGTTCAAGAATACCTGCGGGCCCAAATAGAAAAGCTCTGCCTACACAGTGTCTTATTTAATCTTCCACTGAGCGGAAAGTCCCACCAGTTACGGTACCATAACGGTGTAGTTTCACGCTGCTTGCAGAAGTGATACCTTTGGGGAGCAGAAGCTGGATTGTTTCATGGCCATCACCACCGCCAGGACAATAACACTTTTACTATACTGCCAGACTTTCTGCTCAGAAGAAAGCCATAGGACAGTGATGGTGAACCTTGGCACTCCAGGTGTTCTTGAATTACAATTCCCAGAAGCCCAAGTTTCTGTGAATCCACATGTCTGGGTTTTCTAGCACTCCGGCTCTTCTTGGACTTCAATTCCCAGTAGCTCAAGTCACTGTGAATTTATTTCTTGGTTTTCCTCCTTAAAACAATATGATGAAAGTAATCAGAAATGGCTTGACTCTCACATACACAAACCACAATGAAAGCATGACGTTCTTAGTAAGCGCTTATTTGATTCTTTTTCTCCCCACTGCAGTGTTGTATCGAAAAGGTCCACCTTTCTACCACGCCAGGTATGGCATTTCAGACAGTTAATTTCCATAATTAATGTTGTCAGATAAATCTGTTTCCAGTTTGTTTTGGCTTACTTCCTTAATTCAAATAGCATTTGTACTGGCATTCAGAGAAACATTATCCTGGTGAGAAAAGTACATGAAAGGTAAAGGTAAAGGTTTCCCTTGCTCGAAAGCCAGTCGTATCCGACTCTAGGGTGCAGTGCTCATCTCTGTTTCTAAGCCGAAGAGCCAGCGCTGTCTGCTCCTGCAGACGTTTCCGTGGTCATGTGACAGGCATGACTAGACACCGGAGCGCACGGAACGCTGTTACCTTCCCACCGAAGTGGTCCCTATTTATCTACTTGCAATTTCTTGCTTTCGAACAGCTAGGTTGGCAGGAGCTGGGATGAAGACGGGAGCTCATTTCCGTCCTGCAGTACTCGGGAATCGAACTGCTGACCTTCCGCTTCCCAGTCAGCATCTTAGCGACTTGAGCCACTGCAGTACCCCACATGAAAGCTACACATCTTTAATAGGCACACTGGAACACAAACAAACATGATTACATCTTTCCCCAGATTATTTCATTGGTATTTTCTAGAGAGCTCAGAAAGTAGTAGTAGCTAGCTTAAAAAGGGTGTTGTTTTAAAAACTATAACTGCTTTAAAGAGCAGTTTATAAGGAAAAGCTGAGAAACATGAAAATGCATTGAACTGCTAAGATTTCTGCTGGATTGGTGTTTTGGGGAGAGGCTGGTTTGTTCTAGAAAGATCAACTTTTAAATTATTCTCACTACTGCTCTTGTTAGTAAATATGTATAAATACATCACTACCATCATGATTTGGATTGTTTTCCAGTTACTCTGTGATTGTTGAATTAGTTGATGATAACTTTGAAGGGTCACTGCACCGACCTCTAAGCTGGAAGTCTCTGTCTGGATTGAACAGAACCACTGCAAATGTTTCTAAGGTAACAAATGGAGAAAAAGGTTAAGCATTTCAGACCCTCAGTGAAAACTGCTACTGAATGAAGTGGAACACATTGATATACTAAGGCTACAAGGAGAGATTACAAAAAAGTTATCAGTAAAGGAAATGTCCCTTAATCTGAATTATTGAAAAAATATTCCATAAGCATATACATGTTCCTCAATATGTGTAGTTTCCCATTTTCAGATATTTTTCTGGATGCTACTCCAACGAAGTAATCTTCAGGTGTTTGAATAGGCAGTCCTTATATTCTGGTCTTTCTGTGCCTTGGCTTCCTCTGTGTAAGCCACTGCTATAAAGCACATTTCACGTTTCAGAAAGAGGATGAGAAAATGTCCAGTGCCAAACTTTGGAGAGATAGATTCAAATGTCCATTTTAATACTACCCCTAGTAATTCAATTAGCTCAGGATACTTGCAGGTCAATTCTTTGCCTTTTGGCAAATGGCCTATCTTGGAGATTTTTTTTTAAAATTATAACATGGTTTGGGGAGATGGATTTCGGAATCACATTCAGTTAAAGTGGTTTGATCATCATTTAGCATTTCTCATTACTTTGTTTTACAACATTCTTTTTTAGGCAGATAAGTGTCGTCCCTTGTAACCTAGGAAGGTGATTTATATAGAAAAAGGCAACAAATGTCCCGTAACTATAGGCCGGGCTGGGGAGTCTCAGACCTGGGGGCCAAAGAGGCCTCCTGGGTTCTTACTCTGTTCTTCCCTTTTCTTCCAGACACCACTATCCGGTGGCTTCCCAACTTTCCCACAGGGTTTTGCCCATACAGTCGAACCTCACACAACAATCACCCCGTATAGTAATGAAATCACATAACAATTAGGTTGGGGGGGGATCCTACATAACAATTTTCCCTATGGAAAAAATCATACAGCAATTTTTTCAATAGGAAAAACAACTTAGCAAAAAAAATCGTTGTACGATGCATCCCATAGGGAAAATCGCTATATGATGCATGTATCGTATAGCAATTGTTTCTTACAACAACGAACCCCGTGGAACGGATTAGAATTGTTGTATGAGGTACCACTGTACTGTATTTGAATTGGCCTCCTAACATACCTGTCAAGCGCGGTTCCAGAAAATACAGGACCTGCGCAGAACCCTTCTGCGCAGAAGGGTTCTGCACTTGCCCTGGTTTGCCTTCTTTTGTCAAAAAAAGAGCCATGGGGATGGGATTGTGTCCAGCACCCCAACGCTTCGCCTCCTTCGTGCCCCGGGGGGTTTCCCAAGCTGAGCTCCTCCTGGGCTGGATGGCGAGCAGAAGGCACAAAAGAGCCCACCGGGGCTGAAGAAAGGAGGCCGAGGATAAGGCAGGGCGCCCCCCCCCCCCACTACTCCTTCACCACCGCTGCCACCCTTCGGGTCTTCCTTTCGTGAAGAGCCGCTCCAGCTGTGGCCGCTGCATGTGAGGCACTCAGACAACGCGCAATGAGGGCAGGCTCGCGGCGGAGAAGAGCGGTGGCGGCCGTGCCAAGGCAGCAAAAAGAGCAGCTGCCCGCGGTCCCATTACTTGAGGCCATGCCCGTGCTGTACCCCACGGTGGTGCTCGGCCTCAAGTGATGGGACTGTGGGCAGCTGCTCTTTTCACTGCCTCGCCGTGAGCCTGCCCTCGTCGTTCTGCGCATGCACAGAAGGATTCTGTGCATACCCCTTCTGTGCAGAAGGGTTCTGCGCATGCCCCTTCTGTGCAGAAGGGTTCTGTGCATGCCCAGTAACCCCTTCCCCGCCGGTCAGATTATGGGATGGCTATGGGAAAGTGAACGAAGCAGCGCGGAAATACGGGAAATCCTGGCCACACTGGGATACTTGACAGGTATGCCTCCTAAGGCTTAGTTACCACCAGCAAGAGCTTTAAGCTAAAACAGGCCAATGTTTTTGTTTCCTTTCACTCTACCCACTACTGAGATGTATCCCCCTTTCTCCCCTCCAAAAAAAATTATCCCTGTAATTGCATTCAGCCCTTGGGTTGCAAAAGGTTCCTCATATTTGCTGAAAATGAAGGTTATTTTTAATATAGGACTTCAGAATAATTGCATGCACATACACTGAAGTATGCAGATAACACGCCTGTTTTTGCCATCAGGAACTTATGTTTTGTTATTTAATCAAACCATCTGATATGACTGAAAAAGAAATGCTGTCACCAGAATGTCTCAAAAAAATTAAAGTTCAGGTATGTTTCTCCAATTTTGTTTCTTATCTGAAGTCAATGACTGCCTCCAGGTACCCAAGCCTTTGGATAATCAGGTTAATCCCTTAAGAAGTGATGCTGCTTGAAACTTCCATAACTCTAGATTTGGATACAAACTATAGATGGCTATCTGGGTTGAGAACAAAGATGTGGTTAAGCATGGCATCATTTTCTTCTTGAATGTATTTGAATTATCTGAGTATTCATGAGCAGCTAGTTCTCTGAGGGCTGATCCATATATTGTCAAAGCAACCTTACATAATTTTCTTGACATACATTTCTTTTCTATTTATGTTGCAATAATACTTTGGAATCCAGATACAGTAAACCCTCACACAACGAGCAATTCATAGAGCGACTAATTCACTTAGCGAGTGGGAACTGTTTGGAAATAGCACCCTCGTGCGGTGACTAAAAATTGCACAGCGACTGGAACTTCTCCCTCCCAGGCTGCATTGTGCCTGCGAGTCTGTGAGTCAGCAGAGAGTGTGGAGGAGGAGCTTTTTTAGACTCAATTTTTGGGGTTCCATTACTGGATTTTTTTTTTGAGCACTTTTGGATTTTTCGAGCAGTGCAAAGGTAGGGAGTATTTGATTCAATGTTTGGGGGGGTTGGAGGTTTTTTTAAATGGAGTTTGGAGGGATTGTTGTATTAAAATGGAGTGTGGCAGCCATTTTCTGTTTGTTCTTGGAGCATTTCTAATTTGAAATTTTGGAGGGGCATTTGTATATCTAGCATTTTTGCATGGCTTTTAATCACCATTATGCTTTAGGGGTGGGGTTCTGTATGCCTTTGAAGAGCAATTTATTAATGCATTTTGAACAGGTACCCTGTAACTTTAAAAAAACTTTATTATTGGTGTGTGATGTTTTAAAAGTTGATGTTTGATGTTTGAAATGTTATTGCTTGATTTACCATGTCCCTGCACAGAATTAATGCAGTTAAATTGCACTTTATAAATAATTTTGAACATTTCAAAAAATGGGTTTTGGGCTTTTTTCTGGGGTCTGGAATGGAATATTCGGTTTTCAATGCATTTTTATGGGGAAATGCATTTCGCTTAAAGAGCAACTCTCTTAAAGAGCGGTCCTGTGGAATGCCTTATACTCGCTAAGCAAGGGTTTACTGTATCTAAAATTGATTTCCATGCTGCTTCTGTAGCAGATGCTTGGCTTTAAAGGAAACATACAAAAAGCAAAAAAAAATTTGTGGTTGAAAATGTGGAAGACATTTGAACATTACAGCTGCAGAACATCTATGTCTTGTTCCCAAGGGTCTTTGGGTTTATATCTAGTTCAAGCTACCAGCCACTATGTCACACAGAAATTGGTGTGCTCTTCAAAAGAATAGGGTTAAGAATTGTACAGTAGATATTTGGGTGCACAGGAGCTCTGAAGAGAACTCAGTCAGTATCATCAGCCACTGCAAATCTAAGAAGCAGTCCTTGATTTAAGCATTTTAAACTGGGGTGGCTTGAAGAGGAGGACAGAGGAAGAACAGGGTGGGCAGGAATTTTGGGAAACAAAGGACATGCCTTGCCTTGGGCATGCCCTTGAGGTGAATATGTGCATTAATGAATTATAGCCATTTATCACCAAGACAGATCCAAAGGTGGACTTCCACTATAGTAAAACTACCTTGTGTCAACTGGGAATGTGAAGATTTTGGCTATACATTTTTGGACTTTAATAATTAACAGCTTCCCCCTCCCCTTCCCCTCTCCCCAGGAACTGATTCTAAATCGTTGGGTTGCATCCTCTGAACGCAGTGAGCAAGAAGAGCCGTGAAAAAATGGATCAAATAATCACATATTAAAATAATTGCAATACGCTTTTATTGCATCTTTTGTTTTACACATCACAGTGTGTGGTGCCTTTTATAATATGTCTGTTATAAAATAACAGTATCCAACAAGACTGCACAAGTGATCTTTTGTTATTAAAACTGGATGTATTCTGACAGTGGTATTATGTAGTGTGTTGTTTGTTTAGAAATGACAACAAAGCACATTTATGTTCTCACCCTAGCACATACTGAAGTTTCTGTAAATTTTTAGTGTGTTGATACAGGTCAGTATCTTGCAGAAGGCCGTACCAAGCCTTAGCTCCGAAATACAACTGTAGCTGTTCCCATACCAGCATTTCTTTCACACAAAGTACAGATCAGCAGGCTGGGCCAGATCTGTAACACATCATGTGTCTGAAATTTGCAGATGGTTAGTGTTGGGGCCTCACCTGGCTTATAGATTGATCAATTGTGTTCCTAGATAATGGAAGTTGTGAAGAAATTGAGAGGGGAGGGGGGAGAAAAGATCATACTAGCCACATTACCTAAGTTGTTCTTAGGTGGATTCCAGCCACCTGTGGCTGAGGAAATCTTCATCTGCTTTACTCCTACACTTTGAGTACTGAGACCCTTCAGTGTTCATGAGAGACAATACAGAAGCCCAAGCTTGGGTGCTTGCAGATTGCACACAAACCCTGTGAGATAATTAATATTTTTATATTTAATCGATAGTATTAAGAATAAAAAAAGTTGTAAGAATGCAAAGTTGTAATATCTGCATCAAAATTTCTAACAATATATTAAGCAAATGAAGCCACTCTATTAATTTAAATTTTTAATTTAATAGTCATATTTATATATGCCACCCACTCAGGCAGAACCCGACTCAGGGCGGCATTACAACAAGTTCTAAAAACACATAAAAACACTTTAAAAAACCCACATCCCACCCACTTTAAAAGACCCATATCCCACCCACCCATCCCACCCACTATAAAAAGAAGAAGAAGAGAGAGTTCTTAATTGTTTACATAAGCCAGCAGGCGGGGACCGTGTTCCCATTCGGGCCCCACACCTGCCCTGCCAGCCAGGTCTTCAATCCTTTCCTGAAGGGCAGCAATTCTCTTTGAAGTCTTAGATCTGTTGGCAGGAGGTTCCAGAGGGTTGGTGCGGACATGGAGAAGGCCCTCCTTCGGGTGCTGGATAGATGTGCACCCCTAGCTGATGGCACTATTAGAGAGCCCCTCCGGTCTGCTCTGGTTGGACGGGCAGACACTCTTGGGACGATGCGGTCTCTAAGGTATCCTGGCCCACTGCCATATAGGGCTTTAAAGCTCAAAACCAGCACCTTGAATTGCACCCGGAAATAAACTGGTAACCAGTGCAGCTCCCGAAGTAGCGGTGAGGCATGGGCATATCGCCCACATCCCATCACCACCCGGGCTGCTGCATTCTGGACCAGCTGCAGCCTCCGAATGGTCGTCAAGGGCAGCCCCATGTAGAGTGGTGCATTACAATAATCTAGTCGGGAAGTGACCAGAGCATGGGTGACCATAAGCAAGGAGCCCCGGTCCAGGAGCGTGCGCAACTGGCGAATCACCCGAAGTTGGGCAAAAGCCCTCCTGGCCACAGCCGCTACCTGTTCTTCTAGCAGCAGCCGCGAGTCCAGAAGGACCCCCAAGTTGCGCACTGGGTCTGTCTGGGGCAATACAGCCCCAACCAGTACCAAAGATGGTAACTCCCTGGATAACATGGGGCCCCTTATCCACAGCCACTCTGTCTTGCTGGGATTCAGCCGAAGCCCATTGGCCCCCATCCAGACCCCAATGGCCTCCAGGCATCCGGATAGGATTTCAACAGCATCACTGGGGTCCCCACGGGCCGAGATGTACAACTGAGTGTCATCCGCGTACTGATGGTACTGCACCCCGTGGGAACGAATGATCTCACCCAGTGGCTTCATGTAGATGTTAAATAGGAGAGGAGAGAGCACCGAACCCTGAGGCACCCCATACTTGAGAAGCCTAGGGCTGGACCTCTCACTCTCTAACCACACCGACTGGGTACGGCCCTCCAGAAAAGAGGAAAACCAGGACAACACGGTGCCCTGGATCCCCAGTCCTTTGAGCCGTTCCAGAAGGATACCGTGGTCGACGGTATCAAAGGCCGCTGAGAGGTCAAGAAGAGCAAGGACAGATGGATAACCCCCGTCCCGCTCCCGCCAGAGATCATCCATCAGTGCGACCAATGCCGTCTCCGTACCATACCCGGGCCTGAATCCTGATTGAAAGGGGTCTAGATAATCCGCTTCCTCCAGGACACTCTGCAGCTGGCGCGCCACCGCCTTCTCCAAAACCTTACCCAGAAAGGGCAGGTTGGAAACTGGCCTGTAGTTGTTAAGGACAGCTGGGTCAAGGGATATTTTCTTCAGGAGGGGGCGCACCAAAGCATGTTTTAGCGGTGCAGGAAATACCCCCTCCCGTACTGATGCATTTATTATCGCCCCGACCCAGCCACCTGTCACCACCTTGGAGGCTTTCACCAACCAGGTGGGACAGGGGTCCAAAGGACATGTAGTGGCATGCGCAGCTGCAAGGAGCCTGTCCACTTCATCAGGGACAACAGGATCAAACCGATCCCAGATCGTACAGCAAGACTGTGCTCCGGTGCCCCCCCCCGACCCTCCCCATCCACGCCGAGATTCAGCCCTGAACGAATCCGATCGATTTTCTCCACCAGATGGTCAGCAAAGTCCTCAGCCGAACCGTGCCAACCGGGCACCGATCTCCCCCTACCGAGGAGGGACCTGGTTACCCGGAACAGGGCGACTGGGCGATTATCAGCGGAGGCAATAAGGGTGGTGAAGTATTGCCGCCTCACCACCCCCATTGCCACTAGGTAGGCCCTAATAGCAGCTCTAGCTAGTGTCCAATTGGAGTCATCCTGGGTCTTCACCCAGCGGCGCTCTAGGCGTCTCTTTGCCCGTTTGAGTTTCCGCAGTTCATCCGTGAACCATGGGGATGACCTAACCCCAAGGGCGCGGAGAGGCCGCAGTGGCGCGATTTCATCCAAGGCTGCTGTTGCCGTCCTGTTCTATTTTGTGAGTCAAAAATATCATTAAACCTAGAGCACGTAGTTCCTCATAAAATAATAAAGCTATTTAAATTAATCTATTTAAGAATAATCCCAGAGTTTAGAGTTCCACAGGCAAAGGTATAGTAAAGATTTAGCTTGCCAACATGATCTGTTCTAGCCTTCCTGTTTTTCTACTCTACTTTGCTATTAGGTCTTTCCACCAAATCCCACTCAAAATTCTTAGAAACTTTGAGACCCAAATATGTTTTCTACAGAAGTAACTTGCTCAACAGCCTCTTTCCTGTTCCAGCCAGAACCAGTTCCTCTAATTGGTAACACATTCCCAAAGCACTGTGCTATTTGACTTTGAACAGTCCTTCTCATAGAGATAATAGTGTAGCTATAAGAGATCTGGGCCATAAGGAAGGCTGAGCACAGAAGAATAGATGCTTTTGAAATGTGGTACTGGAGGAGACTCTTGAGAGTCATCTGGACTGCAAGGAGATCAAATCAGTCAATCCTAAAAGAAATCAAACCTGACTGCTCCTTGGAAGGACAAATATTGAGGCTGAAGCTCAAGTATTTTGGCCACCAAATGAGAAGAGGGTACTCACTGGAGAAGGCCCTGATGCTAGGAAAGATCGAAGACAAAAGGAGAAGCGGGTGGCAGAGGATGAGATGGCTAGATGGCATCATTGATGAAGTGGGTGTAGATCTGGGTGGGCTGTGGAGGATGGCAGATGACAGAGGAGCCTGTTGTGTGGTGGTCCATGGGGTTGCAAAGGGTTGGACTCAACTGTGCAACTGAACAACAAAAGAGATATCTCAAGGGCATCAGGGGCCGGGGCCAGCCTCCAGGCCATAGGTTGCGAACCCCTGCTATATGGAGTCAAAGCTTGGACACTGACAAAAGCATCTGAAAATAAAATTGAAACTTTTGAAATGTCAATCTACAGATGGCTGCTAAGGATATCATGGGTTGACTACGTGACTAATGTAAAAGTGTTGCACTGGATGGATAAAGAACATGAACTGTTTAAGACCATTAAGCAAAGAAAGCTCCAATACTTCGGGGATATCTTGAGGAATGTCATGAAATATTGCATACTCCAACTCGCTCTGCAAGTGAAGATCCCTGAGAAGAGAGGCCCTGGACATAAACCAGCGTTTTCCAGCCTTTGCAATTTGGACTTCGATTCCCAGAAGCTTGTGTCAATTCTCCAAAGCACTGATCAGCCAATGTACTGACTTAGGCTTCTAGGAATTGAAGTCAAAAAACCAAAGGTTGGGAAACACTGACATAGACAGAATACATGGCTAAAGAACCTGAGAGACTGGTGTGGAATGTCCTCAGAAAAACTGTTCTGTGGAGTTAAGAACAGGAAGATTATCACCATGATGATAGCCAATATCCAGAATGGATACGTCATATGAAGAAGTGGAACGTGAAGAGTTTTATTCTTAGCTGGCCAGTGACCAGATAGAAAGGCTGGCATTCTGAGTTTGTTATTGTTGGCAGGAGAGGAGTAGAGATCCACCCATGGAAAGTCCTACCAATGAAAGCAGAAGAGGAAGCTTTTCCTTTTCCTCCTGCAAGACATTCTGCTTCTGAAGGAGTGGCAGAGGAAAGGGGTATCCTGTGAGCGGAGCTGAAAGAGAATTGGTGAAAATCGTCTCCTACCCACCGTTTTACTGCTAGACAGGAATACCCTGTTGCATCCATCTGTGAATGGAATGTCTGTGCCTAACTTAGACAGAAGCCAATGGCTTTCTTTTACATAATACGAAATGCTGTGGTTTAGAAATGTAGGAGACTTGAGGCTCTGCAGTCTCACACAGGATTGAGAATAATCCTCATTTATCTCTATTGAGCCTCCTTATAAATGGGCATAGGGGCTGTGGTGGCTTAGTGGTTAAGACACTGAGATTGACGACTAGGTCGTCGGCAGATCAGCAGTTTGAGACCCAAGTGCTACATGACAGGGTGAGATCCTGTCATCTGCCTGGCTCCTGCCAACCTAACAGTTCGAAAGCAAGATATTGCAAGTAGATAAATAGTTACCGCTTTGGCAGAAAAAGTAACAGCATTTCTGTGCACTTTGGTGTCTAGTTGTGCCTGCCACATGACCATGAAAATGTTTGCACACAGGCAGCGCTGGCAATTTTGACTGTAAACTGAGATGAGCATCGCATCCTAGAGTTGGATACAACTAGCTTTCGAGCAAGGGACGCCTTTGCAAATGGGCATTGCATTAAATCACGTTTCACCTTCTTCATTTTCATGAGAGGATAGGAACAAGAAGTATAAATTCCTGAACCTACTGGTTTTACTTTCCTTTATTATATTCCTTTACTTCCCTCAGTGGAAGCGTCTTCTTCTTGACAAGGGTGATCAACGATACAGAAGCCATTCTTGCATATTTCCTTGTAGATGGTGATGTACTTGGAGGCATTCCTTGTTTGTGGAAGCACAAATTTCTCTGTAAACTCACCTTTATTCATTTGCTGCTTCTTTTGGGCACTCAGTACACAGTTAATAAACATGATTGCATATGTGTAACAGTTCTGGAGATGTTCATTATACCTGTTGAATAGAGAAGAAGAAAGATCCCGAAGAAGTCGGTGCCTTGTGTATCTATGACACGTTTTATCAACTTCTAGTACATGTCTGTTTTTAGGTGGCATTGTCTGGATGGAAGTAGAATAAATCAGTCAAGAAAGCATAGAATGGAAAAAAGAAAATAAAACTTAATAATTCTTTTTAGGATAAAATTGCTATGTTTTCTATTTATGTGCAATATACTCCTGTTGCTGCTATAGTTATATATGAAAAGTAGCTGGAATGTACCTGTTAAAGTTGATCGAGAGCCACACACACTCTAACCCAGGGGTTCTCAACCCTTTTAAGTCGGGGGCCAGGTCACGCTCTCTCAGACAGTTGAGGAGGCCGGACTGGTGGGTTCCCCCACCGTAAAAGCAGCTATTAAATGTACCCACTGCTGTCGTAAACACATCTGCAGCTGTCATAAATGCAGCCACGGTCACAGCTGGAGTGAGGTCGGTGGGCGCATGATTTGGTGTTGTGGGCTGGATCAGGTCTGCAGGCTGTAGGTTGAGAACTCCTGCTCTAATCCAATCCCTTCTTGTCTAGAAAATGTCAACTTTTGAACAACACCTTTTCGGCAGCATTTCAATAGTCCTGGCATAGGAGAATTCAACTTAATGAAGTGTGGGGCTCTATCCCTCTGCCCGTGGTACCCCCACCCACCCCCGACCCCCCAGTAACTGAATAAATGAGCGCAAACATAAAGGAAGCTTCTGCTTCCCATGTTTAGCCTGGTTTGCCTTTGCTAATCATAATAGATTTGCTGGGCTGTTTACTTACATATTTCTATTAAGTACAGTTCACCTGTTTTTCTGAATTCAATAGAATTTATTTTCTTTTTACATATTGGTGTATACTTTAGTATTTTGTTTGTCTTGTAAATCTCCAGAGGACAAGAAAATACTCATCTACTGCTATAATAAATAATATAATATAGCATAGGGGACTGTGGTGCTTAGTGGTTAAAACGCTAATCTTGACAACTGGAAGGTTGGCAGGTCAGCTGTTTGAGACCTGAGTGCTGCACGACAGAGTGAGCTCCCGTCTCTGTCCCAGCTCCTGCCAACCTAGCAGTTAGAAAGCAAGAAATTGCAAGTAGATAAATAGGGACCACTTCAGTGAGAAGGTAAACAGTGTTCCGTCCACTCTGGTGTCTAGTCATGCCTGCCACGTGTCCACGGAAATTCTGCAGATGTAGACAGCGCCAGCTCTTCTGGATTAACCGGAGATTAGCCCCGAACCCTAGAGTTGGACATGACTGGCTTTGGAACAAGGTAGACCTTTACCTTATAGCTCAAGACCTCAACAACCAAGTTAGACTTTCAACATCTTTCTTCTTATTAATGCCACAATGCAAAATTTATATCCAACTTATGTGCCTGAGATACAGATTCAGAATTATTATTTTAAAGGGCAAAGTGGGTGTCTGTGTCCAATGAGGCAAAATTTTATCATGTGATCATTGCAAGATTTATGGCTTTGTTTTCTTACTGAATTTTGCTACAGTCTGCTCTTCTTTTACCCTGCCAATTTAAATGGGCTAAAAATTGGCAAAAGTTGTGATTCGGTCGATAACTTTTATTCAGTCCTTGAAGCCCTTTCTGAATCACTAAAATCTATACTAAAGTCTTGTTGAAAATTTACTTTTGGGGGTACACTATCCCCTGGTTTACGTAAATATTCTTTTAAAATTAAAACTGCCCAATCTAACCATCTGTCCATTAAGGTGTGTTGGCTTTCATTAGTAATTAACAATAGTAATTTATGCACAGTGTTGCTGAGGAGGAAAACCCCAGATAATCCTGAAGCTCCCAGACAGCAACCTAAACAGATTTGAAAAGTCAAGGATACCTGTTTTGCCAACTTCAGAAACAAATGTGTCTGCTTCTTGATCAGCATACCTGTGTGGAAGCCAGATATCTGCAGCTGAGAATTGTTCTAGGAGCACGTCCCATTGTCTAAGAAGGCTATACATGTCAGGTTGGACAAGAGGAATCATCACACATTGTTCCCATCCACATTCAGGTTTGTGAACTCCTGTTTCATTGTAATTATACACCAAACCTAAAAATATGAACAGTGGCAAACACTTAAATGTGGGAAACCCAAGATGTCTAGTCAACTTTCATACTTTGAACCATGGTAGAGTTGATTGTCATCTAAAAATTACAACTCTGGCCAAAATCATGTTAGCCAGCAATAGAGCATGAAGTGCCATTAGCACAATATTTCTGGATCTCCCACTTGACAGAGCATTGCTGCTACACAGATATACCCACTGTGAATGCCAGCCTAACCTGTACAGCATGATCCTGAATACCTCCGTGAACCCAGCTGATGGCCAACCGACAAAGGAAAGAAACAAGGAAGGAAAAGGTAAAGGAGAGGGGGAGAGAGAGATACAGTACATGTATCTATCAGTACATGTATCTATCTCTATCTATCTATCCAAGGGGTGCCTTGGGCAGAAGGGGGGACCTGCATGGGGCGGGCGATCGGAGGCTGGGGCAGGCCACCACCTTCCGCAAGCCACGTGGCTCCGCCCTCCGCCTGCCCCCCGAAGGGAGCATCCCTTCCACCTGAGGTACCCCTTGGAAGGGCAACAGTAGTCGCTGGGGAGGCCGATGCCGCCAGCTGGAGAGGGGCAAGGCGGGATGTGTTATGTATGTACAATGTTGCTTTAAGAAATGTATGAATGTAACCTGACCACAATTACAATGTAGCCCAGCTGTAAAGGAACGCGAGTAAGCTGCCCATAGAGGGCAGCTGCGAGCGTTCAACTCACATGGTTCTCATTCCTCAAATCACGGGCAGCCGCGGGAACTCTCCCGCACCAGCAAACTACTACGGACAAGGGGCGTCACTCACACGACGTCACGACGGTAGCAGCCAATAAGCTACCGTGCAACCAGATTCAAATGTATTGTGCTACTGTATATAATGTGATGTATCTCCGCCATTACCTCATGTTCATCCTGATCATCAACCAATAAACCTGTGTTAGTCCTCACTGCGACTCCTTCTTTGTCTTCCGTGCAAGACACCAAATTGGCAACGAAGGTGGGATAATGGTGAATCCCAAGGTCAAGCCCTACCAGTTCGATGTCAGCGAGCCCGAACAGTGGGAGCTCTACGAGTGCCAATTCCGGCACGCGATGGAAGCCGCGGGCGTCGACGACGACGTGAGGATGCGCTCCTACTTCCTGGCCCAGGTGGGGCCGGCCACGCTGCGCATCCTGATGAACCTGGTGGCCCCCAAGAAGGTGGAAGAGGTGTCCATCGACCGCATGCTGGGGCTGCTGGGCGAGCATTTCCAGCCTCCCGTGTCGATCTTCCCGGCCCGGGTCGCTTTCCACAGGCGAGACCAGCGACCGGGCGAATCCGTGTCCGCCTACGCGACGGCCCTCAGGCTGGCAGCGGTGCACTGCCAGTGGGATGACCTGGACCAGGCCCTCCGAGACCGCATGCTGTGTGGCCTGAGGGACGAGGAGCTTCAGCGGAAGCTCATGACCCGCGACTATCGCCTCACGTTCAATGAGGTACTGTGGGAGGCCCAAGCGGCCGAAGCGGCCAGAAGCGGGATCAGAGTGTTCAAGTCCCGAGGGGCCACGTCCGAAAGGGCCAAGTCACCAGTGCAGGCGGCCCGGCGGACACCAGCGAAAACAGCCTGGTGGGCCCCCAAGCCGTCCGCCGGCACACCAACGGCGTCCGAGGAGTTGTCCACTACGGCAGACCCCTGCTCCAGCGAGGACGACGACGTCCAGCGGGTCAGAAGCGAGGAGAGAAGCGACAGACCCGCGAGCGGCAAGACCGCCGCTGCGACGGTTGCGGGGCGTCCCACGACCGCACGAGGTGTCCGTTCCAAAAGGCCGAGTGTCACAACTGCGGCCGAAAGGGACACATCGCCCAAGTGTGCAGGCGCGGGCGAGTCGAGGACAAGGGCCATTTGAACCATCCCCAGACGCACCAACGGAAGGCGGCCGGCACCAGGAAGGTCTCAGACGACCACTGCACGGCAGGCGTGAACCGCGTGGGCCTGGAGCACCGGCGTTTTTTCGTTGAGGTACAGTTACAGGGGGTCCCAGTGAGGATGGAGATAGACTCGGGGTCGTCCTATTCCATCCTGTCCCAAAAAGAGTTTATGCGCATTCCCCCAGATGCGCGGCCCAAGTTGCGGGCTATGAGGTCACACCTACGGGACGTGCAAGGGAACGGGATCCCAGTGTTGGGGGTGGGGAACTTCAAGGTGAAGTTCAAGAACTACTCCGAGAAACTGCCCCTAGTGGTCCTCAAGGGGGGGAGGTGCTGCCTGTTGGGAACGCAGTGGTTCGCTCCCCTTGGAATCGAACTGTCCGGCATTAACGCCATAGAGATTGACCCGATGCGGGACGTGTGCAACGCACACCCGGACGTTTTCAAGAAGGGGCTCGGGACTTACAAGGGGCCCCCAGTTTCCTTTGACCTGGATCCAGAAATCCGACCCATACGCCTCAAGCCAAGAAGAGTGCCATTCGCCCTCAAGGACAAGATCGAGGCGGAACTGGACAAATTGGTGGGGCAGGGGATTTTGGTTCCAGTTGATTCGGCGGAGTGGGAAACGCCGATTGTGACAGCCCTTAAATCAAACGGGGAGGTTAGGATTTGTGCGGACTATAAATGTACGATTATTAAGGCCATTCGGCCAAATGCATATCCGGTACCCGTGGTCAGCCATTTACTGGCCACGCTTCATGGGGGGAAGTGTTTTGCCAAGCTAGATCTGGCGCAAGCGTATCAGCAGCTCTCTGTAACCCCGGCTGCTGCCGCTGCGCAAACGATCGTAATGCACAAGGGGGCATTTAAGGTAACGCGCCTTCAGTTTGGCGTGAATTCGGCCCCCGGAATTTTCCAGTCCCTCGTGGAACGCCTTTTAAAGGGGCTTCCAGGCGTCCTCCCATACTTCGACGATGTGTTGATAACAGCGGGGGGGGGGAGTCAGAATTAGCGCAAAGGCTAGACAGGGTCCTTTCAATATTCGAGAAAGCGGGCCTCCGACTGAGAAGGGACAAATGTGTTTTCTTTGCGAGGGAGGTCGAGTTCCTTGGGTTCAAGGTAACCCCGGAAGGCATCAAGCCCTCCGAGTCCAAGGTTGCGGCTGTGCAAAACACCCCTCGCCCCACCGCGAAACCGGAGCTGCAGTCGTTTCTAGGGCTCTTAAATTTTTACCATTCCTTCCTGCCGAGGAAGGCATCCGTTGCTGAGCCACTGCACGCACTATTGAAGAAAGAGGCGGTTTGGCGGTGGGGAGATAGGCAAGAGAAAGCTTTTAGGGAACTGAAGGCACTCAAGTGCCGTCCTGACCCACTTTGACCCGAAGAGACCAGTAGTCCTAGTCTGTGATGCGTCCCCAGTGGGGGTGGGGGCAGTTCTATGCCACGTGTTGGAGAGTGGGAGGGAAGCCCCGGTAGCGTACTACTCAAGGTCCCTCTCAAAGGCCGAGCGCAATTACGCGCAAACTGATAGGGAGGCCCTAGCCATCATCGCGGGAACAAAAAAGTTCCATGACTTTTTATACGGCCGCGAGTTTACGGTAGTGACGGATCACAAGCCACTTCTGGGGATCTTCACTACTGGCAAACCCACACCGCAAATTCTTTCCCCCAGGATGCTGCGTTGGGCCATCTTCCTCAACGCCTACCAGTACGAGCTGGTCTATCGCCCAGGGAAGGAGATCTCCCATGCGGACGCACTGTCCCGATCTCCCCTCCCAAGTGTAGGGGACCCCACATGCGAGGTAGAGCAGGACCACCAAGTCCTACTGATCGAGTCTCTCGACTCACCCCCCCCCCCCCCATTCTCCCGGCCGACCTCGCCAAAGCCACGGCGGCTGACAAGATGCTGGCCCAAGTTAGTTCCTTGGTGAGGAAAGGGTGGCCCACGACTCCCCCCGAGGAACAGTTCAAGCCATTTGTCAGGCGGAGAGTAGAGCTCTCCCTGGAAAGGGGCTGTTTACTCTGGGGCCAGCGGGTAGTTATCCCAGAGAAGCTGAGAGCCAAAGTACTGAAGCTATTGCATACCAGTCACCCCGGGATCATGCGCTCCAAGGCTCTGGCCAGGAGTTTCTTTTGGTGGCCCCAGATAGACGCGGACATAGAACGTTTAGTGGGCACGTGCGAGAGCTGCCAGAGCTCTCGACCCGAGGAGTCCCGGTTACCCCATAGGGAATGGGACACGGCCCGCGGGCCATGGTCCTGGATTCATGTTGATTTCGCTGGCCCTTTCCGCGGGGCCATGTTCCTACTAGTAGTCGACTCCTACTCCAAGTGGTTGGAGGTAATTCCTATGAGCAGCACCTCCTCTGTGGCAACCATTAAGCAGTTGCGCAAACTGTTTGCCTGTTTCGGCCTGCCAGACGTCCTTGTTAGCGATAACGCTAGTACCTTCACGTCTGCAGAGTTCAAGACGTTTATTGAGCGGAACGCCATCAGGCACATTACCGCTGCCCCGTTCCACCCTGCCACAAACGGTCAGGTAGAGCGCCAAGTGCGCACTACGAAAGACGCGCTGCGGCGCATGGGTCCCGGTGAGTTGAACCTTCATCTTTGTCAGTTCCTCATCTGTTACAGGACAACCCCCCTAGCCTCAGGGTTTTCCCCAGCCGAACTCCTCATGAGGAGGCGTCCGGTAACACTTTTTGACCGGATGGATCCGTCCAGGGTGGAGGATGAAGGAAGGAATATAAACATAGGGGGGGGGGGAAAAGCTCCAAAAGTTTTTCGGTAGGGGACCCGGTTCACTGCAGGAACTACGCGGCCTCGGGGCCAGCGTGGGTTCCAGGGACAATCATTGAGCAGACGGGGCCAGTATCCTACAGGGTCGAGACTAGCTCGGGTCTACTCTGGAGAAGGCACGCCGACCAACTCAGAAGACGAGTCACCAGTGAAGGGGAATCAGCGTTAGGGTCCCCCCCCACCCGCATTACCCAAGGGGGAGACACGGCGGAACCCGCGGATACAAATGCATATGTGTCGGCTGCAGGGGGTACTGGATGAAGCGGATTATCTGGACCCTTTTCAGTCAGGATTCAGGCCTGGATATGGTACCGAGACGGCATTGGTCGCACTGATGGATGATCTCTGGCGGGAGCGGGACGGTGGTCACCCATCCGTCCTTGCTCTTCTTGACCTCTCAGCGGCTTTCGATACCGTTGACCATGGTATCCTTCTGGAACGGCTCCGAGGTTTGGGAATCCAGGGTACTGTGTGGTCCTGGTTTTCCTCATTTCTGAGGGGTCGGTCCCAGTCGGTGTGGTTGGAGAGTGAGAGGTCCAGTCCTAGGCCCCTCAAATGGGGGGTTCCTCAGGGCTCGGATACCCGCCCCTCGCCAGGACTCAAAAGGCGAGGGGGCCTGCCGGACGAAACATCACCGCCGCTGTGTTCGGCCCCGGCGGGGGCGAAGAGGCTCGCTGGCCTCGCCATCGGCCGGCGTTTCGGGCCCTGCCCGGCAGTTGAGGGTTCAACACAGTTGTGGAAGAATGCCCCACTACTTCCATCACCACCGGAGCCGTGCGGAGGGTGGTGGGGGGAGTGAATGGGGCGGTTTTATATTGGGGTGGAAGGGAGGGAGGGAGAGATTGCCAGGCCAGCCAGGAAGGAGAGGCAGCATTCTGTCCAGGGCAAGCAGGGAGGCTCCGGAGACCAATATAGAGGTTGTGATGGTCATGGGGCGATATAGCGGGTACCGAGGGGCGGGCCGCACCCGGGGAACGCGGGGCAGATGCTTAGTATCTGTCCCTCGTTCCAGCCCCACGGTTACACCTCTAGGTCCTGAGCAGCTGACCCAGGGTGACCCTGTCCTTAGGCTGCTGATGATGAATGCCAGGTCGGTATGTAATAAGGCCCCCCTGATACAAGACTCTATTATGGGGGAGCGGGCCGACTTGGCATGTATTACTGAGACCTGGCTGAGACCAGAGGATGGGGTTCCTCTGTCAGAAATGTGTCCAGCTGGGTTCAGTATTTGGCACCAGCCTAGGGATAAGGGTAAGGGCGGTGGCGTCGCCATCATAGCCAGGGAGTCACTGGGAGTCACCAGGGCTACTGCTCCACAAATTCTGGGTTGTGAGGCCCTGCTTCTGCGTCTGGGCTCTAAGGGTCAGTTGGGAGTCTTACTCCTGTACCTGCCCCCTTGCAGGGTAAGGGACTCCCTGCCTGAGCTCCTCGAGGCCGTCTCAGCGTTGGCGTTGGAGTTCCCTAGACTGATGGTTCTGGGGGACTTCAATTTACCCTCGCTGGGGACTGGCTCCGAGGTGGCTCAGGAGTTCATGGCTTCCATGGCAGCTATGGACCTGATTCAGGTAATTCAGGGCCGGACCAGGGGCAGTGGCCACACACCAGATTTAATCTTTTTGTCGGAGCGGTGGCAGAGTGATCTGAGATTACGGAAATTAAACATAACACCTGTGCCATGGTCAGATCACTATTTGGTGGCTCTAGACTTCCTGGGTACGTCGCTTCACCGTAGGGAGGCAGGGCCTATTAGAATGGCCCGCCCCAGGCAACTGATGGATCCTGATGGATTCCAGAGGGAACTGGGGGATTTTCCTCTGGATCGGCAACACGATTCGCCCGAGGCACTGGTCGACCTGTGGAACAGGATGACAACAGCGGCCTTGGATGAAATCGCACCACTACGGCCTCTCAGAGCTCATCGAGCTAGGTCATCTCCATGGTTCACAGATGAACTGCGGGAGCTCAAACGGGCAAAGAGACGCCAAGAGCGCCGCTGGGTGAAGACCCAGAGAGACTCCGATTGGACACTAGCTAGGGCCGCTATTAGGGCCTATCTAGTGGCGATGGAGGTGGTGAGGCGACAATACTTCACCACCCTTATCGCCTCCGCTGATAATCGCCCAGCCACCCTGTTCCGGGTTACCGGGTCTCTCCTTGGTAGGGGGACCCCGGTGCCCGGTTGGCAGGGGTCGGCTGAGGACTTTGCTGACCATCTAGTGGAGAAAATCGATCGGATTCGCTCTGGGTTTAATCCTGGCGTGGATGGGGAGAGTCCGGAGGGAGCCGGAGCACAGTCTTGCCATGCCATCTGGGTCCGGTTTGATCCAGTTGCCCCTGATGAAGTGGACAGGCTCCTTGCAGCTGTGCGCGCCACTACCTGCCCTTTGGACCCCTGTCCCACCTGGTTGGTGAAAACCTCCAAGGCAGTGACAGGTGGCTGGGTTGGAGCTGTGATCAATGCATCATTGCGGGAGGGGGTGTTTCCTGCACCTTTAAAACATGCTTTGGTGCGCCCCCTCCTGAAGAAATCTTCCCTCGACCCAGCTTTCCTAACTAACTATAGGCCTGTCTCAAACCTCCCCTTTTTAGGGAAGGCGTTGGAGAAGGCAGTGGCGTGTCGGCTGCAGGGGGTACTGGATGAAGCGGATTATCTGGACCCTTTTCAGTCAGGATTCAGGCCTGGATATGGTACCGAGACGGCATTGGTCGCACTGATGGATGATCTCTGGCGGGAGCGGGACGGTGGTCACCCATCCGTCCTTGCTCTTCTTGACCTCTCAGCGGCTTTCGATACCGTTGACCATGGTATCCTTCTGGAACAGCTCCGAGGTTTGGGAATCCAGGGTACTGTGTGGTCCTGGTTTTCCTCATTTCTGAGGGGTCGGTCCCAGTCGGTGTGGTTGGAGAGTGAGAGGTCCAGTCCTAGGCCCCTCAAATGGGGGGTTCCTCAGGGCTCGGTGCTCTCTCCTCTCCTATTTAACATCTACATGAAACCGCTGGGTGAGATCATTCGTTCCCATGGGGTGCGGTACCATCAGTACGCGGATGACACTCAGTTGTACATCTCGGCCCATGGGGACCCCAGTGATGCTGTCAAAGTCCTTTCCAGATGCCTGGAAGCTGTGTGGGTCTGGATGGGGGCTAACGGGCTACAATTGAATCCCAGCAAGACTGAGTGGCTATGGATAGGGGGTCCTGCGTTAATCCGGGAGCTTCCATCGTTGGTTCTGGATGGGGCTATTTTGCCCCAGACAGACCCGGTGCGCAACTTGGGGGTCCTCCTGGATTCACGGCTACTGCTAGAAGAACAGGTGGCGGCTGTGACCAGGAGGGCTTTCGCCCAACTTCGGGTGATTCGCCAGTTGCGCCCACTCCTGGACCGGGACTCCTTGCTCATGGTCACCCATGCTCTGGTTACCTCCAGACTAGACTATTGCAATGCGCTCTACATGGGGCTGCCCTTGACGACCATTCGGAGGCTACAGCTGGTCCAAAATGTGGCTGCCCGGATGGTGATGGGGTGTGGCCGTTATGCTCATGCTTCGCCACTGCTCCGGGAGCTGCACTGGTTGCCAGTATGTCTCCGGGTGCAATTCAAGGTGCTGGTTTTGACCTTTAAAGCCCTATATGGTAGTGGGCCAGGTTACCTAAGAGACCGCATCGCCCTGAGGACGTCTGTCCGTCCAACCAGAGCGGACCGGAGGGGCTCTCTAATTGTTCCATCAGCCAGAGGGGCTCGCCTCTCTGGCACAAGGAGGAGAGCCTTCTCCGTGTCTGCACCGGCCCTCTGGAACCTCCTGCCAACAGAATTACGTCTTCGGACGGAGTTGCTGCCTTTCAGAAGGGATCTTAAAACCTGGCTGGCAGGTCAAGTGTGGGGTGCGGGTGGAAGGGTAACCACCATGGGGTGGTTGGTGTAGAGGAACTCTTCCCCATGGTGCCTTTTCGATCCTGCAGCCCTTGCTTTTTAGGGGGTGGGTAGTCTTAACTTTTTTTACTGTTTTAACTGTTTTTAGGATTATTGTTGTATTTGTGAATATTGTCTGTAAACTCCTTGGGTT
This sequence comes from Bradypodion pumilum, assembly GCA_035047305.1. Taxonomy (NCBI): domain Eukaryota; kingdom Metazoa; phylum Chordata; class Lepidosauria; order Squamata; family Chamaeleonidae; genus Bradypodion; species Bradypodion pumilum. Next base: position 382,054,475 of record JAWDJD010000002.1, read on the forward strand.
GCCCTGGGGTTACTTTTTATGTTGTTAGCCGCCCAGAGTCGGCCTTGTGTTGAGTGGGCGGGATATAAATTGAATAAATAAATAAATAAATAAATAAATAAATAAATAAATCCTGGGTTCTCGACCACAGAGGAGGATACTTTAAAAGAGAGGGATCAGCTTGATTATGATTATGAGTTGCAGTACCAGGGGGGTGTAGCGGAGTGGTCCCCCACCCGTCCTAGTGAGAAGAGGGGTTGCAGTTCAGCCCCTGGTACCTCCAGTCCCCCCAGTCCTTTTGTTTTAGAATATCCCATAGCGCCAGCTCCCCGGAGACAAACACCCCCAAGACAGGCAACGGGGGGGAGTCCGCCCACCACTGTCTCGAGAACTCCTGGGCAAGTGACGGGGGGTGACGTGGCCACGAGGGCCTCTTCGTCGGTCCCGAGATTCGTACTGGGGGGGACCCCAAGCTCCTCAAACGGTAGGCAGGGTTTCACTTCCCAACTGTTCATTTCATTCCCGTCCCCCAATGCAAGGTTACCACAGAGCCCACACCGAGCCATTAATGAGTCCCCCCTTTCCGTTGCAGGACAGGACTCCGCAGAACCAGGCTCCCCGGTTTTAAGTCAAGCGGCCGCTCGCCCCAGGCGCACGTGCGGCAAGCCACAATGGTTGAGGGACTTCGTCCCATCCTAGGGGGGAGGGATGTTATGTATGTACAATGTTGCTTTAGGAAAGGTATGAATGTAACCTGACCACAATTACAATGTAGCCCAGCTGTAAAGGAACGCGAGTAAGCTGCCCATAGAGGGCAACTGCGAGCGTTCAACTCACATGGTTCTCATTCCTCAAATCACCGGCAGCCGCAGGAACTCTCCCGCACCAGCAAACTACTACGGACGAGGGGCGTCACTCACATGACGTCACGCCGGTAGCGGCCAATAAGCTACCGTGCAACCAGATTCAAATGTATTGTGCTACTGTATATAATGTGATGTATCTCCGCCATTACCTCATGTTCATCCTGATCATCAACCAATACACCTGTGTTAGTCCTCACTGCGACTCCTTCTTTGTCTTCCGTGCAAGACACCAAAGGATGGGCGGTCACACAGGGGCTCCGGAGCAGGCTGCAGCCCTCAGCCTGACATGCCCAGGTGCCACACCGCGCTTCCTTCTCCACCCGGAGGTGTCCGAGGCAGCCCCCGGGTCCGCCTCCTGCCCTGTCCGCCAGTGGACCCGACCACAGCTACGCGGGCCCCGGGGAGGCCTTGGCCAGCCAGGCCAGGACCATCATGAGGGTGACGTGCGTGGGACATGAGGTAGTGGCAGTAGGGTGGGGTGGGGCCCGGGGGCGCTGGGCCTAGGTCTCTCCTCTGGCCAGGTTGGGTCCACCCACCTGGGCGAAGCCAGGTACCCTGCTAGTATACATATATACAGAGAGAGAGAGAGAGAAGGGAATGGACCTGATAGCCCAGTTGCTGAAGGTGCTGGATTAGTCTAGGTGCTTAGAATAATCAGTACAAATGACAGGTATCTAGCTGTAGAGCCAGAGGTTGGCAGTTTGATTCCCTGACTCTGCCTCTGGGGAGAAAAGCCAACCTGTCTAATCATGGACAAGCGGCACAGTCCCAGGGTGTCCCCCAGAAGAAGGGAATGATTAAATCACTTTTGAGTACTTTCCATTTAGAAAACCTTTTAAAAGGTTGAAAAAGCACTCACAGGCGATGCAGGGGGTTGTGGTAGGCACTGATACTCACACACTGGACAAACTGAGTCATGCTCAGAACATCACATGGGCAAAAACAAGCATTCAAATAGCTGTGGCCCCTCTATGTACAGTAATGAGTAGGATGGAACAGGAAGCGGCATGGCATCACAAAGCAGCCCATGCCTTTCTGTGGCTCCTAGCGTATGTCATGGACAACAAATTAGTGTAGCTGGATGTTGTGGGTCTTGCTGCTTGGGAAGCTCGTTTCGTATGTCTAGCAAGCCTTTCCCAGTCTGACTGTCGGGCAATAGGTCTAGAGACATCAGGTGGAGAAAGACTGGCTTCAATACTGACTCTTTCCTTTCCCACAGTGCAACATGGGAAGCACTCCTTTCAGGTCAATGTGGTGTGTCTTTGCAGTGCCCTTTAACGAGCCACATAGTAATCAGCATGATGAGTGTACAGGATAATAACACTGTTAAATCAAAAGGGCACAAGGAATTTACGATACAGATAATTTTTGTTCACAATATCAATAATAAGCTTCTTACCATTAGTACTGGTTATCCCCACATGAAGATCAGAGCTTCCATCATATCCACTGAAAGAAGACATTTATTATTGTGCATGTTGAAAAGCAATCCGGGATGGGGAGGATGTAATACTTAAGCTCCATAGCATAACAGTATAATATGTACTGTTTTGAGACTGGATATAGTCCAGTCACATTTAACTCTGTTAAAATCCATTGGAACAGGACCGTAAATGTTAATCATTTAAGACAAGTGGTCTATTAATCTATTTAAAATATCTTCCAATTAAGTCCAACAGTAGTCCCTGTTAATCAGGCAACAGATATGACCCATAAACAATTTTTAAAGCAAGTCCTTAAAAGACCTGCAGATGACAAATGCCATCTTAGAAGCAGCAACTTCCTCGAAGCTATTACCTCTTCTAAGGTGATGGACCTATTGTTTACAATTTGCAAATCTGATTTATTGATTTATTTTCCAATTGTCGTTAACAGTTTTAGTAGTTCCTTAATTGGGTTGCAATGCAACCATCCATTTTATACCTTCTTGAATAATTCTTCTGCAATCACCACAAACTCATTTTGGGATTATTATTTTATTTATTTAAAATATTTCTATCCCGCTTCCCTCACTCAAGAGTGACCCGAAGCTGCTCAACAACATAATTAAAAACAACAATAAAACAATTGAAAGATCCTATTAAAAATCTCATTTTAAAATCATCTAAAAATCCCTACCCTCCCAACAGTTAAAAAGTGATCAGGACAAAACCAATATAGGCTAAATAAGCCTATATTGATTCATCCATGCCCCATATCCGCTAGCATAGCCATGTTTTCAGTTGTTTCCTGAATGGGAGCAGCTCCATCTGGAGGCGTAGTTCCAGTGGTAAGAGGTTCCAAAGGGCCGGGGCTGACACTGAGAAGGCCCTCCTCCTGGTCCCTGCAAGAAGGGCTTCTTTTGCTGAAGGGACCATAACTGAGCCCCTCCGATCTGCCCTCGTAGGACAGGTATGACACCTTGGGGTGATGCGGTCTCTTAGGTAACCTGGCCCACTGCCATAAAGGGCTTTAAAGGTCAAAACCAGCACCTTGAATTGCACCTGGAGGCACACTGGCAACCAGTGCAGCTCCCGAAGCAGCAGTGAGGCATGGGCATAACGCCGCCGCCCCATCACCACCCAAGCTGCCGCATACTAGACCAGCTGAAGCCTCCGAATGGTCATCAAGGGCAGCCCCATGTAGAGCACATTACAGTAATCCAATCTGGAGGTGACCAGAGCGTGAGTGATCATGAGCAAGGAGTCCAGGAGCGGGCGTAATTGGTAGATGACACAAAGCTGCGAAAAGGCCCTCCTAGTCATGGCCGCATCTGCTCTTCGAGCAGTAGCCGCAAGTCCAGGAGGACCCCCAAGTTACGCACCGGGTCTGTCCGAGGCAGCATTGCCCCATCCAGAACTAAAGATGGAAGCTCCTGGGATAACACGGGACTCCGAACCCACAGCCACTCAGTCTTGCCAGGATTCAGCTGAAGCCCGTTGTCCCCCATCCAGACCCGAACAGCCTCCAGACACCTGGTTAGGACTTTGACTGCATCACTCGGTTCCCCACAAGCTGAGATGTACAGCTGGGTATCATCTGCATACTGATGATACCTCACCATGTGGGAACGAATGATCTCATCCAGCGGTTTCATGTAAATATTAAACAGTAGAGGTGAGAGTATTTGTGGCTCTGTAAAGTTTAGCCTTCAAATTAGATCATGTGGCCAGTCAAGTTGGCTTCAAGAAAATCCTTTATTCAAATGACTGAAACCTGCAGGACAGGCAAGAACTTAAGAGGAGTGATGAACTATATTTGCCCAACAGGAGAGATGAAGGCTTGAGAATTTGGCACTGGATGCATGTAAAGCTTCATGTGCAAAATGACAAGGTTCAATTCCCCGGGATCGGCAGCCCTGCCACCATATCTTAGCAGCAGGGGCTGAGGTGGCTCAGTGGTTAAGAAGCTCACCTTGTTAGCTGGAAGGCCGGCAAGTCAGCAGTTTGAGATCCAGGTAGTGCATGACGGATTGAGCACCTGTCCCTGTCCCAGGTCTTGGGGACATGAAAGGAGCCTCATTCAGGCGTCCCCTGAGTTGAGTTTCTCCCGCAAAAATCCTTTCAACCCACAATAATTTCTGACATGAAATTATTATTACAGTATTATCTCAGCAGCAAAGCAGCCTGCAGTCTTGATCAAGTAGTGCCACAAGTCAGAATACTGGTGGACCAAAAAAATAGCCCAGCTTTGAATCGTTTTCTTTCTGAACTTATAAGTCCCAAGCTGGAAAAGTTACTTTTTTGGACTACAACACCCTGAATTCTCAAGTCTCCACAGTGACCAACCACTGTGTTTGGGGTTTTTGGGTAGCTGAAGTCCCAAACAGGGAACCTTTCCAAAAACTGAGACTAGTCATGGCAGCATTGTCAAAAAGAAAACTACAGTACCAAACAGCCATACCTTAAGAATGTTCCCGTTGTAGGTTTAAGCAAAAAAGAACACCTCTCTCTATGCCCATTCACAAAAGGACTAGGGATGCTGACTGGTGCTTCTTCCAGTTTCCTGTAGACCAGACTCTGCCCACAAATTGGGCAGTGCCCAGGCACAAAAAAGCCAAATATGTCTTTCTTACAGTGGCTGGTTTTGATTAAGCTTTTCTCTGAGTCCAAAGGCTGCATGATCCCAGCCACCTCCTTATGTAAATGCAGCTGGTTTCCTTCTTGTCAGAACCCTGGTGACAAAAAGGCACCAAGCTTAGACAATGACAATGACTCCGAAAGGGGAAGGGATTTGTGTGTAGTGTCATTGAGAACGACAGCCCACAGAACCAATCACTTCTGTAATGAAGTGAAGCCTGGTAAATAAGGGAGAAACCTGGGAGAGAAAGATGAATAACCAGGTAGACATTCTCTTAAAGAGCTAGTGGTTGTTTTTAAATACTACTTGCACTGGCGATTTGAACTAAAATGACACTATTGAGAAGATCTGTTTAATTTGGGTTTAGATACTATCTGTCTGCATCGGTTCACATTTTCATTTGCTGCTGCCACTCTGCATTCAAACAAAGTTGTGTTGTTTGATGGTGTGCCCCCTTTGAATAAGACAAGCTAAGCATGTTCAGGACTGCCACTTTCCCCCTTTACTCTTGCACAAATATTAAATGCAAAACTTTACTTTAGAACATATATTCTGCAAGTCCTGCAGCTTTTGAAGCCAAAGGAACTTTAAATCTTCTTTCTGTTCTTTTACCAACAACTTGAAAAATACAGGATTATTTGTGAGTGTTATATTTTTTTTGTTTCATCACTGTAATCTGTGGGTCATTTGAATAAATCCAAACCATTTTTTAAAAAAACATCGTTAGATCAAAATATTACGAATAAGACTGGACAATACTCAACAAAATTTGTTTGGTCATTTTTCTACCTTTCAACGGGACTGCATGACGTTTTGAGCACCCGCTTCTGTCCCACCTCTTGGGGACATGAAAGGAGCCTCATTTGGGCGTTCCCTAAATGGAGTTTCTCCAGCAAAAATCCTTTCAACACAGAATAATTTCTGACATGTAATTATTATTATTACTGGACTCTATACCTGTTGTGTACTGAATGTAGTGTGTTGAATGTATTTGTAACCACATGAAGGGGTACAGGTTACACTGTAACCTTCTGTATGAGGACGCGAGCTAGTGGCCACCGGGGGCAATAGCGAGCGCCCAGCTCACATGGTTCACATTACTCAAATGCCTTCAGCCGCGCGGGAAAGATTCCCGCGCTCACCTCACCTGGACAAGAAAGGCGTGACCAAGGATGACGTCACTTGGACAGCAGCCAATGCCTGTCGAAGAGCCAGATTCAATTAGATAGCCACCGTATAAAAAGAGCTGTTTGTCCGCCATTACCACATGTTTGTACTGTACTCTATTCAATAAAGATGTGTTAGGCTAGCTTACAGCCGTTTCCATTGTCTTGATTCCCAAACACTAAATTGGCGACGAAGGTGGGATATGGATTCCCACGGGGACAAGACAATATCACAGAAGCCAGTTTTCGACGTGACCCATCCCGAGCGATGGGACTGGTTTGAAATGCATTTCAAGAGTACGGTGGCGTATGCGGGCATCACCGACGCTGGGAAGAAGAAGGGTCTTCTCATCACGATGCTCGGGTTCCACGCCGTGCAAGCACTGATGGATCTGGTGGCACCACGAGAGGTGGACCAGGTTTCGGTGACGGTAATCCTGGGGGTTCTGCGGAATCATTTCAAGCCCAAGGTATCCTTCTTCTCTGCCAGGGCCACTTTCGCGAGGAGGGACCAAAAGCCGGGTGAGTCAATATCCGAGTATGCAGCGGCCCTCCGCGTTTTGGCAACCCCATGCGAATGGCGGGAAATTCTAGACGTGGCCCTAAGGGACAGGATGCTCTGCGGGATGAGAGACGGGGAGACCCAGAGGAAACTCATGAACCGAGGCCACGACCTCACTTTTAAAGAGGTACTACAAGAGGCTCTAGCAGCTGAATCCACGTGGGCCGGGTACAAGCTTCTCAAGGCAAAGCCCCCACCAGTCGAGGCAGCTGCATCCGCCGTCCAGGCCGCCTGGAGGGCGACCCCTGCCCCACGCTAGCCCACATCCTCAGAGGCTTCTGCCACCCCAGGCTCCAGCGAAGATGAGGGGGTCCGGAAGGTCAGGAAAGGGCTGAGCGAGAAGAAGGGGAAGGGGGGGCGGCGCTGCGATGGGTGCGGAGCGTCCCACGAGAGGAGCAAATGTCCATTCCGGAAAGCTGAGTGCCACAACTGTGGGCGGAAGGGCCACATCGCCAGGGTCTGCAAGCAACGCCGGGAAGAGAGTAAGCGCGCCTCGAGCAGCCGGGATGGCGTTGGCAGAGTCGGCGATGGCGGCGACGACCCAGAGGGGAACCACGTGTGCCTGCGAGTGCACGCGGAAGACGACATGGCCGTCCACAGCTTGCCTCTAGGGCAACCACGTTTTTATGCTGAGGTACTGTTGCAAGGGGTCCCTGTTAAGATGGAGATAGACTCGGGGTCTGTTTACTCCCTCATTTCCCATAAGGAATTTTTGCGGATTCCCCCCAAGGAGCGACCCAAACTCAAGGAGATGGGGGCGAACTTAAAAGATGTGCAGGGAAATGCGATTCCAGTATTGGGGATTGGGGACTTCGAGACACGGTACAAGGGACTCCGAAGGAAACTCCCCCTGGTAGTTCTAAAAAATGGGGGGTGTAATCTCTTGGGGACACAATGGTTCAAACCCCTGGACATCTTCATAGGCGGCGTCCATGCCATCGGGGGGAATGAGATTCAGGCAGTGTGCGACGCACACGCAGAGGTATTCAAGAAGGGACTCGGGAAGTACAAGGGGCCCCCAGTTTCCTTCGACCTGGACCCGGAGGTCCGCCCAATGAGACTAAAACCACGTCGGGTTCCATTCGCCCTCAAGGACAAAATTGAGGCGGAACTGGACAAATTAGTGGGGCAAGGGATTTTAGTGCCGGTGGACTCTGCAGAGTGGGAGACTCCTATTGTTACAGTATTGAAAGCAAATGGGGAAGTGCGAATTTGCGCTGACTACAAGTGTACAATTAACAAGGCGATCCGCCCTAATGCGTATCCGGTGCCGGTAGTTAGCCATCTACTGGCCACTTTACATGGGGGAAAAGTTTTTGCTAAACTAGATCTGGCGCAGGCGTACCAGCAGCTTCCAGTAACCCCAGCCACAGCTGCTGCGCAGACCATTGTAACTCACAAGGGGGCATTCAAGGTGACGCGCCTACAGTTTGGCGTGAACTCGGCGCCGGGGTTATTTCAGTCTCTTGTGGAATGTTTGTTAAAGAAATTACCGGGGGTCTTGCCATTTTTCGATGACATATTGATATCTGGGGAGAGCGAAGCAGAACTGGCCCAGAGACTAGATAAGGTCCTCACAGCCTTCGAATCCGCGGGGTTGAGGTTGCGGAGGGACAAATGTGTGTTTCTGGCCAGGGAGGTGGAGTTTCTGGGGTTCCGCATAACTTCTGAGGGGGTGAAACCCGCTGAGTCCAAAGTCTCAGCCATTCGAAACGCTCCTCGCCCCACCGCGAAACCGGAGCTGCAGTCTTTCCTGGGGCTGCTGAATTTTTACCATTCCTTCCTGCCCAGGAAAGCGACGATTGCAGAGCCCCTGCATGGGCTGCTGAAGAAGGATGCGGTTTGGTGGTGGGGGGAGAAGCAGGAGCGGGCTTTCAGGGAACTCAAGCAACTCCTCTCCTCGGAGGCTATTCTAACCCATTTCGACCCAAAGAAGCCGGTAGTCTTGGTCTGCGACGCCTCACCAGTGGGGGTGGGGGCGGTCCTGTGCCACGTGCTAGAGGGGGGGCGAGAAGCCCCAGTTGCATTCTACTCGAGATCATTGTCCAAGGCAGAACGAAATTACGCCCAAACAGATAGGGAGGCTCTTGCCATTGTTGCGGGCACAAAGAAGTTCCATGATTTTCTGTATGGTCGCCCATTCACCATTGTCACCGATCACAAGCCGCTGTTGGGTATCTTCACCTCAGACAAGCCCACTCCACAGATCCTCTCCCCCAGGATGCTTAGGTGGGCGATTTTTCTGAATGCATACAGGGGGGCGTTAGAGTACCGTCCCGGGAAAGAGATAAGCCACGCGGACGCCCTTTCAAGGTCTCCTCTGCCCCACCTGGGGGACCCAAAGTGTGAGGTAGAACAGGATAGCCAAGTCCTCCTCATTGAAGCCCTAGATGCACCCCCCATTTTGCCCAAGGAAATTGCTGCCGAAACGGCCAAGGACAAAACGTTAGCCCTTGTGAGATCCTGGGTACAGAAGGGGTGGCCCGCAGCTCCCCCCGCAGACGAGTTTGCGGCATTTTTCAGGAAGAGGGTTGAGTTGTCCGCAGAAAGGGGGTGTCTGTTGTGGGGGGAGAGGGTGGTGGTCCCACAGGCATTAAGAGCAAGGGTGCTACGGCTTTTACATGTCAGCCACCCAGGGATTGTGCGCTCTAAGGCGCTGGCCAGAAGCTACTTCTGGTGGCCTCAGCTAGACGCAGACATTGAACACATGGTGAACACCTGCGAAAGTTGCCAGAGCTCTCGGCCTGAGGAGTCCCGCCTTCCACACAGAGAATGGGACACGGCTAGGGGACCGTGGTCCCGCCTCCACATAGACTTCGCAGGGCCATTCAGGGGTTCATTTTTTCTACTTGTGGTGGACGCATACTCCAAGTGGTTGGAGGTAATTCCAATGCGCAACACCTCATCAGCGGGGACTATAAAACAGCTGCGCAAACTGATATGCACGTTCGGGATACCTGACGTCATAATTAGTGACAATGCGAGTTGTTTCACGTCAGCCGAGTTCCAGGCGTTCTTAGAGTCCAACGCCATTCGGCACATTACCTCAGCCCCTTTTCACCCTGCAACAAATGGCCAGGCGGAACGTCTGGTGCGCACAATGAAGGAAGGGCTGCGGCGCATGGGTCCCAGGGATCTGGACCGGCAGCTCTGCCAGTTTGTGTTGGCATATCGAGTGACGCCATTGGCGTCGGGATACTCTCCCGCGGAACTCCTCATGAAGAGGAAGTTACACTCATTATTAACTAGATTGGATCCCACCTGGGTCGAGGATAGAGGAAGAAATATTGAGCACAGCCCCACCAAAAATTTCCAGATAGGAGAGCCTGTTCATTGCAGAAACTACGCCACCACTGGGCCAGCATGGGTGCCGGGGGTAGTCATTAATCAAACAGGACCAGTCTCATTCTGTGTCGAGACCAACACGGGTCTCCTCTGGAGAAGGCACGCTGACCAACTTAGGCACCGAGTGATTGGGGGGCCGGACAGAGGGGATCATCAGCAACGCTCAGCGTTAGGGTTCTCCTCCACCCGTTTAGACCAAGGGGGAGAAAACGTAGGGCAACAGTCCCAAACAGGGGGGGGGGGGAAGCTTAGGGTCAAACTCATATCCTTTTCATACGCCAGCTCTATCCAGTCCCTTGAAAGAGAGGAACGAGTTTGCCCCTGTAGTTCTACCCAGCAGCCCCTCGAAGGAGGGAAATGAGTTTGCCACTGTTGCCCCTGAATTAGATTTTGAGTTATCAAACCGGGGGGGGGGGTTTCGGAGTGTTCCCCCACCCTTCCAAGCGAAGAGCGGGGTTTTTCTTTAGCCCCTAGTGCCCCCGGTTTGTCCACATCCACGTCGGGAACCCTTCCTCCCCCTTCTCCTGGCCATCCCAAGGCGGCAAGACCGCGGCGAGTCACTAACGAGTCATCCTCTCCAATTGCAGGACAAGAACCAGGAGGACACAGACGAGGGGGCATGGCCGAGTCAAGCATAACGGCCGCACGGCCAAAACGCACATGCAGGAAACCAGTTTGGTTAAGGGACTTTGTCCCATCTTAGGGGGGAGGGATGTTGTGTACTGAATGTAGTGTGTTGAATGTATTTGTAACCACATGAAGGGGTACAGGTAACACTGTAACCTTCTATATGAGGACGCGAGCTAGTGGCCACCGGGGGCAATAGCGAGCGCCCAGCTCACATGGTTCACATTACTCAAATGCCTTCAGCCGCGCGGGAAAGATTCCCGCGCTCACCTCACCTGGACAAGAAAGGCGTGACCAAGGATGACGTCACTTGGACAGCAGCCAATGCCTGTCGAAGAGCCAGATTCAATTAGATAGCCACCGTATAAAAAGAGCTGTTTGTCCGCCATTACCACATGTTCGTACTGTACTCTATGCAATGAAGATGTGTTAGGCTAGCTTACAGCCGTTTCCATTGTCTTGATTCCCAAACACTAAAATACCTTCATCTCTTAAGTGCAGTTCTGTATTAATAGATGGGAAATAGGAAGAAAATGTGCATTTCATCACCTTTTTATTCCAGGAAAATAAATAAAAGTAGGATCTGATTAACAACCACCATCAGGCATACATTACCACAGCTTCTACATTTTGGATAAGTTATTTCAGTCTATTCCAAATATGCCTGCTGGTCTTGGTATAGAAAATATTCTGAACATATAAAATTTGCATTTTAAGCTCACTTACATATTGCTGCTATCATGATTACTTCTGTTTCTTTCATACTGAACACAATTTCTCAGCAATAATTAAACACCATCTTATTATAGAACATGTACATTTAAAGAAAAGCGATAAATGGGCATCTGTAACCAGTGCCTTGTCACCAAAACCATTCCTAATTTATAAATGCCGTAAGGTTGGGAACCCATGATTTAGTAGTTATAAAGATTATTTTAAGCATAACCAGTAACACCCAGCTTATTTGGGCATGATAAAGAACGTTGACTTACTTTAAAGAGCATTGAAGAAATTTTCAGTTCATTTGACAGAATGTTTCACATTATATGCCCTTTTCTTTCTGAACCATTCCCTGGTTCATCTATTTATCTTTATAGACATAGCTGTGTGATATGCTATACAGTTGACTCCAGCTTTTGGTAATCCTAGTAGTGTTTCCAAGGTACATGAGATATTTAAGAGCTCCCTACCCCCAATAAGTATCTATGGCCGAGTGGGAATTTGAACAAAGGTCTTTTGTGTCCTTGTCCTCCATCCTCAACGCTAACACTAAATCATCACAGTTGCCCACATGAACACAATATTTCTCCCACCATTCATTTTGTGCCCTAGCTGCACCACAGTCTTTCATGTATGTGAGGAAGGCTCAGCTCAACCCCAGTATCCCGTACATCGCTCCCGGTGTCTACAAGTTGCCCAGTGGGTCCTCCCTCAACACTCACGAGCTTCTCTGTTTTGCACGGACATTTCTGTTTGTTAATACCACCACCACCACCACCACCACCACCACCACCACCAATAATAATAATAATAATAATAATAATAATAATAATAATAATAATAATAATAATAATAATAATAATAATAATAATAATAATAATAATAATAATAATAATAATAATAATAATAATAATAATAATAATAATAATCGGAGCCCTTGGATCAATACCTAAAGGACTCCGAATGATACAGTATTTGGAAATTTTGGATTCATAGGACTTGAACATCCTAATTCTCCAAAAAAACAACTTTTGCTAGGACCTGCCTATATATTTAGACGTTACTTTAGCACTTTTTAGGTCCTTGGTTATGTCTTGACCTGTTAATTTTATACCAGCCCTAGACTGTGAATCTAAAGATAGAAGAAGATTGGAGCAATACCTAAAGGACTCCCTAGACTAGAGATAATTGGAAATTTTCGATTTATTAGACTTGACTGTCCTGATTTTTTTTGTTGCTGTTCAGTTGCAGTTGAGTCCAACCCTTTGCGACCCCATGGACCACTGCACACCAGGCACCCCTGTCCTCCACCATCCTCCGCAGCCCGCTCAGCTCTACGTCCATTGCATCAACAATGCCATCTATCCATCTCGTCTTCTGCCACCCCTTCTCCTTTTGCCTTTGATCTTTCCCAGCATCAAGGCCTTCTCAAGTGAGTCCTCTCTTCTCATTTGATGGCCAAAGGACTTTAGCTTCATCTTCAGTATTTGTCCTTCCAAGGAGCAATCAGGGTTGATTTCCTTCAGGATCACTTATTTGATCTCTTTGCTGTCCAGGGTACTCTCAAGATTCTCCTTCAGCACATTTCAAAGGCGTCTATTCTTCTGCGCTCAGCCTTACTTATGGTCCAGGCTCTTATGGCTCTTGCAACCATACATTACTACTGAGAATACTATTGCTTTGACTATGTAAACTTTTGCTGGCAGGATGATGTCTCTTTTTTTTTTATTATGTTCTCTAGGTTTCTCATAGCTTGCCTCCCAAGAATTGTCTTTTTATTTCATGGCTGCAGCTCAACCCCAGTACTAATCTACAGGTATATGTCATCAAGTCAGCTGTAATATATGGCAACCCTTTCTAGGATTTTCTAGGTAGAGAGTGTTCAGAAGTGATCCACCATTCTTCCTCTTCTGGGAATGGGAATCTGGCTCAAGGCTACACAGGCTGGCTCTTCACCTTGGAGGACACAGAGGAGAAACAACCTCCAAACCTCTGGCTCGGCAACGAGACACCTACCCTGCTTCATCCTGAATGTAAAGGTCAAGGTCTCCCTTGTTCAAAAGCCAGTCATGTCTGACTCTAGGGGGTGGTGCACATCTCCATTTACACTCAGCCAAGGAGCCAGCACCATCTGCCTCTGTTTCTGACTCTGACATTGTCCTTGTTTTGTTGCCGATCAAACAGATTAGAGGCATTAACACTGTTGTTCATTTGCTCATTCATTTGTTCACTCATTCATACCAAGATTTTTCCACTTCAAAACAAAGCACCCAAAGCATCTAATATTAATGAAAATTAAAGAACACAGTCTGAACAACATGGCAATTTAATTCAAAGCAAAAAGCAGATGTTTCCATGGTCATGTGGGAGGAGGCATGGCTGAACACTGGAACATATGGAACACTGTTACCTTTCCTACCGAGACGGTACTTATTTTGTTGTTGTTCAGTTGCACAGTCAATTCCAACCCTTTGCGACCCCATGGACCATTGCCCTCCAGGCACCTCAGTCCTCTACCATCCTCCTCAACCCACCCAGCTCTGTGCCCACTGCATCTACAATACCATCCAGCCATCTCATTTTTGGACGCCCCCTTCTTCTTTTGCCCTCCACTTTTCCCAGCATCAAGGCTTTCTCAAGTGAATCCTCTCTTCTGATTTGATGTCCAAAGTACTTTAGCTTCATCTATTTGACCTTCTTTGAGACCACATCTCAAAGGCATCTAATTTTCTGCGCTCAGCTTTCCTAATGGTCCAGATCTCACACCCATACATTACCACCGGGAATACCATTGCTTTGACTATGCGAATTTTTGTTTGCAAGGTGATGCCTCTTGCAATTTCTTGCTTTTTGAACTGCTAGGTTGGCAAGAGCCGGGACAGACGACGGGACTCACTCCGTTGAGCAGCCCTCGGGTCTCGAACTGCTGGCCTTCTGTTCTGTTCTGGTCGTCAGCCTCAGCGTCTTAACAATCTGCAAATTCCTACAGCGTGTTTAAAGTCAGTTGACAGCGCCTGTATTCATTCCAAAGCGCCGGTAGAGGGCGCTCCGACCCCTTCTCGTATTGTGTCCACCCGAGCGTCTCTCTAGCAATCCCATCGCCTCTCTATTACTTGTTTCCTAGCTTCCCGGACCTTTTCTCTCTCTGTGACCAGGCCTGCCTCCGCTTCCCTCAATAGACGTCATCCTCTCTATGGTCGAGACACTCCCTCCAAGGGTCCGCCCGGAAACTGGTTCCCGCCATAAGGGGCCGGGTGCTTTTCAGGGGCTCCCAAACAGCTCCACCCCTCCCTCCCTCCCTCCCTCCCTTCCTCTCCCCTCCCCGAGCCTGAAGCTCCCTATAGCAAAGCTCAGCGGGACCAACATGCGAGGAGGAGGAGGGGAAGCCGAAGCAGCCGAAGCAGCCGCGGGGGAGTCGAGGAGCCGGAGGAGACATGATGATGAGCACCACGAAGGACGTGACCTGCAGGTCAGAGATGAGCAGCCGGCCCTCTCTTCGAAACACCGACACCCCCTACCCCCCCCCCCGGCTCACACTCACACACACACAGAATACGGGCGGGCGCCTGGGATGGGGGGAGGCGTCGCAAAATGGCCGTGCTCGCCATCCCGCCATCCCGCAGCCTAGCCCCCTCTATTCCCCACCGACCGACCCACGCAAAAGGGAGGCCGGAGCCCAGCTGGGCTTTCTGCATTTATTACCCTGGCAACAGGAGCCTCCCCCCCCCTCCCCCGCACATCGCTCCCGGTGTCAGTCTACAAGTTGCCCAGTGGGTCTTCCCTCCCTCAACACTCACGAGCTTCTCTGTTTTGCACGGATGGTTCTGTCTGTTAATACCACCACCACCACCACCACCACCACTAATAATAATAATAATAATAATAATAATAATAATAATAATAATAATAATAATAATAATAATAATAATAATAATAATAATAATAATAATAATAATAATATCGGAGCACTTGGATCAATACCTAAAGGATTCCAAATGCTACAGTATTTGGAAATTTTGGATTCTTAGGACTTGAACATCCTAACTCTAAAAAAAAACTTTTCCTAGGCTGTTGTTCAGTCGCACAGTCGATTCCGACCCTTTGCGACCCTATGGACCCTTGTCCTCCAGGCATCTCTGTCTTCCACCATCCTCAAACCACCCAACTCTGTGCCCATTGCATCTACAACACCATCTAGCCATCTCATTTTTGGCCGCCCCCTTCTTCTTTTGCCCTCCACCTTCCCCAGCATCAAGGCTTTCTCAAGTGAATCCTCTCTTCTCATTTGATCTCCAAAGTACTTTAGCTTCATCTTTACTATTTGTCCTTCTAAGGAGCAGGAAGGGTTGATTTCTTCTAGGATCGACCTATTTGTCCTCGCTGTCCAGGGGACTCTCAAAACTCTCCTCCAACACCACATCTCAAAGGCGTCTATTCTTCTGCACTCAGCTTTCGCTAGGAGCTGCCTGTATATTTAGATGTTACCTTAGCACTTCTTAGGTCCTTGGTTAGGTCTTGACCTGTTAATTTTATACCAGTCCTCGACTGTGAATCTAATGATAGAAGATTGGAGCCCTTGGAGCAACACCTAAATGACTCCCTAGACTAGAGATAATTGGAAATTTTTGATTTATTGGACTTGAATGTCCTAATTTTTTGTTGTTGTTCAGTCATACAGTCAACTCAAACTCTTTGTGACCTCATGGACCACTGCACACCAGGCACCCCTGTCCTCCACTATCCTCCGTAGCCCATTCTCAGAGCTTCATGAGTCTCGTCATCAATACAGGTCAGAAACATGAGGCCCTTCAGCATTTGGTGGGGCCACATGCTTTCCTGTTCCCTGTCACAGGCTGATACTTGTCTTATTTCTCAGTCCAGCTTTGTATAAGATTTCCCTTTCTACCTGAGAATCAGAACTGGAAAATAACTGAACTGCCATTTTAAGTGATGAACTTTTGAGTCATAATTCTGTAGGAGAAAATTCTGTATGATAGCAAAATTACCCCTCCCCGATGATATAACTGGGATTGGAAGATTGAAGCCTCAAGTTGGAGGCTGCAGGCTTCAAATCAGCTTGAGCTGTGGTAGTGTCAAATTACTCACCAAGGGATGGAGAATAAATTCTCATTCTCCAACTTTATATACAAAGAAAGGACTGACAGGCACATAGGAAACTACTTATTCCCTTTAGTCAAATTACAGGTCTAGAGCTTGGAGCACAAGCCCTGAATAATATGACAGTACCCATGTCTGCAAACCTGGAAAGTAAATTTAGAAGGTGCACTAAGTTCAAAGAGCTAATGAAGCCAAATAATGAGAATTACTTAGTGCTTCACAGGTTAGTCTAAGTGTAATTTAGTCTTTTTCAAATCTTGAAGGGCACTGTTTCTTAAATATGGGGAGTGATGTGACTTTGTACGGTTGGCCTGTGTCCTACTGATAACTGTACTTCCTTTAATCTTCTTTGTTCAGCTGGAAAGCAACTAAAGTTTGACACGGTGAGGAAGTAGAACAGAAATTATTATATAGTTATTTATTACTAGATGTCACATCAATAGTTCTGTAACATACCCGATACATACGTGCTCAGAACCCAAAAGCCGTTTTGTAACTTTACTCCTCACACCACTTCCAAAAGTATCAACAGTCCTGATTTGAGACAAGAATCACTGCTGATAACCATGGGATCCATTTTCAACTTCCTTGTTTTCAATTTTAGGTTCTAACTTGTTTTTGCTAGTTTCATTTTGTGATTTAAACTATGGGGAGAAAACTGTCAGATCTGTATGTCATACCAAATAGTACATCTGAGATGTGGTTCTATTTGTGACCATAAACCTAAATCATTGCAGGTATTTTATGCAAGGAGTATGTCGTGAAGGGAGTAGATGCTTATTTTCACATGACTTAGCTACAAGCAAACCATCTACAATTTGCAAATTCTACCAGAAAGGACAGTGTGCCTATGGAACTCGCTGCAGGTATGAATTACTTGTTTGGGGGATAAAGGTTGTGGATAAAAAAAAATCTGTTATGCCAGTGACATTTAAGAAAAGGTTTATCCTCTAAAACTGGGGTTCCCAACCTACGGACCGGACCAAACCTGTAGCACTATTTCATGTGGCCTGCTGCCACCACACCCGGAAGGGGAAGCAGGCGTGTTTATGACAGCCGTAAAACATGCATGCATAAATGTGGTTATGTCAGCTGTAAATGCGCCCATGGCTGTCGTAAACGCGGAAGTGGGCACATTTACTTCCACATCCAAGGCATGGTCCAGCCTGTTCAGCTGTCTAGGGGGCGTGGTCAGGCCCACGGCGTAAAAAAGTTAGGAACCCCTGCTCTAAACTAGTAAATTGTCTAAACAGCTGGATTTTCTCTCTTTTTTTTTCTTGCTTGGAACACAAACAGGTTTTATTCAAGTTCCTGGATGGTTGCTATGGTGATGTAGTTCACTAAAAACTCTTAGTGGTGAGGCTACTAGTTATACAGAAGTTTTCCAGATGAACAGTACAGTCCTGTACATGTCTACTTAGTGCTCTGTCTCACTGAGTTTAGCACGAGCAAGAGCAATTACACTTGTATACTGCCCTGTAGGACTTAGGCCACTGCATTACATTCTCAGGACAGTCTTCATGGCTGATCATCACAATGATCACCTATATTCAGATTCAGATATGGCAGAAGAAGAGGCACTTAGAACACTCTCTGGGTGGTTGACAATGTAATTAGCATTTTTGCCCCCAACATGCTGTATACTCATTTTCTGACCTCGAAAGGATGGGAAACTGAGTCAACCTCATCAGGATCAGACTCTCAATGTGAGTATTTTTGGCTGCAGTACTGCAACTTGAAGGTGCTTTAATGATGCTTACTCCTGGAAAAGAGTAGAATTGCAGCCTCAAGATATTTCAGTATCCTGTGCATGTTTACTTGAGAGTATCTGTTAATGGGACCTGCTTCTCAGCAGACTTGTGTAGAACTGTGCTGCTGCTAAGATGCTGTATATATAGGCTGATTTTCTACTTTCAGTGAGGTGAATGGGAAGCTAATCTTTTTCTAGGCTTTAAAAACAAACTCCAATATTGATTGTCAGGCTGCACTCTTATACATACATACACAGACATGGGCTGTTCTCTGAGGCTTCCTGTCGAATTAACTTGTAAGGGATCACACTGTTAAATTTTCTTACAAACAAGTAAGTTTCTTTTCAAATCTGTCACTTCTAAGTGTATGTGTATATGCATTGCTATATATATCATACACACACAATGGGCATGCATTCAATCTTCTAGGGGTATGGGTGGGGTGTGTGTAAAAAAAGATCAGGATATTACTTTTCTGTAACATAGGGATCCATAGGGTGTAGGGTTTAGATGAGTGGTTCCCAACGTAGGACACATGCTCCACAGGGGGCTTCAATTCCCAGAAGCCTCAGTCAGTACATTGGCTGATCAGTGCTTTGAAGAATTGACTTAGGATTCTGGGAATTGAAGTCCAAAAGCCAAAGGTTGGGAAACAAAGGTTTCGATGGTCCTAGTGGCCATACAACAAAGGGAGCCCAAGCAAAAGGCTTAAGAACTCCTAATAATTTTAACATACCATTGCTCTTGTAATACAGTACTGTATAAGAATAATTCCTTCATTTTTTGAGTGAACACCCTTCAGAGCCCAGATAGGTTTCTGTAGCTTTTTTAAAAAACCTATCCAGTGGAGCAAGTTTTCTATAAAGAAAATATTGCTGTAGCTGAAAGTATTTGAAATTGCAAGGAGACATCTGCACCCTTTCCTTTGTGTATGGATGCAGCCTCATTGAAATAAATTTCTTTAGCAGTTTTAAAAACACATTTTCTTGTTCTTTAGGTATGACCACATTAGACCTCCCACATCTTCTTCACCCGGTATCATCGGGAGTACAAGAACCCTTCATGCTTCTGCTCCACCATTCCACAGCCTTAACTGTCTGCCAGAGCAAAATATGCCAGTAACCAAAAGTAAAGTACATGAGCCTGGAAAACGTGAAAAGAAAACGCTAGTGCTCAGGGACAGAGGTGAGGAGAAGGGGGTGGGTGGGGGGGTTCTTCATTTTTCTAATGGCTTCTGAAGCTTCAGCATCTTCACCCATTTGTTGCCTTTACGATGTTATTCTGCCAGCTTAATTCCCTATTGTTCAGATGATCATTGTGTAACTACTATAGATGTTATGTATTAAAAATAAGGATGAATCATCCAGAACACTTTATTTTCCTACTGTCCAATAGTTGTACTTGCTAAGTATTTTATTTGCCAGTGATAGTGACGCAATGGCCAGGTTTTGCATTTGGGAAATATGATTACCCTTTTTGGGCTACTAATCTCCAAATGTAGGCCCACAGGAACTCAAAATGAAAAATAGTAAATATGTTTATTCCCAGTTTTTTAAATTGCCTCTTAAGTGCCTAAATTGGGGAGTGGTGCCAATTGAACTCCCTAGGTCTAGATCTGTGATGGCGAACATAGGCGCTCCAGGTGTTCTTGGACTTCAATTCCCAGAAGCCCAAGTCAGCACTCCTGCTGATCAGGGTTTCTGGGAATTGAAGTTCAAGAAACACCTGGAGTGCCAAGGTTCACCATCACTGGCCTAGGGTATCCTGGGCCTCCCTCTCATTTAAATTTGGAGGCGTGCCATTGGGAATAGTCGGAGACATGTACAGGGAATGAATGCAGTCCCTGGACCTCTGGAAATACCATCGCTAAGTGGAGCTGGCCAAGAAACAGAAGCAAGCATTATAGGTGCAGCCTGCATTCTTAGGATAGCAAGTTAAGTGACAGTACAATGATGTTTCTTTGCCATAAAGGAACAATTTTCACTTTTTCTCTCTAGAAGAATGTTGCACTGTACTTGGGGATACTGTTTCTAGTTAGTACAAAATCTTTCTCATTTCTAGGACCTTGAAATTTACAAAATTATTAGGTACTGGACAAAACCCTGTTGGTAAAAAGTTACACCAACATAAATGGGATCCATGTGCTGGAAATTGAAAACTTCCTATTCACCACCACTTTCATGTTCTTTTTAATATTATGTAATTGTGTTAATGATTTTTTTAAAGGAAAAAAACAAAACACTGATAGCATGTTTCTGATTTCTGATATCGTGTAGCCCAGCGTTTTCCAAACTATGTTCTGCAGAACACTGGTGGACTTCAATTCCCAGAAGCCTAAGTCAGCACATTGGCTGATCAGTGCTTTGGAAAATTGACTTAGGCTTCTGGGAATTGAAGTCCACAAACCAAAGATGGGGAAACACTGGTGCAACCGATTATGTTGATCTTTGTATGGCATGACGCCGCCCAGACTAGTCCCATCAGCATGGTCAGCCATGGGAGTTGGGAGCCCAGCTATGGCTCGTCCTGAAGAGACTGGCTATAAATGTGGGGCGATCAGTGTGGCTTCCCCAGTCCGGCATTGGCCGCGGGGAAGTCGGAATACCTGGGCTCGTGATGCTGTGGATATATGAACTCTCGCTGCCACCATCTCGTTTGAGCTCCTTCCCCGGTCCGGCATTGGCCACGGGGAAGTCGGAACACCTGGGTTGCGCTGTAATTTATATTGTGATATGCTGAACTGAATTGGAATTTTTGTGATATGCTGAACTGTATTGGGACTTTGTATTGAATTTTGTATTGTGTTTCTGTATGATGTTCTGCTATTTATTGATATGTTCTTGTTATTTATGTTGACTCTGTAAACCGCTTTGAGTCGCTTTTGAGCAAAAAAAGCAGTATAGAAATGCTACTATAAATAAATAAAATGAAAATGAAGATAGGTCTCCTATGTTTGGTGGAAGCTGGCCAGCAATTTTGGAAATGACAGCTAGGTTTTTTAGAATTACTTTTATAGTGAGAAATTCTTTGAGTACCATACCATGATTCTGATGGTTTTGTGTCTTTCAACGTGGTCAGGTCTTTTATTTTCTGTCTCTTTTTCTAAGATTTATGTGGTTCAAGTGAAGAAAGAACAAGATCTAGCACTGGGAATAATGATTCTGCAGGTTGCAATGTTCAAACCGATACTCTAGAAACAAAACCCCATTCATATTTGGAGGCTATTTGCACCGGCCTTGAAGAAAATGATGCTGAACTGGGAAGTTCATACACTGATGGTGAACAGCTGTGTCCCTATGCAGCAGCTGGCATGTGCCAGTTTGGTGATCGATGTCTCTACCTCCATGGACAAGTATGTGAAATCTGTGGGTTGCAAGTACTTCATCCCTTCGATCCAGAACAGAGGAAGATGCATGAGAAAGTAAGCAATGGAATCAGTTTCAGCATGCGTCCATGTTGTTTGATAATGCATTAGAGTCCTACGTTCTCCCTTCAGAGACATACTTGAGACCTTGCGGCAAAATGTGGTTTCCTTCTATGAAAATGAGTCATGGAATGGGCTTTTGCATGATTCTTTTGCCTTCCCTCTTTGAACCTTTCAAGGAGATCTTCAGATGTTTCTGGTATACACCAACCACAGTTCCATGTAACATCTGCAGTCTGAGAACTATACTTTAAGCCAGGGGTTCGCAACCTGTTGCCCATGGCCTGGACCCAACCCAAAGTGCTATTTCATGTGGCCCGCTGCCCCCGCTGCTGAATGTGGTGGAAGCAGTGAAAACAGCAAAAAAGTGCTGTAAATGCACCCGTGGCTGTTGTAAATGTGTTTACGACAGCCACAGATGCATTATACGGCAGCGGGGTGTGTGTCTGACCACGTGTCTGGCCTGCTCAGCTGTCTGAGGGGGCGTGGTTTGGCCCGTGGTGGAAAAATGTTGAGAACCCCTGCTTTAAGCAATGGAGAACAATATATTTTCAGATCCTGGTTGGTTCTTACTAATTGTAATTTAAACAAACCATAGTTTCCTGAGTTCAAATGTCATGGGGAATTACAAACATTTTAAAACTAGAAGCTTTCAATCAGCTTCACAGGTGGGGGTGGGGGGTGGGGGGCAAGCAGGGATTGTGTGATATGGTTCACACTTGTAGTGTGGTCTTCTTCCATGTTTAGTCCAGACGTGAAACTGCCAAAATGAAGGCACCCTTTGGTTAGTCCATTGTGCAGTTCCCTCCACCTGACCTACTGTGAGAAAGATTAGCCAGCAACAGGTAACACCAGGGTACACCCGACTGCTTCAAGAATACCACAATTTTCAAGGAGGCTCTTTCTGTGTACCCTTGTAGTGTGGTTAGAAAGGAGAAATCAAGCCTCCAAAAATGCTGTTGTTTTGTGTGAGAGATTCATTGTCTGGCTCCCATAGATGTCCTGTATATGTTCAACATCATCTTTGCCTGCCTGATGAGATAAATAGATATTACCCAATTTCTTTCAAGGTTATATTAGCAATAGCTATTAAGCAGATTATTTTTGGGACTCACCCCTCCCCCAAGCTCTGCAGCTGTCAGAATTATGAATGTGTCAATGAAATTGTTTCTGAAAAAAATTTTTTTGTCTGACTCATACCAGGCGGCTCTTCCAGGTACCTAAGTAATTAGCTCTCTAGAATTCCCCAGATTCTTGCATTACCCAACAACAACCTTATACCCTGGTACAGAGGTGGCGAACTTATGGCACGGGTGCCAGAGGGGGCACTCGGAGCCCTCTCTGTGGGCACATGCACCATTGTCCCAACACAGAGTTCGCTCTGCCCAGCAGCCCAATGGGAGCGCTTCCTCCCTCCCCCCAGCACAGAGTTTGCCCCGCCCTTCTGCAGCGCATCTGACAGCCTGTTGAATTTGGGCACTCAGTCTCTAAAAGGTTGGCCATCACTGCCCTCGTACCTTCAGCTTCTCAAATACAATGGTCTCCTGTGGCATGGGGTTACTGGAATGCCAGGCTAAGTTCATATTTTTATTATTTTGCTGTTTTCATTTTATTTCTATAAACCACCCAGAATGTCAACTCTCTTCCCTAGATGAGCAATATATTTACAGTATTTATAGAATAAATGCATCCATACAGTTGATCTGTATGGTGGCTCAAATGGTTAAGACACTGAACTCAATGACTGGAAGGTCAGAGTTCGATTCCTAGGTACTGCATGATGGGGTGGGTGCCCGTCTCTGTCCCAGCTCCTGCCAGCCTAGCAGTTCAAAAGCAAGAAATTACAAGTAGGTAAATAGGAACCACTTCCGTGGAAAGGTAAACAGACATATTTGTCACATGTCAACAGAAACATCTGCAGATGCAGACAGCGCTTGCTCTTTGGCTATAAACAGAGATGAGCACTGAACCCTAGAGTCAGATATGATTGGCTTTCGAACAAGGGTAACCTTACAGTTGATCTAGAATTTTGAGGGGTAGCATTTGCAGCAGAATCTGGTATGCAAGGATATGTCTGCTTCTCAGTTTTCCTTTCATACCTTGCCGTCTGGGCTGTTATTCCATAGCCCAGGGGTAGGCAACCTATGGCCCATGGGCTGGATCCAGCCCATAGTGCCAGATCATCTGACCTGCCACCTTCACCCCTGCCACCACTGGAAGCGGCGGAAACAGCCGTAAACGTGTTTATGACAGCCATAAATGCAGAGGCAGCTGTTGTGAATGTGTTTTTACACATATATGGTTGTCTACTACAGCCATAAATGCATCCACGGCTGTTGTAAATGTATTTACGACACTTGCAGATGCATTTTACAGCAGGGGGACCACCAGTCCGGCCCCCTCAACTGTCTGAGGGAGCGTGACCCAGCCCCCAACTTTAAAAAGTTGGCAGCCCCTGCTGTAGCCATTTCCTGGGCATAAACCCCCCCCCCAGTGATCTTAGGCAAACACATCCAATTGCATTGTAACAGGATCAGGATGTAAAACCACAGTGGCCTTTCCTTTGCCTTTCACACTGAAATGATGGCCTTTGCCTTCTTTGCCTAGATGTGCATGGCTACCTTCGAGCATGAGATGGAGAAGGCCTTCGCCTTTCAAGCCAGTCAGGACAAAGTGTGCAGCATCTGTATGGAAGTGGTGTACGACAAGCCATCCGCCTCTGAAAGAAGATTTGGAATTCTTTCTAACTGCAATCACACTTACTGTTTGTCCTGCATCCGGCAGTGGAGGGGAGTGAAGCAGTTTGAGAATCCCATCATAAAGTACGTTTCTGAAACCTAATCTTTTATGACATAATAATTCAGGTTTTTCCTCTCCAATTGTTCTTTAGGGCCTTAGACAGATGGACAAAATAAAACATTTTGCTAGTGAGTTTGTGTTATTTTTCCTGTATGAAAGATCAGCATTGAATGTCCCAAAATTAACAGCTTTTCCTCTTTGTATCTATAGTTTCTTGTTTAGCTGGGTGGATATTTTGTTTTTCAAAGGTTTTGTTGTTATCTTGGTCATTAGTAGCTGCAGTTGCATAAGAAACAAATTTCAGTGATAGTAAAAAGCTTTTCCTGAATACGCATATCCCCTTCCAGATCACTGACATGGTTAACTTTTCTGCCCGGTCCCTTGGTATTGATAGGCCTGCAGAGCATTATGTATTCATTGGATAGGAGTAGATGTTCTTTCTGGTACTCTGAAGCCTTCTAGGAAGTTAGAAATGACTTTACCCATGGAAAGGGACTTTCAATCTTTCCCCTCCCTAACAGTAGGGAAGCCAGGGTTAGGCCAGAAGGCTCACCTTAGCAGTACCATTTCTTCTCTTGTTCTCAGGTTCTTGGCCCTTCGTAATTCCAAAAAGAGGGTGTCTATTAACTGCATTTTCATGACATTTTGAGGGACATTTTACATTGTCTGATCTACACCATAGAATCTTGGATTAAAACACATGGTGGGGATAATTTAGATCTCACTGGCTGTTGAGAAGTGCAAAGATGGTGCATTTGGAATGTCTGTTCTGCTTTTCAGTTGGGTGCAGCAGCATCTTCTCAAAAAGTGGCATTAATTTATTTTTATTTTTTCATTTTTCCATTCAAGGTCCTGTCCAGAATGCCGTGTGATCTCAGAATTTGTGGTTCCTAGTGTGTACTGGGTAGAAGACCAGACCAAAAAAAATGAACTGATCGAAGCATTTAAGCAGGGAGTGGGGTAAGTATGAGTATAGTAGACATTTGTTAATAAGTTAGTTGGCCAGTTATTAGCTCCCATGCCCTCAGACGCCATTAGATATTCATTTTGTTGTTTATTTTATTTTGTTGTTTGTTTGTCCAATTTATATAGCCGCCCAACTCGGAATGGTTCTGTTGTTATTTATTTGTTTGTACACCACCCAGATTGGGAACTATCCCAGATGTGATAAATTTGGTGATGTAAGCCGCCTTGGGTCATCCTTGGATGAGGAAGGCGGGGTAAAAATCTCTTAAATAAATAAATAAATAAATTTGATAAGAAGAAAACTGATGTTGTAAAGGCTTATCCAATTGGCTAAATTTAGATCAGTATACTGTATAATGTTATGTACAACATTTGCATTTGGCAAGTAGTTAAATACACTAAGAATAAATGTGCTCCCAACAAATTTAATGTACTAACTGTGACACTTGCAATATTTTCATGATATAGCTGTTAAAGAATTTTTAAAAGAATTTCACAGTATTATGTTTACGTCTTGTAGTGTGTGTATTTTTAAAGCACATCAGCTGTTGTGAACATGTTTAGGGATACACAGTTTCTTCTCCATGTATGTCTACACTTTGTCATTCCTCCATTTCTGCTTTCGAGTCAAACTCTGACCTACAAATTACAAATTAGTATTTTATTTATTTATTTATTACATTTATATTCCACCCATCTGGGATATTTTTCCATTCTGGGCGGCATACAACATAATAATCTTCACACAAAAAGTTGACAAATTGAATAAAATTATAAATATCAAGAAAGCAAAAGTAATACCCACACATTTTTTAAAATGCCAGAAACAAAAAACCTATTGGCGATGGGCGGTGGGGGAATGGATGTATTGCAGATTTCGACTAGATCAAGTACAAAAGGCAGTCGGAGGGGATCATGGAAGGGATCTGGCATTCTGTCTAAACCAGAGGTTTGCAATCCGGCCCACAGTGTCAATCCAGCACTCGACCTCATTCCAGCCACCAGAAATGACTGCAGACTCATTTATGACCGCATGGACACATTTACTACAGCCATAAATGAGTCTCTGGCTGTCGTAAACGTATTTACAACAACCACGGATGCGTTTTATGGCACCAGCCTGGCCCGCTCAGCTGTCTGAGGGGGTATGGTCTGGCCTGCTGCTGAAAAACGTTGAGAACCCCTGATCTAAACTAATTCCAGGCTAAATTACAAAGCAATCCAGTGTCTTGGGTCCCTGCACAATGTGGCCTATCCTTCAGTTTTTGTTACTTCTGATGGTTATAGATGATTCTCCCCGAATTCCCAAGCTTTTCATTTATCCAGTTGCCACAATCATGCTTCGGACAGCCTCAGAATAGAAGACAACGTGGACAGAGGAAACTGACTCTTTCATTCTTGCTTTCTATCCTGTCATATATTGTATTCATAGTGCAGGCCAGAAAAGAAAGATCCTATGAAAAACTTTGAGAATATGTCCTTAAGGTGTCTCTCTTACCAATGTGTCTTTTGAAGAACACATTCTTTTTGCAATAGTCATAAGACTCGTGTATAAAAGGTTTGCAGTCTTAATTTTGAAACTGAGGTCCAATATCTGGAAGATATACTTTTTAAATTACTTGTAAATTTAGACTAGAATTTGGTAATGCAGTGTGAGTCCGGAAATCATTACAAAAAGAAAGCTCTAGAAATGTGATGAGGCTTTGATTATTTTTTAAAAAATTCTATTTTTTTGGTTTTGAGTCAAAAGTCAAAGCCTCATTTTACTAGAGTATTTTTTTTAAAAAAACTTTAAAATAATAAGCTTTTAATGTTAACAAACTTTTTATCATTCCTTTGCCAGGAAAGTATGTTTAAATGCAGTGCCTAATTCAGGGCATGAGAAAAATGTTTGGCTCTCTGAATGTTTGATTCTGTTAACATCTGTCAGCCTCACGGAGGTAGAGATCATAGCCATAGGATGAAGTACTGTACTTAAAAGGTTACAGGTTGTTTTTTTTTAGTTTTTAAGTAATCATGAAAGCACTTAATCTAGTGTGGAAGTTTAGGACAGCCCAAGAAACTCTGTTTTTTGACCAGCCTGCTCCCTTAGACCAGGGATTCCCAACCTTTTCAAGACAGGGTCTGGGGTCACACTCTCAGTCATCTTCGAAGGCTGGATGACCATTTTGCCCTGCCTGCACTTTATTCCAACAGCTTCAAAGGGGGCAGCCATTTTGTTTCTCAAATCCCCTTGGAGGATGGGGGTGGGGAGCCACATGAAATGGCACCATGGGCCAGATCTGGCCCATGGGTCTTAGGTTGGGAATCCTTGCCTTAGACATTATAAGACCCAGGTTTCTTTCCTGATGTAGGCAGTTGCGAGTAGCGAGTAGTCTTCAATTTTACATTAGCAAACAGTGAGCTGTGTACATACTCTATTAATCTATCTAGCATTTTGTTGAATGCTTGTTGTAGTTAACAAAATGTCAGCTCTGTGATTCTCTGACCTTCACTGTTGGCCTCTAAAATGTCCTGTGTGTGTTATAAGAAGACCTAAGCTTTTGTTATTTACATTATGTTGCTCTGTATTAATGCAGTGTTTATGCTTATCAGTCACATCCTGGGGTATACTATTAATGCATCTAGAGCTGAAATCTGCAGCTGCTGATCAGAAGCAGCAGCTTGGACTTCTGTTGCTCTTGTATCTAAAGGCAATAAACCATTTATTCTCTGGAAACCAATGAGTAGCAACTCCAAAACAGACTCCTGCAGTTGAGGAGAAATCATTTGGCTCTAATTCTCCTGACCCATAACTGCTTGTTCTATAAGTAATACTTCATACAAAGTCCGCTTCATACAACATCGTATTCATACAACATCGCCTAATTCCTTGAAAAAAGTTGCCTCATACAAAGTCGCTGTGACTTTGTATGAGGCATTGGGGTTTTTCCCAGGTTGCATTGTGCCTGGGCAGTTTAAAGGCAGGACACATGCGTGCATTGCTCTTGTGGGTTTTGCACGAGGTGAAGAGTGTTTAGGAGTGGTTTTGAGTGTGATTTTGGATTTTTTCGAATTTTTTTTAGTCAGAATTTTTAGAAGCATTCCTGGGATTTTTGCAGCATTCTTCAGGCTCTTGGACAATCAGGGTTGTTTGACATGTTTTTGTAATGTATTTAGCCTTTAGACAATGTTTTTTTAAAGTTATGTCAGTTTCCTGTCTGTTTCCTTGACTTTGCCCTGAAGTCTGTGCTGCTGTTACAGTACAATGTATTTCTATGGAAATGACGTTGTATGAGGCATCGCAGATAGGATTTTGCATGCCTCATACAAAGTCCAAATCCGCATAAAGTCCAAACTTGTGGAACCAAGTTTGGACGTTGTATGAGGCTTTACTCAGTCTTTGTAGAACAAGTCTATATAAATCACTTTGAATTTTTGTATGTAAGAGAATTTTTGGAGAAGAATAAATATCCGCACATCCACAGCTTTGCAATTTCTTCACTTCATTAGTTTCTAACTCCTGACGTGGAGTTATGGTAGAATTTTAATGTTTTCAAAACTTCTTATTACACTAAATGGTGTTCTCTGCATGGTAGGCTGTGGAATTGTTGAGAGATTGCCCTGCTAAATAGGATTTGAATCTAACTCCAGTCTTCATGCCAGTTTGTTAGCTTAATGCAGGGGTTCCCAACCTAAGGCCCATGTGCTGGATCCGGCCCACTGCCATTTCATGTGGCCACCTCACCCCTTCCAGTGGCATTCGAGAAATAAAATGGCTATCTCTTTGAAGCTGTTGGGACAAAATGGCCACCCCTAACACGCAGGCACGGCAAAATGGCCATCCAGCCCTTGAAGCTTAGCTGACTGAAAGAGCGTAACCCGACCCCTGGCTTGAAAAGGCTTGCAACCCTTGTGTAATGCATAATGGAAAATGTAGTTTAAAAAACTGTCTTCTGCAGCTGTATCGGCCAAGTGTCTACAAAGGTATGATTAGGAACCTTTGACATATGTAACATGGAAGTCGCTGGAAAGAACAGAGATCTAAGGCAATCTGGTCTCTTAAATTTGGCTCCATTTTATTTTTCTTACACAGGATCAAGCCATGAAAGATAGTTGGAGGTTTGAGTTACATTGGGAGAGCCCTCCTTCGTCTTTACTTTAAAAACTGTAAAACCTTTAATAAAAATTAGATTTCTATTCAGGCTACTTATAAAATTACATTTAATGCATTAATGTCTGCATTATTGTCTGTTTTTTTTTGTTAAAAATAAACCAGGTATATATACATTGTATGTATACAAATACAGTGGTATCTCGCTTAAAGAGCATAATGCGTGCCACGGGATTGCTCTTTAAGTGAGTTTGTTCTTTAAGCACCATTGTAAGTGACCAATGTGACTTCTGGGGATTGGGAACCCCAATTTAGTTGTTAAACGAGTTTTTGGTTGGTTTCAGTTGTTAAGCGAGGCGACCATTCATAGAAAATTCTGCTCTTTAAGCGAGTTAGTCTCTAAGCTAGGCGCTCTTTATGCAAGGTTTTACTGTAATTGTAATTTCAATTTCAAATAGCCATCCTCTCTCTCATCTGTGATAAATACTGTATCCTAAGATGGACAACTTCTAGAGATCCAGGGAGTGGTAGTGGGTGGGCTGCATACTTGCTCTCCAGGTCTTGGAGGGCCACATCTGTGGGACTCCATTGTATTCGCCCCACCCCACACAGCCGCAAAAAAGGTCCCTCAAACTGTCTAGGTATGGGAGGCCAATTTGTTGTTCTCCCTCCTTCATCCTGTTTTTAGACTACTGAGAACTTTTCCAAAATCAGAAGGGCCACTGCTAGTTGTAGAGCCCGCGTGCTTTTACATCCCTGGTTATAACTTGTTTCCTTTTAACTCTTTCCCCTGTCCCATTTCTTATTTTTTTTCCTATTTAGTAACATGGACAATCCAGAGATTTTGGAAATTACATTGGAAATAAAGTGCAATATATATCTGGCATAAATGAGCATAATTTGTGAACTTGTTGTCTTCTGTTCCAGGAGAAAGGCCTGCAAGTATTTTGAGCAGGGTAAAGGAACTTGTCCCTTTGGAGGGAAGTGTCTGTACCTCCATGCCTACCCAGATGGGAGACGGGCTGAGCCAGAGAAACCTCGCAAACAGCTTAGCTCCGAAGGGACTGTCCGGGTAAGAATCCTAGGATCCATGCAATCTATTCCAGTCCAGAGGGCTCCCTCTCGGTCAGCTAAACAGCAGCCCAAGGCTTGATGCATTGAGATATTCTCCTATTGAGGGGGGAATTAACTAAAAGCCTTTCAATCATGTTTAAAATTATCTGTTTTACAATAACTAGTGAACAGGGCATTTTGGCTAAGATCCCACCCCCAAAAAACCTGCTTCTTTGTTTCCCATAGTGAGTACTGAATATTTTTTTTCACTGTCTAGTTTTTTTTTTTCATTTTAGAATCAAGTTTCCTTGGGATTTTAATACATAGATGCATTGATGTACATGGACATACAGTGAACCCCCTGCTTTAAGGAATTAATTAGTTCCATCGGGGTTTTCTTATAGTGATTTCCCTTAAAGCAAAGAGCAGTTTCCCATAGGAATGCATTGCAAACCAAATATTGCGTTCCGGAGCTCAGAAAAAAATTCAAAAAGTTTTTTATCTGTTCAAAACTATATAAACGCAACAAAAAAACCCAAAGTGCATTTTATAATGAGTTTTGAACAGAAAAAAATGGTTTCTTTGGCTTATTTCTGAACTTGGGAACATTAAATTGGTTTTCAGTGCATTCCTATGGGAAACCGCACTTTGCACCCTCTAGTGGCCAGCTCTGCTAATGACCGGCCAGTCAGGTGTTGTCTCCCCCCCCCCCCCCGCCCTCCATCATCACCCCTTCTAAGCTGCTGAAAAGCGGCAAAAGCTGGGGGAATTGGCACAAATGTGTCCGCTGCTACACACTAAGCACTGGGAGCAACCACAGCTGAGTCTGCTGTCGGAAACCCCTCAGAAAACCTATCCATATAGTGATTTTTTTTCCTTGAAGCAGACCGTCATTTCCTATGGATTTATTTTCCTCGAGTTTTCCAGTAAGCGAGCCATCCATAAAGCGGGGATTCACTATATATTCAGATTGTTTTTGCCTAGTGACTGTAGTTTTAAATAGTCACAAATATAACATATTTATTTACTTCATAGATATAAATAATCATTTTTTTAAAAAAATATCCTGTGTGGACAACTGTACTTTAATAATAGTACAGCCGTGGTTACACTTTCAGCTGTAATTTAAACTTTTCTGAACCATACAGAAACTTATTCAGAGCTGTTAGCAGCTACAGAACTTGCTAAGGTGACAGGCATAGAGGTGTACTATGTTCTACATGGGCTGTCTTGTCCTTAGACTTCAAGGTTTTGCAATTTATACTTGAGCTTTTGATTCCATTCCAGTTTGAAAAGTGAGAGATGGCACTCATAGGATTCCCATATATAGCTATCCTTTGTTTTATTCCCCTGATACCTGTTTTGTTCAGTGTGTCTATGTTGTACCTTCACCATTGTAGCCTTATGCCCTATGGCAGTGCTGCATTAAAAGAACTTTTACACATTGTCTTAACTCCTCTGCCCTAGGGGAGAGGAGTTTTAAATGTCACTGACGAACCTATTTACTAAAAGCCAGTTTGGTAGCCAAACTGGAATTGTCAAATGGAAATTCTGTAGCATTTTGCTAAAAATGTTAGTCAGCAAAATAACCTCTGGTTTGCGAAGCGAACCAGTGCAGCCTTGGGCTGCTGTTTAGCAGGGCACATAGCATCAACAGCCACACATGTCACAAGTAACTTTGGCAGGCCTCTCTCCTGGCATACGGTGAGGATTCAAACTCCACAGGCAGGTGCTTCAATCCACTGAGCTATACCAGCACATGAAAGTAAGATTGTATCTGCACAATAAAAGCCAAGGCCCACAGCCGTACACTAATCACGAGCTCTCTTTGTCACGTGGTCCACTGTTATATTCCCAGCAAAGGTAAAGTTCTCCCTTGCTCGAAAGCCATTCATATCCGACTCTAGGGTTTAGTGCTCATCTCTGTTTCATAGCCGAAGAGCCAGTGCTGTCTGCATGTGCAGACGTTTCCATGGACATGTGGCAGGCATGACTAGACACTGGAGTGCACAGAACACTGTTACCTTCCCACCAAAGTGGTGTCTATTTATCTCCTTGCAATTTTTTGCTTTCGAACTACTAGGTTGGCAGGAGCTGAAAAAGACTTGGTAGCAAGTACTGTAGTGTGAAAGAAACCTGCTTTGAGACTAATCACCAGTCAGTGCACTAATAGTTTGCTATATAATGTGTACTGCTGTGAGGTGGGTTGCTGCATACCTAGTAACATTTCTTGGACATTCAGATTACCAGGAGCATGTATTAACTGCAGTAGGGTGCTTTTTACTGATCAGGTACAAGCAATCATGGTGTAGATAATACAATATGGATGATGGGGTTCCCTGTACAGCATTCCTCTTGCCAGCTCAAGTTCTCTAGTTGGGGTACACACTGTCTTTGTTAGGGATAGGAAACCTCTGGCCCATGACCTTAACCCAGCTGAGGTCCAAGGGGATCCATGAACATTTTGTTTAAAAAGGAAAATGCTCTGGTGGGTGAAATTGGAAAAGGAATGGGAAATGAAATTGTCCTTCAGCAGCAGGGCCTCTGTATTCCGACTTTGTGGTCCTCGGGTGATAAGAAATGTTCCCTCACATCTGACTTAGCTCATCCATTATACAGGGTTTCTGTATATCCTGCTTAGCGGAAACCCCATATAATGAAAAAAAAATGTTTTGTGGGGTATTGCCATTGCATAACGAATGCTTCGTTGTACATATTTTTCATTATACAAAGTGTTCGTCATGTGGGGTTCCACTGTACCCCTAATCGGAGCTGCATGTCTTTTTTCTTTTTCTTTCAGTTTCTCAACTCTGTCCGTCTCTGGGATTTTATCGAAGACCGAGAAAGCAGGACATTACCCGTTGCCGCTGGCACTGATGATGTAGCTGAGCTTGGAGAACTGTTTATGAATCTTTCTGGAACAGATGTTCAATCTACTGCTCCTCCCTAGAATACCATACGATCACTTCCATTTTTTCTGTAGCTCTCCTGTTTTTTAAATAACTTTGTACTGTTAACCATAATATTAGAATTACTGTGCCATGGAGAATGAGATCATGGTGAAATCTAAGACAGGTCTGTCACTACTGTAGAGAAAAGACATTGAAGCATAATGAAATAAGTGCTTGAATAAAAACTATACATACCAACACAGGTAAAATCTTTTTAATGCAGTGCAGCAATGTGTCCTCTAAGTTTAAGGGGAAATGTTCTGGTTTTATTTTATTTTTAAGTGGCCTTTTCCCTTTAGGTAATACAAGCTAAAGGCAGCTGAGCGCCATCAAAGGAACATAACACAATGAAAGCAGAACATAAATACAATTAGAAAATTCAGTTTATTTCACCGTGTCCATATATTTTATCAAGGTTTGTAAGCCATATGGATAAAAGAACCAGTGTCTTGTAGTGGGCAGAGTGTTAGACATGATTGTAGAGAATCTAGCTTAATGTCTTATTTTTTGGCTATAGATATATGTGGCAAGGGCAAACCACTCCTTGATCATCACTTATGATTCAAAACCCCTATTAGATCACCAGAACCTGAAAGCAAACAGAGGAACATGTACCAACCAAAGAATATTTGGCCAGTTGCTACACTCTGTTATAAATCCCAGACACTAAATTGGCAGCTGTCCTGATACATACATTAAAGGTGGCATGAAGCTACAGGAACCATCATAAACATACTAATGATACTGCACAGCATGATAAAGCTACTGAATGGTATGGGACACAAAATGGAACCCTGGAGCATAATATAGCGTGAATGTCACAGATAACAGTCTGGCATTTCCTCTTGGAATTGGCCTCTGAGGAATTATGGAATCGCTGAAACTCTTCCTGAAGGAGAACATGCTTTGTGGTATCAAAAGTCCAATGAATGGGCAGGATTATACAGTACTCCTATGGTGGCTAACGTAACTAGATTACGTAATTAAAATCTCCAACATTGCCAGGTGACCTTGCAGTTAAATGGACACAATTGTCATGTTGAGGAAATGAATGGGAAAAATGCCCATTAATTGTTAGGATCCACTGTAAGGAAGTGCATTTTGGTAGAATAGAATGGTAGTGTAAGTATGAAACAGCAGCTTACACCCTTACGTCATGTAGCAAAATCCTGCTATTAGCCATGCCACTCTTTAAAGCCAACTTTGAAGCCAAGTGTAGTGGCTTAAGTGGCTAAGTCACTGACCAGGAGGCGGAAGGTCAGCAGTTCGATTCCCGAGTACTGCAGGACAGAATGAGCTCCCGTCTTTCTCCCTGCTCCTGCCAACCTAGCAGTTCAAAAGCAGAAATTGCAAGTAGAGACCACTTCAGTGGGAAGGTAACAGCGTTCTGTGTGCTCCAGTGTCTAGTCATGCCTGACACATGACCACGGAAACGTCTGCAGCAGCAGACAGCGCTGGCTCTTCAGCTTTGAAAAAGTTGAGCACTGAACCCTAGAGTCGGATACGACTGGCTTTCGAGCAAGGGTGACCTTCACCTTATTAAACAGCTCATCTGCTAAGTGTGGCTATTAAAGAAGCATGTAAATTTTCATAATTTTAAAGCAGTGGTTCCCAATGTGGGCCCCACGCTCCACAGGGGGGCTTCAGTTCCCAAAAGTCTAAGACATGGGCTTTGGGGAATTGGCTTAGGCTTCTGGGACTTGAAACCCCAAAACCAAAGGTTGGGAAACACTGGTTGAAAGTCTCCAGGTATCCACAGTTGCAATCTCTTATTTCCAAACCAGGCCATCTTCCGTTTATTCAAAGGAACAGGAGGTGGGGTGGGAGGCTTCACTAAAGTAATCTGAAACCACACCGTCTCCCAGCGCACATCCTTAGCAGTTGATCTATGACTCATTAACATGGAAAATGTTTTTCACAGTAACAGAAGCATTTTTAATATAAATGACTTCACCAGCAAATAAACGTCAACGTGGTTTCCAAAACGTGAAAAAATAACATTCCCCTGCTACTGAAGCCAGATCGTACTGCAAGGATTTTAAGAGTCTGGTGCCTTTGCAGACTAGTTTACATTTCGGATCTTGTTTCTACTATTGGCCTCTCAATTCCTTTAACTGACCTCTTGACTAGCATGCCTGTGACTTGTACTGCAGGAGGTACTAAAGGTTTAAGCAAGCAGTAATTTTAGCTTGGACCAGAGCCAATAGGGTTTCATAGAAGGCAAAACAGAGCGTCTCTAGTGAACTTTTACTAACTCAGATTCTTAAATTACACCTTCAGTTTCCAGAGTAGCAACAAAAGCTAGTATTTCCTTAAGCCAAAGGGAGAATATCCCAGATGGGCAGGATATAAATGTACTGTAATACATTAAGCCTCGGGACTCTCGTTAAGAGCAGAAAGAAATTCACTTCCAGTTTTTTCTTTTATATTAGGTATAACTAAAGCTAATTCAAGAGTTCAGTAAAATGAGAACTGTACCCATCATGTTGTGGGCATAAATGCTAATCATCTTGTCAACCTCACTGAGGGTGCGCTAAGCACAGAGGTTTACAGGCCTTAAGCTAGTGCCGTGAGGTTCCCGAATGGCTTGTTGTGCAAACATGGCAAAAAGCCTTTACAGCCTCTGCAATGCTATGGCAATTATACTGGCATCAAGTGTTGTGGTGCTCATACATCATCATCATCATCATCAATTTTAATTTATATCCCGCACTTTCTCAGCCGAAGCCGACTCAAGGCGGCCATTACGACATGTAAATACAAACAATACAATAATAAGCAGCATAAAAAGTAAATTCAGTACAATTACAATACAATATAATTCAAAAGCAATTTACAAAATCAAAGTGGAAAGCGCGGCGGTAGCAATGGCTGGTCCGGCTCCCCCTCGCCTTTTGAAGTCCGAAGGCGAGGGGGGAAGGCAGGGCCCAAGAACACCAGCCGGTGGAGTGGCCGGAGAGCCTCTCTTCACCCCCACCGGGCTGGAAAGCGCGGCGGCGGCAAAGGCTGGTCCGTTTGATGTTAATCAAACGGAAGATTGCTGTGACAATTAAACCACAGCATGTTACAAATGAACTAACATTATAGGTAACAGAATTTAAGACAATTTTCTTTGGGGACATTTTGAAAGTAGGAATTGAGCATGTCTGCCTTTTCTTTGTCATGTTATCAGTTACTCATCTCCAAACTGAGCCAGTTTCATTTCTGTCTTTTGCTATGCATGTATCTGAAGAATGCTTTGTTGTTGTTGCTTTTGGTGTCTGTTGCTAACCTAACCTCATTCTCAACTTTTGTCTTCCTAACACCATCACTGCAATTCTTTGCTCCTTGTCTGTTCCCTCTCCTTTGAAGCCTAGCCTTCCTTCCACTTTCTATATGTCTTTTTAGTTTTTAGCTCCACTGAGCTTTTTGTGAAAACACTAGCCTTTTTTTGTCTTCCACTTTTATTTTTAATTGTAATTGTTTTTTTTTAATAATAATGTGTCAGAAATTATTCTGGGTTGAAAGGATTTTTGCGGAAGGCACAGGGAACGCCCAAATGAGGCTCCTTTCATGTCCGCAAGTGCAGGGGCAGAGACAGGCGCTTAATCCATTATGCAGTACCCAGGTCTTGAACTGCCGACTTGCCAGCCTTCCAGCTGACAAGGCGAGCTTCTTAACCACTGGGCCACCGCGGCCCCAATTGTTTGTTGGTGACTTTAGATTTTTTTTAAAAAAGAAACTCTCACCCATCTTGGATTCTTTTCCGCTAGGATCTCTTGCCATGAAACTTTACTTATCGTTGTTCTGAGTGTATTACAACTGGCCTTCCTAAAGTCCAGTGTATACCTGTGGCTATGCTTTGCTTTGGTTTCCTTTAAAGTCCAGAACACAAGTGGAACATTGTCACTTTCTCCCAGAGTTCCTCTTCCTGCCACGTCTTCCACCAAGTCAAGGCTAGCTAGCTATTCCTCCTCTAGTTTCTTCCTCCACTTTTTGTAGGAGAAAATTATCAAACACACAAGTCAGGAATTTCATAGAAGGGCCATGTTTGGCAAAATGTATCTCCCAAAAGATATCAGGGTAATTGAAAATTCCCATTACTACCATTGTCATGTATCTTTTAACATTCTTGCAGTTTGTTTTTCAAGGGTTTCATCCACATCTTGTTTGATTTGTTCCTTTTTTCACAACAATTATATTAATTCAGATGCTTTCAACGGAGCAACCATTCTGTATATCTATGCAGTGATAGGGTGTTGTTGTTGTTTTACTTCTCCTTCGTATAGTTTGTGAATCCACACTCATGGGTTATGCGCCTGCGCAGAACGGCCGATCAGAGGCTTGAAAAGCTATTGGTCAAAAGTTTTGGCGGTAAGACCGCCCACCGTACCGCCCACCCTGAGGCGCCCGCGCGCCATTTTACCTCAGTTCTCTTCTTTCCGCCGTAGCAGCAGGACGATCGTTGAGAGCTTCCTCAATTTTTTCGCCCTTCTGAGGGAAAGTCTTTTGGCAAATTTCAACAATTTTTCTTGGTGATCTTGTCCTTCGGGCAGGATCGCCACCCCGGTGCTGTTTCTTCCTTCTGGTGGACTCAGTTACCTACTCGCTTCGGTCACCGTTTCCCCCCTCAAGGGGGTGGCGGCTGGCCAGCCCTTCGGGGTAACCGCGTTCTAGAAACTTCCATTGGAAGAATTTTTTCTTTGATGGCCGCGGCCTTCAAACAGTGCTCGGCTTGCCTGAAAAAGTTTCCGGCTTCCGACGGGCATAGCCTCTGCCTTTTCTGCCTCGGAGAGTCTCATCAGAGCCAGTCTTGCCCCCACTGCAAGAAATTCACCCGTCTGGCCGTGCAAAACCGGAGCTACCGGCTCAAAGCGCACCTGATGGAACTCTCTCTGGCTCCCGTTGTGGCCGCTTCTACCTCAGCTAGCATCTCTCAGCCTCCGCCGCCTTCGACCTCTTCTTCCGCCACCATCAAGAAGAAGAAGAAGAGGGACAAGAACGGAGACAAGAAAAAGAAGCGCGGGCCGGAGAAGAGGCGATCGCTCCCGCCTACTCCGCACACCCCTGTGTCTCCGGGACCTTCGCCACCATACTCGGTCGCGAGATGTCCGTCTCCTGGGTCCTCCATCTGGGGAGGACGGTCCTCCTCAGGTTCGCCTGAAAAAGGACGCAGGGCTGGGGCTCCAGCTCGCCCGCTTCAGGTACTCCTGTCACCGCCTCGTGCGAGGGCCCGCTCGCCTATGAGGCAGGCCTCCGTCTCCCCAAGGCCCAGGACTCCGACGCTCGACGACGCGGCGATCACCATGCCGGCCACCATTTCGTTGCCGATTTTACCGGCCACCGTTTCGTCGCCGACCCAGCCAGCCACCGTTTCGTCGGCCACCGTTTCGTCGCTCCCGACGGTGGGGGACCCATCCCACAGGGAGTTCCTGAAGGAGATGTTTGAGGTCATGGCTCAGACTTTTGCCAACCGGTTTCAGACCTCCATGCCTGCGGCCTCTGCGGCTCCGGTACCAACCACCGCAAGCCCCAGGGATGCTGGCCCTGCTGTGGCCCCACCGACCTCCCGAGGGTCGAGTGTCCGCTCCGCTGGCCCACCCACATCGTCGCGGGTTGGTCCAGTCGTTGAAGCGGTGGACTCCCATCCCGTCGGCCCACCCAGGCCGTACTGGCGCGGTCCCGACATGGATGTAAGAGTTCCTCTCTTGTCCTCCGATGACTCCAGCGCCTCTTCGGAGGAGGACGAGGGAGACGTCGACGCCGAGCGGACGCCGGACCAGGCCATCGGCGCGGTTGACCCACCGCGTGGTGAGGATCAACGCTCGCTCACGGCCATGCTGACGTGCCTGGGGACCGCGTTGAACCTGAAGGTGGACCAGCCGCCACTGGAAGGTGAGGACCAAATGACCGCAAAACTGGACAGGCGTGCGGTACGGCCGGTCCATATCACCATGCTTCCGTCCATGCTGACGTCGGCGAAGGCAACATGGAGGAAGCCGGTGTCGGCGCACTCCGTTTCGTCCAGGCTCGACGGCATGTATAGAGTCCTGGACGAGAACGTCGAGGCCTGCAGGCACATCCCCTGCCGAATTCCCTGGTGGTCAAGGCCTTCCAACACAGGACAGCCACCAGCGGGTTCCCGGTTCCGTCGACCCCGGAGGGGAAGAAGCTGGACGCGGTGGGCCACAAATTCTACGCCACCAGTTCCCTCTTCCTCCGTGCCGCCAACTACTCGGCTGCCATGGGCCTGTACCAGTCTCACCTCTGGGAGCGGGTGAAGGCCGAAACGGCGACGTTACCTGCCGACGCCCAGAAACGGATCGACGCGCTGGCATCCGAGGGCGATTTCCTGGCGGAGCAACAGATGCGAACCGCCAGGCATATAAATGACTATGCGGCGAAGGACATGTCGTCTGCGATCCTGCTCCGCCGCCACGCCTGGCTTAGGGGCACCTCCCTCGATGACGCTATGAAGAAGCTCATCGAGGAGTTTCCCTTTGACGGGCAAGGCCTTTTTGGGCAAGACACGGACAAGGTCCTCAATGAAATGCGGCAGACCAACTCCACCGCCAAGTTTCTGGGGCTCACCACGCCGGCTCCGCCTGCCAGGCCGAGGTTCCAGCCCTTCACGCGGCGCTACCAGGGAACCCGCAACAACAGGGTGGCCCTGTAGAGCAGCCCAGATCTGGCTCTTACAAACAACGACGCCAGCACAAGCCGCGCTACCAACCCTACGGACACGGCAAGCGTTCGGACGCTAAGTCCAAGTTGCGCGTTTGAAGCTGCGACGGCCGAGTCTCTCACGCTCCATCTCCCGTACCTCCCCCTCCGGATCTTCCTTCAGGTATGGTCGTGCATCACGGACGACCAGTGGGTCTTAAGGATCTTGTCCTCTGGCTACGCCATCGAGTTCGTGCGGGCGCCTCGGGTAGGAAGACATCGTTTCACCACCTCGTCCCCCCATTTGGAGGAAGAAATATCAACTCTTCTGTCCAAGGGAGCCATCGAGCGGGTGGCCCCGCCCGATTGGGACAACGGCTTCTACTCGAGGTACTTCGTGGTCCAGAAGAAGGACGGAGGACTTCGCCCGATCCTGGACCTGCGCCGCCTCAACAAATACATCCACACCAGGAAGTTCCGGATGGTGACCCTGCAGACCGTCCTTCCCCTCATCAACAAAGGGGACTGGTTCAGTCATAGACCTCAAGGACGCTTACTTCCATGTCTCCATCCTCGAGGAGCACCAGAGGTTCCTTCGATTCCGCATCGGCGATTCGGTTTACCAGTACCGATGTCTACCGTTCGGTCTGGCCACGGCACCACGGGTCTTCACCAAATGCATGGCTCCGGTGGCCGCCTTCCTTCGCCAGCGGGGAATCAGGGTCTTCCCATACATCGACGACTGGTTGATCGTATCCCCCACCAGCTCGTCGGCCATTCGGGACACGCAGTTCACGGTCCACCTCATGGAGAGTCTCGGCCTCAGGATCAACTTCACCAAATCGAAGCTGATCCCCTCTCAACGCGTCGAGTACATCGGAACGGTACTCGACTCGCTTGCCACCAGAGCCTTTGCACCCCAGAAGCGCCTGCAGGACATCGCGCAGGGAGTGAACGACCTACGCACCAAACCGTGCATCCGGGCGAAAAAGGCTCAAAGACTGCTAGGCCTTATGGCCTCAACGACGGCTGTGGTCCCTCACGCCAAGTTAAAGTTCCGGTCCCTACAGTCGTGGCTTCTGCACGAATTCGATGCGCTCCGGGAGAGTCAGTCCAAACGGCTAACTCCGTCCCCGGAGCTGAGGGACCAGCTGGTGTGGTGGACGACACCACTCAACGTGGCAACGGGGAAGAGTTTTTACCCCCCGCAACCCTCGCTGCAAATATTGACCGACGCAAGCAACCTCGGCTGGGGGGCTGCCTGCGGGACTCTCACGGTCAACAACCCTTGGTCGCCTCAGGAGATGGTGCACCATATCAACTACTTGGAGCTGCTGGCCATTTGGAAGGCCCTCCGTTCCTTCGAGACCTTGCTCATGGGCAAGGCGGTCCAAGTGGCCTCGGACAACACCACGGCTGTGGCGTACCTGAACAAGCAGGGAGGAACACGATCCACCACCCTTCTTTACCTCGCTGTGCAACTCTGGGAGTGGTGCCTGGAGAGGCACATTTTCCCGATTGGAGTGCACATTCAGGGCAAGCTGAATGTCCTGGCCGACCATCTCAGCCACCTCACCTCGACGACCCACGAATGGGAACTGAACGACGAGGTGTTCCAGTCGCTCTGCGAGGCCTGGGGGACTCCGAACATCGACCTCTTCGCATCGGAGTCCAACACGAAATGCCACAGGTACTGCTCCAGGGCGGGCATCGGTGCCAACTCCGAGGGCGATGCCTTCATGAAACGGTGGGATCAGGACTATTTCTACGCTTTTCCTCCGTTTCCCCTGGTCCAGAAGGTCCTCACCAGAATGCTCCAGCACAGGACCAGAGCCATCCTAGTGGCCCCAGCATGGCCTCGCCAACCATGGTTTCTGCTGCTGTTGCGCATGTCATCTCAGTATCGCACGCTACCGGAGTCACCGACTCTCCTCTAGATGGAGCAGGGCCAGCTCCACCACTCGGACCTGCCCAGCCTCCACCTCACCGCGTGGAGGATAACCCCAGACTGTCCAGGATCCTGGAGCTAGCCAGGCACCCGTCCACAAGGAAGTCTTACGCTTCCACATACAGATGCTTTTGTGCTTTCCTGGCATCTCAGCAGACCCCCCTCTCGCAGGTGGAACTGCAGGACGTCTTGACCTACCTCCTCCATCTGGCGGAGTCTGGCCTCAGCATCGCCTCCATCCGAGTACACCTCACAGCGGTGGTGGCTCACTCTCCAGCTGGCTCGCCCGCTTCTGGCGCTTTCCGCGACCAAACGGTGAAACGCTTCCTCAAGGGATTGCGGAATGCCTTCCCGCCGGTCAGGACTCCGACGGCCCAATGGTCACTCTCTACCGTCCTTAACGCACTCACCAGGACTCCTTTCGAGCCCATGGCTACCGCGGATGCTCGTCCTCACATGGAAGACGGCCTTTCTGGTGGCCATCACGTCTGCTCGACGAGCTGGTGAACTGGTCGCCCTGCGGGCGGACGCACCCTTTCTCCAGTTCTTCAATGACCGTGTGGTGCTCCAACCAGACATCACCTTCCTCCCCAAGGTGGTCTCCCAGTTTCATATGGCACAGACTATCTCCTTGCCAACATTCTTCCAGAACCCCGCTAACGCCCAAGAAAGGACTTGGCACACGCTGGATGTCAAACGGGCTTTATTGTTTTACACCAGCAGGACAAGGGAGTTCAGGAAGTCGCAACGCCTTTTCGTGGCGTATGGGGGCAAGTCCAAAGGTGAACCCATCTCAGCGCAGCGGTTCTCCAAATGGATCACCTCTACCATCTACTTGGCCTACGAGTCGGCATCGCTGCCCCCTCCACCGCATGTCAGGGCGCACTCTACCAGAGCGGTTGCAACATCCACGGCCTTTCTGGAGGGCACACCGCTTGAGGACATCTGTAAGGCTGCCACCTGGTCCAGACCTTCTACATTTGTCCAGCACTACAGGGTGGACACCAGAGCCACTGCGGACGCCAGGCTTGGCCGTGTCGTCCTCACTCGGGGTCTCCGGGCCCATCGCCCTTGACAGTTCACCCTGCCTGACCGTCATCATCTTCATCGTGGGATCATCTCATCCGACTGCCCACCGACCAAGTAAGTGTGAGCTTGCTAATCTCCCATGAGTGTGGATTCACAAACTATACGAAGGAGAAAGTTCGGTTTCACTTACCAGTGATAACTTTCGTTCTTCGAGTATATAGTTTGTGAATACACACTACCCACCCTGCCTCCCCTCTTGAGCTGCACGGATGAGATCAATTGGTTTATCCTGTGCTTGGCTTAAGTATGGAACTGAGGTAAAATGGCGCGCGGGCGCCTCAGGGTGGGCGGTACGGTGGGCGGTCTTACCGCCAAAACTTTTGACCAATAGCTTTTCAAGCCTCCGATCGGCCGTTCTGCGCAGGCGCATAACCCATGAGTGTGTATTCACAAACTATATACTCGAAGAACGAAAGTTATCACTGGTAAGTGAAACCGAACTTTCTCCACCTTCCTTTTCCTTTCACCTTTATTTGTACCCCGCTTTATTCAGCCCGAAGGAGACTCAAAGCGGTTAAACATTGGTGCATGACGTCTGCAAAGCAGACAGCCAAAAAGTGGCTGCCACCTTTTTACAGGTGAAACATGGAAAATTAGAATACCGTGCAAATGTTCATTCATTTCACTTAAAGGTGAAACCAATATATGAGATAGACTCACTACATGTAAAGTGAGAGATGGTTGCCTTAATTCGTTATAATTGTAATGATCATGGCGTACAGCGTACATGAGATTATGGGATGATTATGGGATACACATGAGATTGTGGGGTTGGGGTTTTCATAAGCTGTAAGCCATAAGCATCAATATTATAACAAAGTAAGGCTTGAACTATCTCGTTTTGCATGCAATGAGTCTATCTCATATATTTGTTTCATCTTTTAAGTTGCATTACTGAACTGAATGAACATTTGCACGATATTCTAATTTTCCGAGTTTCGCCTGTATGTATTCTGTGTTCTTTTTGAGGTAACCTTCAATCACTATGCTTCAGTTGTGGGAGTCATCCCACTAGCTGTTAAGACATTAAACTTTCTCTTGAGGGACATGTGTTTAAATACTCATACTGAAGTATGAAATTATCAGTGCTGGGCAGAGCACTTAAGTCGAGGGTTTCAGAGTGTTTCTGCATTGAAGTGTGTGACTTGTTGTTTACTTCTTATAAGCTTGAGAGATTAGAAATATCAATAATGACAGGAAGACTCACTAGTGAGATAGGTACTCTCAAGGAAAAGGAAGATAGCTATTGTGATAGCAACAGCCATGACACTTATGTACCAGCCGCATAATGCCTAGAGCACCCTCTGAGTTATTCACAAAGTAATTAGCATTTTTTCCCCAACATGCTGGTAACTCATTTTACCAACCTCGAAAGGATCAAAGTCTTAGTCAAC
The DNA here is from genome assembly GCA_035047305.1 of Bradypodion pumilum. Classification (NCBI taxonomy): domain Eukaryota; kingdom Metazoa; phylum Chordata; class Lepidosauria; order Squamata; family Chamaeleonidae; genus Bradypodion; species Bradypodion pumilum. The sequence goes on from JAWDJD010000002.1 coordinate 382,099,027, forward strand.
CTTGGCCCCTGTCAGGATTGCTTTCACAATGTCAGCAGTTTTGGCTGCAGTACTAATTTAACCACTGCACCATGATGGGCTCTTAATGTCATCTACAGTGATTTGCCTGATAGTGCATTTAGGCCTCACAAGTGATTTTTTTTTTAAAAAAAATAGTAGCTTTAGAGCTATAAGGAAAGAAAAGCACTAATATAGAGACTGAAAAAACAACCAAGCAAAACATAAGGAAGAACAAAGTCTCTATTAAGAGGGGAAATTTTTCAATTTTCTCTTGAGAAAGTTCCTGCTGCTGCTGCTAGCCTTGGCAGATCTAGAGGATCTAAGACGTGGAGAGGACGTGTTAGACAGCAGTGCAGCAAGACCAGCAAACATGCCGGAAGAGTAAGCTCAGAAAGGTTACAAACAGACACAAGAAATTCCTTCTGCGTGACTCGCAGAGAGACCACAAAGAACCACCCATGACAGGTAAGACAACTTGTTCTTTCAACCCTCCCACCACTTCTGTTTAATAATAAAAAAACCAGGAGTGAAAACAAACCATGGGAACAGAAAATTCAGCTACTGTACTTTCAACTTCATGTCTTAAATCTAATCCAGTGTTTCTCAACATTTGGTTTTTGGACTGCAAAGCAACACAAAATTATTAATTCCTCGATTCAGCCTATGTACTGACTTAGGCTTCTGGGAATTGAAGGCCCCTGTGGGGCATGTGCCCCACATTGGGAACCACTGATCTGAACTCTGATTAGACTGAACTCAAATACAGTGGAACCTCATACAACAATTGCCCCGTATAGCAATGAAATCGCATAACAATTAGGTTTTGGGGGGAAATGGCGTCCCGCATAACAACTTTTCCTATGGAAAAAATCGTACAACAATTTTTCAATGGGAAAAACCACTTAACAATAAATAAATAAAATCGTACAATGCATCCCCATAGGGAACATCGCTATACGATGCATGTATTTATTTATTTATTTATTTATAGTCATATTTGTATATGCCGCCCACTCAGGCAGAACCCGACTCAGGGCGGCTATATGTATCATATAGCAATTTTTTCGTACAACGAGCCCCGTGGAACGGATTAAAATCGTTGTATGAGGTACCACTGTACAGATTTTCTGACAAACTGCAGCAAGAGTCAGGCACATGCTCATTAAATTTCTGGACTGGAAATGACGTCAGGTAAAATGGCATCATCCTTTACTACCTGTCTTAAAAAATGAATAGAGTTATATGCCTTTAACTCTACAATCAGAATGCCTTTCTGATCCATCTTGTTCTCGAAGGAGTCAAGAACAAAAAGCTGTACAAACTGAACAGTACAGAGATTACTAATCAGACTGTGTTCGTAGTGCTTAGCTATTTAAGTTTCTATAGTGAGGCAATAGCTTTAAACATCCAATGGGTTGTCCAGCACAGCTGTTGCAGCTCCTTAGCACTGTATATACTTGAGTACAAGCTGATTCGAATATAAGCCGAGGTACCTAATTTTGACCTGAAAACCCAGGAAAATAGATTCACCCGAGTACAGTAAAAGCCAAGGGTGGGAAATGCAGCAGCTGCTAGTGAGTTTCTATAATCAAAACACATGAAAATATGGTAAAATTAATTAAATTGTTAGCACATCCCAATCCGGCATGGTTCTGGGACCATCATGGTCACTGACCAGAGTATAAGCCGAGTCTCCTTTTTGGGGCTCAAAAACTCGATTTATAGTCAAGTACAGTATATACAGTAAATCTCTTGCAGGAGACAGCATGGGGGTGGGGACGGGCATGGAAATTCCTTGGGAAACGAGAAGACTCTGAGGACACATGATTACATTTAATCAGCAGCAGATACTTGAGAATAAGGAAGGCAAATAGCAATTACACTTCTATACTGCCCCATAGTGCTTAGTTCAATCTTTAGGCCAGGGGTAGACAAACTACAGCCTGCGGGCCATATCCAGCCCATGGCACCATTCCATCCGGTCTGCGCCACCCTCACCACTCCTGGAAGCGGAAATAAAACATGCCCATGCATTCGCAAAACGCTTCCATAAATGACCTGTGGCTGTCATAAGCATGTTTACGACAGCCGCGGGTGCATTTATGGCAGTGTTATGCACATGTGTGGGCATGTTTTACATCTACTTCTGGTGGGAGGAACCACTTTCGGGCACCCCTGATCTAAGCGGTTCACAAGGTAATTGGCATTTTGCCTCCAACAAGATGAGCAGTCGTTTTACAGAATTCTGAAGGGTGGAAGGCGGAGTCAACAGTGAGTCCCGTCAGGATCGAACTCACTATGTCAGCAGCAGTTTTGGGTTACAGTACAGCAGTTTAATCACTATGTCACATGGGCTCAAATGCAAGAGTTGGGAAAGTGAAGCAAAAATGGCATAGGACAGATACAAAATGAGAGGTGAGCCCTCCCATAACATGGTATTGAACAGCCACTTAAGGCCATTGTAAGTGAAAGCTATTCAAGAAACTACTATGTTAGAAAGGATGAAATCTAATGTAACCCAATAAACATTGCTATACTTGGCTCCCTTTATTAAAGTTCCAAGATAAAGGTTTATTCATATTTCTCCCTTATAAATTCTTAAACGTCTATAGTATAAAGTGTATTCAACAAGATTAGTTGCACAATTTGTTTGTTGCATTATTATATAAGGAACTGCTTTTTGTTAATTAATTTGAACAATTAATTTATGATAATTAGACCTTATATAGTGCAAAAGTGAGAAGGAAAAATTGATTATCATATGAAGTATTACCAATATCGAGTATCACAGTATGGTTATCAATCAGAATACCCATTAGTTATGAAGAATCATAAAGCACTTGTATGGACATGGACATTATAAAAACTTGGTTTTAACACACCTTGAAATTGTTGCAGATAAGCACAATATAAATTTAAATCTAATCCCACACAATTAGAATGTTTGAAATAAATGTGATTTAAGTAGGAGTAAGTACGTGGATAGGGGACTGCAGAAGCTTAGTGGTTAAGACGTTGAACTTGATGACTGAAAGGTTGGCAGGTTAGCAGTTTGAGACCCAAGTACTACATGACGGAGTGAGCTTCTGTCTCAGCCCCAGCTCCTGCCAACCTAGCAGTTCGAAAGCAAGAAATTGCAAGTCGATAAATAGGGACAGTGTTGTACTGTGGCACGTTCTCACTGGTTCTAGTGAACCAGTAGTAGAAATTCCAGGCCACGCCCACTTGGCCAGCCATGCCACCTCTCAGTCTCCCCCTCCCAGCACCGCTGGAAACGTGTCCCATTTGCCTCGCCCAGGGCCGAAGGTGCGCTTTCATCTCCACACTTCCCTTGTGCCTTTGGCCCTGGTCGAGGCCAGCGCCAGCCCACCAACCCACCCAACCCACCTCCCAGCAGCCCCGCTCACCTCCCAGCAGCGTAGCCAGCAGCGCTCCCAGCAGTCCTGCTCACCTCCCAGCAGCATTGCCCGTGGCGCTCCCAGCAGCCCCGCTCACCTCCCAGCAGCGTTGCCTGCAATGCGTCCCATGTGCCTAGCGCAGGGCCGAAGGCGCACTTTCATCTCCACACTTCCCTTGTACCTTTGGCCCTGGGCTAGGCAAATGGGACACGTTTCCAGCGGCACTAGGAGGGGGAGGCCAGCACTAGACCACCAACCCGCCCCGCTCACCTCCCAGCAGTGCCGCTGCTCTGGGACTCTTCCTCCTAATCTCCACGAAGCAAGATAGTTTCTTTTTTTCTTTGGGGGGGGGTTTGAGGCCATGCCCACAGATAGCCACACCCACCGAGTGGGTAGTAATTTTTTTACAGTGCATCACTGAATAGGGAACATTTTGGTGGGAAGATAAACAGCTTTCCATGCACTCTGGTGTTTAGTCATGCCTGCTCCATATCCACAGAAACGTCTGCACACACAGATAGCATTGGCTCTTTGGCTATAGACGGAGATGAGCACTGAACCTAGAGTCAGATACAACTGGATTTCAACCAAGGGCAACCTTTACCTAACTACATGGATTACCATCTTGGTCCCTGAACAGCATATTTTTATCCATCAGCACAAAACAGAAACAAAACTATTATGCACACAACTATAACATTTCTCAACATACCAGCTCAATCATAGACATATCAATTCAAAAGTAACATCAACTTGCAAAAATCTACCCAGGAATGCATAGAGATGTTTTAGTGCAACAGGACTAAAGGGTACCAGGTCAAGCAAGAGTGCCACAAAGCAAGAATCCTATATACTATTTGCTTTTTTTATTAGACAAAGTTCTGTCCTACATTTGGACACATTAAAGGTAAAGGTAAAGGTTTCCCTTGCTCGAAGGCCAGTTGTATCCGACTGTAGGGTTCAGTGCTCATCTCTGTTTCAAAGCCGAAGAACCAGCGCTGTCTGCTTCTGCAGACGTTTCCGTGTTCATGTGGCAGGCATGACTAGACACCGGAGCGCACGGAACGCTGTTACCTTCCCACCGAAGTGGTTCCTATTTATCTACTTGCAATTTCTTGCTTTCGAACTGCTAGGTTGGCAGGAGCTGGGATGAAGACGGGAGCTCATTTCCGTCCTGCAGTACTCGGGAATCGAACTGCTGACACATTATGAGAAGGTAAAGATTCTCTGGAAAAGACAATGATGCTGGGAAAGGTGGAAGGCAGCAGGAAAAGACGACCAAAAATGAGATGGAATGAATCCACGAGGAAAGCCACAGGCCTAGGTTTACAAGAGCTGCTGAGGACAGGCTATCATGGACATCTTTCTTTCATAGAACCACCATAAATTGGAAATGATGGCACACACACAACAAATAGAACTAGTTAAGTATTTTTGGTTTCTCCCCCTAACATTCTTCCAAAATGCATCTGCTTACAGATAACAGGATTTTGGACAAGGTATCACGGCTACAAAGGCAGATAATATGGTATAATGGACAGAAGGTTAGAATCGCTCCTCAGCCATGAAAACTCATGGAGTGTGATAATGGTAAGATATGTCTTGAACATCCCTCATTCACTGAAACTCTATTACGGTTGTCATAATTTACTTGACCATAAATAGCAGTAACATCAGCATGGCAGCATAAAATACTAAGATATGTGCACAGCAAGTGTGAAAAATTAGTGCAAAAACCAACAAAATGACAAATGTAAATTTAATTTATTTTATTAAAATAAGATAACAGGAAGAACCTGTGTTTACAATAAATGCTTCCTCTTACAAGCAATAAAAACAAAATTAAAACCCAAATCAGCAAGGGAAAAACCTGTATATGCCATATTTTCTTCTAGTGCATCTCAGAAAAAAAGTTTCAAAACAGGCTAAATGCTGCTTTTTAGCAGAAATATACTGAAAGTATTACTTGTTTTTCCTTTTCTCCTCCCAGAAAACTAGAGTTTCTCACAGGATCTTCCAGGTGCCACAAGAAACAAGTCTGGAGTATCCAGAAAGCTTCTTATGTTACTCTAAGACAGTGATGGTGAACCTTTTAGAGACAGAGTGCCCAAACTCACCTTCGCCAAACTCAACAGGCTGCCGTCTGCACCGCACCCTCCCGCCACATGGGAGCCGCCCACCTTACCCCAGACAGGGGAGGGAGGAAGCGCTCCCATTGGGCTGCTAGGCAATGGATGGGCAAACACTGTGGCTGGGGAGAGGGAGGAAGCACTTCCATTGGGCTGCTGGGCAGAGCAAACTCTGTACTGAGGTGACAGCATGCATGCCCAGAGGGCTCTGAGTGCCCTCTAGGGCACGCATGCCATAGGTCCGCCATCAATGCTCTAAAATGATTGTAGCAAGATTGTGCTAGCTTCCTTTTCTGAGCAGAACTAGTTAGAATATATTTCTCACCTTTAAATGAACATTTTCTCCTACGTGCAAAACTATCTCTGTTGATGACACTTTAATCATTATTAAGTTGTCTCGAGAAATGCTGAGGAGAAACTTTCCAAACTTGCATTTCCCTCTTCCCTTAAGTCTTCTTTCTTTGTCGATGGCCATTTTAGTTCATCTAGAATGATCGAATAGCACAAAGTCTTAGACTATGGGAAGAATAGCACCATCTCAATTGACTTTTCTCAAATGCTAAGCCATTGTTGTTCTTATATTTAAAAAATCAGTTTATTCTGCAGAGAATGCAATAGAGTTGAACCTAGTTGTAGAAATAATCATTTTACTTCTTTCATGATTTTGCATATGGGGAAAAGTAAGGCTCAAGTGCTTCTATAAAAAAATAGCAATAGAACCTCTTGTATACAGTCTGTTAACTATTTCAAAATGAAAAATGGTAGAAAAAGGCAACATGGAGTTTTTGTCCCTGTAGGATTCAAACAGTAGAAATTCATAGCAGCTCATTCTCAAAACCAATATCCAGCTGAATCCCATACTGGCTCTTACAATCCGGAAGACTGAATCATTCAAGGCATAACTGCTATAACTGTTACTGCGGAGAAGTGGATTGTGTTCACGAATCCCCTAAAACACAGGTAACTTTGTTGATGTCAATGTGCATGAATTTATGTCCTGTGTGTGAGTTGCACGGTGCAGAGATGGCTCTGAAGCACTTCGGTTGATTTTGGGTAAAGAATGCTGCAGCAATTCAATGGAAGACAGTATCTGAAGGGACAAAAAGAAAAAGGGGAAATGTTATTACTGAATGACTCCAAATCCACAAGACTTAATTCTGAATATTCAAAGTATTTGGCATGTTGCAGATTAACAGAAGTAAAAAATATAGGCTTAAATTCAATAGGGGATCAATAGGCAATCTTATCTTTCAATTAGCTCCTCATCCTACCAAAAGCTTGCTGTGGAAGGATTGAAAACCCCTCTGAAGATGACGACAACAACAACAACAACAACAACAATGAAATTTATTTCGTGTCAGAAATTATTCTGGGTTGAAAGGATTTTTGTGGAAGAAACTCTGCTCAGGGAACACCCAAATGAGGCTCCTTTCATGTCCCCAAGAGCTGGGACACAGACAGGCACTCAATCCGTCATGCAGTACCCAGGTCTCAAACTGCCAACTTGCCAGCCTTGGCTGCAGCCCTTCTCCAGAGACTATGTTTGGATTATGTTTGGGTGACATGAGAGTGGGGAATAAGTTATGTCACCCTTACACACTGTCCTTACACTGTAGTGTCAATTACGAAATTAGATTTTGGCCATAGCTCCTGACAAACTTAGCAACAGAGGGAGACAATTAGTCTGGGCAAGCCTATAATGAGTAAGGCACTCAAGAATTTCTTACTAGTAATACCCATTTGATCATTTCTCAAAGGCTCAAAGAAATCAGTGGTAGTTTTTTTTTCTGCCATGTGACTCCAAAGATATACTGTATGAATGTTTCGACATATATGCCCATGCTCACATAATTATTCTGCCCTTTTAGATCTGCTTTCCTCCTACTTTTCTTTATGCAAATATACCACAGCAAAACAAATCACTTCTGCAAAAGCTTTAGAATCATGCTGAATTTACCTGTGGGAAGAGAGGCCTTTCATCTCTAACTTTTTTCACACAATCTGCTACAAGCCTCTTCATAGCTTTGGGGCAATTTTTATACAGTTTACTGAGGTCTGGTGTTGTATAACCATGACCAACCATGAAAATAATCTAAGAAAGAAAAACAACATGCAAAAACTTCAGTAATACAGTAAAGAACATTGCCTGTGCTGAAAAAAATAATTCTGATATAAAACTATGCCCCATTTTCATGGGAATTATAAAGAGCAAGTGGTCAACTGACTAGCAGACATTAAGCATTTTAAGAGGGCTCATAATTTATAGTGACAGATGACATTCTTCCTAAACAAAATGATTTCAATTTTAATCTCCAACATCCTAGGTAGTAATAATTTTGTGTCAGAAATTATTCTGAGTTGAAAGGATTTTTGCTGGAGAAACTCCGCTCAGGAACGCCCGAATGAGGCTCCTTTCATGTCCCCAAGATCTTTTCCCACTGAAGTGGTCCCTATTTATCTACTTGTAATTTCTTGCTTTCAAACTGCTATGTTGGCTTGGCAGGAACTGGGACAGAGACAGGTGCTCAATCCATCATGCAATACCCAGGTCTCGAACTGCTGACTTGCCGGCCTTCTAGCTAACAAGGCGAGTTTTTAAACTACTGATCCACCACAGCCATCCTAGGTGAAGCTGGGAAGGATTGTCTGAAACCCTTAAGAACTGCAGCTTGATGGACAACTTGATCACTGACCTGGACAAGACAATTTCCTATGGTCCCCCCACAATTACTGCCAGCTAGTAAAAATCAATTGCCCAGATTCAACCAAGGAAAGGAGATATGCAAATGGAAGAAGCTTGACAAATGGGAGTCAATTGCAGATAGGAATGTGCTGCGATATTACCATTTTAGTTGGTTTAGTACAGAATTATGCCATGTGCCACAGTGTCCTGTAAACTTAAAAGAAACTAGACATACAGTATGGTTCCCCAACTATTTCCCTAAGCAATCAGGTGCCAATCCAAGAACATTTCCTGTAAACCCAGACCTACTCAACTGAGCACAATACACTGATACTTTTCCACTCTTTTGGCCATACCCTGTTAGGTTTTTTATTTTTAAAATTGAGTCTTATATATGGATTTTGACAGCAACCATTTTAAGGATTTTTTTTAAAAAACTGCCTTACTGTAGGAGATTAAAGATAAAGAGTATAAATCTTTTGGTGGGCTCTCCTAGCCAAGCCTAAGGACAGTGTTGCTGGATTCTTCCCATCTTCCTGTTGACTAAGAATACCTCTGCATAAAAAAGGGATCACCCTCCTAACTTTCCCAAGTCAAATGAGGCGTTTTCCAGATTCAATTGGTGTGCAGGAAAAGGACTCAGAAGCCTCTTGTCAAGCAAAGGCTTAAGTCCTCAACCTTTGCTCTTAAAGGGGAAAAATCATACTAATTGTCCTGCTGCTTGATAGCAGCACTGTGTGTGGGGTAAAAAAAAACAAGTCTTGCTTTGACTAGTTACTAGAGATTTTGGTATTTTCAGTAGGTGTGGTGGCAGCTATACCTTTGCAAGTTGGGTATCTTACCTTCAGGTACCTAGCCTTGTCTTTTTTCTTTAATTTCAGTTTTAACTGCTTGGAGCACTGCCAATTCTAAAGTAGATTGGAATAATGAGATAATACATTGCCAGGCCTAGGCTTACAGTCATAATCACAACTGATTCTTTCTTGGACTCACCCATGTCAGGATAAGAAGTGCTATAGAGAGGGAGCCCCTAAATCTGGTAACCCTGTGACATCTATCACAAAATTGGGAGAACAATTAATGTCCCTTCTAAGGCAATGTAAACTGCTCATATGTTAATATTCTCTTCAGCTACTGGATGAGTTAGAATCCCTGTAGATTTCACTTTAGTACATGACTACTTTTCAAAGAAGTTCAGAGCCCTTCTCCCTTTGAACATAAAGTATTTCTGAATCGAAAACAAAATACGACTGAGTACCTAAGAATGTTGTTAAGATAAAGGTAGATGCCAGGATCAGAATAACAGTCATTCCTGGAGAAAACATTAGCTGGTACCCCTTTCAAGCTAACATGGAGAAAATGGAGAAAATGACTTGTGTGACTGCCTTTCTACAACAGTAAACTGAACAACAATCAACATAAATGATTTTATTTTGTAGTGAAAAAAAAGTCAAACATACATTTCTTACCTGGTCTCTGTTGTTAATATGCGAATACGGTAGCTCTCCTGTCATTAATTCATATAACACTATTCCATAAGAATAGACATCAGATTGGAAGGTGAATGGATTGCTATCCTGCATTCGGATAACCTCTGGAGCCTAGAAGAAATATATTATTTTTTATCTCAGAAAAAACAAGGTATCTACAGCTACATTACAGAGTTAAGCCCCTGATTTAACAGCAGTTCCTTAACAGTTTCAAATTGGCTCTGTGAAGCTAGCTAGTAACACAGATAAATTATACTGAATTAGTCAACAGTCTTGACTCTACCTGCATAAGCTTTTATGTCAAAGTTATTTTAGTCTTCCATTGAAACATAAGACCAAGAACTGTAAAATTGTTAAAAAGGAGAATCATTCTGGAAAACAATATGCATACCATAATTTCATCCTCCAAAGTTTCCTTTTTTTATTTTATTGAAGAGGGAAAAGTGAAATATGTCCTCTAGAGGTGGATTTCAAATTTAGACATTACCTGATCACTTTGTTTCAGAAAAAAGGTCTTCCAGATGCCTGAAACAACTTGGGCAAGGAAAGCTTGAGAATTGTATCCCCTGTATCTTCTAGAACAGGAGTGTCCAAACTACATCTTGCACAGAGATGAAAGTTTCAAAGGCAAGATTGGCAGAAGGTGGTTTTAGTTAAGATGGGAAGTTAAGGCTCTAACTTCCTTTGGGGAAGAGCAAAAATAAGATTAGTATTATCTGGTTGCTATGAAAGGGGAATGTGGCTGAATCTACTGTCCCTGTGAGCCAATGTAATGTTAGCCTAGGTCAGTGATGGTGAACCTTGGCACTCCAGGTGTTCTCGGACTTCAATTACAAGAAGCCCAAGTCAGCACTCCTGCTGATCAGAGGTTCTGGGAATTGAAATTCAAGAACAGCTGAAGTGCCAAAGTTCACCATCACTGGCCTAGGTTGAAAATAAGAGTCAAAAGGCTTTAGCCATGACCTGAGTCAAATGTTGGAGACTGTCCAGGTTGATAAAGATCTGGTCATAAAAACACTCCACTAATATATGAGACATAATGAACTTTCACACAGTGATACTACCAGTCCCTTATCTTGAGGAAGATTTCTTTTTTGAAAATCAGTATTTTAAAACAGAAAAACAAAACCAAGAATGTTTATAACTGAGCAATTCTGTCCATGGACTTCTACATGTCTTTCCATATTTTACGAACCTAAGTATTTCATAGCATGGAAAGCCCTTGTCACTTACTTTTGAAGAGTCTGTACCATTCTTTCTTTTTTGTTGTTGTTATGCATTGTCAAGTCACTTCTGACTTATGGTGACTCCATGAGAGACTTCCAAAATGTCTTGTTTTTAATAGCCCTGTTCAGTTAGTTTCTTCTTGTTGTTGTTAATTATCTTTATCTACATTAAACACCTACCATCCAGAGTACAGATCCTGTAGGCTGCTCCACCTGTTGAGAACCACTCCATCTAGACTTAACTGTTGCCAAGCCAAAATCTCCTATTTTCACTGTGCGGTCTTCATGAAGAAATATATCTGTACAAACTATTAAGGAACATACGTGGATAGTCACTTGAGTTACCATTCCTTTCCTCTTCTTATTGCTGCTGATTCTGTGATATGTTATTATCGGGTATCTTAATACAAACTGTTTAAGGGATTATTTAATGTGGGTATAACATTGATGTTTTGGTAGCAGAGGCTGTTAGTGTACATGTTTCCATCAGAAACCTTACTTATGTTTAAATAACTTAAATTGTTCAACTGTCAAAATCATGTTTCAGTGAAATGTTTGATATACAGTATATCATGCCTACTGCATTGTTGTTGTTTATTAAACTTTTTGAGCATAATGTAGTTGTAGAAAATGAAGCTCGCACATAAACTGAGAGATGAAAAGGAGTCCAACAGCAGATATAGATTACAGAGATTGCAATCAACAATTTAGTTTTTAAAAACTGAGTTCTGTCTAAACTGTGAGGTCTAGGAAGGACCAGATTTGTATCAAAATGATAGCCAAAATAATGTAGAGATATCTATCCATGTTTCTATAACTGGCAGTCTTAATTTCATCTATTCATCACAACTGACAAAAATTACTAGATTCCTTTACCATATTGAACAAATGAATATACACTAGCAGAATTTCACCAAATAAGGGAAGGATACTATTTGATTTCATGTCTCTGTGTATTATATTCTTCGCATGTAAATAGCTGTCAAGAGAGTTTGGCACATATAAATCTAAATATATTTACAATGCAAAAGACAAGTTACAAAGCAATAATCAACTTCAAGTCAAACATAAGCAGATTGCTTCCTCAACTGGACAAAAAAAAGTCTAATATTCCTTAGAGGTAGATATTATTTATTTTATCCTCTGGAAAATAGCCCCCTGTATTTTAATGGTTTAAGTTTGGCAATAAAGAAAAAAATGGTTCAGGGTATAAGATAGCGGCAAGGTTTTTCTAAGAAACTTGATTATCCTTTTGGGGCAGTCAACATCTCCTACAAAAATGATTATGATTCTACCCTATATAGATATGAATATAAATAAATAAATAAATAAATAAATTTATGGGCAACCAGTTCTGCAGCCATTCAGCTTACTCACTCCATTCCTTGTGCCGTTTGTCTTGCAATATCAATGCGCTGTAACATCTGAAACTTGGTCTCCTGGACATGCAAGTGTTTATAAAGACTACTTCCTTCACACCATTGTGTGACAATAGCCAGGTTATCTTTAGTCATGTAGCCCATGAATAGTAAAATATTGACATGCCGGGTTTTCCTATCAGAAAGAAACAAATGAGTATTAACATCTAAAAAATCATTCTTAGTAACTACAGACCATTAAAATGCGGAGAATGGATATAGTCATATACAGCTAAAATATCACTAAATGTCAAAAGCTGCTATAAGGTAGTCAGAAGTCTGAAGGGACTAAAAATTAACTCTGTCTCTAGGAGCGTCTCAAAAAAGCTCTGTAGCCAATGTTTCTGCTGGCAGAATGAAAGTGTAGCTCTAAGCCTACTGGCTTCTTTTTGTAAAAGAAGTGTTTTGGCTTACCTCAGTACAGCCACTTCATTTCGGAAGGCTTGAAATTGTTCTGGTGTTGGATCTACAACTTTTAATATCTTGACTGCTACATCTCCTGCAATCACAATTTAAAATCATTATCATCAACAATTGGTGTCTCCATTTTTTAATTCTCTCTGGCTCTTACAACAACAATAATCTTTTCACTTGGAGGTTAAACAGAAATAGACTTATCTGCAGAGGTTCCTTACAAATCACTATTCTGAAAATGAACTCACAGAGGTGGCCCTACTTATTAAACCTGCAAACATTTCTGAAAGATAACTGTGGTGGTTCATAAGGAAGGAGAGCTGTAAAACTTGACAAAGGGGTTTACTTTACCATTTGCTTTACCTTTAACTCCCCTACAGTTTAGGGGAAGTGTTAAATTATATAAATGGTACCCATCACAAATATTTCTGAAATACTTAAACATTGGCTAGAGAGGTATGAAGCCAGACAACTAGTTTAAGAGTTTTAAAAAGTGAAGCATGGCAGTTTTGGAAGAATGGCCATTCACTTGTTCCATCATTACTTTGCTCCAAAACATATCTTGAGACACAAATCATACATTAGGACCCAACATTTATTTATTTATTGTTTTGTCAACAAATATACATCCTGGAACAATTAGAGGTAAAACTGCTGAATGCTTACCATGCCACTTTCCTTTGTAGACTGTTCCAAATGAACCTGACCCTACTCTGGTAGAAAGCATAACTTCACTTGCTTCTATTTCCCAGTAATAACTTGAATCTCTTTGTCCACGAGGTCTCTGCAGATAAGAAAGGGAGTAGGTGTTTATAACATACATTCTGATTAAACATTTACATCTTTCATGATTAATCTTATTGGGAAGCATTCAAATAAATATTTATTTATTTATGGTTCAAATTTCTATGCCGCCCAATCAGGCAAACCCGACTCAGGGCGGCTCACAACAAAATTAAAACATACATATTAAAAACAATTAAAATCCCAACATACCCACCCACCTATTAAAACTAACCACATTAAAACTGCCCGCATTAAAAAGATGGGGGCTTCATTTTATAAGCCAGCAGGCTGGGGCCACTCTTCCATCTGAGCCCCACACCTGCCCCGCCAAACAGGTTTTTAATTTTCTTCTGAAAGGCAGCAGCTCCATCTGCTCCTGCAACTCTACTGGCAGGAGGTTCCACAAGGCTGGTGCGGACACAGAAAAGGCCCTCCTTCGTGTGCCAGAGAGGTGAGCCCCTCTGGCAGATGGAACAATTAGAGAGCCCCTCCGGTCCACTCTGGTTGGACGGACAGACACTCTTGGGACGATGCGGTCTCTTAGGTATCCTGGCCCACTACCATGTAGGGCTTTAAAGGTCAAAACCAGCACCTTGAATTGCACCCGGAGACAAACTGGTAACCAGTGCAGCTCCCGAAGCAATGGTGAGGCGCGAGCATAATGCCCGCACCCCATCACTACCCGGGCTGCTAACCAAATACATAGTTATAGTAAAAGGAAAATTGTATTTTAAGAGATAGAGATTATTAAACCTCTCTATGTTGAGAAGTATGTTGTTCACCTGGAAAATAATATAGCTCATAATTTTGCCTGTAAGAATATTATCTTCCTTAACAATAGTCTGATCTCTCTTATATTTATGCCATTCCTAATACTTCTTGTAACAGTTAATAAGTGTTTTTAGAATGCATTTTTAACTGACTCAAGAGGTTGATGCAAATACTGAAATCATGGTCCTAACCGTACTTAAAAGGATGTAGCATTTACTGAAAATATTTGAACTTCTTTCCACACATAGCTTTAGGACCAAGATACCAATCAGATGTAGAAAACCTAATATAATGATAATTTAGCAAATTTTTATAACTTTCAGAATATCCAGCTATAATAGCAACAACATAATACAAGGAGCACAAATGAAACAAGCAAATATTTACAAACATACAAACCATAGTTGCATGTTTAATTGAATGCAATTTATTGTTTGAAGAAGGTATTTGTCACCTCCTACAGGCTCTCTGAAAAAATACTTTTTATATACTTACAATTTTTTTTTCTTGCACGTTAGAACCTGTAGCTCTCTCTCTCTGGGCTGCAACTGGTGTTTTAGGTTGGGACCATCCTGTTGGACTTGTATTGTTTGGACTACTAGATGTAGCTGATGGCGATGCTTGACATTTTTAAAATAGAAATAAAAAAGATGCTTAATTAATATTAGAAAAAACTGGTACAATAAGCACTTACATGTAGGAACAGGCATGAACCTGAACATAGATTAAGATCATGCAAGCATGTAAACTGTATGCACATCATCTATGGTGTACATTAAGACTGCATGCTAATTCAAACATGAACACTATTTTCTACATAGCAATTTTTGGAATTTATAAAGTAATGCCCAGAAAATTCAGTTACTTCATAGTAGTGAAAAACTTACCAGATTCACTGTGACTACGTATGGCATCCTGAAACAAAGAGAAAAAGTATCAACACTGCATGAACATTACTGTGGTAAACAGATGGATTAAGAACATTTGTCAAATGAGAAATGGACTCAGCAGCTTTGAATTCATATATCAAGCTACCACCAGAATATCTTGGGGTAGGAATCCCAATATCAACCTGCAGATGTTCAAATTAAGGCCAATTAATATGAGGAGTCCTAAAGAGCTACAACTGTGATCTCAGAAATATCTTAAACTTAATTTTGTGTGATGATGTTTCTTACATATTCTACATGTAACATCTCCACTTGGATGTTGTTTAAAACATAGCAAAGGAATTGGATCCATTCAAGTTTCAAATTTATTTATTTCTTAGATTTGTATCGCTGCCCCATTCACCGGGGCGACTCTGGGCGGCTTACAACACATATTACAAAGCCAACATAAATCAACCCCATAGAAATAATCATAAAAAGTCTCAGGTTAAAATCACACATTGCTCCCACTGTACCACTGCTACAAGCTGAGCTGGTTTCGCCTTCTTGTTCCATGCCACACGTGCTATGCTGTGTAAAACATGCACAGCTCTAACAGATAATATATTGGTAACATTTCCCATTTGACCAATATCATCCAAAGCACAGCTGGGATAACTGATAAAGATGCATGCCTAAATATCTCACAAAGCAATATGCAAGGTCAAAACAAAGGTTAGAGAAAGGCCTAACATATGGTGCTGTTTGTCTGCAGAGGTCAAGTGACTAGCCTTGGAAACTGTCAGGAATCTGTTCGGAGCAATTCGAAAGAGAAACACAGTAGAACCCCGCATAACGAAAAAAGCTCTGTTCCACGGAGCTCTTCGCTATGCAGATTTTTTCATTATGTGAAGCGAATGGGAGATGCTCCAGATAATGAACAAAAAATGTTTGTTATCCGGGGTTCCCATTGACCAGGTATACTCGGGTTACCAGAAACCCCCGTATAACGGAAAAATTTTCGTTATGCGGGGTATCACGATTGCTTAACGAATGCTTCATTATGCAATTTTTTTCGTTATACGAAGCATTCGTTATGCGAAGTATTACTGTATAAGCATGATCAACAGAAGAGGAGGGGTAAAAAGAAAAGAGCCTCCTCAAAGATATTTAGCAGGACAAAATACTGTATTAGAACCTAATTCAGAAGTACAGCGTAGCAAAATTACGAATAGGTCAGAATCTTAATGGTGACCACATACATGTTGCATTCTGATTCACAGCTAATAGATGAAATGTCAAAGTATGTCTTGGTCATGTGTCTGGTCAGGCTGAGATGCAACTGAGATGCACCCTGGCATGCTGATTAGCTGCAATGAGCCACGGCAAGATATGCATACTTTATGCAAACATCAATAGGATTCTGGCTATTATTTATCCTTCTAGGGAAATTGCTTTGGGAAAAACAACTAGGTATAGTTTCAGGAATTTCAAGAACTGTATGTTAACTAGAAAACACTTCTATGTGCAAGCAGAAAGCAGTGCTTTGGCCAATGTGTCTGTATACTTTTAGCATTTTAACCCTTTCTCTCAGACATAGATACTTGAGTGGCCCATAGAAAGGATGGAGGCTGGGAAAACCCTGGGGTGTTCAGCACATGAATATTTAGATCCTCATGAATATCATAGCATTTGTTTATGCATTAACTAGGCCTAAATATTGCCAACAGAGAACAGTATGCTTTTCAGTTTTTTAAAGTGAGTCAGATTCTTTCTATATAGATAAACATTTCAAGGCTTCTCCAATACAGCCTCAATGTAAAGTAGTCATTTTCATGGATGGAGGGTCCAGAATATTCCTTTAGGGCTCTTGCCCAAGTCACAAGTTTTCATTAACTGAAATCTTGCTTTACATAAAACGATCAGTCCTAAATTCCAAATAGCTTCTTAGTGAGAACACACGACAATTCACTATTCCAAGGAGTTTCTGGTGTGATACTTTGGTCTTTAATTTTGTATAAATAATTAATCCATATATCCACAGCATTTTAAAGCAACCAAATCCCTCAGGGTAACATTAAACTGAACAGGTTAGTCCAGACAATGTTGATTTTACCGTGTACTACACACCTAGCCTCATTTCTATTTGACATTTCCAACTCTGGCTTCAGTAGCAGGCCCAAGCAAACATGCTACGAAATTATTAATTCAACTGCTATGATATAGTTGTGTTAACTCACACTAATTCTGGCCAACTTTTTTAGCAATCCAGTGAACACAAGAAAGCAAAGGCATCCAGACAATACCTACTCTTCCCCTTAAACAGAATCGTCTGCACCAGGACCTGGGAGAAGCATTCAGGCTGTTATTCTAGTTCAAAGCAATGAAAAATAAGAAGAGAACAGAGGAAGTAGTAAAAAAAGAGTTTCCATCTGCTAAAAGGAAAGATATACAGAAGACAAGGTGAACAAAAAATGGGTTAACACATTAGTGGTATGCATGTTACTGTATCTGGAAACTAAAACTAAAGCAAGAAGAAATAAGCAGGCAGGCAATCCACCAATCATGGCACAACCTCTTAGGGATTTTTTTTCTAAATTACTTCCTCCCCACCCCAGGATAGAAGAATATCCAAGTTCCGACATAAAGATTATTTGCATCTAAAACAGATTTATGAGAAAAACATCCTTCAAGTCACATGGACCTTGATAAGACACAGATTCCATAGAAACTAACCCATAAAGGACAGGTAAATGAGAAGAATCTGGTGACATCTGATTCCTCAACTATGTAGGATTACTCCAGCCAAGCAGTTGTGAAAATCTTCAAGAAACTGTAGAGCGTTACATGCAACAGACTCACTACTCTAGTGTGAAAGTCAATACAGAAGAAATTAAAAACAAAAGCCAGCAGCCTGAGATACAAGGGAAAGGAACTCATTCCCTCCCTTTCTCCAAACTAAACAGTACCTTCCCAACTTATTTCAAGAGGCACGAAGCTATGACACTCTTAAAATAACCTGACCCCCAAAATAACAATAACAATAATAATCAGGCAGATTTTTTAAAAATCAGATGTTTTTTTTAAAAAAAATCAGACCTCACCCAATTAATATCCTAGTACACAAGAAATCTAAATGGAATAAAGTGAATCTAATGGATAGTATCTTTGTAATTCTTACAGACAATATCATCTTCAAAGATAAAATCAGAATTTTGCAACAAGGCACATTTTTTGCATTACATAAGTTGTATTCATTAATACACACTTGCCAAAATCCCTGGGGCAGGTCTATTGAATCAAAGTGAATTCGGTACATCGGCTTCTCCATACACTCCACTGATTCAAATGGGTGTACTCTGCAACTCAGTTTAGCACATTAAGTGAGAGCTCATTTGAACTGATGGAACATAGGGAGGGATTTGACTCACCAAATTTTCACTGATTCAATGGGCCTATTCTAGTACTACTTATGAAATGCAACAGGATATTGGCCATTATATAAATTACCCAAACCTGCATATATTTACCCTATTTAATAGGAAAGATCATAAACTGTCCTAAGCACTAATGTTCACCCTCAGCTCTGCATCTTCCTCTGTTACCCACATATCTCAAACATGTACTGAATTTGATACTCTAAATTAAATTATGTTATATCATGATATAACTGCTTTTGATTGGCTTGCGTATCTGAGGTAAAGTAGCACCAGCACAGAATCTCCTTATCTCAATCCAAATAAAACCAACTGAGTCTAACACTGAAGTCTGGATTCATTGTTTTTAATTCATTTTTCAAAGAGCTGCCATTTCACCACCTTCCTGAGTTAATAGCCAGTTGCATAGTAACATCACATTGTGGAATGTCTACTTAGTCTTTAGTGACAGCATGACAGCACCACAGGCAAAGTACAGCAAAACCCCAACTTACAAATGCCCCGAGTTACATAAAATTCAACTTACATAATGTAATGATTTTGTGCTAAAACCATGTCCTGATTTACATAAATGTCCCAATTTAAATAAATGTACGTAACACGATTTCCTATGGGTTTGCTTCGAGTTACATAAAAAATTCATTTTTCCTATGGGTTTTGCTTTGAGTTACTGTACATAAAAAACTGATTTAAGCAAAAGCCTACGGAACGGACTTTTTGAGTAAGTAGGGGTTTTACTGTAATAAATGGGGCATTTAGTTTCTATTTATCCTGACTGCTGTGTCAGGATGTCTCATATATTTTTAGAGGAAAGAAAAAGAAACAAAATAGAAGAGATATTTCCGGGCCTATTTTAGCTCGAAAAACAGAAGAGTGACAGCACCTTAGTCTTTAATGATGCACAATGTACTGCAGGATGAGCTCCCATCTTTGTCACAGCTCCTGCCAACCTAGCAGTTTGAAAGCAAGAAACTGCAAGTAGATAAATAGGGACCACTTCGGTGGGAAGGTAAACAGCGTTCTGTGCACTCCGGTGTCTAGTCATGCGTGCCACATGACCATGGAAACATCTGCAGAAGCAGACAGTGCTAGCTCTTCAGCTATGAAACAGAGATGAGAACTGAACCCTAGAGTCAGATAAGACTGGCTTTCAAGCAAGGGTGACCTTTACCTCTAATGTAATTAAACCAACTTGATGCAGTTAAGAGTAATCCACACTCAACAGAACTGGCAAATCAACAGCTGCCATGACTTCCAATGTTCATTATTCACAAGCCTAAAAATTCCCTGCGTATGATGAGATCAGCAATAACTATAACTTCTTTCTGAAAACTTTAACACCCATGTATCTGAGGTAACATTAATAATGTTGCCAGTGTAAAAAACAGCTTCTAAGATTCATACTGGTCACCTCTTATCCTGCTATTTGATGCATGCATCAGAGAAAGAAGTACCAAAAAAATGGTTCTCTCTCTCTCACACACACACACACACACACACACACACACACACACACACACACACACACACACACACACACACACACACACACACACACACACACACACGAAACTTAAACTCAAAGATCTTAAATTAATGCTGCACCTGATAAACCTATTGTTCTTTTCATGAGCTATTCCAAAGAGCTACAGTAATGGAGAACTTATTTTGAAGGGGGGGAAAGTCAAAATTGACTCAATACTGTTAACAGGATAGCACAGCTGATGACAGTTCAAAGATTGAGATGTCACCAAGTAAGCCATCCAATGACTGCAAAGATTTTGTTCTCCAATCCTCCAGATCACAGTATAGTAGGATTAACAGGAAACTGTGAGAAAAGCACCAGTCAAACATCAAGCAAAAACCGTGGTTTGTAAAATGAAGTGTTCCATATAGTTCAGTACAAAGAGGATGAAAACATGTACAAGCATCGAAGTTTCATTTCGGTTTCTCCAAATTACTTGAAAAATTTAAAAACCTGACTTTTGAACATAACCACCATCATTTGCAACAAAGATTAAGAAAATGTACAGTTTGAATTTTTTAAAAAACATTTTGGCAAAATAAAAATAGGGATACCTCAATTATTCTGTTATCTACAGGTAGTGTAGTGCTGACCATGTGGACATTTGGGGTTGATGTAGATCTCTGCCTTTGAGAAAGGGAGCACTCAGGTGAAGGATTTGATGTACTGAATGTGAATGCATGAGGCGTAGAATATCGATGCTGAGAGCTAAAAAGAGAGAACATAGACACTATTACCTTCTATTTATTTATTTATTTGTTTGTTTCAATTTCTATACCACCCACTTGGCCAAGGCCAACTCAGGTTCACAGCATAATAAAAAAAACATAATTAAAAACATAGTTAAAACTGCTTTAAAAAACTACCCACCCACTCATTAAAAAGAGTGCAGGGGCCAAGAGTGCTGGGATTGGCTATACCAGCCACCCTGCAGAAGGCACCCCTCCACCTGCACCCCATACTTGGCCTGCCAGACAGGTTTTAAGTTCTTTCCTGAAGGGCAGCAATTCCGTCTGGAAACGTAACTCTCTCGGTAAGAGGTTCCAGAGAGCCGGTGCGGACACGGAGAAGGCCCTCCTCCTTGTGCTGGAGGCGAGCCCTTCTAGCGGATGGTAAAATGAGAGAGCCCCTCCGGTCCACTCTGGTTGGATGGACAGATGTCCTTAGGGTGATGCGGTCTCTTAGGTAACCTGGCCCACTACCATGTAGGGCTTTAAAGGTCAAAACCAGCACCTTAAATTGCACCCAGAGGCAAACTGGTAACCAGTGCAGCTCCTGAAGCAGAGGCGAGGCACAAGCATAACGCCCGCGCCCCATCACTACCCGAACCGCTGCGTTCTCTATTAGCAAACAGCCATTTATCAACGAGGCTCCAAAAACCTACCAAAGATTCTCTATTGTATAATCCAGGTTTTTTCCAGCTCTCTTCTGAAGTAAATTTTGTGCAATAAAACAGATTATTTACCTTTGCACCAAACAACTCTCATTCCAATAAAAGTTGATCAGAAACTAAACATACAAGCTGGGAAACCATGGCTTAAGAACAGTTTCTAAATAGGGACATCAAGGAGACAAGGTCTTTATATCAAGCGGAATTATTTTATGACAGAGTCCTTTTCCAAGTCACTTCTAAGTATGTAAGTCACAATGAAAGAAGTATTTATCCATGCCAGTTTCTAAGTCTTGGCATTATCACATTTAGTTCCTACTATCTTCTTTTTAGAATGAAAGTTGTCTTTTAATGAACCTACTTGCCAACTATAATTAAATTCTGGTTTACACACACACACACCAAGTTCTTCTGGTGAGTCCAAAACTAATTATCATTGTACATTTGCTTTCACACCACAAAATTCCAAAGCCCACTTTCTGGGTGAGTGAAATCACAATCTGATTTCCCCCTTTATACTCAAAAATGACATTTAAAAGCAGGATTTGAACTGGTCTGATCTGGGGAGGGAACAAGGCAATATTTCAACAGTTTGATTGTAAATATGCAACCTGTGGCTTGACAGAAACATAAAAAGGCAAGGCCAACTAAGCCATGGTTTAGAATGGTATACAAAATGTCAGAATATCAAAGAAAATTAACTGAAAGTTTAATAAAATCAATAGATATGAAACGTCTAAAACATGAACTCCCTTTGCTTACAGCTGCAGGCCCATGAATGATACTTTTCATGTATAATTAGACAAAAACAATTAAGTTTGCCCCCAAATTCACAGTATGATGCTTTTATACACATTTACCAAGATTACAGAATTGCTGTTACAATTCATGAAAAAACAAAAAGTTTGAAGTAAAACTTACTTAACAGGTATCCGAGACACAGATTCCCGCATTCGCCGAGTTGTTAAAGGAGGTAATGTAGGAATACCACTATCACCAACATTTGAATGAGGGAACAATCTGAAACCAAAATATAGCCAAGCATTAAAAACAAAATGAGTTTTTCTCATATTCTCATCAACAAGTAGAGTTCAACCAATTTGCCTTGAGTTACGAATTTAATGCATTCCCCAGGACATTTCATGTCAGGAAAAATTTGTAACTCGAATTTCCCGTAGGAATGCACTGAATTCAATTTCCCATATTAATGCATTGAAAACTAAAATTCGTAACTTGAAACACTGTTTCCCGAAGAGGGTGGGGGAGTTTGAGACGCGGAAGTAGGAGGGAGACATGAGTGTGTGTGTGTGTGTGTGTGTGTGTGTGTGTGTGTGTGTGTGTGTGTGTGTGTGTGTGTGTGTGTGTGTGTGTGTGTGTGTGTGTGTGTGTGTGTGTGTGTGTGTGAGTGTGTGAAACTGCTGTTGGCACAAAAGATAAAAGAAAAAATGAGGGGGTAGGGAGGGAGGTTTGAAACGCATAAGGAGGCATGAGGGAAATGAGAAAGGGTGGAAACAGTGTGTATGCGTGCGTGTGTGAGAGAAAGAGTCTGTCTGCGTGTGTCTCTGCATGTGTGTGTGTGTGTGTGTGTGTGTGTGTAAGTGAGAGTGTGGGGGTGCATAGATGAAAGAGATGAGTGTGTGTGTGAGAGAGACGAGAGAAAATGTGTGTGTATAAGAAAAAGAGGGAGTCTGTCTGAGTGTGTCTATGTGTGCGTGTGAGTGAGAGAACTGGAGGTGAGGCAAATGCAGCCACGGTCCCTGCAGAGAGTAATCACCACCACCACCTCGCGTATAATAGTGGTCATTCTGCTAGCAAATAGAATCAGTCTATGAATGTAATTCAGGAAACATTTTAAACTGTCACCCAGCACCTCTTGCAGCACTCACACAGTTTGGGGGTGGTGGTAATATTTATTTTTATTTATTAAAATTCTATATCACCCATCTGGGATAAAAATAGAATTATCAAAATAACTTCTCAAGCCTGACAAATCTCTTCATAACAATATAAAATGAGAAGGGGGGGATCAACCAGCTATTTTTACGTTATTAAGCTTTTGCATACTCTAAGCTTAGCTCTTCTTGAGAGTGGAAGAACTATCTTTTCATTAAGTAACTAGTCACTTTCTTCAGTAAAAAGCCCTTACAGCAATTGCCGAATATTGCTCCAGTCCACACACATAGTTGGAACTTTCGTGCTGCAGTGTTCGTGGAATTTATAACCACAGGTTTGACACCGGAATCCATTTAGTAAGAACTTCTGGCAGATGTCACAGTATGCAAGCTTTAGAAATGTCTTCCGTGCCTAGAAAACACATTTAATCATTTGATTATCATTGCAACTTTAACTGAACTCCAAGCTATATTTAAAGCCAAGTCAAATTATTAAGGTTCTCATAAAATGTTTGCATGTCATATTCAATAAATATTTAACATTATGCTACTAGAATCATTTTAACAATGTTTAAGTTTTAAACGTGCTTTAATCAGAGCACAGTCTTATGATCAGTTTTTTTAAAAAAAATTACATTTTTTAAAAACCAAAACCAGGTTTCAGTAACCACAATATTAAGAAGAAAATTCATATCACCTGTAATTTCAGAAATTATTTTGCTTTCAGTTGCCAACACAACTAAAATCAGATGTGACTATACTTTGGGTGAGTAAATTTTGACTTCTGCTTTCCATGGTCATTGTTATAAAGGTATTAAAAAGCTGTTAGCATACTGTTTAGTTCTTAATAAAATCTGGTCAACAATGTTCCCAATGAAACAATGTCATTTTCTATATACTGTACATACAAAGTTGTGTGTTGTGAGGGGAACATGATCCAGAAAGTCCACTTGTAGTTCTTCTCCGATCAAGGATGCAGCATCTGTATTCCAATCCAGTCGTGCTTTTTTACTGTGAGAGGAAATAAAACTATTATATACATTACACGCCATCTACTTTTCAAAGCTATTAATTCAGTATTGGAATTAAAATGCTACTGAATAACATTCACTCCAAAATGAATAGTTTAACCTTCAAAATGCGGAACTATCTTGAAGTATAAAATCACGGTTATTACTTTAAAAGTCACCTCAACAGCAATGAGGGTCACAGATACTATATCATAGACATGAGCTGTGAGTTTAGATGAAATTTATATGGAGTCAAGAAAAGAAACAAAACCTCACAAAATATTTGTTCCATGGCTGCAGCCCTTTTAAAAAACAAACAAAAAGGTTTCTTTTGTAGCGCATCTTGCTTACTCAATTGTTTCAATATGTGGGATAATGAAAGTATATGGTTAATTTAATGGGCTATTTAAGAACTGGATCTTGTGACTTTGTACTATTTAACGCTTTAGCATAGCACTTAGCAGAATTAGCTTAAAATTGAGAGTTTGAAAAGAAAAACCTGGATTAGGATGATCTGAGTAATTTATTTAAATAGTGTTTAATAACTCAATACTTTAAATCTTACCCTTTGTGTTCGTTAAGCAACTTAAAAACAGCACAGCATTCTGGTTGCAGACCTCTGACTTTGAGTGCTTTCATGAGACAATCATGAAGGGTCATTCCATTACGAACATTCACCTGTTGGAAAAACAATAATAGTTTTTATTATGCTCAATGCATTTTGAACCATCTTCATCAATCACCTTTGCAGTAACTTTCAATAGGTTTTTCTTAGATTCTGGATGACTGCAAAAGCCTGACAAGGAACGTCGCTGTGAATTAATGCATGTGCAGTGTTGCTACCTCTTAATCAAAGCTGATGGAAATGGTCCATCTTCATTTCCACTGTTTGTCTGAAGTTATAATCCTATATGTACTAACATGGAAATGAATCCCACTGAATTCACTTAAAATAACCTCTAATTTGATATATCCAGGTGATTCATCTTTTTTTAATGTTATTTGGCATTGCTACTAGCAACTGTCACTATTAACAACGGCTCACTTCCATCTTACAAATATGAAATTAAACAGTTTCAAAATCAAATTAAAAGAGAATTTAGATACAGGTAACATTAGATGGCACTGGTCAGTTGTAAAACTAAACTGCAATTAGACTAGCAGTGAAAATGGAAAACATTGTAGTATGTTAAAGGTGAATATTTTTGAAGGGTGTTTAAATATTAAAACCTACTCTAAATCTCTTATTCTCTCATAAACTGGAAAATCAAAGAAGAGTGGTACACAAAGAAAAAAGAGTGAGTGAACATATTCTTGGTATTTTTCAACCAGGAATTCAGGAGCACTGTGCACACATTGGATCTATGAATATTCCATCTCATTAAGTTTCTTACGGACATATGACCTGTTCAGATACACATCAGTTACTGTATACAGAGAAGAACACAGAATAGCATGAAAGGACTTGCCTTAATCACGGACACAAAAGTTACATGCAGAAAAACGCATGAATGAATATGCTGAGAGACGGAATCTATATACCTAAAACCAAAGTGTTGTCGCGTTTGGGACTGCAACACCACGACACTTTGCCCCCACCCCAGAAACGCACTCCCCGCCTACCTGGGGCACTTTGCCAGGTCGGCGTGGAGTACCGGCAGCGTGGCGTGGGGTCCTTTGCCCCAAAAACTGGCCTCAAAAGCCCCCCCCCCCCGGCATCATACAATGGCCGGGGTGGCGGCAACACGCATGTGCGGGAATCTGTGCAGGCGCAGAAGCCTGCCCGGAGTTGCAGCCAGTGCTGCCGCCAGGAACTCCAGGCAGGCTTCTGCACCTGCACAGATTCCCGCGCATGCGTGTTGCCGCCAACCAGGTTGGGACTGGGAGCCTCCGCTACTGGCTTGCTGCCCATTCAGCCGGAGGACACGGCTCTGCCCCCCAGGCCTGCATCAGGCAGCGGCACGGCGCGGAGCGGACGGCGGGCCGATGCCCTGCCTGACCGCCCATCTCATTGCCTCACTCCGGCAAGTGGCAGCCAGCTTAGTGCTGCCACCTCGGCCTGATCCCCCACCTTCAGGCAACAAGGAGGACCCACAGGTGGGTGCCTTCAAAGGAACCACGCGAGCGTTACCCACCCGCCCTGGAGGAGCCTCCCGTCCGCCTGAGGTGCCCCTGAAGTGCCAAGGGTCGCTGACCAGAGGGGGAAAGGGGGGGACGGCCGCTCAGCCAAAACCACACCCCTCCGGCACCTGCCTCTCCGCGCAGCAATGGGGGTTGCGTTTTGCGATGGGAGGAGCAAGGGCAGCACCAGTGGTTTGGCGTGGCAGCCCTCACCCTGCCAAACAACCCATGCCGCCATTGCTCCTCCCGCCGCAAGACGCAACCCCCATTGCTGGCCACGCGCAGAGAGGCAGGTGCCGACCGGAGGGGGGAAGGGGGAACTACCGATCAGCGGAGCTGGCCTTGGGCCGGGCTCGGGATGCCTGAGAGGAAGCCCTGGAGGCGGAAGAGGGAGTCCCCCCTGTGCAGGTAAGGTGGGCCCACCTTACCCTGGCAATGTCCATGTGCTGGAGCAGGGGCACCCAAAAGCCCCCCTCCAGCGTGCCTCTCTCCACGCGCAGCCAGCAATGAGGGGAGCTGACAAAGCTGCCTGGCCGGTTGCATCTTGTGCCGGGGGAGCAATGGCGGTGTGGGTTGTTTGGCATGGCGGCCCTCACCCCGCCGAACAACCCCTGCCGCCATTGCTCCCCCACCGCAAGATGCAACCACCCGGCTGACTTCGTCCTCCACCCCCATTGCTAGATGCATGCAGAGGCGTGCCAGAGGGGGGCTTTTGGGGGGGGCCCTCCGGTGCGTGGACGTCGCCAGGTAAGGTGGGCCCACCTTACATGCACAGGGGGTCTCCCTTTTCCGCCTCCAAGGCTCCCTCTCAGGCATCCCAAGCCTGGCCTAGGGCCTGCTCTGCCGAATGGGACTCCCCAGGCTGCGGCAGTGCTGGAGGCGGGACGGTGGCGGCAAGAGTGGAAAATCGGTGTGTGTGTATTGTACGAGCGTGTTGTGTGTGTGTTGTTGTGTGTCAGTGTGTGTTGTGCTGTGGGTGGCAGTGTTGGGAGTGGGTTGTATGTTGGGAGTGTGTACTGTGGCTGGGGTGTGTATTGTGTGGGTGTGTGTTGTTTCAGTGTGTACTGTATGGATGTGTTGTGTCGTGAGTGTCATTGTGTGTTGTGCTGTTGGTGGCAGTGTTGGGAGTGGGTTGTGTGTATGTTGGGAGTGTGTACTATGGCTGGGGGGTGTATTGTGTGGGTGTGTGTTGTTTCAGTGTGTACTGTATGGGTGTGTTGGGACATGAGTGTTGGGTGTGGTCTGTCGGGGCGTGTGGTGTGTGTCTGGGTGTTGTGCGAGTGTGTTGTATTGTGTGGCGGGTGTGTTGTGTGTATTGTGGGTGTGTGTTGTGTCATGGGTGGCAGTGGTGGGAGTGGGTTGTGTGTGTCCTGGGCATATGTTGTGAGCATGTATTTTGTGTGTGTGTGTGTGTGTGTGTGTGTGTGTGTGGTGTCAGAGTGTGTTGTGTGTGTGTGGTGTCGGGGGTGTGGGTTGTGTGTCTGGGTGTTGTGCAAGTGTGTTGTGTAATTTGTGATGTCTGTCATCTGTGTGTTGTGTGGCATGGGGGGGGGTTTGTGTTTATTGTGCGGGTGTGTCATTGGTGAGTATTGTATGGGTGTGCTGACTGGGGGGAAGTGAGGCCGCCTCCAGGCCTGTCCAGCGCCCACGGGACCACCAAGAGAACAACATGCAGGCGCACAAAGAAAAGTCACCACGGGGGCCACCGGGGGGAGGGGGGGTCGCTCCATGCCCCAGGTTGGGTCCCCCACCCAGGCAACGCCGGGTAGCCATGCTAGTGATACTATATCATCACTTCCACAACCAACACAGAAACTAAAGATGAATCTCTGTCTTCCTTTGAAAGTCCTCAGTAAGCTACTAGATTTAACTTTTAGAGCCATTAACATAGGGAAGAGGATTTCTTTCACATTGTTTAAGCAGCAGCTGTTAATAAACATACAAGCTTATACAATGGACACTTAACAACAAAAACCATACCAGATCCAGTGCAAATATCTGGTATAATTTCCACTAACAATATGTATTAATTTACAACTCAAATTTATGGTTGATACAAGTTTGAAACTCTTAAGAATGTGCATATAATACACTTTCAAGTAAGAAAATAAAACAGAAGACATGTTTTCTAGTTAACACTACCTTACTATCCAAGTTGCATCCATCAGGAAGGCTATTCATAGGGACATAAATTTAATGAAGCAAAATTAGTCTCCCTGCTCTTCCCAAAGTTATGCATGTGTATATTCAGTCAGCATGCTGAACAAAACATCACTTTATCCATCTTGAAGTCTACATTTAAACATTATTAGGCTTCTGGGATATGGAATGTTTATACACTAGCAGGGGGGAAACAGCCAATCTTTCAGCTTGCACAAAACAAGTAACAGACTCACTACTGTGCGTTGCTTGTTAGGCAAGAAAACTCGAATGGTATTGCTTGTCTTGGAGGAATCTGAAAGTTTCCCATCATCAGATGCTCTGCGTTGATAGCCGAACTGCTGAACAATAGTAGGTGAAATACAGCTGGATCCATTGAAGACAGAATCTTTTAATCCCATCCCATCCGTAAGAGCCTTCCAAGCTCCATGAATGTGGTCCATTGAAGCAGTCTAAGTAACCAAACCTTTTAAAAAGAAGGACAAACACATTCTGAGGACAAATTACCTTAAAACAAAACTACACCAACTTCGACAGGAATGAGGAGGAAACATACACAATACAAGGCCAATTCACATTAATGAAATTAAGAAACAGCTGTCCTGTTCTTCTTTCTGTATCTTAACAATACACAGATGTACACACACATTTCTAAAAGAGCATGCTGTAAACCACAGTAAGAAGAACTTTAACATTTTTATGTCCCATTATCCCCCCCCCCAGTCATGACATAAGAGAATATTTCTGATAACTGTTAAAAGGTAAAGTAAGCCTGGGACCAAGAAATTTTCTCAACCTGCCACAGAAGCAACTAGGAAGAAATCTGGAGCTACATATAGTTAGTTTAAAGACCATATTAGTGAATTTTGTTTTAATTGAACTTTTGCCTCCCAGAAAAATTAGATCCTTTTTCTTCCAAAGTAGCTAGAAACAAGAGTCTAATTAACAACGTAGCTGCAAATTAATCCACATATTTATATAGTACAGTACTTTGTAAAACTATAGCCTCTCAATGGATTACTCACATGAGTGGGTATATGCTCCCACAATCAAGTGGGAACATGCTGCTGGATCACCCCTAGGTCACAAGGCTTTACCCAGCCCTTCTCCTAACAGCCACATGTGATGTGTGGGCTGGAATACTGTACTGGATATAATTGATAATTTAACAAGTGATTTCCACTATGTTGGCTGTAGCAAAGGGAAAGTCTCCTTATGCCACTGTAAAGGCAGTTTAAGACATAATGGGAACACGCGGCTTAAGAAGAAATCCACTGCATGCACCTCAGCCTACATGCAACAGGGGCTCCTCATTTTGAGACACATATATCTAAACGCTGGCCTATGGAGACAATTGTTTTTCCTCAATCAGCCAATCTACAGTACAGGATAATACAGATACCTGGCTAGAAAATATAAAAGATAGAAGCCATCTAACATTATCGATTAAGCAAAAATGCTTAATTACATTATTATTAACTAATTTTAACACTGGTCTTTGCAAAATGTTAGGAATGTTGTCAGATGCTCTATTAAACTGTGAAGTGTTCCTACTTCATCAGAAAATCTCATCTGTGCATTGGTAGTCCTCGTAGGCTTTTAAAGCTAAATAGAAGTGACACCAAGCACTCACACATTGAAATGCCAGCTCTGATCATTTACCTTATAAAGAACAGTAAGGAAAGTAGAATGTTAGCAAGACTCAAATGTTGTTGTTTGCATTATAACAGTATCTGAAGATAACTGGAAAACATGACACCTCTCTAAGTGTTTTACCTATCTTATTTATCTGGTACATCTATATTCCCCTTCATTCCCCCAAGGAATTCAAGATGGAAAGCAACTTATTCCATTTTATCTCCAGACTACACAAAAGAGAAATAGAATTAAATTTGTTCAAGGCCAACCAACAACCATTATGGCATGGCTAATCTTACACTTCAATGCAGGACAAGAGACAGTCAAATGCTACTCATTCTAAAGATGCTGAGCTTTCACTTTACCAACAAGCCTTTGGTCCACTGGAGCCCAAATGATGAGGAAGGAGCAATTTTTGCCAATCTACTTTTCTCTCTTCACCCTCGCATGCCACTTCCTACACAGTTTAAGAAATTGTCCTAAACTACAGAAGTACAGTCTCAGGGGTACAAAGGGAATCATCAAAAAGAGCATCCAATGAACAAGATCTCTAGATTCAGCTCACTGTGCAACTCTTAGTCAAACAGATATAACCTACTTCATAGGATTATTTTGCAGCTATAATGCTATTCTGAGCCAGGCAACCTTTTTTTTAAAAAAGAGCTAAACAGATTGTCGATTGTCTCCACGCTTCAAATTTAGATCTAACTAGCATATTTTGCCCGGCGGTGCCGGGCTTTTTAAAATTGTGTTGGATAGTAAAGGATTCCGTTTTTTTTTCTTGAACCAATGGTGCTGAGCTGTTTTAAATGGTGTTGTAAGGTTTTGTGATTTTGTGGCTTCGAGGCGCTTCGTCCGCCTGCGGCGGACTTGCGCTCCCAGTGAATTTAGTTGTTGTTGTTGTTTTTTGCGTGCCGGCTTCCTCAGTGCCGGGCTCTTTAAATTGGTTTTTGAAGGTTTTTGTTTTATGTTTATGCAAATTTTATTTTAATTTAATTAATTTTATTTAATTTTATTTTATTTAGTTTAAAATTTATTTTTTGTTTTTTAAATCTTTATTTTTACATATTTTTTATTTTTTTTTTTTGGTTTCTTTGAGATTAGTGTGATTATTTTTGAATGTTTTTTTAACTTATTTGATTAATTTTGGAATTAATCTTATTAGTTTCAATATTTTTGAATGTTTTTTCTCTTTTGGCCTCTGGGTGGGGGTGGTGAGCTTTTCTTCCTGTAGCGATGTCTGGCCGCTAGGGCGGCGTTAGAGCCCGGAGGAGACTGATCAATGACAACACGAGGCAACAGGAGCGAGATCAGATCAGTACTTTATTGGAAAAAGGCAACATCATTTATAGGGAAAAAAGCGCAACGGTGGCAGGCTGTCATCTGACAGGAAAATTACCTCACTCACGTACACAGGTTAATGGGGAATTCTTCAAAGGGAACTTAATTAACGGGGGCAAACATGGACTTAGGAGTCCCATTGTTCAGGGATTAGGCAGGGGCAAACATGGCCCTTATTTGCACCGGGCATAACCTTGGGTAGCAGGTGAGTCATTACTCAAATGGGTAACTGGGGTCAGCGAGATGAGCTCCTCGCAGAATCGCTGGTCAGGCAATAAGCGGCCGGATTAATCCCTGCCATTAATCTCCCCCCTTGCTCGCCGACAAAGGCCAGAGGCCAGGAGTCTGCTCACTGGTTTAAGCTCTGCCAGAGGCCACCGATGCCCAACCGGGCACGCGGAATCCTCATCTCCCCTTTCTGTTTAATTTAAGAGCCTGGCCGGCGATCCCGCGCAAAAACGGCATCAGCTGTTGGGCGTGAATGATGTCACGGGGTTTCTCCTTGGGGCGGCACTTAGAGATCAGCGAGGGAATGCACTGAGCAAAGCAACAAAGCGTAATGCCTAGTATGGCTATCCCCACCACTACCTTAAGCACCGTTTGCAGCCACCCCCAGGGGATCCACGACCACATCCAACTCCACAGGGAACTCCACCAAGCCCCCCATGCGGAACCCTCAGTAATACCCTGGACTATGGTGTGGAGGTTCGTGATCTGGCTTTGGATCTTACGGGAGTTGTCAGTAAGATTGAAGCAGCACATTCCATGAAAGGATTCGCAACCCAGGTGGTGCAGCAAGAGGAGGTAGTCGATAGCCGCTCGATTGTCAAGAACGGCCTGGCGAAGTTCTGCCTGTTCCTGATTGAGGAGCGCTATCGCTGTGGAGGTGTGGTTAATGGCCTTTGCCAAACCGCAAGCCAAGCGGCCAATCCTCCGTGCGTTGCCGACGGCCAAGCCTGGCACGCCGACAAGGCTGACTGCTAGGGATACATACTCAGCGGGACTCATTACTCTGAAGCTGCTGTCACAAGAGCTATCTAACTGGGTTGTGCGTGTGTGCCGTATGAGTGGGGAGACATTTGAAACATTAGAAACATGTGAGACATTAGAATCATTTGTGCTTGGGGCAATCATGTCCTTGGTAGGGAGTAACAGTGTCAAACGACTGATACAACACATTGAGTCCGACAAATTCGCAGGAATATAGTTCCATGTGAACTGGTTGCAGGTGAAAAACCACCCTGAAGGTAGGGTGACGTGAGCGTACAGCGAAATGAGTGTCTCTGGTTTATTACAAGTCCAGTTGCCGCTGCCGGGGTCAAGGCAGCGGCGCCGAGTCGGACCGCCGGGGGTGCAGCCGGTCATTCGGGTGCAAGCAGCGTCCGGGCTGACCGCCACTCGAGGGGTATGAAGAGTGGCTGCGTCAGCCGGCAAGGTCGATGCAAGTCGCCGTCCCCCCCAGCGGGCGTATGCTGAGAAGGTGGTAGGAGTGTGTGGGCCAAAGAACGCCTTCAGCAGCCAGTCGCCATCCTTGGTGCGCGCGTCCGGAGCGTGGCACACGGGGATGAGACAGGTGCTGAGGATAGATGCAGAGCCAATGTCCTGCTGTAGACAAAAATCGGACTGGTTGACGAGACCCGCCAACCTTTCCCACAAGTTGTACCGCATTCGTGCGGAAAGATCTTCACCAGGCGGCAAGCCGTTGGCCTGGAGTGAAGCGGCCTGAACGCCTCCCCCCAAAAGCAGGAGGAGGGCCAGGAGGATGGTGTAGATCACCGAATTGATGTGGATCTGGGCAAAGACAGCTGCAACGAAGTTCTCCGGCGTCGGCTCCTTCCCCTCGCGTTGGAGGGCGTCCCGGGCCTCACTGCAAAGGGTCTTGACCATCCCCCAGGTGATCCTCTGTGCCGGGGTCCGCAGCCGCCGCGTCCCCCGGTGGGTCTCCTCGATCAGAGTGAGGTCCTCCATCTCCGGGATCGGACTCGGGTCGGTCTGGGTCCACGCCATGTGGTTCCAAGTGAGGCTTGACACACCGGGCTGGAATCCAAACGACACCTGTAGGAGACATAACTGCAGCATACCCTCTTCCCCAGGTTATGAGCGGCACCGGGCCCCTCCAAGAAGGGTCCGGTGGCACTCGGTACCGGACCATAGGTCGCGGGAGAGCTTCCGAACGGCGGAAGTGCTTCTCCTGCGGCGTGCAATCCGAAAAAACATTAAGGTGATTGTAGGTGAACAATACCTTGTCGAGACACATCTGTGCTTCTCCCTGTGACTTGGGGAGGGCTGGTGGCTCCCCCCTTTCTGTTTGTTTGTCAATATAGGACTTTAGCGTCCGATTGACCCGCTCTACAATCGCCTGCCCTTGCGGATTGTAGGGGATTCCAAATGTGTGCTTGATGTCCCAAGTAGCCATGAAGGCGGCCAACTGCCTGGAACTGTAGGCCGGCGCGTTGTCCGTCTTCACGTGCCGCGGCTTGCCCATCGCCGCAATGCAGGAAAGGAGGTGCTGCTCCACGTGGGAAGCCGCCTCCCCTTTCTGCGCCGTTGCCCAAACGAATTGCGAAAAAGTGTCAATGCAGACGTGCATGTATTGCCATCTGCCGAACTGCGGCACATGCGTGACGTCCATCTGCCATACCTGATTAGCCTCTGTCCCTCGTGGGTTGACCCCCCATGAGGGCCCCCCCAGCGCCCCTGCGCAATGCTGGCAAGAGCGGACTATACCTTGGGCTAGAGAGAGCGGCAGATTGAACTGTCTGGCGAGTGCCTTGGCATTTTGGTGAAAAAAGGCATGACTTTGAATTGGAGTAGTGAAAACTCCCAAAACTGAACGTTGCTGAATTTCCTTTGCCGCCGCGTCCGCTCTGCTATTGCCCGCGGAAATCGGACCCGGCAGGTCTTGGTGACTTCGGATGTGGGCAATATAGAGCGGCTCGGTGCGGTTCCGCAAATGAAATTGAGCAGTGAGAAACAGACTGAGCAAGTTCTTGTCTATCGCGGGAGTAATGTAAGCTCCCGGTAGGCTGTGAAGCAAATTCCTTACATACAGACTGTCCGTGATGATGTTTAAACGTTCCTTGGCGAAGGTGCGCAAGGCGAGGTTCACGGCTGCCAACTCTGCCCGCTGCGCGGACTTCTGTGGAAGAGTTAGCAGCGTGCGCCAAGCCTCGCCCTCCTGCCAGGTCAGGACACCATATGTGCGTCCCCCATCGGTGAAAACTGTCTTGGCCCCTTGAAGCGGGACCAGCGAGAGCAGTTCGAACAATCTGACTGTTCCTGTCTGAAGTGAGACAAGTCTAGGGTCTTTGGGCAAATGGTATGCCAAGCTTCCAGTGAATCCTTCCAAAGCTATCGGAAGCGAGTCACCTAGCTGCATCAACTGATGGATTTGTTCCTTGGTGAACGGGACTATGATCTTAGCTAAATCGTGCCCAGAAATGTCCCTTGCTCTCAGCCTGCCGCGGTAGATCACCGCGGAGACCAGTTCTTGGGGCGGAACGATGTTCCGAGAAGAGGTGTTAGGCAAATAGACCCACTCCACAATTTTCGCTCCCTTCTCTGAGTCTACTCCTAGCGCCCCAGTGAACATGGATCCTGACCGTACGATGTACAAATTCAGGATCGGGGCATATGGCCCCGGGGCGATCCTATCCACCCACCTCTGGCTGAGAACTTGGTTCACCTTCTCGAGCGCCAAGCGCGCGTCTCGAGAGATCTTTATCCGGTCTGCCGGCTGCTTACCTAGGGTTAGCACCGAGAAGAGCGGTTTTAGGAGATCCGTATCTAAGCGAAAATACGGCCTGGCCCAATTGATGTTTCCCAAAACTTGCTGCAACTCTACAAGGGTGACTGAGTCTTGTAAATTTATCTGAGGAAGAACTGGCGCTGCGAAAGAGCGGAGAAGCCGATGGCCCAAGTATGAAAAGGGCTCGGTTCTCTGCACTTTCTCAGGGGCAATAAGTAAGCCTTTGTCCCCCAGGCTGGCCTGGAGGTCAGAAAACATTTCGCTGCCGAGCTGCGGCAACGCTACTAAGATGTCGTCCATGAAGTGACAAACAATAGCTTTAGGGTAAAGGCTTCGGAACTTTGCCAGTGCGCCGTGAACGTAAATTTGACACAGGGTGGGCGAGTTGAGCATGCCCTGTGGCAAAAATTTCCACGCGTAACGCTGCGTGGGCTCACCGTGGTTCACGACCGGCACTGTAAAGGCGAACCTTTCCCGGTCCCTGGGGTCTAAGGGGATTGTATAAAAGCAATCCTTGAGATCTACAACTAGGATCTCCCACCCCTCGGGAATCATATTCGGATTCGGGATGCCGCATTGGAGCGGACCCATCGGCTGAATGCATTTATTGATCTCTCGGAGATCGTGGAGGAGTCGCCACTTCCCCGACTTCTTCTTAATCACAAAAATTGGCGAATTCCAGGGGCTTGTGGACTGTTCTATGTGTCCTGCGTCTAGCTGTTCCTTAACTAGCTGCTTGAGGGCAACTAATTTCTCTCCCACTACCGGCCATTGTTCTACCCATACCGGAGTGTCGGTGAGCCATTTAAGTGGCAACGCCATTACCCGAAGGTAAGCGTAGCACCGTACTGCTGGAGAATGTCTCGCCCCCAAAGGTTGATGTGCACGTCAAGAATGTGCGGCCGAATTACCGCTGTGCCGTCAGCCCTTGGGATTGTGACTTCTACCCACTCTCGGCTCCTGAACGCTTCCTGGACGCCTCCTACCCCCCACACATCGGAGACCGGCTCAATGGCCCACTCTCTTGGCCACTGGCTCCTGCTTATCACACACATCCGCTCCGGTATCGAGTAACCCTGAGAACACCCTTTTGTTCAAAAATACCTCGATAACGGGGCGCTGTTTCCACTCAATGTTGGTCTCCACTGTCGCTAAGACCTGGTATCCTTGCACTGCCTCACTCGCGCCCGAGCGGTCTGCTGAACCGGACTCTGAGCTGTCCCTGAGCCTTCCCTGGCTGCCTGCTGGCGAGTGACAAGGAACCATGATCAGTTGCGCTAATGTGTCTCCCTTGTGGATGGTTTGGGGCAGGTGCGCCCAAAGCTGGACCTGGAGAATGCCTGAAAAATTCGAGTCAACGACTCCTGGAATTATGAAAATTCCGCGTGCTCCAGCCACACTACGGGGCAAAACTAAACCTATAAAGCCTCTGGGCAGGGGTCCCATATACTGGGTGTCGACTAGATAGACTGTGCCTGGCAGGTCGCATGTAACGTCCGCCTGGCAAGTCAACTCTAGCCCCGTGCTGCCCTTGGGGCTGGCCTGTGCCCTCGCAGTGCCTGGGATGTGCCTAGACTCTAGTCTCGGTCTGGGGAGTTCTGGATCTGGGTGAGGGAAGCCTCTGTTTGGACTGGGGCCAGAGACGTGCCCGGATTCCGGTTTCCCGAATTCGGACAAAACCTGGCCCAATGGTAGCCTTTCTTGCACTTCGGGCAGGGGGTGTTCGGAGCCTTGGGACGACCAGACTTTTGTCCGCCTCCCTTGGATCGGCACTCCCTAGCGAAGTGACCGACCTTGCCACAAGTGTGACATGCCCCCTTGTTCTTGCCATTGGATCTTCTTCCCCCCTGCACCGCTGCCGCTAGCAGACCCATCTTGTAGGAGTCTGTGCCAACGTCGGAGCATGCTCGAATCATGTCCGTTAAGGTTATGTCAGGGCGATTGCCCAGGGACTGCAAGATTTTACGGCAGTCCAAGTTGGCGTTGTCTTTGGCTAGCTTAATCATGAGCTCTTCCTGGGCGTGCTCATTGTCAATCTGCCTGCTAATTGCTTCTTCCAGGCGATTGATGAAGTCCATGTAGGGCTCTTGGGCTCCCTGCTTAATAGCGGTGTAATTTTTGGCCGTTTTGCCAGACGCTGGGACCTTGAAGTATGCCCTATAGGCAGCCTCGGCTGACATCTCTAGGGTGGCGAGAGGCAAGTTGATTTGAGCGTTGATGGACTCAAAGGCACCTGAACCATACAACTGGTCAGGGATTACCGCGCCTCCCATCCTGGCAGCCCGAGCTTGCGCCTCTAGGCGGAACTCGCTGTCCCAAATCATGTACTGGCTGGGGGTAAGCATCATCCTCATGACGGCTTTCCAATCGTGAGGGATCCACATGGTGGTCTCGCACACTTGCTGGAGCGTGCCCCTCGTAAAACGACTTTGGAGCCCTGTCTCTGAAATGGCCTTCCGTAAAGCCATGAGAAGCTTGTACGGGACTGGGGAGTGTACTACCTGCTGTGCGCCTGTGAGCGCGTCCATCTCCAAGCGGATGGGACAAATCTGTCGAAGTTCTGCTAGCTGCTCAACTGGCAATTCCCCCTTCTTGAGTTCTATCTCAGCGGTGCGCTGAAGGGCACTCTTCACGACTAGGGAACCTGGGGCTGTCAGAGAAGCGCCAGCGCCTCTCATTCCTTGCGTTCCCTCGGTGACGTCTGCAGCTGTCACCGCGGGAGGGCTCCCTGCGCTACTCTGCTGATAACTGAATGTCGGATAGAGTGCGGCGGGCGCAGTCGGCTCGACTGGCATGCCTGATGGCTTCTCTAACGGGGGTTCTTCCGCTTCTACCCGGACTGGCTCGATCTGCTCTAAGAGTCTCCTACATTTCCGCCATGTGCGGACTATCCCTCCTGGAGCTTTCGGGGTTTGCTGAATGCAGTCTCCTATCTGATCCCAGAGCTTCAGGGTTAACGTACCTACTTCTGGGTAAAGTAGGCAGTGTTCCCCGAGGTACGCCAAAAGTCTCGCTAGCTCCCTGCTGTGAAATCGTAACTGAAAAACCCTGGCCAGGATTATGAACTCTTGCTCCCGAGTTCTTTGGCTAGCGGACGGACTTGGTCGAGGAGAACAAGTCCCCATATTACCTGCGATGGTCCTCCGAAGTTTCCTTCTCGGGACGAAGTTCGACGCGTCTTTGCAGGCAACAGGTTCGGGCGACGGGTGTCTGGGGTAGACCTCGGAGCGTGGACCTTCTGCCACGGGCCCTTCTATCGGCCTCTGCGATGTCAGGGGCTCACAGCCTGCCCTGAGCGGAACGCGTTTCCCTCTATGGCAAACCTCTCGAAAGCGGGGAGGAAGCGGTAGGAATGTCTCTCTGGAATGCCTCGCGGCGGGCCGTTCTCTGTCCGGCTGGCTGCCGACCAGAGCGCCGCGCTATCCTCCGGGCTGGCGGGTCGCGGTTCAAGCGCAGAACTGGACCGCGTGGAGCGCTACTCACGAGTAGACCTCTCCGGGGTCTCTTACTCACGAGTAAATCACGTCGGGGTCACCAGCTGTAGCGATGTCTGGCCGTTAGGGCGGCGTTAGAGCCCGGAGGAGACTGATCAATGACAACACGAGGCAACAGGAGCGAGATCAGATCAGTACTTTATTGGAAAAAGGCAACATCATTTATAGGGAAAAAAGCGCAACGGTGGCAGGCTGTCATCTGACAGGAAAATTACCTCACTCACGTACACAGGTTAATGGGGAATTCTTCAAAGGGAACTTAATTAACGGGGGCAAACATGGACTTAGGAGTCCCATTGTTCAGGGATTAGGCAGGGGCAAACATGGCCCTTATTTGCACCGGGCATAACCTTGGGTAGCAGGTGAGTCATTACTCAAATGGGTAACTGGGGTCAGCGAGATGAGCTCCTCGCAGAATCGCTGGTCAGGCAATAAGCGGCCGGATTAATCCCTGCCATTAATCTCCCCCCTTGCTCGCCGACAAAGGCCAGAGGCCAGGAGTCTGCTCACTGGTTTAACCTCTGCCAGAGGCCACCGATGCCCAACCGGGCACGCGGAATCCTCATCTTCCTCTCTACAATTTTTCTCTTCTGTCCTCTGGGTGTTGCTTCCGGTAAGTTTTTTTCTTTATTTTCTCATTTGAGTTCCGGTCCTCATGGATAGAAGACGTCTTTTGCTAAGCTCTCTGGGTTTTTTTTTGGGGGGGGGGTCTGTGTGTTTTTTCTTGTTTGTTTTTGACTGTTTTTGTGTTTCCTTTCTGGGTTTTTGAGTGTTTTTGATTGTTTTTGGTTTGTGCTTTTGTGTTTACTTTTTCAGGGGGGTGGCTTTCTTTCCCGCGGGCCATGCTAGCTGGCCCGTGGGAAGGGCAATGGCAGGGGGGCTTTCTTTCCCACGGGCCATGCTGGCTGGCCTGTGGGAAGGAAGGGCAGCGGCGGCAGGGTTTTTTTCTTTTATTTTTCGCGCGCCGGCTGGCCCATTGAAAGGAAGGGCAGCGGCGGTGGGGGATTTTCTTTTTTTCCCTACGGGCCATGCTGGCTGGCCCGTGGGGAATAAGGGCAGCGGCGGTGGGCGTTTTTTTTACTTTTATTTTTCGCGCGCCGGCTGGCCCATTGAAAGGAAGGGCAGCGGCGGTGGGGGGGTTTCTTTTTTTCCCTATGAGCCATGCTGGCTGGCCCGTGGGGAAGAAGGGCAGCGGCGTTGGGCGTTTTTTTACTTTTATTTTTCGCGCCCCGGCTGCCTCAGCATTCTGCACGCTAATGGCATGCAGGACGCTGGGGCTTGTAATTTTGCCTGCGCGTGTTTGCTAACTGCAGCAGTTTTTCGCTGCAGCTTTTTTTGATTGGCCGCGGCGCGTTTCCGAACGTTCCTTTTGCCGTGCCGCTCAGCCTGATTGGCTCTGGCACGGCGCGGTGCAAGGAACGTTGGGAATTGAAGTTCCCATATTTTATTTTATTTTGCGTCCAGGAGGCTCCTGCCCCCCGGCCGAA
This sequence comes from Bradypodion pumilum, assembly GCA_035047305.1. NCBI lineage: Eukaryota > Metazoa > Chordata > Lepidosauria > Squamata > Chamaeleonidae > Bradypodion > Bradypodion pumilum. The sequence continues at coordinate 382,139,454 of JAWDJD010000002.1, forward strand.
AATTTCAACCCGACAGTTACCTGCAAACCGGGTTCGGGCGAGTGAACAGAGGCCAATTATGGGCTAGTGGGGCCTGGTGCAACATCCTTTGTCACATTCCAACGGTTAGCGCACCATTTTATAGGTATAGATTAAATTAGCAGGAAAGTAGTCATGTTAGTCTGTTGCAGCAACAACAACAAAATTTGTGACACATTAAGACCAACAAGCTTTATTTGTCATATAGTTTCATGGACAAGAGCACATGTCATGCAACTGATGAAGTGATTTGCTCTATAAAAAATTTAATGTCAAATAAAATTTGTTGGTTTTTAAAGTGCCACAAGTGTGTTCTTTTCATTTAACAATGGTTCATCCATAGTTTTAAATCATGAAGAAATTGGAGTCTGACATCAGTCATTTCACATACAGTGGTACCTCATACAATGATTTTAATCCGTTCCACAGGGCTCGTTGCTGTACGAAACAACTGCCATACGATGCATGCATCGTATAGTGATTTTCCCTATGGGATGCATCGTACAACAATTTTTTCGGTAAGTGGTTTTTCCCATTGTAAAATTGTTGTACTTTTTTCCATAGGGAAAATTGTTATGTGGGATGCCATTTCCCCCTAAAACCTACGGTATTTATGGACCATAAGACGCACCCAGTTTTCAGAACAGGAAAACAAAAAATAATAATAATACTGTATTTTGCACCAGCAACCAGTGGTGCCGCTGCAGGGGAAATGGGCAGGCCACGCCAATTGCTCTGAGGAAGGAAATGATACTCTAGCCTAGCCTCTTGCTCTCCTTTCAACCAGGAAGCATGTTTTCCCCCTCCATTTTGTCCATGTGGAGTAGAGACAAAGGCATCAAGGTAAGTGAAACCCTTTCTTTTTAAGCACAGGTTTGGTTTTCCATTTAAATGCATTGGGAACATACAAACAGAAAACTTTTGAATACAAGAAATTTATTTCCAATGCATTTAAATGGGAAATTGCGATTTCCGCCCTCTAGTGGCCACTTGTTTTTCATATGTTTTTCCCCCTGCCCCAACAGCTGAACAGGTGAGAGGCGGCAGTAGTAGTCTTTGGCCAGCTACGGCTCTTGTAAAATAGCCTTTTACAACAGCCACAGCTGGCTGAAGACCAGCATTTGGACTATAAGGCGCACCCTCATTTTCTCCCCACTTTTGGGGGAGAAAAAGTGCGTCTTATGGTCCAAAAATACAATGATTGTTATGCGATTTCATTGCTATATGGGAAAATTGTTGTATGAGGTTCCACTGCATTGATAAACAAGCAAACAATTATAATCTGGATCTAGGAATCATCTTCATGTGTAAAAAAATCATTAAACTGAGGATAGTATCATACTCAAAAACATTTGCTTCTTTTTTTTTTTTTACCAAAAATTGATTTAGGTAGCATGATGAAAGAAAGGGAGAGATGTGAGTCTCTTTCCTTGAAGATTTCTAGATAGAGGCTGGGTGGCTAAAGAGACAAGGGGCCACTTTTGTGTCTGTATGCATTGGCCTACATTCTACCCTACTATGCCAACCAGAGAGGAGAACTAATATGAATACACAGAACTACTGCTAGGCAGTTATATATAATTATTTCCTCACCCCAACCTCAGTCAGAAATCATAAGAAGAGCAGGATACAGACATGTCAAATGAGAAAATTAGCAGATTGTACTTTGGAACATTGTACTAAGGCAGTGTTTCCCAAACTATGTTCCGCAGAACAATGGTTGCCTCCATTTCCCAGAAGCCTAAGTCATTACATTGGCTAATCAGTGCTTTGGGGGGGATTGGCTTAGGCTTCTGGGAAGAAAAGTCCAAAAACGAAAGGTTGGTAAACGCTGTATTAAGGAATGCAATAACTGCCGAATTGTTGTTTTCACATCCCATGCAAGCAAGATGATACTCGATGTGTTGCCACAAATACCTTTATCTTATATGAAGCGAGAAATGCTGGATTCTGAAAAGTTAGACACACCTGAGGTCACATTTGCAAATATCCGCTTGATACATGAGCACACCAAATGATTTCAGACGATCAGCCTCTGCTTTATTGACTATAGCAAAGCTACTGACTATGTGCATCATGAGAAAGTACAGGCTGTTAGGAAAGAAATGAGTGTGCCTCGGCACTTGATTGTCTTGATGCATAATTTATTCGTGTCACTATTACAAGGTTTCACCACAAACACACTTCTTTGGTACCCACTTGAAAGAATGATTATTCTTTTCCACCTCAATATTTTAAAAAGTCAGGCAAGGTCAATATTCATTTTCCAATATAAATTAACTAATTATGGATCAGCGGTAGGGGTGTTATACCGCAATGCAGAAAGCAAATGGAAGGTCACTGCATTATATGGTTACCAGGACAATCTTCATGGCTGATCACCATGATGAGAGCCAATATTCGAAATCAGATGCAGCAAGAAGAAAAAGAACAAAGAAAAGTAAAAAAAGCATCATCATCATCATAGTGGAGCCATGTGACCATCCTATAAGAAGTAATGCAAGTTATGGAAATATTTTTTTCTTGCAAATAAGGATTTAATATTTTCTTAACAAATATTTAACAATTAAAACATTGATTTTTTTAAAAAAAAAGCAGGTTTCATATATCTTCAGTTTATAGAAAATAACTGGGGGAAAATAATGCATTTATTGACATTTTAGAACACTAAGCTTTTCTTGGTTCAGCAACTAAATGAAGCAGAAAGTGAACAAAACCACTACCAATCAGAAATTAATACATTCATCATCTATGGCAGTGATGGTGAACCTTGGCACTCCAGGTGTTCTGGAACTTCAATTTCCAGAAGCCCTGATCAGCAGGAGTGTTGACTTGGGCTTCTGGGAATTGAAGTCCAAGAACACCTGGAGTGCCAAGATTCACCATCACGGACCTATGGCCTATTTTCAATGAAGAAGCTTCATTGTTCTCAACAATAACATGTCAGAAGAAATTTATCATAACATATGCGGTAACATAAATATTTCATTTACATTTACTCTACAGTAAAACCCCAGGTTATGAGTGTCCTGCATTACATTTGCCACCATTTACAATGGCAAATATAATTAAAATAATTCCCTATCTTATGACCTTTTTTTGGTTTATGACCAGAAATGGTGCTATTTTAAACTCTAAAATGGCCACCGCTGCCATTTTAGAGTTCAAAATGGCCAACGCCCCCTCCACAAGAAGTCACAATGCAGCCTGAGGGAGGTATGTGGTTTTGGCTGTAGCGCTGGCCAGGGAGCTCGGAGGAAGGTGGGAAATGAACGGATGAATGGATAAAGTCCCCAGACTCTCCCGGTCTGGTGCCGGTAGGGGCAAAAAATGGGCTCAAGGAGCACTTCTCCCAGGTTGGAACTGAGCAAATAAGGTACCCAAATGGTGTGGAAAAGGTAGGTAGATCGCATCGTCACTTTTGTGGGGATGGGGGACGATAGCGTCTGGCATTTTTGGCAGTTTTTTGTTTGTCCGTTTGGGACTGTTTCCCTTTTGGCGGGGGACGATTGTGTCTTGCATTTTTTTGCATTATTTTTGGTCCGGTTGGGACTGTTTAAAATTTTTCAATGCATTCCTATGGGAGAATGTGTTTCGGTTTATGATTTTTTCCCACATTACGATGGAGGTTGTTGGAACGGACCTCCGTCATAACCTGAGGTTTTACTGTACTTCTATTATAGTTGTCTGTGTGGACATCTTTACCTATAAATCCAAGCGCTAACCGTTGGAACTTGACAAAGGATCCTGCACCAAGCCATACTAGCCCATACTGAGCCTTCGTGCACTTGCCCGAACTGGGTCCGCAGGTCAACAAATATTTTAGAAATGCGCCAGTGGGGCAAGAGCCCCACAAATGTGAACAAAGGGAAACAACTTCAATTCCCAACGTTCTTTGCGCCGCGCCGCACCACAGCCAATCAGGCTGAGAGCTGCGAGCAAAAAGAATGTTGGGAAACATGCCGCGGCCAATCAAAATCAAGCCACAGAAAAAAATACTGCTGCACAAACGGAAACCACAAACCCAAAACTACAAGCCCCAGAGTCCTGTGCGCCATGAGCGCAAGAACGCTGAGAAAGCTGGCGTGCCAAAAATAAAAATACAAAACGCAGCGCCTCACAGCCACGCAAAACAAACAAGCCACAAAAAAACCAAAACCAGGGGGGGGCAAGAAGGGGAAGGTGCCTTCGCCTCCTTTGAAAGTGAACCAATTCCCCAGGAAGCAAAGGCAACGAACGGCTCTCCAATCGCTGCCTTTACTTCCCAAGTGTGAGGGTGTTCACAGCACGATCGCTGTGGCTCATGGCAAACCATGGTCATAAATCGTGGGTGATCGTTCTCCTGCCTCATCTGTTTATGCCGTAACTTAGAGGCCCCCAGTTTGGGCCTCTGACCATTACTCAAGGCCTTCTGGCCCTCCCTACTATACCCAGGGATGGCACGCAGTCAGTTAGCCAACACGCAGCCGTCTGACCAATCAGCAAGGTGAGCACGAGGCAGGCATGCTGATATTTAGCCAATTATGTAACCTTATGCTATCGCAGGTAACCAATAGGGATATATTGCATACTCTTCTCTGGAATTTCTTTGTCCTGTTATTCCTAATAAACTCCGTCCGGGCTATCTTGCCCTATGCCTCTTCATGAATCAAGCCTCCGCTGTCTCCTTGATCCCAAAACACAACACCCAAGGAGGTGTTTCGCTTTCAAGGAGGAAAGGTACTGGTGCCTTCGCCCCCCCTCCCCCCGAAAGCGAACCAATTGCCCAGGAAGCAAAGGCAGCGAACGGCCCTCCAGTCGCTGCCTTCTCCTCCCGGAGGTACTCACCCGGGCGCAGCCTCCAATCTGAACTACAGCCAAAACTACCCCTAACCAACAACAAAACAGCCAACAAAAGTAACCAACAAAAACACCAAAAATATTAAAGAATAATAAAACAAAAATAATTAATTAATTAAAAAACAATGAATAAACAAAAAGAAATAAACCACAAAATACACACCTAATATTAAACAAACCTAAACCACAAAGAACACACCTAAAACAAAACTAACCGAAAAATAAACCAAAACAAAAAATAACAAACAGAAACACTTCCCAGCCCACCACCACAAAAGCAAAACAAAGAAAAAACCCAAAATAAAGAAAACAAGACAACTCACCAGCACATACTCCCTCCACGACGACCGGAACAGAAAGGAAGAAACAAAGGGACTACGTACTGGAAGAAGCTCCACCCAGAGGCCAAGAGAGAGAAAACAGTCAAAGTAAAAGAGAACCACTAGCAGCCCCACCTGCAGGGCAGAATAGTAAAAACAACTCAAAAATACACAACAGGCTCAAAAAAAGGCCACAAGAGTAAAAACAAGTCAAAAACATAACAATACATCACACTTTTACACAAATCACAAATATATGTCACAAAAATAAAATAAAAAGATTTCTAAAATCCTGTGTTGAGTTTCAACTCACATAAAAACCAAAAACATCTAAACACAGTTTAAAAACATTGAATGTAAAAAACATGTACTTTGACATTGTTAAAATTATTACCTATGGTACAACTATTAAAAAACAGTCAAATACTAAAACATTATTTGGTTAAATGTTTTTTTTGAAAAACATTATATCATCCTTTGTTCTTTTTTTGATCCACAAAACAACCGTCAAAAAATAATAATCACAATTTATAACAGCCCGGCATCGTCACAAAAAATAACATATATGTTAAAACAAATATTCAAAAATACATTAGAAAAATTACAAAGATAAATGTTATTACTTTATAGTATCAAAACAATACAATCTATTTAACAAATGACCACAAAAAGTGTGTATACATAAACATTTTTAAAATGACAATTACAGACTAATCTCTTCTTTACAAACATTAAGAGAAAAAACACCTTCCAACACAATTTAAAACAGCCCGGCAACGCTGGGCAAACTCTGCTGGTTCTAAATAAAGTCAGTCACTGTAAATGGTGAGGGAGATGCATCACTTGAGCAGCATGTGCCATATCCACACTTTAAAATCCTAAAACATGGCTCCTTGGGAAAGAAAAAGACCCAGCTACAGGGATAACCTAGTCTAGAATAGGTCTAACCGCCATAGCTTCCTGCTAGAAAAGTAAAGTACCTCAAATCATGCTGGGAAGTCTTCATTTTGTTAACAGGAAGATAGGGCAGAGTTAGCCTATCCTAGGGCATGAAGTTTTGCCAGCTCAGCTTCTTTCCGAGTGACCTGCAGCTGTGGCAGGTAGAATTCCCCTAACAGAAAATTATAGATTTTATACTCCAAAATCTCCAAATGTGAAACCCCTACACGTCTGGAGGTTCAAGGTTGAGAGATCCTGGTCTAGAGCAAAGAGGCTAGTCCTCCAGGTGTTCTGAAACTTCAATTCCCAGAAGCACAATCCTCCCTTCAAGGCCACAGAAAGTCCAATCGTCACTCAAAGCAGGATTTAACTACAGAACCCTTAACATATGGTTAATTGTTATTTGATTAAGTATCTCCAACAAAGTAGAACTTAACACCTCCAGAGCAGTTGATTTAGTTGCCAAGCAGCTGTTAACCTGCTTCCCTGCAGATGCTCACAGACCAAACATTTAGAATTTTGCCCAGTGCCTATGGTTGTAATTTCCTAGATCTGCATTTGCCCTCTCCTTGAAGAGAAGGACAACATATGGTCATTTCTTGTCTTCCAGCATCTTGCGTCTAGGCAGCAGGTCCAAAAGAACATCTACAATATCCTGCAATACTTGAAGTGTCATTTATCAAGTACTGAAGAGTTGAACTTGTTTAAAGAAAAAGTGTGTTCTCTGATGATCTTAACATAACTTTTCCTAGGTGGCAAAACCACAAATATACCCATAGTTTGTACTAAGCTGAGCTCAATTTCACTTGTAGAAGATAAGGTGAAAAAAGAATAGAGTGATTCCTACTTTTCTGAGAGAGAATGTAGCCACTGAGTTGAAAACCTTTACTCCAATGAAATTTAGGATTTTATGCAACCTACTGAGATGGTTCCACATACATCTTTTCTCTTTCATATTTACTGCAGTTTTATGCAACCATTTTCAAAGATCACAATTCTCTGCTTATCATTCTTGTACAATAGTATGATACAGATTAGAACAGTGTTTCCCAACCTTTGGTTTTTAGACTTCAATTCCCAGAAGCCTAAGTCAATCCCCCAAAGCACTGATCAGCCAATGGACTGACTTAGGCTTCTGGGAATTGAAGTCCCACTGTGGGGCGTGTGTGGAAAGCTTCACCACTACCTCTTGTACTTCCTACCAATCAAGCAGGGGATAACAATGTCTTCTTTTCAGTTTGTAAAATACACCAGCAATCTTTTAGCAATCTTTTTCTTCACAGAAAGTAAAACTGCAAGTTTAAGCACTACAGCTTAAGTCCAATAGACTCTATTGCAGGGGTTCCCAACCTATGGCCAGCGGCGCCATTCCATCTGGCCCACCACCGCACCTGGAAGTGGAAGTGGGTGTATTTACGTCAGCTGTAAAACGCACCCGCACATGCGTAAATGCGGGAGTGGGTGCATTTACGATAGCTATAAATGTGCCTGCTTCTGCTTCCAGGGGATGTGGTCCAGTCCACTCAGCTGTCTGGGGAGTGTGGTCAGGCCCATGACGTAAAAGGGTAGGCCACCCCTGCTCTATTGAGTAACTTCAGCATGGCAATTGAAAATAATAAATACAGTACATCAAAATGCTTGAAGTGTATCCCATGGTGGTAATAACTCAGATGGATCCAGAATTTTAAAGCATACACTAGCATATAAACATTAAAAAGGCACTGCATTTTGCAAAGATTCAAACTATATTTTTCATGAACAAAATACACAAAACCAATAAATATGTGTAACATTAGCTCAATGGTCCTTTTATATAAAAAAACATTTCATATTCACAGGCTACAAGCCCCACAATGGAAGATACAATACTGGTAGGACAGAGAAAACTCATACAAAAATACGCACTCTCTGTTGCTTCTTTGCTCCTGATTATTCTCTGGGGGAAAACAATTTTCAATGAGAGGAAGATCATGCTGGCATGCAATTTAGAACATTACACAGACTTTCATTTCTTTACCCATAAACTAATTTAAAAGGCATATCACACATATGGGGAAAACTGGATATTTCATCTAGGGGGAAAACTGGATATTTCTTACTTTAAACATGATCTCTCTTTTCTTTAATAGTTCAAAGTGTCCAAACAACATAAGTATTAAATTTAACTGGCTTACAGTGAATCATTATGAATTATTAGAAATTTTAGAAATTTGGCAATTTTACTTCTGTAGAAGATGTATGTGTACGTTCACATATTTTTTAAAAAATTCTTAATTGAAGGGATGAAAACATATGCTACATAGACCACATTAGACCTGAAATGTTTCTCATGGAATGCTTCTTCAAATCATTGCAGCATGTGATAACAGTTGAAAATTAACAAGACAAAAAATGATTTCTTTTCCAAATGTAATTGCTTTCAATACTGAACTCGTGTTCCATAAATGAAATAATAATCCAGACTAAGGGCTGCAGTACATCTAACATTTTGCCATAGGGATGCTGCTAAAACCAATAAATTGTTCATAACATACAGAAGTACTTACTGCGTGGAGCTCCGTGATCATGTTATGAACTTCCATGCTCCTGTTTTCAACAGCATCGCCACCATGGCAAATGTAGTTATGTGCTCCAGCCCTAAGAATACCAAATGCAATATATCCATCATAACTAGGCTCACACGAGGTACATTATATAATCCACTTTAGATATAGAACTTGACCATGCTCTTCAGAACAGAAAAATTATCCATGGCCTCATCTTGCTTGTCACCATTTCTGATATAGACTCATGTTCCCATATAATACTGAGCTTTTGTCCTAACTAATGTGCACCTTATGAATCTCATCTTGGGATAACAGAGCCATCTATTTTTCAAGGTTAATGTACATGCACTCCCCATCTTGTGATTTCCAGACAGCTCAGCTTCTGAAGTTTTATGAATCAGTATGATTTTATATCAAGAAACAATCAGTTCTCCAATTGCCAAAAATCCTGATAACTGGAGAAGAAACTTACCTGCACTGTTATTCTAAGGCGGACCCAAACTGAAAATCACCAGGATTACAATTTTCTACTCACTTCTAATTACACATGCTTTGAACGGTTCAAGGCTGGTATAGCAGATAATAACCAACATTCCTTTGCCTAACCATGCCAATATAAAAATAATGGTATAACTTTTGGAGGCAAATTCCTTAAGTTATAAAGTGAGCTCAGACATTCTCTGCTGCAAATTAAGTTGCATAACAGATTTTGTCTAGGCAGACTTTGTAACTTGAGTCAATTCTCCCAAAAATGCACCAATAGCATAATGCCAACATAAATAACCAAAGGCTGTTGGCTCTTGTTAGATTTAGATTACTGAAGGATGGGTTAAAACTGTTTATAACCCTAAAGCTCATTAGATGAGCTTGGACCAAAAAATTTAAACCCAATCCAGAGTGGATAAAAAGCAATGATTTTTAAATTAAAAACAAAATACTTGAGTTGGCTTTTTATATTTTTATTGTTAAAATGTTTTCAAGAAATCTTGTTACATGATAGTTTTTATTTACAATGTATTATAACTTTAAGCTCTCATTATAGAAATACACGTTCTAATTCTTCATCAAAACCTTTTACATAATTTTAGCAAAGTTCTTGAACTGGATCTCAATTTATAGGATTTCATAGGCTTCTGCATTTACATTAAATGATATTAATGTAAATACAAAAGCTATGGAATACCATGAAAATGTTTAGTATTTACAGTAATGTTTAAATTAACCATTTTCTCTCTCCTAATATTCAGTGGAATTAATTGATACAACTGGAAAGATTTCCAGATCCCAAACTCGTTTCTACTTCCAGATATAGTACATATTTATTAACAGCAGTATCTGGAGAAAAAGATTCAATTAGCCCTACTTTCTAATTAACTGATTTTTTCACCTAGAACTGTCTCCAGCATTGAATTATACTGGAAAGGCTTGGAAGCCCTACCAAAAACATCATGATAGCTTTTTCATAGTTTCCTGGAAGGATGCTAATTCTCACAAAGTGGCAAGCCCTTACCTAAGATTACAAACTTTCAGATAGAAGAAATGTTTATTATCAAAGGATGACTAAAGGTCAAGTCAATGTGGGCAAAACCTGTGAAAACTCAAAAATTATTATTAATGAAATACGAATGTAAACATCCTGGCCCCACTTCGCCTCAAATTTGAGGTAACTCCAGGAGCACTGTTTTGAAATCCTTAATGAATAAATATGTGTACAAATATTTCAAAATAAACAGGAAAATAAAAGAGTAGCTCTGGGAATCACTTGTTAGGAAACTGTTTCTCATCATTTGCAAAAATATATCTCAGACTTCTACATTCCTTCTTTGTTTAGCAAGGGTGGATAAAAATATCTATTTTTAAAAAATGAATCAGGTATTAAAATTTTAAACTATATTTTATTTTTTACTGTTAAAAATGCTTTATGTTTTTAAAAAGTCCTATATATAGTAAAGGACTTAACTTAGCATTTTGTTCTATAGTAAAACCCAGACTTACAAATGCCTTGAGTTACATAAAATTCAACATACATAATGATTTTGTGCTAAAACCATGTCCCGATTTACATGATTTCCTATGGGTTTGCTTCGAGTTACAAAAGATTCTTTTTCCTATGGGTTTGCTTCAAGTTACATAAAACTTCATTTCCCTTTGGGTTTGCTTCAATTTACATAAAAATGTCATTTTTTCCTATAGGTTTGCTTCGAGTTAAGTAAAAAAATAATTTTTCCTATGAGTTTGCTTCGAGTTACATGAAAAACCGATTTGAGCAAAAGCCTACGGAATGGATTTTTTCCCTAAATAGGGATTTTACTGTAATTTAAAAACCTCAGGATGGAATGCTGCTATGTGCCATAAAGTCAGGAAAAACTTAAAGCAATCCTAAATAAGGCTTTCAAGGTAAGTGTGATATTGAAGAATTGGTTTTACCATTTCCACACCTCCAGTGAGTTTCCATTGCTCAGCAGATATTTAAACCTAGGCCTCCTGAGCCCTACCTAGTCCATCACTCTATCCTATCACATAGGAAACTTTCCGTATCACCCTGTTTCAAGTTCTGAAAGCTCCCTAAGGCTGCCTTTTGTCCTGGGGAAGCTTCTGGAAGCCACAGGGTGGGGGTAGGAACCTTTAAAATGGAATGGCTAACCTTGGTGCCCCAGCTGTTCTTGGACTTCAATCACTTCAAGTAAGTGTTAGGAAACTTTCCCTGAGTTTTAATTGAATGTTTCCAATGGTTAATCCAAGTCACACCAACACAAAGATGTGCAACAGGATTTTGCCCAATGGATTCATATATTTATTTTTAAAGGGTTTTATAAATAGGATCCAACATTTACTGAACTGGGGCTTCCATTGTATGAGATTCCATAGGCTTCCATATAGATTATCAAGGTTACTCTTTCTGTCTCTCCTAGTACTAAATCTGATAAGATAACATAAGAAGATAAAATATGGGTTTGTAATTAAAAATACATTGGTATGAAAAATAACAGACCCAAATAGCCCTAAAAAATTTTTTAAAAAAAATAAGAAATACATATGAAAATTTACAGCAACCAAGAGTGCATTTTTTTACATGACAAATTTTTTTTCACATTATGAAACTGAGTCTTTCAGAGAAGTGGTTTAAATAATTCCGCCCTGCTGGTAATAATTGCAATTACTGTACATTGCAAAATAGTTTTGCTTAAATCAAATAGGTCACTCACTGCATTCGCCCAAGTCCCAAAGATGTTGATGCATTCCTGCCAGCTTTGCTTTTTAACCAATCTAAATTACAAATCTCAGGGCACCCATTCTCAACAATAATACTTCATATGCTATTTGACACTTTAAATAGGAATAAAAATGGGAAGAGAGAAAGCAAAGGCAATAATTTCCCTGCACCAATTGTTCAGATAAAAAAGATGAAACAACATTTCTGTGAAATGGTGTACAAGACATGTAAGTGGTAGAAGGGGAGAAGACTTAATCATAATGTTTGCACTACATTTTTACCTTACTTCAAAAGGAACCATTAAGAACAGCATGCTAGGTGTGTGCTGGGGAATGCAGTAGGGAAAGAGAAGACTGTACACAGAACTGCCTTACTTTTCTCTGCCTCTGCCAGCTGGAGTCTTGCCTACAGTGGACTTAGTTTGAAGAATGGAAGGAGGGCCTGTTCTGGCAATGTAAGGTTAAATCAGGATCAAAGCCACATTCTCGTAGAATAGCTAGACCAGGAGTTCCCAACCTCTTCAAGTCGGGGTCACGCTCCCTCAGGCAGCTTCGAGGGCCATTTTATCCTTCCTCCACCACATGGCACTTCCTGGCGTGGTGGAGGCGGTGGGTGGCCACATGAAATGGTGCCGCGGGCCGCAGGTTGAGAATCCCTGAGCTAGACAATTTTGAAGTGAATGCCATGTAAGCCCGTGGCCAGCAACATGCTTGCAGTACTTTGGATCCTTTCCAGAGTTCTGGCTGTAACAGTTTAGCGATGGGTGAAAACTGCAAGTTTTGGCTATGCCAATTTATCAAATCCTCAACTGCAAGTGCAGTACAGTACATTTCAACGTGGGTTTGTTTCAATTTGTGAACATGGTGAAATGCTAGCACCAAAGCCAATATGTACTTTGTCCACAATTTATTGAAATATGAACATTTGAATGCACTCTTGCATTCCACCCCCCACCCCCACCCCAGTATTCTCCTCTAAAATAACAAAATTTCACATGTCATTTCCCCTCCCAGAATTTCTGTGTGCATTTTTTCATGTTGCTAGTGTCTAAGAAGTAGATTTTGGCACAAAAATGCACGGCAATTAACTTAGCCATTTGGCAGATCCTGAATTCAGTCTGTTTATACAAAACTTCAAACATAACAAATTTTTCCTACAGTATTAGTAAAAGCCAGCTTTTTCACAGCCTAGTGCAGTGACGGCGAACCTTGGCACTCCAGATGTTCTTGAACTTCAAATCTCAGAAGCCTCAATCAGCATGAGTCCTGACTTGGGCTTCTGGGAATTGAAGTCCAAGAACACTTGAAGTGCCAAGATTTGCCATCACTGGCCCAGTGAATAAAGGTTGTTAACATTAAAATTTAGTCACCCAAACTCAGACATGTAATCATACAAAGCATCTTCACTGCTAAAATAATGACAGCCATAGTTAAATGCAACATAATTTGTAGCTTTATAGACCATTTGTACATACTATATATGAAAACTCTGAAAGGATGACAAATAACCTTTTTTTAGATCCACACCAAAAACACAGAAATAACACTCTGTTGTTGTTTGGTGTTTTTCCACAGACTATAATTTTAGATACCGCAGATATATTTAAAACTTAAATTTAAATATAATATTATGCCATAAAACATTCATACATATCAATTACTATTTAGTTTACTTATCATCCAACACTATTTTGCAAAAAAACCAAAACAAAACCTTATCAAATAGATGACAATAGTAAAATAAACAAATCAGGTACTGTAGTTACTTAAATATTTTAAAGCAATTTGTTCTTCTCTGTAATAAACAGCCTTACATTTTTCTTATGCATACAATGAGATACAGTACTGACATTTATCCAGCGCTCACTGAATTTAATATAATTCATTAGGGAGTAAATGTGCTTATGACATGAATAAACGCAAAATAAATGGCATGGGATGATTGTGATTTGCATTACTGAATGGACTATCTGATGAAAACAGAAATCTAAAAGGTATGCAAAAGAAATGTGCTTACTGCCACAATCTTCAGTATACTGATTTACAGAATGGTGGATTATAAAACAGCATAAACATATTTCTAAATCGAGATAAAATAAATATGCAAAATATTTTCATATTTCTGAAGCAAGCAAAACATCAAGCACTCTATGTTTTGATATAACACTATAAACATGATTATACAGCCTACTGGGTTTTTAGAGCTAGTAGCTAATAGCAAACTGCGGTGGCTCAAGTGACTAAGACGCTGAATGGGAGGCAGAAGGTCAGCAGTTCGATTCCCGAGTACTGCAGGACGAAATGAGCTCCCGTCTTTCCCGTCTTTCTCCCAGCTCCTGCCAACCTAGCAGTTTGAAAGCAAGAAATTGCAATTAGATAAATAGGGACCACTTCGGTGGGAAGGTAAACAGTGCTCCGCGCTCTCCAGTGTCTAGTCATGCCTGCCACATGACCACGGAAACATCTGCAGAAGCAGACAGCGCTGGCTCTTCGGCTTTGAAACAGAGATGAGCACTGAATCCTAGAGTCGGATACGACTGGCTTTTGAGCAAGGGAAACCTTTACCTTTACCTAGCTCAAAGAATAGGTCATGCATTGCTAGTAGTGGCTTCCCCGCTAAAGGAGTTTCAGGATTAGACAATGTTATAGATCAATTCACGTCTACTATGGGACAGACTGCTTTGGTTGCGATGATGCACAATTCATGAAGTGAAACTACACAAACCCACTTCTAATTCAATGTACAGTACACTGTACTGTACTGTACTTCACACTATAGATGAAGATTGCTTCACACTACAGATGAAGATTGCTGAAGACATACAAAGCGATTTTTTAAAATCAATATTCAGAGCCACAAGTCATAATTGCACATACAACCTGGACTCTTTACTAATGCATAGCTAAGGTATTCCTGACAGAAGGACATACAAAATTGCCAACAAAAAAAGAGTCCACCACCTTCAGAGGTAATCCACTCCCCATTGCTGAATAGTTCTTACCATTAGCACATTTTCCCTACTCTCCTTTAATCCAATTCAGGTTCCTTAATATCACATCTGCATATGATAGTCCTTCAAGTATCTGAAGATGGCTTTCATACATTTCTTAATCTTTACTTCTTAATTATTTCTCATAGCGTTTAGTCTCAATTCTTGGATGCTTTCTTCTCTTCATGCTGTAATACAGGGGTTGTCAACCTTTCCGTGCCACGGGCCAGACCATGCCTACTCAGACAGCTGAGTAGGCTGGACATGTAGGTCCCCCCATCGTAAACTGTGCCAGGCACATTTGCTTCAGCCTCCGGGGCTGCCATGGGCCGGATGATTTGCCAATGAAAGCCAGGTCTGGCCTGCAGGCTGAGAACCCCTACTGTAGTACAGTAATACTCCGGATAATGACAAAACTTGGTTCCACAAGTCGTGTCGTTATCTGGTTTTTAGCGTTATCCGGTGCATGCATTAGATAACGCTAAAAAAGCCAACTGCCTCTGGTAGGGTCAGGGGACCTGATCCATGCTGTTTCCGATGTCCTCCAATACACCCCCCCGGCGCTGCTGCAAGGCAAAACGCCGGGGGGGGGGGACTCCTTCCTCAGATGCAGGTTTTGCCTTGCAGCAGCACCGGGGGGGGGGGGGGGGTTGGGGAACGTCTGAAACAACGCGGATCGGGTTCCCCGCCCTCCCCAGAGGCGGCAGGGGTGGCGGAGAGCCCAAAATGGGTGAAAAAACCTCAGTCATGATGGAATTTTTTTCACCCATTTTGGGCTCTCCGCCACCTATGTCGCCTCTGGGGGGGATGGGGGACCCGATCCATGCTGTTTCCGACATCCCTCGACACCCCCCCCCCCGGTGCTGCTTCATGACAAAACGCCGGGGGAACTCATTCCTTGGCTGCAGTTTTTGCCTTGCAGCAATGCCCAGTGAGGTCGGGGGACGTTGGAAACAGCGCGGATCGGGTCCCCCACCCTCCCCAGAGGTGGCAGCCCACCCAAACAAAAAGGAAGACATGATTTCCTACCTTTTCACGCTGTTTGGGGCCGAAAAATCACCATCTTCGGGTGCATTTTTCCGGCTCTCCACTGCTCCAGCAACCTCTGGGAAGGTGGGAGGACCTTTTCCATGCTATTTCCACCTTCCTAGGAGGTCCCTGAGCTGCACAACAGCTGAAAATAGTTGCAGCTGCCATTCTGTTTTTTAATAGCATGGAAAAGGTCCTCCCACCCTCTCAGAGATTGCTGGGGAGGCGGAGAGCTGGAAAAATGCACCCAAATATGGCGTTTTTTTTTCTGGCCCCCAACAGCATGGAAAGGTAGGAGATCAAACATGATGCACCAGATAACGACAAAATGACGCTATCCGGTGCAAATGTTTTCTAAAAATTTGCTGTCATTATCCGGATTTGTCCTTATCAGGTGCTGTCGTTATCCGGAGTTCCATTATATATCAATATTCTTAAACTATAGTGCCCAGAACAGGACACAGTGCTTTATTCCATATCTGACCAAAACAGCACAGTAACACTATGAGTTCCCTGACACCGATACTATACTATTGTTGATACAGGCCAGAACTACCTTTACTTTTTTCTTACCACCACATTACACGGTTGGCTCACTTTGGCTTGTGGTCTACTAAGATCTTTTGATCCTTTTCACACATACTGTACTACTGTCAAGTCAGGTACAGTATTGCCTATCATATATCTGTACATTTAAATGTACCACTTTGATATTAATTCCTGTTGAAAGTCATTTGTTGTAGCCCACTCTTCCCATCTGTTATAATAATTCCGTGTCAGAAATTTTTCTGGGTTGAGAGGATTTTTGCTGGAGAAACACCGCTAAGGGGACACCCGAATAAGGCTCCTTTCATGTCCCCAAGATCTTTTCCCAATGAAGTGGTCCCTATTTATCTATTTGCAATTTCTTGCTTTAGAACTGCTAGGTTGGCAAGAGCTGGGACAGAGACGGGCGCTCAATCCGTCATGCAGTACCCAGTCTCGAACTGCCGACTTGCCAGTTTGTGAGCTTCTTAACCACTGAGCAACCGCAGCCCGTTTCTCAGCTGTTAAAGCCACTTTAAATATATATTTTTCTTTTGAAACATTAACCATACCTCCCACTTTGGCATCAACTGCAAATTGTGTGAGCATCCCATCTAATCCTTTATCCAAGGAAGTTGAGCAATACAGAGCCAAAGACAGAATGTTACGAAATTCCATCTACTGCTGCTCTCCAAGATGAGAATCCACTGGTGAACACTTTGGCCACAGCCCATCAAGCAGCTACAAATCCATTTAATAGTAACACAACTCCACATTTTACCAGTTTGCTCATAAAAATATCACAGAATAGCTTGTTGAAAGCTCACTGAAATCAAAGCAGACTATATTCATAGCACTTCCCTGATTTCTATCAAGAGATAAGATTGGCTTGGCCTGACTTATTCTACAGCAGTGTTTCCCAACGTAGGGCCCACGCCCCACAAAGGGACTTCAATTCCCAGAGGCCTAAGTCAGTACATTAGCTGATCAATGCTTTGGGGAATTGACTTAAGCTTCTGGGAATTGAAGTCCAAAAAACCAAAGGTTGGGAAACACTGCTCTAGAGGAATGCATGTTGGCTCTTAATAACCACTATCTTTTCTTTTCTTAGTGTTCATAGACTTCTTCTTTATTTGGTCTCAAACTTTTTCTAGTACAGTATCAGTGTCAAGCTGACTGGAGGATAGGATACGATAGGATAAGATAGGATGCAAACAAGGGTATACCAATCATTCCTATCTTTTCACTATGGGAATGGAATGAGTTTTATGAAATCCCTGAAACCAAGGCAATGCTTAAATGCACCCAAAGAAGGCATTATTTTAAGTCCACTTTAACCACAAGCTAAAAAATTCTGATTTAAATGGTTGTAATTCAACCATACTCCAAATATTAGGAAGTTAGGGTTCTAAGTTTATAATTGTGCATTCAGAAAATATATACAGTGTCAGTTGAATTAGGAAACCTACATCCAGGAAATACAACAGACCTTCGAACGTATCACCCTACTCACAACAGCAACTTGTATGCCTCTCACATATTTTCTGGCACACTATTGCAACAAAACATTATTTAACCAAAAACGAAATCTCCTTAGTGGAGGGGAAAAAACAAGACCCAATTACTCATCACTGTTACAACTACAGGAGTACCTGTAAGCAAAGACACTGGTCAGTAATTCAGAAAGTTTTCACTGAATCGTCAGAATGACAAAGTTTGCACAGTTGTTACTTAATGCAGAACTTAATAAACAAAAACATTCAGCATATGCTTACACTCTGTAGACTTCTGGTTGTTTTAATTACTTGTCAATAGCTTATGGGAACATACTGGAAACAGTATAAAGCAAACTACTCATTTGTCTTTGAACCTAAAGAGGGTTTTGCTAGAAGCTGTTTTGATCTCATGAGGACTTCTATACAAGGCTGAAAAACAGGAGAGAACCAAAGGCCATATAGATATGAAGCAGAAGCTTTCACTTGTTTTCAATGCAATTTTCTTTCTAGTGCCAGCATGACTGATGTATGGAATCTCAAAGTACAGTACTAGGAAAATATCTTGTAATAATTAATTGAATGAAGCTTCTGTATATTAAGAACTAAAAGTCAGCACAGTATATAACATACATCCTATGCAAAGTGTATATAAAGGTAAAAGTCACCCTTGCTCGAAAACCAGTCGTACTCGACTCTAGGGTTCAGTGTTCATCTGTTTATAGCCAAAAAACCAGCGTTGTCTGTGTTTGCAGACTTTCCCGTGGACATGTGGCAGGCATGCCCAAACACCGGAGTGCACAGAATGCTGTTTACCTTCCCACCAAAGTGGTACTTATTCATCTACTTGCAATTTCTTGCTTTTGAACTGCTAGGTTGGCAGGAGCTGGGACAAAGATGGGAGCTCACTCTGTCGTGCAGTACTGTATACACAGGACATTTTTCATAGAAAGTTCCCATAGTGTTGCCAATAAAATCCACTTGATAAAGCTTCAAGCCTTTTAAGCTAGTATGAAATCACAATAATTTTACAGTTTCTCAAAAGCAAAACATGAATGTTTCACAACAAACCGCCCAGTTATATGATCACAAATCACAAGATTGTTCCTGAATTAACTTGTGAGCAATGCCAAAACCTACTTCTTTCTTCTGAAAAGTCTAAGCTAGATCATTACTGTATTTTTGGACCATAAGACGCACTTTTTCTCCCCCAAAAGTGGGGAGAAAATGAGGGTGCATCTTATAGTCCAAATGCTGGTCTTCGACCAGCTGTGGCTGTTGTAAAAGGATATTTTACAAGAGCCGCAGCTGGCAGAAGACTACTACTGCCGCCTGTTCAGCTGTTCGGGGCAGGGGGGGGTGGGGGTGGGGGGTGGGAAACATGAAAAACAAGTGGCCACTAGAGGGCGAAAATCACAATTTCCCATTTAAATGCACTGGAAATAAATTTCTTGTATTCAAACGTTTTCTGTTTGTATGTTCCCAATGCATTTAAGTGGGAAACCAAACCTGTGCTTAAAAAGAAAGGGTTTCACTTAGCTTGATGCCTTTGTTTCTATTCCACGTGGACAAAATGGAGGGGGAAAACATGCTTCCTGGTTGAAAGAAGAGCAAGAGGCTAGGCTAGAGTATCACTTCCTTCCTCAGTGCAATTGGCCTGCCTGCCCATTTCCCCTGCAGCGCCACCACTGGTTGTTAGTACAAAATACAGTATTATTATTATTTTTTGTTTTCCTGCTCTAAAAACTGGGTGCGTCTTATGGTCCAAAAATACGGTATGTAGGTAAAATATATACAGTGGTACCTCATACAATGATTTTAATCCATTCCGTGGAGCTCGTTGTTGTACGAAACAATTGCTATATGATGCATGCATCGTATAGCGATTTTCCCTATGGGATGCATCATACAACTTTTTTTTGTTTTTGTTTTTTTTTGCTAAGTGGTTTCTCCCATTGAAAAATTGTTGTACAATTTTTGCCATAGGGAAAATTGTTATGTGGGATGACATTTCCCCCCAAAACCTAATTGTTATGTGATGTTATTGCTATATGGGGCGATTGTTGTATGAGGTTCCACTGTAAGTTGATCCTAAAAAATTAGAAGGCACAAGATGTCACTCTACTGCAAGAGATACTGAATTATAAGAAGCACTGCTTGGATGAAGAGAACTGTTGAACAAAGGTTTTGTTCATGCTATCAGATTTATTTAGGAAAAGGTAAGGTAATAAATACCGTAAGTTATTTTTTAAAAATATTGTATTTCTAGTTCTATTTAAGTGCTTGATTTCATAAGTTTCATCCCCAACCAACCAAGAGAGAAGCTAACCCCCTTCGTGAAGGGGATTCCTTCTCTCCAGGAGGTGAAGGCATGGCCTTCGTCTCCCGTTTCCCCGCGGCCCCAGAGGCTGGCGCCGGCCTTGCCACTGCTTGGGGGGAGGGGCAGCTCCTTCTCTCCCTCCGTGGCTTCAGCGAAGAAGCAGGGAGAGCCCGCATCGGCCGGGTTTTTTTTAGCGCGTGGCACTTTCCCGGCCTCCTCCGCGCTCGTGCCCTTCAGCCTCATTGGCTGAGGGATGGCGCTGCACTGAGGACGCTGGGCATTGTAGTTTTTTGGTCATGTTCGTAGGGCGGTTGCCCCACTCGCGGCTGGCGGACGCTAGCGGCGATGCTCCAAGAGTTGTCAGGTAAGTGTAGACAGCTCGGTACGGGATAGTAGGGACGGCTGTGAGCGTGCATGCCAGACATAAACAGTTAACGGGCCTTCTTATAGGCAAAGATTGTCTTTGAAATGGCTAAAATTGGAACACCTAGTGTGCATGCCAAATCCACCACCACCAGCGGTTCCCAGATGGAGGTCACTGGACTTTGCATTGCTTTAACCTGGCCAGAGAAAGGGCCTACAGACTCAACAGAACCATTTAGGGAGAGCAAAAAGCAGAGGCCTAGTTTCCTGTGTTTGAAAAATGGGGGCAGAGCATCAGATCAACTGCTGCCTTTAAGGACAGAGCCTGGCAGACCACCATGCCATGAACATTTGAATGCATGCCTAAATAAATGATCATGAATCGCAAAAGCTTGCAATGATTTTTTCATTTAGTGATCCAGAAAAGGTATCACCTTCCTACTTCTGCATGTTTTATACATGAATCACATGGCTCACTTTGTTTATGCAAGGGGGAGTGCAGAAACACCTTCCAGGTCTTGAAAATGAACTGAGTTGAGGAGCTAGCTCTTAAGAAGAGGTGTTGTGGTACACAGAAAGAGCCTCCTCAAAGATTGTGGTATTTATGAAACACAATCGGGCGTGCCCTGGGCAACGGCAACCTTGTTGTGCCGTCTAATCTTTCTGAACACTAGGTAAGGCAAAAGGAACCACAGAATGAGTTCACCAATGTCCTTGTCCTACACAGAAGCTACTTTACCACTATCAGAAAATGACTAAATGCCTCCTTTCTCCCTGACATTTTTGGGATGTGTTTTCTGTTGTCACTCTAGCAGGGGGGGAGAGGGGGGGCATGGAGCCCTGCTACAGAAAGGGACAAAAAGAATAACATGTAGTCATACCAGCTAGCTACCAAAAGTGTTTACCTTCACTTTTTAAAACCTTATTAGTTATGTTTTGTTTAAGAAAAATAAGTTCCAAGTGGTTAATATATATCTTAACATATAAAACCAAGGGTTAACTGTTGGAACTTGCTATAGGTTGCTATGCCTCGCCCTACTTGCCTGCACTCACCCTTCGTGCACACAGCCGATCTGGGTCCACAGGTCAACAAAGGATTGAGAAAACAGGCAGTGGGGCAACAGCCCCACAAACGCAAAAAAAGGGAAACAACTTCATTTCCCAACATTCCTTGTGCCGTGCCGCGCCAGAGCCAATCAGGCTGAGAGGCTCTCGCACGGGAACGTTCGGAAACGCGCCGCAGCCAATCAAAAGAAAACTGTTTAAAAAAACGCAGCACAAACACAAAGCACAAATAACTACAAGCCCCAGCATCCTGCGCGCCATGAGTGCATCCTGCGCGCCATGAGCGCAGAATGCTGAGGAAGCCGGCGCCCAAAGATTAAAACAAAACAAAAAAAACACCGGGAGAGCAAGTCCGCCAAGTCGCGGGAACCAAAGCCCCCCTCCCCAACGGCGCCTGAAGCTCCTAATCGGAGTTTCCCCTTTAATATCACTGGGGGGGGTGTTGTGCTCCCCCTCTCTACTGGCTCCCCTGGGGTTGAGAGGGTTGGGGGGACCAAATGAGTCTGTCTCCCCAACCCTCCTGACCCCAGGGGACCTGGCAGAGAGGGGATTTCCCTCCCCACACACACACACACCCATATTAAAGAGAAGAAACCAAGCGGTTATTTCTCTTTAAAAACGGAGTTGGGGGGGGATCCCCCTCTCCGATGGCTCTCCTGGGTCCGGAAGGGTTGGGGAGACAAACCCCTTTTCTCAACCCAACCCTCCCAAACCCAAGGAAGCCAGCGGAGAGGAGGATCACAAACCCCCCCCCTGATATTAAAGGCGAATCCCCAATTAAGATTTCCCTTTTAATATCAGAAGGTGGCATAGATTCGATCCCCTCTCCTGGGTACCATGAGTCTGGAAGGTTTGGGGGGGGGGAAAGGAGCCTGTCCCCCCAAGCCTTCCAGAGCCAGGGGAGACAGCAGAGAGGGGATTCCACCCCATAGGACACCAAAAAACACAAAAACAAACAATCAAAAACATTCAAAAATACACAAAAACAAACAAAAATAACACCAAAAAAGTAAACAACAACAAACATTTCCAAACACACCCAGCACCCAGCCAAACACCACAAAATCCAACCACCACCACCACCACCCCAAATAAAGAAAAACAGCCAACTCACCACCACACGACCTCATACTACAACGACTGGAAAAGAAATGAATAAAGAAAGAGACTGCTTACTGGAAGAAGCTCCACCCAGAGGCCACGAGAGAAAAAACAGTCAAAATACAAGATAACCCCTACCAGCAGCACTTGCTGCCCACAATAATAAAAAAATTCAAAAAGACACAATAGCCCCACACAAAAGGCCAAAAGTATATCACCCTTTATTCTTTTTTTCATCCACAAAACCAAAACACCAAACAAAACTCATCACAGTTTATAACAGGCAATCAAAAAATTTTTTGTATAAATAAAATTTTTAAAAATTTCAATTATAGACTAACCTCTTCTTTACAAACATTAACAACAACAAAAACTTTCCAACTTAGGGACCATCAACTTGCTTCCAATTTATGGTGATTCAATGTCTGGCTGGACATCCCGCTATAGTAATGGAGATCGTACAGCCAGCGACTCAACATCACGTGTCAGGCGGCGGTTAACTAACCTGACTCCCTAAAGGGGCTAACGAATACGTGTGGACGAGCCCCTTTGGGTGGGGTGATAGTCCTCAGTGGAGGAAATACCATAGGAAACCATCCTATTGGGGCCAACAGCCAAATGACCGGAGGAGAAAGTCTGATTCCCAATGGTCATGGAGGTGGAAGACGCCATGCCAGATGGACTGTCTGTGAAGGCGCACCCTGATAATACCTCAAGGCTGTAGCAGTCCACTGCAGTCCTGGTGTTAAATCCTGCATGTCTCATTTCATATGTGCCACAGGAGATGACTCTGTGATTATAGTGTGTGGGTCACTTCATGGCAAGCTGGGAT
The DNA here is from genome assembly GCA_035047305.1 of Bradypodion pumilum. NCBI lineage: Eukaryota > Metazoa > Chordata > Lepidosauria > Squamata > Chamaeleonidae > Bradypodion > Bradypodion pumilum. Next base: position 382,163,047 of record JAWDJD010000002.1, read on the forward strand.
CCACCTTAAACAAATTCACGCCAATGACATTTTTCCTGCTTCAGGGGAAAATGCATTCTCAGAGTCAAGTTACAGTCTATGACGATGATGATGAATGAATAGCTGCCTAGATAGCTCAGTGGTTTAGCTATCTAGTTGTTGAGCCCAAGGATGGGAGCTGTATTTCCCACTGTGCTTCCTGCCAGATCCCTTGGGCAAGGTGAAAGTGGAGGACACAGTCATGATCAGCCTAGCCAGCGGGTGATGTGATATCCGAATAGCTAAAAAATGCAGGCAGATGGACTAGATTTCCCAGGTCCATTTAACATAAGAACATAAGAACATAAGAACAGCCTTGCTGGAACAGGCCACAGCCCATCCAGTCCAGCATTCTGTCTCACACAGTGGCTCACCATTTCCTTCAGGGTATTCCCAAGCAGATGCCTTCACCTGCTTAGGATTCCCTGGAAATGGCATTGAGAGATATCCTGCCTATCTCTCCAACCCGGAGGTTGTCCTTAGGTAGCCATAATTATAGCCATTGATACCCTTGTCCTCCATGAACTTGTCTAATCCTTTCTTAAAGCTGTCAAGACTGACAGCTGTCACCACTTCTTCTGGCAGGGAGTTCCATAGACCAGTAATCCTCTGGGTGAAAAAGTACTTTCTCTTATTTGTTTGTGCAAAATGTCATTGTGGAGACATCATTGCACAGACTCCTTGCTGAATGACGCCAAGTAAAAACCAAGTAAAGTAGCCTCCTGTGAAAAGGGCCAGTCAGTGTTGTTATGGGTAAACTGCACAGTCCCTGGTCTCCCCAAGCAGAAGGGAAAGGTAAACCAGTTCTGAGTATTGTATTCTCTACATAGAAAACCCAGAAATGAGTCACCATAAAGTTAAAAGTGACATGATGGAATACAATTATGATGATTACTGAATAATTTCCAAAATGTCCGGACACTAACAGCCCTGTTGCAGCTCTTCTAAACTCAAGGCTGTGGCTTCCTTTATGATATCAATTCATCTCATACCTCATCTTCCTCTTTTCCTGTTGTCTTCAATTTCTCCTACCATTGTCTTTTCCCTGACTATATTTTATGTTTCTAACCATGATGATCAGCCACATGCCCTGGCTGCATGCTGCTTTCTTTTTATAACTAGAAATGCACAAAATCGTTACATATACAGATTCACTTCTTCAGTGTGTGAAGGCTGAATGTTACTGAGAAAAACACTTAGGTGTCAATGCTGTTATACAGTACTTTAATAAGCATGGTCAAAATGTATGCATGAAGTATAATTTAACCTCTAATGACAAATTTTAATGTGTTTAACAATTTATTTAATCATCAAAGTTGTCACAACTCTTTATTTGCTTAACAGGCCAAACTGCACTCAAACAAGATTGTTCCCAATCTATTACAATCAAAACAATGCATGCCTTCAAAGTACAGTACAGTAATTCTAGACACCTTTATAGACCAAGCCAAAAAAAAAAAACAACTATTGGGGCAACACAAATATCTTCCTTTCTCCATTATAACCTTATTTCTCAAGGAACCTATATAATCTACTGTATTTTCCATGGAGGTATAAAAAACAGGAGATGGCACTACAGGTTTCATGCTGTAAGTTTTTTGAAGCCAGTGGGCATGACCTGCTGCCATATTAGGTGGGCCAAAACATTAGCAGACTACCGTTTACGATTGCTTCTTGTGTTGGAGGGGGGATGGATTCATCCCCTCTCCTGGGTCCCCTGGGTTTGGGGGAGGGGGTTTGGGAGGACAAAAGGGGTCTGTCCCCCCAACCCTTCTGGACCCAGGGGACCCAGCGGAGAGGGGATCCCCCCCACACCCCATATTAAAGAGAAGAAACCAAGTGGTTTCTTCTTTAAAAACGGTGTTTGGGGGGTGGGTGGAATCGATCCCCTCTCCCTGGTCCCCTGGGTCCAGAAGGGTTGGGGGGACAAAACGGGTCGGTCTGCCCTAACCCTTCCAGAGCCAGGGGACCCAGCAGAGAGGGGATCCCCCGCAGGACACCCCATTATTAAAGAGAAGAAAGAAAGTGGTTTCTTCTCTTCAACAACGGAGTATTTGGGAGGGGGTGGAATCAATCACCTCTCCCGGGTCTCCTGGGTCCAGAAGGGTTGGAGGGGACAGACCCCTTTTGTCCCCCCCCCAACCCTTCCAAACCCAGGGGATCAGCGACAGGGGAACGAATCCACACACCCCCAACACTCCGTTGTTAAAGAGAAGAAACCGCTTGCTTTCTTCTCTTTAATATAGGGGGTGTGGGGGGGATCCCCTCTCCGCTGGGTCCCCTGGGTCCAGAAGGGTTCCCTGGGTTCAGGAGGGTTGGGGAGACAGACCCCTTTTGTCCCCCCAAACCTCCCATACCCAGGGGGCCAGGGAGAGGGGATCGATTCCACACACACCCCAACACTCTGTTTTTAAAGAGAAAAAAACGCTTGGTTTCTTCTCTTTAAAAATGGAGTGTTTGGGGGGTTGTGACCCCCCTCTCCGCTGGCTCCTCTGGGTCCAGAAGGGTTGGGGGAAAAGACCCCTTTTGTCCCCCCCCAAAACCTCCCAACCCCAGGGGAGCCAGCGGAGAGGGGGATCACAACCCCCCACCCACTGATATTAGGGGAAACCCTGATCTACTTTCACAACTCCACACAATCAAAGCACCATTACGCAATGTTTTGGGCCAACTAACATGGCGGACTGTCGGATTAGTCGGCTTCAAGTTTGTGACGTCATATCATCTCCTGTTTTTTATACCTCCATGGTATTTTCACATGCATGATCACTCTCAAAGAGCAGGAACTGTTACATTGAAATCAGCAATGGGGGGGGGGGGATGATCCCTAATTGTTGTGGAAGAAAAGCAGTGTGACAAAATGAAATAGAAAAAGTAGGAGGAACAATAAAAATGGGAAGCAGGGATGGAGAAAGGTTATATAGCAAAAGTATATGACAAAGCAGACTGTAGAGAGGGGAAGTACGGTCAGATCAACCTGAAGTTTTATCTCACCAGTGCACACTTGGTCTATGTATATTTTTAATTTCAAAATATTTCAATACACTTTTACATTTAGTCTTATTCTTAAATGTCAAATGTAGTAGCTGAAACTGATGATAAAGAAATTTTGAAGTGGTAGCCGTATTAAGTTGGTGAAATCATATCAGTAAACAAAACAACAAAGACGACAAAAGAGTTGTGGCACCTTAAAGACTAACATTTGTATTTAAATATGAACTTTCCTGGACCAAGTCCACTTTATCAGACATAAGAGTAAAACCTCATGGCATTAATTTATACACATCAGGTACAGAGGCACACAATAGCTGGCCAACATAACAGAAAAGTAACATTGCTAAAAGAGGCACGATGCCTAAATAGGTGGGAATAGGGTGAAACTAAGTCTGCCGCCCTTGCTCGAAAGCCAGTCACATCCGACTCTAGGGTTCAGTGCTCATCTCCGTTTAACAGCTAAAGAGCCAGCATTGTCTGCATCTACAAACGTTTCCACGGACATGTGGCAGGCATGACTAAACACTGGAGTGTACAGAACGCTGCTTACCTTCCAAGCAAAGTGGTACCTATTTATCTACTGTACTCACAATTTCTTGCTTTTGAACTACTAGGTTGGCAGGAGCTGGGACAAAGACCAGAGCTCACTCCATCATGCAGCACTCGGGTCTCAAACTGCTGACTTGCCAATCTTCCAGTCAACAAGTTCAGTGTCTTAACTACTAAGCCACCGCAACTCTAGCCACAGTCTACAGTATTTACAAATTCAGGGCAGAGTATGAGGTGATCAATACAATTATGCAGCCTAAATAAGCAATGAGAAGTATATTCAATATTTCAGATTGCTGGGACAAATTTGAATCTATTTACAGTATTTGTATCAAATACTTGGTAGATTTTTTTTAAAAAATCATACTTTAGCTGCATACTACAAATTTTAAAACAAAAAGCAGAAAGTAAACCTTAAGATTAAAAAAAATGATACTATCTCTACATTATATTTTTTTAAAATGATTATAAGACACAGAAGCCCTTCACATTATTCTTAGTACAGTACCTCCCTAGTATCAAGGTAGCATTAAAGATCTTTTCTTCTTCTACATATTTCAGTAGATTTCAAGATTTCATGAAACAATGGGGGCCCCTCAGGTCTAGAACTGAACAGTAAATTTAAATTCTGTTAATATCATATTGATCTACCAGGTCAGTAACGCAACTTCAGTTCACATACAAACATCCGTATTATGCACATTGAATAGAGCACACTGGTAATTAATAATTTTGTTAGAACTTGGAAGAACGTGAGCAATTTTGGAACATCATGTTGGAAAATACAGTAAACGTTAATTTCTTAAGAGCTAACTTCTCTTAAAGAATAAGTCAGTCAGGTAGCAGTGAAATATGCAGCAAGCCACATCCAACAAAATAATCCTATATAATGCCACAGAATGGGACATACATAACTGAAAAGCTAACTAATTACTTTAGTCAAGTTATGGCAAGATTTCACAAATTGAAACCAATCATATTTGATGTTAACTATGTTTGTATTTCCTATACCACCTGTGCAACAGCCAAATTCCTTGTGTAGTGCTGTTACAATAAAAACATAGAACATTTTTCAGGACCCTTATTCATAGTTTTGCCCTTAAGTTGAATGCAACATGACAGCAAATGACACACCACTTACAAACGGAAATAAACTAATGCAGGGATGGCCAACCTTTTTATGCCGCGGACCTGACCACGTCACTTGACAGGTGAGTGGGCCAGACCATGCCCCCTGGAAGTGGGCACATTTATGGCTGTTGTAAATGTGCCCACTTCTGTGCCTATATTTTTAAATGATTTTCAGACGGTTTCAGAACTGAAAATCAGCTTCTAGGCTGCTACTGTTGTTGTTGTTCAGTCGCACAGTCAATTCTGACCCTTTGCGACCCTATGGACCATTGATCTCCAGGAACCCCTGTCCTCCACCATCCTCCTCAACCCGCTCAGCTCGGTGCCCGCTGCGTCCACAATGCCATCTAGCCATCTCATCCTTGGCCGTCCCCTTTTTCTTTTGCCCCCCACCTTTCCCAGCATCAAGGCTTTCTCAAGCGAATCCTCTCTTCTCATTTGGTGTCCAAAGTACTTCAGCTTCATCTTTACTATTTGACCTTCTAAGGAGCAGTCAGGACTGATTTCTTTCAAGATTGACTTATTTGTTCTCCTCACTGTCCAGGGGACTCTCAAAACTCTCCTCCAACACCACATCTCAAAGGTGTCTATTCTTCTGCGCTCAGCCGTCCTAATGATCTAGGCTACTAATGATTATTTATTTACTTACTTATAGCAATGAAAAGGATTTTACTTTTCACAGAATGCTCATGTAAAGTAATTTCAGCATGGGTGAGAAATCATTCAGCAATGTCTTGTGCTAATTAGTGCAGCATTTTAGTTATGTAGAACACCAGCTTTCCAAATAAAATCACAACTTATAAAAACATTCCCAAAAAGAACTATGCTGCTTGAAAGTCAGCCGTTGTTTAGATTAGCCTTCCTCAACCTGGCACCCTTCAGATTTCTTAGCCAGCCACGTAGACTGGTTTCAATCTAGAAAGTCTACATTATTACATTATACCACGTTATTTGTTTAAGAAAAAAAATCATATTCCTTTCTACTTCTAAACATTTTAAAGCATTTCACAATCAAAATAAAATAAACCAATTAATTTAACAATGAAACAATATGTCATTAAAATCACAATGGTGACCAGTAAAGTTAACTAGGCTATGTAAAATAACCCATTTTTATTTGACAACAGAGCCTGCTTAATATCACTTGGAAGATCACTCCACATAATGGGTATAATAGAAAAGGCGCTTTCCCACATTGTGACAAAAAGAACCTAAGAAAGCCACAATAAGTAGGGATCTCCCCCTGCCCCACTCCCAGTATAAAGACTAAGAGGATGATTTGTATAGAAAAAGGTAACCTTTCAGAAACACCATCCTGAGCTGTTCAGGATCTTAAACCAAGAAGAGTTTGAACATGGCAGCTAGAGCAATTTTCAGCACAGGAGCTAATGACTAGTCCTACGAAACCTTCTGATATTACAATACACTAGCTGCAGGATCAAAATCAAGTTCAAAGAGAGTCCCACATAAAACATATACTTATTCTGAGACAAATATGTTACCTAGATCTTTGAATGTGGAGATCTCTCAACTTTTGAGCCTTCGATCTTTAAAGGATTCAACTCAGGTTTTGTTTCACAGCCAAACTGCATCAAGTCCCAGCTTCAAGAAACCTCTAATGTAGCTAAAATCAAACTTTCCTTTGTAAATAGAGAGAAGAAAACCAGCACTTGACTAACATTTTTCTTTCCATTATTGTATTTCAACAAAACTTTGTTTTCTGTTCTTCATGTACAAAATGTACTAGCCATATGTTACACCATGCATTCAATGACAATCTAATGCTTATACTGAATTAAGCACAAAGATACTTAAAATACACAGAGACACAAACCACTTGTTTACTTAGCTTAGGACTCTCCATTTTGGTTCTCCATTATTTGCTAAATTCTTTGACAAAGTTCTTTCAAAACCCTATTATGCAAGATCTTGTTACAAAGACTCTGCTGAGAGTTTTATACATCCAGAACAGCAACAGGCCCTCTTCTAAAATTAGGTACAGTATCTTTCTAAAAGTGTATAGATACAACATTTAGGGGGGGAAATACTAATAATTACAATTTCTTTTCAAATCCCAAACAGCAATGATATCAAACTTATGAGCAGACAGTTTCTCATACAGTACTACCAACCAAAAGACACTACAGTAATTAATTCCTTTGCTAATGTCTGGCTAAAACAAGAGAAAGAAGTACTGGGAAAACACATATTTACAAGTGGATGAAAAAAAATCTGGATACCTCACAAAATTCAGCAAATGAGACAGAAATACTGTGTGTTAAAGTCATGCTATAAACACCCTGTGCTATTTAAGTAATAGGTCATTCTGTCCTTTGGACTAATTAACATTTACTTGGCAGTTACTAGGAGTTCATTTACTTGGACTCGCTTCCAAGTAAATATTTGTATGATTGGGCTATCTGTCATGAACATTATTCTATACATACAGAGAAAGAAATCAAATACAGGCTTACATAAGCACAAATATTCCCATTCCAGTTTTTTTAAAAAATACACATACTAGAAGTCAAAGCAACTCAAGGCAAGCTTTTGTATATCACTGTCTAGATCTGTGTTACCTAACTGCTATAACATAAGCCAAGTCCAGTTCATGTCTAAGAAAATTTGAGTAAGATATGTCTTTCTTCCAGCTGATGAGTTCATTTTCACTTTTATAGAATCAAAACAAGTAAACTGTAGAACAGCTCTGAATCCCCCTTCTTCCTTCCACCCACTTTTAAACAATCCCCAACCTTTCTCTCACCCGCCTTACTCCCCCCTCCCTCCAGCGATGCCTGAATGTAAGCAATAGTTTTATTTCAGACTCATCCAGAAGGCAAAATGATTTTATCCCAAAGATGCTACTATTGATTGCCGTAAGGGATAATATTTTGGCCCTGAGTGTCTCTGCGGCAGAGCATGCTGCTCCAGTATGGAATACTTTCACACAAATGGAACAAGTTGACATGAAGCCATGTGTATAGTGATAGGATGCCTCAAACCTACACCAGTTCAGAAAATATACCCTTATTGGCATCAAGATAAGGAGACACTTAGCAGCAGATGTAGCAGCAGACACTGAGAGAACTAAGTAAGAGAATGACTCTTGTCATCCTCTGAATGGATATGAGCCTCAAGTCCACAGACTCAGATCCAGGAAGAGCTTTCTGGAAAGAACAAGCATTCTTAAGGGTACACAAGTACAAAATCAAATTAGAAGATGAAGGAATGAGCTCACTGAGCAAGGAAGAATATAGGAGAATATAGCTGAGAAACTCAACCTCCTCTACATCACTTGGAGAACCCCCAATAGGCTGAAGGTTGGATTCCCTAAATGCAAGACCAACATGGTCAAGTGGGGGACTGCTGGAGGACAACAGCACACTGTGTGAATGTAGAGAGAGATACAGAATCTTGCTGGTCTGCGGATTACTGCCAGAAACATGTACCAATGCAGATTTAATTTCGGCCAACGGCAAAGCGAAGAAAGTGGCTTCATTTTGGCACTCCAAAATTTGGTCAGGACATGAAGGAAGAAGCCGTAAGGGGACAGAAAAGCTCATTGGAGCAGCACACCGGCGCTTGCAAAGAGCGGCACCCCATCGCCCCAGAGCCAGACGGCTCATGTTGATCCGTGGCAGGAAAAAAAGAAGAACAAAGAAGTATCCGTTAAGCCCCAATCCACAGTCAAGTCCTGCCAAGCATTAGGAACAAGAAAGCCCTTTTAACCTGCTGTCTCTCACCCACAGTGGTCTGGCGGCGGCGGCAAGAGCAGCATCCAGTCTCACATTGGTCAATAAAATGGAAAACCTGCTCCACGGCATGACTGGGAGAAGAGAGGCCAACGTTGCCTGCCTGCTGATCTGCCCCTCTAACACACCAGTCCCCTAAACGACAGGCCGGGGCTTTCGGCTTTTCTTTGCTCAAAAAGAAAGATGAGGAAGGAGTTTAGGAGTGGGCATGGTTGGGGGGAGAATAGAGCCGTGATGGCGAATCTTGGCACTTCAGATGTCCTTGGACTTCAATTCCCAGCAGCCCAAGCACCCTGTGAATCCACATGAATGGGTTCACTGCAATTCATCCGGCCCGCGCTGCCCTCGTACGGGCGCGTTTTACTTCTGCTTCCGTGACGAGGGCAGTGCGGGCTGGATGACTCGCAGTAAACCCATTCGTGTGGATTCACAGAGGGCTTGGGCTGCTGAGAATTGAAGTCCAAGAACATCTGGAGTGCCACGGTTCGCCATCACAGGAATAGAGTAAGCAAGGCACTGAGAAGTGGGAAGGGCCCCGAGCAGGGAGTAACGCCCAAAAAAAGCTGGATGCCTTCGCAATAGCAAATTCCACTTCTATGCCGCCCCACAGAGAGCTTCTTAGTGCACCCTCTGGGCGGTTCACAAGACAGTTAGCCTTTGGGGGGGGGGGACTCAAAACCGCTGGGCTTGCAACGGTGGGTGTCCAGTCCAAAAGGCAGGGAGAGGAAAGTGGTGTGTGTGTCTGAGGGTAAAGAAAAGAGAACAGCCAAAAAATGACCACAAATGCTGTGGCGCCTTAAAGACTAACTCCTGCATTTCAATGTCAGCTTTTCGTGGGCCAAGTCCACTTCTTTTTTTTTTTTTTTGTCTTTTGCTGCTGCTGCTCTTTTGTTTACTCTCAGATACGTTTGCACACAGACTAACACGGCTACCACTCCAAACATCTCGAAAGTGGTGTAGTGTGTTGTTGTGCCTCGTCCGCAGCAACACAAGCACACACATCCCGCAAGGACTCACAGCTTCCCTTCTCACGACCCTTAGGGACTCCCCCAAGAGAGCCCTTTTGTGAGGATTCAAAAAGCAGCCGGGAGGCGCCCGGAGCAGCTCCGCCGCCGCCGCCGCAAGCGCCGGCAGGTTTTCCTCTTTCCCCAGTCCCCCCACTTCGCTACATATATCGTAGGTATGGAACAATCTTCTGTTATATACTAATAGGTATGTCTGTTCTTTCTGCGGCCCGACAACTCAAGCAACCCCTCCAGCGACCCTCACCTGCGAAAGCGCCTCCGCGACCTGTAGTCCGCCGCTCGGGTTCCGAGCCTTCTCTGCTCCTCACTCGAAGCCGCCCGCTCGGCTTCTCCATCTAAAATGGCGGCCCGTCCGGGTAAGAGCGTAACATTTATTCCCCGCACCGAGCCTATCGAGGCACCCGGTGCTCGACTCCCTGCGTCTGGAGCGCCGAAACCTCGGCGGCTCGGGCACTCCTCCTCTCCTCGCCCCCGCGCCCCGCCCCCCGCCCCTTTGGCTTTGCTGGAGTCGGCGGTTGGTCTCGCTCGCCGCCATTTGAAACGTCTCCTGCCTGGCCGTGGGTGGGGGAGGCTTTGCATAATAAGTCAAGGAACTGAAGGAAGGTCCGATGCCCTTCCCTTGTGACTGAGACAGGCGCGAAAGACACCGTGTGTGTGTGTGCCTGCCTGCTGCCCACCCCCCCCCCGCAGCTTGTCTAGACTGAGATTAAGGGTGCCAGATGTCCCTTGTTTTTCAAGTTCCCCCTTTATTTAGCTTCAGACTAACGCACCCAACGGAACCACACCAAAAAGAAAAAGAGACAGAGAGGTGTTCACGGCACCCCTTCCATTGCCTTTGCTTTCCAGTTGCAAAGTCGAAGGAAAACATACCTAGGATGACAACTGTTTAAGGTTCCCCTTGCTCGAAAGCCGGTCGTATCCGACTAGGGTGCAGTGCTCATCTCTGTTTCAAAACCAAAGAGCCAGCGCTGTCTGCTTCTTCTGCAGACATTTCCGTGGTCGTGTGGCAGGCATGACTAGACACCGGAGTGCACGGAACGCTGTTTACCTTTCCACCAAAGTGGTCCCTATTTATCTACAGTCAACCCTCACATAACGCGTTCGGATAGCATCATTTTCGCTTAAAAACTTGCCGTTATGCACCACGTGTTCTCCCGCATAACAATGTTTTTAGTGTCCGGACAACAACACTAAAATAACCGTCATTATCCAGACAACGACGCTAAAAACATTGTTATGCGGGAAACTCCATAGAAACCCGCATAAGAAAAATCGCTTATCAACACTACTTGGGGAACCAAATAACGTTATGCAAGGGTCTACTGTACTTGCAATTTCTTGCTTTCAAACTGCTAGGTTGGCAGGAGCTGGGACAAAGACAGGAACTCATTCCGTTACATTTGCAAAAGTTAAGGGGGAAGAGTAACGCCGCGCCGAAAATGGAAGCAACTGAACTAAATTCAGTGCAGAATCACCACAGTGATGAAATAAAGGTTGTTACATTAGTAAAGTCATTTACAATTTGTGTTGTAACAGGTCCAGACAGGTAGTCCTGTTACTCTGTTGCAGCCAAAAGCAAAGAAAAATGACTTTTGGCGCCACTTTGACTAACCACTTTCATTAAGCCGTGAGCTTGTTTGTTTGTTTGTTTAATCCCGCCCCCAATTGGTGCTCACTTTGGGTGGCTCACAGAAACCAGTTCATCAGATGTACACCTCGTACTGTCCACTAGTTAGCTTATTAGCAGTAAAAAGATGCTGTCCTATTTCCATCTTCAAGCCTCCATCATGCAAACATCTAAGACAGGAGTTCTCACCCTTTTTAAGCCAGGGGCCAGGGTCACGCTCCCTCAGACAGCTTCAGTGGGCCGGAGGGCCATTTTGCCCTTCCTCCACCACATGGCACTTCCTGGTGTGTGTGTGGGTGGGTGGGTGGGGGGGCACATGAAATGGTGCCGTGGGCTGCATCTGGCCCACGGGCCATAGGTTGAGAATTCCTGATCTATGTCAACTGGAAAGTTCCATGTTCATTAGCACATAATTATTTTTAAATGAAGTAGTGTATTTAGGTGCCTTCTGAGGCTGTCAAACACCTAGGGCAGCACAGCTCCCTCACCCCCCATAGACAGCTGAAATCTTCTAATCTGAATACTGTATATTGGTCTAAGCAAAGCAGAATACAGTACAGTAAAAACCTCTACTTACTAAAAAGTCAATTCCATAGGCTTTTGCTTAAATTGGTTTATTATGTAACTCGAAGCAAACCCATAGGAAAAATGAAAATTTTATGTAAATCAAAGCAAACCCATAGGGAAATGAATTTTTACGTAACTTGAAGCAAACCCATAGGAAAAAGAATATGTAACTCAAAGCAAACCCATGGGAAATCGTGTAAATCGGGACATGTTTTTAGCACAAAATCATTATATAAGTTGAGTTTTATGTAACTCAAGGCATATGTAAGTTGGGGTTTTACTGTAAAGAGTGCCATACATAACTTACTTTAAATTGGTTGGATCGCTCATTTGGTTAAGGTATCTGGTTGTGGAGTTTGTTCCCCACAGGGCTTGTAGGAAGAGAGCCAACATGTGTACCTTGGGCAAGTTGCCCCCTAGAAATATTTCAAAATAATTTCTGCCTAGTAAACTGGAAATATTTGGATATTGCCTTGATGGCATGCAATTATGATTTGAATGTTATAGCTTTTTTGACCACTGCATCTCATTGCTGACATATATATGTTGTTCAGTCACACAGTCAAGTCTTATTCTTCGCAACCCCATGGTCGCAAGCCAGCCTCCTCTGTCATCTACCATTCTCCGGAGCCTGCACAGATCCACGCCCATCATATCGATATTGTCTAACCACCTCATCCTCTGCCACCCTCTTCTTTTGCCTTTGATCTTTCCTAGCATCAGGGCCTTCTCTAGTGAGTGTTCTCTTTTCATTTGATGGTTAAAGTACATATTTGAGCTTCAACTTTAGTATCTGCTTTTCCAAGGAGTAGTCAGGGCTGATTTCCTTCAGGATTGATTTATTTGATCTTGCAGTTGAGAAGACTCTCAAAAGTCTTGTCCAGCAACACAGTTCAAAGGAGTCTATTCTTTTATGCTCAGCCTTCCTTATGGTCCAACTCTCACAGCCATATATTATTACTGGGAAGAGAATTGCTTTAACAATGTGGACTTTTGTTGACAGAGTGATGTCTCTATTTTTTATCATGCTGTCTGGGTTTGCCATAGCTTGCTTTCCAAGGAGTACTGTAAGTTGTTTTTTTTAAAAAAAAATCATGGCTTCAATCACTGTCTGTAGTGATCTTAGATTCAGAGAGAGTAAAGTCTGTCATTGCTTCTATTTCTTTTCATTCTATTTGCCAGAGACAAAAGGGGCCATATGATTTTGGTTTTTTTATGTTGAATTGTAAGCCAATTTTTGCACTCTTTCACCTTCACCAAGAGAGTGAGACCTTTTAGATCTTTTTCACTTTCTGCCATTAGGGTGCTTTAATCTGCATATCTCAGGTTGTTGATCTTTTTCCTGACAATCTTAATTCCAGTTTGTGATTCATCCAGCCCTGTAATATGCTTGATGTACTCTGCATGTAAGTTAAATAAGTAGGATGACAATATACAGCCCTGTCGTACTCCTTTTCCTATCCTAAACTAGTTTTTTTCCATATCTGGTCCTAACTGTAGCTTCTTGACCCACATACAGGTTTTTCAGAAGACGGGTGAGGTGGTCGCGTACTCCCATCTTTTTAAGGACTTGCCACAACTTGTTGTGATCCACACAATCAACAGCTTTGGTGAAGTCAATGAAACAGAAGTACAGTAGATGCTTTTCTGGTACTCCCTTGCTTTCTCCATGATCCAGCAAATGTTGGCAGTTTGGTCTCTTATTACCATGCCTCTTTGGAACTGAGCTAGTTCTTGATCCACATACTGCTGAAGCTTAGATGGTGAGATTTTGAGCATGACCTTAGTAGCGTGTGAGATGAGTGCAATTGTACACAGCTTGAACATTATTTGGCATTGTTCTTTTTTGGAATTAGAATATAAACTGACCTTTTCCAATCCTGTAGGCACTACTGTGTTTTCCAAATTTGCTGGCATATTGAGTGCAGCACTTTAACAGCATCATTTTTAGGGCTTTAAATAGCACAACTGAAATACCATCATCACTGGCTTTGTTGTTAGTAATACTTTCTAGGGCCCACTTGACTTCATACTCCAAGATGTCTGGCTCAAGGTCAGGGACATTAAGGTCCTTGTATAGTTCTGTCTGTTCTTGCCACCTTTTCCTAATTTCTTCTGCTTCTGTTAGGTCCCTACCATTTTTGTCCTTTATCATGGTCATTTTTGTTTGAAATATTCCCTTAATGTCTCTAATTTTCTTGAAGAAATCTCCAGTCCTTTCCCTTCTGTTGTTTTCCTCTATAAATGTGTATAGCTTGTAACTTTTTAAGCTCGAAAAGCTTTTGATGTTTTGCTGCCAAACCAAGTGCTACCAATCCTATACTGTATGTGATTTTTCTGTGTAATTTTAGGAATTCATGTTTAATATGTTTTCATATTCATTTGATCTGCTTTAGCTCAATTTGCCTCCAAAGAACATGTACTGTATATCCTGATTATTTTCTTCTGAGGTAATAGCCACTCCACTCCTTCCAGTTTAGTGTTATCTGCACGTTGAATGTGCATTCCTTCTGTTCCTACATCCAAGCCATATATTAAGGATAGCCTGATTTCATGGAAAGGGTAAATCCCTTTTGGTATATTTGGTATATTTTTGGTATATCTTGGTTTAGGGGCAGCAGTGGCTCAAGTGGCTAAGATGCTGACTAGGAGGCGGAAGGTCAGCAGTTCGATTCCCGAGTACTGCAGGACGGAATGAGCTCCCGCCTTTGTCCCAGCTCCTGCCTACTAGCAGTTCGAAAGCAAGAAATTGCAAGTAGATAAATAGGGACCACTTTGTTGGGAAGGTAACAGCATTCCATGTGCCCCAGTGTCTAGTCATGCCTGCCACATGACCACTGAAATGTCTGCAGAAGCAGACAACGCTGGCTCTTCGGCTTTGAAACAGAGATGAGCGCTGAACCCTAGAGTTGGATACAATGGCTTTCGAGCAAGGGAAACCTATATGCCCATAGCCAACATTTGCAACAGGATTTCTAATGCATCTTCTTCTGAATTCAACTTGAACATCTGACACTTCTCACTTAATACATGGTAAGTGTTTTAAAGTACAGTACTGTATTGAAGATGGGAAATTAATGCAAATGGTCCTACAATTATTGCAGTCTTTTGTATCTTTTTTCTTTAGGATTGAATATTTCCAGTCCACCATATCATTTTTATATTTGGAGGCATAATCTTGTTAGGGGTGCCTGGCATGCAATGGTGGGGTCGCAAGTGGTGGGACTCGACTATGCAACACAACAACAACAAAAACATTGGGTTTCCCTAACTGACTTTTCACAAGACCTGCCTGTCAGACCTGTGAGTTACTGATTAGTTCGTAAACAAAGACAGCAGTGTGATCCTTAGACAATGCAAATGCCACAGAAATGTGATATCTTTATTGGATCACTTTTAAAAAATAAAACATTAAACCAACTTTAATTATTCCAGATCACTTCTTCAGTCGTGCACCATTTTTTTGTGAATGGTGCAGGAAAAAATATCAATAAGAGTCCCAAAAGTTCAAAGCAAATGTTTTGTCATGCTTTGATTCTTAGAGGTGAGTTGGGGAGAAAACAGCAAGCTAGAGCTGATATCTCTCCCATTCCACAAACACAGGAAACCAGGATTTGAATCACAAAAGCTTGCATGATGTTTGAGAGAGAGAGAGAGAGAGAGAGAGAGAGAGAGAGAGAGAGAGAGAGAGAGATTTTTAGTTATGCAGTAAAGGTATCACCTTTCTCCTGCATCCTTGAGTTCATATATCCATGGATTCACAATACAGCAGCTCTCCCAAACAGGCTCTTAGTTTCCTGAGAAATTCATTTGGCGTTTTGCATTGTTTCTCTAAAATGTAAATTCCTTCTCTTGTTCTCTGACTGTAAGTGCTTGAGGGAAATGCAGAGAAAACCATTTGCTTTCTGCTCCATAGATATAACTTGGAAAAGGAATTTTAACTTTGAGAATTTTGTACCTAACTCACTTATAAACTCCCCTCAGGACAGAGAATTTTTCAAAAATGTAACATGTTTCAAACTCCAAGTGACCTGATTTTTTCTGTTCCTTCTCTGGTAGCCACTGTCTTCGAACTGACTGCCTTAACTCCAAGGTTAAATGCACTCTTTTACTATATGCTGTCAGAGAAAAAACTCTTGTCTGTGCTTTTTCTCTGTTCTCCTAGTCTCGGGTTGCAGGGAAGTCTATGTGAAGGTTTGATTGCATAAATTATGGCTTATGCCTTTGATGGTCCTGCATTGAGTATGTGACTTGCTGCAGGGAAGCAGGGGGCTCATAAAATTGCCATCTGACCCCCTTGAGCCAAACAGGGGCACCTGGACCTTTGGGTTACATCATTGTTACATCACCTATAAAACTGGGTGCTCTGAAGATGCTCTTTCTCTTCGTCATGGACTGATCCTGAGCTGAGCCCCACAAGAAGTGGGTAAGGAACTAGATAAGGCCAGAGGCCTAGCGAATTAGTTAAGTTTCTTGTTTTGGTATTTTCTTTTGAATGACTGCATTGCAAGTTTGATTTCTCATGCTATACCCATTTTCTTAATTTAATAAATATAATTACTCTGAGACCCTTTGTGTCTATTGATTTGGTAATTGAGAGTGACTGGACCACGCATATAAAAGGGGCCGCATCACGCTACCCAACTTCTGATTCCCTGTATGCTAGTCGGTAGGAGCCTGGAAAAGGTAACTGGCTAAGCAAGGCAGGAAGGGTGGGCAAATAAACCCCAGTGAGGGGGCTAAGACCCATCACATATGCTAGTGATAAAATATATTTCTTAAAATAATTTTTATTAAATTTTACTAACATAAAAGAAATCAAATAAACATTTAACATCACAATACAGTATACAATACAACAAAAACATATTATAATACAGTATTTAAATAAAACAAAGAAAAAAGAAAAGAAAATACATAAAATCATATAATAAAGTAATCATACATAAAAGAAGAAAATAAGTAGATAGGTGTTTCTCTATCATACTGTATTATGTTTCTCTCATTCTAATACATATTTAATTCTACTTATATTCATATATTGCTATTTTTATTTATCAATATTTCTCTTATTACCCATTCATTAAAAGGGGGGGGGAGAGGAAAAATGGATTAATATCACCCCATGATATATACAAAGCCCTGGTGATCATAGTTTTGTCACAGCTTTATACTGTATTACCATTTCCAAAAACTCATGTGATCTGATACTGGTTTATCCCCTTTATCTTTCACCAAACTATACTCCACAAACAGTCTCCATATTTCCCAATACTTATTTTCCTTAATTATACCTTTCTTTTTGATCAACTCCCATGTTAGTTTGTCATTTAACACAATTTCCCACATTTCTTTATACCATTCCTCCAGTTTTAACACAGAAGCGTTTTTCCAATTTCTTGCAATACATTGTCTTGCCACTGTTAACATTATAGACAACAAATCTTTTTTATTTATTTCTATATTCATATTGTCTATTTCTGTCAATAAGGTGGCACTTGACTCCAGCTTCAGATCAAAATCCAAAATTTCCGATACTGTATCTCTTTCTCTATTTTTGCCCAAAAAGCCATAGTCACTTTACAACTCCACCACATGTGTTCTTATGTCCCCAGGCTATCTTTACATCTCCAACAGTTTTTAGTTTTTGTATTATCCATTTGATGTAACCAAACTGGAGTCAAGTACTGTATCACCTCCTTAACATTTCATAATTGTGTTCTTTTACCCTAACAGACAAACTTTTCATAATTCTTCTCTTCCATTTATTTTTCCAATTTGTTTCCAAAAAAATTATATTTAAATCCTGTTCTCACATTGTTCTTAATGCATCCTGTGACTTATCTTCCTTATTTAAAATTTTATAAATCTTACTCACTAAGCCCTTTATCACCATTTCACCCTTTCTTATTCTATAAAGTATCTCTTCGAATTCTGTCTTTTCCCTTTCTAAACTGGATTCTTCTTTATATCTTGCATTCCACTTGTTTACTAACATAAAAACCAGTTCAAATTCATCTGTTTATACATTTCTGGTCTTTGTTCACTAACATCACACATCTTTATCCAGTCTTTCAATAGGAACACCACTTCTAAAAAAAATCTCATTTATCTTTCTATCTATCTTCACTGGAAATATTTTTATATCTTCCATTTCCATAATCGGGGATACATCTGGAGCCAATTTTTTTTTATTTTTCCAAACCTCCATCATTGCCTTTGTCATCTTATTCTTAACCTTTATTCTCATATCTTTATTTTTAAAAATTGCATTACCTAATTGTTGTAGTTCTTTCATCTCAATCTCTTCCCAAATCACCTCAGTGTTCGTTAGGATCTTAACAATATTCTTTAATTGAAATGCCCTATAATTTTAACATTTGGTAATCCCAACCCACCTTCCTTCTGAGATAAGAACTACAAACTCTTTACTATTCTTGGTCCCCCGCCCTTACAATAGCTATTTAACATATTCTGAAAGGTAACTATTTCTTTCTCCTTAAATTGGATTGGCAAGGCATCAAACAAAAAAATGATTTTTGGTAATAATTTCATTTTATGATTCAATCCTACCAAACCAAGATGAAATTTATCCTACCAAACCAAGATAAATTCAACTTACTGTATTGTTTTATTTTCTCTTTAATTTCTATTCTTTGTTTCTCATAATTCATTTTTTTGAGATCATCAATTCTGTTTGAAATATTTATTCCCAAATATTACACACTACTCTTAACCTGTATATTATATGTTTCCTTTATTTTCTTCTGTTCTTCTTCCCCTACATTACAAAATATTGCTTCAGATCTCCCCCAATTTACTTTTAATCCTGTCATTTCCTCAAATTTATTAAGATGTATCTGAATCCATTCTAAAAATTTTATAGGATTTTTCATTATAACCAATGTATCATCTGCATATAAACTAATTTTATGCCTTCTATCCCCTCAATTTTTTTATATTCCCTTAAAGATCTTGCCAATAGTTCCATGGACATGATGAACAATATTGGAGACAACGGACAGTCTTGTCTAGTTCCCGCTTCAAGTCTTATATCCTCTGTAAACACCTCATTTACTCTCACTCTGGCATAACCTTGTTGATATAGCTGTTCAATTATCTTTCAAAACTTTATTCCAAAACCATAATTTCTAATAATTTCTTTAATTGTAACCCATTGAAGTGAATCAAAAGCTTTTAAAAGATCAGCTATATCCATCAAATCTACCATCCTCCTTGTAAGATCTGCCATATATCTACCTTTCAAAAATCCTGCTTAATCTTTATCAATATAACTAGTCATAAAGCCATTTAACCTATTTGCCAATATTGCAGTAAAATTTTTGGCGTCTTGATTTATTAATGAAATTGGTCTATAGATCGTTCCAGGTTTTGGAATCAAATCTATTACTGATCTATACAATGAAGTCGGTATTGACCAACCCTCCTGAGTGTAGGGGATTCCCCCCCCACCCCACCCCCACACACACACCATATTAAAGAGAAGAAACCAAACGGTTACTTCTCTTTAAAAATGGAGGTTTTTTTGGGGGGGAATCCCCCTCTCCGATGGCTCTCCTGGGTCCGGAAGGGTTGGGGAGACAGACCCCTTTTCTCAACCCAACCCTCCCAAACCCAAAGAAGCCAGCGGAGAGGGGGATCACAACCCCCCCACTGATATTAAAGGGAAAAACCCCAATTGAGATTTCCCTTTTAATATCAGAGGGTGGGCTGGATTCGATCCTCTCTCCTGGGTCCCATGAGTCTGGAAGGTTTGGGGGGGACAAAAGGGGTCTGTTCCCCCAACCCTTCCAGAGCCAGGGGACATGGCAGAGAGGGGATCCCCCCATAGGACACCAAAAAACACCAAAACAACAATCAAAAACATCCAAAAATACACAAAAACAACCAAAAATAACACCAAAAAACAATACAAACAAAAACAAAAATTTCCAAACACAGCACCCAGCCAAACACCACAAAATCCAACCCCCCCCCCCCAAATTTTTTTTAACAAAAACAGCCAACTCACCACCTCACTCCACGACCACCGGAAAAGAAATGAATAAAGAAAGAGACTACTTACCGGAAGAAGCTCCACCCTGAGGCCACGAGAGAAAAAACAATCAAAATACAAGATAACCCCTACCAGCCGTACCTGCTGGCCACAATAGTAAAAACAATTCAAAAAGACACAACAGCCCCATACAAAAGGCCCCAAGAGTAAAAACAAGTCAAAAACATAACACAAAATCACAATTTTACACAAATCACAAACATATGTCAATAAAATAAAATAACTATTCAAAAATCCTGTGCTGAATTTTAACTCAAATAAAAACCAAAAACATCTAAACACAGTTTTAAAACATTTATTGTAAAAAACATGTACTTTCACATTTTTTAAATTATTACCTATGGTACAACTATTAAAAATAATAATACTAAAACATTATTTGGTTAAATAATTTTTTTTAACAGTATATCATCCTTTGTTCTTTTTTTAATCCACAAAACCAAAACACCAAACAAAACTGATCACAGTTTATAACAGCCCGCCAAAAAATGTGTATAAATAAAAAATTTAAAAAATTCAATTATAGACTAACCTCTTCTTTATAAACATTAACCAAAAAAAAAAACACCCTTCCAACACCATTTGAAACAGCCCAGCAATTCTGCTACTTCTTTATAAAACTCTGCTGGTAATCCATCCTCTCCTGGTGTTTTGCTCATTTTCAATTTTGATATAACCTCTTTAATCTCTTTTTCAGTTATTGTGGCTTCCATTCTATCCCTATGTTCTTGACTTATTTTAAACCCTTTCTGTCTTTCCAAATACTACTTTAATTTTTCTAATTTTATTTATTTTTCAGAATATAACTCTTGATAAAACTCCTTTATTATTTCAATTTTTTCCTTCATCATATTACATCTTATTCCTTGTTTATTTATCAAAACACCTATTTCCATAAGAACATAAGAACAGCCTTGCAGGAAGAGGCCACAGCCCATCTAGTCCAGCATTCTGTCTCACACAGTGGCTCACCATTTGCTTCAGGGTATTCCCAAGCAGATGCCTTCACCTGCTTAGGATTCCCTGGATATTGAGAGATATCCTGCCTATCTCTCCAACCCGGAGGTTGTCCTTAAGTATCCATAATTATAGCCATTGATACCCTAATTTTACTTCTTTTTTCTTTCACTGCTCTCGCTAATAATTTTGAATTTTTATTGTTGTATTAAAAATATTCCCTCTTTAAATATACCAAATCCCTTTTAACCTTTTCTATATCTTTTACAACTAATTCCTTCTTTAACCTTTGCATCTTCTCAAAAATTCTCCGCTCTTTAGTTTTTATATGTTCTTCCTGAAGCTGTTTCATTTCCTTTTCAATTTCTTCTTGTTTACTCCTGACTTGTTTATTCTTGATACTTGTTAGTTTAATAAATTCCCCTCTAAATACTGACTTCATTTCATCCCATACTACATTATAACTCACATCCTCTGTATCATTCCATTGCCAACTTTCATTCCAATAAAATATATTTATGAGTATTTAATATTTCTGTCAGAATGAATAAAACAATGCCATGTAGTAATTTCCCATAAAACCCAGGGTGGTCACCAAGATAATTCCCTCCTTCCCCAACTACAGAGGAAATCATTTTATAGAAAGACAACACACGTTTACCACTATCAGTCCATGGAATTAGTTAAATCAGTGCTAAGGCTTAACAGTGCTTTCTGTACTAGGAAAGTGCTATTGTTGATTTAGTTCTCATGACGTATATTATGATGTGTTCCACAACCATTTCCTCCCTCTAGATATTTATCCCTAGAGGACTATAACACACAATTGTACTAGGATAGGATACATGGAGAGTATAGAATCAATTTTGATAATGAGGGTGGTCACATAAGTTTTTTTTTTTTTTTAGATAAAGTGTATGTTATGATTATGAATGTTGCAGTATTAGTGAGATGCAGGTTTCCTTCACAGGCTTCAAATATGCATGCAACCCATTCCTTGAAATTGTTAAATACTCCTTTCTTAAGTGTAAAGAGTCCAAGGGAATGCTTCTGGGTTTCATTCCCTTTGGATAAGAGACCACCACAGACTGACAGTGTCTTTGTAAATCCTGTTTTATTTGCAAAATCATACACCTATAAAACAGGCATCAACCACTATTCCTGGCTCAGATTTGTAAAGCAAAATTGTGGATTTCTGCAGCACTCCATCTGGATCCAGACCAACTAATTTCAGCACAAAATACTACAGTTCTTGTCTGACTCATTTTGTCTTTGTCTCAGTCTAAATTTGTACCCTCTAGTTGGGTCTTCAACCATCTGTCCCAGGGAACAATTATTTAGCATATCTAGGAACTTTGTCTCTTTATCATGTGCTGAACAACAGTTCACCCAGTCTATGTGAGGGTAATTGAAGTCCCCCATTATAACCAGGCTTCCCTTCTTGGATGCCTCCTTTACAACATTCTCCAACTGCCAGTCTCCCTCAGGAGTTTGGGTCGGAGGCCGATAGTATATGCCTACTGTTAGACCATCCTTGTGGCCTGGTACTCTTACCCACAGAGCTTCTAATGGTGACTCCAAATCACCTAGATATTCCAATTCATACGATTTTATCACTTCTTTGACATACAAGGCCACACCACCTCCTGTTTGCCCCTTCCTATCCTTCCTGTACAGTTTGTAGCCTGGGATCACTGTATCCCATTGGTTATCATCTGTCCACCAGGTTTCAGTGATACCAATAATATCAATATTCTTATCTATTGCTAAGTATTCCAGCTCCCCTATTTTGTTCCGGAGGCTTCTGGCATTTGTATACAAGCATTTATATATGCTTTCCTGATACAGTCTTTTGAGTCCAGTTGCATTGTTAGACTGCCTCTTGCATCCTTCTGCTAGAGTGCTGGTGACTAGCTCCTTGCTCTGCTCAGTAATTTTTGCATCCTCCTCACTACTCAAGTACACACTTTCCCGAAGCGGATGCTGCCCAGCTCCTGTCGGCTTTCCCCCAGTTATCAGTTTAAAAGCTGACTTCTCAGCTCTTTCAGTTGGTTCTGCTGGATCTCTCAGTGGCATTCGATACCCTCAACCATTGTGTTCTTCTGGACTGTTTTTCTACAATCTGTCTTGGAGATACTTTTACAGTGGTTCTAATCCTTCCTAGAGGTGCTGCGGAATCCTGTTTGACACCCTAGACATTGGTTTGTGGGGTTGTGCATGCTATTTAATATCTATGTGAAGCTGCTTGGAGAGGTTGACTGAATATCCAAGGACCATATCACCCACTTAAGTCTCCTCAGGTTTTAAGATTCTTCTGGGAGACTTTTCTTATCGACCAGTGGTGCCCAAACTACAGCCTGTGGGCCCAATTGGGCCCACACATCTCATTAATCCGGCCTGTGCTAAGAACCCGGGCCTTCTCTGGACTACCCCCCTGTCGTGTCCGGCCCTTTTAGTAAGAATAGTCCAACAGCGATGAACAGAATAACAAACAATGGCTTATTGTAAAGTTTCTTAAGCAATAGCAAAAAGGTGTCCAGATATAGATGACTACACAAGTTCCCTGTAATCGGTCTCTCCTGAATTATGCCCGAACTCTGGCTCCTAGGCTACACCACATGGGTGTGTGTGTTGGAGAAGACCCAGGCTAGCTGTAGCGTTGACTACCTGTACTGTAGCAAGATAGGGAAGTATAGATCCAGCCCGGCCACACCCTTGTTTACCCGTGGCTCTTATATACTGTCTTGGCGAGGGTCATTCCCTATACAATGTAACAACCCGCCCGGACGCTCTTAACTAAACAATCATATCTTGCAGCTAACAGTTTAAACCAATGGGGAACAGGATTCAAACTAGTATCCAATCATGTAACTCTGATTAGTATAATGAGCGCCCCCCCAGGAAGGGAGAATACGCGCCAAATCTTACCCTCAGTTCCGATGGCAAGAAATCAACATTTTGTCTTTTGCAAGGCGTTGCTGGAGCACTTGCCTTTTTTATTTGAATACACAACACACACACACATGCCCGCACTGCCTGACGTCAGTAGCGGCGGTGGCGGTGATCACACTTTGTCCCTGCTGCTCCGAGCAGCCTCTGGCTTGGTCCCATCACTTCAGCAGCCTTTGGCAACGTGGATCACTGCGTTGAGAAATTTTCGGAGCCTTCTCCAATTCAAAATCCACAGCGCTGGAAGAGCCCCTTGGCGTGCCAAGGCTGATGTCAATTCCCAGGAGCCTCGGTCAGTACATTGCTTTGGGGAATTGACTTAAGCTTCTGGAAATTGAAGTCCAAAAACCAGAGATTAGGAAATTGTTGTGTATTGAATGTAATTGTAACCACACGAATGAGTGGATGTAACAATCTCTAATTGTAACACTGTAACCTTCTGTATGAGGACGCGAGCTAGTGGCCACCGGGGGCAGTAGCGAGCGCCCAGCTCACATGGTACACATTCCTCAAATGCCTTCAGCTGCGCGGGAAAGATTCCTGCGCTCACCTCACCTGGACAAGAAAGGCGTGACCAAGGATGACGTCACTTGGACAGTAGCCAATGCCTGTCAAAGAGCCATATTCAATTGTATAGCCACCGGATAAAAGGAGCTGTTTGTCCGCCATTACCACATGTTCGTACTATACTCCATGCAAGAAAGATGTGCTAGGCTAGCTTACAGCCGTTTCCATTGTCTTGATTCCCAAACACTAAATTGGCGACGAAGGTGGGATAATGGATTCCCACGGGGACAAGACAACTTCACAGCAACCAGTCTTCGACGTGACCCATCCCGAGCGATGGGACTGGTTCGAAATGCATTTCAAGAGTACGGTAGCGTATACCGGCATCACCGACGCAGGAAAGAAGAGAGGTCTTCTCATCACGATGCTCGGTTTCCACGCAGTGCAAGCGCTGATGGACCTGGTGGCACCACGAGAGGTGGAACAGGTTTTGGTAACCGAAATACTGGCGACTCTGAGAAACCACTTCAAGCCCAAGGTATCCTTCTTCTCTGCCAGGGCTGTGTTCGCGAGGAGGGACCAAAAGCCAGGTGAGTCCGTATCCGAGTATGCAGCGGCCCTCTGTTTGGCGGCAACCCCATGCGAATGGCGGGAAATTCTAGACGTGGCCCTGAGGGACAGGATGCTCTGCGGGATGAGAGATGGGGAAACCCAAAGGAAGCTCCTGACCCGAGGCCACGACCTCACCTTTAAAGAGGTACTACAAGAGGCCCTAGCTGCTGAGTCCACGAGGGCCGGGCACAAGCTTCTCAAGGCAAAGCCTCCACCAGTAGAGGCAGCTGCATCCGCAGTCCAGGCGTCTTGGAGGGCGGCCCCTGCCCCGCGCTCGCCCACATCCTCAGAGGCCTCCGCCACCCCAGGTTCCAGTGAAGATGAGGGAGTCCGGAAAGTCAGAAAGGGGCTGGCGAGAAGAAAGGGAAAGGGGGTCGGCGCTGCGATGGATGTGGGGCGTCCCATGAGTGGAGCAAGTGCCCATTCAGGAAGGCTGAGTGCCACAACTGTGGACGGAAGGGCCACATCGCCAGGGTCTGCAAGCAACGCCGGGACGAGAGCAAGCGCTCCACGAGGAGACGGGATGGCGTCGGCAGAGTATACGATTGCGACGATGACCCAGAGGGGGACCACGTGTACCAAGGAGTACATGCGGAAGACGACTTGGCCGTCCACAGCGTGCATCTAGGGCAACCACGTTTTTATGCTGAGGTACTGTTGCAAGGGGTTCCTGTTAAGATGGAAATAGACTCGGGGTCTGTATACTCTCTCATTTCCCATAAGGAGTTTTTGCGCATTCCCCCCAAGGAGCGACCCAAACTCAAAGAGATGAGGGCGAACTTAAGAGACGTGCAGGGAAATGGGATTCCAGTGCTAGGAATCGGGGACTTCGAGATACAGTATAAGGGACTCAGAAGGAAACTCCCTCTAGTAGTTCTAAGGGAGGGGGTGGTATAATCTCCTGAGAACACAGTGGTTCAAACCCCTGGACATCTTCATAGGCGGCGTCCATGCCATCGGGGGGGAATGAGATCCAGGCAGTGTGTGACGCACACTCTGAGGTATTCAAGAAGGGGCTCGGGAAGTACAAGGGGCCCCCAGTTTCTTTCGACCTAGACCCAGAGGTCCGCCCAATTAGACTCAAGCCACGTTGGGTTCCATTCGCCCTAAAGGACAAAATTGAGGCGGAACTGGACAAACTGGTGGAGCAGGGGATTTTAGTGCCTGTGGACTCTGCAGAGTGGGAGACTCCTATTGTTACAGTGTTGAAAGCAAATGGGGAGGTGCGGATTTGCGCTGACTACAAGTGTACAATTAACAAGGCAATCCGCCCTAATGCCTATCCAGTGCCGGTAGTTAGCCATCTGCTAGCTACTTTACATGGGGGAAAGTTTTTCACCAAACTAGATCTGGCGCAGGCATACCAACAGCTTCCAGTAACCCCAGCCACAGCTGCTGCACAAACCATTGTAACTCACAAGGGGGCATTCAAGGTAACGTGCCTACAGTTTGGGGTGAACTCGGCGCCGGGAATATTTCAGTCCCTTGTGGAACGTTTGTTAAAGAAGTTACCGGGGGTCTTGCCATTTTTCGATGACATATTGATATCTGGGGAGAGCGAATCAGAACTGGCCCAGAGACTAGATAAGGTCCTTACAGTCTTCGAATCCGCAGGGTTGAGGCTGCGGAGGGACAAATGTGTGTTTCTGGCCAGGGAGGTTGAGTTTCTGGGGTTCCGTATAACCCCTGAGGGGGTGAAACCCGCTGAGTCCAAAGTCTCAGCCATTCAAAACACCCCTCGCCCCACCGCGAAACCGGAGCTACAGTCCTTCCTGGGGCTGCTGAATTTTTACCATTCCTTCCTGCCCAGGAAAGCATTGATTGCAGAGCCCCTGCATAGGCTGCTGAAGAAGGATGCGGTTTGGCGGTGGGGGGAGAATCAGGAGCGGGCTTTCAGGGAACTCAAGCAGCTCCTCTCCTCAGAGGCTATTCTAACCCATTTCGACCCAAAGAAGCCGGTAGTCTTGGTCTGCGACGCCTCACCAATGGGGGTGGGGGCGGTCCTGTGCCACGTGTTAGAGGGCAGGCGAGAAGCCCCAGTTGCCTTCTATTCGAGATCATTGTCCAAGGCAGAATGAAATTACGCCCAAACAGATAGGGAGGCCCTTGCTATTGTGGCGGGCACAAAGAAGTTCCATGATTTTTTGTATGGTCGTCCATTCACCATTGTAACCGACCACAAGCCACTATTGGGTATCTTCACCTCAGACAAGCCCACTCCACAGATCCTCTCCCCCAGGATGCTTCGGTGGGCTATTTTCCTCAATGCATACAAGGGTTCATTAGAGTACCGCCCCGGGAAAGACATAAGCCACGCGGACGCACTCTCAAGGTCTCCTCTTCCCCACCTGGGAGACCCAAAGTGTGAGGTAGAGCAAGACAGCCAAGTCCTCCTCATAGAAGCCCTAGATGCACCCCCCCATACTTCCCGTGGAAATTGCTGCAGCCACGGCCAAGGATAAAACTTTAGCCCTTGTTAGATCTTGGGTACAGAAGGGGTAGCCCACGGCTCCACCCGCAGACGAGTTTGCTGCGTTTTCAGGAAGAGGGTTGAGTTGTCCACAGAAAGGGGTGTCTTCTGTGGGGGGAGAGGGTGGTGGTCCCACAAGTATTAAGAGCAAGGGTGCTACGGCTTTTACACGTCAGCCACCCAGGGATTGTGCGCTCTAAGGCGCTGGCCCGAAGCTATTTCTGGTGGCCACAGCTAGACGCAGACATTAAACACATGGTGAATACCTGCGAAAGTTGCCAGAGCTCTCGACCTGAGGAGTCCCGCCTTCCACACAGAGAATGGGACACAGCTAGGGGGCCGTGGTCCCGCCTCCACATAGACTTCGCAGGGCCATTCAGGGGTTCCTTCTTTCTGCTGGTAGTGGATGCATACTCCAAGTGGTTAGAGGTGATTCCAATGCGCAACACCTCATCAGCTGCAACCATAAAAAAACTGTGCAGGCTGATAAGTACTTTCGGGATACCTGACGTCATTGTGAGTGACAATGCGAGTACCTTCACGTCGGCCGAGTTCCAGGCGTTCTTGGAGTCCAACGCCATTCGGCACATTACCTCAGCCCCCTTTCACCCTGCAACAAATGGCCAGGCGGAACGCCTGGTGCGCACAATGAAAGAGGGGCTGCGGCGCATGGGACCAGGGGATCTGGACCGACAGCTCTGCCAGTTTCTGTTGGCATACCGGGTGACGCCATTGGCGTCGGGATTCTCCCCCGCTGAACTCCTCATGGAAAGGAAATTGCACTCATTGTTAACCAGGTTGGATCCCACCAGGGTGGAGGATAGGGGAAGAAACATTGAGCACAGCTCCACAAAAAAACTTCCAGATAGGTGAACCTGTACATTGCAGAAACTACGCTACTACAGGGCCAGCCTGGGTGCCAGGTGTAGTCATTAATCAAACAGGACCAGTGTCATACTGTGTCGAGACCAACACGGGTCTCCTCTGGAGAAGGCACGCTGACCAACTAAGGCATCCAGTGATTGGGGGGCCGGACAGAGGGGTCGAGCAGCAAAACTCAACGTTAGGGTTCTCCTCCACCCGCTTATCCCAAGGGGGAGAAAACGAAGGGCAACAGTCCCAAACAAGGGGGGGGAAGCACAGGCTCAAATCTGTATCCTTTTGATACACCAGTTCTACCACCCAGTCCTTTGAAAGAGAGGAATGAGTTTGCCCCTGTAGTTCTACCCAGTCCTTTGAAAGAGAGGAATGAGTTTGCCCCTGTTGCCCCTGAATTAGATTTTGCGTTACCAAACCGGGGGGGGGGGGTTCGGAGTGTTCCCCCACCCGTCCAAGCGAAGAGCGGGGTTTTTCTTTAGCCCCTAGTGCCCCCGGTTTTCTCACATCCGCATCAGAAACCCTTCCTCCCCCTTTTCCTGCCCATACCAAAGCTGCAAGTCCGCAGCGAGTCACTAACGAGTCATCCTCTCCAATTGCAGGACAAGGGCCAGGAGGACACAGACGAGGGGGCACAGCCGAGTCAAGCATAACGGCCGCACACCCAAAACGCACATGCGGGAAACCAGTTTGGTTGAGGGACTTTGTCCCATCTTAGGGGGGAGGGATGTTGTGTATTGAATGTAATTGTAACCACACGAATGAGTGGATGTAACAATCTCTAATTGTAACACTGTAACCTTCTGTATGAGGACGCGAGCTAGTGGCCACTGGGGGCAGTAGCGAGCGCCCAGCTCACATGGTACACATTCCTCAAATGCCTTCAGCTGCGCGGGAAAGATTCCCGCGCTCACCTCACCTGGACAAGAAAGGCGTGACCAAGGATGACGTCACTTGGACAGTAGCCAATGCCTGTCGAAGAGCCAGATTCAATTAGATAGCCACCGCATAAAAGGAGCTGTTTGTCCGCCATTACCACATGTTCGTACTGTACTCCATGCAATAAAGATGTGCTAGGCTAGCTTACAGCCGTTTCCATTGTCTTGATTCCCAAACACTAAAGAAATGTAGGAATCCCTGGCTGTCTTCCAAAAGGTGGAAGTGACTTACGAAGTTTGTTTGTGCATGCATGACTGTGATCTTTCTGTGTGTGAATCCATCGGGGAGGCTGGTATGAAGGCCTCCCCCGTTACAGCAGGGAAACACTGGCCTACTCTATAGAGCAACTTATTTGGTATGTAATGCCCCTAAAGTCCATTATTTTATTTACACAGAAAAATGCTGTTGTAACACACTGCTTGTACAACATTGTTGTAAAATAGAGGCTGTTGAATTTGATTGGCTTTGTAACATTTTGCATTAACTCACATCTGCCTTACCCTAGCAGCATTACAAGTTCTCTGTTTCCTCAGTCTGAAGCAGTTGTGACAAACAATGCTTACCAGAAACAATGTAAATTCCATGCATGTTTTTTAACTACAGTACTATCAAACTATTAGCTCAGTCCTGATCTGATGAAGGCCTCCCAAACTGTGCAAGAGTTCCCAAGGACCTGTGCCAAACTGTTCCATGCAGCTCCAGCCTGCACATCAGCTCATCTCTCCACCTGGCACACAGCCATCCTCATGTTTCATCCGCAGCTTTCTCAGACCTTCAGTTCACAGAAGTGACTTTTCTGTTTAATTATGAAGTTCATCTGTTCCAGTTGTCATGCCTTTCCCTTTTGGTTATAAGTTGCTTCCCAGGAAAAGTTTTTATTTCCATCTTCAACAACAATTTGTTAGTTTTGCATTATCCACTCTTTACATAACACATTTCCTGTGGGACTCACTAGAACAGGGGTGTCTAAACTATGGTCTGTGGGCTTCATTTTTTTACTACCACTCTGTGGGTGTGGCCTACTCTGTGGGCGTGACCAGATGTTGGCCATGTGACTTGCTGGGTGTGGCCATGTGACTGGGTGGGCATGGGTGATCTAGTCATGCCTGCCACATGACCATGAAAATGTCTGCAAACGCAGACAGTACTGGCTCTTTGGCTGTAAATGAAGATGAGCACTGCATCCTAGAGTCAGATGCGACTGGCTTTTGAGCAAGGGTGACCTTTACCTTTACTAACCTCTTGCAACTAAACAGGGCCAAAATTCACAGCAAAATTGAATACCAATCAGGAATCTTCTGTTATTAGGTAAAGGTTGCCTTTGCTCAAAAGCCAGTTGTCTCCAACTCTAGGGTTCAGTGCTCATCTCTGTTTATAGCCAAAGAGCCAGTGCTGTTTTCTGTGGTCATGTGGCAGGCATGACTAGACACCAGAGTGCATGGAACGCTGTTCACCTTCCCACCGAAGTGGTCCCTATTTATTTACTTGCAATTTCTTGTTTTCAAACTGCTAGGTTGGCAGGATCTGGGACTGAGATGGGAGCTCATTCCACTGTGCAGTATTCAGGTCTCAAACTGGTGACCTGCTGCTCTTCCAGTCATCAAGTTCAGTGGCTTAACCACTTGAGCCACTGCAGTTATTACCGGTTGTAAAAAGCCACACTGATTTGTAAACTTATCTGTTATGCTAGCCAACCATTGTGTACCTAGTGGACTTGATCCACAAAAGGTCACATTAAAATACAGCAGTTAGTCTTTAAGACACCACAATGTGGTTTGTTATGGGGGAGCCTAAGTGGGTTTCCCTGGGCCAGCTGCAGTCTACCTTGGAACAGCAGTTAGTCTTTAAGGTGTCACAACGTTTTTGTCTTTTTGTTTTGTTTACTTCCTGATATGCTTGAAACGCAGACTAACACGGCTACCAATTCAAAACTTTTGAAATGGTAGCTGTGTTAGTCTGTGTTTCAAGCATATCAGGAAGTAAACAAAACAAAAAGAAAAAAACACGTTGTGGCACCTTAAAGACTAACTGCTGCTCGGAGGTAGACTGGCCCAGGGAGCTTCACGGGCCTCTTTCCCCCCTCCCAGGGAAACCCTCTTAGCCTCTCCAGAGCCTCCCCCTACACACACACACAGTCACACACACATACACACAGGTGAGGCACTTACTCAAAAGGGGCAAGCGTCGGGGCGCTTCGGCGGCAAAAGGAGCGCCCCAGTGGTGGCGGTGGCAGCACATCCCTGCCACCTAGCCTAGACAGGGCTCTTCCTCCTCCTCCTCCCTGCCCCAGGGACAAAGGTGGCAGTGGAGGCTCAGCAGGAAAAGAGCATGCTCAGAGGGGGGTGAGATGTGGAGGAGGCGGAAAAAGTGGGTGGGGCAGGGTGGGGAGGTGGACGGTTCCAGCTGGTTTTACTACCGGTTTGCCCAAACAGGTGTGAACCAGTTGGAGCCCACCACTGCCCTTGTTGCTCCTGAAAGCGAAAGTAAAATGCACCTGTTTTACTTCTGCTTGTTTTACTTCTGCTTTCAAGAGTGATAAGGGCAGCGTGGGCTGGATGAATTGGTGTCGGGGGCTGGATCCAGCCCATAGGCCGTAGTTTGGCCACCCCTGGTTTAAGCAGAGAAAATGGCAGTTTAAAATCTATCTCAGCCTGTTGCAAAACAGATTGCAACGCACATTTTACTCACTTTTCCGATGGGAGGAACCACATGACCAGCCCACTGAACCACTTGACCATCCCACGGCCATGCACTAGAATGTACTAGTAGAGAATGGAGGATTTAATGTTTTATGGTTTACATTAAAAATATTTCACTTGCTGAAAATGTCCGCCACTTTGTCTCATAAATATTTATATAACCAGATCCTTTCAGGAAGGCTCAACTATTAGAACCTTATTATAACCTGTGCTGCAATATTTTGTTTTCTTTATTCTAAAAAGCACATGAACCATCATCCAGAATATATACCTTCTTTTGGTTGATCTTGTATTGTTTGACATCTTTGAATTTTATTCCCTACAACTCTTGTTCCCTACGTGTATTGGGTAGTTGCCCAAGTGATTTTTTTGTTCTCATTTACTTCATATATACAGAAAAGATTTTTCTGACTACACATTCCGAGAAATAAAAGCTTCTATAACCATGATGGTGAACCTTGGCATTCCAGCTGTTCTTGGACTTCAATTCCCAGAAGCCCAAGTCAGCATTCCTGATGATCAGGGCTCCTGGGAATTGAAGTTCAAGAAAACCCGGAGTTCCAAGGTTTGCCATCACTGCTGTATAAGGACCAGATTTTGGAAGAGTGACCGTGCTGAGGGATTCTGGGAGTTTTCATTTATAGAATATGACTTTTCCTAGGCTTGCTAAAGACACAGTCTGAGGGAATTTAAGTTCATTGTGGATTCAACCTCAGTGTAACTTCTGTTGCTATGGATGGAATGATAGGCAAATCACACATATGCGTATGCCAAGGGGCAGTTTTCTAACTCTAGTTTCCCTGACTGTTTTATCTTAACTATTCTTCAGAAGCTAAGGCAAAAAAAAGTTCTGGAAAGTTTACAATATCTGAAAAGTTTTCTATTATATACTAGCAGGGATGCCCGGCTTCACCTGGGTTGTGTGTGTGGGGCCCTGTCTTACCTTCTTGGGTAGCATTGCAGTGGGCGGTCTCAGGCCTCCATCCTGTTGGCAGTCGGCACCGCAGATCTGCCGCGGGTTGTTGGG
Organism: Bradypodion pumilum; assembly: GCA_035047305.1. Taxonomy (NCBI): domain Eukaryota; kingdom Metazoa; phylum Chordata; class Lepidosauria; order Squamata; family Chamaeleonidae; genus Bradypodion; species Bradypodion pumilum. The sequence continues at coordinate 382,195,823 of JAWDJD010000002.1, forward strand.
CCCGGCATGGAGGCTGTTCCTCTTGCCCTCCAGGCTGTTCCTTGTTGCTGCCGCTGCCGCCTCACCCGTCACCTCTGCGGGTGCCTGCCTCGCCCTGGCTGTGCCCCCTCCGCCGGCATCTGGTGTGTTTGGGGTCATCCGTGTGTCCACCGGTGCGGGTTTGGGTGCGGCGGCCTTGCCGCAGCTGTTCCAGGATCTCTGGCCATCGGCGCCAGTGTTTTCCCTGGGCGCTTTCTGTCGGACCCGCCGGGGTTTGTGGGGCTTTTTGTGGAGACTGTCCCTCGTTTGCCGCTGCTGCTGTGGCCTTGCCCATTACGTCTGCGGGCACCCACCTCGCCCTGGCCATGTCGTCTGACAGTGCTGGTTTGGGGGTGGTGGCAGCCTACGGCGGCAGCCTGCGATAGCCTTGCCTCAGCTGTTCCGGGCTCTCTGGCCATGGGTACTGGAGTTGTCTTTGGGTGTGTTCTGCGTAGTCGGCGGCCATTGTTGTGCCGCCCGCATGACCTGCAACCTGCCCCTTCTGATCTCGGCCCAGCCTCCCTGATTGGCCGTGGCATGCCGTTTGTTTCACTTTGTGGGGCGCAGGGGCCCCCATGGAGTTTCGGACCCCAACAGTGATAGGTGCAGATCGCCAAGGTATGTGTGTGCCAAGTTTGGAGGGGCTTGGTCCAGGGGTGTGGATTTGTATACCGTATAGTACAGGTTTTTTACACTCATAACTCTGGTGCTTTTCCCTTAACTTTAAGCAAGGGTACCTTCCCACAGCACTGCAACAATTAAATGTAATTAAATATTTATTTATTTATTTATTTATTTGCTTGGATTTCTATACCGCTTTCCTTCATCTAGGGAAATTCAAAGCGGTTTACAGTAATACAAAGCAATATAAATAATTCAATATAAATAATACAAAGCAATATATGTAATTAAATATAGAAAGTAGGTTTTCCCCTCCCCACCATCCAGTCTACCCGAAATGCTCTCGGAAACTGCAGCCACTTACAAAATATTGGAACAAGAGAGAAAGAGAGAGAGACAGCATTTTCCTTGCATTGTTATTTCTGTTAATAAGCATAGAGCCCTCAATTTCTCCAAGCAATTATAATTTATACAGCCACCCAGCATTTGGTAAGAAGAAAGAAACTTATGGCATTTTGTAATGAGTGTGTTGGTTAGGAAATATACAGTCTACAAGAGATCAATAAACTCTATTGCTTGTATATTGTATATCCAGGATAACAACCAAACACTGTAAGCTTTTTGGAATCCTCAAAACTGAGTTTGTTCACTTTGCATGCCTCCAAACATAACATTTCTACCACCAATCAGAAGACTTGATGATGATGTTAGTTTCATAGTCTAAGATTGGTTAAAAAAAATTAGCAGTTCAAGATCTAACCAAGGACCTAAGAACTGTTAAGGTAATGTAAGCACTTCCTAGTAAATTTGCACTATATAAGTAAGCACTATATAAGCACTTCCTAGTAAATTTGTATTTTGCAACATTAGGTTATTCAAGTTCAATAAATCCAAAATGTCCTAATCATACCTGTCAACCGCGGGTCCGGAAAATATGGGACCTGTGCAAACGGTTCTGCGCAGGTTGTCTTCTATGCATGCGTAGAAGATGATCTGCGCAGAAGGGCTGCGCAGTACCTCTTTTTCCCCGCTGCCAATTCCAGGATTTTGGCAGTTGCGGGCGGGAAATGGCGCAAATTGGCGCCGAAAATCAGGAAATCCCGGCCAATCCGGGAAGGTTGACAGGTATGGTCCTAATATCTAGGGCAGTGTTTCCTAACTTTTGGTTTTTGGACTTCAATTCCCAGAAGCCTTCTGGGAATTGAAGTCCTCCTGTGGGGCATGTACTCCAAGTTGGGAACCACTGATCTAGGGAGTCCTTTAGGTATTGCTCCAAGGGCTCCAATTACTATGGTAAGACAACAGTTTTCTTTTTCAATCAGAAGACTTGATGATGGTGCCTGGGGAGGGCTCCACAGCTAATTTGGCCTCTAGATTAGGACCTCTCTTCTGCATTGGGAATTGCCTTGTTCATTCCTAAAGTCCACACACTCAGGGTGCAAGGACATTCCTGTGTGCCACCTCACCAACTAGGGCAAAAGACATTCAGAGGGATCTGTTATCTCCAATGATAGATCATAGATAATAGTGGAAATTCACACTCTTCCATGTCTCCTGATGTCATCTAGTCTTCAGAGCTCTAGGGAAATGGATATCATTCATCACCCCATCCATGGTGATTCCTAATCCCTAGCCTATGCTTTTTTTGACCATTGTAACATTTATCGCAATATATTACCAGGCTATTTGTCTAGTAAAAGAAGTGTACAAAGGAAAGCCTGGCCAGGGTTATTAAATTAATCTCCTGCACAATCTCCATTTTTAGAATAACCCAAGTTAGAAGTGACCCTGGAGATCATTCAGTACAAACATAAATGCACAGTTTACAGGGATATTATTTAAGAGCCTACCAGTCTTCAGTAATGTCACCAGCACCGAAAGAAAGGGGGTGGGGAGACTAAACTTGAAATCCCAGCAAAAATATATTTTCAAGTGACAACATAAACATTTAGTGATTTGTGGTAGCAGCACAATATTCCACAAAACACAGTACAGTGTTCTGCAGGACACAGAAATTCGGCAATGTACCTCAGTAATATATTAATCCACCTTGTAACTTTTCATACATTTGTGTAAGATGAAACAGCTGCATGTTAATTCTGACCCACAATATTTATTCTAATTAGGCGTGGGAAAGTAATTTTGCATAGTCTACTTTTAAACATCAGCAACTATGATTTATGTAGACTAAATTAAAGCAGGCTAAATTGAGAAATAAGAGATTACATACATCAGGAGTTCTCAAACTTTTTAAGCCGGGGCCGGGTCAAACTCCCTCTGACAGCTTCAGGGGTTGGACAGCCACATGGCACTTCCTGGTGTGATGGAGGTGGTGGAGGGCCACATGAAATAGTGCTGCAGGCCACATTTAGTCCATGAACCGCAGGTTGAGAATCCCTGACATACATGATGGATGATCGACAAGAGAGAGATTCCAAACACTGTAGCATTATGTGGTAAGCTTTTAATTACCTAACATGGTAATCTGATGGCTGCATTAGCAGCCATCAGATGTATGGTCTCACAAAAATTGATATAGATTCAGATTAAAAAGCTTGCCCCTTTATGGCATTCTGTTTCAATACCTGGACTCCCTAGCTCCTAACAAAGGATCATAAAGTCATTCACTGTGTGCACAAGAGCCATTCTTTCTTAAAACAGTTGCTTTCATCAATAGCAGGAGGAGGGAATGTGTCACCTTCCAAATGTTAAAATATAAGTTCTGCCAGCCTTCACCAATACATGCAATACTGAGGGATAGTAGTTCAACATCTAGTATACCTTCCTGTTGTGTACAATTATCTTTTCTTGTTTCTTTTTTCCATATAATTATCTTAGCCCTTGTTATGAATTTTAACTCTATTACCAACTCTATTCCCTGTCCTGCTTTTAACTTGAAGCCTAAAAATTTTATTTTCCTATACAGTATTTCTATTTTCTATATTTCTACTTTCTCCAATTTTTCTTCTGCCTGAGTAAGGATATTGTTTTGATCCTTGGTACAGTACCTATCTTTTGACCTAGTGGCAGTTTAATCTTTGATAACCACTGGTCTGATGGTGTCTGTTGTTTAGTCACTTAATAGTCCTCTAATCTGCATTCTGGGATGATACCAATTCTTATTGACATGGAGAAAGCTTAATTATAACTCCTCCTCCTTCGGTCCTCTTGCCCTTTCTGTACTGAAGAGTGAGGGGATCATTTTTATTTCCACACATTAGTACTACCCTACTATAGGTCATGAGCTACTGTACATCTTATGTGTGCAGTGGAAATTCAATGTTCCCCAAACTGCCATTCCATCTTTAGAATACAGTACTTCCCTTCTGTAAGGACTGCAGTGGCTCAAGTGGCTAAGACGCTGACTGGGAGGCAGAAGGTCAGCAATTCGATTTCTGAGTACTGCAGGACAGAATGAGCTCCCGTCTCTGTCCCAGCTCCTGCCAACCTAGCAGTTCGAAAACAAGAAATTGCAAGTAGATAAATAGGGAGCACTTTGGTGGGAAGGTAACAGCGTTCTGTGCGCTCCGGTGTCTAGTCATGCTTGCCACATGACCATGGAAACGTCTGCAGAAGCAGACAGCGCTGGCTCTTCGGCTTTGAAACAGAGATGAGCACTGAACCCTAGAGTCGGATACGATGGCTTTCGAGCAAGGGAAACCTTTACATTTACATTTACCGACTTCCCTTCTGTGCAATCTGCTTTGCTAATGCATTGGAGAGTGGATAACTCTATTTACCACACAGTTCTTTTCTTTTTCTTTTTGTAGCACCAAAGGCAATTTATGCTGGGATTACTGCTGGAGTGAATTGCTGTTTGAGAGGCCATGTGCAAATGACTCCAAAGAGATAAAATCAAAAGGGCAGCAGAATCCACATTTCAGAGCAAGAAATAATGGTGCCAATGAAGATGAAGGCTTTTAGTAGAGCGATCTGACTGCATTACACATCCACTCTCAGCTGCATTACTCTTGAGCTGTGATACCAGGCTTATGTATTACTCCTGCCTTTTGGCACAGCTTTTTGTTCGGGTATGCTAAAGAGGCCTGGAATCTAGTCTCAATATGATGTAACCACTCTGGTAGTTTATAAATAACACGAAGTAGCAGTATATTGTATTCTGTTATTGTCTGTCTGTTTTTTTTTTTTTGAGCTAGTGCAGCAACAGAGGGGAAATCCTTAATCATGAAGGGCATGCGTGTTTTCAGAGATCTTTGAACCTAATAGTTCATAGATGTCTGACCAACTACTTGGCACTGGTATCAGGACCAGTGTAAGCGTAATAGGTAAGAAATGTTGATTTATGTTTAAAGCACATTTCTTTGCCTTTGTAAATGAATAGCCATAGAGTTATCTGTTTAATCATTTGAGAGAGAACTCTTTAAAAAGTGTAAGCGGGTTACTGAATAGGAGAAATGGATCCAAGTTGTTTATCAAACCTGAGACTAAAGAACAGTAGCAGAGTTTGGGAAAGTTACTTTTTAAAACTACAACTCCTGAAGTCCCCCAGCAAGCATAGCCAGTACAGCCCAAAAAGTAACTTTTCTAAAGAGAGAAGTATATTGTTCTCTATTTTAAATATATGTTTCAATTGCTTGTGCTGGGGTACACCAAAAGAGCTGCCTCGAAGATTGTAGTATTTTTGAACCACAATTGGGTGTACCCTGGTAACAGCAACCTTGTTGGCCAGCTTATCTTTCTCACACTAAGTCATGTGAAAGGAACTGCAGAGTGAACTCACCAAAAGGTGGCTTCATTTTTGGCAGTTTCACATCTGGCCTAGACATGGAAAAAGTAATGCTGGTGCTTCATTTTCTTTGTGGGGAATGATGATACATAGAGGACCAGAATACTCCAGGGCAAACACTTGAATCCATCCCTTGTAAAATGAGAGAACTTTAACACATTTATACAGATTTAGTGTATGAGAACCAAGACACAGGAACAGCCGAAGTATTGGCTTAACACATCTTTATTGCATGGTGGTCCGGGGGAACATGTGGTAATGGCGGCCGAACAGCTCAATATATACAGTGGCTATACATTTGAATGTGGCTCCACGATAGCCCATTGGCTACTGTCGGCATGACGTCATTTCAGGTCACGCCCTTCTTGTCCAGGTGAGGTAGTGGCGGGAATCTTCCCGCGCTGCAGTTCTTTGGAAATTGGAACCGTGTGAGCTGGGCGCTCGCTATTGCCACCAGGTGGTCATTAGCTCGCGTCCTAATTACAACGGGTTACATTGATACAGTTGGTGGTTGTTTAAAGGCATAGAATTGAGAACACAACATCCCTCCACCCTAGAATGAGACGAAGTCTCTCATCCAAGATGGCTTATTGCAAACGCGCTTTGGGCGTGATGCTGGCTGGCTTGTCCCGGGAGTACTACTGCTTCTCTGTCCCCTGGTTCCTTGTCCTGCAACGGGAGAGGGAGACTCGTTAGTGACTTGCTGCGGTTCTGCGGCTTTTGGGGAAGGGACGGAAAAACCGGGGGCACTGGGGACTAACGAAAAACCCCGCTTCTCGCTTGGATGGGTGGGGGACCACTCCGAAACCCCCCCGGTTTTGTAACTGAAAATCAAAATTATCTCCTGGGGCGTCATTAGAGGGATCCCTCAGGATATCTACGAGGACAGATTCCTTCCCCTCCCCCCTCGGTGGGGACCACTGGCCCCCCTCTCCTCCCCCTTGGGCTGAACGGGTGGGGGAGAACCCTAACGCTGAATCCTTTTCCGCGCCGTCCGCGCTCTGGTGTCCCGGAACCCTGCTCTGGAGTTGGTCTGCGTGTCGTCTCCAGAGTAGACCCGTGACGGTCTCTACGCAATACGACACGGGACCCGTCCGTCCAACGACGACACCCGGGACCCAGGCTGGCCCCGTGCTGGCGTAATTCCTGCAATGCACCGGGGCACCGACATCGAAACGTTTCGTGTCCGCTAACCCGATATTCCTCCCTGTGTCCTCCACCCTTGTGGGGTCTAGCCTGGTCAGAATCGTAGTCAGCTTCCTACGCATTAAGAGCTCTGCGGGCGAGTACCCAGAAGCTAGGGGGGTCACCCTGTAGCCCAGCAGGAACTGGCACACTTGAAGGTTGAGATCCCCGGGACCCATGCGCCTCAGTGCGTCTTTGGTGGTGCGCACGAGGCGCTCGACCTGGCCGTTTGTTGCCGGGTGGAAAGGGGCGGAGGTGATGTGCCGAATGGCGTTGATCTCAGTGAATGCCCTGAACTCTGCGGACGTGAAACAACTAGCGTTATCGCTAATTAGGGTGTCGGGTATACCGAACGTGCTAAAAACCCTACGCAAATGCTTCACTGTTGTTGCCGAGGAGGTGCTCGTAACTGGGATGACCTCCAACCACTTGGAGTAAGCATCTACTACGAGGAGAAAAAGTGTCCCTCTAAATGGGCCTGCAAAATCAATGTCCACCCGGGACCACGGCCCCTTCGCCGCGTTCCATTCCCTGCGCGGCAGATGCGCCTCCTCGGGTCGGGAGCATTGGCAGCTCTCGCAAATGCCTACCATGTGCTCGATGTCGGCGTCTAACTGGGGCCACCAGAAATAGCTCCTGGCCAGAGCCTTGGAGCAGACAATTCCAGGGTGGCTGACGTGCAGCAGTTTGAGTACCCTAGGCCTCAGGGATTCGGGGACCACCACCCGCTGGCCCCACAGAAGGCACCCTCTCTCTATGGACAACTCTAGCCTCTTCCTGAAAAACGGGGCGAACTCTGCCGCCGGGGAGGACGCTGGCCACCCTTTTTGCACCCAGGAGCTGACTAGAGCTAGCGTCTTGTCCTTTCCAGTCGCCTTGGCGATGTCTGCGGGTACAATAGGGGGCGAATCTAAGACCTCTATCAGGAGCACTTGGCGGTCTTTTTCTTCCTCGCCCCCGGTGCTGCTAGTGTGGGGAAGGGGAGACCTCGACAGGGCGTCCGCGTGGCTTATTTCTTTCCCTGGGCGGTACACCAACGCATGCTGATACGCATTTAAGAAGATGGCCCACCGTAACATCCTAGGGGACAGGATCTGAGGTGTGGGCTTGTCCGCAGTGAAAATGCCTAGCAGGGGCTTGTGGTCGGTAACTATGGTGAAGGGGCGGCCGTAGAGGAAATCGTGGAACTTCTTAGTCCCCGCTATTATTGCTAGCGCCTCCCTGTCTGTTTGGGCGTAGTTTCGCTCAGCCTGGGACAGGGATCTGGAGTAGAATGCTACCGGGGCCTCTCTCCCGTTTTCCAGCACGTGGCACAGCACCGCCCCCACCCCCACTGGGGATGCAGCACATATCAGAACCACCGGCTTCTTGGGGTCAAAATGGGTGAGAATGGCATCAGACGCTAGGAGTTGTTTCAGTTCAACGAATGCTCTCTCTTGGCTCTCGCCCCACTTCCACGCCTCGTCCTTCTTGAGCAGCTTATGCAGCGGCTCTGCTACCGATGCCTTCTGAGGCAGGAAGGAGTGGTAGAAATTTAAGAGCCCTAGGAACGACTGCAATTGGAGGTGGGGCGAGGGGCTTGGAGGTGGGGCGAGGGGCACCTTGAATTGCGGCTACCTTTGATTTGGAGGGTTTGATTCCCGCAGGGGTTACCCAGAAACCCAAGAACTCAACCTCTTTCGCGAAGAAGACGCATTTGTCTTTCCGCAACCTCAACCCCGCCTTTTCAAACACCGCGAGTACTTTGTCTAGCCTTTCAGCCAACTCCTCCTCACTCCCCCCCCGTTATCAATACGTAATCAAAGTATGGCAAGACCCCATCCAGTCCCTTTAAGAGGCGTTCCACGAGCGACTGGAAAATGCCCGGCGCCGAGTTCACGCCAAACTGTAGGCGCGTCACCTGAAACGCCCCCTTATGAGTGACTATTGTTTGCGCAGCAGCTGCAGCTGGGGTTACCGAGAGTTGCTGATAGGCCTGCGCCAGGTCAAGTTTTGCGAAACACTTTCCCCCATGTAATCTGGCCAACAGGTGGCTGACTACCGGCACCGGATACGCATTTGGGCGGATCGCCTTATTAATGGTGCACTTATAATCAGCACATATGCGAACCTCCCCGTTGGCCTTTAGCGCAGTTACAATCGGAGTCTCCCACTCCGCGGAATCAACAGGAACAAGAATCCCCTGGCCCACCAATTTGTCCAGTTCCGCCTCTATTTTGTCCTTTAGTGCGAAAGGCACTCTGCGCGGCTTGAGTCTTATTGGGCAGACCTCCGGGTCCAGGTCGAACGCCACTGGGGGTCCCTTGAATTTTCCGAGTCCTTTCTTGAATACTTCGGGGTGCGCGTCGCACACCCCCTGTATTGGGTCAGTCCCAATGGCATGCACCCCCCCAATGAACAGACCCAGGGGCTTAAACCATTGAGTCCCGAGGAGGCTGCAACTTCCCCCCTTGAGAACAACCAGGGGCAGTTCTGCGGCGTGCTGCTTGTACTGGACCTTGAATTTTCCAACCCCCAACACCGGAATGCTATTACCCTGTACGTCCCGCAGCGTGGACCTCAACGCTTTGAGCTTAGGGCGCACGTGGGGGGAAATTCCCAAGAACTCCCGCTGGGACATGATAGAGTAGGAGGAACCCGAGTCTATCTCCATCCTAACAGGGGCCCCTTGCACCAGTACCTCAACAAAGTAACGGGGGTGTCCCAAGGACACGCTGTACACTGGGGCGTCGTCGCTGCTGTCGTCGGAGATGCGGCCCATGCCGTCCTGCTTCCTCGCAGGCCGGGCACCCTCCTTGGTCCTCGGCGAGCGGTCTGACGAGCTTTTCCGGTCCCTGCGCTGCCGTCTGCAGACCTTGGCGATGTGCCCCCGGCGTCCGCAGTTGTGGCACTCGGCCTTCCGGAACGGGCACTTGACGCGGTCGTGGGCCGCTCCACATCCGTCGCAGCGTCGGCCTTCCTTCCGAACCCTCCGGACATCCTCGTCATCGCTGCTCTCCGTGGAAGATTTTGGCGCCCGTCTGGCCGCATGCACCGACCCCGCTGCCTTGTCGGACTGTGGGGGCCTTTCTCTGAACCCCTTGACTCCGGCCCTCGTGGCTTCCGCTGCCTGCGCCGCCTTCACAAACTCGCGCAGCGTTGGGGGTGGCTCCTGGTTCATCAGCTTTCGCTGAACCTCCTCGTCCCACAGGCCGCACAGCATGCGGTCCCTGAGGGCGATCTCCAGGTTTTCCCACTTGCATGGGCCGGCGGCCAACCGCAGGGCCGCTGCAAAGGCGGCGATGGACTCACCAGGCGCTTGAACTCTCTTCCAGAACGCGTCTCGAGCCGAGAACATCAAAACCGAGGGCTGGAAATGGTCGCGCATCGCCTTCAGGAGCTGTTTGACCGGCAGCTCGCTCACCTTCTTCGGTGATACCAGGTCCACCAGTACTCTTTTGGCGGCATTCCCGAGCATCCGGGTGAGGATGGCCCTCTTCTTTCCCTCGTCTGTAATGTCAGACACCACCAGCGCATCTTGGAAGTCCATTTCGAAGAGCTCCCAATCTTCCGGCTTGTTGATGTCGAAACCGGCATGGTTAGCGTGTGTCTTGATCTCGTGGGAATCCATCATCCCATCCTCGTCGCCAATTTAGTGTATGAGAACCAAGACACAGGAACAGCCGAAGTATTGGCTTAACACATCTTTATTGCATGGTGGTCCGGGGGAACATGTGGTAATGGCGGCCGAACAGCTCAATATATACAGTGGCTATACATTTGAATGTGGCTCCACGATAGCCCATTGGCTACTGTCGGCGTGACGTCATTTCAGGTCACGCCCTTCTTGTCCAGGTGAGGTAGTGGCGGGAATCTTCCCGCGCTGCAGTTCTTTGGAAATTGGAACCGTGTGAGCTGGGCGCTCGCTATTGCCACCAGGTGGTCATTAGCTCGTGTCCTAATTACAACGGGTTACATTGATACAGTTGGTGGTTGTTTAAAGGCATAGAATTGAGAACACAACAGCAGAAAAGTTACTTTTTGTACTACAGCTCCAGGATCTCCCAGATGCCATGATGGCTGAATGATTCTGGAAGTTATGGCTCAAAAGTTTAGTTCTCCAAGCTTTACATTTCAAATAATATAGTCATTTGTAACCCCCATTCAACCCTAGAATTACATGACACTCAGACAGTGGGACTGGGTTGCTTGGTGATAAACAGGTGACAATCAATCTCTCAAAGTGCACAGTATCAATCAAATAAAACCTACTTGAAAAGAATAAACAAAATGCATGTAATAGTAGACCTTTGTAAGAAAAGCTGCAGTTAGAATCTGATTAAAATTAACATTTTAAGTCTTCAACTAATGTATTAACCAATTAACTTGCTGTTACTGTAATCTGATAATCACTTTCAGAGATTTATGAGGATTTACATAATGCTAAGGGTGCATTTCAGTGGCATACAATATTCTATTTTATTACATTATGCCTTAAGACAGACAAGTTCAAACAAACCAGTATTTTGTGCAGTCCAACAACTTAAAAATACTCAGCATTTTCTAGTATTCTACTGGTCTAAAGTGCCAGACATCTCTGGCTTGTTGACAATATCAAGTAATTATATGGCAGCTCTATAGTACAAACTGTTCTTTCCTTAGAGAAATCTCTGGTGCAGACACAATTCTCAAGCAACAAAGTTATGCAGTGCCCTTTGACCTGAGTTGGCATGGCTGCTGCACAACATATTGGACAATATGGATCCACACAAATCTTGGTCTTACAAATCAGTGGGATTTCTCTGCAATTTCTACAAACTTCCATTTGAATGAAATGGGACATTTGAATGAGACCTTATTCATTCTAATAAGGTAGTGAATGCATATTACATTTGTATCGGTTTTGTAATCCATTACTACTTAAATAATTTTTTGGAATAGGAGTGTTTCAGGCATATCAGAGAACGTCCTTAGCAACCATAGAGAAATTACAGAAGAGACAGAGAGGACGCGAAACACAAGAGTGATATTGCAAAAACTCCCCTGATGAAATTTATTGAATGAAATGTCTAATTAACCGCATAGACGTCGGGAGTTTGGGGCCAATTTATATGGGAGTTTGACTTCCCAACTGAATACGAATTTATGAGCTGTTTTGGATGAGAGATAGAAAGCGTAATAGAGGAATGAATCATTGTTTCATATTGTTACAAAGGACATAGTGAAGAAGTTGAAGAGAGCGTATTTGAATTTGGTTACTATTGTCAAGATTACAAAAGGAACTTGAAGACTTTATGTGCAGAGAAGTATCTGAGTTTGGTTTCTGTTTGATGACATTACAAGTGAATATACATCAGTTTATTATCAGAGTTTGCAAAATAAAAAATAAAAATAACATTAAGAATACAAAGACCTTATAAGAAGATTCGTTTATCATTATCTTCATCATTTTGGGGCATACACAAACGGTACATTGTGTTTGTAACCTTTTTCACTGCTGAGGCACACTGGGTTGACACCTTCATTGAGCTGTCCACCAGGACACCAAGGTCCCTTTCCTGGTTTGTCACAGAGAGTTCAGACCCCATCAGTTTATAAATGTAATTGGGTTTTTTGCCCCAACGTGCATCACTCTGCACTTACTAATGTTGAAGCTCATTTGCCACTGTTTTGCCCACTCCCTCAGTGTCAAGAGATCCCTCTGGAGCGCCTCATAATCTCTCACAGTTTTCACTACCCTGTATAATTTAGTGTCGTCAGCAAATTTGGCTATCTTGCTATTTACTCCTACTTCTAGATCATTTATGAAGAGGTTGAAAAGCAGGGGTCCCAGTACTGAACCTTGGGAGACCCCACTCTTTACTTCCCTCCACTTGGAGAAGTGTCCATTTAGTGCTACCCTCTGTTTCCTGTCCCTTAGCCAGTTGCTGATCCAGGACAAGACCTGTCCCTTTATTCCATGACTGGCAAGTTTATTCAAGAGCCTTTGGTGTGGGACCTTGTCAAAAGCCTTCTGAAAGTCCAGATAAACAATGTCAACTGGATCCCCCTTATCCACATGCTTGTTGACACTCTCAAAAAATTCCAACAGATTCGTGAGGCATGATTTGTCCTTGCAAAAGCCATGTTGGCTCTCTTTTAGCAGCGCCTTCTCTTCTATGTGCCTATTAATTCAATCTTTTAGGATGGTTTCCATCACTTTACCTGGGACACACGTCAAACTGACAGGTCGGTAATTTCCTGGATCACCCCTGGATCCTTTTTTGAAAATTGGTGTTACATTCGCTAACTTCCCGTCATCAGGCACAAAGCCTGATTTGAGGGAAAGATTATATATTTTGGCTAGGAGATCAGCAATTTAATCTTTAAGTTCCCTGAGAACTTGTGGATGGATGCCATCTGGTCCTGGTCCCAGTTTTGAAAATTGATATATTATTCAGATCTCCCTTCTCTATATAGACGTGGAAGGCATGGAGCTCACCCAGTCTGAGATCAGCAGCAGATGGAGGGGGAGAACAAAAGTGGAAAGTAGATCATTGGTAGAGACAAAATGCCCTTCACTTCTGCTTCAGCAGGGGTGCCCAAACCTTTTGCACCGGGAGCCTGACCATGCCCTCGGAACAGCTGAGCAGGTCTGACTATGCCCTCAGAAGTGGGCATGTTTGCACATGTGCTTCAGGAACCACTTCTGTGAGTGGTTCCGGACGTGTCTGCACACACGCAAATGCATCCATGCCACTCCCGGAAGTGGTTCTGATGTCTCTGTGCATGCACAAATGTGTCACCACCACCCCCGGAAGTGGTTCTGGACATCTCTACGCATGTCCAAATGTGTCCCCCTCCCCCTCCTGGAAGTGGTTCTGGATGCACGTGCACATTGGCGGGCGCATCCCCCATCCACTTCTAGGAGTGGTGAGGATGTTGTGAGCCTGGTGAATTGGCATCAGGGGCCTGATATGGCCCACAGGCCATAGTTTGGCCACCCCTGTGCTTCAGTGTTATATGTCCAGTTTTGTGTTCTCATATGTGTTCTGCCATGAACTGAGTACAATACATCTTATGTAAAAACCACTCTTTGTGTGGGGGTCCTTTCTGCTAAACTGTCAGATTCCCAGGTGACCTGAGCTCTTCAGCCATCTCCTTGAAAGAGGAGAAAGACTAGGATGTCACTGCCCAGACAACACAGGGATGCTTCACCTACCAGACATCAGAAAAAGTTACGGTGGACTGCATCAACCATGCTAGCTATGGGATTCCATGATACATAATCCCTGCCCCCGCCACCCCCGCCACCAAAGTCTAATCTTTGCCTGGAACACCAAGGAACCTCTTTAACCTTTAAAGCATGTCTTGTTACATCTTTCCTGAATCAAGCAAAAATCCGTTCGAGGCTTGGAAACTTTAATATCAATGTTCAAACTCCATAATTGCATCCATTATTTAATGTTAACGTTTTCGGACATCTTTCCTGGGCAGCAAGATGTTGACAGATCCATTGGGAAATTCAGAGTTTTTGGTGCAGTGTGCATATGGCCACTGGAAGACCCTTTCTGCCTGGGTTTACTCGGGAAAAAGGTTCACTGCAAAGGAAGTGAAAAGTCCATCAAAAAATAACTTTGAAGCACACTCAGTTGCAGTAACCAAATCAGAAAGTGTGAAAACTGGTAGCTGTTGCAGAAGCTTCCAGCCTCTTCCAGACTTTTGCTGAGTTAAGTCTTTCATTAGCTGCCAAATGTGTGTCCTGGATGGGATATCTTTTCTCCTGTTTGATCGAAATTACATCATAGAAACCAACAAAGGAAGGCAATACTTTCTGTCTAACAATGGACTCAACTGCTTATCAGGTTGAAGATAAGGAGCAAATATTTTATTTTCTTTGTGAATGGAAAACAGGCACATTTGAGCTTTAAGGAAGCAAAAGAAAAAACCCCAGCTCTGGTACATTGAATATTGGTTACCTGTTTTTCTTAGGAAGTGAATAGTTCTTTAAGGAAAGTACAAAAATGTTTGTTTTGTACCATGAACTACGGGGAAGAATTTACAAAATAACCCCAGCCATGCTGCTGTTGAGAATTAGAATGGAACCATCAATAATAAGGGTCAACAAGCCACTAATAACTGCAGATTGGTAATCTTGACAACTGTCAGATGACAAAGTACTTCTGTAATATGAACTCTCTAAACCCTTGGCAGTCTTGTTATATGGAGATTATTTGTTTAAAACCAATGGGGACAGCACAATTAACTAACTGCAGCTATCTGACTCAAGTTGTATAGCGAGTGTAAACTGATAACTGATACACATATACTTATTTTGCCCGGAATCATTTCATACTTTTATATCAAATGAGATGCTAGACTGAAATGATATGACTGCAGACCATATCTATTTCAGAATTCAGGAAGAAAGTCATGTTTCCAAATGTTACCAGATGTTAAGGTGCCTGGATGTGTTAGAGAAAAGGCTATGCTAAACAATTATCCTTGTGCTGGTTTTACTGCACATGTATTCATGGCATGCGAAATTAAAGAAAACAAAAATCCCCCCCCCCCCAACACCAAGTAATTCAGATTTATTGTACATAATGTGTGAAGAATAACAAAATTGGAGGGTTGATAACTTGAGTCTCTGGTTGTTTCTTCTCATCAGGAAATGCACATATAATGGCATGCTCTTAACCATAGTGTCTACTCCCCTCACTTTGGTTAGTCTCCATTTTTCCTCACAGATCTTAGGTAAAACACAAGATCAAAATACACAGTTTACACCACACATGGTTAAACTCTTCTTTGGACCTACCAGCAGGTTTTCAGTGTTACAAAAGAGCAGCATGCAGTTGTTTAGTTTGTTGTTGTATTTTTACTGTCAAAGAAGTGAGAAAGGTGTCATGTAAGATATCCCATCTCATGTACAGTATTAAAACAACAGAGAATGAAAAAAGGAAGCAATGATTATTATATTTGTAACAGCATTGAGATCGAATATTGTTTAAAAATTGTAAATAGATTGGGAATTTGAACAGGATGATTGGTATAAAGAGATATGGGATATAACTATAAATGATAAACAAACCTATGAGATAAAGGTAATGAGATTAGCAAAAAAATGATTTTAGGGAGATATGGAGAGAATTCTTAGACTATGTATTAATGAAAGGGAAAGGAGTAAAGCCAGAACAAGATGTATTATCTTTTTGGAATGATGGAGCAAAAATATATATATATATATATATATATATATATATATATATATATATATATATATATATATATATATATATATATATATATATATATATATATATATATATATATATATATATATATATATATATATATATATATATATATATATATATATATATATATATATATATATATATATATATATATATATATATATATAAACATGGAAAACATTTAATGGAGAAGGTTTACAACAGCATTTCTCAAGGTTTTCAGGTTGTGGAACTGACCACGTCTCCTGGACAGCTGATTGGGCTGGTCACGTGGTTCCTCCCACCTGGAAGCGGAAAATGTGCACCGCGCATGTGCAGAACGCATTTAGCAGCATTCTGTGCATTCATGGCCCATGTTTTTCCTCACTTCTGGGAGCGGAGAGGGCGTCGGGGGCTGGATGGAATGGCTTCGGGTTCCAGCCATGGGCCGTAGGTTGTGAATGACTGGTTTACAAGTCCCATGGGTGGTGGTTGCATGTACAACATTATATTGTAATATATGTACAGTATGTTTATTTAGGTTGGGGGGGTTTGTGTTGTGTTGTATTTTTTCTTTTTTGTATTTTAATAATATTTTTTGAAAAAAACATGATTTGGTCTTCAGTACTGTGAACTTTGACGTTGACTTTGTTTCTGATATTTGTATACCTCTAGATCTCTTTACCAGTTTGATTATAAATATACTGTACAGTGGAACCTCAGTTAGTGTAATTAATGCGTTCTCCAGGATATTTTTAAAGCGAAAATTACTTTAAACGAATTTCCCATAGGAATGCATTGAATGTAATTTCCCAAAGGAATGCATTGAAAACCAAAATACTTTAACCGAAACGCGGTTTCCCATAGGAATGGGAATCTGTTCCGAAAATATTCCAGAAACCGAGCCACTATTTTCTATGGATTTCCTTTTGTTATGCAATTTTTATGTTAACCTAGCTGTTTGTTAACTGAGGCACCACTGTATTAGGAAGCAGAATTGGAGAAATTTGGCTCTGCTGCATCTTGAATGAAGTGGGAGGATGGGGGCAAGGGGAGGGGAGAGTGTTAGATTTGATGATCTAAGCCAATAACTCCAATAAACATTGTATTCTTAATAACTCTTTATTGCAAAGTCCTTTAATGATAAACGTTTTCTCTTTATCTTACAGAGGCTTCACACAGCTGAGAAGCACCTACAGAAGGTGACACTCGGGATCCCAACGGCTTATAAGATAAGCATTCTTTTGTACATTTAGGGGTTGTTATATCTTAACAGAGAGGGTGCCATAAATCATTTTGACAGGATCTACATGATCCTATTACTTATAACACCATATCACATTATCACCAGGTCTTTGTTCTTTCTTATTTTTCCTACAACAGCCCCCTCCCCCCCATTATTCCAGCCTTCTTTTTCGTTCCGATTTTTCTGTATCATGTCATCTGCATGCATTGTGCTGCTGCTTCTTTAAAAGCAAAGACTCTGCAAAAGCATCCTGTGGCTTTAGTAGTGCTCCATCTATTGGTGCTTTATCCTTTAAAGTAAAAGGTAAAGATTTCCCTTGCTCGAAAGCCAGTCGTATCCGACTCTAGGGTTCAGTGCTCATCTCTGTTTCAAAGCCGAAGAGCCAGCATTGTCTGAAACAGCAGTAAATTTCCCCCAGTTTTTTAGGTTTAATTTGAATGAGCTGCTTTGTTTTACCAACTACAGTACATTCTGTGAAAGTTACAATGGTACATGATCTGATCCTAATTGAATGAAGCTTTTTGTTAGTTTGTTTAATCAATCATTTTACTGACAGGTTTCAACTCCCTAAAGCAGTATTGGAATTGGAATTTTTATTTATACCCCGCTCTCCTGGTGAGAACACCACTCAGAGCGGCTTACAACAAGACATATAATATATAATGTATCAAAATACAAAATACAATATTACAAATGCAGCAAAATAAATAAATAAACACAGTAACAATTTCAAGAAATACAAATTACAGGTTACAAATTAGAAAGGTACAATATTAAACAACCTAACAAACACAAATACAGCAACCCTGCAGCGGTGCCATAGACTCAAACGGTGAAGGTGGCAGTTTTTAAAGTCCACAGCGCGGCCAGCCCCAGATGCTCCAACTTCTCAGCGGCTAATGCCGGACTGGGGAAGGAGCTCTAGTGGGGCGACGAGAGGCGGCAGTTTTTAAAGTCCACAGCATGGCCAGCCCCAGGTGCTCCAACTTCCCTGTGGCCAATGCTGGACCGGGGAAGGAGCTCTATGTATGTTTTTCCAATAATAATAATAATAATAATAATAATAATAATAATAATAATAATAATAATAATAATAATTATTATTATTATTATTATTATTATTATTATTATTATTATTATTATTATTATTATTATTATTATTATTATTATTATTATTATTATTATTATTATTATTTCTTCATGCCAGAAATTATTCTGGGCTGAAAGGATTTTTTTTGCTGGAGAACCTCTGCTCAGGAGACACCCGAATGTGCTCCTTTCATGTCCCCAAGATCTTTTCCCACTGAAATAGTCCCTATTTATCTACTTGCAATTTCTTGCTTTCAAACTGCTTGGTTGACAGGAGCTGGAACAGAGACGGGAGCTCAAACCATCATGCAGTATCCGGGTCACAAACTGCTGACTTGACAGCCTTTCAGCTATTGAGGTGAGGTTCTTAAACACTGAACCACCTCATAAAGTCTGGTTCCGCCAGCCTGGCCATGTTATCTTGCTATGTCAATAGAGTAGACCAGGGATTCTTAACCTTTTTAAGCTGAGCGGGCCGGACTGGTGGTGCCCTCCACCATAAACGCTGCTGTAAAATATAATCCACAGTTGTCGTAAATGTGTTTACAACAACCATGGGTGCATTTACAGCTGTTGTAAACATGTCCGCTTCTGGTGGTGGCAGTGCTGGTGATGCGGGCTACATGAAATGGTGCCATGGGCTGTGTCTGGCCCATGGGCCATAGGTTGAGAATCCCTGGAGTAGACCATCCTGCCAGTGACTCAATACCAATAGTCAGGTGGCGGCTAACTAACCTGACTATCCTGAGGACTAATGGCCTTGGGTAGCAAAGTCCACAGGAAGGGTGATGGTCCCCAAGTGGATTCAATCTCACTTGAATCCATTTTGATGGAGGGCAGCAGCTTCATCAATACTGGCCTGGGGCTGAGGAGGACTTTGCGTGCCAAAAAGGCTCAGGACCAGAAAGTGACTTGCAGAATTGGGTCAGTGGTACGGGTGTCATGCTGCGATGTGGAAGGCACATGAAAAGCCACTGCATTATATTCTCAGGACAGTCTTCATGGCTGATTGCCATGATGAAAGCCAATATTTGGAATCAG
Organism: Bradypodion pumilum; assembly: GCA_035047305.1. Lineage (NCBI taxonomy): Eukaryota > Metazoa > Chordata > Lepidosauria > Squamata > Chamaeleonidae > Bradypodion > Bradypodion pumilum. The sequence goes on from JAWDJD010000002.1 coordinate 382,214,967, forward strand.
ATACGGCACTTGAAGAAGAAGGTCTGGCTTCACATGAATTAACTTACAGTATATCTAAGTACAACTTTGACAAAAAGGAGCTCTGCGTTAGAGTTGGGATAGTTTCAGTGACACACCTCTCAATTATTATTTTTAAGTGGAAGTGCAAGCAGGAACAGGTTACATGGTGGAGGTATATAAAGTTGCTTTAGAGCATTTCCATATTGAATATTTATACTCTCAGTTTGTCACTTGCCTGATTTAAGAAAATAATGAAAGCAAGCAGATACCTTATACTTATAGCATGCACACATACCAAAAAAAACCACCAAAGACCAGATAAACATGCTTAGAGCAAGGCTACAGAATGCTAGAAGCAGAACTATTTGAATCAAAGCTTGGAAACATTTCCTTTTGTTCCGCAACTCTGGAATCCTGCCACTAGCATAATCTGTGGCTAGGCTCACCAAAGAAATCTTGGAACAGCAGTCCAGAAAAGTATTCCCCACCCCCACCCCCCAAAAAAGTTTTCATTTTGCACATTTATCCTATCAGGTGTGCTCCAATATCCACGCAGTCCTATGTATTCCATCACACCTGTATTGTGAATGTACAGAAGCAGATGGAGAATCAGAGTAGGATGAGGCAACAAAACTGTTTGGACCCAAGACAATGGATTATGGCTGTTGATATCACTCTAGAACCCACACTTTGGTAATATGGTTCTCTCCCTTCTACAGTCTTAATGAGTCAGTTCAAGAGATTTTCATACTAATAATGTGTGAGTTGTGAATTGCTCTGCTTTTTCTCTGCTTTGCTTTTTAAACATTAAAAACAACAGCACATCCAATTCTGGCTTAATTTTGTTCCTCTCTTTGCAAATAAAAATTGGAAATGTCTTGTTCCTGGGTTAGGGGATGAATAGATTTTAAGCTTTGAGTTTGAGTCTGAATCTAATTATGGTTAGATTGCCAATCATCAGTTTCATGGTCTGTTTTGTAACCCCTGGATGGTGAACATGTCCTCTTGGCCTGGAACGTTTGTCTTGCTCAGTTTCGACTATGGATTTGTTCAGTTGCATTATCTAGGTCAGGCAGAGATGTTTTAGTGTAATTCTTCACATGTTCTAACACCTAGAGTGCCATGGTTCACCATCACTGGTCTATGCTGTCGGCATTTGAGAAGCTAGATGTAAATGTAAGTTTCTGGTTTTTAATTGAGGAGAGGGACCAGGAGCATCCTGAACTTGATGACGATCTTGTGAATGTATCATGGGGCTACCATATCACATCATGGAGAACAATGGCATTCCCATATAGGACATCTGGTGATGCTGGATTCAAAATGGTTGCAGCTTGAATGGAGTTAGTTGAAACTATTACTCTGGGGTATGGCACTAGAAAATATGTCAAGTATCTGAACAGCTGGTTATTCCTGGGCATTGCGTGGCTAATTCATTGGTGTTGGTTCAACTTCAGCTTGTGTTTTTTATGAGTGGATTCCTGTTTCTGTACAGTTTGGTCTGATACATCTGAATCAGATGACTGATTACTCACATCCTGCATGATTTTTATTGGAATAGAATACACCCGTACTGGCAATTTGGGAAAAGTGATTGATTCCGCTCCGCATATGTGCTCCGCATTGGACACAGATCTGAGGAAGACAAGTTCACCTGGGTCTTCAGCATGCGATGCTTCTTCTGGGTGAGGCTATTTGGCTTCACGGGTGTTGATTCAGTTGATTTTGGTGCATGAGACATGTTCTTTTTTCTTTGAAGTCTTATCAGATTCTACAAATTTACCTTTTTTAGTTTTTGTATTCAGAGCTGATTTGGCCGATTGTGAAATTGAGGTCAGTTTCTTTAGTGTCTTGCACAGAAGACAAGCAGGAGACTAGATTCCAGGCCTCTTTAGCATACCTGAACAAAAAGCTGTGCCAAAAGGCAGGAGTAATACATAAGCCTGGTTTGGTGTCTTGTACAGAAGACAAGCAGGAGCCGCAGTAAGGGCTAGAACCGACTTTATTGCATTGTGGTCAAGGTGAACATGGGATACAGGTGGACCAAACAGCCTTATTTATAGTACATTTTGAATAGCCCAGGTGATAGTTCGTTGGTTACTGTCCGCGTGACATCATGAGACGTCACGCCCATCTTCTCCAGATGCAGTGCGGCAGTAGTTGCCTGCCCTTCAGGTATTCAGGTGAATGAGTATCCTGTGGCTATCGCTGCTACTGCAGGAGCAGCATTGTTCTTAACAGCTTGTTACAATGAGTCAATGATTGCTTACAATAGATACAATTGTCGGATACAATCCGTTAAAGGGGTACTTGTCCCAAACCATTCAGTACATAACATCCCTCCCCCCTAGGTGAGGACGAAGTCCTTTAGCCATTGAGGCTTTCCGCACGTTCGTTTTGGGCGAGGGGTGGCCGCACTCCGGGCCGGAGTTCCTGCATTGGAGGAATGTGACTCATTAGTGGTTGGCTGCGAGTCGTGAGCCGGGGATTGGGGAGGTCTAGGTGTGGGAGTAAACTCCAGGGATGTGAGACCGGGGGCTCCAGGGACTAAAGAAAAACCCTGCTCCTCGCTTGGATGGGTGGGGGACCACTCCGAAAAATCCCCCCGGTCCCCTAACTCAAAATCTAACAATTCCTCGAAATCTCTCTCTTCTAAATTGTCCCTGTTACCCGGCGTGTCCCAAGAATGCGGGTTTGTATCATTTCCCTCCCCCCTGTGGCCTGTGTCTCCCCCTTGGGATAAGCGGGTGGGGGAGAACCCTAACGCTGACTGCTCCCTTTGGTCACTCACATCTTGCCTTCCCACTACTCTGCCTCTGAGTTGGTCGGCGTGCCTCCTCCAGAGGAGCCCTGTGCCTGTCTCGACATTGTAGGAGACTGGCCCCGTCTGTCCAACCACTATTCCCGGTACCCAAGTCGGGCCGCCAGCCGCGTAGTTTCGGCAATGTACTGGCTGGCCTATCTCAAAACTCTTGGTGCCCCCCGTTTCTATGTTTCTACCTGTGTCCTCCACCCTGGTTGGGTCTAACCTTGAGAGAATCGTGGTGGGTTTCCTCCGCATGAGAAGCTCGGCGGGCGAGAGCCCTGACGCTAAGGGGGTTACTCGGTACCTTAACAGGAATTGGCAGAGCTGCAGGTTCAATTCCCCAGGGCCCATCCTACGCAGTGCGTCCTTCGTTGTTCGCACCAGGCGTTCCGCTTGACCATTTGTAGCGGGGTGAAACGGGGCCGCAGTAATGTGGCGAATTTTATTAATCTCTATGAAACCCTGGAACTCCGCTGACGTGAAGGTTGTGGTGTTGTCGCTCACAAGAACATCAGGTCAACCGAAACAGCTGAATACCTTGCATAATTGCTTAATGTACTGGCCATTGGAATTACCTTCAACCACTTGGAGTAGGAGTCCACTATTATGAGAAAAAGGGTACCTCTGAAAGGACTCGCAAAATCCACGTGTAAGCGTGACCACGGACCCCGGGCCGTGTCCCATTCTCTGTGTGGAAGTCGGGACTCCTCGGGGCGGATGCTCTGGCAGCTCTCGCAAGTGCCTACCATGTGTTCTATATCTGTGTCCAGTTTGGGCCACCAGACGTAACTCCTAGCTAGCGCCTTGGTGCGCACGATTCCCGGGTGGCTGATATGCAGCATCTTGAGCACCCGGGACCTCAGAACTTCGGGGATTACTACCCGCTGCCCCCAGAGTAAACAGCCCCTTTCTAGGGAGAGCTCGTCTCTCCGCCTACCGTAAATCCTGAATTCCTCCGTAGGGGAGCTTGCCGGCCAGCCTTTCTGTACCCATGAACTGACTAGGGTCAATGACTTGTCTTTCCCCGTAGTCTTGGCGATCTCAGCTGGCAGGATTGGGGGTGACTCTAGGGCTTCAATCAGGAGCACCTGGTGTTCCTGTTCTACCTCGCACTCGGAATCCCCTGCCTGTGAGAGGGGTAATCTGGAAAGGGCATCGGCATGACTAATCTCCTTGCCGGGGCGGTAGGTCAGCGCATACTGGTACGCGTTGAGGAAGATCACCCATCGCAGCATCCTTGGGGACAAGATCTGCGGGGTTGGCTTATCTGTAGTGAAGATTCCTAAGAGGGGCTTGTGGTCGGTCACGACTTTGAATGGCCTGCCATAGAGAAAGTCGTGGAACTTCTTGGTTCCTGCAACAATCGCTAGGGCCTCCCTGTCAGTTTGCACGTAGTTACACTCTGCCTTGGACAGGGATCTCGAATAGTATGCCACTGGGGCTCCTCGCCCGCTCTCTAGCACGTAGCAGAGGATTGCCCCCACCCCCACCGGTGAGGCATCGCAGACCAGCACAACGGGTTTCTTTGGGTCGAAGTGGGTCAACACAGCCTCGGAAGATAGAAGCTGTTTGAGCCCCTGGAATGCCCGTTCCTGACTGTCCCCCCCACCGCCAAGCCGCATCCTTTTTGAGTAATATATGTAACTGTTCCGCAATGGACGCCTTTCCCGGGAGGAAAGAGTGATAAAATTTAGGAGTCCTAGGAAGGACTGAAATTCGGGCTTGTTAGTGGGGTGAGGAGCATCTTTCACTGCCGCTACCTTGGACTCAGCTGGTTTAATGCCCTCAGGGGTTATTCAAAAACCCAGAAACTCTACCTCTTCCGCAAAAAATACGCATTTATCCTTTCTCAGCCTGAGCCCCGCTTTTTCGAACACTGTTAGTACCTGGTCTAACCTCTTGGCCAATTCCTGCTTCCCTCCCGCTGTTATCAGAATGTCGTCAAAGTAAGGGAAAACACCTGGGAGCCCTTTTAACAATCTTTCTACGAGGGACTAAAAGATCACCGGAGCCGAATTTACGCCGAATTGGAGGCGCGTCACTTTAAAAGCTCTCTTGTGGGTAACAATTGTCTGAGCGGCGGCTGTAGCTGGGGTTACCGACAATTGTTGGTATGCCTGGGCCAAGTCTAGTTTGGCAAAACACCTCCCCCCATGCAGGGTTGCAAGCAGGTGGCTTACCACCGGTACCGGATACGCATTTGGGCGAATTGTGCACTTGTAGTCAGCGCAGATTCTGACCTCCCTGTTAGCCTTTAGTGCTGTGACAATGGAGGTTTCCCACTCGGCGGAGTCCACCGGCACCAGAATCACCTGACCCACCAATTTGTCCAGTTCAGTCTCTATTTTGTCCTTAAGTGCAAAAGGCACTCTTCTTGGCTTCATCCTGATGGGTCGAATGTCGGGGTCCAATTCGAAAGACACTGGGGGCCCTTTGAACTTCCCTAGCCCCTTCTCAAAAACATCAGGGTGTGCGTTACACACCTCCGTGATCAGGTCAGCCTGCACGGCGTGTATGCCTCCAATGAAAACTCCTAGGGGCCCGAACCACTGTGTACCCAGGAAACAGCAGGACCCTTCCTTTAGAACTACTAGGGGCAACTGCGCGGAGCGCCTTTTAAACTGAACCTTGAACTCCCCCACCCCCAACACTTGTATAATTTTGCCCTGAACGTCCCGCAAATTAGTCTTAAGGGCCTTCAGCTTGGGGCGTGACTTTGGGGGAATACGCAGAAATTCCCTGTGGGAGACGATGGAGTACGACGACCCCGAGTCGATCTCCATCCTTATTGGGACCCCCTGTACCAGTACCTCAACAAAAAACCGGGGCCGCCGCAACTGCACACTGTGGACCGCCTAGTCGCAGTCTTCAGGATCCCGTCGAGATGCGCGGTGCTCCTGTGGCTCGTTGTCGAAGATGTGCCCGACCCCGTCTGCCTTGCGTTGGGGCCGTTCTGCCTGGCCCTTGCCGTCATCTCGACGACGCCTGCAGACACTTGCGATGTGCCTGCGCCACCCGCAGTTGTGGCACTCCGCCTTCCAGAATGGGCATCGGCTTCAGTCGTGGGATGCCCCGCATCCGTCGCAGCGGCGGTCCTCTCTGGCGCGGTCTCGCCTCTCCGGCCTCCTCTGCACCCGTTGCATGTCCTCGTCCTCACTGAAGTCGGAGGTGGACGTGGTGGCCTCAGAGGCCCCTTGCTCTCCGTGGGAGGAACAGCTGTGGACTGGGACCGCCGGCGGGGGGCCCCAACCGCGGCGGTCCTGGCCCGGCACACCCATTCGCCTTGTTGCACTGACTCGGCGGCTTGGGCGATGCGCAGGGCATGCTCGAACAAGATGCTCTCATCTTTGGCCAGTAGTTTTTTCCTGGCCCCCTCATCTCGCAGGCCCAGCAGGAGCCTGTCTCTCAGCGCCTCGCTTAGGGATGCTCCCCACCAGCAAGGCACGGCAGCCACCCGCAGGGCTGCCACGAAGTCTGCCACGGACTAACCGGCCCGCTGGCACCGTTGCTGGAACGCCAACCTTGCCGGGAACACGGACACTTTTGGGCGAAAGTGCTTCCTCAACTCAGCGAGGATCTCCTCCAGAGGCACGGCCCTGAGCGGTCTCGGCGTCAGGAGGTTGGTGGCCAGTTCCAAAGTCTCTAAGCCGCACTGGGCCAGCAGGAATGCCCGGTGCTGGGCTTCCTCCTCGATGCCTTCGAGGTCCATAGCGTAGAGGAACTGCTGCTCGTAGAGTTCCCATTTCTATGGCTTCGTGATGTCAAAGGGCGCGATGTTCACTTGTCGGAACGCCATCCCACCTTCGTCGCCAATTTAGTGTCTTGTACAGAAGACAAGCAGGAGCCACAGTAAGGGCTAAAACTGACTTTATTGCATTGTAGTCAGAGTGAACATGAAAAACAGGTGGACCAAACAGCCTTATTTATAGTTCATTTTGAATAGCCCGGGTAATAGTTCATTGGTTACTGTCCTCATGACGTCATGGGACGTCACGCCCATCTTCTCCAGATGCAGTGCGGCAGTAGTTGCCTGCCCTTCAGGTATTCAGGTGAATGAGTATCCTGTGGCTAACGCTGCTATTGCAGGAGCAGCATTGTTCTTAACAGCTTGTTTATTTATTTATTTATTTTTCACGCTTATATACCGCCCACTCAGGTACAACCCAACTCAGGGCAGTTTACATAGCGGACAGTAAATACATAAAAGACACATAATAAAACAAAGTTAAAAGTTAAAAAAACCCACCCCTAAAAGGTGCGCAAGAACCGAAGGGACCTTGGGGGAAGGCACACTTCTCTATACCAACCACCCAACGGTACCCCCATCCCCACCCGCACCCCAAACTTGGCCCACCAGCCAGGTCTTTAGTTCCTTCCTAAAGGGCAACAACTCCGTCTGGAGACGCAGTTCCACAGGCAGGAGGTTCCAAAGGGCCGGTGCGGACACTGAAAAGGCCCTCCTCCTTGTGCCAGAGAGGCGAGCCCCCCTGGCTGATGGCACAATTAGAGAGCCGCTCCATTCCGCTCTGGTTGGACGGACAGACGTCCTTAGGGCGATGCGGTCTCTAAGATACCCTGGCCCACTACCATGTAGGGCTTTAAAGGTCAAAACCAGCACCTTGAATTGCACCCGGAGACAAACTGGTAACCAGTGCAGCCCCCGAAGCAGTGGTGAGGCATGGGCATAACGTCCACACCCCATCACCACCCGGGCCGCGGCATTCTGGACCAGGTGCAGCCTCCGAATGGTCATCAAGGGCAGCCCCATGTAGAGCTCATTACAGTAGTCTAGTCTGGAGGTCACCAGAGCGTGAGTGACCATGAGCAAAGAGTCCCGGTCCAGGAGCGGGCGCAACTGGCGAATCACCCGAAGTTGGGCAAAGGCCCTCCTGGCCACAGCCACCACCTGTTCTTCTAGCAGCAGCCGCGAATCCAGGAGGACCCCCAAGTTGCGCACCGGGTTGGTCTGGGGCAAAACAGCCCCATCCAAAACCAAAGATGGTAGCTCCCGGGATAACGCAGGACCCCCTACCCATAGCCACTCAGTCTTGCAGGGATTCAGCTGTAGCCCATTTGCCCCCATCCAGACCCCAACAGCCTCCAGACAACTAGAAAGGACTTTGACTGCATCACTGGGGTCCCCACGGGCCGAGATGTACAACTGTGTGTCATCTGCGTACTGGTGGTACCACACCCCGTGGGAACGGATGATCTCACCCAGCGGCTTCATGTAGATGTTAAATAGGAGAGGAGAGAGTACTGAGCCCTGAGGCACCCCATATTTTAGGGGCCTAGGACTCGACCTCTCACTCTCCAACCACACCGACTGGGTCCGGCCCCTCAGAAATGAGGAAAACCAGGACCACACCATGCCCTGGATCCCCAATCCTCGGAGCCGTTCCAGAAGGATACCGTGGTCAACGGTATCGAAGGCCGCTGAGAGGTCAAGAAGAGCAAGGACGGACGGATGACCGCCATCCCGCTCTCGCCAGAGATCATCCATCAGCGCGACCAATGCAGTCTCAGTACCATATCCAGGTCTGAATCCTGACTGGAATGGGTCCAGATATTCCGCTTCATCCAGCACCCCCTGCAGCTGACGTGCCACTGCCTTCTCCAGAACCTTCCCCAAAAAAGGAAGGTTGGAGACAGGTCTGTAGTTGGTTAGGATTGCTGGATCGGGGAAGGCTTCTTCAGGAGGGGGCGCACAAGAGCATGTTACAGCAGTGCAGGAAACATCCCCTCTCAAAAAGACGCGTTAATTATAGCCCCAACCCAGCCACCTGTCACTGTCTTAGAGGCTTTTACCAGCCAGGCGGGACAGGGATCCAATGGACAATTAGTGGCACGGACCGCCGCAAGGAGCCTGTCCACTTCATCCAGGGCAACTGGATCAAACCGATCCCAGGTAACACCGCAAGACTGCGCACTGGCTCCCCCCGGACCCTCCCCATCCACGCCAAGTTTGAACCCCGAGCGAATCAGATCGATTTTCTCCACCAGATGGTCAGCAAAGTCCTCAGCCGATCCCTGCCAACCAGGCACAGGCCCCGCCCTACCCAGGAGGGACCTGGTCACCCGAAACAGGGTGGCTGGGCAATTATCAGCAGAGGCACTAAGGGAGGTGAAGTACTGCCTCCTCACCACCCCCATCGCCACTAGGTAGGCCCTAATAACGGCTCTAGCTACTGTCCAATTGGAATCGCTCTGGGTCTTCACCCAGCAGCGCTCAAGGCGTCTCTGCCCGTTTGAGCTCCCGTAGTTCTTCCGTGAACCACAGGGATGACCTAGCTCCACGGGCTCTGAGAGGCCGTAGTGGAGCGATTACATCCAAGGCAGATGTCGTCGACCCGTACCACAGGTCAACAAGTGCCTCAGGTGAATCGTGTCGCCGATCCAGAGGAAATTTCCCCCAGTTCCCTCTGGAATCCATCCGGATCCATCAGTTGCCGGGGACGGGCCACTTTAATCGACCCTGCCTCCTTACGATGAAGTGTTGCCCCCAGAAAGTCTAGAGCCACCAGATAGTGATCTGACCATGGCACAGGTGTTATGTCTAGCTTCTGTAAACTCAGATCACTGTTACAATGAATCAATGATTGCTTACAATAGATACAATTGTCGGATACAATCCGTTAAAGGGGTACTTGTCACAAACCATTCAGTACATAACAGTTTCGATGGAGTCGGCATTTGTTCAGCCAGTTGTTGTTATTGCTAATTGCTCCTGCTGTTGTTGTGAGGTCAATTCCATGAATGGTAATTAGATGACTTGGCAAAATAGTCAGATTAGAAGTTGATTGGGAAGGCTCAATCAATGATTATTCTGGCTGGCCTGGCTTCTGTGGCACTTGCAGGGGTTACTTTCAAAGGTGTGAGTGCAAACTAGATTGATGATTCTTAAGTGCTAACTTTGTAAAATTCTTGCAGTGCAAGAACTGAGCAAGACAAAAATGAATTTGGTGCCTCTCTTTGAGGCAAAAAGGCACTCCGAATGTCTATCAGAGAGGAGGATTTTGTTGCCAGAAGCTATGTAGTTTTTAAAAGAGCCTGCAGGACAAAAATGAATGACGAAGTGGATTTGCTCCACAAAAGCTAACATTGAAATACAGCAGTTAGTCTTTAAAGTGCCACAAAGTTTCTTGTATTTTTGTTTTGTTTACTCTCTGATATGATGAAGGTAAAGTACTATGGACAGCCAGGGCCGCCATCGGGGGGGGGACCATCAGCACTCAGGGCCTGGAACTGGCAGGGCCCCCGGTGGTGGGCGGCCCATAGCTCAGCTTTGTGATTTTTTTTACTTTTTAAAAACTTTTTTTAACTGCAGCGCGTGGTGCGCAGGCCCGGCACTACTGCACATGCCCTGTCGGATGGCTCTGCCTCGAGCCAGATATCCGGGGTGAAGGCTTCAGCCCATGAGGTGCAGAGACCCCGCACTGGGGCCAGAGGTGGCAGAGGAGGAGGAGGAGGAGGGGGCAACTGTGCCCCCGGCAGCCCCCCGGCAGCCCCGAGCAGTCTGGGCAGCCACTGCAGGGGAAACCCGATGGCATTGCCGGGAGGGAGCAACCTGGGAACCACGGCCACTCCCGGCTGTCATCACCCCGTGGCGGTGACAGCAGCAGCACCGATACCCCCCACTGTGGCCGCTGCCGCTGCTTTAGCCACTGCCAGCCTGAGGGACCACTTTGGTAGAAAAGTAAACAGCATTCCATGTCTAGACTAGTGCAAGTGTGTCAGGACTGTTTACTGGCTGTGGACCCTCATCTGATTCAACTACAGGTAGTTTTCCTTAATACAGTATGTTATTTCTGACCGTGATGTTCTGTTTGATGTTGAGTCAATGATTTTTGTAGGTCAGCATTCAATCCACAGTGAGACCCAAATATTTTAGGTTAGGGCAATGTTCCAAAATCTTGCCCTTAACTGATGCCCCAAGTTTCCCCCATGAATTTACGAGGCAAGATTATCAGCATAGATGAAACTCCTGGGGTTTGGGAATTTCAGTTGACCATTAATGTAATTATTAAAAAGTAATGGTGCCATGACATTACCCTATGAGAGACTGTTCTTTTGATTTTTCCAGTAACTTTGTCACGCTTGAAACTCAACAAAGAATCTTTGGTTTTGAAGGCAACCATTTCTGTTAGTCCAGGAGCTTTAGTAGGCAGATGATGCTTTTTGAACAGCAATTGAGAGTGGACTGTCATATGCCAGTGTAAAGTCAACAAATTCTGCTTCAGTTCTCAGTGTTTCAAAGCCATCTTCTGTATGCTGGGTCAGATTTAAGGGCATGCTATTGCTCTAAGAAGATTTATCCCCCAAGGTTAATTACCATGCAACCATGCCTGCCACATGACCACGGAAACATCTGCAGAACAGACAGCGTGGCTCTTCGGCTTTGAAACAGAAACAAGCACTGAACCCTAGAGTCGGATACGTGGCTTTCGAGCAAGAGAAACCTTTACCTTTACGTGGCAGACATGACACATGACCAAATTTTGCCACACTCACAGATTTGGCCACAACCAGAGATTTGGCCATGCCCACAGAGGGGCGTGGCCAAAATGTGTGTGTGTGTGTGTGGGGGGGCAATAGGATTGCTCAGTCTGGGGCCCAGAAATTTCTGATGGTGGCCCAGTGGACACCAAATGAGAAGAGAGGACTCACTTGAGAAGCCCTTGCTGCTGAGAAAGATCGAAAGCAAAAGGAGAAGGGTGCAGCAGAGGATGAGATGGCTAGATGCCATTGTTGATACAATGGACGTAGAGCTGAGCAAGCTGTGGAGGATAGGGGTGCCTGGCATGCAGTGGTTCATGGGGTCACAAAGGGTCGGACTTGACTTTGCGACTGAACAACACCAAATCCTTGAAACACAGATGAACACGGCTACTTTTTCCATAGTTGTTTCCCATATCACATGATACCAAAGGGGGCAGCAGGAAAGGAGGACATTTCCCCTTACATTTCTTTATTTGACTTGAATTTGAATTCTGGATTATGTGAATTATTAAAACAGGGGAAGAAAGAAACTTGGCAAACTACCCTGGAGACAAGGAGAAGGAAAGTTATGTTTCTCATTATTATCCCTGAAAAATACGACCCAACCTATCTTGCTGATAAAAGGCAACTGATTGAAACAATGACATTTAGTACGTTAAAAGTCTACTGATATAATCAAGTAGAAAGATACTTCAATCTATGGATTTTCTCCTTAGAATCCTGGTGGCTCCCCAATGGTTCAACGTTTATAGAGGCTGACAACACATAAGAACATAAGAACAGCCTTGCTGGAACAGGCCACAGCCCATCTAGTCCAGCATTCTGTCTCACACAGTGGCTCACCATTTCCTTCAGGATATTCCCAAGCAGATGCCTTCACCTGCTAAGATTCCCTGGAAATGGCATTGAGAGATATCCTGCCTATCTCTCCAACCCGGAGGTTGTCCTTAAGTATCCATAATTATAGCCATTGATACCCTTGTCCTCCATGAACTTGTCTAATCCTTTCTTAAAGCTGTCAAGACTGACAGCTGTCACCACGCCTTCTGGCAGGGAGTTCCATATACCAGTGATCCTCTGGGTGAAAAAGTACTTTCTCTTATTTGTTTGAGAACTAGTACCCAAAAGTTTCATGGAGTGTCCCCTAGTTCTAGTGTTATGCGATAGGGAAAACAGTTTTTCCTTATCTACTTTGTCCACACCGTGCATGATTTTATAAACTTCAATCAGGTCACCTCTTAGACGCCGTCATTCAAGAGTGAAAAGGCCCAACCGTTGCAGCCTCAGATGGTAAGGAAGGTGTTCCGGTCCCCTAATCATTTTGGTTGCCCTCCTCTGCACCTTTTCCAACTCCATAATATCCTTCTGGAGGTATGGCGACTAGAACTGTACACAGTATTCCAGATGGGGCCTCACCATAGATTTGTAAAGAGGCAAAATGACACTTGCTGACTTATTTTCTATACCCTTCCTAATAATCCCTAGCATTGAGTTTGCTTTTTCCACTGCTGAGGCACACTGGGTTGACACCTTCATTGAGCTGTCCACCAGGACACCAAGGTCCCTTTCCTGGTTTGTCGCAGAGTTCAGAACCCATCAGTTTGTAAATGTAATTGGTTTTTTTTGCCCCAACATGCATCACTCTGCACTTACTAATGTTGAAGCTCATTTGCCACTGTTATGCCCACTCCCCCAGTGTCAAGAGATCCCTCTGGAGCTCCTCACAATCTCTCACAGTTTTCACTACCCTGTATAATTTAGTGTCGTCAGCAAATTTGGCTACCTTGCTTTTTACTCCTACTTCTAGATCATTTATGAAGAGGTTGAAAAGCAGGGGTCCCAGTACTGAACCTTGGGGGACCCCACTCTTTACTTCCCTCCTCTTGGAGAAGTGTCCATTTAGTGCTACCCTCTGTTTCCTGTCCCTTAGCCAGTTGCTGATCTAGGACAAGACCTGTCCCTTTATTCCATGACTGTTAAGTTTATTCAAGAGCCTTTGGTGTGGGACCTTGTCAAAAGCCTTCTGAAAGTCCAGATAAACAATGTCAACTGGATCCCCCTTATCCACATGCTTGTTGACACTCTCAAAAAATTCCAACAGATTAGTGAGGCATGATTTGCCCTTGCAAAAGCCATGTTGGCTCTCCTTTAGCAGCGCCTTCTCTTCTATGTGCCTATTAATTCTATCTTTTAGGATGGTTTCCATCACTTTACCTGGGACACATGTCAAACTGACCAGTCGGTAATTTCCTGGATCACCTCTGGATCCTTTTTTGAAAATTGGTGTTACATTCTCTACTTCCAGTCATCAGGCACAAAGCCTGATTTGAGGGAAATATTATATATTTTGGCTAGGAGATCAGCAATTTCATCTTTAAGTTTCCTGAGAACTCGTGGATGTATGCCATCTGGTCCTGGTGATTTGTTAGTGTTTAGTTTAACAAGACATGCAAGGACCTCCTCCCTGGTTATTTCTATCTGGCTTAATTCTTCGGTTTCCCTCCCTACGAAGATAGGCTCTGTTTTGGGCATGTGGTCTCTGTCTTCTTCAGTGAATACTGAAGCAAAGAATTCATTGAGTCTCTCTGCAATCTCTGTTTCCTCTTTAATAACCCCTTGCCTTCCATTGTCATCTAATGGTCCAATGGCCTTTCTAGTTGGGTTCTTACTTCTAATGTACTTAAAGAAGTCTTTGTTATTTCTCTGAGTATTTTTAGCTATACGCTCCTCAAAGTCTTGCTTTGCTTTCCTGATTGTTGCCTTGCATTTGTTCTGCCAGAATTTTTGTTTCTGCCTGCTGTCCTCATTCGGACAAGCCTTCCATCTTCTAAATGAGCTTTTCTTGCTTTTGATCACTTCCCGAACAGCTCCGGTAAGCCACATTGGAGTCCTCTTGGACCTGGCAATTCCCTTTTTCCTTTTGGATATGCATTCCAATTGGGCCTCCATTATTGTTTTTGTAAACAGCCTCCATGCCTCTTGGAGTGTTTGGACTCTCTCAATTTTCCCTTTCAGCTTCTTTTTTACTAGTTTCCTCATCTTTGGGAAATTTCCTTTTTGAAAATTTAAGGTCTCTGTGTTAGATTTTATTGGTGACTTGCAGTCTATGATCAAGTTAAACGTAATTGAATTGTGGTCACTGTTCCCTATTGGATCAGTCACATTAACATCTTGCACCAGATCCTGAGTATTACTCAGGATCAAGTCAAGGATTCTTGTACCTCTAGTTGGGTCTTCAACCATCTGTCCCAGGGAACAATCATTTAGCATATCTAGGAACTTTATCTCTTTATCATGTGCTGAACAACAGTTCACCAAGTCTATGTGAGGGTAATTGAAGTCCCCCATTATAACCAGGCTTCCCTTCTTGGATGCCTCCTTTACAACATTCTCCAACTGCCAGTCTCCCTCAAGAGTTTGGGTCGGAGGCCGATAGTATATGCCTACTGTTAGACCATCCTTGTGGCCTGGTACTCTTACCCACAGAGCTTCTAATGGTGGCTCCAAATCACCTAGATATTCCAATTCATACGATTTTATTACTTCTTTGACATACAAGGCTACACCACCTCCCGTTTGCCCCTTCCTATCCTTCCTGTACAGTTTGTAGCCTGGGATAACTGTATCCCATTGGTTATCATCCGTCCACCAGGTTTCAGTGATACCAATAATATCAATATTCTTATCTATTGCTAAGTATTCCAGCTCCCCTATTTTGTTCCGGAGGCTTCTAGCATTTGTATACAAGCATTTATATATGCTTTCCTCATATAGTCTTTTGAGTCCAGTTGCATTGTTAGACTGCCTCTTGCATCCTTCTGCTAGATTATTGGTGACTAGCTCCTTGCTCTGCTCAGTAATTTTTGCATCCTCCTCACTACTCAAGTACACACTTAACCAAACCGGATGCTGCCCAGCTCCTGTTGGCTTTCCCCCAGTTATCAGTTTAAAAGCTGCTCTGCAGCCTTTTTGATGTTGAGTGCCAGCAATCTGGTCCCATCATGGTTCAAATGCAACCCATCCCTCCTGAACAGATTTGGCTTGTCCCAAAATGTTCTCCAGTTCCTGACAAATCTGAAGCCCTCCTCTCGGCACCACCACCTCATCCACGCATTGAGACTTCTGAGCTCTGCCTGCCTGGTAGGTCCTGCGCGAGGGACAGGCAGCACTTCTGAAAATGCTACCTTGGAAGTCCGGGACTTCAATCTTCTTCCTAACAACCTAAATTTAGCTTCCAGGACAGACCACTTGGCCTTCCCAACATCATTGGTACCAACGTGTACCATGACAACTGGCTCGTTCCCAGTTCTCTCTAACAATCTATCTAGATTTCTTCTGATGTCTGCAACTTTTGCACCTGGCAGGCAAGTCACCATACGGTTATCATGTGCATCACAAATCAATTTATCTGTATTTCTAATTATTGAATCGTCTAGTACAAGGAGCCTCTCTCCTGCAATCTGTTCATCTACATGCACCTCATCAACCATATTGAGGGAGAGAACCTCAGTTTGTTCCTGTTGTTTATCTTCCTGGATCTCATCAAGTGTGATGGAGAGATCATCAGGTGGAACCAGTTGTTCCTCTGTGTGTTCCTCATCAGGTGTGATGAGGGAAAGAGCCTCAAATTTATTCTGTAATTTCAGACTCTCAGAGTGATCCCCTACTCTCCTCCTCCTTTGAGTCACATTCCTCCAAATATGTCCCTCCTGAGTTAGTGAAGGGCCTTCTCCCTCAGAACTGTGCCCTGTCTCTTCTTTGTCCAGCATAGTCTGCTCCGCTCTATCCAAGAACAGCTCAAGCTCCTTAATTTCTTGATGGTTAGATATGCGGGCCTCTAGCTGCTGGACCTTCTCTTCTAGTAGTGCAACCAGCTTGCACTTGCTGCAAGTGTAGTTCTCCATATGCTTTGGCAAGAACACAAACATGGCACAAGTATTGCAGGTAACTACAGCTGTTCCCTCAGAATCCATTTTAACAAGTGCAGTATTCTGGGCCTCAAAAATGTACACGTTTACTACCTTTCTACCTAGTAAGACTATATTCTTCCTTTGTTCCTAGTTTGAAATCTAGGCGTGCAGGCCTCTAAAGCAGCTCTACTCCAACTGCAAAACCTACCAGTGCTCACTTCCTTTGTTTGGCTCTCCTCAGCAGCAGCTCTGCTTAAGAGCGCATGCAGAATCAAAACATACCCTCAGAATACCATAAGCTTTAAGAAATAAGTGATCTTAAGTATTAAATTTTGTTTTAAAACAAAAGAAATGCCTTACTAAATTAGATCAGGGTCTCTTTCTGATTATAGCATTTTATTATTCTCATAGGGATATAATAATATGGGTTTTAACAGGTATGAAAGAGGTGTTCCTCAAGTTTGAGGTTCAATCTATGCAAACCAAGACACCACTAATTATATGGAAATACAAGAGATGGGGCATGCCTATCTCTGAGATGTAATCAGACTACTGTATTATACTATCCACCTCTTGGTTCTTCTCAACTTTACCAGTGTCTAGTCATGTACAATAAGCATCCCAATTTTTTTTCCAGGGCAAAGCTAGCACACACCTTTGTAGAAGTGCATAACTCTAGGATTCGCACGTGGTATAGATCAGTGATGGCAAACCTTTTAGAGACCGAGTGCCCAAACTGCAACCCCAAACCCACTTATTTATCTCAAAGTGCCAACATAGCAACAAGGGAGAGAGGAAGCACTCCCATTGGGCTGCTGGGCAGAGGGGTGGGGTGAACTCTGTGCTGGGGGGGAGGGAGAAAGTGCTTCCATTGGGCTGCTGGGCAGAGGGGTGGGGTGAACTCTGTGCTGGGGGGAGGGAGAAAGTGCTTCCATTGGGCTGCTGGGCAGAGGAGTGGGATGAACTCTGTGCTGGGGGGGAGGGAGAAAGTGCTTCCATTGGGCTGCTGGGCAGAGGGGTGGGGTGAACTCTGTGCTGGGGGGAGGGAGAAAGTGCTTCCATTGGGCTTCTGGGCAGAGGAGTGGGATGAACTCTGTGCTGGGGGGGAGGGAGAAAGTGCTTCCATTGGGCTGCTGGGCAGAGGGGTGGGGTGAACTCTGTGCTGGGGGGGAGGGAGAAAGTGCTTCCATTGGGCTGCTGGGTAGAGGGGTGGGGTGAACTCTGTGCTGGGGGGAGGGAGAAAGTGCTTCCATTGGGCTGCTGGGCAGAGGAGCGGGATGAACTCTGTGCTGGGGTGACTGCACGGGTGCCCACTGAGAGGGCTCCGAGTGCCACCTCTGGCAAGCGTGCCATAGGTTCGCCATCACTGGTATAGATTATTATATACACATCTCAGCTTATGTTAGCTCTGCCTCCTTGCCTTTTAAAAGGAAACTTTCAGACTGTTACTACCACACCCCTACCTATTTTGCTTATGTGTGCATCTGCTTTGTTTAATATGCCACAGACAGAATTGACTGACGTCATATAGGGTTTTGTAGGTCATTGCCAGTGCTTTGAACTCAGCCTGGAAGCAGACGGGCAGCCAGTGAAACTGTTGTAATAAAGGAGATACTGTAGATCTTCCTTTTAACTAATGCCAGCCAGTAGTATGGCTGAAGCACTTTGAACCAACTAAAGTTTCCACATGCTTTTTAAAGGCAACCCAACACATAATGCATTGCTCTCATTCAAATGGGTAGTAACTAAGGCATGTATCAGCACAGCCACATCAGACTTCTCAAGGAATGGACGGAGTAGGTGCTTCATATTTAACTCTGCCAAGTCCCATTTAGAAGCCTAGAGAGCAGGGGTTCCCAAACTTTTCAAGCCAGGGGCTGGGTCACGCTCTCTCAGTCAGCTTTGAGGGCTGAACAGCCATTTTGCCCTGCCTTCACCATGGGGGTGGCTATTTTGTCCCAACAGCTTCAAAGGTATGGCCATTTTGTTTCTCGGATGTCCTTGGAGGGGTGGGGGCCCACATGAAATGTTGCTGGGGGTCAGTTATGGCCCACAGGCCTTATCTTGGTAACCCCTGCTACAGAGAGTGAGAGAAAACTCTCATAATTGAGAAATTAATAGCATAAATGCAGATGAGTTTTATAGTCAAGCTTTAACAAGTGGTATTGTGAATGCCAGCATAACTTCAGTTGACATAAAGGAAATATAAAACAAAATTTAAAAAAACATAGGAGGTAAAACTCAAAGTGCAAACACAGTACATCAAACATGGTGAGCTGTACCTACCATTTAAAGGTACTGCACAAGTATCATTATATACATCGAAAAATTGGATGTGGAATCAGTCCAAGCAAGCCAGAAGTTCTGTTAGTCATCAAAACAGCAGGCCAGGATTAGAATCACAGCCTGTTCTGGATGTGATCATACTCTCCGAAAGGATCTATTTTGCAGCTTGAAGGTGTTCCATAATACAACATTTGCATAACTTGAATATTTGAACTGTATAAACATGTTTGTGCCCCCGCAAGCCAAACCTTATGCATGTTTGGCACATTTATATGTGCAAAGTGCCCTTATGGCACAGTGGCTAAACTGCTGTACTGCAGGCAAAACTCTTCTCAAGATCTGAGTTCAAGCCTGATGGGACTCAAGGTTGACTCCACCTTCCATCCATCTGAGGTCAGTAAAATGAGTACCCCATATGTTGGGGGCAAAATGCTATTAACTTGTGAACTACCCAGAGAATGCACAAGCACTATGGGGAAGAATACAAGTGTAATTGCTATCGCTAAGGTTGGGTAAAGCAAAAGGCAGCATTACAATCAAAGAAGCAACAGCAGAAAAGTGTTTCTGATGTTGCCAGAACTGCTTGTAAATATGGAGCAGGAAATCCTAATTTAGCTGCTGCAACTTTTCTTGCATTCATCTTACAAGTTAGGAAGACAACACTGAAGCTGGCTGTATGGAGGGATGCCATGTGTTAGACAGTAAGGTAAAGGTCACCATTGCTCGAAAGCCAGTTGTAGCCGACTCTAGGGTTCAGTGCTCATCTCAATTTATAGTCAAATAGCCAGCGCTGTCTGCATCTGCAGACATTTCCGTGGACATGTGGCAGGCATGACTAAACACTGGAGTGCACGGAACATTGTTTACTTTCTCACCAAAGTGGTACCTATTTATTTACATGTAATTTCTTGCTTTCAAACTGCAAGGTTGGCAGGAGCTAGGACAAAGATGGGAGCTCACACTGTTGTGCAGCACTTGGGTCTCAAACTGCTGACCTGCCAACCTTCCAGTCATCAGGTTCTGCATCTTAACCACTAAGCCAACACAGTCACCCTGTCAGAGTGTAGTAATGGCTAAGAAATGGCTTGTTTTTGTATTCTCCCTTAGCATCCCTTCTTCTCTTCTACAATAGCCTACGACAGTGATGGTGAATCTTGGCACTCCTGGTGTTCTTGAACTTCAATTCCCAGAAGCCCAAGTCGGCACTCCTGCTGATCAGAGCTTCTGGGAATAGCTGGAGTTAGGGTTGCCATCATTTTTTCCCAACAAACCGGGACAGCCATGTGACGTCATTGCATTCTTCAAACTGTGCATGCGTCGGATGGGGCTGTCGAGGAGACCTACTGGAGCGCCTTTGTCCTCCTCTACCCCTATGCACCCCTCCTTTTCATTCTCCTTTCAAAGACCTTCAATTTATCCCATCGCCAAGCTGCCTGTCAGCTGGGAGGTGGGTTCAGTGAAGGACCTCTGCTTACCGATGATCAGGCCACGCTGATCAACCCAATCTCCTTCTTCTTCAGCCACCAAGCTGCTGTGGCTGCTGCTACAGATGCTGGCTGGTGCTTAAGTAGAGATACCGCTCTAAGGCAGCAAGAAAAAGGCGAGAAATTCTTTTTTTCCCTTCAAACTAAGAGCATGCCCCTTGGTTTGAAACTTTTCAAATCCGGGACTTTTCAATGATTTTTACAGAACAATCAAAATCCGGGAAATTCCTGGTTTTCCGGGACATATGGCAGCCCTAGCTGGAGTGCCAAGGTTCGCCATCACTGGCCTACGACTACCAAGCCAAGCCAAACCAATGGGGTTCCTTCCCTCCATTTTCACATTCTGAGGTTTCTTAACATTTCCTTTGATCCTGGGCAAGCCTTTGGGAACCTTAGGAGTCAGTGGGGAGGGGGATGCTTTATTAGTTTAAAAAAATAACCAATGCCAGCAGTCTGATCCTGGCAACAGCACCCTGATCGTGATTTTTTACCATTAAAGGCTCCCCACCATCCCTGAGCTCCTAAAGACTATTCCACAGCAAAAGGGGGGCCTAAGGATTTTTGAAAGGGGATGGAGGATATGAAGCAAGCTATGATTTTCCATGGAGCTAACATTATAAAAGCTTAACTGGCTGACAAAGTCTATCACAGAGAAAGAGGAAAACCACACATTCTGAGAAAATCGGCTGCTCAAAAAGATAAAACACAGCACTTCCTTGTTAAACTGTTTGCCTTTTCCACAGTTGATCAGAGAGTAAACAAATCAAAAAACATTGTGGTATTTTAAAGACTAACTGCTGTGTTTTAATATTAGCTTTCATGGATCAAGTCCACTTGTCAGTCAAGTGGACTTGATCAAAGAAAGCTAACATTAAAACACAGAAGTTACACTTTAAAGTGGCACAATGGTTTTTTGTTTTGTTTTGTTTACTCTCTGATATGCTTGAAACACAGACTATCACGTCTACTTTTTCCATAGTTGTTTCCTGCGGGATCCGCGAGCACAATTGGCATAATACGGCCCCTGGCAGAGGTTACACCGGTCGAAGAAGGTTCCTGGTCACTGGCCCTTGCCAGTATGGAAATTGGGGAGCGGATTAATAATCATAGGGTTGATTCACCCACATCTGACCTGACCGACAGTTCTGCTGAGGGAAGCGAGATCGCTAACTCCTGTTAGCGATTAGGCAATTACTCACTCACAGAAGAGCCTAAGCTCTAGTGCAAATAGTGGCCATGTTTACTCTTGAACAAGCCAGGAACAATGGTTTTCCCCTGTCAGTATTTGCCTTAGTTAATTAACTTCCCCAAGAGAAGTTCCCAATTAACCCGGGTAAATGGGTGATGTGATTTTCTGTCAGATGACGATTCTATCACACGCTGCCTTGAATTCCTATATATGATGATGCTTTTCCCTCAATAAACCACTGGTCTTCGCTCCATCTTGCCTCGTGTCGTTCCTTGACCAGTCTCCTCCGGGACCCCAAGGGCCGCTTCACGGCCCCAATCCAACAGTTTCCCATATCACAGGATACTGAAGGGGGCAGCAGGAAATCAGGAAATTTTTTCCCTTGCATTACTTTATTTGACTTGAATTTGAATTCTGGGCTATTTGAATTCTGTTGTGGGTTACTGCTCTGTAGTCATTATTAAAACAGGGGAAGAAAGCAAACTACCCTGGAGACAAGGAAAGGAAAGTTATGTTTCTCATTACCAACAAATAGAGAGTCATAAATGAAAAAGCCCTTGCAGCAGGCTTATACAAGGTACAGTAGAACCCCGGATAACGCTAAAACTTGGTTCCACGAGTGTTAGCGTTATCCGTTTTTTAACGTTATGCGATCCATGCATCGCATAATGTTAAAATCCTATGGGATGAATCGCATAACGTTAAAACTCCATAGAGATACATTGCAACCGGCACAGGCTTCAGCGAACGTTATGTGATACATCCCATAGGATTTCAACGTATGCAATGCATTTTTTCCCAGATTGCTTAACATTATGTGGTTTCAGCATTATCTGGTACAAATGTTATCCGAGGTATTACTGTACTTATGTCACCTGGAGCTAATTTCAGGTTTTCTCATCGTCTCCCCCCCCCCCCAATACTGGCTTGTAATGGCTTCTAAAGAGCAGGGTACCCCTTCTCCTATTCATCCATTTTTGTCCAAATTCCCAGACTTCTACTAGTCTACAGACAGAATTGGTGCCTTTCAGGAAAGGTTTGAAGACCTGGCTGGTGGGGCAGGTGTGGGGCCCACGCGCGAGTGCCCAAGAAGGAGGAGGCATAAACACAGGCACTGCGCGTTCACAGGCACCCACATGACTGCTGACGTGTCTCAAGCAGTGCACACGGGTGCACACGCACGCATCAATGTGATGTCACCATCTCCTACGCCTCCTTGAGTACTCAGTCATAGGTTTGCCATCACTGGCCTAGTGTCATACTGTCATGCATTCTATATGTTTTAATACCATTCTTTACATTACAATACTTTTACGGTTGCAAATTTTGAAGGGATCTCATAGTACTGTGATGGCGAACCTTGGCACTCCAGATGTTGTTGGACTTCAGTTCCCAGAAGCCCAAGCACCCTGTGAATCCACACGAATGGATTTACTGTGATTCATCTGGCCCGCGCTGCCCTTGTCACTCCCGGAAGCGGAAGTAAAATGCGCCCGTACAGGCTGGATGAATTGCAGTAAATCCATTTGTGTGGATTCACAGGGTGCTTGGGCTTCTGGGAATTGAAGTCCAACAACATCTGGAGTGCCAAGGTTCAGCATCACGGACATAATATGAAATGGACATAGAAAGAGCCTCCTCGAAGATTGTGGTATTTTTGCACCACAATTGGGCATACACCAGGCAACAGCCACTTTGTGCCAGCTAATCTTTCTCACACTAGGTCAGGCGAAAGGAACTGTGGAATGAACTCCCCAAAAGGTGGCTTAATTTTGGCAGTTTCAGATCTAGCCTAGACATGGAAGAAGAAGAATCTATACCGACTTTGGATGAGGCTGCTCCTAAGAGAAATGTTACATTGCATCCAGGCTAGCCTCCCAGGTTATTCTTCTCACATTTATTTTATCTTTGATTGCTCAGGTGTAACGATCTGCACTTTTTGTTTCTCATTACTTGACTACAGTTATCATCAGAATTCTGCTTTTCATTTTTTTGTGCATATTGCAAAAATACCTTTCCCAATGGAATTGATTCTGGGTCATTACTGCATGTGTAGAAAAAAGACTCAAAGAGGAATACTGTACTTAGAATCATGCCTTAAAACAGCAGTTCGTACAAGCAGACTTTTAAAGTAAGCAACATAATGTGTGAGCAGAAAATTTAGATATCCCCCTCCCCTTCTTTCTGTAACCTGAGTGAAAACATATAATGGCCAAAATTCATAATTAGGCCAGGATAAGGCTAGTAGTGTAATGTTTGGTAGCGAATTGGGTCCAGTTATGAAATCTCTAATCTGTTGAATACTGAGTTGTGTGATTTAATGAGCAACAAATAACTATGGTAATTTCTTACCTTAAGGTATGCCATTTGCATTGTTGTTATGTGCTGTCAAGTCACAAGTAACTTATAGCAACCTTAATAGGCCTTTTGAGATAAGCGAGATATTTAAGGAGTGATTTTACCAGTTCCACAACAGAAGCACATATCATATTATTTTCCAGTTATGAAAAAAAGTGATACTAATTATACCAGCTTTTGGTAATGAACTTTTGGAAACTAAATGATGCATTGCTTATTCTTATCCTCTTCTAAGGGGACTGTGGTGGCTCAGTGGTTAAGAAGCTTGCCTTGTTAGCTGGAAGGTCGGCAAGTTGGCAGTTCAAGACCCAAGTACTGCATGACGGAAAGAATGCCTGTCACTGTCCCAGCTCCTGCAAATCTAGCTGTTCAAAAGCAAGAAACTGCAAGTAGATAAATAGGGACCACTTCGGTGGGAAGGTAAACAGCGTTCCGTGCACTCGTGTCTAGTCATGCCTGCCACATGACCACAGAAACGTCTGCAGAAGCAGACAGCGCTGGCTCCTCGGCTTTGAAACAGAGATGAGCACTGAACCCTAGAGTCAGATACGACTGGCTTTCAAGCAAGGGAAACCTTTAAATAGGGACCACTTCAGTGGGAAAATATCTTGGGGACATGAAAGGAGCCTCATTTGGGCGTCCCCTGAGTGGAGTTCCTCTAGCAAAAAATCCTTTCAACCCAGAAAGCACCTCTGTGTGCTTCTGACAAGATTAAAAGCAACAACAACAACAACAACAAAACAGTTCCACACACACCAGTGATTTTCTATGGCTGAGCATTACATCAGCAAGATTTGGGCTCGTGTTTGTAATGTGTTTCTAGTTTATAGAAGAAAGGGTTGTATTAGATCATACCGTCTAGACTATTTTTATTTTTTGTATATTCTAACTGGTAACAGCCCAAAAATACTATAAATCATCTCTGGACAACTCTCTTTGAGAAACTTACATTCTCACAGTTCCAGAAATTTTGATAGCCTTGTGCTTCCAGCTCAACCAGCATTATTATTCCCATTTTAAACTTTGGAACTTTTGACTATACTATAAAATTACTTGCCCAAGGGTATGTAGTAAACTTTAAAAAGAAAAGACTAGAACCATTTTTTCAAAGCTCTCTGCCCTGAACTTCACCTGTCCTGAACTTTCCCAATGGATCCATTCCATTGTGAAAGGTATTACTGCAATATGCACAGTAAAGGAAAAGCAGAATTCTGTGATAAAACACAACTAGAATACATTAGGCAAGCAACAAGAAATAAAATGTGCAGATAAATTCTTATCAGATGATTTTTATAGCTCCATGCAATCAAACCTTAAAGCCACAGGTAGATTCCTTCAGGTAAACTATATGTGAGTACTATGTACAGTTCTTAAACCAGCCTGAAAATAACTCTCATGCATCTAGCTCAGAGGTTCCCAACCTTTTCAAGCTGGGGGGGGGGGGGTCGCACTCTCTTAGTCAGCTTCAAGGGCCGGATGGCCATTTTGCCCTGTCTGCATGATCGGGATGGCCATTTTGCCCCAACAGCTTCAAAGGGGAAGCCATTTTGTTTCTCAAATGCCCTTGGAAGGGTGGGGGGCCACATGAAATGGCACCATCGGCCGGATCCGGTCCACAGGCCTTAGGTTAGGAACCCTGTTCTAACTCTTCCAGGCAAAGGAAAACCATTATCAATATGTCACAGGTATAAACAGAGCACTGCTTTAAAAATATGGAAAGACTTTGAGAAAACCTTCATGATTTTGCATAAAATATTTGAAAATTATGCATTTTTGTGTGTTTGATAGTTCCCATTCACCCATCCACCATTAAAGAAAAGTTCCACTGATCACTCAATTGAAGCCAATCTACTCATGATATGTAGGAATCGGGGCCGCTGAGGGCCGTAGGTCCCGGAGGAGACTGATCAAAGAACGATACGAGGCAGTATGGAGGAGGATAAGATCAGTCCTTTATTGAGGTAAAGGCATAACCATTTATAGATCAGAAGGCAAGGTAGAAAAAACCATCACCCGACAGTAAATCACATCACCTATTTACTCAGGTTAATTGGGAATCTCTCTGGGGGAAGTTAATTAGTGCGGGCAAACATGGACTGGGAAAACACCATTGTTTTGGGCTTAGGAGCTGGGTAAATATGGCCACTATTTGCGCCAGGGATTTACGCTAAACTCGGAGATGAGTGTTTGCCTAATTATGTTACAGGAGTTAGCGATCTGCTTACTTGGCAGAGTCTTAGGTCAGGTCAAGGAATTGGGTGAATCAAACCCTATAATTTATCCACCCCCCTTAATTTGGGTGCTCGCAGAGCCCACGGGCCAGGGAGCCTTTCTCCCGAAGTGGTCTCTGGCGGGCCGTTCCGTGCCCATGGGGGCACGGGGAATCCACAATGATACAATTATGGAAGTTTATAGTAGTTGTATGAAACATAATCAAGAGTTCTATCTTGATATTGCATCTGAGAACAGCATGAACCGATGAGTAACTCCCATAATTTGTAATGAATGTAGTTTAAATATCTAATCTCACAGTTTAACACAAACATGCAAGTGCTCCTATAATTATTTGAAAATAATTGCATGCAGTACAGTATTTGACTAATCAACTTTGCATCTGAAAGCACACGTAAACAAACTTTGATAACTTCAATCTGTATATGACTAATCACTACTTCTGGAGTAGGTTAAAAGTCATTTTCTTTCTTCTCATGAAGAAATTTTTTGCTCATGACTGCATACCCATGTTGTGTTTGAAAATAACTGTGCCATTTGCTGCACAATCGGCAATGGCGCTGAAGGTAGCTCTTTAAAAAAACTGCAACTTTTTGATCATGCAAAGAAACAAAATACAATTGCAATAAAATATATGCTAAAATGAATACAAGTGAATAAATTGCACATCTCATATAGACTGCAAATAGACTGCAGCTGCATTGTATAAGTCTGAATTCCAATTGTTTTGGACTTTTGTTAGACAGTTGCTTTTGTTGAATTGCTTTCAGCTTTTCAGAGACATCCTTAGTGCACAAATGTATCACCCTGTCTGGTTTCATTCCCAAGCTTCTGGCAACTGTGAGCCTGTCCGAAAGAAGACTAGGTCTTAATTTTGAAAACAGGTTTCTTTAGACACTGGTTGGACTGTTAATGCGTATTTCACCTCGCCAGCTTGGCTAGTTTTAAATTGGGCTGCCAACTTTTCCCACCCTCAAAACAAAGATAAAACAAAACCAAAATCAGTGTGGCATTTTTAAGACCAACTTTATTTCAATGTGAACTTGTTGTGGGTTATAACCCACTCCTTCAGAAACACCAGTGGTCTCTGATTTTCCCCCCTCACAGGATGGACATTTCAGAAGAGTTCGCATAGCATTGCTGGGTTCAGATCTAGAGATGTCACCCATTCCCCATTTGCTCCTTCCTTGCTTGCTTAGATTTTTGAGCAGGAAACCATGTTTGCCACAATAATCGTGGGTGGGAGTTCATAGCTTTTCTCCCATTGTTTTGTTATTTGGTTCTTAGATCCAGGCACTATGGAGAACGGATGCCCTTGGAGATTGCCTGTGACACCATTTCAAGTGGTGTAATGAACCTGTTCCCCCCCTGAAATACAACTTGTGTGTGTGTGTGTGTGTGTGTGTGTGTGTGTGTGTGTGTGTGTGTGTGTGTGTGTGTGTGTGTGTGTGTGTGTACTGTCCCCCCAAACCCAGGGGACCCTGCAGAGAGGGGATCCCCCCCCGCAGGACACCCCGTTATTAAAGAGAAGAAACCAAGCTGTTTCTTCTCTTTTAAAACGGGGTGTTTTGGAGGGGTGGTGGATTCGATCCCCTCTCCCTGATCCCCATGGTTTGGTAGGATTTGGGGGACAAAAGGGGTCTGTCTTCCCAACCCTTCCAGAGCCAGGGGACCTGGCAGAGAGGGGATCGATTCCCCCCCCCCCAAAAAAAACTCTCCATTTTTAAAAAGAAGAAACCAAGCGGTTTCTTCTATTTAAAAACGGAGTGTTTGGGAGGGGTGTGTGGATTCGTTCCCCTCTCCCGGGTCTCCTGGGTCCAGAAGGGTTGGGGGGACAAAAGGGGTCTGTCCCCCCAACCCTTCTGAACCCAGCACCTTTCATTGCCTCCCTCACCCACTCTCTCACCCCCCACCGACCGCACTTACCTTTTCCTGGCTCCCTCCATCTGGGTCTTTCAAAGTCTTTCCCTCCGGCTCCCAGCGGGGTTTTTCCCCAGTCAGAGTGTGCGTTCCCAGCCTCCTCTGCACTCGTATTCCTCAGCCTGATTGGCTGAGGGGTTACACAGCGCAAAGGACGCTGGGGCATGAAGTTTAATTTATGGTGTTACCAGTCATGCGTTGAAATATTTTCTGAAGCTTATTTTTGATTGGCTGTGGAGCGAGGTACAACGTTCTATTTGGTCACACTTCTCATCCTAATTGGCTGTGGCTCGCCACAGCACACAGGATGTTGAAGTTCTTTTTCTTTGTTTGCGTTCGTGGGTCTCTTGCCCCACTGGCACATTTCTCAAACATTTGTTGACCTGCGGACCCGGTTCGGGCAAGTGCACAAAGGCTCGGTACGGGCTAGTATAGCCTGGTGCAGGATCCTTTGTCAAGTTCCAACGGTTAACGCTCAGATTTATAGGTATACACTAACAGATTTTGCCCGGTGGTGCCGGGCTGTTTTAAATTGTTTTAGAAGGTTTTTGTTTTGTTAATGTTTGTACAAATGAGGTTAGTCTGAAATTGTGATTTTTAAAATGTTTATTTATACACACAGGCTGTTATAAACTGTGATCAGTTTTTTTGGGTTTGTTTTTGTGGATTAAAAAAAGAAGAAAGGATAATATAATTTTTTACAATTATTTTATTTAACCAAATAATGTTTTGGTATGTTAATTTTTTTAATAGTTGTACCTTGGGTAATAATTTTGTGAAATTATTATTATTAAAAATGTGAAAGTACATGTTTTTTTTAACATTCAATGTTTTTAAACTGTGTTTAGATATTTTGGGGGTTTTTTGAGTGAAAACTCTACACAGGATTTTAGAAATGTTTTTATTTTATTATTTTGTGATTTGTTTGTGATTTGTGTGAATGTGTGATGTAATGTTATGTTTTTGACTGTTTTATTTCTTGTGGCCTCTGGGTGGGGCTGTTGAGTATTTCTTTTACTTTGACTGTTTTTCCCTCTACTGGCCTCTGGGTGACACTTCTTCCGGTAAGTAGTCTCTTTCTTTCATTTCAGTTCTGGCCGTCGTGAGGTAGGACATGCTGGTAAGTTGGCTGGTTTAATTTCTTTTGTGGGTTTGGCTTGTTTTTATTTTGTAGTGTTAGCGAGTTTTTTCTGTTTGTTTGTGTGTGTTTTTGGTTCACTTTAATGTTCGTTTATTTGGTGTGTTTTGTAGGTGTTTTGTAATTGATTTGAGTTAATTTTGGATGTTTTGGTTTGTGGTTTTTTTAAAAAAATTAATTAATGGTTTATTTTAATTATTTTGGTGTTTGTTTTTGTTGTTTAGTTAGAGAGGAGGCTGCGGGTGGGTGTGTATCTCCGGGAGGTGAAGCCAGCGGCCAGAGCGCCATTCGCTGGCTTTGCTTCCTGGCGAATTGGTTGGGAAAACCCAATTGGGGTTTCCCCTTTAATATCAGTGGGTGGGGGGGTTGTGATCCCCCTCTCCGCTGGCTCCCCTGGGTTTGGGAGGGTTGGGGGGACAAAAGGGGTCTGTCTCCCCAACCCTTCTGGACCCAGGGGAGCCAGCGGAGAGGCGGATTCCTGTGGTTTCCCCGTGCCCCCGTGGGCACGGAACGGCCCGGCAGAGGCCACTTTCGGGAGAAAGGCTCCCTGGCCCGTGGGCTCTGCGAGCACCCAAATTAAGGGGGGGGTGGATAAATGATAGGGTTTGATTCACCCAATTACCTGACCTGACCAACGAACCTGCTGAGCAAGCTAATGTGTTAGTTATTAGAGTAATGCCTCATCTCCGAATCTCAGTCTCATCCCAGAAGCAAACAGGAGCCATGATTGCCTTAGTCTAAGCCCAAAACAATGGTGTTGTCTCACCCAGTGTTTGCCCGCACTAATTAACTTCCCCCCGAGAGATTCCCAATTAACCTGAGTAAATAGGTGATGTGATTGACTGTTGGGTGACGGTTTTTTCTACCTTGCCTTCTGATCTATAAATGGTTATGCCTTTTCCTCAATAAACCACTGATCATATCCTCCTCCATACTGCCTCGTATCGTTCTTTGATCAGTCTCCTCCGGGACCTACGGCCCTCAGCGGCCCCGATTCCTACACCTGGTGACCCCGATGTGATCTACTCGTGAGTAAGAGCGGTCTTCCTCAGAGTAGCGATCACACGGTCCGGTTCTGCGCCTGAACCGTGTCCGAATCATCCCGGAGGACAGCGCGGCACTCCGCCCGGCAGCCAGCCGATCGGAGGGACGGCCTGCGGTGAGGCAGTCCAAAGAGGCATCCTACAGCTTGCTCCCGACTTTCGCGGCGGCTTGCGCCAAAGGGAAAAACGCGTTCCGCTCAGGGCAGCTGTGAGCCCCTGACAGCGCAGTGGCCACCGAGGGCCCGTGGCCGCAGTCCACGCTCCGAGCTCTACCCAGAAGCGTCGTCGCCAGAACCTATTGCCTGCCAAAGACGCGTCGACTCGTCCCGAGGAGGAATCTTCCAAGGACCCAATCGCAGGTAATACGGGGACCTGTCCTCAGCGACAGCGTCCATCCGCTAGCCAAAGAACCCATGAGGAGGGGTTCAACATCCTGGCCAGGGTATTTAATTTGCGTTTTCACAGCGGGGAGCTAGCGAGACTTTTGGTGTACCTAGGGGAACACTGCCTGCTTTACCCAGAAGTAGGTACGTTAACCCTCGAGCGCTGGGATCAGATAGGAGACTGCATTCAGCAACCCCCGAAAGCTCCAGGAGGCGTAATTCGCACATGGAGAAAGTGTAGGAAGCTCTTGGCGGAGATAGAGCCAGTCCGGATAGAGGCCAAAGAACCCCCAAGTCTGCCAGAAGCGCCAGCCCAACCAACGGCGCCTATGGCGCTCTATCCGTCACTCCAATTTAGGCAGAGTAGCGTAGGGAGCTTTCCCCCGGTGACAGCTGCAGACGTCACCGGTGGAATGCAAGGAATGAGGAGCGCAGGCGCTTCTCAGAAAGCAACAGGTTCCCTAGCTACCAAAAGTGCACTCCAGCGCACAGTAGAGGAAGAACTCAGGAAGGGGGAATTACCAGTAGAGGAGCTAGCAGAGCTCAGTCAGATATGTCCCATCCGCATGGAGATGGACGCGCTCACAGGCGCGCAGCAGATAGTACACTCCCCAGTCCCGTATAAGCTTCTCATGGCGATACGGAAAGCCATCTCGGAAACAGGGCTCCAAAGTCGGTTCACAAGGGGCACACTTCAGCAAGTGTGCGAGAACACCATGTTCATTCCCCATGACTGGAAAGCCGTCATGCGGATGATGCTCAACCCTAGCCAGTACTTAATTTGGGACAGCGAGTATCGCCTGGAGGCGCAGACAAGGGCTGCCAGGATGGGAGGCGCAGTACTTTCTGACCAGTTATATGGTTCAGGTGCCTTCGAATCCATCGATGCCCAGATCAACTTGCCTCTAGCCACTCTCCAGATGTCGGCCGAGGCCGCCTTTAGGGCGTTTTTCAAAGTCCCAGCAACTGGCAAAGCGGCTAAAAATTACACCGCTATCAAGCAAGGAGCCCAAGAGCCCTATATGGACTTCATCAATCGCCTGGAAGAAGCAATTAGCAGGCAGATTGACAATGAGCAGGCCCAACAAGAGCTCATGATGAAGTTAGCCAAGGACAACGCCAATTTAGACTGCCGTAAAATCTTGCAGTCACTAGGCAATCGTCCCGATTTGACCCTTACGGACATGATTAGAGCTTGCGCCGACGTTGGCACTGAATCCTACAAAATGGGATTGCTAGCGGCAGCGGTGCAAGGGAGTAAGAGACCAAAAGGAAAGACCCAAGGAGCATGTCACAGTTGTGGCAAGGTCGGTCACTTCGCTAGGGAGTGCCGATCCAAGGGAGGCGGACAAAAGTCCGGCCGTTCCAAGGCTCCGAAGACCCAGTGTCCGAAATGTCAAAGAGGCTACCATTGGGCCCGAGACTGTCCGAATTCGGGAAACCGGAACGCGGGCATGTCTCTGGCCCCGGTCCAAACAGGGACTCCCCTCATTCAGAGCTCACCAGAGCTAGACTAAATCCCGGTCACACTCCAGACATTGCGAGGGCACAGGCCAGCCCCAAGGGTAGTACAGGGTTAGACTTGCCTTGTCAGGCGGACGTTACATGCGACCTGCCAGGCACGGTCTACCTGGTGGACTCCCAGTACATGGGTCCACTGCCCAAGGGCTTTATAGGTTTAGTTTTGCCCCGCAGCGTAGCTGGAGCACGCGGAATTTTCAAATTTCCAGGAGTCGTTGACTCGAATTTTTCAGGCGTTCTCCAAGTTCAGCTTTGGACTCATCTGCCCCAAACAATTCACAAGGGAGACACCTTAGCGCAACTGATCATGGTTCCTTGTCACTCGCCAGCAGATAGCCAGGGAAGGCTCAGTGACAGCTCTGAGTCCCGGTCAGAGGACCGCTCGAGCGCCAGGGAGGCAGTACAAGGATACCAGGTCTTAGCGACAGTGGAGACCAACATTGAGTGGAAACAGCGCCCCGTTATCGAGGTATTTTTGAACAAAAGAGTGTTCTCAGGGTTACTCGATACCGGAGCGGATGTGAGCGTGATAAGCAGAAGCCAGTGGCCAAGAGAGTGGGCCATTGAGCCGGTCTCCGATGTGTGGGGGGTAGGCGGCGTCCAGGAAGCGTTTAGGAGCCGAGAGTGGGTGGAAGTCACAATCCCAAGGGCTGACGGCACGGCGGTAATTCGGCCGCACATCCTTGACGTGCACATCAACCTTTGGGGGTGAGACATCTTACAGCAGTACGGTGCTACGCTTACCTTTGGGTAATGGCGTTGCCACTTAAATGGCTCACCGACACGCCGGTTTGGGTAGAACAATGGCCGGTGGTGGGAGAGAAATTCGTTGCCCTCAAGCAGCTAGTGAAAGAACAGCTAGACGCAGGACATATAGAACGGTCCACAAGTCCTTGGAATTCGCCAATTTTTGTGATTAAAAAGAAGTCGGGGAAGTGGCGACTCCTCCACGATCTCAGAGAGATCAATAAATGCATACAGCCAATGGGTCCGCTCCAATGCGGCATCCCCAATCCGAACATGATTCCCGAGGGGTGGGAGATTCTAGTCGTAGATCTCAAGGATTGCTTTTATACAATCCCCTTAGACCCCTGGGACCGGGAAAGGTTCGCCTTTACGGTGCCGGTTGTGAACCACGGCGAGCCTACGCAGCGTTACGCGTGGAAATTTTTGCCACAGGGCATGCTCAATTCGCCCACCCTGTGCCAAATTTATGTTCACAACGCACTGGCAAAGTTCCGAAGCCTTTACCCTAAAGCCATAGTTTGCCACTTTATGGATGACATCTTGGTCGCGATGCCGCAACTCGGCAGCGAAATGTTTTCTGACCTCCAGGCCAGCCTGGGGGACAAAGGTTTACTCATTGCCCCGGAGAAAGTGCAGAGAACCGATCCCTTCTCATACTTGGGCTATCGGCTTCTCCGCTCTTTCGCAGCACCAGTTTTGCCCAGGATCAATTTACAGGACTCAGTCACCCTCGTAGAGTTGCAGCAAGTTTTGGGGAACATCAATTGGGCCAGACCGTATTTCCGATTGGATACGGATCTTCTAAAACCGCTCTTCTCGCTGCTAACTTTAGGTAAGCAGCCGGCAGACCGGATAAAAATTTCTCGAGACGCACGCTTGGCGCTCGAGAAAGTTAACCAAGTTCTCAGCCAGAGGTGGGTAGATAGGATCACCCCAGGGCCATATGCTCCGATCTTGAATTTGTACATCGTACGGTCAGGATCCATGTTTACAGGAGCGCTCGGCGTAGATGCCGAGAAAGGGGCGAGTATCGTGGAGTGGGTGTACCTTCCGAACACCTCCTCACGAAACATCGTTCCTCCCCAAGAATTGGTCTCCGCGGTGGTTTGCCGCGGAAGTTTGAGAGCTAGGGACATTTCAGGGCATGATTTGGCCAAAATCGTAGTCCCGTTCACCAAGGAACAAGTCCAGCAATTAATGCAGCTCGGTGACTCGCTTCCCATAGCCCTGGAAGGATTCACCGGGAGCTTGGCATACCACTTGCCAAAGGACCCCAGACTCGTCTCACTTCAGACGCAGACAGTTAGCTTATTTGAATTGCTCTCGCTGGTTCCACTCCAAGGAGCCAGGACAGTTTTTACTGATGGCGGTCGGACATACGGTGTCTTGACCTGGCAGGAGGGCCAAGCTTGGCGCACGCTGCTAACTCTTCCACAAAAGTCCGCGCAGCGGGCAGAGTTGGCGGCGGTGAACCTTGCTTTGCGCACCTTCGCCAAAGAACGTTTAAACATCATTACTGACAGCATGTATGTTAGGAATTTGCTTCACAGTCTACCGGGAGCATACATCACTCCCGCGATAGACAAGAATTTGCTTAGCCTGTTTCTCACTGCTCAATTTCACTTGCGAAACCGCACGGAGCCGCTCTATATTGCCCACATCCGAAGTCATCAAGACCTACCGGGTCCGATTTCCGCGGGCAATAGCAGAGCGGACGCGGCGGCAAAGGGAATTCAGCAACGTTCAGTTTTGGGTGTTTTTACTACTCCAATTCAGAGTCATGCCTTCTTTCACCAAAATGCCAAAGCACTTGCCAGACAGTTCAATTTGCCACTCTCTCAAGCCCAAGGCATAGTTCGCTCTTGCCAGCATTGTGCAGGGGCACCGGGGGGGCCCTCGTGGGGGGTCAACCCACGAGGGACAGAGGCCAACCAGGTGTGGCAAATGGACGTCACGCATGTTCCGCAGTTTGGCAGATGGCAGTACATGCACGTCTGCATAGACACTTTTTCTCAGTTCGTTTGGGCAACGGCGCAGAAAGGGGAGACTGCTTCCCACGTGGAGCAGCACCTCCTTTCCTGCATTGCAGCCATGGGCAAACCTCGGCACGTTAAAACCGACAACGCGCCATCTTACAGCTCCAGGCAGCTGGCCGCCTTCATGGCCACTTGGGATATCAAGCATACTTTTGGTGTTCCTTACAATCCGCAGGGTCAAGCGATTGTGGAACGGGTCAATCGGACGCTCAAGTCCTATATTGACAAACAAACAGAAAGGGGGGAGCCACCAGCCCTCCCCAAGTCACAGGGCCAGGCACAGCATTGCCTGAATAAGGTATTGTTCACTTACAATCACCTTAATGTTTTTTCGGACTGTACGCCGCAGGAGAAGCACTTCCGCCGTTTGGAAGCTCTCCCGCGACCGATGGTCCGATACCGGGTGCCACCGGACCCTTCGTGGAGGGGCCCGGCGCCGCTCATAACCTGGGGAAGAGGGTATGCTGCAGTTATGTCTCCTACAGGTGTCGTTTGGATTCCAGCTCGGTGTGTCAAGCCTTACTTGGAACCACATGGCGTGGACCCAGACCGACCAGAGTCCGATCCCGGAGATGGAGGACCTCACCCTGACCGAGAGGACCCGTCGGAGGAAACGGCAACCGACGACAGCACCCAAGATCACCTGGGGGATGGTCAAGATCCTTTGTCGTGAGGCGGAGGATACCGTCCGGCGCGAAAGGAAGGAGCCGACACCGGAGAACCTCACAGCTGCAGTTTTCACCCAGATTCATGCCAACACCCTGGCGCTCACCATCATCCTGACCATTTCCCTGCTTTTGGGGGGAGGCGCTCAGGCCGCTTCATTGGAAGCCAACGATCTGCTGCCCGGCGGAGACCTCTCTGCCCGGATGCAGTACAACATTTGGGAGAGGTTGGCGGGTCTCGTCAACCAGTCCGATTTTTGCCTCAGGCAGGACCTTGGTTCTGCTTCGATCCTCAGCACCTGCCTCATCCCTGTGTGCCATTCCCCAGGCGCGCACCCCAGGGATGGGGATTGGCTTGTGAAGAGACTTTTCAGCCCGTATAACCCAGCGGCTTCTTCAGAGTATGCCCGTTGGGAGATGCGGCTGACCATGACCTTGCCGGCTGATGCGGCCACCCTCCACACTCCTCGGGTGGCGGTCAGCCCGAACTCTACCTGTGGACGAATGTACGGCTGCGCTTCAGCTGGTCGTACCCGGCGCCGCTGCCTCAACGTTGGCAGTGGCAATTGGACTTGCAACAACCCAGTACCACTTGGCACCATGTATGCTCATATAACCCTGCCATCTGGTTGGTTCTTCACATGCAACCAGTACACATGGAACTACATTCCGGCTAATGTTTCAGACTCTATATGTTGTGTCAGTCGTTTGACATTGTTACTCCCTACTAAGGACATGGTCACCCCAAGCACAAATGTTACAAATGTTTCAAATGTTTCAAATGTTCCTTCACTCATACGGCACACTCGCACCACCCAGTTAGACAGCTCCTGTGAGAGCAGCTTTAGAGTAATGAGCCCTGCCGAATATCTCTCCTTGGCAGTCAGCATCTTCGGCGTGCCAGGCTTAGCCGTCGGCAACGCAAAGAGGATTGGTCGCTTGGCTTGCGGTCTAGCAAAAGCCATCAACCATACCTCCTCCGCGATAGCACTCCTTAATCAAGAGCAGGCAGAGCTTCGCCATGTCATTCTTGACAATCGAGCGGCTATCGACTACCTCTTATTGTTGCACCACCTGGGTTGCGAATCTTTTCATGGTATGTGCTGTTTCAACCTTACTGACAACTCCCGCAAAGTACAGAGCCAGCTCACTGATCTCCACACCATAGTCCAGGGCATCACAGAGGGTTCTGCATGGGGGGCTTGGTGGAGTTCATTGTGGAACTGGATGTGGTCATGGATCCCCTGGGGGTGGCTCCAAACGGTACTCAAGGTGGTTGTGGGGGTGATTATACTAGGCATAGCAATCTGCTGCTTTGCACAATGTATTCCCTCGCTGATCTCAAGGTGCCGCCCCAGAAGGAAACTCCGTGACATCATTCCCGCTCATCAGCTGGTCCCGCTCTTGCGCAGGGTCGCCGGTCAGGCTCTTAAGAAAATTTAAGAAGGGGAGATGTGGTTTCCCCGTGCCCCCGTGGGCACGGAACGGCCCGGCAGAGGCCACTTTCGGGAGAAAGGCTCCCTGGCCCGTGGGCTCTGCGAGCACCCAAATTAAGGGGGATGGATAAATGATAGGGTTTGATTCACCCAATTACCTGACCTGACCAACGAACCTGCTGAGCAAGCTAATGCGTTACTTATTAGAGTAATCCCTCATCTCCGAATCTCAGTCTCATCCCAGAAGCAAACAGGAGCCATGATTGCCTTAGTCTAAGCCCAAAACAATGGTGTTGTCTCACCCAGTGTTTGCCCGCACTAATTAACTTCCCCCCGAGAGATTCCCAATTAACCTGAGTAAATAGGTGATGTGATTGACTGTTGGGTGACGGTTTTTTCTACCTTGCCTTCTGATCTATAAATGGTTATGCCTTTTCCTCAATAAACCACTGATCATATCCTCCTCCATACTGCCTCGTATCGTTCTTTGATCAGTCTCCTCCGGGACCTACGGCCCTCAGCGGCCCCGATTCCTACAGATTCCCCCCCAAAAAACACTTCATTTTTAAAGAGAAGAAACCGCTTGGTTTCTTCTCTTTAATAACGGGGTGTCCAAGGGGGGATCCCCTCTCTGCTGGGTCCCCTGGCTCTGGAAGGGTTGGGGGGACAGACCCCTTTTGTCCCCCCAAACCTCCCAGACTCATGGGACTCAGGAGAGGGGATCGAATCAAGCCCACCCTCTGATATTAAAAGGGAAAACCCAATTGGGGTTTCCCCTTTAATATCAGTGGGTGGGGGGTTGTGATCCCCCTCTCCGCTGGCTCCCCTGTGTTTGGGAGGGTTGGGGGGACAAAAGGACTCTGTCTCCCCAACCTTTCCGGAGCCAGGGGAGCCAGCGCAGAGAGGGAATCCCCCCAAAACACTCCGTTTTTAAAGAGAAGAAACTGCTTGCTTTTGTCTCTTTAATAACGGGGTGTCCTGCGGGGGGGAGGATCCCCTCTCTGCTGGGTCCCCTGGCTCTGAAAGGGTTGGGGAACAGACCCCTTTTGTCCCCCCAAACCTCCAAATCCCAGGGGAGCCAGTAGAGAGGGGGATCGCAACCTCCCACCTACTGATATTAAAGGGAAACTCCAATTGGGAGCTTCAGGCGCCGTTGGGGAGGGGGGCGAAACACTTTTGTGGTAAGTAAAGTCAGCAGGCGGAGCGCCGTCCGCTGGCTTTGCTTACCTGGGAATGGGTTCACTTTCAAGGGGGGGCCAAGGCACCAGTGCCTTTCCCCCCTTGACCCCCCCTTTTTTGGCTTTTTTTCTGTGAGGCGCTGTGTCCGGCTGCAGTGAACTTGCGCTACCAGTGTTTTTTTATTTTTATTTTTCATGCGCCGGCTTCCTCAGCATTCTGCACACTCATGGCGCGCAGGACGCTGGGGCTTGTAGTTTGGCGTTTGCGTTTTTGACTTATGCGTCATTTTTTTCCTGCAGTTTGATTTTGATTGGCTGCGGCGCGTTTCCGAACGTTCCTTTTGCTCGTGCCTCTCAGCCTGATTGGCTCTGGTGCGGCACGGCGCAAGGAACATTGGGAATAGAAGTCTTTTCTTTCTGTTTGCATTCATGGGTCTCCTGCCCCACTGGCGCATTTCTCAACCCGACAGTTACCTGTGAACCCCGGATGGGCAAGTGCACGAATGCTCGGTCGGGGCTAGTGGGGCCTGGTGCACGATCCTTTGTCACATTCCAACAGTTAACGCACAGATTTATAGGTATAGATAAATGGTTTGTCTCTCACTGATCTGTCCAAGAAACTGTACTGTATTACTGAAGTGAAAGTATGCAGCTGTTAGACGCTGTAGGGAAATCTACATACCTATATCTTAATCCTTGTGGCCTTTCCAGCTCTGTGAACAGAAAACAATGTGAGCTAATTTCCTATCACATGTTCATATTACTCCTTCCACTTGTATAGCAATGTGTAACTCTCTTTGATTCTGGGCTGACACAGGACACAGCCTCGGGCTGGGTTAACTCAGGTTTATTGCATCGTGGACAGAGGGAACATGCGGTAATGGCGGATCGATAGCTCTTTATATACAGCAGTAACACATTTGAACGTGGTGCCATGGTAGCCCATTGGCTACTGTCTGCGTGACGTCATTGCAGGTCACGCCCTTCTTGTCCAGGTGTAGGTGGTGGCGGGAAAACTTCCCGCGCTGTTGCCTTTGATGAGTTTGGACCAAGAGAGCTTGGACGCTCGCTGCTGCCAGCTGGTGGTCATTAGCTCGCGTCCTATTACAGGGTTTATATGATACAGCTGAAGGTTACATTGTTGCTATAGGCAAGGTTACATTGGCTCAGATACATTGTAATCCGTGTGTACAATAAAACCAACAGAACACAACACCCCTCCCCCCTAGGACGAGACAAAGTCTCGAGCCCACACTTAAACACACTCCCCCCCCCTTAGGAGACAAAGTCTCTCAGCCAAGATGGCTTATTTCGAACACGCTGGGGTCTCGATGCGGGCTGCCACTCCCCGGGTTTGCTACCTTCTCTTTGTCCCCTGGTTTCCTGTCCTGTAATATGAGAGGGAGACTCGTTAGTGACTTTCCGCGGCTCCGCGGCGTTGTTGGGAGGTGTGCTCTTTCTTAGGGAGGAACCGGGGGCACTGGGGGCTAACGAAAAACCCCTCTTCTCGCTTGGATGGGTGGGGGAACACTCCTGAAACCCCCCCCGGCTCGCAAAATCAAACTCAAAATTACTATCGGGGGCAGCGGTCGCGAGCTCCTCTCCCCCTTCCCCGGCCCCTGATAAAACTGGCGTATCAAAAGGATATGAGTCGGGGTCGCTGCTATCAAATTGATATGAGTCGGGGCCGCTGCTTCTGCTTCCTTCCCCCCTTGTTTGGGACCGTGGTCCATTGCTGTCTCCCCCTTGGGTTAAGCGGGTGGGGGAGAACCCTAACGCTGAATCCTGTTGCTGAGCTCCACTGACTGGCCCACTCACTCGGTGCCTCAGTTGGTCTGCGTGCCTCCTCCAGAGGAGGCCGGTGTTAGTCTCGACCCGGTACGATACTGGCCCCGTCTGTTCTACAACCTTCCCTGGTACCCAGGCCGGCCCTGCGCTGGAATAGTTCCTGCAGTGAACAGGGTCCCCGGTGGCGAAACCTTTCGAGACTGCCAACCCTATGTTTTTCCCTTTATCCTCGACCCTCGTCGGGTCTAGCCTGGACAGGATCGTGGCCAATTTTCGCCGCATCAAGAGCTCCGCCGGCGAGTAGCCTGACGCTAAAGGGGTCACCCTATACGCTAAAAGGAACTGGCATACCTGGTGATTCAGGTCCCCCGGGCCCATGCGCCGCAGCGCGTCCTTTGTTGTACGCACTAGGCGTTCCACTTGGCCATTCGTGGCCGGGTGAAACGGTGCGGATGTGACATGCCGAATGGCGTTTGCCTCCATGAATGCTCCGAACTCAGCGGAGGTGAAACAACTAGCGTTATCGCTGACTAAAGTGTCGGGTAAACCGAACGTGGAAAAGACTCTCCTTAGCCGGCTAATTGTCGTGGCGGAGGACGTGCTCTTTACTGGGATAACCTCCAGCCACTTGGAGAACGCATCTACCACCAGGAGAAACATGGTTCCTCGGAACGGGCCAGCGAAATCCACGTGCACCCTGGACCACGGCCCCCTTGCCGTGTCCCACTCTCTATGCGGCAGACGGGCCGCCTCAGGTCGGGATTCCTGGCAAGCCTCGCAAGTGCCGACCATGTGCTCAATGTCCGCGTCCAGCTGTGGCCACCAGAAGTAACTCCGGGCTAGCGCCTTTGAACGAACTATGCCCGGGTGGCTGACGTGCAGCAGTTCGAGCACCCTCGTCCGCAGGGGCGCAGGGACCACCACCCGTTGGCCCCACAGAAGGCACCCCCTCTCTAGGGACAACTCAAGCTTTTTCCTAAAAAATGGGTCGAACTCTGTACTCGGGGACGAAACCGGCCACCCCTTCTGCACCCATGAACTAACTTTCTCCAGCGTCCTGTCCTTGCCTGTCGCCCTAGCAATGTCGGCTGGTACTATTGGGGGTGCGTCTAAAACCTCAATTAGCAACACCTGGCGGTCTCTTTCTGCTCTCGCCTTTTGGTCCGCCGACAAGGGCAGAGGGGATCTCGAGAGCGCATCAGCATGGCTGATCTCCTTTCCGGGCCTGTACTCCAACTCATGTTGGTACGCGTTGAGAAAAATAGCCCAGCGCAGCATCCTCGGGGACAGGATCTGTGGCGTGGGCTTGCTTGCCGTGAAAATCCCTAACAGCGGCTTGTGATCGGTCACGATTTTGAACGGGCGGCCATACAAAAAATCGTGAAATTTTTTGGTCCCCGCTACTATTGCTAACGCTTCTCTGTCGGTTTGTGCGTAATTTCGCTCCACTTGGGACAGGGACCTTGAGTAAAACGCTACCGGGGCCTCCCTTCCGTCCTCCAACACGTGGCAAAGCACCACCCCCACCCCCACCGGGGATGCATCACAGACTAGGACCACTGGCCGTTTGGGGTCGAAGTGCGTCAGGATTGCCTCAGATGTTAGGAGTTGCTTTAGCTCCTTGAACGCCCTCTCGTGCTCGTCACCCCACATCCATGGCTCCTCCTTTTTAAGTAACCGATGGAGCGGTTCGGCCACGGACGCCTTCCGCGGGAGGAATGTATGGTAAAAATTGAGGAGCCCCAGGAAAGACTGCAGCTCGGTTTTGGATGTGGGGCGAGGGGCCTTTTTAATGGCTGCTACTTTGGATTTAGACGGCTTAATCCCCTCGGGTGTGATCCGGAAGCCTAAAAACTCGACCTCGGTCTCGAAAAAAACACATTTGTCCTTCCTCAATCTCAGCCCCGCTTTCTCGAACACGGTCAGTACTTTGTCCAACCTTTTCGCCAGTTCAGCCTCACTCCCCCCTGTTATCAACACGTCATCAAAATAAGGCAACACCCCCTCCAGGCCCTTTAGGAGGCGTTCCACGAGCGATTGAAAAAGGCCGGGTGCCGAGTTCACGCCGAACTGTAACCGCGACACCTGGAACGCTCCCTTATGTGTAACTATCGTTTGTGCCGCGGCCGTGGCGGGGGTCACTGGAAGTTGCTGATAGGCTTGTGCCAAATCGAGTTTAGCGAAACACTTTCCCCCATTTAGTCTGGCCAAAAGGTGGCTGATCACCGGCACCGGGTATGCATTAGGGCGGATCGCCTTGTTAATTGTACACTTATAATCAGCGCAAATGCGCACCTCCCCGTTAGCCTTTAGAGCCGTTACAATTGGAGTTTCCCACTCCGCGGAGTCAACAGGAATAAGAATCCCCTGGCCCACCAGTTTGTCCAGTTCCGCCTCTATCTTGTCCTTGAGTGCAAACGGCACCCTGCGTGGTTTGAGTCTTATCGGGCGGACCTCCGGGTCTATGTCGAAAGCTACAGGGGGTCCCTTGAACCTTCCGAGTCCTTTCTTAAACACGGCGGGATGCGCATCGCAAACCGCTTGTATTGGGTCCCCCCCCACGGTATGCACCCCCCCTATGAACAAACCTAAGGGCTGAAACCACTGTGTCCCTAGGAGGCTACAGCTTCCCCCTTTGAGGACAACTAGGGGCAGTTCCGCGGAATGTCTCTTAAACTTGACCCGAAATTTCCCGACCCCCAACACCGGAATGCTGTTTCCCTGTACGTCCCGTAGTGTGGACCTCAACGCTTTAAGCTTGGGCCGCACGTGGGGGTCGATTTTCAGGAACTCTTTCTGGGGAATTATGGAATAGGAGGACCCCGAGTCAATTTCCATCCTAATAGGGGCCCCTTGTACTAATACCTCAACGAAGTAATGGGACTGTCCCGCGGACACGCTGAACACTGAGGCGTCGTCCTCGCTGCCGTCCGAGACGCGGCCCACGCCGTCCTGCTTCCTCGTGGTCTGGGCGCCATCTTTGGGCCTCGCTGGACGGTCCGGTCTGGCTGCGCGGTCTTGTGACTGCCTCCGGCCCTCTTTCCTCTTTCTGCACGCCTTGGCGATGTGCCCCCGACGGCCGCAGGTGTAACACTCGGCCTTCCTGAACGGGCATCTCGCGCGCTCGTGGGCCGCTCCGCAACCCTCGCAGCGTCGACCACCCTTCCGGACCTTCTGGACCTCCTCGCCGTCGCTGCCTTCCGTAGACGACTTTGAGGCCCGTCGAGTCGCGTGCACCGACTGTCCGGTCTTCCCGTGCACCGAATTTTCCGCCTTGCCGGCTCTGGGACGCCACTCACGCCACTGGTGCATCTCGTCCACTCCGGCATTCGTGGACTCTGCGGCTTCCGCGGCCTCTATGACCTCTGCCAGCGTGGGTGGCGGCTCCTTATTCATCAAGCTGCGCTGTACCTCCTTGTCTTTCAGGCCACACAACACGCCGTCCCTGAGGACCAACTCCAGGATATCGCCCCATTTACAGGGGGCGGCGGCTATCCTCATGGCGGCCACGAATGCCTCAACCGACTCATCCGGCGCTTGGACTCGCCTCCAAAACGCGCTCCGAGCGGGAAACATTGCCCTCGAGGGGCAGAACCGCTCTCGCAGCAGTTTCATGATGTCGCTCGCCTTAAAGTCGCTCACCTTCTTCGGAGCGATTATGCCCACCAGCGTCCGCTTGGTTTCCATCCCGAGCATTCTGGTGAGGATGGCCCTCTTTCTCTCCTCGTCTTCTCCTTTGACTCTGAGTTCCACCAGGGCTGCCTGGAAATCCATCTCAAGCAGCTCCCAGTCTTGCGGTTTGGTGATGTTGAAACCGCTCTGTGCCCTGGCTGTTCCGTGGGGATCCATTATCCCACCTTCGTCGCCAATTTGGTGTATGCAAACCAAGACACAGGACACAGCCTCGGGCTGGGTTAACTCAGGTTTATTGCATCGTGGACAGAGGGAACATGCGGTAATGGCGGATCGATAGCTCTTTATATACAGCAGTAACACATTTGAACGTGGTGCCATGGTAGCCCATTGGCTACTGTCTGCGTGACGTCATTGCAGGTCACGCCCTTCTTGTCCAGGTGTAGGTGGTGGCGGGAAAACTTCCCGCGTTGTTGCCTTTGATGAGTTTGGACCAAGAGAGCTTGGACGCTCGCTGCTGCCAGCTGGTGGTCATTAGCTCGCGTCCTATTACAGGGTTTATATGATACAGCTGAAGGTTACATTGTTGCTATAGGCAAGGTTACATTGGCTCAGATACATTGTAATCCGTGTGTACAATAAAACCAACAGAACACAACAGCTGGCAAGTCACTTCTGCATTATCCAGTCCTAATCAGATCCCCACTGACACTCCACTGAAATTTTGATGGCCATGCAGAGATTTGAACCCAGATTTCCTGAATCCTAGTCTGGCAATCTATCGACTACACCACACTGGCACTAAACTTGGAAGAAATCTGAAAGCAACAGTGTGGGGCAGGGGGAAATGATGTTAACACAGTAACTGGCACTGTGGTAGTGCTGTGTCATTCTCCTTTAAGAGTAATTCAGATCAACAAACATTAGCAGACTATAATATTTATTTTGATGGTATGAAATTTTCATCAGCTGGTTCACG
Source organism: Bradypodion pumilum (assembly GCA_035047305.1). Taxonomy (NCBI): domain Eukaryota; kingdom Metazoa; phylum Chordata; class Lepidosauria; order Squamata; family Chamaeleonidae; genus Bradypodion; species Bradypodion pumilum. Next base: position 382,259,198 of record JAWDJD010000002.1, read on the forward strand.
CAGACCAGACTGCTATTAAAAGCACAGGAGGCCTAATCTGGCCATTTCTGAGCAGTCATGAACACTCAGTTCTGAGAAATGGAAGACTATGGTGGTTTAAATAAGTTGGTCAGCAAAAAGGACATTATGTAGATTACTTGAAAATGTCAATGACATTTTCTCAGAGTTTACAAGCTATTATTGCAAAAGAAAAACTTGCTCACTTTTTTCTGCCCCTGTTGGATTCTTTGGGGGTGGGGGCACTGCCCTAAGACAAAGACATCCAACAAATGCTATTTCATGGATTCATGCCTAGCTAAGATTTGGTCAGGATAGTACAACAGTCTCTTGCTACCTTAGCATAATTCATTTAGTTCCACATGACTTTGCTTCCTGCATTAGTGATGCATATGGACACATCTCCACTTCTCACCTGACCACACAGTAGGTTGTCCTTTATTTTTTTATTTATTCCTCAAATTTCTATTGCCACCCAACTCGGCAATGACTCTGGCAGCTAACAACAATTAAAAGCAACATCAAAACTAACTAAAAACTCTTAAAAAACCCATTAAAAATTCAAAATAATTTACCCACTCACCCCATCCATTAAAAAAGAAAGAGAAATCTTAATTATATAAGCCAGCAGGTGGGGGTCACCCCTCCATCGTTGCCCCACAGCTGCCCTTAGAGAGCCCTTCCAGTTCACTCTGGTTAGATGGACAGATGTTCTTGGGGTGATGCGGTCTCTTAGATATCCTGGCCTACTACCATGTAGGGCTTTAAAGGTCATCACCAGCACCTTGAATTGCACCCGGAGGCATACCCGTAACCACTGCAGCTCCCAGAGCAGTGGCGAGACATGGGCATAGTGCCCGCACCCCATCACCACCCAGGCAGCCGCATTCTGGACCAGTTGCAACCTCCAAATGGTCATCAAGGGCAGCCCCATGTAGAGCTCATTACAGTAATCTAGTCTAGAGGTGACCAGAGCATGTGTGACCATGAGCAAGGAGTCCCGGTCCAGGAGCGGGTGCAACTGGCGGATCACACGAAGTTGTGCAAAAGCCCTCCAGGCCACGACTGCCACCTGCTCTTCGAGCAGTAGTTATGAGTCCAAGAGGACCCCCAAGTTGTGCGCCGGGTCTGTCTGGGACAAAACAGCCCCATCCAGAACCAAAGATGGTAGCTTCCTATACAACGCAGGACCCCTAAACCATAGCCACTCAGTCTTGCTGGGATTCAGATGTAGCCCGTTGTCCCCCATCCAGACCCCAACAGCCTCCAGACACCCGGATAGGACTTTGGCAGCATCACTTGGATCACCACAGGCCAAGATGTACAACTGAGTATCATCAGCATAGTGATGATACCTCACCCCATGGGAATGGATGATCTCACCCAACGGCTTCATGTAGATGTTAAATAGGAGAGCACCGAGCCCTGAGGCACCCCATATTGAAGGGGCCTAGGGCTGGACCTCTCGCTCTCCAACCACACCGACTGGGTCCAGCCCTTCAGAAATGAGGAAAACCAGGACCACACAGTGCCCTTTACGTCCATGTTTAGTATTCTTGATCAAATTCAAGATTTTTGAGGGGGAAATGCAGATGGGATTTGCCAAGATGCTTGGTCAAGTGAGATTTGTCAACGTGGGAGATAGTGAATGTGCCTTTAACTGGAAATAAAGTAAGATACTGTACAAATTTGCCTCTAACCCAATATATGATGTCATGGTGCATGTTCATGATAATTTCCAGCAAGTTGTACTATACAGCAACTTTTCAAAACTCAGTTGTTTATTACAAGCTATATACATAACATGTTATACCAAAATGGTGCTTCTGACACAAAGAACAATTAATTAAATGCAAATTAAATGAAATATGCAAAATTCCAGCAGAAGAGGTAATGTTTGTGGCAATTCTCAGACAGGCAAACCTGAACACACACCACAGCTTTAAAAGCCAATTACACGCACAATCCATAAAACCTTTAGTGGCTACAAAAACCTTGCCACTACATATAATCTTAATTAAGTATGAATACTCAAGAAAGGAAAAGGAGAAAAAACTCTAGACTATATTTTCCCTTTAATTTTATGTAAGCAATCGATCCTTTCTCCCTTCATACTGTAGATCTGAATCTAAAAATTATTTCTCTTGTTTCAAAATAAAATCCATAAACTGAATACATTTACAGTTCTCACAGCCTCTCCTATTTCCTCCTAGAATTTGGAAAGCAGCCCAAGTTCCCAAAATGCAGTTCAGCTGGTTTCAGTGCAACTGATCATAATGACCTGATCCAATTATGTTGCATTTCTCTCTCTTTGGAACTCCTTAAACTAACCTGTTATTTTTCATCTCACATACCCCAAACTAAATGAAGTGTCTGAAACACCCAAATAATTCCTAGCCTAACTCAGCAGATGAGAGTGGGAGCTGACATCACCTTAAATGACTATTAGAGGGCTGTAACTAGGTTTCATATTTAGGCCAAACAAGGCTATCCAGGTCATAGGAGAATACGGATAAACAAGTATACCAACCACTTTAATATACTGAGGCTATATGTCAGTATTCCTCTCACCACTTAAGTCTTCAAGTATAAAAGGAAAGAATCAAGTTAATTTTAAAATGTAGGTTCAAAAACCTAAGAGGCCCTTTGTGGATTTTACTAGATACTGTGTCTCATTAAGGACCTGCTGGGTTGGAAGTAGAGTGAATGTTAAGAAGAAAATGGCAGAGCTCATGATCTGAAAGGTATAACTCCATTTGCATCCAGAGCGCTATATGTATGGGAGCTGACAAATAATCAAATCCAATGTCAAAGGATATCTGGAAGATTAAGCCTTTTTAAGGGGCAAGGCAGTGAGGGAACATAAGGGGCACATAATGGCATTCAGTCATCACTGCAAGAGCAAAATTGTTGCAGCCAGAGATAGTGCAAATAGTATCAAGCTTTGTCTCAGTTCAAGTAGGTTCAACTCTACCCAACTTATAAAATAAATGTACTGTACTATATTTATACTTTTACTTCTTTCCACAAAAGAACCCAAGAATGGTCATTCTTTCAAAACCATGAGAATGGATGCTGTAGCTTTTGGTGGTATTTTGCCCAAATGGTCTGCAAAATTTCCCTCTAAAGTGAAAGATTTTATCCATCTCTTATATATTGCAAAGCACTAGTTTCTAAACTCAGGAGCTAAAGCAGGGGTGCCCAAACTATGACCCATGGGCATACCTGTCAACCTTCCCAGATTGGCCGGGATTTCCCGATTTTCGGCGCCGATTTGTGCCATTTCCCGCCCGCAGCTGCCAAAACTCCGGAATTGGCAGCGGGGGGAAGAGGTACTGCGCATCCTTTCTGCGCAAGTCATGTTCCGATTTGGCTGGGATTACCCCATAAATTGACGTCGATTGACGTCATAACCTGGCCCCCGCTGCCAAAACCCCGTAATTTGGCAGCGGGGGAAACACTTTCCGCACATGCGCGGAAGGGTTTTACCCCTTTCACGCATGCACGGAAGCGCTACGTTGCTTGCGTAAGGGATGTGCAAGCTGCGTAGTGCTTCCGCGCATGCGTGGAAGGGGTAAAACCTTTCCACGCATGCGTGGAACGTGACCTGCGCACAGGCGATGTGCGCAGGTCCCGTTTTTCTGGATCCGCGGGTTGACAGGTATGGCATCCATGCCATCGGGTCAGACCCCATTCTGGACATTTGCAATGCACACCCAGCGGTCTTCGAGAAGGGGCTCGGGAAATTCAAGAGGCCCCCAGTTTCATTTGACCTGGACCCAGAAATCCGGGCCATTCGGCTCAAGCCAAGGAGGGTCCCATTCGCCCTCAAGGACAAAATAGAAGCAGAACTGGACAAACTGGTGGGCCAGGGGATTCTGGTCCCAGTGGACTCTGTGGAGTGGGAAACTCCTACTGTAACTGCCTTCAAACCTAACAGGGAGGTTAGGATTTGCGCAGATTATAAATGTATGATAAATAAGGCAATCCGCCCAAATGCATACCCGGTGCCGGTTGTTAGTCACCTCTTAGTCACGTTGCATGGGAGAAAAGTCTTTGCTAAATTGGATTTGGCGCAGGCGTACCAGCAGCTGACCGTAACCCCAGCTGCTGCCGATGCGCAAACAATTATAACCCACAAAGGAGCTTTTAAGGTCACGCGCCTACAGTTGGGCATAAATTCGGCCCCCGGAATCTTCAAGTCCCTCATGGAACATTTATTAAAGGGGCTCCCCAGGGTCCTCCCTTATTTTGATGACATGTTGATCACAGGGGGGAGCGTGTCAGAACTGGCTAAGAGGTTAGACAAGGTTTTGTCAATTTTTGAAAAAGCAGGGTTGAGGTTAAAGAAGAGCAAGTGTGTGTTCCAAGCAAGGGAGGTTGAGTTCCTTGGGTTTAAGATAACCCCCGATGGAGTAAAGCCCTCCAATTCCAAGGTTGCGGCTATCCAAAATGCCCCTCGCCCCACCACGAAACCAGAATTGCAGTCATTTCTTGGGCTCCTGAATTTCTATCATTCCTTCCTACCACGGAAAGCGTCAGTTGCGGAGCCACTGCATAAGTTGCTTAAGAAGGATGCGGTTTGGCGGTGGGGAGACAGTCAGGATAAGGCGTTCCAAGAATTAAAGCAGCTTCTGTCTTCAGAAGCGGTCCTGACCCACTTCGACCCCAGAAAACCCGTAGTTCTAGTCTGTGATGCCTCACCAGTAGGGGTGGGGACGGTGCTGTGCCACGTGTTAGACAATGGGTGAGAGGCCCCAGTTGCGTTCTACTCCAGATCCCTGTCACAGGCAGAGCGCAACTACGTGCAAACAGACAGGGAGGCTCTCGCCATAGTCGCTGGAACAAAGAAATTCCATGACTTCCTGTATGGTCGGCTGTTTACCATCGTAACCGACCACAAACCCCTTCTAGGCATCTTCACCACAGGAAAGCCCACACCACAGATTCTGTCCCCCAGAATGCTCCGATGGGCTATATTCCTCAATGCATACCAGCACACACTGGTCCACCGCCCAGGGGAAGACATTAGCCATGCAGGTGCTCTTTCCAGGTTGCCCCTGCCACAGTTAGGAGACCCTAAGTGCGAGGTGGAGCGAGATCATCAAGTGCTTCTGATCGAAGCCCTCGACTCACCCCCGATAGTCCCCGCAGATCTCGTCAAAGCCACAGCGAAGGACAAGACCCTTTCCCGAGTGAGTTCCTGGGTTCAGAAAGGGTGGCCAACGACTTCCCCCGGGGAGGAATTCACAGCTTACATGAGGAAAAGGGATGAGCTTTCCACAGAAAGGGGCTGCCTCCTTTGGGGCCAGCGGGTAGTCATTCCCGAGTCACTGAGATCGAGAGTGCTAAAGCTACTGCACGTCAGCCACCCCGGGATCGTAAGCTCTAAAGCGTTGGCCAGAAGCTACTTCTGGTGGCCCCAAATAGATGCTGACAGAGCACATGGTCGGCACTTGCAAGAGTTGCCAAAGTTCTCGACCCGAAGAGTCCCGACTCCCCCACAGAGAATGGGACACAGCCAGAGGGCTGTGGTACCAGATACATGTAGACTTCGTGGGTCCCTTCAGGGGCACCCTTTTCCTGCTAATAGTAGATGCGTACTCCAAGTGGTTGGAGGTAATTCCAATGTCCAACACCTCGTCAGCTGCAACCGTAAAGCAATTGCGCAAGGTGTTTAGTTGTTTTGGGATACCAGACGTGCTTGTGAGTGACAATGGCAGTACCTTCATGTCTGCAGAATTCCAGACATTCATAGAGAAAAATGCCATTCGGCACATCACCCCTGCCCCTTTCCACCACGCAACAAATGGCCAGATAGAATGCCAGGTGCGGACCACAAAAGAGGCGCTGCGGCGCATGGGCCCCGGGGACCTGAACCTACAGTTGTGCCAGTTCCTGCTGTGCTATAGGGTGACGCCACCCGCGTCAAGGCTCTCACCTGCAGAGCTCCTGATGCGCAGGAAGCCAGCATCACTCTTATCTAGGATGGATCCCACAAGGGTGGAGGATAAAGGGAGGAACATAGAGATAGGGGATACCAAAAGTTTTGGGATTGGAGAGCCCGTATATTGCAGGAATTACGCGGCCGCAGGTCCAGCATAGGTCCCCGGAGTTGTCATTGAGCAAACAGGGCCAGTTTCGTACTGTGTAGAGACCAGCACTGGTCTGGAGAAGGCACGCAGATCAACTCCGGCGCAGGGTTACCAATAGGCAGGACACAGACACCCAGCCACAGAATTCAGCGGTAGGGTCCTCCCCCACCCATTCAGCCCAAAGGGGAGACATGGGGTACCCGTCGGGTACTAATGCGGATCACCGATCCCAACCTAGGGGGGAGGGGATTGATACAAACCCATATCCTGTGGACACCAGGAATACTTTAGAAGAGAGGTATGAGTTTGATGGGGAGGAAGAGTTTAACTTTGATTTTCGGAACCGGGGGGGGGGGTTCGGAGTGGTCCCCCACCCGTCCAAGTAAAGAGCAGGGTTTTTCATTAGTCCCAGGAGCCCCCGGTTTCTCGACATTAGAATTCACCCCTACCCCACATTCCCAGCCAGGGTTTCCCCAGCCTGGGCAGGCGCAAATGCGAACCCCTAGTTTCCCCAGTTCCCCACGTTCGCAGTCAGGGGTGGCACAACCATGGCAAACCACTAACGAGCCAATCCCTCCTATTGCAGGGCAAGAACCAAGAGAGCTGAGAAGCACAAGGGCCCCCGAACCAAGTCTAGCAGCTGCACGTCCCAAACGCACATGCAGGGAACCACATTGGTTGAGGGACTTCGTCCCATCTTAGGGAGGAGGGATGTTGTGTATAGAACAATATAGAATGTAACTACTACACTGTACCCTTATGTCAAATGTAACCAGTCAAACAAGAAAGGGATACTTGAGCCATTTGTAAAGATATATTGTATTCAACTGTTATTGGAATGCGAGCATACTGCCAGAGAGGGAATGGCGAGCATTCAACTCACATGGTACAAATTCCCCAATTGCATACAGCCGCAGGAAACCTCCCCGCCACGGACTACCTGGACAAGAAGGGCGGGACTCCGGATGATGTCACGCCTACAGTAGCCAATAGGCTACCGTGTAGCCAGATTCAAATGTATAGTGACAGTATAAAAAGAGTTGTATTGCCACCATTACCTTGTGTTCATACTGTACTCCATGCAATAAAGATGTGTTAAGCTTGTCTACAGCTGCTTCAAGCCTCGTGATTCCAGAACACCAAAGTTACTGAAGGGAGGAGGACAGAGTAAAGCCATCTTAAGCCAAGAGAGTCTATACTGCTATCATTCTCTCCTTTTAACATTTTCTGGGGATCACTTTTAGAGTGGATCTTCCAGGTTGCAGCAAAAAGGTAATATTTTGCTGGACCAGCACTCCATGGAAAACTGCTCCGAGTCTCAGTAGTCCCAAATTGGAGCTGCCTGTGTCTGGGAGACCCAGAAGGGGACAAGGAGAGGACTGAGGCGGAGGGAGTTTAGTGCCAGGTGATGTTAAAGTAATGTTTGCACGTGTCCATGAGTCGCTGACACCGTGGGCCAGATGCAGCCCGTGGCACCATTTAATGTGGCCCACCTCCACCACACCAGGAAGTGCCATGTGGTGGAGGAAGGGCAAAATGGCCATCCAGCCCCCGAAGCTATCTGAGGAAGCATGACCTAGCTCCCAGCTTTAAAAGGTTGAGAACTCCTGCACTAGACAGCCCTGCTACTAATAAGGTTTGCTGTTTTGACTTTGTCTTAATGCCCCTTTGCTTTCCGAATACCCAACTTTGGGGCTTCATTTGGGCCAAACTAACAAGGATAAAATATTCTATTTAAATATTTTATCATCTACTGTAGAACAGGGTTTCTCAACATTGCATCCCCACAGGTGCTCTTAGACTTCAGTTCCAAGAAGTCCACGTGAGCACACCTGCTGATTGAGGCTTCTGGGAATTGAAGTTGAAGAACATCTTGGGACCCAAGGTTGAGAAACTCTGAAATATGCTATATATTGAATTTCAGCCTGCTTTTCATGGTACCAGGTTTTGACACAGCAATACAATTTTCAGACAGGCAAGTTTTCAGCACTCAACATGGAAAAAAATGCAGTGCTTGAGTATGAAAGGAAATTCTATGCACGTTTTGACTCAGTCATAAAATAGATGCATTATTGTAGAACACATCATCCAAGTACAAAGTTCAGCTGCTTACATTTGGGTAGAAGGAAAACTCCTCAGAGCTAAATAAGGTCTTTATGAGATTCTTTTACGAGATCCTGCATTTAATTCCATCTACACTGTTCTGTAGAAACATTGTGGGAAAGCTCTCTGCCTGTCATGCTTGTGTAACAAGAATGCTCCCAAGTTGCAGTGCTGGAGCTCACTCCCTGTCCTGTTTCCAACAGCACGATGAGCCAAAAACACACGTAGTCACTGCCTTTCTCCCCAATCCTCTTGGTCCTGGCTTTTCGATGTGCCAATATTGCATAGAAACAGTACACATAAAAATACATTTGCATTGAGCCCATGAGCGCTGACGCCAGCTGGAAGTGAATGGAGATGAGTGCCTAGGCTTTAATGCCACATTATGTAGAAACCTTTCCTTTACTCAAAGGAATACAGTCAGTCTCTGAGATTCCAGCTACTGCCTTGAGACCTGGTAACCCCAGGGTAGCCGTGTGTCCTAGTCTATCCAGGATCAGGATCAGGTTTTGAGGCATCTTTTATGTGAACTGTTCTTTCCATCCAGTAGTTTAAAGACAAAAAAAGCCATAAGAAAGTGTAGTTGTACTTACCAGTAGTAACTTTCGTTCTTTGAATATACCTTCTGTGAATACACACTTGTGGGACTTTCTTCAGGCATGGACAGGCATCACGAACAACCAGTGGGTCCAGCGGATAAGATTTTCAAGACCCATTGGTCGTTCGTGATGCCTGTCCATGCCTGAAGAAAGTCCCACAAGTGGGGATTCACAGAAGTTATGAAGAAGAACCAGGTATCCATCAATATTTAATGTACAGCAGATTGAGTAGAGAGGTCAACTGGAACCGTCTTCTCACCATTATATTTGTTTAAATTACAGCAATTATTTTCACCTTTGTTTCCTTATATACATACAGTATTTGTGCTAGTACTCTCTTCTATACTCTCCTTCTGGGGCTCTGCTTTTGGTCATCCTAACCACTGTTCCTATAACCTCCCATACCACAATAGATTTCCCTACAAAAGGTATGTGGGGAGGAAGGGATTCTGGCAATCCTTGAAAACAAAGCAAATTGTTCACAAAGTCCCCTACATCCTGTATGGGACTTTCTGAGCCAAAATGTGTTTTTTCTTACTCCAAAAGATTTGGAGGTCTGGAGGATGCTGAAGAGAAGTCCATGGAGGCTACATGCCACCCAGGAGCCACAAGTTCCCCACTCCTGCCCTAATGGTTCATGGTTTCCATGTCAGCTTTGAGGTTGTCCCAGGTTGTTTTGCAGTCTGTGTGAAATATAATGTACAGTACTATACTGTGTTTACTGGGACTGCAGTGGCTCAAGTGGCTAAGATGCTGACTGGGAGGTGGAAGGTCAGCAGTTTGATTCCCGAGTACTGCAGGATGGAATGAGCTCCCATCTTTGTCCTAGCTCCTGCCAACCTAGCAGTTCGAAAGCAAGAAATTGCAAGTAGATAAATAGGGACCACATCGGTAGGAAGGTAAACAGCATTCCATACGCTCTGGTGTCTAGTCATGCCTGCCACATGACCACAGAAATGTCTGCAGAAGCAGACAGTGCTGGCTCTTCGGCTTTGAAACATAGATGAGCACTGAACCCTAGAGTCGGATACAGCTGGCTTTCGAGCAAGGGAAACCTTTACCTTTACCTTACTGTGTTTACTGCTATTCATTTGGGAGTATCGGAGGTTCCACACATGACTCGGACCCGATCCCACACTGCTTTTACTCTTCTTCACTCTCTTGTTTTTACATCTCCTTTAAACTGTATCTCTTTAATTGTGTGAAGGGGTGACTCAGCCCTAGCCCCCCAAAAGTGTCCCTAGCCTGGCCAAGAAATGCCCCCAGCCCATAGTCACTGCCAGCTTCTGAAGGGTGGAGGCCAGGTCACGTGGTCCGTGACCTGGGGTCAGTGCCCAAAGGCATAACCACAACATCCTATGTGGACGCCTCCTGGACTAAGCTGATGAGTGCAAATCCTTATCAGACCCACAAGATTGCCTCCCAGGCCACGAATTCCTTAATCTTCCTCACCAGACATCCCCATTCCACCAGACATCCCCACTGATTGCCCCTGTCTCCTGGTTGCCCTCTCAGCCGCACGTACACCCATCAATGTATGCACACTCGTTAATGCATGACCAATGTACACGGAACCCATTGTTTCGAACCTACTTCCTCTTAGCCTGTGCTGGACATGTGATTGGGCTAGGTGCGCACGGACCAAGGAATATTGCCAGGTAATAAATAGAGGTCGCCCGGTGCCTCTCGCTGGAGCTTCATCTTGATACCTTGACCCGCGTGTGTGTGTGATTTCATCCCCATGACTGCCATGATCCCTACAATTGTGCATTGAGGTGCATAGAGGGAAAAGAAGTGCCACCACAGCTTCTTAGAAAAGACAACTACTACATGAATATGTTTTATACAACCACAGAAATGAGACACATAGTTTCAAAGGAGGACAGGCTCTCCCTGTCCGCCCCCCTTTGTTAGCAACCTCCTTATATGCAGTGTCTCCTTCTAAAGAAAAGAGTGGTTAGGCCTCAATGCTCCTTGAAGGCTCTCACTGCCTGAGAGAGGGCCTCCTCTGTCACCATTCCCAAATCACAGAACATGGGAAGCCAGGCTGGGCCCTGTTCTGCTGTCTTTCTGCAAGCAAGCAAGCAAGCAAGCAAGCAAGCAAAGACCTTTCTCTTAAGACAGGCTTTTTGTCGATAATGCTCATCACCTTGTGAACTGCCCAGAGAGTGCACTAAGAGCTTGGGGTGGGGGGGGGGGGAGATAGAAAAGTGGAATTGCTATTGCCAAGTAGTCCCTGCAAGGGGATTCCTAAAAAAAGAGGGTGGTTTAAAAAATAGTTATATTGTTTGTTTAAATATTGTAAGATACCTTGTGTCCTCTGGATAAGAAAAGAACTAATAAATGAATGCATCTCTAGTGGCAGAAACATGGATAGTATGAAGCCTCGGGCAAAAAGAAAATCTGTTCATGATGAAAAGCATGGAGTTCTTATCTCTAGACTCATCCCAGACTAAGACTTGGCTGATTGTGGCTCAAATTAAGGCACTTACATTATGCAACTTTAGCACTATTTTTGATGAGTCATACAACTAGAGTTCAGCACTGCTAGATGTTGTACAACTTCATCCTTTTTTTAAAAAAAACAAAATAAAGTTATGTATAACTTCTGTTCTAAAATATATTTAGGTAAAGGTAAAGGTCGCCCTTGCGAGAGAGCCAGTTGTATCTGACTCTAGGGTTCAGTGATCATCATCTCTGTTTATAGCCAAAGAGCCAGAGTTGTCTGTGTCTGCAGATGTTTCTGTGGAAATGTGGCAGGCATGACTAGACACGAGAGCGTACGGAATGCTGTTTACCTTCCTACCAAAGTGGTACCTATTTATCTACTTGCAATTTTTTGCTTTCGAACTGCTTGGCTGGCGGGAGCTGGGACAGAGACGGGAGCTCACTCCATCATGCAGCACTCAGGTCTCCAACTGCTGCCCTGCCAACCTTCCAATTGTTAAGTTCAGCATCTTAACCAATAAGCCACTGCAGTCCCACAATATATTTACCAGTCAAATTAATCCTGCAAAAGTAATGCGAGTCATGCAGCATTTATATCTCTGAGAGACAACGTACACGATGTTCATTGTCATGCTCACAACTTAGGACTGAACAAAATGCTGTACAGACATGCCTTCAAAAAATAATAATAATAACTCGACCTGGTGCTAAGACCAAAAGATTAAAAGCAGGAATGGGCTGTTTCAACGCTTTCTGCATCAGCCAACCAACATTTAAGAGGTGGGCATAGCAGCTGCTGCTCGAGGCAAATGCCTCACACAATGAGGTAAGGCAGCCTCCCAAGGACACTGCAGCAGTACGTACCATGGAAAAGGCTAGCCACTTCGCTTCTTGGCTCAGGGCCTCTGTTTCTTTAACAACTGCATAACAAGCTGAAATTTGGCAGGTGTGCTTTCCTCTCATCCTTGAAGCTTTTAGGTGCTGAATTTCTTATGGAGTTATTTCAGGTACTGAATGATGGGAGGCCAACCTTTGGCAACTTAGTGGGATATTTATCTTTGCATACGCCCATGAACTTGGGACTCTTGACATTGACATGAGTCAAGAGGTGGGAGCATTCTGCTCTCCAGATTTTTTTTTTGTTCTGCTACTCCCACTATCAATCAACATTACCCATGCTATATAGTTCTGCTTATTGGAATCTAAAATATCTAGAAGATCCAAAACCTGACCCTAATCTATACCTATAAAAAAGAAATGTCCCCATGTGGGTCCTGGAAAGGCTTCCACACCCCTTAACTGTCCCCATCCAAACTGTGCACACACTTACCTGGTGCGGGAGAGATGGTCAAGATGTGGGTCCCGGGGCCCGAGGTGGGCCCTGCACTCCACAAAATGGGAAAAGGAATGGGAACTACAACTCCCAAGGTGCCTTGGGAGAAAAAACAACAGTTTAACAACAGGGCATGGAAATAGAATGTTAGAAAGAACAGATTTGCATGTTGGACTGTGATTGGTTTAACAGCAATGTCTGGAAATAGAATGTTGGAGAGAGCTGATTTGCATGTTGTACTGTGATTGGTTGAGAGTGAATGACTGATAGGGAAAGGTCCTGGAATTCCTGAGAAAACCTACTTCTATAAAACACATGTGGATGGAACAACCCATTCCATGTAAGCCTCTATAGCCCACTTTCAATGTACATCACTGCTGAGTGAGTGAGAGACAGAGAGGGAGTGTGTGTCTGTGTGTGTTTGCAAGAAAATGCATGAGACAGTGGGTTCCGGGTCAGTCAAAAGTGGGTGTGTGGATGTGTGTGCCTGAATGAGAGAGACAGACAGACAGACAGACAGACAGACAGACAGACAGACAGACAGAGTCTCTGTGTTGGGGTGAATCAGGGGCCGGAAAACCTACACATACAACAAACACACCCCGGTCAAGGCCGGCCAATCAGCTAGTATAGAATAAAAGCATATTTCATTCACTTTATTTTGAATGAAAAATCTCACAATAAAAATGATAAAAATGAACAAAAATGAGCATCTATTTTATACAATTTGAACATTGTTCTAAGCAATAGATTCCCCCCCCCCGACCTTCTAAATCAGGGGTTCCCAACCTTCTCAAGCCAGGGAACGGGTCATGTTCTCTCAGTCAGCTTTGAGGGCTGGATGGTCATTTTTCCCTGCCTGTATGACGGGAGTGGCCATTTTCTCCCAATAACTTTAAAGGGGTGGCCATTTTGTTTCTTGAAGTCGAATGCCCTTGGAGGGATGGGGGCACATGAAATGGTGCTGGGGGCCAGATCTGGCCTATGGGCCTTAGGTTGGGAACCCCTGCTCTAAATGTTATACAATGGAGATCAAGGTTTTAGTGGGACACACTCAGCCTTCTCTATCTGATGAGGTTGTAATAAGGATCCAGTGAAGAGGAAGGGACTCATGCACAGTACTTTGAATTCATTGGAGGAATTAAGGTGTATTATGGGCCAAACAAATATTCCAAATACTCTGAATATACTGAAGAAGATTTGCATGCAAAATTTATGTGAATTTTAGTGAGGCACTAGCAGGTTCTATACCGTACCATTCTGACAATATTTTCTGGGTCCATAGAGACTTTACCGTTAACCTGTATTGCAGAGAGTACCAGTCTGAGATGTTTCTTGTTCAAGTATTTCTTTGGCTCAAAATTAAGTCAATAATAGCCTATAAAGATCCATTATTTTTCCAGCTCCTTTTCTGACCACCTGCAGACCACAGGTGCACCTGCTTTGATTAATACTAAATAATTATTTTTCAAAATTGGAAATTGATTTTGATTTCTAGCCACTTTTTACATGTGTGTGTTAGAATCATAATATGCATGTACAGCATACCTGTCAACCCGCGGCTCCGGAAAAATGGGACCTGCGCACATCGCTTGTGCGCAGGTCGCGTTCCACGCATGCGTGGAAAGGTTTTACCCCTTCCACGCATGCGCGGAAGCGCTATGCCGCTTGCGCAGCCCTTACGCAAGCGACGTAGCATTTCCGCGCATGCGTAGAAGGGGTAAAACCCTTCCGCGCATGCGCGGAAAGCGTTTCCCCCGCTGCCAAATTACGGGGTTTTGGCAGCGGGGGCCGGGTTATGACGTCAATCGACGTCAATTTACGGGGTAATCCTGGCCAAATCGGGAAGGTTGACAGGTATGATGTACAGTACTGTACTATGAAACTCATAGGCATACCTTGGGGAAGGTACTGTACTTTGCTTGCACTACAGCTCCCAAAATTTCCTCAGCCAGCACAGCCACTGATAATTTGGCCATGCTGTCTGTGGTTTCCTAGAAGATTTAATAGCTTCCTAAGGTCCACCTTTCTCACGCATGGCCTTCAAATTAAACAACTGCTTTTAGAATCAGAACAAAAGTTCCACCCATTTTAGACATAGGATGTGATTCCATCAGCAAATCATGCAGGAAATGCTCTGGAATTGGGACAGTCTGATTTGCATTATTTTCCAGTGACTGTATGACATAAATGTCAAGGCAAATCAGAATCTCCCCACACCCATACCATAGTTTTCTCCTTCACTACTGGGGCTTCTACTTTTTTGGAATTCGGGGCATTTGCATTGGTTCGGAAAATGTGATTACAGTACTTGAATCAGTATAGAAGGTTTGCAGGTACCGTATTTGAAGTATTCCAGCTGGCTACAGAAGCAGTGAGAGAGGCGGGGAAAGAGAGATGGCTTTCTTAGCACTCAGCAAGCCTTTGAAAGAAGAAAGAAAAACATGGAACCAAAAGGGGGTGGGAGAGATGAAATCAGACCCAAGTTTCAGGTGTGGGGAGGAAAGGATTCAACCACTTAACAAGCTGCAAACAAGGTTGATTTCCTCCCCTCTCTCTGCTGATTCCTGTGTTGTTATCTGAAGCAAATTAACCAGAAAAACCTGAATTTCCAGGTGTGATTTCACAGGAGATAAATTCACATTTTACTCCACTGTGTATTCTCATCCTTATTGTGCTTTGAACACTGGGCTTTTAATAACTTGCACAGTCCCAACATTTGGTATTCAGAGATATATGCACACATATATGTTCTGTACACCTGTATATCTCAATCAGCTCCCATACCTATTAGCCACTGGTCAGAATCCTGTTATCAATTTATATTTGCATAAGGGGAATCATGTAAGTGTAGTGGCAAATTGCCATTCACCCAGGAGTTCAAACAGCACCTTAATAAAGAGCAGCAATTAGCCACAAGGATGTGCACACATTAATTCCAGCCTATTAAGTCATGTAGCCTTCATACATTCACAAAATCCATTTGAGCTGCTTTCTATAACTGGGATTCTTCCAGGGATTACAGATCTCACCATCCCCAGATAGTATGACCATGACCTGGGAGGATTCTAGTTCAGAACATCTGCAAGTTATTGTTTTGATTGGGAAGCTATTAGAATAAATTATGAAGTAACTTTGTGTTTATTGCAGAAGAAATAACAAACACAACCATCAAGGCTCATAGTAGCTGATTCAGAGTAGAATGGCCTCCTTACCCTGCAGTGTTATAAGAACAAACCAAAAAGGGTACATTGGTGTAAATTACAGGTTAGATTCAGAGTTAGGGTCACCAGTCAATGTCCCCAGAGTACTTTTCTCTCATCTGATCTCTATCTGGGGCGTGAGAAAAAATGTTCCATGGGGAGGAGGTATCTCTACATTCTATACCTTTAAAAATAATCTTTGTTCTGCTACTTTACCAATATAGCCACACTGTATGTTCTTTATATTCAGATAAGAATTGCTCTCCCTGCAACTATGCACAAATCATAATACACTAGGGTATTATAATACAATAGTTTATAACTATTCCTTTTGCTCTCCCCTCCCACCCCCCCACCCCAGGGCTGTAGCCAGGGGGTGGCCAGGGTAGGTGTTGCCCACCCTGAGTTAGCACCCTCAAACTCCCAGTTGCTTATATATATAGAATCTTAGCTATGGCCCTGCCACCCCCACCCCAGTAAGATACTTTGTTTGAACCCACAGATCATACATCTTTACATAGTTTGGTACAGAATTTGGCCACCTTTTAGAAAAGTAATGTAATACTTTTTATACATTTGAAAGTAATTTGTTAATCTTATGAAATTCAACTGATTCCTTTCTGTCCCCTTCTTTTTTTCTTTAGATACCCATACATATTCTGATAAGGGAAATGAGCTCTACAGATAAATCTCTTGTCACTACTTTGTAAGTGTGAGGACTGGTCAAGTGATCTTAAGTATATGATTATGTTTACAAGTGAAACCAAATCAGAATTTTTCTTGATACAGTTTGTGAAGACACGTTGATTAAGGAATACAAAAGAAAGCTTTCCCCTTCCTCTTTAATGTAAAAGGAACCCCTGCAAATGTACAGTACTGTATATTTGAAGCTCAAATTGCTGCAGCTGCATTAAATGCAAAGACTAATCTAATTATCCATAATGAAAACTATTACTCCTTCAGGCGAAGAACTCATGGGCGCTGTTATCCAGTAGTCTGTCCTTTCTGAATAAGAATGTTTATTAAATAGAAATCCAAATAAAAGGAGCAATATAAAGGAAAGGAAATATATGACTCTAATAAATAGTAGAGGTGCCTGGAGGATAGAGGTGCCTGGAGGAAAATGGTCCATGGGGTTGCAAAGGGTCGAAATCGACTGTGCAACTGAACAACAACAACAACAACAACAACAACAACAACAACAACAACAACAACAACAACAACAACAACAACAACAAACAGTATACTTGATACTGATCTTAATTGTTGTTAGGGTGTAAGATTCTCAGTGGGAACAAAAACATAAACTTCCCCAATAATTTAGTTTTCTCCTAGGAATACATGAAAACCATACACTTTCATCATAGCCACAAAATGTGCTACAAACATCTCTAACAAAGTCATGGTCCAACTGGTTCAATGCAGCACTAATTGTCCATCTATTAATATTTTTTGGAATTTTGTTCTGACAGGTGCTAGATAAAATTGCCTCACAAAACAATCTATAAGACTGAAAAGGTACAGTAGTTAAAAGCCATTTGCCAAGCACTCCCGCCATTACCCAAGAGTAAGCCAACTGAAGACTTACCAACAGAATTCCAAAAGCTCAACTGCTTAAACTTTGATCAAGAGAAAGGCCGTCTGCAAACACCATCAGATTTGTTCCAAGGGCTCATAAACAAGCGCAAGAGGCTGGGCAGGGATGAAGACAAAGTGCAGCTGATGTTGAAATGGGAGGATGGGTTAGCCAGGCCCAAAAAGAGATAGCTCAGTTTGCCTTTCCCAGATTCCCATGCACATCAGCCAGACACTCAAGTGGATCACATGGCTGCTATATATTTAAAACAAACAAGCAAGCAAGGCAGTCAACCCTATCAATTAAATACCATCCCGACTTGTCCTGTGTTCTTTAGAGCTGCTGCACGTCTTGTGTGATCTTGTTTTATAATGTTTCCTTCCCTTTTTTCTCTTCCCTCCTCTCGCCCGCCTCCATTTCAATAGTTTGTTTGCTTGCTTTGGCTCCACGTTTTCTCACTTTCTTATTTATAGACTGTCAGTATAATACAGTGGCTTGTGAGAGGCTGCATGACACCATCCAGTGTAACTGGATCCCAAGCCCTCGAGTGCCAGAAATTGCAGCCTGAGCTCAGTCAGCACTTTGCTGAGGGCACCGGCTTTTGTGCACTGGGTGAAACAAAAGCATTTGTGAATTTGCCTCCATTTTATAACCAAGCCCAGAAAAGCAAGAAGGAAGAGCTGTGTGAGGAAAGTGTCCTCTGTTGGAATCACTGCCAGTTTCCTGTCTTTAGTGTATGGGACCAAAGACGACCGGACAACTGAAGGGTTGGTTTAACACAGGTTTATTGCATGAGGTTCCAGTTAAGCATGAGGTAATGGCGGTGATACATCTCAATATATACAGTAGCTCTCTACATTTGAATCTTGTAGCACGGTAGCTGATTGGCTGCTACCGGCGTGGCCTCGCCCAGGCACGCCTCCTTTCCTGCTGCTGATGCAGGTCTTTCTTCAGCTGCTGAATGCAGGGAAGGTTTTCCCGCGGCTGTCCGTGATTGAGCAATGTGAACCATGTGAGAGTGAACGCTCGCAGCTGCCCTCTATAGGCTGTCTGCTCGCGTTCCTTTACAGCTGATATCGTTTGTATCTGGAGTGGTTACAATCTTGCCTTTACAGTATAATGAACATGCATACATACATAACATCCCTCCCCCCTAGGATGGGACGAAGTCCCGCAACCATTGTGGCTTGCCGCACGTTCGCTTGGGGCGTGCTTGCGCCTGCCCTAATTCTGGAGAGCCTGTGATCCCTGACTCCGCGGGTGCTTGTCCTGCAACGGGAAACGGGGATTCGTTAGTGGCTCTGTGGGGCGTCTGTGCCTGCCTTGCGCTCGGGGATGGGAATGGAATGAATAGTTGGGAGGTAAACCCCTGCCTATTGCTCTCGGACCCCGGGGACCCACCTAATGTAAACCGCGGAACCGATGAGGTCGCCCTTGTGGAACGGCTACCTTCTGATCCCTGCTCGGGGGACCTTAAGACTGTGGTGGGCGGACTCACTGATGCCTCCGGTCTTGGGGGTGTCGGTCTCCGGGACATTGGCGCTATATTGCATTCTAACTCACAGGGGCTACTGGGACTGGAAGTACCAGGGGCTGAACTGAAACCCCTCTTTTCGCTAGGACGGGTGGGGGACCACTCCGCTAACTCCCCCTGGTACTGTAAATCAACGTCTAAACTTCTATGGGCATCTGAATTTCGGGGAGACTTCCGCGGCTTCCGCGGGGTATGAGTGCGGTTGGGGCTCCTCCTCTCTGACGGGGACTCCCGCAAAAGATTTCTGTGGATCGATTGCCTTTCCTCCCCCCTTGGTGGGGACCCATGCTCCCCTTTTCCTCCCCCTTGGGCTAAACGGGTGGGGGAGTACCCTAACGCTGATTCGATGCTGTCCTCGTCCGCGTCCTGCTCTCCGGGGACCCTACGCCGGAGTTGGTCTACGTGTCGCCTCCACAGGAAACCTGTACTGGTCTCTACGCGGTATGAGACGGGGCCGGTTTGATCTACTACGGTGCCCGGCACCCAGGCTGGCCCCGCGCTGGCGTAGTTCCTGCAGTGCACCGGGGCGCCTATGCTGAAACTCTTTGTGGGTTCCACCCCTATGTTCCGCCCTTTGTCCTCTACTCTCGTGGGGTCTAGCTTGGAGATCCCCGTGGCCAGCTTCCTGCGCATCAACAGCTCCGCGGGGGAGTACCCTGACGCTAATGGGGTGACCCTGTATCTCAGCAGGAATTGGCACAATTTCAGGTCGAGGTCTCCGGGACCCATGCGCAGTAGCGCGTCTTTCGTGGTGCGCACGAGGCGCTCTACTTGGCCATTGGTGGCCGGGTGAAAGGGGGCGGAGGTGACGTGCCGAATGGCGTTGCGCTCCATGAATGCCCTGAACTCGGCGGACGTGAAACAGCTAGCGTTATCGCTGACGAGGGTGTCGGGTAAACCGAACGTGGAAAAGACCCTCCTTAACTGTTTAATTGTTGTGGCCGAGGAGGTGCTCGAGACTGGAATGACCTCCAACCACTTAGAGAACGCGTCCACCACGAGGAGGAAAAGCGTTCCCCTGAACGGGCCAGCAAAGTCTACGTGTATTCGGGACCAGGGCCCCCTTGCAGCGTCCCACTCCCTAGGTGGCGAGCGAGCCTCTTCTGGCCTTGAGCTTTGGCACGCCTCGCAAGTGCCGACCATGTGCTCGATGTCGGCGTCTAACTGGGGCCACCAAAAGTAACTGCGGGCTAGTGCCTTAGAGCGTACGATCCCCGGGTGGCTGACGTGCAGCAGTTTAAGCACCCTCGGCCGGAGAGACGTGGGGATCACTACCCGCTGTCCCCACAAGAGGCAACCCCTCTCCAGGGACAACTCTAATCTCTTTTTGAAAAATGTGTCGAACTCCGCTGCTGGGGACGACACGGGCCACCCTTTCTGCACCCAGGAGCAAACTGTGGCCAGCGTTTTGTCCTTGCCTGTCGCTTTGGCGATGTCGGCCGGTACTACTGGAGGGGAGTCTAGGACCTCTATCATTAAGACCTGGTGGTCCCTCTCTACTCCGCCCACGTGGCAGCAATCCCGGGGAATGGGGGACCTCGACAGAGCGTCGGCATGGCTTATCTCCCTCCCGGGCCGGTATACCAACGCGTGCTGATACGCGTTGAGAAAAATGGCCCATCTGAGCATTCTCGGGGACAGGATCTGGGGTGTGGGCTTGTCAGCGGTGAAGATGCCCAGCAAAGGCTTGTGGTCAGTCACTATGGTGAAGGGGCGGCCGTACACGAAATCATGAAATTTCTTGGTCCCCGCAATTATTGCTAGCGCCTCCCTGTCTGTCTGAGCATAATTCCTCTCCGCTTGGGACAGGGATCTAGAGTAGAAAGCTATCGGGGCCTCCCTACCGTTCTCCAGCACGTGGCAAAGCACCGCCCCCACCCCCACCGGGGATGCATCGCATATCAGGACCACCGGGCGTTTGGGATTGAAGTGGGTCAGTACAGCATCTGATGCCAGGAGTCGCTTCAGGTCATTGAAAGCCTTTTCCTGGTCGTCGCCCCACTTCCATGCCTCGTCCTTTTTTAACAATTTGTGTAGCGGTTCTGCCACGGCTGCCTTCCGCGGGAGGAAGGAGTGGTAGAAGTTGAGCAGTCCGAGGAACGACTGCAATTCGGGCTTGGAGGTGGGGCGAGGGGCCTTTTTGATGGCGGCTACCTTGGATTGGGCTGGCCTAATTCCCTCGGGAGTAATACGGAACCCTAGGAACTCAACCTCCGTAGCGAAGAAGACGCATTTGTCTTTCCGCAACCTCAACCCCGCCTTTTCGAATATTGTCAGGACCTTTCCCAACCTTGTTGCTAATTCGGCCCGGCTCCCCCCTGTAATTAATACGTCATCAAAATAGGGTAACACCCCCTCCAACCCCTTCAGGAGGCGTTCCACCAATGACTGGAAAATCCCGGGCGCCGAATTCACGCCGAATTGGAGGCGCGAAACCTGGAACGCCCCTTTGTGGGTGACTATGGTTTGTGCAGCAGCTGCGGCGGGGGTCACCGGGAGTTGCTGGTAGGCTTGGGCCAGGTCGAGTTTGGCGAAACACCTCCCCCCGTGTAACCTGGCCAACAAGTGGCTGACTACCGGCACCGGATACGCATTAGGGCGGATCGCCTTATTGATGGTGCACTTGTAATCAGCGCATATTCGGACTTCCCCGTTGGCCTTGAGCGCTGTTACAATTGGAGTTTCCCACTCCGCAGAATCAACAGGAACAAGAATCCCCTGGCCCACTAATTTGTCCAATTCCGCCTCTATTTTGTCCTTTAGTGCGAAAGGCACTCTGCGCGGTTTAAGTCTGATTGGACGTACTCCAGGGTCCAGGTCGAAGGTCACTGGGGGCCCCTTGAATTTTCCGAGCCCCTTTTTAAAAACCTCGGGGTGCGCGTCGCACACGCTCTGTATTGGATCAGTCCCGGCGGCGTGTGCTCCCACGGCGTGCACCCCCCCAATGAACAACCCCAGGGGCTGGAACCATTGAGTCCCGAGGAGGCTGCATTTACCCCCCTTGAGGACGACTAAGGGAAGCGTTGCGGTGTACTTTTTGAACTGGACCTGGAACTTCCCAACCCCCAACACTGGGATGCGGTTCCCTTGCACGTCCTTCAGCGTGGCCCTCAACGCCTTGAGCTTGGGCCGCACGCGGGGGGCGATTTTCATGAACTCCCCCTGGGAAATAATGGAGTATGAAGAACCCGAGTCCACCTCCATTCTAACAGGGGCCCCTTGTATTACTACCTCAACGAAGTAACGGGGGTGCTCCGTGGAAACGCTGCAAACCGGCGCGTCGTCCTCGCTGTCGTCGGAGACTCGTCCTACTCCGTCCCGCGTCCTCGTGGTCCGGGTGCCGTCCTTCGGCCTCGTGGTGCGGTCCTGCCTCGTGGTGCGGTCCTGCCTCGCCGAGCGGTCTGGAGAACTCCGGGTGGCCTCGCGTCGTTTCCGGCAGACCTTGGCGATGTGCCCGCGCCGGCCGCAGTTGTGGCACTCGGCCTTGCGGAATGGGCATTTGGCGCGGGCGTGGGCGCCGCCGCAGCCATCGCAGCGCCGGCCCTCTCTCTGGACCCTCCGGACGTCCTCGTCGTCGCTGCTCTCTGCAGACGAGTTCGAAGTCCGCCGGGCCGCGCGCACCGAACTCTCTGCCTTGGCGGTCTTCGGGCGCCAGTCCTGAAGTTCGTGCACCCCGGCCGACGTGGCCTCAGCGGCCTGTGCCGCGTCGAGGACTTGTTGCCACGTGGGAGGCGGCTCCCTTTTCATCAGCGCGCGCTGAGTCTCTGTGTCCCTCAGACCGCAGAGCAGGCAGTCTCGGAGGGTGACGTCGGGGAGTTCCCACTTGCATGGGCCGGCGGCCAACCGCAGGGCCGCGGCGAACTCATCGACCGATTCCCCGGGTGCCTGGACTCGCCTCCAGAACGCGCTCCGAGCGGGGAACATCGCTATTGCTGGCCGGAGATGGGCTCGCAGCGCCGCCAGGAGCTCTGTGGCTTTGAGGTCGCTCACCTTCCTCGGCGCGATCAGGTCCACCAAGGTCCTCTTGGTCTCGTGTCCGAGCATGCGGACGAAAATGGCCCTCTTTTTGGCCTCATCTGAGACTTCGAGCTCCACCAGCGCTGCGTTGAAGTCTATCTCAAACAGCTCCAAGTCTCCCGGCTTCCTGATCTCGTAGCCGGCGCATGTCTTGGTCCCGTGGGCAGCCATCTATCCCACCTTCGTCGCCAAATTAGTGTATGGGACCAAAGACGACCGGACAACTGAAGGGTTGGTTTAACACAGGTTTATTGCATGAGGTTCCAGTTAAGCATGAGGTAATGGCGGTGATACATCTCAATATATACAGTAGCTCTCTACATTTGAATCTTGTAGCACGGTAGCTGATTGGCTGCTACCGGCGTGGCCTCGCCCAGGCACGCCTCCTTTCCTGCTGCTGATGCAGGTCTTTCTTCAGCTGCTGAATGCGGGGAAGGTTTTCCCGCGGCTGTCCGTGATTGAGCAATGTGAACCATGTGAGAGTGAACGCTCGCAGCTGCCCTCTATAGGCTGTCTGCTCGCGTTCCTTTACAGCTGATATCGTTTGTATCTGGAGTGGTTACAATCTTGCCTTTACAGTATAATGAACATGCATACATACATAACACTGTCCAAGTTTGATTCAAAGGGGAGAGATTGAAAGGCCTTGAAGCTGCCCTTCCACAGGTAGCACCATATGGACAGCAGGTGCAAAGGTCACCTGATCACTGTCTTCCTCACTTGAAAGAGATCCATTTTACTTCTATTTGAATTATAGATGTGATTTTCAGCTTTACCTTTCATCCCCACCCCACCTTTACTGCACTAAGGGCAAGTCAGTTGTGTACATGGTTCTCTTACGTCCCACTTTATCTTTGCATTAAACCTGTGAGGCAGGTCAAACTGTGTCAGTATGACTGCAGCGGCTCAAGTGGCTAAGATGCTGACTGGAAGGCGGGAGGTCAGCAGTTTGATTCCAGAGAACTGCAGGACGGAATGAGCTCCCATCTTTGTCCCAGCTCCTGCCAACCTGTAGCAGTTTGAAAGCAAGAAATTGCAAGTAGATAAATAGGGACCACTTCGGTGGGAAGGAAACAGTGTTCCGTGCGCTCTGGTGTCTAGTCATGCCTGCCACATGACCACGGAAATGTCTGCAGAAGCAGACAGCGCTGGCTCTTCGGCTTTGAAACAGAGATGAGCACTGAACCCTAGAGTCGGATACGACTGGCTTTCGAGCAAGGGAAAACTTTACCTTTACCTATGACTGGTCCAAACACAAACAACTTTCCATGGCTACATAGGGATTTTAGCCAAGTTCTCCTGTGCTCTGGTCCAACACTGTAACCACTACACCACAATATCATGGAGGGTACTAGCATCAGATGAGACTGGTAAAAGTAGAACATCAACAGAGATGCAGAAAGTGCCTAATTTTATAGTAACTAATTTTCCTCACTGGTTGTCCAGGTCACCAGTGATCGAATTGAAAGAGGCAATCAAAATTTCAAGAGAGCAGATCATCAGCAGATCAGAGCCCATGGTTGCATCTGAACCTCATATCATGACAGGTCCTTGTGCAGATTTGCTGACAGTAACATTGCAGAACCATATTGAAGAAAAAGAAGTTTAGAATTAAACAAGGTATCTAGAAGAACATTTAACTTTTAACATCTGAGTGATAACAACTGTCCCTGGACTTGGGCTGGTGGGATATGGCAAGATTAGGCATGTGGATTGGATGGCCATTATCCCCTCCAATTATGTTAGCACATTTTAATGCATCTTATAATTAGCCAGTACAAATGGCCTCTTTTAGCTTTCAACCACTTTGTTTCATCTGACCTAACTTGATGTATGGAATCTCTGCAGTTACTGAACTACCTCTTTCCACATCTCCCCACCCACAATGCCAGTGACCATTAAAAAATAACTTTGAGAGGCCACGTTTAGGGATACAACTAAATTCAATTCTGCCTGCAACACTCCCAAGCAGTTCAAGGAAGAAAGTTCTCCACCCAGTCCTAAAACACCCTCAGAAGAAGAAGGTGTGACCTCTGAAAAGCAGTAAACAAAGAACAGCTGGAGAGGACAAGATAAACACTCTATTATATGCTCTCCATCACATGTGAATTCAGCTTTCTATACCTAGGATAGTGAATCTACCTACAATACAGTACCGTACTACACAATACAATATAACCAGTGGTGGGCTCCAAAAAAATTTACTACCTACTCTGTGTGCGTGGTATGGTGGGCATAGCCAGGGAGAAAGTGCTGTGTTGCACCCGAGTTAGGACTACTATATTTCAAAACTTTGATAGGCTTGGGCCAGCCAGAATTTCTGCTACAGATTCTGGCGAACTGGTGCGAACCTGCTGATGCCGACCACTGAATATAACCTTGATAACTGCCAGAGCATCTCTCCCAAAAGATGTCTGCCGAGATGATGAAGGAAGAAAGAGATGCTCAAGGGGAAGGGGTTTGACCTAACCTTTAAGTAGCCCTTGGGAATACAAGGGAAATGTTTTAAGATTTAAAAAGAAAGAGTTAAATAGGGAGATTATGGGAGGAAAGACTCTTCCATGGTGGTGACCTGCAAGGTGTGTGCACTGTTTGTATTCCTGTCTGAGATCAAAACAGCGTACATATGTAATGAGTATAAATTGGTAACACTCTTTGTAGAAAAAGTGAAATAAATGGAGAAGCGAGCAAGCACACTTAAGATTATAAGTGGAACCAACTACCTCAAGAGGTGATGAACACTCCAACACTGGAAGCATTCATGAGAGAATTGGACAACCATCTGTCATATATACTTTGATTCAGATCCCTGCATTGAGCAGGGGGTTGGACTTGATGGCCTAAAAGGCCCCTTCCACCTCAATTATTCTATGACTAGCAGAGGTGCCCATCTCCGATGTTTGTTTGTTTGTTGTTGTTTTTTTTTGGGGGGTCAACCTGTGGCACACGTACATTGTGTGCCCTGGTAGTCGCAGTGGTTTAACTGGCCTGTCCCCCCGATGGTGCAGTTGTCCTCTCCCCTCTAGGCTCACCGTGAGACACACACAGACCCAGTGCCTTGCCCGGGGGGGGGGGGGTGTTTGAGTCCCACGCCTTCCTCCTCCCCATCCCTGTGGTCTACGCATTGCAGAGGCATTTTGCTGGCATGGAGTCTTTCTCTCTCTCTCACTGACACACTCACACAGACAGACACACACCGATCGTCCTGGTAGTCGCAGGGGTTTAATTGTCCTTGCTGCCCCATCACGTGTCTCTGCTGGAGCCTCCGTGCCTGTCCTCAGTTCCCAGTCTGCCCATGGGGACCTCATCAGGGGAGGCACCGAGGTAGTGAAGGCCGCGGCCGTCAGCGAGTGAATGTCCCGGATACTTCAGGCGTTGTGGCACGTCTTTTTTTCTTGTTTGCAGCTGGACGGGCAGGGGGTGGCAGCCAGGCACACACATGCCCAGCAACTGTCTTCCTGTGCTCTCTGAGCACATGTTCTGTGCCCCGCCCCTCTTTGGCTCATTCTGGCCATTATGATTGGCTGGGACATGGCACAAGAGATGCTAGGGCCTGTGGTTCTTTTTTTGTTTTGTATTTTGTGGGGCCCATGACCTACCCGCAGCCCCCAGATTTCGGCTATGCAATCTGTGAGGCCAAAAGTAGATGTGTGCGAGCTTTTAGGGGTCTGTGTCCAGAGGCGTGGAAACGCATTCAGGACAACCCGACGTACCTTTCTGTTTTAGTTATATCTATAACTATAAAAAGAGGGGTTAACCGTTGGGTTCGTTCAAAGGCTCCCACGCCAGGCCCAACCATCCCCAACCTATCCTTCCGCACTCACCGTAACCCCTGCCTTCTCAGCGCTGCGGGGTTTTGGTCATTGCCATTGGGGCAGCAGCCCCACGAACGAGAACAAAGGGAAACAACTTCAATTTCCAATGTCCTTTGCACCGCAGCGCGCCTCAGCCAATCAGGCTGAGAGGCACGAGCAAAAAGAACGTTGGGAACCATGGCGTGCCCAATTGAAATCGAGCTGTAGAAAAAAAACCGCCGCACCAACACAAACAAAACAAACAAAACTCCAAGTCCCAGTGTCCTACGCGCCGTGAGCACTTCAGCCAATCAGGCTGAAGAGCACAAGCACACAGAACGCTGAGAAAGCCGGTGCGCAAAAAATAAAATAAAAACACGCCAACCTCCCGCAATGGGAGTGCAAGTCCACCGCATGACCTCGCAAACAAACACACACAAAAACCCACGCCAAGACCACTGCCGGCCTTCTTTCCCAGAGCAACAGGGAGAAGAGTGACTCCCTCTCCTCCCCGCTACCCCGCCGAAGACACGGCGAGACCACTGCCGGCCTCAAGGTCAGTTGAGCCAAGGTGGGGAAAAAATACCACCAGCAGGCACAGTTCATCAGGGGAAGCACCCTCCCTGGCGAATGACTGACTGCTGCCTTTGTACTTCCGATGGAGGTAATATAAAAGCAGCAGCCAGCAATCCGCAAGGAAGAGCACCATCCCTTATGGATCGCTGCCTGCCGATCTCCGGTTAGGTAAGCCAGGAGAGAAAGGAGACAGAGAGGAGAGAACCATCGTCAGGGAGATAGCTCTCCTCTGCCTCCTTCTTCCCCAACCTAACGAACCTTCCCGGGGGAAGAGCCAGCTGACTGCCGGCTCCTCTTTTCCCCCATTGCTGCATCAAAACCAAAATTCAAAGCAGCAATGGGGAGAAGAGGAACCGACAGGCAGCCTGTTCTTCACACAAAAATACACAACAACAACAAAACCAAATATTTACCCAAAACGCCAAACACCAAAGATAATAAAACACAAATAAATAAATAAATAAACAAACACATTAACCAACAAAACAATAAACAACAAAATCCTCAAACAAAACCACCCAAAATACCATGAAAGCACAGAAAAACCACCTAACTACAACACAAAAATACCTAACATAAACAACAAAAATACCAGAAATGAAACAAATAATCACAAAAGAAATCAGAAACATAAAAACCAACCAGAAATAAACAAAACAATTAAACACATATAAAAAAACAAAAGAAGAAACAGAAACACCTACCAGTCCAACACCAAAAAACAAAACAAAAAACAAATCCCAGATTTTTTTTAAAAAAACAGAGAACTCACCAGCATGTCCTCCCTCCATGACTCCGGAACAGAAATGAAGAAACAAAGACTACTTAGCGGAAGAAGCCCCACCTAGAGGCCGGGAGAGAAAAAACAAGTCAAACAAAAAGAGAATCCAACACTATTACTAACAGCCCCATCTAGAGGCCACAAGAGTAAAAACAAGTCAGAAAAATAAGAAATAAATCCAAATCACAAATAAATCTAATAAAATAGATCAAAAAAAGTCACACCACAAATGCAAAACACCCCCACCCAAACTTTAAAAGGTTGAGAACTCCTGATATATAGTGCTTCTGATCTAAGTAGTTATAAATTCACATTAGTGGAGGATACACACCCAAACATGCATGTCTACTCCTTGATACATAACTTGTGTTAGCAGATAGTAAAATAATCAGTCACAGTAAACTTTAAGAATGTTTACTTTAAAAAAAATTGAAGAATAAACGTGCAATAATTGAACATTTAGCTTGGTATAGATTTTGTTTGTGCTTGTTACGACACTTCTCAGCTCCCTAACATCTTCTTTCCTAACCAGCCCTAACCAGCTATTACAGACTAGTAACAGACGTTATCGTCAACTAACCTAAATGACAGAGCAACAGCTTTTCCTTACATCTGAATGTTAGTCACCTAAGCAACTATTGGCTGATGCAGCTAGACACAACCAGATTGTTTACACATGTTCTGTTATGCAAATAATACAAGCCCTTTCATTCTTACATACACAAACTCTAGTAAAACACATTTAACAATTCAGTTACACTATATATACATGCTGAGTTGCATAAATATTTACATATATTAACACAGAGAAGATTGAGACTCCTTAAAACAGCGGTACCAAAACTACGGCCCGTGGGCCTAATTAGGCCTGCTCATCTCATTAATCCGGCCCGGGCTGAGAACCCCGGGCCCTTTCCAGACCGCCCCCAAAGCTGACTGAGGGAGCGTGACCTGGCCCCCACCCACCCCCACCACCTGACATCAGCAGTGGCGGCGGCGGCGATTGCTCTTTGTCCCCACTGCTCCGAGTATCCTCTGGCTTGGTCTCATCGCTTCAGCAGCCTTTGGCAACATGGATCGCCACATTGGGGAAATTTTCAGAACCTTCTCCATTTAAAAATCCGTGGCACTAGGAGAGCCCATTAGCGCGCCAAAGGCTACTGGAGCGATGGGACCAAGCCAGAGGCTGCTTGGAGCAGCGGGGACAAAGCGTGATCACCGCCAGCAATGCTGCTGACATCGAAACTGTCACCAGTGGGAGCAGCCTGTCTCTCCCCCCCCCCCCCCCCCGCAGCTGCATGTCAGGGGTGGGACAGGCCCACAGGAAAAAAAGTTTGGACACCACTGCCTTAAAACTTGGGAAAAGTCCCCTTCAGCTCCTAGTGGACTTTTTGAGGTTGGGGGACCAAGCATTTAAAATGGTTTGCGGTTGTCAAATTGGTTCCAGGAGTCTTGTGTTTCCCACCCCTGTTCTAGATAATACTTTGTTAGCTGGGAGATGTGTTCTGAGTGATACAACTATTGCTATATAGCAGGGATTCTCAACCTGCTGCCCACAGGCCGAATGCAGCCCGTGGCACCATTTCATGTGGCCCCCAACTGCCTCCACCACACCAGGAAGTGCCATGTGGTGGAGGAAGGGCAAAATGGGTGTCTGGCCTCCAAAGCTGACTGAGGGAGCATGACCCGGCCCCCGACTTTAAAAGGTTGAGAACTGCTATATAGTGCTTCTGATCTAAGTAGTTATAAACTCACATTAGTGGAGTATACACACCCAAACATGCATGTCTACTCCAAAATATGCCCCACATAATTAGCTGGAACTTACTCTGAGGTTAGATTAGACTAATTAGGTCTGAAGCTTCAGCTGGTTGAGTGCAGCTCTCTAAATCACCCAGAGATTAACAGTGTGTCTTGATTTACAAAAAGTCCTTTATTTGTGTCAGCTTTGCCAGGTTTGAACTTGATTCAAATGCCAAGGAATACGCAACACACAACTGGAACACACATTATCTTGCCAAAACACAGTTTATATTAAACTACCCAACAGAAGTCATTTATTTTGCACCGATCCCTAAATGGCAGCATTCTTCTGTGTGCATGAGAGAGTTGCTGTATGTTGTGTATTATGACTCTTGCGCCATAAATATTGCAGGATTCTCTACACCTGTGGTTCCCAACATGGGGCAATTTGGGTTTTTTTAGGGGGGGGATTTAAGAATGAGTTATTAACAGTGAATTCTTTGGAAGTTTGTTTAGACCAAGTTAATGGCCTTAAGGCTTCCTCCACATGAATAGTTCACTTTTTGAAGAAGAATTAAATGTTATTGGGGGGGGGGGTGTCAGGATTTTAGAGATGTTTAGGTGGGGCATGGCCAAAAAAGTTTGGGAACCACTGGTCTACACTAAGTATGTGACATTTTGTTCACTGACTATTCTTGGAGCCACCACATGAAGCTGTCCTTAAATAATAATTATCCTATCCCAACCTGCAGATTCCGCATGCACAATTGGCACAAACTGCCCCTGGCAGAGGTTACACCGCGAAGAAGGTTCCTGGTCACTGGCCCTTGCCAGCATGGAAATTGGGGGGGGGGGTGGATTAATAATCATAGGGTTGATTCACCCATGTCTGACCTGACCATGGTGAAGAGTTCACTCTGACCTCGGGAGCAAGAGTTCATAATCCTGGCCAGGGTTTTTCAGTTACAATTTCACAGCAGGGAGCTAGCGAGACTTCTGGCGTACCTCAGGGAACACTGCCTACTTTACCCAGAAGTAGGTACGTTAACCCTGAAGCTCTGGGATCAGATAGGAGATTGCATTCAGCAAACCCCGAAAGCTCCGGGAGGGATAGTCCGCACATGGAGGAAATGTAGGAGACTCTTAGAGCAGATCGAGCCAGTCCGGGTAGAAGCGGAAGAACCCCCGTTAGAGAAGCCATCAGGCATGCCAGTCGAGCCGACTGCGCCCACCGCACTCTACCTGACATTCAAGTATCAGCAGAGTAGCGCAGGGAGCCTTCCCGCGGTGACAGCTGCAGACGTCACCGAGGGAACGCAAGGAATGAGAGGCGCTGGCGCTTCTCTGACAACCTCAGGTTCCCTAGTCGTGAAGAGTGCCCTTCAGCGCACAGCTGAGATAGAACTCAAGAAGGGGGAATTGCCAGTTGAACAGCTAGCAGAGCTTCGACAGATTTGTCCCATCCGCTTGGAGATGGACGCGCTCACGGGCGCACAGCAGGTAGTACACTCCCCAGTCCCGTACAAGCTTCTCATGGCTTTACGGAAAGCAATTTCAGAGACAGGGCTCCAAAGTCGTTTTACGAGGGGCACGCTCCAGCAAGTGTGCGAAACCACCATGTGGATTCCTCATGATTGGAAAGCCGTCATGAGGATGATGCTCACCCCCAGCCAGTACATGATTTGGGACAGCGAGTTCCGCCTAGAGGCGCAAGCTCGGGCTGCCAGGATGGGAGGCGCGGTAATCCCTGACCAGCTGTATGGTTCAGGTGCCTTTGAGTCCATCAACGCTCAAATCAACTTGCCTCTCGCCACCCTAGAGATGTCAGCCGAGGCTGCCTATAGGGCATACTTCAAGGTCCCAGCGTCTGGCAAAACGGCCAAAAATTACACCGCTATTAAGCAGGGAGCCCAAGAGCCCTACATGGACTTCATCAATCGCCTGGAAGAAGCAATTAGCAGGCAGATTGACAATGAGCACGCCCAGGAAGAGCTCATGATTAAGCTAGCCAAAGACAACGCCAACTTGGACTGCCGTAAAGTCTTGCAGTCCCTGGGCAATCGCCCCGACATAACCTTAACGGACATGATTCGAGCATGCTCCGACGTTGGCACAGACTCCTATAAGATGGGTCTGCTAGCGGCAGCGGTGCAGGGGGGAAGAAGATCCAATGGCAAGAACAAGGGGGCATGTCACACTTGTGGCAAGGTCGGTCACTTCGCTAGGGAGTGCCGATCCAAGGGAAGCGGACAAAAGTCCGGCCGTCCCAAGGCTCCGAACACCCTCTGCCCGAAGTGCAAGAAAGGCTACCATTGGGCCAGGTTTTGTCCGAATTCGGGAAACCGGAATCCGGGCACGTCTCTGGCCCCAGTCCAAACAGAGGCTTCCTTCACCCAGATCCAGAACTCCCCAGACCGAGACTAGATTCTAGGCACATCCCAGGCACTGCGAGGGCACAGGCCAGCCCCAAGGGCAGCACGGGGCTAGAATTGACTTGCCAGGCGGACGTTACATGCGATCTGCCAGGCACAGTCTATCTAGTCGACACCCAGTACATGGGACCCCTGCCCAGAAGCTTTATAGGTTTAGTTTTGCCCCGTAGTGTAGCTGGAGCACGCGGAATTTTTATAATTCCAGGAGTCATTGACTCGAATTTTTCAGGCATTCTCCAGGTCCAGCTTTGGGCGCACCTGCCCCAAACCATCCACAAGGGAGACACGTTAGCGCAACTGATCATGGTTCCTTGTCACTCGCCAGCAGGCAGCCAGGGAAGGCTCAGGGACAGCTCAGAGTCCGGTTCAGCAGACCGCTCGAGCGCGAGTGAGGCAGTGCAAGGATACCAGGTCTTAGCGACAGTGGAGACCAACATTGAGTGGAAACAGCGCCCCGTTATCGAGGTATTTTTGAACAAAAGGGTGTTCTCAGGGTTACTCGATACCGGAGCGGATGTGAGCGTGATAAGCAGGAGCCAGTGGCCAAGAGAGTGGGCCATTGAGCCGGTCTCCGATGTGTGGGGGGTAGGAGGCGTCCAGGAAGCGTTCAGGAGCCGAGAGTGGGTAGAAGTCACAATCCCAAAGGCTGACGGCACAGCGGTAATTCGGCCGCACATTCTTGACGTGCACATCAACCTTTGGGGGAGAGACATTCTCCAGCAGTACGGTGCTACGCTTACCTTCGGGTAATGGCGTTGCCACTTAAATGGCTCACCGACACTCCGGTATGGGTAGAACAATGGCCGGTAGTGGGAGAGAAATTAGTTGCCCTCAAGCAGCTAGTTAAGGAACAGCTAGACGCAGGACACATAGAACAGTCCACAAGCCCCTGGAATTCGCCAATTTTTGTGATTAAGAAGAAGTCGGGGAAGTGGCGACTCCTCCACGATCTCAGAGAGATCAATAAATGCATTCAGCCGATGGGTCCGCTTCAATGCGGCATCCCAAATCCTAACATGATTCCCGAGGGGTGGGAGATCCTAGTTGTAGATCTCAAGGATTGCTTTTATACAATCCCCTTAGACCCCAGGGACCGGGAAAGGTTCGCCTTTACAGTGCCGGTCGTGAACCATGGTGAGCCCACGCAGCGTTACGCGTGGAAATTTTTGCCACAGGGCATGCTCAATTCGCCCACCCTGTGCCAAATTTATGTTCACGGCGCACTGGCAAAGTTCCGAAGCCTTTACCCTAAAGCAATTGTTTGTCACTTCATGGACGACATCTTAGTAGCGTTGCCGCAGCTCGGCAGCGAAATGTTTTCTGACCTCCAGGCCAGCCTGGGGGACAAAGGCTTACTTATTGCCCCTGAGAAAGTGCAGCGAACCGAGCCCTTCTCATACTTGGGCCATCGGCTTCTCCGCTCTTTCGCAGCACCAGTCCTGCCTCAGATAAATTTACAAGACTCAGTCACCCTTGTAGAATTGCAGCAAGTTTTGGGGAACATCAATTGGGCCAGACCGTATTTTCGTTTAGATACGGATCTTCTAAAACCGCTCTTCTCGCTGCTAACCTTAGGTAAGCAGCCGGCAGACCGGATAAAGATCTCTCGAGACGCGCGCTTGGCGCTCGAGAAGGTGAACCAAGCTCTCAGCCAGAGGTGGGTGGATAGGATCGCCCCGGGGCCATATGCCCCGATCCTGAATCTGTACGTTGTACGGTCAGGGTCCATGTTCACTGGGGCGCTAGGAGTAGACTCAGAGAAGGGAGCGAAAATTGTGGAGTGGGTATACTTGCCTAACACCTCTTCTCGGAACATTGTTCCGCCCCAAGAACTGGTCTCCGCGGTGATCTACCGCGGCAGGCTGAGAGCAAGGGACATTTCTGGGCACGATTTAGCTAAGATCACAGTCCCATTCACCAAGGAACAAATCCATCAGTTGATGCAGCTAGGTGACTCGCTTCCGATAGCTTTGGAAGGGTTCACTGGAAGCTTAGCATACCATTTGCCCAAAGACCCTAGGCTTGTCTCACTTCAGACAGGAACAGTCAGTTTGTTCGAATTGCTCTCGCTGGTCCCGCTTCAGGGGGCCAAGACAGTTTTTACCGATGGGGGACGCACATATGGTGTCCTGACTTGGCAGGAGGGCGAAGCTTGGCGCACGCTGCTAACTCTTCCACAGAAGTCCGCGCAGCGGGCAGAGTTGGCAGCCGTGAACCTTGCCTTGCGCACCTTCGCCAAGGAACGTTTAAACATCATTACTGACAGTCTGTATGTAAGGAATTTGCTTCACAGTCTACCGGGAGCTTACATTACTCCCGCGATAGACAAGAACTTGCTCAGTCTGTTTCTCACTGCTCAATTTCATTTGCGGAACCGCACAGAACCGCTCTATATTGCCCACATCCGAAGTCACCAAGACCTACCGGGTCCGATTTCCGCGGGCAATAGCAGAGCGGATGCGGCGGCAAGGGAAATTCAGCAACGTTCAGTTTTGGGAGTTTTCACTACTCCAATCCAGAGCCATGCCTTTTTTCACCAAAACGCCAAGGCACTCGCCAGACAGTTCAATCTGCCACTCTCTCAGGCCCAAGGTATAGTCCGCTCTTGCCAGCATTGCGCAGGAGCGCCGGGGGGGCCCTCGTGGGGGGTCAACCCACGAGGGACAGAGGCTAATCAGGTATGGCAGATGGACGTCACGCATGTGCCGCAGTTCGGCAGATGGCAATACATGCACGTCTGCATTGACACCTTTTCTCAGTTCGTTTGGGCAACGGCGCAGAAAGGGGAGGCTGCCACCCACGTGGAGCAGCACCTCCTTTCCTGCATTGCGGCGATGGGCAAGCCGCGGCACGTGAAGACGGACAACGCGCCGGCCTACAGTTCCAGGCAGTTGGCCGCCTTCATGGCGACTTGGGACATCAAGCACACATTTGGAATTCCCTACAATCCGCAAGGGCAAGCGATTGTAGAGCGGGTCAATCGGACGCTAAAGTCCTATATTGACAAACAAACAGAAAGGGGGGAGCCACCAGCCCTCCCCAAGTCACAGGGAGAAGCACAGATGTGTCTCAACAAGGTATTGTTCACTTACAATCACCTTAATGTTTTTTCGGATTGCACGCCGCAGGAGAAGCATTTCCGCCGTTCGGAAGCTCTCCCGCGACCTATGGTCCGGTACCGAGTGCCACCAGACCCTTCTTGGAGGGGCCCGGTGCCGCTCATAACCTGGGGAAGAGGGTATGCTGCAGTTATGTCTCCTACAGGTGTCGTTTGGATTCCAGCCCGGTGTGTCAAGCCCTACGTGGAACCGCATGGCGTGGAACCAGGCCGGCCCGAGTCCGATCCCGGAAATGGAGGACCTCACCCTGACCGAGAGGACCCGCCGGAGGAAACGGCCGCCGATGCCCAAGATCACCTGGGGGATGGTCAAGGCTCTTTGCAGTGACGCCCAGGACGCCGTGCAGCGCGAGGAGAAAGAGCCGACACCGGAGAACCTCACAGCTGCAGTTTTTGCCCTGATTCACGCCAACACAGCGGCGATCACCATCATCCTGGCCCTTTCCCTGCTCTTGGGGGGAGGCGTTCAGGCTACTCCGATCCAGGCCGACGGTTTGCCGCCTGGGGAAGATATTTCCGCACGAATGCGGTACAACTTGTGGGAAAGGTTGGCGGGCCTCGTCAACCAGTCCGATTTTTGTCTACGGCAGGACATTGGTTCTGCATCTATCCTCAGCACCTGTCTCATCCCCGTGTGCCACGCTCTGGACGCGCGCGCCAAGGATGGCGACTGGTTGTTGAAGGCGTTCTTTGGCCCACACACTCCTACCACCTTCTCAGCATACGCACGCTGGGGGGGACGGCGACTTGCATCAACCTTGCCGGCTGACGCAGCCACTCTCCATACCCCTCGAGTGGCGGTCAGCCCGGACGCTGCTTGCACCCGTATGACCGGCTGCACCTCAGGCGGTCCGACTCGGCGCCGCTGCCTGGACCCCGGCAGCGGCAACTGGACTTGCAACAACCCAGAAACCCTCATTTCGCTGTACGCTCACGTCACCCTACCTTCAGGGTGGTTTTTCACCTGCAACCAGTTCACATGGAACTATATTCCTGCGAATTTGTCGGACTCAATGTGTTGTATCAGTCGTTTGACACTGTTACTCCCTACTAAGGACATGATTGCCCCAAGCACAAATGTTTCTAATGTTTCACATGTTTCCAATGTTTCAAATGTCTCCCCACTCATACGGCACACACGCACAACCCAGTTAGACAGCTCTTGTGACAGCAGCTTCAGAGTAATGAGTCCCGCTGAGTATGTATCCCTAGCAGTCAGCCTTGTCGGCGTGCCAGGCTTGGCCGTCGGCAATGCACGGAGGATTGGCCGCTTGGCTTGCGGTTTGGCAAAAGCCATTAACCATACCTCCACAGCGATAGCGCTCCTCAATCAGGAACAGGCAGAACTTCGCCAGGCCGTTCTTGATAATCGAGCGGCTATCGACTACCTCCTCTTGCTGCACCACCTGGGTTGCGAATCTTTTCATGGAATGTGCTGCTTCAATCTTACTGACAACTCCCGTAAGATCCAAAGCCAGATCACGAACCTCCACACCATAGTCCAGGGTATTACTGAGGGTTCCGCATGGGGGGCTTGGTGGAGTTCCCTGTGGAATTGGATGTGGTCATGGATTCCCTGGGGGTGGCTGCAAACGGTGCTTAAGGTAGTGGTGGGGATAACCATACTAGGCATTACGCTTTGTTGTTTTGCTCAGTGCATTCCCTCGCTGATCTCCAAGTGCCGCCCCAGAGAGAAACTCCGTGACGTCATACCCGCTCAACAGCTGATGCCGCTCTTGCGCAAGGTCGCCAGTCAGGTCCTTAAATAGAAAATAAAGGGGAGATGCGGTTTCCCCATGCCCCGCAGGGCATGGAACGGCCCGCCAGAGGCCACCGCGGTGAGAGACGCTCCCAGCCCGTGGGCTCTGCGGCCGCCAAATTAAGGGGGGTGAATAAAATATAGGGTTTGATTCACCCAATTACCGTGACCTGACCTGCGACTCGGCCAAGTAAGCAGATAGCTGACTTCTGTCAAACATTAAGTACATAGTTCATCTCCCAGCTCGGGAAATCCCTGGCGC
Source organism: Bradypodion pumilum (assembly GCA_035047305.1). Lineage (NCBI taxonomy): Eukaryota > Metazoa > Chordata > Lepidosauria > Squamata > Chamaeleonidae > Bradypodion > Bradypodion pumilum. Next base: position 382,296,568 of record JAWDJD010000002.1, read on the forward strand.
AAATAAGCCATGTTTGTCCCTGCCTAATCCCCAAGACAATGAGGTCCCTGAACCCATGTTTGCCCCAGCTGATTAAACTCCCCTTTGAAGAATTCCCCATTAACCCGTGTACGTGAGTGAGGTAATTTTCCTGTCAGGTGACAGCTTGCCACCGTTGCGCTTTTTTCCCTATAAATGATGTTGCCTTTTTCCAATAAAGTACTGATCTGATCTCGCTCCTGTTGTCTCGTGTTGTCATTGATCAGTCTCCTCCGGGCTCTAACGCCGCCCTAGCGGCCAGATATCGCTACACATAGGTGCTAGAAAGACATTTGCACAACACCAGAAGTTGCAGAAATAGCTTAGAATCACCTTAGGTCACAGTAAGAGATCAATTACACACCTCATTATCTTGCCTTGCTACAGAAGCAGTCTGGATTCAGACCCACAGTTCTGAAAAACCAGGCAGCAGTCAGTATATTCAGCGTGTCAGGCTTAGCCATAGGCAACGCTCGGAGAATGAATTGGTCAATTAGCTTGCACTTTTGCAAGAGCCATTAACCATACCTCCTCAGCAATAGCGCTGCTCAACCAGGAGCAGGCAGAGCTTCGCCATGCCATCCTAGACAATCGAGCAGCTATCGATTACATCATTTGGGTTGCGAGTCTGTCCACAGCATGTGTTGCTTTAATCTCACAGACAATACCCACAAGGTACAAAGCCAGCTCACGGACCTCCACACCCTAGTTAAGCACATCAAAGAGGATGCTTCATGGGGGTGGTAGGACTCCTTGTGGTCGTGGTTCCCATGGGGTTGGCTCCAGACGACACTCAAAGTGATTGGGGGTGTGTGTGGTAATACTAGGCATAGCAGGATGCTGTTTCATGCAATGTATTCCCTCGCTGCTATCAAGATGCCCCCCGTGGGGGGAACCCCGAAGCGTCGTTCCCGTACATCAGCTGATGCCCCTCTTGCGCAGGGTCGCCTGTCAGGTCCATAAATAACAGAAAAAGGGGGATGCAGATTCCGCATGCACAATTGGCACAAACTGCCCCTGGCAGAGGTTACACCGGCGAAGAAGGTTCCTGGTCACTGGCCCTTGCCAGCATGGAAATTGGGGGGGGGGGTGGATTAATAATCATAGGGTTGATTCACCCATGTCTGACCTGACCAGCGATTCTGCTGAGGAAGGAGAATCACTAAACTCCGTTACGTATTAGGCAATTACTCACTCGCAGTTAAGCCTAATCCTTAGTGCAAATAGTGGCCATGTTTACGCTTGAACAAGCCAGGAACAATGGTTTTCCCCTGTCAGTGTTTGCCTTAGTTAATTAACTTCCCCAAGAGAGGTTCTCAATTAACCCGGGTAAATGGGTGATGTGATTTTCTGTCAGATGACGACTCTACCACATGCAGCCTTGAACATAATATATACTGATGGTTTTCCCTCAATAAATCACTGGTCTTCGCTCCATCTTCTCTCGTGTCGTTCCTTTGACCAGTCTCCTCCGGGATCCTAAGGGCCTCCTCACGGCCCCAATCCAACACCAACCCCTCAGTTCTTCTGTCTATGGAAGAGCACACAATACTCAGCCTTCTTCATTGCCCCCCCCCAAATGGGATTGTAGCACAGTCTAGTCTTGTCTGGTTGGGACATTTGTATCAATATTTCACCCTATCAATAGCAATATTTCACCGTATCTTGTCATTTAAGTACAACACCAGAACTAGCCTTCCAATAAAACCATTTTAACAGAATGTGTTCTGAAATCAATCCATATTTCATGTGAAAACTCTTTTCTGCTTTCATAAAAACATAAGCGGGAAAACAATAAGTCCACTGTTAAAAGAGCATGTTTTGGCACATTATCATTTGCTCAGCCTTGTAAACTGTGGTGGGCTCCAAAAAAATTACTACCACACTGTGGCGTGGTATGGTGGCCATGGCCAGGGGGAAAGCCCTGCGTTGCACCCAAATTAGTAAAGGTAAAGGTTTTCCTTGCTTGAAAGCCAGTTGTATCCGACTCTAGGGTTCAGTGCTCATCTCTGTTTCAAAGCCGAAGAGCCAGCACTGTCTGCTTCTGCAGACATTTCCGTGGTCATGTGGCAGGCATGACTAGACACCGGAGCACACGGAACGCTGTTACCTTCCCACAGAAGTGGTCCCTATTTATCTACTTGCAATTTCTTACTTTCGAACTGCTAGTTTGGCAGGAGCTGGGACAAAGATGGGAGCTCATTCCATCCTGCAGTACTCGGGAATAGAACTGCTGACCTTCTGCCTCCCAGTCAGCGTCTTAGCCACTTGAGCCACTGCACCCAAATTAGGACTACTTTATTTCAAAACTTGGATGGGCAGGACCAGCCAAAATTTCTGCTAACAGTTCTGGTGAACTGGTGTGAACCTGCTGATGCCCACCACTGCTTGTAAATATGTTATACCCATTGATGTGTCTGGAAAACGGAGAATGCACCAAGAGAATATCATTTACAAGGCTGTAAGTAGCTTAGAGCAGAACAGCAATGTCCGGTCACTGAGAAAAGCCACTGGTCCAATAATAGCATTGTTTGTCCGCTGGGTGTATAAATGGATGGGTAAGATCAAGTTTCAGTTGCTGACCAACACATGCTTGTCAAGAAAGGAACATATTCACAAAACTTTGCTACATAAATTTAATAAATGAGATCCATAGGGAGTCAATCATGCTTCAGTTATCCATTGTCAGCAGATACTATACAGTACTTCACATCATCTCCACCCATACTAGAGTGGCAGAAGATAAACTCAGTGTATTGGGGAAACCCTGATTTAAGGAATGCTGTGTATTGTGAATTGAAATCAATGAACATAAGGTTCAGAGAACCATCTAACAACCTTGTACCACTGAAGTTCATGGGACTATAGTGTGACTCATTGGTTTTAGAGCCCGCCCATTATTTCTTGTAATTATTGCAAATCAAGTTTTAGGCAGACAATGCTGGAATTTTCACCATAACTACAATCGTTGTGAAGATGTCTGCTCATCCATGCACTCCTTGCTTAATAACGACAGCAAGGCAAGGCATTCTGCTCATGACGATATACTGTCTGTCTCTGGAGAGTCCAAAGTTACTTTTGCTGATTGTGGTGGAGGTAAATTGATTGGAGGTTGGCTCTCGCATTGCAGTCAGACATTTTGCCTCTTTCCACATTCCTGCCAACCTAGCAGTTCGAAAGCAAGTAATTGCAAGTAGATAAATAGGGACCACTTCGGTGGGAAGGTTACAGCGTTCCATGCACGCTGGTGTCTAGTCATGCCTGCCACATGACCACGGAAACATCTGCAGAAGCAGACAGTGCTGGCTCTTCAGCTTAGAAACAGAGATGAGCACTGCACCCTAGAGTCGGATACGACTGGCTTCCGAGCAAGGGAAACCTTTACCTTTACCACATTCCCCCCACAGGTTATAGACTAGCCCTCAGCCTATGGGACTTTGAATGTCTAGACCAGTGATGGCTAACCTTGGCACTCCAACTGTTCTGAAACTTCCATTCCCAGAAGCCCTGATCACCAGGAGTGTTGACTTGGGCTTCTGGTAATTGAAGTCCAAGAACAGCTGGAGTGCCAAGGTTAGCCACCAGGGGTCTAGGCATACATCTATGCTTGTTTACTAGCCAACAATACTAATTACAAGCCTAATGGTGCAGCACAAGGTATGTTTACTCAGAGGAAAGTCTTGTTTTGTTCTATGGGGCTTACTTCTTAGGAAGTGCTTTTCATGAACTTGATTAGAGTAATGCGCTGAGCACCTTCATGCATTGACCTCCATTCTCCCACCAACTTCAACAGAAGGTAAAAATCCATGTAGAGGAAATACTTTCCCTTCAAAGATCTAAAAGGGTCAAATCATACCTGTCAAGTATCCCATATTGGCCGGGATTTCCCGTATTCCAGCACCGCTTTTCCTACTTTCCCGCCCGCAGCTGCCGTCATCCTGTAATTTGATGGCGGGGGAAAGTAGTTACTGCGCGTCCCCTTCTGTGCAGAACCCTTCCATGCATGCATAGAACCCTTCTATGCATGCATAGAACCCTTCTACGCATGCATAGAACCCTTCTACGCATGCACAGAAGGGGATGCGCAGAAGGGAATGCACTGAAGGCTTCTACGCATGCGTAGAAGGGACCTGCGCAGAACGGTTCTGCGCAGGTCCCGTATTGTCCAGAGCCGCACTTGACAGGTGTGGGCCAAAGCACACAGATTTCTAGATCAGGACAATAAAATAGGATTTCTAGAAAGAATATTAGCTCCATCCTAGCTCATAAATATCCGTGTGGTCAATTTATGTGAGGGATGGACACCCACAAAGCTCATAAACACTGGGAATGTAAATGTTTATATTAATAGTGAATCTTGCACACTAGCGTAAACATGAGCTCTGCTGCTATTTGGCCAAATTCAAGTATGTTTTACTAGGGCCTCCATCTCGATGTGCAGTGTTATCCCTGCCAGTAAACAATGTCTTATGACTGATCTCTGGGAAAGATTTTCACCCCCACTTTCATCCCTCCTGCATTTGTAAACATATGTAACACTTTTCCCTCAGTGACCTTCCTTCTTGTTGGGCAATGTGGAGAGCAAGAAGCAGGAAGAGGACATTTTGAAATGGAAAGAGGGAGAAAATGATCGCTGACCAGCTGGACTTTGGATTGTCTGTCTGCTGGCAAAGGTGGACAGAGCAGCAGTAAGCTTTAGAGCTGTGCAACTCTCTCCTATTTTGAAAGCTATCATCTGAGATACTTTTCTCCCTTCTCTATTTAATGGCTAGACTCACCGGCTCCAATCCTAATGTGGTTTCACACGTCCCAGTATAAGTACAGACTGAGAGAGGGGTGACATATGCACAATATTTATTTATTTTGTTTATTTTCCTGGCTCAAGGCAGTTTTACATACAAATGCAATGGTGCAGAAAATTACAGAGGCAATAAACTTGATGATGAGGGAACAAATCCACACATTGCACTGACAAAAACTTACTAACTCCAGAATTTTTCAGGTTTTATGCTGTTCTGTTCAATAAGTGGCCAAGGAGGGATGCCTTTGTTTTGTCCTTTGTATTTTATTTTTACAAATATTTTCAAGATACAATATCAGAACTAGCCACCAGATAATATTTCTTTGTAATTTTTGGTTGTTAATAAGGGACTGCAGTGGCTCAAGTGGCTAAGATGCTGACTGGAAGGTGGGAGGTCAGCAGTTTGATTCCCGAGTACTGCAGGACGGAATGAGCTCCTGTTCAACTACCATAAGCTTAGCATTAGCCTACTGGATTTTGCTAGCATAAAAACAAATTGTTCTTGCCACCGGCTGGCCTCATATTGCACTGTTGGCTGGGCCAACTTGCTTAATGGGAGATTGCTTCATCGGGTAGCTTTTGCTCTATGCTATCTGGGACCTTTGCTTATCTAGGACCATGACTCTAAGATGCCTGAAGTTTTCCTGTATCCTCTAACATCTGGAACTCCTGGCATTGGGACACTTTTCTTCCTAGTGATCACATCTCTTTATGGACCATATGGAAAGCATTACATTCATGGTGTATCATTAACATAGAAATGGTCAATTTTGAAGACAGAAATGTCTGTCTTCAGGTGACAGAAGAGGACATGGATTTCAACACAATTTGCATATGTTGCTGTTGCTGTTTAAATTTACATACAGTTCTTCTGCCCAAAAGGCCATTCAGGGCAGCTGGTAACTGCTGCTGAACAACTTCAAGGCCAATGCTTTTCCTTGTTTTGGTTCCCCATCTTTAAACTGGACTTGAGTGGAACAATCCTTCCAACAGAAGACAACTTGAAATATTGCTCTCTGTACAGTAGAATGCATGGATGCTTTAGATCAGCAGTTCCCAAACTACAACCTGTGGGCTGAATCAGGCCCACGGTGCCTACTAATCCGGCCCACACCACCTGCACCGCTCCTGTTGCGTCCGGCCCTTATAAGCAATAGTCCAGACAACGATGAACAAAACAGCAACAGGCATTTATGAAACAGTCTTTCAGATAAAGTTTACAAGGCGCTCCGGACACAAGATGGCTATACAAATCCCATGAAATCAGTCCCTCTGGACTCTGCCATAGAAGATTGGCAATGACTAAGCTACAGTAGTAGTAATAGCGTGTGGAGGAGACCCAGGCTTAGCACGTACTGGCTACCTGTGTGGAATGGGTAGTATAGATCCGCTCCGGCCCCACCCTTGTTTACCCATGGGGTTTATATAGTGTCTTCCCGGCGGTGGCTCCTTGATACAAAGTAGTGACCTGCCAGACAATCCTAACCAACCAATCAAAACACGATATATATGTATTAACCAATGAAGAACAGGATCCAAAACTGTAACCAATCACAGAACTCTGATTAGCATAATGAGCGTGCTCGGAGAGGGAGATTTCGCGCTAACTTTAGCTCCTAATTTGGATGGCGGGAAACCACAATTTTCTTCTTGCAAGGTGCTGCCTGTGCAACTTGCAATTGTGCCTTAATACACAACAGCTCCCAGAAGCGGAAGTAAAATGCACCTGCGCAAAATGCTGCTATAACGTACCCGCAGCTTTCATAAACGTGTTTATGACAGCCACGGGTGCATTTATGGCAGTATTTTGCACATGCACGAGGACGTTTTACTCCCGCTTCCGGTGGGAAGAACCACATGACCAGCCTGCTCAACCATGTGACCGGCCCATGGCCTGAGAAGTTTGGCCACCCCTGCTTAGATCCACTCTTGCTGTCACTTCCCCTTTAAAAACAAAACAACTGTAGGGATGGGTGTTGAGAGCCAATGGTACCAGAAGTGTTTAATGCTTGACCCAGCTGCCAGCTTCTGTCAAAAGAGGTATTTGGAATTCCAAAGTGGTGTTGGAAAAGAAGCATGGCATATAGAAGCTTTAGTAGGGGGAGGCAAGGATAAGTAGCCAGCTCCCCTGCTTGTCCATTTTGCTTTGCTCCTTCCCAAAGTTCCTGTCTAGTGTTTTCTTCATTCTTTAGTAATAATAATTGTGTGGCATCAAGTCAATTCAAACTTATGGCACACCTTTCCAGGATTTTCTTAGGAAGAAAGTACTCAGAAGCATACCTGTCAAGTTTGGGATTTGAAAATAAGGGAAATTTTGAGCCGCACACCCCTCCCCACCAGGCCATGCCCCCTCCTCCCCCACAATCCAGGCACATCCAAGAGCCTAGGAGAGGAGGAGCCACCAGAGCCAGGAAGATCTTGGGCTCCCCTGGGGGAGGAGAAAGCACACCATAGACACTCCCCTTAGTAGCACTGCTGCCCCTCACAGGAACAATGCAACAAGCCACCCCATAGGCAAGCTTCAGCTGCAGTGGAAGAGATGAATACTGTAATTTTAAGTCCCTCTCGCTACTCGCTCCCACATCATTTCATTATATGGTGATTTTTTATGGAACTGTTTTTTACACTTATGTCAGTTAACCGTCTACTGTCTTAGCCTTGTGTACCTCAATTTCATTTTTTAAAAAATCTGTGTTTAAGACAGGACCATGGAAATATCCTCTTTATGTTGTATACAAATATACTTGAAACTGATTGGCTCATTGTCTCTTCCCTTTAACACCCTCTTTCCCACTGAGGTAACCTCTAAATCAAGAGGGTACTTAGTTAAACTTGGTTAAATGTTTCTTTTCAGCAAGGCCTTTATAATAATTTAAAGTTATAATTTAGGGTTCTATTATTTCTTCTTTCATTTTTGTTTCAATTTATAATGTTGCATTATAATTTGAGGCCACAGTGATTTGGTGGCTGAGGAACTGAGCTTGACTACCAGAAGATCAGTAGGTCAGCAGTTCAAGACATGTGTGGTGCATGATGGAGTGAGCTCCCATTGTCTTTACCAGCTCTTGGCAATCAAGCAGTTTGAAAGCAAGAAATTGAAAGTAGACAAATAGGTATTGCTTCAGCAGGAAAGGTAACAGTGTTCCATGAGCTCTGGTGTCAAGTCATGTCTGTCACATGACCATGAAAACATCTGTAAACACAGACAGCACTGGCTCTTTGGTTGTAAATAGAGGTTTAGATGGGAGGGGAGTTGGAGCTGCTGCTGGCATCACCACCTAGAGCAGGGGTGGCCAAACTATGGCCCGGGGCCTGGATCTGGCTCACAGTGCCAAATCATACAGCCCATGGCACCCTCACTGCTAGCAGACATGGGCACACCCCACGCATGCACAAATGCTGCCATAAATGCACCTGTGGCTGTCGTAAATGCATTAACGACAGCCGCAGATGCATTGTACAGCAGGAGGAAACACGTGACCAGCCCACTCAACCACGTGACTGGCCTGCAACCCAAAAGTTTGGCCACTCCTGACCTAGCATCAGACACGACTTGTTTTTGAGCAAGGGAGACCTTTATTATAATTTGTTTAACCCATATATTGTTATCTGTTGCCATCTGGGTTTACTTGGGGCTTATTGCAATTTCTGCAATTTTTCTCCTCATTTGTATTTTATGTATCATATATACTCGAGTATAAGTTGGGTTTTTTAGCCCTCAAAATGAGGTCCAAATAATGAGACTCAACTTATACTTGGGTCAATGTAAACACTCAAAAACATACCCACACAAATTTCTAATTTAATTAATGTTACCATATTTTTATGTATTTTAATTATTGAAATGCACTAGCTGCTGCTGCATTTTCCACCCCTGACTTATACTTTAGAGGTCCAAATTAGGTACCTTGACTTATATTCGGGATGACTTATAGTCGAGTATATATGGTATATTTGTTGTTCAGTGCCATAAGTAATGCCCTTGTACTAAAACAAGCAGTATATTAATTTATTAATTAATTGGTTAATTAAAATGGTTTTGACAGAATGTAAGGGAGAAGGCTGTGTTTGAAGTAAGTCTTTCCTGAGCTGTTGAAAGTTTTGTAGCTCAAAACAAGGAATTTGAACTATGCTCAGAAGACAATAAACAACCAATGCAAATGCTGGAGTATTTGGGTTATGTATGAGGGGCTCTCTACAACCCCTTGCACTCAAAAGCTATTCTGTTGTGAACCAGTGAAGGTACTTGGTAAATAATAATAAAATCAGCTGCAGTTATCTGAAAAATTACAAACACTTGCCAAGTTTGAATGTATCAAAGAGGACCTAAAAAGGAGTGTAAAAAGCGGTTTTCTATATTATATCTCCCAGAATACCGCAGCCGTCACAGCCATGTTGGTGGGGAATTTTGAAGAGTCATCATGAAGAAAAGTTATTTTCCCGAGCCGGGGTTATTATTTTGGAAGTGAACCAGATGCTTCAGATTGGCTCAGCTGCTGTGATGTCACGAGAGACACTACAAGCCAGATACTCGACCAGTGGTTTTTTGAGAAAAATAGGAATTGTGAATTCTGCAAACCTCATAATCATGCATCAACATAAAATTACGGCCTATGTGTCAAACACTATCTCCGCACCTCTTGTGGCTGTCATCTGGCTGAGTTTTAACAAACATCACATTCTGCGTCAAGTGCAATAGATTTTCCTTGGAAATTAGAGTAAAACCCCTACTTACGAAAAAAAGTCAGTTCCGTAGGCTTTTGCGTAAATCGGGGTTTTTTGTAACTCGAAGCAAACCCATAGGAAAAATGAATTTTTTAATGTAAATCAAAGCAAACCCATAGGGAAATGAATTTTTATGTAACTCAAAGCAACCCCATAGGAAAAAGAATCTTTATGTAACTTGAAGCAAACCCATAAACCCTGTAAATCGAGACTTGGTTTTAGCACAAAATCATTACGTCAGTCGAATTTTATGTAACTCAAGGCATATGTAAGTTGGGGTTTTACTGTACTTCATTGCAAGCCCTTTGATAATCTAGTTGAACATTTGTCACAATTTCTGCTTGTCATTTGCTGACAGGTTTTTGTTCAGATGCCATAGGTACACTTTGTACTTCCTTATAATAATTACACATGTGAAAGAAAATTATCTGCAACTGTTAAAACAATTCCAACTGGTTTGGTGACCAGCAAGAATCCCTGCCTTTGCAAAAGAGCTGTTTACCACAAACAGTACTCATAACCGAACAGCCCTGTGCTGCAGCATTCCCATCCATCACTAATTATCTCTTTAGTGATTTTTTTCTCCTTGTAACATTTTATTTTATCAGATCACTTTCCTCATTATCCACCCTGTGTGAATGCTGTGTGATTTGTCTTTGTTCAGCTGTGGTCCTGTGCAAAACTAGTACAAACTAGTTTGCCTGCTCGAGGCTGAGTTGGGCACCTATTGGGAGCACAGCCAGGTACACAGCAAGAGTCTGATTCCCCCTATCACTTGGGAGTAAGTCTCACTGAACTCAATGGGACTTATTTTTGAGTAGAATAAGGTGCCGTACATAAATCCCACATAGGATTTTTGATCCATACCGTATATTTTAGTGCAAAACAGTTTGTAAAAGAATCAGCAGTGTCTGCAAAATGAGGTGCAACATAATGCAGTTCTCAGCTCCTTCCTTCCATGCAGAATAGATACTATTCCTAATGCACAGAATCTGAACATGCATCTCCTCAAAGTGGTATTTAGTGGAGACACCCAAAGTTTGCACTTTCAATAAACGCATGATGGACATTAAGAACATAGGCTTTGCCATACTTATCAACAGTAGGGCTCTTTCTCTGGCAAAAAAAATCTCAGCTAATTAAGGGAATAATCAGCCAGTAACATTTGCATATGCATAAATTGGGTTGCCAGCTCAGCATCATCCCATTTTCTATACCATATCTCCCAGGGCTAAAATTGTAGTCCAAGTAGTACTGTCCTTATGATGACAAGTTGATGCAAGGAGGCAGGCAAAGGTTGGGAGGGGATTTGGGATGGGATCTGGACCTGCTCATTGTGGAACAAAGGAAATCTAGGTCAATGGGTTAAGCTAGATAAAACTCATCTGACCAAATAATATACCGACCAAGAGTGGGGGTGGGGAATGGTCTGCTGTGTACATTGCAGAATGTGGGCCACCTGCTGCAGCAGCTGTCATAATTTCTGCTAGGGTTTGACTTCAGAACACAAATGATCTTACCTACAAGGCGCATCACATTTCCTATGCCCTCTGCTACGAGGAGGACTTGATGATGTCTCAGGGCTGCCACCACCACCACCACCCCCTTTTCCTCCCACTCTACCCTTGCCATGTCAGGGCATTTGTAAGAGAAGTCCCTATGGGTCATGCACTGGTGTTCCCTCCTTTCTTTGCTCCAAGTCACACAATGGGCCCGAGTACATGCCTCCAATGACTTCCTCATCAGTCCCCTCCCCTGTCCCCTTCCTTCCTGGTTTTGGGCACTGACAGTATTCAAGCACAACATCCTTATCAAGGCTCTTCATACTGACCTCATGAACACTGACACCCCCCCCCCCCCAAAAAGGGGGGAATGCAGGAACATGGGTGGCCAAACTTTAAAGCCACCTTGCATACACAAAATCAGTGTCTTTTATCACTAGGCATGAGATCTGTCTTCCTGGCTACTCAGGAAGAACAACATTGCAATTCCTTGAGGTTTCAGATGGCGCCCTGAGCTGTGTCCTGGGAATCTTGTACATAGCACTGCAAAATGGCTGGAGCACATGTCATGCTGTGAGTTGAGCTGCATGAGCATCAGGACCAAGAAAGTTCAGGCAACTCTCTTGTGTTGGCTTTCACTGCAAAGATATGTTGTGCCAGGCCTGACATTGTGCTAGCGCATGGTCCATTGAACTATCATTTCTACATTTTCATTATTAACATAGCAGTGGAATGCAATTGATTTTGTTGAACAAATGGTGGTGCACTAGATTGTGCAATGTGTTGCAATTGTGATGTAATCCAAGACAGTTGTGGTAGGGAAGCTTTCCACTCTGTCAATTCTAAGTTGGATTTTAAAAAGATGATCTCTATGCCAGTAATGACAATGAGGCAAGAGATGGGTTTCTTTCGGCCTGAGTGAGAGTGAAGGCACAATAGCACACAAAAGAGATTGGCAAGCTATTTCAGCATACTTCGGCTGATGTCAGGAAGAAACCAGAAGGTCACATGGAAATGATGTGTTGGTAGGAGCAAAGAGAGAGACAGAAATATCAGGGTGAAAACAGGGGCTGCTGCTATGAGTGAAACCTGAAATCTAGTGTCATTGCTTCATGCCTTCTCTGCCTCTTTGTGGAGAATTACTCAGAAACAGAGCTTTCTGTCTGGGCCAACATGAGGTTTACAACCTCCCTGGAGTCAAGAGGTCTGAAGGAACTCCTTCTTCTATGAACAGAACCTTAGTTAAACATCAGAGAAGCTAAGCTTGTTTCTTGTGGAATGGGAACATTTGATGTAGGCAGACTGATTGCACACGAGCCGGCAGATGGACTAAACACTACTTTATTGTAATATGGTCAATCTGTACATGAGGCAATGGCGGAACCTTGCCTCCTTATATATGGTACATAATACATTTGAATCTTGCCCGAAGGTGCCTATTGGTTGCAGTATCGGTGACGTCTTTCTGACGTACTGCATACCTGACATAGTTCACCTGTGGCGGGAGGTTTCCCGCGCTAGTTACTCATTGGGTAGATTGGAGCCACGTGAGCTCCATCAGCTGTGCTAATGGCGAGCAGCTGAACTACATGCATACACAACATCCCTCCCCCCCCCAGGATGGGATGAAGTCTCTCAACCATTGTGGGGGCCGGCACACGCGCTGCGGTCAGCCGGTCGATTCAGCGGTGCTGCCGGAATCAGCTGTTGCACCTGAACTTTCCCCCCGGGAAAACTGCAGTGTCCCATCGAATCCCGGCAAGGGCAGGGATGGGGTATCTCTGTGTAGGGGAGGATGGGGGGATCTTTGGGACAACTCAAAGCCCCGCTGCTCATTGGGACGAGAGGGGGAACACACACGAAAACTCCCCCCATCCTGTAACAAAAAACCAAACTGGGGTTGTTCATCTCTGGGTTGGGAGACGGTCTCCTGTGGGTCTATGCAGCCTGTTAAGCTGAGTCCGGTATTCCCCCCTTGGGTTATGCGGGTGGGGGGCAACCCTAACACTTTCCTCTGATCTACTGCCACATTCGTGCCTCTATCCTCCACCCTGGAAGGATCCAAGTGGTCAAACAATGTTGTGAGTCTTCTTTGCATCAGGATCTCCGTGGGGGATTGCCCCAATGCAAGCGGAGTAACTCTATAGCACAGGAGGAATTTGCAGAGCTGTAGCTCCAGATCCTCCAGACCCATCCTCCTTAGTGCCTCCTTTGTAGTGCAGACCAGGCGCTCTACTTGACCGTTTGTGGCAGGGTGAAATGGAGTGCAGGTAAGATGCCTGATCGCATTCCATTCGAGGAATGCCTGAAATTTGGCGGACGTGAATGTGGTCTCGTTATCCGAAATTAACACATTGGGCAGGCCAAAACACGTGAACACCTTCCTCAGGTGTTTGACTGTGGCTGCGGAGGATGTGTTTCGCACTGGAATGACCTCCAGCTATTTTGAGAATGCATCAACCACTAACAAGAACATTGTACCCCGGAAGGGCCCCACAAAGTCCACGTGGACCCTTGACCACGGTCCGCAGGCTGTGTCCCACTCCCTGGGGGGTAATCTGTGCTCCTCGGGCCGTGAGTGTTGGCAACTCTCACATGCACCCACCAACTGCTCTATGTCCTTATCTATGTTGGGCCACCAGAAATAGCTCCTAGTCAGAGCTTTCAACTTCACAATTCCCGGGTGACTCGTGTGTAGCAAACGCAGCACCTTGGCTCAAAAAACATCGGGAATTACTACCCTCTGGCCCCAGGGGAGGCATCCTCTCTCGAGCGAGAGCTCGAAACATTTCCTGAAGAATGATGCAAGTTTCTTGGATGGGGACGTTTCGGGTCAGCCCTTCTTTACCCATGCCAACACCTGGGGCAGAACCTTGTCTTTGGCGGTTGCCTTGGTGATATCTGAGGGCACGATGGGGGGCGAGTCAAGAGACTTGATGAGCAGCACCTGGTGATCTTGCTCAACCTCGCACTCGGGTTCCCCCAGCTCCGGTAGGGGAGACCTGGAAAGCGCATCTGCGTGAGCGATGTCTTTTCCTGAGCGATGTACCAGTGTGAACTGGTACGCATTTAAGAAAATCACCCATTGTAACATTCGTGGGGATAGAATCTGGGGAGTGGGCTTGGCCGTGACAAAGATTCCCAGGAGGGGCTTGTGGTTTGTGACAATGGTGAACTCCCTCCCATACAAGAAGTCGTGGAATTTCTTCGTCCCTGCGATGATTGCGAGGGCTTCCCTATCCGTCTGTGCATAGTTGTGCTCTGCTTTCAAGAGGGATCTCGAGTAGAATGCAATCGGTGCCTCCCTCCCGTTCTCGAGCACGTGGCAGAGGACAGCCCCGACCCCCACCGGTGAGGCATAACACACAAGTACTATGGGCTTTCTGGGGTCGAAATGAGTTAATATCGCCTTGGAAGAGAGGAGCCACTTTAACTCATTGAACGCCCACTCTTGACCCTCCCCCCACCACCAGACTGCATCCTTCTTCAGTAAGCGTTGCAGCGGCTCCGCCACAGAAGCCTTCCGTGGGAGGAAGGAGTGGTAGAAGTTCAGGTGCCCTAAGAACAACTGTAGCTCTAGTTTGGCGATTGGTCTGGGGGCGTCCTGTACTGCCACAACTTTGGATTTCGATGGTTTTACCCCGTAAGGGGTGATTCAAAACCCCAGAAACTCAACCTCATTTGTGTAGAACACACATTTGTCCCTTCTAAGGCGTAACCCAGCCCTTTCGAACACAGATAGTACCTGGTCTAACCTCTGGGCTAGCTCTGACTCATCCCCAGCTGTTATCAATACATCATCAAAATATGGCAAGACCCCAGGGAGACCCTTAAGGAGGCATTCCACAAGCGCCTGAAATATCCCGGGGGCTGAGTTCACGCCGAACTGGAGGCGCGTCACCTTAAACGCACCCTTGTGCGTAACTATCGTCTGGGCAGCTGCGGCCGCAGGTGTAACCATTAACTGTTGGTAAGCCTGTGCTAGGTCCAACTTCGCAAAGCATTTACCCCCATGTAACTTGGCCAGCAAGTGGCTAACTACCGGCACTGGGTAGGCATTGGGGCGAATTGCCTTATTGATAGTACACTTGTAATCAGCACAAATTCTAACCTCCCCATTAGATTTCATAGCAGTTACAATCGGTGTCTCCCAATCTGCGGAGTCCACCGGAACCAAAATCCCCTGATCCACCAGTTTGTCCAGTTCTGCTTTGATTTTGTCCTTTAGTGCAAAAGGCACTTTTCACGGCTTGAGCCCTATGGGGCAAACGGAAGGGTCAATATCAAAGTACACTGGAGGCCCCCTGTACTCCCCAAGTCCTTTCTCGAAGACCGTGGGATGTGCATTGCACACATCCTGAATGGGGTCACCTCGGACGGCGTTGATGCCAGTCAGTGCAATGCCCAGCGGTTCGAACCACTGGGTCCCTAGAAGACAACTGGACCCCCCCTTTAAGAACCACCAAGAGCAACTTCCTCGTGAAGTTTTTGAAACGGACGGTGAAATCTCCTACCCCCAGGATCGGAATGTAGTTACCCTCAATGTCCCGCAAGTTCGTCCTGAGGGCTCTTAGTTTGGGGCGGTCCCTAGGGGGTATTCACAGAAACTCTGTCTGTGAGACTATGGAATAGGTGGTCCCTGAATCCACCTCCATCTTTACCTGGACCCCCTGCAACAGTACCTTCACACAAAAAACGGGTGCATCGGTCCGACACACGTCTCACCACGGTGTTCCCCACATGCACTTTCCGGACAGCCTCGTCCTTTCAGCCGTAGCAGCTGGTCCAGTCAGGGTCTCGGCTTCTGAGTTGTCTGCACACCTTCGCTATGTGTCCCAAACGTCCGCAGTTGTGGCACTCTGCCTTCTTGAAGGGGCATTTCTTCTGGTCGTGTGAGCCCCCACACCCCTGGCAGCGTCAGCTTGCTTTGGTGGTGTCTCTCTTTTCGGATGGCCTTTTTCTCATTTTCTGGACCTCTGGTTCACTCTCGCTCTCACTGGATCCCGAAGAGGACGTGGAGGCAGCTGCCGTGGCTCTCGACTCTCGTGCACAGTGTGACGAACAGCTGTGGGCTTGCACCATGGATGCCGAGCTTCCCGGGGCTGCGGACCTCATCCTGCATGCCCGTACTCTGTCCTTTACCGCCTCAGCAGCTTGTGCGGCCCGCAAGACCTGCTCGAACGTGATGTCCTTGTCTCGGGCTGACAGTTTCTGCTGAGCCTCTTCATCCCACAGGCCGAGTAGGAGACGGTCTCGCAACACCTTGGCCAGGAAGGCTCCCTACCGGCATGGAACGGCTGCCAGCCTCAGCGCGGCTACATACTCCACCATAGTTTCTCCAGGCTGTTGGTCTCGCCGGCTAAATGCCCATCTTGCCGGGAACGCGGACACCTTTGGGCGGAAATGTGCCCACAGGGCAGCGAGGATTTCAGCCAGTGGTACCGTCTTGAGTACCCTTGGCATCAGGAGGTTCCTTGCCAGTTCCAGGGTTGCAACCCACACTGAGCCAGTAGGCAGGCTCGCCTTTGCGCTTCGCCCTCGATCTTCTCCGCATCCATAGTGTACAGAAACTGTTCCTCGTAGAGGTCCCATGACTCTGGCTGGGAGGTATTGAACAGAGAGAGGGCGACCCTTTGGGACGCCATAATCCCATCCTCGTCACCAATTTGATGTAGGCAGATTGATTGCACATGAGCCGGCAGATGAGCTAAACACTACTTTATTGTAACATGGTCAATCTGTACATGAGGCAATGGCGGAGCCTTGCCTCCTTATATGTGGTACATTATACATTTGAATCTTGCCCGAAGGCGGCTATTGGTTGCAGTATCGGTGACGTCTTTCTGACGTACTGCATACCTGACATAGTTCATCTGTGGCGGGAAGGTTTCCCGCGCTAGTTACTCATTGGGTAGATTGGAGTCACGTGAGCTCCATCAGCTGCGCTAATGGCGAGTAGCTGAACTGCATGCATACACAACAGAACTTGAACACTGCTTAACATTAGCAGGGCTTTTTCTCTGTAGTGCAGTGTTTCCCAGGCTTTGTTTTTTGGACTTCAATTCTGTTGTGTCCAAATGCTTATTGCTTTAATTCTGCAATCGCCATTAAGTCTTTGCTGTAAAAGTGTGCCCTTTCCGTAAGGCACTACATTCGTATTGTTGTCAATGTAATCTGATTGGCTCTAACACAGGTTTCCCGCGTTATCAAAAGCCCGGGCAAATGTATCTCTGTAAGTGCCGTTCTGTCTGTATATAAATAGCCACCTCATCCCCTTTTCCCCCAGTCTGAAAGAGCCTTAACTAAGCTGATAATAAATACTGTAACTGATGTTTAACCCTGAACTTGCTGTCATGTTGCTAATTACTCTCGGACTCAACAAATTCCCAGAAGCCTAAGTCAATTCCCAAAAGCACTGATCAACCAATGTACTGATTTAGGCTTCTGGGAATTGAAGTCCAAAAACAAAAGGTTGGGAAACATTGCTCTAGTTGTTTTGTAAACAGTTCCTGGGTTCAACTGGACATTTGGGGTCACTATCCTTCCAGTTGATGTGGCTCTCAGCTCCAGGATATGCATTCCACTGAGGGCATCGTTGTATCTTTTTTATACTAAATAACAAAGTTTAGTGTAATTGACCAGATGAACGGCACCAAATAAAGATATTATCTAAGGTAAAGGTAAAGTTTTCCCTTGCTCGAAAGCCAGTCATATCCGACTCTAGGGTGCAGTGCTCATCTCTGTTTCTAAGCCGAAGAGCCAGCGCTGTCTGCTTCTGCAGACATTTCCGTGGTCATGTGGCAGGCATGACTAGACACCGGAGCGCACGGAACACTGTTACCTTCCCACCGAAGTGGTCCCTATTTATCTACTTGCAATTTCTTGCTTTCGAACTGCTAGGTTGGCAGGATATTATATATATACCTATAAAATGGTGCGTTAACCATTGGAATGTGACAAAGGATGTTGCACCAGGCCCCACTAGCCCCGTCCGAGCCTCCGTTCACCGCCCGAACGGGGTTCGCAGGTAACTGTCAGGTTGAAATTTTCGACCAGGGGGCAGGAGCCCCCCAGTCGCAAACAAAAAAAGGGAACTTCAATTCCCAAAGTTCCTTTCACCGCGCCGCGCCAGAGCCAATCAGGCTGAGCGGCGCGACAAAAGGAATGTTCGGAAACGCCGCGGCCAATCAAAAAAAAGCCGGAAGAGAAAAACCGCCGCAGAAAGCAAACACGCGCAGCCAAAACTACAAGCCCCAGCATCCTGCGCGCCATTAGCGCGCAGAACGCTGAGGCGGTCGGCACGTGAAAAATAAAAGTAAAAAAAACGCCCGCCGCCACTGCCATTCTTCCCCACGGGTGAGCCAGCATGGCCCGTGGGGGAAAAAAAGAACCCCCCCCCACCGCCGCTGCCCTTCCATTCGAAGGGCCAGCCGGCGCGCGAAAAACACAAGTTAAAAAAAACAACACCCCGCAACTGCCCTTCTTCACCACGGGCCAGCCAGTATGGCCTGTGGGGAAAAAAAAGTAAACCTCCAGCCGCCGCTGCCCTTCCATTCGAAGGGCCAGCCAGCGCGCAAAAAATACAAACACCCCCCCCCCCGCAACTGCCCTTCTTCCCCACGGGCCAGCCAGTATGGCCCACGGGGAAAAAATGAAACCCCCCACCGCCGCTGCCCATCCTTCCCACGGGCCAGCCAGTATGGCCCGTGGAAAAGAAAGCACCACCACCCCGCCAATGCTGCTCCTTCCCACGGGCCAGCCAGCATGGCCCATGGGAAAGAAAGCCTCCCCGCAATTGCCCTTCCTTCCCACGGGCAAGCCAGCATGGCCCGCGGGAAAGAAAGCCACCCCCCCACTGAAAAAAACACACAAAAACACAAACCAAAAACATTCAAAAACACACAAAAATCCAAAAATAACACACAACAACAGCCAAAAATAAACAAGAAAAAACACACAGACACCCCCCAAAAAAATCCCGCCCCCCACCCCAAAAAAACCCAGATAACTTACCAAAAGATGTTTTCCTTCTATGAGAACCGGAACTCAAATGAGAAAGAGGAAACTTACCAGAAACGACACCCAGAGGACAGAAGAGAACAATTGCAAAGAGAGGCACAAAAGCTCACCACCCCCACCCAGAGGCCAAAAGAGAAAAAACATTCAAAAATATTAAAAATAATAAGATTAATTCCAAAATTAAACAAATAAGTTAGAAAAACATTCAAAAATAAACACACTAATCTCAAAAATTACCAAAAAAAATCACTTTTCACTCCAAAAAACCAAAAAAAATGCGTAAAAATAAACATTTTAAAAAACAAAATTAAATTTTAAACTAAATAATATTAAATTAAATTAAATTAATTAATTTTTTTAAAAAATTGCATAAACATAAAATACACGTTCAAAAACCAAATTAAGGAGCCTGGCACTGAGGAAGCCAGCACGCAAAAAACCCCCCCAAAAAAAACAAAAAACAAAAAGAATAAAAAAACCACTGGGAGCGCAAGTCTGCCGCAGGCGGACGAAGCGCCTCGAAGCCACAAAATCAAAAAACCTTACACCACCATTTAAAACAGCCCAGCACCATTGGTTCAAGAAAAAAAAACGAAACCCTTTAGTATCCAACACAATTTTAAAAGCCCAGCACCGCCGGGCAAAATATGCTAGTTTTCATATATAAATTATGAAGTGTAAGCAGAATACCTCTGACTTGTTAAAGAAAAGATTCATTATTATTAACTGTCCAGAATAAAGTGTGGCAAAATATTTTGGTTCTTTGTTGCCACTGCAAAGCTTGATAATAGATTATGGTCCTCTGTAGACAAGAAAGAGATTTTGCAGTCTGCACTTCAAAGGCTAAAAACAGCATCTCAGTTCTGAATGCTTCTCTCTACCCCCTCCACCCCCAACTCTCCAACAGCTTTTAAGTTTAATTCGCTCATTATTTATAGCATTATAAATATTTGGCTCCAGAAGAGTGATGGCAACATAAAGCATGCATTAATTATAGTATATTTATTACATCTGAAAGTGCAGGGGATTATGAGGGGTTATTTAAACTCCTACACTATTTTTAAAAGGCTATTTTTAATCATGCATTATATGCTGTACTTAATGGTTTTCTGCCTAGGACTACCCAGTTACAGTATGCAAGGACACTTCAGATTTAATGAGCATGTACTGACAAGATATCGTTTTTCCACCTCTTTTCCTCATTGATCTTTCTAGTTCAACATAGACTGCACAGACTGTCAAGGGCTCTCTGGCATTTCACACAAGATCCTTCCACAGCCTCGCATGGAGACACAAAAGACAGAAGCTGGGGCTTTTGATACACCACACCTCTGCTCTGCCATGGAACTAGATGTGTATATCTCGCTATGTGGTAAATGCTTGGATGTTACATTAGATCAGGAGTGAGGAACCTTTTCCTTTTGGAAAGGCCACATTAGATTAGCTGTAATCAAGTAATCAAAGGGACTGCAGTGGCTTGGTGGTTAAGCCGCTGAACTTCATTGACCAGAAGGTTGGAAGGTCGGCACACAAGTGCTGCATGAAGGAGTGAGCTCCCATCTCTGTCCCAGCTCCTGCAAACCTAGCAGTTCTGTGGCAACAGTGTTGCTGGGGCCAACGGAGCGGGCCGCCCAGTCCGGGAATGGCCCACGGAGTTTCGGAGTGACTGGCCGCAAGGAAGGACACGTGAGACGAATATGCGGTGAAAGTCAGGTGGCATATTTATTGCCCTGCCTCGATAGTTCCGTGCTAAGGCGCACGGGACTTCGTCACAGAAGGCTAATGCATACGTGGCATTTCTGGTGGGTCAAGATAACACCTGTCTCTGGACATTGTCTTGTGATTGATGGACAACCCGCAGTTATCTAAGATCTGGGTTGGCGAAACCCCATTGTTCTCGCCCTATCTCGGGAGAGCATGTAAACTGTCTCCGGGACTAACTTCCTTAACCGCTGACTGTGTGCTTACTCAACCTTTTCTTGGGTCAGAAGGAGAAGAGTGAGTTCATCCTTGGAGTCAGCAACTTTTTACCTTTTGTCCTATTTCCTCCACAATCCTCCAGCCAAGGCTTTATGATCTATGCCAATTAATCTAACCCGCACCCAATTTCTCTTCCATCAGCACCCATGTTGATTCTCAAGCCGTGTGCATTAGCGAGCGAACACCTTGGGAAGAGTGATGGCCAATCTCGGCACGCGGGCATACCACACAGTAAGAAAGCAAGAAATTGCAAGTAGATAAATAGGGCTAATCTGCTATATGTCCATGGAAATGTCTGCAAACAGACAGCACTGGCTCTTGGGCTGTAAACAGAGATGAGCACTGAACCCTAGAGTTGGATATGACTGGTTTACAAGCAAGGGCAGCCTTTACTTTTACCTAATCAAATAAGAAAATTAAATATACTAAAAAAACGTACATTACTTTGTAAAAATCTAACTACTATGTACTTAATACTTTCAAAAAATCAAAACCACAGCTGCATTTAAGGACCTAGAAGGCCGGAGGTTCCTCACCACTGCACTAGACCACACTATAGATCTTGCACATGGGAGTCAGAAGTGGGGGGCAGGGAGCGCCAACCCCCCCCCCCCCCGAAATTGCCATGCAGCCATGAGCTCTTTTGGAGGAACTAGGAAGTCTCCTCCTCTCACCACCCATCTCAGTCAGGGCCTTTTGGAAGGCTCCACCTCACCCCTCCTCCCCAACCAATCTCAGTCCGAGCCTTTTGGAAGGGTCTGCCTCACCCCTCCTCCCCATCCAATCGCAGTCTGGGCCTTTTGGAAGGCTCTGCCTCACCCCTCCTCCCCATCCAATTGCAGTCTGTGCCTTTTGGAAGCCTCCGCCTTACCCCTCCTCCTCATCCAATCTCAGTCTGGGCCTTTTGGAAGGCTCCGCCTCACCCGCCTCCCCACCCACCCTCCCCAGACCTGATATTGGGCCTTGCACCAGCCCACCACGGCACGTATGAAGGTGCAGCACTCCAGGCTCAGGCAGCTAGCCCAGCCAGCACACGAGGAGGCTGCAGCAGAGAGAGGGGCAAGGTCCGAGCAAAGGGATCCAGCCTTGCGTCTGCCCAGGGAACACAAACGCCGAGCAGGTAGGCCTTCTCTCATGGGCAGGCTGCTGATGGGGAGGGCAGTGTGTGTGGGGGGGGATACGGAGGACAGGTAAGAATGCAGGAGTGGGGTGAGGGGTGAGAGAGGGGGGTCGGGTGAGCCGTATGCCTGCTACATGTTTACATGAATGATTTTTATTTTTATTTTTAAAAAGACATGCCTGCCACATGACCTGTTGGCTCTTTGGCTTTGAAACAGATGAGCACAGAATTGCAAGAGTCTGATATAAATGGCTCTGTTGCAAGGGAAATGTTTACCTGAAAGACTTTTAATTTTTTTAAAAAGACATGCCTGCTACATGACATGGTGGCTCTTTGGCTTTGAAACAGATGAGCACTGAATTGCAAGAGTCTGATATAAATGGCTTTGGTGTATTTAAGATTAATATGTCATTTATTAATAATAGTTAGATTATTCATTGACATTTCATTAGCATATTTATTGTAATTGGTGTGTTATATGTTTTAATACAGTAATTTTTTTAAATTAAAAACATTAGAAGGAATAAGTAGTCTTCATTAATAGAAATTAAATTTCACTTGTTTCCAGCTTGCCTTTTCCCTTCTGATGCAATTCTCACACGTTCATAAGCTCTTTTAGCGAAATTCAGATCTCTAACCCCCCCCCCCAATCGGCAATCCCCCCAACCCGCAAAAAATGCAGGCCCTTTTCTTAGGAGCAGGGCCCTTTTCAAGGTTGCCCCCCCCCCCGCAAAAATAGTTCCTACGCCCCTGATCTTGCACAAGGTCCTGCTACAGACATGGCAATGATAAACATTTGCTTTCCTTGTGTCACGGTCTTTCTTTAATCTCTGTCTGATGTTTTTAATTTTAGTAGCAGTAGCAGTAACTGTTGTTGTTTTCAGAGAGAAAGCATGTCCTATGAGGGCAGACTGTAGGGGCTCGCTGGTGGTCCCATCAGCCAGGGATGCACATCTTACCGGGACCAGGAGGAGAGCCTTCTCAGTGTCGGCCCCAACTCTTTGGAACCTCCTGCCACCAGAGCTGCGTCTCCAGGCAGAACTGTATCCCTTCAGTAAGGCTCTGAAAACCTGGCTCTGCCAGCAGGCATGGGATGCATCTGGCAGCACATCTCAGCCTTGCTGGCTCATTTAGCCCTGTGGGGTTTTAATTAAGGGGTTATGTTTGTTTGTTTTTTAAACAGATTTTAATTTTCTATCAGTTTTATCAGTGGGTTTTTAATTGTATAAGTAGTTTTATTTCATGTAAGCTGCCTTGGGTTGCTGAGGCGAGGAAGACCGCCTATAAATTGAATAAATAAATAAATAAATAAATAAATAAATAAATAAATGTTAATGTATTTCAACAAGAATTAAACAAAATCAAAACAACAAAAAATGAAAAAAGTATTATAACACCTTTATTTCTAACAAAGTTAGTTTACAGTGGGCTTTTTTGGATTGCAGTGCACTCCTTCAAAGAAAAGTGGTACTTAACAAGGATAGAAACAAAGGGTCAGGAATGAAGGTTCAGGTTGCAAACATGAGCAAGAGTCAACTGTGGATGGACTATAGGCATAAGTTAGCCATTTCACATCACCTGTTTATTACCCCTGTGTAACTGCTTCCAACCAGCCTAGACAATATTGAAGTCAAAGGACACATGGCCTGATACAGTAAAAACAAGTTTCTTATATTTAAAATATTTTCTCCTTTGTCTACATGAAATTATTGCTCTCCTGGCACAGGATCAGGCCAATCCCAACTGTAGAGCAAAACAGGTAAGTCTTGAGCTTTTGAGCTACAAGTTGAATCCTTAAAATGGGGATAACAAATATGTGACCCCCAAAATGTCCTTGGACTGTGGCTCTTGTCAACCCTGCCCATTGGCTATGCTGGTAGGCTGATGGGTTTCAGAGATCACGAGTATTCCTTCACTACCCTAGAAGATATATTGGCAGGTTTTGCATTTCATGATCTATTGTTAGCAGAGTTTGTTTCAGATTATCTGACACTGCTTTCCAACCAGTGAATGCCAGTGTTCTCGAAAGACATATTTACATCTTTTTAAAAGGCAGGAAATTAAAACAGGTATATATATTTGACTGTTTTCAGGAGTAATCTAGCTTTTATTTATTTCTTACATAGCTATGCATCTGCATATAAAGTAAAACAATCCGGGTTACACTGCATACTGTGTTGTTCCTTTATCCTGCCTGTAATATGGCCAAGAGTTAGCAGAACTAACCATACAATTTGTATTGTGATTTCATACTACCAGACGTCTCCCTGTTCCTGAGCAGCTCTGGTGCTAGGAAAAATAAGCAATTCTTAAGGTTCTACGGCAGGAGTTCTCAACCTTTTAAAGCTAGGGGCCGGATCATGGTCCCTCAGACAGCTTTGGGGGCTGGATGGCCATTTTGCCCTTTCTCCACCACATGGCACTTCCTGGTGTGGTGGAGGTGGGGGGGCACATGAAATGGTGCTGTAGGCCGCAGGTTGAGAATCCCTGTTCTACAGTCAATGCTGCAAAAAGTCTGAAAAAGTTGCCTTTTGGGACTAAAACTCCCAGAACCCATCAACTTGGGGGATCCTGAGCTTGTAGTCTCAAAAGGGAACTTCTCCAAGGTCTGATTTCAGCATGGCATGTCACTTCAGCTCTCAATGACAAAGTTGTGACAGTCTTTTTCTTCCAGTATCAACCAGTAAGAAATCTGACATGGATCCACTTCCTTACTGCATCTCGCCAGAACACACTGGAGTGTGCATGCAAGGAAACACATTTCACATCAGGTAATAGAAGGCTGAGTGCAGTAGAATAAATGCCTTTGAAATGTGGTGCTGGAGGAGAAACTTGAGAGTACCCTGGATAGCAAAGAGATCAAATAACTCAATCCTGAAGGAAATCAACCCTGACTGCTACTTGGAAGGACAAATACTGAAGATGAAGCTAAAGTACTTTGGTCACCAAATGAGAAGACTCACTTGAGAAGGCCTTTATGCTGGGAAAGATCAAAGGCAAAAGGAGAAGGGGGCAGCAGAGGATGAGGTGGTTAGATAGCATTGTTGACGCAATGGGCGTAGAGCTGAGTGGGCTGCAGAAGATGGTGGAGGACAGGGGTGCCTGGCGTGCAGTGGTCCATGGGGTCGCAAAGGGTCGGACTCGACTGGGACTGAGCAACAACTGGCGAGGTCTGTGCATATAGCAGTTCTTCAAAACTGTGGGCTGGATATAGAATATGCTGTCATACTGAAGAACTCCATTCCACACAGTTGTTGAAGTGATGCAGCCTTGACCTGCATCATTCATGGTTTCTGAGTGCTGGAATGAAGGCTTGCTTTCCCTTTGAAATGCTGTAGAGTGGGCCTATAAATGAATAATTAGCCAGGAACGCCAAGTCCACATCTTTGGCAACAGGTGTTCAGGTGTTCAGGGAGAGTGATGGCAACAGTCTTCTCTAGTTTTCTGACTAGTCCACAGACTAGTCCAGTGTTACCCAACCTTTGGTTTTAGGACTTCAATTCCCAGAAGCCTAAGCACCGATCAGCCAATGTACTGATTTAGGCTTCTGGGAATTAAAGCCCCCCTGTGGGTCATGGGCCCCACGTTGGGAACCATTGGACTAGACATTAGATAACTGCATGTTCTTTATCATTTTCCAGTTTTCTTCCTACAATGTGATTTCCTTAGCGATAACATGCCTCAGAAATCAGACCTGCAAATTAAATCTCTGTTTACCACCCAGTAATGGACTGCAAAACAAAACTCATTGGAATGCAAGCTATGGAAGTGAGGGCAAGCAAATGCTGTAACAGATAGATATCATTTGCCACTTCAGGGAGCACCATTTCTATATACAGTCTAAGCATATTGTCTAGTTTAACTCTTAAGGCTTCCCCGGCAGGCAGTTTTAACAAGCTCAATATTCTGGAGCACATTTTATAGATTTATCAACAAAACAAATTTAGTACTACATTTTTCCACATCAACTCAGCAAGCTGGATTCTGGAAGTCTACACTTGCAGTTACCATTACTTGAAGTCTTGGGTTCAAAATGTAGACAAATAACACATAAAGACCATTTTTCATTGCTAGAGTTTTCCTGCAGCTACAGCTTTATTTTACCTGTATTTTACCTACTTTGAGTATATATTGTTCAGAGTCACTTCAGTTCACAGGCACCTGGAACATAATTCTAAATGTGTTAAACAGAATATTAGTCCTCGGAAAATAAGAGGAACTGATGTTGGCTACCAATCAGACATTTTCTAACACTTCTGAAAAACAATGACATGTAAACTGTCTATAAATGCTTAGCTATTTATTTTTATTTATTTATTTAGTATATTTTTATACCGCTTTCCTCACCTATTGGTGACCCAAAGCGGTTTACAGACAAAGATGGTAAATTACATAAAACGTAAGGCCCATGTCATGGGTAACAGCCGCTTCCACTCCCCTCCAACCGGCTGAGGGGAGGAGCTTAGGGGGCTCTGTGGCAGGGACGAAGGTGGAAAATGGCCTCCTGCCACGGAGCAACAGTCACTCCCACTCCCCTCCAACCGGCTGAGGGGAGGAGCTTAGGGGGCTCTGTGGCAGGGACGAAGGTGGAAAATGGCCTCCTGCCACGGAGCAACGGTCACTCCCACTCCCCTCCAACCGGCTGAGGGGAGGAGCTAAGGAGGCTCTGTGGCAGGGACGAAGGTGGAAAATGGCCTCCTGCCATGGAGCATCGGTCACTCCCACTCCCCTCCAACCGGCTGAGGGGAGGAGCTTAGGGGGCTCTGTGGCAGGGACGAAGGTGGAAAATGGCCTCCTGCCATGGAGCATCGGTCACTCCCACTCCCCTCCAACCGGCTGAGGGGAGGAGCTAAGGGGGCTCTGTGGCAGGGACGAAGGTGGAAAATGTCCTCCTACCATGGAGCAACGGTCACTCCCACTCTCCTCCAACCAGCTGAGGGGAGGAGCTAAGGGGGCTCTGTGGCACTGATGAAGGTGGAAAATGTCCTCCCGCCATGGAGCAATGGTCACTCCCACTATATATATATATATAGCTATGTACTGTATAATTGATTCAACTATATTTTTAGAATATTCAATATTTAGAGTATATTTGTCTTTACACACATATACTGTATACGTAAGTGAAGTTAATTTTAAAAAGGCATATAGTAGTCTTATAAACTAACTTTCTGCAAAACATCACAGATACATTAGTCAGTTAAATTATACCAAATGAAGTCCCACTTATTTCATTGGGAAAAGATGAATTAATGGTAACTTAAGAAAACGTTCCCTTTGCCTCTGACTGTGAGTGACGTATGGACTAGGATGGAGGGACTTCGCTCCAAAATTCCCAGAAGGGGTCCTCCTTCCCTGTTCATGAACTCACATTGTCTCCTTGCGATTCCTCAATCCCTTCTTTCAAAATGTACACTGTAGGATCACTGGGACAGGGAACCTATCCTTTCCTTTATCATATTCTGTGTGCTGTCTTAATAATGTTAAGTTTAAAAACAGTACAATTGAAACAACTACAGCAACAATCCAAAAATCCATAGCCTAGTAATCTTTAATGAGGATCAGTGCACATAATGTGAAAGTGTACATGTTTTCAAGTTCTCCAGAGCTGTTCTTCAGGCTGGACAGGAGTTGCGTGTCACCAGTATTTGATGATACATAATTTTGTTGCATCTTCAGATTGTCACCTGTCTACTCTATTCTTCCCATCTCAGCCATGGTTAGAATGAGATCAGCATACATTGCTTCTAACAGAACCAAATAAGTTTGGAACCAATTATGTTCTGTAATGCAGATGGGATAACTTCATCATTTGACTACTGCAATGTATGTTGTGTGTAATGGAACCTGAATCTTGTTTAAAGATCACTTCAACCCACATTTCCCCAGTTGTTTATAATTTACAGAAAATTCAGGTTTTGAGGCATAGGTGTCTTGAGACCAGAGCAGAGGAGCAACATCTTTCTCTGAAATGTCAGAAGAAAGCCCCTTCTGGCCTCAGGCCACAGGTTACACACACACACTCATTAAAACCACAGTGCTCAATACCAGTTGAACCAATTAATCCCTAAGTGGCTTTGCTATCACCTCTCATTCTTTGTGCCATTGTCTTTCCTCTAGTCATTTAAGAGACACCTATTTACAGGCCCATCCATACACCAAACCCATGTGTTGATACTGTGCAGTAGTTTCATTGCACAAGAACCTCCTTCACTCATCACCTTGCAAAAAAACTAATTTTATCTATTTTCTGAAAATAAGGCAAGGCCCACAATAGGTATTTGTTGGCTTGTCCTACAGAGCTATTGAGAAGAGAACATATAAGAGGCAGAGAGCCAGGTGTACTTCCTTGTGCTCTTCCGATGAAAAATATTAGCATAAATACAGACATAAAATTAACTACTTAGT